>OY997262.1:275445645-278101992 GCA_963921465.1 Triticum timopheevii
CTACCAACTTGAGAGCCCCCTTGATAGTACAACAATCAATCCTATAACCCGGTCTCCCAACTACCATCATTAAACCGATAAAACAGAAAACCTATCAAGGGAAAACCTTTGCCTTGCACATGATCCACTTGAGCTAGATGATGACGATCTTGTCCTCCTCAAGATGGACCACCTTTCTTGATTGTGTTGGGTCAATGAAGACTAGTTGGTTGCTCCTCCACACTCCACTATGGGTGAGCCACTCTTCGGCACATCTTCACAAGTCCATTGTCACCACAATGGACGGCAAACTTCAAGCACTTGATCTCTTCGTGATGCTCCACTTGAACTTGCACATGGAAATCTTGATGATGATCACCACTTGATGTCATCCTCCATGGGTTGTATGGGATCTACCGCTTGATGCAAACCCATGGAAACATACCTAACCCCACATTGAACTCTCACATAGACCACGGGTTAGTACACAAAGCGTAATGGACAATTCTTACCATACCATGAGATCACTTGATCCCACTTGGTACATCTTCTATGCTTTATGTGTTGATCAACTCGAATCACTCTTCGTACATAGTTTTGATCAACCTTGAATCTCTCCAACTCTCTTCATTTGGATGATGTCTTGAAGGTAACCATGAATGATCATACAATCTTCTTCTTCAAGACATGGTTGCAATAAGCTCAACACCCACATGACCAGTCTTTCGATAATTCCTTAATAGCACCTTGGTCAACCCATAAACTCCTTGAAACCAACACATGGACTTCAAGAAATGCCTATGGAAAAATCCTTCAAATATAACTCAATGCAACCATTAGTCCATAGAGAATGTCATCAATTACCAAAACCACACATGAGGGCACCGCATCTCCTTTCACCTTGGATTTAAAGTTTTCACAAACGCCTCCACTGGCTTGTATAATCTGCCACATTTGAGTTCTCGGCATTACCGGTCAGCCAATCTTCTCTTCTTCTTCTAGTTTAAGTCAACAACCTGTAGGTCGACCTCACTGTAAACTGCCCCGTCCTCTCATAATGCCAAGCCCAAGCATCCTCAAGGTTTACGGAACCCAACAGTATATTTTGAATAACACGAACATCGGGCTCTTGCAGGTGTTTTCACAACACTTGCCTGTCCCAGCGCCGTTCCTTGTGGATGATCAACTCGTTCGCAGTTTCAGGAGGGTTCAGTGACCGTGGATGGAGGGCTCTCAGCATGTGATCACGTGGAATCCAATTCTGATTCCAAGCATTAGTTGTCTGCCCATTCACTAAAAAGGCAACTAGGCAAGATAAAGAAGTTTGAAAGGCAGCTCATAGAGGAAGAAGCAACACACATGTTGGCCCGTAGACATACTAGGCTATACAAGCCACATTAATCAGAAGAAATCGTCGCTAAAATAAAAAAAAACAGTTTTGCACTAAGTTGCAGTGTAGTAGGAACTGTTCACCCAAAAAAAAGATCGGGAATATCACTGAAAGGTAACTAGGCAAGATAAAGAACTTCTAAAGGCAGCTCACAGAGAAAGAAGCAATACACATGTTGGCCCGTAGACATACTAGGCTATAGAAGCAACACTAATCAGAAGAAATCGGCGCAAAAAAAACAGTTTTGCACTAAGTTGCACTGTAGTAGGAAATGTTCTAAAAAAAGATCAAAAATATGACTGGAAAGGCAACTAGGCAAGATAAAGAATTGTGAAAGACAGCTCATAGAGAAAGACGCAATACACATGTTGGCCCATAGACATTTTTTTAGAAAAGGAGGAAGACCCCTGGCCTCTGCATCTGGGCGATGCATGCGATCACTTTATTAATTATTCACAAAAGACCTTACAAAGAAATACAACAGTAAGTCTGAAGCCGCTGACTAGGCAACATCTGTCACTACTTCTATCCATTTGATGAAGGGATGCTGATAGTCCGGACCTAATACCACAGACCTCGCAGTCAAGCCTAACATCTAAGACCTGAGGCCCCAACCAAGCCACTTGCCGGGTATGGGGCACACATCGGTCCGGCACGCTCTCAGAGGCCGCCGCCGCCAACTGCCACCACTCCATCTTCAGAGCTATACTGACGCATCATCCTTGCCCGGTCTAACTGCCGTTGACACCACCACGGCGCCCAACGTCACCACCTTCCTGCGCGCGAACTTCTTAGCACGTAGTGGTTGCCGCCGGTACACCTCAGCACCAATGCCGCCAAGTACCACCAGCCGACACAACTTGAAGTCTCTAGAAGATCAATCGTGCGTAGCACCTGCCGACTAGGCATGACAAAGCGTAGCACCTGTCGGCTAGGCATGACTTGACATCTCCATCGAAGCTCCATGCATGACGAAGCCGCTCCACCTCCTACCTCCGACCTCCAGCGCTGCTCCACAAACAATGCTTCCAAGAGAGAAACGACACCTCAGTGCCGCCATCGTCCGATCTGGAAAATCAGATCATAGGGTTTCCCCCGGAGCAGCACGAGTGAGTCGACAGTAGTTACAGAACGATGCCTTCGTCAAGGTAACGACGCAGAACGCCGCCATCGTCTGCTGACGGCTGGTTTTCACCGGCAACTATGTCTCCCCGACTCGCAGCAGGGACTAGATTATAGATTTCGAGATCCGATCATCTAGCCTCAGGTCGACCACCTCCGACGTAGGAGATGACCACCACCGCCATAATCCTCGTGGTGCGATGCAGACTCGGAGTGCTTCAGCGAGTCGTCGCCGAATCCGATGAGATGCAGCAGTTTGAGGATGTAACGGCAGACGCCCGCCTAGACCCGAAGGTCCTAGATCGAGCCCGGGACGCGCCCCGGCCGCCGCTGCCGCCATCTCGCCCTACTCCCGCCGGCTGTAGCCAAGCCCCCCGCCGCACCCCGGCCGCCGCTGCTCGCCATCCTCGTCGGGAGTGAGATCCAAATCAGGCCACCGCCGCCTCAGATTTCAGGACGCGAGAGGAGGTCCATCGCCGCCGCGCTACAGGGCCTTCGCCCAGTGGCGTTGCCGGCGGCGGCGGAGGAAGGGGGATGCACAGGGAGTCGAGGTGAGGTCGAGAGGTGGCCGCCCGGTGCGGCCCGGCGGCGGCCGCACGGGGTTGGCCCGTAGACATACGCAATTCCCCATCTGAACGTCCTCGGCAACATTCTTGGAGTCATGGACACCATCAGTACTACCCGATGAATTGTGATGAACAACTTCTGAGTCATCTTGATTTTGGGGACTATGTCTGCCCAAATTATCACCTGTAGTTGGCGTCTCTGTACTACTGATTTCTCCTCCATCCGTTTTGCTGTTCTCTGTTGTACCATTTTCCGTGGATACATCTTCAGACAGTGTTGCCCTGTGTCCAGCTGCAGCTGGCAACTCAGGCAGGTCTTCAGCACTGATTGGTACAAATGCCTTTGATATATTAGTTATGCAAGTAAAAACTTCAGAAAATGCTGTGCTAACAAGATCTTCTTCCTCGTGTTGGCCCGTAGACATACTATAGAAGCAAACATTAATCAGAATAATGGGCTCTAAAAATAAAAAATAAAAAACAGTTTGGCACCAAGTTGCACTGTGTAGGGCAATCATACAGGCAAAAACGGGAAAAATAGAATCAAATCGCCCACCGTGGGGCTCGAACCCACGACCACAAGGTTAAGAGCCTTGCGCTCTACCAACTGAGCTAGACGGGCTAATGTTTTTCTGAACGCAGTTACGCTAGTACAATGGTAGTATTAAATCTTGAGTTGTATCAATGACGCATGGAACAGAACTAAAATGTAAAGTATGTTGTAGTCCTTGCAACAACTTACAGAGAACCAAAGCAGCAGTCCAGCGTGGCACATATGGTTCGGTACGAACGTTTATAACACCTAACTAAAAGCCTAGACAAGATATAGTGACACGCTTCATGTCTGCTGCCTGCTGGCATCGAATTCGTCCGCCCCTTATCTTGTGCCACACGACTAATTAAGCGTTATTCCTGCCACCACCAATTATGGCATGGAATTATGTCCAAGGCGCCAGCCATATACTATGATATGATATCATCCGTCTCAGCCAGCCAAATTCGTGCCAGCTGCACAGGCACATACGATGTCAAACGTCGTAGATCGACAAACCACCATGATTGGACGCCACCAACAAAAGTGTCCTGCCGAAGAAATTCATCGTGGCCACATTGCGTCGATCAGAAACGACGTGTTTCGAGAAAACCTGAAAGTTTCGTCTAGACGCAGAAAAGTTCCTTTAAGAAGAACAATCCTTTCACTCAGTGCCCTGCCCTCCGATCATTTCAGATGTGCTGAAAGGTTGTAGCACTCGACCGTGTCATGTCAACCTTCTTTTTGGCTTCCATCTGTTCCCATGACCCTGTTGGATAACTGAAAACGAACTTGCTGAAAGCCGTCGATCTCATGTGTGCGTGCACCTTTCAGTTGTCTGAAGATCACTGAGTTGGAATATATACCATCCAATGTGTCATTCAGAGATATAGTGGGCATTTTTCACATTGCCAATATGTCACATTTCAGTTGCGGTCAACATGGCACTTTCACATTGCAATTCACGGTTCTAGTTTTATTTGATGGTACCTGGCATCATTATATACTCCTACTCCCTCCGTTCCGAATTACTCCCTCCGTCCTGAAATACTTGTCGGAGAAATGCATAAAAATGGGTGTATCTAGAACTAAAATACGTCTAGATACATCCATTCCTCCGACAAGTATTTCCGAACGGAGGGAGTACTTGTCTTGGATTTGTCTAGATACAAATGTATCTAGACTAATTTTAGTGCTAGATACATCCGGAACGGAGGGAGTACCTTTTTCTGAAACTAGACAGGTGCCAATTTGATACCTGAGGCGACATCCCGTATTCATCGTGTCCAGCACTTCTGAAATCAGTAGTAAAACAGATACATACAGCCAGCACAAACATAGTAGTACTAGGACATCTCGAGCTACTACTAAGATACTAGCATGCCAACGCATCATCACATAGGCACGTACAGTACAATCATGCTGACTGCAAGCGACCTCAACTCAGACTGGGACTGGTCCAGGGATCCAGCAGCAACTACGCATGTACCGTCGTTTTCATCAGATGGGTACTTTCTCCTCTCACCAAACCCTACCAGGACTAGCCTTTTTTTTCCTCTTCTCTCTTTTCTTATGGAATGCGATCTGCAGGTGTGAGCATTGTATTAATTGCCACTGGATTTGCTTATGTTTGGACGTTGCTGTAGAGTATGAAAATAATTAATGGAGGACTATGTTTAGAAGAAACAGTCATCTATATTCGGCTAAACAGGGTGGTGGATAGAAGTCACTTTCGACCAGATTACCTGGGCATCGGGCAATCTGGAAAGTTGTCTAGACTACCAAAAATTACTCTATACTAGTACTCACGAAAGCAAAAAACTTTTGTCATGTTCGGACCAACTCGATAGTTCACATTAGTGGTGCATTACTTGTCGGCATGTCGATCCTTCGAATTTCTTGTATGGCAGGCATAAAATTCCCACAATTATATGACAAGAGGCATGTTCCGTCGGAGAGGAGCCCAGATGTATGAATTCTCCCGCCTAGTCGATTAAGGCACCTGCCTTTGATTCCGCGTTGATTATACTCTTGTAAAGCTGCACGGGATAAGCTGCGTTTCTACAAATCCTCTGCGTTAAACACTTTTGTCCATACAGTAAAAATAGTACTCATGCATTTGAATTCATGTGTCAATCGATTCATCCAAAAATCCAAATTGATGAAGAGAGACGGACAATATTTACCGAAAAAGGCTTTCGCCCCCTTTATATATAAAGCAAAGATCAACAGTACTCAGTACAACCGCACTCACCCACCACAAACGCACACACACACCCAAGGCAGGATACATCGGCGCTAAGCACAGCAACACATTTCCTAGCACTACAAGAGCCGTCGGGGGCTTCAGACGAAGAAGTGAAGACGCATATGATGACCCGTGGGCTCCAAGGCGGAGCCTTAAGAAAGGATACGGCACCGGAGCGTCGCCACCGCCCGATCCGAGGATCAGAGTTTCCCCTGGAGCACCACGATGGGCAATGATAGCCGCGACGAAACCTTCAAGAAGGGAGCGATCTTCGCCGTCGCCAGTCCGTCCGAAGATAGAGTAGGTTTTCACCCTGGCCAACATTCACCGCCACCGATCGCCACACCCCGTATACCACGCCACCCACACGGCCGTGGCAGCCGGGCAGCAATGAGGCACGAGCTCTGCCCATGAGCACCGCGCCACCACCACCAGGGCCGCCGCCCCGAATTCCCAGACCCTGACACCAAGTCCCCCGAGCCCCAACGCTACCCCCACCGCAGAGACGGGCGGAAAGGATCTGCCTTTCACACCCCTGGCCGGTCCCAACGCCGAGACCCAATAGGCCGGCCACAACAAGCCTCCATCGAGCCGTCCTGCTACACCGGGCGCGAGACGAGCGCAGTCTAGCCGCCGGGCGCGAGACGGGCCGGTCCTGCTGCCGGGCGCGAGACAAGCGCAATCCTGCTGCCAGGCGTGAGACGGGCCGGTCCTGCTGCCAGGAGCGAGACCAGCTAGGTCCTACGGCACCGGGTGCGAGACGGATGATGGACCGCAGCCAGGAGAAGGCCAGCCCTCCGGCGAGAGACGCGAACGGACGCCGAGGAGAGGGGTCGAGGGCCGATACAGGCAGCCTACAAACGGGCCGACGCCAGGACAATCTGGCCGCCGCCGCAACCAACCTGCCACCACCACAACAGCCGTCAGGCACTCACCCCCGCAGCCACCGCCACTGCACCGCCACCCCGACCAGTCGAGGGGGCCTCGGTTAGGGCCACCGTCCGCAGCCCCAGCCTTCGTGGCCCGCGCCGCCGCGAGGTCAGGTCCGAACGAGCCGATGGATCCGTCGTCTCCAACCTCCGGCCCGCAGCACCACCACCAACTGCCATTAAGCCACCACCACCTGACGCGTCCACGACAGAGGTGGCCACCGGCAGCCCGCGCCGCCCGCAGCCCACGACAGAGGAGGCGGATGAGGAGGCGGAGTGCCCTGATCACTCGCCGGAGGAGGAGGCAGAGTACCCTGACTCGCCAGAGGAGGAGGTGTCCAGTTTGGAAGCTTGATGTACTCCTTCCTCATAGACATGTACTCCATAAAGCAGCTCTCAGATGAATCTCCCCTTCACCTGTAGGGTGGTCAAGCTCCAGCTCGTGAAATCCCTCCATTATTTCATCCACCGTCACAATAGCATAGCCATGTGGAATCATACGGCAGTGAAAAGTTCCGTCAGCTAGAGGAGGTGCAACAGAGCCGAGAGCCGCATTCAAAGTTAGGTTCTGGCATTTCGTCACAATCTCACAATGTTGAGTCTCCGTGATAGTATCCACGGGGTAGGGAGGAGCTGTCAAATAAGGTTGGGCTAGCTCCATGGAAGCCACGTTGCTTCTTCGCTGAGATGGCGGGGTAGCTTTGAGCCGCTGAGATGATTGGCCGGCAGCTGCAAATTCCTCTAGCTTCTCTAATCTTGCTTTGACCATCTGCATTTTGCTCTGCTTCGCTTTCCTCTTTCTCTCTCGCTTTCTGTAACCGCCTGTGCCGGGAAACCCAACTACCCACGGAACAGAGCCTGGTGTGCCTCGTGTTCGTCCAGGTTGCTCAGGATTCCCGAGGGCCTCAATCAGCTCGTCCTTCTCTCTGTCAGGAATGAACGTCCTTCGCTGCGTTGCAACGATATAATCCTGAAGCTTCTTGACGGGTATTGCAAGTTGCTTGTCCGTCCAACGATAGTCCCCTGTTTCTGGGTCCAAAGTTTCCCCAACCCTGAGGAACCAAGTCCTTGAACGGTCTGGCCAGTTCAATGTCACTGGTTCGACCCCTTTAGCAACCAGGTCTTGCTCAGCTTTGTCCCACAACGGCCGGGCTTTGAGGTAGCCACCTGACCCCGTGCGATGGTGATACAGCTTCTTTGCAGCATCTTTCTTGTTTGTCTTGGACATTTTCTTATCCTTCTCCGATGTCTTGTAGGCCACAAATGCGGGCCAGTGATCTCTTACCTTCTCAAATCGGCCGGTGAATTCTGGAGTCTTCCCTTTGTCGACAAAGTTTGTGTTCAACTCTTTCTTCCCCCTCCTGAATAGATTTGCCATCTTCTTAAGAGCAAACGACTTGAACTTTGGATCTATAACTGGCTTATCCGGATCCTTCTCTGGCGGTAGGGTGAATTTTGCCTTCAGCGAGGTCCAAAGATCAGCTTTCTGTCTATCGTTGACATAAGAAACTTCAGGGTCATCGTCCTTAGCCGGCTTATTCCATTGCTAGATGCTAATCGAGATGATGTCTGCTACGTCTTGAGCTTGCGTTGGTTTTCCTTGAAGAGGAAAGGGTGATGCAGCAATAGTAGCATAAGTATTTCCCTCAGTTTTTGAGAACCAAGGTATCAATCCAGTAGGAGGCTCCTCAAAAGTCCCACGCACCTACACAAACAAACAAAGAACTTGCAACCAACGCAATAAAGGGGTTGTCAATCCCTTCACGGCCACTTGCGAAAGTGAGATCTGATAGAGATAGTATGATAAGATAAATATATTTTTGGTATTTTATAATATAGATGCAAAAAGTAAAGATGCAAATAAAAGTAGATTGGAAGCAAATATGATAAGAGATAGACTCGGGGGCAGGTTTCACAAGTGGCTTCTCTCAAGATAGCATAAGTATTACGGTGGGTGAACAAATTACTGTCAAGCAATTGATAGAAAAGCGAATAATTATAAGATTATCTAGGCATGATCATGTATATAGGCATCACGTCCGCAACAAGTAGACCGACTCCTGCCTGCATCTACTACTATTACTCCACACATCGACCGACTCCTGCCTGCATCTAGAGTATTAAGTTCATAAGAACAGAGTAAGGCCTTAAGCAAGATGACATGATGTAGAGGGATAAACTCAAGCAATATGATATAAACCCCATCTTGTTATCCTCGATGGCAACAATACAATACGTGCCTTGCAACCCTTTCTGTCACTGGGTAATGACACCGCAAGATTGAACCCAAAGCTAAGCACTTCTCTCATGGCAAGAAAGATCAATCTAGTAGGCCAAACCAAACTGATAATTCGAAGAGACTTGCAAAGATAACTCAATCATACATAAAAGAATTCAGAGAAGATTCAAATATTATTCATAGATAAGCTTGATCATAAACACACAATTCATTGGATCTCGACAAACACACCGCAAAAAGAGTTTACATCGAAAAGATCTCCACAAGAGAGGGGGAGAACATTGTATTGAGATCCAAAAAGAGAGAAGAAGACATCTAGCTAATAACTATGGACCCGTAGGTCTGTGGTAAACTAATCACAACTCATCGGAGGAGCAAGGATGTTGATGTAGAAGCCCTCCGTGGTCGATTCCCCCTCCGGCAGAGTGCCGGCGAAGGCTCCAAGATGAGATCTCGCGGATACAGAAGGTTATGATGGTGGAAATTGTGTTTCGTTGGCTCCCTAGATGTTTTCGGGGTACGTAGGCTTATATAGGAGGAAGAAGTACGTCGGTGGACGCCCGAGGGGCCCACAAGACACGGGGGCGCGCCCTATAGGGGGGGCGCCCTCCTATCTCGTGGAGGCCTCGGCTGCTTCTTGACTTGCACTCCAAGTCCTGTGGATCACGTTTGTTCCAAAAATCACGCTCCCGAAGGTTTCATTCCGTTTGGACTCCGTTTGATATTCCTTTTCTTCGAAATACGGAAATAGGTTAAAAAACAGCAATACGGGCTGGGCCTCCGGTTAGTAGGTTAGTCCCAAAAATGATATAAATGTGTAAAATAAAGCCCATAAACATCCAAAAGGGGTAATACAATAGCATGGAACTATCAAAAATTATAGATACATTGGAGACGTATCAAGCATCCCCAAGCTTAATTCCTGCTCGTCCTCGAGTAGGTAAATGATAAAAAGAGAATTTTTGATGTGGAATGCTACCTAGCATAATTCTAAATGTAATTTTCTTTATTGTGGCATGAATGTTCAGATCCAAATGATTCAAAATAAAAGTTCGTATTGATAAAAGAAATAGTAACACTTCAAGCATACTAATCAAAGTAATCATGTCTTCTCAAAATAACATTGCAAAAGAAAGTTCATCCCTACAAAATCATATAGTTAGGCTATGCTTCATTTTTGTCACACAAAGATGTTCCCAACTTCTATACCCCCGATGACAAGCCAAGCAATTGTTTCATACTTAAATAATCTCAAACTTTTTCAACCTTCGCGCAATACATGAGCGTGAGCCATGGATATAGCACTATGGGTGGAATAGAATACGATGATGGGGATTGTGTGGAGAAGACAAAAAAGGAGAAAGTCTCTCATTGACGAGGATAATCAACGGGCTATGGAGATGCCCATCAATTGATGTCAACATGAGGAGTAGGGATTGCCATGCAATGGATGCACTAGAGCTATAAATGAATGCTCATCAAAGGAAAACTAGTGGGTGTGCATCCAACTTGCTTGCTCACGAAGACCTAGGGCATTTGAGGAAGCCCATCGTAGGAATATACAAGCCAAGTTCTATAATGAAAAATTCCCACTAGTATGAAAAAGACAACTTATGAGACTCACTATATAAAAAACATGGTGCTACTTTGAAGCACAATATATGAGACTCACTACATGAAGAACAAGGTGCTACTTTGAAGCACAAGTGTGGAAAAAGAGATAGTAGCATTGCCCTTTTTATTTATTTTCTTTTCCTTTTTTTTATTTTTCTTTTTTTGGGCCTTTTTCTTTTTTTATTTTGGCCTTTCTTTTTTTTTCTTTTTGGGCAATGCTCTAATAATGATGATCATCACACTTTCATTGATTACAACATATGAATTAGAACTCGAAACTAGAACAAGATATGAATCTATATGAATGCCTCCGGCGGTGTACCGGGATGGTGCAATGAATCAAGAGTGACATGTATGAAAATTAATGCATGGTGGCTTTGCCACAAATACGATGTCAACTACATGATCATGCAATGGCAATATGACAAAAGTGAAGTATGTCATGATGATGAACGGAACGGTGGAAATTTGCATGGCAATATATCTCGGAATGGCTATGGAAATGCCATAATAGGTAGGTATGGTGACTGTTTTGAGGAAGATATAAGGAGATTTATGTGTGATAGAGCGTATCGTATCACGGGGTTTGGTTGCACCGGCGAAGTTTGCACCAACTCTCAAGGTGAGAAAGGGCAATGCACGGTACCGAAGAGGCTAGCAATGGTGGAAAGATAAAAGTGCGTATAATCCATGGACTCAACATTAGTCAAAAGAACTCATATACTTATTGCAAAAATTTAGAAGTCATCAAAAATCAAGTACTACACGCATGCTCCTAGGGGGATAGATTTGTAGAAAAAGACCACCGCTCGTCCCCGACCGCCACTCATAAGGATGCACAAGCCAGGTACACTTCATGTTTTAAATTTGTTACACAACTTTAACCATACGTGCATGCTACAGGACTTGCTAACTTCAACACAAGCATCCTTTAAATTCATAATCACCCAACTTGCATGACTTTAATATCACTACCTCCATATCTCAAAACAATTGTCGGAGTAAATGACCATGGGTAGCCTAGCCGGCTCCCCTGGCTCTTCAAAAAATAACAGGCCGATCGGGCCTACAAGCACCCAAGACACGGGGCCACCTTCCCCCAGCCGGCTATCCCTAAGCCGACTGCCGGAAGGCAGCCCAGCCCTAAACCCTCGTGAAGAAAGCCGCGAGAGTGCCGACTCCAAGAAGCCGGCCACAAGATGGCCGACTCCAAGAAACCGGCCCCCGAAAGGCGGCCAAGATCGTGCCCACAAAGTTTGCACCCACATAACGGAGATGGGACGGGGCGTGGCAACAGTGAAGCCTGCCACCCCGAATCCCGGAGCACGCATGGCCATAGTACGCCGTAAGGGGCGGCCACGAACCATCCGGCGGGGCACTGTTGCCATGCTAACCATGACGTCACCCACGACGGGCCGTCAGTACTGCCTGCAGGAGGCGGGCCCCTTCGGTCAGAGAGCCACCCGAAGGCGGCTCTGTTTCCCCTAGTCAGCCCGGGACGTAGCCGGCTCTCATCAGCCGGCTCACTCCCTCCCTCAAAGTAAGCGCACCATTAAGGAGACAAGACAAGGTAAGGCTACAGTGAGAGGCCGCCAGGCGGCGGCACTATAGCCATGCTTACCTCGACAAAGCCCTCGTCATCAAGAGTGAGGCAACAGTAACCAGCCGCCGACAAGACCAAGCGATGGGGCCTACCTGTCAACCAGGAGGCCAGCAGCCGGCAGGACCCACCAGTCGGCGGGCCCCAGCAGTCGGCGGAGAAGCCGACAAACATAGACACTGACGGTTGGGCCCGCACCCAGCTGGATTACCATTGTACCCCTGGGGGGTAGGCCTATATAAACTCCCCGGGGCACCCATGCAAAGGGTTGGACTCTGATAGTTTTATACACAACTTTGAGAGGAGAAGAGAGCTAGCCTTGGGCTTTCTTCCTCCTCTCGCCAAACAGCTCAAGGAGCCTCTTTTAGCCACTTGTGATCTAGTGATCATGCGGAGACCCCGCAGAGCAGGACTAGGGGTGTTATCTCCACGGAGAGCCCGGAACCTGGGTAAGATTCGCCGCCGTGCATGTCTTCGCCTTATCCCGTTTCCAGGCACCGGCGATGTCTTATTGGCTCCCACAATGATGTTTAAACACTGGCTTCATCACCCTCATCCCCAAGAATCAATCGCCGGAGACAGCAGATGAATATCGCCCCATAACGCTTCTCAATTGCTGCCTCAAATTGCTGACGAAACTGCTGGCTAATCGCTTACAGAAAGTGGTCCTTAAAATTATCCATCGTAACCAGTACGGATTCTTGAAGGGTAGATCGATCTAGGATTGTGTGGCGTGGGCGTATGAATTCATTCATCAGTTTCAAAACTCGGGGAGAGAGATTGCCATCCTTAAGCTGGATTTCGCAAAGGCCTTCGACACAATAGAGCAGGCCCCAATGCTGCAGATCATGAAATGCATGGGTTTTGACAGTCGTTGGCTGGGGTGGATCCACTGCTTGTTCTCGACGGCAAAGTCCTCGATACTACTAAATGGAACCTCGGGTAGGCAATTCTTCTGTAAGAGAGGGGTGCGCCAGGGGGATCCGCTGTCCCCCCTCATTTTTGTCTTGGCAGTTGATCTTCTTCAAGCAGCCATCAATGACGCTTATAGGAGGGGAGAGCTCGACCTGTCCATGCCCACCGTGGAGAGGGACTACCCGGTGATTCAATACGCGGATGATACGATCTTGGTATTGCCTGCTGACCAAGTGCAAGCGGAGACGATCAAACGCATTCTTCAGGACTATGCATCCTCCATAGGTTTGCGCATCAACTTTCATAAATCGACTCTGATGACTGTCAACACAACGGTCGACGCGACGGAGCGGCTGGCTGGGGTTTTTGGGTGCAAGGTTGGAGAGATGCCGTTCACGTACCTTGGCATGCCGATGAGCACGGCTAAACCCACAGTCTCTGACCTGATGCCATTGGTGTCTTCGGTCGAGCATAGGCTGTCCACGGCGGCGGTGCTGCTGGACCTTGGGTCAAAGTTTACCCTAGTCAACTCGATGGTCACGTCCCTCACGATCTATGCTATGTGTTCGATCAGGCTGCCGCCGAAGATCCTGGATCACCTTGACAAACTAAGGAGATACTGTCTATGGGCGAAGGAAACAGATGATGGCCACAAAACTATGTCCATGGCGGCTTGGACTCTTGTCTGTCGCCCCAAATGAAAGGTGGGTTGGGGATAATCAAACTTCAAGTCCAGAACCAAGCCCTGCTGCTCAAGCAACTGCACAAGTTTTACAATTGATGTGATGTGCCGTGGGTTAACCTAATTTGGTCTAAATACTATGAGGATTTGGTGCCCCATGCAGCTGATCAGTGCGGGTCTTTCTAGTGGCGCGACGTCATGCAGCTCGCTCCAACCTACAGAGGGGTTACGTCGGTTGAGGGACGGGAGCACAGTGCTTTTTTGGAAGGATCTATGGCACAACTGCGTCCTTAGTGATAGCCACCCCAGGCTGTTATCCTTTGCGACTGATGAAGATGTCTCGGTGCAGGCGCTACTGACAGCACCTACACTTGGGCGAAATTTTCAACTGCTGCTATTGACGCAAGCCAGGGAAGAGCTACAAGACCTTCAATGCAGTTTGGCTTCCATAGAGCTCGCTGATGCCCGGGACATCTGGAGATGCACCTGGGGGGGCACGGGGTTCAGTCCCAAGAAGTACTACGACCATTGCTTTCGTGAGGTGGTGGCAGACGATGCCTTCAAATGGATCTGGAATTCAAAATGCACTAATAAATGGAAGGTTTTTGCTTGGCTTCTCCTAGCGGACAGACGGAATACCAGAAACATGCTAAAGAGGAGAGGCATGAAACTGCGTGATGACGTCTACGCCTGCCTCCTCTGTGATAAGCCGCCAGAAGAAACGGTTGAGCATATTTTCTTTCATTGTCCGTTCAGTAGGGCTTGCTGGATGCATCTGGGGATCGATTGGATGAGCGGCGGTAACAGACTCCAACCTGTGCATGAGGCAAGAGCCAGGTGGGCGAACCCTATGTTTATGGACATATTTATCATTTCGGCCTGGAGCATTTGGAAGGAATGCAACAAGAGACACTTCAGGGGGGTGCTGCCTACGTTCGAGGGTTGGCTCCTCAGGTTCAAGACCAATTTCCATATGATGAGATGCAGGGCCAGGGAGGCTCTGGTGCCATTCGTGAACAGCTTTGTCACTTCTATCTAGCTTGCCAAACAGAGCACTACTTTGTATTGTATCTTGTCCCTCTACTCTTCTTCCTCTCTAGTGGTGAGGGATTAACATACCCATCCTAATGTAACACCACAGAGTTGTGCATGTACCCTTGTGTTGAGTTAATTTGAAGTCAGTGAGGGGCTGCCCTCACTGTCCTAAGCTTTCAAAAAAAATGATAAGCCATCCGTTGGCATATGTCGCACCTACCACCCGACATTTGGCGTCCACCGTGGGGCCATGTGCACCGTCGTCCGGAGACCTGTTCTGGACGGGAACCCTTTTCCTCCCCCGCGAGCGTAGCCAGCCCGGCACGCCCGATGGCGCGTGCCCCAACGTGCTGCAAGGTGTTGACGACGCCTGCGCGGCGAGCTGCCTCGCCGATCTTCTTGGCGAGGCTCGCATCTCCGATGAGCCTGTGTCCGACGCGGGCACCGGCTGCCTCAAGAGCCGCCTCGTCAGCCTCCTTGACCAACTCCATGTCTCCAGTGAGCCTGCTGTGGATTTGGAGTCAGTTGGATCCACTGACCCGATGCTTGTCGACTCTGACACGACATCACTCGACGCTTTCCCCACCAACGTGGTGGTCTTCGACGATCCTCTCCCTCGAGCCGACAGCGGCGGCAGCACCGTCACCGAGGTGCTAGTCATCAGCCACGGAGTCACCTCTGGCGAGAACGCCCACGACGCCCTGCAAGCGGCGTTGCACGACCTGTCCGCTCCCATCCCGGCCGACGCTGACATCGAGGCGCTAGAAGCATGCCGCCTTGTCCTCATTGCGGAGGGCCAGAAGCTAGCCACCATGAAACGCCTCACTGAGGCTCACCAGCGCGAAGTCGACCGTGCCGCCTTCGGCACGCCGCCTCCCGACAGGTCGAGCCGGGCTGGCATCGTCCAGAAACGCGGCGCGGCCATCGCCGACATGCTGGGAGCAGAACGCCCAGTCTACGCCATGCCTCTCGAGAACCTACGCGCCGCCCAGTCGGTCGTAGACGAGCTGAATGGAGTGGGGGCCGACGAGCTCCCCTACATGACCAGACGCATCCAGCAGCTGATCGACGCAGCCGCAAAGCGGCACGAAGCCGGCATCTGCGCTAAAAGCCCCCCCTCCCCCACACGCCGAGAGCACGGTGCGATGTCACGGACGCCGACTGCGGGTGGCGCCCGCGCAAGACAAGAAAAGGAGCCGGCTGCTAGTCGCAGTCGGACTTGAATCACCATCGAGCGCGATGCAGAAGGCCACCCTCGAGCTGTGGAGCGGCGAGGCGATCCGCCTCCTCCTCCGCCTCGTGGGGAGAGATACCCCACCCCGCCGCCTGTCACGCATCCAACTCTCAGCGGCCGACTAGGTCACCGCAAAGGAGTCGGCGAAAATGATGCCCGCCATCGGATCGACCGCCTAGCGCGATCCCTTTCACTGGAAGAAGAAGATGATGTCGGCCCGCCTTGCTTTGGCCCCGCATCCGCGACGAGCCCTTCCCCAAAGGGTTCTCGCTCCCAAGAGAAATGCCCAAGTACAATGGCTCCGTGAAGCCGGAAGATTGGTTGATCGACTACTCCACTACAGACCGCATAGCAAACGGCAACAGGCGTGTTGCCGTGAAATATGTTCCCCTGATGCTCCAAGGCACGACACAAACCTGGCTCAATAGCCTCAAGCCTTACAGCATCAACAGCTGGCTAGACTTCACTGAAGCTTTCATCCGCAATTTCACCAGGACCTACAAACGGGCTCCCAAGCCCCGACAGCTCTCTTTGTGCGTACAAGGGCCCAATGAATCAACCCGCGACTACCTCACGCGTTGGGCCGAGCTCCGCAACTCCTGCGAGGGGGTGCACGAGGTTGAAGCCATAGAGTACTTCACCGCCGGGTGCCGAGAAGGCACCCTCCTCAAGCACCAACTCCTCTGCGATGAGCCGACTACCCTCGACGAACTGCTGGTCATAGCAGAAAAATACGCCACGACCGACTCCTCAATGAAGACCGAGCTCCGAGTAGACGCCTCCAGGAAGGTGCTCGCTCCGGCTCCCAAGACACCGGCTGGAGACTCCAACCGACGCCCGTACCAGAATGACAACAAGCGCAAGGCTCCTATGGCGACTTCCACCAGTCGGCAAGTGGCCACAGTCGAAGACGAACAACCCGAAGGACGGCCCACGCCCAAGAAGCAGAAGGGCGGCATGCCGGCTTGGCAGCCGACTTTCTCCTACGAGCAAGCCCTTGATGCCCCCAGCAAGTTCCACAGCGGCGCGAAGGCCTCCAACCACACTACTCAGAAATGCCATTGGCTCACACGAATCTCCAAGGGTGAAGGGCTGGTGCCGCCTCCGTCTGCTGGTCAGCCGCCTCCGGCTCCGCAGCAGCCGGCCGCCCGGCCAGCAATCGGAGCTGTTCAAGATGAGTTCCCCGACGAGCATGCCGCCTATGTTGTCTTTACAAGCCAGCCTAAATACCGGCATAGCCGGGGCCGAAAGCACCAAGAAGTCAACGCGGTCGCCTCCAACAACCCCGAGTTCATGCACTGGTCGGAGAAGCATATCAGCTGGAGCCGAGCCAATCACCCAGAGGTGATGCCGTCTCCCGGCTCTTATGCATTGGTTTTGGACGCTACCCTCGCGGCAGACAGGCGAGCTGCCCGATTCTCCTGCGTGCTGATAGATGGCGGGAGCGGCATCAACATACTGTACCGTGACACCATGGAGAAGCTGAACATCGAGACGAAGCAGCTCATGCCGAGTCGGACCATGTTCCATGGAATCGTACTCGGCCTATCCTGCGCACCAATCGGCAAGATCAGGATAGATATTCTCTTTGGGGACAAAGATCATTTCCGCCGAGAAGCAATATGGTTTGAAGTAGTGGATCTGGAGAGCCCTTACCACGCATTGCTTGGCCAGCCTGCTCTGGCCAAGTTTATGGCTGTGCCCCACTAAGCCTACCTCAAGATGAAGATGCCGAGTTCCAAGGCCATCATCACCATAGCCGGAGATTACAAGAAATCCTCTGATTGTGGGGCAGTCAGTAGCCGGCTGGCCGAGTCCCTTGTGATTGCTGAGGAGAAGAAGATGCTGGACCGAGTCATGGCTATGGCCGGCAAGCAGCCGACCCTGTTCCCCGACCCCAAGGAATAGGATGCTCAAGGTTCTTTCTAGCCGGCCAAGGAAACAAAGAAGATACCTCTAGACCCGGAGCACCCGGAGAGGCACGCTGTCGTGGGCACGGGCCTGGACAGCAAATAGGAAAGCGAGCTCGTCGATTTCCTCCGTGAGAATTGGGACATCTTTGCGTGGTCTCCCAAAGACATGCCGGGTGTTCCGACGGATTTTGCCAAGCACAAGCTACATGTCCGATCTGACGCCAAGCCGGTCAAGCAGCACTTGCGCCGCCTGTTGGAAGAAAAAAGAAGAGTAGTCGGAGAAGAAATAGCCCGGCTTCTAGTAGCCGGCTTCATTATGGAGGTGTTCTTCCCCGAGTGGCTTGCCAACCCGGTCCTGGTGTTGAAGAAAAACAAGCAGTGGCGCATGTGCATTGACTACACCAGCCTCAACAAAGCCTGCCCCAAAGATCCTTTTGCTCTGCCAAGGATTGATCAAGTGATAGACTCCACAGCCGGATGCAAGCTGTTGAGTTTTTTGGATGCTTACTCAGGCTACCATCAGATAAAATTGGACCCGGCTGACCACCTGAAGACCACCTACATCACACCATTCGGAGCTTTTTGTTACCTGACTATGACATTCGGCCTGAGAAATGCCGGTGCCAATTTTCAGTGTTGCATGCAGAAATGCCTCCTCAAGCAACTCGGCAGAAATGCCCACGTCTATGTACACGATATTGTGGTGAAGATGGAGAAGCGTGGCACCTTGCTGGAAGACCTCAGAGAGACATTTGAAAACCTGCGCCGGTTTCAAATCAAGATCAACCCCGAGAAATGCGTGTCCGGAGTGCCAGCCGGCCAGCTTCTAGGCTTCCTGGTCTTCGAACGCGACATCGAATGCAACCCGGTGAAGATCAAAGCCATAGAGGGAATGGAGATTCCTACCAAGCTGCGAGACGTCCAGAAGTTTACCGGATGCTTGGCCTCCCTCAACCGCTTCATCAGCCGGCTCGGAGAGAAGGCTCTCCCCCTCTACCGACTCATGAAGAAATCCACTCACTTCGAGTGGAATGACCAAGCAGATCAAGCTTTCCATGAGCTAAAGAAGATGTTGTCCATGCCGCCTGTCTTGGCAGCACCGACTGAGAAAGAGCCCATGCTCCTTTACATTGCCGCCACTAGCCGGGTGGTCAGCACCGTTATCGTGGTACAGCGCCCAGAAGAAGGCCGAGCTCAGTTAGTCCAGAGGCCGGTGTATTACCTGAGCGAAGTATTGTCCATTTCGAAGCAGAATTACCCACACTATCAGAAGATGTGCTATGGTGTGTACTTCGCCACCAAGAAACTCAAGCCCTACTTTCAAGAGCACCCCATCACGGTCGTATGCACTGCCCCGCTCACCGAGATCATAGGCAGTGGGGATGCATCCGGCTGGGTGGCAAAATGGGACATTGCGCTGGCTCCCTACACAATCTTCTACCAGGCCCGCACCGTCATCAAGTCCCAGGCATTGGCCGACTTCCTTGTCGACTGGGCCGAGACCCAGTACCTGCCGCCTGCGCCCGACTCCACTCATTGGCGGATGCACTTCGATGGATCCAAGATGTGCACTGGCTTGGGAGCCGACATCGTCCTCACCTCTCCCAAGGGTGACAAGCTCAGATACACATTGCAGATCCATTTTTCTGCCTCCAACAATGTGGCCGAGTATGAGGCACTCATACATGGGCTCCGGCTAGCCAAAGAACTCGGCATCCGTCGGATCCTGTGCTATGGTGACTCAGACTTGGTGGTCCAGCATTCATCCAGTGACTGGGACGCCAAGGACGCAAACATGGCAAGCTACCGCTTCTTGTTCAGCAACTCAACGGATATTTTGAAAGGATGCGAGTTCCTCCACGTGCCACGGGCCGACAACGAGCAAGCAGATGCCCTGGCACAATAGGCTCCACCCGACAAGCTATACCAACCGGCGTCTCTCTCCAACGCCTTCTCAAGCCGTCTGTCAAGCCGTCTCCAGAATCTGATTCCATCTTCGTGCCGCCTGACCCCGACATAGTCGGATCCGGCTTGGGGAACCAAGCAGGCGACTCGAGGACTTCGGCAGGTGGCTCGGGGACTGCTGTAGTCGCACCCGGCCCGGTGACTTCAGAACCCGGCCCGGGGACTATTGTAGCTGGCCTGGGGACTGCATTGACACAACAGGCGGTGGCCGACTCCAACTCTTCACCACCCAGCCCACCCGCCCTAGTCGCAGTAGCCGTTTTGACAATAGAAGAAGTCACAGCTCCATCATGGGCCCAGCCCATCCTCAATTTCCTGGTAAACAGAGAGCTGTCGACTGACGAGATCTCGGCAAGACAAGTCCAACGCCGAGCCGGAGCATACACAATAGTGAACCCAGAGCTCGTTAGGTGCAGTGTCACTAGAGTCTTCCAGCACTGCGTCGAGCCAGAGAAGGGCATAGCAATCCTCAAGGACATCCACCAAGGCGAATGCGGCCACCACGCAGCCTCAAGATCGCTCATCGCCAAAGCCTTCTGCCATGGATTCTTCTGGCCGACTGCTTTGGACGCCGCCAAGGAATTAGTTAAACGCTGCAAAGGGTGCCAAGTCTTCGACTCCAAGCAACACCTGCCGGCTTCTGCACTCAAGACCATTCCCCTCACTTGGCCCTTTGCCGTCTGGGGATTGGACATGGTGGGCCCATTCAAGAGGCGCGCGGTGGCATGACACATCTGCTTGTCACCGTGGACAAATTTACCAAGTGGATTGAAGGGAAGCCGATCAAGAAGCTGAATGGGCCAACTGCCATGGCATTCATTGCAGATATCACAACCCGGTATGGCATACCACACAGCATCATCACCGACAGCGGCACAAATTTTTCCAAGGGAGCACTGGCACGTTTCTGCGCGACATAGGGCATCCGACTGGACTTAGCGTCCGTTGTCCACCCGCAGTCAAACGGCCAAGTCGAGCGAGCAAACGGCCTCATCCTCTCCGGCATCAAACCCCGATTAGTCGTGCCACTGAAGCGTTCGGCCGGCTGTTGGCTCGACGAGTTGCCGGCTGTCCTCTGGAGCTTGCGCACTACCCCGAACAAGTCAACTGGCTTCACCTCTTTCTTCCTTGTATATGGTGCCGAGGCTGTCATCCCAACTGACATTGAGTTCGACTCACCTCGGGTCACCATGTACACGGAGGCGGAGGCCAAGGAAGCGTGAGAAGACGGCATCAACCTGCTAGAAGAGGGCCGGCTGTTAGCCCTCATCCGGTCCGCCATCTACAAGTAGGGTCTACGCCGTTACCACAGCCGGAAGGTCAAGCCAAGATCCTTCCAAGAGGGCGATCTTGTGCTGTGGCTGATCCAGCGAATAGCCGGCCAGCACAAGCTCTCGGCCCCTTGGGAAGGCCCATTCGTCATCAGCCGGGGTTTAGGCAACGACTCCTACTACCTGATCGACGCGCAGAAGCCGAAGGCACGCAAGAGGGACGATTCCGGCAAGGAGTCGGAACGACCATGGAACGCCAATCTCCTCCGAAGATTTTACAGTTGAAATGCAGTATATACCATGCTACCTTTTGTATTAAGTACGAGACAACGGCCCCCCCGAGGAGCACTCGGGGACTACCCTCTTTTATCTATGAATGATGAGTATCATGCCTATGATTTTGTTACTACATTCATTTTCTCGTCCGGCACCGGGTTCGATCAGTCGGCCTGGGGACTTGCCGCCTTAGGTTATATTTAAGTTCTACCTGCAGTCAGACAAGTAGTGTGCCTGCACCCAAGCCCTCTCCTGTCGAAAGTCACAGCTCGAAGAATCGACTGTCCGACTGGCAAGAGCCAAAGGCAGGAAAGGATGCCCACACGAAAAACGGCTAAGGACTAACGAACTTATATAACACAAGTCGGCTCCCCCCCCCCCCCGCCAACCGGCTGTTAGAGCAGCCGGCTGGACGGCTTCCCTTCTTACATTGCTACAATCTAAGAGAGCTCGAGTACTTGTCCTCCCAGAAGGCCAAGCCCTTACCCGGCCACAGACTGCAGAGCAGCTGTCCGGCTGGGAAGGCAGCAACCAAGGGATGGCGGCAAAGGAAACAACCAAAGGATGAAAAGCAAGTATGAATGGAAGCCAAGCACATGCATGATTATATTTATACAAAAGACCTTCGAAAGGCCAGCATTCAACATAGTTTGAATACACCCCTAGTGGGTGGAATTGCGCAAAATTAACAAAAGTCGTTCAAAGAGTAACGGGCAGGAAAGCAAGGACGGCAAGTTAGGCCAAGGGAGTAACAGGCGTGTCGGGCAGATTGGTGGAGACGACAGTGTTGGCTGGAGGACTGGCCGGCTGGCGGGTCTCAGCTTGATCGTCACCTACGGCAGGCAGCGTGCTCACACACGCCTCGTTGCTAGAGGCACGATCAGGCTGAGGCTGGCCGGTCGCTCCATCGTCTGGCGCGGCGTCTTCGCCATCCTCCTCCTCCTCTTCGCCCTCGTCGCTGGAGTCGATCTCCTCCGCCGAGTCTTCTCCTTCTGCCGGGTTCAGCCCGAACCACTCCTCCGGCTGAGCGACGTTGTCTTCATTCACCTCAGGTGCAAAGGCGTTGGTGTCGATGAAGTCGGCGATCGCCGAGGCGTGCTGGATGATAGCCGGCCGCACCGCCTCCAGCTCCTCGTTAGCCTCCTACCGCCAGGTGCGCAGCTGGGCCAAACTCAGCTCGGGATACCAAGCCCGGACGAACTCTAGCGCCCGCCGAGCCCCGCATCGGGCTGCAGAAGCCTTCCAGGCCTCGAAGCGGCCGACTGCTACCTCCAGCCAGTCGGCAGTCTGATTGGGGGTGTGGGGAATCACCTCGCTGGGCCAGAGGGCGGCCAGCACCTGTGCTCTGGTGCACTGAAGTCGGTGGAGCATGCGGTAAGCCGGCTGGAGGCAGGCCTGAATCGCTAGAAGCTGCTCTTCATGCGTCCAGTGGGCACCCGGTGCAATCTCAACCCCAGCCTGCCGTCAGGCCTCACGGTGAGCTTAGATGGCTTGGTTGGCGGCTACGGAGTAGTCGGGGAAGTATTCTGCACAAAGAAGAAAGAAGTAGAACAAGTCAGAAGACAGAAATGATAGGGACGAGCAAAGAAGCGAAGAAGTGGGCGGCTTACCGTCAATCAAATCTTCAACCCGACCGTAGCCTTCGCTCATCGCCTGCCTCGCCTCGGCCCAGCTCGCTGCCTCGGTCTCATACTCGGCTGTGAGGGCGGCCTCGCTGTCCTGTGCCGTCTTCAGGGCCGCCTTGTGGCTCTCCTCCTGGTCGGCCAATTTCTTGGCCAGGCGATCACGTTCCTGGGCCAAGGCGTTGCACTCGGTTTCCTTGGCGCGAAGGGCGGTCTGAGCTACGCCTAGCTGCTCCCTCAAGTCGGCATTGGCCCCTACAGATATGAAAAAGAAGAAAAAAGCAATAAGAAAGAAGTCGTTAGGAAAGATCCGACCTGACTGCTCAGCAGTCGGCCCAAATCTCGGGGACTACACCCAGTGGGTGCGCTGACGCGCCCCCACATGAGATAAAAAATAAAGAACTTACTCCGGCTCTCTGTCAGATCGACGGTCTTCTGATTCATCTCCCGGGCCTGGGAGTTGAAGGTAGCCGCATGGAGGTTGTGATAGTCCTGCAAATAGGACAAAAGGTGCGAGTAAGAACAAGACATCAATCAAAAACTACTAAAAAGTTCCAAGCAGCCTGCTCAGCAGCCGACTCGGAACTCGGGGACTACACCCAGTGAGTGCGCTGACGTGCCCCCATGGAAGAAATCAAGAGCAAGAAGACTCACCCGAACGTGCCCCCATGGAATTCTTGGGTATACTGCTTCAGCGCAGCGGCCTGGGACTGAAGCCGGGTCCGGACGTCCTGCGCCGCCACATTCAGCACGGCCGTCCCACCGCCCGGCGTCCACCCGGCGAGCTGACGCTGGCTGTCTCCAGGTCATGGGACCACGAGCTGGAGCCGCGGCCCTCTGCGGGTCTGGCTCTGAAGTCGCCTTCCCTGCGCGCCGACGAGTCGGCGAGAGGACCACGAGATCTGCCCCTACAGCCGGCTCGCCTCCAGCCGGCTGCTCAGGCGGCGCCTCGGGCTGGCCACCTTGGCCCGTCCCGGCCAACGGTGGCGGTACCGCCTCTCCCTCCGGGACGACTATGTCGCCCCCTTCCCTCTCCATCGCCGGCTGGTCGCGGCCGGCTTCTTCTGGCGGGGGCACCGGGATATCGGGGGCCACGGTGCGGAGGGGGATGATGAGTTGCGGAGGCTGGCTACGCAGGGCCTCCACCGCCTTCTCCGCGGCCGCGGCCTCCGCTTGGGCCTTGGCCGCCGCGTCGGCTTGCGCCTCTGCCGACTCCGCCGTTGCCTCCTGAGCCGCCCTGGCGGCGGTCGCCCTCTGCTCCTCTGCCTCCTGCTCCTCAAGCGCTTCCCGCGCATTCCGCTCCGTCGCCGCTTGGAGCTCGGCACGAGGGTCCACGCGGCGGGAGCCCGTAGATCCTCCCGCCCCTCCGACTATGGAGGCGGCTGTAGTCCGCTCGAGAGAGCGGAGCCCTATTTTGATGAATCAAGAGAAGGCTTAGAAAAACGCCAACCAAAGAGAAAAAAAAAGGCGTAAGAGAATTGACACTTACGCCAAAACTGCCTGCGGCTGCTTCACCACCTTGCAGAAGCGGGCCGCCTTCACGGCCGCCTCATCCCACTTGGTCGCCGCCGTAGTACCCTTGGGCTTCTTTGGCCGACTGCCGAAGAGGGTCGGCACCGCCCGGCGCTTCCGTGCGCCGCCCCGGGCAGCCGGCCCGGCAGATGAGCCCACGCCTTGATGATCGGATGCACAAGCCAGGTACACTTCATGTTTTAAATTTGTTACACAACTTTAACCATACGTGCATGCTACAGGACTTGCTAACTTCAACACAAGCATCCTTTAAATTCATAATCACCCAACTTGCATGACTTTAATATCACTACCTCCATATCTCAAAACAATTGTCGGAGTAAATGACCATGGGTAGCCTAGCCGGCTCCCCTGGCTCTTCAAAAAATAACAGGCCGATCGGGCCTACAAGCACCCAAGACACGGGGCCACCTTCCCCCAGCCGGCTATCCCTAAGCCGACTGCCGGAAGGCAGCCCAGCCCTAAACCCTCGTGAAGAAAGCCGCGAGAGTGCCGACTCCAAGAAGCCGGCCACAAGATGGCCGACTCCAAGAAACCGGCCCCCGAAAGGCGGCCAAGATTGTGCCCACAAAGTTTGCACCCACATAACGGAGATGGGACGGGGCGTGGCAACAGTGAAGCCTGCCACCCCGAATCCCGGAGCATGCATGGCCACAGTACGCCGTAAGGGGCGGCCACGAACCATCCGGCGAGGCACTGTTGCCATGCTAACCATGACGTCACCCACGACGGGCCGTCAGTACTGCCTGCAGGAGGCGGGCCCCTTCGGTCAGAGAGCCACCCGAAGGCGGCTCTGTTTCCCCTAGTCGGCCCGGGACGTAGCCGGCTCTCATCAGCCGGCTCACTCCCTCCCTCAAAGTAAGCGCACCATTAAGGAGACAAGACGAGGTAAGGCTACAGTGAGAGGCCGCCAGGCGGCGGCACTATAGCCATGCTTACCTCGACAAAGCCCTCATCATCAAGAGTGAGGCAACAGTAACCAGCCGCCGACAAGACCAAGCGATGGGGCCTACCTGTCAACCAGGAGGCCAGCAGCCGGCAGGACCCACCAGTCGGCGGGCCCCAGCAGTCGGCGGAGAAGCCGACAAACATAGACACTGACGGTTGGGCCCGCACCCAGCTGGATTACCATTGTACCCCTGGGGGGTAGGCCTATATAAACTCCCCGGGGCACCCATGCAAAGGGTTGGACTCTGATAGTTTTATACACAACTTTGAGAGGAGAAGAGAGCTAGCCTTGGGCTTTCTTCCTCCTCTCGCCAAACAGCTCAAGGAGCCTCTTTTAGCCACTTGTGATCTAGTGATCATGCGGAGACCCCGCAGAGCAGGACTAGGGGTGTTATCTCCACGGAGAGCCCGGAACCTGGGTAAGATTCGCCGCCGTGCATGTCTTCGCCTTATCCCGTTTCCAGGCACCGGCGATGTCTTATTGGCTCCCACAATGATGTTTAAACACTGGCTTCATCACCCTCATCCCCAAGAATCAATCGCCGGAGACAGCAGATGAATATCGCCCCATAACGCTTCTCAATTGCTGCCTCAAATTGCTGACGAAACTGCTGGCTAATCGCTTACAGAAAGTGGTCCTTAAAATTATCCATCGTAACCAGTACGGATTCTTGAAGGGTAGATCGATCTAGGATTGTGTGGCGTGGGCGTATGAATTCATTCATCAGTTTCAAAACTCGGGGAGAGAGATTGCCATCCTTAAGCTGGATTTCGCAAAGGCCTTCGACACAATAGAGCAGGCCCCAATGCTGCAGATCATGAAATGCATGGGTTTTGACAGTCGTTGGCTGGGGTGGATCCACTGCTTGTTCTCGATGGCAAAGTCCTCGATACTACTAAATGGAACCCCGGGTAGGCAATTCTTCTGTAAGAGAGGGGTGTGCCAGGGGGATCCGCTGTCCCCCCTCATTTTTGTCTTGGCAGCTGATCTTCTTCAAGCAGCCATCAATGACGCTTATAGGAGGGGAGAGCTCGACCTGTCCATGCCCACCGTGGAGAGGGACTACCCGGTGATTCAATACGCGGATGATACGATCTTGGTATTGCCTGCTGACCAAGTGCAAGCGGAGACGATCAAACGCATTCTTCAGGACTATGCATCCTCCATAGGTTTGCGCATCAACTTTCATAAATCGACTCTGATGACTGTCAACACAACGGTCGACGCGACGGAGCGGCTGGCTGGGGTTTTTGGGTGCAAGGTTGGAGAGATGCCGTTCACGTACCTTGGCATGCCGATGAGCACGGCTAAACCCACAGTCTCTGACCTGATGCCATTGGTGTCTTCGGTCGAGCATAGGCTGTCCACGGCGGCGGTGCTGCTGGACCTTGGGTCAAAGTTTACCCTAGTCAACTCGATGGTCACGTCCCTCACGATCTATGCTATGTGTTCGATCAGGCTGCCGCCGAAGATCCTGGATCACCTTGACAAACTAAGGAGATACTGTCTATGGGCGAAGGAAACAGATGATGGCCACAAAACTATGTCCATGGCGGCTTGGACTCTTGTCTGTCGCCCCAAATGAAAGGTGGGTTGGGGATAATCAAACTTCAAGTCCAGAACCAAGCCCTGCTGCTCAAGCAACTGCACAAGTTTTACAATTGATGTGATGTGCCGTGGGTTAACCTAATTTGGTCTAAATACTATGAGGATTTGGTGCCCCATGCAGCTGATCAGTGCGGGTCTTTCTAGTGGCGCGACGTCATGCAGCTCGCTCCAACCTACAGAGGGGTTACGTCGGTTGAGGGACGGGAGCACAGTGCTTTTTTGGAAGGATCTGTGGCACAACTGCGTCCTTAGTGATAGCCACCCCAGGCTGTTATCCTTTGCGACTGATGAAGATGTCTCGGTGCAGGCGCTACTGACAGCACCTACACTTGGGCGAAATTTTCAACTGCTGCTATTGACGCAAGCCAGGGAAGAGCTACAAGACCTTCAATGCAGTTTGGCTTCCATAGAGCTCGCTGATGCCCGGGACATCTGGAGATGCACCTGGGGGGGCACGGGGTTCAGTCCCAAGAAGTACTACGACCATTGCTTTCGTGAGGTGGTGGCAGACGATGCCTTCAAATGGATCTGGAATTCAAAATGCACTAATAAATGGAAGGTTTTTGCTTGGCTTCTCCTAGCGGACAGACGGAATACCAGAAACATGCTAAAGAGGAGAGGCATGAAACTGCGTGATGACGTCTACGCCTGCCTCCTCTGTGATAAGCCGCCAGAAGAAACGGTTGAGCATATTTTCTTTCATTGTCCGTTCAGTAGGGCTTGCTGGATGCATCTGGGGATCGATTGGATGAGCGGCGGTAACAGACTCCAACCTGTGCATGAGGCAAGAGCCAGGTGGGCGAACCCTATGTTTATGGACATATTTATCATTTCGGCCTGGAGCATTTGGAAGGAATGCAACAAGAGACACTTCAGGGGGGTGCTGCCTACGTTCGAGGGTTGGCTCCTCAGGTTCAAGACCAATTTCCATATGATGAGATGCAGGGCCAGGGAGGCTCTGGTGCCATTCGTGAACAGCTTTGTCACTTCTATCTAGCTTGCCAAACAGAGCACTACTTTGTATTGTATCTTGTCCCTCTACTCTTCTTCCTCTCTAGTGGTGAGGGATTAACATACCCATCCTAATGTAACACCACAGAGTTGTGCATGTACCCTTGTGTTGAGTTAATTTGAAGTCAGTGAGGGGCTGCCCTCACTGTCCTAAGCTTTCAAAAAAAATGATAAGCCATCCGTTGGCATATGTCGCACCTACCACCCGACATTTGGCGTCCACCGTGGGGCCATGTGCACCGTCGTCCGGAGACCTGTTCTGGACGGGAACCCTTTTCCTCCCCCGCGAGCGTAGCCAGCCCGGCACGCCCGATGGCGCGTGCCCCAACGTGCTGCAAGGTGTTGACGACGCCTGTGCGGCGAGCTGCCTCGCCGATCTTCTTGGCGAGGCTCGCATCTCCGATGAGCCTGTGTCCGACGCGGGCACCGGCTGCCTCAAGAGCCGCCTCGTCAGCCTCCTTGACCAACTCCATGTCTCCAGTGAGCCTGCTGTGGATTTGGAGTCAGTTGGATCCACTGACCCGATGCTTGTCGACTCTGACACGACATCACTCGACGCTTTCCCCACCAACGTGGTGGTCTTCGACAATCCTCTCCCTCGAGCCGACAGCGGCGGCAGCACCGTCACCGAGGTGCTAGTCATCAGCCACGGAGTCACCTCTGGCGAGAACGCCCACGACGCCCTGCAAGCGGCGTTGCACGACCTGTCCGCTCCCATCCCGGCCGACGCTGACATCGAGGCGCTAGAAGCATGCCGCCTTGTCCTCATTGCGGAGGGCCAGAAGCTAGCCACCATGAAACGCCTCACTGAGGCTCACCAGCGCGAAGTCGACCGTGCCGCCTTCGGCACGCCGCCTCCCGACAGGTCGAGCCGGGCTGGCATCGTCCAGAAACGCGGCGCGGCCATCGCCGACATGCTGGGAGCAGAACGCCCAGTCTACGCCATGCCTCTCAAGAACCTACGCGCCGCCCAGTCGGTCGTAGACGAGCTGAATGGAGTGGGGGCCGACGAGCTCCCCTACATGACCAGACGCATCCAGCAGCTGATCGACGCAGCCGCAAAGCGGCACGAAGCCGGCATCTGCGCTAAAAGCCCCCCCCCCCACACGCCGAGAGCACGGTGCGATGTCACGGACGCCGACTGCGGGTGGCGCCCGCGCAAGACAAGAAAAGGAGCCGGCTGCTAGTCGCAGTCGGACTTGAATCACCATCGAGCGCGATGCAGAAGGCCACCCTCGAGCTGTGGAGCGGCGAGGCGATCCGCCTCCTCCTCCGCCTCGTGGGGAGAGATACCCCACCCCGCCGCCTGTCACGCATCCAACTCTCAGCGACCGACTAGGTCGCCGCAAAGGAGTCGGCGAAAATGATGCCCGCCATCGGATCGACCGCCTAGCGCGATCCCTTTCACTGGAAGAAGAAGATGATGTCGGCCCGCCTTGCTTTGGCCCCGCATCCGCGACGAGCCCTTCCCCAAAGGGTTCTCGCTCCCAAGAGAAATGCCCAAGTACAATGGCTCCGTGAAGCCGGAAGATTGGTTGATCGACTACTCCACTACAGACCGCATAGCAAACGGCAACAGGCGTGTTGCCGTGAAATATGTTCCCCTAATGCTCCAAGGCACGACACGAACCTGGCTCAATAGCCTCAAGCCTTACAGCATCAACAGCTGGCTAGACTTCACTGAAGCTTTCATCCGCAATTTCACCAGGACCTACAAACGGGCTCCCAAGCCCCGACAGCTCTCTTTGTGCGTACAAGGGCCCAATGAATCAACCCGCGACTACCTCACGCGTTGGGCCGAGCTCCGCAACTCCTGCGAGGGGGTGCACGAGGTTCAAGCCATAGAGTACTTCACCGCCGGGTGCCGAGAAGGCACCCTCCTCAAGCACCAACTCCTCTGCGATGAGCCGACTACCCTCGACGAACTGCTGGTCATAGCAGAAAAATACGCCACGACCGACTCCTCAATGAAGACCGAGCTCCGAGTAGACGCCTCCAGGAAGGTGCTCGCTCCGGCTCCCAAGACACCGGCTGGAGACTCCAACCGACGCCCGTACCAGAATGACAACAAGCGCAAGGCTCCTATGGCGACTTCCACCAGTCGGCAAGTGGCCACAGTCGAAGACGAACAACCCGAAGGACGGCCCACGCCCAAGAAGCAGAAGGGCGGCATGCCGGCTTGGCAGCCGACTTTCTCCTACGAGCAAGCCCTTGATGCCCCCAGCAAGTTCCACAGCGGCGCGAAGGCCTCCAATCACACTACTCAGAAATGCCATTGGCTCACACGAATCTCCAAGGGTGAAGGGCTGGTGCCGCCTCCGTCTGCTGGTCAGCCGCCTCCGGCTCCGCAGCAGCCGGCCGCCCGGCCAGCAATCAGAGCTGTTCAAGATGAGTTCCCCGACGAGCATGCCGCCTATGTTGTCTTTACAAGCCAGCCTAAATACCGGCATAGCCGGGGCCGAAAGCACCAAGAAGTCAACGCGGTCGCCTCCAACAACCCCGAGTTCATGCACTGGTCGGAGAAGCATATCAGCTGGAGCCGAGCCAATCACCCAGAGGTGATGCCGTCTCCCGGCTCTTATGCATTGGTTTTGGACGCTACCCTCGCGGCAGACAGGAGAGCTGCCCGATTCTCCTGCGTGCTGATAGATGGCGGGAGCGGCATCAACATACTGTACCGTGACACCATGGAGAAGCTGAACATCGAGACGAAGCAGCTCATGCCGAGTCGGACCATGTTCCATGGAATCGTACTCGGCCTATCCTGCGCACCAATCGGCAAGATCAGGATAGATATTCTCTTTGGGGACAAAGATCATTTCCGCCGAGAAGCAATATGGTTTGAAGTAGTGGATCTGGAGAGCCCTTACCACGCATTGCTTGGCCAGCCTGCTCTGGCCAAGTTTATGGCTGTGCCCCACTAAGCCTACCTCAAGATGAAGATGCCGAGTTCCAAGGCCATCATCACCATAGCCGGAGATTACAAGAAATCCTCTGATTGTGGGGCAGTCAGTAGCCGGCTGGCCGAGTCCCTTGTGATTGCTGAGGAGAAGAAGATGCTGGACCGAGTCATGGCTATGGCCGGCAAGCAGCCGACCCTGTTCCCCGACCCCAAGGAATAGGATGCTCAAGGTTCTTTCTAGCCGGCCAAGGAAACAAAGAAGATACCTCTAGACCCGGAGCACCCGGAGAGGCACGCTGTCGTGGGCACGGGCCTGGACAGCAAATAGGAAAGCGAGCTCGTCGATTTCCTCCGTGAGAATTGGGACATCTTTGCGTGGTCTCCCAAAGACATGCCGGGTGTTCCGACGGATTTTGCCAAGCACAAGCTACATGTCCGATCTGACGCCAAGCCGGTCAAGCAGCACTTGCGCCGCCTGTCGGAAGAAAAAAGAAGAGTAGTCGGAGAAGAAATAGCCCGGCTTCTAGTAGCCGGCTTCATTATGGAGGTGTTCTTCCCCGAGTGGCTTGCCAACCCGGTCCTGGTGTTGAAGAAAAACAAGCAGTGGCGCATGTGCATTGACTACACCAGCCTCAACAAAGCCTGCCCCAAAGATCCTTTTGCTCTGCCAAGGATTGATCAAGTGATAGACTCCACAGCCGGATGCAAGCTGTTGAGTTTTTTGGATGCTTACTCAGGCTACCATCAGATAAAATTGGACTCGGCTGACCACCTGAAGACCGCCTACATCACACCATTCGGAGCTTTTTGTTACCTGACTATTACATTCGGCCTGAGAAATGCCGGTGCCAATTTTCAGTGTTGCATGCAGAAATGCCTCCTCAAGCAACTCGGCAGAAATGCCCACGTCTATGTACACGATATTGTGGTGAAGATGGAGAAGCGTGGCACCTTGCTGGAAGACCTCAGAGAGACATTTGAAAACCTGCGCCGGTTTCAAATCAAGATCAACCCCGAGAAATGCGTGTCCGGAGTGCCAGCCAGCCAGCTTCTAGGCTTCCTGGTCTTCGAACGCGACATCGAATGCAACCCGGTGAAGATCAAAGCCATAGAGGGAATGGAGATTCCTACCAAGCTGCGAGACGTCCAGAAGTTTACCGGATGCTTGGCCTCCCTCAACCGCTTCATCAGCCGGCTCGGAGAGAAGGCTCTCCCCCTCTACCGACTCATGAAGAAATCCACTCACTTCGAGTGGAATGACCAAGCAGATCAAGCTTTCCATGAGCTAAAGAAGATGTTGTCCATGCCGCCTGTCTTGGCAGCACCGACTGAGAAAGAGCCCATGCTCCTTTACATTGCCGCCACTAGCCGGGTGGTCAGCACCGTTATCGTGGTACAGCGCCCAGAAGAAGGCCGAGCTCAGTTAGTCCAGAGGCCGGTGTATTACCTGAGCGAAGTATTGTCCATTTCGAAGCAGAATTACCCACACTATCAGAAGATGTGCTATGGTGTGTACTTCGCCACCAAGAAACTCAAGCCCTACTTTCAAGAGCACCCCATCACGGTCGTATGCACTGCCCCGCTCACCGAGATCATAGGCAGTGGGGATGCATCCGGCTGGGTGGCAAAATGGGACATTGCGCTGGCTCCCTACACAATCTTCTACCAGGCCCGCACCGTCATCAAGTCCCAGGCATTGGCCGACTTCCTTGTCGACTGGGCCGAGACCCAGTACCTGCCGCCTGCGCCCGACTCCACTCATTGGCGGATGCACTTCGATGGATCCAAGATGTGCACTGGCTTGGGAGCCGACATCGTCCTCACCTCTCCCAAGGGTGACAAGCTCAGATACACATTGCAGATCCATTTTTCCGCCTCCAACAATGTGGCCGAGTATGAGGCACTCATACATGGGCTCCGGCTAGCCAAAGAACTCGGCATCCGTCGGATCCTGTGCTATGGTGACTCAGACTTGGTGGTCCAGCATTCATCCAGTGACTGGGACGCCAAGGACGCAAACATGGCAAGCTACCGCTTCTTGTTCAGCAACTCAACGGATATTTTGAAAGGATGCGAGTTCCTCCACGTGCCACGGGCCGACAACGAGCAAGCAGATGCCCTGGCACAATAGGCTCCACCCGACAAGCTATACCAACCGGCGTCTCTCTCCAACGCCTTCTCAAGCCGTCTATCAAGCCGTCTCCAGAATCTGATTCCATCTTCGTGCCGCCTGACCCCGACATAGTCGGATCCGGCTTGGGGAACCAAGCAGGCGACTCGAGGACTTCGGCAGGTGGCTCGGGGACTGCTGTAGTCGCACCCGGCCCGGTGACTTCAGAACCCGGCCCGGGGACTATTGTAGCTGGCCTGGGGACTGCATTGACACAACAGGCGGTGGCCGACTCCAACTCTTCACCACCCAGCCCACCCGCCCTAGTCGCAGTAGCCGTTTTGACAATAGAAGAAGTCACAGCTCCATCATGGGCCCAGCCCATCCTCAATTTCCTGGTAAACAGAGAGCTGTCGACTGACGAGATCTCGGCAAGACAAGTCCAACGCCGAGCCGGAGCATACACAATAGTGAACCCAGAGCTCGTTAGGTGCAGTGTCACTAGAGTCTTCCAGCACTGCGTCGAGCCAGCGAAGGGCATAGCAATCCTCAAGGACATCCACCAAGGCGAATGCGGCCACCACGCAGCCTCAAGATCGCTCATCGCCAAAGCCTTCTGCCATGGATTCTTCTGGCCGACTGCTTTGGACGCCGCCAAGGAATTAGTTAAACGCTGCAAAGGGTGCCAAGTCTTCGACTCCAAGCAACACCTGCCAGCTTCTGCACTCAAGACCATTCCCCTCACTTGGCCCTTTGCCGTCTGGGGATTGGACATGGTGGGCCCATTCAAGACGGCGCGCGGTGGCATGACACATCTGCTTGTCACCGTGGACAAATTTACCAAGTGGATTGAAGGGAAGCCGATCAAGAAGCTGAATGGGCCAACTGCCATGGCATTCATTGCAGATATCACAACCCGGTATGGCATACCACACAGCATCATCACCGACAGCGGCACAAATTTTTCCAAGGGAGCACTGGCACGTTTCTGCGCGACATAGGGCATCCGACTGGACTTAGCGTCCGTTGTCCACCCGCAGTCAAACGGCCAAGTCGAGCGAGCAAACGGCCCCATCCTCTCCGGCATCAAACCCCGATTAGTCGTGCCACTGAAGCGTTCGGCCGGCTGTTGGCTCGACGAGTTGCCGGCTGTCCTCTGGAGCTTGCGCACTACCCCGAACAAGTCAACTGGCTTCACCTCTTTCTTCCTTGTATATGGTGCCGAGGCTGTCATCCCAACTGACATTGAGTTCGACTCACCTCGGGTCACCATGTACACGGAGGCGGAGGCCAAGGAAGCGTGAGAAGACGGCATCAACCTGCTAGAAGAGGGCCGGCTGTTAGCCCTCATCCGGTCCGCCATCTACAAGTAGGGTCTACGCCGTTACCACAGCCGGAAGGTCAAGCCAAGATCCTTCCAAGAGGGCGATCTTGTGCTGTGGCTGATCCAGCGAATAGCCGGCCAGCACAAGCTCTCGGCCCCTTGGGAAGGCCCATTCGTCATCAGCCGGGGTTTAGGCAACGACTCCTACTACCTGATCGACGCGCAGAAGCCGAAGGCACGCAAGAGGGACGATTCCGGCAAGGAGTCGGAACGACCATGGAACGCCAATCTCCTCCGAAGATTTTACAGTTGAAATGCAGTATATACCATGCTACCTTTTGTATTAAGTACGAGACAACGGCCCCCCCGAGGAGCACTCGGGGACTACCCTCTTTTATCTATGAATGATGAGTATCATGCCTATGATTTTGTTACTACATTCATTTTCTCGTCCGGCACCGGGTTCGATCAGTCGGCCTGGGGACTTGCCGCCTTAGGTTATATTTAAGTTCTACCTGCAGTCAGACAAGTAGTGTGCCTGCACCCAAGCCCTCTCCTGTTGAAAGTCACAGCTCAAAGAATCGACTGTCCGACTGGCAAGAGCCAAAGGCAGGAAATGATGCCCACACGAAAAACGGCTAAGGACTAACGAACTTATATAACACAAGCCGGCTCCCCCCCCCCCCCGCCAACCGGCTGTTAGAGCAGCCGGCTGGACGGCTTCCCTTCTTACATTGCTACAATCTAAGAGAGCTCGAGTACTTGTCCTCCCAGAAGGCCAAGCCCTTACCCGGCCACAGACTGCAGAGCAGCTGTCCGGCTGGGAAGGCAGCAACCAAGGGATGGCGGCAAAGGAAACAACCAAAGGATGAAAAGCAAGTATGAATGGAAGCCAAGCACATGCATGATTATATTTATACAAAAGACCTTCGAAAGGCCAGCATTCAACATAGTTTGAATACACCCCTAGTGGGTGGAATTGCGCAAAATTAACAAAAGTCGTTCAAAGAGTAACGGGCAGGAAAGCAAGGACGGCAAGTTAGGCCAAGGGAGTAACAGGCGTGTCGGGCAGATTGGTGGAGACGACAGTGTTGGCTGGAGGACTGGCCGGCTGGCGGGTCTCAGCTTGATCGTCACCTACGGCAGGCAGCGTGCTCACACACGCCTCGTTGCTAGAGGCACGATCAGGCTGAGGCTGGCCGGTCGCTCCATCGTCTGGCGCGGCGTCTTCGCCATCCTCCTCCTCCTCCTCTTTGCCCTCGTCGCTGGAGTCGATCTCCTCCGCCGAGTCTTCTCCTTCTGCCGGGTTCAGCCCGAACCACTCCTCCGGCTGAGCGACGTCGTCTTCATTCACCTCAGGTGCAAAGGCGTTGGTGTCGATGAAGTCGGCGATCGCCGAGGCGTGCTAGATGATAGCCGGCCGCACCGCCTCCAGCTCCTCGTTAGCCTCCTACCGCCAGGTGCGCAGCTGGGCCAAACTCAGCTCGGGATACCAAGCCCGGACGAACTCTAGCGCCCGCCGAGCCCCGCATCGGGCTGCAGAAGCCTTCCAGGCCTCGAAGCGGCCGACTGCTACCTCCAGCCAGTCGGCAGTCTGATTGGGGGTGTGGGGAATCACCTCGCTGGGCCAGAGGGCGGCCAGCACCTGTGCTCTGGTGCGCTGAAGTCGGTGGAGCATGCGGTAAGCCGGCTGGAGGCAGGCCTGAATCGCTAGAAGCTGCTCTTCATGCGTCCAGTGGGCACCCGGTGCAATCTCAACCCCAGCCTGCCGTCGGGCCTCACGGTGAGCTTAGATGGCTTGGTTGGCGGCTACGGAGTAGTCGGGGAAGTATTCTGCACAAAGAAGAAAGAAGTAGAACAAGTCAGAAGACAGAAATGATAGGGACGAGCAAAGAAGCGAAGAAGAGGGCGGCTTACCGTCAATCAAATCTTCAACCCGACCGTAGCCTTCGCTCATCGCCTGCCTCGCCTCGGCCCAGCTCGCTGCCTCGGTCTCATACTCGGCTGTGAGGGCGGCCTCGCTGTCCTGTGCCGTCTTCAGGGCCGCCTTGTGGCTCTCCTCCTGGTCGGCCAATTTCTTGGCCAGGCGATCACGTTCCTGGGCCAAGGCGTTGCACTCAGTTTCCTTGGCGCGAAGGGCGGTCTGAGCTACGCCTAGCTGCTCCCTCAAGTCGGCATTGGCCCCTACAGATATGAAAAAGAAGAAAAAAGCAATAAGAAAGAAGTCGTTAGGAAAGATCCGACCTGACTGCTCAGCAGTCGGCCCAAATCTCGGGGACTACACCCAGTGGGTGCGCTGACGCGCCCCCACATGAGATAAAAAATAAAGAACTTACTCCGGCTCTCTGTCAGATCGACGGTCTTCTGATTCATCTCCCGGGCCTGGGAGTTGAAGGTAGCCGCATGGAGGTTGTGATAGTCCTGCAAATAGGACAAAAGGTGCGAGTAAGAACAAGACATCAACCAAAAACTACTAAAAAGTTCCAAGCAGCCTGCTCAGCAGCCGACTCGGAACTCGGGGACTACACCCAGTGAGTGCGCTGACGTGCCCCCATGGAAGAAATCAAGAGCAAGAAGACTCACCCGAACGTGCCCCCATGGAATTCTTGGGTATACTGCTTCAGCGCAGCGGCCTGGGACTGAAGCCGGGTCCGGACGTCCTGCGCCGCCACATTCAGCACGGCCGTCCCACCGCCCGGCGTCCACCCGGCGAGCTGACGCTGGCTGTCTCCAGGTCATGGGACCACGAGCTGGAGCCGCAGCCCTCTGCGGGTCTGGCTCTGAAGTCGCCTTCCCTGCGCGCCGACGAGTCGGCGAGAGGACCACGAGATCCGCCCCTACAGCCGGCTCGCCTCCAGCCGGCTGCTCAGGCGGCGCCTCGGGCTGGCCACCTTGGCCCGTCCCGGCCAACGGTGGCGGTACCGCCTCTCCCTCCGGGACGACTATGTCGCCCCCTTCCCTCTCCATCGCCGGCTGGTCGCGGCCGGCTTCTTCTGGCGGGGGCACCGGGATATCGGGGGCCATGGTGCGGAGGGGGATGATGAGTTGCGGAGGCTGGCTACGCAGGGCCTCCACCGCCTTCTCCGCGGCCGCGGCCTCCGCTTGGGCCTTGGCCGCCGCGTCGGCTTGCGCCTCTGCCGACTCCGCCGTTGCCTCCTGAGCCGCCCTGGCGGCGGTCGCCCTCTGCTCCTCTGCCTCCTGCTCCTCAAGCGCTTCCCGCGCATTCCGCTCCGTCGCCGCTTGGAGCTCGGCACGAGGGTCCACGCGGCGGGAGCCCGTAGATCCTCCCGCCCCTCCGACTATGGAGGCGGCTGTAGTCCGCTCGAGAGAGCGGAGCCCTATTTTGATGAATCAAGAGAAGGCTTAGAAAAACGCCAACCAAAGAGAAAAAAAAAGGCGTAAGAGAATTGACACTTACGCCAAAACTGCCTGCGGCTGCTTCACCACCTTGCAGAAGCGGGCCGCCTTCACGGCCGCCTCATCCCACTTGGTCGCCGCCGTAGTACCCTTGGGCTTCTTTGGCCGACTGCCGAAGAGGGTCGGCACCGCCCGGCGCTTCCGTGCGCCGCCCCGGGCAGCCGGCCCGGCAGATGAGCCCACGCCTTGATGATCGGATGCCGGCTGGCGGCGCGGAATAGGCTCGGCCTCGTCGTCATCCGGCCAATCCTCGAAAGTGGCGGAGAGCCCGGAGCCGCCTGCCTTGCCGCCTCCCCCTACGGCGTCGTCATCTAAGGCGGCCGCCCCCAAGTTGGGGTCGTCCAAGTCGTCCACAGCACGGTCGGGAGCGAACTCGCGTTCCACCCCCGCGGTCCCGGCCGACGGATGAAGGAGGGGGTTCTGATTAAAAACAAGCCGAATGGTCAGAAGCTGGCCAGTGAGAACTCGGCAACAAGGGAAGAAGAAAAGAAAGAAAGCTTACCACAGGCGGGGGATCGGCGCGAGAGTACGGCTCCTTGCCGTACCGCCATTCCTCGGTGAGCTTGCAGTTGGCGATGTAGTTCACCATGTAGGATACCTCGTCATGAGGCATCTCCTTGGTGCTTAGCCGACTGGGGTTGAAGTGGCCGCTCATCTGGCAGATCAGGTGAGGGCAGCCTTGCAGTGGGAGCACTCGCCGCTCCATGAAGGCGGCTATCAGGTCGGGCCCGGTCAGGCCCTCCGACTGGACCAGCACCCGGAGCCGGGCGACGGCGCCGGCCCCAGCCGGCGTCAGTGACCTGGCCCGATAGGACCATGAAGGCTGCCTCCCAGCCGGCGGGCCGGCTACATAAGCCGGCAGATTGACGTAGTCGCCTTGCGGAGCGACGTTCTTCACATAGAAGTAGGATTTTTGCCAGAGCTTCACCGACTGGATCAGCAAGATGGCCAGAAACGGGTTGTCGGCCGTCGATCTCCACATGGCGATGAAGGCGCCGCATGGAGCCGGCACGCCCGCGACGACGGTGCCGAGCTTGGACTGGAAGAATTCCCCCCAAAGTTTGAGGGTGGGAAGGACGTCGAGGAAGCCTTCGCACAGGGTGACGAAGGCCGACAGGAGCACCACCGTGTTTGGAGTGAGGTGGTGCGGCTGGAGGTGGTAAAACTCAAGGAACGAGCGGAAGAAGCCGCTCACGGGCAGGCCGACGCCACGCAGGCAGTGCGAGCGGAAGATTACCCGCTCGCCCTCCTCCGGCGCCGGCGAGATCTCCCTCTCCGATGCAAGACGGACTCGCACGTAGTCCTTGCCAGGCAACCGCTGCGTCTTGCGGAGGAAGTCGATGTGGTCTTCATGGATGTTGGATCCGTCCCAGGAGCTCGACGTTGGAGCCATGAGGACGGAGAAGCGATGAGGGAAGGCGCGGCGGCGGAGCGCGTGCGATTCGGCTGCGGCAAGACTGCGGCATGCCAAGAAGATCGGTGGAGCGATGTCACGATGGAGAGCAGTTGCGGCGACGGAGAGAAGGAAGAAGAAGGAAATGGCGGAGCGAGGGTGAGTGTGCGAGCGTCTGCCGCTCCCCCTCCTCCCCCTACTTATAGCCTCGCGCGGCGAAGCCGAGGAGGCGAGGCGTGGGGGGCGTGGGATTAACTGCACCCACTCCCCCACGACCCATGATTATTACGCCTTAAACGGCGAGAGGAAACCACCGTCGGAAGACGTGCAGCCAGTTCGGGCCATAGAAGATCCGCGCTTGGGCCGAGGCGTGGAAGTGGCGGGCCCCGGTCTGCAGCGGCGTCCCGTCACACGCGTGGGCTGGCAGGCCCTTCCAGCCGAAGGGCGCCACGTGGCGCGCAGGCGGCGGGCGGCCAGCCCGCAGCCTGGCTTGCGCGCCAGTTGGTTCCCGCCTTCGTACTTCAAAAGACTTCACCGAGACGACACGCTTGAGTAAAGTCGGCTCCTAGCTGCCGGCTCTTCAGGGTAGGAAGTTGATTGAGCTTCTCATTCCCCTTTCAGCCTCGAAGCCCAACCAGCTTCGGGGACTACTGTCAGAGTAAATGACCACGGGTAGCCTAGCCGGCTCCCCCTGGCTCTTCAAAAAATAACAGGCCGATCGGGCCTACAAGCACCCAAGACACGGGGCCGCCTTCCCCCAACCGGCTATCCCTAAGCCGACTACCGGAAGGCAGCCCGGCCCTAAACCCTCGTGAAGAAAGCCGCGAGAGGGCCGACTCCAAGAAGCCGGCCACAGATGGCCGACTCCAAGAAGCCGACCCCCGAAAGGCGGCCAAGATCGTGCCCTCAAAGTTTGCACCCACATAACGGAGATGGGATGGGGTGTGGCAACAGTGAAGCCTGCCACCCCTGAATCCCGGAGGAAGCATGACCACAGTACGCCGTAAGGGGCGGGCACGACCCGTCCGGCGGGGCACTGTTGCCATGCTAACCATGACGTCACCCACGACGGGCCATCAGTACGGCCCGCAGGAGGTGGGCCCCTTCGGTCAAAGAGCCACCCGAAGGTGGCTCTGTTTCCCCTAGTCGGCCCGGGACATAGCCGGCTCTCATCAGCCGGCTCACTCCCTCCCTCAAAGTAAGCGCACCATTAAGGAGACAAGACGAGGTAAGGCTACAGTGAGAGGCCGCCAGGCGGCGGCACTATAGCCATGCTTACCTCGACAAAGCCCTCGTCATCAAGAGTGAGGCAACAGTAACCAGCCCCCGACAAGACCAAGCGGTGGGGCCTATCTGTCGACCAGGAGGCCGGCAGCCGGTGGGCCCCAGTAGTCGGCGGAGAAGCCGGCAAACATAGACACTGACGGCTGGGCCCACGCCCAGCCGGATTACCGTTGTACCCCCGGGGGGTAGGCCTATATAAACCCCCCGAGGCACCCATGCAAAGGGTTGGACTCTGATAGTTTTAGACACAACTTTAAGAGGAGAAGAGAGCTAGCCTTGCGCTTTCTTCCTCCTCTCGCCAAACATCTCAACGAGCCTCTTGTAGCCACTTGTGATCTAGTGATCATGCGGAGACCCCGCAGAGCAGGACTAGGGGTGTTATCTCCACGGAGAGCCCCGAACCTGGGTAAGATTCGCCGGCGTGCATGTCTTCACCTTATCACATTTCCAGGCACCGGCGATGTCTTATTGGCTCCCACAATGATAAGCCATCCGTTGGCATATGTCGCACCTACCACCCGACAACAATTATCAAGTATCAAATTGATCATAATATCCAATTCACTTCCTATGATAGTTTTTATTATACCAAACTTGGATGCCTACCATTCTAGGACCAATTTTATAACCATAGAAAATACCATGCTGTTCTAAAAGACTCTAAAAAAGATATAAGTGAAGCATGAGAGACTAGCAATTTTTTCAAAATTAATTCACCACCGTGCTCTAAAAAATTCAAGCTCAAAATATATAAGTGAATCACATAGAGTATTCTAGCAAATTATAATCAAATAGGTTTCTCCCAAATGGTGTGTACAGCAAGGATGATTGTGGTAAACTAAAAAAGCAAAGACTAATATAATATACGACGCTCCAAGCAAAACACATATCATGTGGCGAATAAAAATATAGATCCAAGTAAAGTTACCAATGAACGAAGACGAAAGAGGGGATGCCTTCCGGGGGCATCCCCAAGCTTAGGCTTTTAGCTATTCTTGAATATCTTGGGGTGCCTTGGGCATCCCCAAGCTTAGGCTCTTTCCACCCTTTATTCCATAGTCCATAAAAGCTTTACCGAAAACTTGAAAACTTCACAACACAAAACTCAACAGGAAATCTTATAAGCTCCGTTAGTGAAAGAAAACAGAACCACCACATAAGGTACTGTAATGAACTCATTTTTTATTTATTTTGGTGTTAAACCTACTGTAATCCAACTTCTCTATGGTTTATAAACTAATTTACTAGCCATAGATGCATCGAAATAAGCAAACAACACACGAAAAAAAGAATCTGTCAAAAACAGAAAAGTCTGTAGCAATCTGTAACTAACGCAAACTTCTGGAACTCCAAAAATTCTACCAAAATAGGAAGTCCTGTACAATTTGTCTATTGATCAGCAGCAAAAAGAATCAACGCAAAATCACGTTTCTGTGATTTAACAAAATTACATTCGTGCGCGCAAAGTTTCTATTTTTTAGCAGAATCAAATCAACTATCATCATAGGTTATCCTATAGGTTCTACTTGGCACAAACACTAATTAAAAGATAAAAACACATCTAAACAGAAAGTATATGCAAGAATTATTACTAAACAGGAGCAAAAAAAACATAAAGAAAATTGGGTTGCCTCCCAACTAGCGCTATCGTTTAACGCCCCTAGCTAGGCATAAAAGCGAAGATAGATCTAACGAGTGCCATCTTTGGCACTAAATTCATAAGTAGCCCGCATGATAGATTCATAAGGTAATTTGACTTTCTTTCTTGAGAAGTGTTACATGTCTTTCTTTAATGGAAATTGGAATCTAATATTCCCTTCCTTCATATCAATAATCGCACCAATCGTTCTAAGGAAAGGTCTACCAAGAATAATAGGGCAAGAAAGATTGCAATCTATATCAAGAACGATAAAATCTACGGGCACCAAATTTCTATTTGCAACAATGATAACATCATTGATCCTTCCCATTGGCTTTTTAATGATGGAATCCGCAAGGTGCAAATTTAAAGAGCAATCATCAAGATCATGGAAACCTAGAATATCACATAAGTTTTCAGAATCATGGAAACACTAGCACCCAAATCACACAAAGCAAAACACTCATGATCTTTAATTCTAATCTTTATAGTAGGTTCCCACTCATCATTAAGTTTTCTAGGTATAGAAACTTCCAAATTAAGTTTTTCATCATAAGATTGCATCAAGGCATCAACAATATGTTTGGTAAAAGCTTTATTTTGACTATAAGCATGAGGAGAATTAACAACGGATTGCAACAAGGAAATACAACCTTCTAAAGAACAATTATCATAATCAAAATCCTTGAAATCCGAGATAGTGGGTTCAATACTATTTAAAGTTGTGACCTCTCCAATCCCACTTTTACCAAATTTAGCATCAAGATCTAAAAACTCCGAATTCTTGGGACGCCTTCTAGGTAAAGTTGACTCATCATCAGTCCCATAATTATCAAGATTCATATTGCAAAACATATATCTAATAGGAGACGCATCAATAACTTTAAGATCCTCATCATTATTTTCATGGAAACTAGAAGAACACGCTTTTATAAAGCTATCTTTTTTAGCATGCAATGTAGCGGTTCTTTCCTTGCACTCGTCAATGGAAATTCTCATTACTTTGAGAGACTCATTGATATCATGCTTAGGAGGAGAAGATCTAAGTTTAAGAGAATCAATATCAAGCGAAAGTCTATCAACGTTCCTAGCCAAATCATCAACTTTGAGCAATTTTTCTTCAAGCAAAGCATTAAAATTCTTTTGAGAAATCATAAATTCTTTCACACTATTCTCAAAATCAGAGGGCATCTTATTAAAATTACCATGAGAATTATTGTAGGAATTTCCATAATTATTAGAGGAATTACTAGGGAATGGTCTAGCATTAAAGTTCCCTCTATAGGCATTGTTTCCAAAACTATTCCTACCAACAAAATTCACATCCATAGATTCATTATTATTCTCAATCAAAGTAGACAAAGGCATATCATTGGGATCAAGAGGAGTATTTTTAGTAGCAAACAATTTCATAAGTTCATCCATCTTTCCACTCAAAACATTGATTTCTTCTATAGCATGCACTTTTTTACTAGAAGATTTTTCAGTATGCCATTGAGAATAATTAGCCATAATATTATCAAGAAGTTTTGTAGCATCTCCTAACGTGATTTCCATAACGTGCCTCCTGCGGCCGAATCTAATAGATTTCTAGAAGCAAAGTTCAAACCAGCATAAAATTTTTGTATGATCATCCATAAATTCAAACCATGAGTAGGGCAATTGTGAAGCATCAATTTCATTCTTTCCCAAGATTGGGCAACATGCTCATGATCAAGTTGTCTAAAATTCATAATATCGTTCCTAAGAGTGATAATCTTAGCGGGAGGAAAATATTTAGAGATAAAAGCATCTTTGCACTTGTTCCAAGAATCAATACTATTTTTAGGCAAAGACGAAAACCAAACTTTAGCACGATCTCTAAGTGAAAACGGAAATAACTTCAATTTAACAATATCGTTATCCGTATCTTTCTTCTTTTGCATATCACACAAATCAACAAAGTTGTTTAGATGAGTAGCGACATCTTCACTAGGAAGACCGGCGAATTGATCTTTCATAACAAGATTCAGCAAAGCAGTATTGATTTCACAAGACTCAACATCATTAAGAGGAGCAACCGGAGTACTAAGGAAATCATTATTATTGGTATTCGAGAAATCACACAATTTGGTATTATCTTGCGCCATGGCAACAAGTAATCCAACTCACAAGCAAACAGAAAAAGGCAAGCGAAAGAGAGAGAGAGAGATTGGGAAAGAGAGGGCGAATAAAACGCAAGGGTGAAGTGGGGGAGAGGAAAACGAGAGGCAAATGGCAAATAATGTAAATGCGAGTGAGATGGGTTTGTGATGGGTACGTGGTATGTCTTGACTTGAGCGAAGACCTCCCCGGCAACGGCGCCAGAAATCCTTCGTGCTACGTCTTGAGCTTGCGTTGGTTTTCCTTGAAGAGGAAAGGGTGATGCAGCAATAGTAGCGGAAGTATTTCCCTCAGTTTTTGAGAACCAAGGTATCAATCCAGTAGGAGGCTCCTCAAAAGTCCCATGCACCTACACAAACAGACAAAGAACTCGCAACCAACGCAATAAAGGGGTTTTCAATCCCTTTACGGCCACTTGCGAAAGTGAGATCTTATAGAGATAGTATGATAAGATAAATATATTTTTGGTATTTTATAATATAGATGCAAAAAGTGAAGATGCAAATAAAAGTAGATTGGAAGAAAATATGATAAGAGATAGACCCGGGGGCCATAGGTTTCACTAGTGGCTTCTCTCAAGATAGCATAAGTATTACGGTGGGTGAACAAATTACTGTCGAGCAATTGATAGAAAAGCGAATAATTATGAGATTATCTAGGCATGATCATGTATATAGGCATCACGCCCGCAACAAGTAGACCGACTCCTACCTGCATCTACTACTATTACTCCACACATCGACTGACTCCTGCCTGCATCTAGAGTATTAAGTTCATAAGAACAGAGTAACGCCTTAAGCAAGATGACATGATGTAGAGGGATAAACTCAAGCAATATGATATAAACCCCATCTTGTTATCCTCGATGGCAACAATACAATACGTGCCTTGCAACCCTTTCTTTCACTGGGTAAGGACACCGCAAGATTGAACCCAAAGCTAAGCACTTCTCCCATGGCAAGAAAGATCAATCTAGTAGGCCAAACCAAACTGATAATTCGAAGAGACTTGCAAAGATAACTCAATCATACATAAAAGAATTCAGAGAAGATTCAAATATTATTCATAGATAAGCTTGATCATAAACTCACAATTCATCCGATCTCGACAAACACACCGCAAAAAGAGTTTAAGTTGAATAGATCTCCACAAGAGAGGGGGAGAACATTGTATTGAGATCCAAAAAGAGAGAAGAAGCCATCTAGCTAATAACAATGGACCCGTAGGTCTGTGGTAAACTACTCACAACTCATCGGAGGAGCAAGGATGTTGATGTAGAAGCCCTCCGTGGTCGATTCCCCCTCCGGCAGAGTGTCGGCGAAGGCTCCAAGATGAGATCTCGCGGATACAGAAGGTTACGGTGGTGGAAACTGTGTTTCTTTGGCTCCCTGGATGTTTTCGGGGTACGTAGGCTTATATAGGAGGAAGAAGTACGTCGGTGGATGCTTGAGGGGCCCACGAGACAGGGGGCGCGCCCTATAGGGGGGCGCCCTCCTATCTCGTGGAGGCCTCGGCTGCTTCTTGACTTGCACTCCAAGTCCTCTGGATCACGTTTGTTCCAAAAATAACGCTCCTGAAGGTTTCATTCCGTTTGGACTCCGTTTGATATTCCTTTTCTTCGAAATACTGAAATAGGAAAAAAAACAGCAATGTGGGTTGGGCCTCCAGTTAGTAGGTTAGTCCCAAAAATGATATAAATGTGTAAAATAAAGCCCATAAACATCCAAAAGGGGTAATATAATAGCATTGAACAATTAAAAATTATAGATACGTTGGGGACGTGTCAGTGTCCCTAACAATAGCTCCGCACTGAGCAACAAATGCGTCCTTGGCCCGCTTGGGTTCAATCGGTTGGCCATCGCCCGCGATTTCTGTGATCGTGTATCTTCATCCTGGCACAACCTTTTCTTTGGGCCTCGTCTCATTACGAAAGTTTGGCTAGATCCGGAGGGCTATAAAATAAGAAAGAAATGTTAATATATGTACATACCAAAACAATAATGCATCAATTAGTCAACACAGGCTTAATTAATATATATACCTTGCCGGACTTTGCAACAGCTAATTCCTCCGTTCGGTCACCAGAGCCATCATCACGGTCTCCTCCTTCCTCCTCCATTGTTCAATCACCGAAGCCGTCATCCTCTCCTTCATGACCATCGGTGTCGTTGAGATACAACAAGACATCACGTTCGTCGCGGATTATGTCCCCCAACAACTCTTCTTGTTCTAAGTCTCTGTCCGCCATGGTTTCTGCAAATATTACATGGCCATATACAAACATGAGAGATGGATATATTAGTAGAAAACATAGACCTAGCTAATATCACAACAAGGAATCATATTAGTGGCCTCAACGCTTCTACGGTTTGGGGTGGGATCGACAATGCTTCTAGGGTGTGGGGTGGCCTCGAGAACGCTCTTTTAACTTGGTAAATGTGGGTGGCCTCAATGCTTCTAGGGTTTGGGGTGGCCTCGACAATGATTTTTCAGTCCCGGTTTGGCGATCGAGAGGGGCTTGATCGATCGACGTCCCCCTCATGTCGAAGAGTTACCGAAGTTTTCTATGAACAAAAAAAATACTACATATATATATCCACAACACTTTTTTGGGGTGGCCTCGACAACGCTTTTTCAGTCCCGCTTTGGGTGGACTCAAGAGTTGGTTGGGCGAGAGGGGGTTGACCGACATCCCCCCTCATGCCGAAGTTACCGGAGATTTCTTCTAGGGGTTTGGGTGGTCTCGAGAGTTTGTCGGGTAGGGGCGGGAGGGGGTAGGAGATCGACATCACTTTTTTATATGGTTTGGGTGGCATCAAGAGTTGCCCGATATGTCCACCGCGATATTGAAGAGTTACCGGAGTTAGGGTAGTTACCGGAGTTACTGGAATTTTCTATGAACAAAAAAATCCACATGACAACATCTCATCTCATCTCCACAAAACATCTCATACATCTCATCTCATCTCCACAAAAAATTCACACTAATTCACACTAACTCAATTTAACTCATTTAACTTTGTAAATATTGTATGAACAAAAAAATATTCAAAAAATACTACCTATCACATCTAAAAAAATTCTCCATATATATACATACTTCAATCCATCCATCCAACCATATACATACATACATACATACATACATAAAAATATATACCATATATATATATATACATTGTATGAATAAAAAACAAAAAACAGGGGGGGCAGTGGGCAGCGGCGGTTCACACGGGGGCAGCAAGGGCTCGGAGAGGAGGGCCGGCGGGGGCGGCGGCAATGAGGAGCGAGAGTGGGCTCGGGGACGGCGTCGGGGGCGACAACAAGGTGGTGGCTCGGGGAGGAGGGGTAGGAGGTCCGGGGGCAGGGCGCGGCGACGGCGACGCCAACGATGGGGAAGGGGCGACGACGGCGTCGGGGGCAGCGACGGTGACGGCAGGGGCAGCGGGCGGCGTCGATGTAGTCGGCGTCGTCGGGGTTAACTGCGAGAGATGAAAGTGAAAAATTAGTAAGTGTGGCTTGTATACCAGAGCCTTTGGTCCCGGTTTGTATCACTAACCGGGACCAATGCTGCCCTTTGGTCCTGGTTGGTGATACCAACCGGGACCAAAGGTCTCTTTTCAGCAGTCCAAAGGGCGGTAAGCAGAAACCTTTGGTCCCAGTTGGTGGCACAAACCGGGACCAATGCAACCCTTTGGTCCCGGTTGGTGGCACAAACCAGGACCAATGCCCATTGGTCCTGGTTTGTGCCACCAACTGGGACCAAAGGTTGGTGCTGCCCGGGGCCAAATGTTTAGTCCCACCTTGCTAGTTGAGAGAGCTCGAGAGTGGTTTATAAGCGCTGTTGCGCCCACCCTCTCGAGCTCCTCTGAAATGCAGGCTTGCGGGCCTAATTTGACTCTTCTACCTCTGGGCGGGCCTGAATCCTGGCCCAACAAGCTGGTTGGGTTTCTAGTCGTATTCAGGCCATGGTGGTCCAGTAGGTGGCATTTTTTTAAAAAAAATCCAGTTTTTTTGTTTTCTGCTTTATTTATTTTATTTTGTTTGTACTTACGGTTTTTCAGTGATTCTTTTTTGCTTTTAGGTCACAAAAATTATAAACTTTCTGTTAGTGCCATTAGTTTTGAAGTTTGATTAGTTTAAATTTGAATTCTTTGAAATTTGTGTGAATCACTAGTTTCTGAATAACTTTACCATAAAAATAGATTTTTTTAGTGATTCTTTTTCCTGCTATTTAATATTACCGTTTTTTATCATTATATTCAATTTGGTAATTTTTAGGTTATTTTAAATATCTATCAAAAACAGATTTTGTTATTTTTTAGTTTGTTATTAAAGCTTTTTAGTTGATTCTTTTTGCTATTGAAGAATAATATAGTTTTGATTTAGTTGATCATAACATAATATTTATTTGATTATTTTTAGATCATTCTTTTTGCTATTAGAGTTTCATAAAAGTTTTCTAGTTCATTCTTTTTGCTATTAGTTCATTCTTTGAGCTAAATGACCTTGAAATTGAAAAGCACTATAAATGAACTCTGAAAAGGTTGAAAGTTGGCATGGTATCATCATTTAACCCACATAGCATGTGTTAAAAGGTTGAGAGGGTTGAGGCAAAAACTGGATGCACTTCGTGTGCAAAATGGACAATCTCTTTCGAAGAATCACGGTTTCTGACGAAAACTCATCTGTTACAAAGGGATTTCATTTTTTTGAACTTATTTGAACTCCAAACTTTTTCTTTGTTCAAAATGCACCATTCAATGTCACATCATCAATTTTCAACGCTTTGTGACTTCATTTGCTATTTTTCATGCATTTACTAATTTTTTTGAGCTAAATGACCCTGAAATTGAAAAGAAGTTCAAATGAACTCTAAAAAGGTTGAAAGTTGGCATGGTATCATAATCTCACCTAGCATGTTCTAAAAATCTGAGGGGGTTATGGCAAAAACTTGATACACTTCATGTGCAAAACGGACAATCTCTTTCGAAGTATCAGGGTTTCGGACGAGAACTCATCTGTTACAAAGGGATTGCATTTTTTTGAACTTATTTGAAGTCCAGACTTTTTGTGTGTTCAAAATGCACCATTCAAAGCCGCATCATGAATTTTCAACCCTTACTGACTTCATTTGCTATTTTCATACATTTACTGATTTTTTGAGCTAAATGACCCTGAAATTGAAAAGCACTTCAAATGAACTCTGAAAAGGTTGAAAGTTGGCATGGTATCATCATTCCACCCACATAGCATGTTCTAAAAAGCTGAGAACAAGTAAGAAAATTATACAGGTAGCAATCTAAATAATAACAAAGAATAATAAAATTCCACCCACATACGAGTAAGAAATTTTTTCTTTTAGAAAGAAGATAAGAACAAGAGGCTCACCACGGTGGTGCCGGCGACAAGATAGGCGCAGGTGATCGACGACGGTGAGGATGGGTACGGGACAGGACGGACCACCAAACCTAGACAAATCTTGAGGAAAATGGAGTTTGGACAAGGAGCTTCGAGAGGAAAAAGCTTATGAAGTGTGGCTCGGGCATTTCATCGAACACCTCATGTGCATAGGAGGTGAGCTAGAGCACCACAAAGCTCTCCCACGTCTGGCCAAAAAAATAGAGCAGTTGAAAGTACATGTAGTCCCCATGTGTGGTTTTGGTAATTAAATGACAATCCTAATGGACTAATGTTTGCATTGAGATATACATTTGAAGGAAAGTTCCATTTGCAATGCATGAAGAATATTGGATGAATTGGTGGATGAAATCCATCAACATCTATATATGCGTTGAGACTTGATAATGAATGACAATTCCTATGAAGAAACAATGACATCAAGTTATATAGGAAGGTTTGTTCCATGGGTGATGCAAGAAGGATATTGAATGGATTCGGAATGAATGCCATATACATGTAGTTGTGCATCAAGATTAATCACGGAGCAAATATTAAGGTTGACCAAGATGAAGATCGAAGATTGATTTCAAAGATGGTCAACACACAAGCGCAAATCATGTGCCACGTGAGATCTTGTGGTATGGTAAGAATTTGTCAATTGCGCTTTGTGTACTAACCCATACTATGTGTTGCCTATGTTTTTGAGAGGAGATTCCCATGGGCTCGCATCGAGAGAGAGATTTCAAGTGTCTATGAGAGGATGACATCAAGTGTTGATGATCATGGTTGACCAAGGCAATTTCAAGATAACTATCCCGAAGGATTACATGCTTGAAGCTTGTGGATGATCACATGATGGACACATGAAGATAAATACAAAGCAAAGCTTCCCACATTGTGTATGGGGGAGATACTTGAAGACTTCACCAATGTCTTGCCATTCAACTTGATCCAAGAAGAAACTTCAACTTCAAGCTCAAGTGAAAGGCTCGAGTCAAAGGTATTAGTTCCTTCGACGTTAGTGTTGTGGAGTGATGAACACCGAAGGAGCACATACACTCAAGAATGGATTCTTGATAGCTATGTAGTGTAGATCTTTTATGATTCTTGAGTTATAGGGATCCCGCACTATTAAGAGGGGATCAAAGGGGTTCGTGATAGATTTGCTCAAGTCAACATCTTCTCTACACAATTCCACTCATATCCTATATACCAAAGAAAATCCAAAGCCAAATAGGTTACCCAAATACATGATAAAACCTTTGCATATTTTGCATCCTCCATTTTGGTTCATCTTTGGTGGTTCTCTATGTGAGGACCTGAGTTTTTTCATAGCTTCAAAACGAGCCCAAGATCATCAAAATCGGAGTCCGGATGTAAAAGTTGTGCCTGTTTCAGTTTCTAGGCTGCAGCAGTTTGGTTTGGCCGGATCATCCGGGTCCTCTCCCATATCATCCGGGCTTTGCCTGGATCATCCTGGTTCCTGCCCGGATCATCCGGGTTATTCGTAAAATTCATCACAGTAGCTTATTCCGCTTGCCGGATCATCCGGCTACCAACCCGGATCATCCGGGAATGCCCGGATCATCCGGCTATGTCCCCGGACATCCGGGTATCTACTTCACCACATTGTATATTGACCTTCCCGGATCATCCGGGCATTGCCCGGATCATTCGGGTATGCGTCCAGATCATCCGGGCAGGTCAACAACTGCGAGAAACGGCTCTATTTTCTTTGGGGGTATAAATATCCCTCTCCCACTCCGGGGGAGGGTTGAGCACTTCATCCCAAATCGTCCCAAGAACACAAGTGGCTCCCTCTCACTTCTCCTACACCAAATCTTAGATCCCGGAGAGATTAGTGAGTGTTCTTGAGAGTTGTTCCAATCAAAAGATAGATCCTCTCCCTCTCCCTCTTGTGACCAAAGCAATTCGTGATTTGAGCAAGTCTTGAGCATTTCCCCCTTGATCTTGTTACTCTTGGAGGTTGGAGACTCCTAGGCGGTAGGAGTGCTCCGGTGAGGAATCAACTTGTGATTTGTCCCCCGGAAAGTTTGTGAAGGTTTGGAGGCCGCCTCAAGGTCTACCACTAGTGGTTGAGAATCGCCTTCATGGTGATATCTCAAGGAGAATAGGGTGAGCCTTCGTGGCGTTGGTGTGCCTTCGTGGTAACATCCACCTCTCTAACGGTGACTAGCTTCCCTCCAAGGAAGTGAACATCGGGATACATCCTCGTCTCCGTGTCTTCGGTTAATTCTAACCCTAGCCACTACTTGTGGTTTACTTTGGTCTCTTGACCTTGCATTCACTATATCTTGTTGTCCTCATTATATTGTGTTGGTTACCATATCGTAGAGATTATATAGGCCAACACTTTATAGTCCACAATTCATACTTGCTACTATTGTTCTATCGTGTGCTTAGTGTGAATTGCTAGCTTGTAACATTCATTTCCATATCTTGTGACATAACTTGTGTAATCTTGTAGTGCTTACTTGAGTTTCATTGTATCATTCAATTCCATATATTGTGATACAATTTGTGTAAGCCTGTATTGCTTACTTGTGGTTGTGTGTATTATTCATTTATATATCTTGTGATATACATTGAGTAAGTTTGTGTAACTTACTTGTGCTTACTCATATCCTCATTGTTCTCATCTTGTTTATCCTAAGTTGTTGGTGCACTTAGTTAGCCTGGTATATTCAGGATTTGTGCTTGAAAGGTATCCTCTTAGTTTATTTCCGCATTAGGATATAGCCAAATCCGTATAAGATTTTAAAATGCCTATTCACCCCCCTCTAGGCGACATCGTGGTCCTTTCAATTGGTATCAGAGCCCGGTCTCTCCTTATTAGGCTTCACCGCCTAGAGAGTAACAATGTCGACTAGTGAACTAGTGCACAAAAACACTTTTGATTTGGATGGCACAAATTATCACCTATGGAGAATTCGCATGCTTTGTCACTTTCGGGCCATGGGTCCAAATGCTTTGCGAATTGTTCTTATAGGAATTTCTATTGCTAAGGATGGACATTCTCCATCTATTGAGGATATGTATCTTGATTGTGATACTTCTCTTGTCATTCATCAAGCTTTAACCTTTGAAGTGTTTAAGGCAGTCACGACTTGCAAGTCGGCTCATGAGACTTGGACCAAACTTGAAGATATATATGGTGGGTCCAATCTTGATGAAGATAATATTCTATTTGGGGAGTTGATGGAGGAGTTCTCCACATTTTTAAATCATGAAGAGCTCTCTATTACTTCCACCTCCAATTACTTGCACACTTCAATATCTTGCACTTCACCAACATGTGGCATGCCACAAGGTAATGACATGGTGAGTGAAGAAATATCTTGTGATGATGGTGTTAAGCTCATTTGTGATGATATGCTTGATCTCCCATGTTGCCATGATATAAATGCCTTGGTTTCCTCTAGTTGTTTTATGACTAACCATGTAGAGGAAACCAAGAAATATGAGGCATGCTTGATTGATGAAGAACCCTCGTCTTCAAAAGAATCATCATCAACCCCCTTTGTTCACATGTGCCTCATGGCAAGAGGTAATGACGAGGTATCATCTTCTCTTAGTGATAATGATGATAGTTGTAATGAGGATGATGATGATGACTTGACTCAAAATCTCTATGAGATTGGGAAAACTCTTCATAGAGCTAAAAATAACACTTATGAAAGGTTCCAAGATGTTCTTGCTTGATTTGAAAAACGTAATGATTTATTTCTCAATGAGCAAGCTAAAAGTGAACAGCTTGAACATGGACTTGCTAAGGCTCATGAAACGCTTAGTGACTTGAGGTATTCAAAAGAAGAGATTAAAGTTACTCATTGTAAGCTTAAAGACGATTTTGAGCTCCTTCTCCTTGAATGCAATAGTGTCAAGGGAGAGCTCATAAAACTCTCTAAGTCTCATGAGGAGCTTCAATCAACTCGTGAGAAGTCACTAAGTGCTACTTGCTCCTCTCATATTGATAATGATGTTTGTGCTACTAACTCGATTTCATGTGAAGCATCAATTTTGAAGGAGAATGTTGAGCTATGTGCTCAACTTGCTTTGCTAACAAGAAATTATGGGAAATTGGAAGAAAGTCATGCAAAGCTCTCGGGCACTCATGAGGATCTTTTAAGCTCTCATAGTAAGATAAAGTTAGCTCACGAGGCTATGGTCTCCGAGGTAAAATCTTGTGAGTCTCATGTGAACATTAGCACATCTACTCTAAATGCTTTATTGCCATGTGCTAATCCTTACAATTCGTCCACCTCTCATATTATATCCACTCATGATGAATTGGTCACCTTGTCTTGCTTCTCTAACCATGAAGTTTCTACTTCCACTAGTCCTCTTGTTTCTAGTGTTGAAACTAACCATGTAGAGGAAATTAATGAGCTCAAGGCCCAATTCACTAGTTTGAAGAAAGACTTGGAAAAGTGTGATGTTGGACATAATTTTCACTCCAACAAGAAGAAGTCCAAGAACAAGAAGAAGGGACAAGGGAATTACAAGAATTCGGCCAACATTACTTGCTTCAAATGCAAAAAGATTGGACATCATGTGAGAACTTGCCCATTGAAGAAAAGGGCTTATAATGAGAAGCTACATGGGAAGCGGCCTCAAGCTCAAGCTCAAGTTGAAGAACAGCCACTATCCATGATGAAACATGTTATTGCTCCCCAAGTTGAGAAATTAAGAAGAGAAAAGGGAGGAAATGTTTCTATGATTGTCGTCAAAAGGGACACACAGCTTCATCATGCCCCAATGGTAACATACTAAGCCTCCTATAGTCAATAATCATTATTCACTAAGGAAGGATATTGTTGGCAATGTGTTTGCCAAATTTGTGGGTGCCCAAAGTGGTTTCAAAGTGGACAAGACCATTTGGGTTGCCAAGCCTATTGTTACTAACTTCTTAGGACCCAACTTGGTTGGGGACCATCAAGCTCAAACTTGATCAATAGGTGTGTGGAGGGCATTGGAGACTTGGCTACTTCATGAAGAAAAACTATTTTCACCATATGTTATGGTTAATGCCAAGTCAAGTGGATTATCATCATATCTATCAATCCAATGCTCCTCTTTGCGGTAACTTGTACTTGCATTGTGTACATTGAAAGTTACTAAGTCCCTTGCGTGTTTAAGTTTTGTAACTAGCATGTGCTTGTATATGTTGTGCTTCCTAATATACTTGATTCGTGTTATCTAGCATGCGTAAGTTGCTATGCACATCATATAGTTGCGTGTGTGGTTTCGAGCCTTTATTGCTTCATTAGTTGAATCTTCATTGGTGTTTTTGAGATACTAATGGATCATCATATTATGGGGGAGTTCTATGATTTACGCATATCACAAACCTTAAATATGTATATATGTAGGATACCACCTAGTATTGTTAGTGCAATATTATCTAGTTACTATGTGGTATGTAAAGTTCATTTGAAACTCAAATCCTCATCCATTAATTATCCTTAGTTGGGTTTCATTTGCCTCTTATGGATAATACATGGATTATCACATTATGGGGGAGTGATATACTTTGTACATATCACTTCTCGTGTGAACATTGACAATAGAGGTTTGCCAGTTTGCCACTTAGTATTTATATTTGTGATTATCTTATATCTCTGTGGCATGCAATGCTTTGTTTGAGTATGGTATTCTTGTGTGGTTTTGCCCATGGTTATCTTAAAAATTGTATTTGGAAAATCATTTGAATAGATCCATTCCAATTGTTGCTTTGCATGATGATCTATCTAATTGGAATGTTAATAATATGCTATCCAAGCATTGTGTTTATTTCTAAACTCTCATGTTATGCTTGTGTTAGTATAGATGATCATGTACTTATTTGGTTTCTACACCAAATGTCAAATTGAAACACCATTTTGTTCGAGTTCATCTTATTTGTTTGTATGGAGTTATGGTAGTTTGTTATCTCATTGTTTATAGTGTCCTATATCTACTTGAGTGAGATATTCCCATGAGCATGTGTTCGTCCTACGGACTAAAACCCTCCGGTTTATATAGACACCGGAGAGGGATAGGGTTACACAGAGTCGGTTACAATGGTAGGAGATCTACATATCCGTATCGCCAAGCTTGCCTTCCACGCCAAGGAAAGTCCCATCCGGACACGGGACGAAGTCTTCAATCTTGTATCTTCATAGTCTTGGAGTTCGGCCGATGATGATAGTCCGGCTATCCGGACACCCCCTAGTACAGGACTCCCTCAGTAGCCCCTGAACCAGGCTTCAATGACGATGAGTCCGGCGCGCATATTGTTCGGCATTGCAAGGCGGGTTCCTCCTCCGAATAATTCATAGAAGATTGTGAACACCAGGATAGTGTCCGGCTCTGCAAAATAATTTCCACATTCCACCGTAGAGAGAATATTATGTACACAAGTTCAATCTGCTGACGTATTTCGCGGCATGACGTCAAGCCACTACCAAGCCTTTACTTGAATCGTGTTTTAATTATACCACCTCAGCGCGTTTAGCGAGGCGGTTTCCTTGGCATGTCTTGTCGAAGTAGAGATCGTGTTCCCCTTATTCCGGGATTCCCATCAATACGGACGTGGGTAACCCAACCGCGCCATTGATGGTGGCGCCTGGGAGATAAGCGAGTTTTACCAGGCTGGTGGGGACGCATAGTCTTCGTCCGCCCATATATAAGGGGATAAGGATCCACCTTTTTACCTACGCCTTCTTCCTCCTTTGCTTATCCATCTCCGCACACTCGAGCTCCAGCGCCCAAGCCCGCACATCTTGTCTCGACCTTCTCCAGTCATGTCCGGAGCGGGAGGCAAAGGGTTGGCCTCCTCCGTTACGGAGGAGCACATCGCAAAGCTGCGCAGTGTCGAATACCTATCCGGCGACATCGCGCACCGGCTGCCCGACGAGGGGCAGCTCATCCCCACCCCCAGGCCCCATGAGAGGGTTGTATTCCTTCCCCACTTCCTCCGCGGACTGGGCTTCCCATTGCATCCCTTCGTCCGGGGGCTCATGTACTATTACAGCCTGGATTTCCATGATCTGGCGCCAAACTTCATACTCAACATCTCGGCATTTGTCGTCGTGTGCGAGGCCTTCCTCTGTATCCAGCCCCACTTCGGCTTGTGGCTCAAGACCTTCAATGTCAAGCCGAAGGTAGTGAAGGGCGTCCAAGCGGAGTGCGGAGGTGCCATGTTGGGCAAGATGCCCAACGTCATCTGGCTCGAAGGGGCCTTCGTGGAGTCCATCAAGGGGTGGCAATCAGGGTGGTTCTACATCACCGAGCCGCGTGACCCAAAATGGGCGGCGGCCCCCGAGTTTAGATCTGGTATCCCGATGCAGCTCACCTCCTGGAAAGAGAAGGGCTTGCTATGGGGAAGTTCGGAGGAGCTGACAGGACTCCAGTCCTGTCTCCAGACCTTGGTGAACAAGAAGCTTAGGCTTGTCAATGTGATCCAGGTCATGCTCATCTGCCGGATTCTCCCCTGCCAACAACGGGCCTTCAATTTGTGGGAGTTCGATCCGGCACAGCACCAGGCCTTGAGTGGGCTCTTCGACACGACGTACGAAGCTACCTGGAGGGTGCTGTTCAAGGGCGGAGAAGCCCCCACGTCCACGACGGAAGACCACGGATTCAGCACCAAGCGCCCGGCCGGTGAGGTAAGCTTTGTTATCCTCTATGGGACTTTTATTTTCTTTCATAGTTTAACTCTATGTGGGATCTAAAAACTCCCAATGCCTTTAACAGGACTGGCAGAGGACGTCCGGACAGGTAGACTGTCCGGCTCCCCTTTTCGAAGACCCAGCGGACGCCCGTTTAGCGGGGTTGCTGGTCCCGGCACTCTATGTGGTGCTGGAGAAGAAGGCCAAGAAGAAGGCCACGAGAACCCGAAGAAGTTCCCAGCGCCAGGTGATATCGGACTCGTCGTCCGATGGCTCCGAGGCGGACTCCTTCCCCGAAGACGAGGAGGAGAAAGAGGACTCTCTCCCAGAGGAGGGAGAGAGGAAGAGGAAGGCCTCCCCAACGGGGGAGGCCGAAGGGTCCAAGAGGGGAAGGACTATTCCCCCGGACAGCTCCGCCAACGCCAACGTTGGCGACGAAGAGTGGCCCTCAAGGGCCAGGCCTCCGGCAAGATCGTAAGTATCCGGTTTCCTGAATGATTTATAATTTATCTTTTGTGTCACATAGTGTCCTTCTAATGCCGCATACTGCCTGCAGTCCGGCCGATGATGATCTTCCCGCTTCATCGAGCGGGTCGTTGGCTCCGTCGGATGTGGATTCCATCCCGACTGCCTCCACCCCTCGCGACGCTTAGGACGCCGAGGTGGGATACCAGGAAGGGACCCATCAGGAGGAGGCTCCGGAGGCGCCACAAGGTAGCCTCCCGGACTTTGCGCCGGACTCCACGCCGGAACCCGCAGTGGTTCCGGAGTCCGGCAGGCGGCCCCTTCGTAAGAAGGGCAAGACCGTGACGCCGGCGGCCTCCGTCCAATCAGAGGCACCGGACAACTTGTTGGAGGCGCTCAAAGGCGCTTCCATCGAGGAAGAACACCGCACTATCATGAGTGCGGTGATTCAGAAGGTTCAGCTCGCCAAGAGCGGGCTGACCGAAGCCTGCAGTAGCCTTCTAACAGGCTTTGAGGTAAGAAGTTAAAAATATGTAATGTAATACCGCATAGACAGTAGCCCCTGATGCTCGGTTCGGTGATCGGAAAGAAAAACCGGATTGAGGATCTAAAAAAGATATACGCAGGAGTGCTAAGAATTATGTCAATATGGGTTTGCAGGTTGCGCTACTGACCTCTGCCGCACTGACTGCGGAGGTCGGTGCTTTGAAGCGGGACCTCGAGCGGTCCGAGCAAGAGCTCGGCCTTGCCAAGAAGCAGCTCGAGGATAAAGAAGGTGCGTAACACCACTTTCGAATGTATACCTTACAGAAAAGGATTTTGGTTGCAATAGAAATAACAAGGATAACGTGGGTACTGCAGGGGCCACGAACGAGGTGGCAACCCTGAAGGAGGCCGTGTCCGCGGCCGAACGCAATGTGGCCGCGGAACGGACGGAGCGAGAGAAGCAGGAGGCGCGGGTGGCGGAGGTGCGGCAAGAGCTCCAGGCTCTCATGGAAACGCATGAGAGTTTGGAGCGTGACTCGAAGACTCAAGAGTCCGAGCTTGCCTCCAGGAGATTGAGGATGTGAAGAAAATAGCGGCGGGTAAGGCATTTTTCATGCAAAGCAAGCATGTTAATGTAAACTACCTGACACTTACCCGAATTCAGAGCTCTCCAGGGGCATTTGCAGATCTGCCTCGCAGCGTGTCCGATGCCGCCGCATTCTACCGAGCCGAGGAGGGGAGCTCAACGGAGAAGGTATTCCGGTCTCAGTACGCTGAGGCCGGCCATCCGGTGCCCCCTAGCGACCAGCTGAAGCAGCTGGTCGAGCTCCACAAGGTAGCCGAGCAGGCCATGAAGGGCCTCATAGTCCGGCTGTGGCCTGGAGAGGCCATGCCTGGGAGCTACTTCGGCCTCGTGCGGCGGCTGGTGGATGCGTGCCCCTGGGTGGAGGTCATCAAGCGCTCCGCCTGTATTGAAGGTGCTCGTCGGGCCCTTGCCCGCGCAAAGGTGCATTGGGGCAGGCTGGATGCGGAGAGGCTTATCACTGACGCGCCGCCAGCGGGCAAGGAGTATCGTACGCTCGAGATGTACTATAAGACTGTCCTGAAGGGTGCCCGCAAGATTGCGGATGAGTGCCCCAGAGATGTAATTATTGAGTAAACTCGCAATGTGTTATCCTGTGCGCTGAAAACTTTGTTCATATGCGCTAAGCAATGCTTATTGATTTAAAATATTACCTTCTGTGCGGCCATTTATAAAATCTGAGAGATGGCAAGTCGTCGGCTTCAGCCCCCATGCCACTAGTGCTGGGGTGTTCGGGATAAACTTGAGCACTCTTGTTCCCATTTTTGGGTCCATCTAGGGAGGCGCTCAACACAACGAGCAAGGCAACCGGACTTATAATGCTTGAACACTCTCACTTAGCCATAGAATTCTATAATTTTAAATTTCGGTGAAGCCCCTAGTATTCGGAAGACCGAGTTCGGGGCGCTATCCACGCCTTGGCCGGACATTATCCGGTTCTTCGCTCGAAGCGGCATAAGTCTTTAGGGACTCGAAAAGACCTCTCGAACAGGGACCAGTCTCTCGCCTTATCATGACAGTCAGTTTCAGCTTTCTCCACTGAGGCGCTCGCCTAGCTCAACTGGGGCGCAATCACAGTGGTTCTCCCAGTGCTACCTTAGCCGACAGAACGGAACGTAAGGTACCAAAACATGGGAGTCAGGCAAACCCAACTATTGACCCAAGACATGATTCGGAGCCGATTCATATAATGCTATAAGTTTGGGGTGCCGCACTTATGAAAGTGTTCGGACTTATCACACCATAATGCGGGGAACATAAGCCCCTGGTGTATTCGGCCGTACCAAAATATACGGGTGCAAGATGTCATTAATGAACATATATGTAAAGTAATGCAATTATAGGCAAAAAGTGCTGCATTGTTTATTCAAGGAATTCTGCTACGAGTGCGGAATGATACAAATAGTGCGGTAAGCAAGGGATTGGACTAATTAGACGTGTCTCCCTCCAGGGGTAGGCTGCGGAATGGTGTATTTAACAAATTTAATGCTCGTAATGGAGACCACTTGAGTGTTCGTCGCAGCCTTTGTCCCTCCCTGGCTGTTGCATCGTGAGTTCGGCAGGTTCGCCGCCGGACAGGGCCTCTGGTGAACGGAGTCCTGTGTATAAAAAGAAGGAAAATAAAAATGAAAAGAATGACACACTTGGGAGCCCTTGGTGTGGTCGAGCCGCGCTCTGGGCCTGTTGTGGTCGTGCCCCTCCCCCTATGCCCATGGTATCTCCAGAGCGTAATGATGTACGCGGAGAGCTGGTCTTGCAATCATGCGAGGGATGGCGTTGGGGCCGCATTGCTACACGTGCTCGGAACGTGCCAGGTGGTCTTGATTGATGTTGCTCCGGGCGCGTTTGGCCGTGTCCGGTCGTTTAACGGCCGGACTCGAAAATTGCCTTAGAAGGCTGCTCTGTACTTCTGCCGCGAGAGCCAATGTATGTTCCTCCGTTCGGAGGGAGCGTACCGTATTTCCGTTGACCGTGATGACTCCATGAGGGCCTGGCATCTTGAGCTTGAGGTATTCATAATGCGGCACCACGTTGAACTTTGCGAACGCAGTTCGTCCGAGCATAGCGTGATAGCCGCTGCGGAACGGGACTATGTCGAAGATTAACTCCTCGCTTCGGAAATTATCCGGGGATCCGAAGACCACTTCCAGTGTGACTGAGCCTGTACAATTGGCCTCAACACCTGGTATGACGCCTTTGAAGGTCGTCTTTGTAGGTTTAATCCTTGAGGGGTCTATGCCCATCTTGCACACTGTATCCTGATAAAGCAGGTTCAGGCTACTGCCGCCATCCATCAGGACTCGCGTGAGGTGAAATCCATCGACGATTGGGTCTAAAACCAATGCGGCTAATCCGCCATGGCGGATACTGGTCGGATGGTCTCTTCGATCGAAAGTGATCGGGCAAGAGGACCATGGATTGAACTTCGGGGCGACTGGCTCCAACGCATATACGTCCCTCAGTGCGCGCTTCCGCTCCCTCTTGGGTATATGGGTTGCGTATATCATGTTTACCGTCCGCACTTGTGGGGGGAAGCCCTTCTTTCCTCTACTATTCGGCGGCCGGGTCTCTTCCTCGTCATCACTGTGCAGCCCCTTGTCATTGTTTTCGGCAATTAACTTGCCTGCCTGCTTGAATACCCAACAATCTCTGTTGGTGTGGTTAGCTGGCTTTTCGGGGGTGCCGTGTATTTGGCAAGAGCGGTCGAGTATTCGGTCCAAATTGGACGGACCCGGAGTGGTTCTTTTGAATGGCTTCTTCCGCTGACCGGGTTTAGAGCCTCGGAATCCGGCGTTGACTGCCGTATCCTCATTGTTGTCGCCATTACCACGGCGTTTTTTTTGCTTCGACGCGACCTGCCATTGTGGTCCTTAGTATCCGGACTGCCAGCATTTTTACTGAGGTTGTTGCTGCGAGCTAGCCAGCTATCCTCTCCCGCGCACAAGCGGGTCATTAATGATGTGAGGGCTGCCATGGATTTCGGCTTTTCCTGTCCTAGGTGCCGGGCCAGCCATTCGTCGCGGATGTTATGTTTGAAGGCTGCGAGGGCCTCTGCATCCGGACAGTCGACGATTTGATTTTTCTTTGTTAAGAACCGTGTCCAGAATTGCCTGGCCGATTCGTCTGGCTGCTGAATTATGTGGCTTAGGTCATCGGCGTCTGGTGGTCGCACATATGTGCCCTGGAAGTTGTCGAGGAATGCGGCTTCGAGGTCCTCCCAACACCCAATTGACTCTGCGGGCAGGCTGTTAAGCCAATGCCGAGCTGGTCCTTTAAGCTTGAGCGGGAGATATTTGATGGCGTGGAGATCGTCGCCGCGGGCCATATGGATATGAAGGAGATAATCCTCGATCCAAACCGCGGGGTCTATTGTGCCATCGTAGGATTCAATGTTGACGGGTTTAAACCCTTCAGGGATTTGATGATCCATTACTTCGTCTGTGAAGCATAGTGGGTGTGCGGTGCCTCTATATTGAGCAATATCACGACGTACCTCAAGGGAGCGTTGTCTGCTGTGTTCGGCCCGGCCGGAGTTGTTGTATCCGGCGCGACGGTAGTCGTCGTGGGTCATGGGGCACCCACGTGATCCGTTAATAGATCTGGATTGTCTTGCCTTGTCCTCCAATATATCCCGCAAGTCCGGCGCATTCCCTCGTGGCTTCGTACTTTTCGAGCGGTGCCGGGGTACGGTCTTGATGGAGGGCCTGGATGCCTCTCTATCGCGACCACGGGGTGGTCGGTCGGCCGTATTGTGCGCTGGTGATGAAAGTATGTATGCTTCCTCCTATAATCGGGGGAGCAACTTGCGTTTTGGGTAGCTCTTGGAGGGGCGTTCGAGTTCATACTCTTCGGCCGCGAGGACCTCTGTCCATCTGTCGGCCAGCAGGTCTTGATCAGCTTGAAGCTGTTGCTGCTTTTTCTTTAGGCTATTTGCTGTGGCCATTAGCCTGCGTTTAAAACGCTCTTGTTCGACGGGATCCTCAGGCACGACGAATTCGTCGTCGTCGAGGCTTGCCTTGTCTCCGGAGGGAGGTATGTAATTATCATCCTCAACCTCTTCGTCTGCCGCTCTCTCGTTAGGGCTGGCTTCTGCATCCTCCTGCGCTGAATCTTGCTGGAGGGGATTGTCTTCGGCACTTTCTGGGGTGTTATTATCTCCTGTGCCGGAATCTCCATTCTTGCTATGGCGGGATTTAGAGCGGCGCCACTGACGTTGGCGCTTGGGCTGTTTCTTTAGGGAATCTGCCTCCGCTGCTTCTTCGCCGTCCCCATCCTTTGGGGTGTCCACCATGTATATGTCATATGACGAGGTGGTCTTCCAGTGCCCTGTGGGCGCTGGTTCTTGATTGTCTCCGGCATCGTTGTCCATACCGTCGATGTCCTCGGATTCGTAGTCTAACATGTCGGTTAGATCGTCGACAGTGGCTACAAAGTGGGTGGTGGGTGGGCTTTGAATCTCTTTGTCGTCCGCATCCCAACCATCATGACCGCAGTCCGGCCAGGGCTCTCCTGATAGCGAGAGATGTTTTAGCGAATTTAGGATGTCGCCAAAGGGTGACTGCTGAAAGATGTCCGCGGCGGTGAACTCCATGATCGGCGCTCAATCGGATTCGATTGGCAGGGGCGCAGGAGGTTCAGAGTCCGGCAAGGAGCCCGGCGCCTCGGAGTCATGAGCTTTATAGGGGACAAGGTCGGTATTCGGATCCATCACCGTAGCGGTTGCAGCTCCTGAGGCGGTGTCCAGCCACCCGTACTCGATTTGCGCGATCGGCTCCGAACTATGGGTCGGAGCGGATTCGTGTGCGGCCTCCAAGGTACTGTCCGGCGGCAGATTTTAGATCATGCCCATCATGACAGTGCAGCACGCTCGGCCGTGGCTCGAATCCGACGAAGATCAAGTCTCCACGGATGTCGGCCGTGAAGTTTAGGCTTCCAAACCTGACCTGATGGCTAGGGGCGTAGCTTTCGATCTGCTCAAGACGGCCAAGTGAATTGGCCCGCAGTGCGAAGCCGCCGAATACGAAGATCTGTCCGGGGAGAAAAGTCTCACCCAGGACTGCGATGTTGTTGATTGAAGAAGCCATCAAGCCTATCGGTGACGACACAGAGGAACTCTCAATGAAAGCACCAATGTCGGTGTCAAAACCGGCGGATCTCGGGTAGGGGGTCCCGAACTGTGTGTCTAGGCGGATGGTAACAGGAGACAAGGGCACGATGTTTTTACCCAGGTTCGGGCCCTCTCGACGGAGGTAAAACCCTACTCCTGCTTGATTGATATTGATGATATGGGTAGTACAAGAGTGGATCTACCACGAGATCAAGGAGGCTAAACCCTAGAAGCTAGCCTATGGTATGATTGTTTTAATGGTTGTGTTCGTCCTACGGACTAAAACCCTCCGGTTTATATAGACACCGGCACTACAAGAAATATGTCAACTTATGACCACCACTATTGGTCACTGAAAGGTCACAAATTTCCATTTACGACCTTTTTGTGACCAAAAACAGAAGATCAAAAGCTGGCGGTCGTAAACTGACTATAGCGACCTTTAACAAAAGGTTGTTGAACCCATGACCTTTTGTTTTGGTCACTGGCTATCTGCCCAGGCCACGTCGGATCCGACGTGGCAATTTGACGTGGCACAATTGCGACCAATTGAAAAGGTCAAAAATTAGAATCGGCCCGGTCCATTTCGGTGCTTTAGATGGGCCGAGCCCATTAATTCAGCCTTTTTAATATATATATTTTTTTGTTAATTTTCGCTAGGTACATGGGCCTGGCCCAACAATTTGGCCTTTTTTGTTTTCTGAGCTTCTTCCATTTTTCTGGGCCTCGGCCTTTCTGCGGTCCATTTAATTTTTTAAATTTCTTAAGATGTTTTTACTTTCATTTTTTTGTCCAATATTGTTTGGGCTAAGGCCTCTTCTAGCCCATCAATATTTTCAGCCCACTAATTCAAAGGACTGGACAACAGAGAAACAATTCAGTTTTTTTCAATTTTGCTATCAAAGCAACATTTGTTTCACTGTACAATCATACATCATTTCTTGCAGTTACATTATTTGAAGCAGCAACTAAAAGATTGTCATCTATAACAAACGACAGCCAGTCAAAAGAAAGATCACCATCACAGCTCCAGCGACTACTTATACACTACAACTTCCACTTATGTGCAAACCTACAAGAATGCCATCCTTCCGATTAGATTTGGTTGCATCACTTCCAGTTTGCTAACGGCATGTCTCCAGCAGCACATCTCATAACCTACAAAGAGAACATAAACCAACATAAGAATTTGAAACTTCTTCTAATTTGAAACTTTCGGTAAACGGTAAACTTGAGGTAAATTAGAAGTGAGGATATTGATTACAAGCAAGATGAAACGTAAACTAAGTCCTATTGTATTGATGGATCCCAACTTGTTTAAACTAGAGCAGATTGTTCAACTTGTACAATCTAGTAGTCTAAAAAGAGAGAAAAATGTTCATTCTCGGCTCCACATTAATTAGAACAGAAATGAATGACACTAATATAAGCAAGAACTTACAACAAAGTATAGCTTAAATATAATCTATATGCATAGGCACAGTCCTATACTTGTTTGGAAAGTTAAGATATTCATGTCAACAATTATATGGAGCCAAACAATCATCTAAGCATACATACAGAATCCAATCGGTTATATATGTACGCAGACATTAATTCCAAGTATCTAAACCCTGCTATACACACGATAGTACACAAACGATTTATCAACGATGCTAAATATCGTGTCGTTCCATTCAGGACATCAGCACTGTTCCACTGTTTGATATAAGTGGCTGCTGCATGTCGTGTGTATAGTACTATAGTTTCATCTTTAGACCAATCAATGCCAAGTTTCAAAGAAAATCTGATGATAAGTTGCACCAAGATCTAGCAAGGTGCATACCCCCAAGTGGATGAGCCAGCTCTGAGGCCCACTCCTTGACCCTCTCCGTAGATGCTCTCGTCGAAGCATACTGCACCATAACAAGCACGAAAATTTAGAAAACACACCCCAATCCTGAAATTCAGTGAAGCACGAAAAGCAGCAGAAACAGAGAAATGCAAAAGGCACCTCATACTAGTATGGTGATCTTCATCACAAATTTTAAGCTCTGTTTCATGTAGATAATTTATTTGGTTTCAGTAAACAACAACAACAGCATGCAGTATATACAAGCAGACATAATAAATGAAGACAGCCATCAAAGCACATTGAACATCATCAGCATTGCATGTAGTGAGTTCAGACATATTTCATGGGACTTGTATTTCAAGCAGACATAATAAATGAACACAGTCATGAAAGCACAATCTAACATCATCAGCATTGCATGCAGTGAGTTCAGACATAGTATTTCATTGCGCCTACTCACAGGAACATGCATTATGGCAACTGTTTTGAAACAGAGTCATCACACAAATTTATCGGGCTTTACCTGGTGAGGCTTGGAGTCTGGCGGTAGCTAAACCTTCTGCCCAGGTCCTTGGCTTTGCTGTGGGGGTCAAATCACACAAATCAGACAGAGGGGGCTGACACTGAAGAAAACAGCGGTCATGGTATCATGGTTCAGGCAAAGAGATCTGGGGAGGCAAACCTGAATGCTTAGTTATCGGCGACGAATATCTAGACACCAAAATATCGGTGCCTCTGCCGCAAGTGACCATCATCGTGAACTAGACATATGAATACTAAATATCAACCAATGCACATACTTTTATTACCAGGAAGAGAGATAGATCAAAACAGAACATATATAATTTGCAAGAAGGAAATTGCCCATAATTAACAGGGAGAGATATAACCAAAACAAGTTCATTTGTCTTCCAAGTATAAAACATCAAGTGCACAAACTCACATCAGTTAACATCATTACAGAATTTCAGATAACATGTTTACTGCAGAAATCAAGCATAGGCAGTAGTGCTGCTAGTGTTTCTTTCTGTGGTTGTGTTGGACATGCAACTAAATTTCTGGTAATTGATGAAATGCAGTAGCAGGCAGGCGCATTGCAGTAACCCAAGTAATATAATGTAACAGCAGAGCGAGGCAAATCAAGTTGGTTGTGTGTGTGCTTGAGCTAGCTTAGTACATACAGTCCATGGTTGGGCTCCAAAACAAACAGAGCATGCTAGTGTCAACAAAATCAAGCCAGGAGAATAGAAACAGACCATACCATGATGAAGTTTAAAATAGAATAAGTGATGCATATACATTTTCTTGTGGAAAATCACAGAAACAGTTGATGAAAATCTGCATCCGAAGTTCTAACAATGCCATGTCTACAACAAAACAAGACTAGGACGATTGCTGTAGTTCTAATGCAGCAATAAAACAAAACTAACTACATCATTCAGCAGCTTTGAATTACAAAAAATTCAACCATTTATGATTAATTCAACAAACAAAACTAAATAGCATAAGCAAGCATTCCCGATAAGAGGAACGGCCAGCGCTTGGAGCGAGCGGATAATCACGGAGTCTTCAACCCCGTTAACTTCTTTGCCCACTGCATTGAGGAAGATATGCCATTTAGAAACTGCTACAAAGAGTTAAACAGTAAAATCTCTTTCTCTTGTTCCACCTCGTATCATGAGAGCACAATAAAGAATGCATAGCCAGGAGCGCCACATTTATAATCTCATTGGGCTGAATTCAGATTGTTAAGAATACAGGCACTAGAAAGAATATAGCAACAATGGTGACATCAAACAAGCATTTCATTCAGCAATGGTTCTGTTTTGGCATCAAACAAACTGAAAATGGTGCAATGCTGCATTTTTAGGCGGTTAGCGCGAGTGTGAATCAGGACAGCGCTAATGCCACAATAATCAACTCATCATGCATATAAAGACATAATCCCTCTTTGTGTACTGAAAATGCTGAAACTGATGCACATACGTCACTAGTGAGACAAAATTCAGGTCTCAAGTGGCAAGATACAGCTCAGAATAGACTAGCAAGGAAGCAGATCTGAATCGGGCCCAGATTCGCAGAACCGATCGGCATACCTCCTCGTGCATGAGCTCCGGATCCACCCTCTTGCTCCCCACGTCCCGGTCCGACCCCGAGCTCGTGGCCTGCGATCCCTCATCTTCACCGATGGCACAAAATCAAATCAGAACCTCGGCTGGAGAAGGAGAAACAAAAAATTGGAAGGGGGGAAATGCAGACCTTCGCGCAGGAACACGGCCGACAGTGTGTTCCTGGATGGCGGCGCCCTCCTCTAGCCGCCAACCTGATCGGCACAGACCGGAATCAAAAAACAAACAAAAATAACCAATCGCGGCCGGAATTTACACACCCCAGCTAGCTGATCCGTGCCCCGGAACAGGCGCACGGGTTCCGCGCGGGGCGCAACGGGGGAGAGGAAAGTACCTTGGGGCTGGGGATGACGGAGGAAGAGACGAGCTGGGCGCGGGCGCGGCCGGCGCGCGGCTCGCCGCCGGCCACGCGGAAGCAGTCGAACAGGCACCCCATCCTCGTCCTCCTCACCGCGTCCCCCTCGCCGAGCACCGAGCCTTGGAGCCGCGGAGGCGAGATTTCGTCCGCCCGTGCGGAGCCGATTGCGCGTGCGGAGCCTTGTGGCCGAGGAGGCGCGCGGCCCTGGACCATGCGTACAGCACGACCAGGAGGAGGAAAAGAGTGTCGGCGGCCAGCGACACGGCCGTGTTACCGGAGCCGCCGTGGAATAGGATCCAGGAGGCGACGGCGGTCGCTACGAGTACCGCTCAGGTCGGCGCCACAACACCACGTCTACGGTGAGGGTCATCGACGGGGGGGGGGGGGGGGGGGGTGGGTTTGGGGGCGGCGGCGGATCCAGATCTGAGGAAGGGAGAGGGCGGTGGCTGTGGGTGCGTAGGAGAGAGGGGGATGAGAGGACGAGTGGTGCAGGTTGTGTTAGGGTTAGTTGGGTGAGACGGTGAGGGGGTCGAGTGTGCCATTGGATCCGGGACGATCGGACGATTCAGATCGCCTAAGGTAGGGTGATCCGGGGGAGATGTCCTGATTGGTTGGAGATTCCGGGTGTAATTTAAAATATAGTCCCTAAGTGCTAGAAATAAAGGGGTTTATGAAGCAACTATCAATAATATTTTGCAAAATGGAACCACTAAAATTTTCACTCAAGTTATACCACATTTTATGGATGATAACCAACTTGTATGCATTTCCGATCGTTCTAGCCTTTTTTGGCCATTTAAACCAACTTGTACCAAATCAGGAGGAACCGGGTCAAATTTAAACTACAACAACTTCATAGTTTGCTCATTGTTTTTTCCAAAAAACATTTTTAGGTACACATGTATATATTTCATCACAGAACACTATGAGTTTTGTAAGATTCCACCCGCAGCTACGAACAGTTATGCCCATGGTTTTAACCGCGTTTTGAAATTGACATAAAGAATTAAAGAAATCAAAAAATGGAAAGCCTTTGCATTGTGTCATTATATGTGATCTAGTGTCTAGGGTGCATCTTGGAATGGCAAACAATGTTTCCTAAGGAATTTTTCATTTTCTTTGGAGGAAAAACAAATTTCCATTTTTTGAGTGCCCGAAATGAGGTTTTTTCGTGAAGGGCCTACCAAAAAATTGTTTCAAAATTGTACCAAATCAATTTTCTAAAATACTAGGACATATTTAAACCACAGTTGACCAAATGGATGGGTGTAAAAAGTTTTGATCCACCTCTCGTGAAAAAGACAAATTCCCGTCGATTCAGTTGGAAGCGGGTCAAATTTGAACTGCAGCTGCCTCGTAGTTATCTCTTTATTTTTTCCAAAAAACATTTCTAGGTACATAAGTATCTATTTAATCAGAGAAACATCAAAAAAATTCCAAGATTCAACCACTAGCTAGGAACGGTCAAGCCCGCCGTTTTGACCGCATTTTGAAACGGGCATAAAAAATTCAAAAAAATTCAAAAAATTGGAAAACCTTCGCATTGTGTCATTATATGTGACCAAGTTTCCAAGAAAAATAATAAACTTGTAATACGGTAATTATTTTTAAAAAATGTTCTCACAAACGAGCTATCATGTGTGAAGATGCATGACTTTCAACCCAAATGATCAATCTTATGGCCACATTCATGGCATAGTTTGTTCAAATGACCCCATATCGTGCACAAGGATGCATCTTGGAATGACAAACAATGTTGCCTAAGGAACTTTTCATTTTCTTTGCACGGAAAATTCATTTTTCATTTTCCGAGTGCCCAAAAGGAGGTTTTTTTGTGAAGGAACTACCAAATAATTGTTGCAAAATTGCACCAAATCAATTTTATAAAATACTAGGCCATATATAATGCACAATTGATCAAATGGTTGGGTGTAAAAAGTTTTGATCCACCTCTCGTGAAAAAGACAAATTATCGTCGATTCAGCTGGAAACGGGTCAAATTTGAACTGTAGCTGCCTCAAAGTTTGCTCTTTATTTTTTCCAAAAATCATTTCTAGGTACATAAGTATCTATTTAATCATAGAAACACCAAAAAATTCCAAGATTCAACCACTAGCTAGGAACGGTCAAGCCCGCCGTTTTGACCGCATTTTGAAACGGGCATAAAAAATTCAAAAAAAATCAAAAAATTGGAAAACCTTCGCATTGTGTCATTATATGTGGCCAAGTTCCTAGGAAAAATAACAAACTTGTAATACGACAATTATTTTAAAAAAGTGTTCTCAGAAATGAGCTATCAAGTGTGAAGATTCATGGCTTTCAAGTCAAACGATCAATCTTATGGCCACATTCATGGCATAGTTTGTTCAAATGATCTCATATTATGCACAAGGGTGCATATTGGAATGGCAAACAATGTTGCCTAAGGAAGTTTTCATTTTCTTTGGACGAAAAAACCATTTTCCATTTTCCGAGTGCCTGAAATGAGTTTTTTTTTTGTGAAGGACCTACCATATATTTGTTGCAAAATTGGACCAAATCAATTTTCTAAAATACTAGGACATATTTAATGCACAATTGACAAAATGGTTGGGTATCAAAATTTTTGATCCACCTCTGGTGAAAAAGACAAAATCCCGTCGATTCAGTTGGAAGCGGGTCAAATTTGAACTGCAGCTGCGTCATAGTTTGCTCTTTATTTTTTTCAAAAATCATTTCTAGGTAAATAAGTATCTATTTAATCAGAAATGCATGGTTTGATGGAGAGACATCGAGGTTTGGACGGTGGCTGAGGGCCCCAACTCGCGTAAGCTCGCATGCCCGCCGCGTGGTCACCGCGTGACTATGGCGTTGCCATGTGTTCTGGGCGGCCTAGTCATGTCTAGTGGGTTGGGCACTCCCCAGGTAGGTGCTAGGAAGAAAATCACAACATAAGATTCTCACGAGGAGACCGATCGATGCTCAAACATGAATAAGCAGCCAAGTGTTTGATTAGCGGTACGGGAAATGTACATGGCTAATGGGCGTGAGTTTTGGCTGAGGATGATCAGTTACTAAGAAGACCGTCTTCACAAATTTTTAGCTCAAAAGGAGGAGCCTAGGTGGTACTTACTTTGCAAACCACCACACTGGACATAAATACGAATGTTGAAGCTCAGCTCAAAATAATGAATGGATTGAGCTGGCATTTGGTGGAGGATGGTTATTTGGGCATAGGAAAGCACTGTAGAAAATGGATACTATTTGGACATGCCAAAGTGGTACTTCCTTCACAAACTGTTACTCTGAACAGAATAGGAAAATGAATATTTTTGAATTATTTTTGAACTAGGCAAGGAAGGTTTTTACATATTTGACGAAGATATAACCCAAAGAATTTATGAGATTTTTTTGGGAATTTTGGGAATGACAGAAATATAGGTTGCTTCACAACCTAGGGCAAAAACTGCCACATGGACATGCCACATAGGCAAAACTGATGAGGTGGCGCCTAGTCATAGCAACCCACCACAATTTACAAGGCTATGACCATCTATATTGGTCGTTAACAACTAGAAATAAGGCAGCGGACTAGCGCTGTTTGCTTTATGACCTTTTCGTGTGAGGAAATTACGACCTTTCTGACCAAAATGATCGCAATGGTTTAGGGTTTGGAGCCCCCCGAACAGCTTTTGACCAATTGGTCTGAAATGGTCATAAATTTATGACCAATTCTTCGAGGGTCCCTAACAGAAGGTCATAAGTTGACATATTTCTTGTAGTGCGGAGAGGGCTAGGGTTACACAGAGTCGGTTACAATGGTAGGAGATCTACATATCCGTATCGCCAAGCTTGCCTTCCACGCCAAGGAAAGTCCCATCCGGACACGGGACGAAGTCTTAAATCTTGTATCTTCATAGTCTTGGAGTCCGGCCGATGATGATAGTCCGGCTATCCGGACACCCCCTAGTCCAGGACTCCCTCAGTAAGAATTTTTCAATTGCGCTTTGTGTACTAACCCATACTATGTGTTGCCTATGTTTTTGAGAGGAGATTCTCATGGGCTCGCATCACGAGAGAGATTTCAAGTGTCTATGAGAGGATGACATCAAGTGTTGATGATCATGGTTGACAAGGGCAAGTTCAAGATAACTATCCCGAAGGATTACATGCTTGAAGCTTGTGGATGATCACATGATGGACACATGAAGATAAATACAAAGCAAAGCTTCCCACATTGTGTATGGGGGAGATACTTGAAGACTTCACCAATGTCTTGCCATTCAACTTGATCCAAGAAGAAACTTCAACTTCAAGCTCAAGTGAAAGGCTCGAGTCAAAGGTATTAGTTCCTTCGACGTTAGTGTTGTGGAGTGATGAATACCGAAGGAGCACATACACTCAAGAATGGATTCTTGATAGCTATGTAGTGTAGACCTTTTATGATTCTTGAGTTATAGGGATCCCGCACTATTAATAGGGGATCAAAGGGGTTCGTGATAGATTTGCTCAAGTCAACATCTTCTCTACACAATTCCACTCATATCCTATATACCAAAGAAAATCCAAAGCCAAATAGGTTACCCAAATACATGATAAAACCTTTGCATATTTTGCATCCTCCATTTTGGTTCATCTTGGGTGGTTCTCTATGTGAGGACCTGAGTTTTTTTCATAGCTTCAAAACGAGCCCAAGATCATCAAAATCGGAGTCCGGATGTAAAAGTTGTGCCTGTTTCAGTTTCTAGGCTGCAGCAGTTTGGTTTGGCCGGATCATCCGGGTCCTCTTCCATATCATCCGGGCTTTGCCCGGATCATCCGGGTTATTCATAAAATTCATCACAGTAGCTTATTCCGCTTGCCGGATCATCCGGCTACCAACCCGGATCATCCGGGAATTGCCCGGATCATCCGGCTATGTCCCCGGACATCCGGGTATCTACTTCACCACATTGTATATTGACCTTCCCGGATCATCCGGACATTGCCCGGATCATTCGGGTATGCGTCCAGATCATCCGGGCAGGTCAACAACTACGAGAAACGGCTCTATTTTCTTTGGGGGTATAAATATCCCTCTCCCACTCCGGGGGAGGGTTGAGCACTTCATCCCAAATCGTCCCAAGAACACAAGTGGCTCCCTCTCACTTCTCCTACACCAAATCTTAGATCCCGGAGAGATTAGTGAGTGTTCTTGAGAGTTGTTCCAATCAAAAGATAGATCCTCTCCCTCTCCCTCTTGTGACCAAAGCAATTCGTGATTTGAGCAAGTCTTGAGCATTTCCCCCTTGATCTTGTTACTCTTGGAGGTTGGAGACTCCTAGGCGGTAGGAGTGCTCCGGTGAGGAATCAACTTGTGATTTGTCCCCCGGAAAGTTTGTGAAGGTTTGGAGGCCGCCTCAAGGTCTACCACTAGTGGTTGAGAATCGCCTTTGTGGTGATATCTCAAGGAGAATAGGGTGAGCCTTCGTGGCGTTGGTGTGCCTTCGTGGTAACATCCACCTCTCTAACGGTGACTAGCTTCCCTCCAAGGAAGTGAACATCGGGATACATCCTCGTCTCCGTGTCTTCAGTTAATTCTAACCCTAGCCACTACTTGTGGTTTACTTTGGTCTCTTGACCTTGCATTCACTATATCTTGTTGTCCTCATTATATTGTGTTGGTTACCATATCGTAGAGATTATCTAGGCCAACACTTTATAGTCCGCAATTCATACTTGCTACTATTGTTCTATCGTGTGCTTAGTGTGAATTGCTAGCTTGTAACATTCATTTCCATATCTTGTGACATAACTTGTGTAAGCTTGTACTACTTACTTGAGTTTCATTGTATCATTCAATTCCATATATTGTGATACAATTTGTGTAAGCCTGTATTGCTTACTTGTGGTTGTGTGTATTATTCATTTATATATCTTGTGATATACATTGAGTAAGTTTGTGTAACTTACTTGTGCTTACTCATATCCTCGTTGTTCTCATCTTGGTTATCCTAAGTTGTTGGTGCACTTAGTTAGCCTGGTATATTTAGGATTTGTGCTTGAAAAGTATCCTCTTAGTTTATTTCTGCATTAGGATATAGCCAAATCAGTATAAGATTTTGAAACGCCTATTCACCCCCTCTAGGCGACATCGTGGTCCTTTCAGCAGTGAACTGCTCTGCTCGCGGTCAAGGTATATATAGGCCTCTATTTGGTCCCGGTTCGAGACACATACCGAGACTAAAGGTTGTGGGCCAGGAGCGAGGCCCATTGGTCCCGATTTGTGTCTGGAACCGGGACCAAAGGGGTCAGATGAACCGGGACCATTGGCCCCCGAGGCCCGGCCGGCCCCCTGGCCTCATGAACCGGGACTAATGCTCCCATTGGTCCCGGTTCGTATGAGAACCGGGATTAATGCCCTCTTCAGGCCTGGACCAAAGCCCTGTTTTCTACTAGTGTCAGAACATCTTGAATCCAATGATACCTCACATCAATATGCTTGGTTCGAGAGTGATAGATTGAATTCTTGGCAAAATGAATAGCACTTTAACTGTCACAAAACATATCATACTTCCTGTCGGTGTCAAAACCGGCGGATCTCGGGTAGGGGGTCCTGAACTGTGCGTCTAGGCGGATGGTAACAGGAGACGAGGGACACGATGTTTTACCCAGGTTCGGGCCCTCTCGATGGAGGTAAAACCCTACGTCCTGCTTGATTAATATTGATGATATGGGTAGTACAAGAGTGGATCTACCACGAGATCAAGGAGGCTAAACCCTAAAGCTAGCCTATGGTATGATTGTTGTAATGTATGTTATCCTACGGACTAAAGCCCTCCGGTTTATATAGACACCGGAGGAGGCTAGGGTTACAAAGAGTCGGTTACAATGGTAGGAGATCTACATATCCGTATCGCCAAGCTTGCCTTCCACGCCAAGGAAAGTCCCATCCGGACACGGGACGGAGTCTTCAATCTTGTATCTTCGTAGTCTTGGAGTCCGGCGGACGATGATAGTCCGGCTGTCCGGACACCCCCTAGTCCAGGACTCCCTCAGTAGCCCCCGAACTAGGCTTCAATAACTATAAGTCCAGCGCGTATATAGTCTTCGGCGTTGCAAGGCGGGTTCTCCCTTCAAGTTCCATGTACCTGCCGAACAGTGTCCGGCTTCATCATAAATACTGTGTTTCTCGGCTTCTACGCCCAATAATGGTCTTTTTCCACGCGTCGCATGAATGCGAAAAGCCAGGGTGTCTTTTTACATTTCACCCCCCAGTCGTGCGAGTCAACCGCCTACAAAAGAGGCAAAAATCCAGATCCAAACCACACCATCTTCCTCCCGCGAATACTTCATTGGAGCGCCTTTGACCTAAAAATCCATTCCATCATGGACCGTCGACGCGGCTCTTCTTCACGCGCTCCCAGCCCACCACCGGGGGATTGGAGGAGGTGCTCTGTTCCGCACAACGAGCTAGTGAAGCTCCAAGCGGGGGGATATCTCCCTCCGGCCTTCGTGGTCCCGGTTCGAGCCGGGCTGGTCACTTATCAAGGTGGGAGGCAAGCGGAGGCTACCCCAAGCCCCAATAAAGGGGAGCGAGTATGCTTCGTCCCTTATTTGATAAGGGGACTCGGATTCCCGATACATCCGTTCCTCCGCGGGCTCCTGGAGTTCTATGGACTCCAGCTCCACCACCTCACGCCCGCCTCTGTCCTGCATATCGCGGGCTACGTAGCTCTTTGCGAGCTATTCCTGGGCATTGAGCCCCATTTTGCATTGTGGAAGAGGCTATTCTGCCTCATACCCCGTTCTCACGTGGGGTCCATATATCAAGTGAGCGGTGCCGAAATATGGCGCATCGCCGGGACCGGATACCCATCCGGTACTCCCAAGAAGGCGTCCAAAGACTGGCCCTCAGAGTGGTTTTACATAGGAGACGCTCTGCTGCCGGACCCAGTCCGGATTGGCCTCCCGGAGTTTAGTGCTGCTCCCATGAAGAAACGCCTCAGCTGGCGCCCACGGAGCCCCCGATTGGAGGAAGACAAGAGCGTCCATTACTTGATGGGCCGAATAAGATTACTGGCCCATTCTGGGTTGACCATGATTGGAGTCATGACGACATGCATCATGCGGGGGGTACAGCCATTGCAATACAGAGGCCACCCCATGTGGGATTTCAACGGGGAGGACGATGCCACCTGTCATGGCCGCAAAGGGCCGGATTCGACCGAGGATCTGGTAGAGATCCTTTCCAGCCTGTACAAGGGGGAAAAGGAGGACTTCCTTTGAACGAACCCTTTGAATGGGTTTTCCATGATCAACCCTAGAGGATGGGTAAGCGAACACCTTTAAAGGCTCAACCCAGGCTCTCGAAGTTTAAGCTTCTTTACATTATGTCTTCGGCGCAGGGTCTACGCCGGACTGTGGAGGACATGGTAAGTCCTACTCCGCAACCCGAGGATCCAGAAAGATCCTTGGATCCGGCCTCCGAAGAGGATCTGGACATCAAGGTGGAGCTGATCGACGGGGTATTTCACCAGCTCAGCATGGATAATGCTTTGGTTGCCATTACGGCGGACTACCCCGGACTGTATCCGGCTTCCCAGGTGACCTTGACCGAGGTCCGAACACCATTATCACTTCCTTTCCCATTTCTAACCTTCGCGAACGATGGTATGTTACAGGAAGTGCCTTTACGGCAGGAAGCCGAGCCCGCGGCGGCTGACCAACAGAGGTCAGTCCAGACCAGCAGGCGGAAAAGGAGCGCGATGCGGACGGAAACGTCGCCGCAAAGGTATAGCTCGTATTTGAATTTTCAGAGCAACGTTCCTAGGAAGCGCCTGAGTGCTCATGATCTTTATAGGAGAAAAAGCGCTCGCCGGACTGCGGGCGCAGAAGTTGCTGATCCAACCTACACCGGCCAGGCTCCAGCGCCCGGCCTGGAGGGGGAGGCAAGCGCAAGACGCGGGCCGGATCCTTCTCCAACGGAGGACACCGACAGACTGTCCGCCACCAAGTCTGAGGTGGAGAGCGCCATGAACCATAGGCGCCGCCGGACAGTATTTCGTGAAGCGTGCTTCTCCCCTGAGGCCTTGGACGCCTTTAACGCAGGGGACGCACATCTCCGTGCCGCTCAAGATGGTTTTACCAGAGCCACGGAGTAGTATGTGAAAGACATACGGGTAAGGGAATTTTAGCGGTTATATATACCAGTAGCCTCCGAGACTTAAAGTAGTTATGTTAACTGATTTAAGGATCATGTGAAACGCAGGCTCTTACCGAGAAGAATGCCCAGCTGTCTCGGGAGCTGCAAGAATGCAAGGCCCAACTTGAGGCCGCACTTGCTGCCGCAAGAGGAGACGCAGAGACCCCTCCTGGTAACACATTTTTATTAATAAATATAAGCGCCGGCGTGCGCGCAAGTCTAATAGTGACATTGCAGGTGCCGCCGGACAAGATCCGGACAGGCAAGAATTACTGCGCCAGCTAAAGGCCGGCGAGAGGGTGCTGAATAGGGTGCAACAAGAAAGGAACAAGCTCGAAGATGCCAACGCCAAGCTCGGAGAAGAGCTAAAAGGCGCTCAAGCTGGGCTGTCCAACTCCGTTAAGAAGAACCAGCGACTTCGTCGCGGCATTTATAGTAAGTGCTTGAGCGGACTCTTTTGGAAAGAAGAGTTCGGCGAGGAAGTAAATTGACATATTATGTCTTGTAGGTATACTCACAGGTCGCCCTGCGGAGGAGATGCCCGTGTCAACGGGTGATCAACTTCCCGAGCTGTTGCAACTGTTCGAACGAGTTCGGCAGGCAATGAGCGGCGTCGTCCAGGCTTTATGGCCAGCCCTCTCCCTACCCGATGGCCTTGGGGAGCTTGCGGAGAAGCTCCAGGGAGTGCGGCAGCGCTTCCGTTTGTGGAAGATTTCGGCTTGCCGTCAATGTGCCAGGGAGGCTTGGGCCATGGTGAAGACGCGTTACAAGAAGGTGGATCCCAACCACATGGCCGAAGTTGGACCGGTGGGGCCCGATGGGAAGGAGATCCCTGTGAGTTTAGTATACAACCAAGTAGAGTTGTTGCTAAATTTTCCCAACGGGACTGTAAGTTAGACAGCCTGTTAGACGGGATTGAGGAGGAATACAATCAGTAAATTTGACAATGTATGTTTTCCTTTAAAGTGACATGTGAAATGCCTTCTAGCCGGATTGTAGATCATTTGTCTTTGCCGACCTTTTCGCTTCAACCTCGATACCCTAGAGTACGGAGTGTGTCCGAATACCTTTTTGGTTACGAAACAACCGTGGTATGCATGGAGACCAGGCGTAGGGGTCATTAGTGCTTTATCAGACAAGTGCCCAACTAGTTATGTTATATTACATGGTTAGTAAGAAACATCTTCCAGGGAGAATAGTTCCATTAAGGGTTCCTTTCCCTGGGAGGCATGCCCTAAAGTGCATGTCCGGACTGCGAAAAAAGTAGAAAAACATCTGGGGGCAGATAAATGAGTAGGTAAAGAAAATCATCTTTTAAGTCACCGACCGAGTATTCCCTTAAGAATGCTAGCTTTCGGCTTCACCCAGTCTGAGGTACACATCCGGCTGACCCGGCAGTAGCAATCGCAGAGGTGCTCCCTTTACCTCCTAGCCGAACAATCGGGAACGTAGGGGTAAGCACAGGAGCCAGGCAACCCAGCTTGGCCAAAACTTAAGTCATATCGATGCATATAATGGTGAGTAAAAGGTACATGTGGAAGCTTGACACATGTGCTGGGCATGAAACCCTTATAATTGAGCTTCTGTAAAAGAAGCCCCCAGGTATAATGAGTGCGGATGGCACATCAAGCGTATGCGAAAAATGCAAAAGTAAGCCCTCAAGGGCTTTTTAATAAAAAGGTTATGAAAAGAGAAACAAAAGACAGCCAAAGTATAAAAATTTGGACGGAGGGAGGGGACGAACTCTTACTCCGGCGCTAGGCATAGAATCTTCGGAGGCGGGCTGCGTTCCATGGGTTCGGCTCGAGTCGGTTATCCGACGCAGTTCGTAGACGGTATGCTCCGCCGGTCAGGACTTGATCGATAATGAAAGGGCCCTCCCATTTGGGCTTGAGCTTGTCCTTTTTCTTGTCCGGCAGGCGTAGAACTAGTTCACCAACGTTGTAAGTCTTGGCCCGTACTTCTCTGCTTTGATATCTTCGGGCCTGCTGCTGATAAAATGCGGAACGAGCCTTGGCGACGTCGCGTTCTTCCTCCAATGTGTCCAAGCTGTCCTGCCGATCCAGCTCGGACTCTCTTTCCTCGTACATGCGCACTCGAGGTGAGTCATGAATAATGTCGCAGGGCAAGATTGCCTCTGCACCGTATACCATAAAAAATGGTGTGAATCCGGTAGTACGGTTAGGCGTTGTCCGCAGCCCCCAGAGTACGGAGTCGAGCTCCTCGACCCAGTGTGTGTCGGATTTAGTAAGTGACCGCACTAGTCTGGGTTTAATGCCGCTCATTATTAGACCATTTGCTCGTTCCACTTAACCGTTGGTTTAGGGTGATAGACTGAAGCGTAGTCGAGCTTGATGCCCATATTCTTGCACCATGACTTAACCTCGTCGGTTGTGAAGTTCGTGCCATTGTCGGTGATGATGCTGTGGGGGACTCTGTAACGGTGTACTACCCCGGATATAAAGTCTATCACTGGTCCGGACTCTGCCGTTTTGACCGGCTTGGCCTCTATCCATTTGGTGAATTTATCCACCATCACCAATAGGTACCTTTGCTTCTGGGTTCCCCCTTTAAGGGGTCCAACCATATCAAGCCCCTAGACCGCGAACGGCCAGGTAATGGGTATAGTTTTGAGGGCGGTGGGTGGCATATGGCTCTGATTAGCAAAGAGCTGACAACCAACGCATCTCTGGACTAAGTCCTGGGCATCTGCCCGGGCCGTCGGCCAATAAAATCCTGTACGGAATGCCTTTCCTACAAGGGCCCGGGCTACTGCGTGGTGTCCGCCTAATCCGGCATGAATTTTAGCCAGGAGGTTTCGCCCTTCCTCTTCGGAGATACACCTTTGGAGGACTCCGGTTGTGCTTTTCTTATAAAGTTCTCCCTCATGGACCTTGTAGGCTTTCGATCGCCGGACTATGCAGCGGGCCTCGTTTTGGTCTTCGGGAAGTTCCTGCCTAAGCAAGTAGGCTAGGAATGGTTTTGTCCACGAGGCGATTACTGCCATTATGTCATGGGCTGAAGGTGTTATGTTATCGGCTGAATTGCCGATTGGCGCGGTTTTTTCTGGTTTGTCACTTCCGGGCCCCTCTTCCCATAGTACGGATGGCTTGAAGAGCCGTTCCAGGAAGATATTTGCAGGGACAGCATCACATTTCGCACCGATGCGTGCCAGTACGTCGGCCGCTTGGTTATTATCTCGGGCTATGTGATGGAATTCGAGTCCTTCAAACCGAGCTGACATTTTTAGGACAGCGTTGCGATATGCTGCCATTTTTGGATCCTTGGCGTCAAAGTCTCCATTTATTTGGGATATTGCAAGGTTTGAATCCCCGCGCACCTCTAGGCGTTGAATACCCATGGAGACTGCCATCCGGAGACCATGTAACAGGGCCTCGTATTCGGCTGCGTTGTTGGAGTCCATGTACATTATTTGAAGTACGTACTGGACTGTGTCCCCGGTTGGGGACGTTAATACGACGCCAGCCCCCAGTCCGGCCAACATTTTAGAGCCATCGAAATGCATAACCCAATTGGAGTATGCGCCGTACTCTTTAGGGAGTTCGGCTTCGGTCCATTCAGCAACGAAGTCAGCCAAAACTTGTGACTTTATAGCTCGCCGAGGCTTGTAAGTTATATCGAATGGTAAGAGCTTGATGGCCCATTTTGCAATCCTGCCCGTTGCGTCGCGGTTATTTATAATGTCATTGAGTGGTACTTCAGAGGCCACTGTTATTGAACACTCTTGAAAGTAGTGTCGGAGCTTCCGGGATGCCATGAACACCGCATATGCTATCTTCTGATAGTGTGGGTAACAGGATTTGCAAGGGGTTAACACAGTGGATACATAATACACTCGTTTTTGAAGAGGGAATTTATGCCCTTCTGTCTCTCGTTCGACGACGAGTACCGCGCTTACGACTTGATGCGTTGCTGCGATGTATAACAACATTGGTTCGCCTAGATTGGGCGCGGCCAGGACCGGATTTGTTGCCAATATGGCCTTTATTTCTTTGAGTCCGGCAGTGGCAGCATCCGTCCACTCGAAGTGTTCGGTGCGTCTGAGGAGGCGATAGAGGGGCAGTGCCTTTTCTCCTAGACGGGAGATAAAGCGGCTTAAAGCTGCCATGCATCCTGTTAATTTTTGTATCTGTTTAAGGTCTTTTGGAATATCCAACTGTGACAGAACTCGGATTTTAGCCGGGTTTGCTTCAATTCCTCTACCGGATACAATGAAGCCCAGCAGCTTTCCGGCTGGTACGCCGAAAACGCATTTTTCCGGATTCAGCTTGATGTCATATGCTCTGAGGTTGTCGAATGTGAGCCTCAAATCGTCTACTAGAGTTTTGACGTGTTTTGTTTTGACGACTACGTCGTCTACGTATGCCTCGACTGTTTTGCCGATCTGGGTGGCCAGACATGTTTGAATCATGCACTGATATGTTGCGCCGGCATTTTTAAGTCCGAAGGGCATCGTGTTGAAGCAGAATGGTCCGTATGGAGTGATGAATGCCGTTGCGGCTTGGTCTGCTTCCGCCATGTTGATTTGATGATAGCCAGAGTATGCGTCAAGGAAGCACAATGAATCATGCCCTGCGGTAGCATCGATAATTTGGTCGATGCGGGGGAGAGGGAAGGGATCCTTTGGGCAAGCCTTATTGAGGTCTTTAAAATCGAGACAGAGGCGCCAGAATTTATCCTTCTTTGGTACCATTACCAGATTTTCTAGCCAGTCCGGATGTTTGATATCTCTAATGAATCCGGCTTCCAATAGTTTGGCTAGCTCTTCTCCCATTGCCTGTCTTTTGGATTCGGAAAATCGTCGAAGAGCCTGTTTGACTGGCTTAAATCCTTTTAGAATGTTTAGGCTGTGTTCTGCCAACCTGCGTGGGATTCTGGGCATATCCGAAGGATGCCAGGCGAAGATGTCCCAATTTTCCCGGAGGAATTCACGCAGTGCGGCGTCTACTTCGGGGTTCAATTGTGCCCCAATGGAGGCCGTCTTTGTTGGGTCTGTTGGATGGACCTGGAATTTTATTATTTCATCTGCTGGTTTGAAGGAGGTGGACTTGGATCTTTTATCGAGTATCACATCGTCCCTGTTCACCGTAGAGTGCAGCGTGGTGAGTTCTTCTGCTGCTAAGGCTTCGGATAGTGCCTCCAGGGCTAGTGCAGCTGTCTTATTTTCAGCGCGGAGTGCTATGTCCGGATCACTAGCGAGGGTGATTACTCCGTCGGGCCCAGGCATTTTGAGCTTCATGTACCCGTAATGAGGTACTGCTTGAAAAATTGTGAATGCCTCTCGTCCTAATATAGCGTGATATCCGCTGTTGAACGGGGCCACTTGGAACGTGACTTCTTCGGATCTATAATTGTCCGGCGAGCCGAACACCACGTCAAGTGTGATTTTTCCGGTGCAGCGTGCTTCCCGGCTAGGGATTATTCCTCTGAAGGTTGTGCTGCTTCGCTCAATGCGGCTCCAGTCTATTTCCATTTTTAGAAGAGTTTCCTCGTATATGAGGTTTAGTCCGCTGCCGCCATCCATGAGGACCTTTGTAAGCCGAAATCCGTCCACTATGGGACTAAGCACCAGTGCGGCTGGTGCTCGAGCTGTTCGGAATTTAGGTTCGTCGCTAGCGTTGAAGGTGATGGCTGTGTCACTCCATGGATTTGCTGTTGCTACTTGGTAGACTTCGGCGAGTCCGCAGATTGTTCGTTTTCGCATATTTTTTGATGCGAAGGTCTCGAAGACTGTTGATACCATACCGGTATTATTGGAGTGGTTTTCCGGGGCTAGAAGCTCCTCGCCACTTTTGGCCACCTGCCGTAGTATCCAACATGCTCGAAGGCTATGTGTTGGGACGGCTCCCTCTGTACTATGAAGCTCACAGGGTCCATTGAGCCATCCCTCCAGTACGGTTCCGTTTCCCTTATTGGGTTTTTATTTTTTCGTTTTTGCATCTGGGGCCTGAGTGTACGGCGCCCTTTTGCTGCGGACTGGGTTTGGGGCCGGATTATCCCAAAATTCATTTTCGGTTTTCCGGAAACTCTCCGTCGCGCAGTACTTTCGTACTATGGACGCTAGATCGGTGAAGCACGTAATTTCGCGATGATCAATGGCGTTTAGTATTCCCTTGTCCGTGCAATTATTGCAGAAGATTGAGATTGCGTTTTCCTCTCGGCAGTCCTTTATCCTGTCCATAACCAGGAGGAATCTGGCCCAGTAGTGATGTACTGTTTCAGCGGGCTCTTGCCGTATTAGAGATAGATTGCATATGTCTGGGCGGGTGGGTGGACTAAAATCCGGATCCCTGCCCATCTTGGGGCTTAAAGGCCGAGGAGTTTCCGAATTCGGAAGCTTAGGTTGCTGGACACGATCCAGCGAGTCTGGAGCGATGCATGGTTTTAAGTTCAATGCTCGATCGAAGCCCGTCCCTCCGCGGAAATCCGGCATGGAGGGTTCGGGAATCCGGACGTGACTAGTTTTTAATATAGGCGAGGAGTCGCCGCATTGCTCCTCTACCACTGCGACGTGGTGGGTGGCCTGGGGAGAGTTAATCTCCCTCAGATCGGTTTTAAGCCCAATGTGATCGTAGTCTGTAGCGACTCCCAGGGCGGCGATGCGATCCAAGAGCTCATTAACAGACGAGAGCTCTATGGGATCCAACTGCTCGGTGGATTCCGAGCTGACGCAAAGATTGCTTTTGACGACTTGAGAAGTCATTGTCGAAGCAGTGGCCGGACAGGCGGTCATAAGAAAACCACCTAGCCGGATAGTTTGGCCGACGGCCAAGGCCCCTTCGGCGAAAATACCGTCTTTGAAGACGGGTGGAGGCATCCTTCCTATCGGTGACGACACAGAGGAACTCTCAATGAAAGCACCAATGTCGGTGTCAAAACCGGCGGATCTCGGGTAGGGGGTCCCGAACTGTGCGTCTAGGCAGATGGTAACAGGAGACGAGGGACACGATGTTTTACCCAGGTTTGGGCCCTCTCGATGGAGGTAAAACCCTACGTCCTGCTTGATTAATATTGATGATATGGGTAGTACAAGAGTGGATCTACCACGAGATCAAGGAGGCTAAACCCTAAAGCTAGCCTATGGTATGATTGTTGTAATGTATGTTGTCCTACGGACTAAAGCCCTCCGGTTTATATAGACACCGGAGGAGGCTAGGGTTACACAGAGTCGGTTACAATGGTAGGAGATCTACATATCCGTATCGCCAAGCTTGCCTTCCACGCCAAGGAAAGTCCCATCCGGACACGGGACGGAGTCTTCAATCTTGTATCTTCGTAGTCTTGGAGTCCGGCGGACGATGATAGTCCGGCTGTCCGGACACCCCCTAGTCCAGGACTCCCTCACTTCCCTTGCTTGATGCCGAGATCTCGCAAGAAGTTCTACATCCACAAAACTTCCCTGCCACATCAACTGTTGCAATGTACTCAGCTTCTGTAATTGATGTAGAAACACATTTATGCAATCTTGATTTCCATGACACTGCTCCCCTGCATAAGTCATAAGGTATTCAAATGTGGAGTTCCTGTGATCCTTATCACCTGCATAATCTGCATCTATATAGCCTTGTAATACAGGATCACCGCTGCCAAAGCATAAACAAGATGTGGAAGTTCCCCTGATATACCTGAGAATCCACTTCACTGCTTCCCAGTGAGATTTACCTAGATTTATCATGAACCGGCTAACAACTCCAACTGCATAGGCAATATCAGGCCTAGTGCATACCATGGCATACATCAAACTTCCCATGGCAGATTGGTAAGGTACTTTCCTCATTTCTTATTTCTCCTTCTTGCTTGTAGGACATTGTTTTGAATTCGGTTTGTGATGGCCTGCAAGCGGAGAGATAACACATTTTGCTCTTTCATGTTGAACCTTTCAAGTACCTTCTCAATGTATCTTTCTCGTGAGAGACAAAGCAGCTTCTTTGATCTATTAGGGGAGATCTTCATTCCAAGTATTTGCTTAGCTGGTCCTAAATCCTTCGTGGCAAATGATTTATTCAATGCCTTCTTGAGGAGAGCAATCCTCTCTATGCCATTTCCAACAATTAGCATATCATCAACATACAATAAGAGAATAATGAAGTCACCCTCGACATACCTCTTCATAAAGACACGATGATAAGGTTGTGCTTTATGGTAAGCAAGCCCAATCATAAATGATTCAAACTTCTTGTACCACTGTCGAGGAGCTTGTTTCAAACCATACAAGCTCTTCTTCAGTTTGCAACTAAGTGCTCCTTACCTGCAACCATGAAACCCTCTAGCTGCTCCTTGTATATCTCATCCTCTAGGTCACCATGCAAGAATGCTATCTCCACATGAAGTTGTTCAATTTCTAAGTCCCTGCTAGCAGCTATGCCAAGCACAACTCGGATCGAGGACATCTTGACCACCGAAGAGAATATCTCATCATAATCAATGCCCTTTTTCCGACTGAAACCCTTCACAACCAATCTGGCCTTATACCTTGGATGTGAGGTGTTTTCTTCAATCTTTACTCTATACACCCACTTGTTCTTGAGTGCTTTCTTGCCCTTTGGCAGATTCACCAACTCACAAGTATCATTCTCATACAGAGAATTCATCTCATCCTGCATGGCTTCTAACCACTCTTCCTTGTTCTCAGCAGAGATTGCCTCCTTAGAATGAGGGCTCACCTGCATTTGTCATCAACACATACTGATGTGGTGGATACTTAGAAGAAATAAGGTGACCTCTTTCACTTCTTATTTGCTACTGCACTGGTGGTGACTCAGCATCATCATCATCATCACTTGATGGCTGCTCGTCATTTTGACTTGTACTACCGTAGTCAATTGCATCTTCACTGTCTTCAGTGTCATCATCTCCCCCATGATTGTCATTCACGAGAGGAGTACGAATCGGATCCATGTCAACTTGAGGTGTGTTGGTCATTGGCTTCTTTGGTTTCCCAAAATCTTTTATTGTTTCATCTTCAATGAACACCACATCTTGGCTTCTCACAATATTTCTATTGACTGGATCCCACAACCTGTAGCCAAACTCTTCAATTGGTTGGCTAAGGTAGATGAACTCTTTTGTCTTTCTATCAAGCTTGGATCACTCGTCCGTGGAACATCTACAAATGCCCTGCAACCAAAGACCTTCAAGTGCTTGTATGATATCTCCTCCCCTGACCAAACTCCCCGAGGAATATCACCCGCAAGAGGAACTCAGGGAGGTAGGTTAACCACATAGGTAGCATTCATCAATGCTTCATCCCAAAAAGAATTAGGTAAATGAGCATGATAGAGCATAGTTGTGAACCTTTCTGTGAGTGTCCTGTTCATTTTCTCTGCAAAACCATTGAGTTGAGGTGTCTTTTGTGGACTCTTTTCAAGCCTGATACCAAACTTTTTGCAATACCTTTCAAAAGTACCTCAGTATTCACCACCATTGTCTGATCTCATGCACTTCAATTTCCTGCCAGTTTCTCTCTCAACCTTGGCATGGAACTCCTTGCAGGCTTCAAGTGTCTGGTATTTGTGTTTTAGCACATGCACAGAAACCTTTCTGGAATGGTCATCAATAAAAGCCAGATAGTATAATGCTTCACAATGGTATTTTTCAGTCATGGAGCAAACATCAGTGTGTACAATATCAAGAAAATTTTCTGCACGGAGTGGAGGGAGTGTACAAAATGCATCCCTATGTTGTTTGCCAACAAAAAATGTGCACAGAGTTTCAATGATATACCTTTCAACTTAGGGAGGTAATCCATGCGAGTAAGAGCATTCATGCCCTTCTCACTCATATGCCCAAGCCTCTTGTGCCACAATTCAACCAAAGTGCCTTTCTCAGCAATGTTCAACACCTCATTGCACAACTTAGTTTTAGCCACATAGATATTACCTTGCCTACTTCCTTGAGCCACAATGAAAGAGCCTTTGGTGACCTTCCACTTTCCTTCACCAAAATAACTAGGATGTTTGATATCATCAAGCTTGGCCACTGACAATAAATTCAGCCTTATGTCGGGAACATGGCTGACATCATCGAACACCAATCTACAACCTGTATTTTTTCAATGCATATAGGGTCCTTGCCAACAATTATTGACGAACCACTATTTCCCATCCTCACTTGGCCACTAACACCGCTAATGTAAGATGTGAAATACTCCTTGTGTGATGTGATGTGGAAGAATGCACCTGAACCAATAACCCAACTCATGGCATCATCACAAACAACACTATATCATTCTTCATCTTGAATGACTAGGTAGTCCTCATATGTTGTAGTCATGGCTGAGCTGCTCTCAACCTTTTGCTCGATTTTCTTTGCAAGTTTCCCCTCATAAGCTCTCTTTTGTACTTCCTGCACTCGCTCTTTATGTGTTCCGGATTGCCACAATGAAATCAAGTAATATCATTTCTCTGTGTTTGACTTTGATCTCCCCTAGATTTACTCCTTCCTTGCTAAAGTCTTGTATTGATGCGTCCACGATTCTCATTCTTCCCATGGGTATCAGCCACATATGCATCAGAAGAAGAGGCATCACTCTTTTCCTTCCTTTTGTCTTCTTCATTCAGCATACTGTTCTTCACCATCTCCAAATCCAGCTTCCTATCCGGAGATGAATTGCTAAGCGACACAACAAGCGTGTTCCAACTATTAGGCATGGAACTCAGCGGCAACAATATTTGGACCTCATCCTCAAAGTTGATCTTCATGGCTAAAAGTTGATTTATATGGCACTGGAAGACATTCAAGGGCTCAATCACACTTGTGCCATCTCGGTACTCAACCTTTGTAAGTATTTTGATCACCGAGGCCTTGTTCATTGATGTTTTCCTCTCATACATAGACTCCAACTTCTGCCACATCTCATACGCAGTTGTGTCATTTGCAACATGGTGGAATATATTGTGACTGATGTACAACCGAATCATACCTACCGCTTTTCTGTGCAACACTCTCCATTCTTTTTCGGTGACACTGGTGGGTATCTTGTCTTTCACAATTGGCTCATACAAATCTTTGCAATAAATGATATCTTCCATCATGGGCTTCCATAACGAGTAACTAAAAGAATCAAGTTTTATCATGCCACTTGTAGTAGCACTTTATTTCAAAGACATTGTGAGCAACACTTGTAGCAACTTGGATTAGCAACGTCCTAAGAAACCAAGGCTCTGATGCCACTCTGTTGTGAATTAGCATACAAATGCATTTGTGGTTAACTGAAAACCGCAGCGGAAACAAAGTAATTTCAGCACCACATCATGTACTAACCCAAGGATCGTTACTTAGCATGGAAGGAAACATATGCAACAACATATATGGAGATAAAATATGCTACTTTGCAGACAAGACGCTGCTAAGCCGAGTGTCTTGTGGCAGGAGTAATTTTCTGGATAGTAGCAAGCATCAACAAAGAGACACCAGATTTTCTTTACGTGGAAAACCCCCCAACTTGAGGGGAAAAACCACGGGCCGAAGCCACCCAAATCCTCTTCCACTATTATCAAATGTGAGATACAACAAGTTCTTCTCTAGATAGAACTAGAGGATCTCATACATCAAGATTCCTGAATCTTGGATGAATACAACAAGATTTGGGGCTCAAAATCTAGGGATTGGAACAATCTCACCAAAGATGGTGGAACTGGAGCTTGAAGAAGACAAGGTAGTGGATCTGGACCATACCAACCTTGGGGAGGAGCTCCCTTTGCTTCTTCCTTCAATCTTCCTCTTCTTCCCCTTCTCACTTAGTTTTCTCGCTTCTTCGCCCTTGGAGGATGAACTAATTTTCTTCACACCTGGTGGTGGCTGCTGGATGAAGGGTAAAGCATCCCCGTCCACTCACGTGTAAAGTCCAGAATGAGCCTAGGTCATAACCCTAATGGGTAGTGGGCTTTTGTTCCTCTTGGGTTGCCTAAAAGGCTTCAAATGGTCATCTCCTCATAGGTCACATGAGGAGGATATCCCAACACAATGCCACCGGTAAGTGAAAAAATGATTCATTTTGCTGCATCGGCTGTATATATACCTTGGTTCATGTGTCGCGATCCCCCAGTGGATCACAAGCACATGGGCACCCCGTTGGCTAGAGCCTCCCTCTACCACACGGATACCTAGGTTCGAGCCCAACTTCACCCCCATTTTTTCTCCCTTTTATGTTTGAAATTTTAGCAGATGGGCCTTGCACAATGTTGCAATTTTGGTCCAGCAACCCTAGGTTTAACCTTTCTTTTTTCTTTCCAAGCAAATTCAAATGTTTTTCAAAATGTTCAGATCTTTCAAATCCTAATTCCGATCTAACATGTTATATATGAAAATCCCTCAGGAAAATATGTAGATTCCAAATATGTTATTATCTTGCATGTTAACCATTTCTAAAATTACGTTTAGGATCCAACCTTAATTAATACTTTCTTTATCTTTATATGGGGTATTTTGGAAATGCCTATTATATATGTTTCCCACCCCATTTAAATTGAGTGATAAGATCGTTTGATGCTCTGACAATATGTATTATTCACACCATAGGGCATGTTGATTCCTACCAGCTACTATATTCTAAAGCTTACAATAGGTAAATAATCATCCTCTCCATTTCGCACAATGCACAATAACGAACCCATATACGATGATGTAAACTGAACTGCTGATACGTGTTTTATGAACAAGTGGCTTAACATAGATTTTCATATTGTCTGAAATTGTCATAAAGGTTTTTGGAAACTCCTAGAGTACACTATCAAAAATCATTCCACCTATATGTTTTTGTGTAGCAACACTTATCACGTTGTTTGTTGTATGACATCGTGAAAGATTTCGAGAGATTTGTTGATGTCGTCGAGTGTGTGTATGAAGGGTGTTTTTTCTCCCGTTGCAACACACGGGCATATTAGCTAGCTCATTCACAAGTTTGAACTGATGGAGAGAGGCAGGCAATATATTTCAACATTTTCTTCGCAATAGTTTTCTACATACTAGATGTTCCTACCCTTAGTTAAAGCATCCCCAAGGGCAACTGTCTACCCCCTCGCCCACCCACCCATATGTTTTGCGAACATGTCTTCACAAAATACATAGTTCATATGACGTAGGGTTGATACAACGAAGGACATACGACATAGTTCAAATACAATACATAGGCATAGGACATAGGACACTTCACCAATGTTTTTTCAGGTGGGAACGGATGTTGAAGGTGTCACAGGGGTCGTCATAGTCTTCCTCTTCCTCCTCCTGCAGTTCGACGAAGGCTCCGGCGTCGTAGGCCTGTTTGTCAGCTTGGGTGACGTTTTGGTTTCGTGTTGTGAAACCTCAGTCCACTTCTGGAGTGCCTTTGTGTTCTTCTAGTGGCAGCAATGGCTCCTTCATGGTCAAGGGTAGGTGGAGGCTATCACAGTTCGTCCTCCTTAGGAAAGGACATCACCACGAATACCACATAGGACAACACACCGCCATCGCATTTGAATGCGGTGTGCGAGCTGGATCTGCCGAGTGAGAGGGACATGACACGCTGGGCTGCTCGTGTTGGGAAATGTAGTATGAAACAAAACATCTACCTACGAATCAAGTTCCTAGCATCAGTATGAAGATGCATAGGGTTTAGATCGGATTGTTACAAACTCAGAGTAGTTGCGGAAGAAGAGTTGGTGAAGATACATAGGGTCACTACTTGGGGAAAAGGGACATCCAAACCGGATCTCAAAGGACATCATTGGACAGGGTCAAGGGCAACCTAGTCGGCTTCACTAGGTAAACCACGAGAGACCATGATGAAATGTATTAAACCATTATCATATTGCTTTACTTGTGTTAACAAACGATGGCCCACCGATCAGTGTCTCATTAGCAAATAGAGTCAACCTAACGGAGGATTGGGGTTACCTAAGCACTAACACGAGCTCACTAGCTAGTGGTGCATCATTGCTTTAAACGCCGAAGGGCAGACATACACACCACCGTCGCACTGGAGCTACCAGGAAAGAGCAACGGGAGTTCTGGGGTGCCGCTCACGGAGCGGCTGGAGGAGGGGTAAATGCAAAGAGCTCAAAACATAGAGCACCGGCATAATCGACGAATTTTCCGCCACACACAAAGCCTTGATCATAGAAGAGAAGAAGGGTAAGAGGGGAGGAAGGGCCACGAAGTCGCACGATGGCTCACCCGGCGAGCCTACTGCCATGTTGATGTTGTCGTTCATGAGAGAGAGAGAGAGAGAGAGAGAGAGAGAATCTTTTTTGTTTTTCGTTTTTTGAAGTATTTTTTGTTGGGTCCCACGTGTAAGTAACATGTTGTGTTTTCTTTTTTTCCTGGTTGGATCCCGCACAGGGATGCAGGCCGACAATTTCTAGGTATCCGCAAATGTCCGCGACGACGGGACATGTACTAATCCTTGTTGCTTTAATTTTCGTGTGTGCTTTAGTTTTGCTCTTGCGGACTGATGTGGACGCGCGGACCCGCATGTAAGAGAAATGGCATCTCATTATAGTCGGCGGGCCTACTTGTAAGAAGGGGCAAGGTCATCCTGCAAATTTCCTCTCACTGTCAAACGGCGTTGATAGAACGTAATCGTGATAGGAGAGAAAAAACATAAAGGCTTTTGGTTTAGGGGCAAAATAGACAAGTGTGACACGATCAACGGCTCAAATGTAATTGCCCCTTCTTTTTTTTTCTTTGAGAAATAATTGTCCCTTGTTTTTGTTATTCAGACATGGATCCGGGCTGGGCCAAAATCACTATTCTGACATTGTCAGAGAATCTTCACACAAAATGAACTCGAAACAAAATTATTTCACAATCTGAGAAACACCATGGCCCGTGACGTTGCTTCTCCACATGAAAACGCCGAGCCAGCTTGCGTTGCTGCAACACATGAAAACGTCGAGCCAGCTTGCGTTGCTGCAACACATGAAAACGACGAGCTAGCTCGCGTTGCTAATCTGGCCCACCGTGAGGCCTTGCTCACGTGGCACAGCAGGAAATGCCACGGGTAACGGCGTTTCTACTGCTTACACCAACGCCAACGTACCCGGCGTTTGATGCGAAAGCTTACTTTCTGCCTTGTTTATTTTATTCCGATGACACATGCTGGCGTTTTCACAGCTCACTACAACGCCAAAGTGTGTGGTGTTTGATGTGTACAAAGCTTACTCTGATGTATCATGCATGGGACTCCTTCTAGTGATTGTCTCGTCTCTTCTTCAGATTTATTTTATTTCTTTTATTCCACCAGCCCCACCACATTCAGCATGCACGTATTTTTGCTCCTTTCACATTTCACATATAGATAGAAGACCTAAGAGCATCTACAACCGGACCCGTCAAACCCATCTCAAAACACCCGGGCAGGCCGCCCGGTCGCTGTCCGGTCACGAAATTTGGACCCAGGCGGGTCCTCCAAACGACCCTCAAACGTCCGGGCTGACCGGCACCCCATATTCAGCCCAACACGCCACACGCTAAAAACTACTTTGCCGCGCGCTCTTCGCCTGGTTTTGTGTGGCCTGCAGCGCTGGCTCCAACAACCGCGCTAAAATGCAGCACGCGTGCACCGCTCCAGCAGTGCGCAAAAATAGTTCGGCACATAGCCTGCTTCTACGATACAAAATGCGTACATCTAGGCTTCTCCAACGATATATATAGTTCTACTACGTCCACATAGCCTGCTTCTACGATACAAAATAAAACTAAAAACTACTACTACTCGTTCTCCGACTCGGACTCTGCCTCCAGTACTGTCTGCCTCGGTGATGTCCTCTTCCGACGTCTGAGCATAGGCGTCAAGGAGCCGCTCGTCGCGGGAGTCCCAGGACGATGCATCTCCTAGCGCCATGTTGTATTTAGCGACCGCCTTTCGCGTTCGCTTGTCCTCGCGATAGGCGGCTCGCTCCTTCCTCCTCTCTTCCCTCTCCGCCCTCCTCTCGGCGAAGATCTGTTCTTCGTTGATGACGTCTTGCGGGAAGCGTTGCCTCCACAGCGCGATGGCTTCCTCGTCCATCTCAGCCAGGCCAAGACGGCGCTCCCGCCTCCGGTGTTTGCGACGATCCTCGTCAGTGTTAAGCCGCAGGAAAGGCGCCAACTCCCGTGCCCGCTCCCGCGTCGACATGTCGGTGAAGTTCATGTCCCAACGGGACCGCCGGAGGCGCCACGCCACAGCGTCGTACGCGCGGGCGCCATCCTGGGCGGTGTCGAAGGTTCCGAGGCTGAGGGGCACGCCGCCGCCCGACTGAATCGAGGCGGAGTAGGTGCCGGACGGGTGCACGCGGACGCCGCGGTAGCCCGAACCTCCCCGGCAGCGAGGCTGCATGGTGGCACGGTGGTGGCGTGTCGGCGGCGAGGAGAGAAAGCAGTGGAGAGAGCGAGAGAGAGCGACAGAGGGCGCTGCAATTTTATAGGCACGCGCGAAGCGGCGCGCCAAATCTAGCGCGCGATCTGCCGCCTTTTCCCGCGCGCGCAATCGTTTCCCGCCACCGCTGGAGCGCGCGAAACCGGTCGCCGTGCGCTAAAAAGCAGTTTTACTACGCGGGCGCGTCTTTTAGCGCGCCTGTTGGAGATGCTCTGAGGGCGACCGGGCACACCTGAGGGAGTCCTGGATTAGGGGGTCCTCGGACAGCTGGACTATATACTTTGGCCGGACTGTTGGACTATGAAGATACAAGATTGAATACTTCGTCCCGTGTCCGGATGGGACTCTCCTTTGCATGGAAGGCAAGCTTGGCAATTCGGATATGTAGATCTCCTTTTCTGTAACCGACTCTGTGTAACCCTAGCCCTCTCCGGTGTCTATATAAACCGGAGGGTTTAGTCCGTAGGACGACAACAATCATAATCATATGCTAGCTTCTCGGGTTTAGCCTCTATGATCTCGTGGTAGATCAACTCTTGTAATACACATATCATCAAAATCAATCAAGCAAGAAGTAGGGTATTACCTCCATCGAGAGGGCCCGAACCTGGGTAAACATTGTGTCTCCCGCCTTCTGTTACCATTAGTCTTAGACGCACAATTCGGGACCCCCTGCCCGAGATCCGCCGGTTTTGACACCGACAACGCCCAACACGCCAACCTGACGGCGTGCACGCGAAAACGCCCGGAAACCCGACGGTCCAGCGGCCGCGCCGCCAGTCGGCACGGTGGGAATGCCGCGTGGCGCAGCTCCGGCCGCCGCCCAAGACGACATCCGGCTATTTAAGCCGGCCGACGTCCCGTAACCTTAACCCATCCCCCTTTCCCTCTCCGCGCCGCCAGTCCGAGCCCTTCCACGTCCTTCCTCTCTCACTCGGGCACTCTGCCCACGCTCCGGCACTCCACCATGGTTCGGAACAAGATCACCTACTATGCCATGCTGACGCCGGAGCGGCGCTACGAGATCCAGCAGCAGATCCGGGCAAGGGAAGCCGCGCGCGCCGCCCGCATCACTGCATGGATATAAGAATCTAGTATGAGATGTCCGGATGCAAAAAGTGATATTTGAGGCGTGCCCGGTCACTTTCCGCGGACGCGCCCTGGCGCGTTGGCGGGCGTTTGAGGGGCCGGATTTGCCATATATGATTGTAGATGCTCTAATACATGTGTTCATGCCCATCCTCCATTTGCATCAAATAAGATTCAGTTTGAATATGTTTTAATGAATTTTGAAAATAGATTTTAAATTTCAACTATTGAAACATAGTATTCCGTATGAGCGATCGATAGAATCACGAGTGTTGTGCCTACAAACAACAAAAAATTGTATTAAAATTTATCTATGAAATTTGGTAAGAGCGAGCGAAAAAATCGCAAGTTTCAGATAAAAAGTCATAAGTTCCAATCACTGAAACTTAAACTTATTTGTGGCCCCGTGCAAGACTTGACTACTTTGCGAATCGCGAGATAATCAAGCGGCCGGGCAGGTCTTGATGTTTGCGTGCCCGGGCACCCGCGTGCCACCGTGAATTTTCGCACACAATTGAACACTTCCTGAATGTGTCTCTCTTATACAAAAACTAGCAAAATATTATATTTTGCTGCCCATTACACTATTCATCTATCATGATGTTTTATGCTCTGCACTCGTATTTCTACGTTGAAAAGGTTCGTGACATGATATTGCATTCGAGGCTACCAGTGCAAAAGATGGATGTGAGCGTGCGCATGTGTGAGGCTACCGGTGCAAAGGATTCAATTTCTCATATCTCTGGGAATGGATCAAAAAGTACGCGCATGCTGCATATTGTGGGGCTAGTGAAAAAGAAATAAAATAAACAAGGTAGAGAGTAAAGCTTTCACATCAAACGCCAGGTACGTTGGCGTTGGAGTAAGCAGTGGAAATGCCATTACTTGTGGCGTTTCTTGCTCTCCCACTTCAGCGAGGCCTGGCGGTGAGCTGGGTTAGCAACGCGAGCTATCTCGGCGTTTTATCTGGTGCAGCAACATGAGCTGGCTTGGCGTTTTCATGTGAAGTAGCAACGTCACAGGCTGTAGCGTTTCTAAAAAGGTCAGATTATGAAATAATTCTGTTTCGAGTTCATTTTATGCGCAGGTTCTCTATAAGGTCAGAACAGTGATTTCAGGCCCCGGGCTGGGTCTGACGTCAGTGCTGGGTTTCTGACCCAACTCGAACCCAGAGAGGTCAGGCCGGCCCAAGCAGCCCATCGGCAGAGGCCCCCGTACTACACGAGTGAAGGACTGCCGCAGCACGCAAGGCAGCAGAGGTCAGCAGAGGGCTTATCATCGTCGTCGGCACTCTCGCTGACTGCGTGGGCCCGCTGTGTCTCCGACGTGACGTCAGTTCAAAAGTGAGGTCCAGCGGGGCGCGGGGCGCGGGGCGGAGCGGGACGAAAGTGGCGCGGGGCCGGGAAAAAGGCACTCACAAAGAACCAAAGACGTTCACAAATGAAGGCAGAGCGAACAAGCAAAGGAAAGAACGAGAACTACTACCCACAGGTGCAACCTAGATAGAACTCTCTCTCAGTCTCTCTCCCTCGAGTTGAACAGGATCGTCCCAGACACAATGAATATTAGGCGCAGCGCATCATGTACGGACTACGCCCTCAAGGAAATAATTGCATGTGTGTTCCTGCATGTGGCGGCGTCTTTTGAGAGCGGCGAGGGACTGTTCATCTGCCACTGTACACCAAGGAGAATTTTTCAATTTTCAAACCCCCCCATGCATGCTGTACTAGCGTAGTACTAGTACTAGATTTCCTTCTGACCGACTGTCGGCCAAAAATCTCCGACGCAGATTCACCAGCTTGGTTCGCTATAATCCTTGGATCCTCTTTTTTTTTTTCTGAAGATCACTTGGATCCTGAGTATATTAGCCTACTACTAGTACAGTTTATGATGTAGCTTCACTAGCTTGCGTTTGGTGTAGCTCTACACTTCTATATATGTATGCATGTGAGCTGCAAGAAAGTATCCCTCGAACAACCGAGTGTTTTGTTCAGCTAATTTTGGAGAATCATATACTTTACATCTATTCAGAAAGAACAAATGGAACAGCTAGCTGGTATGTCGGTTCTACGTTTGATATTATGCATTATTGTGGCCTTCCAGCCTTCGTTCATAAAACAAATATAACCACATCTTGGGGATCGCGTGTGCCCTACAAATCCTTCGCACAATATACAGAACTCATGTTGGAGTAGTATAAAATACTTACGTAGCAATTTGTCAAATAGTGTGACTGTGCAAGAGCCGGCAAATCTAGGTTTATATACAGTAGTAGTCATCCATGGAATCAGAACACACACTTGTTTTAAACTGCAATATTACTGCATGCTAAGTCAATATTTCAATATCACTTTTGAAGTTGCGTACTCCATAACTACTATGATTATAAGCGTACATAATTTAACAGACGTAAGAGCATCTCTTTCAAGAAAAAATAGCATCATATGCACTCCCTCTGTCCAGATATATATAAGGCCTCTTCGAATTTTGAGCGTAACCTTAATCATGAATCTAACTAACAAAATAAAATATGAATTACATGCCACAAATTTTATACCGTTGGATTTGTAATCAGAAGAGGTTTCCAATGGTATAGCTTTGATGGCATATACTCCCTCCGTTTCAAAATAGACGACCCAACTTTATACTAACTTTAGTACAAAGTTGGGTCGTCTATTTTGAAACGGAGGGAGTAGTTCATTGTTAGTCAAGATTACATAGACAAAGTTAGACTCAAAATCGACAGGGCTCTACATATTTGTTGGGATGGAGTCTTTTTTTGCCAAAAAGGAGCACAACCTCCATCGAGTAATACACACATCTTATGTAAATTAACACTCACAAAAATCTCCATTTCACCAATTTTATTTGATGCATCTAAAAAACTCATGTAGAACTAGTCCTAACTAGGTATGCATTTATGTAATTAAGCTCTACACAAAATATCCATATGTGTACATCTTTCATTGGACAAATTTTCTAGGCCTGCATGCGAGTGAACTCTCTGAGTAAGTATAACAGATATTCCAGGTGTAAGCACATATAAATTAGAAGAAAACAAGAACGTATCGTACCGGCAACCACAGATGAGAAAAGAAAGGCGATGAGATCACCAGAAAACAAAAACAGAAGGAAACCGAAAGGAAAAGACGAGAGGGACGGCATTGCACTTGAAAAAGAAGTAAGATGACAACATAAGAAAGTATATGGATTCGAGAAAGCTTATGTTATGCTGATTTATACGTATCGATACCGACATGTGATGTGCTACTTTTCGTGTATGTGCATACCTCCCTGTGTTCATACATTTCACAGACCACATGAAAATTGTTAAATCACACAAGTGTTGTTAAGAGTACTCCTCATTGTCTCCGAAGTCAAAGAAAAAATTCTTAATTTTCTTCCTTGTGCAAGGACATCTCAGCTAATGCTGTACGAAACTGTATATATAACTGAGGCCTCATCAGCCACTGTTCAGAAATATGTACGTCCCTTTCCGAAGAGTGTCCGTTGAGACTGAAAGCGTGATGAATGGGACCAAGAAAATGGAGAGAAAATATGGAGTATAATAATGACCACGATTAGGGAAGGCACTAAGACAAATTTGTTGGGTTGCTAATCAGCAGGACCTATAGGGCTAGGCATTCATATCAATGTGTCCCTATTGCACCCAAATCAACAAACAGTGGAGCGTGATTGAGCAGAACAAACTTAGCAAAGAAAATTATCTCTTTCACCTATTTGGAAGATCAATTATTTCTTATCAAGTTTTCATGCACGGATTTTCTTTGATGATATGATGTACCCCGTCATATCATGATCCTATACGAACTACTTAGATTAGACCTCTCTCTTATATATATATATCCAACAAATCATAACAGCACAGTAATTATAATAACAAACAACTAAATTTATGATGGTGCAGGGATTAGAATTTGGATGTGATGGAATAATCAAAAGGGTAATTTGATGGTCTACACTTATCACGCTGATCCTTCTGCCGCTTCCTTCTCCTTCCCTCTCGTTGTCGTCGTCGTCGTTGCTGCCGCTGCTGCGGTGGTACTAGTAGCGCCGGCGCTACTTCTAGTCGGAGGAGACGCTGGGGTTGTGTGTTGTTGCTCAGCGGACTGTGACGGCTCGTCGTCGTCGTCCTCGCCGCCTCCGGAGGTCGCTGCCGCCTCCGCGGCGGTGACGACGGGAGGCGGCGCCGCGGGGGCGGACGTGCTGCCGCGCTTGCGCTTCTTCTTCTCGTAGGGGATCCCGCGCGCCTTGGCCTGCGCCTCGCGCACCTCGCGCAGGTAGATGCGCACGGCGCGCGCGGCGAAGGGGTTGGACTCAGGGCGGCCGCCTGACTCCTCGTAGGCGGCGCGCAGGCGGCCAATGAGCGCGTCGAGGCTGCCCCATGCCTGTCGGAGCGGGCACGCGCACGGGGCCGGCGGGTTGGGCTGGCCGAAGTAGGCGCAGCCGTCGGCGTGCACCTTGGTCTTGCCGAACTGGTCCAGGTACTTGAGGAACTCGATGACGTGCGCGCCGCTGCACCGCGCCAGCGTCAGCGGCGGCTTGTGGTTGCGCAGGTACTGCAGGAAGGTGTTCCAGTCGCGGCGCTTCTGCGACTCGTACCGGCTCAGCCCCGCCGGCACCGGCGGCTGCTGCGACAGCGGCTGCGGCTGCAGGTGCTCCTGCACTGCCGCTTGCTGGCCCCCTTCTTCCGGCGGCTGCGCTTGTGGCTGTGGCTCTTCAGCCTTCTGCACGGCCACCGAGGATGAGGACGGTCCAGACTCCTCCGGCGCGCTCGCTCCCTCGCCGCGAGGCGCGTCGGGGCCCGGCTCCATGGTCGATCGGCAGTGGCACGCCTGCTTCTCTCCCACCCTTGGTACCAGTGGTCTCTCTCTCCCCCTCTCCCTGCCCTGCTACGTCGTTTCTTGTTTTTGTCGGCAGGAGCGTGGAGGAGAGAGAGAGGAGCTACCTGGCTAGGCAGCTAGAGAGAGAAGGGAATGGAATGGGTTCAGGGGGGAGGTAGAAGAAGACTTGTTGGCAGTGTTGGTGTTGGTGTGTGGAATCCTTTGCGGCTTTTGTCTTTGGTTGCGTTAATAGCGTCTCCACTACACACTGTCGAGTGTCGATCGAGGCGAGCTATTATCATTTCTTTACATAATCATGCTTCTTAGTGTTCGGCATAAGTACCCGTCCTTGTTGTTCCTTTCTCTTTGCAAAAACATTTCTTTTTCCCCGGCCCTCGCCTTTTTATTCGTATCTTCAGAAATAAGGATCCCACCATGCAGCCTACGGTTATGCTTAATTGATTTCTGCATGCATACCCCTGAACCCTCTGTACACAGACGACGCTTTTCTTGGGGTTGAAATCAGAGGGTTCACCCTCTAGTCTCTTCTTTTCTTTTTTGAATGAAAAAGATCGTGTCCTTGTTGTTCTTGTGACCGTGCTCAATGGCTTTCCTGCTACTAGTTTTCGTGATGCTTCCGCTTCCAGGTAGAGTAGACTACTTTTTTGTTGCCTATGTATGCTTTTGTTTCATTTCGTTGCTGCTTTTGTTCTTTTTGGCATTTACGTTTTTGGATTTATTGTTGAAGCTGAGAAAAGTGATCTAGCAGGGCACGATGAGGTGTCGTGTATGACCCCCCGCTAGCTTATAGATATACGGCGCGATATTTGATATATCAGATATTCAAAATAGCATAGGTGTGCATGCTTTGTCTTGTGACGACATTTTTTCCACGAGTAATGCTACACTCACGGACGGATTTTACAGATTCTATGATTTGTAGCTACATGGCAGTTTTTGATTAGAGAGGAGAAGAGGCCCACCCCGTGAAATTCAGGGGAGGAAATAACTGGTAGTAGTAATCTGGTAATCAAGTTACTATAACCTGGTAACTAAGTGGCTATAACCTGCCTCTCCTAACTAGTGATTATAATCTAGCAACTGTTGGGTGGATGGTTTTGGCAATTTTAAGCTTTTCCAGTGGTGTTCTATAAACACCCATGCAAGTCTGCAAAAGTAAAGCAAGGGAAGAAAATAACTTGCATAAGTAAAGGGTGAAGTTAGGAGAACACAAAATACGGAGAGACTCGACGAAGATTTTTTTTCGTGGTTCGGATCGTTGGCGCTATCGTACTCCATATTGATGGAGGCTTCGAATCATCGAGATTCTAGGATCACGAAGATCCCGGTTGCGAGATCCACGAAGGACTATACCTGTGAAGGCTCCACGATTGAGCAACAAACCTATGCCCCCCCCCCCCCCCCACAAAAAAAAACCCAAACCTATGCCATCATGGCTTACGACCACAAAGGTGTAGCCTCATTCGGGGTAGATCATGACGAAGTAGGCGATCTTAGGGCCTGTCTGTGTCAAAACCGGTAGATATCGGGTAGGGGGGGCCCGAGCTGTTAGATCGGATCGATGGGTAACAAGAGAGAACACACACAAAGTTTACCTAGATTCTGGCCCTCTCTATGGAGGTAAAACCCCACGTCCTGCTCTTGCTTATATTATGGAAGTATCAAAGTACAGAGTTGATCTACCTCGAGATCGTGAGTTGTGGTCTAAACCCTAGGGGTATGATGAATGGGTGTATGGATGGGCCTATGACTAAACCCTCTGGTTTATATAGGTACCAGGGGTATCTAGGGTTACACATGGTCTGTTGCCATCTAAGAATCTACATGCCGAATATAATCAGATATGCTTGAAGTACACACCAAGTCTTTGGTCGCCACACATTGAAAGCCTCCGGAGTCCTCCCTCCTTAACAGGCTCGTGGTTCGGTCCATACATTAGTCCGGCTAGGCTAGGACCCCCTAGTCCAGGACACCGTCAGTAGCCCACGAGTTTGTCATCAAAGCCAAGATTGACAACCTTCCTCGGATAATGTCTTCGACCGGGTGATCTTCGTCTTAGGAGGCAAGTTCCATGTCCTCAGATGGGTATCACATGAAACCCGCGAGCCCTTTAATTGGTTATTATTTCCCCTCTTGATGGAAGCCCAGGAAAATCCAGCCATGTGCTGCCCAAGACGCACTTTTATTCATACGAAGTGTAAAGCTTGTTTAGTCTCAAAGACTAGCAGTGTAGATGTGCTCGCGGGCCAGTTATTGACAACCTTTACCGAAGAGTCACCACTCCTAACATTGCACACGTTAGCCATTACTTATTCGAATCACGGTTCGAGGCAAACCTCTTATTGGCACGTCGCATCAAAATGGAGATCATGCCCTGCATTTTAGGGGATATAATCAATCAATTGTTTCTCCCCAAGCGGTCATAACGGCCGCGATAGGCCAAAACGTGGCGATTTTTACGGCGGAACAGAGGGACACTTCAGCTTTTACTGGCTTATAAAGAGCAAGAGGGGTAGAATCCACACTCCCACGCTTTCCTCCTGCTCCAACGCTCAAACCCTCCAAGCCTTCACATTCCCTATCTCATTCTCAAGCCCAAAAATCTCCTCCCAAGCTTCTGCATCCACACCAATGGCCAATGAGGACGTGAAGGGGAGGTGCGTGATGACCCACAAGTATAGGGGATCTATCATAGTCCTTTCGATAAGTAAGAGTGTCGAACCCAACGAGGAGCAGAAGGAAATGATAAGCGGTTTTCAGTAAGGTTTTCTCTGCAAGCACTGAAATAGTAGGTGATAGATAGTTTTGTGATAAGATAAATAATAACGAGCAAAAAGTAAATAAAGTAAATAAAGTGCAGCAAGGTGGGCCAATCCTTTATGTAGCAAAGGATAAGCCTGGACAAATTCTAATAATGAAGAAGGAGCTCCCGAGGACACATTGGGAATTATCGTCAAGCTAGTTCTCATCACGTTCATAAGATTCGCGTTTGGTACTTTGATAATTTGATATGTGGGTGGACCGACACTTGGGTACTGCCCTAACATGGACAAGCATCCCACTTATGATTAACCCCTATTGCAAGCATCCGCAACTACAAAAAGGAGTATTAAGGTAAACCTAACCACAACATTAAACATATGGGTCCATATCAACCCCTAACGAAGCAACGCATAAACTAGGGTTTAAGCTTCTGTCACTCTAGCAACCCATCATCTACTTATTACTTCCCTATGCCTTCCTCCAGGCCCAAATAATGGTGAAGTGTCATGTAGTCGACGTTCACATAACACCACTAGAGGAAAGACAACATACATCTCATCAAAATATCGAACGAATACCAAATTCACATGACTACTAATAGCAAGACTTCACCCATGTCCTCAGGAACAAACGTAACTACTCACAAAGCATATTCATGTTCATAATCAGAGGGGTAATAATATGCATAAAGGATATGAACATATGATCTTCCACCAAGTAAACCAAATAGCATCAACTACAAGGAGTAATCAACACTACTAGCAACCCACAGGTACCAATTTGTGGTTTTGATACAAGATTGGATACAAGAGATGAACTAGGGTTTTGAGATGAGATGGTGCTGGTGAAGATGTTGATGGAGATTGACCCCCTCCCGATGAGAGGATCGTTGGTGATGACGTTGGTGATGATTTCCCCCTCCCGGAGGAAGTGTCCCCGGCAGAATAGCTCCGCTAGAGCCCTAGATTGATTCCGCCAAGGTTCCGCCTCGTGGCGGCGGAGTTTCGTCCCGTAAGCTTGCCCACGATTTTTTCCAGGGGAAAACCCTTCATATAGCAGAAGATGGACGCTGGAAGCCCGCCAGGGGGCCCAGGAGATAGGGGGCGCGCCCTACAGGGGGGCGCGCCCCCTGTCTCCTGGACAGGGTGTGGGCCCCCTGGCCTATTTCTTTTGCCCAAAAAGTCTTATTAAATGTGAAAAGTTGTTTCGTGGAGTCTCAGGTCTTTTGGAGTTGTGCAGAATAGGTTTCCAACGTTTGCTCCTTTTTCAGCCAGAATTCCAGCTGTCGGCATCCCCCCTCTTCATGGTAAACCTTGTAAAATAAGGGAGAACAACCATAAGTATTGAGATATAATGTGTAATAATAGCCCATAATGTAATAAATATTGATATAAAAGCATGATGCAAAATGGACGTATCAACTCCCCCAAGCTTAGACCTCTCTTGTCCTCAAGCGGAAGCCGAAATTGAAAAATATGTCCACATGTTTAGAGATAGAGGTGTCAATAAAAAATAAAATACGGATATGAGGGCATCATGATCATTCTAATAACAGCAACATATATGGATTTTGTCATATGATTTCCTATGTTCAAATAATAAGCAATTCACAATGTCAAGTATGGTTTAAAAACTTCATTGGGAACTAACAAACTATAATCATAGTCAATGAAGCAATTGCAATTTATCGTAACATCAGAAAGAGTCAATAATAGAGCTTTTCAGCAAGCTCACATACTCAACTATCTCGTAGTCCCCTATAATTGTTAACACTCACGCAATACTTGTGGTTATAGAGTTTCAGCCGGACACCGAGAAAGATAGGGGCTTATTGTGTTGCCTCCCAACATATTCACCTTTAGGTGATGTCAACAATAATAGCCTATGCCAACTTACATCCAATTGGGTATATGCATCATGATCTTTCAAACACGAGGAGCTTGCCAAAGGATAAAATGAAAAAGGGAAAGGTGAGGATCACCTTGACTCAAGCATAAAGTGAAACATAAAGTAAAAGATAGGCCCTTCGCAGAGGGAAGCAGAGGTTGTCATGTGCGTTTTGGGTTGATGCATGAAATCTTAATGCAAAAGAACGTCACTTTATATTGTCCCTTGTATGTGGACCTTTATTATGCAGTCCGTCACTTTTATTACTTCCACAACAAGTTTGTACAAAGCTTATTTTATCTGCGCTAATAAGTCATACATATTTAGAGAGCAATTTTTATTGCTTGCACCGATGACAACTTACTTGAAGGATCTTACTCAATCCATAGGTAGGTATGGTGGACTCTCAGGGCAAAACTGGGTTTAAGGATATTTGGAAGCACAAGTAGTATCTCTACTTGATGCAAGGAATTTGGTTAGCATGAGGGGGAAAGGCAAGCTCAACATTTTTGGAAGGTCAATGACAATATACTTTAACTGAGATGTCGGAAAACATAAACCATTACGTTGTCTTCCTTGTCCAACATCAACTCTTTTAGCATGTCATACTTAATGGGTGCTTCACAATCATAAAAGATGTCCAAGATAATATATTTATATGTGAACCCCTCTTTCCTTATTACTTCCTGTTAATTGCAACGATGACCAAGGCTACGCTCATCAACTCTCAACAATTTTTATGCCTCATACTTTCTATGTGTGAAGTTATCACTATCCATAAGATCAATATGAACTCTTTTGTTCTTTCTACTTTCTCAAGATCATAGCAACATAGCAAAGCCCTTGACTCAACACTAATCTTTATTATAGATAGCACACGGACTCGATTACATAAAGAGATCACAACGAAAAACTCAAAACTACTTGATATCAAAACTTCGAACTAATAAGTCAAGAAACTACTAAAAGGATCGAACTAAATAAAGCGGTAAAGACAGGAGTGTGATGGTGATACGATACCGGGGCACCTCCTCCAAGCTTGGCAGTTGCCAAGGGGAGTGCCCATACCCATGTGATTATTTCTTCGGAGGTGATGGAGTAGGAGTTGTTGCACTTTTCTTCTCTAGCTTACGTCTGAGGCTAAAATTCCCCCCCCCCCTCAGATCCTCATTCTCGAGCTCAAGTTTCATTATATTTTTGCATAGTGTTGCCTTGGTGTCCTGCAAAAAACGTGGTGGGATAGATTGGACCTTAGGGAGGCTTGACTTCTTGAACTCCACATGCATATCACCAGGTTGAGGCAGTGGATCGTCCTCTTCATCAGAGCTTGTCTCCTCCTTCCTCTTTGGATCATAGTCTTCTTCTTCCTCTGTGGTCCAGCCATAATGTTCCACATCCGCATATAATTTTGGGTTTGCAATATAGTCAGCCATGTAGCTCTCTCCCTCCGAATCTTGGGACGACATCTTGTTCCAAATCTGCAACAGGAACAGCTCGAAACGAAAACAGAGGATATTTGCGCGATACGGTGGTCAAAACCTTTGGGAGTATATATAATGAATTTTTACCGACCAAAATACGTAACATTTAAGAAAACGAAGTCCGGGAGGCACACGAGGTGCCCACGAGACAGGGGGCGCGCCCTATAGGGGGAGGGCGCCCTCCTATCTCGTGGGAGCCTCGTGTCCCTTTCGGACTACTTCTTTCTTCCTAAAATCCTTAAATAATCCAAAACTGATGAAAATTGCCATTAGAGTTGTTTTGGAGTCGATTTACTTACCGTACGACGTACCTATGCCTTTTCGGAGTCTGGAACGTTCTGGAAAGTATCTCTTATGTATTCCTCAGGGGTTATGGTTTCAATAATATTAGTTTCAACATTGATAGGATTACCTGAAATATAATGTTTAATTCTTTGACCGTTTACCTGTTGGAAATATGCCCTAGAGGCAATAATAAAAGTATTATTACATTTCATTGTTTATGATAATTGTCTTTTATTCATGCTATAACTGTATTATCCGGAAATCATAATACACGTGTGAATACATAGACCACAATATGTCCCTAGTGAGCCTCTAGTTGAGTAGCTCGTTGTGATCAACAGATAGTCATGGTTTCCTGGCTATGGACATTGGATGTCGTTGATAACGGGATCACATCATTAGGAGAATGATGTGATGGACAAGACCCAATCCTAAGCATAGCACAAAGATCGTGTAGTTCGTTTGCTAGAGCTTTGCCAATGTCAAGTATCTCTTCCTTCGACCATGAGATCGTGTAACTCCTGGATACCGTAGGAGTGCTTTGGGTGTATCAAACGTCACAACGTAACTGAGTGACTATAAAGGTGCACTACAGGTATCTCCGAAAGTGTCTATTCGGTTGACACGGATCGAGACTGGGATTTGTCACTCCGTATGACGGAGAGGTATCTCTGGGCCCACTCGGTAATGCATCATCATAATGAGCTCAAGGTGACCAAGGTGTTGGCCACGGGATCATGCATTACGGTACGAGTAAAGTAACTTGCCGGTAACGAGACTGAACAAGGTATTGGGATACCGACGATCGAGTCTCGGGCAAGTAACGTACCGATTGACAAAGGGAATTGCATACGGGGTTTGATCGAATCCTCGACATCGTGGTTCAACCGATGAAATCATCGAGGAGCATGTGGGAGCCAACATGGGTATCCAGATCCCGCTGTTGGTTATTGACCGGAGAGTGGTCTCGGTCATGTCTGCATGTCTCCCGAACCCGTAGGGTCTTCACACTTAAGGTTCGGTGACGCTAGGGTTATTAGGAAGACTAGTATGTGACTACCGAATGTTGTTCGGAGTCCCGGATGAGATCCCGGATGTCACGAGGAGTTCCGGAATGGTCCGGAGGTGAAGTTTTATATATGGGAAGTTGTCATACGGACACCGGAAAGTTTTGGGGGTCTATCGGTAATGTACCGGGGCCACTGGAGGGGTTCCGGGGATCCACCTAGAGGGGCCACCCCTCCCGGAGGGCCACATGGGCTGCAAAGGGGAGGGAGCCAGCCCCTGGAGGGCTGGGCGCGCCCCCCACCTTGGGCCCATGCGCCTAGGGTTGGGGGGGAAACCCTAAGGGGGGCGCCCCCTTGCTTGGGGGGCAAGCCTCTCCTCCCTGGCCGCCGCCCCCCCTCTAGATCCCATCTAGAGGGGTCGGCCCCCCTTGCACCTTCCCCTATAAATAGAGGGGTGAGGGGAGGGCTGCTGTACACACCTCCAAGGCGCAGCCCCTCCCCTCCCCAACACCTCTCCTCCTCCGTTACGCGCTTGCGAAGCCCTGTCGGAGTACTGCTGCACCAACACCACCACGCCGTCGTGCTGCCGTTGGAGCGATCTTCCTCAACCTCTCCTCCCCCCTTGCTGGATCAAGAAGGAGGAGACGTCTCCCGTCCCGTACGTGTGTTGGACGCGGAGGTGCTGTCCGTTCAGCACTTGGACATCGGTGATCTGAATCACGTCGAGTACGACTCCATCATCACCATCCTCTTGCAAGCTTCCGCACGTGATCTACAAGTGGTATGTAGATGCAAACTCACTCCCTTGACTCATTGTTTAGATGAACTCATAGATGGATCTTGGTGAAACCGTAGGAAATTTTTTAATTTTCTGCAACGTTCCCCAACAGTGGCATCATGAGCTAGGTCTATGCGTAGTTCTCTAATGCACGAGTAGAACACAATTTTGTTGTGGGCGTCGATCTTGTCAACTTGCTTGCCGCTACTAGTCTTTTCTTGCTTCAGCGGTATTGTGGGATGAAGCGGCCCGGACCAACCTTACACGTACGCTTACGTGAGACCGGTTCCACCGATTGACATGCACTAGTTGCATAAGGTGGCTGGCGGGTGTCTGTCTCTCCCACTTTAGTTGGAGCGGAATCGATGAAAAGGGTCCTTATGAAGGGTAAATAGAAGTTGACAAAATCACGTTGTGGTTATTCGTAGGTAAGAAAACGTTCTTGCTAGAACCCAATTGCAGCCACGTAAAAGATGCAACAACAATTAGAGGACGTCTAACTTGTTTTTGCAGCGATTGATCATGTAATGTGATATGGCCAGAAGTTGTGATGAATGATGAATTGTGATGTATGAGATCATGTTCTTGTAATAGGATTCACGACTTGCATGTCGATGAGTATGACAACCGGCAGGAGCCATAGGAGTTGTCTTTATTTTTTGTATGACCTGCGTGTCATTGAAGAACGCCATGTAAACTACTTTACTTTATTGCTAAACGCGTTAGCCATAGAAGTAGAAGTAGTCGTTGGCATGACAACTTCATGAAGACACGATGATGGAGATCATGGTGTCAAGCCAGTGACAAGATGATCATGGAGCCCCGAAGATGGAGATCAATGGAGCTATATGATATTGGCCATATCATGTCACAACTATATAATTGCATGTGATGTTTATTATGTTTATGCATCTTGTTTACTTAGGACGACGGTAGTAAATAAGATGAGCCCTTACAAAAATTTCAAGAAGTGTTCTCCCCTAACTGTGCACCGTTGCTACAGTTTGTCGCTTCTAAGCACCACGTGATGATCGGATGTGATGAATTCTTACGTTCACATACAACGGGTGTAAGACAGTTTTACACAGCAAAAACACTTAGGGTTAACTTGACGAGCCTAGCATGTACAGACATGGCCTCGGAACACGAAGACCGAAAGGTCAAACACGAATCGTATGGAAGATACGATCAACATGAAGATGTTCACCGACGATGACTAGTCCGTCTCACGTGATGATCGGACACGGGCTAGTCGACTCGGATCGTGTAAACACTTAGATGACTAGAGGGATGTCTAATCTGAGTGGGAGTTCATAATTTGATTAGAACTTAATTATCATGAACTTAGTCTAAAACCTTTGCAAATATGTCTTGTAGATCAAATGGCCAACGCTCATGTCAACATGAACTTCAACGCGTTCCTAGAGAAAACCAAGCTGAAAGATGATGGCAGCAACTATACGGACTGGGTCCGGAACCTGAGGATCATCCTCATAGCTACCAGGAAGCAATATGTCCTAGATGGACCGCTAGGTGACGCTCCCGTCCCAGAGAACCAAGACATTATGAATTCTTGGCAAACTCGTGCTGATGATTACTCCCTCGTTCAGTGCGGCATGCTTTACAGCTTAGAACCGGGGCTCCAAAAGCGTTTTGAGCATCACGGAGCATATGAGATGTTCGAAGAGCTGAAACTAGTTTTTCAAGCTCATGCCCGGGTCGAGAGATATGATGTCTCTGACAAGTTCTACAGTTGTAAGATGGAGGAAAACAGTTCTGTCAGTGAGCACATCCTCAAGATGTCTGGGTTGCACAACCGTATGACCCAGCTGAACATTAACCTCCCAGATGAGGTGGTCATTGACAGAATCCTCCAGTCGCTCCCACCAAGCTACAAGAGCTTTGTGATGAACTACAACATGCAGGGGATCGTGAAGACCATTCCTGAAGTGTTCTCGATGCTGAAGTCAGCAGAGGCTGAAATCAAGAAAGAACATCAAGTGTTGATGGTCAATAAGACCACTAAGTTCAAGAAGGGCAAGGGCAAGAAGAACTTCAAGAAGGACGGCAAGGATGTTGCCGCGCCCGGTAAGCCAGTTACCGGGAAGAAGTCAAAGAATGGACCCAAGCCTGAGACTGAGTGCTTTTATTGCAAGGGGAAGGGTCACTGGAAGCGGAACTGCCCCAAATACTTAGCGGATAAGAAGGCCGACAACACCAAAGGTATATTTGATATACATGTAATTGATGTGTACCTTACCAGTACTCGTAGTAACTCCTGGGTATTTGATACTGGTGCCGTTGCTCATATTTGTAACTCACAACAGGAGCTGCAGAATAAACGGAGACTGGCGAAGGACGAGGTGACGATGCGCGTCGGGAATGGTTCCAGAGTCGATGTGATCGCCGTCGGCAAGCTGCCTCTACATTTACCTATGGGATTAGTTTTGAACCTTAATAATTGTTATTTGGTGCCAAGTTTGAGCATGAACATTGTATCTGGATCTCGTTTAATACGAGATGGCCACTCATTTAAGTCCGAGAATAATGGTTGTTCGATTTATATGAGAGATATGTTTTATGGTCATGCTCCGATGGTCAATGGTTTATTCTTAATGAATCTCGAGCGTAATATTACACATGTTCATAGTGTGGATGCCAAAAGATGTAAAGTTGATAACGATAGTCCCACATACTTGTGGCACTGCCGCCTTGGTCACATTGGTGTCAAGCGCATGAAGAAGCTCCATGCTGATGGACTTTTGGAGTCTCTTGATTATGAATCGTTTGACACATGCGAACCATGCCTCATGGGCAAAATGACCAAGACTCCGTTCTCCAGAACAATGGAGCGAGCAACCAACTTGTTGGAAATCATACATACCGATGTGTGCGGTCCAATGAGCGTTGAGGCTCGCGGAGGATATCGTTATGTTCTCACTCTCACTGATGACTTGAGTAGATATGGGTATGTCTACTTAATGAAACACAAGTCTGAGACCTTCGAAAAGTTCAAGGAATTTCAGAATGAGGTAGAGAATCAACGTGACCGAAAGATAAAGTTCCTACGATCAGATCGTGGTGGAGAATACTTAAGTCACGAATTTGGTACACACTTAAGGAAATGTGGAATCATTTCACAACTCACGCCGCCTGGAACACCTTAGCGAAACGGTGTGTCCGAACGTCGTAATCGCACTCTATTGGATATGGTGCGGTCTATGATGTCTCTTATCAATTTACCGCTATCATTTTGGGGATACGCTCTAGAGACAGCTACATTCACTTTAAATAGGGCACCGTCTAAATCCGTTGAGACGACACCGTATGAATTATGGTTTGGGAAGAAACCTAAGCTGTCGTTTCTAAAAGTTTGGGGATGCGATGCTGATGTCAAGAAACTTCAACCTGAAAAGCTCGAACCCAAGTCGGAAAAATGCGTCTTCATAGGATACCCTAAGGAAACTGTCGGGTATACCTTCTACTTAAGATCCGAGGGAAAGATCTTTGTTGCCAAGAACGGATGCTTTCTAGAAAAAGAGTTTCTCTCGAAAGAAGTAAGTGGGAGGAAAGTAGAACTCGATGAAGTACTACCTCTCGAACGGGAAAGTGGTGCAGCTCAGGAAAATGTTCCTGTGATGCCCACACCAACCGAAGAGGAAAACTTTGATGATGATGATCAAGGTACTTCGGATCAAGTTGCTACTGAACTTCGTAGGTCCACAAGGACACGTTCCGCACCAGAGTGGTACGGCAACCCTGTCCTGGAAATCATGTTGTTAGACAACGGTGAACCTTCGAACTATGAAGAAGCGATGGCGGGCCCAGATTCCAACAAATGGCTTGAAGCCATGAAATCCGAGATAGAATCCATGTATGAAAACAAAGTATGGACTTTGACAGACTTGCCTGATGATCGGCGAGCGATAGAAAACAAATGGATTTTTAAGAAGAAGACGGACGCGGATGGTAATGTTACCATCCATAAAGCTCGACTTGTCGCTAAGGGTTATCGACAAGTTCAAGGGATTGACTACGATGAGACATTCTCTCCTGTAGCGAAGCTGAAGTCCGTCCGAATCATGTTAGCAATTGCCGCATACTATGATTATGAGATATGGCAGATGGACGTCAAAACGGCATTCCTTAACGGACATCTTAAGGAAGAGCTGTATATGATGCAGCCGGAAGGTTTTGTCGATCCTAAGAACGCTAACAAAGTATGCAAGCTCCAGCGTTCCATTTATGGGCTGGTGCAAGCATCTCGGAGTTGGAACATTCGCTTTGATGAGATGATCAAAGCATTTGGGTTTATGCAGACTTATGGAGAAGCCTGCATTTACAAGAAAGTGAGTGGGAGCTCTGTAGCATTTCTCATATTATATGTAGATGACATACTCTTGATGGGAAATAATATAGAACTTCTGGATAGCATTAAGGCCTACTTGAACAAATGTTTTTCAATGAAGGACCTTGGAGAAGCTGCTTATATATTAGGCATCAAGATCTATAGAGATAGATCGAGACGCCTCATAGGTCTTTCACAAAGCACATACCTTGATAAGATTTTGAAAAGGTTCAAAATGGATCAGCCCAAGAAAGGGTTCTTGCCTATGTTACAAGGTGTGAGATTGAGCTCGGCTCAGTCACCGACCACGGCAAAAGATAAAGAAGAGATGAGTGTCATCCCCTATGCTTCAGCCATAGGATCTATTATGTATGCCATGCTGTGTACCAGACCTGATGTAAACCTTGCCGTAAGTTTGGTAGCAAGATACCAAAGTAATCCCGGCAAGGAACACTGGACAACGGTCAAGAATATCCTGAAGTACCTGAAAAGGACAAAGGACATGTTTCTCGTTTATGGAGGAGACGAAGAGCTCGTCGTAAAGGGTTATGTCGACGCTAGCTTCGACTCAGATCTGGATGACTCTAAGTCACAAACCGGATACATGTATATGTTGAATGGTGGAGCAGTAAGCTGGTGCAGCTACAAGCAGAGGGTCGTGGCGGGATCTACGTGTGAAGCGGAGTACATGGCAGCCTCGGAGGCAGCGCATGAAGCGATTTGGGTGAAGGAGTTCATCACCGACCTAGGAGTCATACGCAATGCATCGGGGCCAATCAAACTCTTCTTTGACAACACTGGAGCTATTGCCCTTGCCAAGGAGCCTAGGTTTCACAAGAAGACCGGGCACATCAAGCGTCGTTTCAACTCCATCCGTGAAAATGTTCAAGATGGAGACATAGAAATTTGCAAAGTACATACGGATCTGAATGTCGCAGATCCTTTGACTAAACCTCTCTCGCGAGCAAAACATGATCAACACCAGAACTCTATGGGTGTTCGATTCATCACAATGTAACTAGATTGGTGACTCTAGTGCAAGTGGGAGACTGTTGGAAATATGCCCTAGAGGCGATAATAAAAGTATTATTATATTTCATTGTTTATGATAATTGTCTTTTATTCATGCTATAACTGTATTATCTGAAAATCGTAATACACGTGCGAATACATAGACCACAATATGTCCCTAGTGAGCCTCTAGTTGACTAGCTCGTTGTGATCAACAGATAGTCATGGTTTCCTGGCTATGGACATTGGATGTCGTTGATAACGGGATCACATCATTAGGAGAATGATGTGATGGACAAGACCCAATCCTAAGCATAGCACAAAGATCGTGTAGTTCGTTTGCTAGAGCTTTGCCAATGTCAAGTATCTCTTCCTTTGACCATGAGATCTTGTAACTCCTGGATACCGTAGGAGTGCTTTGGGTGTATCAAACGTCACAACGTAACTGGGTGACTATAAAGGTGCACTACAGGTATCTCCGAAAGTGTCTATTGGGTTGACACGGATCGAGACTGGGATTTGTCACTCCGTATGACGGAGAGGTATCTCTGGGCCCACTCGGTAATGCATCATCATAATGAGCTCAAGGTGACCAAGGTGTTGGCCACGGGATCATGCATTACGGTACGAGTAAAGTGACTTGCCGGTAGCGAGACTGAACAAGGTATTGGGATACCGACGATCGAGTCTCGGGCAAGTAACGTACCGATTGACAAAGGGAATTGCATACGGGGTTTGATCGAATCCTCGACATCGTGGTTCAACCGATGAAATCATCGAGGAGCATGTGGGAGCCAACATGGGTATCCAGATCCCGCTGTTGGTTATTGACCGGAGAGTGGTCTCGGTCATGTCTGCATGTCTCCCGAACCCGTAGGGTCTTCACACTTAAGGTTCGGTGACGCTAGGGTTATTAGGAAGACTAGTATGTGACTACCGAATGTTGTTCGGAGTCCCGGATGAGATCCTGGACGTCACGAGGAGTTCCGGAATGGTCCGGAGGTGAAGTTTTATATATGGGAAGTTGCCATACGGACACCAGAAAGTTTCGGGGGTCTATCGGTAATGTACCGGGACCACCAGAGGGGTTCCGGGGGTCCACCTGGAGGGGCCACCCCTCCCGGAGGGCCACATGGGCCGCAAAGGGGAGGGAGCCAGCCCCTGGAGGGCTGGGCGCGCCCCCCACCTTGGGCCCATGCGCCTAGGGTTGGGGGGGGGGAACCCTAAGGGGGGCGCCCCCCTTGCTTGGGGGGCAAGCCTTCCCTCCCTGGCCGCCGCCCCCCCTCTAGATCCCATCTAGAGGGGTCGGCCCCCCTTGCCCCTTCCCCTATAAATAGAGGGGTGAGGGGAGGGCTGCTATACACACCTCCAAGGCGCAGCCCCTCCCCTCCCCAACACCTCTCCTCCTCCGTTACGCGCTTGCGAAGCCCTGTCGGAGTACTGCTGCACCAACAGCACCACGCCGTCGTGCTGCCGTTGGAGAGATCTTCCTCAACCTCTCCTCCCCCCTTGCGGGATCAAGAAGGAGGAGACGTCTCCCGTCCCATACGTGTGTTGAACGCGGAGGTGCTGTCCGTTCAGCACATGGACATCGGTGATCTGAATCACGTCGAGTACGACTCCATCATCACCATCCTCTTGCAAGCTTCCGCACGTGATCTACAAGTGGTATGTAGATGCAAACTCACTCCCTTGACTCGTTGCTTAGATGAACTCATAGATGGATCTTGGTGAAACCGTAGGAAAAATTTTAATTTTCTGCAACGTTCCCCAACATTACCACCCTCGGATTTGTGCCTTCAAAGTTGTTGATTTTTATAGCACCAGAATGATAGACCTCCTCGATAACGTAGGGACCTTCCCATTTTGAGAGAAGTTTTCCTGCAAAAAATCTTAAACGAGAGTTGAACAATAACACATAATCTCCTACGTTAAACTCACACTTTTGTATCCTCTTATGATGCCAGCGTTTGACTTTTTCTTTGAAAAGCTTGGCATTCTCATATGCTTGGGTTCTCCATTCATCAAGTGAGCTAATATCAAACAACCTCTTCTCACCGGCAAGTTTGAAGTCATAATTGAGCTCTTTAATAGCTCAATATGCTTTATGTTCAAGTTCAAGAGGTAAATGACATGCTTTTCTATAAACCATCTTATATGGAGACATACCCATAGGATTTTTGTATGCAGTTCTATAGGCCCATAATGCATCATCAAGTTTTTTGGACCAATTCTTTCTATATCTATTCACAGTCTTTTGCAAAATTAATTTGAGCTCTCTATTGCTCAACTCTACTTGACCACTAGACTGCGGATGATAAGGAGATGCGATTCTATGATTGACATCATACTTAGCAAGCATCTTATGGAAAGCACCATGAATAAAGTGTGAACCACCATCAGTCATAAGATATCTAGGGACTCCAAACCTCGGAAAAATTAACTTCTTTAAGCATTTTGATAGAAGTGTTATGATCAGCACTACTAGTTGGAATAGCTTCTACCCACTTAGTAATGTAATCAACAACAACTAGAATATGTGTATAACCATTGGAGGCAGGAAAAGGTCCCATATAATCAAAGCCCCAAACATCAAACGGTTCAATAACAAGAGAATAATTCATAGGCATTTCTTGACGTCTACTGATGTTACCTATTCTTTGACATTCATCACAAGATAAGACAAACTTATGAGCATCTTTGAAAAGAGTAGGCCAATAAAAACCAGATTGTAGTACCTTGTGTGCAGTTCTATCTCCAGTGTGGTGTCCTCCATAGGATTCAGAGTGACACTTGCGTAGGATTTGTTCCTGTTCATGCTCAGGCACACAACGTCTAATAATACCATCTACTCCTTCTTTATAAAGGTGTGGATCATCCCAAAAGTAATGTCTTAAATCACAAAAGAAAATTTTCTTTTGTTGGTATGTCAAACTAGGGGGTATATATTTGGCAACAATGTAATTAGCATAATCAGCATACCAAGGAGCAGTACGAGAAGCATTGATGACCGCTAATTGTTCATCAGGAAAACTATCATTAATAGGCAGTGGGTCATCAAGAACATTCTCTAGCCTAGACAAGTTATCTGCAACGGGGTTCTCAGCTCCTTTTCTATCAATAATATGCAGGTCAAATTCTTGGAGCAAGAGAACCCATCTAATGAGTCTAGGCTTAGCATCTTTCTTTTCCATAAGATATTTAATAGCATCAAGATCAGTGTGAGTAGTAACTTTGGAATCAACAATATAAGGTGAAAACTTATCACATGCAAACACAACTGCTAAGAATTCTTTTTCAGTGGTAGCGTAATTTCTCTGGGCAGTATCAAGAGTCTTGCTAGCATAATGGATAACATTCAATTTCTTATCGACTCTTTGCCCTAAAATAGTACCTACAGCATAATCACTAGCATCGCACATAATTTCAAAAGGTAAATTCCAATCAGGTGGCTGAACAATAGGTGCAGTGATCAAAGCTTTCTTGAGTGTTTCAAATGCTTCTACACAATCATCATAAAAGACAAAAGGAATATCTTTTTGCAATAAATTAGTCAAAGGCCTAGAGATTTTAGAAAAGTCCTTAATGAACCTCCTATAAAAGCCGGTGTGACCAAGGAAACTTCTTATACCTTTTATGTCCTTGGGACATGGCATCTTTTCAATAGCATCAACTTTGGCTTTATCAACTTCAATACCTCTCTCGGAGATCTTGTGCCCCAAGACAATGCCTTCATTAACCATAAAGTGACACTTTTCCCAATTCAGGACGAGACTAGTGTCTTCGCATCTCTGCAAAACTCGATCAAGGTTGCTCAAACAATCATCAAAAGAGGATCCATAGACGGAGAAGTCATCCATGAATACCTCACAAATCTTTTCACAAAAATCAGAAAATATAGCCATCATGCATCTTTGAAAGGTAGCAGGTGCATTACATAAACCAAAAGGCATATGTCTATAAGAAAAAGTACCAAAAGGGCAAGTAGTTTTAGATTGATCCCCCGCTGATACAGGTATCTGAGAGAAGCCAGAATAACCATCTAGAAAGCAAAAATGTGTGTGTTTGGAAAGCCTTTCTAGCATTTGATCAATAAAAGGTAAAGGGTAATGATCTTTCTTAGTAGCTTTATTTAACTTACGGAAATCAATTACCATCCTATAACCTGTAATAATTCTTTGTGGGATCAATTCATCTTTATCATTAGGAACAACGGTAATACCTCCCTTTTTAGGGACACAATGGACAGGGCTTATCCATTCACTATCAGCAACGGGATAAATAATACCTGCCTCAAGGAGTTTTAGTATCTCCTTTCTTACCACTTCCTTCATTTTGGGATTTAATCATCTTTGAGGATCTCTAACTGGTTTGGCATCTTTCTCCACTGAAATTTTGTGTTGACATAATGTGGGACTAATGCCCTTAAGATCATCCAGAGTATATCCAATAGCAGCTCTGTGCTTCTTCAGAGTTTTCAATAATCTTTCTTCTTATTTCACTGAAAGGTTAGCACTAATAATAACAGGATATATTTCTTTTTCATCAAGATAAGCACACTTAAGATTATCAGGTAATGGTTTGAGTTCAAACACAGGATCACCCTTGGGTGGAGGGGGATCCCCAAGGATTTCAAAGGGAAGGTTATGTTTCAACATAGGTTCTTGTTTAAGGAACATTTCATCTATTTCTTCCCTTTCCTTCATAAACATATCGTTTTCATGGTCTAGCAAATATTGTTCTAACGGATCAGTTGGAGGAACAGCAATGGAAGCAAGACCAATAATTTCATCCCTACTAGATGGTTCCTTTTCACGATGTTGTCTACTAAACTTGGCAAAATTAAACTCATGAGACGTACCGTCTATGCCAACAGTGACAAACTTCCTCTTACAATCAATCTTAGCACTAGCGGTATTCAAGAAGGGTCTACCAAAAATAATGGGACAAAAATCATCTTGCGGGGAACCAAGAACAAGAAAATCAGCAGGGTATTTAATCTTCGCACACAAGACTTCAACATCTCTAACAATCCCAATAGGTTTAATGGTGTCCCTATTGGCAAGCTTAATAGTAACATCAATGTCTTCTAATTCAACAGGTGCAACATCGTGCATAATTTCTTTATAAAGATCATAAGGTATCGCATTAGCACTAGCACCCATATCACATAAACCATGATAACAATGATCTCCTATTTTAACAAAAATAACAGGTGTGCCTACAACAGGTCTACGTGTCTTAGTATCGGGTCTAGCAATATTAGCAGTTTCACCCAAGAAAGAGATAACATGCCTGAGGGAGTCCTGGATTAGGGGGTGTCCAGATGGCTGGACTATCACCGTTGGCTGGACTCCTAGACTATGAAGATACAAGATTGAAGACTCCGTCCTGTGTCTGGATGGGACTTTCCTCGGCGTGGAAGGCAAGCTTGGCGATACGGATATGTGGATCTCCTACCATTGTAACCGACTCTGTGTAACCCTAACCCTCTTTGGTGTCTATATAAACCGGAGGGTTTTAGTCCGTAGGACGAACAACAATCATACCATAGGCTAGCTTCTAGGGTTTAGCCTCTTTGATCTCGTGGTAGATCTACTCTTGTACTACCCATATCATCAATATTAATCAAGCAGGAGTAGGGTTTTACCTCCATCGAGAGGGCCCGAACCTGGGTAAAAACATCGTGTCCCTTGTCTCCTGTTACCACCCGCCTAGACGCACAGTTCGGGACCCCCTACCCGAGATCCGCCGGTTTTGACACCGACATTGGTGCTTTCATTGAGAGTTCCTTTGTGTCGTCACCTTTAGGCCCGATGGCTCCTTCGATCATCAACAACGACGCAGTCCAGGGTGAGACTTTTCTCCCCGGACAGATCTTCGTATTCGGCGGCTTTGCACTGCGGGCCAATTCGCCAGGCCATCTGGAGTAGATTGAAAGCTACACCCCTGGCCATCAGGTCAAATTTGGAAGTTTGAACTATACGGCTGACGTCCGTAGAGACTTGATCTTCGACGGGTTCGAGCCACAGCCAAGCGTGCCGCACTGTCACGATGGGCATGATCTAGCTCTGCTGCCGGACAGTGCCCTCGAGGCCGCACAAGTGTCCGCTCCGACCCTTAGCTCGGAGCCGACTGCGCCGATCGAGGACAGGTGGCTGGATACCGCCTCGGGTGCTGCTACCTCTACGGTGATAGAGCCGAATACCAACCCTGTCCTTTATGAAGCTCGTGACTCCAAGGTGCCGGACTCCTCTCTGGACTCCGAACCTTCCGCACCCCTGCCAATCGAATCCGATTGGGCGCCAATCATGGAGTTCACCGCTGCGGACATCTTTCAGCACTCGCTCTTTGGCGACATCCTGAATTGACTAAAGTCTCTCTCTTTATCAGGAGAGCCCTGCCCGGACTATGGTCAGGAAGGTTGGGATGCGGACGTCAAAGAAATTCAACGCCCACCCACCACCCACTTTGTAGCCACTGTCGATGATTTAACCGACATGCTCGACTTCGACTCCGACGACACCGATGGTATGGACGACGATGCAGGAGACAACCAAGAACCAGCACCTATAGGGTGTTGGACAGCCACCTCAACTCACGATGTATATATGGTGGATACACCTAAAGGAAGTGACAACGAGGAACAACGGGGCGCTGCGAAGGATAATTCCCTCGAAAAGCAGTCAAAACGGTGACGTAAGCGCCGCTCAAAGTCCCGCCTCGACAAAGACAGCACCCATACAGACCCAGCCATAGAGCAGGGCGAACCGGTGGATGACTAACATGCCCTTGAGCAACCATCCGAACAGGATAACTTGGATAAACAATCCGTCCCCGGCGAAGATAACAGTCCGGACGATCTCACGCCGGACACATCATTGGAGCAGAAGAACCTCCACAAAAGGCTCGTCGCCACGGCACGTAGCCTGAAAAAGCAGAAGCGGAAGCTCAAAACAGCGGAAGACACACTCAGAATGAGATGGAGCAAAGTACTCGACACCGCAGACAAATACGACGATAGTCGCCAAACAAAGAGCTACCCGAAGCACAAACTACTGCCCGAATTTGACGAGGAGGCCGTAGAGCTCCCACAATCAAAGAACAAAGAGGCCGCCCTGTTGGATAGACAACCACATGGCAAACATAGAGCGGCAAGCAGCGCTACACACAAGCCAGCACGCGATCCACATAAGGATCTGCACCAAAAGGATGGCCCAGTCAGGTCTATCTATGGGCCAAGAAAGCAAGCTCTAGAAAGCAATGCAACACGACGAGTATTCGAACATCACGGCACACCCAAATACAGGGGCGCCGCACACCCCCTATGTTTCACCGATGAGGTGCTGGATCATGAATTTCCAGCGGGATTCAAGCCAGTAAACATAGAGGCATACGACAGAACAACAGACCATGGAGTCTGGATTGAGGTTTACATCCTGCACATACACATGGCTAGAGGAGATGACCTCCACGCCATAAAATACTTACCCCTCAAGCTCAAAGGGCCATCCCAGCATTGGCTCAAAAGCCTCCCGGAAAATACCATTGGAAGTTGGGAAGAGCTCGAGGATGCGTTTCGGGCAAATTTTCAGGGGACTTATGTCCGCCCTCCGGATGCAGACGATTTAAGTCACATAACTCAACAGCCCGGAGAGTCAGCCCGCAAATTCTAGAACAGGTTCCTCACCAAAAAGAACCAAATAGTCGACTGTCCGGACGCCGAAGGCTTAGCAGCTTTCAAACACAATGTCCGAGACAAATGGCTCACTAGACACCTTGGCCAAGAAAAGCCGAGAACAATGGCCGCACTAACAAGCCTCATGACCCGCTTTTGCGCGGGAGATGATAGCTGGCTGGCAAGATGCAGCACCAGCAACCCAAGTACATCCGAGGTCAGGGATGGTAATGGGAAACCACGACGCAACAAGGACCAACGCCGGACCAAGGGAAACAGTCCGAAGAGCACGGCAGTCAACGCCGGATTCAAAAGCTCTCGGCAGAACAATAAAAAACTGCCCCTTAAGGACAACAGCGATGAGCTATCCAACTTAAACAAAATCTTGGAAAAGATATGCCAAATCCACAGTACCCCCGGGAAGCCTGCAAACCATACCCACAGAGGTTGTTGGGTCTTCAAACAGTCCGGCCGACTTAAAGCCGAACACAAGGGGCTCGACACACCAAGTGAGGACTATGACGAACCCCACAAGCAGAGCACCGGAAAACAAAAGAATTTCCCACTAGAGGTCAAAATAGTAAACTCACTTCAAGTGACAATAGGGAAAAATAGAGCGTCTCCCATTGAAATACGCGCCGCACGGTCTACCCCAGCAGAGTCCCAACACTGGTTGTCAAAACCAATCACCTTCGACCATCAGGACTACTCCGGAAGTATCCGGCACACAGGATGGACTGCCTTGATATTAGATCCTATAATCGACGGACTTCAATTTACACAAGTCCTAATGGACGGCGACAGTGATCTAAACCTGCTATATCAGGACACAATCCGTAGAATGGGGATAGACCCAACCAAAATTCGCCATAGCAACACTTCCTTTAAAGGAGTGATGCCAGGCCCATATGCCCATTGTACGGGCTCTCTACTACTAGAAGTTGTGTTCGGCTCATCCGACAACTTCCGTCGCGAAAAGTTAGTCTTCCACATCACCCCATTTAAAAGTAGCTATCAAGCACTATTGGGACACGAAGCTTTCGCCCGCTTTAACGCAATACCGCATTACGCATCTCTTACACTTAAAATGCCCGGTCCACGCGGCATCATCTCATTAAAGGGAAACTTCGAGTGTTCCACGAATACGGAAGAACGTGAGACTGCCTTGACAGCCACACACTAATCTGGCTTTGCTGATCAAAGCACCTAAACAGGTCATTCAGACTCTGGACATGGTTAGGCGAGTCCGGTATAAATAAACAAGGGGCTTACTAACCGCGTCCCCCCTTACAAGGGGCTCCACGCATGTACAACAAGAGACGATAAAGCTCAATTTTATTCATTTTTTGAATCATACTCTGTTTATTTTAAAATACATTTTTCGCACGATCTTTTTTTTTCAACTAAGTTCCTCTCTTTTACAGATGAACGCCGTGCTATACCCGTCCAGGATACGGCACAATGGAGACACAGGCGCAGATGTGCAGCAGGGACCCGTTGCAAGGATTCTCTTCAGATTAAGACCCTGCGTAAACCTTTTTACTGTCTCTTGTTGTTACACAGCCCCTGGTTTCTTGCTATAACCGAGGAGGAGGCTGGCGTTTTGTCATCGGCCGCGTCAGAAATTTTTGTGCGTACCTGGACACTAGGGGCTTAGGGCATTGTTCTGCCCGTTTTCATAAAGACCGAATACCTTAGGGAGTGTTCGGTGTCTCGAGTTAGGCCTTATATGCATCAGCTCCGAATCATGTCTTTGGTCAAATGTTGGGTTTGCCCGGCTCCTGTGTTTTGCTGCCTTACATTCCGCTCTATCGGCTAACGCGGCACCAGGAGAACTACTGCGATTGTGCCCCGGTTCGGCCGGGTGAGCACCTCAGTAGAGAAAGCCGAAAACTGACTGTCATGATATAGCGTGCGACTGGTCAACCACTCGATGACCCACCGGAATGTTTAGAATTCCTCCGCATTAACGAAGGACCGTTTCCCGGTCAGGCACATACGCATCCCGAATTCGGAGAGCGCGGTGCCCCTAGGGGCTATATAGTAGCCCCACCATCGAACTCCTATGGCTAAGTGAAAGTGATAAAGCATTATAGTCCGGTTGCCTAGTTTGCTACGCTATCACCTCCTTCATAGGAGCAAGACGTTGGATTAAGTGTGAAAACGCGCTTTTTTGCAAACACCCCCACACTATGTGCGTGGGGGCTGAAGCCGAAGACTGCCATCTTTCAGGTTATATACACATATACATTAACGGCCGCACATGAGGTATTTCAATACTTGAACGCACAAGTATAAAAAGCCCTTATATTACATTGAAACATCATTTCACAAAGCATACATTTCATTAGAACATAATATCCTTCGAGCACGGCGTCTCTATTAAACGAGCGCCCTGCAGGACTTCCTCAAAATAGTGCTTGGCAGGTACTCGGCTTCTATTCGAATCCTAGGATGCAACGTCGGTGGCCTTCATCTCCGCCCAACGTGTCTTGACACGGGCAAGAGCCATCCTCGCACCCTCTATGCATGCCGACCGCTTCATTGCATCGATATGCGGCACCGCACCAAGGAACTGATGCACCAAGCCAAAATAACTCTTCGGCTCGGGCCTTTTCGGCCACAAATGAGTCACGACATCCTTCATGGCAAGTCCGGACAACCTATTCAGCTCAGCCCATTCGGTAACCGACCGGTTAATTGAAGTGGATGCTCTGGACTATGGAAGTGCGACCAAAAAAGCTCTTCCATTCCGTGATCCTTTTGGCCTCGGAAGTGTGCGACCGCGTCTCCGGCACTCGCCGCCAAATCCATATAAGCATCCTCCACACCCCACAGCTGGCCCAACTGAGCATACTTAGGATCCGTAAGTTTCCTCCGCAGTAGAAAAGGCTTTCCAGCCGTAATATCTTCGGCTTGACGAAACTCCTCTTTCATAGCTCTCATCGCAGAGCGAGCATCCTTGGCCTCAGTAGTGGCCTTTTTCAGGTCCTCTTGTTCCGCTCGCCCTTCTTTTTCAAGAAGCCCACAACGGTCGGTAGCATTCTTCAACTTTACGGCCATCTCGGCCATTTCTCTCCTGCTTCGGCAGTGCGCAGCCTGTTCGGCTTTTAGCTCTTCGGCCACCCTCAAGGCAGCCGCATCACTTTTTCTGGCTTGCTCCTTGACTCGGGCTTGCTACGCCCGAAGGTTCTCCATAGCAGCGGCACCATCTGCATAAAGCATACATGTTGTAAGGCATGGGTGTCAAGTTCCCTTACCAGGTGTCCGTGGAGAAGTTGCATACCTTGTGACTCGTCAAGCCGCTTATTGACAGGCGCGATATCCGCATCCGCCACGTCAAGTTGCCGCTTCAGTTCGGCAAATTGATCAGTCCGGCTGGCCACCGGACGCTCCGCCACCTATATAGGATAGGCGACATCTTACAACTGAGATTATGATCCTCGGCGCGCTATCACTTTCGACAATGTACCGAGTCTCAGGGGCTACTATCTATACAGGGCGCATTCTATATGCAAAACTGTCAGAAGGTATATCATTTCGCGTACCTCAAACCCCGTCAGTAAACTTTTGACGGCTTCATGCAATCCGCTCTCAGCAGATGAAATCCTTTCGATCATCGTACCCATTAACGCACGGTGATCTTCTGAGATAGATGCTCGCCCGAGCAGATCCTTCAGCTCCTCCGACCGTACACCAGTTGGTGCCGGACCTCCCGGCCCTGCCGGACTCGGGGAAACACTCCGGGACGACACCTCAGGGTCGTCCGCCCCCGCATAACAGTGCGGCAGATGGAGGCGTTTCGCTCTCCATCATCTCCGGACGAAGATCCCCCGAAGATGAGCTCTGCTGAGAAGGGCTGAGATCCGAACTACAAGGTAAAACTTCGGTTATCTTCAGAAATAAAAACAGGGATGTCCCTTATTACCAAACTCCCCTTTCTACTTACGGCTCGCTGGAGGGCTGATTCCCTTGGGGAAATAGTGCGGCCGGGGCTTCTCCTGGCGCAGGACCCTCTGGTGAAGATTTCTTCCCCCGCTTTGAGGCCTTGGCCTCCGGATCTTCAGAAGCGGTCCTCTTCTCCCCCTGGAGGGAGGGATTCTTGATCCCCCCTTCCTTGAAAGCCTCCTTCGTGGAGGCAGTAGCTTCCCCGTTCCCCCCTTTGCCCTCTTCCAAAGGCGCAGCCTCCAGCATCTTGGTTAACACAGGATCCGGCGTGGTCTCAGGGAGGGGGGGCCGGACACCTTATTAGTTTTGCTTTCGCTATCCACTCCTGTTCAAGGGACAACTCTTTAAAGGGCAAGTTTATGATAAATGTACGGATAGCGTGTCCGGGCACAGGACTACTTACTTGAGTATCCAGGCGATTGCAGCTCAGACCTGCGTCCTCGGTCAAGTCCAGACACATCTCTTGTGATCCGAAGAACAGTTTATACATCTGCACGGGCGTCGCGCCCATGAAGTGTTGGAGAGCTCGTGGTCCCTCCGGATTAAATTCCCACAGACAGAGGGGGCGACGCTTGCAGGGTAGAAGGCGCCGAATCAGCATGACCTGCGCCACTACGACCAGATTGATCTCTCTCTCTTGGAGGTCTCGAATATGGCCCTGCAACAGAGGAACGTCCTTGGACGGCCCCCAGTCGAGCCCTTTGTTGACCCATGATGCCAGCCGCTGTGGAGGACCCGGGCGGAAGGCAGGTGGCGCCACCCATTTGGTGCCCCTGGGAGCGGTGATGTAAAACCACTCCTGTTGCCATAAACCGAGCACCTCTTGAAAATAGCCCTCGGGCCATGGAGCGTTAGCATTTTTGCTTATAACAGCCCCTCCGCACTCTGTTTGCTGCCCCTTGATCATCTTCGGCTCCACTTTGAATCCAAGTCATGGAATTCCATCCCATAATAAAACATGAGCCCCCTCACGAAGGGGTCCGTCGGGAAGCCTAAACCCCAAAGGAAGTGAGACACGAACACCATGCTCTCACTAGGCTCGGGAGTAGGAATAACCCGCCCTTGGGCAGGCAACCTATGCGAAATTTCGCCGGTTAGATACCTGGCATCTCTCAGCTTTAGCACGTCTTCTTCCGTGATGGAAGAAGGCATCCACCGGCCAAGCAGGTCAGAGCCAGACATTGTCGAAGGTCCGAAGCGCCTGAATCTGGAACTTTGGGTGTTGGAACTCGAGGCGAGGGGCGGATTCGATTGAGATTGAAAGAAAGGAGCAGGCCTTGGTCTCGTTATAAAGAGGTTGAATAGCAAGAGCTCTCCCCGTGGCCGTTTGGGACTCGCCTTCGGTAGAGGGGGCATGCCAACGGGCACGGTTGGGTTACCCACGCCCGTATTGATGAGAATCCTGGAATAAGGGGACACGATCTCTGCTTTGACAAGACGTGCCAAGGAAACCGCCTCGCTAAATGCGCTGAGGTGGAATAGTAAAAACGATTCGAATAAAGGCTTGGCCATGGTGTGATGTCACGCCATGGAATACGTCAGCAGATTGAACTTGTGTAAATGTTATTCTCTCTACGGTGGTATGTGGAACTTATTTTGCAGAGACGGACACTATCCTTGTGTTCAAAATCTTCTATGAAGAATTCGGAGGAGGAACCCGCCTTGCAATGCCGAAGACAATATGCGCGCCGGACTCGTCGTCATTGAAGCCTGGTTCAGGGGCTACTGAGGGAGTCCTGGATTAGGGGGTGTCCGGATGGCCGGACTATCACCGTTGGCCGGACTCCTAGACTATGAAGATACAAGATTGAAGACTCCGTCCTGTGTCCGGATGGGACTTTCCTTGGCGTGGAAGGCAAGCTTGGTGATACGGATATGTGGATCTCCTACCATTGTAACCGACTCTGTGTAACCCTAACCCTCTTCGGTGTCTATATAAACTGGAGGGTTTTAGTCCATAGGACAAACAACAATCATACCATAGGCTAGCTTCTAGGGTTTAGCCTCTTTGATCTCGTGGTAGATCTACTCTTGTACTACCCATATCATCAATATTAATCAAGCAGGAGTAGGGTTTTACCTCCATCGAGAGGGACCGAACCTGGGTAAAAACATCGTGTCCCTTGTCTCCTGTTACCATCCGCCTAGACGCATAGTTCGGGACCCCCTACCCGAGATCCGCCGGTTTTGACACCGACAATACCCATCTAAATCCTCATCCAAAAGATCTTTAATCATGGTTGTCGGTGTCAAAACCGGCGGATCTCGGGTAGGGGGTCCCGAACTGTGCGTCTAGGCGGATGGTAATAGGAGACAAGGGACACGATGTTTTTACCCAGGTTTAGGCCCTCTCGATGGAGGTAAAACCCTAATCTTGCTTGATTAATATTGATGATATGGGTAGTACAAGAGTAGATCTACCACGAGATCAGAGAGGCTAAACCCTAGAAGCTAGCCTATGGTATGATTGTTGTTCGTCCTACGGACTAAAACCCTCCGGTTTATATAGGAACCGAAGAGGGTTAGGGTTACACAGAGTCGGTTACAATGGAAGGAGATCTACATATCCGTATCGCCAAGCTTGCCCTCCACGCCAAGGAAAGTCCCATCCGGACACGGGACGAAGTCTTCAATCTTGTATCTTCATAGTCCAGGAGTCCGGCCAATGGTTATAGTCCGGCTATCCGGACACCCCCTAATCCGGGACTCCCTCAGTAGCCCCCGAACCAGGCTTCAATACCGATGAGTCCGGCGCGTAGATTGTCTTCGACATTGCAAGGCGGGTTCTTCTCCAAATCCTGTGTACCTGTTGAATAGCGTCCGGCTTCTTGTAGATATTGCGTTCCTCGGCTTCCACGCCCAATAATGGCCATCTTCCACGTGTTTGAACGAATGCGAAAAGCTAGGGTATTTTACATTTACCCCCCTAGCTACGCAAATGAGCTGCCTATAAAAGAGACGAGGATCTAGATCCGAATCACACCATCCTCCCTTCGCGAGCATTCATCAGAGCGCATCTGACCGAAATCCATTCCATCATGGACAGTCGACGCGGCTCCTCCTCTCGTCCTCCCAGCCCTCAACCTGGATATTGGGAGAGATGCTCCGTCCCGCACAGTGAGCTAGTGGCGCTCCAAACCAAGGGATTTCTTCCCCCAGCCTTCATGGTTCCGGTTCGAGCCGGACTCGCCACCTATAAGGGCGGAAAGCAAGCGGAGAGCGTCCCCAGCCCCTCCAAAGGAGAGCGGGTATGACATGTCTCTTATTTGATAAGAGGGCTCGGATTTCCAATTCATCCGTTTCTCCGGGGGCTCCTGGAGTTCTACGGCCTCCAGTTGCACAACCTTACGCCTGCCTCCATTTTGCATATTGCGGGCTTCGTGGCCCTTTGTGAGCTGTTTTTGGGCATCGAGGCTCATTTTGCGCTATGGAAGAAGCTGTTCTGCCTTGTGCCCCGTTCTCAAGAGGGGTCAATATATCAAGTGGGCGGAGCTGAACTATGGCGCATCGCTGGGACCGGATATCTATCCGGAACCCCGAAGAAGGCGTCCGAAGACTGGCCTTCGGCATGGTTTTATATAGAAGATGTCCCCCTGCCGGACCTTGTTCGAGTCGGCCTCCCTGAGTTTAACAACGCTCCTTTGAAGAAACGCCTAAGCTGGCGTCCACGGAGCCCTCAGAAGGAAAACGACAGGGACGTCCTTTACTTGATGAGCCGGATAAGGTTGTTAGCTCATTCTGGACTGACCATGATCAAGGTCATGGCCACATGCCTTATGGAGGGGGTGCAGCCGCTCCAGTATAGAGGCCACCCCATGTGGGATTTCAACGGGGAGGATGATGCCACCCGCTGCAGCCGTAAGGGGCCGGGATCGGTCGCCGATCTGATGAAGATCTTGTCCGCATTGTACAAGGGAGAAGAGGAGGAATTTCTCTGCGTTAATCCACAGAACGGATTTTCTATGCACAATCCTCCAAGCTGGGTAAGCGGACATTTATTTTTGCCTATCCGATCCATATTCCCATAGTCAAGTATCTCATTTTGTGATTTCGGCGCAGGAACTGCGCCAGGCCGTAAAGGACATAAACAGCCCGCCTCCACAACCCGAGGATCTGGAACGGTTCCTCGATCCGACCTCACAAGAGGATCCGGACGTATCGGTGGAGCTGATTGATGGGGTATTTCACCAACTGAGCATCGATAATGCCTTGGTCACCATTACGGCCGATTACCCCGGAATACTTCCAGCCTCACAGGTAATTGAGACCAAGGTCCCAATACTTTGAAAATGACCCATCTGTGCTTATTTTTGATCACCCTATACCGATGGCGTTTCGCAGGGGGCGCCCTTGAGGTGGAAGGCCGAGCCCGCAGTGGCTAGCCAACAAGGGGCAGCACGGCCCAGCAGGCTAAAAAGAAGTGCGGTCCGGATCAAAACTCCGGCGCAACGGTATGGCGTGTCACCTTACTCCCGGGCTTTATTCCCGGGAGACATACTAATGCTCGTGCTTTTTCAGGAAGAAGAGCGCTCGCCGGACTGTATCCGGAGAGGTTGCCAATCAATCCTTCGCTCACCAGGCTGCAAAGCTAGGTCCAAAAGCGGAGGCGAACCCGAGGCATGCGTCGGATGCTCCTCCGACAGAGGATGCCGACAGGTTATCTGCCACCAATTCTGAGGTGGAGAGTACCATGAATCATAGGCATCGCCGGACTGTTCTTCATGACGCATGTTTCTCCCCAGAGGCATTGGTCGATGCCTTTAATTTGGGAGATGCCACCTCCGTGCCGCTCAAAATGGTCTAGCCAGAGCCACAGAGCAGTATGCAAAAGACATAAGGGTGAGAAAATTTGACAGTTATATATGCCAGTAGCCCCCGAGACATGAAATTGTTAGAATAATTGATTTAAGGATCATTTATTGTGCAGAATCTTACAGAAAAGAATAACCAACTGTCCCAGGAGCTGGAGGAGTGCAAAGCCCAACTTGAGGCCGCACTAGCCGCAGCGGGGGAAGCCAAAGAGACCCCCTCTGGTAATATATGCTTCAGAAGGTAAGTAGATTGTGAAGTGCGGCGTGTGTATAAGTCTGACAATAATATTGCAGATGGCGCCGAGATAGATCCGGACAAGCAACAACTCATGCTTCGGTTAAACACCGGCGAGAATGTGCTTACAAGGGTGAGGCAAGAGAAAAATAATCTCCAAGATGCCAACACCCAGCTGGGTGAGGAACTAAAGGATGTTCGTGCCCAGCTTTCTGTCTCCGTTAAGGAGAATCGACGGCTTCGACGTGGCATTTTTAGTAAGTGCTTGAATGAACTTTGAAAAAGAGTTCGGCGAGGAAGTCGACTAACAGAGTTATGTCTGTAGGTATGCTCACAGGCCGTCCTGTAGAGGAAATGCCTGGTTCTACGGGTGACCTTCTTCTCGAGCTCTTGCAACTGCACGAACGAGTTCGGAAGGTGATGAAAGACGTCGCCCAGGCCTTGTGGCCATCTTTCTCCCTGCCTGAAGGCCTTGGAGAGCTTGCAGAGAGGCTTTAGGGAGCACGGCGGCGCTTTCGATTATGGAAGATATCGGCCTGCCGTCAAGGCACCAGGGAGACCTGGGCCATGGTGAAGACGCGGTACACGAAGGCTGACCCAAACCACATGGCCAAGGTCGGACCTGTGGAGCCCGATGGGAAGGAGATCCCTGTGAGCTTAGTGTACGGCCAAGTAGAGTTGGCTGCAAAGTATTCCCAGCAGGACTGTAAACTAGACAGCCTATTACATGGCATTGAAGAGGAATACAATCAGTCGAATTGACTATGTAATTTAAGATGACATGAAAAATGCCTTCTAGCTGGATTGTAGATCGTTTGTCATAGCGGACTTTTTCGCTTCAACCTCGGAACCCAATAGTCCGGAGTGTGTCCGAATACCCTCGCAGTTATATAAGAACCGGGGCATGCGTGGAGGCCAGGCGTAGGGGTCATTAGTGCTTTATCAGACAAGTGCCCAACTAGTTATGTTATATTACATGGTTAGTAAGAAACATCTTCCAGGGAGAATATTTTCGTTAGGGGTTCCTTTCCCTGGGAGGCATGCCCTAAAGTGCATGTCTGGACTGCGAAAAAAGCAGAAAAACATCTGGGGGCAGAAAAATAGGTATTAAATCGTCTTTTTGTTCACCGACTGAATATTCCCTTAAGAACGCTAGCTTTCAGCTTCACCCAGTCTGAGGTACACATCCGGCTGACCCGGTAGTAACAATCGCAGAGGTGCTCCCTTTACCACCTAGCCGAACAATTGGGAACGTAGGGGTAAGCACAGGAGCCAGGCAACCGAGCTTGGCCAAAACTTAGGTCATATCGATGCATATAATGGTGAATAAAAGGTACATGCGGAAGTGTGACACATGTGTTGGGCATGGAGCCCGTATAAATAAGCTTCTGTTAAAGAAGCCCCCAGGTATAATGAGCACGGATAGCACTTCAAGTGTGTGCGAAAAATGCGCGAACAAGCTTTCAAAGGCTGTAATAGAAATGGAGGGAGAAGGAGAGAAATAGAAGACAGCTAATATGTAAAATATAGACGGAGGAAGGAGACGAACTCAGAATCCGGCGCTAGGCGTAGAATCTTCGGAGACGGGCTGCGTTCCATGGGTTCGGCTCGAGTCGGGTATCCGATGCATCTCGCAGATGGTACGCTCCACCGGTCATGACTTGGTCGATGATAAAGGGACCTTCCCATTTGGGCTTTAGTTTGTCCTTTTTCTTGTCCGGCAGGCATAGAACTAACTCGCCGACATTGTAAGTTTTGGCCCGTACTTCTCTGCTTTGATATCTTTGAGCTTGCTGTTGATAGAATGCGGAACGGGATTTTGCCACGTCACGCTCCTCCTCCAATGCGTCCAAACTGTCCTGCCGATCGAGCTCATCTTCTCTTCCTTCGTACATGCGCACGCGAGGTGAGTCATGAATTATGTCGCAGGGCAGAACTGCCTCTGCGCCATATACCATAAAGAATGGTGTAAATCCGGTGGTGCGATTCGGAGTGGTCCGCAGCCCCCAGAGTACGAAGTCGAGCTCCTCTACCTAGTGCGTGTTAGATTCCTTGAGGGACCGCACTAATCTGGGTTTGATGCCGCTCATGATTAGGCCATTTGCTCGCTCTACTTGACCGTTAGTTTGAGGGTGATAGACTGAAGCGTAGTTGAGCTTGATGCCCATGTTTTTGCACCAGAGTTTGACCTTGTCGGCCGTAAAGTTCGTGCCGTTATCAGTGATGATGCTATGGGGGACGCCGTAACGGTGTACGACCCCTGATATGAAGTCTATCACCGGTCCGGATTCGGCCGTCTTAACAGGTTTGGCCTCTATCCATTTGGTGAATTTATCCACCATGAACAGTAGGTATTTTTGCTTGTGGGTTCCTCCTTTAAGGGGTCCAACCATGTCAAGCCACCAGACCGCAAAGGGCCAGGTTATGGGTATAGTTTTGAGGGCGGTGGGTGGCATGTGGCTTTGATTAGCAAAGAGCTGGCAACCGACGCATCGTTGGACTAAGTCCTGAGCATCTGCCCGGGCCATTGGCCAATAAAATCCTGTACGAAAGGCCTTGCCTACAAGGGACCGGGCTGCGGCGTGGTGCCCGCCGAGTCCGGCATGAATTTCAGCCAGAAGATTCCGCCCTTCCTCTTCGAAGATACACCTTTGAAGGAATCCGGTTGTGCTTTTCTTGTAAAGCTCTCCCTCATGGACCTTATAGGCTTTAGATTGCCGCACTATGCAGCGGGCTCATTTTGGTCCTAGGGAAGTTCCTGCCTGGTTAGGTAGGCTAGGAATAGTTCCGTCCACGTGAAGGAAATATGCCCTAGAGGCAATAATAAAGTTATTATTTATTTCCTTATTTCATGATAAATGTTTATTATTCATGCTAGAATTGTATTAACCGGAAACATAATACATGTGTGAATACATAGACAAACAGAGTGTCACTAGTATGCCTCTTCTTGACTAGCTCGTTAATTAAAGATGGTTATGTTTCCTAACCATAGACATGAGTTGTCATTTGATTAATGGGATCACATCATTAGGAGAATGATGTGATTGACTTGACCCATTCCGTTATCTTAGCACTTCATCGTTTAGTATGTTGCTATTGCTTTCTTCATGACTTATACATGTTCCTATGACTATGAGATTATGCAACTCCCGTTTACCGGAGGAACACTTTGTGTGCTACCAAACGTCACAACGTAACTGGGTGATTTTAAAGGTGCTCTATAGGTGTCTCCGAAGGTACATGTTGGGTTGGCATAATTCGAGATTAGGTTTTGTCACTCCGATTGTCGGAGAGGTATCTCTGGGCCCTCTCGGTAATACACATCACTTAAGCCTTGCAAGCATTGTAACTAATGAGTTAGTTACGGGATGAAGTATTATGGAACGAGTAAAGAGACTTGCCGGTAACGAGATTGAACTAGGTATTGGATACCGACGGTTGAATCTCGGGCAAGTAACATACCGATGACAAAGGGAACAACGTATGTTGTTATGCGGTTTGACCGATAAAGATCTTCGTAGAATATGTAGGAGCCAATATGAACATCCATGTTCCACTATTGGTTATTGACCGGAAACAGTTCTAGGTCATGTCTACATAGTTCTCGAACCCGTAGGGTCCGCACGCTTAACGTTACGATGACAGTTATATTATGAGTTTATGAGTTTTGATGTACCGAAGGAGTTCGGAGTCCCGGATGAGATCGGGGACATGACGAGGAGTCTCGAAATGGTCGAGACATAAAGATCGATATATTGGATGACTATATTCGGAGTTCGGAAAGGTTTCGAGTGATTCGGGTATTTTTCGGAGTACCGGAGAGTTACGGGAATTCGCCGGGGAGTATATGGGCCTTATTGGGCTTTAGGGGAAAGAGAGAGGAGAGGTTGGGCGCCCCCCCAAGGCCTAGTCTGAATTGGACTAGGGGGAGGGGCTGCGCTCCCTCCTTCCTTCTCTTCTCTTCCCCCTTTCCTTGACTCCTACTCCTACTACTTGGAAGGGGGGGGGGGAATCCTACTCCCGGTGGGAGTAGGACTCCTCCTTGGTGCGCTCCCTCCTAGGCCGGCCACCCCCTCCCTTGCTCCTTTATGTACGGGGGCAGGGGGGCACCCCATAGCACACAAGTTGATCTACGGATCATTCCTTAGCCGTGTGCGGTGCCCCCCTCCACCATATTCCACCTCGGTCATATCGTCGCGGAGTTTAGGCGAAGCCCTGCGCCGGTAGAACATCATCATCGTCACCACGCCGTCGTGCTGACGGAACTCATCTCCGGAGCTTTGCTGGATCGGAGGCCGGAGATCGTCATCGAGCTGAACGTGTGCTGAACTCGGAGGTGCCGTACGTTCGGTGCTTGGATCGGTCAGATCGTGAAGACGTACGACTATATCAACCGCATTGTGTTAACGCTTCCTCTTACGGTCTACGAGGGTACGTGGACGAATACTCTCCCCTCTCGTTGCTATGCCATCACCATGATCTTGCATGTACGTAGGAATTTTTTTGAAATTACTACGTTCCCCAACAGTGGCATCCGAGCCTAGGTTTTATGCGTTGATGTTATATGCATGAGTAGAACACAAGTGAGTTGTGGGTGATACAAGTCATACTGCTTACCAGCATGTCATACTTTGGTTCGGCGGTATTGTGAGATGAAGCGGCCCGGACCGACATTACGCGTATGCTTACGTGAGACTGGTTTCACTGTTACGAGCACTCGTGCTTAAAGGTGGCTGGCGGGTGTCTGTCTCTCTCACTTTAGCTGAATCGAGTGTGGCTACGCCCGGTCCTTGCGAAGGTTAAAACAGCACCAACTTGACGAACTATCATTGTGGTTTTGATGCGTATGTAAGAACGGTTCTTGCTCAGCCCGTAGCAGCCACGTAAAACTTGCAACAACAAAGTAGAGGACGTCTAACTTGTTTTTGCAGGGCATGTTGTGATGTGATATGGCCAAGACGTGATGCTATATTTTATTGTATGAGATGATCATGTTTTGTAACCGAAGTTCTCGGCAACTGGCAGGAGCCATATGGTTGTCGCTTTATTGTATGAAATGCAAACGCCCTGTAATTGCTTTACTTTATCACTAAGCGGTAGCGATAGTCGTAGAAGCAATAGATGGCGTAAACGACAATGATGCTACGATGGAGATCAAGGTGTCGCGCCGGTGACGATGGTGATCACGACGGTGCTTCGGAGATGGAGATCACAAGCACAAGATGATGATGGCCATATCATATCACTTATATTGATTGCATGTGATGTTTATCCTTTATGCATCTTATCTTGCTTTGATTGACGGTAGCATTTTAAGATGATCTCTCACTAAAATGATCAAGAAGTGTTCTCCCTGAGTGTGCACCGTTGCCAAAGTTCGTCGTGCCCAGACACCACGTGATGATCGGGTGTGATAAGCTCTACGTCCATCTACAACGGGTGCAAGCCAGTTTTGCACACGCGGAATACTCAGGTTAAACTTGACGAGCCTAGCATATGCAGATATGACCTCGGAACACGGAGACCGAAAGGTCGAGCATGAATCATATAGTAGATATGATCAACATAGTGATGTTCACCATTGAAAACTACTTCATCTCACGTGATGATCGGTTATGGTTTAGTTGATTTGGATCACGTAATCACTTAGATGACTAGAGAGATGTCTGTCTAAGTGGGAGTTCTTAAGTAATTTGATTAACTGAACTTAAATTTATCATGAACTTAGTCCTGGTAGTATTTTGCAAATTATGTTGTAGATCAATAGCTCGCGTTGTTGCTTTCATATGTTTATTTTGATATGTTCCTAGAGAAAACTGTGTTGAAAAATGTTAGTAGCAATGATGCGGATTGGATCCGTGATATGAGGTTTATCCTCATTGCTGCACAGAAGAAATATGTCCTTAATGCACCGCTAGGTGACAGACCTATTGCAGGAGCAGATGCAGACGTTATGAACATTTGGCTAGCTCAATATGATGACTACTTGATAGTTTTGTGCACCATGCTTTATGGCTTAGAATCAGGACTTCAAAGATGTTTTGAACATCATGGACCATATGTGATGTTCGAGAAATTGAAGTTAATATTTCAAGCAAATACCCGAGTTGAGAGATTTGAAGTCTCCAACAAGTTCTATAGCTAAAAGATGGACGAGAATCGCTCAACTAGTGAGCATGTGCTCAGATTGTTTGGATACTTCAATCGCTTGAATCAAGTGGGAGTTAATCTTCCAGATAAGATAGTGATTGACAGAATTCTCTAGTCACCATCACCAAGTTAGTAGAACTTCGTGATGAACTATAGTATGCAAGGGATGATGAAAATGATTCCCGAGTTTTTCATGATGATGAAATCGATGAAGGTAGAAATCAAGAAAGAACATCAAGTGTTGATGGTTAACAAGACCACTAGTTTCAAGAAAAAGGGCAAAGGGATAGAAGGGAACTTCAAGAAGAACGACAAGCAAGTTGCTGCTCAAGTGAAGAAGCCCAAGTCTGGACCTAAGCCTGAGACTAAGTGCTTCTACTGCAAAGGGACTGGTCACTGGAAGCAGAACTACCCCAAGTATTTGGCGGATAAGAAGGATGGCAAAGTGAACAAAGGTATATTTGATATACATGTTATTGATGTGTACTTTACTAGTGTTTATAGCAACCCCTCGGTATTTGGTACTGGTTCAGTTGCTAAGAGTAGTAACTCGAAACGGGAGTTGCAGAATAAACAGAAACTAGTTAAGGGTGAAGTGACGATGTGTGTTGAAAGTAGTTTCAAGATTGATATGATCATCATCGCACACTCCCTATACTTTCGGGATTAGTGTTGAACCTAAATAAATGTTATTTGGTGTTTGCGTTGAGCATGAATATGATTTGATCGTGTTTATTGCAATACGGTTATTCATTTAAGTAAGAGAATAAACTGTTGTTCTGTTTACATGAATAAAACCTTATATGGTTACACACCCAATGAAAATGGTTCATTGGATCTCAATCGTAGTGATACACATATTCATAATATTGAAATCAAAAGATGCAAAGTTAATAATGATAGTGCAACTTATTTGTGACACTGCCGTTTAGGTCATATTGGTGTAAAGAGCATGAAGAAACTCCATGCTGATGGGATTTTGGAATCACTTGATTATGAATCACTTGATGCTTGCGAACCATGCCTCATGGGCAAGATGACTAAGACTCCGTTCTCCGGAACAGTGGAGCGAGCAACTGACTTATTGGAAATAATACATACTGATGTATGCGATCCGATGAGTGTTAAGGCTCGCGGCGGGTATCATTATTTTCTGACCTTCACAGATGATTTGAGCAGATATGGGTATATCTACTTGATGAAACATAAGTCTGAAACATTTGAAAAGTTCAAAGAATTTCAGAGTGAAGTGGAAAATCATCATGACAAGAAAATAAGGTTTCTACGATCTGATCGCGGAGACAAATATTTGAGTTACGAGTTTGGTCTTCAATTAAAACAATGTGGAATAGTTTCACAAATTCATGCCACCTGGAACACCACATCATAATGGTGTGTCCGAACGTCATAACCGTACTTTATTGGATATAGTACAATCTATGATGTTTCTTACCGATTTACCAATATCGTTTTGGGATCATGCATTAGAGACAGCTGGATTCACGTTAAATAGGGCACCATCTAAATCCGTTGAGACGACACTATATGAACTATGGTTTAGCAAGAAACCAAAGTTTTCGTTTCTTAAAGTTTGGGGTTGTGATGCTTATGTGAAAAAGTTTCATCCTGATAAGCTAAAACCCAAATCGAAGAAATGCGTCCTCATAGGATACCCAAAGGAGGCTGTTGGGTACACCTTCTATCACAGATCCGAAGACAAGACATTCGTTGCTGAGAATGGATCCTTTCCAGAGAAGGAGTTTCTCTCGAAAGAAGTGAGTGGGAGGAAAGTAGAACTTGATAAGGTAATTGTACCTTCTCCCTTATTGGAAAGTAGTTCATCACAGAAATCTGTTCCTGTGACTACTACACCAATTAGTGAGGAAGCTAATGATGATGATCATGTAACTTCAGATCAAGTTACTACCGAACCTCGTAGGTCAACCAGAGTGAGATCCGCACCAGAGTGGTACGGTAATCCCATTCTGGAGGTCATGTTACTTGACCATGACGAACCTACGAACTATGAGGAAGCAATGATGAGCCCAGATTCCGCAAAATGGTTTAAGGCCATGAGATCTGAGATGAGATCCATGTATGAAAACAAAGTATGGACTTTGATTGACTTGCCCAATGATCGGCGAGACATTGAGATTAAATGGATCTTCAAGAGGAAGACGGACGCTGATAGTGTTACTATCTACAAAGCTAGAATTGTCGCAAAAGGTTTTCGACAAGTTCAAGGTGTTGACTACGATGAGAGATTCTCACTCGTATCTATGCTTAAGTCTGTCCGAATCATGTTAGCAATTGCCGCATTTTATGAAATCTGGCAAATGGATAAACAAAACTGCATTCCTTAATGGATTTATTAAAGAAGAGTTGTATATGATGCAACCAAGAGGTTTTGTCGATCCTAAAGGTGTTAACAAAATGTGCAAGCTCCAGCGATCCATCTATGGACTGGTGCAAGCATCTCGGAGTTGGAATATACGCTTTGATAAGTTGATCAAAGCATATAGTTTTATACAAACTTGCGGTGAAGCCTGTATTTACAAGAAAGTGAGTGGGAGGACTACAACATTTTTGATAAGTATATGTGAATGACATATTGTTGATTGGAAATAATGTAGAATTATTATGCAAAGCATAAAGGAGTATTTGAAAGGAGTTCTTTAAAAGAAAGACCTCAATAAAGCTACTTACATATTGAGCATCAAGATCTATTGAGATAGATCAAGACGCTTGATAAGTTTTTCAAAAGTACATACCTTGTCAAGATTTTGAAGTAGTTCAAAATGGAATAGTCAAAGAAAGAGTTCTTGCCTGTGTTGCAAAGGTGTGAAATTGAGTAAGACTCAAATCCCGACCACGGCAGAAAATAGAAAGAGAATGAAAGTCATTCCCTATGCTTCAATCATAGGTTCTATAAAAGTATGCATGCTATAGACCAGACCTATTGTATACTCTGCCATGGTTTGGCAAGAGAGTACAATAGTGATCTAGGAGTAGATCACTAGACATTGGTCAAAATTATCCTTAGTGGAATAAGGATATGTTTCTCGATTATGGAGGTGACAAAAAGGTTCTTCGTAAAGGGTTACGTCAATACAAGTTTTGGCACTGATCCAGATGACTCTAAGTCTTAATCTGGATACATATTGAAAGTGGGAGCAATTAGCTAGAGTAGCTCCGTGCAGAGCATTGTAGACATAGAATATTTGCAAAATACATACCGCTCTGAATGTGACAGACCCGTTGACTAAACTTCTCTCACAAGCAAAACATGATCATACCTTAGTACTCTTTGGGTGTTAATCACATAGCAACGTGAACTAGATTATTGACTCTAGTAAACCCTTTGGGTGTTGATCACATGACGATGTGAACTATGGGTGTTAATCACATGGTGATGTGAACTATTGGTGTTAAATCACATGGTGATGTGAACTAGATTATTGACTCTAGTGCAAGTGGGAGACTGAAGGAAATATTCCCTAGAGGCAATAATAAAGTTATTATTTATTTCCTTATTTCATGATAAATGTTTATTATTCATGCTAGAATTGTATTAACCGGAAACATAATACATGTGTGAATACATAGACAAACAGAGTGTCACTAGTATGCCTCTTCTTGACTAGCTCGTTAATTAAAGATGGTTATGTTTCCTAACCATAGACATGAGTTGTCATTTGATTAATGGGATCACATCATTAGGAGAATGATGTGATTGACTTGACCCATTCCGTTAGCTTAGCACTTGATCGTTTAGTATGTTGCTATTGCTTTCTTCATGACTTATACATGTTCCTATGACTATGAGATTATGCAACTCCCGTTTACCGGAGGAACACTTTGTGTGCTACCAAACGTCACCACGTAAGTGGGTGATTATGAAGGTGCTCTATAGGTGTCTCCGAAGGTACATGTTGGGTTGGCATAATTCGAGATTAGGTTTTGTCACTCCGATTGTCGGAGAGGTATCTCTGGGCCCTCTTGGTAATACACATCACTTAAGCCTTGCAAGCATTGTAACTAATGAGTTAGTTACGGGATGAAGTATTACGGAACGAGTAAAGAGACTTGCCGGTAACGAGATTGAACTAGGTATTGGATACCGACGGTCGAATCTCGGGCAAGTAACATACCGATGACAAAGGGAACAACGTATGTTGTTATGCGGTTTGACCGATAAAGATCTTCGTAGAATATGTAGGAGCCAATATGAACATCCAGGTTCCACTATTGGTTATTGACCGGAAACAGTTCTAGGTCATGTCTACATAGTTCTCGAACCCGTAGGGTCCGCACGCTTAACGTTACGATGACAATTATATTATGAGTTTATGAGTTTTGATGTACCGAAGGAGTTCGGAGTCCCGGATGAGATCGGGAACATGACGAGGAGTCTCGAAATGGTTGAGACGTAAAGATCGATATATTGGACGACTATATTCAGAGTTCGGAAAGGTTCCGAGTGATTCGGGTATTTTTCGGAGTACCGAAGAGTTACGGGAATTCGCCGGGGAGTATATGGGCCTTATTGGGCTTTAGGGGAAAGAGAGAGGAGAGGTTGGGCGCCTCCCCAAGGCCTAGTACGAATTGGACTAGGGGGAGGGGCTGCGCCCCCTCCTTCCTTCTCTTCTCTTCCCCCTTTCCTTGACTCCTACTCCTACTACTTGGAAGGGGGGGAATCCTACTCCCGGTGGGAGTAGGACTCCTCCTTGGTGCGCCCCCTCCTAGGCCGGCAACCCCCTCCCTTGCTCCTTTATATACGGGGGCAGGGGGGCACCCCATAACACACAAGTTGATCTACGGATCGTTCCTTAGCCGTGTGCGGTGCCCCCCTCCACCATATTCCACCTCGGTCATATCGTCGCGGAGTTTAGGCGAAGCCCTGCGCCGGTAGAACATCATCATCGTCACCACGCCGTCGTGCTGACGGAACTCATCTCCGGAGCTTTGCTGGATCGGAGGCCGGAGATCGTCATCGAGCTGAACGTGTGCTGAACTCGGAGGTGCCGTACGTTCGGTGCTTGGATCGGTCGGGTCGTGAAGACGTACAACTACATCAACTGCGTTGTGTTAACGCTTCCGCTTACGGTCTACGAGGGTACGTGGACGAATACTCTCCCCTCTCGTTGCTATGCCATCACCATGATCTTGCGTGTACGTAGGAATTTTTTTGAAATTACTACGTTCCCCAACACCACGGGGCAATGACTGCCATTATTACGTGGGCTGAAGATGTTACTTCATTGGCAGAACCACCAATTGTGTCAGAATGTTCGGTGTTGGGCAGTGCGGTTGGGTCCGGGTTGTTATTTCCGGATTCCCCCTCTGAGGGAGTCCTGGACTAGGGGGTGTCCGGACAGCCGGACTATCATCGTCGGCCAGACTACAATACTATGAAGATACAAGATTGAAGACTTCGTCCCGTGTCCGGATGGGACTTTCCTTGGCGTGGAAAGCAAGCTTGGCAATACGGATATGTAGATCTCCTACCATTGTAACCGACTCTGTGTAACCCTAGCCCTCTCCGGTGTCTGTATAAACCGGAGGGCTTTAGTCCGTAGGACAGAACAACCATTACAACAATCATACCATAGGCTAGCTTCTAGGGTTTAGCCTCCTTGATCTCGTGGTAGATCCACTCTCGTACTACCCATATCATCAATAGCAATCAAGCAGGAGTAGGGTTTTACCTCCATCGAGAGGGCCCGAACCTGGGTAAAAACATCGTGTCCCTTGTCTCCTATTACCATCCGCCTAGACGCACAGTTCGGGACCCCCTACCCGAGATCTGCCGGTTTTGACACCGACATTGGTGCTTTCATTGAGAGTTCCTCTATGTCGTCACCGATAGGCTTGATGGCTTCTTCAATCAACAACACCGTCCAGGGTGAGGCTTTTCTCCCCGGACAGATCTTCATATTCGGCGGCTTCGCACTGCGGGCCAATTCGCTTGGCCATCTGGAGTAGATCGAAAGCTACGCCCCTGGCTGTCAGGTCAGATTTGGAAGCCTAAACTTCACGGCGGATATCCGCGGAGACTTGATCTTCGATGGATCCGATCCGCAGCCAAGCGTGCCGCACTGTCATGACGGGTATGATCTAGCTCTGCCGCCGGACAGTAGTTTGGAGGCCGCACACGAATCCGCTCCGGCCCATAGTCCGGAGCCGATCGCGCAGATCGAGGACGGGTGGCTGGACACCGCCTCGGGGGCTGCGACTTCAACGGCGATGGAGCCGAACACTGACCTAGTCCCTTATAAATCTCGTGACTCCAAGGTGCTGGACTCCCTACCGGACTCCGAACCACCTACGCCCCTGCCAATCGAATCTGATTGGGCGCCGATCATGGAGTTCACCGCTGCGGACATCTTTCAGCACTCACCCTTTTTTTGACATCTTAAATTCGCTAAAGCATCTCTCGCTATCCGGAGAGCCCTGGCCGGACTATGGCCAGGATGGTTGGGATGTGGACGACGAAGAAATTCAAAGCCCACCCATCATCCACTTTGTAGCCACTGTCGACGATCTAACCGACATGCTAGACTACGACTCCGAAGACATCGACGGTATGGACGATGATGCCGAAGACGACCAAGAACCAGTGCCTACAGGGCACTGGAAGACCACCTCGTCATATGACATATACATGGTGGACACCCCAAAAGATGGGGATGGCGAAGAAGCAGCGGAGGCAGATTCCTTAAAGAAACAGCCCAAGCGCCGACGTCAGCGGCGCCGCTCTAAATCTCGCCACAGCAAGAATGGAGATTCCGGCACAGGAGATAATAACACCCCAGAAAGTGCAGAAGACAATCCCCTCCAGCAAGATTCAGCGCAGGAGGATGCAGAAGCAAGCCCTCACGAAAGAGCGGCAGACGAAGAGGTCGAGGATGATAATTACATACCTCCCTCCGGAGACGAGGCAAACCTCGACGATGACGAATTCGTCGTGCCTGAGGATCCCATCGAACAAGAGCGTTTCAAACGCAGGCTAATGGCCACAGCAAATAGCCTAAAGAAAAAGCAGCAACAGCTTCAAGCTGATCAAGACCTGCTAGCCGACAGATGGACCGAGGTCCTCGCGGCCGAAGAGTATGAACTCGAACGCCCCTCCAAGAGCTAACCAAAACGCAAGTTGCTCCCCCGACTAGAGGAGGAAGCATATATACCTTCATCACCAGCGCACAATACGGCAGACCGACCACCCCGTGGTCGGGACAGAGAGGCACCTAGGCCCTCCACCAAGACCGTACCCCGGCATCGCTCAAAAAGTACGAAGCCACGAGGGAACGCGCCGGACTTGCGGGATATATTGGAGGACAAAGCAATACAATCCAGATCTATCTATGGATCATGAGGGCGCCCCACGACCCATGACGAATACCGTCGCGCCGGATACAACAACTCCGGCCGGGCCGAACACAGCAGACAACGCTCCCTTGAGCTACGTCGTGATATTGCTCAATATAGAGGCGCTGCACACCCGCTATGCTTCACTGACGAAGTAATGGATCATCAAATCCCTGAAGGGTTTATACCCATAAACATTGAATCCTATGATGGCACAACAGACCCCGCGGTTTGGATCAAAGATTATCTCCTTCATATCCATATGGCCCGCGGAGACGATCTCCACGCCATCAAATATCTCCCACTCAAGCTTAAAGGACCAGCTCGGCATTGGCTTAACAGCTTGCCCGCAGAGTCAATTGGGTGTTGGGAGGACCTGGAAGCCGCATTTCTCGACAACTTCCAGGGCACATATGTGCGACCACCAGACGCCGATGACCTAAGCCACATAATCCAGCAGCCAGACGAATCGGCCAGGCAATTCTGGACACGGTTCTTAACAAAGAAAAATCAAATCGTCGACTGTCCGGATGCAGAGGCCCTTGCATCCTTCAAACATAACATCCGCAACGAGTGGCTAGCCCGGCACCTAGGACAGGAAAAGCCGAAATCCATGGCAACCCTCACATCATTAATGACCCGCTTCTGTGCGGGAGAAGATAGCTGGCTAGCTCGCAGCAACAACCTCAGTAAAAATGCTGGCAATCCGGATACTAAGGACCACAGCGGCAGGTCGCGTCGAAGCAAAAACAAACGCCGCGTTAGCGGCGACAACAATGAGGATACGGCAGTCAACGCCGGATTCCGAGGCTCTAAACTCGGTCAGCGGAAGAAGCCATTCAAAAGAACCACTCTAGGTCCATCCAATTTGGACCGAATACTCGACCGCTCTTGCCAGATACATGGCACCCCCGAAAAGCCAGCCAACCACACCAACAGAGATTGCTGGGTATTCAAGCAGGCAGGCAAGTTAATTGCCTAAAACAATGACAAGGGGCTGCACAGCGATGACGAGGAAGAGACCCGGCTGCCGAACAATAGAGGACAGAAGGGTTTCCCCCAACAAGTGCGGACGGTAAACATGATATACACAACCCACATACCCAAGAGGGAGCGGAAGCGTGCACTAAGGGACGTATATGCGATGGAGCCAGTCGCCCCGAAGTTCAATCCATGGTCCTCTTGTCCGATCACTTTCGATCGAAGAGACCATCCGACCAGTATCCGCCATGGCGGATTCGCCGCATTGGTTTTAGACCCAATCGTCGATGGATTTCACCTTACGAGAGTCCTGATGGACGGCGGCAGTAGCCTGAACCTGCTTTATCAGGATACAGTGTGCAAGATGGGCATAGACCCCTCAAGGATTAAACCTACAAAGACGACCTTCAAAGGCGTCATACCAGGTGTTGAGGCCAATTGTACAGGCTCAGTCACACTAGAAGTGGTCTTCGGATCCCCGGATAATTTCCGAAGCGAGGAGTTAATCTTCGACATAATTCCGTTCCGCAGCGGCTATCACGCTCTGCTCGGACGAACCGCGTTCGCAAAGTTCAACGCGGTACCGCATTATGCATACCTCAAGCTCAAGATGCCAGGCCCTCGTGGAGTCGTCACGGTCAACGGAAATACGGAACGCTCCCTCCGAACGGAGGAACATACAGCAGCTCTCGCGGCAGAAGTACAGAGCAGCATTCTAAGGCAATTTTCGAGTCCGGCCGTTAAACGACCGGACACGGCCAAACGCACCCGGAGCAACATCAATCAAGACCACCTGGCACGTTCTAAGCACGTGTAGCAATGCGGCCCCAACCCCAGCCCTCGCATGATTGCAAGACCAGCTCTCCGCGTACATCATTACGCTTTGGAGATACCATGGGCATAGGGGGAGGGGCACGACCACAACAGACCCATAGTGCGGCTCAACCACACCAGGGGCTCCCAAGTGTGTTTCTCTTCTTATTTTTATTTTCCTTCTTTTTATACACAGGACTCCGTTCACCAGAGGCCCTGTCCGGCGGCGAACCCGCCGAACTCACGATGCAACAGCCAGGGACGGAAAAAGGCTGCGACAAACACTCAGGTGGTCTCCATTACGAGCATTAAATTTGATTATATACACCAGTCCGCAGCCCACCCCTGGAGGGGGACATGTTTAATTAGTCCAATCCCTTGCATACCGCACTATTTGTATCATTTCGCACTCATAGCAGAATTCCTTGAATAAATAATGTAGCACTTTTTGCCTATAATTGCATTACTTTACATATATGTTCATTAATGACATTTTTGCACCCATATATTTTGGTACGGCCGAATACACCAGGGGCTTACGTTCCCCGCATTACGGTGTGATAAGTCCGAACACTTTCACAAGTGCGGCACCCCGAACTTATAGCATTATATGAATCGGCTCCGAATCATGTCTTGGGTCAATAGTTGGGTTTGCCCGGATCCCATGTTTTGGTACCTTACGTTCCGTTCTGTCGGCTAAGGTAGCACTGGGAGAACCACTGCGATTGCGCCCCGGTTGAGCTGGGCGAGCGCCTTAGTGGAGAAAGCTAAAACTGACTGGCATGATAAGGCGAGAGACTGGTCGCTGTTCGAGAGGTCTTTTCGAGTCCCTAAAGACTTATGCCGCTTCGAGCGAAGAACCGGATAATGTCCGACCAAGGCGTGGATAGCGCCCCGAACTCGGTCTTCCGAATACTAGGGGCTTCGCCGAAATTTAAAATTATAGAATTCTATGGCTAAGTGAGAGTGTTCAAGCATTATAAGTCCGGTTGCCTTGTTCGTTGTGTTGAGCGCCTCCCTAGATGGACCCAAAAATGGGAACAAGAGTGCTCAAGTTTATCCCGAACACCCCAGCACTAGTGGCATGGGGGCTGAAGCCGACGACTTGCCATCTCTCAGATTTTACCGCACAGAAGGTAATATTTTAAATTAAACAAGCGTTGCTTAGCGCATATGAACAAAGTTTTCAGCGCACAGGATAACACATAGCGAGTTTACTCAATAATTACATCTCTGGGGCACTCATCCGCAATCTTGTGGGCACCCTTCAGGACAGTCTTATAGTACATCTCGGGCGTACGATACTCCTTGCCCGCTGGCGGCGCGTCAGTGATAAGCCTCTCCGCATCCAGCCTGCCCCAGCGCACCTTTGCGCGGGCAAGGGCCCGACGAGCACCTTCAATACAGGCGGAGCGCTTGATGACCTCCACCTAGGGGCACGCATCCACCAGCCGCCGCACGAGGCCGAAGTAGCTCCCAGGCATGGCCTCTCCAGGCCACAGCCGGACTATGAGGCCCTTCATGGCCTGCTCGGCTACCTTGTGGAGCTCGACTAGCTGCTTCAGCTGGTCGCTAGGGGGCACCGTATGGCTGACCTCAGCGTCCTGAGACCAGAAGACCTTCTCCGTTGAGCTCCCCTCCTCGCCACGGTAGAATGCGGCGGCATCCGACACACTGCGAGGTAGATCTGCAAACGCCCCTGGAGAGCTCCGAATTCGGGTAAGTATCAGGAAGTTTACACTAACATGCTTGCTTTGCATGAAAAATGCCTTACCCGCCGCTATTTTCTTCACATCCTCAACCTCCTGAAGGGCCTTATGGGCCTCGGCCTTAGCGGCTTTGGCACTTTTGAGAGCCGAGGCAAGCTCGGACTCTCGAGTCTTTGAGTCGCGCTCCAAACTCTCATGCTTTTCCATGAGAGCCTGGAGCTCTTGCCGCACCTCTGCCACCCGGGCCCCCTGCTTCTCTCGCTCTGCCCGTTCCGCGGCCGCATTGTGTTCGGCCGCGGACACAGCCTCCTTCAGGGTTGCCACCTCGTTCGTGGCCCCTACAGTACCCACGTTATCCTTGTTATTTTTATTGCAACCTAAATCCTTTTCTGTAAGGTAACTATTCAAAGTGGTGTTACTCACCTTCTTTGTCCTCGAGCTGCTTCTTGGCACGGCCGAGCTCTTGCTCGGACCGCTCGAGGTCTTGCCTCAAAGCACCGACCTCCGCAGTCAGTGCGGCAGAGGTCAGCAGCGCAGCCTGCAAACCCATATTGACATAATTTTTAGCAACCCTGCGTATATCTTTTTAGATCCTCAGTCCGGCTTTTCTTTCTGAACACCGAACCGAGCATCAGGGGCTACTGTCTATGCGGTATTACATTACATAATTTTAACTTTTTACCTCAAAGCCTGTTAGAAGGCTACTGCAGGCTTCGGTCAGCCCGCTCTTGGCGAGCTGAACCTTCTGAATCACCGCACTCATAAGAGTGCAGTGTTCTTCCTCGATGGAAGCGCCTTTGAGCGCCTCCAGCAAGTTGTCCAGCGCCTCCGGTTGGACGGGGGCCACCGGCGTCACGGTCTTGCCCTTCTTGCGAAGGGGCCGCCTGCCGGACTCCGGAACCACTGCGGGTTCCGGCGTGGAGTCCGGCGCAAAGTCCGGGAGGCTGCCTTGTGGCGCCTCCGGAGCCTCCTCCTGATGGGTCCCTTCCTGGGATCCCACCTCGGCGTCCTTAGCGTCGCGAGGGGTGGAGGCAGTCAGGATGGAATCTACATCCGACGGAGCGAACGACCCGCTTGATGAAGCGGGGAGATCATCATCGGCCGGACTGCAGGTAGTGTGCGGCATTAGAAGGACACTATGTGACACAAAAGAAATTACAAATCATTCAGGAATCCGGATACTTACGATCTTGCCGGAGGCTTGGCCCTTGAGGGCCACTCTTCGTCGCCAACGTTGGCGTTGGCGGAGCTGTCCGGGGGAATAGTCCTTCCCCTCTTGGACCCTTCGGCCTCCCCTGTCGGGGAAGCCTTCCTCTTCCTCTCCCCTTCCTCTGGGAGAGGGTCTTCTTCCTCCTCCTCGCCTTCGGGGGAGGAGTCCGCCGCGGAATAGTTGGACACCTGAAAACGGGAACTCTTTCGAGTACCCGTGGCCTCCTTCTTGCCCTTCTTCTCTGGCACCACATGCGGTGCCGGAGCCAGCAGCCCCGCTAGACGGGCGTCAACTGGGTTTTCTGGCATGGGAGCCGGGCAGATGATCTGCTCGGCCTTCCTCATCCAGTCCTGTCAAAGGAAAAGGGAGATTGAAACCCGCGTAGAGTCAAACTATTAAAAACAAGTGTCCCGTAAAGGGGTAGAATCACTTACCTCGTCAGCTGGATGCTGCGAGCGAAATCCGCGATCTTCAGTGGCGGATGCGGGAGCTTCGGCGCCCTTGAACAGCACCCTCCAGGCGCCTTCGTACGTCATGTCGAAGAGCCCGCTCAATGCCTGGTGCTGTGCCGGATTGAACTCCCACAATTTAAATGCCCGTTGTTGGCAGGGGAGAATCCGGCAGATGAGCATGACTTGGACCACATTAACAAGCCTGAGCTTCTTGTTCACCAGCTTCTGGATACAGGCTTGGAGTCCCATCAGCTCCTCCGAACTACCCCATAGCAAGCCCTTCTCTTTCCAGGAGGTGAACTGCATAGGGATACCAGATCTGAACTCGGGGGCCGCCGCCCACTTAGGGTCGCGCGGCTCGGTGATGTAGAACCACCCCGATTGTCACCCCTTGACGGATTCCACGAAGGCCCCTTCGAACCAGATGATGTTGGGCATCTTGCCCAACATGGCGCCTCTGCACTCCGCTTGAGTGCCCTTCACTACCTTTGGCTTGACATTGAAGGTCTTGAGCCACAAGCCGAAGTGGGGCTGGATGCAGAGGAAGGCCTCGCACACGACGATAAGTGCCGAGATGTTGAGGATGAAGTTTGGCGCTAGATCGTGGAAATCCAGGCCGTAGTAGAACACGAGCCCCCGAACAAAGGGGTGAAGTGGAAAACCCAGTCCGCGGAGGAAGGTGGGAAGGAACACAACCCTCTCATGGGGCCTGGGGGTGGGGATGAGCTGCCCCTTGTCGGGTAGCCGGTCCGCGATGTCGCCGGAAAGGTATCTGGCGCTGCGCAGTTTTACGATGTGCTCCTCCATCACGGAGGAAGCCAGCCATTTACCTCCCGCTCCGGACATGGTCGGAGAAGGTCGAGATGAGATGCGCGGACTTGGGCGCTGGAGCTCGAGAGTGCGCGGAGATGGATAAGCAAAGGAGGAAGAAGGCGTAGGTAAAAAGGGTGGATCCTTATCCCCTTATATATGGGCGGACGGAAACTATGCGTCCCCACCGGCCTGGTAAAACTCGCTTATCTCCCAAGCGCCACCATCAATGGCGCGGTTGGGTTACCCACGTCCGTATTGATGAGAATCCCGGAATAAGGGGAACACGATCTCTGCTTCGACAAGACGTGCCAAGGAAACCGCTTCGCTAAACGCGCTAAGGTGGTATAATAAAAAACGATTCAAGTAAAGGCTTGGTAGTGGCGTGACGTCATGCCACAAAACACGTCAGCAGATTGAACTTGTGTACATGTTATTCTCTCTACGGTGGAATGTGGAAATTATTTTGCAGAGCCGGACACTATCCTGGTGTTCACAATCTTCTATGAATTATTCGGAGGAGGAACCCGCCTAGCAATGCCGAACAATATGTGCGCCGGACTCATCGTCATTGAAGCCTGGTTCAGGGGCTACTGAGGGAGTCCTGGACTAGGGGGTGTCCGGACAGCTGGACTATCATCGTCGGCCAGACTCCAAGATTATGAAGATACAAGATTGAAGACTTCGTCCCATGTCCGGATGGGACTTTCCTTGGCGTGGAAGGCAAGCTTGGCAATACGGATATGTAGATCTCCTACCATTGTAACCGACTCTGTGTAACCCTAGCCCTCTCCAGTGTCTATATAAACCGGAGGGCTTTAGTCCGTAGGACAGAACAACCATTACAACAATCATACCATAGGCTAGCTTCTAGGGTTTAGCCTCCTTGATCTCGTGGTAGATCCACTCTCATACTACCCATATCATCAATATCAATCATGCAGGAGTAGGGTTTTACCTCCATCGAGAGGGCCCGAACCTGGGTAAAAACATCATGTCCCTTGTCTCCTGTTACCATCCGCCTAGACGCACAGTTCGGGACCCCCTACCCGAGATCCGCCGGTTTTGACACCGACACCCTTCCATAGTACGGATGGCCTGAACAGCCTCTCTAGGAAGATGTTGGGAGGGACGGCATCGCGCTTTGCACCAATGCGCGCCAATACGTTTGCTGCCTGGTTGTTATCCCGGGCTATATAGTGAAATCCGAGCCCTTCAAACCGAGTTGACATTTTTAGGACGGCGTTGGGATAAGCTGCCATTTTCGGATCCTTGGCATCGAAGTCTCCATTTATTTGAGATATTGCAAGGTTCGAATCCCCGCGCACCTCTAGGCATTGAATGCCCATGGAGACTTCCATCCGGAGGCCGTGTAGAAGGGCCTCGTATTCGGCTGCGTTGTTAGAGTCCGTATACATTATCTGGAGTACATATTGAACCGTATCTCCGGTTGGGGACGTCAAAACAACGCCAACCCCCAGACCAGCCAACATTTTGGAGCCGTGGAAGTGCATTATCCAGTTGGAATATGCGGCGTACTCTTTAGGGAGTTCGGCTTCAGTCCATTCGGCTTGCGACTTAATAGCTCGCCGTGGCTTATAGGTTATGTCGAACGGGAGGAGCTCAATGGCCCATTTGGCAATCCGGCCCGTCGCGTCGCGGTTGTTTATAATGTCGTTAAGAGGTACTTCGGAGGCCACTGTTGTAGAACACTCTTGAAAGTAGTGTCGCAGCTTCCAGGATGCCATGAACACCGTGTACCCTATCTTTTGATAATGCGGGTACCGTGACTTGCATGGAGTTAGGACAGTGGACACGTAGTAAACTGGTTTTTGAAGGGGGAACTTGTGTCCGTCCGTTTCTCGTTCGACAACGAGCACTGCGCTCACAACTTGATGAGTTGCCGCGATATATAATAGCATTGGTTCGCCCATGTTGGGCGTGGCCAGGACCGGGTTTGTTTCCAATATGTCTTTTATTTCTTCGAGTCTTGCCGTGGTGGCATCCGTCCACTTGAAGTGTTCGGTGCGTCGGAGGAGGCGATAAAGAGGTAATGCCTTTTCTCCTAAATGGGAGATAAAGCGGCTTAGAGCCGCCACACATCCCGTCAATTTTTGTATTTGTTTGAGGTCCTTTGGGATATCCAATTGTGACACCGCTCGGATCTTGGCTGGGTTTGCTTCAATTCCTCTACCGGATACAATGAAGCCCAAGAGCTTTCCGGCTGGTACGCTAAAAATGCATATTTCCGGGTTAAGCTTAATGTCCTATCTTTGGAGATTATCGAACGTGAGCCTCAAATCGTCTACTAGAGTTTCGACGTGCTTGGTTTTGACGACCACATCGTCCACGTATGCCTCCATTGTTTTTCCGATCTGGTTTGCCAGACATGTCTGAATCATGCGCTGATATGTTGCGCCGGCATTTTTGATCCCAAAGGGCATTGTGTTGAAGCACAATGGGCCATATGGGGTGATGAACGCCGTTGCGGCCTGGTCGGGCTCTGCCATCTTAATTTGGTGGTAGCCGGAGTATGTGTCGAGGAAACACAATGAATCGTGTCCTACGGTAGCGTCGATGATTTGATCAATGCGGGGGTGTGGGAAGGGATCCTTTGGGCAAGCCTTGTTGAGGTCCTTAAAATCGACGCATAAGCGCCAGGATTTGTCCTTCTTTGGTACCATCACCATGTTTGCTAGCCAGTCCGGATGTTTTATATCTCTGATGAATCCGGCCTCCAATAATTTGGCTAGCTCCTCTCCCGTGGCCTGTCTCTTGGGTTCGGAGAAACGCCGAAGAGCCTGTTTGACTGGCTTGAATCCTTGTAGGATGTTTAGGCTATGCTCGGCCAGCTGGCATGGGATTCCTGGCATGTCTGAAGGGTGCCAGGCAAAAATGTCCCAATTTTCGCGTAGGAATTCTCGTAGTGCAGCGTCTACATCAGGCTTTAATTGTGCCCCGATGGAGGCCGTTTTTGTAGGGTCCGTTGGATGGACTTGGAATTTGACTATTTCGTCCGCTGGTTTAAAGGAGGTGGACTTGGATCTCTTATCGAGTATCACATCGTCCCTATTCACCATGGAGCGCAGCAAGTGAGTTCCTCGGCCGCTAGGGCTTCGGATAGTGCCTCAAGGGCCAGTGCGGCTGTCTTATTTTCGGCGCGGAGTGCTATGTTCGGGTCACTAGCAAGAGTAATGATTCCATTGGTCCCGGGCATTTTGAGCTTCATGTACCCGTAATGGGGTATAGCTTGAAAAATTGTGAATGCCTCTCGCCCTAATAGAGCGTGATATCCGCTGCTGAACGGGGCCACTTGGAACGTGACCTCCTCGGACCTGTAATTATCCAGCGTGCCGAACACCACATCCAGTGTGATTTTTCCTGTACAGCATGCTTCCCGACTGGGGATTATTCTTCTAAAGGTTGTGCTGCTTCGCTCAATGCGCCTCCAGTCTATTTCCATTTTTCGGATGGTTTCCTCGTAAATGAGGTTCAATCCGCTGCCACCGTCCATGAGTACCTTGGTAAGGCGAAAGCCGTCCACTATTGGACTGAGGACCAATGCGGCTGGTGCTCGGGCTGTTCAGGATTTAGGTTCGTCACTGGCATTAAAGGTAATAGCCGTGTCACTCCATGGGTTTATTGTTGCTACTTGGTAGACTTCGGCAAGGCCGCGGAGTGTTCGTTTCCGCATATTATTTGATGTGAAAGTCTTGAAGACTGTTAATACCGTACTGGTATCCTTGGGCTGGTGCTCTGGAGTTAGAAGCTCTTCGCCACTTTTGGCCACCTGCCGTAGTATCCAACATGCTCTAAGGCTATGAGTTGGAGTGGCGCCCTCTGTACTATGAATTTTGCAGGGTCCATTGAGCCATCCCTCCAGTACGGTTCCATGCCCTATAGAGGGTTTTTGCTGTTTGGTATTTAACCCAGGTGCCTGGCGATGATGCACCCTTTTATTTCGGACTGGGGTTGTATTCAGGGCCAGATTGTCCCAAAAATTGATTTTGGTTTTCTAGGCGCTTTCCATCGCACAGTACTTTCGTACTATGGACGCCAAGTTAGCGAAGCGTGTAATTTCACGACGACTTACGGTGTTGAGGATTCCCTTGTCCATGCAATTATTGCAAAAGAATAAAATTGCGTCCTCCTCACGGCAATCCTTTATCCTGTTCATGACCAGGAGGAATCTGGCCCAGTAATGGTGTACTGTTTCTGAGGGCTCTTGCTGGATTTGGGATAGATCGCTTATGTTTGGGTGGGTGGGTGGAATTAAATTCAGAATCCCGTCCAATCTAAGACTCAGGGGCCAAGAAGTTTCCAAACTTGGAAGCTTGGGTTCTTGGATGTTGTACAATGAATCTAGCCCGCTGCCTGACTTTAGGTTCAGGGCTTGAGTGATGTCCTCCCCTCCGCGGGAATCCGGCATGGAGGGATCGGGAATCCAGACATAGCTAGTCCTTAAAATAGAGGAAGGGTCGCCGTATTGTTCCTCAACCACGGCAACGTGGTGGGTAACCTGGGGAGAGTTGATCTCTCTCAGATTGGGTTTAGGCCCAATCTGATCATAGTCTGTAGCGACTCCCAGGACGGCGATGCGATCCAAGAGCTCATTTAAGGAAGAGAGCTCAATCAGATCTAACTGCTCGGCGAGTTCCGAGCTAATGTGAAGATTGCTTTCGATGACCCGAGAAGTCATCATCGGCGTGGTGGCTGGACAGGCGGTCATAAGGAAACCGCCTAGCCGGAGAGTTTGGCCGATAGCCAAAGCTCCTTTAGCAGCAGTGCCGTCTTTAAAGACGGGATGAGGCATCCTTCCTGATGGCGATGGCACAAATGAACTCTCAATGAAAGCACCAATGTCGGTGTCAAAACTGGCGGATCTCGGGTAGGGGGTCCCGAACTGTGCGTCTAGGCGGATGGTAACAGGAGAGAAGGGACACGATGTTTTTACCCAGGTTCGGGCCCTCTCGATGGAGGTAAAACCCTACTCCTGCTTCATTAATATTGATGATATGGGTAGTACAAGAGTAGATCTACCACGAGATCAGAGAGGCTAAACCCTAGAAGCTAGCCTATGGTATGATTGTTGTTCGTCCTACGGACTAAAACCCTCCGGTTTATATAGGCACCGAAGAGGGTTAGGGTTACACAGAGTCGGTTACAATGGTAGGTGATCTACATATCCGTATCGCCAAGCTTGCCCTCCACGCCACGGAAAGTCCCATCCGGACACGGGACAAAGTCTTCAATCTTGTATCTTCATAGTCTAGGAGTCCGGCCAATGGTTATAGTCCGGCTATCCGGACACCCCCTAATCCGGGACTCCCTCAATGGCAATACCAGGTTCAACATTAATTTGCTCAGGAGGTGTATAAGTCCTAGTATTACTCTTACAAACAATAGTCGAAGCTTTAACATGATCTTTTATCCTAACAGGAAAAGGAGGTTTTTCAACATAAGCAGTAGGAATAATAGGATCACTATATGTAATAGTCTTCTCCTTGACTGTAATAGATGCAACTACTTTCACTTCAACAGGAGGATTATATTTTAACCACTTCTCATTAGGGAGATCAATGTGAGTAGCAAAAGTTTCACAAAAAGTAGCTACTATCTCAGAGTCAAGTCCATACTTAGAGCTAAATCCACGGAAAGCATCGGTATCCATAAAAGATTTAACACAATCAAACTTAGGTGTCATACCTGACTCCTTACCATTGTCGGAACCCCAATCTTCAGAGTTGCGTTTAATTCTTTCCAATAAGTCCCATTTGAAATCAATAGTCTTCAGCATATAGGAACCAGCACAGGAAGTATCGAGCAAGTTGCGATTATCAAGAGAACGCCGAGCATTAAAAATCCAAATAATCATTTCCCAAGAGAGCTCATGATTGGGGCATGAATACAACATTGACTTAAGCCTCCCCCCAGCTTGAGCGATGCTTTCTCCTTCGCGAGGCCAGAAATTATATATGTAATTACGATCACGATGAACAAGATGCATAGGATAGAACTTCTGGTGAAATTCCAACTTCAATCACTTATAACTCCAAGATCTCGTATCATCACATAGCCCATACCATGTCATTGCATCTCCCTTCAAAGATAAAGGGAAGATCTTACTTTTGACAACATCATCGGGAATACCTGCAAGCTTAAATAATCCACAAACTTCATCCACAAAGATAAGGTGTAAGTCGGGATGCAATGTTCCGTCTCCTGCAAAAGGATTAGCTAGCAGTTTTTCTATCATACCCGAAGGAATCTCAAAGTGAATATTTTCATAAGGTTCAGTAGGTTGAGGAGCATCTCTTTGCTCTTCTGGTTGGGGTAAAGATACCCCAAACAAGCCCCTCAAAGGATTAGTTTCCATAGTGACAAGTAACAGAAAATTTCAGCACACTATATAAATGTTTCCTTACCAAGTTCCACTCACCAAGAGCGCTACGCTCCCCGGCAACGGCACCAGAAAAGAGTCTTGATGACCCACAAGTATAGGGGATCTATCGTAGTACTTTTGATAAGTAAGAGTGTCGAACCCAACGAGGAGCAGAAGGAAATGATAAGCAGTTTTCAGTAAGGTTTTCTCTGCAAGCACTGAAATAGTAGGTGATAGATAGTTTTGTGATAAGATAAATAGTAACGAGCAAAAAGTAAATAAAGTAAATAAAGTGAAGCAAGGTGGCCCAATCCTTTATGTAGCAAAGGATAAGCCTGGACAAATTCTAGTAATGAAGAAGGAGCTCCCGAGGACACATTGGGAATTATCGTCAAGCTAGTTTTCATCACGTTCACAAGATTCGCGTTCGGTACTTTGATAATTTGATATGTGGGTGGACCGGCACTTGGGTACTGCCCTAACATGGACAAGCATCCCACTTATGACTAACCCCTATTGCAAGCATCCGCAACTACAAAAAGGAGTATTAAGGTAAACCTAACTACAGCATTAAACATGTGGGTCCATATCAACCCCTAACGAAGCAACGCATAAACTAGGTTTTAAGCTTCTGTCATTCTAGCAACCCATCATCTACTTATTACTTCCCTATGCCTTCCTCTAGGCCCAAATAATGGTGAAGTGTCATGTAGTCGATGTTCACATAACACCACTAGAGGAAAGACAACATACATCTCATCAAAATATTGAACGAATACCAAATTCACATGACTACTAATAGCAAGACTTCACCCATGTCCTCAGGAACAAACGTAACTACTCATAAAGCATATTCATGTTCATAATCAGAGGGGTAATAATATGCATAAAGGATCTGAACATATGATCTTCCACCAACTAAACCAAATAGCATCAACTACAAGGAGTAATCAACACTACTAGCAACCCACAGGTACCAATTTGTGGTTTTGATACAAGATTGGATACAAGAGATGAACTAGGGTTTTCAGATGAGATGGTGCTGGTGAAGATGTTGATCGAGATTGACCCCCTCCCGATGAGAGGATCGTTGGTGATGACGTTGGTGATGATTTCCCCCTCCCGGAGGGAAGTGTCCCCGGCAGAACAGCTTCGCCAGAGCCCTAGATTGATTCCGCCAAGGTTCCGCCTCGTGGAGGCGGAGTTTCGTCCCGTAAGCTTGCCCACAATTTTTTTCCAGGGGAAAACCCTTCATATGGCAGAAGATGGACGCCGGAAGCCCACCAGGGGGGGCAGGAGATAGGGGGCGTGCCCTATAGGGGGGGCGCCCCCTGTCTCCTAGACAGGGTGTGGGCCCCCTGGCCTATTTCTTTTGCCCAAAAACTCTTATTAAATGTGAAAAGTTGTTTCGTGGAGTCTCAGGTCTTTTGGAGTTGTGCAGAAGAGGTTTCCAACATTTGCTCCTTTTTCAGCCAGAATTCCAGCTGCCGGCATCCCCCCTCTTCATGGTAAACCTTGTAAAATAAGGGAGAATAGCCATAAGTATTGAGATATAATGTGTAATAACAGCCCATAATGCAATACATATTGATATAAAAGCATGATGCAAAATGGACGTATCAGTGCGTGGCCTCCAAGGTCACAGACGCCACCATAGCTAAGCTCCACGCGGCAGGATACATACCCACTGACACCGCCTGCCGGGCCCCAGAGCCCGGCCAGCGCATCCCCATTCTCAACCCAGGGAGCAGGTCATCTTCATCCCCCACCTCGTCCGAGGTCTGGGGTTCCCCCTGCACCCCTTCGTGTGGGGTTTCTTGTTCTTTTACGAGCTAGATTTCCATAATCTAGCCCCAAATTCCATTCTATACCTCACCACTTTCATTATAGTGTGTGAGGCCATCCTTCGCGTGGAGCCGCACTTCCACCTATGGTTGAAGACCTTCTGTGTCAAGCCAAAGAGCGGAGGTGCCGAATTCGCTGGGTGTGGCGGCGCCATGATTAGTACAGTCCAAAGATGATCTGGCTGGAGGGGACCTTCATTGGGACCGTCAAGATCTGGCAGCACGAGTGCTTCCATATCACTGAGCCTCTCCGTTGGTGCAATATCTGCCTACCTTGTGTTTTGGAGATTGTTGACAGAAACATGTATGGACTAATTTGTTTGCTAGTGCATACAGAGAGAAAAAGTCCATACACAACCAAAGATAATGTTATCTCCGGTGCTGAATTTGAGGAACTTCACCGAAGTATATCTGCATTGCAGAGAAGAACAAGCTATATTTTTTGAAGTAATAGAGTCAAGAAGATTGATGTGAAGAAATCGACCCCTCGAAAGTTTTCTGCCAAAGTAAAGCTTTTGATTCGGTATTGTCGTCCGAAGAAATCGACTGCAGCGATGGAAGTCGAAGACAAAGTGAAGACGTAGATTCATTTCATTTTTTCTTCTTTCATTCTTTTTGAGTCATAGGACCTCCATACTATTAAGAGGGGTATAGGTTCTCGTTGCTCAGATCCGCTGTGATGCGAAGCCATAACCTATGAAAGTTGCGAGAAAAATCTCTTTGTGTAGTGAGCAAATACTTGCCAGCAAGAGACTGTGTTCTTCTTCGCTGCGAGAGATTTGTCTTAGACTGGGGAGTTAGAATTTCTTGCTCCGCAAGCAATGTTACCATTGTGCTCAAATCCGACCGTTGGATTCATGTCCTTTGGCAATTGGCTGATCCCGATGTCCAATTTGGTCATTTCCCTTCAGGAAAGGCTGTGGCTATAAATATCCACCCCGCTCAAACGTTATTCGTTGGCTGCTCCGCTTGAGATTTCTGAGAAGACTGATTTGAGCAACCCCTCTCCGAGTGATTTCAGTTTAATACCCACCGAGAGAAAAACCAAAATCCCAAACTTAGACAGTGGTTTAGCATCACAGTAGTTCTGAGTGAGAGTTCTTGTACCTATTACTCTTGAGAGTTGTGCACTGATGTCTACTACACAACCTTCTTCTTGTAGACATTGTTGGGCCTGCAAGTGTACAGGTTTGTAGGACAGTAGCAAATTTCCCTCAAGTGGATTACCTAAGGTTTATCAATCCGTAGGAGGCGTAGGATGAAGATGGTCTCTCTCAAACAACCCTGCAACCAAATAACAAAAAGTCTCTTGTGTCTCCAACACACCCAATACAATGGTAAATTGTATAGGTGCACTAGTTCGGCGAAGAGATGGTGATACAAGTGCAATATGGATGGTAGATATAGGTTTTTGTAATCTGAAATAATAAAAACAGCAAGGTAACTAAAGATAAAAGTGAGCGTAAACGGTATTGCAATGATAGGAAACAAGGCCTAGGGTTCATACTTTCACTAGTGCAAGTTCTCTCAACAATAATAACATAGATAGATCATATAATAAGCCCTCAACATGCAACAAAGAGTCACTCCAAAGCCACTAATAGCAGAGAACAAACGTAGAGATTATGGTAGGGTACGAAACCACCTCAAAGTTATTCTTTCAGATCAATCTATAAAAGAGTTCGTACTAGAATAACACCTTAAGACACAAATCAACCAAAACCCTAATGTCACCTAGATACTCCATTGTCACCTCAAGTATCTGTGGGCACGATTATATGATATGCATCACACAATCTCAGATTCATCCAACCAACATAAAAGTACTTCAAAGAGTGCCCCAAAGTTTCTACTGGAGAGTCAAGAACGTGTGCCAACCCCTATGCATAGGTTCCCTATATCATGAAACCCGCAAGTTGATCACCAAAACATACATCAAGTGGCACATGATATCCCATTGTCACCACAGATAATCACGGCAAGACATACATCAAGTGTTCTCATAAAAGACTCAATCCGATAAGATAACTTCAAAGGGGAAACTCAATTCATCACAAGAGAGTAGAGGGGGGGGGGAAACATCATAAGATCCAACTACAATAGCAAATCTCTGGATACATCAAGATCGTGCCATAGATGGAACACGAGAGAGAGAGAGAGATCAAACACATAGCTACTGGTACATACCCTCATCCCCGAGGGTGAACTACTCCCTCCTCGTCATGGATAGCGCCGGGATGATGAAGATGGCCACCGGTGATGGGATCCCCCTCCGGTAGGGTGCCGGAACGGGCTCCCGAGAGGTTTTTTGTGGCTACAGAGGCTTGCGGCGGCGGAACTCCCGTTCTATTTTCTCTTCTGGAAGTTTTAGGGTACAAGAGTATATATGGGTGCAGGGGGTAAGTCAGAGGAGCTACGGGGCACCACGAGGTAGGGGGGCGCGCCCTGGCGGGGGGGGGGGGGGGGTGGGCACGCCCCCACCCTGGTGGGCAGCCCGTATCTCCCCTGACGTGCACTCCAAGTTCCCTGGGTTGCTTTCCTTCCAAAAATAACTTCTCCAGTTGATTTCGTTCCGTTTTGACTCCTTCTGATATTTCTTTTCCTCGAAACACTGAAATAGGCATAAAACAACAAATCTGGGTTGGGCCTCCGGTTAATAGGTTAGTCCCAAAAATAATATAAAAGTGGATAATAAAGCCCAATATTGCCTAAAATAATAGATAAAGTAGCATGGAGCAATAAAAAATTATAGATACATTGGAGACGTATCAAGCATCCCCGAGCTTAATTCCCGCTCGTCCTCGAGTAGGTAAATGATAAAAAAGAATTTTTGATGCGGAGTGATACTTTGGCATAATTTCAATGTAATTCTTCTTACTTGTGATATGAATATTCAGATCTGAAAGATTCAAGACAAAAGTTCATATTGACATAAAAATAATAATACTTCAAGCATACTAATAAAGCAATCATGTCTTCTCAAAATAACATGGCAAAAGAAAGTTCATCCCTACAACATCATATAGTTAGGCTATGCTTCATTTTCGCACACAAAGATGTTCCCAACTTCTATACCCCCGATGACAAGCCAAGCAATTGTTTCATACTCAAATAATCTCAAACCTTGTCAACCTTCACGCAATACATGAGCGCGAGCCATGGATATAGCACTATGGGTGGAATAGGATATGATGATGGGGATTGTGTGGAGAAGACAAAAAAGGAGAAAGTCTCACATTGACGAGGATAATCAACGGGCTATGGAGATGCCCATCAATTGATGTCAACATGAGGAGTAGGGATTGCCATGCAACGAATGCACTAGAGCTATGAATGCTCAACAAAAGAAAACTAGTGGGTGTGCATCCAACTTGCTTGCTCATGAAGACCTAGGGCATTTGAGGAAGCTCATCGTAGGAATATACAAGCCAAGTTCTATAATGAAAGATTCCCACTAGTATAAAAAGACAACTTATGAGACTCACTACATGAAGAATAAGCTACTACTTTGAAGCACAATATATGAGACTTACTACATGAAGAAGAAGGTGCTACTTTGAAGCACAAGTGTGGAAAAGAGATAGTAGCATTGCCCCCTTTTTTTTTCTTTTTTTCTTTTTTTGGGCCTTTCCTTTTTTTGGCCTTTCTTCTTTTTTCCTTTTTTTTTCTTTTTGGGCAATGCTCTAATAATGATGATCATCACACTTCTATTGATTACAACATAAGGATTACAACTCGAAACTTAGAACAAGATATGACTCTATATGAATGCCTCCGGCGGTGTACCGGGATGGTGCAATGAATCAAGAGTGACATGTATGAAAAATAATGCATGGTGGCTTTTCCACAAATACGATGTCAACTACATGATCATGCAATGGCAATATGACAAAAGTAATGTATGTCATGATGATGATGATGGAAGTTGCATGGCAATATATCTCGGAATGGCTATGGAAATGCCATGATAGGTAGGTATGGTGGCTGTTTTTAGGAAGATATAAGGAGGTTTATGTGTGATAGAGCGTATCGTATCACGGGGTTTGGATGCACCGGCGAAGTTTGCACCAACTCTCAAGATGAGAAAGGGCAATGCACGGTACCGAAGAGGCTAGCAAAGGCGGAAAGGTAAAAGTGCGTATAATCCATGGACTCAACATTAGTCAAAAGAACTCATATACTTATTGCAAAAATTTAGAAGTCATCAAAAATCAAGTACTACGCGCATGCTCCTAGGGGGATAGATTGGTAGGAAAAGACCATCGCTCGTCCCTGACCGCCACTCATAAGGATGCACAAGCCAGGTACACTTCACGTTTCAAATTTGTTACACAACTTTAACCATGCGTGCATGCTACGGGACTTGCAAACTTCAACACAAGCATTCCTCAAATTCACAATTAGTCAACTAGCACGACTTTGATATTATTACCTCCATATCTCAAAACAATTATCAAGTATCAAACTTTTCTTAGTATTCAACACACTCATAAGAATTCTTACAAATCTTTTATGATTAGCATATTAGGATTTTAAGCAAATTACCATGCTATTTAAGACTCTCAAAATAATCTAAGTGAATCATGAGAGATCAATAGTTTCTTCAAAACAAATCCACCATCGTGTTCTAAAAGATATAAGTGAAGCACTAGAGCAATAACAAAAACTACTCCGAAAGATATAAGTGAAGATCAATGAGTGGTCGAATAATTATGCAACTATGTGAAGACTATCCCATTTAATAATTTCAGATCTTGATACTTTATTCAAACAGCAAGCAAAGCTAAAGAAAACTACATTGCAAGGATAGCACAACTCATGTGAAGAAGCAAAAACTTAGGCTCAACCGATACTAACCGATAGTTGTTGAAGAAGAAAGGTGGGATGCCTACCGGGGCATCCCCAAGCTTAGATGCTTGAGACTTCTCTAAATATTATCTTGGGGTGCCTTGGGCATCCCCAAGCTTGAAATTTTGTGTCTCCTTAATTCCTCTCATATCGTGGTTTCTCTTTTTATCAAAAGCTTCATTCACAACAAACTCAACAAGAACTCGTGAGATGGGTTAGCATAAACCAATGCAAAACCTTATCATCTTCTACTGTAACAAATCACTAAAATTATTATTCAACATTTAATACTAAATGCCTCTTCATATTTAATACTCCTATCCTCAAATAGAATCATTAATCAAGCAAACATATGCAAACAATGCAAACATAACAGCAATCTACCGAAACAGTACAGTCTGTAAAGAGTGCAAGAGTGTCAATACTTCCCTAACTCCAAAAATTATGAACTAAAATTCCCACTGTATTAAATTTATCATATCTCATTATGAATAAAGTTTCAACATTATATCATGCTCTGACTTTTCTAGGGAATTTTTGCAACAACGGTGAACTTTCTGTTTTCAAACAACAACAGGTATACTAGCAAAATAAGCATGGCAAAGGCTATCCTTGACTTCTTTATTGAAACTAAAGATGCAAAACATTATTCTAACTAACATGAAGCAAAAACTAACAAAAGTAAGTGACTCTCCAAGCAAAACACATATCATGTGGTGAATAAAAATATAGCTCCAAGTAAAGTTACCGATGGTACGAAGACGAAAGAGGGGATGCCTTCCGGGGCATCCCCAAGCTTAGGCTCTTGGTTGTCCTTGAATATCTTGGGGTGCCATGGGCATCCCCAAGCTTAGGCTCTTTGCCACTCCTTATTCCATAGTCCATCGAATCTTTACCCAAAACTCGAAAACTTCACAACACAAAACTCAATAGAAAACTCATAAGCTCCGTTAGTATAAGAAAATAAAACCACCACTTAGGTACTGTAATGAACTCATTATAAATTCATATTGGTGTAATATCTACTGTAATCCAACTTATATATGGTTCATACCCTCCGATACTACTCATAGATTCATCAAAATAAGCAAACAACACATACAAAACAGAATCTGTCAAAAACAGAACAGTCTGTAGTAATCTGTATCAAACGTATACTTCTGGAACTCCAAAAATCCTACCAAATTAGGAAGTCGTAAGAAATTGGTGTACCAATCTATATAAAAAAGAATCAGATCATAAGCACGTTCTTGTAAATTAAGAAAACTAATTTATTGGGTGCAAAAGTTTCTGATTTTCAGCAGGATCAACACAACTATCACCGTAAGCTATCCTAAAGGTCTTACTTGGCACTTTATGGAAACAAAAGTATAAAAATGATTACTATAGTAGCATAATCATGTGGACACACAAAAACAGTAAGGATAAATATTGGGTTGTCTCCCAACAAGCGCTTTTCTTTAATGCCTTTTTAGCTAGGCATGATAATGATAATGATGCTCACATAAAAGATAAGAATTGAAACATAATGGGAGAATCATGAAGCATATGACTAGCACATTTTTAAGTCTAACCCACTTCCTATGCATAGGGATTTTGTGAGCAAACAACTTATGGGAACAATAATCAACAAGCATAGGAAGGTAAAACAAGCATAGCTTCAAGATTTTCAACACATAGAGAGGAAACTTGATATTATTGCAATTCCTACAAGCATATGTTCCTCCCTCATAATAATTTTCAGTAGCATCATGAATGAATTCAACAATATAACCAGCACCTAAAGCATTATTTTCATGATCTACTAGCATAGAAAATTTACTACTCTCCACATAAGCAAAATTCTTCACATGAATAGTAGTGGGAGCAAACTCAACAAAGTAACTATCATGTGATTGAAAATTAAGATCGGGATGACAAGTTTCATGGTTATCATTATTCTTTAAAGCATACGTGTCATCACAATAATCATCATAGATAGGAGGCATGCTTTCATCATAGTAAATTTGCTCATCAAAGCTTGGGGGACAAAAAATATCATCTTCATCAAACATAGCTTCCCCAAGCTTGTAGCTTTGCATATCATTAGCATCATGGATATTCAAGGAATTCATACTAACAAAATTGCAATCATGCTCATCACTCACATATTTTAAGCCAAGAATTCTATGTAATTCTTCTTCTAGCACTTGAGCACAATTTTCCTTCCCATCATACTCACGAAAGATATTAAAAAGGTGAAGCGTATGAGTCAAACTCAATTCCATTTTTTTGTAATTTTCTTTTATAAAGTAAACTAGTTATAAAACAAGAAACAAAAAGATTCGATTGCAAGATCTGAAGATATACCTTCAAGCACTCACCTCCCCGGCAACGGCGCCAGAAAAGAGCTTAGTTGACGGGGTGTGAGTGAGTGCCCTTTTACCTAGCGTCCCCGACAACGGCGCCAAAAAAGAGCTTGATGTCTACTACACAACCTTCTTCTTGTAGACATTGTTGGGCCTGCAAGTGCACAGATTTGTTGGACAGTAGCAAATTTCCCTCAAGTGGATGACCAAAGGTTTATCAATCCGTAGGAGGCGTAGGATGAAGATGGTCTCTCTCAAACAACCCTGCAACCAAATAACAAAAAGTCTCTTGTGTCCCCAACACACCCAATACAATTGTAAATTGTATAGGTGCACTAGTTCGGCAAAGAGATTTTGATACAAGTGCAATATGGATGGTAGATATAGGTTTTTGTAATCTGAAATAATAAAAACAGCAAGGTAACTAAAGATAGAAGTGAGCGTAAACAGTATTGCAATGATATGAAACAAGGCCTAGGGTTCATACTTTCACTAGTGCAAGTTCTCTCAACAATAATAACATAGATAGATCATATAACAAGCCCTCAACATGCAACAAAGAGTCACTCCAAAGCCACTAATAGCGGAGAACAAACATAGAGATTATGGTAGGGTACGAAACCATCTCAAAGTTATTCTTTCGGATCAATCTATAAAAGAGTTTGTACTAGAATAACACCTTAAGACACAAATCAACCAAAACCCTAATGTCACCTAGATACTCCATTGTCACCTCAAGTATCCGTGGGCATGATTATACGATATGCATCACACAATCTCAGATTCATCCAACCAACATAAAAGTACTTCAAAGAGTGGCCAAAAGTTTCTACCGGAGAGTCAAGAACGTGTGCCAACCCCTATGCATAGGTTCCCTATATCATGAAACCCGCAAGTTGATCACCAAAACATACATCAAGTGGCACATGATATCCCATTGTCACCACAGATAATCACGGCAAGACATACATCAAGTGTTCTCATAAAAGAGTCAATCCGATAAGATAACTTCAAAGGGGAAACTCAATTCATCACAAGAGAGTAGAAGGGGAGAATCATCATAAGATGCAACTATAATAGCAAAGCTCGGGATACATCAAGATCGTGCCATAGATGGAACATGAGAGAGAGCACGAGAGAGAGAGATCAAACACATAGCTAGTGGTACATACCCTCAGCCCCGAGGGTGAACCACTCCCTCCTCGTCATGGATAGCGCTGGGATGATGAAGATGGCCACCGGTGATGGGATCCCCCTCCGGCAGGGTGCCGGAACGGGCTCCCGAGAGGTTTTTGGTGGCTACAGAGGCTTGCGGCGGCGGAACTCCCGATCTATTTTCTGTTCTGGAAGTTTTAGGGTACAAGAGTATATATGGGTGCAGGGGGTACGTCGGAGGAGCTACGGGGGCCCCACGAGGCAGGGGGCGCGCCCCGGGGGGGTGGGCACGCCCCCCACCCTCGTGGGCAGCCCGTATCTCCCCTGACGTGCACTCCAAGTTCCCTGGGTTGCTTTCCTTCCAAAAATAACTTCTCCAGTTGATTTCGTTCCGTTTTGACTCCGTCTGATATTCCTTTTCCTCGAAACACTGAAATAGGCATAAAATAGCAAATCTGGGCTGGCCTTCGGTTAATAGGTTAGTCCCAAAAATAATATAAAAGTGGATAATAAAGCCCAGTATTGCCTAAAACAGTAGATAAAGTAGCATGGAGCCATCAAAAATTATAGATAGGTTGGAGACGTATCATGCACTCTCTAGATGGATAGGTTTCGGCTTTAAGTGTTTAAGAGTTGTTGTCTTCATCGAGCCTGATCTTGTGCAACCAAGAGTGATTGTGGTTCGCGAAGGTCGACCGAAGGTTTGGAGATCGCCGTCAAGGATCAACCACAAGTGAAATCAAACTGAGTCTGATCAGCTCGGTGTTGAAGGAGAATAGGGTGAAGAGAGTTTATCTTCCGTGTTAAGTCATAGCCCCTCCGACCGAACATAGCCCTTTGGCAGAAGGGTGAACTAGTCTACCAAATCTCTTTGTCGCCATCGAGTACCACCAGTTCTATTTTCTCTCCTACATTTCCTTCTGCAGTTTACATTCATGCTCTGTGCCACTTGATCACTTTGTTATGTTGTTGTCATCTTGTGTATATGTGTTCATCCTGTTTCATTCTCTCTGCCTACATTCATTTGTTACTGTCTTATTCCTAGGATTCTCTTCTGTAATCATTCCATTGTACTTATCTTGCATGTTCGCATGTTGTGTCTCATTCTACTTCATCTGTTCGCATGTTGTGTTACACTCATTGCAATTAAACCTGTGATTTCCCAAACCGTACTGTTATCAATGCTTTCATCGATGAATATGCCTCTAACGAAGAATACTGCTCTAGTTATTTCCTTCGATACTCTATTCCACTACTGTGTGTGGGTTAAGTTTCAAAGCTTTCAAAAGAAAATTTGAATCTCCCATTCACCCCTCCTCTGGTCGATATACTCTCGGTCCTAACAATTGGTATCAGAGCGGGTTCTCCCTGTCTCTGTTTGTTAAAGGTCTAACATCCTTGGAGTTTTGAGTATGTCATATGCAGGTAGATCCTCACACTCTGAAAGATTTCCTATCTTTGATGGAAATGACTATCTGTACTGGAAGGAATGAATGAGAATCAGAATTCATGCTATGAACTATGATATGTGGCAGATTGTGGAAGATGGCTACACAATTCAGCAACCGAACAATCTCAACACCGATGATAAAGAAATCTGCAATTGGATGCTCAAGCAAAATATATCATCTGTAGAAGTCTATCAAAAGACATTTTCTTTCGGTTCCAAAGGCTCAATACCGCAAAGCAAATTTGGGATGCACTCAACAGTGCTCATGAAGAATTTGTTGCGAGATCAGAGAATATAGCAGTCATACATCTTTGAAAGGTAGCAGGTGTGTTGCATAAACCAAAAGGCATACATCTATAAGCAAAAGTTCCAAAAGGACAAGTAAAGGTGGTTTTCTCTTGATCAGGTTGTGAAATTGGTATTTGAGAAAAACCAGAATATCCATCAAGGAAGTAAAAGAGTGTGTGCTTAGATAATCTTTCCAACATTTGATCATTAAAAGGTAGAGGGTAATGATCTTTTCTTGTTGCTTTACTTAATTTTCTAAAATCAATTACCATTCTATAGCCAGTGAAAAATCTTTGTGGAATAAGTTATTTTTTATCATTAGGAACAACACTAATACCTCCCTTCTTAGGGACACAATGTATGAGACTCACCCGTCTGCTATCAGCTATGCGATAGATTATACCTACTTCCAGAAGCTTTAATATTTTAGTTGTTACCACTTCTTTCATTTTAGGATTCAAACGTCGTTGGTGATCAACAACGGGTTTAGCATCAGGTTCCATATTAACCTTGTGCTGACAGAGAGTGGGACTAATGCCCTTAATATCATCAAGAGTATACCCAATAGCAGCTCGGTGCTTCTTCAGAATTTTCTATAATCTTTCTTCTTCATGTTCTGAAAGGTTAGCACTAACAATAACAGGATATATTTTTTTTCTCATCAAGATAAACATATTTCAAAGTGTCTGAAAATTATTTTAATTCAAACACAGGATCAACTTTAGGTGGAGGAGGACCTCCTAGAGTTTCAATAGGCAAATTTTGTTTAAGCAGATGTTGTTGTACAAAGAACATTTTATCTATTTTATTTCTTTCACGCAAGTGCATATCATTTTCATGGTCGAGCAAATATTGTTCTAATGGATCAGTAGGAGGCATGGCAATAGAAGCAAGACCAATTATTTCATCCTTACTAGGTAATTCTTTCTTATGAGGTTGTCTACTAAACTTAGAGAAATTAAGTTCATGAGACTCATCACCAAAGCTAACACTGACAGTTTGTTTATGACAATCTATAGTAGCATTGACAGTGTTCAAGAAAGGTCTACCAAAGATAATGGGACAAAAGTCATCTTGTGGGGAGCCAAGAACTAGAAAATTAGTAGGATATTTTATTTTCCCACACAAGACTTCAACATCTCTAACAATCCCAAGTGGTGTGATGGTGTCTCTATTAGCAAGTTTAATAGTAACATCTCTGTCTTCTATTTCAGCGGGTGCTACATCATTCATAATTTCTTGATATAAGGTAAAAGGAATAGAATTCATACTAGCACCTAAGTCACATAAACCATGATAACGGTGATCTCGTATTTTGACCGAGACAACAGGCATGCCAACCACAGGTCTATGTTTATCTTTTTCACCAGGTTTAGCAATTATAGCAGCTTCATCACAGAAGTAAATAACATGCCCATCAATATTTTCCAGCAAGAGATCTTTAACCATGGCAACACTAGGTTCTACTTTAATTTTCTCAGGAGGTTTAAGTGCTTTAATGTTACTTTTGCAAAAAAAAACTAGCATGTTCCTTTATCCTCACATGCAAAGGTGTTTTTTCAATATATGAAGTAGGCACAACTGGATCAACATTGTAAATAATAGTTTCATCTTTAACTATGATCAGTTCTTTAATTTCTTCTTTAATAGGGGGATGATATTTAAACCACTTCTCCTTAGGGAGATCAACATGAGTAGCAAATGATTCACAAAGAGGCTACTATCTCAGAGTCAAGTCCATATTTAGTGCTAAACTTGTGAAAAGCATCGGTGTTCATAAAAGATTTAACACAATCAAATTCAAGCTTCATACCTGACTCTTTACCTTCGTTGAGTTCTCAATCTTCAGAGTTGCATTTAATTCTTTCTAAAAGACCCCACCTTAATTCACTAGTCTTCTTCATAAAAGAACCAGTATAAGAAGTATCGAGCATGGATCAATCATCATGAGAATGCCGAGCATAAAAATTATGAATCATGATTTCTCTTGGGAGCTCATGATTGGGGCATGAATATAACATTGACTTAAGCCTCCCCCAAGATAGAGTGATACTTTCTCCTTCACGAGGCCAAAAATTATATATATAATTCTGATCACGATGAACCAGATGCATAGGATATTTTTGTGTGAAATTCCAATTTTAGTCGATTCCAGTTCCAAGATCCAATATCATCGCATAGCCTATACCATGTAAATGCTTTTCCCTTAAAATATAAAGGGAAAACCTTCTTCTTAGCTTCATCTCCGAATAAACCTGCAAGCTTAAATAATCCACAAATTTCATCCACATATATCAAGTGCATATGAGGGTGTTCAGTTCCATCTCCTGCATAAGGATTAGCTAGCAGTTGTTCTATCATACCCGAAGGAATTTCAGAACCAATATTTTCAGTAGGTGTAGTAGGCTGAGGGGAAACTAATTGTGGTTCCGGTCGAGGTGAAGATACCCTGAACAAACCCCTCAAAGGATGCTTCTCCATAGTAACAAGTGACAATGAATTTCAGCATGTAGTAATAATTTTTCCTTACCAATTTCCACTTACCAAGAACACTTCACTCCCTGCTAACGGCGCCAGAGTATAAGGGATCAATCGTAGTCCTTTAAATAAGTAAGAGTGTCGAACCCAACGAGGAGCAGAAGGAAATGACAAGAGGTTTTCAACAAGGTATTTGTGCAAGCACTGAAATTGTCGGTAACACGTAGTTTGATAGCATGATAATTTGTAACGAGCTAGTAACAGTAATGGTAAATAAAGTGCATCAAGGTAGCCCAATCCTTTTGTGGCAAAGGACATGCCAAAACGGTCTCTTACAATAGGCAAAGCATTCTTGAGGGTACACAGGAACTTCCCCATGTCACTTTCATCATGTTGGTTTGATTCGTGTTCGCTACTTTGATAATTTGATATGTGGGTGGACCGGTGCTTAGGTGTTGTTCTTACTTGAACAAACCTCCTACTTATGATTAACCCCCTTGCAAGCATCCGCAACTACGAGAAAAGTATTAAGATAAAATATAACCATAGCATTAAACATTTGGATCCAAATCGGTCCCTTACAAAGTAGCGCATAAACTAGGGTTTAAGCTTATGTCACTCTAGCAACCCATCATCGAATAACTACTCCACAATGCATTACATTAGGCCCAAATACGGTGAAGTTCCATGTAGTCTATGTTCACATGACACCACTAAGGGAACCACAACATCAATATCATCAAAATATTCAACACATATCGAGTTTACATAATTACTTGCAACATGACTTCTCCCGTGACCTCAAGAACAAAAGTAACTACTCACAAATAATAATCATGCTCAAGATCATAGGGGTATTAAATAGCATAATGGATCTGAACATATAATCTTCCACCAAATAAACCATACAGTAATCAACTACAAGATGTAATCAACACTACTAGTCGCCCACAAGCACTAACACTAGTAGAAAAAGGACCTAATATGAGACACATTAGTGCCGGTTCGATTTTGAGCCGACACTAATGTGTCCATTAGTGCCAGTTCCAACGGCTAGCCGGCCACTCCCATTAGTACCGGTTCATGGCGAACCTTTAGCACCGGTTCGTGCCACGAACCGGTGCTAATGAGAGCGGTGGCAGGATGTTGTCAGTCTGGGGCCCGTCCAGCACCTTTAGTACTGGTTCATGGCACGAACCGATACTAAAGGTCGACGTACATAAACCCTTCGTCCACCCGAGCCACTATGTTCTTCCCCTTTCCCCTCACTTCCTCTGTTCTTCCTCTCTCTTCCTCGAGCTCCTCACAAAATTTGCCCAAAATTTGTCAAGATTTGAAGGCCCCCATCCATTCAAATGATCACAAAGGTTCACAGCTTTGTCCTTTCAACTCTCATTGCTAGATTAGCTCTTGCAATGCTTTGTATAGTGATTAATTTGGGAGGAATTATATTTGCTAGTATTTGATTTATATGCAATTTGAGGTCAAAAATAACACTTAGTTTGCATATGTAGGTGTGGTTTACTTAGTGCCTTCTAAATCTCCGTCGTACCGTTGATCGCCCGCACCGTCCCGTCGCTAGCACCACCTTGTGGTGAGGTTCTTGTTCATGAATGTTTTACATTACCAAATTGATGTTTGTGTGATTTGGATATATAGTTACTCATATAATTGTCTTACCCGTACGTTGTTTGTTATACATAGTGCCATGGTTTTGATATCCGTCCCCGTCGGCCCTTGTCCTTGTTATGATTCGGATGTGGAATATTCTCTTTTAAAACTAGTTGTTGCATTTCGTGTTTATGACAAATTATGCCCATCAAGTTGACATAGATATTTTTATCTAGGAGGTATGTGAACCGGAAATTCCAACCGACCCTATTGTCGAGAGGTTAAATTTAGTTGAAAGAGAAAACGAGTATTTGAAAGAAAAATTGAAAAGAATTGAGGGGAATAAGATGGAATTGGAGTTGCATGTTGCTGATGTCATCGATGATCACAAGATCAAGATGGAGAAAATGAGGTTGAAGATTAGAAAGATTAGAAAATATGCCATTGATAGTGTGTCTTGGTATCATTATGTTGTTGGATCAATTGTTACCTTAGTTGCGATCTTGATCGCATTTGTTGTTGCATTTAAATTCTTTAGCTAGAGAGTTATTTGTATGTTGCATTTAATTAAGTGTTGTATATGAACTTTATGTATGAACTTGTATTAATTTGGTCTATTCGGTGTTGTGTATAATGAAGATATGAGCCGACAATGCATGTATGATGACCGATGCTCTCCCGAGTTCATTAATGGCGTGCATACTTTTCTGCTTGCCGCTGAGGCAAACAAGCGGGCGGATGGTTTTATGCCTTGTCCATGTGCTGGCTATAAGAATGGTCACAGTTACTCTACGTCAAGAACCATTCACGTCCACCAATTTGAGTCCGATTTCATGCCCCACTATAATGTTTAGACCAAGCACGGAGAAATAGGGGTTATGATGGAAGACAATGAAGAAGAAGAGGACGGCGATGGCTATCCTAGCCATGGGTTCCCTGAATACGATGATACAACAATGGGGGAGAAGCTGAGCCGGCAATGCGGGAAGAAGCTGAAGAAGAGGCATCAGATGAGCCCGCTGATGATCTAGGTCGGGCCATTGCCGATGCAAAGAGAAACTGCGCAAGTGATCTGGAGAGGACGAAGTTGCAGCGCATGTTAGAGGATCACAAGAAATTGTTGTACCCGAATTGCGAAGCTGACAAAAAAAAGTTGGGCACCGCACTTGAATTGCTGCAATGGAAGGCAGAGAATGGTGTATCTGACAAGGGATTTGGAAAGTTGCTGGTAATGATAAAGAATATGCTTCCAAAGGACAACGAATCGCCCGAGAGTACGTATGAAGCAAAGAAGGCTGTCTGCCCTCTAGGGTTAGAGGTGCAGAAGATACATGCATGCCCTAATGACTGCATCCTCTACCGCGGTGAGTACGAGGATTTGAATGCTTGCCCGGTATGCGGTGCATTGCGTTACAAGACCAGTCGCGATGACCCTGGTGATGTCGAGGGCGAGCGCCCTAGGAAGAAGATTCCTGCCAAGGTGATGTGGTATGCTCCTATAATACCACGGTTGAAACGTTTGTTCCAAAACAAAGAGCATGCGAAGGCGATGCGGTGGCAAGCAGAAGACCGTAAGAAAGATAGAAAGTTGAGAGTACCCGCTGACGGTTCATAGTGGAGAAAAATTGAGAGAAAGTACTGGGAGGAGTTTGCAGGTGACCCAAGGAACGTATGGTTTGGACTAAGCGCAGATGGCATTAATCCTTTTGGGGAGCAGAGCAACAACCATAGCACGTGGCCTGTGACTCTATGTTTGTATAACCTTCCTCCTTGGTTGTGCATGAAGCGAAAGTTCATTATGATGCCAGTGCTCATCCAAGGCCCTAACCAACCCGACAACAACATTGATGTGTACCTAAGACCATTAGTTGAAGAACTATTACAGTTGTGGAATGGAACAGCTGTACGTGCGTGGGATGAGCACGGCCATGAAGAATTTGACCTAAAGGCATTGCTGTTCATGACCATCAATGATTGGCCTACTCTCAGTAACCTTTCAGGACAGACAAACAAGGGATACCGCGGATGCATGCACTGTTTGGATGATACCGACAGTATATATTTGGATAGTTGTAGGAAGAATGTGTACCTGGGACATCGTTGATTTCTTCTGACAAGGCATCCCGTAAGAAAGAAAGGCAAGCATTTCAAAGGTGAGGCGGATCACCGGACGAAGCCTCGCCACCGTACTGGTGCTGATGTACATGATATGGTCAAGGATTTGAAGGTAATATTTGGAAAGAGTCCCGGCGGACAACCTGTTCTGAAGGACGCTGACGGACGCGCACCCATGTGGAAGAAGAAATCTATATTTTGGGACCTGCCATATTGGAAAGACCTAGAGGTCCGCTCTGCAATCGACGTGATGCACGTGACGAAGAATCTTTGCGTGACCCTGCTTGGCTTTTTGGGCATGTATGGGAAGACAAAAGATACACCAGAGGCACAGGAGGACCAGCAACGTATGCACGGAAAAGACAGCATACATCAGGGTCAGGCCAGCTACGCTCTTACCAAAGAAGAGAAGGAAATCTTCTTCGAATGCCTGCTCAGCATGAAGGTACCATCTGGCTTCTCGTCGAATATAAAGGGAATAATAAATATGGCAGAGAAAAATTTCTAGAACCTAAAGTCTCATGACTGCCACATGATTATGACGCAACTCCTTCCGGTTGCATTGAGGGGGCTTCTACCAGAAAACGTTCGATTAGCCATTGTGAAGCTATGTGCATTCCTCAATGCAATCTCTCAGAAGGTAATCGATCCAGAAACCATACCAAGGTTACATAATGATTTGGTGCAATGTCTTGTCAGTTTCGAATGGGTGTTCCCACCATCCTTCTTCAACATCATGACGCACGTCCTAGTTGACCTTTGCGAAGAGATTAACGTTTTGGGTCCTGTATTTCTACACAATATGTTCCCCTTTGAGAGGTTCATGGGAGTCTTGAAGAAATATGTTCAACCGTGCTAGGACAGAAGGAAGCATCTCGAAGGGCCATGAAAATGAGTAGGTCATTGAGTTTTGTATTGACATTATTCCTGACCTTAAGCCGATTGGTGTTCCTGAATCGTGGCATAAGGGCAGACTAGAAGGAAAAGGCACGCTAGGAGGGCATCAAATAATATGTATGGACGGGCATTCTCTCACTGAAGCACACTACACAGTTCTACAGAATTCCGCCTTGGTGGCTCCGTATATGGAGGAACACAAGAATTTTCTACACTCCAAACACTCGGAGAAGTCTGACAACTGGATTACACGCGAACAAACTAGGACTTTTGCCGGTTGGTTGCAGTAACGTGCCCTGAATGATGGCGATATTCAAAATGACATGTACTCGCTGTCCCAGTTACCATCTTCGAATATAATGACTTTCAAAGGGTACCAGATAAATGGGAATAGATTTTACACGATCGCCCAGGATAAGAAGAGCACCAACTGAGGGAGTCCTGGACTAGGGGGTGTCCGGATAGCCGGACTATCATCATCGGCCGGACTCCAAGACTATGAAGATACAAGATTGAAGACTTCGTCCCATGTGCGGATAGGACTTTCCTTGGCGTGGAAGGCAAGCTTGGCAATACAGATATGTAGATCTCCTACCATTGTAACCGACTCTGTGTAACCCTAGCCCTCTCCAGTGTCTATATAAACCAGAGGGTTTTAGTCCATAGGACGAACAACCATTACAACAATCATACCATAGGCTAGCTTCTAGGGTTTAGCCTCCTTGATCTCATGGTAGATCCACTCTTGTACTACCCATGTCATCAATATCAATCAAGCAGGAGTAGGGTTTTACCTCCATCGAGAGGGCCCAAACCTGGGTAAAAACAACGTGTCCCTTGTCTCCTGTTACCATCCGCCTAGACACACAGTTCGGGACCCCCTACCCGAGATCCGCCGGTTTTGACACTGACATTGGTGCTTTCATTGAGAGTTCCTCTGTGTCGTCACCGATAGGCTTGATGGCTCCTTCGATCATCCACAACGACGCAGTCCAGGGTGAGACTTTTCTCCCCGGACAGATCTTCGTGTTCGGCGGCTTTACACTGCGGGCCAATTCACTTGGCCATCTGGAGCAGATCGAAAGCTACGCCCCTGGCCATCAGGTCAGATTTGGAAGCGTAATCTTCCAGGCCGACATCCGCGGAGACTTGATCTTCGAAGGATTCGAGCCACAGCCGAGCATGCCACACTATCATGATGAGCATGATTTAGCTCTGCTACCGGACAGTGCCCTGGAGGCCGCACATGAGTCCGCTCCGACCCTTAATTCGGAGCCGACCGCGCAGATCGAGGACGGGTGGCTAGACACCTCCTCGGGGGCTGCAACCTCTACGGCGATGGAGCCAAATACTGACCTTGTCCCTTCTAAAGCCCGTGACTCCGAGGTGCCGGACTCCCCGCCGGACTCCGAACCTCCTGCGCCCCTGCCAATCGAATCCGATTGGGCGCCGATCATGGAGTTCGCCGCTGCGGACATCTTTCAGCACTCACCCTTTGGCGACATCCTGAATTCGCTAAAGTATCTCTCGTTATCAGGAGAGCCCTGGCCGGACTGCGGTCAGGACGGTTGGGATGCGGACAACGAAGAAATTCAAAACCCACCCACCACCCACTTTGTAGCCACTGTCGACGATCTAACCGACATGCTAGACTACGACTCCGAAGACATCGACGGTATGGACGATGATGCCGGAGACGACCAGGAACCAACACCTACAGGGCACTGGAAGACCAGCTCGTCATATGACATATATATGGTGGACATCCCAAAGGATGGGAATGGCGAAGAAGCAGCGGCGGCAGATTCCTCAAAGAAAAAGCCCAAGTGCCGGCGTCAGCGGCGCCACTCTAAATCCCGCCACAGCAAGAATGGAGATTCCGGCACCGGGGATAATAACACCCCAGAGAGTGCCGAAGATAACCCCCTCCAGCAAGATTCAGCGCAGGAGGACGGAGAAGCCAGCCCTCACAACAGAGCAGTAGACGAAGAGGTAGAGGATGATAATTACATGCCTCCCTCCAGAGACGAGGCAAGCCTCAATGATGACGAATTCGTCGTGCCCAAGGATCCCGTCGAACAAGAGCATTTTAAATGTAGGCTTATGGCCATGGCAAACAGCCTAAAGAAAAAGCAGCAACAGCTCCGAGCTGATCAAGATCTGCTAGCCGAAAGATGGACTGAAGTCCTGGCGGCCGAAGAGTATGAACTCGAACGCCCCTCCAAAAGCTACCCAAAACGCAAGTTGCTCCACCGATTAGAGGAGGAGTATAAACCCTCATCACCAGCGCACAATACGGCAGACCGACCACCTCGTGGCCGCGACAGAGAGGCCTCTCGGCCCTCCATCAGGACCGTACCCTGGCACCGCTCGAAAAGTACGAAGCCACGGGGGAATGCGCCGGACTTGCGAGACATATTGGAGGACAAGGCAAGACAATGAAGATCGATCTACGGATCATGTGGGCACCCCACGATGCGCGACGACTACTGTCGCGCCAGATACAGCAACTCCGGTCAGGCCGAACACAGTAGACAAAGCTCGGTTGAGCTACGTCGTGATATTGCCCAATATAGAGGTGCCGCACACCCACTATGCTTCACAGATGAAGTAATGGATCATCAAATCCCTGAAGGGTTTAAACCCGTGAACATTGAATCCTATGATGGCACAACAGACCCCGCGGTTTGGATCGAAGACTATCTCCTTCATATCCATATGGCCCGCGGTGACGATCTCCATGCCATCAAATATCTGCCACTCAAGCTTAAAGGACCAGCTCGGCATTGGTTTAACAGCTTGCCAACAGAGTCAATTAGATGTTGGGAGGACCTGGAAGCTGCATTCCTTGAAAACTTCCAGGGCACATATGTGCGACCACCAGACGTCGATGACCTAAGCCACATAATTCAGCACCCAAACGAATCGGCCGGACAATTCTGGACACGGTTCTTAACAAAGAAAAATCAAATCGTCGACTGTCCGGATGTAGAGGCCCTTGCAGCCTTCAAACATAACATCCGCGACGAGTGGCTGGCCCGGCACCTAGGACAGGAAAATCCGAAATCCATGGCAGCCCTCACATCACTTATGACCCGCTTCTGCACGGGAGAGGACAGCTGGCTAGCCCGCAGTAACAACCTCAGCAAAAATTCTGGCAGTCCAGACAACAAGGACCACAATGACAGGTCGCGTCGGAACAAAAACAAACGCCGCGTTAACGACGATAACACTGAGGATACGACAGTCAACGCCGGATTCAGAGGCTCCAAACCCGGTCAGCGGAAAAAGCCATTCAAAAGAACTACTCCGGGTCCATCCAATTTGGACCGAATACTTGACCGCTCTTGCCAGATACATGGCACCCCCGAAAAGCCAGCTAATCACACCAACAGGGATTGTTGGGTATTTAAGCAGGCAGGCAAGTTAATTGCCGAAAACAACGACAAGGGGCTGCATAGCGACGACGAGGAAGAGACCCGGCCGCTGAACAGTAGAGGACAGAAGGGTTTCCCCCCACAAGTGCGGACGGTAAACATGATATATGCAACCCACATACCCAAGAGGGAGCGGAAGCGTGCACTTAGGGATGTATATGCGATGGAGCCAGTCGCCCCGAAGTTCAATCCATGGTCCTCTAGCCCGATCACTTTCAATCGAAGGGACCACCCCACCAGTATCCGCCATGGCGGATTCGCCGCATTGGTTTTAGACCCAATCGTTGATGGACTTCACCTCACCAGAGTCCTGATGGACGGCGGCAGCAGCTTGAACCTGCTTTATCAGGATACAGTGCGCAAGATGGGCATAGACCCCTCAAGGATTAAACCTACAAAGACGACCTTCAAAGGCATCATACCAGGTGTAGAAGCCAATTGTACAGGCTCAGTCACACTGGAATTGGTCTTCGGATCCCCGGATAACTTCCGAAGCAAGGAGTTAATCTTCGACATAGTCCCATTCCACAGTGGCTATCACGCTTTGCTCGGACGGACCGCGTTTGCAAAGTTCAACGCGGTGCCACATTACGCATACCTCAAGCTCAAGATGCCAGGCCCTCGAGGAGTCATCACGGTCAACGGAAACACTGAACGCTCCCTCCGAACGGAGGAACACACAGCGGCTCTCGCGGCAGAAGTCCAGAGCAGCCTCTTAAGGCAATTTTCGAGTCCGGCCGTTAAGCGACCGGACACGGCCAAACGCGCCCGGAGTAACATACAACAAGACCACCTGGCACATTCCGAGCACGCGTAGCAATGCGGCGCCAACCCCAGCCCTTGCATAATTGCAAGACCAGTCCTTCGCGTACATCATTATGCTCTGGAGATACCATGGGTATAGGGGGAGGGGCACGACCACGACAGGCCCAGAGTGCGGCTCAACCACACCAGGGGCTCCCAAGTGTGTCACTCTTTTCCTTTTTCTTCCTTTTTTTACCCACAGGACTCCGTTCACCAGAGGCCTTGTCCGGCAGTAGACCTGCCGAACTCATGATGCAACAGCTAGGGAAGGAGAAAGGCTACGACGAACATTCAGGTGGTCTCCATTACGAGCATTAAACCTGTTTAATACACCATTCCGCAGCCTACCCCTGGAGGGGGACATGTTTAATAGTCCAATCCCTTGCTTACCGCACTATTTGTATCGCTCTGCATCCATGGCAGTATTTCTGAATAAACAATGCATCGCTTTTCGCTTATAATTGCATTTCTTCCTTATATATATGTTCATTTATGACATCTTGCATCCGTACACTTTGGTACGGCCAAATACACCAGGGGCTTAAGTTCCCCGAATTATGGTGTGATAAGTCCGAACACTTCCACAAGTGCGGGACCCCGAACTTATAGCATTATATGCATCGGCTCCGAATCATGTCTTGGGTCAATAGTTGGGTTTGCCCGGCTACCATGTTTTGGTACCTTACGTTCCATTTTATCGGCTAAGGTAGCACTGGGAGAACCACTGCGATTGCGCCCCGGTTGAGCTGGGCGAGCGCCTCAGTGGAGAAAGCTAAAACTGACCGTCATGATAAGGCGAGAGCTGGTCGCTGTTCGAGAGGTTTTTTCGAGTCCCTAAAGGCTTATGCCGCTTAGAGCGAGGAACCGGCTCTGTCCGGCCCAGGCGTGGATAGCGCCCCGAACTCGGTCTTCCGAATACTAGGGGCTTCGTCGAAATTTAAAATTATAGAATTCTATGTCTAAGTGAGAGTGTTTAAGTATTATAAGACTGGTTGCCTTGTTCGTCGTGCTGAGCGCCTCCCGATGGACCCAAAAAATGGGAACAAGAGCACTCAAGTTTATCCCGAACACCCCAGCACTCGTGGCATGGGGGCTGAAGCCGACGACTTGCCATCTCTCAGATTTGATAAAAGGCCGCACAGAAGGTAATATTTTAAATTAATAAGCGTTGCTTAGCACATATGAACAAAGTTTTCAGCGCACAGGATAACACATTGCGAGTCTACTCAAATATTACATCTTTGGAGCACTCATCCGCAATCTTGCGGGCACCCTTCAGGACACTCTTATAATACATTTCGGGCGTGCAATACTCCTTGCCCGCTGGTGGCGCGTCCGTCAGAAGCTTCTCAGTGTCCATCCTGCCCCAGTGCACTTTTGCACGGGCAAGGGCCCAAAGGGTACCTTCAATGCAGGCGGAGTGCTCGACGACTTCCACCCAGGGACACGCATCCACCAGCCGCCACACCAGGCCAAAGTAGCTCCCAGGCATGGCCTCCTCGGGACACAGCCGAACTATGAGGCCCTTCATGGCCTGTTCGGCTACCTTGTGGAGCTCGACCAACTGCTTCAGCTGGTCGCTAAGGGGCACCGGATGTCCGGCCTCAGCATACTGAGACTAGAAGACCTTCTCCGTCGAGCTCTCCTCCTCTGCCCGGTAGAATGCAGCAGCATCGAACATGCTGCAAGGCAGATCTGCAAACGCTCCTGGAGAGCTCCGGATTCGGGTAAGTAATAGGTAATTCACATTCACATGCTTGCTTTGCATGAAAAATGCCTTACCCGCCGCTATTTTCTTCACCGCCTCAATCTCCTAGAGGGCCTTATGGGCTTCGGCCTTAGCGGTTTTGGCACTCTCAAGAGCCGAGGCAAGCTCGGACTCTCGAGTCTTCGAGTCGCGCTCCAAACTCTCATACTTTTCCACGAGAGCCTGGAGCTCTTGCTGCACCTCCGCCACCCGCTCCTCCTGCTTCTCTCGCTCGGCTCGTTCCGCGGCCGCATTGCGTTCGGCCGCGGACACGGCCTCCTTCAGGGTCGCCACCTCGTTCGTGGCCCCTGCAATACCCACGTTATCCTTGTTATTTCCCTTGCAACCAAAATCCTTTTCTGTAAGGTACAAATTTAACACGGTGTTACTCACCTTCCTTGTCCTCGAGCTGCTTCTTGGCAAGGCCGAGCTCGTTCTCGGACCGCTCGAGGTTCTGCTTCAAAGCATCGACCTCTGCAGTCAGTGCGGTAGAGGTTAGCAGTGCAGCCTGCAATCCCATATTGACATAATTTTTAGAACTCTGCGTATATCTTTTTAGATCCTAAGTCCGGCTTTTCTTTCCGAACACTGAACCGAGCATCAGGGGCTACTGTCTATGCAGTATTATATTACATATCTTAAATTTCTTACCTCAAAGCCTGTTAGAAGGCTGCTACAGGCTTCAGTCAGCCTGCTCTTGGCGAGCTGAACCTTCTGAATCACCGCACTCATGATAGTGCGGTGTTCTTCCTTGATGGAAGCGCCGTTGAGCGCCTCCAACAAGTTATCCGGCGCCTCCGGTTGGACGGAGGCCGCCGTCGTCACGGTCTTGCCCTTCTTGCGAAGGGGCCGCCTGCCGGACTTCAGAACCACTGCTGGTTCTGGTGCGGAGTCCTGTGCGAAGTCCGGGAGGTTGCCTTGTGGCACCTCCGGAGCCTCCTCCTCCTGATGGGTCCCCTCCAGGGACCCCACCTCGGCGTCATCAGCGTCACGAGGGGTGGAGGCGGTCGGAAGGGAATCCATATCCGACGGAGCCAAGGACCCGCTCGACGAAGCGGGAAGATCGTCCTCGGCCGGACTACAGGTTGTATGCGGCATTAGAAGGACACCACGTGGCAAAAAGAGAAATTATAAATCATCCAGGAATTCAGACACTTACGATCTTGCCAGGGGCTTGGCCCTTGAGAGCCACCCCTCGTCGCCGTCGTCGGTGTTGGCGGAGCAGTCCGGAGGAAGGGTCCGTCCTTTCTTGGACCCTTCGGCCGCCCTTGTTAGGGAGGCCTTCCTCTTCTTCTCTCCCCCCACTGGGGAAGAGGCCTTTTTCTCCTCCTCCTCAGGGGAGGAGTCCGCCTCGGAGTCATCGGATGATGAGTCCGATACCACCTGGCGCCGGGAACTCCTTCGGGTTCCCGTGGCCTTCTTCTTGGCCTTCTTCTCCGGCACCACGTAAAGTGCCGGGACCAGCAGCCCCGTTAAACGGGTGTCCGCTGGGTCTTCTGGAAGGGGAGCCGGACAGTTAACCTGTCCGGACATCTTCTGCCAGTCCTGTTAAAGGCATTGGGAGTTTTAGATCACACATAGAGTCAGACTATGAAAGAAATGAGTGTCCTATAAAGGATAACATAGCTTACCTCGCTGGCCGGGCGCTGCGTGCTGAATCCGCGATCTTCGGTTGCGGATGCGGGGGCTTCTCCGCCCTTGAACAGCACCCTCCAGGCAGCTTCGTACGTCGTGTCGAAGAGCCCGCTCAAAGTCCGGTGCTGTGCCGGATCAAACTCCCACAAATTGAAAGCCCGTTGCTGGCAGGGGAGAATCCGCCGGACGAGCATGACCTGGATCATGTTGACAAGCTTAAGCTTCTTGTTCACCAGGGTCTAGAGACAGGACTGGAGTCCGGTCAGCTCCTCCGAACTACCCCATAGCAAGCCCTTCTCTTTCCAGGAGGTGAGCTGCATGGGGGTACCAGATCTGAACTCGGGGGGCGCTGCCCATTTAGAGTCACGCGGCTCGGTGATATAGAACCACCCCGATTGCCACCCTTTGATGGACTCCACAAAGGCACCCTCGAGCCAAATGACGTTCGGCATTTTGCCCACCATGGCACCTCCGCACTCCGCTTGGACGCCCTTCACCACCTTCGGCTTGACATTGAAGGTCTTTAGCCAGAAGCCGAAGTGGGGCTGGATGCAGAGGAAGGCCTCGCACACGACGATAAATGCTGAGATGTTGAGGATGAAGTTTGGCGCCAGATCGTGGAAGTCCAGGCCGTAGTAATACATGAGCCCCCGGACGAAGGGGTGAAGTGGGAAGCCCAGTCTGCGGAGGAAGTGGGGAAGAAATATGACCCTCTCATGGGGCCTGGGGGTGGGGAAGAGCTGCCCCTCGTCGGGCAGCCGGTGCGTGATGTCACTGGACAGGTATCCGGCACCGCCAGCTTCTCGATGTGCCCCTCCGTGACGGAGGAGGCCATCCACTTGCCTCCCGCTCCGGACATGGCTGGGGAAGGTTGAGGCGAGATGTGCGGACTTGGGCGCTGGAGCTCGAGTTCGCGGAGATGGATAAGCAAAGGAGGAAGAAGGCGTAGGTAAAAAAGGTGGATCCTTATCCCCTTATATATGGACGGACGAAGACTATGCGTCCCCCCGGCCTGGTAAAACTCGCTTATCTCCCAAGCACCGCAATCAATGGCGTGGTTGGGTTACCCACGTCCGTATTGATGGGAATCCTGGAATAAGGGGAACACGATCTCTGCTTCGACAAGACGTGCCAAGGAAACCGCTTCGCTAAACGCGCTGAGGTGGTATAATAAAAACAATTCAAGTAAAGGCTTGGTAGTGGTGTGACGTGACGCCACAAAATACGTCAGCAGATTGAACTTGTGTACATATTATTCTCTCTATGGTGGTATGTGGAATTTATTTTGCAGAGCCGGAAACTATCCTGGTGTTCACAATCTTCTATGAATTATTCGGGGCTACTGAGGAACCCGCCTTGCAATGCCGAAGACAATATGCGCGTCGGACTCGTCGTCATTGAAGCCTGGTTCAGGGGCTACTGAGGGAGTCCTGGACTAGGGGGTGTCCGGATAGCCAGACTATCATCATCGGCCGGACTCCAAGACTATGAAGATACAAGATTGAAGACTTCATCCCGTGTCCGGATAGGACTTTCCTTAGCGTGGAAGGCAAGCTTGGCAATACGGATATGTAGATCTCCTACCATTGTAACCGACTCTGTGTAACCCTAGCCCTCTTCGGTGTCTATATAAACCGGACGGTTTTAGTCCATAGGACGAACAACCATTACAACAATCATACCATAGGCTAGCTTCTACGGTTTAGCCTCCTTGATCTCGTGGTAGATCCACTCTTGTACTACCCATATCATCAATATCAATCAAGCAGGAGTAGGGTTTTACCTCCATCGAGAGGGCCCGAACCTGGGTAAAAACATCGTGTCCCTTGTCTCCTGTTACCATCCGCCTAGATGCACAGTTCGGGACCCCCTACCCGAGATCCGCCGGTTTTGACACCGACACCAACCAAAACAGTGGTGTCCGCTTTGATGCAACAACCAACACGGGAAAGGAAACATATTATGGTTACATAGAGGACATATGGGAACTTAACTATGGAGGTGATTTGAAGGTCCCTTTGTTTCGGTGCAAATGGTCAATATGACACGAGGCGGGGTAACAGAAGACCCGTAGTACGGAATGACAATAGTGGATCTCAACAATCTTGCGTATGCAGATGAACCATTCGTCCTAGCCAATGATGTGGCGCAGGTTTTTTATGTGAAAGACATGTCTACCAGGCCGAGAAAAAGAAAAGATAAGGAAGTGAATGGATCATACGACGAGCCAAAGCGCCACATAGTTCTTTCAGGAAAAAGAAACATCATGGGAGTGGATGACAAGAGAGACATGTCAGAAGATTATGAAAAGTTTGATGAAATTGCTCCAATCACAGTGAATATTGACCCGAGCATCCAGTTAAATGATGAAGATTTTCCATGGCTCCTGCGCAAAGGGACACACGCGAAGAAAAAGTTTGACACCCAAAGATCTGGGATGTGATCGGCTTCACTATCATCACTTTCTTCTGTGTTTCACACCCAGGAGGGAATCTCTGTAATAGTTAGGGTAGTTATGTGTTTTGGCATTTGAAACGCGAAGAAATTTTATGTGCAAACAAATTCTTTTCATGCATTTACTGATTTTTTTCAGCTAAATGACCCTGAAATTGAAAAGCATTTCAAATGAACTCAGAAAAGGTTGAAAGTTGGCATGGTATCATAATTTCATCCAAATAGCATGTGCAAAAAAGTAGAGAGGGTTACGGCAAAAACTGGATGCACTTCGTTTACAAAATGGACAATCTCTTTCGAAGTATCAAGGTTTCCGACGAAAACTCAACTGTTACAAAGGAATTTCATTTTTAAATAACCTAAGCATTACCAAATTGAATATAATGATAAAACACACTAATATTAAACATAATAAAAAAGAATCACTGGAAAATCTTTTTTCAAAGTTAAGTTATTCACAAACTAGTGATTCACACAAATTTCAAATAATTCAAAATTTAAACTATTCAAATTTGAAAACTACCGGCACTAACAGAAAGGTTGTAATTTTTTGTACCTAAATAAAAAATATTCACAAACAAGCTCTAAATATAGCAAAAAACAACTAAAAAAATAAATAAAACAAAAATAAATAAAGCGAAAAAAATTAAGAAAATAAAAAAGCCCGCCTACTGGGCCAAAGCGGCCTGCATACGACTAGGAACCCAACCTTTTGTTGGGCCAGGATACAGGCCCGCAAAGGCCCAGTATTCCACCACCCGGTACTAAAGGGGGTACTAAAGTGGCCTTTAGTACCGGTTGTAGCCACCACCCGGTACTAAAGGGGGGGCGCTTCCCGCCGCTTGGCCTGGCCAAAACAGACCTTTAGTACCGGTTGGTGGCTCCAACCGGTACTAAAGGTCCATCCTATATATACATCAGTTGCAAAAAATTCACTTTCCCTCTCTGTTTCTTCCCTCCGTCGCGCCTCCCTGCCTCGATCGCCGCCCCCGTCGACGTCGCCGCCCCCGCCCCTCGTCGCCGCCCCCGTCGACGTCGCCGCCCACGCCGTCCCCGTCCCCATCGTCCCCGTCTCCGTCCCCGTCGTCCCCGTCGCCGCGCCCCGCCCCGTCGTCGCCGCCCCGTCGCCGCGCCCCGCCCAGTCGTCGTTGCCTCGCCGGTGAGCTTGCCCCGGCCGCCATGTCCACACACACACACACAGACACACTACACACACACACACACTACACACACACACACATTAGTTTGTTTTTTATAAATTTTTCCGTTTTTTAGTTACAGAAATGTTAGAAATTATTCTGTTTTTTAGTTATAGAAATATTAGAAATGTTAGTTATATAGAAATGTTATAATTTTTTTCTGTTTTTTATTTATAGAAATGTTAGCAATTTTTCCATTTTTTAGTTATATAAATATTAGAATTGTTATAGAAATGTTAGTTATATAATCGGGAAATTTTAGAATTAGTTTTAGTTAGATGAATTAGATTAATGTCAAATTGTTAGAATTTGCATATATATAGCATTTAAGTTATCACAATCCAATCATTTAGAAAATGTTACTTTTTGCGGGCATATAGTATTTGTTCTCGACGATATGCCTGGCCCGCATCCTCGCCGTCGACCCGTTTGCGACGACGTCCTGCTTCAGAGGACCCATGTCCGGGACTGGGCTCCGCCGGGCTGGCACTGGGAGGTGCTACCTGGAGGGGCGCGCCGCTTGGTGAGGAACCCGGTCTCGGGTCCCGTCGTCGACCCTGATGTCCTTCGGTGGCGTTCGCGTGGGCCACATTCGGTGCAGAGGGAGGCGGCGCCACCGGAGGTGGTACGTCACCGTGTCAGGGAGGAGGACAAGCACGTCCATCGCTACATGGCTGCTATGGACGTCAGGTTCTCCAATACTTGGCAGGTTCTTTGGGCAGATGACCGGAGATATGATCCTGTGACGGTTCCTTCTCTTTGGGTGTCCACCGCCCGTGCCCCAGGGACCGCGAGTGGCCTAGATTCTTATGTAGTACTCGATCTTTATTAGGTACCTAGCCAGTGATGTATTCGATATATAATATTCGAGAAGATGTATTCGAGATTATATATATTAAGACGATGATGTATTCGAGATTATATATTCGAGACGATGTATTCGAGATTCAGTTTTTCCTTATTGATTACATCCATGCATTGTAATTTGAATACTAAATTGTTTTATATTTCTTCTGTATTAGTAAAGTAAAAGCTATGGCAGACAATACCGGCAGAGAGAGAGAGAGAGAAGAGGAATTGTTCGACATCATACGCAGCCCGCACAGGCTAGATGATCTGAATGAAGCAGATGACGACTCCCAATATCTGAACAATACCGGGGAGGGTGATGAAAAGATATTCGATCTCGAAGACCGAGCTGATGAAGTCATGAACTATGATTATGATTATGATGACACAGACAATGTTTGTGTAGACACAAACAATGCTGATCTTCAAATAACAAAGACTACCGGCGAGGTATATTTATATAAGCATGCATCATGGTGATCATCACATGTTTTTTTTATTGAAGATATATTAACGAATCGATCTTTCTTCTTTCAGCCCTCCGGATCGAGCAAATCTGCTTCTACAGACAGCAAGACATAGCGAGGCCCGGGCAGATTGTTGAAGGATGGTGTAAAGTACCACATCGAATCCACCAAAATTAGTGGCGAACCCCTCACGCTTAAGAACGTTGCGGACAAGTGGACTCGTCAGTGCGGAGTTCTTGTGAAGGACAAACTCCCAATCTCCATTCAAGAATGGAAAGAGCCAAAGACTAAACGTCCAGGTGTTACTCTGGTCGATGACAGAGCCAAAAAAGACCTTTTGAAATCTCTGATGGAACATTTCACCCTACCAGATCATTTCACTGAAGCAGATATGGAGAAAGTCCAAGCTGCTGCTCTTAAGAAGATGGCAATTGCATTCAACACCCACAAGAAAACTGTATGGGCCAACTACCTCGCTAATGAAAGTAAGACTCCAGATTTCACGGGAACACTGGAGAAGCAAAGAGAACACTGGGACGATTTCGTGACCTTCAAGGATTCAGAATTATCTAAGGAACGGTCGATGAAAAACAAGGCAAATGCCGCAAAAAAGACGTAGTTCCATAGGCTGGGTCCAGGTGGCTACGCGGTGGGATTGCCTAAGTGGGATAAGTATGAGCAAGAGATGGAGGATGCATGGGTCACTCCGGTTATTAGGAACTGGCCCCCCAGGTGCAAAACTTGGTTCTATGTGCATGGGGGGCGTTGGACCCGAAGACAGGCGAAGTTTTGCGGAAGGCAAATCTAAAAGGAGCCGAAGAAAAGATAATTGACACAATAGAAGAAGCTCGAAGGGGGGTGTTCACGCCCAACAGAGAGAACGACGAGCTTACGCGCGCCCTGGGAAATCCTAAACACCCGGGAAGAACACGAGGCAAGGGCGTTATTCCCTGGTATGAGGGCTTTTCAGAATGGAACGAGGACTACAGGACCCGTGCAAGAAGGAAGATGGAGGAGCAGAAGAAAAGGAAGCTGGAGGCGGAGCAGAGGAAGCAGGATGCAGAACGCCTTCAAGGCCTAGAAGCAAGGCACGCAGACCTGGCACTCAAATTCCAGCAGCAGCAGTTGCAGATCGACTCACTTAGCCAGGGGTCTCAGCAGTGACAGCAGCAAGCGGATGATCGTCCAGCATTGGATAGCACCATCCCATCCATGCCGAGAAGCAGCGTTGGTTCTGCCCTGGGCGACACACTTCTGGATACATACCCTGTGGATGACATCATAGAGAACACTAACTGTGAGCTACACTCCAAAATGAAGAACGTATCCATGAAGGAGGCAGACAACGTTGCTTTTCCAGTTACCCCTGAAGTAACCTTCCATTGCATCCCGATTCCAGAGGGCTATGCTCGTGTCATGAAGTGGTGGACCCATATTCGGGGCTACAGCTTGACTTTCTTGGAGGTGAAGAAGAGCGCACACTAGGAGAGGCCATACATCGTATCATCCTATGGAGAAAGGCTTGCATCATCTTTTGAAGTCCACCGACACCGCATCGTCTGCCGACTCCTCCTTGAAGTCCGCCACCGAGTCAGCAGACTCCCGCTCCTCCAAGTCCATGAACGCGTGAGCCGACTCCTCCTTGAAGTCCGCCACCTCCTCCAAGTCCCCGAACGCATGAGCTGACTCCTCCGGTTTCAAGTCCGGCACAGCGTCATGCCACTTCTCCGGTTTTAAGTCCGGCACCGTGTCAGGCCACACCTCCTGCTTCAAGTCCGGCACATCGTCAGGCCACTTCTCCTGGTCCAACTCAGCCACGTCAGCCGTCTCCGCCGTCTTAGCAATCGCAGAAGAGACACGCCGCAGCTATGGTGAGTAGCAATACGAGTCGAGGTAGTACAGGAAGTACAGGCGGAGACAAGCGATATAAATATGGTCCAAGCCTCGCTCCTCTTCCTCAGAGGCCTTACAACATGATCGTGGAGCAAAACGCAACCATAGTGCAGGCCCAAGTGGACGCCCAGTTTGGACCGAAACCGGCACCGCCGCCAAAAGAGAAAGTGCCTGAGAAAATGATTGACCACTTCATTCGTATGGCTAGAGCACCAGCTCCCAACCCTGTTGACTCAGACTATGAGCGTCAAATCAGGAAGCTAGATCAAGCACGGCTACAGAAGGAAGCGAGCTCGAGCTCGAGCCAACAAGCAGCTGGCAAAAAAATGCGGAAAAACCATTCCCCAGTTGGGAGAACAGGCGGCGCAAGCGATCCCCCCGCTTGTTGTGCCAACAACACATGAGAGGAGTACGCGTGCCAAATATTATTGTGGGCAAACCGTTAGCGTTCCCCAGCAGGGCAATGTGGTAATAAAGGAGGAGCATATAATGCAGGCTGAAATGCTCAAGATCTCTATTGGACAACTCCTCGAAATCGAGCCCATGTCTCCGCTTAGAGAATCGGAAATAAAATGGAAATATGCCCGGGGCCAACCTTTGGTCCATCCAGACAAGGTCAAGGACCTCCCAACGAGAATGTATGAATTACATCAATGGTACATGAACATTACCACGATTTCCAATCGAGAGTCCCTCATGGTGAATGTCAAGCATGAGAATTATTACCATGAGAAAGCTCTGGCCATTGAGTATCCAGAACTATTTCAGTTATACAATCAAGACGCACTCGACAAGTCTATCATCAGTTGCTATTGTCTGTAAGTGATTTCTTTCTGTAATTTAAGTCTCAAGCTAGCTAGTTATGTAGTGATAATTTTGATCAATCATTACATGTAATTATCCTCACTATATTCTTTTTTGTGGTATTATATGCAGGATGAAGATGTATGAAATGAAAAAATCTGGACGCTATAGCATTGGGTTCATTGACCCAAATACCATTAATGAGGACATATGGAAGCTTCCATTTTATCAAGCAGGTGTAGAGGAAAGCATGCTAGAGTTCTTGAAGCGCCTCAATACCAATGAAAATATACTACTTCCTTACAACTTCCCGTGAGTCACACTGTCTTGTACTACAAATTCTGTTTTTGCTTACTAGCTAGCTAGATGTTAATAATTAAGTGTACACAGTTTACGGTACTTGATTAATTTTATGCACATGCCCGCTTAATTAAGACATGCAAACGTGTGCGCATGCAGTTGGCACTGGGTCTTGTTAGACATTAAAGTTGAGGAAGGAAAAGTTGAATTACTGGACTCACTAACTAAAGAAGATAAAGACTTCACCATCGTGAAGGGGATAGTCAGCAGGTAATTTCAATCATTATTAACTATATCTCGGCCTATTATTAGTTTGTCATTTCCTGATATGAACTATTTAATAACCCCTTAATTAATTTTCTTTGCCGGCGGGGCAGGGCATGGGCAAAGTTCATCAAGGTGACTCTAGGCAAGTGGGCAAAAAAAGTTGTTTTGGCAGCGACCAAAGGTAAGTAATTAAGTAGTACTAGCTAGCTACCATCTCTTTAATTCTTGTTTCAATATCATTAATTAATTATCATGCTTGATTAATAATTATCTGATTCAATTCCATTCTCGTAAAGGCCCTGAAGCAGGCGCCGGGGAATAATCTGTGTGCATTTTACGTTTGCGAGAACATTCGCATGATGGCTTCCGAAAGGAGCAGATCTGATAGACAGGACTGGGTACGTTTGGCAGAACACTATTCACACCATTATTGATATCTAGTCACACAACTAACACACATGCATATTGATCTCCTTCTTAACAGTTCAGAGAGATGTGGGATAAGCTCCTACCATCGGACCGCATACTAGCACTTCAAGAGAAAACGGCCAGATTTTTGCTCGACCAGGTCATAGATCCCAAAGGAGAATACTATTACCCGCTACCGCCCCCATAAACCACTTATCATCGTGCTTCGGAGGCACCAAGGCAACATATGTAGGAGAAATTATATATGTATATACATGTGTATGTATGAATAATTAATGGTGTTTGTTGTGAGACATTCGATGATATATATGCGGTTCTACGTACGAGAAAATCTATTTATATATATGCATAACATGTACAATTTGTAGTATCGTGAAATACCAGCAAACAAAAACAATTGAATGGAAAATAAAGCCAACCCCCCCCCCCCCCAAACATTTAGTACCGGTTGGTGTTACCAACCGGTACTAATGTCCTACGCGCACACGGGTCTGGCTCGTGCCACGTGGTGTCACTTCAGTGCCGGTTCGTGACAAACGATACTAAAGGGGGGGCTTTAGTCCCCACTCTTTAGTGCCGGTTGGCAAACCGGCACTAAAGGCCGTTACGAACCGGCACTAAAGGCCGGTTCTGCACTAGTGTAATCTAAGGTTCCGGTGCAAAGATTGAACACAAGAGATGAACTAAGGTTTGAGAGGAGATGGTGATGTTGATGATGTTGATGGATATTAGCCTCCCAAAGATGAGAGAGTTGTTGGTGATGACGATGGCTTCAATTTCCCCCTCCGGGAGGGAAGTTCCCCCGGCGGAATCGCTCCGCCGGAGGCAAAAGTGGTCCTGCCCAAGTTCCGCCTTGAGACGGCGGTGCTCCATCCCGAAAGTCCTCTCCTTATTTTTCAAGGTCAAAATGACCTATATACTAGAAGATGGGCACCGCAGGTGGGATGGGCTAAGCACAACACACCTGGGGGGCCTGTCGCGCCCTGGTGTCTTGTGCTCACTAGGTGGCCCCATCCGATAGTTATTTGCTCCAGTATTTTTTATATATTACAAAATAATTCTCCGTAAATTTTCAGCTCATTTGGATATGTGTAGAATAGGTAACTCTGACATAGCTTTTTCAGGTCCAGAATTCCAGCCGCCAACATTCTCTCTCTTTGTGTAAACCTTGCATATTATGAGAAAAAAGGCATTAGAATTACTCCATAAAGCATTATTATGCATATAAACATAGTAAATAACAGTAGGAAAACATGATGCAAAATGGACGTATCAGTGCCCCGGTATTGTCATCGTCACTTTTATCACTACTATCTATCCTAGTTTGATCCTTACCTATTTCATGATTTAAAAGAATAACAGTATTAGTATGAAGTAGTTTTTGAGTGCTTGTTTCGTGATTGTTCTATCTATGTGATCATGTGTGAGACTTATATACCACACGAGGAGGGCGCGACGACCTAGTGCGGCCAGACCATCTGGGCGCGCCTAGACCTGGTGGGCATGGTCACCGGGTGCAGTTCGGTGCACCTACGTTACGTTGGTTCATGATAAAAATACAGAGACAAAACCAACGAGAGAGAAAATAACGTGTACGTGGCATGTAAAATCAAGATGAACAGTAAAATTAGGTGTATTTTGTGTCATGAGGGGGGAACTAAAATATGGAAGGAGTCTTTGAATTAGGGGTAATATGTTGACTCATTGTTGATTTGGGGGTAATTTCTGTCACTAGGGTCTGTGTTGGGGTAAAACTAGAATTAACTCTTAATGTTATGAGATCCTAAAACCATGGGATGATTGAAATTAAAGTTAGAAAATATGTGAATAAGAGAAGTCACCCCGTAAAATTGAGGCAAATATCTTATCATTTTTCTGTGAAAAAACATCCCTTAGCTAAGAGAAGGTAAAACCTTTTTTTGTCTCTCATTATCACCTTAGCATGTATACTACATGGCATTTCTAAGATAGCATCATCGTATACAGCCTACTCAAGGATTTATAGTTCAATGAAGTGTTCAAAATTCTCATATTTTGAAAGAGTTATGCCTTTGGACATACTCCGATTCAAATCTTTCACATATGTTATCCACCCTAATTAAAATGAGAGCACATTTTGCTTGCATCATATTGACACAACATGGTTGGTAGGTTCTTTTGACGTTGCACAGACATTTCCACATCCAGATAATGGTCGTTTCTGCGTACCGTAGTAGAGAAATTTGGAAACTTGTCACTTTTGTATGAAATAACGCTCATTAGTTAAAAAGCAAGAGCAACGTATATCGGATATTGAATTTGGCTGAGCTGATACGTCTCCAATGTATCTCTAATTTATGAAGTATTCATGCCATGTTTACAACAATTTTATATGGTTTTGATATGATTTTATCCGAACTAACCCAGACTAACACTATTTTCAGTAGAACTACCATGGTGTCCTTTTTTGTGTAGAAATAAAAGTTCTCGGAAAGGGCAAAAAGTTTATGATGATTTTATGTGGACCAAAAGAGACCCCCGAAGCTTTGTGGGAGGACCAGAAGACCCACGAGCGCATGACAAGCTCGCTAGGCACGCCCTACCCCCAGGGTGCTTGGAGTGAGCTTACTGCTTCCTCGTGGACCCCCTTAACGTGAAACCTATGCCAAAAATTCCTATAAATACACAAACCCCCAAAAAGAACCCTTGATGAGAAGCTCCACCTCTGCATCCATGAAAACTCAACCAGGACCTTGTTCCGGCACCCTGCCGAAGGGGGAAATCATCACCGGAGGCCAACTTCCCGGCGGCCACCATGATGAGGAGGGAGTAGTTCATCCTCGGGACTGAGGGTATGTACCAGCAGCTATGTGTTTGATCTCTCCCTCTCTCTCTCTCGTGTTCTTGATTTGGCACGATCTGATGTACCGGGAGCTTTGTTAATATATTTTGATCTTATGGTGTTCTTCCCTCTCTACCTTCTTGTGATGAATTTAATCTTTTCCTTTGAGGTTTTGTTATGTCGGATTGAAACCTTTGGATGTGAGAGCACTTGATGTATGTCTTGTGATGGGATATCCGTGGTGACAATGGGATGTTCTATTGATTCACTTGATGTTTGTTTTGGTTATCAACCTGCGGATTCCCGCGGTGATATTGGTGAGATCTATGCATAGGGGTTGATATGCATTTTTCATATTCCTTTCTCCGATAGAAATCTTGGGGTACTCTTTGAAGTTCTTTGTGTTGGATTGAATATTATGAATCAGAAGTTGTTTCATGCATATCGTATAATCAACTCACGGATACTTGTGGTGACATTGGAGTATGTAGGTGACATTAGAGTTGGTTGATGTGTATCATATAGTGTTATTTTAGTACGAACTCTAGGGCTGTTTGTGACACTTATAGGAATAGCTCAAAAGATTGATCAGAAATAATAACTTTGAGGTGGTTTCGTACCCTACAAACAATTTCATCTTATGTTCTCCACGATAGAAACTTTGGAGTGATTTTTTTTGCATGTTAAAGAATTGTTCTATGATCCGATTATGTTATCATTCACTACAAGAAATATGTCAACTTATGACAACCACTATTGGTCACTAAATGGTCACTGTTTTCAATTTGTGACCTTTTTGTGACCAAAAACATAAGGTCAAAAGCTGGGGCTCGTTAACTGACTATAGCGACCTTTCTTCTGGAATGGTCGTAGACGTTTATGACCAAAAAAAAGGTCATAGATTTTACGCCAATTATTTTGATCACTAGCAATCCGACCACGCCACGTCAGATCCACCGTGGCAAGATGACATGGCAGAATTACGACCAAATGAAAAGGTCATAAAATAGAATCAGCCCGGTCCATTTCAGCCGTCTACATGAGCCAAGCCCAATAATTCGGCTTGTTTAATTTTTTCTCTCTTTATTTTGCTTATGTGTATGGGCCTGGCCCAATAATTTGGCCTTTTATTTTCTGGGAATGGAGCCTTTTTCTGATGAATTTTTTTTATAGTCCACTATTGTTTTGGGCCACAGCCTTTTTTGTCTAGTTCGAATTTGGGCCTTGGCCTTTTTATTTTCTGCTATGCAGCCTTTTATAAATTTTTTTCTTACAGTCATTTCTTTTTTTAGGCCCAAGCCTTTTTGTCTAATTCTTGTTTGGGCCTTGGCCTTTTTAGAGCCCAAGTTCTCATTTTGCATAACTATAAACATAAAGGCCCAGGTGCACAAGTGATCCACATAACTTCACAGAAAATAAACAAAATGATCCACAAAATGATCCACATAACTTCACAGGTTCACAAGATCACATAACTTAATAGGTGCTCTAGTTTAAACAGCAAAATGCAACAAAATGCAACAGCTCTCAGCTCAGCTCAGTTCAAAATGCAACAACCTTAGCTCAACTCAAAGACAAGGAGGGCCATCAAACTACCTTAGCTCAACCACATCACAGCCATCAAACTTCCTTAGCTCCAAAGAGAGCGATCAAGTGGGCTAACTTCTCTTCCTGTTCTTGAGACTTCTTGCGCAGCAGCTCAAGTTCATTGTCGCGTGTAGCTTCAGATTCTTCCGCCTTCATCTTGATTGCTGTCAATCCTTCTTGCACAAGTTCAACTTGAAGCTCGGACCTCTCCAGCTTCTACTCAAGGTCACGAACATGAGCAAACACTTCAGCAATTGCTTTGCGGGAGTTGTTCCTAGATGACTGGAGCCCAACATTCATGAGGAATGTGCTTTGCTTGACAGATTTCAACAGCACTTCTTCGAAAATTTGAACAGTAGACTTTGGCTCTTCACCTTCTGGTACCGGCGCGTCCTTCATTTCTTCCATCTCAAGCTAGCACATGGAGGAAAATGATAGGCATTAGTGGAGAAACCAAACCAGCACACAAATGGATTATTTGAAGTAACCAAACCAGCACACAAAATCTATACAAGAAGATGATGACTAGTGACCTGGAGACATGCAATTGGAACAATATGATTGCTTCATTAATCCGTATTGCAAGTTTAGTATTTTTTCTAGTTGGTAGGCCACATTTGATGGTGTGACGCGGAGGTCTCCCATTTTTTGATTTTTTTTGAATTTTTTACGGTGTTTTCAAAAACCGGCAGATTTCGTCGCGGCGGCCGTCCGTGGCTAGGGTTTGAGCCATGCCAATCTATTGTCGATTCTGTGATGAAATGCCTACCTGTGAACCTAAATAGCATTTTTGGCAAAACTAACGGGCAAGCTATGGAGGACCCGCAGTTCAAATTCCAGCCGGTTCCAACTGAATCGGCCGAAGGTGGTCTGAATTGCCGGGAGTAGCTACGAGGGTCGGAAATGCATGCTTTTTGGTGACCGTCCGTAAAATAGGGTCTACTTTGAGATAGACATGGAATGGCGCCGTTAGGGGTGACCCTCCTTGTAGCCGCTTCACGAAAAACGCATGTCTTTAGCATTCAAAAAATGAAAAATGTTTTTTCTTGTTAAACAAGTTTGAACCTCGCTTTGGCAACATTGTTTGCCATCACAAGACGGAGGCATGCACCAAATTTTGGCATATTATCAGAAACTATTCATCGGATGCGGCCATATCATTGCTAGTTTGGCTTGAAAGCCACGAATCTTCATTCATGGTAGGTCGTTTTTGAGAACACTTTTTCAAGAAAACATCCATATTGCAAGTTTAGTATTTTTGCTAGTTGGTAGGCCACATTTGATGATGTGACGCGGAGGTCTCCCATTTTTTTGATTTTTCTGAATTTTTTACGGTGTTTTCAAAAACCGACCGATTTCATCGCGGTGGCCGTCCGTGGCTAGGGTTTGAGCCATGCCAACTGTTGTCGATTCTGTGATGAAATGCCTACCTGTGAAGCTAAAAAGCATGTTTGGCAAAAATAACGGGCAAACTATGGAGGACCCGCAGTTCAAATTCCAGCCGGTTCCAGCTGAATCGGTCGAAGGTGTTCTGAATTTCCGGGAGTAGCTACGAGGGTCGGAAATGCATGCTTTTTGGCGACCGTCCGTAAAATAGGGTCTACTTTGAGATAGACATGGAATGGCGCCGTTTGGGGTGACCCTCCTTGTAGCCACTTCACGAAAAACGCATGTCTTTAGCATTCAAAAAATGAAAAATGGTTTTTCTTGTTAAACAAGTTGGAACCTCGCTTTGGCAACATTTTTTGCCATCACAAGACGTAGGCATGCGACAAATTTGGGCATATTATCAGAAACTATTCATCAGATGCGTCCATATCATTGCTAGTTTGGCTTGAAAGCCATGAATCTTTGTTCATGGTAGGTCGTTTTTTATAACACTTTTTCAAGAAAACATCCGTATTGCAAGTTTAGTATTTTTGCTAGTTGGTAGGCTACATTTGATGATGTGACGCGGAGGTCTCCCATTTTTTTGATTTTTTTGAATTTTTTACGGTGTTTTCAAAAACCGGCCGATTTCGTCGCGGCGGCCGTCCGTGGCTAGGGTTTGAGCCATGCCAATCTGTTGTCGATTCTGTGATGAAATGCCTACCTGTAAACCTAAATAGCATTTTTGGCAAAAATAACAGGCAAGCTATGGAGGACCCGTAGTTCAAATTCCTGCCGGTTCCAGCTGAATCGGCCGAGGGTGGTCTGAATTGCCGGGAGTAGCTACGAGGGTCGGAAATGCATGCTTTTTGGCGACCGTCCGTAAAATAGGGTCTACTTTGAGATAGACATGGAACGGCGCCGTTTGGGGTGACCCTCCTTGTAGCCGCTTCACGAAAAACGCATGTCTTTAGCATTCTAAAAATGAAAAATGGTTTTTCTTGTTAAACAAGTTGGAACCTCGCTTTGGCAACATTGTTTGCCATCACAAGACGGAGGCATGCGCCAAATTTGGGCATATTATCAGAAACTATTCATCGGATGCGGCCATATCATTGCTAGTTTGGCTTGAAAGCCACGAATCTTCGTTCATGGTAGGTCGTTTTTTAGAACACTTTTTCAAGAAAACATCCGTATTGCAAGTTTAGTATTTTTGCTAGTTGGTAGGCCACATTTGATGATGTGACGTGGAGGTCTCCCATTTTTTTGATTTTGAATTTTTTACGGTGTTTTCAAAAACCGGCCGATTTCGTCGCGGCGGCCGTTCGTGGCTAGGGTTTGAGCCGTGCAAATTTGTTGTCGATTCTGTGATGAATTGCCTACCTTGTAGCCCCTTCACGAAAAAACGCATGTATTTAGCATTCAAAAAATGAAAAACGGTTTTTAATTTTTTTTACAGTTTTTTCAAAAACCGTCGGATTTCGTCACGGCGGTCGTCCGTGGCTAGGGTTTGAGTAATGTTTTTAGCATTCAAAAAATGAAACTTATATTGTTTCATACATGAGCATGCACAAAAACCCATAATTTTATCTTTCATCCATGAGCATGCATAAAAAATTTCAATTCCCATCAATTACCAAACTAAATATTCATTGTTAAGAAATTGACATGTTTAGATGACACTGTCATACAGCATCCATGAGCATGCACAAAATTAAACCTGACATACTTAACATTGACAAGCTTAAACCCAACATGCTTAACATTGCCACTTCATTTTCTTAACATCTTCACTCCTCCTTTTTCTCATTCATGGTTCTCTTTCTCTACCGTGCTTCCTAGCAACAAAATCTCTCTTATCATAACGTTGATTCTTTGATTGTGGGTTATCAAGATCAACAGCAGGTTCAATCTCTACATCATTGTTTTTGCTAGGTTGAGCATCAACATGAACATTATCATTAACATTATCACTAGGTTCATGTTCATCACCTGATTGTGTTTCAGCATCAGAAATAGAAATATCATTGGGTTTCCCAGGTGTGTCTACAGCAGGTTCACTAGAAGCATGCAAAGTCCTATCATTTTTCTTTTTCTTCTTTTTAGAAGAACTAGGTGCCTCTAAATTATTTCTCTGAGAATCTTGCTCGATTCTCTTAGGGTGGCCGTCAAGATACAAGGGTTCCTGAGTCATTCTACCAGTTCTAGTAGCCACTCTAACATCAAAGTCATTTTTATTATTTAATTCATCAAGCAAATCATTCTGAGCCTTATGCACTTGCTCAGCTTGAGTAGCAACCATAGAAGCATATTTTCTAATGAGTTTGAGTTCACCTTTAACTCTAGCCCATATTATCGCTCACGCGTCCTATCTCGAAAGCATTATTCTTTAACTCTCTACCAACATAAGCATTAAAACTTTCTTGTCTAGCCATAAAGTCATCAAATTCATCTAAGCATGGGCTATGAAATTTAGTAGAGGGAATTTCAACTTTATCATATCTATAGAGAGAATTTACCTTTACTACCTGTGTCGGGTTATCAAGACAATGCGGTTCTTCGACAAGCGGTATATTAAGACCATGTATTTCTTCAATAGGTGGTAAATTCTTAACATCTTCATCTTTTATACCTTTTTCTTTCATTGATTTCTTTGCCTCTTGCATATCTTCAGGACTGAGAAATAAAACACCTCTCTTCTTTGGAGTGGGTTTAGGAATAGGCTCAGGAGTTGGCTTAATTGGTTCAGGAATTGCCTCAGGAATTGGCTCAGGAAGAGTCTAATTATTTGCATTAGTCAACATATTATTCAATAGTAATTCAGCTTCATCAACTGTTCTTTCCCTGAAAACACAACCAGCACAACTATCCAAGTAGTCCTTGGAAGCATCGGTTAGTCCATTATAAAAGATATCAACTATTTCATTTTTCTTAAGAGGATGATCAGGCAAAGCATTAAGTAACCGGAGAAGCTTCCCCCAAGCTTGTGGGAGACTCTCTTCTTTGATTTGCACAAAATTATATATTTCCCGCAAGGCAACTTGTTTCTTATGAGTAGGGAAATATTTAGCAGAGAAGTAATAAATCATATCCTGGGGACTACACACACAACTAGGAGCAAGAGAATTATACCAAGTCTTAGCATCACCCTTTAACGAGAACGGAAATATCTTAAGGATATAATAATAGCGAGATTTATCATCATGACTAAACAGGGTGGCTATATCATTCAACTTGGTAAGATGTGCCACAACAGTTTTAGATTCAAGGCCATAAAAAGGATCAGATTCAACTAAAGTAATAATCTCAGGATCAACAGAGAATTCATAATCCTTATCAGTAACACAAATAGGTGAAGTAGCAAAAGCAGGGTCAGGTTTCATTTTAGCTTTAAGAGACTGTTGCTTCCATTTAGCTAATAGTTTCTTAAGATCATATCTATCTCTACAAGCAAAGATAGCTCTAGCAGCTTCCTCTTCCATAACATAACCCTCAGGAACAACGGGCAATTCATAATCATTAGGAGAACCTTCATCATCACTATCATCAATAATAGCATCTTCAATAATTTCGTTCTCTCTAGCCCTAGCAAGTTGTTCATCAAGAAATTCACCTAATGGCAAAGTAGTATCACGCACAGAAGTAGTTTCATCATAAGTATCATGCATAGCAGAAGTGGCATCATCAATAACATGCGACATATCAAAATTCATAGCAGTTGTTGATTTAGGTGTCGCAAGCTTACTAATAACAGAATGAGAATCTAGTGCAGAGCTAGATGGCAGTTCCTTACCTCCCCTCGTAGTTGAGGGCAAAATCTTGGTTCTGTCATCTTTCAAGTTCTTCATAGTGATCAACAGATATAAATCCCAACTGACTCAGAGAATAGAGCTATGCTCCCCGGCAATGGCTCCAGAAATTAGTCTTGATAACCCACAAGTGTAGGGGATCGCAACAACTTTCCAGGGTAAAGTATTCAACCCAAATTTATTGATTCGACACAAGGGAGCCAAAGAATATTCTTGAGTATTAGCAGTTGAGTTGTCAATTCAACCACACCTGGATAACTTAGTATCTACAGCAAAGTATTTAGTAGCAAAGTAGTATGATAATAAAATTACGGTGGCAAAAGTAATGTTTTCGGGTTTTGTAGTGATTGTAACAATAGCAACGGAAAAGTAAATAAGCGAAACACAATATGTGAAAAGCTCGTAGGCAATGGATCAGTGATGGATAATTATGTTGGATGCGATTCCTCATGTAATAGCTATAACATAGGGTGACATAGAACTAGCTCCAGTTCATCAATGTAATGTAGGCATGTATTTCGTAAATAGTCATACGTGCTTATGAAAAAGAACTTGCATGACATCTTTTCTCCTACCCTCCCGTGGCAGCGGGGTCCTAGTGGAAACTAAGGGATATTAGGGCCTCGTTTTAATAGAGAACCGGAACAAAGCATTAGCACATAGTGAATACATGAACTCCTCAAATTATGGTCATCACTGAGAAGTATCCCGATGATTGTCACTTCGGGGTTGTCGGATCATAACACATAATAGGTGACTATAGACTTGCAAGATAGGATCAATAACACACATATATTCATGAAAACATAATAGGTTCAGATCTGAAATCATGGCACTCGGTCCCTAGTGACAAGCATTAAGCATAGCAAAGTCACAGCAACATCAATCTCAGAACATAGTGGATACTAGGGATTAAACCCTAACAAAATTAACTTGTTTGCATGGTAAATCTCATCCAACCCATCACCGTCCAGCAAGCCTACGATGGAATTACTCACGCAAGGCGGTGAGCATCATGAAATTGGTGATGGAGGATGGTTAATGATGATGACAGTGACGAATCCCCCTCTCCGGAGCCCCGAACGGACTCCAGATCAGCCCTCCCGAGAGAGATTAGGGCTTGGCGGCGGCTCTGTATCGTAAAATGCGATGAAACTTTATCTCTGATTTTTTTTTCTCCGCGAGACGGAATATATGGAGTTGGAGTTGAGGTCGGCGGAGCCTCAGGGGGCCCACGAGACAGGGGGGCGCACCCGGGGGCGGGGGCGAGGGCGCACCCCCACCCTCGTGGACAGGGTGTGGGCCCCCTGGTCTTGATTCTTTCGCCAGTATTTTTTATATTTTCCAAAATGTGCCTCCGTGGATTTTCAGGACATTCCGAGAACTTTTGTTTTCTACACATAAAACAACATCATGGCAGTTATGCTGAAAACAGCATCAGTCCGGGTTAGTTTCATTCAAATCATGCAAGTTAGAGTCCAAAACAAGGGCAAAAGTGTTTGGAAAAGTAGATACGTTGGAGATGTATCAGTCTACTAATCTTGGACGTGATGCCTATATAATGATCATTGCCTGGATATCGTCATGATTATTTGAAGTATTATCAATTGCCCAACAGTAATTCGTTTAGCCACCGTTTGCTATTTTTCTCGAGTGAAGCCACTAGTGAAATCTATAGCCCCCGAGTCTCTTCTTTATTATTTGCCTTCATGATCTATTTTTATTTGCTTTTATTTTCAGATCTATTAAACCAAAAATAGAAAAAATACCTTGCTTTAATTTATTCTTATTTATTTTATCTCACGTTCCCACGAGATCTATTTATCCAATCTACTTGCCAATTTCTGGCGCCATTACCCGAAAAGGATTGACAACCCTTTTAATACGCCGGTTTGCGAGTATTTGTTATTTGTGTGCAGGTGTCGTTCACGTATTGTTGCATGGTTCTCCTACTGGTTCGATAACCTGCAACCTATCCACATCATCAAGTAGGTCCACAAATAAAACATTTTTCTCCTCTAAATTATCTTTGTATGATTATTTCTACTACTGTGTTGCATGGCACATGACACATACTCTAGGTGGAAGATGAAACAAGGAGGCCCACCGTCTCTCATCTGTACAGCTAAGTTTCGCCCCGAAAAAAGGTGTAGTGCTAAGTTTCAATCAATATTACCACACCATTTTAATTATGAGGCATTGGTTCATCTTCTTTCTTCTAATACACCAAGGAGTTCCGAAGAGTCACTAGCAATGCATGGTTTTATATTCATCTCCCGGTCGCCACCACATGAAAGTTGGGCAGTGGGTACGGGAATGCACTGCTGTGCTTGATGGCGGATGACCCAGTGCCCTCCTCTAGCTCTAGCAGCTCTGGCCTCTGGCTTCCCCGTGGCCGAGTATTCATAATATTGATGCCAAAAGATGCAATGTTGATAATGATAGTGCAACATACTTGTGGCACTGCCATTTAGGTCATATTGGTGTAAAGCGCATGAAGAAACTCCATGTAGATGGACTTCTGGAATCACTTGACTGTGAATCATTTGATACTTGCGAACCATGCCTCATGGACCAGATGACTAAAACTCCATTCTTTGGAACAATGGAGCAAGCTAATGACTTATTGGAACCAATACATACCGATGTATGCGGTTTGATGAGTGTTGAAGCACACGGCGGGTATTGTTATTTTCTGAACTTCATAGATGATTTGAGTAGGTATGGGTATATCTACTTGATGAAACAAAATTCTGAAATATTTGAAGAGTTCAAACAATTTCAAAGTGAAGTGGAGAATCATCGTAACAAGAAAATAAAGTTTCTATGATCTGACCGCGAAGGCAAATATTTGAGTTACGAGCTTAGCCTTCATTTAAAACAATGTGGAATTGTTTCAGAACTCACGCCACCTGGAACACCACAGCGTAATGGTGTGTCTAAACGTCATAACCGTACTTTATTAGATATGGTGCGACCTATGATGTCTCTTACCGATTTACCACTATTGTTTTGGGGTTACGCATTAGAGACAGCCGCATTCAGTTAAATAGGGCGCCGTCTAAATCCATTGAGACAACACCCTATGAACTGTGGTTTGTCAAGAAACCTAAGTTGACGTTTCTTAAAGTTTGGGGTTGCGACACTTATGTCAAAAGGCTTCAGCCTGATAAGCTCGAAGCCAAAATCGGAGAAGTGCGTCTTCATAGGATACCCTAAGGAAACAATTGGGTACACCTTCTACCACAAATCCGAATACAAGATCTTTGTTGCCAAGAATAGAACCTTTGTAGAGAAGGAGTTTCTCTCAAAATAAGTGAGTGGGAGGAAAGTAGAACTTGATGAGGTAATTGTACCTTCTCTAAATTTGAGAAGTAGCACATCAGAGAAATCCGTTCTTGTGATGCCTACACCAACCAGATAGGAAGCTAATGATGATGATGATGAAACTTCAGATCAAGTTACTATTGGACCTCGTAGGTCGAACATAGCACGTTCCGCACTAGAGTGGTACGATAATCCTGTCCTGGAGGTCATGTTACAGACCATGGTGAAACTACAAACTATAAAGAAGCTATGGTATGATCCTAGATTCTGATAAATGGCTTGGGGCCATGAAGTCTGAGATAGGATCCATGTATGAGAACAAAGTGTGGACTTTGGTGGACTTGCCTGATGATCGGCAAGCCATTGAGAATAAATGGATCTTCAAGAAGAAGACATACGCTGATGGTAATGTCACCATCTACAAAGCTCGACTTATCGCGAAAGGTTTTCGACGAGTTCAACGGGTTGACTATGATGAGACATTCTCACCCGTAGCGATGCTTAAGTCAGTCCAAATCATGTTAGCAATTGCCGCATTTTATAATTATGAAATCTGGCAAATGGACGTCAAAACTGCAATCCTTAATGGATTTCTTAAAGAAGAGTTGTATATGATGCAACCAGAAGGTTTTGTCGATCCTAAAGGCACTAAGAAAGTGTGAAAGCTCTAGCGATCCATCTATGGACTGGTGCAAGCATCTCGGAGTTGGAATATATGCTTTGATGAGCTGATCAAATCATATGGTTTTATACAGACTTACGGTGAAGCCTGTATTTACAAGAAAGTGAGTAGGAGCTCTGTAGCAGTTCTGATATTATATGTAGATGGCATATTGTTGATTGGAAATGATATAGAAGGATATTTGAATAAGAGTTTTTCAATGAAAGACCTCAGTGAAGCTGCTTATATATTAGGCATCAAGATCTATAGGGATACATCGTTATGCTTAATAGGACTTTCACAAAGCACATACCTTGATAAAGTTTTGAAGAAGTTCAAAATGGATTAGTTAAAGAAAGGGTTCTTGCCTATGTTATGATGACCCACAAGTATATGGGATCAATTGTAGGCTTTTCGATAAGTAAGAGTGTCGATCCCAATGAGGAGCATAAGGAAATGACAAGTGTTTTTTAGCAAGGTAATGTCTGCAAGCGCTGAAATTGTAAGTAACAGAGTAGTTTGATAGCAAGATAATTTGTAACGAGCAAGTAATGATAGTAGTAACAAAAGTGCAGCAAGGTAGCCCAATACTTTTGAGGCAAAGGATGGTCCAAAACGGTCTCTTTTAATAAGAAAAGTGTTCTTGAGGGTACATAGGAATTTCATCTAGTCACTTTCATCATGTTGATTCGATTCATGTTCGCTACTTTGATAATTTCATATGTGGGTGGACCGATGCTTTGGTGCTGTTCTTACTTGAACAAGCCTCCTATTTATGATTAACCCACTCGCAAGCATCCGCAACTACAAGAAAAGTATTAAAAATAAATTGTAACTATAGCATTAAACTTTTGGATCCAATCTGTCCATTACGGAATAGCGCATAAACTAGGGTGTAAGCTTCTGTCACTCTCGCAACCCATCATCTAATAACTACTCCACAATGCATTCCCTTAGGGCCAAATATGGTGAAGTGTCATGTAGTCGATGTTCACATGACACCACTAAGGGGATCACAACATACATATTATCAAAATATCGAACACATATCTAGTTCACATGATTACTTGCAACATGATTTCACCCGTGACCTCAAGAGCAAAAGTAACTACTCACAAATGATAATCATGCTCAAGATCAGAGGGGTATTAAATAGCATATTGGATCTAACCATATAATCTTCGACCAAATAAACCATATAGTAATCAACTACAAGATGTAATCAACACTACTAGTCACCCACAAGCACCAATCTATAGTTCCGGTACATAGATTGAACACAAGAGATGAAGTAGGGTTTGAGAGGAGATGGTGCTGTTGAAGATGTCGATGGAGATTGCCCTCCCCAAGATGGGAGAGTTGTTGGTGATGACGATGATGATGGTTTCCCCCTCCAGGAGGGAAGTTCCCCCGGTGGAATCGCTCCGTCAGAGGGCAAAAGTGCTCCTGCCCAAGTTCCGCCTCGAGACGGCGGCGCTCCATCCCGAGAGTCCTCTCTTATTTTTTCTAGGTCAATATGACTTATATACCAGAAGATGGGCACCGGAGGTGGGCCAGGCTGAGCACAACCCACCAGGGCACGCTTGGGGGGCCAGGCACGCCCTGGTGTATTGTGCTCACCAGGTGGCCCCCCTCCGGTGGTTATTTGCTCCAGTATTTCTTATTTATTCCATAAAAAATCCTCGTGAAGTTTTAGCTCATTTGGAGTTGTGCGGAATAGGTGGCCTGATGTAGCTTTTCCAGCTGCCGGAATTGTCCCTCTTTGTGTGTACCTTGCATATTATGAGAGAAAAGGCATTAGAATTACTCCAAAATCCATTATTAGGGATAAAAACATCATAAATAACAGTAAGTAAACATGATGCAAAATGGACGAATCAAATCCCCCAAGCTTAGACCTCGCTTGTCCTCAAGCGAAAACCAAAATCGAAAAACATGTCCACATGCTTAGAGAGAGAGGGGTGTCGAATAAAAACAAAATATGGACATAGAAGCATCATGTGAATTATTATAACAACAACAAACATTAACATAAAACTTTTATCATAGACTTCTCATGAATAAGTAACAATTCATCACACGATCAGAGTATAAAGCATAAACTCTATTGGAAACCAACAAACTATGTTCTCAGTCAACTTTTGCAACTACAATTCATCATATTTTCAGGTAGGGTCACATATCGGAGCCTTTAGGAAAGTCCACATACTCAACCATCATATAGTATTCTATGATTGCTAACACTCACCGCATACACATGAGCAAAACGTTTCAACCGGACACATAGAAATATAGGGGCTTATAGTTTCGCCTCCCAACATATTCACCTCAAGGGTGATATCAACAATAATAACTCATGCTACCCATATTCAACTGGACATATCTGCCTAGATCTTTCCTCACCACATGATGCTTGCCAAAGGAGAAAAATAAAAAGGAATAGAGAGAAAAACTTTGACTCTTGCATAAAAGTAAATACATAAAAGTAGAAGATAGGCCCTTCGCAGGGGGAAGCAGAGGTTTCCATGCACTTATTTGTTTGTATGCTCAACCCCTTAGTGCAAAAGAACGCCATATTATATTGCCCCTTGTGATGGCAACCTTTATTATGCAGTCTATCGCTTTTATTCTTTACAATCCCAAGTTCGTCCAACATTCAATTTTCTCTTACACTAAATGATCTCACACTTCTAGAAGCAATTTTTATTGTCTAATTCACCGATGACAACTTACTTGAAGGATCTTACTCAATCAATAGGTAGGTATGGTGGATGATGACCCACAATTCTAGGGGATCTATCGTAGTCCTTTCGATAAGTAAGAGTGTCGAGCCCAACGAGGAGCAGAAGGAAATGACAAGCGGTTTTCAGTAAGGTATTCTCTTCAAGCACTAAAATTGTAGGTAACAGATAGTTTTGTGATAAGATAATTTGTAACGGGTAACAAGCAATAAAAGTAAATAAGGTGCAGCAAGGTGGCCCAATCTTTTTTGTAGCAAAGGACAAGCCTGGATAAGTTCTTATAATGAGAAAAGCGCTCCCGAGGACACATGGGAATTATCGTCAAGCTAGTTTTCATCATGCTCATATGATTCACGTTTGTTACTTTGATAATTTGATATGTGGGTGGACCGGTGCTTGGGTGCTGCCCTTTCTTGGACAAGCATCCCACTTATGATTAACCCCTATTGCAAGCATCCACAACTACAAAAGAAGTATTAAGGTAAACCTAACCATAGCATGAAACAAGTGGATCCAAATCAGCCCCTTACGAAGCAACACATAGGGTTTAAGCTTCTGTCACTCTAGCAACCTATCATCTACTTATTACTTCCCAATGCCTTCCTCTAGGCCCAAATAATGGTGAAGTGTCATGTAGTCGGCGTTCACATAACACCACTAGAGGAGAGACAACATACATCTCATTAAAATATCAAACGAATACCAAATTCACACGACTACTAATAGCAAGACTTCACCCATGTCCTCAGGAACAAATGTAACTACTCACAAAGCATATTCATGTTCATGATTAGAGAGGTATTAATATGCATTAAGGATCTGAACAAATGATCTTCCACCAAATAAACCAACTAGCATCAACTACAAGGAGTAATCAACACTACTAGCAACCCACAAGTACCAATCTGAGGTTTTGGTACAAAGATTTGATACAAGAGATGAACTAGGGTTTGAGAGGATATGGTGCTGGTGAAGATGTTAATGGAGATTGACCCCCTCCCGATGAGAGGATCGTTGGTGATGACGATGGTGATGATTTCCCCCTCCCGGAGGGAAGTTTCCCCGCAAAACAGCTCCGTCGGAGCCCTAGATTGGTTCCGCCTCGTGGCGGCGGAGTTTTGTCCCGTAAGCTTGCTTATGATTTTTTTTCCAAGGTAAAATACTTCATATAGCAGAAGATGGGCACTGGAGGGCTGCCAGGTGGCCCATGAGGCAGGGGCACCCCTGTATGGGTGGGCGCGCCCCCCACCCTCGTGGACGGTGGGTGGCCCCCCTCAGGTATTTTCTTCCGCTGAATAATTATTATTAATTCCAAAAATGACTATCATGGAGTGTCGGGACTTTTGGAGCTGTGCAAAATAGGTCTCCAATAATTGCTCCTTTTTCAGCCCAGAATCCCAGCTGCCGGCATTCTCCCTCTTCATGTTAAACCTTGTAAAATAAGAGAGAATAGATGTAAGTATTGTGACATAACGTGTAATAACATCCCATGATGCAATAAATATCGATATAAAAGCATGATGCAAAATGGACGTATCAACTCCCCCAAGCTTAGACCTCGCTTGTCCTCAAGCGGAAGCCAATATCGAAAAATATGTCCACATGTTTAGAGACAGAGGTGTCGATAAAAAAAATGAAATACGGACATGAGGGCATCATGGCCATTCTTATAACAGCAACATATATATATATATATATATGTATGTATGTATGTATGTATGTATATATATATATATATATATGTGTGTGTGTGTGTGTGTGTGTGTGTGTGTGTGTGTGTGTGTCTGTATATATACATATATATTGTCATATGATTTCTTATGCTCAAGTAACAATCTATTCACAATGTAAAGTATGATTCAGAAACTTCATTGAGAACTAACAAACAATAATCTCAGTCATTGAAGCAATTTCCATTTATCATAACATAGGAAAGAGTCAACAATAGAGCTTTTCAGCAAGTCCACATACTCAACTATCATTTAGTCTTCCAGAATTGCTAACACTCACGCAATACTTGTGGTTCTGGAGTTTTAACTGGACACTGAGAAAGATAGTGGCTTATAGTGTTGCCTCCCAACGTTTTACCTCAAGGGTAATGTCAACAATAATAGTTCATGCTAACTTACATCCAATTGGATATATATATATATATATATATATATATATATATATATATATATATATATATATATATATATCAAGATATTTCCAACACGGGGTGCTTGCCAAAGGATAAAATAAAAAGGGAAAGGTGAAGATCACCTTGACTCTTGCATAATGTAAAAGACATAAAGTAAAAGATAGGCCCTTCGCAGAGGGAAGCAGAGGTTGTCATGTGCTTTTTGGTTGGATGCACGAAATCTTAATCCAAAAGAATGTCACTTTATATTGCCACTTGTGATATGAACATTTATTATGCAGTCTGTCGCTTTTATTACTTCCATATCACACGATCGTATAAAGCTTATTTTCTCCGCACTAATAAGTCATACATATTTAGAGAGCAATTTTTGTTGCTTGCAGCATGACAACTTACTTGAAGGATCTTACTCAATCCATAGGTAGGTATGGTGGACTCTCATGGCAAAACTGGGTTTAAGGATATTTGGAAGCACAAGTAGTATCTCTACTTGGTGCAAGGAATTTGGCTAGCATGAGGGGGAAAGGCAAGCTCAACATGTTTGAATGATCCATGACAATATACTTTAACTGAGATGTGAGAAAACATAACCCATTACGTTGTCTTCCTTGTCCAACATCAACTCTTTAGCACGTCATACTTTAATGAGTGCTCACAATCATAAAAGATGTCCAAGATATTATATTTATATGTGAAAACCTCTCTTTCTTTATTACTTCCTATTAATTGCAACGATGACCAAAACTATGTTTGCCAACTCTCAACAACTTTTGAGCCTCATACTCTTTATGTGTGAAGTCATTACTATCCATAAGATCAGTATGAACTCTTTTATTCTTTTTATTCTCTTTTATGCACTTAAGATCATAGCAAGATAGCAAAGCCCTTGACTCAACACTAATCTTTATTATATATAGCTCACTGACTTGATTACAAAAAGGGTTCACAAAGCAAAACTCAAAACTAAATCATACCAAAACTTTTTTCTACTAGATCTAGATATTATCAAAAGGATCGAACTAAGAAAAACGGTAAAGATAGGAGTGTGATGGTGATGCGATACTGGGGCACCTCCCCCAAGCTTGGCAGTTGCCAAGGCGAGTGCCCATACCCATTTGATTATGTCCTCGGAGGTGATGAAGGTGGTGATGATGATGGTGGATAATCGCACATCGAGCGTAAAAGCTCCTCCAATTTAAGGATAATGCCCTTGAGTGCGACGATATGATCCTTCAACAAAATATTTTCATGTGTGAGACACTTGTTTTGTATGCGAGCTAACTCAATCATCTTGAAAGCTCCAATCTCAGTTGGGGTAAAGAGGTTAGGAAGAGGTTGAAGGATGTTTCCTTCTTCTGCCACCGGAGCTTGATCCTCCATGGCCTTCTTGATCCCATCATCCTTGTTGATCTCCTCAGGTTCTTCTCTCTTTAGCTCTATCTTCAATAGCCAAGCATCCTTGTCTTCATTGTTGGAGGAGGGTGACGTCATGATGCCTGGCCTTGACAAATCTGACAGAAAGCAGCTCGAAACAAAGACAGAGGATATTTGCGTGATACGATGGTCAAAACCTTCGGGAGATTATATAATGATTTTTTACCGACCAAAAGAAGTATCGTGCAAGAAAACGGAGTCCGGAGAGCACACGAGGTGCCCACGAGGCAGGGGGCGCGCCCACTGGGATAGGGCGCGCCCTCCACCCTCGTGGACGCCTTGTGTCCTTCCTAGACTACTTCTTATTTTCCTATTTTCTTAAATATTCCAAAACAGAGAAAAATTATTGTTAGAACTGTTTTGGAGTCGATTTACTTACCGTACCATATACATATTCCTTTTCGGAGTCTGAAACGTTCTGGAAAGTGTCTCTTATGTATTCCTCCGGGTCACGGTTTCAATAATATTAGTTTCAACATTTATAGGATTACCTGAGATATAATGTTTCATTCTTTGACCATTCACCACCTTCGGATTTGTGCCTTTGAAGTTGTTGATTTTTATGGCACCGGAACGATAGACCTCCTCGATAACGTAATGGCCTTACCATTTAGAGAGAAGTTTTCCTGCAAAAAAACTTAAACGAGAGTTGGATAGGAACACATAATCACCTACGTTAAACTCACGCTTTTGTATCCTTTTGTCATGCCATCTTTTAACTTTTTCTTTAAACAACTTGGCATTCTCATAGGCTTGGGTTCTCCATTCATCAAGAGAGATAATGTGAAATAACCTCTTCTCACCGGCAAGTTTGAAATCATAATTGAGCTCTTTAATGGCCCAATATGCCTTATGTTCAAGTTCGAGAGGTAAGTGACATGCTTTTCCATAAACCATCTTATACGGAGACATACCCATAGGAGTCTTATATGCAGTTATATAGGCCCATAATGCATCATCAAGTTTCTTGGACCAATTCTTTCTAGATATATTAACAGTCTTTTAAAAATTAATTTGAGCTATCTATTACTCAATTCTACTTGGCCACTAGACTATGGGTGATATGGAGATGCAATTCTATGATTAAGATCATACTTAGCAAGCATTTTACGAAAAGCACCATGAATAAAATGTGAACCACCATCAGTCATGAGATATATAGGGATTCCAAACCTCGGAAAAATAACTTATTTAAGAATCTTAATAGAGGTGTTATGATCAACACTACTAGTTGGAATAGCTTCTACCCACTTAGTAACGTAATCAACAGCAACTAAAATATGTATATATCCATTAGAGGCAGGAAAAGGTCCCATATAATCAAAGCCCCAAACATCAAATGGTTCAATAATAAGAGAATAATTCATAGGTATTTCTTGACTTCTACTAATATTACCAATTCTTTGACATTCATCACAAGACAAGACAAACTTGCGGGCATCCTTGAAGAGAGTAGGCCAATAAAAACTGGATTGCAATACCTTATGTGTAGTTCTATCTCTAGCATGGTGTCCTCCATATGCCTTGGAGTGACACTTGCGTAGGATCTGTTCCTGATCATGCTCAGGTACACCACGTCTAATAACACTATCTACTCCTTCTTTATAGAGGTGTGGGTCATCCCAGAAGTAATGTCTTAAATCATAAAAGAACTTTTTCTTTTGCTGGTATGTGAAACTAGGTGGTATAAATTTAGCAACAATGTAATTAGCATAATCAGCATACCATGGAGCAGTACGACAAGCATTTATGACCGCTAATTGTTCATCAGCAAAGCTATCATCAATAGGTACTGGGTCAGCAAGAACATTCTCTAACCTAGATAAGTTGTCTGCAACGGGGTTCTCAGCTCCCTTTCTATCAATAATATGCAAATCAAATTCTTGGAGCAAGAGGACTCATCTAATAAGTCTAGGTTTAGCATCTTTCTTTTCCATGAGATATTTAATAGCAGCATGATCCGTGTAAATAGTTACTTTGGAATCAACAATATAAGGTCTGAACTTATCACAAGAAAATACAACTACTAAGAATTCTTTTTCAGTAGTAGCATAATTTCTCTGTGCAGTGCCTAAAGTTTTACTAGAATATTGAATAACATTTAATTTCTTATCAACTGTTTGCCCTAGAACAGCACCTACAGCATAATCGCTAGCATCACACATAATTTCAAAGGTAAATTCCAATCAGGTGGCTGAACAATAGGTGCAGAAATCAAAGCTTTCTTAAGTATTTCAAATGCTTCTACACAATCATCATCGAAGACAAAAGGAATATCTTTTTGTAATAAATTAGTCAGAGGCCTAGAGATTTTAGAAAAGTCCTTAATGAACCTCCTATAAAAAACCGGCATAACCAAGGAAACTTCGTATACCTTTAATGTCCTTGGGACACGACATCTTTTCAATTGCATCAACTTTAGCTTTATCAACTTCAATACCTCTTTCAGAAATCTTATGCCCCAAGACAATTCCTTCATTAACCATAAAGTGGCACTTTTCCCAATTGAAAACAAGACTAGTATCTTCGCATCTCTGCAAAACTCGATCAAGGTTGCTCAAGCAATCATCAAAGGAGGATCTATAGACGGAGAAATCATCTATGAATACCTCACAAATCTTTTCACAAAAGTAAGAGAATATAGCCAACATGCATCTTTGAAAGGTAGCAAGTGCATTACATAAACTAAAAGGCATACGTCTATAAGCAAAAGTACCGAAAGGGCAAGTAAAGGTAGTCTTTGCTTGATCGTCTGCTGACACAGGTATTTGAGAGAAACCAGAATAACCATCTAGAAAGCAAAAATGTGTATATTTGGATAGTATTTCTAGCATTTGATCAATAAAAGGTAAAGGGTAATGATCTTTCTTAGCAGCTTTATTTAATTTACGGAAACCAATTACCATCCTATAACTTGTAATAATTCTTTGTTGGATCAATTCATCTTTATCATTAGGAACAACAGTAATACCTCCCTTCTTAGGGACACAATGACAAGACTTACCCACTGACTATCAGCAACGGGATAAATTATACCTGCCTTGAGGAGCTTTAGTATTTCCTTTCTTACTACTTCTTTCATCTTAGGATTTAACCGTTGTTGATGATCTCTAACTGGTTTGGCATCTTCTTCCAAATTTATTTTGTGTTGGCATAGAGTGGGACTAATGCCCTTAAGATCATCAAGAGTGTATCCAATAGCAGCACAGTGCTTCTTTAGAGTTTTCAATAATCTTTCCTCTTCTTGATCTGAAAGGTTAGCACTAATAATAACAGGATATATCTTCTTTTCATCAAGATAAGCATATTTAAGAGTATCAAGTAAAGGTTTAAGCTCAAACACGGGATCACCCTTGCGTGGAGGAGGATCCCCTAGGATTTCAACAGGTAAGTTGTGTTTCAAAATAGGACCCTGTTTAAAGAATACTTCATCTATTTCCCTTCTTTCATTCATGAACATATCATTTTCATGGTCTAGCGAATATTGTTCTAAAGGATTAATAGGAGGCACGGAAATAGAAGCAAGACCAACAATTTCATCCTTACTATGCAATTCTTTATCATGGGGTTGTCTACGAAATTTAGCAAAATTAAACTCATGTGTCATATCCCCCAAACCAATTGTAACAACATCCTTTTCACAATCAATCCTAGCATTAACAGTATTCAAGAAGGGTCTACCAAATATAATGGGACAAAAGCTATCTTTTGGGGAACCGAGAACAAGAAAATTAGCAGCACATTTAACTTCCCCACACAAGACTTCAACATCTCTAACAATCCCAATTGGTGAAATAGTATCTCTATTTGCAAGCTTAATAGTAACATCAGTATCTTCTATTTCAGCGGGTGCAATATCATGCATAATTTCTTGATATAAGGAATGAGGTATTGCACTAGCACTAGCACCCATAACCCATATCACATAAGCCATGATAACAATGATCTCCTATTTTAACAGAAATAACAGCATGCCTACAACAGGTCTATGTATCTTAGCATCGGGTCTAGCAATATTAGCACCCTGTTCACAGAAGTAAATAACATGCCCGTCAATATTATCAGCCAATAGATCTTTAACCATAGCAATACTCGGTTCAACTTTAATTTGCTCAGGTGGTGTATATGTTCTAGTATTACTCTTATGAACCACATTTGAAGCTTTAGCATGATCCTTTATCCTAACAGGGAAAGGTGGTTTCTCAACATAAGTAGTAGGAACAAGATGAACTTAGGAGCATCCTTGAAAAGAGTAGGCCAATAAAATCCAGCCTACAATACCTTCTGAGCAGTTCTGTCCCCCGCATGATGCCTCCATAAGCTTCAGAGTGACATTTCCGTAGGATTTTTCCCTGTTCATGCTCAGGCACACAACGTCTAATGATACCATCTACTCCTTCTTTATAAAGATGTGGGTCATCCCAGAAGTAATGCCTTAAATCATAGAAGAAAATTTTCTTTTATTGGTATGTAAAGCTAGGTGGTAAATATTTAGCAACAATGCAATTAGCATAGTCAGCATACCAAAGAGTGTTATGAGAAACATTTATTGCTGCTAACTGCTCATAGGGAAACTATAATCGATAGGTAGTGGGTCATCAGGGACATTCTCGAACCTAGACAAGTTATCAACTATGGGGTTCTCTGCACCTTTTCTATCAGTGATATGTAAATCAAATTCTTGTAGCAAGAGAACCCATTGAATAAGCCTAGGTTTAGCATCTTTCTTTTCCATAAGATATTTAATAGCAGCATGGTCGGTGTGAACAATTACTTTTGAATCGACAATGTAAGATCTAAATTTATCACAGGCAAACATCACTGCTAGAAATTCTTTTTCAGTAGTAGCATACTTTGTTTGAGCACTGTCTAGAGTCTTACTAGCATAATGAATAACATTTAGTTTCTTATCAACTGTTTGTCCTAGAACAACACCAATAGCATAATCACTAGCATCACACATAATTTCAAAAGGCAAGTTCTAGTCATGTGGTTGAACAATAGGTGCAGAAATTAAGGCTTTCTTGAGTGTTTCGAAGGCTTCTAAACAATCATCATAGAAAAAAAAGGAACATCCTTTTGCAAAAGATTTGTAAGGGGCCTAGAAATTTTAGAGAAGTCCTTGATAAATCTCCTATAGAAACCAGCATGACCTAAGAAACTACGAATACCTTTGATATCTTTAGGACATGGCATTTTCTCAATTGCATCATGTAGGATCTAAAGTATGTCTAGAGGGGGGTGATTAGACTACTTGACCAAATAAAAATCTAGCCTTTTCCCAATTTTATGTCTTGGCAGATTTTAGCAACTTAGCACAAGTCAAGCAATCAACCTACACATGCAATTATAAGAGTATAGCAGGAAAATGTAAATCATGCATATGAAGGTAAAAGGGAGGAGTTTGAAGGGAGCAAACGCAATGTAGACACGAAGATTTTTGGCGTGGTTCTGATAGGTGGTGCTATCGTACATCCATGTTGATGGAGACTTCAACCCACGAAGGGTAACGGTTGCGCGAGTCCATGGAGGGCTCCACCCACAACGGGTCCATGAAGAAGCAACATTGTCTATCCCACCATGGCCATCGCCCATGAAGGACTTGCCACACTAGGGTAGATCTTCATGAAGTAGGCGATCTCCTTGCCCGTACAAACTCCTTGGTTTAACTCCACAATCTTGACGGAGGCTCCCAAGTAACACCGAACCAATCTAGGAGACACCACTCTCCAAAAGGTAATAGATGGTGTGGTTATGATGAAGTCCTTGCTCTTGTGCTTCAAATGATAGTCTCCCCAACACTCAACTCTCTCTCATAGATTTGGATTTGGTGGAAAGATGATTTGAGTGGAAAGCAACTTGGGGAAGGCTAGAGATCAAGATTCTTGTGGTTGGATTGGAATGTCTTGGTCTCAACACATGAGTAGGTGGTTCTCTCTCAGAAAATGAATGCTGGAAGTGTAGGCACGTTCTGATGGCTTTCTCCACGAAAGGAGGAAGGGTGGAGGGGTATATATAGCCTCCACACAAAGTCTAACCATTACACACAATTTACCAAACTCGGTGGGACCGAATAGTGAAACTCGGTCAAACCGATTCAGTTCAAAATGTGAACGTTAGGCTTTTCGGTTGGACCGACATGATCAACTCAGTGGGACCGATGTGCTAGGGTTAGGGCATAACTTGATCTCGGTGAGACCGATCACATGAACTCGGTGAGACCGATTTCAGTAATAGGCAAACAGAGAGTTGGTCAGGCAAACTCGGTGGGACCGATCGCTCATTTTGGTGAGACTGAAACTTTACAAAAAGGGAACAGAGAGTTTGCATTGCGAACTTGGTGGGACCGATCGCTCATTTTGGTTAGACTGAAATGTTACGAAGGGAAACAGAGAGTTTGCAATCCCATCTCAGTGAGACCGAGATCCCTATTGGTGAGACCGAACTGATTATGGTTTCTGGCTATGGCTATGTCAAAAGAACTCGATGGCGCCAGATAGATCAAATTGGTGGGGCCGAGTTTGACTTTTGGTTTAGGACATATGTGGATATGAGATGGTTGAGGGCTTTTGGAGCATATCACTAAGCATTTTGAGCAAGCAAGCCATTAAGCAACTCCTCATCCCCTTTTAATAGTATTGGCTTTTCCTATGGACTCAATGTGATCTTGGATCACTAAAATGAAAATGTAGAGTCTTGAGCTTTTGCCAATATGTGTCCTTAGCATTTTGAGGGGTCCACATCTCTAGTCCATGCCATGCCAATCACTGAACTTTCTAAAATGATCATCTTGAAGGAGTATTAGTTTAATGAGATATATGTTGTTAAGAATTTGTTGCACTTTCACATCAACCTTAGCTTTGTCCACTTCAATACCTCTTTCAGACATTTTATGGCCCAAAACAATACCTTCATTAACCATAAAGTGGCACTTCTCCCACTTCAAGACAATATTTGTTTGCTCGCATCTCTGCAAAACTCGATCAAGATTTGTTAAACAATCATCAAAAGACTTCCCATGAACAGAAAAGCCATCCATGAAAAACTCAACAATCTTTTCACAAAAGTCAGAGAATATAGCGGTCATACATCTTTGAAAGGTAGCAGGTGCATTGCATAAACCAAAAGGCATACGTCTATAAGCATAAGTTCCAAAGGAACAAGTGAAAGTGGTCTTTTCTTGATGAGGTTGAGAAACAGGTATTTGTGAAAAACAAGAATATCCATCAAGGAAGCAAAAATGTGTGTGCTTAGATAATCTTTCTAGCATTTGATCAATAAAAGGCAGAGGGTAATGATCTTTTCTAGTTGCTTTGTTTAATTTTCTAAAATCAATTACCATCGTATAGCCTGTAACAATTATTTGTGGAATAAGGTCATTCTTATCATTAGGAACAACAGTAATACCTCCTTTCTTAGGGACACAATGAACATGACTTACCCATCTACTATCAGCTATAGGATAGATTATACCTACTTCCAAAAGTTTTAATATTTCCGTTCTTACCACTTCCTTCATCTTCGGATTGAACCGACGTTGGTGTTCAACAATGGGTTTAGCATCAGGTTCCATATTAATCTTGTGCTGACATAGAGTGGGACTAATGCCCTTTAAATCATCAAGAGTATATCCAATAGCATCTCGGTGCTTCCTTAGAACTTTAAATAATCTTTCTTCTTCATGTTCTGAAAGGTTAGCACTAATAATAATAGGATATATCTTCTTATCATCAAGATAACTATATTTCAAAGTGTTTGGTAATTGTTTTAATTCAAACACAGGATCACCTTTAGGAGGAGGAGGACCTCCTAGAGTTTCAATAGGTAAATTGTGTTTAAGCAGAGGACGTTGTTCAAAGAAATCTTATCTAATTCATTTCTTTCATGCATATGTAAATCACTTTCATGGTCTAGCAGATATTGTTCTAGAGGATCAGTAGGAGGCACAACAATAGAAGAAAGACCAATTATTTCATCCTTACTAGGCAAATCTTTTTACGAGGTTTTCTACTAAACTTGGAAAAATTAAACTCATGAGACTCATCACCAAAGCTGCCGACGGTTTGTTTCTCACAATCTATTTTAGCATTAACATTGTTCAAGAAAGGTCTACCAAAGATAATGGGACAAAAATCATCTTGTGGGGAACCAAGAACAAGAAAAACAGTAGGATATTTTATTTTCCCACACAGGACTTCAACATCTCTAACAATCCCAAGTGGTGTTATGGTGTCTCTATTAGCAAGTTTAATAGTAGCATCTATTTCTTCGATTTCAGTGGGTGCTACGTCATTCATAATTTCTTGATATAAGGTAAAGGGAATAGCACTCACGCTAGCACCTATGTCACATAAACCATGATAACGTTGATCTCCTATTTTAACTGAGACAACAGGCATGCCAACAACGGGTCTATGTTTATCCTCTTTATCAGGTTTGGCAATTCTAGTAGCTTCATTACAAAAGTAAATAACATGCACATTTATATTTTCTTCCAGGAGATCCTTAACCATAGCGACACTAGGTTCTACTTTGATTTGCTCATGATGTTTAGGTGTTCTAATGTAACTTTTGTTGACCATAGTTGAAACTGTAGCATGTTCCTTTATCCTAACAGGGAAAGGTGGTTTCTCAATATAAGCGGTAGGAACAACTGGATCAACGTTATAAATAATAGTTTCCTCTTTAGCAAGTATCGGTTCTTTAATTTCTTCTTTAATAGGTGGGTGATATTTAAACCACTTCTCCTTAGGGAGATCAACATGAGTAGCAAATGATTCACAAAAGGAGGCTACTATCTCAGAGTCAAGTCCATATTTAGTGCTAAACTTTTGAAAAGCATCGGTATTCATAAAAGATTTAACACAACCATACTTAAGCTTAATACCTGATGCTTTACCTTCATCGAGTTCCCAATCTTCAGAGTTGCGTTTAAACCTTTCCAAAAGATCCCATTGCAATTCAATACTCTTCTTCACAAAAGAACCAACACAAGAAGTATCAAGCATGGATCGATCATTATGAGAAAGCCCAACATAAAAATTCTGGATAATACTTTTCCTTCAGAGCTCATGATTGGGGCATGAATATAACATTGACTTAAGGCTCCCCCAAGCTAGAGCGATACTTTCTCCTTCACGAGGACAAAAATTATATATGTAATTCTGATCACGATGAACTAGATGCATAGGATATTTTTTTGGTGAAACTCCAATTTCAATTGATTCCTGTCGGATATCGGGTTCCGGCAAAACCCTTAAGGTTTGAACTCTGGGTGCGCACGAAGATCTTCCCCCTACCGATCCACGTCCCAACGCCTCGCCGTGAATCTAGGCTACACGATGAGCAACACAAGCGACACAAGGTTTATACTAGTTCGGGCCATCGTTGTTGTGTAATACCCTACTCTAGTGTGTGGTGTGGTGGATTGCCTCAGGGGCTGAAGATGAACAGTACAGAGGAAGAACAGCCTCGCGAGAGGTGTTCTTGAGCTGGTGCGGTGTTCTACTTGGGAAGGATTCGATCGCCTCTAGATGAGATGAGCTCTGGATGAGATCTCCTAGGCTCTGGATCCCCCCTGCTACTGTGGTGGTGGCTATCTCAATTTATAGGGGCCCTGGTCCTCTTCCCAAATATTGAGAAGGAAGGGAGCCAACAACGGCCATTTTGAAGGGGAACAACTAGTACAAGTTATCCTGACTAAAGTTGGTCTTTGACTGCCAAAGGCACTGGCAATGACGCCGTCTTGGGCTCCACCGTGACCTCCATCCTGCCGCTCTGCTGGTCTTGGTATCATTGCACCGATATGGTAATCTTTGCTTGATGCCTCGATACTCTGCGCCTGAGCTTTCCCCCTTTGCACCAAAGAGGACACGAGGACAGTGCGTAGGTCGGCGCCTGCCTGGCGCCCGCCTGATCTCGATCGGCATGGCTTGCGTCATGAGCACCTCGCGAGGTACTCCCTGCCTTGATCTCTCCGCCTCCTCGTGAGCCTGCCTAGTGAGGCCACCCCTGAGGAAGCCTTGCGTTGTCCGCCCCGCGAGGCTTGTTCCCTCGCGAGGGTCTTGAGCTTGGGTTGATGAAGACGGGCCGTACTGGGCCTCTGCTCGCAGGCCGCATGCAGGCAAGTCTGGGGACCCCCATTCCCAGAACACCGACAATTCCAATTCCAAGATCCAATATCATCGCATAGCCTATACGATGCTGATGACCCACAAGTATATGGGATCAATTGTAGCTCTTTTCGATAAGAAAGAGTGTCGAACCCAACGAGGAGCAGAAGGAAATGATAAGTGGTTTTCAGCAAGGTAATGACTGCAAGTGCTCAAATTGTAAGTAACAGAGTAGTTTGATAGCAAGATAATTTGTAACGAGCAAGCAATGATAATGGTAACAAAAGTGCAACAAGGTATCCCAATCCTTTTAAGGCAAAGGACAGGCCAAAATGGTCTCCTATAGTAAGCAAAGCATTCTTGAGGGTACACGGGATTTTCATCTAGTCACTTTCACCATGTTGATTTGATTCGTGTTCGTTACATTGATAATTTGATATGTGGGTGGACCGATGCTTAGGTGTTGTCCTTACTCAAAAAAGCCTCCTACTTATGATTAACCCTCTCGCAAGCATCCGCAACTACGATAAAAGTATTAGGAATAAATTCTAACCATAGCATTAAACTTTTGGATCCAATCGGTCCCTTACGGAATAGGGCATAAACTAGGGTTTAAGCTTCTATCACTCTCGCAACCCATCATCTAATAACTACTCCACAATGCATTCCCTTAGGCCCAAATATGGTGAAGTGTCATGTAGTCGATGTTCACATGACACCACTAAGGGAATCACAACATACATACTATCAAAATATCGAACACATATCAAGTTCACATGATTACTTGCAACATGATTTCTCCCGTGACCTCAAGAACAAAAGTAACAACTCACAAATGATAATCATGTTCAAGATCAGAGGGGTATTAAATAGCATAATGGATCTGAACATATAGTCTTCCACCAAATAAACCATACAGTAATCAACTACAAGATGTAATCGACACTACTAGTCACCCACAAGCACCAATCTATAGTTCCGGTACAAAGATTGAACACAAGAGATGAACCAGGGTTTGACATGAGATTGTGTTGTTAAAGATGTTGATGGATATTGCCTTCCCCAAGATGGGTGAGTTGTTGGTGATGATGAAGACGATGATTTCCCCCTCCGGGAGGGAAGTTCCTCGGCGGAATCGCTCCGCCAGAGGGCAAAAGTGCTCCTGCCCAAGTTCCAACTCGAGACGGCGGCACTCCGTCCCGAAAGTCCTCTCCTTATTTTTTGTAGGTCGAAATGACTTATATACTAGAAGATGGGCACCGGAGGTGGGCCGAGGAGAGCACAACCCACCAGGGCGCGCCTGGGCTCCCTGCCACGCCCAGGTGGGTTGTGCCCAGCTGGTGGGCCCCCTCTGGTACTTATTGGCTCCAATAATCCTCATATATTCCATAAAAAATCTCCGTAAATTTTCCACGTGTTTGGATTTGTGCAGAATATGTGGTCTGATGTAGCTTTTCTAGGTCCAGATTTCTAGTTGCCGAAACTCTCCCTGTTTGTGTGTACCTTGCATATTAAAAGAGATAAGGCATTAGAATTACTCCAAAAAGCATTATTATGCATAAAAACATCATAAGTAACAGTAGGAAAACATGATGCAAAATGGATGTATCACATGCCAATGCTTTTCCCTTCAAAGATAAAGGGAAAACCTTTTTCTTAACCTCATATCTGAGTAAACCTGCAAGCTTAAACAATACACAAATTTCTTCCACCTATATCAAGTGCATATCAAGATGTTCTGTTCCATCTCCTGCATAAGGATTAGCCAGCAGTTGTTCTATCATACCCAAAGGAATTTCATTTTCAATATTTTCAGTAGGTGCAGTAGGTTGAGGGGCAACTAATTGTGGTTCGGTCGAGGTGAAGATACCCCGAACAAACCCCTCAAAGGATTGTTTTCTGTTGTGAAAAGTGACAATAAATTTCAGCACGTAGTAATAATTTTTCCTTACCAATTTCCACTTACCAAGAGCGCTTCACTCCCCGGCAATGGTGCCAAAAAAGAGCCTTGATGACCCACAAGTATATGGTATCAATTGTAGCCTTTTAGATAAGTAAGATTGTCGAACCCAATGAGGAGCAGAAGGAAATGATAAGTGCTTTTCAACAAGGTAATGTCTGCAAGCGCTGAAATTGTAAGTAACCGAGTAGTTTGATAGCAAGATAATTTGTAACAAGAAAGTAATGATAGTAGTAACAAAAGTGCAGCAAGGTAGCCCAATCCTTTTGAGGCAAAGGACGGGCCAAAGCGGTCTCTTATAATAAGGAAAGTGTTCTTGAGGGTACACGGGAATTTCATCTAGTCACTTTCATCATGTTGATTCGATTCGTGTCCGCTACTTTGATAATTTTTTATATGTGGGTGGTGTCGGTGTACTAGAGTAGGTGTACCCTAGTATCCCAAACTTGTGCACGGGCAGTCGCAGCACCCCGCGGCAAGGCTTGCCGGGTGATCGCCAAGGTCCTCCGTGGTTCCATTGGAGCCATTCAAGAACAAAGTATTCAAGCCAAGGAGACAAGGCCCCGGCAAGAGGAGCTTTCCGGGAAGGCCAATCGAGGCATCTCAAGGAACTTGCCGCGACGCGCCACACGTCCCGGCAAGGCCCGGTGAGCGACAAGCTTTCGGGCGTGGCAAGACAACGACCGCGGCAAGGCGCTTGCCGCGGCAAGCTACCACCCTGTACCCGCGCTCCAGCACATCCACCAACGTGTCGCCCTGGGACCTTTCCAGGCGCGCGTGGCGAGAGGCTGTGCAGCCAGCGGTGCGAGGTGGCAAGCGACGCTGACAAGATTGCCATCGTGGCAAGCGGTGGCGCCCCTGACGGTCCCTTTTTGCACTGTTTGGGCGACGCAGACGGGCATTTAATGCCTTTGTCCCCTGCCGTCAGGGTTAGGTATGATACATTGTACAAGTAGTTGTACCAATCGCAATTCCTTTCCATTTTTGCCCTTGTCTACGTTGCCACCTGTCGGTGACCCCTTGAGCATATAAAAGGAGGCCCATGCGCAACGTAGAGGGGGGTTCAAGACCAGAAAACACTCACGCTCGGTCTCGTTAGCAGCTGGTGTGTACTGTAGCACTCAGCGCTCCCGAGCAAGAACTCAATACACTCAGACATGCAGCAGTAGGAGTATTATCTCTCCGGAGAGCTCCGAAGCTGGGTAAACCGCTCGTGTGCCTCGCGTCGATCTGCTCTTTGCACGACCTCCGCCCCCCGCCAAACCGAAAGGGGCTCGGTCCGCTGGTCCCATAGGTGTTCGTGGGTCAGCCTCCCCGGCATCTTTGGCGCGCCAGGTAGGGGGCGTCGAGGCTGTGTGAACCTGATCCGGCGTTCACACGAGCTAGATCTTCATCATCTTCATCGACATGCCGCCGAAGAAGAAGGCTTCGGAGGTGGCTGCTCTGTCCACGTAGATCCCACCGCCACCGGAGCAAACGGGTGGTGGGGTAGACGCCGGCGGAAGAACGGGCGTCGACGAGGGAGCTCAGGGTGCTGCCAGGTCCAAGGACAAGGCTGCGCAGACCTCGGCGTCCGTACATGCACCGCGCCCATCTCAGGAGGCGCGAGACCGACAGCGTCATGGTACTCGCGGTACCATACGTTTGTTGGACCGAGATCGAGCTGGTGGATCTCGGGATGCTCAAGACCAGCATGCGCACCAACATGCTGGCACGAGCAAGACACGGTCGCCTGGACGGGATACTGCTCCTTCTAACATAGTTAGAAGTCCGAGCATATCCCGCTCCTCGCACCGTTCACCACTGCCACCCACCACTCCAGCAGAAGCTTTGTCCCGAGCTCAACTGCTCCTGGATTACCCTCCGACGGCAGACAAGATCGACGAATGGAGGGCCACCATTCAGAGTCTCATCGGCTTCGCCAACGGCGATGCTCCACGGCAACCGAGTACATCACAGCCGCGGCAAGACTGCCAGGCACGAGCCGATGGCGACAAAACTGGTGGGGGTGCAACCACCGTGCACTCTCCACCCCGAAGGCCAAGATCGCCGACTCGTCGGATCTACCTTGACAGCGACTCCACCGCATCATCAGATCCACGAGCTCGTCGCGATCAGCGCCAAGTTCTCCACGAACGACAGCACGAAGACGCTCTTACTCGCATCGAGCGTCGAAGAGAAGCGCGGCGTCAATCGGACCAGCGCGCTGGGCCCTCTATCGACATGCATGCGCCAGGGGAACCAGGCGACTTGCCGTACGCGGTAGGTTGCCCTGCGTTCACCCATGAGCTGCGGCAAGTCCAGTGGCCCAGCACGAAGAATTTCAAGCTAGACGTACCAGAGAAGTACAACGGCAAGTCGCATCCGTCGAAGTTCCTCAGCATCTACACCATCGCGGTGCAAGCTGCCGGGGGGCGGGAAAACAAGATCCTTGCCAACTACTTCCCGCTGGTGCTCAAGCCCAATGTCAGGTCCTGGCTCATGCACTTGCCGGACAACTCCATATCCTCCTAGGCAGACCTATGCCATCAGTTTGTCGGCGCCTTTACAGGCGGCCACAAACCTCATGGCCAAGAGAGCGACCTTCATCTTCTCGCCCAGAAGGAAGGAGAGCCCCTGCGCAAGTACATTCAGAGATTCAGCCGTGTACAGCACAACATCCCAGATGTCCACCCTGCCGCGGTCATCAGCGTGTTCCATCAGAACGTGCGAAACCGCAGGATGCGGGAGGAGATGGCGATGTGCAAGATCAGAGACATCAGTGAGCTATACGCCCTGGCCGACAAGTGTGCACGTGCTGAGGAAGGGAGGAAACTCCTTGGAGAGAATACAGGAGCAGGAGGGTCTGACAGCGAGGATGCCGCCCCGGCAAAGAAAAACCGGCGGCGGAACAACAGGAAGAAGAAAGGCAAAGATGTGCTAGTCGTTGAGCAGTCCGGCAACGGAGGTGACGCCCAGAGAGCCGGAGCTACCAACTTCCGGGCTGTGGCGGTTGCCGACAAGCAGGACAACACCGGCAAGTAGTACTGGAAGATCCACCACACCAAGGGCCATGACCTCCAGAGCTGCAAGAAGGTCGAGCAGCTTGTCGAGCAGCAAAAGGCTGAATACGAGCGACGCGACAAGGAGAAGGCCCAAGAAGGTACTGGAGGATCCGGCAAGAAACATCCCAGCCGAGGAGGACGCCGCGGCAAGGCCAAGCAGCGGCAAGGAGATAGACCTCCCCGCGGCCGCGACAAGGATGAAGATGACGACGACGATGAAGATATGGATGATGACGAGACCAATGAGCAGGAGTTCCAAAAAGCCACAGAGGTCCTGTGCGTTGACGGCGGTGCTTCTCTGCATACTTCGCACCGCCAGCTCAAGCAGTGGGTGCGGGAAGTCAATGCGGCAGAACCACCCGTCGAGTCACGCAAACCTCTGAAATGGTCCAGCATGCCTATCATCTTTGATATTGAGGACCACCCTGATCGCATAACTGCGGTCAGGTGCTTGCCGATGTTGGTTTCACCAACTATCCGCAACCTCAAGGTCACTAAGATGCTAGTTGACGGCGGGGCCAGCTTGAACCTGATCTCGTCCGCGGTACTCCAGAAACTCCAGATCCCTGACAGCGAGCTCGAAGAGACCGGAACATTCCAAGGAATCAACCCGGGAAGGAGCAAGCCGAAGGGAAAGATCACGTTGCCAGTGACATTTGGCAGCGAGTTGAACTTCAGGACTGAGAGGGTCACTTTTGATGTTACTGATTTTCCATTGCCTTACAATGGGATACTCGGCCGTCCAGCGCTCGCCAATTTCATGGCAGCCTCTCACTATGCATACAACGTACTGAAGATGCCAGGCCCGATAAGTGTCATCTCTGTCCCTGGCAACAAGAAGGATGCTCTTATCTGCGCCGACAAGATCTACCGGGAAGCAGCAGCCGCAACTGAATGCGAGTCACTTGCCGTTGAAGCTCCCGGAGGGAAGAAGACCAAGTCCAGCAAGAGTTCTGATGCCCACTCTGGCAAGCGCACCTCTTCGGAGTGCTGCGCTACCGTCGAGGACGCACCATCGAGCTCCACCGGCAAGCATAAGAAGACAATGGCAGCTCCGCCAGAGACTAAGAAGGTGTCCACCAAGGAGGACGGCACTGGTGGTACCTTCACCATTAGTGCCACTCTCGACCCTAAATAGGAAAGCGCGCTCGTTGCTTTCCTGCAGGCGAACGTCGACGTGTTTGCGTGGCAACCGTCTGACATCCTCGGTGTTCCCAGGAAAGTAATCGAGACCATCTTGCCGTCTGTCCTCATGCGCGGCCCGTCAAGCAGAAGGTCAGGAAGCAAGCAGTGGAGTGCCAAGAATTCATCGCAGAAGAAATCAAGAAATTGGAAGCAGCAGGCCTTGTCAGAGGAGTGCTCCATCCTATGTGGTTGGCCAATCCTGTAGTCGTGCGCAAGGCAAACGGGAAATGGAGGCTTTGTATCGACTTTACCGATGTTAATAAAGCTTGTCCCAAAGACCCATTTCCCTTGCCGCGCATTGACCAGATTGTTGACTCCACGGCTGGATGTGACTTGCTTTCATTTCTTGACGCATACTCAGGATACCACTAGATCTTCATGGCAGAAGAGGATGAGGAGAAGACCGCATTCATCACTCTATGTGGCACATACTGTTTCATACGGATGCCTTTCGGTTTAAAGAATGCTGGTTCAACATTTGCAAGGGTAGTCCATGACGCTTTTGAGCCACAAATGCACAGAAATGTGGAAGCCTACATGGATGACATAGTGGTCAAGAGCAAGGACAAGGCAACTCTAATTCAAGATTTAGACGAAACCTTTGCAAATCTGCGCAAGATCAACCTCAAGCTTAACCCCGAGAAGTGTGTGTTTGGAGTCCCCTCCGGCAAGCTTCTCGGGTTCTTCGTGTCTCAGCGGGGAATTGAAGCCAATCCCGACAAGATCAAGGCCATTGAGCAGATTGAAGCACCAAAGCGCATCAAGGATGTACGAAGACTTGCCGGTTGCGTGGCTGCTCTCAGCAGGTTTATCTCTAGGTCTGCTGAGCGCGCCCTGCCGTTTTTCAAAATATTGGAAAAGGCAGGTCCAATGAAATGGACTCCGGAAGTGGAGGCTGCGCTGCAGGACTTGAAGAGATACCTGTCCTCCACTCCAACACTTGTCGCACCTAAGCCACAAGAGAAGTTGCTGCTGTATATAGCGGCAACCAATCAAGTGGTTAGTGCTGCGTTAGTAGCGGAGAGGGAGGCGGATGATGAGCCAGCAACCACGGCAGATGCATCCAGCGACAAGCAGGGGACTTCACTGTCAAGATCTGGTCCCGACAAAGATGGATCTGCGCAGGCGCGAGAAGAGATACAGAAGAGAATGGTGCAGCGCGCAGTTTACTTTGTCAGTTCCCTTCTGCAGGGGCTAGGTCAAGGTACTCTGGTGTGCAGAAATTGCTTTTCGGCCTTCTCATGGCCTCGAGAAAGCTGCGCCATTACTTCCAAGCACATGAGATCACAGTTGTCACTCGTTTTCTGCTGAAGAGGATACTGCAGAATCCAGAAGCAACAGGCAGGATTGTCGAGTGGGCACTGGAACTGTCAAGCTTTGGCCTCAAGTTTGAGAGCACTTCAACTATCCAGAGCAGAGCATTGGCAGAATTCATAGCAGAGTGGACGCCAACACCAGATGAAGAAATTCCAGAAACAAGCATCCCCATCGAGGAAGCAAGCAAAGAGTGGCTGATGTACTTTGATGGAGCCTTCTCGCTGCAAGGCGCTGGTGTGGGCGTGCTACTTGTTGCGCCCACCGGAGAGCACATCAAGTACGTAGTCCAGATGCACTTTCCCAAGGAGCAAGCAACAAACAATACCGCATAGTATGAAGGTTTGCTTGCCGGTCTCAGGATCGCAGCAGACCTTGGGATCAAGAAGCTCATTGTCAGGGGTGACTCGCAGCTTGTCGTCCGCCAAGTGAACAAGAATTATCAGAGTTCGTTGATGGAAGCCTACGTTGATGAAGTGAGAAAGTTAGAAGAGCACTTTGACGGCCTACAGATGGAACATGTTCCAAGAGCTCAGAACGACATCGCCGATGGCCTGTCGAAGTGCGCCGCACTTAAGTTACCTGTGGAACCAGGGATCTTTGTGCTCAAACTGACTCAACCGTCTGTAATGCCATCAACTGGACAGAGCAAGAAGAGGAAGTTGATTTCTGATGACTATTTTCCGGCAGAGCTCCCCGAAGCCGCCGCCAAGAAGGTCCCCAAGATCAACACAAAGAGTGCTGAGGAGCAGTCTGCTCCGGCAAGCCCTAGGGTTTGTTCCGTTGAAGCAGACGCTCCCGACAAGTTTTGCTCTGGCAAGCTTGCCGGGGAACGTCACGCTCCGGCTGAGCCGCAGGTTCTTGCCGTAGAAGCGGATGTTCCCGCAGCAGCAGATGTGCCTTTAGTCCTTGTTGTCGAGCCGCAAGCTCCAGCATGGGCACAGCAGATTGTCCCTTTCCTTCAGACAGGAGAACTTCCTGAAGAGCAAGAAGAAGCGGAAAGAGTAGCCCGGCAGTCAAGTATGTACCAGTTTGTCGACAACGCACTGTACAGAAGAAGACTCAAGGTGTGAAATTGAAGTGTATTCACCGGGAAGACGGACAAAAGCTGTTGGCAGAGATACATGGAGGCATATGTGGTCACCACATTGGCGCAAGAGCACTTGCCGGCAAAGCGTTCCGGCAAGGTTTCTTTTGGCCGATAGCCCTCCAGGATGCAACTGCACAAGTAACCAAGTGTGAAGCGTGCCAGTTCCATTCCAAGCAGATACACCAGCCAGCTCAAGCTCTCCGGACGATCCCTTTATCCTGGCCATTTTCGGTCTGGGGGCTCGACATCCTCGGCCCCTTTCCCCGAGCTGTCGGGGGCTTTGAGTACTTGTACGTTGCAATCGACAAGTTCACAAAGTGGCCGGAAGTGGAAGCAGTGAGGAAGGTGACAGCACAGTCAGCAGTCAAGTTCTTCAGGTCGATTGTTTGCCGCTTCGGGATCCCTAACAGGATCATCACTGACAACGGCACGCAATTTACGAGCCGCACCTTCATGCAGTACGTCCAAGATCTTGGCGCCAAGGTCTGCTTCGCCTCTGTTGCTCTTCCGAGAAGCAACGGTCAAGCGGAGAGGGCAAATGCTGAAGTGCTGCGCGGACTCAAGACCAGGACTTTCGATAGGCTTCGCAAGTGCGGAAAGAATTGGATTGAGGAGCTGCCAGTGGTTCTTTGGTCGATCAGGACGACGCCAAATCGAGCCACTGGCCAGACACCTTTCGCTCTAGTCTATGGAGCAGAGGCAGTTCTCCCCACGGAACTCGTATACGGGTCAACTCTGCAACAAGATGACGCACTGCTCCTTGAGGAGGACCGTCTTCAGGCCGTTGTACGAGCTGCTCGATACCAGCAAGCTTTGCGCCGCTACCATAGCCGCAAATTTAATGCCAGAAGTCTCGAGGAAGGCAACCTTGTTCTTCGGCACGTTCAGTCTGCCAAGAATTCCAACAAGTTGACGCCAAAGTGGGAAGGCCCTTACCGAGGGAAATGAGTCACTAGGCCTGGCGCTGTCCGCCTTGAGACCGAAGATGGCACTCCGGTGAGCAACTCCTAGAACATTGAGCATCTTCATAAGTTTTACCCGTAGGGCGCGGTTGCCGGAACCTGTTCCGGCAACCACCTTTTGTACAAGTCTTGCCGCTGTTGCATGTGATCCTTTGTACAAAGCCGGGCGCAGACCCCGTGCATAAGTAAAGCTCATGTGCTCCGCACATCTTGTCAATTTCATGCTTTCTATTTTTTGCATGTGTTATCTGACACTTTGTGCAACACCTACCCCCGGTAAGCAATAACGAGCCGTAAGGCTCCATATCTTTATTTTCTCTTCTTTCTTTTTCTCAAAAAAGGAAGGTTCCCTCGCCCACAAGTTTGCCGGGGGGAAAGGAGAAGAAAATGGTGTGGACCAGGCGTCGTTCAAGAAAGTTTCGCCTTACCGGGAAGCAAACGACAGAAAAGCTAAGTTGCCAAAGTTTGAGCAATTAGTTTTCAAATTTTTTTAAGTTATCTTCCTCGAACGACCGTGCTTTGTATGGAAAACCTGTGCGCGGAGGAACCAACTCGTAGCTAGTTGTGCCCTTACTTTGTTTCGAGTCCGCTCAACAACTTAAGTGAGCTGCAACTAGTTGCGACAAGGTTCCTTATCGGTGGCGGCACCGCCAGCAGGCTGCTGACGTCCCGCACTCAGCGCTCGCGGCCAAGGTGCGTGCGCCGACAAGTTCCCTAAAAGCGTAGGGCAAAACATACAAAGGAAGGAATCAAGTAAAGGAAATAACATAGCAATCGATACCCAAAATAGAGTTATATTACAAGATAGCTTGTCGCAGCTCTAACAGATTGTTTTCATAACATGACCAGTAGCGACAAGAAAAGGAGGAAACGGGTGGCCTAATCTACGCGATCACCATCAATCCTCTTGATCTCGCTCACCTTGTCCGCAATGGGTGCGACAAGGGTCTTGAGCGCTTCCAGATCAGCTTCCGGCGGCAGGGTCTTGAGGACGTTGGTGAGGTTGAGGCCTGGGTTGCGGAACGCCACCTTCACCAACACATTTTGAAGAACTCCCGCGCAGATCATGCGCGACTCGTCGGCCAGCTGCTTTGGGATCTTCTCCCGGAGTCGCTGGAGGGCCGTCTCCACGCCTTTGAAGAACAAGCTGAGCTTGGCGCTGGGTTGGAGGTTCTCATCGGAAGAATATCCGAAATCCTCCATCCCCAGCTACGCCAGCTCCCTGTCGATGGCTGCGGCAACATCCACGAGACCCTCCGTCCAGTGCTCCACGTTCTCCCTAAAGGTGTTCCGGGTGGCAGCAGCACTCGCCAGCAGCGCCTCGTCGGCCTTGATCTGCTTCTTCAAGGCCACCTCCTGCTCCCTGGCGCCGTCCAGCGTCTTGGTCAAAGTAGTCAGCTTCAACTCAAGATCTGCGTTGGAGTCCTTGGCGGCGCTAAGTTCCTTGCCCTTCTCGGCGAGACTACCCTGCAGCTCACCAAGAGTGTAGGAGTCCTTCTCGCGCTCACGCTTGAGCGCGGCAAGCTCTTCACCGCTCGCCTTGAGATCGGCCTCCAGCTGCGCCACCTTCGTCTCCAGCTCCTTCTTGGCGGCCTCGGCAGCTGCGGCAGCGTCCTCTGCTTCCTTGAGAGCCCCGCCGAATGTTTGCTCGCGCGCGGTAAGCTCCTCCTCGTGGCTGTCAAGATTGACCTTCCGCTGCGCCAACTCGCCCTCCCGCGCAAACAACTCCTCGGTGGCAAGCCACTGTTGCTCTTCGACCTCAGCCTTCTCGAGGAGGAAGGCTTTCCGCGCCTCGGCGAGTTGCTCCCGCTCCTCTGCCAGGGACCGGAGAGCTTCCTGGTTACGACCCCGGAGCTCCTCCGCGCGCTTCTCGATGTCCACTCCTGCCTGCGCGACAAGCGCTTCTCGGGATTCCACCTTGGCCTGCCGAGCGCGGTAGAGTGACACCAGCTTCCGCAGCAGCTCCTCCTCCTCAGACTCGCCGCTGCTGCTGCTCGGCGCATCAACCAGCGTCAGCCCAGCGGAGGCAAGCACCTCTCCATCCAAGGTTTCTCCTTCGATCGGCGCCCTGGAGCTTGACGCCCAGGGGAGCTTGATGAAGACGCCATCGCCGGCCTTCAAATAGGCGCCGGGCTAGGGCTCTTTGGAGCCTCACGTTGCGGCAGCGGCGGGGGGATCGGCGGTCCGTGTAGCGCCTGACGCTCCTGCGGCCTCGGGGCCGTCAGTGCGATCGCCAGGCCCCTCGCCGGCTTCTGCGGCGGCAGCTTTGGCGGCCTCTTCGCCGGCGGGATCATCAGCGTCAGCTGCTTCTTCGGTGGCAGCGGCATCGTCGGTATTGCCGCGCGCTTTCTCCTCGCCGGCAACCTCGGTCTCCATCGGCTCCATGACAGGTGGATCTGAAGGCCGGAAGAGGGAGAAAAGTCAAGCAAATATCCAAAAATAAAATCAGAAGAAGAAGAACCCAAGGGAAGTTTTCAAGCAAGAGAGTTACCTGTACTAGGTTCTACAGTCACGGTCTCCGCTTCCGGGGGGTCGATGGTGCTGTCCCTGGCCGGAGAACTGTCCCTTGCCGGAGAATTCTCCCTTGCCTGAGAACTCTCCCTTGTCGGGGTACCCTCCCTTGGCGGTGTAGTCGAAGCAGATGGCATGTCAGGGGCGGCTTCTGGGTGCTCCTGGTGAGGCTGCTCTGCTCCTACACAAACCAACAGTCAGATATCAGCAAAGAAAGAACACCCATGCGCGCCTAACAGCGGGAAGTAAACCATATACTTACGCTGGGGGCTGCGCTGGGGCTGCTTTGGGGAATAGTTGCCAGGTCCGGCAAGGTGGTCTCGGACACATCCCCTGCTGTCGCGGTGGGTTCGTCCTCGATGACAATCACCGGGACCTTGGCTCTCTTCGCCGCTCTCTGGGCCAGAGTCCTGAAAAGGAATGGGTTCGGAGTAAAGCAAATCAGGTACAAGACAAAACAACAAGAATTGAAGAACTACAAGTACAGCAAAGAATCTTACTCTTCTTCTTCCTCGTCGGAGCTGAGAGCGGAGGGGTCGAAGTCCGGCTCACCTCCGGCGCGACGAGGCGGAGGAGTAGGTTCCCTTGGCCGCTTGGCGGGGGCAGCGGCAGGAGCAGAAGCGGTGGTCCCGGAGGACCCCGCTCCAGTTGTCGCAGCGGCGTGAGGTGCTCCCGCGTCAACAGTGCTTGTCGCGGTGGAGCGTGTCGCACGGCGCGGCGGCTGTTGACTCGTCTGCCGCCCCGCTACGTCCCCGGCCTTGCGGAGACGCCTTCTTGGTGGAGCTGGGGGCTCCGCTTGCGGCGGACTGTCTGAAGATGAGGAGGAAGAGGAGTCGGTCTTCGACGAGCCGCTCGCACCCTCGGCGGGCTCGCTCGACTCAACGTCAGGCGCGGCAAGCTCTCCCTCGCCGGCAAGCTCATCTCGCTCGGCAAGGCTTGCCGCCTCTAATGCCTCTGCCTCCTCCACTGTGAATCCAAACTCGCCCGCGGCAGCGGCTGCCGCCGCCTCTTCCGCCCTAGTGGCCATGCGCTGCATCTCCGCATCGGTGGTGTCGCGGGTGAGGCTTTTCTGCTCATCAGAACGGACCAGCACTTCTACCAAGCCATCAAAGAACTCCTGCATGACGTCGTCTGCAGGCTCTTGCCAAGTTGGGACAATTCCATGCGAATCGCACAGCGGCATCATTGCATGGATGCGGTCAAGCGAGGAGTTGTTGCACAGCGGAACGACACCCTTCGGCAACCTGAACCATTCGGGATGTTGAGGGTCGTGCTTGAACAATTCCTTGAGCATCGCGTCCAGTTCTAGGACAGTGAAGTTGAAGTTGAGGCCCGGGCGCAGCCTCATGATATCCGCCGCACCCCCGAACTCCCAGGCGGGTCTCCTTCTCTCCTGTAGGGGGCGATGCGGCGGTGAAGAAAATCTGCGCCAACGGCGCCTAAAGTGAGCCCGGCAAGCCTGAGGCGTAGGATCCGGGTGACGGCAATCTTCAGCCTATCGTCTTCCGGGGCCAAGTTGCTCCAATTGTTGCCGCGCGCTACTGGGGCTTGGCGCTGGGCGGTAAACGGCTGCGGGTTCTCCTCGACGATCCAACACCAGTCTTCTCTCCATTCCTCCCACTTGCCGCGGAGCTCTCCCTCCAGATAAGCTTCCTTCTTGCCGGCTCTCGAGATCCAGGCGATTCCGCCGGATAAAGGCTCTCCTCTCTCAACTCGGGGCATAAAGAAGTGGCGAAAAAGAGCTACATTTGGATGGACTCCGACAAAGTTTTCGCAGAGATGTGCGAAAACTGCCATGATCAGAACGGCATTGGGGGTGAAGTCAAGGAGGTGGAACCCGTAGGTGTTCATAATGTCGCAGAAGAATTCAGAGAAAGGCGGGCAGAGCCCGCAGTAGAAGAACAACGCGAAGAAGGGATATCCATTCGGAGCCCATTTCGAAGCGGCGGCGGAGAGTACCTTCGTGCGCGGATGCGCCTCGGTCGACTTCACAGACTTCCCCTTGCCGGCTTTCGGAGCCATGGCGGAGGTGGTGGGGGAGATCGACGGTGTTGGTGGTGCTGGTGGTGATGGGGGGCGGAGCGCTGCTCTCTTTCGGCTTTGGGAAGAAGAGGGGAGCGGCAGAAGATTTCTGAGATTGGAACAGCAACTGGCGAGATGGGGGAACTGCCCCTGTTTCCCCTGCTTATAAAGAGGGAGGGACGGACGTTCCGCCTTTCCGAATAAAGAGACCCCCCACGATCTCTCCCACGACGCCGCATTCAACGCGTGCCGTTCGGGGAGGGCGCGGTGGATACGGAGTAAGATACAGCGTAACCCAGGCCGCGCGTGCCTGTGCCCTATGTTGGGCCTGGCCCAACAGCGCTCGGCACCGTGTGTGGCCCAGGCCCGGGGGCTCCTGTCGGTGTACTAGAGTAGGGGTACCCTAGTATCCCGAACTTGTGCACGGGCAGTCGCAGCACCCCGCGGCAAGGCTTGCCGGGTGATCGCCAAGGTCCTCCGTGGTTTCTTTGGAGCCATTCAAGAACAAAGTATTCAAGCCAAGGAGACAAGGCCTCGGCAAGAGGAGCTTGCCGGGAAGGCTAATCGAGGCATTTCAAGGAACTTGCCGCGACGCGTCACTCGTCCCGGCAAGGCCCGGTGAGCGACAAGCTTCCGGGCGCGGCAAGACAACGACCGCGGCAAGGCGCTTGCCGCGGCATGCTACCACCCTGTACCCGCGCTCCAGCACATCCACCAACGTGTCGCCCTGGGACCTTTCCAGGCGCGCGTGGCGAGAGGCTGTGCAGCCAGCGGTGCGAGGTGGCAAGCGACGCTGACAAGATTGCCATCGTGGCAAGCGGTGGCGCCCCTGACGGTCCCTTTTTGCACTGTTTGGGCGACGCAGACGGGCATTTAATGCCTTTGTCTCCTGCCGTCAGGGTTAGGTATGATACACTGTACAAGTAGTTGTACCAACCGCAATTCCTTTCAATTTTTGCCCTTGTCTACGTTGCCACCTGTCGGTGACCCCTTGAGCATATAAAAGGAGGCCCATGCGCAACGTAGAGGGGGGTTCGAGACCAGAAAACACTCACGCTCAGTCTCGTTAGCAGTTGGTGTGTACTGTAGCACTCAGCGCTCCCAAGCAAGAACTCAATACACTCAGACATGCAGCAGTAGGAGTATTATCTCTTTGGAGAGCTTCGAAGCTGGGTTAACCGCTCGTGTGCCTCGCCTCGATCTGCTCTTCGCGCAATCTCCGCCCCCCGCCGAACCGAAAGGGGCTCGGTCCGTCAGTCCCATAGGTGTTCGTGGGTCAGCCTCCCCGGTAGGTGGACCGGTGCTTAGGTGATGTTCTTACTTGAACAAGCCTCCTACTTATGATTAACCCCCTCGCAAGCATCCGCCACTACAAGAAAAGTATTAAAAATAAATTCTAACCATAGCATTAAACTTTTGGATCCAATCGGTCCCTTACGGAAAAGCGCATAAACTAGGGTTTAAGCTTCTGTCACTCTCGCAACCCATTGATACGTCCCCAACGTATCTATGATTTGTGATTGTTCCATGATGTTATACTATCATTCCTGGATGTTTTACAATCATTTTATAGTCATTTTATATCATTTTTGGGGACTAACCTATTGACATAGTGCCAAGTGCCAGTTGTTGTTTTCTGCATGTTTTTTACATTGCAGGAAATCAATGCCAAACGGAGTCCAAATGCAGCAAAACTTTTTGTGGATTTCTTTTGGACCAGAAGACATCCAGTGGGCCGGAGAAGCACCTGGGGGTGCTCCGAGGGGAGCACAGCCCACCAGGGTGCACCTAGAGGCCCATGCGCACCCAGGTGGGTTGTGCCCACCTCGGGTGCCCCTGACCCGCCTCTTTGCTCTATAAATACACAAATATTCCATAAACCCTAGGGGAGTCAACAAAAAATCAGTTCTAGCTGGCGCGAGTTCCAGAACCACCAGATCCAATCTAGACACCATCACAGAGGGGTTCATCATGTCCATTGGTGCCTCTCTGATGATGCGTGAGTAGTTCTTTGTAGACCTAAGGGTCCATAGTTAGTAGCTAGATGGCTTCCTCTCTCTCGTTTGATTCTCAACACAATGGTCACTTGGAGATCCATATGATATAACTCTTTTTGTGGTGTGTTTGTTGGGATCGGATGAACTTTGAGTTAATGATCAAATATATCTTTTTATCCATGAAAGTTATTTGAGTCTTCTTTGATCTCTTATATGCATGAATGCTTATAGCATCTTATTTCTTCTCTAATATTTGGGTTTTGTTTGGCCAACTTGATCTATTTATCTTGCAATGGGAAGAGGTGCTTTGTAATGGGTTCGATCTTACGGTGCTTGATCCCAGTGACAAAAAGGGAACCGGCATGTATGTATCGTTGCTATTAAGGGTAACAAGATGTGGTCTATTTCTACATAAATAGATCTTGTCTACATCATGTCATTGTTCTTATTGCATTACTCCATTTTTCCATGAACTTAATACACTAGATGCCTGCTGGATAGCGGTCGATGTATGGAGTAATAGTAGTAGATGCAGGCAGGAGTCGGTCTACTAATCTTGGTCGTGATGCCTATATAATGATCATTGCCTGGGTATCGTCATGATTATTTGAAGTTTTATCAATTTTCCAACAATAATTCGTTTACCCACCGTTTGCTATTTTTCTCGAGAGAAGCCACTAGTGAAATCTACGACCCCCGGGTCTCTTCTTTATTATGTTTGTCTTTGCGATCTATTTTTATTTGCTTTTATTTGCAGATCTATTGAACCAAAAATACAAAAATACAAAAATACCTTGCTGCACTTTATTTTATTTGGCATTCGATCTATCAATTTATTACAACTCTCTCACGTCTGTTTGCCAATTTCTGGCATCGTTACCCGAAAGGGAATGACAACCCCTTTAACACGTCACGTTACGAGTATTTGTTATTTGTGTGCAGGTGTTGTGTACGTAGTGTTCCTTGGTTCTCCTACTGGTTCGATAACCTTGGTCTCATCACTAAGAGAAATACCTACCGTTGTTGTGCTGCATCATCCCTTCCTCTTTAGGGAAATACTGACGTAGTTCTAGCAGACATCAAAAGGAATTTCTGGCACCGTTGCCGGGGAGGCATCATCAACATCTACTAGGTTCCTAATCACAAATCTCATCTCCTCGCAATTTACATTATTTGCCATTTTCCTCTCCCCCACTTCACAAAAATCTGCCGATTTATTCACCCTATTTTTTTGTTCGCCGTTGTCTTGTCGGATCTGTTTTTGAGTGCAATCTTGTTGCGTAGTCACAATGACTCAAGAGAACACCAAGTTGTGTGATGTGTCCAATACCAACAACAATGATTTTATTGGCACTCCGATTGCTCCTCTCGCCACTAGTGCGGAGTCTTGTGATATTAATACTGCTTTGCTGAATCTTGTTATGAAAGATCAATTTTCTAGAACTCCTAATGAGGGTGTCGCATCCCATCTTAACACATTTGTGGAATTATGCGATATGCAAAAGGAAAAATATGTGGACAATGATGTTGTTAAGATGAAATTATTTCCGTTTTCTTTGCGAGATCATGCAAAAATTTGGTTTTCTTCTTTGCCTCGCAATAGTATCGATTCTTGGAATAAGTGCAAAGATGCTTTTATCACAAGTATTTTCCGCTCGCAAAAACTATTTCCCTTAGAACCCAGATCATGAATTTCAAGCAACTTGAACATGAGCATGTTGCACAATCTTGCGAAAGGATGAAAATGGTGCTAAGGAATTGCCCAACTCATGTGTTAAATCTTTGGATGATCATACAAAATTTTTATGCGGGGTTTAATTTTGTTTCTGGTAATCTTTTAGATTCAACCGCGGGTGGTACTTTGATGGAAATTACTTTGGGTGAAGCCACCAAATTTCTTGATAATATTATGGCAAATTATTCACAATGGCATTCCGAAAGAGCTCCTACTAATAAAAAAGTTAATTCGATTGAAGAAATTTCTTCTTTGAGTGAAAATGTTGATGCTCTTATGAAATTGGTTGCTAGTAAAAGTGCTCCTATTGATTTCAATGATGTGCCTTTGTCTACTTTGATTGAGCAAAATAGTGATGCCGTAGATATGAATTTTATCCCGCGAAACAATTTCAATAACAATATTTTAATCCTAGGCCTTTTCCTAGTAATTCCTCTAACAATTATTGTAATTCCTATGGTAATCCTTCTTATAATAATAATAGGAACACATCTGATCTTGAGAATAATATTAAAGAATTTATCAATACTAAAAAAAAATTCAATGCTACAATGGAAGAAAAGTTGAATAAGATTGAAGATTTGTCTAGAAGTGTTAATAGAATTTCTCATGATGCGGAAAATCTCAAGATGAAAATTTTTGTGCCTAAGGTAGAGGAATCAATTAAAGCTCTTTAGGTTTCTATGGATGAAAGTAAGAAAAGAACCGCTATGCTTAGAGCTAGAAAAGAATTTTTAGAAAAAGTGTTTTCTAGTGATTGCTTTCATAAAAAAGATGATGATCTTAAAATGATTGGTGTTTATTCTATGGATTGCTTGTTTAGTAAAATTAAGATTGATGATAAAGGGACTGGAGAAGAGTCAACTTTAGCTAGAAGGCGTCCCGCTAATTCGAAGGGTGAAAATCTTGTTGAGAAAATTCTTAAAAGTGGGTTTGAAGAGGTCAAGACTTTAACTAGTGATGTGCCCACTCTTTTGGATTGCAAAGACTTTTATTATGATAGTTTCTCTTTGATTGATTGTATTTCTTTGTTGCAATCCATGATAAGTTCATCCCATGCTTATGAACAAAGTGAAGCTTTTACTAAACATATTGTTGATGCTATGATGAAAGCTTTGGAAGAAAAGTTGGCATTAGAAGTTTCAGTTCCTAGAAAATTACATGATGAGTGGGAACCTACTATCAAAGTCAAGATTAAAAATTATGAGTGTTTTGCTTTATGTGACTTGGGTGCTAGTGTTTCTGCAATTCTGAAATCTCTTTGTGATGTGCTTGGTCGCACCGATATTGAAGAATGCTCTTCAAATTTGCACTTGGCGGATTCTACTATTAAAAAGCCTATGGGAAGAATTAATGATGTTCTTATTCTTGCAAATAGAAATTATGTGCCCATAGATTTTATTGTTCTTGATATTGATTGCAATCCGTTTTGTCCAATTATTCTTGGTAGACCGTTTTTTACGCACTATTGGTGTCATGATTGATATGAAAGAAAGCAATATTAAATTTCAATTTCCACTAAGGAGGGTATGGAACACTTCCCTAGAACAATAATTAGGCCACCTTATGAATCAATCATGAGGGCATCTTATGGATCTAGAAACAAAGATGACAATACTTAGATCCTTGCTTTATGCCTAACTAGGGGCGTAAAACGACACCGCTTGTTGGGAGGCAACCCAATGAATAAAATTTATTTTTGCTTTTTGATTTCTATTCTTGAGTGTTTGCACAATTATGATACTGTTATGATTGTGTTTTTTGTGTTTTAGTTAGTATGAGTGCCAAGCAAAGCCATTAGGATTATGTTGGGTGATAGTAGATTTGATCTTGCTGAAAAACAAAAACTTTTGTGCTCACAAAAATAATTCTCATTTTTAACAGAAGAGTGATTTTGAGTTGATTCTTTTTGCAGAAGATTAATACACGAATTGTTCCATGTGTTCCTAATTTTTCAGAATTTTTGGAGTCACAGAAGTATTCTAATTTTACTTGAAGCTATATTTTTATTCGTCACATCCTATGAGTTTTGCGTGGAGCGTCTTGCATGATATGAGTCTTCGCTTGTTTTGCTTTTTTAGGTCATGAATCCTTGCTGAACACACTTGTTTTACAGAGCCAAAATGATGCCATGACTTGTTTAGAATTGCTCTCTATGCTTCACTTAAATTTTTATGAGAGTGCTTCACTTATATCTTTTTGAGCACAGTGTGCTTTGTTATTTTTGAATAAATACTCTCTTGCTTCGCTTAAGTTTATTTGAGAATTATTTTTTTAAGAAGGTCTCTCTTGCTTCACTTAAATTAATTTGAGATAAATAAATATTATGCTCATGATCTTCACTTATATTTGTTTGAGCTTATCAAAAGCAACACATGAAAATTAGTCCCAAAGTGATAGATATCCAAAAAGGATATAATAAAAACTTTCATGAAGATCATTGGACAAAATAAACTTGATTCTTTGTAATAGTTTTGAGATATGATGATGTGATATGTGAGTCATGTTGGTGAGTAATTATGCTTTAGTAAGAATATTGGTGTTAAGGTTTGTGATTCCCTATGCAAGCACGAATAGTTGTGCAATGAAATTACATCCTACTTATGGTGCATTATTCGGTGTTAATTATGCTTAATGCTCGCTTATGAGATTATTCGTCTTGGTTGGTCGCTTCTCAATCTTTTGCTAGCCTTCATTTTGCACTAAGTATGATCTCTACTTGTGCATCCAAAACCCTTTAAACCAATTTTGCCATATGAGTCCACTATATCTACCCTATATGTGGTATTCTTTTCCGTTCTAAGAAAATTTGTATGTACCATCTCTATTTTTCAAAATAAACTTCTCTTTTGTGTGTTCGTACCGCTCGCGAGGCGGTGAGGGGTGGCTAATATTTTCCATGCTGGATGTGTTATTCTCACGATGAGTGTTTATTCACTTGTCATTGCACGAGAGTAAGGCAAAGGTGTTAGGGATGCCCAGTCCTGAAATGAAAAATGAATTACTTTATGTCGTCAAATAATAAATTCCTTGGAAACTGTTGGTATTGAGGGCACCCGTGGATACGGTTAGCCATGGAAACTGAAAGTATGGTGGAAAAAGGAATAAACTTTATTTTCTGTTTGGGAACCACCTATGATATATCTTGCATGGAAAGTGTTGGGAACTCTAAGTCATTTTCCTTGGTGGGAAAAGGATGCCTCCCAAAATGTTTTTATCTCTATGTTTTTTGCTTTGAGCTCTGGCACCTCTACAAATCCCTACTTCCCTCCGCGAAGAGCCTTTCTTTTACTTTATGCAATTTTTATTTTTAATTTGAGTCTCCATCTTCTCTTATAAAGCACCAACTAGCGGGCACTATGATTGTACTTGAGCATTGGGTGTAGCTAATATGCGAGTATGTTTCATGAATGGATTAATGATTGAGCATGATGGGCTAGGGATAACTTATTTTAGCGTTGATATTTTGAAAGACATGCTTGCTTGCTGATATGCTTGAGTATTTAAGTTATCATGTCAAAACTAGACTATTGCTTTGAACCATATAAAAGTCCAAATGCCCGTGCTATAAAGAAAAGAATATGTGATGACATGTTAGGCAGCAATCCACATCAAAAATTATGTTTTTTCATTTACCTTCTCGAGGACGAGCAGGAATTAAGCTTGGGTTTGCTGATACTTCTTCAACGTATCTATAATTTTTGATTGTTCCATGCTGTTATATTATCATTCTTGGATGTTTTACAATCATTTTATAGCCACTTTTTATCATTTTTTGGTACTAACCTATTGACATGGTGCCAAGTGCCAGTTGCTGTTTTCTGCATGTTTTTTAAATCGCAGGAAATCAATACCAAACCGAGTCCAAACGCAGCGAAACTTTTTGTGGATTTTTTTGGAACAGAAGACATCCAGTGGGCTAGAGAAGCACCTGGGGGTTGCTCTGTGGGGAGCACAACCCACCAGGGCGCGCCCGGATGCCCGGGCACGCCCAGGTGGGTTGTGCCCACCTCGGGTGCCCCCTGAACCGCCTCTTTGCTCTATAAATACCCCAATATTCTAGAAACCCTAGGGAAGTCGACGAAAATCAATTCCAGGCACCGCAAGTTCCAGAACCACCAGATCCAATCTAGACACCATCATGGAGGGGTTCATCATGTCCATTGGTGCATCTCCAATGATGCGTGAGTAGTTATTTGTAGACCTACGGGTCCGTAGTTAGTAGCTAGATGGCTTCCTCTCTCTCGTTTGATTCTCAGTACAATGGTCTCTTGGAGATTTATATGATGTAACTCTTTGCCGGTGTGTTTGTTGGGATCCGATGAACTTTGAGTTTATGATCAAATCTATCTTTTTATCCATGAAAGTTATTTGAGTCTTCTTTGATCTCTTATATGCATGATTGTTTATAGCCTCGTATTTCTTCTCCGATATTTGGGTTTTGTTTCGTCAACTTGATCTATTTATCTTGCAATGGGAAGAGGTGCTTTGTAATGGGTTTGATCTTATGGTGCTTGATCCCAGTGATAGAAAGGGAACCGACACGTATATATCGTTGCTATTAAGGATAACAAGATGGGGCCTATTTCTACATAAATAGATCTTTTCTACATCATGTCATCGTTCTTATTGCATTACTCCATTTTTTCATGAACTTAATACACTAGATGCATGCTGGATAGCGGTCGATGTGTGAGAGTAATAGTAGTAGATGCAGGCAGGAGTCGGTCTACTAATCTTGGACGTGATGCCTATATAATGATCATTGCTGGATATCGTCATGATTATTTGAAGTTCTATCAATTGCCCAATAGTAAATTATTCACCCACCATTTGCTATTTTTCTTGAGAGAAGCCACTAGTGAAATCTACGGCCCCCTGGGTCTCTTCTTTATTATATTTGCCTTTGTGATCTATTTTTATTTGCTTTTATTTTTAGATCTATTAAACCAAAAATACAACAATACCTTGCAGCACTTTATTTTATTTGGCATTGGACCTATCAATTTATTACAACTTTCTCCTGTCCATGTGCCAATTTCTGGCGCCGTTACCTGAAAGGGATTGACAACCCCTTTAACATGTCGGGCTTTGAGTGGTTGTTATTTGTGTGTAGGTGCTGTTTACATAGTGTTGCTTGGTTCTCCCACTGGTTCGATAACCTTTGTATCATCACTGAGGGAAATACCTACCGTCGCTGTGCTGCATCATCCCTTCCTCTTTGGGGAAATACCAACGTAGTTCTAGTAGACATCAGTCCATGCACATGAGACCAGTTCCACCGACAGACATGCAACTAGTTTTGCATAAAGGTGGCTGGCGGGTGTCTATTTCTCCTGCTTTAGTTGAATTGAATTTGACTATGGCCGGTCCTTGAAGAAGGTTAACACAACAAACTTGATGAAACACTGTTGTGGTTTTTTGCGTAGGTAAGAACGATTCTTGCTAGAAGCCCGTAGCAGCCACGTAAAACTTGGAACAACAAAGTAGAGGACGTCTAACTTGTTTTCGCAGGGTATGTTGTGATGTGATATGGCCAAGACATGATGTGATATACGTTATTGTATGTGATGATCATGTTTTGTAAGTTATCAGCAACCGGCAGGAGCCTTATGGTTGTCCCTTTATTGTATGAAATGCAAACGCCATGTAATTGCTTTACTTTATCACTATGCACTAGCGATAGTTGTAGAAACAATAGTTGGTGAGACGACCACAACACAATGAAGGAGATCAAGGTGTCGAGCCGGTGACGATGGAGATCATGATGATGCTTTGGAGATGGAGATCAAAAGCACTGGATGATGATGGCCATATCATGTCACATATTTTCATTGCATGTGATGTTTATCTTTTATGCATCTAATTTTTCTTAGTACGGCGGTAGCATTATATGATGATCCTTTCACTAAATTTCAAGGTAAAAGTGTTCTCCCTGAGTATGCACTGTTGCTATAGTTCATCGTGCTGAGACACCACATGATGATCGAGTGTGATAGACTCTACGTTCACATACAACGGGTGCAAAGAACGTTTTGCTCATGCAGAATACTTGGGTTAAACTCAACAAGCCTAGAATGTACAGACATGGCCTCGGAACACTGGAGACCGAAAGGCCGAACATGAATCATATAGTAGATGTTGGCTTTCTCGGAACGGGGGTCCCTAGACTTGCCTGCCTGCGGCCTGCAGCGTGGCTCAATCAGTGGCCCAGTACGGCCCGTCTTCATCAACCCAAGCTCAAGACCCTCGCGAGGGGCCAAGCCTCGCGGGGAGGACGATGCAAGGCCTCCTCAGGGGCGGCCTCGCCAGGAAGGATCGCGAGGAGGCGGAGAGATCAAGGCGAGGGGTACCTCGCGAGGTGCTCATGACGCAAGCCATGACGATCAAGACCAGGCGGGCGCCAGGCGGGCGTGAGCCTGCGTAGTGTCCTCGTTTCCTCTTTGGTGCAAAGGGGGCAAGCGTAGACGCGGAGTACTGAGGCATCAGGCAAAGGTTTCCTTATCGGTGCAACAAGACCAAGACCAGTAGAGCGGCACGACGGAGGTCACTGATACGTCTACAACGTATCTACTTTTCCAAACACTTTTGCCCTTGTTTTGGATTCTAACTTGCATGATTTGAATGAAACTAACCAGATTGACGCTGTTTTCAGCAGAACTGCCATGATGTTGTTTTAAGTGTAGAAAACAGAAGTTCTTGGAATGTCCTGAAAATCCACGGAGGCACTTTTTGGAAAATATAAAAAATACTGGCGAAAGAATCAAGACCAGGGGGCCCACACCCTGTCCACGAGGGTGGGGGGCGTGCCCTCCCCCAAGGGCGCGCCCCCCTGTCTCGTGGCCCCCTGAGCCTCTGCCGACCTCAACTCCAACTCCATATATTCCGTCTCGCGGAGAAAAAAATCAGAGAGAAAGTTTCATCGCGTTTTACGATACGGAGCCGCCGCCAAGCCCTAATCTCCTCTCAGGAGGGCTGATCTGGAGTCCATTCGGGGCTCCGGAGAGGGGGATTCGTAGCCGTCGTCATCGTCAACCATCCTCCATCACCAATTTCATGATGCTCACCGCCGTGTGTGAGCAATTCCATCGTAGGCTTGCTGGACGGTGATGGGTTGGATGAGATTTACCATGTAATCAAGTTAGTTTTGTTAGGGTTTGGTCCCTAGTATTCACTATGTTCTGAGATTGATGTTGCTATGACTTTGCTATGCTTAATGCTTGTCACTAGGGCCCGAGTGATATGGTTTCAGATCTAAACCTATTATGTTTTCATGAATATATGTGTGTTCTTGATCCAATCTTTCAAGTCTATAGTCAGCTATTATGTGCTATGATCCGACAACCCCGAAGTGACAATAATCGGGATACTTCTCGGTGATGACCGTAGTTTGAGGAGTTCATTTATTCACTATGTGATAATGCTTTGTTCCAGTTCTCTATTAAAAGGAGGCCTTAATATTCCTTAGTTTCCGCTAGGACCCCACTGCCACGGGAGGTTAGGACAAAAGATGTCATGCAAGTTCTTTTCCATAAGCACGTATGACTATACACGGAATACATGCCTACATTACATTGATGAACTGGAGCTAGTTTTGTGTCACCCTATGTTATAGCTATTACATGGGGAGTCGCATCCGACATAATTATCCATCACTGATCCATTGCCTACGAGCTTTTCACATATTGGTCTTCGCTTATTTACTTTTCCATTGCTATTGTTACAATCACTACAAAACCCAAAAATATTACTTTTGCCAATGTTACCTTTATTATTATACCACTTTGCTACTAAATACTTTGCTGCAGATACTAAGTTATCCAGGTGTGGTTGAATTGACAACTCAACTGCTAATACTCAAGAATATTCTTTGGCTCCCCTTGTGTCGAATCAATAAATTTGGGTTGAATACTCTACCCTCAAAACTTGTTGCGATCCCCTACACTTGTGGGTTATCAAGACTAATTTCTTGCGCCGTTGCTGGGGAGCATAGCTCTATTCTCTGAGTCACATGGGATTTATATCTGTTGATCACTATGAAGAACTTGAAAGACGCAAAAACTACGATTTTGCCCTCAACTACGAGGGGAGGTAAGGAATTGCCATCTAGCTCTACACTAGATTCTCCTTCTGTTATTAGTAAGCTTGCGACACCCAAACCTGCTACTGCTATGAATTCTGATATGTCGCATGTTATAGATGATGCCACTTCTACTATGCATGATACTTATGATGAATCTACTTCTGTGCGTGATACTACTTTGCCATTAGGTGAATTTCTTGATGAACAACTTTCTAGGGCTAGAGAGAACGAAATTATTGAAGATGCTATTATTGATGATAGTGATGATGAAGGTTCTCCTAATGATTATGAATTGCCTGTTGTTCCTGAGGGTTATGTTATGGAAGAGGAAGCTGCTAGAGCTATCTTTGCTTGTAAAGATAGATATGATCTTAAGAAATTATTAGCTAAATGGAAGCAGAAGTCTCTTAATGCTAGAATGAAACCTGACCCTGCTTTTGCTACTTCACCTATCTGTGTTACTAATAAGGATTATGAATTGTCTGTTGATCCTAAGATTATTACTTTAGTTGAATTTGACCCTTTTTATGGCCTTGAATCTGAAACTGTTGTGGCACATCTTACCAAGTTGAATGATATAGCCACCCTGTTTACTCATGATGATAAATCTCACTATTATTATATCCTTAAGATATTTCTGTTCTCGTTAAAGGGTGATGCTAAGACTTGGTATAATTCTCATGCTCCTGGTTGTGTGCGTAGTCCCCAGGATATGATTTATTACTTCTCTGCTAAATACTTCCCTGCTCATAAGAAACAAGCTATCTTGCGGGAAATATATAATTTTGTGCAAATCGAAGAAGAGAGTCTCCCACAAGCTTGGGGGAGGCTTCTCCGATTACTTAATGCTTTGCCTGATCATCCTCTTAAGAAAAATGAAATACTTGATATCTTTTATAATGGACTAACCTATGCTTCCAAGGACTACATGGATAGTTGTGCTGGTTGTGTTTTCAGGGAAAGAACAGTCGACGAAGCTGAATTACTATTGAATAATATGTTGACTAATGAAAATAATTGGACTCTTCCTGAGCCAATTCCTGAGGCAATTCCTGAACCAATTAAGCCAACTCCTGAGCCTATTCCTAAACCCACTCCAAAGAAGAGAGGTGTTTTATTTCTCAGTCCTGAAGATATGCAAGAGGCAAAGAAATCAATGAAAGAAAAAGGTATTAAAGCTGAAGATGTTAAGAATTTACCTCCTATTGAAGAAATACATGGTCTTAATATACCGCCTGTTGAAGAACCACATTGTCTTGATAACCCGACACAGGTAGTAAAGGTAAATTCTCTCTATAGATATGATAAAGTTGAAATCCTCTCTACTAAATTTCATAGCCCATGCTTAGATGAATTTGATGACTTTATGGCTAGACAAGAAAGATTTAATGCTTATGTTGGTAGAGAGTTAAAGAATAATGCTTTCGAGATAGGACGCGTGAGCGATAATATGGCTAGAGTTAAAGGTGAACTCAAACTCATTAGCAAATATGCTTCTATGGTTGCTACTCAAGCTGAGCAAGTACTTAATGCTCAAAATGATTTTCTTGATGAATTAAATAATAAAAATGACTTTGCTGTTAGAGTGGCTACCTGAACTGGTAGAATGACTCAGGAACCTTTGTATCCTGAAGGCCACCCTAAGAGAATCAAGCAAGATTATCAGAGAAATAATTTCGAGGCACCCAGTTCTTCTAAAAAGAAGAAAAAGAAAAACGATAGAACTTTGCATGCTTCTAGTGAACCTACTGTAGACATACCTGAGAATCCCAATGATATTTATATCTCTGATGCTGAAACACAATCAAGTGATGAACATGAACCTAGTGATAATGTTAATGATAATGTTCATGTTGATGCTCAACCTAGCAAAAATAATGAAGTAGAGATTGAACCTGCTGTTGATCTTGCTAACCCACAATCAAAGAATCAACTTTATGACAAGAGAGATTTTGTTGCTAGGAAGCACGGTAAAGAAAGAGAACCATGTGTTCAGAAACCCATGCCCTTTCCTCCTAAACCATCCAAGACAAAGGATGATGAGGATTTTGAGCGCTTTGCTGAAATGATTAGACCTATCTTCTTACGTATGCGCTTAACTGATATGCTTAAAGTAAACCCTTATGCCAAATATATGAAGGATATCTATCAAACAAAAGAAAGATACCGGAAGCTGAAATTTCCACCATGCTTGCTAATTACACTTTTAAGGGTGGAATACCAAAGAAACTTGGAGATCCGGGAGTGCCAACCATACCTTGCTCCATTAAAAGAAATTATGTTAGAACTGCTTTATGTGATCTTGGAGCCGGTGTTAGTGTTATACCTCTCTCTCTTTATATCGTAGACTTGAATTGAATAAGTTGACACCTACTAAAATATCTTTGCAAATGGCTGACAAATCAACTGCTATACCTGTCGGTATTTGTGAGGATGTGCCTATTGTGGTTGCAAATGTCACTATCTTAACGGACTTTGTTATTCTTGATATTCCCGAGGACGATAGTATGTCGATTATCCTTGGTAGACCCTTTTTGAATACTACAGGGGCTGTTATTGATTGCAACAAAGGCAATGTCACTTTTCATGTTAATGGTAATGAGCATACAATACACTTTCCGAGGAAAGAATCTCAAGTTCATAGCATCAATTCTATTGGAAATGTTCCAACTATCATTATTGGAGGTTTTGAATTTCCTCTCCCTACTATCAAGAAAAAATATGATATTCTTATTGTTGGGGATCTTCATATCCCTGTTGAGGTAACTTAGTGTTATTCGAAATTTCTCCGGTTCCCTGTTATACAGAATGAGTTTGTTAACAAGACTTGATCAACCTTGTTAGTGGATTCAGTTCGATGATCATGATATGGATGAAACTAGAAGGCACAACCTTCTGTACCCTCTTTTTACTTTCTGTTATTTAGAATAAATGAAGCAAAAATAGTATTATCTGTCAGTTTTCTGAATTATCCGTGCAATAAAAATTATCCCGAAAATAAAAGTGCTCCAAATGCCCTGCAATTTAGTATTATTTTTTATAGAATATTTGAGGATTTTAGGCACTGAAATCATTGCAGGAGGGGCAAGCACCTGGCCACAAGAGTGGAGGGCGCGCCCACCCCCCCCCCCCCCTCGTGCGTGCCCCCTGTACCGTGGGCCTCTGGTGGCCCCCCTCCACTTATGCCAGCACCCACACACTCCATCTTCTTCCCAAAAAAATCCCCATCCAGCTCAAGCACGAGTTCTAGCTCATTTTGCTGTGATTTTCGATCTCCTTGCTCAAAGCTCCATTCAAAAAACTGCTTTGGGAGATTGTTGCTTGGTATGTGACTCCTACATTGGTCCAATTAGTTTTTGTTCTAGTGCTTTATTCATTGCAAATTTTTGCTGCATAGGTGACCATGTTCTTGAGCTTGCATGTTGAATTTATGAGGTCCCAAGCAATTCTAATGCATGATATAGGCTCTAGGCACTTGTAGGAGTAGTCGCTACCAATCTTGTTTAGTTTTATTCACTTTCGTTTTGAAGTTAATAAAATTTCAGGAATTTTTTAGAAAAAGAATTATGTCTAGGAGAATGTACCAAGGTGGTTCCTCGATGAAGAAAGGGCCCAGGATTGCTATACGTGAGCAAGACGTTGAATTACCGAGGGACGCGGATGTACGAGCTTGTGAGTGGCCACCCGATGATTTTATGGTCGAAGCAGGCTTTAAAGAGGAATTTGACGCGTATGTGCGTAATGCTGAGCTGGAGGACTTCTTAAAAGATAAGTGTTCTCAGTACTATCAATTGACTGATTCCTTTGTGCGGAGGTTTAAATATAACTGTACGCGTAATTCTCCTAGTGTCCTATTTGATATTTATGATACATTTTATACCATGGACTTAGAGGATTTTACAACGGCTTGCAAACTTCCATAGTGGGGTAATATTAATGATCCTCACAAATCTGAATTTAGAGACTTCCTTGCTAGTATTACTGTGGGAGAATCCAGGGACATAGCACAAGCTACCATAGGGAGCATTCATTTTCCTGCTATACATTACTTTGCTCTCTTCATTAATGGTAAAGATGAAGCATGTCACATGTGTGCCCCTGATCTTTGTGTCCTCAAGGGTGCTGTGTTGGTTTATAAAGGTTATAACTTGGGGGCAATAGTTGGACGTAGGTTGCAGAATAATGGTAGAGCTGGAGATTTATTTGGAGGAATTTATGCAACCCATGTGACTAATTATCTTTGTATAGCCCCACAAGAAGGGGATATGATGTTACCTCCTGCTTATTTAGATTATGACGCTATAGTCAACCACCATTTTTTTAGGAGGAATGAACAATTCCTCCATTATCGACTAATCTATGACAGACGCAACGTCGTCCATGTTACTCTTCCTGCTCCTCTCCTTTTTGATTATCAGGCAAAAGGAAGATATGTTGTTACCAGGGAGGAAGCAGCTGAACACAATGGGAGAGCGGAGGCAGCTCGCCAACATGCCGCAGCTCAGGAGGCGGTTGCTGCTGCATCTCAGTATGACCCCAACTACAACTACGGATATCAGCCAGGTGGTCCTTGGTACTAGACCAACTTAGGCCAAAAGCCTAAGCTTGGGGGAGTACGTATTTCCCACCGACTTTACATTCATGTTCACACACTAGTCGTCGGTGCTCATACTCTTTCTTTATATTATCCATGTTAGTTTAATTTTCTTTTTCTAGTTTTCTTCTTGTGTGTTTGATAAACCTTAAGAAAAAACAAAAAAAATTAGCTAGTTTAATTTCCATGCTTGTAGTAGTAATTAAAATGAAAACCCCAAAAGATTTCCCATTCTTCTTTTACTTGTTGGGAGCTTTCCCGTGTAAATAGTTTTATTTTCTTTTCTTTCCTTTTGGGGGTCAAGAAGACCATATTGAAAATGTTTAGTGGCTCTCATATGCATGATTGTTTACTTAACTTAGAGCCCATATTACTTTATCTTCTCTCTTGAGTTGAATGCTTGCGGATTCCAGCTTAGTCCAATGCACGCGCACTATTATTATTATAAACATCGTTCGGTCGTGCAAGTGAAAGGCAATAATGACAATATATGATGGACTTATTGAGATGAGAAAAGCTGGTATGAACTCGACCTCTCTTGTTTTTGTAAATATGATGAGTTCATCATTCCCGATTCAGCTTATAATGAAGTAAACGTATTTGCAATGAAATTTAGAGATTATAGTTGCTTGTGCCATGCTTGATTAGCTATGAGTTATAATGGTTTACCTTGCGTGCCAACAAGCTATTAGAATGATTATGATGTGGTATGATGGGATGGTATCCTCCTTTGAATGAATTGAGTGACTCGACTTGGCACATGTTCGCGCATGTAGTTGAAACAAATCAACATAGCCTTCATGATATTTATGTTCACGGTAGATTATATCCTACTCATGCTTGTACTCGGTGTGAATTAATTTTAATGCATGTTTATGACTATTGTCGCTCCCTCAGTTGGTCGCTTCCCAGTCTTTTGCTAGCCTTCACCTGTACTAAGCGGGAATACTGCTTGTGCATCCAAACTCCTTAAACCCCAAAGTTGTTCCATATGAGTCCACTATACCTACCTATATGCGGTATTTACCGGCCATTCCAAGTAAATTTGTATGTGCCAAACTCCAAACCTTCAAATGAAATTCTGTTTTGTATGCTTGAGCAGCTCATGTTTCAACTAGGGCTGCCTATATCTTCCATGCTAGGTGGGTTATCCTCAAGAGGAGTGGACTCCGCTCCTCATTCACGAGAAAGGGTCGGTAACCGGGATGCCCAGTCCCATGATCCAAAAAGATCAAAGCAAATCAAAATAATTAAACAAAACTCCCCCAGGGTTGTTGTTAGTTGGAGGCACTCGTTGTTTCAAGCAAGCCATGGGTTGATGCTTGTTGGTGGTTGGGGGAGTATAAACCTTTACCATTCTGTTTGGGAACTGCCTATAATGCATGTAGTATGGAAGATACAGCCATCTCATAGTTGTTGCGTTGACAGTGAAAGTATGCCGCTCAAAATGTTATTCAATCTCTATTTTAAAATCGAGCTCTGGCACCTCTACAAATCCCTACTTCCCTCTACGAAGGGCCTATCTATTTATTTTTATGTTGAGTGATCACCCTTTTTATTAAAAAGCACCCGCTGGAGAGCACACTGTCATTTGCATTCATTACTATTGGTTTATATTGGGTATGACTTGACTGGATCTCTTTTACCATGAATTACAATGTTTAGTCAGTCCTTGATCTTTAAAGGTGCTCTACATTTATGTTTTGCGGTCTCAGAAAGGGCTAGTGAGATACCATTTTGTTATATCATGTTATGATTGTTTTGAGAAAGTGTTGTCATCCGAGTTTTATTATTATGGCTAGCTAGCTGATTATGCTATTGATATGAGTAATTGTGAGACCTAAGTGTTATTGTGAGTATGGTTAGTTCATAATATTTGCTGAAACCTGAATGATGGCTTTGCATGTTTACAACGACAAGAGCAAAAAGAGTTTGTAAAAGTTTTTCTTTATCACTATCATTTTATCAACTGAATTGCTTGAGGACAAGCAAAGGTTTAAGCTTGGGGGAGTTGATACGTCTCCAACATATCTACTTTTCCAAACACTTTTGCCCTTGTTTTGGATTCTAACTTGCATGATTTGAATGAAACTAACCCAGACTGACGCTGTTTTCAGCAGAACTGCCATGATGTTGTTTTATGTGTAGAAAACAAAAGTTCTCGGAATGTCCTGAAAATCCATGGAGGCACTTTTTGGAAAATATAAAAAATACTGGCGAAAGAATCAAGACTAGGGGGCGCACACCCTGTCCATGAGGGTGGGGGGCGCGCCCCCCTGTCTCGTGGGCCCCCTGAGGCTCCGCCGACCTCAACTCCAACTCCATATATTCCGTCTCGCGGAGAAAAAAATCAGAGAGAAAGTTTCATCGCGTTTTACGATACAGAGCCGCCGCCAAGCCCTAATCTCTCTCGGGAGGGCCCATTTGGAGTTCGTTCGGGGCTCCGGAGAGGGGGATTCGTCACCGTCGTCATCATCAACCATCCTCCATCACCAATTTCATGATGCTCACCGCCGTGCTTCGAAGCATACTAACAAATAATCATGTCCTATCAAAATAGCATAGCCAAAGAAAGCTTATCCCTACAAAATCATATAGTTAGGCCATGCTTCATTTTCATTACACAAAAGACTCCCATCATGCTCAACCCCGGTTTCAGCCAAGCAATTGGTTCATAATTTTTAACGCGCTTCAGCTTTTTCAACTCTTACGCGATACATGAGCGCAAGCCATGGACATAGCACTATGGTGGTAAATGGTGGTGGTTGTGAGGACAAAAAGGGAGAAGATAGTCTCACATCAACTAGGCGTATCAACGGGCTATGGAGATGCCCATCAATAGATATCAATGTGAATGAGTAGGGATTGCCATGCAACGGATTCACTAGAGCTATAAATATATGAAAGCTCAACAAAAGAAACTAAGTGGGTGTGCATCCAACTTGCTTGCTCACGAAGACCTAGGGCATTTTGAGGAAGCCCATCATTGGAATACACAAGCCAAGTTCTATAATGAAAAATTCCCACTTATTATATGAAAGTGACAACATAGGAGACTTTCTATGAAGACCATGGTGTTACTTCGAAGCACAAGTGTGGAAAAGAGATAGTAGCATTGTCCCTTCTCTCTTTTTCTCTCATTTTATTTATTATTTTTCTCTTTTTTTATTTTTCTCTTTTTTTTCTTTGGCCTTTATTTTTTTCTTCTTTTTGGCCTTTCTCTTTTTTTTCTTTTTTTCTTTTTGTAAAGTGCGAAGTCTCATCCCGACTTGTGGGGGAATCATAGTCTTCATCATCCTTTCCTCACTGGGACAATGCTCTAATAATGAAGATCATCACACTTTTATTGATTTACAACTCAAGAATTACAACTCAAAGCTAGAACAAGATATGACTCTATATGAATGCCTTTGGCGGTGTACCGGGATATGCAATGAATCAAGAGCGACATGTATGAAAATTATGAAGGTGGCTTTGCCACAAATACGATGTCAACTACATGTTCATGCAAAGAGCAATATGACAATGATGAAGTGTGTCATAATAAACGGAATGGTGGAAAGTTGCATGGCAATATATCTCGGAATGGCTATGGAAATGCCATAATAGGTAGGTATGGTGGCTGTTTTGAGGAATGTAAATAATGGGTGCATGATACCGGTGAAAGTTGCGCGGTATAATAGAGGCTAGCAAAGTGGAAGGATGAGTGTGCGTATATCCATGGACTCACATTAGTCATAAAGAACTCATATACTTATTGCAAAATTCTACTCGCCCTCGAAGCAAAGTACTACTTCGCATGCTCCTAGGGGAAGGGTTGGTAGGATTTAACCATCGCACGATCCCGAATTCCACTCATAAGGAAGGCAATTAAAAGAGCACCTCATGCAACAAATTTGTCACACAACTTTTACCATACGCGCATGCTACGGGACTTGCCAGCTTCAACACAAGTATTTCTCAATTTCATAATTACCCGCTAGCACGACTCTAACATTACTACCTCTATATCTCAAAACAATTATCAAGCATCAAATTGATCCTAGTGTTTTATGCACTTTCTATGATAGTTTTTATTATACCCAACTTGGATGCTCATCATTCTAGGACCAATTTTATAACCATAGAAAATACCATGCTGTTCTAAAATACTCTCAAAATAATATAAGTGAAGCATGAGAGACTAGCAATTTCTTCAAAATTAAGCCACCGCCGTGCTCTAAAAGATATAAGTGAAGCACTAGAGCAAAAGTTAGCAAGCTCAAAAGATATAAGTGAAGAACATAGAGTATTCTAGCAAGTTCTAATCAAGTGGGCTTCTCCCAAAAGTTGTGTACAGCAAGTATGATTGTGGTAAACTAAAAAGCAAAGACTAATATAATACACGACGCTCCAAGCAAAACACATATCATGTGGCGAATAAAAATATAGCTCCAAGTAAAGTTACCAATGAACGGAGACCAAAGAGGGGATGCCTTCCCGGGGCATCCCCAAGCTTAGGCTTTTGGCTATTCTTTAATATCTTGGGGTGCCATGGGCATCCCCAATCTTAGGCTCTTGCCACTCCTTATTCCATAGTCCATCAAAGCTTTACCCAAAACTTGAAAATTTCACAACACAAAACTCAACAGGAACTCTCATAAGCTCCGTTAGTGAAAGAAAACAAAACCACCACATAAGGTACTGTAATGAACTCATTATTTATTTATTTTGGTGTTAAACCTACTGTATTCCACCTTCTCTATGGTTTATAAACTATTTTACTAGCCATAGATGCTTCAAAATAAGCAAACAACACACGAAAACCACAATATGTCAAAAACAGAATAGTCTGTAGCAATCTGTAACTAACGCAAACTTCTGGAACTTTAAAACTTCTACCAAAATAGGAAGTCCTGGAAAATTTGTCTGTTGATCAACAGCAAAAATAATCAACGCAAAAGCACGTTTCTGTGATTTAACAAAACTAATTTCGTACGTGCAAAGTTTCTGTTTTTCAGCAGAATCAAATCAACTATCATCATAGGTTATCCTATAGGTTCTACTTGTCACAAACACTAATTAAAAGATAAAAACACATCTAAACAGAAGGTAGATGCAAAATTTATTACTAAAGAGGAACTAAAACAAAAAACACAAATAAAATTGGGTTGCTTCCCAACTAGCGCTATCGTTTAACGCCCCTAGCTAGGTATAAAAACGAAGATAGATCTAAGTAGTGCCATAATAATAAGATAGATCTTGAAAACTCATCTCATATTCTCTACGTTCAACAACTAGTTTTCTTTGAGGCAAGCAAAAGTAATCAAAAGGGCTAAATTTAGTGGGACAAAAGTCCCCAAGATCAATCTCAGGAGGAACGGGTTCCTCCTTTGGCCCTTCATAATGCATAACTAATTCATCACTAAAAGCATTCTCTTGGCAAAATCTCGTGAGCCTATACTCAAGAGAGTATCCTCGCTTATTATTTCGAAGAGAAAAATCATTATTAAGTTCGGAAATTGTATCAACCAAGACATTGGTAGGAACCTTTTTTCTAAGGTTTTCATTGAAAGCAACATAGTCCGAAGATTGAAAACGCCTAATTTCCTCTTGATCAAAGAGGACCGCCTCTATGGGAGGACGACCGGCGTCCACCCTATAGTGCGCAAACATTTCTTTGGCCTCTCTTATTATAAATCTAAACTCATGAGCCAGAAAGATAGTAACAGCGCGCTTAACAGAAGAATGCTCAATATTGGAAAATTCTAGGAAAATTCTTTGTATGCAAGGATGCATATGCATAAATGGTCTTTCAAGTTCAACTACAAGCATGGCGATAGCATCCGCAAGACTACTAGTTCTATGAAGAATAGAACCACCCATGGAAGGTAAAGCACCAGCACAAGTAAAGAAATCTTGAATAACACTTTTTCCAATAATGTTAGCACTACCGATTCGAAACTTTTTAGTATGCAAGATAGGGGGTTCTTCAGCCGGAGCTTCAGAATTTTCCATGTTATTATTATTGTCCATATCCATGACAATCTCCCCAATTTCAGACATAACGACAAACAAAAGCAAGGAGGAAGATAGCAAGCGAAAGAGAGGAGAAGATTGGGAAAGAGAGGGCAAATGAAACGACAAGGGTGAAGTGGGGGAGAGGAAAACGAGAGGCAAATGGAAAATAATGTAAATGCGAGGGAGATGAGTTTGTGATGGGTACTTGGTATGTCTTGACTTGAGCGAAGACCTCCCCGGCAACGGCGCCAGAAATCTTTCTTCCTACGTCTTGAGCTTGCATTGGTTTTCTTGAAGAGGAAAGGGTGATGCAGCAATAGTAGCATAAGTATTTCCCTTAGTTTTTGAGAACCAAGGTATCAATGCAGTAGGAGGCTCCTCAAAAGTCCCACGCACCTACACAAACAAACAAAGAACTCGCAACCAACGTAATAAAGGGGTTGTCAAACCCTTCATGGCCACTTGCGAAAGTGAGATCTAATAGAGATAGTATGATAAGATAAATATATTTTTGGTATTTTATAATATAGATGCAAAAAGTAAAGATACAAATAAAAAAAGATTGAAAGCTTATATGATAAAAGATAGACCCGGGGGACATAGGTTTCACTAGTGGCTTCTCTCAAGATAGCATAAGTATTACGGTGGGTGAACAAATTACTGTCGAGCAATTGATAGAAAAGTGAATAATTATGAGATTATCTAGGCATGATCATGTATATAGGCATCACGTCCATGACAAGTAGACCGACTCCTGCCTGCATCTACTACTATTACTCCACACATCGACCGCTATCCAGCATGCATCTAGAGTATTAAGTTCATAAGAACAGAGTAACGCATTAATAAAGATGACATGATGTAGAGGGATAAAATCATGCAATATGATATAAACCCCATCTTTTTATCCTCGATGGCAACAATACAATACGTGCCTTGCAACCCTTTCTATCACTGGGTAAGGACACCGCAAGATTGAACCCAAAGCTAAGCACTTCTCCCATGGCAAGAAAGATCAATCAAGTAGGCCAAACCAAACTAATAATTCGAAGAGACTTGCAAAGATAACTCAATCATACATAAAAGAATTCAGAGAAGATTCAAATATTATTCATAAATAAACTTGATCATAAACCCACAATTCATCGGATCTCGACAAACACACTGCAAAAAGAGTTTACATCGAATAGATCTCCACAACAGAGGGGGAGAACATTGTATTGAGATCCAAAAAGAGAGAAGAAGCCATCTAGCATATAACTATGGACCCGAAGGTCTGTGGTAAACTACTCACAACTCATCGGAGGGGCTATGGTGTTGATGTAGAAGCCCTCCATGGTCGATTCCCCCTCCGATGGAGCACCGACGAAGGATCCAAGATGGGATCTCGCGGATACATAAGGTTACGGCAGTGGAAATTGTTTTTTCGTTGGATCTCTGGATGTTTTCGGGGTTCATAGGTATATATAGGAGGAAGAAGTACGTCGGTGGCAGCCTGTGCGGCCCAGGAGACAGGGGCGCGCCCAGGAGGGGTGGGCACGCTCTCCTATCTCCTGGCCGCCTAGTTTGCCTCTTGACTTGCACTCCAAGTCCCCCGGATCACGTTCGTTCCAAAAATCACGCTCCCAAAGGTTTCATTCCATTTGGACTCCATTTGATATTCCTTTTCTTCGAAATACTGAAATAGGCAAAAAAAACAGCAATACGGGTTGGGCCTCTAGTTAGTAGGTTAGTCCCAAAAATGATATAAATGTGTAAAATAAAGCCCATAAACATCCAAAAGGGGTGATATAATAGCACGAAACTATAAAAAATTATAGATATGTTGGAGATGTATCACACCGCACACCCGACAGGAACAAGCGAACATTAGGGCCGCGCTCACTGTGGCTCGGGAGCTGCTGCGGTCTAGGTTGCAGGAGAGCGGCCGAGATGTGCTGCTGGAGCGAATTGCCGAGCTCCTGGATGCCGTAGCTTCGGGGGGCCTCCCTTCTGTGTCCAGCTTTCACCCCAGGCCCTGGCCGGATCACGCAGCGGGCCCATCCGCCCCCGTGCACCCTCAGGCGCGCCCCAAGGCTTCATCGACACCAGCTCAACCATCGGCGTCGGGCGTCAAGCTACACCAGCACCACCCTCGGTGAGCGAGGGCATGCGCAATACCGCCTACGGCCCGGGCGGGCCGCCGCCTTACCATCCCCAAGACGGCGCGTTAGGCCAGGCCACATGGAGCATGGGGCACTACGGCAAAGTCTTCGGGGCGGCGACCTCGGAGGCTTACATGCCCCACATGGTGGATTGGGAGTACGCGCTGGAAGACGACCCTGGCTCATTTCTCGGGTCAGGCTAGGAGGAAGAGACGCCAGAAGCCGAGCCTTTTCAAGAGCCTCAAGGAAGCCTCACCAACCATGCTGGCAGCAGCAGCTATCGAGTACCGCTAATTACTCAGGAGCAAGCTTATGCTAACCATGGGTCGCAGGAAGTTCAGGTCACTACAGCGGAAGGCTGCCCTAGCTCGGCAGCCTCCCTTCCGCCAGGAGGGGTGCACTGGGGGCTACAGGAGAGGGGCTGGGAGCCAGGCCCCTCCCCACAGTGCACGGAGGAAGGCATTCCCCGGAGGTAGGCTCTCTGTCGGGGTGGTGCTGCAAAGCCTGCCCTGGCAGAGGACCCGTGGTCGCCGAGGGAACCGCTGGCGTCCCCTTTGCCCCATTGGCGTCGTCCTTGGTCTCCGACTGCCATCAATGGTGGTCGACGGTGGCGCAAGGCGGGGCCCTCGACTGGCGATATGAAGCAAGGCCCGGTGCCTATGAAGAAGGCCCCGTGCCTGTGAAGCTCGCCGCCCGTGACACTCTCATGTAATAATGAGTTGGGGTTGTACACGCCCCAGAGTGTCCGAAGACCCGCCCTCGGGCCTTGGGGCTCCCTCCCATGCCCAGTGGTAGCACTTGGCTCCGCGCTAGTGAGAAGAGGTCGAAGACAAGACTAGGTGCCGGACGCGACCTTTTTTTTGCCTCCCTTTCTGTGGTTGAGCTTCCTTGCTTCGGATTTAAGTTGAAGTTGAATTTGCGTTTATGTATGCGGGGGGGGTGTCTTTTCTCGTTCGTGTGATTTCTTGTGTTCTAGTTTCTACCCTAGTTGGAATTTGCACTAGCTACCTCCCCCTCGTGAGCCTCTAGCGGGCGGAGCTGGGCCAAGCGCACGCGCGCATGCTGTCCCGCGGCCGGTGTCGGGGTCAAAACTGGCGGATCTCGGGTAGGAGGTCCGCAACTGTGCGTCTAAGGCTAATGGTAACACGAGGCGGGGGACACAATGTTTACCCAGGTTCGGGCCCTTGCTACGTCTTGAGCTTGCGTTGGTTTTCCTCGAAGAGGAGAGGGTGATGCAGCAAAGTGTAGCATAAGTATTTACCTCAGTTTTGAGAACCAAGGTATCAATCCAGTAGGAGGCTCCTAAAAAGTCCCACGCACCTACACAAACAAACTGAGAACTTGTAACCAACGCAATAAAGGGGTTGTCAATCCCTTCACGGCCACTTGCGAAAGTGAGATCTAATAATGATAGTATGATAAGATAAATATATTTTTGGTATTTTATAAGATAGATGCAAAAAGTAAAGATGCAAATAAAGTAGATGGAAAGCAAATATGATAAGAGATAGACCCGGGGGCCATAGGTTTCACTAGAGGCTTTTCTCAAGATAGCATAAGTATTACGGTGGGTGAACAAATTACTGTCGAGCAATTGATAGAAAAGTGCATAGTTATGAGATTATCTAGGCATGATCATGTATATAGGCATCACGGCCATAACAAGTAGACCGACTCCTGCCTGCATCTACTACTATTACTCCACACATCGACCGCTATCTAGCATGCATCTAGAGTATTAAGTTCATAAGAACAGAGAACGCATTATGCAAGATGACATGATGTAGAGGGATAAACACATGCAATATGATATAAACCCCATCTTGTTATCCTCGATGGCAAAAATACAATACGTGTCTTGCAACCCTTTCTGTCACTGGGTAAGAACACCGCAAGATTGAACCCAAAGCTAAGCACTTCTCCCATGGCAAGAAAGACCAATCTAGTAGGACAAACCAAACTGATAATTCGAAGAGACTTGCAAAGATAACTCAATCATACATAAAAGAATTCAGAGAAGATTCAAATATTATTCATATATAAACTTGATCATAAACCCACAATTCATCGGATCTCGACAAACACACCGCAAAAAGAGTTTACATCAAATAGATCTCCACAAGAGAGGGGGAGAACATTGTATTGAGATCCAAAAAGAGAGAAGAAGCCATCTAGCTAATAACTATGGACCCGTAGGTCTGTGGTAAACTACTCACAACTCATCGGAGGGGCAAGGATGTTGATGTAGAGGCCCTCCGTGGTTGCTTCCCCCTACGGTAGAGTGCCGGCAAGGGCTCCAAGATGGGATCTCACGGATACAGAAGGTTACGGCGGTGGAAATTGTGTTTCGTGGTGCTGCTGGATGTTTTCGGGGTACGTAGGTATATATAGGAGGAAGAAGTACGTCGGTGGCCGCCCGAGGGGCCCACAAGACAGGGGCGCACCCTATAGGGGGGAGGGGCGCCCTCCTATCTCGTGGGGCCCTCGGAGCTTTCTTGACTTGCACTCCAGGCTCTCCGGATCAGATTTGTTCCAAAAATAACGCTCCCGAAGGTTTCATTCTGTTTGGACTCCGTTTGATATTCCTTTTCTTCGAAATACTGAAATAGGCAAAAAAACAGCAATATGGGTTGGGCCTCCGGTTAATAGGTTAGTCCCAAAAATAATATAAATGTGTAAAATAAAGCCCATAAACATCCAAAAGGGGTAATATAATAGCATGGAACAATCAAAAATTGTAGATACGTTGGAGACGTATCAAGCATCCCCAAGCTTAATTCCTGTTCGTCCTCGAGTAGGTAAATGATAAAAAAGAAATTTTTGATGTGGAATGCTACCTAGCATAATTCATAATGTAATTTTCTTTATTGTGGCATGAATGTTCAGATCCAATTGAATACAAAATAAAAGTTCATATTGACATAAGAAATAGTAATACTTCAAGCATACTAATCAAAGTAATCATGTCTTCTCAAAATAACATGGCTAAAGAAAGTTATCCCTACAAAATCATATAGTCTGGATATGCTCTATCTTCATCACACAAAGTATTTAATCATGCACAACCCCGATGACAAGCCAAGCAATTGTTTCATACTTTAATAATCTCAAACTTTTTCAACTTTCACGCAATACATGAGCGTGAGTCATGGACATAGCACTATATGTGGAATAGAATGGTGGTTATGGAGAAGACAAAAAAGGAGAAGATAGTCTCACATCAACTAGGCGTATCAACAGGCTATGGAGATGCCCATTAATAGATATCAATGTGAGTGAGTAGGGATTGCCATGCAACGGATGCACTAGAGCTATAAATATATGAAAGCTCAATAAAAGAAACTAAGTGGGGTGGAACCAACTTGCTTGCTCACGAAGACCTATGGCACTTTGAGGAAGCCCATCATTGGAATATACAAGGCAAGTTCTATAATGAAAAATTCCCACTAGTATATGAAAGTGACAACATATGAGACTCTCTAATATGAAGATCATGGTGCTATTTTGAAGCACAAGTGTGGAAAAAGAGATAGTAGCATTGTCCCTTCTCTCTTTTTCTCTCATTTTATTATATTTTTTCTTTCTTTTTTTCTCCTTTTTTTTCTTTGGCCTTCTTTTTTTCTTTTGGCCTTTCTCTTTTTTTCTCTTTTTCTATTTTTTCTTTTTGTGAAGTTCGAAGTCTCATCCCGACTTGTGGGGGAATCATAGTCTTCATCATCCTTTCCTCACTAGGACAATGCTCTAATAATGAAGATCATCACACGTTTATGGATTTACAACTCAAAGCTAGAACAATATATGACTCTATATGAATGCCTCCGGCGGTGTACCGAGATATGCAATGAATCAAGAGCGACATGTATGAAAATTATGAAGGTGGCCTTGCCACAAATACAATGTCAACTACATGATCATGCAAAAAGCCATATGACAAAAGTAATGTGTGTCATATGAACGGAACGGTGGAAAGTTGCATGGCAATATATCTCAGAATGGCTATGGAAATGCCATAATAGGTAGGTATGGTGGCTGTTTTGAGGAAGGTAAATGGTGGGTGTATGGTACCGGCGAAAGTTGCGCGGTACAAGAGAGGCTAGCAATGGTGGAAGGGTGAAAGAGTGCGTATAATCCATGGACTCAACATTAGTAAAAAGAACTCATATACTTGTTGCAAAAATTAAGAAGTCATCAAAAACCAAAGTACTATGCGCATGCTCCTAGGGGGATAGATTGGTAGGAAAAGACCATCGCTCGTCCCCGACCGCCAGTCATAAGGAAGACAATCAATAAATAAAATTGTGCTCGAACTTCATCACAAAGCGCTTCACCATACGTGCATGTTACGGGAATCACAAACTTCAACACAAGCATTCTTTAAATTCATAATCACCCAACTAGCATGACTTTAATATCACTACCTCCATATCTCAAAACAATTATCAAGCATCAAATTGATCATAGCATCCAATTCACTTTCTATGATAGTTTTTATTATACCCAACTTGGATGCTCCTCATTCTAGGACCAACTTTATGATCATAGCAAATACCATGCTGTTCTAAAAGACTCTCAAAATGATATAAGTGAAGCATGAGAGACTAGTAATTTCTTCAAAATTAAGACACCACCGTGCTCTAAAAGATATAAGTGAAGCACTAGAGCAAAAACTATTAAGCTCAAAAGATATAAGTGAAACACAAAAAGTATTCTAGCAAATTCTAATCAAATAGGCTTCTCCCAAAAGGTGTGTACAGCAAGGATGATTATGGTAAACTAAAAGGCAAATACTAATATAATACATGACGCTCCAAGCAAAACACATATCATGTGGTGAATAAAAATATAGCTCCAAGTAAAGTTACCAATGAACGAAGACGAAAGAGGGGATGCCTTCCCGGGGCATCCCCAAGCTAAGGCTTTTGGCTATCCTTGAATATCTTGGGGTTCCATGGGCATCCCCAAGCATAGGCTCTTGCCACTCCATATTCCATTGTCCATAAAAGCTTTACCCAAAACTTGAAAACTTCACAACAGAAAACTCAACAGGAAATCTTATAAGCTCCGTTAGTGAAAGAAAACAAAACCACCACATAAGGTACTGCAATGAACTCATTCTTTATTTAATTTGGTGTTAAACCTACTGTATTAAAACTTCTTTATGGTTCATAAACTAATTTACTAGCCATAGGTGCATTGAAATAAGCAAACAACACACGAAAAACAGAATCTGTCAAAAACAAAACAGTCTATAGCAATCTGTAACTAACGCAAACTTCTGGAACTCTAAAAATCCTACCAAAATAGGAAGTCCTGGACAATTTGTCTGTTGGACAGAAGCAAAAAGAATCAACGCAAAATCACGTTCCTGTGATTTAAAAAAATTATATTCGTGCGTGCAAAGTTTCTGTTTTTCAGCAGAATCAAATCAACTATCATCGTAGGTTATCCTATAGGTTCTACTTGGCATAAACACTAATTAAAAGATAAAAACACATCTATCCAGAAGGTAGATGCAAGATTTATTAGTAAAAAGGAGCAAAAACAAAAAACATAAATAAAAATTGGGTTGCCTCCCAACTAGCGAAATCGTTTAACGCCCATAGCTAGGCATAAAAACATGGATAGATCTAACGAGTGCCATCTTTGGCACTAAATTCATCAATAGAGCTCTTGATAGATTCATAAGGTATTTTGACTTTCTTTCTTGGAAAGTGCTCCATGCCTTTCTTGAAGGGAAATTGGAATCTAATGTTCCCTTCCTTCATATCAATAATCGCACCAATTGCTCTAAGGAAAGGTCTACCAAGAATAATAGGGCAAGAAAGATTGCAATCTATATCAAGAAAGATAAAATCTACGGGCACCAAATTTCTATTTGCAATGATAAGAACATCATTGATCCTTCCCATAGGCTTTTTAATGGTGGAATCCGCAAGGTGCAAATTTAAAGAGCAATCATCAAGATCATGGTAACCTAGAATATCACAAAAAGTCTTAGGAATTGTGGAAACACTAGCACCCAAATCACACAAAGCAAAACACTCATAATATTTAATTCTAATCTTTATAGTAGGTTCCCACTCATCATTAAGTTTTCTAGGTATAGAGACTTCCAAATTAAGTTTTTCATCATAAGATTGCATCAAGGAACAATATGTTTGGTAAAAGCTTTATTTTGACTATAAGCATGAGGAGAATTAACAACGGATTGCAACAAGGAAATACAATCTTTTAAAGAGCAATTATCATAATCAAATTCCTTGAAATCCGAGATAGTAAGTTCAATATTATTAGAAGTTGAGGATTCTCCAATCTCACTTTTACCAAATTTAACATCAAGATCTAAAGACTCCGAATTTTTGGGACACCTTCTAGGCAAAGTTGATTCATCATCACTCCCATAATCATCCAAATTCATATTGCAAAACATAGATCTAATCGGAGATGCATCAATAACTTTAAGATCTTCATCATTTTTTTCATGTAATTTTTCTGGTTTAGCCGCCATCTTATTGACTAAGGTGACTTGCTTGTCAGAAATTTTGGCTATAGCATTTTTAAGCCGGGTGATTTGAGCGTTAACAACATAGAATTCTTTATTCATATCATCAAGCTCTTTGTTCATAAACCCCAAAAAACTTTTTTGTTCCTTAAGCTCTTTTCTAAAGAAATTATTATGCTCAAATTGCAAATTCATAAAGCTTCTAATATTTGATTCAATCTCATTCATCCTTCTGAGAAGGTGGTCAGGTCCCTTAGGCGCAGCCATAAGGTCAAACAAGCAAACAAGCACACAAAAGAAGGCAAGCGAAAAAGAGAGGAGGAGATTGGGAAAGAGAGGGCGAATAAAACGACAAGGGTGAAGTGGGGGAGAGGAAAACGAGAGGCAAATGGAAAATAATGTAAATGTGAGGGAGATGGGTTTGTGATGGGTACTTGGCATGTCTTGACTTGAGCGAAGACCTCCCTGGCAACGGCGCCAGAAATCCTTCTAGCTATGTCTTGAGCTTGCATTGGTTTTCCTCGAAGAGGAGAGGGTGATGCAGCAAAGTGTAGCGTAAGTATTTCCCTCAGTTTTGAGAACGAAGGTATCAATCCAATAGGAGGCTCCTCAAAAGTCCCACGCACCTACACAAACAAACTAAGACTCGCAACCAACGCAATAAAGGGGTTGTCAATCCCTTCACGGCCACTTGCGAAAGTGAGATCTAATAAAGATAGTATGATAAGATAAATATATTTTTGGTATTTTATAAGATAGATGTAAATAAAGTAGATGGAAAGCAAATATGATAAGATATAGACCCGGGGGCCATAGGTTTCACTAGAGGCTTCTCTCAAGATAACATAAGTATTACGGTGGGTGAACAAATTACTATCGAGCAATTGATAGAAAAGCGCATAGGTATGAGATTATCTAGGCATGATCATGTATATAGGCATCACGTCCATCACAAGTAGACCGACTCCTGCCTGCATCTACTACTATTACTCCACACATCGACCTCTATCCAGCATGCATCTAGAGTATTAAGTTCATAAGAACAGAGAACGCATTATGCAAGATGACATGATGTAGAGGGATAAACACATGCAATACGATATAAACCCCATCTTGTTATCCTCGATGGAAATAATACAATACGTGTCTTGCAACCCTTTCTGTCACTGGGTAAGAACACCGCAAGATTGAACCAAAGCTAAGCACTTCTCCCATGGCAAGAAAGACCAATCTAGTAGGCCAAACCAAACTGATAATTCGAAGAGACTTGCAAACATAACTCAATCATACATAAAAGAATTAAGAGAAGATTCAAATATTATTCATAGACAAACTTGATCATAAACCCACAATTCATCAGATCTCGACAAACACACCGCAAAAAGAGTTTACATCAAATAGATCTCCACAAGAGAGGGGGAGAACATTGTATTGAGATCCAAAAGAGAGAAGAAGCCATCTAGCTAATAGCTATGGACCCGTAGGTCTGTGGTAAACTACTCACAACTCATCGGAGGGGCAAGGATGTTGATGTAGAGGCCCTCCGTGGTTGCTTCCCCCTCCGACAGAGTGCCGGCAAGGGCTCCAAGATGGGATCTCACGGATACAGAAGGTTACGGCGGTGGAAATTGTGTTTCGTGGTGCTCCTGGATGTTTTCGGGGTACGTAGGTATATATAGGAGGAACAAGTACGTCGGTGGCCGCCCGAGGGGCCCACGAGACAGGGGGCACGCCCTACAGGGGGAGGGGCGCCCTCCTATCTCGTGGGGCCCTCGGAGCTTTCTTGACTTGCACTCCAGGCTCTCCGGATCAGATTTGTTCCAAAAATAATGCTCCCGAAGGTTTCATTCTGTTTGGACTCCGTTTGATATTCCTTTTCTTCGAAATACTGAAATAGGCAAAAAAACAGCAATATGGGTTGGGCCTCCGGTTAATAGGTTAGTCCCAAAAATAATATAAATGTGCAAAATAAAGCCCATAAACATCCAAAAGGGGTAATATAATAGCATGGAACAATCAAAAATTGTAGATACGTTGGAGACGCATCAAGCATCCCCAAGCTTAATTCATGTTCGTCCTCGAGTAGGTAAATGATAAAAAAGAAATTTTTGATGTGGAATGCTACCTAGCATAATTCATAATGTAATTTTCTTTATTGTGGCATGAATGTTCGGATCCAATTGAATACAAAATAAAAGTTCATATTGACATAAGAAATAGTAATACTTCAAGCATCCTAATCAAAGTAATCATGTCTTCTCAAAATAAATGGCTAAATAAAGTTATCCCTACAAAATCATATAGTCTGGATATGCTCTATCTTCATCACACAAAGTATTTAATCATGCACAACCCGATGACAAGCCAAGCAATTGTTTCATACTTTAATAATCTCAACCTTTTTCAACTTCCACGCAATACATGAGCGTGAGCCATGGACATAGCACTATATGTGGAATAGAATGGTGGTTGTGGAGAAGACAAAAAAGGAGAAGATAGTCTCACATCAACTAGGCGTATCAACGGGCTATGGAGACGCCCATTAATAGATATCAATGTGAGTGAGTAGGGATTGCCATGCAACGGATGCACTAGAGCTATAAATATATGAAAGCTCAATAAAAGAAAGTAAGTGGGGTCGATCCAACTTGCTTGCTCACGAAGACCTATGGCACTTTGAGGAAGCCCATCATTGGAATATACAAGCCAAGTTCAATAATGAAAAATTCCCACTAGTATATGAAAGTGACAGCATATGAGACTCTCTAATATGAAGATCATGGTGCTATTTTGAAGCACAAGTGTGGAAAAAGAGATAGTAGCATTGTCCCTTCTCTCTTTTTCTCTCATTTTATTATATTTTTTCTTTCTTTTTTTCTCCTTTTTTTTCTTTGGCCTTCTTTTTTTCTTTTGTCCTTTCTCTTTTTTTCTCTTTTTCTATTTTTTCTTTTTGTGAAGTTCGAAGTCTCATCCCGACTTGTGGGGGAATCATAGTCTTCATCATCCTTTCCTCACTAGGACAATGCTCTAATAATGAAGATCATCACACGTTTATGGATTTACAACTCAAAGCTAGGACAATATATGACTCTATATGAATGCCTCCGGCGGTGTACCGAGATATGCAATGAATCAAGAGCGACATGTATGAAAATTATGAAGGTGGCCTTGCCACAAATACAATGTCAACTACATGATCATGCAAAAAGCCATATGACAAAAGTAATGTGTGTCATATGAACGGAATGGTGGAAAGTTGCATGGCAATATATCTTAGAATGGCTATGGAAATGCCATAATAGGTAGGTATGGTGGCTGTTTTGAGGAATGTAAATGGTGGGTGTATGGTACCGGCGAAAGTTGTGCGGTACAAGAGAGGCTAGCAATGGTGGAAGGGTGAAAGAGTGCGTATAATCCATGGACTCAACATTAGTAAAAAGAACTCATATACTTGTTGCAAAAATTAAGAAGTCATCAAAAACCAAAGTACTATGCGCATGCTCCTAGGGGGATAGATTGGTAGGAAAAGACCATCGCTCGTCCCCGACCGCCAGTCATAAGGAAGACAATCAATAAATAAAATTGTGCTCGAACTTCATCACAAAGCGCTTCACCATACGTGCATGTTACGGGAATCACAAACTTCAACACAAGCATTCTTTAAATTCATAATCACCCAACTAGCATGACTTTAATATCACTACCTCCATATCTCAAAACAATTATCAAGCATCAAATTGATCATAGCATCCAATTCACTTTCTATGATAGTTTTTATTATACCCAACTTGGATGCTCCTCATTCTAGGACCAACTTTATGATCATAGCAAATACCATGCTGTTCTAAAAGACTCTCAAAATGATATAAGTGAAGCATGAGAGACTAGTAATTTCTTCAAAATTAAGACACCACCGTGCTCTAAAAGATATAAGTGAAGCACTAGAGCAAAAACTATTAAGCTCAAAAGATATAAGTGAAACACAAAAAGTATTCTAGCAAATTCTAATCAAATAGGCTTCTCCCAAAAGGTGTGTACAGCAAGGATGATTGTGGTAAACTAAAAGGCAAATACTAATATAATACATGACGCTCCAAGCAAAACACATATCATGTGGCGAATAAAAATATAGCTCCAAGTAAAGTTACCAATGAACGAAGACGAAAGAGGGGATGCCTTCCCGGGGCATCCCCAAGCTAAGGCTTTTGGCTATCCTTGAATATCTTGGGGTTCCATGGGCATCCCCAAGCATAGGCTCTTGCCACTCCATATTCCATTGTCCATAAAAGCTTTACCCAAAACTTGAAAACTTCACAACAGAAAACTCAACAGGAAATCTTATAAGCTCCGTTAGTGAAAGAAAACAAAACCACCACATAAGGTACTGCAATGAACTCATTCTTTATTTAATTTGGTGTTAAACCTACTGTATTAAAACTTCTTTATGGTTTATAAACTAATTTACTAGCCATAGATGCATTGAAATAAGCAAACAACACACGAAAAACAGAATCTGTCAAAAACAAAACAGTCTGTAGCAATCTGTAACTAACGCAAACTTCTGGAACTCTAAAAATCCTACCAAAATAGGAAGTCCTGGACAATTTGTCTGTTGGACAGAAGCAAAAAGAATCAACGCAAAATCACGTTCCTGTGATTTAAAAAAAGTATATTCGTGCGTGCAAAGTTTTTGTTTTTCAGCAGAATCAAATCAACTATCATCGTAGGTTATCCTATAGGTTCTACTTGGCATAAACACTAATTAAAAGATAAAAACACATCTATCCAGAAGGTAGATGCAAGATTTATTAGTAAAAAGGAGCAAAAACAAAAAACATAAATAAAAATTGGGTTGCCTCCCAACTAGCGAAATCGTTTAACGCCCATAGCTAGGCATAAAAACATGGATAGATCTAACGAGTGCCATCTTTGGCACTAAATTCATTAATAGAGCGCTTGATAGATTCATAAGGTAATTTGACTCTCTTTCTTGGAAAGTGCTCCATGTCTTTCTTTAAGGGAAATTGGAATCTAATGTTCCCTTCCTTCATATCAATAATCGCACCAATCGTTCTAAGGAAAGATCTACCAAGAATAATAGGGCAAGAAAGATTGCAATCTATATCAAGAAAGATAAAATCTACGGGCACCAAATTTCTATTTGCAATGATAAGAACATCATTGATCCTTCCCATAGGCTTTTTAATGGTGGAATCCGCAAGGTGCAAATTTAAAGAGCAATCATCAAGATCAAGGAAACCTAGAATATCACAAAAAGTTTTAGGAATTGTGGAAACACTAGCACCCAAATCACACAAAGCAAAACACTCATAATCTTTAATTCTAATCTTTATAGTAGGTTCCCACTCATCATTAAGTTTTCTAGGTATAGAGACTTCCAAATTATGTTTTTCATCATAAGATTGCATCAAGGCATCAACAATATGTTTGGTAAAAGCTTTATTTTGACTATAAGCATGAGGAGAATTAACAACGGATTGCAACAAGGAAATACAATCTTTTAAAGAGCAATTATCATAATCAAATTCCTTGAAATCCGAGATAGTAAGTTCAATATTATTAGAAGTTGAGGATTCTCCAATCTCACTTTTACCAAATTTAACATCAAGATCTAAAGACTCCAAATTTTTGGGACACCTTATAGGCAAAGTTGATTCATCATCACTCCCATAATCATCCAAATTCATATTGCAAAACATAGATCTAATCGGAGATGCATCAATAACTTTAAGATCCTCATCATTATTTTCATGTAATTTTTCTGGTTTAGCCGCCATCTTATTGACTAAGGTGGCTTGCTTGTCAGAAATTTTGGCTATAGCATTTTTAAGCCGGGTGATTTGAGCGTTAAAACCATAGAATTCTTTATTCATATCATCAAGCTCTTTGTTCATAAACCCCAAAAAACTTTTTTGTTCCTTAAGCTCTTTTCTAAAGAAATTATTAAGCTCAAATTGCAAATTCATAAAGTTTCTAATATTTGATTCAATCTCATCCATCCTTCTGAGAAGGTGGTCAGGTCCCTTAGGCGCAGCCATAAGGTCAAACAAGCAAACAAGCACACAAAAGAAGGCAAGCGAAAAAGAGAGGAGGAGATTGGGAAAGAGAGGGAGAATAAAACAGCAAGGGTGAAGTGGGGGAGAGGAAAACGAGAGGCAAATGGCAAATAATGTAAATGCGAGGGAGATGGGTTTGTGATGGGTACTTGGTATGTCTTGACTTGAGCGAAGACCTCCCCAGCAACGGCGCCAGAAATACTTCTTGCTACGTCTTGAGCTTGCATTGGTTTTCCTCGAAGAGGAGAGGGTGATGCAGCAAAGTGTAGCGTAAGTATTTCCCTCAGTTTTGAGAGCGAAGGTATCAATCCAGTAGGAGGCTCCTCAAAAGTCCCACGCACCTACACAAACAAACTAAGAACTCGCAACCAATCCAATAAAGGGGTTGTCAATCCCTTCACGGCCACTTGCGGAAGTGAGATCTAATAAAGATAGTATGATAAGATAAATATATTTTTGGTATTTTATAAGATAGATGCAAATAAAGTAGATGGAAAGCAAATATGATAAGAGATAGACCCGGGGGCCATAGGTTTCACTAGAGGCTTCTCTCAAGATAGCATAACTATTACGGTGGGTGAACAAATTACTGTCGAGCAATTGATAGAAAAGCACATAGTTATGAGATTATCTAGGTATGATCATGTATATAGGCATCACGTCCATAGCAAGTAGACCGACTCCTGCCTGCACCTACTACTATTACTCCACACATCGACCGCTATCCAGCTTGCATCTAGAGTATTAAGTTCATAAGAACAGAGAATGCATTATGCAAGATGATAAACACATGCAATATGATATAAACCCCATCTTGTTATCCTCGATGGCAACAATACAATACGTGTCTTGCAACCCTTTCTGTCACTGGGTAAGAACAACGCAAGATTGAACCCAAAGCTAAGCACTTCTCCCATGGCAAGAAAGACCAATCTAGTAGGCCAAACCAAACTGAAAATTCGAAGAGACTTGCAAAGATAACTCAATCATACATAAAAGAATTCAGAGAAGATTCAAATATTATTCATGGATAAACTTGATCATAAACCCACAATTCATCGGATCTCCACAAACACACCACAAAAAGAGTTTACATCGAATAGATCTCCACAAGAGAGGGGGAGAACATTGTATGAGATCCAAAAAGAGAGAAGAAGCCATCTAGCTAATAACTATGGACCCGTAGGTCTGTGGTAAACTACTCACAACTCATCGGAGGGGCAAGGATGTTGATGTAGAGGCCCTCCGTGGTTGCTTCCCCCACCGGCAGAGTGCCGGCAAGGGCTCCAAGATGGGATCTCACGGATACAGAAGGTTACGACAATGGAAATTGTGTTTCGTGGTGCTCCTGGATGTTTTCGGGGTACGTAGGTATATATAGGGGGAAGAAGTATGTCGGTGGCCGCCCGAGGGGCCCACGAGACAGGGGTGCGCCCTACAGGGGGGCACGCCCTCCTATCTCATGGGGCCCTCGAAGCTTTCTTAACTTGCACTCCAGGCTCTCCGGATCAAATTTGTTCCAAAAATAACGCTCCCGAAGGTTTCATTCTGTTTGGACTCCGTTTGATATTCCTTTTCTTCGAAATACTGAAATAGGCAAAAAATAGCAATATGGGCTGGGCCTCCGGTTAATAGGTTAGTCCCAAAAATGATATAAATGTGTAAAATAAAGCCCATAAACATCCAAAAGGGGTAATATAATAGCATGGAACAATCAAAAATTGTAGATACGTTGGAGACGTATCAGCCCTCTTATGGAGGTAATATCCTACTTCCTGCTTGATTGATCTGGATGATATGAGTATTACAAGAGTTGATCTACCACGAGATCGTAGATGCTAAACCCAAGAAGCTAGCCTATGATTATGATTGTTGTTGTCCTACAGACTAAACCCTTCAGTTTATATAGACACTGAAGGGGGCTAGGGTTACACAGAGTCGGTTACAGAGAAGCAAATCTACATATCCGAATTGCCAAGCTTGCCTTCCACGCAAAGGAGAGTCCCACCCGGACATGGGACGAAGTCTTCAATCTAGTATCTTCAAAGTCCAATAGTCCGGCATAAGTACATAGTCCGGATGTCTGAGGACCCCCTAATCCAGGACTCCCTCAGTAGCCCCTGAACTAGGCTTCAATGACGATGAGTCCGGCGCGCAGATTGTCTTTGACATTGCAAGGCGGGTTCCTTCTCCGAATACTCCATAGAAGATCTCGAACAAAAGGATCTTGTCCAGCTCTGCAAAACAAATTCCACATACCACCGTAGAGAGCACAATATTCCACAAGTCTAATCCGCTGACAACATTTTCATAGCGTGACATCACGCTGCGGCCCGGTCATTATTCGAACCGTTTTTCCCAGCCTGCTACTTCACGTCTTGCGAGGCGGTTTCATTGGCACGTCTTATCGAAGCAGAGATCGTGTCCCCTTATCACGGGATTCTCATCAATACGGGTGTGGGTAACCCAACCGCGCCATCAACACGGCGCTTGGGGAATAAGCAAGTTTACAGGGCAAGTGGGGAGGCGCATGGTTTCTACCGCCTTTATAAAGAGATAAGGATTCCCCTTTTTCACCCACGCCTTCTTCTTCCTCTGCTCATCCATTCTCCCTTGCTCGAGCTCCAGCGCCCAAGTTCTCACCTTCTCTGTAAAGCCATTCCTAGCATGTCCAGAGCGGGAGGCAAGTGGATGGCCTCCTCCATTACGGAGGAGGACATCATGAAGCTTCGGGAGGCCGGATACCTTCCCGCAAACATCACGCACCAGCTTCCGGCTGAAGGGCAAATCGTCCCTACCCCTAAACCCCAGGAGAGGGTAGTGTTCCTCTCTCACTTTGTCCGCGGACTGGGATTCCCCCTCCACCCATTCATCCATGGACTTATGTTCTACTATGGGCTGGACTTCCATGATCTAGCCCCTAATTTCATCCTCAACATCTCGGTGTTTATCGTCGTGTGGAGGCCTTCCTCCGCATTATGCCCCACTTCGGCCTATGGCTGAAGACCTTCAACGTGAAGCCAAAGGTGGTGGTTGGCCAACAAGCGGAGTGCGGAGGCGCCATGGTGGGCAAGATGCCCAATGTCACCTGGCCTGAAGACTCCTTTGTGGAGCCGTGAAGGGGTGACAATCGGGGTGGTTCTACATCACCGAGCCGTGCGACACCAACTTGGCGGCAACCCCCAAATTTTGATCCAGCGTCCCCATGCGGCTCACCTCCTGGAAAGAGAAGGGCTTAGCCTGGGGCTCATCGGTGGAGCTGACCGAACTTCAGACCTGCGTCCAAAATATGATAGGCAAGAAAATCAAGCTTGTCAACATGGTCCTGGTCATGCTCATCCGCCGGATCCTTTCGTGTCAGAGACGGGCTTACAATATGTGGGAGTTCGACCCGGCCGAACACCATACATTGTGAGAGCTCTTCAACATGATGCACAAAGACATCTAGAAGGTGTTGTTCAAGGCCACCGAGGTACCACCGCCCATAACCGAAGATCGCGGACTCAGCGCAAAGCGCCCCGCCAATCCGGTAAGTTTTTTATATTTTGCAAGATGTGCCTTTCCCCAGCATATTCACGGGAGGAATCTAAGCCTCCATGCCAATTTAACAGGACTGGGTAGTGATAGCGGAGCGGATTGAGTGTCCGGCTCCGCTACCTGAAGATCAAGCATCGTCTCTTCTAACGAAGATGTTGTTTCTGGTGCCCTATGAGGTGCCGGAGAAGAAGGCCGCAGGGACCAGGAAAGGTCTCCGGCGCAAGGTTGTATTGGACGTGACGTCCGAAGACACCGAGGTGCACTCCTCCAACAAAGACGAGGAGGAGGAAGAGGAAATCCCTCCCCCCCAACCGGGGGGGGAGAAGAGAAAGGCTGCCCCGCAGGGGGAGGCCGAGGCGTCCGAGAAGGGAAAGACCTTCCTTCCGGACCACTCCACCACGGCCACATACATCGGCGAGGAGTGGTTGCTCAGGGACAAGCCCTTGGCTAAGTCATAAGTATCCGGACACTATAATACTTCCACTATGTTTTTATTTATTGCTTCTTATCATGCCGAACATGCATATGCAGTCCGGCCAAATCCCACGTCGAGGTATCCTCTTCGAAGGGGTCCCTGGGCCCGTCGGCGATGAACAACGATTCACTCCCGACAGCCTCCTCCCCCAGCCCCGCGGACGACACTGAGGTGTTGTCTCAGAGGATGCCGGACCAGGGGGAGACAATTCTGGAGACACCCCCAGGCGAAATCCCAGTCGCCGGGCACATGGGAGGGAAGACCCCCATGGATTCCGATAACGGGGGCCACAGCAAGTCTGGCCCCCAGCCGAATGCGGCTTCGGAAACCCAAGTGGTTCCGGATTCAGGCAGGCAGCCTCTCTCTAAGGAGGGCGAGCCGCCTGTACCAATGACCTCTGTCCATCCAGAGGCATCGGATAACTTGCTAGAAGCACTTTGCGGCGCTTCCATTGATGAAGAACACCGTACACTTATGAGTGCGGTGATTGAGAAGGTCCGGTCCGCCAAAAGCGGATTGACCGAAGCCTGTACCAGCCTCATAACAGGCTTTGAGGTAAGTAAAAAAATTGTGAGAAAATATCACAGTATAGACAGTAGCCCCTGATGCTCTGTTTGGTTTTCGGAAAGAAAGGCCGAACAGAGGATCAAATAACATCCGCAGGAGTCTAACAAAAGATGTCTATGTGAATAAGCAGGCGTCGCTGCTGGCCGCTGCTGCTCGTACTGCGGAGGTCTCCGGACTGAAGCGGGACCTGGAGCGGACCGAGGGAGAGCTCGGCCTCGTGAAGAGGCAGCTCGAGGAAAACAAAGGTACACAATACCCCGTCTGTATATTTAGAAAGGAAAAAATAGTTTCTGCTGATGAAAGCGTCATGAACTTTACTAGGGGCCACGATCGAAGTGGCGGCCCTTAAGATGGCACTGACTGAGGCCAAAGACAAAGCGGCCAAGGAGCACGCCGAGCGCGAGAAACAAGAGGCCCGAGTCAACGAGGTCCAGCAAGAGCTCCAGGATTTCGTCCAAAAATATGAGTCCTTCGAGCGAGACTCTAAAACGCAAGAGTCCGAGCTTGCGAAGGCCCTCCAGAGCGCACGAGACACCAAGGCCGAAGCCCAAAAGGCCCTCCAGGAGATTCAGGTGGCCAAGAAGATTGCGGCGGGTAAGGCATTCATTATGCAAGGCAAGCATGTGAAGGAGACTTTCCTTTTACTTACCCGAATTTGGAGCTCTCCGGGAGCATTCACAGATCTGCCGTGCAGCATATCTGATGCTGCAGAGTTCTACCGAGCTGAAGAAGGGAGCTCGACCGAACATCCGATGCCCTTGAGCGACCAGCTGAAGCAACTGGTCGAACTGCACAAGGCGGCCGAACTGGCCATGAAGGACCTCATAGTCCGGCTGTGGCCTGCCGAGCCCCTGCCCAGCAGCTACTTCGGCCTACTAAAGTGGCTTGTGAGTGCCTGTCCGCGACTTGAAGTTATAAAGCGGTCAGTTTGCATTGAAGGTGCACGAATGGCCTTCGCCCGCTCAAAAGTGCACTGGGCGAAGATGGATGCCGAGAAGCTGATGACCGAAGGGCCGCCAAAGAGCAAGGAGCAAAGCCACCCCGAAAAGTATTATGATAGTGTCCTGAAGGGCTCCTGCCTAGTGGCGGAGCAATGTGCGAAGGATGTAATCTTTGAGTGAGTTATCTCATTTTATCCTATAATATGAAACAAGTTCTTTTGCGCAATATAACGCTTGCTGATTTAAAATTTTACCTTCTGTGCGGCTGTTTATAAAATCTGAGAGTTGGCCAGTCGTTGGCTTCTGCCCCATGTAACTAGTACCGGGGTGTTTGAGATAAATCTAGACACTCTTTATCCAAATTTTTGGTCCTTTAAGGAGGTGTTTAGCGCAACGAACAAGACAATCGGACTATACAGCTTTATCACTCTCACTTAGCCATAGAAGTTCTATAATTTTAAATTTGGCGTAGCCCCTGGTATTCGGAAGGCTCAACTTGGGGCACTATACACGCCTAAATCAGACAAAGGCCAATTCCTCGCCCGAAGCAGAAAAAATCTTTATAGATTTGAGACCTCTCGAACAGCGACCAGCTCTCGCCGTATCATGACAGTCAGTTTTCGGCTTTCTCTACTGAGGTGCTCGTCCGGAAGAACCGGGACACAATCACGGTAGTTCTCCCTGTGCCACCTTAGCCGATATAGCGGAACATAAGGCAGCAAAACAGTGGAGCTGGACAAACCCAACTATTGACCCAAGACATGATTCGGAGCTGATGCATATAATGCTATAAGTTCGGGGTGCCGCACTGTCGAAAGTGTTCGGACTTTTCTTGTCGTGTTATGGGGTACACTGAAGCCCCTGGCGAGCTGAACGTACCAAAATGTACGGGTGCAATTTGTAGTAAATAAACAGTCAAGGAAAAATATAAAGAAATGTAATAATAAGCTGACGTTGTACATTATTTTCCATTGTTATTTGAATAATACGTCAAGGCGTATGTATACAAGTAGTGCGATAAGCAAAATAGGACAATTTGACATGTCCTAACCAAGAGCGAGCTGCGTGTGGGTATGTAAAACAGGTATAGCAATCATTATCAGAGACCACCTGGGGATTCCCTTGTACGTCAAAGCTCCTTGCCTCCTTGGTTTTTTCGTCCCGTGATGGGTCCGATAATTAGGCTATCGGAAATGCCTCCAAAAAAAGGCGACCTGAAAGAAAGAAGAGTGGTGAAGGTCTATGGATCCTGGGGCGGCTGAGCCGCATTGTGTACTGCATTCTAGCTATGCCTCCGTCTATGCCCATGGTATTTTAAGTGCGTAATTATGTACGCGCGACATAAATTCACTGCTTGACTGGGAATAGGACGAAGGCCGAATTGCTAGGCAAGCTCTGGACGTGCCGGACGATCCTGTTTGCAGAGTACTTCGGACTCGCTTGGTGGTGTCCGGGGGTTTTATTGCCGAATTGGAGGTCTGCCTAAGAAGGCTGCTCTGTACTTCTGCTGCGAGGGCCACAGTGTGCTCCTCCGTACGGAGGAAGCACTCTGTGTTTCCATTGACTGTTATAACCCCACGAGGTCCTGGCATTTTGAGCTTCAGGTATGTATAATGCGGTACCACATTGAATCTGGCAAATGCGGTTCGTCCGAGCAGTGCGTGGTAGCCACTGCGGAATGGGACGATATCGAAGATTAACTCCTCACTTAGGAAGTTGTCCGGAGATACGAAGACTACTTCCAGTGTGATTGAGCCCGTGCAACAGGCCTCTACACCTGGTATGACACCTTTAAAGGTGGTTTTGGTGGGTTTGATCCTTGAGGGATCGATGCCCATTTTGCGCACTGTATCCTGATAGAGCAGGTTCAGTCTGCTGCCACCGTCCATAAGGACTCGTGTGAGGTGGAATCCGTCAATGATTGGGTCGAGGACCAACGCGGCCGAACCACCATGACGGATACTGGTTGGATGGTCCCTGCGATCATAGGCGATCGGACAAGAAGACCATGGGTTGAACTTTGGGGCGACTGGCTACATCGCGTAGACGTCCCTTAGTGCACGCTTCCGTTCTCGCTTGGAAATGTGGGTTGCGTATATCATATTTTACCGTTTTTACTTGGGGAGGAAATTTCTTCTGTCCTCCTGTGTTCAGCAGCCGGGGCTCCTCGTCATCATCACTATGCGGCCCCTTTTCCTTGTTTTCGGCATTCAACTTGCCGGCCTGTTTGAACACCCAACATTCTCTGTTGGTGTGGTTGGCTGGTTTATCAGGGGTGCCGTGAATTTGACATGAGCGATCAAGTGTGCGGTCCAGACTGGACGGGCCCGGATTATTTCTTTTGATTGGCTTTTTCCGCTGACTGGACTTAGAGCCACTGAATCCGGCATTGACGGCCGTGTCTTTGGCGTTATCGCCATTGTTGCGATGCTTGTGTCTGTTACGTTGGGGCTTGCCGTTGCTATCTCTAATATCTGAGGTGCCAGGATTTCTTGATGTGCTGTTGCTAAGAGCCAGCCAGCTATCCTCGCCCACACAAAAGCGGGTCATGAGTGTCGTGAGGGCTGCCATGGACTTCGGCTTCTCTTGGCCGAGGTGTCGGGCAAGCCACTCGTTGCGGATATTATGCTTAAAGGCCGCTAGGGCTTCGGCATCCGGGCAGTCGAAAACTTGGTTCTTTTTAGTTAGGAACCGAGTCCAGAATTTCCTGGCTGACTCTCCGGGCTGTTGGGTTATGTGTCTTAAATCATCAGCATCTGGTAGTCGCACATAAGTGCCCTGGAAGTTATCCAGGAATGCGTCTTCCAGGTTCTCCCAACTTCCAATGGAGTTTGCCGGCAAACTATTCAGCCAATGCTGAGCCGGTCCCTCGAGTTTTAGTGGGAGGTACTTGATGGCATGTAGATCATCGCCGCGGGCCATGTGAATGTGGAGAAGGAAATCCTCTATCCATACCGCGGGGTCTATAGTCCCATCGTAGGGCTCGATATTCATGGGCTTAAACCCTTCTAGGAATTCATGCCCCATTATTTCGTTTGTGAAGCATAGGGGGTGTGCGGCGCCTCTATGTCGTGCTACATCACGACGCAGTTCAAATGAGTCTAGTCTGTTGTATTCGGCCCGGCCGGATTTGTATTTAGTATATCCGGCGTGGCGGTCATCGTCACGCGTTGGGGCGCGCCCCCGTGATCCGTAGATCGATCTTGACTGTCCTGCTTTGTTTTCTAATTCGTCTCGCAGGTCATGCATGTAGCCCCGGGCCTTTGTGTTTTTGTTTGTTTGGCGACGGGGTGCGGGCTGGTGTTCGGGCTAATATGCCGCCTTGTCTCGGCCACAAGGTGGCTGGTCAGCCGCATCCTGCGCCGGTAGTGTAGGCTCTAGTGCCTCCTCCTCGAAATGAGGTAACAACCTGCGCTATGGGTAACTTTTGGTTGGGCGCTCGAGTCTGTATTCCTCGGCTGCCAGGACCTCAGTCCATCTATCAGTTAGCAGATCTTGATCAGCTTGAAGCTGTTGCTGCTTTTTCTGCAGGCTTTTTGTAGTGGCTATAAGCCGGCGCTTGAAGCGCTCCTGCTCGACGAGATCCTCAGGCACGATGAATTCTTTGTCGCCGAGGCTCACCTCGTCTTCGGAGAGGGGCATGTAATTGTCATCCTCTGAGTCTCCATCCATTGCCTGTTTATCAAGGCTAGCTTGCCCATCCTCCCGTCCGGCTTGCTCGATGCTTGGCTGGGCGGCATTTTTTCATCTTCGGCATCATCCGGAGTACTATTGTCTCTTGTGTCGGTATCGCCATTTTTGCTATGACGGGGCTTAGAGCGGTGCTACTGACGCCGGCGCTTAGATTGCTTCTCAAGGGGATTATCCTCCATTGCCTCATCGCCGTTGCTTTCTTTGGGTGTGTCCACCATATATATATATATATATATATATATATATATATATATATATATATATATATATATATATATATATATATATATATATATATATATATATATATATATATATATATATCATATGATGAGGTGGTTGTCCAGCGCCCTGTGGGCGGTGGTTCATGTGCTTCTCCGGCATCGTCTGTCAGGACCCCGACTCAATGTCACATCGATCTAGCCTGTAACACCTCATATCACTTTGCGGCCTCACGCACGGTATTCCCACGGGTGTCGCCTTACCTTTGCCCGGGACCGTTTGCGCCTTTTGGCACACGTATATGATAGTGTCGCTAGCATCCATATGAAAAGGAGGCCGGGCTGACATGGCTAGTCGTAAACCCAAAGTGGCATAGACTTACAGGGACAGGCATCCATGACCCAGCATCGAACGTGTCAGTCATCAGCAAGTAAGTTCCGGGCTGTAGCACTGGGCTAGCAGGACTCCGGTAAACCGGGCTGCAGCGGGCTAACAGGACTCCGGTACTCAACGCGTGACATTTCCCCGAAGGGACAGACACAGGAACGAAGAAGGACACATGCCGGCCAGCCTAAGTGTTCCGGAGCAGTAGCAAGCTACCATGGCTCAGTGGATACACTAGGAGACATTTCCCGGTAAGAGAGGCTACTAAAGGTAAACAACTAGATAGTCAGATCCCACACATACCAAGCATTTCAATCATACACACAATATGCTCGATATGTGCAAATACAACAAGGCATCACAACATGACTCTATGACACAAGTACTTTATTTAAAGGCTCAGAGAGCCATACATAGCATACACACAAGTACGGGTCACACGACCCACATTCAAGTCATACGAGCATACAAGCCAACAGCGGAAGTGTTTTGTCTGAGTACAGACAACTAGTAAATTAAAAGAGGCTTGGGTAAGCCTAGCTATACTACATGGTCCTTCACTTCCTCAGGATCACCACCTGGGCCTTAGTCTACTCATCGATGTCAACATCTACGAAGAACTCGTCGGAAGGGGTTGTGGCATCTTCTGAAAAATGTAAATTAAAGCAACATGAGTACAAAGGTACTCAGCAAGACTTACATCAGATCCTACATACATGCATATTATCAAGAAGGGTTGGTGGGGTTATTGCAGCAAGCCAGCTTTGACCCTTGGCTAAACTATCCTACGAGACTCCAACTTGAAATGGTTTTGCGCACTCGAGTCCACTACTCACCACTTCAATACTCTACCGAGGATCCACCTCCGTCTTCCTACGGAAGAGCCATCCTCGGCACTCACGCTTATCTTGAGGCTTTTAGTAGTTTCCATTTACTTGTCTATGAACTGTATAGGCAACCAAGTAGTCCTTTACCGCGGACGCGGCTATTCGAATAGATGATGTTAACCCTGCAGGGGTGTACTTCTTCATACACGCTCTCACCACTTACCGCCGTTTACACGACATGTACTCGGCAGCCTTCAAGCGGAAGCCCAACATGGGTGTCGGCCACGACCTACCTAGACACCTAAGTCTCTAGTCCAGGTTTATCACCTATTCGGGTTCCATCCATGAGGAGATCCGGCCGGAGTTTCGCTCACAGCCCCAAACGATGTGAACAGGGTTCCCGAGATACCAAACGGGCATCCGGTACAACCGGCCACGTACCTACCTCATCACAGCCCACCCCTACGGTCAGCGCTGTCCACGGCCTCCAGTAGGCTACAAACACCAGAAGAACCGGGGGCAGGACCTGCCACAGAGAGCACCGATACACAAACATTACCAAACAGTATGCAACAATATGATCCATGCATGAGACATGGCAAAATGAGTGTATTGGGCTAATGCAACTAAGAACAGATGGGTTTGAACTAATTTGAACCAAAGATTCAAAGTTGAAACTCGTAAGTTGCCATTTTAAGTATTTTATCTTGTTCTATGATAAACAGCAGGTTAGCTTGTTTAAACATGCATGAAACCAGTACAGATGGATAGATTGGATTTTTCAGATCATTTTTCATATATTACACTTTGCATTTGGAGCTACAGATTAATTTCTATGATTTTTTGAAGTTTGTAGCATTTTCTGGAATTTCCTGTGTAAAAATAATTCCAGTAATTAAATTACTGCGTCAGCATTACGTCAGGATGACGTCAGTGGTCAACGGGCTGGTCCAGGTCAAACTGACCAGTGGGTCCCGCATGTCAGTAGATAATTAAACTAACTAAATTAAGTTTAAACTAAACTGGGTTAATTAGCAGAGGGGCCCCACATGTCATAGACTCAGGGGAGTCAACCTGGGCCCACCCTGGTCAAGGTCAAAGTCAAACACGCCGGTGTCTAGCCGCCGGCAAGGCCGAACACGGCGGCGAAAGTGCTTTTGAGCATTCCGGCGACCAAACGGGCGGCGGAAGGCATCTACGCGTAGCTGAGACCGAGCCGCGGCTATTGGTGGTGGTGGTTAAGCTCGGGGTGGCCGGAGACGTCGCCGGCGACGACTTTGGTGGTCGCCGGAGTCGGGTGAAGATGGATCCGACGCTACGGGGCACGGCGAGGCCCGTGGTGAGGTGTGTTGGGCCCCTGGGGACGCGGTGAGTATGTTAGACAAGGTGGGGTGGCCGATGGTTAGCCGGAGGCACGTCGGCGACGAGCTCCGCGGCGGCGCGTGCGGGTGAGCTACGTGTGCTCGCTGTGGTGCACGAGAGCGAGAAAGAAAAGGGGGAGGAGTTAGCCAAGCTCACAGCGGTCTTGGGGAAGTTGACGGCACGGTCGGGGACGAGCTGGTGCGGCGGCAATGGCGAAGGGGATCTCCGGTGATGGCGGTTCGGTCGAGGTCAGTGCGGCGGCTTCGGGGCACGCGAGCGCTCGGGGCTCGGCTAGCTCGAAGGAGTAGAGGGCGGCGGAGCTCCTGGACACGGTGGCGCGGCGTGGAAACGACGGGGAGCACGACTACGGTGGCGGTGCGGCGACGGTGGCGTCGGCCATGGTGTGGGAGAGCAAAGGAGAGGAGCTGGGGGCGAATGGATGTGTCTGTGAGCTCGAGGGGGAAGTGGCCGGTCGATACAGGGCGGCAGAACGGCGAGAGGAGGAAGGAGAGCGGCAAGCAGCTGCGTGGCGCGCTGCGGTGCCGACGTCGAGCACCTTGGCTGCCTGCGTGGCGAAGCCAAGCAGCTCGCTGGAGCGGTGGCTGGGCTGGGCCGGCCAGGTGGGCTGGCTGGTGGGCTGCCAGGTCCATTTCCCTTCCTTCTTTTATTTTCTGTTTTCTATTTTCTTCTGTAACTTTGTGGACTTTCTAAAAATACTTAAGCAACTCCAAAAATTCACCAAACTGCACCTGGTCCTTAGTTGGAATATTTCCAACATGGAACATATTAGTTTGGGATTATTTGAGCATTTGAAATATTTTTATAAATTTTAAATGCCCAAATTCAAATACTTATGATTTAATTCAAAGACCTTAGGATGACCTAGGAAACTGTGCATCACTTTTGGCAGAGGTTCTGAGCCAAGGCCAAAATGATGGACATTTTAGAAGGGCATTTCAGGTTCATTGAAAATATTTTTAGTAAACCCTAGTTGGATTCAGAGGGGGCTGGGGGTTCTGTCATCCCCATTTCAAGTTTTTTTTAAATGAAATAGACATGATGCAACACTCTAATGCATGAACTAACTAGGGTGTGACAACTCACCCCCACTCAAAAGAATCTCGTCCCGAGATTTAGGTTCCTCCGAAAAGAAGGCGGGATACTCAAGTCGAAGACGATCTTCCCTTTCCCAAGTAGCTTCCTTCTCAGAATTGTGCGACCATTGAACCTTGAGAAACTTGATATTATGCCGTCGAGTGGTACGCTCGGCTTGATCGAGGATACGAACGGGGTACTCTCGATATGTGAGATTATCTTGAAGATCAAGCGTTTTGTGGTCCACTCCACGGATAGGATCCGAGAAGCAACGCCTGAGTTGAGAAACGTGGAAGACATCGTGAACTTTGGAGAGATGCGGAGGTAGTTCCAATTGGTAGGCAACTTCTCCTTGTTTGGCAAGAATGCGAAAAGGGCCAATGTAGCGAGGAGCCAATTTGCCTTTGATACCGAAACGATGGGTTCCCTTCAGAGGAGTAACCCGAAGGTAAGCCTTCTCGTCAACCTCGTAAGTCATAGCCTTATGTTTTCGGTCATAATGACTCTTTTGACGAGATTGGGCGGTTTTCAACTTTTCACGAACGATGCGAACTTGCTCTTCTGCTTCCTAGATCATATCCGGGCCAAAGAATTGTCTTTCCCCGGTTTCTGACCAGTTAAGAGGCGTTCGACACCTTCGTCCATAGAGAACTTCAAAAGGGGCTTTACCCAAGCTAGATTGATAGCTGTTGTTGTAAGCAAATTCGGCAAATGGAAGGCATTTCTCCTAATCCATTCCGAATGAGATAACAGAAGCTCGAAGCATGTCTTCTAGGATTTGGTTGACACATTCTACTTGGCCACTTGACTGAGGGTGAAAGGCAGTGCTAAAGGAAAGACGGGTTCCCATAGCGTTTTGGAAACTTTCCCAAAATCGAGAGGTGAAGAGACTTCCTCGATCCGAGTTAATTTCCAGTGGAACACCATGGAGAGACACTATTCGAGAGATGTACAAGTCTGCTAACTGGCTAGCGGTTATACTCTCGCGAACAGGCAAGAAATGAGCCACTTTGGAAAGACGGTCGATAACGACAAAGATAGCATTATTCCCTTTCTTGGTCCTAGGAAAACCAGTGATGAAATCCATACCAATTTTATCCCATTTCCATTCAGGAATAGCTAAGGGTTGAAGGGTGCCAGCAGGCCGTTGATGCTCTGCTTTTACATGACGACAGACGTCGCAGTTAGCAATATACTGAGCAATTTCTCTCTTCATCCTAGTCCACCAGAACCTCTGGCGTAGGTCCTGATACATCTTAGTGCTACCGGGATGAATGGCGAGAGGAGATTCATGAGCTTCCTTAAGGATCAAACGCCTTAGGTTTCGCACTTTGGGAACCACTAGACGGTTTCCAAAGTATACGACTCCTTGATCATCAACGGAGAAACAATCCGTAACTCCTTTCTTGATGTTTCTTTTGATGCGGGAAATTCCCGGATCTACCTTCTGAGCTTTGATGATCTGATCCGTAAGGGTAGGTTTCGCCACCAAGGTAGAAAGGAATCCTTGAGGAACAATGTGAAGGTTAAGCTTCCGAAATTCCTCGTGGAGAAGTGGTTGACTTTGTTGCAACATCAGATTGTTGCAATAAGATTTATGACTTAGCGCATCAGCCATGACATTGGCTTTTCCTGGGGTGTAAGTTATCCCTAAGTCGAAATCTGTGATCAACTCGACCCAACATCTTTGCCTGAGATTCAAATCTGGTTGGGTGAATATGTACTTCAGACTTTGGTGATCGGTGTAGATTTTGCAACGATTATCGAGGAGGTAATGTCGCCAGGTTTTGAGTGCATGGACTACAGCTGCAAGCTCTAGATCATGAGTAGGGTAGTTTTCCTCATGTGGGTGTAATTGCCGTGAAGCATAAGCAATTATGTGTCGATCTTGCATGAGAATACAACCTAGTCCTTGTCGCGAGGCGTCGCAATAGATAACAAAGTCCTTGGAGAAATCTGGTGGTACCAGTACGGGAGCAGAAGTTAAACGTCTTTTCATTCCTGGAAACTGTGCTCACATTGTGGAGTCCACTCGAAGTTTTTATCTTTCTTGAGGAGTTCAGTTAGAGGTTTGGCAACTTTGGAGAAGTTCTCGACAAAGCAGCGACAATAGCTCGCTAAGCCAAGGAAACTCCGAACTTGCTTGACCGATTCAGGTGGAGTACAATTAAGGACGGCTTGAACTCGCTCGGGATTGACTGCAATACCTTTACCAGAAATTACATGTCCTAGATAGGTCACTTCTGGCAACCAAAATTCGCATTTAGAAAACTTGGCATAAAGGCGGTGCTCTCGAAGTTTCATCAACACTAGCCTTAGATGTTCGGCATGTTCTTCCTCGTTCTTGGAGTAGATGAGTATATCATCGAGGTAAACCACGACGAACTTATCCAAATACTCCATGAAAATTGAGTTCATTAACCGAGAGAAGGTGGCTGGAGCGTTGGTTAAACCGAAGGACATGACGGTGTACTCGTATTGGCCATAACGAGTAACAAAGGCCGTTTTGGGAATGTCCCCGTTCCTGATTTTGATTTGATGGTAGCCCAACCTCAAATCCATTTTAGAGAAGACTGAGGATCCAGCGAGCTGATCATACAGGTCGTTGATCCTGGGGAGCGGATACTTGTTCTTAATTGTGACCAAGTTGACGGGTAGATAATCTACAACCATCCGGTCCGTACCATCCTTCTTCTTGATGAAGAGGACGGGGCAAGCCCATGGAGATGAACTAGGACGGATGAAACCCTTTTTCAAGGACTCATCGAGTTGTTTCTTAAGTTCGGCTAGTTCTAGGGGTGCCATCTTATATGGTCTTCTAGAAATTGGGGCAGTTCCTGGGATGAGGTCTATCACGAACTCAACATCTCTGTCAGGTGGGACACCTGGCAATTCTTCTGGAAAGACATCCAGAAAGTCACGGACTACCGGAACGTCTTCGAGGTCTGGCAATGGACTGGCATTAAGAGAATATAGTTGTCGCTTGGATATTCGGGTTAATACATTGACTATCTTTCCCGTGGGGTGCGTGAGTTGAACAGTTCTAGAGAAGCAATCAATCTTGGCATGATGGGCTGACATCCAGTCCATACCCAAGATGATATTAATATATGAAGACTTGAGAGCAATCAATGATGCAAGGAAAACAAGTCTGTTGACCTGAATTTCATTATCATGGCTTACACTAGAAGTTTGCCATCTAGAACCAGGAGTAGAAATTTCCATGGTGGAAGGCATGTCACAGAATGCGGTGTTGTGCAAGCGTGCATAATTTTCGGATATGAATGAATGAGATGCTCCAGTATCAAAAAGAACAGATGCCGGGTGGAAATTAACAAGGAGCGTACCGAGAACGACGTTGGGATCCTCTTGGGCCTCTTCAGCTGAGACACAATTAACATGGCCACGTGCAGTGGTGGCCGGCTTGGCATAGAACACCTTCCCTGCTGGCTTGCCACGGCCAACAGCTTTTCCAGACTGGTTGGGGTTAGTCTGGGGACAATCGCGCATGTAGTGGCCTGATTCCCCACACTTGAAGCACGTCACGAGGTTGGTGCGTGGAGGAGCATTGTTGGTTGGCCCACCATAGGGCTTAGCTGGTGCATACTGCTGAGCTGGACGAGGCGCCTGATAGGATGGCCTCGGTGTGAATCTGGGTGGCAGGGCAGTGTTAGGCACCCACACCTGACGCTTCTGTGGTCCAACACCGTATGAGGAACCCATGTCACGGCCATGCTTGCGTGTTGCTTCGAAATCAGTCTGACCCGTCTCAGCACCGATGGCTTTGTTCACAAGCTTCTGAAAAGAGGTGCACTCATGCAGACGGAGATCTCGGCGAAGTTCAGGGCTAAGTCCCTTGCAGAACCTTGCCTGCTTCTTGGCGTCAGTGGAGACCTCTTCGGTGGCATAGCGTGCGAGGTTACCAAACTCCCTGCAATAAGCGTCCACAGAGAGACGACCTTGGGTGAAACTGCAGAACTCCTCACGCTTACGATCCATGAGACCCTCTGGAATGTGATGTTCATGAAAAGCCTCACTAAACTCTACCCAAGTAGTGACATGGCCAGCTGGGCGCATAACCATATAGTTCTCCCACCAGAGACTGGCGGGGCCTTCAAGATGATATGCAGCAAAGGTGACCTTATCAGCCTCAGCTACAAGTGCAGAACGCAGCTTGTGAGTAATGCTGCGAAGCCAGTCATCAGCGTCGAGAGGCTCGACGGAGTGGTGGAAGGTAGGTGGGTGTAACTTGATGAAGTCACTGAGTGACACCAAGTTATTCCTCTGATGATGTGCTGTGTTCTGTTCGATGCGCTACAACAAACGGTTGGTCTCCCGTTTGTTTCTCTCGGCCTCCAGCATAACTTCGGCCAGAGAAGGAGGGTGAGGCAGGTTTGCTTCCCCAACTCTGCTGCCTTCGGCCTGCTCTGGCGGAGCAGGGTTGTTGCGGGTGCTGACCATCCTAGCAAAACAAGACAAGGGTTTAGTCCAGGATGATAAGATTCTGACATAGAAATGTAGAATGTAATGGATAACTCGGAATGCAAGATGATCATCCATATGACATGGTAGATACAGAAACTGCTTCTTTATTCCAACGTCATACACACCATACAAGGTTTAGTACAAGACCAAACAAAGTACTAGTACGGTGAAAGGAGGATTACATCTCATCGGAGGCATTCCAAGCTCCTATACATTATTTTTCATACACCTCCAGAATTGATACACACTAAGTGATATTCCGCAAGTCACGCAGGACGGTGGAACTACAACTATTACAATACTAGTGGAACTACTACTAACTCAGGCGTCTCCGTAGTAGTTCTCATAGAAGTCTCCTCCATAGCCTAGGAGTTCAACGTGAGCGTCCGGAAACAGACGGTCCTGAGGAGCCTATGGACCATAAGGGCTAGGGTGAGGTCTTGGACCAACAAACGGTGGCCTGCGGGGACCACGAGGTGGGGTGATTCCCCCCACATCACGCCAATCCATCATGTCTGGCAGAGCAGATCTAACAGGATACAGATCTCTCATATCCATATATCCAGCTTGCACAGCCGGTGCAAACTGAGTCAAAGTGGCCCAGTGATCGGCACGGGCATTGAAGAGCTCCATTCTCAAGGCCCGACTCTCTCGGTCCTTATCCTCGAGCAACTCAGCAGTGGTGCGAGTTAATGAGTCCTCCTGACTGGAATCAGCATAGATAGCCCGGAGATACCCATGCGCTCCAGGAAGTGAAGCTGGCATATACCGGAAGTCGGTGTTGCAAAGCAGGCCAGTCCTGACTCGCATGATGGTCATCATAGAATAAGCAACATCTTGCACCGCCATATCAATAGTAACACCGAGTCCATAGGAACAGTGAAGGGGCTCGGTGGAACCAGGATAAGAGGGAAATATCCTGACAGTGCAGAGATACTAGCTTTGATTAAAGTCTCGGAACTGCTCTTCGACTGTGTATTCGGGATACCAGCGGTAACCCGTCTCGATCATTACCTGGACTAACATAGGCGTATGACCGGTCACATCGATGCATCTGGTCAGACGAACCACTTGGTTTTGATCACGAGTGGCCATCTGGAAGCACAACCACAATGCGAAGACATTAGAATTCCTAGCAGAAATTGGACAGCATAACGGCTGTAAATGCTCAAAAAGGATTTGAGACATTTTACAAAGAATTGTATAGCCACTCAACAATATCATATCAAGGTTCCGGGTCCAACTTAGTAACATAACAAGATAGTAGAACTGAACTAGGCTTGTAATCATCAAACCTATAAGGTACTACTGATTAGTAACACGTGAACCTGATAGAGAAAGGAGATCCTAATCCTTAACCCCCGGTGGAAGAATGGACTGACTCAGATCAGAATGTCATGAGGTAAAGGAGTAAAAAGAGCCTTACGAACCATCCCACAATCAATTCCCCTACATATAACTAAAGCATTTCTAGACTCAACATCGACCGGTTTGGCTTGGAGAACCTACAGGCAGTCCGGCTCTGATGCCAACGCTGTCAGGACCCCGACTCAATGTCACATCGATCTAGCCTGTAACACCTCATATCACTTTGCGGCCTCACGCACGGTATTCCCACGGGTGTCGCCTTACCTTTGCCCGGGACCGTTTGCGCCTTTTGGCACACGTATATGATAGTGTCGCTAGCATCCATATGAAAAGGAGCCCGGGCTGACATGGCTAGTCGTAAACCCAAAGTGGCACAGACTTACAGGGACAGGCATCCATGACCCAGCATCGAACGTGTCGGTCATCAGCGAGTAAGTTCCGGGCTATAGCACTGGGCTAGCAGGACTCCGGTAAACCGGGCTGCAGCGGGCTAACAGGACTCCGGTACTCAACGCGTGACGTTTCCCCGAAGGGACAGACACATGAACGAAGAAGGACACATGCCGGCCAGCCTAAGTGTTCCGAAGCAGTAGCAAGCTACCATGGCTCAGTGGATACACTAGGAGACATTTCCCGGTAAGAGAGGCTACTAAAGATAAACAACTAGATAGTCAGATCCCACACATACCAAGCATTTCAATCATACACACAATATGGTCGATATGTGCAAATACAACAAGGCATCACAACATGACTCTACGACACAAGTACTTTATTTAAAGGCTCAGAGAGCCATACATAGCATACACACAAGTACGGGTCACACGACCCACATTCAAGTCATACGAGCATACAAGCCAACAGCGGAAGTGTTTTGTCTGAGTACAGACAACTAGTAAAATAAAAGAGTCTTGGGTAAGCCTAGCTATACTACATGGTCCTTCACTTGCTCAGGATCACCACCTGGGCCTTAGTCTACTCATCGATGTCAACGTCTACGAAGAACCCATCGGAAGGGGCTGTGGCATCTTCTGAAAAATGTAAATTAAAGCAACATGAGTACAAAGGTACTCAGCAAGACTTACATCAGATCCTACATACATGCATATTATCAAGAAGGGTTGGTGGGGTTATTGCAGCAAGCCAGCTTTGACCCATGGCTAAACTATCCTACGAGACTCCAACTTGAAATGGTTTTACGCACTCGAGTCCACTACTCACCACTTCAATACTCTACCGAGGATCCACCTCCATCTTCCTATGGAAGAGCCATCCTCGGCACTCACGCTTATCTTGAGGCTTTTAGTAGTTTCCATTTACTTGTCTATGAACTGTATAGGAAACCAAGTAGTCCTTTACCGCGAACGCGGCTATTCGAATAGATGATGTTAACCCTGCAGGGGTGTACTTCTTCATACACGCTCTCACCACTTACCGCCGTTTACACGACATGTACTCGGCAGCCTTCAAGTGGAAGCCCAACGTGGGTGTCGGCCACGACCTACCTAGACACCTAAGTCTCTAGTCCAGGTTTATCGCCTATTCGGGTTCCATCCATGAGGAGATCCGGCCGGAGTTTCGCTCACAGCCCCAAACGATGTGAACAGGGTTCCCGAGATACCAAACGGGCATCCGGTACACCCGGCCACGTACCTACCGCATCACAGCCCACCCCTACGGTCAGCGCTGTCCACGGCCTCCAGTAGGCTACAAACACCAGAAACTACTTGCAACTCCTGGACTGAAGACTAGGGTGAATAAGAAGCCGAGAGGGTCCATTGGTTTCGGGCCCAATGCATGGTAGTAGCTGAATCTTAAATCACACGTATAGATCTCAGTGCTTAAGGACGGCCTCAATGAAAAAACCCACCATGTACTCCTACATGGCCTCTCATCGATACCTTTACCAAATCGTGTTCAACACCTTACTCTCATAATGACACGATCATTTCACTCAAGCCCATCACCCAGATGAACCAGACCTGACACGACTCTAAGCATAGCAGGCATAGCAAGGTAGGAACAACACAATCATATGGCTCAATCAACTCCTACACATGCTAGTGGGTTTCATCTAGTTACTGTGGCAATGACAGGTCATGCAGAGGAAATGGGTTCAACTACCGCAGCTCACAGCAGTTTGAATCGCATTGTCTTAATGCAGTAAAAGAAAGTAGGAGCAAGAACATAGGATTTTATCAATATGATCAAATGGTTGGTTGCTTGCCTGATGGGTCGGTGCACTGGTATTGTTCTTCGTTGGGGTTATCACGGTACTCCTCGGGGGCAGGACCTGCCACAGAGAGCACCGATACACAAACATTACCAAACAGTATGCAACAATATGATGCATGCATGAGACATGGCAAATTGAGTGTATTGGGCTAATGCAACTAAGAACAGATGGGTTTGAACTAATTTGAACCAAAGATTCAAAGTTCAAACTCATAAGTTGCCATTTTAAGTATTTTATCTTGTTCTGTGATAAACAGCAGGTTAGCTTGTTTAAACATGCATGAAACCAGTACAGATGGATAGATTGGATTTTTCTGATCATTTTTCATATATTACACTTTGCATTTGGAGCTACAGATTAATTTCTATGATTTTTTGAAGTTTGTAGCATTTTCTGGAATTTCCTATGTAAAAATAATTCCAGTAATTAAATTACTGCGTCAGCATTACGTCAGGATGACGTCAGTGGTCAACGGGCTGGTCCAGGTCAAACTGACCAGTGGGTCCCACATGTCAGTAGATAATTAAACTAACTAAATTAAGTTTAAACTAAACTGGGTTAATTAGCAGAGGGGCCCCACATGTCATAGACTCAGGGGAGTCAACCTGGGCCCACCCTGGTCAAGGTCAAAGTCAAACACGCCGGCGTCTAGCCGCTGGCGAGGCCGAACACGGCGGCGAAAGTGCTTTTGTGCATTCCGGCGACCAAACGGGCGGCGGAAGGCATCTACGCGTAGCTGAGACCGAGCCGCGGCTATTGGTGGTGGTGGTTAAGCTCGGGGTGGCAGGAGACGTCGCCGGCGACGACTTTGGCGGTCGCCGGAGTCGGGTGAAGATGGATCCGACGCTACGGGGCACGGCGAGGCCCGTGGTGAGGTGTGTTGGGCCCCTGGGGACGCGGTGAGTATGTTAGACAAGGTGGGGTGGCCGGTGGTTAGCCGGAGGCACGTCGGCGACGAGCTCCGCGGCGGCGCGTGCGTGTGAGCTACGTGTGCTCGCTGTGGTGCATGAGAGCGAGAAAGAAAAGGGGGAGGAGTTAGCCAAGCTCACGGCGGTCTTGGGGAAGTTGACGGCACGGTCGGGGACGAGCTGGTGCGGCGGCGACGGTGAAGGGGATCTCCGGCGATGGCAGTTCGGTCGAGGTCAGTGCGGCGGCTTCGGGGCACGCGAGCGCTTGGGGATCGGCTAGCTCGAAGGAGTAGAGGGCGGCGGAGCTCCTGGACACGGTGGCGCGGCGTGGAAACGACGGGGAGCACGACTACGGCGGCGGTGCGGCGACGGTGGCGTCGGCCATGGCGTGGGAGAGCAAAGGAGAGGAGCTGGGGGCGAATGGGTGTGTCTGTGAGCTCGAGGGGGAAGTGGCCGGTCGATCTAGGGCGGCAGAACGGCGAGAGGAGGAAGGAGAGCGGCAAGCAGCTGCGTGGCGCGCTGCGGTGCCGATGTCGAGCACCTTGGCTGCCTGCGTGGCGAAGCCAAGCAGCTCGCTGGAGCGGTGGCTGGGCTGGGCCGGCCAGGTGGGCTGGCTGGTGGGCTGCCAGGTCAGTTTCCCTTCCTTCTTTTATTTTCTGTTTTCTATTTTCTTCTGTAACTTTGTGGACTTTCTAAAAATACTTAAGCAACTCCAAAAATTCACCAAACTGCACCTGGTCCTTAGTTGGAATATTTCCAACATGGAACATTTTAGTTTGGGATTATTTGAGCATTTGAAATATTTTTATAAATTTTAAATGCCCAAATTCAAATACTTATGATTTAATTCAAAGACCTTAGGATGACCTAGGAAACTGTGCATCACTTTTGGCAGAGGTTCTGAGCCAAGGCCAAAATGATGGACATTTTAGAAGGGCATTTCAGGTTCATTGAAAATAATTTTAGTAAACCCTAGTTGGATTCAGAGGGGGCTGGGGGTTCTGTCATCCCCATTTCAAGTTTCTGTTAAATGAAATAGACATGATGCAACACTCTAATGCATGAACTAACTAGGGTGTGACATCGTCGCCATACCGTCGATGTCTTCGGAGTCGAAATCAAGCATGTCAGTTAAGTCGTCGACAGTTGCTATTAAGTGGGTGGTGGGTGGGAAACGAATTCTTCGTTGTCCGCTTCCCACTCGAGCCGGACATAGTTCGGCCAGGGGTCTCCTGACAAGGAGAGAGATTTAAATAAATTTAGCATGTCACCCAAGGGCGAGTGCTGAAAGATATCCGCTGAGGTAAACTCCATGATCGGTGCCAATCAGGTTCGATAGGCACGGATGCACGCGACTCGGAGCCCCTGGTCGGAGGCGAGTCCGAGGGTCCGATGACACAGACCTCATTGGAGGCGAAGTCTGTGTTCGGCTCTAACACCGATGAGTGTGCGGCCTCCGTGGCGGGGTCTATCCACCCGTCTTCGGATGGCACGATCTGCTTCGGATCTAAGGCCAGGGCAGCTACAGGTACATTCTCCTGAACACCGTCCGATGGCAGATCTAAGTCATGCTCATGGGGACTGTACGGCGCACCTATCATGGGCTCGAATCCATCGAAGATCAAGTCTCCGTGGATGACGGCAGTGTGGTTCAGGCTTCCAAACCTGACCTGATGGCCAGGGGAGTAGCTATCGATCTGCTCCAGATGGCCAAGCGAGTTGGCCCGCAGTGCGAAGCCGCCGAATACAAAGATCTGTCCGGGGAGGAAAACCTCACCCTGGATCGCATCGTTGTGGATGATTGAAGGAGCCATCAAGCCTTACCGCGACGACACAGTGGAACTCTCAATGAAAGCACCAATGTCGGTGTCAAAACCGGCGGATCTCGGGTAGGGGGTCCCGAACTGTGCGTCTAAGGTTAATGGTAACAGGAGGCGGGGGACATAATGTTTACCTAGGTTCGGGCCCTCTCTATGGAGGTAATACCCTACTTCCTGCTTGATTGATCTTGATGATATGAGTATTACAAGAGTTCATCTACCACGAGATCGTAGAGGCTAAACCCTAGAAGCTAGCCTATGATTATGATTGTTGTTGTCCTATGGACTAAACCATCTGGTTTATATAGACATCGGAGGGGGCTAGGGTTACACAGAGTCGGTTACAGAGAAGGAAATCTACATATCCGAATTGCCAAGCTTGCCTTCCACGCAAAGGAGAGTCCCACCCAGACACGGGACAAAGTCTTGAATCTTGTATCTTCACAGTCCAACAGTCCAGCATAAGTACATAGTCCGGCTATCCGAGGACACCCTAATCCAGGACTCCCTCAGCCGGCACTCGCTCTCGCGAGGCTCTCACCACTTGGTCAGCAGGTCCCTCAAAGGACCCTCGGGGGCTCACGGCCTCGCAAGCCTATTCAGGACTTGTCCGGGCTAAAGGTAAACTACGGCAACTAGCTCACCACAGGGCCCGTAGAATTATATAGGCGCATGTTCGGCATCGTTCCTAAAAGCATACGGGCGACAATCTTTTTACATGAGGGGCTCCCCCTACAAAAATGCTCTTACAGCCTTCAGGGCCGCGCCCGAGCTTTTGTGTGCAGGATAAACAGCAGGGGAACATAGGATCATTCAGACATATCACTCACAGAACCCTCTTTGTTGCCTCCAGAGGCATCACTGGTGCCACTGTTGTTGTCACTGGCATCGCCATCGCCTTCATTGGCACCGTCTTCACCACCATTGACCACATCGCCTTCATCCGCTGCAACTACCACCCCATCATTGTCGGAATCGAAGGCCCTGACGAGCGCATCCACATTGTCCTCCACCCACCGCGCTAGGTCGCCTTTAATGGCCTCGGGCACTGGGGCGATGACGGCGTCGAAGTCAAAGTTGGGGTCAGAGTTCTGAAGATGGATGAAGACACGGGAAAAGTCGCGCCCGAGCAGGCTGCGGCTCCTCTCCTCAACAAGCTGGCGAGCTCTCTCGGAGCGGTTCTCCAGGCGCGTCACCACATCAGTGAAGAAGTGGAGGTGACCAGCATAGTTGGTCACGTGAGGATGCAGGGCTTCCGCATCACAGATATTTCCCAGGGCCATGTTGGCCCTGTTCCTGAGTTGCCGGAGCATGGGGTCGTGCATGTGCTCCAGCGTCTGTCGTTGAAGAATCTCTTCTCTGTTCTGCCACGCGATGGACTCTGCGTCAGCAACCTGCTGCTGAAGAGGAAGCAGCTCGGCACGGGCAGAGGCCAACTCAGTCTGCGCCGAGACCAGGGCAGCTGTGGTGACCTCCACACGCTGCTCCGTTTCAGTCAGCTTGGACCTAAGGGCGGCAGTCCTGCCCGCATCCTCGGCTTCAATCAGATCCAGCCTCTGGTCATACCTGCGCTCAAGATCTACACGAGCTTCCGCCACGCGGCTGTCGACCTCCTCTTGGATTCGAGCCTCACACGCACCAACCTCGTCCTCCACCTGGGTAACCTGGCACTCCCTCGTCTCCAACCGCTCAAGGTCAAGATCGCGCTCAGCGGCCTCCAGCGTCAGCACTTTCTCGCGCCTCCGGAGCTCCTCCTCCACGACAGGCGTCCCCTTCAGCGACGCAAGGGCGGTCTGACACAGCTCCACTTGCTGCTCCAGGGAAGCGCTCCAGGCTTGGAGCTCCCATGCATGCTTCTCCGCTATCTCGTGACGATGATCTGCTTCCCGAGCCTCCTCTGTAGCTCGAGAGCAGGCCTTTTGCGAGGCCACGAGGGATGCTTCGGCCATTGCGTTGTCAAGCTCGCGCTGGTGACGCACGAGGTTGACTGCCACCTTCAGCTTGCGTCGCTCCTCAATCAGCCACAAGCCCTCAGCTTCAAGACACACATCCACATCCGCGAGCTCTCCACCAAGCTGGCCCATCGCGTCCATCACCTTCCGGAGGAACTCTCGGTGAGAAACGCTTCGCTCCCGCACATGCTTGAGCACGCTGTCGATGTCATCCTCCGTCGCCGGCGCTGTCGGCGGGCCCTGAAGTGGTTCGGCCCCTCTTGGCAGGGGGCTGGGGGCTGGTGAGGGAGTCCTGGATTAGGGGGTCCTCGGACAGCCGGACTATGTACTTATGTCGGACTGTTGGACTGTGAAGATACAAGATTGAAGACTTTGTCCCATGTCCGGATGGGACTCTCCTTTGTGTGGAAGGCAAGCTTGGCAATTAGGATCTGTAGATTTCCTTCTCTGTAACTGACTTTGTGTAACCCTAGCCCCCTCCGGTGTCTATATTAACCGGAGGGTTTACTCCATAGGACAACAACAATCATAATCATAGGCTAGCTTCTAGGGTTTAGCCTCTACGATCTCGTGGTAGATCAAATCTTGTAATACTCATATCATCAAGAACAATCAAGCAGGAAGTAGGGTATTACCTCCATAGAGAGGGCCCAAACCTGGGTAAACATTGTGTCCTCCGCCTCCTGTTACCATTAGCCTTAGACGCAAAGTTCGGGACCCCCTACCCGAGATCCGCCGGTTTTGACATCGACATTGGTGCTTTTATTGAGAGTTCCACTATGTCGTCACGGTAAGGCTTGATGGCTCCTTCAATCATCCACAACGATGCAATCCAGGGTGAGGTTCCCCCCCCCCCCCCCGAATAGATCTTCGTATTCGGCGGCTTCGCACTGCGGGCCGACTCGCTTGTCCATCTGGAGCAGATCGATAGCTACGCCCCTGGCCATCAGGTCAGGTTTGGAAGCCTGAACTACACGGATGACATCCGCGGAGACTTGATCTTCGACGGGTTCGAGCCCATGATAGGTGCGTCGTACAGTCACGACGAGCATGGCTTAGATCTGCCATCGGACGATGTTCAGGAGAATGCACCTGCAGCTGCCCTGGCCTTAGATCCGGAGCAGATCGTGCCATCCGAGGACGGGTGGATAGACCCCGCCACGAAGGTCGCACACTCATCGGCGATAGAGCCGAACACAGATCCCACTCCTAAGGAGATATGTGTCTTTGGACCCTCAGACTCGTCTCTGACCAGGGGCTCTGAACCGCGTGCATTCATGCCCATCGGACCTGACTGGGCACCGGTCATGGAGTTTAGCTCCGCGGATATCTTTCATCACTCGCCCTTGGGCGATGTGCTAAACTCATTAAAATCTCTCTCCCTGTCAGGAGACTCTTGGCCGAGCTATGTCCGGCTTGAGTGGGAAGCGGACGACGAAGAAATTCGTTCCCCACCCACCACCGACTTAATAGCCACTATCGATGAATTAACCGACATGCTTGATTTTGACTCCGGAGACATCAACGGTATGGACGACGATGCCGGAGAAGAACATGAACCACCGCCCAAAGGGCGCTGGACAGCCACCTCATCATATGTATATATATATATATATATATATATATATATATATATATATATATATATATATATATATATATATGGTGGACACACCCAAAGAAAGCAATGGTGATGAGGCAACGGAGGATAATCCCCTTGAGAAGCAATCTAAGCGCCGGCGTCAGCGGCGCTGCTCTAAGCCCCGTCATAGCAAAAATAGCGATACCGGCACAAGAGACAATAGCATTCCGGATGATGCCGAAGACGAAAACAATCCCGCCCAGCCAAGCTTTGAGCAAGCCGGACGGGTGGATGGGCAAGCTAGCCCTGATAAACAGCCAATGGATGGAGACTCAGAGGATGACAATTACATGCCCCTCTTCGAAGACGAGGTGAGCCTCGGCGACAAAGAATTCATCGTGCCTGAGGATCCCGTCGAGCAGGAGCGCTTCAAGCGGCGGCTTATAGCCACTGTAAAAAGCCTGAAGAAAAAGTAGCAGCAGCCTCAAGCTGATCAAGATCTGCTAACTGATTGATGGACTGAGGTCCTAGCAGCTGAGGAATACGGACTCGAGCGCCCAACCAAAAGTTACCCAAAGCGCAGGTTGTTACCTCAATTCGAGGAGGAGGCACTAGATCCCACACTACCAGTGCAGGATGCGGCTGACCAGCCACCTCGTGGCTGAGACAAGGCGGCATATTAGCCTGGACACCAGCCCGCACCCCGTCGCCAAACAAACAAAAACACGTAGGCCCGGGGCTACACGCATGACCTGCGAGACGAATTGGAAAACAAAGCAGGACAGTCAAGATTGATCTATGGATCACGGGAGCACGCCCCAATGCGTGGCGATGACCGCCATGCCGGATATACTAAATACAAATCCGTCCGGGCCGAATACAACAGACTAGACTCATTTGAACTGCGTCGTGATGTAGCCCGGCATAGAGGCGCCGCACACCCCCTATGCTTCACTAATAAAGTAATGGGGCATGAATTCCTAGAAGGGTTTAAGCCCGTGAATATCGAGCCCTACGATGGGACTACAGACCCCGCGGTATGGATAGAGGATTTCCTTCTCCACATTCACATGGCCCGCGATGATGATCTACATACCATCAAGTACCTCCCACTAAAAATCAAGGGACCGGCTCAGCATTGGCTGAATATTTTGCCGGCAAACTCCATTGGAAGTTGGGAGAACCTGGAAGATGCATTCCTGGATAACTTCCAGGGCACTTATGTGTGACCACCGGATGCTGATGATTTAAGTCACATAACCCAACAGCCCGGAGAGTCAGCCAGGAAATTCTCAACTCGGTTCCTAACTAAAAAGAACCAAATTGTCGACTGTCCGGATGTTGAAGCCCTAGCGGCCTTTAAGCATAACATCCACGATGAGTGGCTTGCCCGACACCTCGGCCAAGAGAAGCCGAAGTCCATGGCAGCCCTCACGACACTCATAACCTGCTTTTGTGCGGGCGAGGATAGCTGGCTGGCTCGTAGCAACAACACATCAAGAAATCCTGGCACCTCAGATGCCAGAGATAGCAACGACTAGCCCCGACACAACAGACACAAGCATCGCAACAATGGCGATAACACCGAAGACACGGCCATCAATGCCGGATTCAGTGGCTCTAAGTCCGGTCAGCAGAGAAAGCCATTCAAAAGAAATAATCCGGGCCCGTCCAGTCTGGACCGCATACTTGATCGCTTATGTCAAATTCATGGCACCCCCGATAAACCAGCCAACCACACCAACAGAGAATGTTGGGTGTTCAAATAGGTCGGCAAGCTGAATGCCGAAAACAAGGAAAAGGGACTGCGTAGTGATGACAACGAGGAGCCCCAGCTGCCAAACACAGGAGGACAGAAGAAATTTCCTCTCCAAGTAAAAAATGGTAAATATGATATACGCAACCCACATTCCCAAGCGAGAACGGAAGCATGCACTAAGGGAAGTCTACGCGATGGAGCCAGTTGCCCCAAAGATAAACCCATGGTCTTCTTGTCCGATCACCTTCGATCGCAGGGACCATCCGACCAGTATCCATCATGGCGGTTCGGCCACGTTGGTCCTCGACCCAATTATTGACGGATTCCACCTCACACGAGTCCTTATGGACGGTGGCAGCAGCCTGAACCTGCTCTATCAGGATACAGTGCGCAAAATGGGCATCGATTCCTCAAGGATCAAACCCACCAAAACCACCTTTAAAGGTGTCATACCAGGTGTAGAGGCCTGTTGCACAGGCTCAATCACAATTGAAATAGTCTTCGGATCTCCGGACAACTTCCGAAGCGAGGAGTTAATCTTCGATATCGTCCCCTTCTACAGTGGCTACCACGCACTGCTCGGATGAACCACCTTTGCCAGATTCAATTCGGTACCGCATTATGCATACCTCAAGCTCAAAATGCCAGGACCTTGCGGGGTTATAACAGTCAATGGAAACACAGAGCGCTCCCTCCGTACGGAGGAGCACACTGCGGCCCTCGCAGCAGAAGTACAAAGCAGCCTTCTTAGGCAGACCTCCAATTCGGCAATAAAACCCCCGAACACCGCCAAGTGAGTCCAAAGTACTCTGCAACAGGATCATCCGGCACGTCCAGAGCTCTCCTAGCAATTTGGCCTCCGTCCTATTCCCAGTCAAGCGGTGAAATTTGTGCCGCCCGTACATAATTATGCACTTAAAATACCATGGGCATAGACGGAGGCACAGCTAGAATGCGGTCCACAATGCGGCTCAGCCGCCCCAGGATCCGTAGACCTTCACCACTTTTCTTTCTTTCAGGTCCCTATTTTTTGGAGGCTCTTCCGATAGCCTGATTATCGGACCCATCACGGGACGAAAAAACCAAGGAGGCAAGGAGCTTTGACGTACAAGGGAATCCCTAGGTGGTCTCTAATAACGATCGCTATACCTGTTTTACAAACCCACACGGAGCTCGCTCTTGGTTAGGACATGTCAAATAGTCCTATTTTCCTTATCGCACTACTTGCATACATACGCCTTGACGTATTATTCAAATAACAATGGAAAATAATGTACAACGTCAGCTTATTATTACATTTCTTTATCTTTTTCCTTGACTGTTTATCTATTACAAATTGCACACGTACATTTTGGTACGTTCAGCTCGCCAGGGGCTTCAGTGTACCCCATAACACGGCAAGAAAAGTCCGAACACTTTCGATAGTGCGGCACCCCGAACTTATAGCATTATATGCATCAGCTCCAAATCATGTCTTCGGTCAATACTTGGGTTTGCCCGGCTCCCATGTTTTGCTGCCTTACGTTCCGCTATATCGGCTAAGGTGGCACAGCGAGAACCACTGCGATTGTGTCTTGGTTCTTCCGGATGAGCACCTCAGCAGAGAAAGCCGAAAACTGACTGTCATGATACGGCGAGAGCTGTTCGCTGTTCAAGAGGTCTGAAATCCTTAAAGATTTTTTCTGCTTCGGGCGAGGAATCGGCCTTTGTCCAATTTAGGCCTTCCGAATACCAGGGGCTACATCAAAATTTAAAATTCTAGAACTTCTATGGCTAAGTGAGAGTGATAAAGCTGTATAGTCCGATTGCCTTGTTCGTTGCGCTAAACACCTCCATAAAGAACCAAAAATTTGGATAAAGAGTGTCTAGATTTATCTCGAACACCCCAGTACTAGTTACATGGGAGCAGAAGCCGATGACTGGCCAACTCTCAGATTTTATAAACGGCCGCACAGAAGGTAAAATTTTAAATCAGCAAGCGTTATATTGCGCAAAAGAACTTGTTTCATATTATAGGATAAAATGAGTGTACTCACTCAAAGATTACATCCTTCGCAAATTGCTCTGCCACAAGGCGGGAGCCCTTTAGGACACTATCATAATACTTTTCGGGGTGGCGATGCTCCTTGCCCTTCGGCGGCCCTTCGGTCATCAGCTTCTCAGCATCCATCTTCGCCCAGTGCACTTTTGCGCGGGCAAAGGCCAATCACGCACCTTCAATGCAAATTGACTGCTTTATAACTTCAAGCCACGGACAGGCACTCACAAGCCGCTTTACAAGGCCAAAGTAGCTGTTGGGCAGGGGCTCAGCAGGCCACAGCCAGACTATGAGGTCCTTCTTGGCCAGCTCGGCCCCCTTGTGCAGTTCGACCAGTTGCTTCAACTGGTCGCTTAAGGGCATCGGATGTTCGGTCCCAACATACTGAGACCAGAACAACTTCTCCGTCGAGCTCCCTTCTTCAGCTCGATAGAACTCTATGGCATCAGATATGCTGCGCGACAGATCTGCGAATGCTCCTGGAGAGCTCCAAATCCGGGTAAGTAAAAGGAAAGTCTCCTTCACATGCTTGCTTTGCATAATGAATGCCTTACCCACCGCAATCTTCTTGGCCGCCTGAATCTCCTGGAGGGCCTGTTGGGCTTCGGCCTTGGTATCCCGTGCGCTCTGGAGGGCCTTCGCAAGCTCGGACTCTTGCGTCTTAGAGTCATGCTCCAAGGACTCGTATTTTTGGACGAAATCCTAGAGCTCTTTCTGGACCTCGTTGACTTGGGCCTCTTTCTTCTTGCGCTCGGCGCGCTCCTTGGCCGCTTTGTCTTTGGCCTCGGTCAGCGCCATCTTAAGGATCGCCACTTCGGTCGTGGCCCCTAGTAAAGTTCATGACACTTTCATCAGCAGAAACTATTTTTTCCTTTCTAAATATACAGACGGGGTATTGTGTACCTTTGTTTTCCTCGAGCTGCCTCTTCACGAGTTCGAGCTCTCCCTCGGTCCGCTCCAGGTCCCTCTTCAGTCCGGAGACCTCCGCAGTACGAGCGGCAGCGGCCAGCAGCAACACCTGCTTATTCACATAGACATCTATTGTTAGACTCCTGCGGATGTTGTTTGATCCTCTGTTCGGCCTTTCTTTCCGAACACCAAACAGAGCATCAGGGGCTACTGTCTATACTCTGATATTTTCTCACAATTTTGTTACTTACCTCAAAGCCTGTTAGGAGGCTGGCACATGCTTCGGTCAATCCGCTTTTGGCGGACCGGACCTTCTCAATCACCGCACTCATAAGAGTACGGTGTTCTTCATCAATGGAAGCGCCGCAAAGCGCTTCCAGCAAGTTATCCGATGCCTCTGGATGGACAGAGGTCATCGGTACAAGTGGCTCGCTCTCCTTAGAGAGAGGCTGCCTGCCTGAATGTGAAACCACTTGGGTTTCCGGAGCCGCATTCGGCTGGGGGGACAGACTTGCTGCGGCCCCCGTTATCGGAATCCATGAGGGTCTTCCCTCCCATGTGCCCGACGACTGAGATTTCACCTGGGGTCGTCTCTAGAACTGTCTCCCCCTGGTCCGGCATCCTCTGAGACAACACCTCGGTGTCGTCCGCGGGCCTGGGGGAGGAGGCTGTCGGGAGTGAATCGTTGTTCATCGTCGACGGGCCCAGGGACCCCTCCGAAGAGGATACCTCGATGTGGGATTTTGCCGGACTGCATACGCATGTTCGGCATGATAAGAAGCAATAAAGCAAAACATACTAGAAGTATTATAGTGTCCGGATACTTACGACTTAGCCAGGGGCTTGTCCCTGAGCAACCACTCCTTATCGTTGTAGGTGGCCATGGTGCAGTGGTCTGGAAGGAAGGTCTTTCCCTTCTTGGATGCCTCAGCCTCCCCCTGCGGGGCGGCCTTTCTCTTCTCCCCCCCCCCCTAGTTGGGGGGAGGGATTTCCTCTTCCTCCTCCTCATCTTTGTTGGAGGAGTGCCCCTCGGTGTCTTTGGACGTCACGTCCAATCCAACCTTGCATCGGAGACCTTTCCTGGTCCCCACGGACTTCTTCTTGGCCTTCTTCTCCGGCACCTCATAGGGCGCCGGAAACAACATCTTCGTTAGAAGAGACTGCTACGTCTTGAGCTTGCGTTGGTTTTCCTCGAAGAGGAGAGGGTGATGCAGCAAAGTGTAGCCTAAGTATTTCCCTCAGTTTTGAGAACCAAGGTATCAATCCAGTAGGAGGCTCCTCAAAAGTCCCACGCACCAACACAAACAAACTGATAACTCGCAACGAACGCAATAAAGGGGTTGTCAATCCCTTCACGGCCACTTGCGAAAGTGAGATCTAATAAAGATATTATGATAAGATAAATATATTTTTGGTATTTTTGATATAGATACAAAAAGTAAAGATGCAAATAAAAGTATATGGAAAGCAAATATGATAAGAGATAGACCCGGGGACCATAGGTTTCACTAGAGGCTTCTCTCAAGATAGCATAAGTATTACGGTGGGTAAACAAATTACTGTCGAGCAATTGATAGAAAAGCGCATAGTTATGAGATTATCTAGGCATGATCATGTATATAGGCATCACGTCCATAACAAGTAGACCGACTCCTGCCTGCATCTACTACTATTACTCCACACATCGACCGCTATCTAGCATGCATCTAGAGCATTAAGTTCATAAGAACAGAGAAACGCATTAAGAAAGATGACATGATGTAGAGGGATAAACACATGCAATATGATATAAACCCCATCTTGTTATCCTCGATGGCAACAATACAATACGTGTCTTGCAACCCTTTCTGTCACTAGGTAAGAACACCGCAAGATTGAACCCAAAGCTAAGCACTTCTCCCATGGCAAGAAAGATAAATCTAGTAGGCCAAACCAAACTGATAATTCGAAGAGACTTGCAAACATAACTCAATCATACATAAAAGAATTCAGAGAAGATTCAAATATTATTCATAGATAAACTTGATCATAAACCCACAATTCATCGGATCTGGAAAAACACACCACAAAAAGAGATTACATCGAATAGTTCTCCACAAGAGAGGGGGAGAACATTGTATTGAGATCCAAAAAGAGAGAAGAAGCCATCTAGCTAATAACTATGGACCCATAGGTCTGTGGTAAACTACTCACAACTCATCGTAGGGGCAAGGATGTTGATGTAGAGGCCCTCCGTGGTTGCTTCCCCCTCCGGCAGAGTGCCGGCAAGGGCTCCAAGATGGGATCTCACAGATACATAAGGTTATGGCGGTGGAAATTGTGTTTCATGGTGCTCCTGGATCTTTTCGGAGTACGTAGGTATATATAGGAGGAAGAAGTACGTCGGTGGACGCCCGAGGGGACCACGAGACAGGGGGTGCGCCCTACAGGGGGGCACCCTCCTATCTCGTGGGGCCCTCGGAGCTTTCTTGACTTGCACTCCAGGCTCTCCGGATCAGATTTGGACTCTGTTTGATATTCCTTTTTTTCGAAATATTGAAATAGGCAAAAAAACAGCAATATGGGCTGAGCCTCCGGTTAGTAGGTTAGTCCCAAAATGATATAAATGTGTAAAATAAAGCCCATAAACATCCAAAAGGGGTAATATAATAGCATGGAACAATCAAAAATTATAGATACGTTGGAGACATATCAGAGACGATGCTGGATCTTCAGGTAGCGGAGCCGGACAGTCAATCCACTCCGCTATCACTACCCAGTCCTGTTAAATTGGCATGGAGGCTTAGATTCCTCCCGCGAATATGTTGGGGAAAGGCACATCTTGCAAAATATAAAAAACTTACCGGATTGGTGGGGCGCTTTGCGCTGAGTCTGTGATCTTCGATTATGGGCGGTGGTACCTTGGTGGCCTTGAACAGCACCTTCCAGACGTCTTCGTGCGTCGTGTCGAAGAGCTCTTGCAGTGTCTGGTGTTCGGCCGGGTCGAATTCCCACATATTGTAAGCCCGTCTCTGACATGGAAGGATCCGGCAGATGAGCATGACCTGGACCATGTTGACAAGCTTGATTTTCTTGCCTATCATATTTTGGACACAGGTCTGAAGTCTGATCAGCTCCATCGATGAGACCTAGGCTAAGCCCTTCTCTTTCCAGGAGGTGAGCCGCATGGGGATGCCGGATCGAAATTCGGGGGTCGCCGCCCAGTTGGTGTCGCGCGGCTCTGTGATGTAGAACCACTATGATTGCCACCCCTTCACGGTCTCCACAAAGGAGCCTTCGGGCCAGGTGACATTGGGCATCTTGCCCACCAATGGCACCTCTGCACTCCGCTTGCTGGCCAACCACCACCTTTGGCTTCACATTGAAGGTCTTCCGCCATAGGCCGAAGTGGGGCGTAATAAGGAGGAAGGCCTCGCACACGATGATAAACACCGAGATGTTGAGGATGAAATTGGGGGCCAGATCATGGAAGTCCAGCCCATAGTAGAACATAAGTCCGCGGATGAATGGGTGGAGGGGGAATCCCAGTCTGTGGACTAAGTGAGAGAAGAACACTACCCTCTCCTGGGGTTTCGGGGTAGGGACGATTTGCCCTTCAGCCGGAAGCCGGTGCGCGATGTTTGCGGACAGGTATCTGGCCTCCCGAAGCTTCGTGATGTCTCCTCCGTACCGGAGGAGGCCATCCACTTGCCTCCCGCTCTGGACATGCTTGGAATGGCTTTACGGAGAAGGTGAGAACTTGGGCACTGGAGCTCGAGCGAGGGAGAATGGATGAGCAGAGGAAGAATAATGCGTGGGTGAAAAAGGGGAATCCTTATCTCTTTATAAAGGCGGTAGAAACCATGTGCCTCCTCACTTGCCCTGTAAACTCGCTTATTCCCCAAGCTCCGTGTTGATGGCGCGGTTGGGTTACCCACACCCGTATTGATGAGAATCCAGTGGTAAGGGGACACGATCCCTGCCTCGGCAAGACGTGCCAATGAAACCGCCTCGCAAGACGTGCAGTAGCAGGCTGGGAAAAACGGTTTGAATAATGACCGGGCCGCAGCGTGATGTCACGCTATGAAAAATTTGTCAGCGGATTAGACTTGTGGAATATTGTGCTCTCTACGGTGGTATGTGGAATTTGTTTTGTAGAGCCAGACACGATCCTTGTGTTCGAGATCTTCTATGGAGTATTCGGAGAAGGAACCCGCCTTGCAATGCCGAAGACAATCTGCGCGCCGGACGCATCGGCATTGAAGCCAGGTTCAGGGGCTACTGAGGGAGTCCTGGATTAGGGGGTCCTCGGACAGCCGGACTATGTACTTATGACGGACTGTTGGACTGTGAAGATACAAGATTGAAGACTTCGTCCCGTGTTCGGGTGGGACTCTCCTTTGCGTGGAAGGCAAGCTTGGCAATTCAGATATGTAGATTTCCTTCTCTGTAACCGACTCTGTATAACCCTAGCTCCCTCCGGTGTCTGTATAAACCGGAGGGTTTAGTCCGTAGGACAACAACAATCATAATCATAGGCTAGCTTCTAGGGTTTAGCCTCTACGATCTCGTGGTAGATCAACTCTTGTAATAATCGTATCATCAAAGATCAATCAAGCAGGAAGTGGGGTATTACCTCCATAGAGAGGGCCTGAACCTGGGTAAACATTGTGTCTCCCGCCTCCTGTTATCATTAGCCTTAGACGCACAGTTCGGGACCCCCTAACTGAGATCCGCCAGTTTTGACACCAGCAGCTGGCGCCCCCACGATCGCCGGCCGGGCTCCGCAAGGAGCCAGGACCGGCGCATGTCCATCCCCGAAGAAGAGCCAAGGACCGATGCCAACCACTCACTGTCCACGATTAGAGGAGGATACCTGGGCAGGCTGGTTGCGCCCCAGGCGAGGTAGCGAAGGAAAGGTGGCAAAGGCACAGGCTCAAAACACCCTGCAGGTAGGCTTGCTTCTCCGGCTGACCCTGCGTCAGGGGCAGCATACAGGCTCGAGATGCTCAAGGCCAGCGATGAAGGCGAGGCCGGAGGAAGTTGCTTCTTGGGAGACTCCGCAGGCTTGGCAAGAGGGATCCTGAGAAGCCACGGTCAGGAAAGGGAGCAGCGATTGGGAAATTGCAAGAATGAGGTACTTACTCATCTATGGTGAAGTATTTCCTATGCTTCAATGGTCGGAAGGGGCGTCCACTGCAACTCGAAGACTCCTTCCTCTTGCGGAGGGCGGCGAAGTCCACGCGAAACCAATCCAGGCGCTCGACCTGAGGACCAGCTCGTGGCGCGGATGGAGAAGCACCCAGGCAGCCAACCTCAGGGGCGCCGAGCTGGGAGGAGCAATCGGGCACCACCTCCTGATGGCCTGCCGAGGCCTCGGGGGCTCCAGCCTCGGGAGCCGTGGGTTGTGTCCCCCCATCGACGTTCGTCTCAGAGCGGGCTTCACAAGCTCCGGAGGGTGACGCTTTGGGAGCCCCGTGCGGCATCAGCGCCACGACACCCGAGCCTCCAGCTTCAAGCGATGCTTACCTTCCTGCACCCGCTCCTAGGGCAAGATCGGTGCTGGCGGCGAAGAAGGGATCCACGGCAATAGGATTCTCACGGGGCCCCACAAGACCAGCTGGACGCAACCCCCACTCGTCGAAGAGAGGCATCTGTCTCGCGAACTCAACCCTGTTCGAGCAGAGATACAGGAGGCTATCCCCGTGCCATATATCGCTCGGCGAGGGGTCGCCAACCAAGACCTTAAGCACCTTCTTCAGCATTTCGGGTGCCAGTTCCGTCTCCTGAAGCCTCATGCGGTCCTGGTCGCCCGCCAGGGCCCACATCGGTCGGGAGTGGCGCTGAAGAGGAGCAATGCGACACCGGAGGAACTCCTTCACCACCCGGGGCGCAGTCACACCGAGATCTCTCAACCTCCTCAGTCGGTACCAGACGAAGGAGAGTCGGGTGCTCACGAGTCTCTCATGACCCCAGCCAGGATTGGGGACAGCAGGCAACGACAGAGGCGAGAGCAGAGGGCTGAGCAATCCGACATCCACATACAGCCACCGCGTCCGGAACCCACTCGTGGAAGGCGGGAGGTCAAAATCGATCCCCGAGGCGGCCGTCTCTACCATGGCCTGGAACTTATGCACCCCGAGCACTACAAGGGATTGGTCAGGCGCAACGAGAAGAAGTGGCGCAAGAGGGCGATGGAAGGAGCAATGCCCACCAGGGCTTCGCAAACAAATGCGAAGACGGTAAGAAGGGTAACAGATTGGGGATCAACATGCATCATATGGATCTGATAGTGGGAAAGCACCGCATTGAAGAAGGCAGAGAAAGGGGGAACCAGGCCAGCCCACAGGGCGTCGACAAAGAATCGAACCTCGGTGACTGTCCTGTCAATGGAGGCGTGGGACGCAGGCCAAGCCATCATCCTCCCGCACGCGTTGAAGCTGCAGGCGAGTGCAGGGTAAACCTTGCCCAGGGCCACCAGGTTGAGCACCAGCGACCGGCCGACGGTGGGCTCGATTGTAGGGGACGAACTAGTTGAGGGCAGGGGCTTCTTCCCTTTCTCCTTGCTAGTTGGCACCATGGCAATGGTGGGAGCAGAGCTCAAGTCAGATTGGGAGCGGAAGCAGAGATTCGAGGCAGAAGGGGGAATAGGAAGCACGCTGTCAGCGAGGGGGAAATAACTGTGTAAGGCATCGTGGCCGCCAAGCCAGGCGGATATTGTGGCAGCGTGGCGAAGCCTAGACGCCCACGTCCAATCGGTCGCCACGCGTCGACCAAGGCCGCGGGTTGTGAGGGTCGTAGCGCTCCGCACTTGCCCTTTGGCTTCGCCGCTAAGCCAAGTACGAGCACGCCTTTGGCCCGGGGGCTACTGTCAGCATTCTGGGAACGGGGGTCCCCAGACTTGCCTGCCTGCGGCCAGCAGCGTGGCTCAACCAGTGGCACAGTACGGCCCATCTTCATCAACCCAAGCTCAAGATCCTCGTGAGGGGCCAAACCTCATAGGGCGGACGATGCAAGGCCTCCTCAGGGGCGGCCTCACCAGGCATGCTCGCGAGGAGGCGGAGAGATCAAGGAGAGGGGTACCTCGCGAGGTGCTCATGACGCAATCCATGACGATCAAGACCAGGCGGGCGCCAGGCGGGCGCCAGCCTGCGCAGTGTCCTCGTTTCCTCTTTGGTGCAAAGGGGGCAAGCACAGACTCGGAGTACCGAGGCATCAGGCAAAGGTTTCCTTATCGGTGCAACGAGACCAAGACCAGTAGAGCGGCAGGACTGAGGTCACCATGGAGACCAAGACGGTGTCATCACCAACACCTTTGGCAGTCGAAGACCAACTTTAGTCAGGATAGCTTGTACTAGTTGTCCCCTTTCAAAATGGTCGTTGCTAGATCCCTTCCCGCTCAATATTTGGGAAGAGGACCAGGGCCTCTATAAATAGGGCTAGCCACCACCATAGAAGGGGATCCGGACCCAGCTCATCTACACACCACCACAAGAACACCTCTCCTCGTGAGGCTGTTCTTCCTCTATACTGTTCATCATTAGCCCAAGAGGAAATCCACCACACCACACACTGGATTAGGGTATTTCACCACAACGGTGGCCCGAACCAGTATAAACCTTGTGTCTCTTGTGTTGTTCATCGTGCTAGCTTAGAATCCGTGGCGAGGCTGAGGGCGTGTTTCGGTAGGGAGAAGATCTTCGTGCGCACCCCAGAATTCGAACCTTAAGGGTTTTTCCGGAACTCGATATTCGACAGTAGATATGATCAACAAAGAGATGTTCACCATTCATGACTACCCCATCTCACGTGATGATTGGACATGGGTTAGTTGATTTGGATCACGTATCACTTAGATGACTTGAGAGATGTCTATTTAAGTGGGAGTTCTTAAGTAATTTGATTAATTCAACTTAATTCATTATGAACTTAGTCCTGATAGTATTTGCATATCTATGCTGTAGATCAATGGCCCATGCTAGCAATCCCCTGAATTTTAATGTGTTCCTAGAGAAAGCTAAGTTGAAAGATGATGGTAGCAACTACACGGACTGGGTCCGTAACTTGAGGATTATCCTCATTGCCGCACAGAAGAATTATGTCCTTGATGCACCGCTAGGTGAAAGGCCTGCTGCAGGATCAGATGCTGATGTTTTGAACGTCTGGAAAGCTCGATCTAATGACTACTCGATAGTTCGGTGTACCATGCTTTACCGCTTAGAATCGGGACTTCAAAGACATTTTGAACGTCATGGAGCATATGAGATGTTCCAGGAGTTGAAGTTAATATTTCAAGCAAATGCCTAGGTTGAGAGATATGAAGTCTCCAACAAGTTCAATAGCTGCAAGATGGAGGAGAATAGTTCTGTCAGTGAACACATACTCAAAATGTCTGGGTATCATAATCACTTGACTCAGCTGGGAGTTAATCTTCCAGATGATAGTGTTATTGACAGAGTTCTTCAATCACTGCCACCAAGCTACAAAGGCTTCGTGATGAACTATAATATGCAAAAGATGGAGAAAGATAATTCCTGAGCTCTTCGCAACACTCAAAGCTGCGGAGGTAGAAATCAAGAAGGAGCATCAAGTGTTGATGGTTAACAAGACCACTAGTTTCAAGAAAAAGGGCAAGGGAAAGAAAGGGAACTTCAAGAAGAATGGCAAGCATGTTGCCACTCCCAGGAAGAAGCCCAAAGCTGGACCCAAGCCTGAAACTGAGTGCTTCTACTTCAAAGGGACTGGTCACTGGAAGGGGAATTGCCCCAAGTATTTGGCAAATAAGAAGGATGGCAAAGTGAACAAAGGTATATTTGATATACATGTTACTAATGTGCACCTTGATAGTATTCATAGTAGCCCCTGGGTATTTGATACTGGCTTATTTGCTAAAGATTAATAACTCAAACCGGGAGTTATAGAATAAACAAAGACTAGTTAAGGGCGAAGTGACGATGCGTGTTGGAAGTAATTCCAAGGTTGATACGATCACCATCACACACTCCCTCTACCTTAGGGATTAGTTTTAGACCTGGATAATTTTTATTTGGTGCCAGTGTTGAGCACGAATATCCAGATCTTGTCTGGTGCGAGACGGTTATTGAGGGAGTCCTGGACTAGGGGGTGTCCGGACAGCCGGACTATCAATGTCCGCCGGACTCCAAGACTACGAAGATACAAGATTGAAGACTCCGGCTCGTGTCCGAATGGTACTTTACTTGGCGTGGAAGGCAAGCTTGGCGATACGGATATGTAGATCTCCTACCATTGTAACGGACTCTATGTAACCCTAGCCCTCTCCGGTATCTATATAAACCGGAGGGCTTTAGTCCGTAGGACAACATACATTACAACAATCATACCATAGGCTAGCTTCTAGGGTTTAGCCTCCTTGATCTCATGGTAGATCTACTCTTGTACTACCCATATCATCAATATTAATCAAGCAGGACATAGGGTTTTACCTCCATCGAGAGGGCCCGAACCTGGGTAAAAACATCGTGTCCCTCGTCTCCTGTTACCATCCGCCTAGACGCACAGTCCGGGACCCCCTACCCGAGATCCGCCAGTTTTGACACCGACATTGGTGCTTTCATTGAGAGTTCCTCTGTGTCGTCACCGATAGGCTTAATGGCATCTTCAACCTGCAACGCTGTCCAGGGTGAGACTTTTCTCCCCGGACAGATCTTCGTATTCGGCGGCTTCGCACTGCGGGCCAATTCACTTGGCCATCTGGAGCAGATCGGAAGCTACGCCCCTAGCCGTCAGGTCAGATTTGGAAGCTTAAACTTCACGGCCGATGTCTGCGGAGACTTGATCCTCGACGGACTCGAGCCAAAACCAAGCGCGCCGCACTGTGGCGATGGGCATGATCTAGCTCTGCCGCCGAACAGTGCCTTGGTGGCCGCACACGGATCCGCTTCGGCCATTAGCCCGGAGCCGATCGCCCAGATCGAGGGTCGGTGGATAGACGCCGCCCTGGGGGCTTCAACATCCACGGCGATGGAGCCGAATACTAATCTTGTCCCCTGCGAAACTCGTGATTCCGAGGCGCCGGACTCCTCGCCGGACTCCGAACCTCCCGCGCCCCTACTAATCGATCCGGATTGGGCGCCGGTTATGGAATTCACCGCCGCGGACATCTTCCAATGCTCGCCTTTCGGCGATATCTTGAATTCACTAAAGCATCTCTTGTTATCAGGAGAGTCCTGGCCGGACTATGGCCAGGATGGTTGGGATGCGGACGACGAAGAAATTCAGAGCCCACCCACCACCCACTTTGTAGCCACTGTCGACGATCTAACCGACATGCTAGACTACGACTCCGAAGACATCGACGCTATGGACGACGATGCCGGAGATGAACAGGAACCAGTGCCCACAGGGCACTGGAAGGCCACCTCGTCATATGACATATACATGGTGGATACCCCAAAAGATGGGGACGGCGAAGAAACAGCGGAGGAAGATCCCTTAAAGAAACAGCCCAAGCGCCGGCGTTAGCGGCGCCGCTCTAAATCTCGCCACAGCAAGAATGGAAATTCCGGCACAGGAGATAATAATACTCCAGAGAGTGCCGAAGACAATCCCCTCCAGCAAGACTCAGCGCAGGAGGACGCAGAAGGAAGCCCTCATGAGGGGGCGGCAAATGAAGAGGTTGAGGATCATAATTATATGCCTCCCTCCGAAGACGAAGCAAGCCTCAACGATGACGAATTCGTCGTACCCGAGGATCCCGTCGAACAAGAGCGCTTCAAGCGCAGACTTATCGCCACAGCAAAAAGCCTGAAGAAGGAAAAAACGGAGGCTCAAAATAGCGGAAGACACACTCAGAATGAGATGGAGCAAAGTGCTCAAAACCGCAGATAAGTACGGCAATGGCCACCAATCAAAGAGCTACCCGAAGCGCAAGCTGCTACCAGAATTCGACGAGGAGGCCATAGAGCCCCCACCGTCCAAAAATAAAGAGGCTGCCTGGCTGGATAGACGGCCAGATGATAGGCCAAATTCTGACAGCGGCTCCCCACATAAACCAACCAACGAACTTGGAAGGATAGATGGCCCAGCCAGATGCATCTACGGGCCAAAGGAGAAGGCCCCAGGAAGCAAGGCAACACGTCAAGTGTCCGACGATAGCGGCACAAACAAATACAGGGGCGCCGCACACCCACTATGTTTCACTGATGAGGTGCTGGACCATGAATTCCCAGCAGGGTTTAAACCCATAAACATAGAAGCCTACGATGGAACAACAGACCCTGGAGTCTGGATAGAAGATTATATACTACATATACATATGGCCAGAGGAGATGATCTCCACGCCATCAAATACCTACCCCTCAAGATCAAAGGGCTAGCCCGTCATTGGCTTAAAAGCCTCCCAGCAAATACTGTTGGAAGTTGGGAAGAGCTTGAGGACGCGTTTAGAGCAAATTTTCAAGGGACTTATGTCCGCCCTCCGGATGCAGATGACCTAATTCATATAACTCAACAGCCCGGAGAGTCAGCGCGGAAATTCTGGAACAGGTTCCTTACAAAAAAGAACCAAATAGTCGACTGTCCGGACGCCGAAGCCTTAGCAGCTTTCAAGCACAATGTCCGAGATGAATGGCTCGCCAGGCACCTCGGTCAAGAGAAACCGAGGACAATGTCCGCATTGACAAGCCTCATGACCCGCTTCTGTGCGGGCGAGGATAGCTGGTTAGCACGATGCAGCACCAGCGACCCAAGTACATAAGAGATAAGAGATGGAAACGGAAAATCACGGCGCAGAAAAGAGCAGCGCCGGAATAAAGAGAAAAGCCCAAAGAGCGCAGCAGTCAACGCCGGATTCAAAAGCTCGCGGCCCAATAATAAAATACAGCCTCTTAAGGATGACACTGACGAATTGTCCAACTTAAACAAAATTTTGGGTCGGATATGTCAAATCCACAGTACCCCCGGAAGGCCTGCAAATCACACCCACAGGGATTGTTGGGTTTTTAAACAGTCCGGCCGACTAAATGCCGAACACAAGGGGCTCGACGCGTCAAGCAAAGAAGATAAACCCCACCAGCAGAGCACCGGAAAACAAAAGACTTTCCCACAAGGGGTCAAAGCAGTAAACTCACTTCATGTGATACTACGGAAAAATAGTGCGGCACTTTCTAAAAAGAGCTTTGCACGGTCCAACCCAGCAGACCATAGAGATTGGATATCAAAACCAATCACTTTCGACCACCTGGACTATTCCAGAAGCGTTCAAAATGCGGGACGGACTCCCTTGATATTGAATCCCATAATAGATGGATTGCAATTTAATAACGTCCGAATGGATGGAGGCAGTGACTTAAACCTGCTATATTCAAACACAATCCGTAGGATGGGGATAGACCCTACCAAAATTCGACACAGCCGCACTTCCTTCACAGGAGTGACGCCAGGCCATTACGCCAAGTGCACAGGCTCCATATTACTAGAAGTCGTGTTCGGATCGCCGAACAATTCTCGACGCGAAAAATTAATTTTTCATATCGTCCCATTTGAAAGTGAATATCAAGCACTCTTGGGACGAAAGGCTTTTGTCTGCTTCAACGCCATACCGCATTACGCATCTCTTACACTCAAGATGCCCGGACCGCGTGGCGTAATTTTAGTGCGAGGGTCACTTAAAGACCCCGGACTTGGATAGACGAATCCGGCGTCAGTGGGCTAGGGGCTCCCTAGCCGCATACCCCTTCACAGGGGGTTGCGCGCACAAATCACCGCGGGTTCATACAAACCCCGCTTTAATTATTTATATTTCTAATATTTTTCGCACGAATTGTTTTTAAAACTAAACGTTCCTCTCTTTTTACAGATGAACAACATGCATACCCATCCAGGATAACGGCGCAACGGAGACACAGGCGCAGACGTGCAGTAGGGACCCGTTGTGAGGATTCTTTTCAGATTAAGACCCTGCATAGACCTTTTTTACTGTCTTTCATTGTTATTCTCCCTTGGTTTCTTCCTATAGCCAAAGCGGAGCCTGACGCTTTGGCATCGGCCGCGTCAGAAGACCATGCCCGTACCAGGACACTAGGGGCTTAGGGCATCGTTCTGCCCATTATTATAAAGACCGAACACCTTAGGGAGTGTTCGGCGTCTCGAGTTAGGCATTATATGCATCAGCTCCGAATCATGTCTTTGGTCAAATGTTGGGTTTGCCCGGCTCCTGTGTTTTGCTGCCTTACGTTCCGCATCATCGGCTAACGCGGCACCAGGAGAACTACTGCGATTGTGCCCCAGTTCGGCTGGGCGAGCACCTCAGTAGAGAAAGCCGAAAACTCACTGTCATGATACAGCGAGAGACTGGTCAGCCCTCGATCGACATTCGGAATGTTTAGAATTCCCCGCTTTGACGAAGGGCCGTTTCCCGGTCAGGCACATGCGCTCCGACTTCGGAGAAGGGCGATGCCACCAGGGGCTATATCGTAGCCCCACCCTCGAGCTCCATTGGCTAAGTGAAAGTGATAAAGCATTATAGTCCGGATTGCCTCGTTCGCTATGCTACCACCTCCTTATAATAGGACCGAGACGTCGGATTAAGTGTGAAAACGCGCTATTTTTGTGAACACCCCAGCACCTTGTGCGTGGGGGCTGAAGCCGAAGACTGCCATCTTTCAGGTTATACACAAGTATACGTAAACGGCCGAAAAGGAGAAGTTTTACTACTTGGACGCACAAGTATAAAAAGCAGTTATAACATAATCATCGATTTATAAGCTAAATGCGTTCATTTGAACGTTACATTCTTCGAGCACTGCGACTCTATTACATGAGCGCCACGCATAACTTCCCCGAAATAGTGCTCGGCAGGGAGCTGGTTTTCATCCGAACCCTGGGCAGCAACAGCGGTGGCATCCATCTCTGGACAATGCGCCTTTACACGGGCAAGAGCCATCCGCGCGCCCTCTATACATGCCGACCGCTTCATCTCCTTTATATGCGGCACCGCTCCAAGGAATTGCTATAATAAACCAAACTAGCCCGTCGCCTTGGACCTCTCTGGCCAGACATGGGCCACGATGTCAGTCATGGCAAGTCCGGACAGTCTATTTAGCTCGGCCCATTCGGCCAACCGGTCTGTCAATGGAAGTGGGTGATCTGGACTGTGGAATTGAGACCAATATAGCTCTTCCGTCTCGTGATCCTTCTGGCCCCGGAAGTGCTTAACGGCATCGGCCGCACTTGCAGCTAAGTCCATATACGGATCCTCCGGACTCCACAGCCGCTCAAATTGAGCATACTTTCCATCCATAAACCGGCGACGCAGCAGAAAAGTCTTGCCAGCAACGATTTCTCTGGCCTGGCGCAGTTCCTCCTTCATAGCCCGCATTGCAGAGCGGGCATCCTTGGCTTCGGTGGTGGCCTTCTTCAGGTCTTCCCGCTCCGATAAGCGCTCCTTTTCAAGAGCCTCATTGCGGTCGGCAGCATCCTTTACTTTTATGGCCAATTCGGCCACCTCGGCCCTGCTTAGGCAGTGCGCAGCCTTTTCGGCTTTCAACTCCTCGGCCGCCCTCGAGGCAGCCGCTTCACTCCTTCGGGCTTGCTCCTTAGCTCGAGCAAGTTCGGCCCGAAGGCCCTCCACAGCAGCAGCACCGTTTGTATAAACAGCATATAATTTATCAGAGGAGGACTTTGACCCCCTTAATAAAGCGACGGCGGAGAATTCTTTTACCTTGCGACTCGTCAAGTCGCCTGTTGACAAGTGCGATGTCCGCATATGCCAAGTCCAATTGCCGATTTAACTCGGCAAACTCACTAGTCCGGCTAGCCCCCGGACTATCCGCCACCTGTACAGGAACGACGGAACTCATTTCTTTAGATTTCGATCCTCGGTACGCTGTCGTTTCCGACAACCTACCGAGTCTCAGGGGCTACTATCTATACAGGGCGCATTTTTTATATGCAAAACTGTTAAAAGACAAAGGGGTGCATCATTCTCGCATACCTCAAATCCTGCCAGCAAACTCATGGAGGCATTACGCAATTTGCTCTCAGCGGACGAAATCCTTCCAATCACCATATGCATTAACGTGCAGTGATCTTCTGAAATGGACGCCCTCTCAAGCAGATTCTTCAGTTCTCCCGGCCACACACTAGTAGGTGCCGAACTCTCTGGCCCCTCCGGACTTGGGGATACCCTCCGTGATGACACTTCGGGTTCGCCTGCCTCATCTGGCGGCGCTGCGGATGGAGGCGTATCGCTCTCCATCATCTCCGGAAGAAGGTCCCCCGAAGATGAACTCATCTGAGAAGGCTGCAGATCCGAACTGCAATATAAATATTTTGGTTATCTACAGAAGCACAAATGAAGGTATTTCCTTACTAATTAACTCCCTCTTTCATACTCACGGCTCGCTGGAGGGCCGATCCTTTGATGATGATTGTGCGTCCGGATTCTTTCCCGGCGCCGGACCCCCCGGGGAAGATCTCTTCCCACGCTTAGGGGCTTTGGCCTCCGTATCTTCAGAGGCGGTCCTCTTCTCCCCCTGAAGGGAGGGGCTTTTGGTTCCCCCCACTTCAGTCGCCCCTTTGGGCGAAATATTAGCTCCTCTATTTTCCCCGTCGCCCCCTTTTGTGGGCGCAACCTCCAACATTCTGACCAGCACGGGCTCCTGTGCGGTCTCTGGGAGGGGGGGCAGACACCTTATCAGCCTTGATCGCGCCACCCATTCCTGTAAAGAACAAAGGGTCAGGAGGCGAACTCCAGAAAGGCACATAAATAGAATGTCCGGACTCTGAGCTACTTACCTGAGTATCCGGGCGATCGCGGCTTAGACCTGCATCCTCGGCTAAATCCGGACACGCCACCTGCGGTCCGAAGAACAACTTGTACATCTCCACGGGTGTCGCACCCATGAAGTGTTGGAGAATCTGAGGTCCCTCCGGGTTGAACTCCCATAGACGGAGAGGACGGCGTTTGCAGGGCAGAAGATGTCTGATTAGCATAACCTGCATCACCTTAATCAGGTCAATCTCCCTTGCTTGGAGATCTCGAATCCGGCCCTGCAGTGAAGGCACGTCTTCGGACGGCCCCCAATTGAGCCCTTGGTTGACCCACGACATCAGTTGGCGTGGAGGTCCCGGGCGGAATAAGGGCGGCGGCTTTTGCCTGCTGCCCCTCGGAGCGGTGATATAGAACCACTCCTGCTGCCACGGTCCAAGTTCCTCTTGGAAGGAACCCTCGGGCCACGGGGCATCGACCTTTTTGCTTATGGTCGCCCCGCCGCACTCCGCTTGACGCCCCCCGATCATCTTCGGCTCCACCTTGAAGGTCTTCAGCCATAAGCCGAAGTGGGGAATGATGCGGAGGAAGGCTTCACAGACGATAATGAATGCGGAGATATGGAGGATGGACTCCGGAGCCAAGTCGTGAAAGTCCAGCCCATAGTAGAACAGGAGCCCCCTCACGAAGGGATCCGTCGGGAAGCCTAAACCCCGACGGAGGTGGGATACGAAAACGACGTATTCACCGGGCTCGGGGGCTGGCACGGCCTGCCCTGGGGCAGGCAACCTGTGCGAAACCTCGTAGGCCAGGTACTTGGCCTCACGCAACTTCAATATGTCCTCCTCCGTGACGGAGGAGGGCATCCACCGGCCCTGGAGGTCGGAGCCGGACATGATTAAGGATCCGAAGCGCTCGAATCTGAGGCTCTGGGTGTTGGAACCAGGAGCGGGGAAGAGATCCGATGCGAGATTGAAGAACAATGGCGAGCCTTGGTCCTCTTATAAAGGGGAAGAAATACCAAGGGCCGTCTCCGTGACCATTTGGGATTCCCCTTCGATAGAGGAGGTGTGGCGACGGGAGCGGTTGGGTTACCCACATACGTATTGATGAGAATCCCGGAATAAGGGGAACAGGATCTCTGCTTCGACAAGACGTGCCAAGGAAACCGCTTCGCTAAACATGCTGAGGTGGTATAATAATTCAAACAAAGGCCTGGTGCCGGTGTGATGTCACGCCGCATAATACGTCAGCAGATTGAACTAAGTGTACATTTTATTCTCTCTACGGTGGAATGTGGAATTTATTTTGCAGAGCCGGACACTATCCTGGTGTTCATGATCTTCTCTGGATTATTCAAGGGAGGAACCTGCCTTGCAATGCCGAACATTATGCACGCCAGACTTATCGTCATTGAAGACTGGTTCAGGGGCTACTGAGGGAGTCCTGGACTAGGGGGTGTCCGGACAGCCGGACTATCAATGTCCGCCAGACTCCAAGACTACGAAGATACAAGATTGAAGACTCCGGCTCGTGTCCGGATGGTACTTTACTTGGCGTGGAAGGCAAGCTTGGCGATACGGATATGTAGATCTCCTACCATTGTAACCGACTCTGTGTAACCCTAGCCCTCTCCGGTATCTATATAAACCGGAGGGCTTTAGTCCGTAGGACAACATACATTACAACAATCATACCATAGGCTAGCTTCTAGGGTTTAGCCTCCTTGATCTCGTGGTAGATCTACTCTTGTACTACCCATATCATCAATATTAATCAAGCAGGACGTAGGGTTTTACCTCCATCGAGAGGGCCCAAACCTGGGTAAAAACATCGTGTCCCTCGTCTCCTGTTACCATCCGCCTAGACGCACAGTCCGGGACCCCCTACCCGAGATCCGCCGGTTTTGACACCGACAGTTATTCATTTAAATCGGAGAATAATGGTTGTTCTATTTATATCAGTAATATCTTTTATGGTCATGCACCCTTGAAGAGTGGTCTATTTTTGCTGAATCTCGATTGCAGTGATACACATATTCATAATACTAATGCCAAAAGATGCAAAGTTGGTAATGATAGTGCAACATATTTGTGGCACTGCCGTTTAGGTCATATTGGTGTAAAGCACGTGAAGAAACTCCGTGTGGATGGACTTTTGGAATCACTTGATTATGAATCATTTGATACATGCGAACCATGCCTCATGGGCAAGATGACTAAAACTCCTTTCTCCGGAACAATGGAGCGAGCCAATGACTTATAGGAAATAATACATACCGATGTATGCGGTCCAATGAGTGTTGAGGCACGCGGTGGTATCATTATTTTCTGACCTTCACAAACGATTTGAGCAGATATGGGTATATCTACTTAATGAAACACAAGTCTGAAACTTTTGAAAAGTTCAAAGAATTTCAGAGTGAAGTGGAGAATCATCGTAATAAGAAAGAAAAGTTTCTATGATTTGATCGTGGAGGCGAATATTTGAGTCACGAGTTTGTCCTTCATTTAAAACAATGTGGAATAGTTTCACAACTCACGCCACCTGGAACACCACAGCGTAATGGTGTGTCCGAACGTCGTAACCATCCTTTATTGGATATGGTGCGTTCTATGATGTCTCTCACTGATTTACCACTATCGTTTTGGGTTATGCATTAGAGATAGCCGCATTCACGTTAAAATAGGGCACCGTCTAAATCCGATGAGACAACACCGTATGAACTATGGCTTGGCAAGAAACCAAAGTTGTGGTTTCTTAAAGTTTGGGGTTACGACACTTATGTCAAAAGGCTTCAGCCTGATAAGCTCAAACCCAAATCGGAGAAGTGCGTCTTCATAGGATACCCTAAGGAAACAATTGGGTACACCTTCTACCACAAATCCGAATACAAGATCTTTGTTGCCAAGAATAGAACCTTTCTAGAGAAGGAGTTTCTCTCAAAATAAGTGAGTGGGAGGAAAGTAGAACTTGATGAGGTAATTGTACCTTCTCTCAATTTGGAAAGTAGCACATCAGATAAATCCGTTCCCGTGATGCCTACACCAACTAGAGAGGAAGCTAATGATGATGATCATGAAACTTCAGATCAAGTTACTACTGGACCTCATAGGTCGAACAGAGCATGTTCCGCACCAGAGTGGTGCGGTAATCCTGTCCTGGAAGCCATGTTACTAGACCATGGCAAACCTACGAACTATGAAGAAGCTATGATGAGCCCAGATTCCGATAGATGGCTTGAGACCATGAAATCTGACATAGGATCCATGTATGAGAACAAATTGTGGGCTTGCCCGATGATCGGCAAGCCATTGAGAATAAATGGATCTTCAAGAAGAAGACAGACGCTGATGGTAATGTCACCATCTCGACTTGTCACAAAATGTTTTCGACAAGTTCAAGGGGTTCACTACAATGAGACCTTCTCACCCGTAGCGATGCTTAAGTCAGTCCAAATCATGTTAGCAATTGCCCCATTTTATAATTACGAAATTTGACAAATGGACGTCAAAACTACATTCCTTAATGGATTTCTTAATGAAGAGTTGTATATGATGCAACCAGAAGATTTTGTCGATTGTAAAAGTGCTAACAAAGTGTGCAAGATCCAGCGATCCATCTATGGACTGGTGCAAGCATCTCGGAGTTGGAATATACGCTTATGAGGTGGTCAAAGCAAATGGTTTTATATAGACTTATGATGAAGCATGTATTTAGAAGAGAGTGAGTGGGAGCTCTATAGCATTTCTAATATTATCTGTGGTTGACATATTATTGATTGGAAATGATATAGAATTTCTAAATAGCATAAAAGGGATATTTGAATAAGAATTTTTCAATGAAAGACCTCGGTGAAGCTACTTATATACTGTGCATCAAGATCTATAGGGATAGATCGAGATGCTTAATAGGACTTTCACAAAGAACATACCTTGACAAGATTTTGAAGAAGTTCAAAACAAATCAGTTAAAGAAAGGGTTCTTGCCTGCGTTGCAAGGTGTGAAGTTGAGTAAGACTCAAAACCCGAGCATGGAAAAAGATACAGAGAGAATGAAAGTCGTTCCCTATGCCTCGGCCATAGGTTCTATAAAGTATGCCATGCTGATTACCAAACCGGTTGTGTACCTTGCCATGAGTTTGGAAAGGGGGTAAAGTAGTGATTCAGGAGTAAATCACTGGACAGCAGTCAAAATTATCCTTAGTTACCTAAGAGGACTAAGGAGATATTTCTCGATTATGTTGATTATAAAGAGTTCGTCATAAAGAGTTACGTCGATGCAAGCTTTGACGCTGATGGACAAAGGGAATTATGTATGTTGTCATAATGGTTCGACCAATAAAGATCTTTGTAGAATATGTAGGAGCCAATATGGGCATCCAGGTTCCGCTATTGGTTATTGACCGGAGAGGTGTCTCGGTCATGTCTACATAGTTCTCGAACCCGTAGGGTCCGCACGCTTAACGTTCGATGATGATATAGTATTATGTATGAGTTATGTGATTTGGAGAACGAATGTTGTTCGGAGTCCCGGATGAGATCATAGACATGACGAGGAGTCTCGAAATGGTGAGAGGTAAATATTGATATATACGATGATGGTATTCGATCACCAGAAGTGTTTCAGGGGGTACCGGGTACTTATCGGGTCACCGAAAGGGGTTCGGGGCACCCACAGCAAAAGATATGGGCCTTATGGGCCAAGGGGGAAACGCACCAGACACAAGGGGCTGGTACGCCCCCCATATGGGCCGGCCAAGGAGGAGAAGGAAAGAGGGGAAGGGAAAGGAAAGAGAGGAATAGTATTCCCCCTTTGAGGGAGTCCTGGACTAGGGGGTGTCCGGACAGCCGGACTATCATCGTCCGCCGGACACCAAGACTACGAAGATACAAGATTGAAGACTCCGTCCCGTGTCCGGATGGGACTTTCCTTGGCGTGGAAGGCAAGGTTGGCAATACGGATATGTAGATCTCCTACCATTGTAACCGACTCTATGTAACCCTAGCCTCCTCCGGTGTCTATATAAACCGGAGGGCTTTAGTCCGTAGGACACAACATACATTACAACAATCATACCATAGGCTAGCTTTAGGGTTTAGCCTCCTTGATCTCGTGGTAGATCCACTCTTGTACTACCCATATCATCAATATTAATCAAGTAGGACGTAGGGTTTTACCTCCATCGAGAGGGCCCGAAGCTGGGTAAAACATCGTGTCCCTTGTCTCCTGTTACCATCCGCCTAGACGCACAGTTGGGGACCCCCTACCCGAGATCCGCCGGTTTTGACACCGACATTGGTGCTTTCATTGAGAGTTCCTCTGTGACGTCACCGATAGGCTCGATGGCATCTTCAATCAACGACACTGTCCAGGGTGAGACTTTTCTTCCTGGACAGATCTTCGTATTCGGCGGCTTCGCACTGCGGGCTAATTCACTTGGCCATCTGGAGCAGATCGAAAGCTACGCCCCTGGCCATAAGGTCAGATTCGGAAGCCTAAACTTCACGGCCGACATCCGCGGGGACTTGATCTTCGACAGGCTCAAGCCACAGCCAAGCGCGCCGCACTGTTACGATGGGCATAATCTAGCTCTTCCGCCGAACAGTGCCTTGGTGGCCGCACACGAATCCGCTCCGGCCCTTAGTCTGGAGCCGATTGCCCAGATCGAGGACCGGTGGATGGACACCGCCTCGGGGGCTGCAACTTCTATGGTGATGGAGCCGAAAACTAACCTTATCCCTCGCGAAGCTCGTGACTCCGAGGTGCCGGACTCCCTGCCGGACTCCGGACCGCCCGCGCCCCCGCCAATCAAATTTGATCGAGCGCCGATTATGGAATTCACCGCCACAGACATCTTCCAACGCTCGCCTTTTGGCGACATCCTAAATTCGTTAAAACACCTCTCGCTATCCGGAGAGGCCCGGCCGGACTACGGCCAGGACGGTTGGGATTCGGGAGACGAAGAAATTCAAAGCCCACCCACCACCCACTTTGTAGCCACTGTCGACGATCTAACCGGCATGCTAAACTATGACTCCAAAGACATCGACGGCATGGACGACGATGCCGGAGACGAACAAGAACCAGCGCCTACAAGGCACGTGAAGACCACCTCGTCATACGACGTATACATGGTGGATACCCCAAAAGGAAGTGACAATGAGGACCAACGGGGCGCGGCAGAAGATAATCTCGCCGACAAACAACCAAAACGGCGATGCAGACGCCGTCCTAAGTCCCGCCTCGACAACAACAGCGCTCTTAATACCCCAGCAATACAGCAGGGCAAACCAGTGGACGACGAACACGCAGACAAGCAACCATCCGAACAGGACGAGTCAGATAATCAGTCCAAGCCCGGCGAAAACAATAGTCCAGACGACCTCACGCCGGACACACCGCCGGAGAATAAAAACCTTCGGAAAAGACTCGCCGCCACCGCAAGAAGCTTGAAGAAGGAAAAACGGAAGCTCAAAACAGCGGAAGATACACTCAGAATGAGGTGGAGCAAAGTGCTCAAAACCGCAGACAAATACGGCAATGGCCATCAATCAAAGAGCTACCCGAAGCGCAAGCTGCTACCAGAATTTGACGAGGAGGCCATAGAGCCCCCACAGTCAAAAAACAAAGAGGCCGCCTGGTCGGATAGACGGCCAGAGGATAGACCAAAATCTGAAAGCGGCACCGCTCATAAGCAGACTAATGACCCTGGAAAGACAGATGGCCCAGCCAGGTCCATTTATGGGCCAAAAAAGAGGGGCCCAGGAAGCAATGCAACACGCCAAGTGTCCGAAGACATCGGTGCACCCAAATACAGGGGCGCCGCACACCCACTATGTTTCGCCAACGAGGTGCTAGATCACGAATTCCCAGCAGGGTTTAAACCCATAAACATAGAAGCCTACGACGGAACAACAGACCCCGGAGTCTGGATAGAGGATTACATACTACACATACACATGGCTAGAGGAGATGATCTCCACGCCATAAAATACTTACCCCTCAAGCTCAAAGGGCCAGCCCGCCATTGGCTCAAAAGCCTCCCAGAAAATACTGTTGGAAGTTGGGAAGAGCTCGAGGATGCGTTTAGAGCAAACTTTCAAGGAACTTATGTCCGCCCTCCGGATGCAGATGATCTAAGTCATATAACTCAACAGCCCGGAGAGTCAGCGCGCAAATTCTAGAACAGGTTCCTCACCAAAAAGAACCAAATAGTTGACTGTCCGGACGCCAAAGCCTTAGCAGCTTTTAAACACAACGTCCGAGATGAATGGCTCGCCAGACACCTCGGCCAAGAGAAGCCGAGGACAATGTCTGCGCTAACAAGCCTCATGACCCACTTTTGTGCGGGAGAGGATAGCTGGCTAGCAAGATGCAGCACCAGCGACCCAAGTACATCCGAGATCAGAGATGGAAACGGAAAATCACGGCGCAGAAAAGAGCAGCGCCGGAATATAGAGAACAGCCCAAAGAGCACAGCAGTCAACGACGGATTCAAAAGCCCGCGGCCAAACAACAAAACACCGCCTCTTAAGGATAACAGCGATGAGCCATCCAACTTAAACAAGATTTTGGGTCGGATATGTCAAATCCACAGTACCCCCGGAAGGCCTGCAAACCACACCCACCGAGATTGTTGGGTTTTCAAACAGTCCGGCCGACTAAACGCCGAACATAAGGGGCTCGACGCATCAAGCGAAGATGATAAACCCCACCAGCAGAGCACCGGAAAACAAAAGTATTTCCCACAAGAGGTCAAAGCAGTAAATTCACTTCATGTGATAATACGGAAAAACAGTGCGGCACCCGTTAAAATGGGCCTCGCACGGTCCAACCCAGCGGAACATAGAGATTGGACATCAAAACCAATCACTTTCGACCACCTGGATTATTCCAGAAGCGTTCGAAATGCAGGATGGACTGCCCTAATATTGGATCCTATAATCGACGGACTGCAATTTACACGAGTCCTGATGGACGGAGGCAGTGACTTAAACCTGCTGTATCCAAACACAATCCGCAAGTTGGGGATAGACCTTACTACAATTCAACACAGCTGCACTTCCTTTAAAGGAGTGACGCCCGGCCCTTACGCCAAGTGGACAGGCTCCTTACTACTAGAAGTTGTGTTCGGGTCACCGAACAACTTTCGACGCGAAAAACTAATCTTTCATATCGTCCCATTTAAATGTAGCTATCAAGCACTCTTGGGACGAGAAGCTTTTGTCCGCTTCAACGCCATACCACATTACGCGTCTCTTACACTTAAGATGCCCGGTCCACGCGGCATCATTTCAGTGCGAGGGTCATTTAAAGACCCCGGACACGGTCAGACGAGTCCGGCATAAATAAGCTAGGGGCTCCCTAGCCGCACATCCCTTCACAAGGGGCTGCGCGCACAAGCAACAGCGAGCTCATACAGACTCCGCTTTACTTATTTATATTTCTTCTTTCATATATATTTTTTCGCACTAGTTCTTTTCAAACTAAGTTCCTCTCCTTTTACAGATGAACAACGTGCACACCCGTCCAGGATAACGGCACAACGGAGACACAGGCGCAGACGTGCAGTAGGGACCCGTCGCGAGGATTCTTTTCAGATTAAGACCCTGCGTAAACCTTTTTTACTATCTCTTGTTGTTATAATCCCTTGGTTTCTCATTATAACCAAAGCGGAACCTGACGTTTTGGCATCGGCCGCGTCAGAGGACCATGCCCGTACCTGGACACTAGGGGCTTAGGGCATTGTTCTGCCCACTATTATAAAGACCAAACACCTTAGGGAGTGTTCGGCGTCTCGAGTTAGGCCTTATATGCATCAGCTCCGAATCATGTCTTTGGTCAAATGTTGGGATTGCCCGGCTCTTGTGTTTTGCTGCCTTACGTTCCGTATCATCGACTAACGCGGCACCAGGAGAACTACTGCGATTGTGCCCCAGTTCGGCTGGGCGAGCACCTCAGTAGAGAAAGCCGAAAACTGACTGTCATGATACAGCGAGAGACTGGTCAACCACTCGATTGACTACTGGAATGTTTAGAATTCCCCGCTTTGACGAAGGACCGTTTCCCGGTCAGGCACACACGCGCCCCGAATTCGGAGAAGCGCGGTGCCCCAAGGGGCTATATCGTAGCCCCACCCTCGAACTCCAATGGCTAAGTGAAAGTGATAAAGCATCATAGTCCGGATTGCCTCGTTTGCTACGCTACCACCTCCTTAACAGGACCGAGACGTCGGATTAAGTGTGAAAACGCGCTATTTTTTGCGAACACCCCCGCACCTTGTGCGTGGGGGCTGAAGCCGAAGACTGCAATCTTTCAGGTTATACAAACGTATACATAAACGGCCGCATAGGAGATATTTTAATACTTGGAACGCACAAGTATAAAAAGCGGTTACAATATAATCATTGTTTTACAAGATAAAACGTTCATTTGAACGTAACATTTTTCGAGCACTGCGACTCTATTACACGAGCGCCACGCATAACCTCCCCAAAATAGTGCTCGGCGGGTAACCGGCTTTCGTCTGAACCCTGGGCTGCAATAGCGGTGGCATCCATCTCTGTCCAATGTGTCTTCACACGGGCAAGGGCCATCCGCGCACCTTCTATGCAGGCCGACCGCTTCATCTCCTTGATATGCGGCACTGCTCCAAGAAATTGCTGCAATAAGCCGAAATAGCTCGTCGCCTTGGGCCTCTCTGGCCAGACATGAGCCACGATATCAGTCATGGCAAGTCCGGACAACCTGTTCAGCTCAGCCCATTCGGCCAACCGATCGGTCAGCGGAAGTGAACGATCCGGACTATGGAATTGAGACCAAAATAGCTCTTCCGTCTTGTGATCCTTCTGGCTCCGGAAGTGCACAACAGCATCAGCCGCACTTGCCGCTAAGTCCATATATGGATCCTCCGGACCCCACAGCTGACCAAGTTGGGCATACTTTGGATCCGTAAACCGGCGACGCAGCAGAAAAGGCCTGCCAGCCACAATATCTCCGGCCTGGCGCAGCTCCTCCTTCATAGCCCGCATTGCAGAACGGGCATCCTTGGCCTCGGCGGTGGCCTTCCCCAGGTCTTCCCGCTCCGATAGGCGCTCCTTTTCAAGAGCCTCATTGCGGTCAGCAGCATCCTTCAATTTCACGGCCAATTCGGCCATCTTTTCCCTGCTTAGGCAGTGTGCAGCCTTTTCGGCTTTCAACTCCTCGGCCGCCCTCGAGGCAGCCGCATCACTCCTTCGGGCTTGCTCTTTAGCTTGAGCAAGCTCGGCCCAAAGGCTCTCCACAGCAGCAGCACCATCTGTATCACAGCATATATATTGTCAGAAGCGGGCTTTGACTCCCTTAAATAAGTGACTGCGGAGAATTCATTTACCTTGCGACTCGTCAAGTCGCCGGTTGACAAGCGCGATGTCCGCATCCGCCACATCAAGTTGCCGCATTAACTCGGCAACTCCACTAGTCCGGCTAGCCCCCGGACTATCCGCCACCTGCATAGGAATGGTGACATTCATTACCTGTGATTTTGATCCTCGGCACGTTGTCGCTTTCGACAACCTACCGAGTCTCAGGGGCTACTATCTATACAGGGCGCACTTCTATGTGCCAAACTGTCAAAAAGGTGCGTCGTTCTTGCGTACCTCAAATCCCGCCAGCAAACTCCTGACGGCACTATGCAATCCGCTTTCGGCGGACGAAATCCTTCCAATCACCATACTCATCAAAGCACGGCGATCTTCTGAGATGGACGCCCTCTCAAGCAGATCCTTCAGCTCCCCCGGCCGGACACTAGTTGGCGCCGCACTCTCCGGCCCCACCGGACTCTGGGATACCCTCCGTGACGATACTTCAGGCTCGTCTGCCCTGTCCGACGGCGCAGCAGACGGAGGCGTTTCGCTCTCCATCATCTCCGGACGAAGATCCCCCGAAGACGAACTCATCTGAGAAGGTCGCAGATCCGAACTATAAGGTAAAAATTTCGGTTATCCATAGAAGCACAAATAGGGGTATTTTCTTATTAACGAACCCCCCTTTTTCTACTCACAGTTCGCTGGAGGGCTGATCCTTTAGAGACGATTGTACGTCCGGGCTCTTCCCGGACGCAGGACCCTCCGGTAAAGATTTCTTCCCCCGCTTAGCGGCTTTGGCCTCCGGGTCTTCGGAGGCGGTCCTCTTCTCCCCCTGGAAGGAGGGATTTTCGATCCCCCCCTCTTCAGGCGCCCCCTGGGGCGAGGTGGTAGCTCTTCTCTCTTCCCCATCGCCCCCTTCTACGGGCGCGACCTCCAACATTCTGACTAGCACGGGCTCCGGTGCGGTCTCTGGGAGGGGGGCCGGACACCTTGAACGTCCGGACTCTGAGCTACTTACCTGTGTATCCAGGCGATTGCAGCTTAGGCCTGCGTCCTCGGTCAATTCCGGACACGCCGCCTGCGGTCCGAAGAACAACTTGTACATCTCCACGGCGTCATACCCATGAAGTGTTGGAGAATTCGTGGTCCTTCCGGATTGAACTCCCATAACCGGAGAGGACGGCGTTTGCAGGGCAGAAGACGCCTGATTAGCATGACCTGCATCACCACAACCAGATTGATCTCCCTCGCTTGGAGGTCTCGAATCCAGCCCTGCAATAAAGGCACGTCTTTGGACGGCCCCCAATTGAGCCCTTGGTTGACCCACGACATCAATCGGCGTGGAGGTCCCGGGCGGAATGGAGGCGGCGGCTTTTGCTTGCTGCCCTTCGGAGCGGTGATATAGAACCACTCCTGCTGCCACAAGCCGAGCTCCTCTTGGAAGGAGCCCTCGGGCCACGGGGCATCGGCCCTCCTGCTTATGGCCGCCCCGCCGCACTCCGCTTGACGCCCCCCGATCATCTTCGGCTCCACATTGAAGGTCTTCAGCCACAGGCCGAAGTGGGGGGTGACGTGGAGGAAGGCTTCGCAGATGATAAAGAATGTGGAAATATGGAGGATGGACTCCGAAGCCAAGTCATGAAAATCCAGCCCATAGTAGAACATGAGCCCTCTCACGAAGGGGTCCGTCGAGAAGCCTAAACCCCGACGGAGGTGGGATACGAAGACGACGTACTCACCGGGCTCGAGAGTGGGTACGGCCTGCCCTTGGGCGGGCAACCTGTGCGAAATCTCGTAGGACAAGTACTTGGCCTCACGCAGCTTTAGCACATCCTCCTCCATGACAGAGGAGGGCATCCACCGGCCCTGAAGGTCGGAGCCGGACATTGTTGAAGATCCGAAGCGCTCGAATGTGGGGCTCTGGGTGTTGGAACTTGGAGCAAGGAGAAGATTCGATGGAAGATTGAAGAAAAGAAACGAGCCTTGGTCCTCTTATAAAGGGGGAAAATACCAAGAGCCGTCTCCGTGACCGTTCGGGATTCACCTTCGATAGAGGAGGCGTGGCGACGGGCGCGGTTGGGTTACCCATGCTCATATTGATGAGAATCTCGGAATAAGGGGAACACGATCTCTGCTTCGACAAGATGTGCCAAGGAAACCGCTTCGCTAAACGTGTTGAGGTGGTATGATAAAAAACGATTCAAGTAAAGGCTTGGTAGTGGTGTGACATCATGCCGCAAAATACGTCAGCAGATTGAACTTGTGTACATTTTATTCTCTCTACGGTGGAATGTGGAATTTATTTTGCAGAGCCGGACACTATCCTGGTGTTCATGATCTTCTCTGGATTATTCAAAGGAGGAACCCGCCTTGCAATGCCGAACATAATGCGCGCCGGACTTATCGTCATTGAAGCCTGGTTCAGGGGCTACTGAGGGAGTCCCGGACTAGGGGGTGTCCGGACAGCCGGACTATCATCGTCCACCGGACTCCAAGACTACGAAGATACAAGATTGAAGACTCCGTCCCGTGTCCGGATGGGACTTTCCTTGGCGTGGAAGGCAAGGTTGGCAATACGGATATGTAGATCTCCTACCATTGTAACCGACTCTGTGTAACCCTAGCCTCCTCCGGTGTCTATATAAACCGGAGGGCTTTAGTCCGTAGGACACAACATACATTACAGCAATCATACCATAGGCTAGCTTTAGGGTTTAGCCTCCTTGATCTCGTGGTAGATCCACTCTTGTACTACCCATATCATCAATATTAATCAAGCAGGACGTAGGGTTTTACCTCCATCTAGAGGGCCCGAACCTGGGTAAAACATCATGTCCCTTGTCTCCTGTTACCATCCGCCTAGACGCACAGTTCGGGACCCCCTACCCGAGATCCGCCGGTTTTGACACCGACACCCTTCCTTCCCTCTCCCCCTCTCTTTCCTTCCCCCTCCGACATATATGGCAGGGGGCGTGTGGCTAGGGAGGAGCCCAAGTAGGATCCGGTCCTACTTGGGGCGCCTCCTGGCCTTGATGTCTACTACACAACCTTCTTCTTGTAGACGTTGTTGGGCCTGCAAGTGCACAGGTTTGTAGGACAGTAGCAAATTTCCCTCAAGTGGATGACCTAAGATTTATCAATCGGTAGGAGGCGTAGGATGAAGATGGTCTCTCTCAAGCAACCCTGCAACCAAATAACAAAGAGTCTCTTGTGTCCCCAACACACCCAATACAATGGTAAATTGTATAGGTGCACTAGTTCGGCGAAGATATGGTGATACAAGTGCAATATGGATGGTAGATATAGGTTTTTGTAATCTGAAAATATAAAAACAGCAAGGTAACTAATGATAAAAGTGAGCGTAAACGGTATTGCAATGATAGGAAACAAGGCCTAGGGTTCATACTTTCACTAGTGCAAGTTCTCTCAACAATAATAACATAGATAGATAATATAACAAGCCCTCAACATGCAACAAAGAGTCACTCCAAAGCCACTAATAGCGAAGAACAAATGTAGAGATTATGGTAGGGTACAAAACCACCTCAAAGCTATTCTTTCGGATCAATCTATAAAAGAGTTCGTACTAGAATAACACCTTAAGACACAAATCAACCAAAACCCTAATGTCACCTAGATACTCCATTGTCACCTCAAGTATCCGTGGGCATGATTATATGATATGCATCACACAATCTCAGATTCATCCAACCAACATAAAAGTACTTCAAAGAGTGCCCCAAAGTTTCTACCGGAGAGTCAAGAACGTGTGCCAACCCCTATGCATAGGTTCCCAATGTCACGAAACCCGCAAGTTGATCACCAAAACATACATCAAGTGGCACATGATATCCCATTGTCACCACAGATAATCACGGCAAGACATACATCAATTGTTCTCATAAAGACTCAATCCGATAAGATAACTTCAAAGGGGAAACTCAATTCATCACAAGAGAGAAGAGGGGGAGAAACATCATAAGAAACAACTACAATAGCAAAGCTCGGAATACATCAAGATCGTGCCATAGAGGAACATGAGAGAGAACACGAGAGAGAGAGAGAGAGAGAGAGAGAGATCAAACACATAGCTACTGGTACATACCCTTAGCCCCGAGGGTGAACTACTCCCTCCTCGTCATGGGTAGCGCCGGGATGATGAAGATGGCCACCGGTGATGGGATCCCCCTCTGGCAGGGTGCCGGAACAGGCTCCCGAGAGGTTTTTGGTGGCTACAGAGGCTTGCGGCGGCGGAACTCCCAATCTATTTTCTGTTCTGGAAGTTTTAGGGTACAAGAGTATATATGGGTGCAAGGGGTACGTCGGAGGAGCTACGGGGGCCCCACGAGGCAGAGGGGCGCTCAGGGGGGTGCGCCCCCACCCTCGTGGGCAGCCCGTATCTCCCGTGACGTCCACTCCAAGTTCCTTGGGTTGCTTTCCTTCCAAAAATAACTTCTCCAGTTGATTTCGTTCTGTTTTGACTCCGTCTGATATTCCTTTTCCTCGAAACATTGAAATAGGCATAAAACAGCAAATCTGGGCTGGGCCTCCGGTTAATAGGTTAGTCCCAAAAATAATATAAAAGTGGATAATAAAGCCCAATATTGCGTAAAACAGTAGATAAAGTAGCATGGAGCAATCAAAAATTATAGATACGTTGGAGACGTATCAAGCATCCCCAAGCTTAATTCCTGCTCGTCCTCGAGTAGGTAAATGATAAAAAAGAATTTTTGATGCGGAGTGATACTTTGGCATAATTTCAATGTAATTCTTCTTACTTGTGAATATGAATATTCAGATCCGAAAGATTCAAGACAAAAGTTCATATGGACATAAAAATAATAATACTTCAAGCATACTAATAAAGCAATCATGTCTTCTCAAAATAACATGGCAAAAGAAAGTTCATCCCTACAAAATCATATAGTTAGGCTATGCTTCATTTTTGTCACACAAAGATGTTCCCAACTTCTATACCCCCGATGACAAGCCAAGCAATTGTTTCATACTCAAATAATCTCAAACTTTTTCAACCTTCACGCAATACATGAGCACGAGCCATGGATATAGCACTATGGGTGGAATAGGATATGATGATGGGGATTGTGTGGAGAAGACAAAAAAGGAGGAAGTCTCACATTGACGAGGATAATCAACAGGCTATGGAGATGCCCATCAATTGACGTCAACATGAGGAGTAGGGATTGCCATGCAACGGATGCACTAGAGCTATGAACGCTCAACAAAAGAAAACTAGTGGGTGTGCATCCAACTTGCTTGCTCATGAAGACCTAGGACATTTGAGGAAGCCCATTGAAGGAATATACAAGCCAAGTTCTATAATGAAAGATTCCCACTAGTATAAAAAGACAACTTATGAGACTCACTACATGAAGAACAAGGTGCTACTTTGAAGCACAATATATGAGACTTACTACATGAAGAACAAGGTGCTACTTTGAAGCACAAGTGTGGAAAAGAGATAGTAGCATTGCCCCCTTTTTTTCTTTTCTTTTTCTTTTCTTTTTTTTGGGCCTTTCTTTTTTTGGCCTTTCTTCTCTTTTTTTTCTTTTTTTCTTTTTGGTCAATGCTCTAATAATGATGATCATCACACTTCTATTGATTACAACATAAGGATTACAACTCGAAACTTAGAACAAGATATGACTCTATATGAATGCCTCCGGCGGTGTACCGGGATGGTGCAATGAATCAAGAGTGACATGTATGAAAAATAATGCATGGTGGCTTTGCCACAAATACGATGTCAACTACACGATCATGCAATGGCAATATGACAAAAGTAATGTATCATGATGATGATGATGGAAGTTGCATGGCAATATATCTCGGAATGGCTATGGAAATGCCATGATAGGTAGGTATGGTGGCTGTTTTGAGAAAGATATAAGGAGGTTTATGTGTGATAGAGTGTATCGTATCACAGGGTTTGGATGCACCGGCAAAGTTTGCAGCAACTCTCAAGGTGAGAAAGGGCAATGCACGGTACCGAAGAAGCTAGCAAAGGCAGAAAGGTAAAAGTGCGTATAATCCATGGACTCAACATTAGTCAAAAGAACTCATATACTTATTGCAAAAATTTAGAATTCATAAAAAATCAAGTACTACGCGCATGCTCCTAGGGGGAGAGATTGGTAGGAAAAGACCATCGCTTGTCCCCGACCGCCACTCATAAGGATGCACAAGCCAGGTACACTTCATGTTTCAAATTTGTTACACAACTTTAACCATACGTGCATGCTACGGGACTTGCAAACTTCAACACAAGCATTCCTCAAATTCACAATTACTCAACTAGCACTACTTTGATATTATTACCTCCATATCTCAAAACAATTATCAAGCATCAAACTTATCTTAGTATTCAACTCACTCAAAAGAAAGTTCACATATCTTGAATACCAAGTATATTAATATTAAGCAAATCACCATGCTATTAACGACTCTCAAAATAATATAAGTGAAGCATGAGAGTTCATCTATTTCTTAAAAATAAAACTACCACCGTGCTCTAAAAGATATAAGTGAAGAACTAGAGCAAATGACAAACTACTCCGAAAGATATAAGTGAAGATCAATGAGTAGTCGAATAATTATGCAACTATGTGAAGACTCTTCCATTTAATAATTTCAGATCTTGGTACTTTATTCAAACAGCAAGGAAAAACTAACAAAAGGAAATGACGCTCCAAGCAAAACACATATCATGTGGTGAATAAAAATATAGCTCCAAGTAAAGTTACCGATGAACGAAGACGAAAGAGGGGATGCCTTCCGGGGCATCCCCAAGCTTAGGATCTTGGTTGTCCTTTGAATATTACCTTGGGGTGCCCTGGGCATTCCCCAAGCTTAGGCTCTTGCCACTCCTTATTCCATAGTCCATCAAATCTTTACCCAAAACTTGAAAACTCCACAACACAAAACTCAACAGAGAACTCATAAGCTCCGTTAGTATAAGAAAATAAAACCACCACTTAGGTACTGTAATGAACTCAATCTAAATTCATATTGGTGTAATATCTACTATATTCCAACTTATCTATGGTTCATACCCTTCGATACTACTCATAGATTCATCAAAATAAGCAAACAACACATAGATAACAGAATCTGTCAAAAACAGAACAGCCTGTAGTAGTCTGTATCAAACATATACTTATGGAACTCCAAAAATCCTACCAAATTAGGAAGTCATAAACAATTTGTGTACCAATCCAGAGCAAAAAGGCTCAGATCATAAGCATGTTTCTGTGAATGAACAAAACTAATTTACTGGGTGCAAAAGTTTCTGATATTCAGTAGGATCAATGCAACTATCACCGTAAGCTATTCTAAAGGTCTTACTTGGCACTTTATTGAAACAAAAGCTATAAAGCATGATTACTACAGTAGCATAATCATGTGAACACACAAAAACAGTAAGGATAAATATTGGGTTGTCTCCCAACAAGCACTTTTCTTTAATGCCTTTCTAGCTAGGCATGATGACAATGATGCTCACATAAAAGATAAGAATTGAAACATAACGGGGGCATCATGAAGCATATGACTAGCACATTTAAGTCTAACCCACTTCCTATGCATAGGGATTTTGTGAGCAAACAACTTATGGGAAAAATAATCAACAAGCATAGGAAGGTAAAACAAGCATAGCTTCAAGATTTTAAGCACATAGAGAGGAAACTTGATATTATTGCAATTCCTACAAGCATATATTCCTCCCTCATAATAATTTTCAGTAGCATCATGAATGAATTCAACAATATAACCAGCACCTAAAACATTCTTTTCATGATCTACAAGCATAGAAGATTTACTACTCTCCACATAAGCAAAATTCTTCTCATTCGGAATAGTGGGAGTATCATAAGAGACTTGAACACTAAAAATTGTTTCCACATTAAAAGAGTAATGTTCAGAAAAAGGGTAATCATAATCATGACAAGATTTGTAAATATAATCATCACTACTTTTTATAGCATAAGTTTCATCACAATAATCATCATAAGTAGCAACTTCGTTCTCATCAAATCGATTGAAACCTCTCCCAAGATAGTGGAATCACTAAATAAAGTTGACACTCTTCCAAATCCACTTTCATATTCATCACAATAAAATTCAACATCCTCCAAAATAGTGGGATCACTACTTCCTAAAGTTGACACTCTTCCAAACCCACTTTCATCAATATAATCATCATACATAGGAGGCATGCAATCATCATAACAACTTTGCATATCAAAACTTGGGATGCTAAAAATATCATCTTCATTAAACATAGCATCCCCAAGCTTGGGACAAACATTAATTTCAGCAAATAAATTTTAAAATATTTCATCCCAATCAAACATAGCTTCCCGAAGCTTGGGTCCTTTCATATCATAAGCATAATCACTCTCATCATTAAAAATATTGAAAGCACCAATAGTATAGCAATTATCATCATCACAATGAGTAGTAGGAGCAACATCATTTTGGAGGGATACCTTTTTACCTTTGTTGCTCCTTCTTTTCTTCTTCTTCTTCACATTATGTGTGGGTTCAACCTTCCTCTTTGAGCTCCTTATTGATGAGATTGGTTGAATAGAAGGCTCCTCCTCGTTACCTGATTCATCATAAGAAATAATAGGAGGAGATTGGGAAGCCTCTTCCCTTTCATTAGTATTCTCATCATCTTCCATTTGCTTTCTTTTCTTTATGTAATTGGCAATATAAGGATTTTCAATGCAATTCACCGCACAATACATATAAATCTTCTCTAGATCAAAATCGAGAAATCTATCAAGATTAAATTTTGGAATACCCTCAGTTACGTTTCATTTCTTCATAACCCAAAAGAAGGCTAAGCTCTTTATGATGCTCAAGGGTAATCAAATTATCACAATATTTGGAAATGACTTGATCATGAAACAAATAGCATTGGAGCTTTAAATGACCATGTTCATTGCAAAGTTCACAAGGGGCGCGAAAAATATTGAATCTTTCAGCACATTCATCTAGCTCTTCTTGCAAAAATTTGGTTTCTAAGTACTTATGCCTCTTGCAATAAATATCTTCTCTATTTGGTGTGTTCATGCAAACATGCACTCCACAAAAGTTGACATGCTCATAAGAGATATTTTCATCATAACTAGTGCAATCATCATTAGCATCATGGATATTCAAAGAATTCGTACTAAAAACATTGCAATCATGCTCATCATTCAAAGATTTAGTGCCAAACAATTTAGAGATTTCTTCTTCTAGCACTTGAGCAAAATTATCCTTTCCATCATACTCACGAAAGATATTAAAAAGGTGAAGCATATGAGACAAACTCAATTCCATTTTTTTTGCAATTTTCTTTTATAGACTAACTAGTGCTAAAACAAGAAACAAAAAGATTCGATTGCAAGATCTAAAGATATACCTTCAAGCACTCACCTCCCCGGCAACGGCACCAGAAAAGAGCTTAGTTGAAGGGGTGTGAGTGAGTGCCCTTTTACCTAGCCTCCCCGGCAACGGCGCCAGAAAAGAGCGTGATGTCTACTACACAACCTTCTTCTTGTAGACGTTGTTGGGCCTGCAAGTGCATAGGTTTGTAGGACAATAGCAAATTTCCCTCATGTGGATGACCTAAGGTTTATCAATCCGTAGGACGCGTAGGATGAAGATGGTCTCTCTCAAGCAACCCTGCAACCAAATAACAAAGAGTCTCTTGTGTCCCCAACACACCCAATACAATGGTAAATTGTATAGGTGCACTAGTTCGGCGAAGAGATGGTGATACAAGTGCAATAGGGATGGTAGATATAGGTTTTTGTAATCTGAAAATATAAAAACAGCAAGGTAACAAATGATAAAAGTGAGCGTAGACGGTATTGCAATGATAGGAAACAAGGCCTAGGGTTCATACTTTCACTAGTGCAAGTTCTCTCAACAATAATAACATAGATAGATAATATAACAAGCCCTCAACATGCAACAAAGAGTCACTCCAAGCCACTAATAGCGGAGAACAAACGTAGAGATTATGGTAGGGTACGAAACCACCTCAAAGCTATTCTTTCGGATCAATCTATAAAAGAGTTTGTACTAGAATAACGCCATAAGACACAAATCAACCAAAACCCTAATGTCACCTAGATACTCCATTGTCACCTCAAGTATCCGTGGGCATGATTATATGATATGCATCACACAATCTCAGATTCATCCAACCAACATAAAAGCACTTCAAAAAGTGCCCCAAAGTTTCTACCAGAGACTCAAGAACGTGTGCCAACCCCTATGCATAGGTTCCCAATGTCACAAAACCCGCAAGTTGATCACCAAAACATACATCAAGTGGCACATGATATCCCATTGTCACCACAGATAATCATGGCAAGACATACATCAAGTGTTCTCATAAAGACTCAATCCGATAAGATAACTTCAAAGGGGAAACTCAATTCATCACAAGAGAGAAGAGGGGGAGAAACATCATAAGATCCAACTACAATAGCAAACCTCGGGATACATCAAGATCGTGCCATAGAGGAACACGAGAGAGAACACGAGAGAGAGAGAGAGATCAAACACATAGCTACTGGTACATACCCTCAGCCCCGAGGGTGAACTACTCCCTCCTCGTCATGGATAGCACCGGGATGATGAAGATGGCCACCGTTGATGGGATCCCCCTCCGGCAGGGTGCCGGAATGGGCTCCTGAGAGGTTTTTGGTGGCTACAGAGGCTTGCGACGGCGGAACTCCCGATCTATTTTCTGTTCTGGAAGTTTCAGGGTACAAGAGTATATATGGGTGCAGGGGGTACGTCGGAGGAGCTACGGGGTCCCCACGAGGCAGGGGGCGCGCCCGGGGGGTGGGCGCGCCCCCCACCCTCTTGGGCAGCCCGTATCTCCCCTGACGTGCACTCCAAATTCCCTGGGTTGCTTTCCTTCCAAAAATAACTTCTCCAGTTGATTTCGTTCCGTTTTGACTCCGTCTGATATTCCTTTTCCTCGAAACACTGAAATAGGCATAAAACAGCAAATCTAGGTTGGGCCTCCGGTTAATAGGTTAGTCCTAAAAATAATATAAAAGTGGATAATAAAGCCCAATATTGCCTAAAACAGTAGATAAAGTAGCATGGAGCAATCAAAAATTATAGATACATTGGAGACGTATCAGGCCTCTCCCCGCCCCCTCCCACCTATATATATATATATATATATATATATATATATATATATATATATATATATATATATATATATATATATATATATATGGGGGGATGCCTAGCACACCTCAGACAATTGTTTACCCGTGTGCGGCGCCCCCTCCACCATTTACACCCCCGGTCATTTTTTCGTAGTGCTTAGGCGAAGCCCTGCGAGGATCACTTCACCATCACTGTCACCACACCGTCATGCTAACGGAACTCATCTACTACCTCGACGCCTTGCTGGATCAAGCAGGCGAGGGACGTCACTGAGCTGAACGTGTGCAAAACGCGGAGGTTTCATGCATTCGGTAATGGATCGGTTGAAGCGCAAAGAAGTTCGACTACATCAACCGCGTTGAGAAACGCTTCTGCTTATGGTCTACAAGGGTACGTAGACACACTCTCCATCTTGTTGCTATGCATCTCCTTGGATAGATCATTGCGTGTGCGTAGAATTTTTTTTGTTTTCCATGCAATGTTTCCCAACAAGAAATGATCTGATGTTGAAGTCGACGGATCCTGGAGGAGGTAGTCAGGGTGACCCATCTCCCAATCTACTAAAACCAACGCTTTTTCAATCTTTGTCAGTGTAGGTATTTTCTACCTCTTGAGCATGCGTTGGTTTTTTCCTTGAAGAGGAAAGGGTGATGCAACAAAGTAGCGTAAGTATTTCCCTCAGTTTTTGAGAACCAAGGTATCAATCCAGTAGGAGTTTACACGCAAGTCGCCTCGTACCTACACAAACAAATAAGAACCTTGCAACCAACGCGATAAAGGGGTTGTCAATCCCTTCACGAGCACTTGCAAAAGTGAGATCTGATAGAGATAGTAAGATAAATATTTTTGGTATTTTTATGATATAGATTGGAAAGTAAAGATTGCAAAATAAACGGAAGCAGAAATAGTAAATTGATAGGAAAATAATATGATGGAAGATGGACCGGGTGGCCATAGGTTTCACTAGTGGCTTCTCTCAAGATAGCATAATTTACGTTGGGTGAACAAATTACGGTCGAGCAATTGATAGAAAAGCGAATAATTATGAGAATATCTGGGCATGATCATGTATATAGGCATCACGTCCGCGACAAGTAGACTGAAACAATTCTGCATCTACTACTATTACTCCACACATCGACCGCTATCCAGCATGCATGTAGTGTATTAAGTTCATAAGAACAGAGTAACGCATTAGGCAAGATGACATGATGTAGAGGGATAAACTCAAGCAATATGACATAAACTCCATGTTTTTATCCTCGAGGGCAACAATACAATATGTGCCTTGCTTCCCCTGCTATCATGGGAAAGGACACCGGAAGATTGAACCCAAAGCTAAGCACTTCTCCCATTGCAAGAAAGATCAATCTAGTAGGCCAAACTAAACTGATAATTCGAAGAGACTTGCAATGATAACAAATCATACATATAAGAATTCAGAGAAGAACCAAATATTGTTCATAGATAATCTTGATCATAAACCCACAATTCATCGGATCTCGACAAACACACCGCAAAAAGAATTACATCGAATAGATCTCCATGAAGATCGAGGATAACTTTGTATTGAGATCCAAAGAGAGAGAAGAAGCCATCTAGCTAATAACTATGGACCCGAAGGTCTGTGGTAAACTACTCACACATCATCGGAGAGGCTATAGTGTTGATGTAGAAGCCCTCCATGATCGATTCCCCCTCCGGTGGAGCGCCGGAAAAGGCCCCAAGATGGGATCTCACGGGTACAGAAGGTTGCGGCGGTGGAAATAGGGTTTTGTGGTGCTCTTGGATGTTTTCAGGGTATATGAGTATATATAGGCGAAAAAAGTAGGTCGGTGGAGCCACGAGGGGCCCACGAAGGTGGGGGCGTGCCTACCCCCTAGGCGCGCCCTCCTACCTCGTGGCCGCCTCGTTCCTTCCATGACGTCCACTCCAAGTCTCATGGATTGCGTTTGTTCCAAAAATAACTCTCCTGAAGGTTTCATTCTGTTTGGATTCCGTTTGACATTCCTTTTCTGCGAAACATTGAAATAGGCACAAACATCAATTTGCACTGCGCCTCCGGATAATAGGTTAATCCCGAAAACTGATGGGGAACGTTGCATAAAATAAAAAATTTCGTACGTTCACCAAGATCAATCTATGGAGTCATCTAGCAACGAGAGAGGGGAGTGCATCTACATACCCTTGTAGATCGCGTGAGGAAGCGTTCAAGAGAACGGGGTTGAGGGAGTCATACTCGTCGTGATCCAAATCACCGATGATCCTAGTGCTGAACGGACAGCACCTCCGCGTTCAACACACGTACGGTTGAGGGAGACGTCTCCTCCTTCTTGATCTAGCAAGGGGAAAGGAGAGGTTGACGGAGATCCAGCAGCACAACGGCGTGGTGGTCGATGCAGCAGAGATCTCAGCAGAGCTTCGCCAAGCTTCTACGAGAGGGAGAGGTGTAGCGAGGGGAGAGGGAGGTGCCAAGAGCATGGGTACGGCTGCCCTCCCTCCCCCCTTTATATAGGCCCCCTAGGGGGGCGCCGGCCCTAGGAGATGCAATCTCCAAGGGGGGGCGGCGGCCAAGGGGGAAACTTGCCCCCCTAGCCAGGTGGAGGCGCCCCCACCCCTAGGGTTTCCAACCCTAGGCGCAGGGGGGGGCAAGGGGGTGCACTAGCCCACCAGGGGCTGGTTCCCCTCCCACTTCAGCCCATGGGGCCCTCCGGGATAGGTGGCCCCACCCGGTGGACCCCCGGGACCCTTCCGGTGGTCCAGGTACAATACCGGTGACCCTCGAAACTTTCCCGATGGCCGAAACCTGACTTCCTATATATAATTCTTCACCTCCGGACCATTCCGGAACTCCTCGTAACGTCCGGGATCTCATCCGAGACTCCGAACAAATTTCGGGTTACTGCATACTAATATCTCTACAACCCTAGCGTCACCGAACCTTAAGTGTGTAGACCCTACGGGTTCGGGAGATATGCAGACATGACCGAGACGCCTCTCCGGTCAATAACCAACAGCGGGATCTGGATACCCATGTTTTCTCCCACATGCTCCTCGATGATCTCATCGGATGAACCACGATGTCGAGGATTCAATCAATCCCGTATACAATTCCCTTTGTCAATCGGTACGTTACTTGCCCGAGACTCGATCGTCGGTATCCCAATACCTCGTTCAATCTCGTTACCGGCAAGTCACTTTACTCGTACCGTAATGCATGATCCCGTGACCAGACACTTGGTCACATTGATCTCGTTATGATGATGCATTACCGAGTGGGCCCAGAGATACCTCTCTGTCATACGGAGTGACAAATCCCAGTCTCGATTCATGCCAACCCAACAGACACTTCCGGAGATACCCGTAGTGCACCTTTATAGTCACCCAGTTACGTTGTCACGTTTGACACACCCAAAGCACTCCTACGGTATCCGGGAGTTGCACAATCTCATGGTCTAAGTAAATGATACTTGACCTTTGGAAAAGCTCTAGCAAAACGAACTACACGATCTTTGTGCTATGCTTAGGATTGGGTCTTGTCCATCACATCATTCTCCTAATGATGTGATCCCGTTATCAATGACATCCAATGTCCATAGTCAGGAAACCATGACTATCTGTTGATCAACGAGCTTGTCAACAAGAGGCTCACTAGGGACATGTTGTGGTCTATGTATTCACACATGTATTACGATTTTCGGATAATACAATTATAGCATGAACAATAGACAATTATCATGAACACAGAAATATAATAATAACCATTTTATTATTGCCTCTAGGGCATATTTCCAACAGTCTCCCACTTGCACTAGAGTCAATAATCTAATTACATTGTGATGTGTCGAACACCCATTGCGTTTTGGTGTTGATCATGTTTTGCTCTAGGGAGAGGTTTAGTCAACGGATCTGCTACATTCAGGTCCGTATGTACTTTACAAATATCTATGTTTCCATCCTGAACATTTTCACGGGTGGAGTTGAAGCGACGCTTGATGTGCCTAGTCTTCTTGTGAAACATGTGCTCCTTGGCAAGTGCAATAGCTCCAGTGTTGTCACAGAAGAGTGTGATCGGCCCCGACGCATTGGGTATGACTCCTAGGTCGGTGATGAACTCCTTCACCCAGATAGCTTCATGCGCTGCCTCCGAGGCTGCCATGTACTCTGCTTCACATGTAGATCCCGCCACGACGCTCAGCTTGCAACTGCACCAGCTTACTGCCCCACCATTCAAAATATACACATATCCGGTTTGTGTCTTAGAGTCATCCAGATCTGTGTCGAAGCTAGCGTAGACGTAACCCTTTACGACGAGCTCTTCGTCACCTCCATATACAAGAAACATATCCTTAGTCCTTTTCAGGTACTTAAGGATGTTCTTGACCGCTGTCTAGTGTTCCATGCCAGGATTACTTTGGTACCTTCCTACCAAACTTACGGCATGGTTTATATCAGGTCTGGTACAAGTAATGGCATACATGATAGACCCTATGGCTGAGGCATAGGGGACGACACTCATCTTTTCTCTATCTTCTGTCGTGGTTGGGCATTAAGCCGAGCTCAATTTCACACCTTGCAACACAGGCAAGAACCCCTTCTTGGACTGATCCATATTGAACTTCTTCAATATCTTATCAAGGTATGTGCTTTGTGAAAGACCTATGAGGCATCTTGATCTATCTCTATAGATCTTGATGCCTAATATGTAACCAGCTTCTCCAAGGTCCTTCATTGAAAAACACTTATTCAAGTAGGCCTTAATGTTGGCCAAAAGTTCTATATCATTTCCCATCAAAAGTATGTCATCCACATATAATATGAGAAATGCTACAGAGCTCCCACTCACTTTCTTGTAAGCGGAGGCTTCTCCATAAGTCTGCATAAATCCAAACGCTTTAATCATCTCATTAAAGCGAATGTTCCAACTCCGAGATGCTTGCACCAGCCCATAGATGGAGCGCTGGAGCTTGCATACCTTGTTAGCATTCTTAGGGTCGACAAAACCTTCCGGCTGCATTGAGGGAGTCCTGGACTAGGGGGTGTCCGGACAGCCGGACTATCATCATCGGCCAGACTCCAAGACTATGAAGATACAAGATTGAAGACTTCGTCCCGTGTCCGGATTGGACTTTCCTTGGCGTGGAAGGCAAGCTTGGCAATACGGATATGTAGATCTCCTACCATTGTAACCGACTCTGTGTAACCCTAGCCCTCTCTGGTGTCTATATAAACCGGAGGGTTTTAGTCCATAGGACGAACAACCATTACAACAATCATACCATAGGCTAGCTTCTAGGGTTTAGCCTCCTTGATCTCGTGGTAGATCCACTCTTGTACTACACATATCATCAATATCAATCAAGCAGGAGTAGGGTTTTACCTCCATCGAGAGGGCCCGAACCTGGGTAAAAACATCGTGTCCCTTGTCTCCTGTTACCATCCGCCTAGACGCACAGTTCGGGACCCCCTACCCGAGATCCGCCGGTTTTGACACCGACATTGGTGCTTTCATTGAGAGTTCCTCTATGCCGTCACGATCAGGAAGGATGCCTCTTCCCGTCTTTAAAGACGGTACCATCGCCAAAGGAGCTTTGGCCGCTGGCCAAACTATCTGGCTAGGTGGTTTCCTCATGACTGCCTGTTCGGCCACCGCTTCGACGATGACCTCTCGGGTCATCAAAAGCAATCTTCACATCAACTCGGAATTCGCCGAGCAGCTGGATCCAATGGAGCTCTCCTCCGTAAGGGAGCTCTTGGATCGCATCGCCGCCCTGGGAGTCGCTACAGACTACAATCAGATTGGGCTTAAAACCGATCTGAGAGAGATCAACTCTCCCCAGGTTACCCACCATGTTGTGGTGGTAGAAGAACAACGCGGCGACTCTTCTTCTGTATTAAAAACTAGTTATGCCCGGACTCCCGAACCCTCCATGCCGGATCCCAGCGGAGGAACGGACGTCGATCAAGTACTAAACCTAAAGTCAGGCAGCGGACCAGACCCGTTGGACAACGTCCAACAATCCAAGCTTCCAAATTCGGAAACTTTTTGGCCTTTGAGCCTCAAGATGTGCAGGGTTCCGGACTCAATTCCACCCACCCACCAAAACATATGCGATCTATCTCAAATCCGGGAAGAGCCTGCAGAAACAGTACATCATTACTGGGCCAGATTCCTCCTGGTTATGGTCAGGATAAAAGACTGCCGTGAGGAAAACGCAATTTCAATTTTTTGCAATAATTGCATGGACAAGGGAATCTTGAACGCCATACGTCGTCGTGAAATTACGCGTTTCACCGACCTGGCGTTCATAGTACGAAAGTACTGCGTGATGGAGAGTTTCCGGAAAACCAAAACTAATTTTTGGGACAATCCGGCTCCGAATACAACCCTAGTCCGAAACAAAAGGGTGCATCATGCTCAGGCACCCGGTACAAAAACCAAAAAGCAAAAACCCCATAAAGGGCACGGAACCGTACTGGAGGGATGGCTCAGTGGACCCTGTAAAATTCACAGTACAGAGGACGCCACTCCAACACATAGCCTTCGAGCATGTTGGATACTACGGCAGGTGGCCAAAAGTGGTGAAGAGCTTCTAGCCCCGGAGAACCACTCCAACAGTACCAGTATGGTGTCAACAGTCTTCAAGACTTTCGCGTCAAACAATATGCGGAAACGAACAATCCGCAGCCTCGCCGAAGTCTACCAAGTGGCAACAAAAAATCCATGGAGCGACACGGCTATCACCTTCAACGTCAGCGACGAACCTAAATTCCGAGCTGCCCGAGCGCCAGCCACATTGGTCCTCAGCCCAATATGGACGGCTTTCGCCTTACCAAGGTGCTCATGGATGGCGGCAGCGGATTAAACCTCATCTACGAGGAAACCCTTCAAAAAATGGAAATAGACTGGAGCCGCATTGAGCGAAGCAGCACAACCTTTAGAGGAATAATCCCTAGCCGGGAAGCACGCTGCACAGGTAAAATCACACTCGATGTGGTGTTCGGCTCGCCGGACAATTACAGGTCCGAGGAGGTCACGTTCCAAGTGGCCCCGTTCAGCAGCAGATACCACGCTCTATTAGGACGAGAGGCATTCACAATTTTCCAAGCCATACCCCATTACGGGTACATGAAGCTTAAAATGCCCGGGCCCAATGGAACCATCACCCTTGCCAGTGATCCGGACATAGCACTTCGTGCCGAAAACAAGACAGCCGCATTAGCCCTTGAGGCACTATCCGAAGCCCTAGCGGCGGATGAACTCACTGCGCTGCGCTCTACGGTGAATAGGGACGATGTGATACTCGATAAGAGATCCAAGTCCACCTCTTTTAAACCAGCGGATGAAATAGTTAAATTCCAGGTCCATCCAATGGACCCCACAAAGACGGCCTCCATCGGGGCACAATTAAACCCTGACGTAGACGCCGCACTACGAGAATTCCTTCGGGAAAATTGGGATATATTCGCCTGGCACCCTTCGGATATGCCAGGAATCCCACGCAGGCTGGCAGAACACAGCCTAAATATCCTAAAAGGATTCAAGCCAGTCAAACAGGCTCTTCGGCGATTTTCCGAACCCAAAAGACAGGCAATGGGAGAAGAGCTAGCCAAACTATTAGAAGCCGGATTCATCAGAGACATCAAACATCCGGACTGGCTAGCAAACCTTGTAATGGTACCAAAAAAGGATAAATCCTGGCGCCTTTGTGTCGATTTCAAAGACCTTAACAAGGCTTGCCCAAAGGATCCTTTCCCACTTTCCCGCATCGACCAAATCATCGATGCTGCCGCAGGGCACGATTCACTGTGCTTCCTCGACGCATATTCCGGATACCATCAAATCAAGATGGCGGAAACAGACCAAGCCGCAACGGCATTCATCACTCCATACGGACCATTCTGCTTCAACACAATGCCCTTCGGACTCAAAAACACCGGCGCAACATATCAGCACATGATTCAGACATGTCTGGCAACCCAGATCGGCAAAACAGTGGAGGCATATGTAGACGACGTGGCCGTCAAGACCAAACATGTCGAAACTCTAGTAGACGACTTGAGGCTCACATTCGACAACCTCCGAGCGTATGACATTAAGCTCAACCCGGAAAAATGCGTTTTCGGCGTACCAGCCGGAAAGCTCTTGGGCTTCATTGTATCCGGTAGAGGAATCGAAGCAAATCCAGCTAAGATCCGAGCTCTGTCACAACTGGATATCCCAAAAGACCTCAAACAAATACAAAAATTGACTGGATGTGTGGCGGCTCTAAGCCGCTTCATCTCCCGTTTGGGAGAAAAGGCACTGCCCCTCTATCGCCTCCTCAGGCGCACCGAACACTTCGAGTGGACGGATGCCGCCACTGCCGGACTCAAAGAAATAAAGGCCATATTGGCAACAAATCCGGTCCTGGCTGCGCCTAACCTGGGCGAACCAATGTTGTTATATATCGCGGCAACACATCAAGTTGTAAGTGCGGTGCTCGTCGTCGAACGAGAAACAGAAGGGCATAAATTCCCTCTTCAAAAACCAGTATACTATGTATCCACTGTCTTAACTCCCTGCAAGTCCCGGTACCCGCATTATCAAAAGATAGCATACGCGGTGTTCATGGCATCCCGGAAGCTGCGACACTACTTTCAAGAGTGTTCGATAACAGTGGCCTCCGAAGTACCCCTCAACGACATCATAAACAACCGCGACGCAACGGGCAAGATTGCAAAATGGGCCATTGAGCTCTTACCATTTGACATAACCTACAAACCACGGCGAGCTATAAAGTCGCAAGTCCTGGCTGACTTCATCGCTGAATGGACCGAAGTCGAACTCCCTAAAGAGTACGGCGCATACTCCAATTGGATTATGCACTTCGACGGCTCCAAAATGTTGGTTGGCTTGGGGGGTGGCGTTGTATTGACGTCCCCAACCAGAGACACAGTCCAGTACGTACTTCAGATAATGTACACGGACTCCAACAATGCGGCCAAATATGAGGCCCTCCTACATGGCCTCTGGATGGCAACCTCCATGGGTATTCAACGCCTAGAGGTGCGCGGGGATTCAAACCTTGCAATATCCCAAGTAAATGGAGACTTTGACGCCAAGGATCCGAAAATGGCAGCCTATCGTAACGTTGTCCTAAATATGTCAGCTCGGTTCGAAGGACTCGAATTCCACCACGTAGCCCGGGATAATAACTGGGCAACCGACGTGTTGGCACGCATTGGCGCAAAATGCGAAGCCATCCCTCCAAATATCTTCCCGGAGCGGCTCTTTAAGCCATCCGTACTATGGGAAGAGGAGTCTGGAAATAACAACCCGGAGGCAACCGCACCACCCAACACAGGACATTCTGACATAATCGGTGGCTCAGCCGATGAAATAACACCTTCTGCCCACGAAATAATGGCAGTAATCGCCCCGTGGACGGAACCATTCCTAGCCTACTTAATTAGGCAGGAACTTCCCGAAGACCAAAATGAGGCCCGCTGCATAGTTCGGCGATCTAAAGCCTACAAGGTCCATGAGGGAGAACTTTATAAGAAAAGCACAACCGGAGTCCTTCAAAGGTGCATCTCTGAAGAGGAAGGGCGAAACCTTCTGGCTGAAATTCACGCCGGACTAGGCGGACACCATGCCGCAGCCCGGGCCCTTGTAGGCAAGGCCTTCCGTACAGGATTTTATTGGCCGACGGCCCGGGCAGATGCTTAGGACTTAGTCCAACGATGTGTCGGTTGTCAGCTCTTTGCTAATCAGAGCCACATGCCACCCACCGCCCTCAAAACTATACCCATCACCTGGCCGTTCGCGGTCTGGGGGCTTGACATGGTTGGACCCCTTAAGGGGGGAACCCACAAGCAAAAGTACCTATTAGTCATGGTGGACAAATTCACCAAATGGATAGAGGCCAAACCAGTTAAAACGGCCGAATCCGGACCAGTGATAGACTTCATATCCAGGGTAGTACACCGTTATGGCGTCCCTCACAGCATCATCACCGATAACGGCATGAACTTCACGGCCGGCGAGGTTAAACTCTGGTGCAAAAATATGGGCATTAAGCTCGACTACGCTTCAGTCTATCACCCTCAAACCAACGGTCAAGTTGAATGAGCAAATGGTCTAATAATGAGCGGCATCAAACCCAGACTAGTGCGGTCCCTTACAGAATCTAACACGCACTGGGTAGAGGAGCTCGACTCCGTACTCTGGGGGTTGCGGACCACGCCAAACCGTACTACCGGATTCACACCATTCTTTATGGTATACGGCGCAGAGGCAGTTTTGCCCTGCGACATAATTCATGACTCACCTCGAGTACGCATGTACGAAGAAAGAGAAGCTGAGTTGGATCGGCAGGACAGCTTGGACGCATTGGAGGAGGAGCGCGACGTGGCAAAGGCTCGTTCCACATTCTATCAGCAGCAGGCTCGAAGATATCAAAGCAGAGAAGTACGGGCTAAAACTTACAATGTTGGTGAACTAGTTCTACACCTGCCAGACAAGAAAAAGGATAAACTCAAGCCCAAATGGGAAGGTCCCTTCATCATCGACCAAGTTCTGACCGGCGGAGCATACCGTCTGCGAAACGCATCGGACAACTGACTCGAGCCGAACCCATGGAACGCAGCCCGCCTCTGAAGATTCTACGCCTAGCGCCGGACTTAGAGTTCGTCTCCTTCCTCCGTCCACATTTTTACACTTCAGCTGTCTTTTGTTTCTCTCTTTTCTCCCACCTTTTTCATAAAGCCCTTGAGGGCCGATTTGCGCATTGTTCGCACACACTTGATGTGCTACCCGCACTCGTTATACCTGGGGGCTTCTTTAAAAGAAGCTTACTTATACGGGCTTTATGCCCAACACATGTGTCAAACTTCCGCATGTACATTTTATTCACCACTATATGCATCGATATGACTTAAGTTTTGGCCAAGCTGGGTTGCCTGGCTCCTGTGCTTACCCCTACGTTCCCGATTGTTCGGCTAGGAGGTAAAGGGAGCACCTCTGCGATTGTTACTGCCGGGTCAGCCGGATGTGTACCTCAGACTGGGTGAAGCCGAAAGCTAGCGTTCTTAAGGGAATATTCAGTCGGTGACTTGAAAGACGGTTTTTTACCTATTTATTTATCTGCCCCCAGATGTTTTCCTGCTCTTTTCGCAGTTCGGACATGCACTTTAGGGCATGCCTCCCAGGGAAAGGAACCCCTAACGGAACTATTCTCCCTGGAAGATGTTTCTTACTAACCATGTAATATAACATAACTAGTTGGGCACTTGTCTGATAAAGCACTAATGACCCCTACGCCTGGTCTCCATGCATGCCCCGGTTTTTTCATAACCGAGAAGGTATTCGGACACACTCCGGACTCTAGGGTCCCGAGGTTGAAGCGAAAAGGTCGGCAAAGACAAACGATCTACAATCCGGCTAGAAGGCATTTTACATGTCATTTTAAATACATCGTCAAATCAATTGACTGTACTCCTCCTCAATCCCGTCTAACAGGCTGTCTAATTTACAGTCCTGTTGGGAATACTTAGCGGCCAACTCTACTTGGCCGTACACTAAGCTCACAGGGATCTCCTTCCCATCGGGCCCCACAGGTCCGACCTCGGCCATGTGGTTTGGATCCGTATTCTTGTACCGCGTCTTCACCATGGCCCAAGCCTCCCTGGCACATTGACGGCAGGCCGATATATTCCATAAACGGAAGCGCCGCCGTGCTCCCTGAAGCTTCTCCGCAAGCTCTCCAAGGCCCTCGGGTAGGGAGACGGACGGCCATAAGGCCTGGACGACGCCAATCATCGCCTGCCGAACACGTTCGAGCAGTTGCATCATCTCGGGAAGTTGATCACCCGTTGAACCGGGCATTTCCTCCGCAGGGCGACCTGTGAGCACACCTACAGACATATTTCTGTCAATTGACTTCCTCGCCGAACTCTTCTTTTCAAAAGAGTTTGCTCAAGCACTTACTATAGATGCCGCGACGAAGCCGCTGATTCTCCTTCATGGAGCCAGATAGCTCGGCCCGAACACCTTTTAGCTCTTCTTCAAGCTGGGTGTGGGCGTCCTGGAGTTTGTTCCTCTCCTGTTGCACCTTCATTAGCACCCTCTCGCCGGCCATTAGCTGGCGCAATAGCTGCTGCTTGTCCGGATCAAGTCCGGCAACATCTTTAATATTATTGTTAGAATTATATGCACGCCGCACACCGCTTATCCTTTTGAAATAATGTGTTACCAGGGGGGTCTCTGTGCCTCCTCCTGCGGCAGCTAGTGCGGCCTCAAGTTGGGCTTTGCACCCTTGTAGCTCCTGGGACAATTGGGTATTCTTCTCCGTAAGATCCTGCATATTAAATGAGCCTTAAATCAGTTATTTTAACTACTTTAAGTCTCAGGGGCTACTGGCATATACAACTATTAAAATCTCTTACCCGTATGTCTTTTACATACTGCTCCGTGGCTCTGGTTAAACCATCTTGAGCGGCATGAAGGTGCGCATCTCCCGCGTTAAAGGCATTCAACGCTTCTGGGGAGAAACACGCGTCACAAAGACCTGTCCGGCGGTGCCTATGATTCATGGCGCTCTCCACCTCAGACCTGGTGGTGGACAACCTGTCGGCATCCTCCGTTGCAGGAGTATCTGGCTCGCGCCTTGCGCTCGCCTCCCCCTCCGGACCAGGTGTTGGAGCCTGGCTGGCGGAGGCTTGGTTGGCAACCTCTCCGGGTACAGTCCGGCGAGCACTCTTTCTCCTGGAAAAATCATGAGCATTAATACACCTCCTAGGAATCTTTTTCCTAAACAACGGTCGCAAGCTATACCGTTGCGGTGACGTTTCGATTCGCACCGCACCCCTCTTCCGCCTGCGGGGCCGGACTGACCCTTGTTGGTCAGCCGCCGCGGGTTCGGCTTCCCGCCTTGAAGGCACCTCCTGCAAGACACCGTTGTATACGGTGGTCAGGAATACGCAAGGACGAAGTAATGGTGTCAGGACTCCGGTCATAATTACCTGGGAAGCCAAAGATAAGCCGGGGTAGTCAGCCATAATGGCGACTAGAGCATTGTCCATGCTGAGTTGGTGGAACACCCCGTCAATTAGCTCCACCTTTATGTCCGGGTCCTCTTCGGAGTCTGGGTGAAGGGATCTTCCCGGATCCTCGGGTTGTGGAGCCGGACTATGTATACCCTCCACATCCCGACGCAGTTCCTGCGCCAAAATCATAAAGTAAGATACTTAACTTTGAAAGCACGGGTCGGACAAATCAACGTCCGCTTACCCAGCTCCGAGGGTTATTCATGGAGAACCCATTCAATGGGCTCGTCTGGAGGGAGTCCTCCTTCTCCCCCTTGTACAGGCCGGACAGAATCTTCACCAGATCCGCGGCCGATCCCGGCCCCTTGCGGCCATGACGGGTGGCATCATTCTCCCTGTTGAAATCCCACATAGGGTGGCCCCTATATTGGAGCAGCTGCACCCCTCGCATAATGCACGTGGCCATGACTCCAATCATGGTCAATCTGGAATGGGCCAGCAACCTTATCCGGCCCATCAAATAATGGACGCTCATGTCTTCCTCCTGTTGAGGGCTCCGCGGGCGCCAACTTAGGCGTTTCTTCAGAGGAGCCTTGCTGAACTCCGGGAGGCCAATCCGAATTGGGTCCGGCAGTGGAGCATCTTCTACATAAAACCATTTCGAAGGCCAGTCTTCGGACGCCTTCTTTGGGGTTCCGGATGGATATCCGGTCCTGGCGATGCGCCATATTTCGGCTCCGCCCACCATATATACCGACCCCTCGTGAGAATGGGGCACGAGGCAAAACAATCTCTTCCACAGCGCGAAATGGGGCTCGATGCCCAAAAATAGCTCACAGAGAGCTACGAAACCCGCAATGTGCAGAATGGAGGCGGGCGTGAGGTGATGAAGCTGGAGTCTGTAGAACTCCAGAAGCCCCCGGAGAAACGAGTGTATGGGAAACCCAAGCCCCCTTATTAGTTAAGGGACGAAGCACACCGCTCTCCTTTGGAGGGACTAGGGGTGGCCTCCGCTTGCTTTCCACCTTTGTAGATGGCCAGCCCGGCTCGAACCGGGACCATAAAGGCCGGAGGAAGGTATCCCTCCGCTTGGAGCGTCACCGGCTCGTTGTGCGGAACTGAACATCTCCTCCAATCTCCTGGCTGAGGGCTAGGAGCATGAGAGGAGGAGCCGCATCGACGGTCCATGATGGAATGGATTTTTGGTCAGAAGCTCTCCGATGAGTACTCGCGGAAGGAAGATGGTGTGATTTGGATCTGGATTCTTGCCTCTCTTATAGGCAAGTTACTTGCGCAGCTAGGGGTAAAATATAAAAATACCCTGGCCTTTCGCATTCGTGCGACACGTGGAAGAGGGCCATTATTGGGCGTTGAAGCCAAGGAGCGCAACATTGGTAAGGAAGCCGGACACTATTCGGCAAGCACATGGAATTTGGAGGAGAACCCACCTTGCAACGCCGAAGACAATATACGCGCCGGACTCGTCGTCATTGAAGCCTGGTTCGGGGGCTACTGAGGGAGTCCTGGACTAGGGGGTGTCCAGACAGCTGGACTATCATCATCGGCCGGACTCCAAGACTATGAAGATACAAGATTGAAGACTTCGTCCCGTGTCCGGATGGGACTTTCCTTGGCGTGGAAGGCAAGCTTGGCAATACGGATATGTAGATCTCCTACCATTGTAACCGACTTTGTGTAACCCTAGCCCTCTCCGGTGTCTATATAAACCGGAGGGTTTTAGTCCATAGGACGAACAACCATTACAATAATCATACCATAGGCTGGCTTCTAGGGTTTAGCCTCCTTGATCTCGTGGTAGATCCACTCTTATACTACCCATATCATCAATATCAATCAAGCAGGAGTAGGGTTTTACCTCCATCGAGAGGGCCCGAACCTGGGTAAAAACATCGTGTCCCTTGTCTCATGTTACCATCCGCCTAGACGCACAGTTCGGGACCCCCTACCCGAGATCCGCCGGTTTTGACACCAACATGCATCATATATAGTTCTTCCTTAAGGTGACCATTAAGGAATGCCGTTTTGATGTCCATTTGCCATATCTCATAATCATAGTATGCGGCAATTGCTAACATGATTTGGACAGACTTCAGCTTCTCTACGGGAGAGAATGTCTCATCGTAGTCAATCCCTTGAACTTGTCGATAACCCTTAGCGACAAGTCGAGCTTTATATATGGTAACATTACCATCCGCGTTTGTCTTCTTCTTAAAGATCCATTTGTTTTCTATTGCTCGTCGATCATCGGGCAAGTCTGTCAAAGTCCATACTTTGTTTTCATACATGGATCCTATCTCGGATTTCATGGCTTCAAGCCATTTGTTGGAATCTGGGCCCGCCATCGCTTCTTCATAGTTCGAAGGTTCACTGTTGTCTAACAACATGATTTCCAAGACAGGGTTGCCGTACCACTCTGGTGCGGAACGTGTCCTTGTGGACCTTCGAAGTTCAGTAGGAGCTTGATCCGAAGTATCTTGATCATCATCATTAACCTCCTCTCTTGTCGGTGCAGGCACCACAGGAACATCTTCCTGAGTTGCGCTACTTACCGTTTCAAGAGGTAGTGCTTCATCAAGATCTACTTTCCTCCCACTTAATTCTTTCGAGAGAAACTCTTTCTCCAGCAAGGACCCGTTCTTGGAAACAAAGATCTTGCCCTCGGATCTTAAGTAGAAGGTATACCCAATGGTTTCCTTAGGGTATCCTATGAAGACGCATTTTTCCGACTTGGGTTCGAGCTTTTCAGGTTGTAGTTTCTTGACATAAGCATCGCATCCCCAAACTTTTAGAAACTATAGCTTAGGTTTCTTCCCAAACCATAATTCATATGGTGTCGTCTCAACAGATTTAGACGGTGCCCTATTTAAAGTGAATGTAGCTGTCTCTAGAGCGTATACCCAAAATGATAGCGGTAAATCGGTAAGTGACATCATAGATCGCACCATATCCAATAGAGTGCGATTAAGACGTTCGGACACACCGTTATGCTGAGGTGTTCCAGGCGGCGTGAGTTGTGAAATGATTCCACATTTCCTTAAGTGCGTACCAAATTCGTGACTTAAATATTCTCCCCCACGATCTGATCGTAAGAACTTTATCTTTCGATCACGTTGATTCTCTACCTCATTCTGAAATTCCTTGAACTTTTCAAAGGTCTCAGACTTGTGTTTCATCAAGTAGACATACCCATATCTACTCAAGTCATCTGTGAGAGTGAGAACATAATGATATCCTCCGCGAGCCTCAATGCTCATTGGACCGCACACATCAGTATGTATGATTTCCAATAAGTTGGTTGCTCGCTCCATTGTTCCGGAGAATGGAGTCTTGGTCATTTTGCCCATGTGGCATGGTTCCCATGTGTCAAATGATTCATAATCTAGAGACTCTAAAAGTCCATCAGCATGGAGTTTCTTCATGCGCTTGACAGCAATGTGACCAAGGCGGCAGTGCCACAAGTATGTGGGACTATCGTTATCAACTTTACATCTTTTGGTATTCACACTATGAATATGTGTAACATTACGCTCGAGATTCATTAAGAATAAACCATTCACCAGCGGGGCATGACCATAAAACATATCACTCATATAAATAGAACAACCATTATTCTCGGATTTAAATGAGTAGCCATCTCGTATTAAACGAGATCCTGATACAATGTTCATGCTCAAAGCTGGCACTAAATAACAATTATTGAGGTTTAAAACTAATCTCGTAGGTAAATGTAGAGGTAGCATGCCGACGGCGATCACATCGACCTTGGAACCATTCCCGGCGCGCATCGTCACCTCGTCCTTCGCCAGTCTCCGCTTATTCCGCAGCTCCTGCTTTGAGTTACAAATATGAGCAACCGCACCGGTATCAAATACCCAGGAGCTACTACGAGCATTGGTAAGGTACACATCAATTACATGTATATCACATATACCTTTGGTTTTGCCGGCCTTCTTCTCTGCTAAATACTTGGGGCAGTTCCGCTTCCAGTGACCACTTCCCTTGCAATAAAAGCACTCAGTCTCAGGCTTGGGTCCATTGTTTGACTTCTTCCCGGCAACTGGTTTACTGGGCGCGGCAACTCCCTTGTCGTCCTTCTTGAAGTTCTTCTTACCCTTGCCCTTCTTGAACTTGGTGGTTTTATTCACCATCAACACTTGATGTTCCTTTTTGATCTCTACCTCTGCTGATTTCAGCATTGAATATACCTCAGGAATGGTCTTTTCCATCCCCTGCATATTGAAGTTCATCACAAAGCTCTTGTAGCTCGGTGGAAGCGACTGAAGGATTCTATCAATGACCGCGTCATCTGGGAGATTAACTCCCAGCTGAGTCAAGCGGTTGTGCAACCCAGACATCTTGAGAATGTGCTCACTGACAGAACTATTTTCCTCCATCTTACAGCTGAAGAACTTGTCGGATACTTCATATCTCTCGACCCAGGCATGAGCTTGGAAAACCATTTTCAGATCTTCGAACATCTCATATGCTCCGTGTTGCTCAAAACGCTTTTGGAGCCCCGGTTCTAAGCTGTAAAGCATGCCGCACTGAATGAGGGAGTAATCATCAGCACGAGACTGCCAAGCGTTCATAACGTCTTGGTTCTCTGGGATTGGTGCTTCACCTAGCGGCGCTTCTAGGACATAATCTTTCTTGGCAGCTATGAGGATGATCCTCAGGTTCCGGACCCAGTCCGTATAGTTGCTGCCATCATCTTTCAGCTTGGTTTTCTCTAGGAACGCGTTGAAGTTGAGGTGGACATGAGCGTTGGCCATTTGATCTACAAGACATTTTGCAAAGGTTTTTAGACTAAGTTCATGATAATTAAGTTCATCTAATCAATTTATTCAATGAACTCCCACTTAGACAGACATCCCTCTAGTCATCTAAGTGAAACATGATCCGAGTCAACTAGGCCGTGTCCGATCATCACGTGAGACGGACTAGTTATCATCGATGAACATCTTCATGTTGATCGTATCTTCTATATGACTCATGCTCGACCTTTCGGTCCTCCGTGTTCCGAGGCCATGTCTGTACATGCTAGGCTCGTCAAGTCAACCTAAGTGTATTGCGTGTGTAAATCTGGCTTACACCCGTTGTATTTGAACGTTAGGATCTATCACACCTGATCATCACGTGGTGCTTCGAAACAACAAACCTTCGCAACGGTGCGCAGTTAGGGGAACACTTTTCTTGAAATTATTTCGAGGGATCATCTTATTTAAGCTATCGTCGTTCTAAGCAAATAAGATGTAAAACATGATAAACATCACATGCAATCAAATAGTGACATGATATGGCCAATATCATATTGCTCCTTTGATCTCCATCTTCGGGGCGCCATGATCATCTTCGTCACCGGCATGACACCATGATCTCCATCATCATGATCTCCATCATCGTGTCTTCATGAAGTTTTCACGCCAACGATTACTTCTACTTCTATGGCTAACGCGTTTAGCAATAAAGTAAAGTAATTTACATGGCATTCTTCAATGACACGCAGGTCATACAAAAAATAAAGACAACTCCTATGGCTCCTGCCGGTTGTCATACTCATCGACATGAAAGTCGTGATTCCTATTACAAGACCATGATCATCTCATACATCACATATATCATTCATCACATCCTTTGGCCATATCACATCACAAAACACTTGCTGCAAAAACAAGTTAGACGTCCTCTAATTGTTGTTGCAAGTTTTTACGTGGCTTCTATAGGTGTTCTACCAAGAACGTTTCTTACCTACGTAAACCACAACGTGATATGCCAATTTCTATTTACCCTTCATAAGGACCCTTCTCATCGAATCCGCTCCAACTAAAGTGGGAGAGACAGACACCCGCTAGCCACCTTATGCAACTAGTGCATGTCAGTCAGTGGAACCTGTCTCACGTAAGCGTACGTGTAAGGTCGGTCCGGGCCGCTTCATCCCACGATGCCGCCGAAGCAAGATAAGACTAGTAGTGGCAAGAAAATTAACAACATCTACTCCCACAACTGCTTTGTGTTCTACTCGTGCATAGTAACTACGCATAGACCTAGCTCATGATGCCACTGTTGGGGAACGTTGCATAAAATAAAAAGTTTCCTACGTTCACCAAGATCAATCTATGGAGTCATCTAGAAACGAGAGAGGGGAGTACATCTACATACCCTTGTAGATTGCGTGCGGAAGCATTCAAGAGAACGGGGTTGAGGGAGTCGTACTCGTCGTGATCCAAATCACCGATGATCCTAGTGCTGAACGGACAGCACCTCCGCGTTCAACACACGTACGGTTGAGGGAGACGTCTCCTCCTTCTTGATCCAGCAAGGGGAAAGGAGAGGTTGACGGAGATCCAGCAGCACGACGGCGTGGTGGTGTATGCAGCAGAGATCTCAGCAGAGCTTCGCCGAGCTTCTACGAGAGGGGGAGGTGTAGCAAGGGGAGAGGGAGGCGCCAAGAGCATGGGTATGGCTGCCATCCCTCCCCCCTTTATATAGGCCCCCTAGGGGGCGGCCCTAGGAGATGCAATCTCCAAGGGGGCCGGCGGCCAGGGGGGAAACTTGCCCCCCAAGCCAGGTGGAGGCGCCCCCACCCCTAGGATTTCCAACCCTAGGCACAAGGGGGGTGTCAGTGTCAAAACCGGTGGATCTCGGGTAGGGGGTCCCGGACTGTGCGTCTAGGCGGATGGTAACATGAGACAAGGGACACGATGTTTTTACCCAAGTTCGGGCCCTCTCGATGGAGGTAAAACCCTACTCCTGCTTGATTGATATTGATGATATGGGTAGTACAAGAGTGGATCTACCACGAGATCAAGGAGGCTAAACCCTAGAAGCTAGCCTATGGTATGATTGTTGTAATGGTTGTTGTCCTACGGACTAAAACCCTCCGGTTTATATAGACACCGGGGAGGGCTAGGGTTACACAGAGTTGGTTACAATGGTAGGAGATCTACATATCCGTATTTCCAAGCTTGCCTTCCACGCCAAGGAAAGTCCCATCAAGACACGGGACGAAGTCTTCAATCTTGTATCTTCATAGTCTTGGAGTCCGGCTGACGATGATAGTCCGGCTGTCCGGACACCCCCTAGTCCAGGACTCCCTCAGTAGCCCCTGAACCAGGCTTCAATGACGATGAGTCCGGCGTGCATATTGTTCGGCATTGCAAGGCGGGTTCCTCCTCCGAATAATTCATAGAAGATTGTGAACACCAGGATAGTGTCCGGCTCTGCAAAATAAATTCCACATTCCACCGTAGAGAGAATAATATGTGCACAAGTTCAATCTGCTGACGTATTTTGTGGCATGACGTCATACCACCACCAAGCCTTTACTTGAATCGTTTTTTATTATACCACCTCAGCGCGTTTAGCGAAGCGGTTTCCTTGGCACGTCTTGTCGAAGCAGAGATCGTGTTCCCCTTATTCCGGGATTCCCATCAATACGGACGTGGGTAACCCAACCGCGCCATTGATGGTGGCGCTTGGGAGATAAGCGAGTTTTACCAGGCCGGTGGGGACGGATAGTCTTTGTCCGCCAATATATAAGGGGATAAGGATCCACCTTTTACCTACGCCTTCTTCCTCCTTTGCTTATCCATCTCCGCGCACTCGATCTCCAGCGCCCAAGTCCGCACACCTCGCCTCAACCTCCTCCAGTCATGTCCGGAGCGGGAGGCAAGTGGTTGACCTCCTCCATTACGGAGGAGCACATCGAAAAGTTGCGCGGCGCCGGATACCTTTCCAGCGACATCGCGCACCGGCTGCCCGACGAGGGGCAGCTCATCCCCACCCCCAGGCCCCATGAGAGGGTCGTATTCCTTCCCCACTTCCTCCGCGGACTGGGCTTCCCTCTTCATCCCTTCATCCGGGGGCTCATGTTCTACTATGGCCTGGACTTCCACGATCTGGCGCCAAACTTCATCCTCAACATCTCGGCGTTTATCGTCGTGTGCGAGGCCTTTCTCTGCATCCGGCCCCACTTCGGCTTGTGGCTCAAGACCTTCAACGTCAAGCCGAAGGTAATGAAGGGCGTCCAAGCGGAGTGCGGAGGCGCCATGGTGGGCAAGATGCCCAACGTCCTCTGGCTCGAGGGCGCCTTTGTGGAAACCATCAAAGGGTGGCAATCGGGGTGGTTCTATATCACCGAGCCGCGGGATCGTAAATGGGCAGCGGCCCCCGACTTCAGATCTGGTGCCCCTATGCAGCTCACCTCCTGGAAAAAGAAGGGCTTGCTATGGGGCAGTTCGGAGGAGCTGACCGGACTCCAGTCCTGTCTCCAGACCTTGGTGAACAAGAAGCTCAAGCTTGTCAACGTGATCCAGGTCATGCTCGTCCGCCGGATTCTCCCCTGCCAACAACGGGCCTTTACTTTGTGGGAGTTCGATCCGGCACAGCACCGGACCCTGAGCGGGCTCTTCGACATGACGTACGAAGCTGCCTGGAGGGTGCTGTTCAAGGGTGGAGAAGCCCCCGCATCCGCGACGGAAGACCGCGGATTCAGCACCAAGCGCCCGGCCGGCAAGGTAAGATTTGTTATCCTCTATGGGACACTTATTTTCTTTCATAGTTTGACTCTATGTGGGATTTTAAAAACTCCCAATGCCTTTGACAGGACTGGCAGAGGACGTCCGGACAGGTAGACTATCCGGCTCCCCTTCCCGAAGACCCAGCGGACGCCCGTTTAACGGGGCTACTAGTCCCAGCACTTTATGTGGTGCCGGAGAAGAAGGCCAAGAAGAAGGCCACGAGAACTCAAAGAAGTTCCCGGCGCCAGGTGATATCGGACTCATCGTTCGATGGCTCCGAGGTGGACTCCTCCCCCGAAGACGAGGAGGAGAAAGAGGACTCTCTCCCAGAGGAGGGAGAGAGGAAGAGGAAGGCTTCCCCAACGGGGGAGGCCGAAGGGTCCAAGAGGGGAAGGATCCTTCCCCCGGACAGCTCCGCCAACGCCAACATTGGCGACGAAGAGTGCCCTCAAGGGCCAGGCCTCCGGCAAGATCGTAAGTATCCAGATTCCTGAATGATTTATAATTTATCTTTTGTGTCACATAGTGTCCTTCTAATGCCGCACATTGCCTGTAGTCCGGCCGATGATGATCTTCCCGCTTCATCGAGCGGGTTCTTGGCTCCGTCGGACGTGGATTCCATTCTGACCGCCTCCACCCCTCGTGACACTGATGACGTCGAGGTGGGATCCCAGGAGGGGACCCATCAGGAGGAGGCTCTGGAGGTGCCGCAAGGCAACCTCCCGGACTTTGCGCCGGACTCCATGCCGGAACCCGCAGTGGTTCCGGAGCCCGGCAGGCGGCCCCTTCATAAGAAGGGCAAGACCGTGACGCCGGCAGCCTCCGTTCAACCAGAGGCGTCGGACAACTTGTTGGAGGCGCTTAACGGCGCTTCCATCGAGGAAGAACACTGCACTATCATGAGAGAGGTGATTCAGAAGGTTCAGCTCGCCAAGAGCGGGCTGACCAAAGCCTGCAGTAGCCTTCTAACAGGCTTTGAGGTAAGAAGTTTAAAATATGTAATGTAATACCGCATAGACAGTAGCCCCTGATGCTCGGTTCGGTGTTCGGAAAGAAAAACCGAACTGAGGATCTAAAAAAGATATACGCAGGAGTGCTAAAAATTATGTCAATATGGGTTTGCAGGTTGCGCTGCTGACCTCTGCCGCACTGACTGTGGAGGTCGGTGCTTTGAAGCAGGACCTCGAGCGGTCCGAGCAAGAGCTCGGCCTTGCCAAGAAGCAGCTCGAGGACAAAGAAGGTGAGTAACACCACTTTAAAATTTGTACCTTACAGAAAAGGATTTTGGTTGCAATAGAAATAACAAGGATAACGTGGGTACTACAGGGGCCATGAACGAGGTGGTGACCCTGAAGGAGGCCGTATCCGCGGCCGAACCCAATGTGGCGCGGAACGAGCGGAGCGAGAGAAGCAGGAGGCGCGGGTGGCGGAGGTGCGGCAAGAGCTCCAGGCTCTCATGGAAAAGCATGAGAGTTTGGAGCGCGACTCGAAGACTCGAGAGTCCGAGCTTGCCTCGGCTCTTGAAAGTGCCAAAGCCGCTAAGGCCGAGGCCCGTAAGGCCCTCCAGGAGGTTGAGGATGTGAAGAAAATAGCGGCGGGTAAGGCATTTTTCATGCAAAGCAAGCATGTTAATGTAAATTACCTGTTACTTACCCGAATTCGGAGCTCTCCAGGGGCGTTTGCAGATCTGCCTCGCAGTGTGTCTAATGCCGCCGCATTCTACCGTGGCGAGGAGGGGAGCTCAACAGAGAAGGTCTTCTGGTCTCAGTACGCTGAGGCCGGACATCCGGTGCTCCCTAGCGACCAGCTGAGGCAGCTGGTCGAGCTCCACAAGGTAGCCGAGCAGGCCATGAAGGGCCTCATAGTCCGGCTGTGGCCTGGAAAGGCCATGCCTGGGAGCTACTTCGGCCTCGTGCAGCGGCTGGTGGATGCGTGCCCCTAGGTGGAGTCATCAAGCGCTCTGCCTGCATTGAAGGTGCCCGTCGGGCCCTTGCCCGCGCAAAGGTGCACTGGGGCAGGCTGGATGCTGAGAGGCTTCTGACGGACGTGCCGCCGGAGGGCAAGGAGTATCGTACGCCCGAAATGTACTATAAGACTGTCCTGAAGGGTGCCCGCAAGATTGCGGATGAGTGCCCCCAGAGATGTAATTATTGAGTAAACTCGCAATGTGTTATCCTGTGCGCTGAAAACTTTGTTCATATGCTCTAAGCAACACTTATTGATTTAAAATATTACCTTCTGTGCGGCCGTTTATTAAATCTGAGAGATGGCAAGTCGTCGGCTTCAGCCCCCATGCCACGAGTGCTGGGGTGTTTGGGATAAACTTGAGCACTCTTGTTCCCATTTTTGGGTCCATCTAGGGAGGGGCTCAACACAACGAACAAGGCAACCGGACTTATAATGCTTGAACACTCTCTCACTTAGCCATAGAATTCTATAATTTTAAATTTCGGCGAAGCCCCTAGTATTTGGAAGACCGAGTTCAGGGCGCTATCCACGCCTGGGCCGGACACAGCCGGTTCCTCGCTCGAAGCGGCATAAGCCTTTAGGGACTCGAAAAGACCTCTCGAATAGCGACCAGTCTCTCGCCATATCATGACAGTCAGTTTTAGCTTTCTCCACTGAGGCGCTTGCCCAGCTCAACCGGGCGCAATCGCAGTGGTTCTCCCAGTGCTACCTTAGCCGACAGAACGAAACGTAAGGTACCAAAACATGGGAGCCGGGCAAACCCAACTATTGACCCAAGACATGATTCGGAGCCGATGCATATAATGCTATAAGTTTGGGGTGCCGCACTTGTGAAAGTGTTCGGACTTATCACACCATAATGCGGGAAACATAAGCCCCTGGTGTATTCGGCCATACCAAAATGTACGGGTGCAAGATGTCAAGAATAAACATATATGTAAAAAGGAAATGCAATTATAAACAAAAAGTGATGCATTGTTTATTCAAGAGATTCTGCCATGAGTGCAGAACGATACAAATAGTGCAGTAAGCAAGGGCTGGACTATTAGAAGTGTCTCCCTCCAGGGGTAGGCTGCGGAATGGTGTATTTAACAAACTTAATGCTCGTAATGGAGACCACCTGAGTGTTCATCGTAGCCTTTGTCCCTTCCTGGCTGTTGCATCGTGAGTTCGGCAGATCTACTGCCGGACAGGGCCTCTGGTGAATGGAGTCCTGTGAAAAAATAAAAAAAGAAGAAAAAAAGAGTGACACACTTGGGAGCCCCTGGTGTGGTTAGGCCGCACTCTGGGCCTATCGTGGTCGTAACCCTCCCCCTATGCCCATGGTATCTCCAGAGCGTAATGATGTACGCGAAGAGCTGGTCTTGCAATCATGCAAGGGCTGGGGTTGGGGCTGCATTGCTACGCGTGCTCGGAACGTGCCAGGTGGTCTTGATTGATGTTACTCCGGGCGCATTTGGCTATGTTCGGTCGTTTATCTGTCGGACTCAAAAATTGCCTTAAAAGGCTGCTCTGTACTTCTGCCGCGAGAGCCGCTGTGTGTTCCTCCGTTCGGAGGGAGCGTTCAGTATTTCCATTGACCGTGATGACTCCACGAGGGCCTGGCATCTTGAGCTTAAGGTATGCATAATGAGGTACCGCGTTGAATTTTGGAAACACGGTTTGTCCGAGCAGAGCGTGATAGCCGCTGCGGAACGGGACTATGTCGAAGATTAACTCCTCGCTTCGGAAATTATCCGGGGATCCGAAGACCACTTCCAGTGTGACTGAGCCTGTACAATTGGCCTCCACACCTGGTATGACGCCTTTGAAGGTCGTCTTTGTAGGTTTAATCCTTGAGGGGTCTATGCCCATCTTGCACACTGTATCCTGATAAAGCAGGTTCAGGCTGCTACCGCCGTCCATCAGGACTCTAGTGAGGTGAAATCCATCGACGATTGGGTCTAAAACCAATGCGGTGAATCTACCACAGTGGATACTGGTCGGGTGGTCTCTTCGATCGAAAGTGATCGGGCAAGAGGACCATGGATTGAACTTCGGGGCGACTGGCTCCATCGCATATACGTCCCTAAGTGCACGCTTCCGCTCCCTCTTGGGTATATGGGTTGCGTATATCATGTTTACCGTCCGCACTTGTGGGGGGAAACCCTTCTGTCCTCTACTGTTCGGCGGCCGAGTCTCCTCCTTGTCGTCGCTGTGCAGCCCCTTGTCATTGTTTTCAGCCATTAACTTGCCTGCCTGCTTGAATACCCAACAATCTCTGTTGGTGTGATTAGCTGGCTTTTCGGGGGTGCCATGTATCTGGCAAGAGCGGTCGAGTATTCAGTCCAAATTGGACGGACCCGGAGTGGTTCTTTTGAATGGCTTCTTCCGCTGACCGGGTTTAGAGCCTCTGAATCCAGCATTGACTGTCGTATCCTCATTGTTATCGCCGTTAACGCAGCGCTTGTTTTTGTTTCGACGCGACCTGCCATTGTGGTCCTTAGTATCCGGACTGCCAGCATTTTTGCTGAGGTTGTTGTTGCGAGCTAGCCAGCTGTCCTCTCCCGCACAGAAGCGGGTCATGAGTGATGTGAGGGCTGCCATGGATTTCGGCTTTTCCTGTCCTAGGTGCCGGGCCAGCCACTCGTCGCGGATGTTATGTTTGAAGGCTGCGAGGGCCTCTGCATCCGGACAGTCGACGATTTGGTTTTTCTTTGTTAAGAACCGTGTCCAGAACTGTCTGGCCGATTCGTCTGGCTGCTGAATTATGTGGCTTAGGTCATCAGCATCTGGTGTTCGCACATATGTGCCCTGGAAGTTGTCGAGGAATGCGGCTTCCAGGTCCTCCCAACACCCAATTGACTCTGCGGGCAAGCTGTTAAGCCAATGCCGAGCTGGTCCTTTAAGCTTGAGTGGGAGATACTTGATGGCATGGAGATCGTCGTCGCGGGCCATATGGATGTGAAGGAGATAATCTTCGATCCAAACCGCGGGGTCTGTTGTGCCATCGTAGGATTCAATGTTCACGGGTTTAAACCCTTCAGGGATTTGATGATCCATTACTTCGTCAGTAAAGCATAGTGGGTGTGCGGCGCCTCTGTATTGGGCAATATCACGACGTAGCTCAAGAGAGCGTTGTCTGCTGTGTTCGGCCCGGCCGGAGTTGTTGTATCCGGCGCGACGGTAGTCGTCGTGGGTCATGGGGCGCCCACGTGATCCATAGATAGATCTGGATTGTCTTGCCTTGTCCTCCAATATATCCCGCAAGTCCGGCGCATTCCCTCGTGGCTTCATACTTTTTGAGCGTTGCCGGGGTACGGTCTTGATGGAAGGCCTAGATGCCTCTCTGTCGCGACCACAGGGTGGTCAGTCTGCCGTATTGTGCGCTGGTGATGAAGGTTTGTATGCTTCCTCCTCTGGTCGGGGGAGCAACTTGCGTTTTGGGTAGCTCTTGGAGGGGCGTTCGAGTTCATACTCTTCGGCCGCGAGGACCTCGGCCCATCTATCGGCCAGCAGGTCTTGATCAGCTTGAAGCTGTTGCTGCTTTTTCTTTAGGCTATTTGCCGTGGCGATAAGCCTGCGTTTAAAACGCTCTTGTTCGACGGGATCCTCGGGCACGACAAATTCGTCGTCGTTGAGGCTTGCCTCGTCTCCGGAGGGAGGCATGTAATTTTCATCCTCCACGTCTGCCGCTCTCTCTCGAGGGCTGGCTTCCCCGTCCTCCTGTGCTGAGTCTTGCTGGAGGGGGTTGTCTTCGGCACTCTCTGGGGTGTTATTGTCTCCGGTGCCGGAATCTCCATTCTTGCTGTGGCAGGATTTAGAGCGGCGCCACTGACATCGGCGCTTGGGCTGTTTCTTAGAGGAATCTGCCTCCGCTGCTTCTTCGCCGTCCCCATCCTTTGGGGTGTCCACCATGTATATGTCGTATGACGAGGTGGTCTTCCAGTGCCCTGTAGGCGCTGGTTCTTGATCGTCTCCGGCATCGTCGTCCATACCGTTGATGTCTTCGGAGTCGTAGTCTAGCATGTCGGTTAGATCGTCGACAGTGGCTACAAAGTGGGTGGTGGGTGGGCTTTGAATTTCTTCATCGTCCGCATCCCGACCATCCTGACCGCAGTCCGGCCAGGGCTCTCCTGATAATTAGAGATGCTTTAGCGAATTTAGGATGTCGCCAAAGGGTGAGTGCTGAAAGATGTCCGCGGTGGTGAACTCCATGATCGACGCCCAATCGGATTCGATTGGCAGGGGCGCAGGAGGTTCGGAGTCCGACAAGGAGTCCAACGCCTCGGAGTCATGAGCTTTATAAGGGACAAGGTCAGTATTCGGCTCTATCGTCGTAGAAGCCGCGGCCCCCGAGGCGGTGTCCAGCCACCTGTCCTCGATCTGCGCGGTCTGCTCCAAACTATGGGTCAGAGCGGACTCGTGTGCGGCCTCCAGGGCACTGTCCGGCGGCAGAGCTAAATCATGCCCATCGTGATAGCGCGGCACGCTCGGCTGTGGCTCGAATTCGTCGAAGATCAAGTCTCCGCGGATATCGGCCGTGAAGTTTAGGCTTCCAAACCTGACCTGATGGCCAGGGGCGTAGCTTTCGATCTGCTCCAGATGGCCAAGTGAATTGGCCCGCAGTGCAAAGCCGCCGAACATGAAGATCTGTCCGGGGAGGAAAGTCTCACCCTGGACGGCGTTGTTGTTGATTGAAGAAGCCATCAAGCCTATCGGTGACGACACAGAGGAACTCTCAATGAAAGCACCAATGTCGGTGTCAAAACCGGCGGATCTCGGGTAGGGGGTCCCGAACTGTGCGTCTAGGCGGATGGTAACAGGAGACAAGGGACACGATGTTTTTACCCAGGTTCGGGCCCTCTCGATGGAGGTAAAACCCTGCTCCTGCTTGATTGCTATTGATGATATGGGTAGTACAAGAGTGTATCTACCACGAGATCAAGGAGGCTAAACCCTAGAAGCTAGCCTATGGTATGATTGTTGTAATGGTTGTTGTCCTACGGACTAAAACCCTCCGGTTTATATAGACACCGGGGAGGGCTAGGGTTACACAAAGTCGGTTACAATGGTAGGAGATCTACATATCCGTATTGCCAAGCTTGCCTTCCACACCAAGGAAAGTCCCATCCGGACACGGGACGAAGTCTTCAATCTTGTATCTTTATAGTCTTGGAGTCCGGCTGACGATGATAGTCCGGCTGTCCGGACACCCCCTAGTCCAGGACTAACTCAGGGGGCCCAAGGGGGGGCGCACCAGCCCACCAGGGGCTGGTTCCCCTCCCACTTAAGCCCATGGACCCCTCCGGGATAGGTGGCCCCACCCGGTGGACCCCCGAGACCCTTCCAATTGTCCCGGTACAATACCGGTGACCCCCGAAACATTCCCGATGGCCGAAACCTGACTTCCTATATATAATTATTCACCCCCAGACAATTCCGGAACTCCTCGTGACGTCCGGGATCTCATCCGGGACTCCGAAAAACTTTCAGGTTACTGCATACTAATATCTCTACAACCCTAGCGTCACCGAACCTTAAGTGTGTAGAACCTACGGGTTCGGGAGACATGCAGACATGACCGAGACGCCTCTCCGGTCAATAACCAACAGCGGGATATGGATACCCATGTTGGCTACCACATGCTCCTCGATGATCTCATCGGATGAACCACGATGTCGAGGATTCAATCAATCCCGTATACAATTCCCTTTGTCAATCGGTACGTTACTTGCCCGAGACTCGATCATCGGTATCCCAATACCTCGTTCAATCTCGTTACCGGCAAGTCACTTTACTCGTACTGTAATGCATGATCCCGTGACCAGACACTTGGTCACATTGAGCTTGTTATGATGATGCATTACCGAGTGGGCCCAGAGATACCTCTCCGTCATACGGAGTGAAAAATCCCAGTCTCAATTCGTGCCAACCCGACAGACACTTTCGGAGATACCCGTAGTGCACCTTTATAGTCACCTAGTTATGTTGTGACGTTTGGCACACCCAAAGCACTCCTATGGTATCCGGGAGTTGCACAATCTCATGGTCTAAGGAAATGATACTTGACATTTGGAAAAGCTCTAGCGAAACGAACTACACGATCTTTGTGCTATGCTTAGGATTGGGTCTTGTCCATCACATCATTCTCCTAATGATGTGATCCCGTTATCAATGACATCCAATGTCCATAGTCAGGAAACCATGACTATCTATTGATCAACGAGCTAGTCAACTAGAGGCTCACTAGGGACTTGTTGTGGTCTATGTATTCACACATGTATTACGATTTCCGGATAATACAATTATAGCATGAACAATAGACAATTATCATGAACAAAGAAATATAATAATAACCATTTTATTATTGCCTCTAGGGCATATTTCCAACAAAAACAATATAAAAGTGTATAATAAAGCCCATTAAACAGAACAATCAAAAATTATAGATAGTTGGAGACATATCAAGCATCCCCAAGCTTAATTCCTTCTCGTCCTCGAGAAGGTAAATGATAAAAACAGAATTTTTGATGTGGAATGCTACCTAACATAATTTTCAAATTAATTCTCTTTATTGTGGCATGAATGTTCAGATCCGAAAGATTCAAGATAAAAGTTTAATATTGACATAAAAATAATAATACTTCAAGCATACTAACTAAGCAATTATGTCTTGTCAAAATAACATGGCCAAAGAAAGCTTATCCCTACAAAATCATATATTTTGGCTATGTTTCATTTTCGTCACACAAAAATGCTCTCATCACGCATAACCCTGATGACAAGCCAAGCAATTGTTCATACTTTAGTAATCTCAAACTTTTTTCAACTTTCACGCAATACATGAGCGTGAGCCATGGACATAGCACTATGGGTGGAATAGAATATAATGATGGGGGTTGTGTGGAGAAGACAAAAAAGGAGAAAGTCTCACATTGACACGGCTAATCAACGGGCTAGGGAGATGCCCATCAATTGATGTCAATTCAAGGAGTAGGGATTGCCATGCAACGGATGCACTAGAGCTATAAATGTATGAAAGATCAACAAAAGAAACTAAGTGGGTGTGCATCCAACTTGCTTGCTCACAAAGACCTAGGGCATTTGAGGAAGCCCATTGTTGGAATATACAAGCCAAGTTCTATATTAAAAAATTCCCACTAGTATATGAAAGTGACAAAATAAGAGACTCTCTATCATAAATATCATGGTGCTACTTTGAAACGCAAGTGTGGAAAAAGGATAGTAGCATTGTCCCTTTTATTTCCTTTTTTGGGCCTTCCTTTTTTTGGCCTTTCCCTTTTTTTAAGACAATGCTCTATTAATTATGATCATCACACTTCTATTTATTTACAACTCAATGATTACAACTCGATACTAGAACAAAATATGACTTTATATGAATGCCTCCGACGGTGTACCGGGATGGGCAATGAATCAAGAGTGACATGTATGATAAATTTTGCATGGTGGCTTTGCCACAAATACGATGTCAACTACATGATCATGCAAGGCAATATGACAATGATGAAGCGTGCCATAATAAATGAAACAGTGGAAAGTTGCATGGCAACATATCTCGGAATGGCTTTGGAAATGCCATGATAGGTAGGTATGGTGGCTGTTTCGAGGAAGATATAACGAGGTTTATGTGTGATAGAGCATATCGTATCACGGGGGTTGGATGCACCGGCGAAGTTTGCACCAACTCTTAAGGTGAGAAAGGGCAATGCACGGTACCGAAGAGGCTAGCAATGATGGAAAGGTGAGAGTGCGTATAATCCATGGACTCAACATTAGTCAAAAAGAACTCACATACTTATTGCAAAAATCTACAAGTCATCAAAAACCAAGCATTACACGCATGCTCCTAGGGGGTAGATTGGTAGGAAAAGACCATCACTCGTCCTCGACCGCCACTCATAAGGAGGACAATCAAAGAACACCTCATGTTTCAAATTTGTCACACAATGTTTACCATACATGCATGCTACGGGACTTGCAAACCTCAACACAAGTATTTCTCAAATTCACAACTACTCGACTAGCATGACTCTAATATCACCATCTTCATATCTCAAAACAATCATCAAGTATCAAACTTCTCATAGTATTCAATGCACTCTATATGAAAGTTTTTATTATATCCATCTTGGATGCCTATCATATTAGGACTAATTTTATAGCCAAAGAAAATTACCATGCTATTCTAATGTACTCTCAAAATAATATAAGTGAAGCATGAGAGACCAATAATTTCTATAAAATAAAACCACCACCGTGCTCTAAAAAGATATAAGTGAAGCACAAAGAGTATTCTAATAAATTCTGATTCATGTGTGTCTCTCCAAAAGGTGTGTACAGCAAGGATTATTGTGGTACTAAAAAGCAAAGACTCAAATCATACAAGACACTCCAAGCAAAACACATATCATGTGGTGAATAAAAATATAGCCTCAAGTAAAGTTACCGATAGACGAAGATGAAAGAGGGGATGCCTTCCGGGGCATCCCCAAGCTTAGGCTTTTGGTTGTCCTTGAATTTTACCTTAGGGTGCCTTGGCTATCCCCAATCTTAGGCTCTTGCCACTCTTTATTCCATAATCCATCAAATCTTTACCCAAAACTTGAAAACTTCACAACACAAAACTCAACAGAAAATCTCATGAGCTCCGTTAGTACAAGAAAACAAATCACCACTTCAAGGTACTGTAATGAAATCATTCTTTATTTATATTGGTGTTAAACCTACTGTATTCCAACTTCTCTATGGTTCATACCCCCCCCCCCCCCCGCCCCTGATACTAGCCATAGATTCATCAAAATAAGCAAACAACACACGAAAAACAGAATCTGTCAAAAATAGAACAGTCTGTAGTAATCTGTATCAAACATATACTTCTGTAACTCTAAAAATTCTAAAATAAATTTGTGGACGTGAGTAATTTTTCTATTAAGCATCTGCAAAAATAATCAACCTAAAATCACTCTCCAGTAAAAAATGGCAGCTAATCTCGTGAGCGCTAAAGTTTCTGTTTTTTACAGCAAGATCATAACGACTTCATCCAAGTCTTCCCAAAGGTTCTACTTGGCACAAACACTAATTAAAATATAAAATCACATATAACCAGAGGCTAGGTGAATTATTTATTACTAAACAGAAATAAAAATAAAATTGGGTTGCCTCCCAACAAGCGCGATCGTTTAACGCCCCTAGCTAGGCATAAAAGCGAGGATAGATCTAGGTATTGTCATCTTTGGATGCAATCCGTAAGTGGCTCTCATAATAGATTTGTAAGGTAATTTAGCTTTCTTTCTAGAAAAGTGTTCCATGCCTTTCCTTAATGGAAATTCAAATCTAATATTTCCTTCTTTCATATCAATAATTGCACCAATCGTTCTAAGGAAGGGTCTACCAAGAATAATAGGACAAGTAGCATTGCAATCTATATCAAGAACAGTAAAATCTATGGGCACATAATTCATATTTGCAACAATAAGAACATCATTAATCCTTCCCATAGGTTTATTAATGGTGGAATCTGCAAGATACAAGTTTAAAGAACAATCATCAAACTCACGGAATCCTAACACATCACACAAAGTTTTTGGAATTGTGGAAACACTAGCACCCAAATCACACAAAGCATAGCATTCATGATCTTTAATCTTAATTTTAATAGTAAGTTACCACTCATCATGAAGTTTTCTAGGGATAGAGACTTCTAATTCAAGCTTTTCGTCATAAGATTGCATTAAAGCATCAACGATATGTCTAGTAAAAGCTTTATTTTGACTATAAGCATGAGGAGAATTTAACACGGATTGCAACAAGGAAATACAATCTATTAAAGAACAATTTATCATAATTAAATTCCTTGAAATCCAAAATAGTGGGTTCATTGCTATGTAAAGTTTTGACCTCTTCTATCCCACTTTTACCAATTTTTGCATCAAGATCTAAAAACTCCAAATCATTGGGACGCCTTTTAACTAAAGTTGACTCATCTCCAGTCCCATCATTATCAAGATTCATATTGCAAAACAAGGATTTAATAGGAGACACATCAATCACTTTTAGATCTTCATCCTTATCATCATAAAAACTAGAAGAACACGCTTTCATAAAGCAATCTTTTTTAGCATGCATCCTAGCTGTTCTTTCTTTGCACTCATCAATGGAAATTCTCATAGCCTTGAGAGACTCATTGATATCATGCTTAGGTGGAATAGATATAAGTTTCAAAGAATCAACATCAAGAGAAATTCTATCCATGTTCCTAGCCAACTCATCAATCTTAGGCAATTTTCTTCAAGCAAAGCATCGAAATTCTTTTGCGAAATCATAAATTCTTTAACACTAGTCTCAAAATCAGAGGGAATCTTATTAAAATTTCCATAAGAGTTGTTGTAGGAATTACCATAATTATTAGAGGAATTACTAGGAAACGGCCTAGGATTAAAGTTTCCTCTATACGCGTTGTTACCAAAATTGTTCCTACCAACAAAATTCACATCCATAGATTCATTATTATTCTCAATCAAAGTAGACAAAGGCATATCATTAGGATCAGAAGAAACACTCTTATTAGCAAACAACTTCATAAGTTCATCCATCTTTCCACTTAAAACATTAATCTCTTTTATTGCATGAACTTTTTTACTGGTAGATCTTTCGGTGTGCCATTGAGAATAATTAACCATAATATTATCTAGGAGTTTAGTAGCTTCTCCTAAAGTGATTTCCATAAAAGTGCCTCCCGCGGCCGAATCTAAAAGATTTCTAGAAGCAAAATTCAATCCAGCATAAATTTTTTGTATGATCATCCATAAATTCAATCCATGAGTGGGGCAATTACGTATCATTAATTTCATCCTCTCCCAAGCTTCTGCAACATGTTCATGAGCAAGTTGCTTAAAATTCATAATATCCTTTCTAAGAGAGATGATCTTAGCGGGAGGAAAATACTTAGAGATAAAATCATATTTGCACTTATTCCATGAATCAATACTATTTTTAGGCAAAGACGAAAACCAAGTTTTAGCACGATCTCTAAGCGAAAACGGAAATAGCTTCAATTTAGCAATATCATTATCCACATCTTTCTTCTTTTGCATATCACACAAATCAACAAAGTTGTTTAGATGTGTAGCGGCATCTTCACTAGGAAGGCCAGAGAATTGATCTTTCATGACAAGATTCAGCAAAGCAGCATTAACTTCACAAGATTCAGCATCAGTAATAGGAGCAATCGGAGTACTAAGAAAATCATTGTTGTTGGTATTGGAGAAGTCACACAATTTAGTATTGTCTTGAGCCATCGTGACAAACGATCCAACACACAAGCACACAAGAAGCAAGCGAAAAGAAACGAACGGAAAAAGGGCGAATAAAATGGCAAAGGTGAAGTGGGGGAGAGGAAAACGAGAGGCAAATGGCAAACAATGTAATGTGAGGGATATGAGTTTCTGATGGGTACTTGGTATGTCTTGACTTGACTTGACTTGAGCGTAAGCCTCCCCGGCAACGGCGCCAGAAATCCTTCTTGCTACCTCTTGAGCATGCATTGGTTTTTCCCTTGAAGAGGAAAGGGTGATGCAGCAAAGTAGCGTAAGTATTTCCCTCAGTTTTTGAGAACCAAGGTATAAATCCAGTAAGAGTTTACACGCAAGTCGCCTTGTACCTACACAAACAAATAAGAACCTTGCAACCAACGCGATAAAGGGGTTGTCAATCCCTTCATGGCCACTTGCAAAAGTGAGATCTGATAGAGATAATAAGATAAATATTTTTGGTATTTTTATGATATAGATTGGAAAGAAAGATTGCAAAATAAATGGAAGCAGAAATACTAAATTGATAGGAAAATAATATGATGGAAGATAGACCCAGGGGGAATAGGTTTCCCTAGTGACTTCTCTCAAGATAGCATAATTTACGCTGGGTGAACAAATTACTGTCGAGCAATTGATAGAAAAGCGAATAATTATGAGAATATCTAGGCATGATCATGTATATAGGCATCACGTCCGTGACAAGTAGACCGAAATGATTCTGCATCTACTACTATTACTCCACACATCGACCGCTATCCAGCATGCATCTAGAGTATTAAGTTCATAAGAACAGAGTAACGCATTAGGCAAGATGACATGATGTAGAGGGATAAATTCAAGCAATATGATATAAACCCATCTTTTTATCCTCGATGGCAACAATACAATACGTGCCTTGCTACCCCTGCTGTCACTGGGAAAGGACACCGCAAGATTGAACCCAAAACTAAGCACCTCTCTCATTGCAAGAAAGATCAATCTAGTAGGCTAAACTAAATCGATAATTCGAAGAGACTTGCAAAGATAACAAATCATACATATAAGAATTCAGAGAAGAACCAAATATTGTTCATAGATAATCTTGATCATAAATCCACAATTCATCGGATCTCGACAAACACACCGCAAAAAGAATTACATCGAATAGATCTCCAAGAAGATCGAGGAGAACTTTGTATTGAGATCCAAAGAGAGAGAATAAGCCATCTAGCTAATAAATATGGACCCGAAGGTCTGTGGTAAACTACTCACACATCATCAGAGAGGCTATGGTGTTGATGTAGAAGCCCTCCGTGATCGATTCCCCCCTCCGGCGGAGCACCGGAAAAGGCCCCAAGATGGGATCTCACGGGTACAGAAGGTTGCGGCGGTGGAAATAGGGTTTTGGTGGTGCTCTTGGATGTTTTCAGGGTATATGAGTATATATAGGCGAAAGAAGTAGGTCGGTGGAGCCACGAGGGGCCCACGAGGTTAAGGGGCACGCCTACCCTCCTAGGCGCGCCCTCCTACCTTGTGGCCGCCTCGTTCCTTCCTTGACGTCCACTCCAAGTCTCCTGGATTGCGTTTGTTCCAAAAATAACTCTCCCGAAGGTTTCATTCCGTTTGGATTCCGTTTGATATTTCTTTTCTGTGAAACACTGAAATAGGCAAAAAAACAGCAATTTGCACCGAGCCTCCGGTTAATAGGTTAGTCCCAAAAATAATATAAAAGTGTATAATAAAGCCCATTAAACATCCAAAATAGATAATATAATAGCATAGAACAATCAAAAATTATAGATACGTTGGAGCGTATCAGTATCTCACGCTCATTGCACGAGGTGAATATGCAGCCATGAAGAAACAACTCTTTGATATCGTAATAGTTAAAGAATGATAATACTACATCAACGAAAGACAACGGACTTTTACGGGCTCCCTTCACACTAAATTAACTCCTCCCCTTGATTTTCAGGGGAGTGGGTCCCTCCACCCTCCCTAATCCAATCAGATATGTCCAACTAACATCAATCTGTAAACTCTATAAAACCTACTCCGTGAACCTAGCATCCTCCTTCTATCAATGTTGGAGTCATTCTTGTCCGTCACTTGTACAATCATGTTAAAATCCCCTATAACAAGCCAAGGACATGGACAGAGTAATCTCCGATTGGAGAGATCGATCAGAAAGTTGATCTTGTCAGTGTCTTCTTATGGCTCGTAGACAACGAATAACCACCATGGCATGTCATCCAAAGGGGAGAAGTAGGTGGTTAAGAAGCTAATGTCAAGTATTCCATTAGAGATGTTAGCAACCACCATCATCCAAACCAGGAGAATGCATCCATGCATTCCCTTAGCAGGCAGGTAGAAGAAGCCATCATAGGAAGGGCCTAGGCATTGCATTACCACAAAAATATCAATTAAATCAAACTTAGTTTCCTCAATACACATGATCATCAGGTGGTCAGAATCAGCGAACTCCCGCAATGCCTTTCATTTGCTGGACTGTTTAAGCCCCTGACATTCCAGTAAACCAGCTCCAAATTTGTGTGCGACATGGGGATACCAGAGATACTCCCAGTCGTAGTCCCTAGGCCTAAGAAGCCACTGCCCGGGCTTCCTCGCTCCTGAGATTGGTGGGCATTGATTTCCCAAAGATAGCGGCAATGGTCAAAAGGTGAGGCTCTTTCAGAGGGGAGTCAAAGAGCTCACGCACCTGGGATAGTTTATCGTCGTGATGGAGAGATCCTCTGCACAAATGCCTATGGCCTATGCGATGAATGTGATTCTGAACCTAAGGATGAGCTTTTACGAGGAAGGGAGAACAATTCAGTTTTCATCTCAAACATATATCAGGACTGAGTGGCATCTGACGTGCGGGGCCTACTTCCAGATGTGGCAGATTTTCCTTCGAGCCGACCTACTCCGGTCAAAAGTGCAAAATTGACCTAGACCACCATTCGGTGTTTAGTGCATGGTTTGAACGTAGTACATTAGTTGTGCAAATTGCAAACAATGATACGATGCTTGGCCCAAATTGCAATTTACGCTAGATCCAGGACCTACAAGTTAATCTAACCTATAACACTATTTTACATGCATGTATATATTTCCGTATCTTTATTAAACGTGGATATATTAATATCTCAAAGATATCAATTACATCGAGCCCCTGCACCAACAAGAAGTCACAAAGACACCCAAGATACACACAGCCCGAAAAGAAAAGAAAAAAGAAAGGGAAAAATGCCCTTGCCAGAGTGATCAACTCCTCTCAGCAGCACTACACAAACCACCACCAAAGAGAGCACCCGAAAAACATAAAAGGTCTCCAAAAGCAACGCCTTCAAGAAGGAAACAGTGCACAAGCACCGTCATCGCCCGATCCAAGATCATAAGTTTTCACTCTGGAGAAAGATCGACCTCTCAATATAATACCTTCAACAAGGCAATTGTCAGGCACAACAAATGAAGGCCGGAACATAGGTTTTCATCCTGAAAACTACGACTCAGCACCCGAGGAGCATCACCAAAAATGAAATCCTACTGTGCTGCCGCCCCCACTTGACACTGCTTCTACTGGAAGTTATCAAACACCTGGCTGGCTCCATCGCCTTCAAGGCCCCCTCCGCCTTACCGATCATATGATCTTAGCCATCAAGACTTTCTCCGCCACTGTCTGTGCCATGCAATTCGAGATGTCGACATGTCCCATGGTGTCAACAAACAAGAGAGCTTCATGTCGCGCCCTCCGGGAGCCACGCAGCATGATATGGGCGCGCACGACCGGATACTATCGGATACAGATATTCTTGGGCAAGATCTCCAGCAGTATTTCCGTACCTAGTTAGTGTAGCTAGTTATTTCCTAGTTTCGTAGCCTTCACCACACAAAACAGATCCACGTAAAGGAATAATCACGAGTGGTTGTGGGTCTAAGCTTAAACCAAGTTTTGTTCTTTGTTGATTGGGTGCATGCACTGTGTACACACTAATGAGCTACAGATGGGACAACCCCTAATGATGATCACACACTAAACTTAACTAAAATTGGTGCTGCTAATAAAAGATAATTGAGTAATGCAGTGTGCTTGACAATAAGAGGCACTCAAGAACTCAGAGGCATCTTACTGGCATCACGACTAACAAAATGTGTATAGTCGTATGTACTATGATGCATATTGAGTTCACTATCATATCAGTATATATAATCTTTATGGGTCCAGGATAATTAAACAACACACTAGTAAATTAGAGATTTGCTTAAGGGTGGCGTAACGATGGCTACATCGTACGGGTCCATGCATCATCGGGCTGCATTTTGTTCTAAGTAAGTGGGAAAGATGTTAATGAAGAAACTGGCTGAACAAAGAGAACAAAATCCGAACTGTTGATTGCATGGTCGCACCAGTAGAAAGGCAAATATATGTTGCAATCGTGCGTAAATAAGAAGTTATACATTTCGATAACATATGTGCACAGAGAAAAAAGAAAAGGAGAGGCGTTCCCTGTAATTGGGTCGTACAGTTCTATCATATAAATTCCTCATAAAGCTAGGACGCCATGATAAAAGAATCCAATGCTACATAAACGTCGGCAACGGCCCCAGTTACGTCTAAGCTATACATAATTGATTCTTCACTAATCTAGAAGGGCCCACACAATATTTTCGTACCTATATAATTTCATGGAGATTGTCGATATTACTACATATTATTCTCGTGCATGTAATTTTATCCTTCGTGTGTTTGAACATCTGCTTGCAGGCATGCTGGATATAAGAGATAAATAATCAGCTTATGACTGCGGTAATTATACATGTAAAAGTATATTGTCATTAGTATATATTCATGCATGTGATCCGAACTACCACCTTTTTTTGCCATTAGAGTTCGGTCCTTTTTTTTACTCCCTCCGTTTCTAAATATTTGTCTTTTTAGATATTTCAAATGGACTATCACATACGGATGTATATAGACATATTTTAGAATGTAGATTCACTCATTTTGTTCTGTATGTAGTCACTTGTTGAAATCTCTAGAAAGACAAATATTTAGAAACGGTGGGAGTAGATGACATGCATGCGTAGCTAGTTTCTTCCCTCGGTGTTGTTTTGACTCTCAGGGCTCATTTGGTTACAGTGGATCCTCCTTGGATCCCTGCCTCTTCCCTGGGTGGAGAAACCACGGGCTGAATCAATCCAGGGAAGACCGCCGCCGCATTTGGACGCCCACCAGATCAGGGCACCCCCGCCCCTTCCACGTCCTTTCCCCGGGAGAGGCTTCCACGCCTCGAGAGGCTGGGGAGGAAACTCCCGATCGCTCCCGCAAAAAAAGTGGCGATGGAACTGGTAGCGACGCCCCCAGCCATCCTCTCTCCAGCGCTCCACATGACCACATCTACGCTCCGGCGGCTGTGACGGAAATTCCCTGGGGTGTTTCATGTGCATGTGAAAATTACCCCTAGGGGCTTGTGGCCCTGGGCTTTCTCCCCCTTGCTACCAAACAAGGCCTCAGTGTTTTTGAGATGATTTTTTTTCTAGGCAAGGCATATTTAAAGGGGTCAATGGCCCAGAGAAGGGCCAAATAATTGAGGCATATTCATTCTTGTTTGCTAAATGTATAACACATTAGTATTCACTTAGTAGATTCTTAGTTTTATTTTCAAAACTAAAATGAAATCCATGAGATATGTTCAGTGGCCCATCACAATCCACACCCAGTTAATTAAACGGCTAGGCAAAGTGTAATAGTGACACTACCACTCCCAGAAACTACATTGTTGACTCCTTTTTACCAAGACGTTTGAATTTCTTTCTTGCTTGATCTTCCAGGATCCTTAGTGTGACTGTCCCCACCATGCACCAATCGATCGATTCCTTTCAATCATTCAGGGGGAGCAAAAGCTACAAGGTAGTACGAAAAAGAAAGGGAATTCCCTATTAAGTTAGGTCAGGTAATTTCTAGGGTTCACCCTTGTCAAGTTTTTTAGTGCCAACTTGGTACCAATTAATCAAAGATGCGTCCATTAAGATAATCCAAGTTGTTCGCACAGTGATGAAAGACGACGTGGAACTTATTCTATTACAAAGGCTGACGTACCGAATGTAGCTGGTGATTTATTATCCGAATTAATCAACTCACGGGTCCGTGAAATCTCCACTTGATCGAGATCCGACTGCTGACATTTTCTACTGAATTTATTTTTATTTTTAAGAGAAAATCATGTTTATTATCTGATTTCTTGCAGTAAAATGTCAACTATTCTGTTCACGTGAAAAATGAGAAAATTAACATGATGAGAGCTGATTATGTATGTCCATTGTAATCACAGACCATTTTCTGTTCACCAATGTGGTGCATTAATTTATGATACGTGCTAATTAACTGTTAAAAGTAGCTATTGAAATTAATGACTCAACAGCGCCATGATCCATGAGTGTCTAGGATTTTCAATGATTTTTTGTCACTAATCAAAACTAGCTTTCCCCAACCTATGAACTAAAATAAATAGAAGTACATGTGGCACCAACCTGTTAATTGCCAAGGGGCAGACCAATAATGATTCGATTTCACCGGAATAGTATTAAGATATCCTTCTAATGTAGCGCTGAATCAATGGAGCAGACTTTACATATCTAGTATATTCACAGTAGTTGGAACTACATTCAGGTGCATGCAATCAGTCTACCTATTAGAATAAGTGATGATAGCCTAATGCACCAACCTATTCCTAAATACATATTGAGTATGCTCTTTAGCAATAGCAGTAAGTACGTATGTGTCCAGCTAGCGATCATACATAAATTGACCCCGCTATTAAAAATCAGCGGACAAGTCCTCAAGTTTCATATAACTATATATAAAACCATGTTTTTTGCGGATTATATAAAACCATGTTAATTACACACCTTCGGAAAATGCACGTTACGTTGAATTCATCCGCTGTAATTATACCCTCTTTTTGCACTTGTGTATATGGCAACCTATAATATAAAGAATTTAGGATTCGCCTGATTTTACATTATTAATTTGGCAACCCTTTTGTGATTAATTAATGAAAGGTGAATCTTTTACCTCCGTTTCAAAACAAAGTTTTAATTAACAATGTTTCCAATAACAATATACTCCCTCCGTCCGAAAATACTAGTCATCAAAATGAATAAAAAAGGATGTATCTAGATGTATATTAGTTCTAGATATATCTTTTTTATCCATTTTGATGACAAGTATTTTCGGACGGAGGGAGTATGTTTGATCGCCCGTATGGGACATTGTTCTTACAAAAAACAAGCAAGTACTCCAAATGAAAATTGAAGTTGTTTGTGCCGTCGCAATGTCGTCCTGTAGCATCACCTCAATTGAGATACCCCATACGCAGACGCAATTAGTGCAACTGTGTAAGATAAAAGCAACCGATTAGCCCTAAGAATGGAGTACAGTTGTCACCATCTTGAAGCAACGCCCAATCATTGTCCTACTCCCCATTGATACCACGCTGACGTGACTACCAGGAGCAAAGTACTGTTGGAAAAGATTTTCTAGAATCTGCAAATGAGTTTGTACAGTTTAGTTTGTTCTTTTTTCTAGATCCAGTTTAGTTTACTATTTTCACATGTGCACGTACGTAGATATCGATCAAAGTATGGTTTAATATATTTTGATATAGCATATATATCTATAATGTGTAGCACGACCTCAAAACTTAATATTACCAACTTTAAGTTCCTCCTCTGCTTTGAGGCCATGTCAGGCCTCAAGATCAAGTTCGACGGCAGCGAAGTGGTGGTCGAGTTACCCACCTCAGAAGCAGCAACGGATTGCGGGCTACCTTAATTGCAAGTTGTCCTCTTTACCGATCACCTACCTTGGAGCGACACGAGGACGCTGGTATGAGACTTTGATCTGCTAGTAGAGGTGTGAAGGCAAAGGGAGGTTTACTTCCAAGGGAGCAAGACCGTGCTCATCGACTCTTGCCTCTCTAGCCCCCCCCCCCCCCCCCCCATGCATATGATGGGGTTGTATGTGCTAAAGGAGGCAGTGCATGGTGTCTTTGACAAATAGGTGTTCCATTCCTCTTGGCAGGGGGCCAACGGACACCATAAGTATCATATGATGAAGTCGTCAGATATGTGCTTCCCCAAAGACGAGAGGATCTAGGGATTTTGGCGCCTCGGTGTATGAACATGGCCCTCTTAACTAGGTAGATATAGCGGATCCTTAGGGACAAGGGAGGGTTATGGGTGCAACTTACAAAGTCCAAGCACCTACAATGTTGCCCTCTCCTGACTTGTGACCGTCAGGAGCGATCCCTATTCTGGAAATTTATCCACTTGATTAAGTACCAACTTCTTCATAGGTGATGGAGAGGGTGACCTTTTTTGGCTTGACCCGTGGCTCGGTAGGAGCGCACTTAACGCTGGATTCTTGGCCCTGTTTGCGATTTGCTCAGATCCAATGCTTTTGGTAGCCTTGGCTTCTCATTATGGGTATTAGAAAATTCCGTTTCGACAAACATTTGGCCCCAAGGAAGCCTTAGCTTGGACTGAGTTACCGGGGGGGGAGGGGGGGGGGATGGGGCTCCCCTTTGTTGTTGGGTTCCCCAAATGTTGTGTCATGGCTCCTTGCCCTCTCGGGGCTTTTTCCGTCAGGTCAAAACTATTCCGCGAGAAGACCCTCTCTGTAACTTTCTTATGTGTAGTTCATAAGGCCCAGGTCAAAACTACGCCGCAAGAAGACCCGCTCTATTACTATATTGTTATGTGTAGGCGTCTCTTCTGGTTGGTGTTCGTGGCGATGACCTGGAACCTATGGACTACACATAGCAAGATAGTTATAGAGCGGGTCTTCTTGGGTTAAATAATTGGCATTCCTACAGTAGTGGCACCCGAACACGCGCATCACCTATATAAAGGTGAATCCTATCCTTTATGGGTGTTTGCTTGTATATCTCGAGGATGGTATACTACTTGACACTTCTACCTTGCGCACATTTAGGTTTGAGCAGAAAATCACATATGGCATGGAGGAGGTCAGGCACAACAGAATGGCTACACCATCCAAGAGGAAAGCATGGAAGCATCGAAGGAACCATGTGGATGAAGGCATGGAGTGCGAAGACGGTTCAATGAATTAATACTGCGAAGTTGGATATTATGATCCATTGTCGGACTAATGTTTGTTATGTTGGACAGTCTGAATTGATGTCCGGCTTGTTGAATGCTCTCTGGACCCTATCGGATATTCTGACTTATGGCAATAATATACAACATGTAGGAATGTCCGACCTTGCCTGTCACGCATGAAAGTTGGGCCAGCCCATGTATATTTCCCTTCCTCACTTACCCCTTCATGCGCGGACCCATATATACCATCTCCTCCTAGATCTAGCGTTACATCTTGAGCACAAGACCTCCTTCTATGGAGAATATGTATCTTGTATTACATCTTGTGTGTTGATTCGTGCTAGTTTTCCTTGTGTTTCCTCTTGATTTCCTTCAATTTCTTCATGTCCTTCCTCAAATCCATCCCCAATTTGTGATAATTGGGTCACCCAATGACTTGAATTGTATCATTTGGTGGCATGAGCAAGGTTGCCATGAATTGGACCCCTCCCCTCCATCTGCTAGCCTTGTTTTGTTTTGTTTTGCCCAAATTTAAAATTTCCCCAAAATAGCCCAAAGTCAATTTCGAGCTATCCATTGGATTTCATGACTTTTGGTTGGTTTTGATCCATCGATCTCATGCAAAACTAGTTGATCTACCTTCCTTTGCGTGGATTTAGCCCAATTTTTCTTTCCCCACTTTTTTGAGCCAGAAAATCGATTTGGTCCACCTCGGGTTCATCCTGGATCTTCCCGTGCATGTTCAACATTGCTTGGATATGCCTCGGATGCTCCGTCATGCCAAATCCGCTGACTTGAATTCGTATAGTCTAATCTTCTATAGAGAGCAAACGAAAAAATTCAGCATTGGGTGTTTTTGTCATATCTTCACATTCGGACTCTGGTTCGATGTTCTTGGGCTCATTTTGAAGATAATAAAATTTCTTGGTCATCATCTATGTTTCCACATCATTTAGTTGAAATGAAATTTCAGTATTTTGGCATCTTGCCTATTCCTTCCACTATGTAAACTTGAAGACATGCATCTTTGTCGGTTTCACACACAGGCCCAATAATGGGGCACCCCTTTCGGCTTTGGGACCAAGCCTCCCTTGTGGCTAGGGTTTGAGGCCCACCCCTTTGTGATGAGGACATCACTACTACAGTTACACCCACAACTCCTGCTGCTACATATACTGGACCAATTACTAGAGCTCGTGCACTCCAACTAAATTACCAGGTACTTTCGTTTATTGGTAATGATTCTAATGTTTATGAGAATATGATGTTGCCTAAACTGGAACTTTTGTTTTGCTTACAAATGAAGGACCCGGCATGGACAAGAAGGATGAACATTGAAGCATGATTAAGTATGGAGATGATGGCCCGCGCAAGGGGAAAAAGAACATAGTTTCTGGTGGAGTTTTAAGCACTTTGGTGCCACCATGATGACATCCAAGGACATGGATGAAATATACAAGATGGCCTTTCATAAATTACACCCATAGCTTAATATAAGTGTTGCGTCACCTTACGTTTGCATCAGGCCTATGTAATTTCGAAATACAACTCTGTAGGCTATTTTTAGAGTCCTTATTATGGGGGAAGCGACTCAGGAGGTGTTTTAGTACTGCGTTTCCAAGGGTGGACAAAATCCCTCTCATTTCCCCTATAAATACACTACTAGGAAAAAGCCTATACACAGGATCTTACCAGCAGCGAGTTTTAAAACAAGGTGCTGCTGCAATTTATCAGTAGCGCATTCCACCACAACGCGCTGCTGAAATAAAAGTAGCAGATAAGCCACACTACTGCTACTATTCCCACGACCCCGCCGCGAAGCTAGTTATAGCAGCAGCGTGTTAACTAAAAGGGCGCTACTGCTAGGTAGTTTAGCAGTAGCGCATTTACCTATACCGCACTACTGCTAAAACTAGCTACCTCCCGCCCACCCACGCTCTCCTCTATCCTATCCACACACTCACACTTATACACTCTCACTCGACCTCCCCCTCAACCCCCCGCGCCGATCCTCCCCCGCTGGCCGTCGTCGCCTACCACTCCTCCTTTTACGCCGCCATCACCTCCTCCTCCTTGCTGGACTCGGTACCGCCCTCCTTCTCCGTCCTCGCTCGACTCGCCGCGCCGGCTGGACCCTCCTCGCTCTGCCCTTCCTACTCCGTCCTACTCTCTCCTTCCTCCTCCAGTCGCCCCTCCTTCTCCCTCCTTCCTCCTCCATCCACAACCCCTCCTCCCTACTATATTTTGATTTAGTAGGCTAGTTCATATGCAATATTTTGATTTAGTTCATATGATTTTGTTGATTTAGTAGGCTAGTTGATTAGTTGATTTAGAACATTTTGATTTTGTTGATTTAGTAGGCAAGTTGATCTAGTAGGCTAGTTGATTTAGTTGATTTGGAACATTTTGATTTAGTTGGTTTAGTACGCAAGTTGATCTAGTAGGCTAGTTGATTTAGTTGATTTATAGAACATTTTGATTTAGTTGATTTAGTAGGCAAGTTGATTTAATAGGCTAGTTGATTTAGTTGATTTATAGAACATTTTGATTTAGTTGATTTAGAGGCAAGTTGATTTAATAGGCTAGTTGATTTAGTTGATTTATAGAACATTTTGATTTAGTTGAATTAGTATGCTAGCTGATAGCTCTGAAGATAGCTCTGAAGATTTGGCACTCTGCATATTGCTTTAGGAAAATGGCGCCACCACCACCACCACCATGTCGATTGTGCAAGTCAAGGTGCGCGAGTAGCCTTGCAACTGGCAAGTTGTTCGGCATCTACTTCCAGCCGAGTTTTCGTCATGCAGCGGTAAGAAATTATATGAAATGTAACAACTATTTTATTTTTAGTGTTGGCATTACTGCATTGTGTGATTTTGCTTTTTTTACACAGATCGTCCCATGCAATGTGAGGTTGAAATTCAACAAGCTAATAGGAGACACTGTGACATTTGAGGCTCCTGGGGGGGCGTACACTATGGAGGTCGAGAAAGGACGAAATATTTCGCAGATTGGAGGAGATGGATGGGCCCGTTTCCTTGCCCGCATGCGTCTTACTGGTGGTGAGTTAATCAGCTTCTCCTTCAGAGCAGAAAGACCCAGACTGGTTGTCATTTATATCAACCTGGTGGAAGATGATGAAGATGACGAAGATGATGAAGATAATGAGGACCCATTCGATGAAGATGATGAGGACCCACTCCATGAAGCCATCGTAGCTCAAAGAATAAGGCTGAGCGAGGAGGAGGTGTCCAACCTATGGGACATAATTCCGTCACGTGCTGACTTTGTCAGGGTGCCATTCGTGACCCGCCTGACAAGTACCATGGTCGATCGACATGATATGGTATGTTATACTTACAAATACAAATTATCTGATGATATGCTTAGTGTAGAGTCCAATGATATGGTATGTTATGTGGAATCTAGTCGATGATATGCTTTAGTGTAGAGTTTGATCACATGCTTATTAGTGTAGAATCTAAGGAACTATTAATAGTGTAGATAATCCATATATACTTATTTGCAAGAGTATGTGTGAGGCTATTTATTAATTGATATGTTTTTCTTATTCAGAAATTGGCAAAGAGCCTATCCGTGAGTTATGGTATCGAGCCTGATGAAGAAGGCTCAGTTTTCCCTAGTAGTGATACATCCCTTAAGGCAACGTTTAGACTTGGGTTTTGTTTAGATTAAAAGTTCGTCATAGCTGCAACTTCGCGTTCTTCGTTTGTGTTCTATGACCAGACCAAGACGTCACAGAACCCCACTTTCATTAATAAAACTTTTCTCTTAATATTCGCAATATTTAGATTGCAATTTCATTTTCTTGCTTGTTCTTCGTTTGCGTGCAGGAAATAGACCTTCGTGGTCAGGTCAGGTTGATCGTGCTCTAGCATGGTCAATAACCTCTCAGAGTTGGTTTAGCGATTGCTAAGGCGCGATGTCCTCGCACGTTCATAGCTGGATCATCAAAGTCTACTTCACTGAAAACGATAGCCACCACCTCATCGAAAGACGGGACACCTTTGCCTCTACCACTTTGGTGCGCCGGCCTAGGGGGGAGGCAGTCCCTCCTCCAAGGTGGCCACCCCTTCCCGTGTCTATAAATATGAGAGGGGTAGCCCCATCCAAATGCATCTCATCTTGCATGATGGTTGTTCCGTCTCTCTCTCTCTCTCTCTCTCTCTCTCTCTCTCTCTCTCTCTCTCTCTCTCTCTCTCTCTCTCGGTAATGTTTCTACGCCAGGAGGCTGCTCCACTCCACCTCTAGTTCTCTGGTAGAGTTCCATTCTAGAAGGTGGAGCCCTGTAGAAATAGTGATCTCGTACGCATGGATACCGGCATAGGGATCATCTCTTGTCCTTTTTTGAGATACCAGTTGGAGTTCGGAAAAGGCTTGACTTCTATCGATCACATTTTTTCTCGCAGAATGATGAACTAAAACGAAAATACAGACTCGCCAAATGGGATATCATTTGTAGGCCGAATAATCAAGGGGGTTTAGGTATTGAAAATCTTGAGGTAAAGAACATATGTCTTCTCAGCAAGTGGCTGTATAAGCTATCTGTAGAGACGGAGGCCACATGCGCTCAGATTTTGCGTAACAAGTACCTTCACTCTAAAACCTTGTCCCAGGTGACAGTGAGGCCGACTGATTCGCCTTTTTGGAAAGGACTGATGATAATTAAATCACTTTTTTTCAACAGAACAAAGTTTATAGTTGGAAACGGTACCACTATGAGATTCTGGGAGGATACATGGTTAGGGGAGACGCCCCTCGCACTCCAATATCCCTCTCTTTATAGTATTGTTCAGCGAAGAGACACTTACGTTGCAACAGTATTACAGTCCACTCCTCTTAATATTCAATTTAGGAGGACGCTAGTGGGAAACCGTTGGGAAGCCTGGCTCCATCATGTGAGAAGATTGATAGATTTTCAGCTTTCTCAACAGTCCGATCAGTTGTGCTGGAAACTAACTAAGAATGGAGAGTTTTCGATTAAATCCATGCATTTGGATGTTATCAACTCTAGCGCTATTCCTCGTTCAAACCATGTTTGGAAAGTCAAAGTACCCTTGAAAATTAAAGTGTTTGTGTGGTTTATGCATAAACAAGTCATTTTGCCCAAGAACAATTTGATAAAACGCAACTGGACAAGATCTACAAGATGTAGGTTTTGCGACCATGATGAATCCATCAAACACCTCTTTCTTGACTGCCATTTGGCAAAAAAATTGTGGCGGACGGTGCACATAGCATTTAATATTACTCCTCCGAATACTATCAACACGTTATTTAGGACGTGGCTAGACGGGATAGATTCCAAAACAGCGAGACACATCCGTGTAGGAGTATGTGCTTTATTATGGGCAGTCTGAAACTGCAGAAATGATTTGGTCTTTAACAGAGCAACAAATATTCACTTTTTGCAGGTTATTTTTTGAGCCACTGCGTTCATCCGTATGTGGTCGCTACTCACTCCCCCCCCCCCCCCCCTCAAAAAAAAAGTTCTCAAAGTAGGCTCACATATACTACCAAACTTGTAAAAATTTTAACTGTGACAACCCCTACCGTACTTGTATAGGTTTGCCTTTCAACGTTGCATCGTCTTCTGGTTGCCAAGCGTGATGGTACCATCGCAGCATCTGCAACAGGACACGTGAGGAGGATGCTTGCACGCAACAGCGTGGAGATTACGGTTTGGAACGTGCGGTTAATCGAATGGAGCGTAACGTACATTTCGACTGGAAAGGCACTAATTAAAGTAGTTTAGTTGGTTGGATCAGCTAGCTAGCTAAGCTAGGCCGTAGTTAGTGACACGATCGATCGAATATGTATGGATCAACCTGACCCGTCGGTCTAGCTTTCCTTTTTGTCCCGAAGGTCGTCGTCGTGTGTATCGTGCTAACCGTCATCATGTCTGGCGATTAGTAGTAGTAACACGATGCACATGCTTTAATCATTTCGGGGTTTATCGTTCACTAATTCATCCGTTGTGACGCAAATCAGGAGGGCTTAATTGCGCTCCTATACTTAGATCTCCAACAATGGAAGTGTCATGTATTTCCACCAGAAGAGACCGGCCAAGCATCCCGTTTCTTTTTTCTGAAACGAAGACAAATATTTACCTCATCGCTTAGTTAAACAGAAAAAAATTACCTATTTAATTAATGAAAAACGGGTGAAAATCGAGCATACTGCTCATATCATCTGGTAACCTTGTAGGACACATATCCCGGCCGGCAGTGCCTCACAAGACCTCTGTCGCAGCACCAAACTGTGTCCGGATAGGTACAAGTCAGCACTTACGAGTGAATGTGAATGATCTCCGACACTTGCAACCTGGGTCTCACTCACTCTGTCTTCGTGCGACAGCGTGGGTCGTGTGAGTGAAGCCATCTCTCTCCGTCTCCGAGATAGGGGACGGATCGGGACAGTGATGGAGTTGCCACGGAGTATTAATAGGTCGAATTCAGAGATTTTAGCCCACCATCAGGGTCACAAGTCAGGTTGGTTTCAACACGAGGGGTCAATGCTACCAACTTACTCACCGTGCTCGTGACGGAGTACTATACATCAGCAGCCATACAAGATGGAGGGTCATCAAACAAGCCATTTACCGGTCGGTTTCCTATTGATGAGCATACATACGGTACTGACGTGGTTGTTCATAGCAGTCGTGAACTTTCTGGGAAGAAATGGCATTTCATTTTCAGGGATTTCCTTTCGTCATGAGACGAAAAAGATAGTACTACTAGCAATGGTGAGTGGCCCTTCCACTTGAGTGCTAAAAGAAACACCAAGCTGGTTTCACTAGCGTAATTGTATTCTTCTGCGCTAGTTGACCAAAAGGGGATATGAACGGAGCATCAGATCTTGTGAAGTTGATGGCTTGACGCCATGAGGCCAGTAATAAATGCTTCCCCGTTCCGACCACGGTCGCCCTTTTTCTATAGCTCACCGTGATCGCTTGCAGTCACAATCTTTATTTTAGAACGCTCAGTATTGTACTTTATTTTATTTTAAAATCCCTCCGTCTCAAGATAAGTGTCTCAACTTTGTACTAGCTCTAATACAAATTTGTACTAAGCTCAAGACACTTATTTTGGGACGGAGGGAGAATTAAAGTACAACCGTCACCAACAATCTGCGATCTTGAAATGAGATTTTTTTTTCTTTCTTTTGAGAAGAATCTTGAAATGAGATTTCTTTTTTAAGGGAATCTTGAAATGAGATAAATCTTGATTTTAACATATGGGCCTCGTCTCTTTGAGCGAAACAGGCGGGCGCAGCTATGTCTCGCTTTATGCGAGACAGTACCTCGGCTCACCTACAGGAGACCACCATAGTGTCCGGCCCATTAGCCTGGTTTGTTCGTTTGTAGTGAGCGTTGAGGCAGCGGCACGCCGGCACGTACGAAGAAGCACATGCACATGCACACATGTCTTGAAAAAAAACATACGCATGTACATGTCCATAGGAGCCACTCGTTTTTATTTTATTTTATTTCTTTTTTAATGTCTCAAAAAAAATTTAATTTTATATTTTATTTCTATATTTAGATAATCTAAATACATATATTACAAAACATAATTTAGTTAAATATTTACAAGTGATCGTGCACACCTTTTTCAAAATGTTGTATTATTAAAAAAACATCATGGCATTTCCAAAATGTTTACGTCATTCAAAAATTAAGACATTTTCAAAATATTTATGTGAGGTAAGAAAATGTTCGCAAGAGTTTAAAAATAGGTTTCATACCATTCATAAAAAATTAAGTGGCATTTAAAAAATGTTCACATGTTCAAAGAATATCTTCCGGGCATTTAGAAAACAGTTAGTACAATCTAAAAGAAATGTTACATATTACTCAAAAAATGTTCAATGTGTATTTGGAAAGTGTTTAACATTTGTTCAAGAAAATCACAGTTGTATTGGAAAAAATGTTCAGTTTGTACCAAAATATGTGTGAATAAGAAAAATGTACAATGCATATTGAAAAATGCTGGCATGTATTAAAAACATAAAAATAGAAACGGAAAAGGAAAAGGAAAAAAATCAAAGAAAACAAAAAAATGTAAATACAAAATGAAAACTAATGAAAATGTAAAAAAACATAGAAGAAAAAAAGAGGAAAAAACATGTGGAACCTTTGCAAAACCGATCAAAAACTGATGGGAGGATCCATGAATCAGTCGCAAAACCCCCTCATATATGTGTTAATTGAGCTGACGCATCTTATCGCTCCCCTGCTACGAGACATAATTGCGACTGGTAGTAGGTGAGATATAGCTCCCACATGCCGCAATTCTCTTATTGTGTGCAATAATCTTGTAGCGCTCCAGCTAGAGTAGTTTGCGCCAGCCCATTAAACAAACAGAACGAGCAATGTGACCACCAAGCATTGCGCCTCCTCAACATCGTAAGCACTAGTTGGTGAATTCACACTAGCACAAGAGCGCTCACGTGCAAGCCATGTCGAGGCCCATTATAGTTTGTGCGCTCGCTCAATCAGTCATCTCGCTTGTCCGCTTGTTTTTAGGGGGGGGGGGGGGGGGGGCTTATTATAAACTAAAACACATGCAAAATTCAAAAAAATGAATTAAAAAGACACAAATTTTAAAAATGTGAAATCTAAAAGAGTTGATTAATGATTTTAATATTCTTAAGAATGTTCCAAATTTGAGAAAACGTACGAGCATTCAGCAGAATATTACGACTTTGAGAAAATCATGAATTCAGTTTTTTTTGTTTTTTTGTAAATTCAAATAATGATCATGAATACAAAAAGAGTTCACACATTTGAAACTTTTCATGAAATTTCAAAAGTTTACCATATTTGACAAAAGGTTATGAATTAAAAAATGAAATTTAAAATGAAAAAATAAAAGAAAACTAAAAAGCAAAAAATATTGAACGCAAAACTGGAAAAAAAGATCTGAATAAACGAAACTGATAGAAAGTTTCTAGGAGCTTCACCAAACAGATCACAAGGTTCGACGAAAGCTCCTATTTGGCATCGTAAGCGACGGTAAACAATATTGGCGCTCGCATGAGACAATTAGCGAGCCGGCCCAGCAACCTACTAAAAAGGCAAACGTGAATAAAAATCTGATAATTATCTTGAAGATCCGACATTCGAACTCCGCACGACAACAACAGCTGGCGCACTATAACCAATTGACTAAGCTCACCTTTAGGTCGAATATAAGAGAAGAGCACTATTTAACACTTCTTTTAGTACAACATTAACATATATTTATATGCAACATTCGAGAAAAAAACTTGAAATAAATTCATGATTTTTATAAAAAAAAACATAAATTTTGAAAAAAAAAACAAAATTCTGCAAAATATTTATGAAAATAAACAAATATCGGAAATTTGAGAAAAAAAATATCAAGAATTAGAAAAGGTTTGTACAAAATTGGAAAAAGTTCTTAAATTTGAGAAAATCTCACAAATTTGGAAATATTTCACGAGGTCACAAATTTGAAAAAAAGGGAATTTGAACATAGTTCATGCCAACATTTCATGCATTTGAAAAAAAGTTCACACCTAATAAATTCAAAATTTTCAAAAAAGTTGATGGATTTGAAAAATGTTCAAGAATTTGGAAAGAAATCTATGAATCGAAAATTAGTGCAAAAAATGTAGCCCAAAGAAATTAAAAAAAGAAGAAGAATAAAACAGAACAGAAAAGCACCAAGAAAATGTAGGAAAACTAATGGGCCGGTCAGCTACTAACTATTGTACATTGTGGGGGGGGGGGGGGGGGGGGCTATAGGAAAATGACCTTATCCAACGCTGAATAGGGATTGGGTGGTTCTTGAAGCTTTAGAAAACATGCCTGAGCGAGTACTCCTTCGGGAGCCCCACAAGGATCACTTACGGGTGGGCTGGGAGCATGCAACTTGGCGCGTCTCAGCCGCCGCCACATGTCGCATTCCCTCTGGAAAAAAAATTACGCGTTTCCAGCTTTTAGATGTTTTTTGGGTTTTTTGAACATTTTGTTTTCCCTAGTTTTTCTTAGGTTTTGGACAAAGTTCAAAATAAATTGCATGAAAAAATACGTTTTATTTTCTTTGCTGCGAAAGGCACAAATTTACTCCTCGTGGAGGTACAGATTTGTTTCCGCGAGAGGCAAATAGTTGTGCCTCTCACAAAAGAAAAAAATATTTTGTTCTTTTTTAACCTTCTGTGAGAGGCACAAATTTGCTTCTCGAGGAAGCATAGATGTGCTTCCGCAAGAGGTGTCGGATTCCGGGCTCCGCAGACCCAAGAAAGGTTCGAACTCAGGGGTGTGTGCGAAGAACTCAACCTCTCAAGCCTCTCGATCCGCCGCTCTCACGACCTAGCTCGATGAACACGACAGAGATAGACACAACAGTTTACCCAGGTTCGGGCCACCTTGCGGTGTAACCCTACTCTTGCATTGTGGTGGATTAGTCTCGCGAGGGGCTGAGGATGAACTAGTACAAGTGAAGGAACAGCCTTAGGAGGCGTGTTCTTGTGATGAGCTCTCGGTGGTTCGATGAGATGATCTCCTGGTGAGTCAATCGATCTCTCTCTACGATGGTGGCTAGGCTCTATTTATAGTGGTCTTGGTCCTCTTTCTCCAAAACTTAGGCGGGAAGAGATCCCATAACGGCCAAATTTGAAGGGGAACAGGAAGTACATCTAATCCTAATGAAAGGTGGTCTTCGCCTGCAAAGCCTCTGAGCGTGACGTCGTGGTGGGCTCGGCAATGACGTCCATCCTGCCGTTCTGGCGATCTTGGTCTTGTTGCACGCAAATGGAAACCTTTGGTTAATTCCTTGGGACTCCACACCTGTGCTTGTTTCCTTTGCACCAAAGAGGACACCTACTGCTCTGCGCCCGCTGGCGCGCACCTAGCCTCGGTTGTCATGGCTGATGTCATTCCAGCCTCGTGAGGCTGGGTCTTGCATAGAAATCTCCGCTCCGACTAAGGAGGCCGCTCCTTCGGGAGGCCTTGATGTCGCCTGCCTTGCAAGGCTTGGCCCCTCGCGTGGGTCTTGTCTTGCCGTAGTCGAAGCTGGGTCGTACCAGGCCATCGACGAAGCCACGTCGTGGGCCGCAGGCAGGCAGGTCTGGATACCTTGGTTCCCAGAACGCTGACAGAAGCCCCTGGGTCCAAGGCGCGCTCGCACTTGGCTTCGATACGAAGCCAAAGGGCAAGTGCGGAAAGCCACGGGCCCAAATCGCCTGCGGACTGAGCCGACGCATGGTGCTTGATGGGACGTGGGCGTCTCCGCTTCCCCATGTTGCCTCAGCAACCGTTCGACTTGACAACTGCCTGCTGCATGCGGTGGAAATCATCATTACTAGGGATCATGGGATGCCGACGATTTACCTTCTCCTGGCTATAAGTGCGGGCGCGGGCATAGCCCTTGCCCATCTTATCTTCGCCTTCTTACTCCTTGCTTCTCCTTCTCCTCGCCTCACCGTCTTGCCAGAGCACCCATGGCGCTGTCGAGGAGGCTCTCGGCTGCGGAGAAGGGAAAGGCCCCTAAGGAGGGGCTTCACTTACCCCCGCCCAAGAGAGGCCGCGGCCATCCCGCCAAGTACACGTGACGCCAGTAGCGGCTCCCCGCAGGCGCGGGCGCCCGCTTTCTAAGGCTGGTACTGCCTCTGGCAGCCTTGTGGGCGCGTCTTCTCGTGGTGGGGGCCGTCGCGGTCAAGGAAGCTGCCAGGAGGAGGTGAGGCGCGCGGTGGCCATTCGGCCACCACGACCACGATCCCACTTAGCCGACTCTCCCTCGGAGTTCGTGGAGTGGGCGGAGAAGCCCGCCGGCGCTTGGCTCCAGCTCCCGCGCTTCTTCGCAGATGTGCTGCCGGCCGGGGGGCCTGGTGGCTTCTGGCTCCAGACCGACGGATGCTACGGCAAGGCCTCGTGGGTGGGGGCCGAGGTCACGGCCGCCGGCAACGTGTTCCTGACCCGTGTGGCAGTCGTTCGCCCGGGCGCGGGACCTGCGCAGGAGGTGCACCGTCCACTTTAGGTATGACGGCGTCGTGACCCTCTACGTGAGGATCTTCGGGGAAGATGGCCCGCGCATAGGGTGCTGCCCGGAGAGCGACAGTGATGACGACGGTGATGATGACGGTGGACGGAGGGGCGGCATCGTCGCCGGTGATGACCTTGCCCTTGGCGACGGTCGCGCCACCTCCAACAGCAGCGGCTTCTCCTCCGTGGAAAGCTCCAGCGGCGATGACTCCGACGAGCCGCTACGTCGCCGAGCCCGGATCGGGAGGGGAGACAAGTAGCATCGCAGTCATGCCCCGGTGAAGCGGGAGGAGGGCTCTGAATGAGCCCGGGTGCCGCCGGAGCTGGACCTTAGGAGCTGTCGTTGATACGTCTCCAACGTATCTATAATTTTTTATTGCTCCATGCTACTTTATCTACTGTTTTAGGCAATATTGGGCTTTATTATCCACTTCTATATTATTTTTGGGACTAACCTATTAACTGGAGGCCCAGCCCAAATTTGTTGTTTTATGCCTATTTCAGTGTTTCGAGGAAAAGGAATATCAGACGGAGTCAAAACGGAACGAAATCAACTGGAGAAGTTAATTTTGGAAGGAAACCAACCAGATGGGCTTGGAGTGCACGTCAAGGCATCTCCGGGCTGCCCACGAGGGTGGGGGCGCGCCCCTCCCCCTGGGCGCCCCCCCTACCTCGTGAGCCCCCTGGAGGTCCACCGACGTACCTCTTCCTCCTATATATACCAATATACCCTAAAACTTCCAGAACAAAAAATAGATCGGGAGTTCCGCCGCCGCAAGCCTCTGTAGCCACCAAAAACCAATCGGGACCCTGTTTCGGCACCCTGCCGGAGGGGGATCCCATCACCGGAGGGCATCTTCATCATCCCGGCGCTATCCATGACAAGGAGGGAGTAGTTCACCCTCGGGGCTGAGGGTATGTACCAGTAGCTATGTGTTTGATCTCTGTCTCTCGTGTTCTCTCTCGTGTTCCCTCGATGGCACGATCTTGATGTATCCCGAGCTTTGCTATTGTAGTTGGATCTTATGATGTGTCTCCCCCTCTACTCTCTTTTGATGAATTGAGTTTCCCCTTTGAAGTTATTTTATCGGATTGAGTCTTTTATGAACACTTGATGTATGTCTTGCGTGGGATAACCGTGGTGACAATGGGTTATTCTATTGATCCACTTGATGTATGTTTTGGTGATCAACTTGCGGGTTTCATGACACTTGGGAACCTATGCATAGGGGCTGGCACACGTTCTTGACTCTCCAGTAGTAGCTTTGGGGCACTCTTTGAAGTACTTTTATGTTGGTTGGATGAATCTGAGATTGTGTGATGCATATCGTATAATCATGCCCACGGATACTTGAGGTGACAATGGAGTATCTAGGTGACATTAGGGTTTTGGTTGATTTGTATCTTAAGGTGTTATTCTAGTACGAACTCTTTTATAGATCAGTCCGAAAGAATAGCTTTGTGGTGGTTTCGTACCCGACCATAATCTCTACGTTTGTTCTCCGCTATTAGTGTCTTTGGAGTGACTCTTTGTTGCATGTTGAGGGCTTGTCATATGTTCTATCTATGTTATTATTGTTGAGAGAACTTACACTAGTAAAAGTATGAACCCTAGGCCTTGTTTCCTATCATTGCAATACCGTTTACGCTCACTTTTACCACTTGTTACCTTGCTATTTTTATATTTTCAGATTACAAAAACCCATATCTACTACTCCCTCCGTTCCGAATTACTCGTCGCTGAAATGGATGTATCTATAACTAAAATACATCTAGATACATCCATATGTGCGACAAGTAATTCGGAACGGAGGGAGTATCTATTTTGCACTTGTATCACCATCTCTTTGCCGAACTAGTGCACCTATACAATTTACCATTGTATTGGGTGTGTTGGGGACACAAGAGACTTTTTGTTATTTGGTTGCAGGGTTGTTTGAGAGAGACCATCTTCATCCTACGCCTCCTACGGATTGATAAACCTTAGGTCATCCACTTGAGGGAAATTTGCTAATGTCCTACAAACCTGTGCACTTGCAGGCCCAACAACGTCTACAAGAAGAAGGTTGTGTAGTAGACATCAAGCTCTTTTCTGGCGCCGTTGCCGGGGAGGCTAGGTAAGTGAAGATATATCTTTAGATCTTGCAATTGAATCTTTTTGTTTCTTGTTTTAGCACTAGTCTAGTTTATAAAAGAAAACTACAAAAAAATGGAGTTGAGTTTGTCTCATACGCTTCACCTTTTTAATATCTTTCGTGAGTATGATGGAAAGGATAATTGTGCTCAAGTTCTAGAAGAAGAAATCTATATAATGTTTTTATATGATGAGCATGATTGCAATGTTGTTAGTATGAATTCCTTTGATATCCATGATGCTAATGATATGCAAAGCCACAAGCTTGGGGAAGCTATGTTTGATGAAGATGATATTTTTTGTCCCCCAAGCTTTGATGAGCAAATTTACTATGATGAAATCATGCCTCCCATCTATGATGATTATTGTGATGATACGTATGCCATAAAGAAGAAGTTTGCTTATGTGGAGAGTAGTGAAATTTCTATGCTAGTAGATCATGAAAAGAATGCTTTAGGTGCTGGTTATATTGTTGAATTCATTCATGATGCTACTGAAAATTACTATGAGGGAGGAACATATGCTTGTAGGAATTGCAATAATGTCAAGTTTCCTCTCTATGTGCTTAAATTCTTGAAGCTATGCTTGTTGTGCCATCCTATGCTAGTTGATTATTGTTCCCATAAGTTGTTTGCTCACAAAATCCCTATGCATAGGAAGTGGGTTAGACTTAAATGTGCTAGTCAAATGCTTCATGATGCTCCCGTTATGTTTCAGTTCTTATCTTTTATGTGAGCATCATTGTCATCATCATGCCTAGCTAGAAAGGCATTAAAGAAAAGCGCTTGTTGGGAGACAACCCAATATTTATCCTTAATGTTTTTGTGTGTCCACATTATTATGATACTGTAGTAATCATGTTTTATAGCTTTTGTTTCAATAAAGTGCCAAGTAGAACCTTTGGGAAGACTTGGGTGAAGTTTATATGATCTTGCTGTGAAAAACAGAAACTTTAGCGCTCACGAGTTTAGCTGCCATTTTTTATTGGAGAGTGATTTTAGGTTGATTCTTTTTTCAGATGATTAATAGACAAATTTCTCAGGTCCAGAAATTTATTTCATAATTTTTTGGGTTCCATAAGTATACATTTTATACAGATTACTACAGGCTGTTCTGTTTTTGACAGATTCTGTTTTCTATGTGTTGTTTGCTTATTTTGATGAATCTATGAGTAGTATCGGAGGGTATGAACCATAGATAAGTTGGAGTACAGTAGATATTACACCAATATGAATTTAGAATGAGTTCATTACAGTACTTAAGTGGTGGTTTTATTTTCTTATACTAACGGAGCTTACGAGTTTTGTTTTGAGTTTTGTGTGGTTCAAGTTTTCAAGTTTTGGGTAAAGATTCGATGGACTATGGAATAAGGAGTGCAAAGAGCCTAAGCTTGGGGATTCCCAAGGCACCCCAAGGTAATATTAAAGTAGAACCAAGCAACTAAGATTGGGGATGCCCCGGAAGGCATCCCCTCTTTCGTCTTCGTTCATCGGTAACTTTACTTGGAGCTATATTTTTATTCACCACATGATATGTGTTTTGCTTGGAGCGTCAATTTCTTTTGTTAGTTTTTGCTTGCTGTTTGAATAAAGTATCAAGATCTGAAATTCTTTAATGAGAGAGAGTCTTACATGAATTGAAATTTGCTAGAATACTCTAGTGCATCACTTATACCTTTTAGAGCATGGTGATAGTTTTATTTTAAAGAAACTATTGATCTCTCATGCTTCACTTAGATTATTTTGAGAGTCATTAATAGCATGGTAATTTGCTTAATGTTAATATACTTAGTGTTCAAGATATGTGAAACTTTCTTTTGAGTAAATTGAATACTAAGATAAATTTAATGCTTAATAATTGTTTTGAGATATGGAGGTAATAATATCAAAGTCGTGCTAGTTGAGTAGTTGTGAATTTGAGAAATACTTGTGTTGAAGTTTGGAAGTCCCGTAGCATGCACGTATGGGTAAAGTTTTGTAACAAATTTGAAGCATGAAGTGTACCTGGCTTGTGCATCCTTATGAGTGGCGGTCGGGGACGAGCGATGGTCTTTTCCTACCAATCTATCCCCCTAGGAGCATTGTGTGTAGTATTTGATTTTTGATTGCTTCTAAATTTTTGCAATAAGTATATGAGTTCTTTTGACTAATGTTGAGTCCATGGATTATACGCACTTTTACCTTTCCGCATTTGCTAGCCTCTTCGGTACCGTGCATTGCCCTTTCTCACATTGAGAGTTGGTGCAAACTTCGCCGGTGCATCCAAACCCCGTGATACGACACGCTCTATCACACATAAACCTCCTTATATCTTCCTCAAAACAGCCACCCTACCTACCTATTATGGCATTTCCATAGCCATTCCGAGATATATTGCCATGCAACTTCCATCATCATCATCATGACATACATTACTTTTGTCATATTGCCATTGCATGATCATGTAGTTGACATCGTATTTGTGGCAAAGCCACCATGCATTATTTTTCATGCATGTCACTCTTGATTCATTGCACCATCCCGGTACACCGCCGGAGGCATTCATATAGAGTCATATCTTGTTCTAGTTTCGAGTTGTAATATCAAGTTGTTGTAATAAAAGTGTGATGATCATCATTATTAGAGCATTGTCCTAAGTGAGGAAAGGATGATGGAGACTGTGATTCCCCCACAAGTCGGGATGAGACTCCGGACGAAAAAAAAGAGGCCAAGGAAGCCCAAATAAAAAAAAGAGAAAGGCCAAATGAAAAAAAAGGAGAAGGCCCAAAAAAGAGAGAAAAAGAGAGAAGGGGCAATGTTACTATCCTTTTACCACACTTGTGCTTCAAAGTAGCGCCTTGTTCTTCATGTAGTGAGTCTCATACATTTGTGCTTCAAAGTAGCATCATGTTTTTCATATAGTGAGTCTCATATATTGTCTTGTTTATACTAGTGGGAATTTTTCATTATAGAACTTGGCTTGTATATTCCTACGATGGGCTTCCTCAAATGCCCTAGGTCTTCATGAGCAAGCAAATTGGATGCACACCCACTAGTTTTCTTTTGTTGAGCATTCATAGCTCTAGTGCATCCGTTGCATGGCAATCCCTACTCCTCATGTTGACATCAATTGATGGGCATCTCCATAGCCCGTTGATTATCCTCGTCAATATGAGACTTTCTTTTTTTTGTCTTCTCCACACAATCCCCATCATCATATTCTATTCCACCCATAGTGCTATATCCATGGCTCGCGCTCATGTATTGCGTGAAGGTTGAAAAAGTTTGAGATTATTTGAGTATGAAACAATTGCTTGGCTTGTCATCGGGGGTATAGAAGTTGGGAACATCTTTGTGTGACGAAAATGAAGCATGGCCTAACTATATGATTTTGTAGTGATGAACTTTCTTTGGCCATGTTATTTTGAGAAGACATGATTGCTTTGATTAGTATGCTTGAAGTATTATTATTTTTATGTCAATATGAACTTTTATCTTGAATCTTTCGGATCTGAATATTCATATCACAATTAAGGAGATTTACATTGAAATTATGCCAAAGTATCACTCCGCATCAAAAATTCTTTTTTATCATTTACCTACTCGAGGACGAGCAGGAATTAAGCTTGGGGATGCTTGATACGTCTCCAACGTATCTATAATTTTTGGTTGCTCCATGCTACTTTATCTACTGTTTTAGGCAATATTGGGCTTTATTATCCACTTTTATATTATTTTTGGGACTAACCTATTAACCGGAGGCCCAGCCCAGATTTGTTGTTTTATGCCTATTTCAGTGTTTCGAGGAAAAGGAATATCAGACGGAGTTAAAACGGAACGAAATCAACTAGAGAAGTTAATTTTAGAAGGAAACCAACCAGATGGGCTTGGAGTGCACGTCAGGGGATCCCCGGGCTTCCCACGAGGGTGGGGGGCGCGCCCCCTACCTCGTGAGCCCCCTGGAGGTCCACCGACGTACCTCTTCCTCCTATATATACCAATATACCCTAAAACTTCCAGAACAGAAAATAGATCGGGAGTTCCGCCGCCGCAAGCCTCTGTAGCCACCAAAAACCAATCGGGACCCTGTTCCGGCACCCTGTCGGAGGGGGATCCCATCACCGGAGGCCATCTTCATCATCCCGACGCTATCCATGACGAGGAGGGAGTAGTTCACCCTCGGGGCTGAGGGTATGTACCAGTAGCTATGTGTTTGATCTCTCTCTCTCTCATGTTCTCTCTCGTGTTCCCTCGATGGCATGATCTTGATGTATCCTGAGCTTTGCTATTGTAGTTGGATCTTATGATGTTTCTCCCCCTCTACTCTCTTGTGATGAATTGAGTTTCCCCTTTGAAGTTATTTTATCGGATTGAGTCTTTTATGAACACTTGATGTATGTCTTGCGTGGGATAACCGTGGTGACAATGGGTTATTATATTGATCCACTTGATGTATGTTTTAGTGATCAACTTGCGGGTTTCGTGACACTTGGGAACCTATGCATAGGGGTTGGCACACATTCTTGACTCTCCGGTAGTAGCTTTGGGGCACTCTTTGAAGTACTTTTATGCTGGTTGGATGAATCTGAGATTGTGTGATGCATATCGTATGATCATGCCCACGGATACTTGAGGTGACAATGGAGTATCTAGGTGACATTAGGGTTTTGGTTGATTTGTATCTTAAGGTGTTATTCTAGTACGAACTCTTTTATAGATCGATCCGAAAGAATAGGTTTGTGGTGGTTTCGTACCCGACCATAATCTCTACGTTTGTTCTCCGCTATTAGTGTCTTTGGAGTGACTCTTTGTCGCATGTTGAGGGCTTGTCATATGTTCTATCTATGTTATTAATGTTGAGAGAACTTACACTAGTTAAAGTATGAACCCTAGGCCTTGTTTCCTATCATTGCAATACCGTTTACGCTCACTTTTACCACTTGTTACCTTGCTGTTTTTATATTTTCAGATTACAAAAACCCATATCTACTATCTATTTTGCACTTGTATCACCATCTCTTTGCTGAACTAGTGCACCTATATAATTTACCATTGTATTGGGTGTGTTGGGGACACAAGAGACTTTTTGTTATTTGGTTGCAGGGTTGTTTGAGAGAGACCATCTTCATCCTATGCCTCCTACGGATTGATAAACCTTAGGTCATCCACTTGAGGGAAATTTGCTAATGTCCTACAAACTTGTGCATTTGCAGGCCCAACAACGTCTACAAGAAGAAGGTTGTGTAGTAGACATCAGTCGTCGACGCGCGTCTGCGTTTTTTCTTTCTTTCTTTTGCTGCAAAAAAGAAGTAGCAGACCCTACAGGGGCGTGTAATGGACTATGGCACTTGCACCATTATGTTATTATTTTTATGCTTCCTCACGAGGCTTGTGCTGCTATTGAGTGCGGTTGGGGTAACTTATCTTGGAGTTCCTGACGGTGAATTTCGACGCCGCGGAAGCGCTCCTTGTTGAGGGATGCCCTTGTGGTCGCCAGGCTTCAAGAGGGAGGGGGTGCTCGTAGTTGTGGGACTAGGAGGCCCCGAGGGCGCAGTGCCTGCAAGCTTATCCGAGAGCGTCGCGCAAGGACAAGTACACCTAAGGGCTAGGGAGTGGGGCTTTGGCGAGGTGTGCTCGTGGGCGAGCCCGAAGTGCACACCTGCCCAGCCCCCACGCGTGGGATGTGCGAGGAGGAGCGGCGGGCAACTGTCACTCCTCCTAAGGCCTCGAGGCCTGAGAGAGACGAGCAAGGCAAGAAGAAAGATTCCCAACCCCAAGAAAGAGACGCCGAAACTCCAAATTCTATTCAAAAAGTCGCAAATCAGATACAGAAAGCAAGCAAAAGAATAGCCGCGTCCGGCACCTATACTAGTCTTCTCACCAGCGCGGAGCTAAGTGCTACCACTAGGACGTGGGACTGAGCGCCCGTGAGAAAATGCAAGTGCTAGTTATATGTTATATTTGCTGGAATTACAACTCAGTTCCAATATTTTGGCGAAATGTTTATTAATTTTTGTTTTGCCATATTTCTGGAACTCCATATGTTCACTTTTGTAGCAAAGGTTATGAAGATTTTTTTTTGTATACTTTTGCTAATACAAACAAGTTGCGTTCATATTTTTCATGTAGTAAAGTAATATAAAAAATGATCAAGTTAAGTTGAATTTGCTTACGTATGAAAATGCAAGTTCTAGTTATATGTTATATTTGCAGGGATTACAACATGAGTATCAAAGTTTTGATGGAATGTTGATTAATTTCCGTTTCACCATATTTGTGAGACTCAATATGTTCACTTTTGTAGCAAAGATTATGCCGATTTTTTTCATATACTTTTGCAAATACAAACAAGTTGCGTTCATATTTTTTCTGCCTCTTCTCAATATTACTTTAATGAACTAGCACCAATGATAATAGTGTTTAACTTCTTGAAGGATGGATCATGGTGTGTAAGGTCTGCAATATCTGCAAAATTATTTGTATGGATAGTTTGATAAATGAAGTACAATTCGGGCTCTTCTTGAAGGAGGGATTTAAAAATTGTGTGGTAATAATGTTTAACTTTATCATTCAGTTCTAACCATTTTCTTAATTGTTACATAGTGTATCCCATGCAACGTAAGGGTCGACTTCAATAATTTATCGGTGGCAGTTTCCACTTTACGGATGATAATGGACACTCATAAAAAATTGACGTTTGTAAACAAAAGGATAGAAACATCAATGGAGGCGATGGATGGAAGAAGTACATTTCAAATAAAGCTCGTCGAGGGAGAGTACATAGGCTTTTACTTGAATCGAGCGGTCAACAAGTTAAGTGCTAAGTATTTCTTCGACCAAGATGACGAGCTTGACGAAGATAATGAGGACGATGATGATGATGAGGAGGATAGCCAGGATGATGATGATAATAGCCAGGATGATGATGATACTAGCCTGGATAACGATAGCTAGGAGCATGGGGATGAGCAAGATCATGATAAGGAACAACAGCAACACCAACTTGCAAATGATGGTTGTTGTAGACATTATTTAGAAATAAGGTCCAAATAAAACATCTCTGATCCTATGAACTCTTAGTTAGTTAAGATGCATGTGGTACTTTGATGTTAGTTTGTTAACTACAACAAATTTTAAGTGTTAGTACTTGTTATGAAGAGTACTAATTAACTAGTCAACTTGCATGCCTAAGCTTATAGTGCGTGCTTTATTTGCTTCTGATCTTCAAGGTTGCAACGTATTGAATTTCTTAGATGGGTTTTATGCAAAATGAAACCATGTCAGCACAAATGTTGTCGTGGCTAAAAAAACGTTTAATTTGCATGACTAAGCTTTCAGTGGCGGGCGCTCTAATCTGCCCGCCACTGCCACAACTATCATCAGTGGCAGGCATAAGTGTGTTGCCCGCCACTGCAGAGGCACTACCAGTGGCGAGCTCCCGCTAGCCACTAATGCCATGTTAGCAGTGGCGGAAGGTCAGTGGCGGGTGGCTTTGCGAGCCCGGTCCACCACTGCTGGGTTTTTGCACTTGCCACCGCTAGGCATTCCTGTAGTAGTATTAGGTTTTGTGCTTGACAAATTAAACGCTAGTTTTATTCTGCATTTGTTCAATTCTAAACCGTAATTGCTTTAAAGCACCTATTGACGACATCCACATCCTTTGAGGTCTGCATATAGGATGCTAATGGACACGAAACTAAGGAGATGAGTTTGGATTGATGGTGTCGTGGGATCCTCAAGCACTGACCGTGATTCTCATTCTTGGAAACTACCACGGAAGACCCAACTTCCTAGTAAGATTCACATATTCCTCTAGAGAATCGTGAAGCACTCGATCCCCCATCGAAGATGTCAGGATGAAGAGAAACATGTCTACTTCTAGTGCATGTGCTCTCTGCGGGATTCAGGATGTCATTTTATGTTACAATGCTTCATGTCGAGATGTGTATGGGCACTGGTTGATGCCGAGCTTGTTGAGCATTTATGTGAGACCACATAACCAAGCGTGAGGCAATGGTTATTTACTATGATTGACACACTATCGCACACTGCATTCATCAGATTGGCGGTTACATTGTGGGCGATATGATGGGCTAGGAGGAAGGCCATTCACGAACAAATCTATCAGAGTCCTTTTGCTATCCACCAATTCATATCTCATTTCATCGCAAAACTTGATTTGCTATTGAAGAAAGTTGTTAGGGAGCCAACAATTGCGATGGACTGAAACACTAGACCTAATGCTCCACCTCTGGGCTTTGCCAAGATACATGTGGATGCTGGTTTCTCAGGAGCCCAACAAGGGGCATTGCCGCGACTGTCTGCAGAGACACGTGGGGATATTTCATGGGGAGCTCGCCATTGGTGATCAGCGGGATACGGGACACAACGATGTTGGAGGCGATAGAGTGCAGATAGAGTGCGATAGAGTGCAGATAGAGTTTATCCCTGACCGAAGATCTGCTGTTGAAGAACTTCACAATAGCTTCAGGGTTGAAACAGGTGATTCACGACATCAACAAAAACAGGTGAGGAGGATATGGAGCGATTATCACTAAGATTAAGCATAGAGCTTTAGCTTTTAATTGTAAATTTACTTTCGATATTAGAGAAGCAATTAGAGATGCTGATAGGTTAGCCATGTTTTCACACTCTCTTGATCAGGGGCGCCACATCTGGTTGGGCGATCCCCATGATCCCTTTTGTATCCCGCGCCATGTGGAATTTGAGTAACAAAGTTTGGTTTAACCCCATTTTAGGAAATCTTCTAGATTTTTTTGTTTTCTATTTATATCCTCTATCGCTTTAAGGTTTTTTCTTTTCATTTTATTTTTCTATACGTTTTTCTTTGGGGGGGTTTAATTCTAATTTTTTCCTATAATTTCAAAAATGCTCAATTTTAAAAAAAATCATGTTCTCATAAAATGGTTGAAATTTTTTAAAAAATGTTCAAAAAATTCAAACTATGTTCAACATTCTTTACAAAATGTTCATATAAGTATTGAAGTGTTTTAAATTTAGAAAAAAAGTTCACCTTTTAATTAAAAAATTTGGTTTTCAAATTCAAATTAATATACATTAAAAAGTAAAGTAAAAGTTTAAAACGTGGAACAAAAAACCCAACAGAAATCCATTCAAACTAAAATATGAAAAGAATACCGCACATGGCATGTGTGTTTGCTACAATGTTGGAAATGGGCCGGCCCAAGAAGGCAAACTTGCATGTTTGCTCGACAATGTGTCGTATTTAGCGACAAAATGGAGCTCCGTGATATAAGAGGTAAAAAAACATTTGCACGAAAGGATTGTGGTGGGAGTGTTTTAGCTGGGCCATAGTTTCACATGCAAGATATGAATATTGGTCCTTATACTTTGGGTACCCTCAATAACCTGGGATACCTCAGACTGTCAGTTGCACACATGACTGCCGAGTGAGACCCACCTGTCAGTGGAAGCGACCAGCCAAGGAGGAGCTCAAGGTTCAGTAAGCCCATGAAGAAGGATTGAGGCCACGTCTCCAAGGCACACGACCAGAGTAATAGTTGCCTACGCAGATATGGACCACCCATCAAGGCAAGCACCGATAAAGTATAACCATGTTCCCCTCCTTGCACATATGTGCTCTCTTCCTTCCCTTGTGGAACCCTAGAATTCATATTCCTTGTGAATTCTAATATCGGATCTAGAAATAATGTCTAGTGTGATGCTAAAGATGTCACTATGTTGATACATACTCATGACGACAACTTGTTATTTAGATTAAGGAGCATTTTTAAACCCATTTCAGTATTTTTAAAATTCGGACACTATAAGTGAAACTCGAAGTGAACTATAACGCAATGTGACATCCCTCCCTCACATGATACATATAACACATTAGGGCCGCACTCTAGTGTGCAGGAAAAGATGTCCCCTCATTGACATCTCCATAGTTCCTTCCTTCTAAGTATATACTTTATGTTTAGAAAAGGGTCCTTATGAAGAAATAATATAAGTATTATTCTTCTCATATTTATAAAATATTGGCTTATTATTTTTGTCGACAACACAGTTAATTATTTTGCATGATGGTGATTATTTCACAATTTGTAGGTGAAATTTCGTATCAAAGTATTTATGACTTTGATGGTCTAATGTTTTGAGACATGGTAAAGATGTGATGATTGATGAATTCAATGGAAGTGTTCTAAAAATGTTGCCCATAGGTTTTGCCCAACCGTGCCCTAGAAAAAGAAAATAATTGTGAGAAGGTATTAGGCAAGGGTCATATTACTTTTACGTTTTTTTTCTCGGCCGTTGAACTTCTCAAATCTTTCTTCTATGTTTTCTAAAATCTTCTCCAACCTAATTCTGATAGACCATAAAAAATCATTATTTTGAGCTATCCAATGTCTCCATATTGAGATTCGCAAGGTGGTGTGGAGAATGAACATATTTTCTGCTTGAGACGAGGAGAAATAGTTCATTCACAATCACATGATTTCATCCCATGTGTTGGCCGGCCATTTTTGTTTCTCCCATTTTTCTATGCCAAGTTGTTGTTTTCGTGGTTGGGCTTGTTTCGCATAATATTCTTCTTCTATTTTTTTTACTCGTTGATAGGTTTTTTCGGCAAACACTTTTTGCTAGGTTGTTGTGTTGCTAAGTGACTTCTTTGAGCATGTAGTGGCGTCCAAAAAAATATTACACGCAGTCAAGGGCCATAAAAATACAAATCTCGCGTACTGCGAGTCCAACTTCAGGCTCGCCTCAGAGCACCTCGATGCGGCCGACCGAATATAGATCGACCGGAGCCAGCTGAGCAGGCAATCAGATTTTTGGGTTTTGAGCGGGATGGTTTTCTATGATTTTTCTTTGACAATAATTTTGTAAGTTATCGGTCTTTTTTGTTTGGTTACTGTTTTCTTCTCTTTTTGATTTCTTATTTCCACTATTTTTCTCTTTTGTTCCATGTTTTAATTTTTATTTCTTTTCTTATTTTTTCCTTTCTTTTTAAACATGTTTACACTTTTTCAAATGCACCTTGAACATTTTTTTCAATACACTTTGAACCTTTTTTAGATACATTTTAAACATTTTATAAATACAATTTAAAGATATTCCAGATACATGTCAAACGTTCTTTTAAAGATGCGGTGGATATTTTAAATACATGATGAAGATTTTTCAAATGCATGTTAAACATTTTTTAAATACATATCAAACTTTTTTATAAAAAAACGGTGAACATTTTATAAATACACTGAAAAAATAACTATACGGTGAAAATTTCTAGACACACCTCAAATATTTTTTGCAAATACATGTTGAATGGTTTTAAAGATACACATCAAACATTTTTAGACACACATTGAGTTTTTCTTAAATGGGCAGTGAAATTTTGAAGCATGGATCGAACACTTTATAAAATACATGAACATTAAAAAAAACTTGGACACTTTTAGAAAGTACATGAACTGTTTTCAGTATTTTACCCGAAATACAGTAAGATTTTTCACAGAAAAATGTAACAGCAATTGTAGAGCGAAGCGGACGTGGCGGGAGCTCTTATACGCCCCGTTCCGCGTCAAATAGACATGCACCGCACTGGGGGCTGCCTAGGCAGCCCATTATCGAGTGATGCTTCTGCACAAACAGTAAAGGTTCCTAAAAAGTCATGTGCGTGCAAGGAGTCGTACAAGGGACCTAACTCGCATAGCAAACCACTTGCGCTGATTAGCTTTGGTGACTAATAGGCGGTGCGGGACATTAGGAAACTATCTGCAATGATAAATTTGAACATTTTTTAAATTCCAAACAAGTTTTTAATAGTGAATATTTTTTTAATTTGATTTAAATTAGAAAATGCAAGATATGAAATCATGAACTTATTTAAAGATGTGAATAAGTTTTGAACATGGAATTTCTTTGAAACTTCAAACAAAATTTGTTAACACGAACATTATTTTCAAATTTCTAAACATTTTCTGAAAAACAACCATTTTGAAAGTTTGTGTTCTTTTGTATAAAACTCAAACATTTTTTGAAAACCCAAATATTTTCTAAAACTTTAGATTTTTTAAAATATGTGACCATTTTTAAAATCTTGAATAAAATTTGAAAACATGAACATTTTTTGAGAACATGATTTTTTTAAAAAACATAATATTTTTCAAAACTCCAAACAAGATTTGAAAACACAAAACTTATGGAAAAAAGGAAAGGAAAGGAAAAAAAGAAATACAAAAGAGAAAAAAGAAGCAGGAAAACAAAAAAAAATCAATAGACGAAAACAAACAGAAAAGGCCAGTTTTAGGAACCTTCTAGAAGGTTCCCAAAATCAGTTGATTCGCACTGTGGTAGGCTCAAAAGTGGGCTAGCCCAACCCTTGTGGTTTTGCAGTTCGCCTGTGCGAAGTGCCGGCTACCTACCATAACTAGCGAATAATAGGGTTTTCCGTGATAACGCTTGTTAAAAGCGAGGCATCAAAGCGCCTTATAAGGGAAGACAGATAGGGTGATTGTGGGGGCATCGGTGTGCAAGACCGATGCCTCCAAATTGTACATTTAATAGTGGTCCCAAGATCAAGTGTCACTGAGTACAACAAACTGATACAGTAGCATACATCCATTACAACACGAATAAGTCTTACATATGGGTGCCCAACTAGGGTCTAGTCTTACATAGATAAGCCATAAAGGCAACTACTTTATTCAACAGTGCAGCGAAAACAATGACGATAACTTGAACCCATGTAGCGAGCCATAACCAACAGTCAAGCTGACTAGGGAAGCAGCCTAGTTCACATCGATGTCTCCATAGCCTGTATCTTCCACACCTGGCCAAGTTGATAGCAAGGGACAAGTAGGTGAGTACATTGAATGTATTCACAAGCAACCCAAGGAATGTAATAATAGAATATTCGTGCACGGCTCAGTACAAAGAGAAGCTACTACTCTAAGTTTAACAATTTGCGGAAAGTAGGGTTTCAATGCATATGTCTTACTTTTGAAAACAACAAGGCCTCATGGTCTGAAGAACCACAGAGCCTCAGGTCACAGATATCAACATAATCATCTTAACTTGAACATCAGCTTGATCATCTCTGCATCAAGTCTGGGTACTCGGTACCCCTCATTCTCCTCGTCATCCACATTCTCATGGCATCACAACCATCATACTCATCAACATAAGGACTTGGTGTTAAGTGTGGTCATCCCAGTTATCCTTAACCGTGGACACGACTATTCGAATAGTTTTAAACTCTCCAGAGGGTGCACAGTTTACCCACAACATCTGACGTACTACCGTGAACAATCACACTCTACGATACCTCAAGCATCCAAGTGCAGTACTCGGTCATTGGCCATCCCCAAGACTGCCCCTGGCGTAGAGACAAACCGGAAGACCACAAAACCCCCATATAGTTCTCATGAGGGGGGCACCTTTGAGCCACACAACCCTCATCTATCATGGAGGGGATCTCGACGTGAGGATCTATTCCAGCATCACATCAAGGTTCAGTCAAGCCTCGTTACCAGGGTATTGTGGTTGCGCTAAAGGTTGGGTAGACAGTCACGTTATTATTCCAATCCTTCCGAAACCTTTCATCGCATAGTCTCACATTATTGAATCACCCATTATGGGTACTCACAACTTCTCCGAATAAGTTTCTTCACGTGTCCAACATATAGTTGCCCACCCGTCTAGCATGGCTAAGCAACTACCATAGCATTTAGCTATGACCATTGTGTTTCTTGGGTTATCAAGGTCAGGGTAATAACGGCATCTAGGATATCACCTATGCCATCATGCAATGGGTTCAACTACTAGTAATGCATAATCGTAAGTTTTGATGCATCAAAATAAACTACATCGTGAGCAAAAGCATGGGTGAAACAACATGGTCAAAAGGTTGCTTGCCTGGCTCAGCAAAGTCTTCAAATGCTTCTGGTTCTTCTCCAGGTCCTTCATCTACCTCACTATCTAACGTCGGAATGAAACATGATGAGCAACACAACAAGGCAAAAAAATAAAGTGCTCTAAAAATTAAGGACACACTTTTCTAGGACCCCTCTGGTCATGTGAAAAATGAACAGAGTGACTATTGATTTTGGAGCTACTCGTATTTATGAACATTTCCTTTTATTGGAATCAAAGGAAATATGGACTTGCATGAAATCCACAGAAAATGCCTTTTTTTATAAAAATGAGTGAATGCACTCATTAAATCAGGCATGATTTTATAAACATTTAGAAATTGGTTTAGCTGAATTTGGAGGTCAAATGAATATTCGAGGAATTACCTAAATTGACATATGTGCTAAATTGATCTATTAAATGAACCAGACAGAATGTGGTCAAAGTAAAAATGTTCACTGTGGCTTGATAAATAGAGCATGATTTAACAAACATGCAAAAATTTAATCATTGCATTCGGACCTCATTTGAATCCTAGGGAATTATTTTAGTTCATTGGAAAAAGAAAACAGAGAAGCCAACCGAGCTAGACGGGCCGATCGGCCAGATCCAGCCTAGCCGACCGCACGGGCCACACACGCTAGTTTAAAACTTGAGGCGGGGCCGGCCTACCAATGAGAGAGGGGGGGGGGGGAGGGGATGACACGGGGCCCCGCACGTCATCCCTGTCCCAGGCAGGAAGATGGCCGAGCTCATCGGTGTCGATGCAGGTGACGGCCGAAAAAAATGGAGGGCACCAACGGACCCGGGAAACTTCTATGCATCGGCTGGTGGTCGAGGTGGCCGTCTTAGATGCCGGAATCGACAAGGTGAGGTGACCCGAACGACGGCGACATAGACGATGATTGATTCAACTGCTCGGGCACGAAGATCTACGGGAAAACATCTCGCGAGCTCCGCCTCAATGAAAGAAGAAGAATGAGAGAGGGAGAGAGAGAGAGAGAGAGAGAGAGAGAGAGAGAGAGAACCGTGGGGTGGCTGGAATCAACCAGTTCGATGGTGACCCGAGACGACTCTGCCGTGCTCGATCTCGAGCTTACTGAGGGCTAGGCAAGGGGATTTTGGGTGAGGGCGATGATTGGGTGGTGGTGGAGCTGGATGGGAGTGGAGGAGAGGCCGGGGGCTCGCTCTAGGGAGCACCTCGAGCTCTCGGTCCAATTTGCGATCTGGAGCGCGTCGAGCCTCGGTCGTGGTGTTTGTCATGGACTAAGAGCATGGGGAGGGAAATGAGCATGTCCAGGAGGTTAAGGGGAGTGTGTGGCGCCAGAGCAAGGAGAGAGTGGCAGTTCTGGCTTGCACGCATCGGGCGCTCCTGGCTCGGGTCATGGCTTGGGCTTTGCCCAACAATCACTAGGGATGCAGATGGATGGTTTGGTGCCCACAGTATTTTCTCAATAACCATTTGCAATAGCAAAAACCAATTAGCAGGCTAATTCGCCATTAGCAGGCTAATTGCCCTATTATTAATAATCCATTTATTACTCTAATTGACATTCATATTAAACACATAATATATTTCATTCCCATATTAAGGAAGCAGGATTTCATAATTGAAATACGTCAAAGTACAACATGATAGCTTCAGCACTCAGCTACCCCATTACACAACTGCACCAGCACCAAGTTTCACATGACCTTTCAAAATTAGCATCATAGACGGTACATAGACAGATGATCTCATCGGGAAAACTGCTGAAGCGGAAGGCGAATATTGAGCCTTCATTGATGTTGAAGGTCTTTGCAACTTTAGCCCAGTGCCTGTGGATGATTGACCATCCATCCTTCGTCCTCTTCAGGAACACTTCAATATTGAACCGTGGGTGTTGTATGAAAACCTTCCTCGCCTCCTAACCATAGATGTGGTTTGAGAGGTAATCATCAGTGAACTGCTTTGGAAAGACCCGAAAACAATGATGTGCATAAATATCTTCTCTATATTGGAAACGGGGCAAAGGAATAAAAAAAGGCAAGGTATAATAGTTAGTACCATTTTGTAGTGAGTTGATGTCTTCTTCATTGTGCAGACAAAGATCTTGTTGTTTTTTGTCGCCAATTTCTTTATCCTAACAATCTTTCTGAGTTTCTTGACTTGATTGATATTCACGGACAACTCATTTCCACATATGCAAAAAGGGTCGAACAGTGGGTCAAAACCTCTGACAGCAGGACCTACATGTGCAAGACCAAATTTTTAAAAACCTAAGTATTAGAATGGTTCATGCAATTGCACAATAATGTGCTATTATACAACGGACCATGCACGTGCTAACCTCGATTGTAAACCTCGGTGCTTCCCATTATATTGTTTCCCTGCAACACATATAAGGTAGTTAGGTTAAGTAAGGGTTCACATGCTATCAGTAAAATATGTTCATGAAAAATAAGTACATTGCAGATTCATTAGATTAATTCAAGCCACATGGAAAACCCATTTATGCAAACCAAGCAAGATTAAGAACTAGGAAATATAGCACTTGTATATGTTTCTCATGTATTAAGTGTTGGAAATATGCCCTAGAGGCAATAATAAAATGGTTATTATTATATTTCCTTGTTCATGATAATTGTCTATTGTTCATGCTATAATTGTATTAACCGGAAAGCGTAACACATGTGTGAATACATAGACCACACCATGTCCCTAGTGAGACTCTAGTTGACTAGCTCGTTGATCAATAGATGGTCATGGTTTCCTGACCATGGACATTAGATGTCATTGATAACGGGATCACATCAGGAGGATGATGTGATGGACAAGACCCAATCCTAAGTGTAGCACAAGATCGTGTAGTTCATTTGCTAAAGCTTTTCTAATGTCAAGTATCATTTCCTTAGACCATGAGATTGTGTAACTCCCAGATACCGTAGGAATGCTTTGGGTGTACCAAACGTCACAACGTAACTGGGTGGCTATAAAGGTTCACTACAGGCATCTCCGAAAGTGTCTGTTGGGTTGGCACGAATCGAGACTGGGATTTGTCACTCCGTATGATGGAGAGGTATCTCTGGGCCCACTCGATAATGCATCATCATAATGAGCTCAATGTGACTAAGTAGTTAGTCACGGAATCATGCATTACGGAATGGGTAAAGTGACTTGCCGGTAACGAGATTAACGAGGTATTGGGATACCGACTATCGAATCTCAGGCAAGTAACGTACCGATTGACAAAGGGAATTATATACGGGATTGCTTGAATCCCCGACATCGTGGTTCATCCAATGAGATCATCGTGGAACATGTGGGAGCCAACATGGGTATCCAGATCCCGCTGTTTGTTATTGGCCGGAGAGCTGTCTCGGTCATGTCTGCATGATTCCCAAACCCGTAGGGTCTACACACTTAAGGTTCGGTGACACTAGAGTTGATATGGGAATTAGTACGTAGTTACCGAATGTTTTTTGGAGTTCCGGATGAGATCCTGGACGTCATGAGGAGTTCCGGAATGGTCCGGAGGTAAAGATTTATATATGGGAAGTCCAGTTTCAGTCACCGAAATAATTTTGGGGTTTACCGGTATTGTACCGGGACCACCAAAAGGTGTCCGGGGGTCCACATGGTGGGTCCACCTGCCACAGGGGACTAAATGGGCTGAACAAGGGTGGGAACTAGCTCCCTAGTGGGCTGGTGCGCCCCCCTAGGGCCCAAGGCACCTAGGGTTAAAAACCCTAGGGGGTGGGGACGCCTCCCACCAACTTGGGGGGCAAGCTCCCCCCCTTGGCTGCCGCCCCCTTTAGATGAGATCTAAGGGGGCCGGCCCCCTCTCCCCTCCCCCCTATAAATAGTGGAAAGGTGGGAGGGCTGCCATACCCTTCCCCTAGCATAGCCCTCCCCCTCTCCAACTCCATCTCCTCCTCCGTAGTGCTTGGCGAAGCCCTGCCGGAGAACTGCAAGCTCCACCACCACGCCATCGTGCTGCCAGAGCTCTCCCTCAACTTCTCCTCTCCCCTTGCTGGATCAAGAAGGAGGAGACGTCCCCGGGCTGTACGTGTGTTGAACGCGGAGGCGCCGTCCGTTCGGTGTTAGATCGGATCTTCCGCGATTTGAATCGCCGCGAGTACGACTCCCTCATCCGCGTTCTAGTGACGCTTCCGCTTAGCGATCTTCAAAGGTATGAAGATGCTCATCCTCTCCCTCTCTTGTTGCTATAATCTCCATAGATTGATTTTGGTGATGCATAGAAAATTTTGAATTTCTGCTACGTTCCCCAACATTAAGTGCATCGAAATTTGATTTATTCCTCACATGCACAACAATACGAAATTCCAACCACGACAATTGGACATCGCATTGCAGAATTGAACCAAGCAGTTAACTAAACACCACAACAAATGAACCAAACATTAACTGAGCACCACATTGCACAATATAACATAGTCCTAATAAAAAATCAAACAGTTAACCAAACCAAGCATGCTTAACACCTTGGAAATATAGCAATTGTATTTGTTTCTCATGTATTTAGTACAGCCAAATTCGATTTACTTCTCACATGGTATACAATAACAGAATGCACCCACAACTATTGAACATCGCATTGCAGAATTGAACCAAACAGTTAACTAAACACCACAACACAAATGAACCAAACGTTAACTAAGCAACACATTGCACAATGTATAACCAAACCAAGCATGCTTGACAACTTGGAAATATAACAATTGTATTTGTTTCTCATGTATTTAGTACAACCAAATTTGATTTACTTCTCACATGGTATACAATAACAGAATGCACCCACAACTATTGAACATCGCATTGCAGAATTGAACCAAACAGTTAACTAAACACCACAACACAAATGAACCAAACGTTAACTGAGCACCACATTGCACAATGTATAACCAAACTAAGCATGCTTGACAACTTGGAGATATAGAAATAGTATTTGTTTCTCATGTATTTTGTAAAGATAAATTCGATTCATTTCTCACATGGAAGACAATACAAAATTGCAGCCTGAAGAATTGAACATCACATTTGCAGAATTGAACCTAACAGTTACCTGAAGATGACAACTAATTAACCAAACAGTTAATAAGTGAGCACCACACTACATGACATATAGAACATATACATAGGAGCAACAGATTGCATGGTAAAATTAGATAGCACAATTCACTAGAATTTGTTAAGGAAAGGCAGGAGCAGCACACGCAACGGGTAAACCGAGCATGCTTAACCGGAGTAGCTAACAAATGGCAAGGTGATCCTCCAAGATCTGGGGGTTGGTACAAGTGATAGCCATCACAACCTCATCCGCGCGTGCATCCACGATTTGCTTCTCCGCTGCCAAAGGCTCCTTGAGATCCTGGCTATACTGCGTGCACCATGGCTTAGGAGGGTGCTTATTTGGTGGAGGGGTCGGTGATTTGGGTGGAAGGTGTCGCGCTCGTGCCGGCGGTTGGGGCATGTGGGATGTGGAAGGAGGAGGAGGACGGGGTTCGGGTGTGGATTACCTGCTTGGATAGGCGAGGCCAGGCAGCGTGAAGGAGGGTCACCGGCGAGGAGGCGTTGCTGCAAGGAAGGAGTGAAGGTTTCAACTTGGAAAGGAAGGCAGAAATAGGGGAAATGTGGCTTTTGGTAAGGGGGAGGGGCGGGGAGGTAGATATTTCCACGGAAGCCGAAAATTTGGAATCGCTTCAGCGAAAAACTGGCGCGTAAAGTGTCATCAGACACGGTCCCTTATTCAGAACTGTGTAGAATATGTGAACATCACAAACGGTTCAGATAGCTTAACCTGTGTGCGATGAGTTTGAACGTCAAAATTTTTGGTTCCAATTTCCCTGGTTACAGTGCTCATCCACGTCATTGCATAATTTGGGTACACAAAGGAGACTACAACACACCCACACTTACTAATCGAGCAAGTTCAGCAATTAAATAGAGCTAGCTGGCCTAAACATTACTCTAACAAATTAAAGACCGACGCTCTTAATTAAACAAAACAAATAGTACTACTACTACGGGTGGTGCTCGTCGATCTCCGTCGCCTCCTCCATGTCCAGCTCGCGCTCGACGGTCTCCTGGGGAAGGAGCTCTATGGCATCCATCGCACCATATTAGGCAAGCATCTTGCCATCCACGTCCACCATCTCTTTGGAAAAGGCCGCCATGAGCTGGGCGTGGGCGGTCGTGATCTGGGCTCGGACGGGCTCCGTCGTTGCAAGGTATGCGGTGGAGAAACGGACGACTGCTTGAACGCTCTCGGCAATTGCCAACTCTTTGGCCGTGAGTTGCCGACCGTTGTTGGAGAAGCTTCGTTCGATTTATGCGGTGACCGCCACGAGCTAGGCGTGGGCGGCCTCGACATGGTTGTGGGCGGCCTCCATCAGGTCTAAGGCCGCCGCTGTGGAACAAGCAGCTCATGTGCCCTCTCGGCAGCTACTATTCCTGAGGCAGATGTTGCTGCCGCCACCTGAGAAGCAACAACGGTCGTTTGGGCTGCCATGGCCGCCCGATCGTAGATTGCGGCCGCGCTCAAGCACCTTGTTAGCACGTGCATGGCGGCTGCGGCCGCGCTCTCGCCGGACTGGGCCGCCGAAGTTTCCCTCACGACGCGGGTCCACGTCCCCATCTTTCACCGGCGACGATTGAGCAGTGAAATGATATTTGGGGAGCGAGCTAGTGTCCTTGACACGCCGGCTGTGGACTGTAGCCGGCGCACCTTCTCGCATAAGCCATAGGCGTACTATACACCGACGGTACTCCAGGATATTTTGTACTGCATCTCACACGGTTGGTGATAATAAACTGTGTGGGATCAACTTGATTTTTAATTTTGATTTGAATTATAGAATGGGGTCACGGCGGCAATGGACGCTGTTTGAATTGCTAGACCTTTTATCACAGTGAACATGCAACTATATGTGTGTCGTAAAAAATTTGGAATTGTTTAGGGTTCCTTTGGACATTTTTATACGTAACTTGGTTTTCTAGGCATTTCAGGTGCACAATTCAAAATTAATCCACATGCTTCAATCCATAAAAACGGGTTACAAAATCAAATGTTTGTCCTTGGTTGCTGATAACCACAAGTGTAGGGGATAATTGTAGCCTCTTTCGATAAGTAAGAGTGTCGAACCCAACGAGGAGCTAAAGGTAGAACAAATATTCTCTCAAGTCCTATCTGCCACTAATACGACTCTACGCACGCTTAGTGTTCGCTTTACCTAGAACAAGTATGAAACTAGAAGTACTTTGTAGGTGTTGTTGGATAGGTTTGCAAGATAATAAAGAACACGTAAATAAAAAGTAGGGGCTGTTTAGATAAAGAAGCAATAAAGTAAATATAGCAAGTGTGTAAAAGTGGTGGTAGGAGTTGTGAAATTGTCCCTAAGCAATTGACTATGTTACTAGACCGGTAATCACTATTGCAGTTCTATTTGAGGGAGAGGCATAAGCTAACATACTTTCTCTTCTTGGATCATATGCACTTATGATTGGAACTCTAGCAAGCATTCACAACTACTAAAGATCATTAAGGTAAAACCCAACCATAGCATTAAAGTATCAAGTCCCCTTTATCCCATACGCAAACAACCTACTTACTCGGGTTTGTGCTTCTGTCACTCACGCCACCCACCATAAGCAAATCATGAACATATTGCAACCCTACAACGGGGATCCCTCACACTTGCGCGACACGGAGAGCACCATAGGACAACACCAATAATAAAACATGCAACTCAAACCAATCATAGCAATTCATCAATCACCAATAGGACAACGGAAGTCTACTCAGACATCATAGGATGGCAACCCATCATTGAATAATAATATGAAGCATAAAGCACCATGTTTAAGTAGAGGGTACAGCGGGTTGCGGGAGAGTGGACCGCTGAATATTGATGGGGGAAGGTGATGGAGGTGTTGGTGAAGATGGCGGAGGTGTTGGTGAAGATCGCGGTGATGATGATGGCCTCCGGCAGCGTCCCGGTGCCACCGGAAGCAAGGGGGAGAGAGCCCCCCCTTCTTCTTCTTCTTTCTTGACCTCCTCCCTAGATGGGAGAAGGGTTCCCCTCTGGTCCTTGTCTCCCATGGCGTGGGAGGGGCGAGAGCCCCTCCGAGATTGGATCTATCTCTCTGTCTCTCTCTATTTCTGCGTTCTCTGATTCTGCCCTTTCACCGTTTCTTTTATATCCGGAGATCCGTAACTCCGATTGGGGTGAATCTTTCGCCCAGATTTTTCTCATAAAATTAGCTTTCTTGCGGCAAAATAAGAGCGTCAACCGCCTTACGGGGTGCCCAGGAGAGTCCAGGGCGCTCCTGCCTCCCTGGGGCGCGCCCCTGTCTCCTGGCCCCGTCGGGCACCGTCTCGCGTTGATTCTTCCTCCCCAAAATCACAAATATTCCAAAATAATTCTCCGTCCGTTTTTATCCCGTTTGGACTCCGTTTGATATTGGGTTTCTGCGAAACATGAAACATGCAACAAACAGGAACTGGCACTGGGCACTGGATCAATATGTTAGTCCCAAAAATAGTATAAAAAGTTGCCAAAAATATATAAAAGCTGAATAATATTGGCATGGAACAATAAAAAATTATAGATACGACGGAGACATATCAGCATCCCCAAGCTTAATTCCTGCTCGTCCTCGAGTAGGTAAATGATAAAAAGATAATTTTTGATGTGGAATGCTACCTAGCATAATCTTGATCATATATCTAATCATGGCATGAATATTAAGACACGAGTGATTCAAAGCAATAGTCTATCATTTGACATAGAAACAATAATACTTAGGGCATCCCAACAAACAATCATGTCTTTCAAAATATCAATGCTTCAGAACGTTATCCCTACAAAATCATATAGTCTTGTATGCTCCCTTTTCTTAATACAAGGTACCCCTCATGCCTATCCCGGTGTCAGCCATGCAATTGTTTCATACTTTAGTATTCTCAAACTTTTTCAACCTTCACGCAATACATGAGCATGAGCCATGGATATAGCACTATGAGTGCAATAGAATATGCTGGTGGAGGTTATGTGGAGAAGACAAAAAAGGAGAAAGTCTCACATTGACGCGGCTAATCAATGGGCTATGGAGATGCCCATCAATTGATGTCAATGCGAGGAGTAGGGATTGCCATGCAACGGATGCACTAGAGCTATAAGTGTATGAAAGCTCAAACTGAAAACTAAGTGGGTGTGAATCCAACTTGCTTGCTCATGAAGACCTAGGGCATTTGAGGAAGCCCATCGTTGGAATATACAAGCCAAGTTCTATAATGAAAATTCCCACTAGTATATGAAAGTGACAATATAGGAGACTCTCTATATGAAGAACATGGTGCTACTTTGAAGCACAAGTGTGGTAAAAGGATAGTAACACTGCCCCTTTTCTTTTTCTTCTTTTCCTTTTTTCTTTCTTTTTTTGGGTGGGCTTGTTTGGCCCCCTTTTTTGTTTAGGCTTCTTTGGCCTTTCCTTTTTTTCATTTTTTTTCATGGGGCAATGCTCTATAATGATGATCATCACAATTTTATTTACTTACAACTCAATATTACAACTCGATACTGGAACATAGATATGACTCTATATGTATGCTTCCGGCAGTGTACCGGGATGTGCAATGATCTAGCGTAGCAATGAAATCAAAAAATAGACAAGCAATGAAAACATCATGCTAGCTATCTTACGATCATGCAAAGCAATATGACAATGAATGCTCAAGTCATGAATATGATGATGATGGAAGTTGCATGGCAATATATCTCGGAATGGCTATGGAAATGCCATGATAGGTAGGTATGGTGGCTGTTTTGAGGAAGATATAAGGAGGTTTATGTGTGATAGAGCGTATCATATCACGGAGTTTGGATGCACCGGCAAAGTTTGCACCAACTCTCGAGGTGAGAAAGGGCAATGCCTGGTACCGAAGAGGCTAGCAATGATGGAAGGGTGAGAGTGCGTATAATCCATGGACTCAACATTAGTCATAAAGGACTCACATACTTATTACAAAAATTTATTAGCCATCGAAACAAAGTACTACGTGCATGCTCCTAGGGGGGAGGTTGGTAGGAGTTAACCATCGTGCGCTCCCGACCTTCACGCAAAGATAAACAATCAAAATACAATGCGCGCCAATTTGGTTACATAGTTAGTAGACCATACGTGCATGCTTCAGGAATCACAAACCTTAACACCAACATCCTTACTAAACACAACCATCTACTAGTACCTCCCATATATTATCACCTCTATATCACAAAACTATTGCAAGGAATCAAACATATCATATTCAGCGATCTACAAGTTTATGTAGGATTTTATGACTAACCATGTGAATGACCAATTCCTGTCATCTCTCTAAATAGATATAAGTGAAGCAAGAGAGTTTAATTATTTCTACAAAAGATATGCCCACGCTCTAACAAATATAAGTGAAGCAAAAGAGCATTCTACAAATGGTGGTTCTCTATGTGAAGAGAAACAGGCAATCCAAACTTCAAATGATATAAGTGAAGCACATGAAGCATTCTATAAAGCCATACTCAAAAGATTTAAGTGAAGTGCACTGAGCATTATATAAATAAGCCAAGGACTATCTCATACCAGCATGGTGCATAAAATAAAAGTGAAAACTAAATGCAAAAGATGCTCCAAGACTTGCACATATCGCATGAACGAAAAGAATACGAAAACATACCGATACTTGTTGAAGAAAGAGGGGATGCCTTCCGGGGCATCCCCAAGCTTAGACGCTTGAGTCTCCTTGAATATTTACTTGGGGTGCCTTGGGCATCCCCAAGCTTGAGCTCTTGCCTCTCTTCCTTTTCCTCATATCGAGACCTCCTCGATCAAACACTTCATCCACACAAAACTTCAACAGAAAACTCGGTAAGATCCGTTAATATAATAAAGCAAATCACTACTCTAAGTACTGTTGCAAACCAATTAATATTTTGTTTTTGCATTGTGTGTACTATAAAATAACTTTTTCATGGCCTAATCCACCGATAGAAATTGATAGATTCATCAAAACAAGCAAACTATGCATCAAAAACAGAATATGTCAAAAACAGAACAGTCTGTAGAAATCTGAACATTCACCATACTTCTCGTACCCCAAAAATTCTATTAAAATTAGGAAAAATAAAAAATTTGTACATAAAGACAGTGAAAAAGGAATCGGAACCATTTGACGTTCTAGTTAAAAATGTAAAATCGTGCACTATAGCCAAAGTTTCTGTCCTGCACCGTACAAACCAACAAGAATTGTAAACATCCTAAAGGCAAACCTTGGCACATTATTTTTATAATACAATGGAATTGTACAAGGAGATAATTATTTTTGATGAAAAGTTTCTGTAATTAAGATTCACAAGTTTCCGTGAGCATGAACAAAGTTCAAGGAGCTCTCCCACTTCAACAATGCTTGTCTTTCTCACTTTCACTTTCCTTTTTGAAAAGTTTTGGGTTCCCCTCTTTATTTTTTTGTTTTTAGACTATATGAAAGCACTCAACAGAAATAAATGACTCTCTAAAACTTCTGGGTTGTCTCCCTGGCAGCGCTTTCTTTAAAGCCATTAAGCTAGGCATATAGTGCTCAAGTATGAATCCACCTGGATCCCAAGGTATATCAAATCCAATTTTAATTAACAATGATTTATAATTTAGTAGTTAGCACAAAGTAACATATATCATGCAACAACGAAGTATAACTCTCTTCCTATGCATCGGCATGTCATAAAAGAACAATTCATGCACACCAAGTAAAGGCCAATGCATAGTATAAGCAGTTTCTTGCAATTTTATCATATTGGAAACATAGAGAGGTGGAGATATAGTTCCTCTCTTATAATAATTGCAAGTAGGAGCAGCAAGCACATGCATATTATATTCATCAAAATCATCATGTGCAACGGTAAAATGCAACCCATCAATATAATCCTTAATAAGCACAAACTTCTCCGATATAGTGTAGTTGGGAGAATTCAAAAACATAATAGGACTATCATGCGTGGGTGCAATAGCAACAATTTCATGTTTAACATAAGGAACTATAGCAAGTTCATCTCCATAAGCATAATTCATATTGGCATCTTGTCCACAAGCATAGCAAGCATCATCAAAAAGGGATATTTCAAGAGAATCAACGAGATCATAATAATCAGCATAGCAATCATCCTTCGGTAAGCACGAAGGGGAATTAAACAATATATGAGTTGGAGGGTTACTCTCATTAGAAGGTGGCCACGGGTAGCTAATCCGCTCTTCCTCCTTTTTTTCTTCGCTCTCCTCCTCATCTTTTTCATCCAATGAGCTCACAGTTTCATCAATTTCTTCTTCCATAGCTTCCTGCAAAATATTAGTCTCTTCTTGGACAGCGGAGAACTTCTCAATATATAGTTTAACATAGACATTAGAAGCATAATTATCATAACAATATTCAAGTATGGAAATTTTTTGATATTTGTAGAGAGTAGCATCATACTTTTCAATCAAAGAAGCAATTTCATATGCACCCTTAAAAGCAACAAATTCTTCAGTTTGTTGAACATCATAGTAATTATAAACACCCTTAGCATACAAAGATACGATTCCATTACCAATAAACTCACATTGGTAGGGAAGGTGTTTCTTAGGGTTTTTAGAACAACAAGTAACATCATATATTTCACATAAAGTACAAGCATAGCATTGCAAACGATGAATTTGATGCAGTAAAAGTTTCCCCTTTTCAGATATACAGTGTCGCATATAACAAGCATGATCATCTAAAGATTTGCCCTCAACTAAGCTAGTTGGGGTTTCAGCATGAGCACAAAGGGATCGAAGATGATCCAAGTAAAAAGCTTCAGGAGTGTGATAGATTTTGAGTGGTTCTTCAACCATTGGTTTAGTAGGCACAACTAATTTTTTGGTATTTTGCGTTTCCTACCCATAACTAAAGATAGAAAACAACTAAGAACAACAAATAAAAATTACTTAGTGATAAAGCAAACAAGCACACACGAGAATATTCACCCCACGCTATGACTCCCCGGCAACGGTGCCAGAAAAAGGTCTTGATAACCCACAAGTGTAGGGGATAATTGTAGCATCTTTAGATAAGTAAGAGTGTCGAACACAACGAGGAGCTAAAGGTAGAACAAATATTCTCTCAAGTCCTATCTGCCACTGATACGACTCTACGCATGCTTAGTGTTCGCTTTACCTAGAACAAGTATGAAACTAGAAGTACTTTGTGGGTGTTGTTGGATAGGTTTGAAAGATAATAAAGAACACGTAAATAAAAAGTAGGGGCTGTTTAGCTAAAGAAGCAATAAAGTAAATATAGCTAGTGTGGAAAAGTGGTGGTAGGAGTTGTGAAATTGTCCCTAAGCAATTGACTATGTTACTAGACCGGTAATCACTATTGCAATTCTATTTGAGGGAGAGGCATAAGCTAACATACTTTCTCTCCTCGGATCATATGCACTTATGATTGGAACTCTAGCAAGCATCCGCAACTACTAAAGATCATTAAGGTAAAACCCAACCGTAGCATTAAAGTATCAAGTCCCCTTTATCCCATACGCAAACAACCTACTTACTCGGGTCTATGCTTCTGTCACTCACGCCACCCACCATAAGCAAATCATGAACATATTGCAAATCCTACAAAAGGGATCCCTCACGCTTGCGCGACACGGAGAGCACCATAGGACAGCACCAATAATAAAACATGCAACTCAAACCAATCATAACAATTCATCAATCACCGATAGGACAACGAAAATCTACTCAGACATCATAGGATGGAAACACATCATTGAATAATAATATGAAGCATAAAGCACCATGTTTAAGTAGAGGGTACAACGGGTTGCGGGAGAGTGGACCGCTGAATATAGATGGGGAAAGGTGATGGAGATGTTGGTGAAGATGGCGGAGGTGTTGGCGAAGATCGCGGTGATGATGATGGCCTCCGGCAGCGTTCCCATGCCACCGGAAGCAAGGGGGAGAGATCCCCCCTTCTTCTTCCTTGACCTCCTCCCTAGATGGGAGAAGGGTTTCCCCTCTGGTCCTTGGCTCCCATGGAGTGGGAGGGGCGAGAGCCCCTCCGAGATTGGATCTATCTCTCTGTCTCTCTCTGTTTCTGCATTCTCCGATTCTTCCCTTTCACCATTTCTGTTATATCCGGAGATCCGTAACTCCGATTGGGGTGAATCTTTCGCCCAGATTTTTCTCATAAAATTAGCTTTATTGCGGCAAAAGAAGAGCATCTACCGCCTTACGGGGTGCCCAGGAGAGTCTAGGGCGCGCCCCTGTCTCCTGGCCCCCTCGGGCACCGTCTCGCGTTGATTCTTCCTCCCAAAAATCACAAATATTCCAAAATAATTCTCTGTCCGTTTTTATCCCGTTTGGACTCTGTTTGATATTGGGTTTCTACGGAACATTAAGCATGCAACAAACAGGAACTGACACTGGGCACTGAATCAATATGTTAGTCCCAAAAATAGTTTAAAAAGTTGCCAAAAGTATATAAAAGTTGAATAATATTGGCATGGAACAATAAAAAATTATAGATACGATGGAGACGTATCAGTTGCAAGCTTTGGTCACATGCAAGAAATGAGAATGAATGTCAAACACCTTGACACTGTCGCTCAGCCGCTAACATTGAGATACATGCTTTTAACATTCTAGTAAATCGAAAACTCGTCTGAAATTCATGAAACTTGACATGATATCATGGAACGGCAGCGACATATCGTGGTAAAAATATTTTCCCATTTGGGGCAGGTGTGGGGTATAAGCTTGTCGCAAACCAGAGCTTCTCTCACAACAAGCCTGATGGTTTCAGTAGGGTACGTGCCACCTTGGGGGACGAACGATATATGTTGCCTCTTCTTACTTTCAAAATGTTTCTTGTGTCAACATAGAACAACACGAGTGTTGTGTCATTTTTTGGGATTTTTCGGGGTTCGTTTTGACATTTCATGCATTAATTGCATTTTCAATGCATTCATGAGCACAATTCAAATTTGAACTACATGCACATGCTCTAATGCATATAAATTGGTTGAAAATTCAAATATGTGTCCTTGGTTGCATGCATAGGTCCCATGCAAGAAATGGGAATGAATATCAAACACCCTGCCACCATCACTCGGCCGCAAACATTGAGATTCCTGCTTTTTAAATTCTAGTAAATCCAAAACTCGTCTAAAATTCATGAAACTTGGCATGCTATCATGGAGCAGCATCAACATGCCATGGTAAAAATATTGTCCCATTTGGGGCAGGTTTGGGGACATGCTTCTCACAAACCAAAGGCTCTCACAACAAGCCTGATGGTTTCGGTAGGGTACGTCCCACCTTTGGGGACGAAACAATATCCGCTGCCTCTTATTGCTTTCAAAAATTTTCTAGTGTCAACATAGAACAATAGGAGTGTCGTATCAATTTTTGGGATTTTTGGGGTTCGTTTTGACATTTTTATGCATCAATTGCGTTTTCAAAGCATTTATGAGCGCAATTTAAATTTGAACTACATGCACATGCTCTAATGCATATAAATTGGTTGAAAATTCAAATATGTGTCCTTGGTTGCATGCTTAGGTCCCATGCAAGAAATGAGAATGAATGTCAAACACCCTACCACCGTCACTCGGCCGCAAAACATTGAGATTCCTGGTTTTTAAATTCTAGTAAATCCAAAACTCGTCTGAAATTCATGAAACTTGGCATGCTATCATGGTGCCGTGGTAAAAATATTGTCCCATTTGGGGCAGGTTTGGGGATATGGTTCTCACAAACCAAAGGCTCTCACAACAAGCCTGATGTTTTCGGTAGGGTACGTCCCGCCTTTGGGGACGAAACGATATCCGCTGCCTCTTATTGCTTTCAATTTTTTTCTAGTGTCAACATAGAACAATAGGAGTGTCGTGTCAATTTTTGGGATTTTTCAGGGTTCATTTGGACATTTTTATGCATCAATTGCGTTTTCAATGCATTTATAAGCACAATTCAAATTGAACTACATGCACATGCTCTAATGCATATAAATTGGTTAAAAATTCAAATCTGTGTCCTTGGTTGCATGCTTAGGTCCCATGCAAGAAATGGGAATGAATATCAAACACCCTGCCACCGTCACTCGGCCGCAAACATTGAGATTCCTGGTTTTTAAATTCTAGTAAATCCAAAACTCGTCTGAAATTCATGAAACTTGGCACGCTATCATGGAGCGGCATCAACATGCCGTGGTAAAAATATTGTCCAATTTGGGGTAGGTTTGGGGATATGCTTCTCACAAACCAAAGGTTCTCACAACAAGCCTGATGGTTTCGGTAGGGAGTGTCCCACCTTTGGGGACGAAATGATATCCGCTGCCTTTTATTGCTTTCAATTTTTTCTAGTGTCAACATAGGACAATAGGAATGTTGTGTCAATTTTTGGGATTTTTCGGGGTTCGTTCGGACACTTCTATGCATTAATTGAGTTTTTGATGCATTTATGTGCATAATTCAAATTTGAACTACATGCACATGCTCTAATGCATATAAATAGGTTGAAAAATCAAATCTTTGTCCTTGGTTGCATGCTTAGGTCCCATGCAAGAAATGAGAATGAATGTCAAACACCCTGCCGCCGTCATTCGGACGCAAACATTGAGATTCCTGGTTTTCAAATTCTAGTAAATCCAAAACTCGTCTGAAATTCATGAAATTGGCTGCTATCATGGAGTGGCATCGACATGCCGTGGTAATTTTTTGTCCTATTTGGAGCAGGTTTGGGTATAAGCTTCTCACAAACCAGAGCTTCTCACAACAAGCCTGATGGTTTCGGTAGGAATGTCCCACCTTCGGGGACGAAATGATATCCACTGTCTCTTATTGCTTTCAAAAATTTTCTAGTGTCAATGTAGAACAACAGGAGTGTTGTGCTAAATTTTGTAATTTTTCAGGGTTCGTTTGGACATTTTTATACATTAACTGGGTTTTCTAGGCATTTTATGTGCATAATTCAAATTTGAACTACATGCACATGCTCCAGTGCATATAAATTGGTTGATAAATTAAATCTTTGTCCTTGGGTGCATGCTTAGGTCCCATGCAAGAAATGGGAATGAATTTCAAACACTAGGGCACTGTTGATTGCCGGCAAAATGTTGAGATACTTTGTTCTTAAATTATAGCAAATCCAGAACTCATATGAAATTCATGAAACTTGTCATGCTATTATGGAATGGCACCCGACATGATGTGGTATTTTTCGTGTCCATTTTGAGAGAAGAAGCACTCGAATAACAGCCAACAATGGCATTTTCAAACAAATAGCTGCCACTCTAACCTCACAAACATTTGTATAAATCAAATCATGTGCATTATGTTAACCATTCGTGTGACGCCATGTGTCTTCGTTCTAATCGCTATAGGAGGTGTGGTGCGGACAGCTACTTGACTGAGCGGGAGGCGTGCTAGTGCAGTCTGGTGCGCAGGCTGACTGAGAGGCATGCAAGCTGTCCTCCAATGCGCAGGCTCACCGAGAAGCGTGCGAACTGTATGCTGCGTAGGCTCATTGGGAATCAAGCCCTTTGACTTCCAGGGCCGCCCACCTTCCTCTCCATTAATGGCGCCCGAGCCGCTGCTTAATACGGGCGGCCTTACTGTTTGCCTCTCATTCCCCTTCGTCCCGTAGACCTCTACCAACGCATGGCGCAGAAGGATCATCTGCCACTAGTCTTCAAGTTTGGTGAAGTCGACTCTGAGCCGGAGTAGATAGAAAATAAGGAGGAATGGGGCCTCATGGACATGGCCCAGAACGAGCTGGCCGCGGCTGTTGCTGCCCCCGCTCCCGTCCCAGCTCCCATCCCCGCGCCCGCACCAGCGACCATCCCCGTAGCATTGACGGGCTGGTCGCCGAGCACTATCACAGAGCTAGAAGCTGCGGGCGTCACTGAGGTCTCCGTGGACCCGCGCGACCTCGTGTACATGCCAGCGCCAGCACCGACGCTCGTGCCCATGCTTGTGAGCGTGCGCGCCCCTCCACCCACCGCGGCGCCAGTCCCCGTGCGTTTGGCTGCACCCGCCGCGCCCGTGTCCATGCGCGCGCCCCCCTTAGCGGCATGGGACGCTGCCATCGACCGCTGCCTCTCAGCGCCGCCAGCTGCCGCCCTCCCGCGCCCTGCCTGTCGATCGCGCGACGACATGATGTTTGATTTACAAGCGAAGAACATTCTGAGCTGCCTTGAAGACTTCAACAACGGCATCCCGGAGGACGACAACAACAAGGACGGCGCGGCACGCCGCCTCCGCCGTCGCCGGAAATAGTTATTTTTCTTTGGTTTAATATTGTATCTCGACCGCAAACATTTTAGTTAGAACACCCGTATGCAAACCGTCAGCTTCCCAGGAAGCCAAGGGAAAATGTGTCGAGCAGGATTTGTGCAGCTGTTGATTGCAAACGTTTTAGATAGAACACCCGTATGCAAAGCAAGAGCAGGATTTGTGCATCTCTTCAATGCAAATGGTTGTTTTGGATGACCCTTGTGCAACCACTTACAAACAATTTGGTAAGATTTGCATCTGTCATATTGGGTGTTGCCATTTGTCAAACTTGAAAGATTGACATTTGTTGATCTAGTAACATTGCCATTTGTCAACCTAGTAACACTACGATTTGTCAAAATATGCAGCTAAAAATCACTAGCACTATCTAATTTTTGCAACTAAAATTTAGTAATTAAGCATCGATTTCATTCATAGATTAAGCAGTAGTGCTTAATTTATACAAACAGTTCAACACGACAGCTGAACCGACCAAACTTTTCCCCAATTGTTGCCAACCATGTACTGAAATAGCTAGTTCTACTTTATATACTAGCTAATTTTAAGTACTTTATATACCTCGCCTTGGCTATCATCGACCCCTACTACATTGAAGGATGAGAGCAAGAAGGGCAAGGACACCTGGCACGGTGTTTGGCATCAGAGACTGGATGAAGAACATGTCAAGTACGCGGCCAATGACGCATACACAAGCTACGAGATGTACAGGCGGATCGTTGACATGAGGAAGTGTCTTGTTCATGACCCAACCGAGGGATCGAGCCATAGAGCAGTGGCGGGAGCGTCACAAGAAGTAGATGACTAGACGATCGTTTCTCCTACTTTAGAATGCATGCAATTGTTTATTGAGGTGTGTGTGAATGATCTGTATAGTCACTTATGTAATTGGATGTTTATTTCAGTTATATATATATACATGTTATTCTTCCGCAGACAGAGCAAATCACACGGCTTATTAGTAGCAATCGTCTGTGTTATTATTGGTCTTCGCACACATTTCTGATCATGGACCTATTTGCCGCGTATCACACACATATTGTTCAGTTGAACCGTTTCCATTGTGTTGCGCAATAAAGGCTGCAAAGAGGGATCTACAGTAGCAAGGACCAGCTTCCCTACCGATAGCTCATCTAACAGAACTCCCAAGTTAAGTGTGTTGAGGCTGGAGTAGTCATGAGATGGGTGACCGGATGGGAAGTGGACTCAATATTAACTAGTTGGATGGGCAACTGCAAAGGTTTATTATACACCTTTGTATTACAAACCTTTGTACTTGCCCATCCCATCTAGTTAATATCGAGGTCTTTGTTTTGTAATTTTTGACATTTTTTGTTTTTTGAACACATGTTGATTGGCTTGAAGAAGGTCTATCTCGTTACTTTTTGATTGTTTATACTCAAGCAACTAGTTTGCATTTTTCAAAGTTTTTTGTACGAACAGAATCGCACATGAACTTACTACAGTAACTGCCTATGTTATAATTTCTCATCGCAAACAGTTCACCCGAGTGGGCTGTTTGTTGCGTATCACACACATCTGGTTTACACAAATCGTTTGTGTTCTTTTGGCTGATCGCAAATGCCGCATATCACACACATCTTGTTAAGATGAACCGTTTCTGTTCTCTTGCCTAATCGAAAACAGTTTGTCCGAGTGAACCGTATGTCGTATATCACACACACCTTGATCTGGTTGACCGTTTCTATTGCATTCCCTAATAGCACATAGTTCATTGGAGGGAACTGTATGCCGTATATCACACACACATTGATATGGCTACTCGTTTCTGTTGTTCTTCCTCATCGCAAACAGTTCTGCTGGATCAACCGTATGCCTTGCATCGCACACGCAACTAAAATCGGAACCGTGTTTGATGCATTGGTCATCGCAAACGTTTTGGACATTATTTACGGTTCTCTGACACCACCGTTTGCGATTATTGCAACGCACACAGTTTCTCGAAGGGTCTCTGATCGTAGTGTCGCGTTATCACCATCCTGGAGTAGTGCTTCTAGGGACCACCTAGATAGTTGTGCTGGTTGTGTTTTCAGGGAACAATCTGTTGAACAAGCTGAAGAACTATTGATTAATATACTAAGAAATGATAATAATTGGAATCTTCCCAAACCACCTCCTAAGCCAACTCTGAAGAAGAGGTATTCTATTTCTCAGTCCTGAAGATATGCAAGAGGCAAAAAATCTATGAAGAAAAATGTATTAAAGCTGAAGATGTTAAGAATTTACCGCCTATTGAAGAAATACATGGTATTAATACTCCGACACGGGTAGTAGAGGTAAAGTCTCTCTATAGATTTGATGAAGATGATGTTCCTTATACTAAATCTGCTAGTGAATGCTTGGATGAATTTTATAACTTTGTTGTTAAACAAGAAAACTTCAATGCATATGTTAGTAGACAATTAAAAAGAAATGCTTATATGCTTGAACACTTGAGTGACTATATGTGTAGAACTATTAATGAGTTTAAGTTTGTTAGTAAACATGCTTCCATGGTAAAAACTCAAATAGAACAAGTATTCAAGGCACAAAATGATTTGCTTAATGAGATGAATAATAAAATGAATGATCCTGTCGTTAGAGTTATGACTAGAGGTGGTAAAATGACTCAGGAACCTCTGTATCCTGAAGGTCACCCTAAGAGAATTGAACAAGATTCTCAAAGAATTAGTACTGATACACCTAGCTCATCTAATAAGAAAAAGAAAATTGATAAAAGTTTGCATGCTTCTGGTGAACCTACTATAGACACACCTGAGAATCCAAATGATAGTTCTATTTCTGATGCTGAGACACAATCTAGTGATGAACATGAACCTAGTAATAATGATAAGATGATGTTCATGTTTATGCTCAACCTAGTAATGATAATGATGTGGAGATAGAACCTGCTGCTGATCTTGATAACCCACAACCTAAGAATAAAAGATATGATAAGAGAGACTTCATTGCTAGGAAACATGGTAAAGAAAGAGAACCATGGGTTCAGAAATCCATGCCCTGTCCTCCTAAACCATCCAAGAAAAAGGATGATGAAGAATTTGATTGCTTTGTTGAAATGCCTAGGTCTGTCTTTTTGCGCTTACGTTTGACTGATATTCTGAAAATGTCTCCTTATGCTAAGTATATGAAAGATATTGTAACTAATAAAAGAAAGATACCTGAAGCTGAAATTTCCACCATGCTTTCTAATTACACATTTAAGGCTGGAACACCCAAGAAACTGGGAGACCCTGGAATACCAACTATACAATGCTCCATTAAAAGAAACTATGTTAAAACTGCTTTATGTGATCTTGGAGCCAATGTTAGTGTTACGCCTTTCTCTTTGTATCGAAGACTTGATTTGAATAAGTTGGCACCAACTGAAATCTCTTTGCAAATGGCCAATAAATCAACTGCTATATCCATCGGTATTTGTGTGGATGTGCCTGTCGTAGTTGCAAATTTTACTATCTTAACGGACTTTGTTATTCTTGATATACCCAAGGACGACAGTATGTTGCTCATCCTTGGTAGACCCTTTTTGAATACTGTAGGGGCTGTTATTGATTGCAACAAGGGCAATGTGACTTTTCATGTCAGTGGTAATGAGCATACGGTACACTTTCCGAAGAAACAACCTCAAGTGAATCGTATCAACTCTATTGGAGAAATTCCAACAATTGCTATTGGAGGTTTTAAATTCCCTATTCCTACTGTCAAAAAGAAATATGATATTCTTATTGTTGGGGACATGCATATCCTCGTTGAGGTAACCTAGTGTTATTCGAGAATTCTCCAGTTTCATGTCACTCAGAAGAAGTTTGTTAATAAGATTTGATCAACCTTATTAATGGATTCCTTTTGATGAGCATGTGATGGATGAATTTAGGAAGCACAACCTTTTGTACCCACCTTTTACTCTCTGTTATTTAGAATAAATAGAGAAGAAATATTATTATTTTTCTATTTTCTGAATTATCCATGCAATAAAAAATGACCAGAGAATAAAAGTTCTCCAAATGCTCTGAAAATTTAGTATGATTTTTCTAGATTAGTTAAGAATTTTTGGCACTGAGAACACCTCAGGGAGGTGCACCAGTGGGCCACAAGCCCACAGGGCGCATCTATAAGGCTTGTGGGTCCCCCTCACTTATGCCAGCACCCATTGTCGGATTAAGGGATCCGCAAACCCTTGAGTGGTTTGAACTCTAGGGTGTGTGCGGAGATCTCAACCTACCCAGCCTGCCTACTCGTGATCCTCCTAAGCCTAGCGCGTCAAGCTCAAAGAGACAAAGAGACACATCAGTTTATCCTGGTTCGGGCCACCTTGCGGTATAATACCCTACTCCAGCATTTTGGTTGATTGCCTCGGAGGGATGAGGATGAACTAGTACATTGGATGAACTGGCCTCAGGGTGAGGTGTTCTTGAGCTCAAGGGAGCTGGTGTGGTGTGAGCTAGTTCGACTTGTCTTCTATTCTATGGTGGTGGCTAGTCCTATTTATAGTGGCCTTGGTCCTCTTCCCAAATGTTGGCAGGAAGGGATCCCACAACGGCCGGATTTGAAACGGGACAAGTAGTACAACTTATCCTGACAAAAGTAGTCTTTGCCTGCGAAAAGCCTCTGGTCGTGTGATGACCCACAAGTGCAGGGGATCTATCGTAGTCCTTTCGATAAGTAAGAGTGTCGAACCCAACAAGGAGCAAAAGGAAATGATAAGCGGTTTTCAGTAAGGTTTTCTCTGCAAGCACTGAAATTGTAGGTGATAGATAGTTTTGTAATAAGATAAATAGTAACGAGTAACAAGTAAATAAAGTAAAGAAAGTGCAGCAAGGTGGCCCAATCCTTTATGTAGCAAAGGATAAGCCCGGACAATTTCTAATAATGATAAAGGAGCTCCCGAGGACACATTGTGAATTATCATCAAGCTAGTTTTCATCACGTTCATATGATTCGCGTTCGGTACTTTGATAATTTGATGTGTGGGTGGACCGGTAGTTGGGTACTGCCCTAACTTGGACAAGCATCCCACTTATGATTAACCCCTATTGCAAGCATCCGCAACTACAAAAGAAGTATTAAGGTAAACCGAACCCAACATTAAACATATGGATCCATATCAGCCCCTAACGAAGCAACACATAAACTAGGGTTTAAGCTTCTGTCACTCTAGCAACCCATCATATACTTATTACTTCCCCATGCCTTCCTCTAGGCCCAAATAATGGTGAAGTGTCATGTAGTCGACGTTCACATAACACCACTAGAGGAAAAGACAACATACATCTCATCAAAATATTGAACGAATACTAAATTCACATGACTACTAATAGCAAGACATCACCCATGTCCTCGGGAACAAACGTAACTACTCACAAAGCATATTCATGTTCATAATGAGAGGAGTAATAATATGCATAAAGGATCTGAACATATGATCTTCCACCAAGTAAACCAATTAGCATCAACTACAAGGAGTAATCAACACTACTAGCAACCCACAGGTACCAATTTGTGGTTTTGATACAAAATTGGATACAAGAGATGAACTAGGGTTTTGAGAGGAGATGGTGCTGGTTAAGATGTTGATGGAGATTAACCCCCTCCCGATGAGAGGATCGTTGGTGATGACGTTGGTGATGATTTCCCCCTCCCAGAGGGAAGTGTCCCCGGCAGAATAGCTCTGCCAGAGCCCTAGATTGATTCCGCCAAGGTTCCGCCTCGTGGTGGCGGAGTTTCGTCCCATATGCTTGCCCATGAATTTTTCCAGGGTAAAAGTGATGATATAGCAGAAGATGGACGCCGGAGGCCCACCAGGGGGCCCAGGAGATAGGGGGGCGCGCCCTATAGGGGGGGCGTGCCCCCTGTCTCCTGGACAGGGTGTGGGCCCCCTGGCCTATTTCTTTCGCTCAGAAATTCTTATTAAATCCAAAAGGTTGTTTCGTGGAGTTTCAGGACTTTTGGAGCTATGCAGAATAGGTTTCTAACGTTTGCTCCTTTTCCAGCCAGAATTCCAGCTGTGGGCATTCCCCCTCTTCATGGTAAACCTTGTAAAATAAGAGAGAATAGCCATAAGTATTGAGATATAATGTGTAATAATAGCCCATAACACAATACATATTAGTATAAAAGCATGATGCAAAATGGACGTATCAACTCCCCCAAGCTTAGACCTCGCTTGTCCTCAAGCGGAAGCCGAAATCAAAAATTATGTCCACATGTTTAGAGATAGAGGTGTCGATAAAAATAAAATACGGACATGAGGGCAACATGATCATTCTAATAACAGCAACATATATATATATATATATATATATATATATATATATATATATATATTGCCATATGATTTCCTATGCTCAAGTAACAAGCAATTCACAATGTCAAGTATGGTTCAAAAACTTCATTGGGAACTAACAAACTATAATCTCAGTCATTGAAGCAATTGCAATTTATTGTAACATCAGAAAGAGTCAATAATAGAGCCTTTTAGCAAGCTCACATACTCAACTATCTCGTAGTCTCCTATAATTGCTAACACTCACGCAGTACTTGTGGTTATAGAGTTTCAGCCGGACACTGAGAAAGATAGGGGCTTATTGTGTTGCCTCCCAACGTATTCACCTTTAGGTGATGTCAACAATAATAGCCTATGCCAACTTACATCCAATTGGATATATATATCATTATCTTTCAAACACTAGGAGCTTGCCAAAGGATAAAATAAAAAGAGAAATGTGAGGATCACCTTGACTCAAGCATAAAGTAGAAACATAAAGTAAAAGATAGGCCCTTCGCAGAGGGAAGCAGAGGTTGTCATGCACGTTTAGGGTTGATGCACGGAATCTTAATGCAAAAGAACGTCACTTTATATTGCCCCTCGTATGTGGACCTTATTATGCAGTTCGTCGCTTTTATTACTTCCACAACAAGTTCGTACAAAGCTTATTTTCTCCACACTAATAAGTCATACATAATTAGAGAGCAATTTTTATTGCTTGCATCGATGACAACTTACTTGAAGGATCTTACTCAATCCATAGGTAGGTATGGTGGACTCTCATGGCAAAACTGGGTTTAAGGGTAATTGGAAGCACAAGTAGTATCTCTACTTGGTGCAAGGAATTTGGCTAGCATGAGGGGGAAAGGAAAGCTCAACATGTTTGGAAGGTCAATGACAATATACATTAATTGAGATGTCGGAAAACATAAACCATTACGTTGTCTTCCTTGTCCAACATCAACTCTTTTAGCATGTCATACTAAATGAGTGCTTCACAATCATAAAAGATGTCCAAGATAATATATTTATATGTGAACCTCTCTTTCCTTATCACTTCCTATTAATTGCAACGATGACCAAGGCTACGTTCATCAACTCTCAACAATTTTTATGCCTCATACTTTCTATGTGTGAAGTTATCACCATCCATAAGATCAATATGAACTCTTTCATTCTTTCTACTTTCTCAAGATCATAGCAACACAGCAAAGCCCTTGACTCAACACTAGTCTTTATTATAGATAACTCACGGACTCGATTACAAAAAGAGATCACAAAGCAAAACTCAAAACTACTTGATATCAAGATTTCAATCTACTACATCAAGATACTACTAAAAGGATCGAGCTAAATAAAACGGTAAAGATAGGAGCGTGATGGTGATACGATACCTGGGCACCTCCCCCAAGCTTGGCAGTTGCCAAGCGGAGTGCCCATACCATGTGATTATTTCCTCGGAGGTGATGATGGTGGATTTGTTGCATTTTTCTTCTCTAGCTTGCGTCTGAGGCTAAAATTTGCCTCCCTCAGATCCTCATTCTCGAGCTCAAGTTTCATTATGTTTTTGCATAGTGCTGCCTTGCTGTTCTGCAAAAAACGTGGTGGGATAGATTGGACCTTAGGGAGGCTTGACTTCTTGAACTCCACATGCATATCACCAGGTTGGGGTAGTGGATCGTCCTCTTCATCGGAGCTTGTCTCCTCCTTCCCCTTTGGATCATACTCTTCTTCTTCCTCCGTGGTCCAGCCATAATGTTCCACATCCCCATATACTTTTGGGTTTGCGATATAGTCATCCATATAGCTCTCCCCCTCCGAATCTTGGGACGACATCTTGCTCCAAATCTGCTACCAGGAACAGCTCGAAATGAAAACAGAGGATATTTGAGGAATAACACATAATCTCCTATGTTAAACTCACGCTTTTGTATCCTCTTATCATGCCAGCGTTTGACTTTTTATTTGAAAAGCTTGGCATTCTCATAAGCTTGGGTTCTCCATTCATCAAGTGAGCTAATATCAAACAACCTCTTCTCACCGGCAAGTTTGAGGTCACAATTGAGCTCTTTAATAGCCCAATATGCATTATGTTCAAGTTCAAGAGGTAAATGACACGCTTTTCCATAAACCATCTTATATGGAGACATACCCATATGATTTTTGTATGCAGTTCTATAGGCCCATAATGTGTCATCAAGTTTTTTAGACCAATTATTTCTAGATCTATTCACAGTCTTTTGCAAAATTAATTTGAGCTCTCTATTGCTCAACTCTACTTGACCACTAGACTGCGGATGATAAGGAGATGCGATTCTATGATTGACATCATACTTAGCAAGCATCTTATGGAAAGCACCATGAATAAAATGTGAACCACCATTAGTCATAAGATATCTAGGGACTCCAAACCTCGGAAAAATAACTTCTTTAAGCATTTTAATAGAAGTGTTATGATCACCACTACTAGTTGGAATAGCTTCTACCCACTTAGTAACGTAATCAACAGCAACTAAAATATGTGTATAACCATTAGAGGCAGGAAAAGGTCCCATATAATCAAAGCCCCAAACATCAAACGGTTCAATGACAAGAGAATAATTCATAGGAATTTCTTGACGTCTGCTAATGTTACCTATTGTTTGACATTCATCACAGGATAAGACAAACTTACGAGCATCTTTGAAGAGAGTAGGCCAATAAAAACTAGATTGTAGTACCTTGTGTGCAGTTCTATCTCCAGCGTGGTGTCCTCCATAAGTTCAGAGTGACACTTACGTAGAATCTGTTCCTGTTCATGCTCAGGCACACAACGTCTAAAAACACCATCTACTCCTTCTTTATAAAGGTGTGGATCATCCCAGAAGTAATGTCTTAAATCATCGAAGAACTTTTTCTTTTGCTGGTATGTGAAACTAGGCGGTATATATTTAGCAACAATGTAATTAGCATAATTAGCATACCAAGGAGCAGTACGAGAAGCATTGATGACCGCTAATTGTTCATCAGGAAAGCTATCATTAATAGGCAGTGGGTCATCAAGAACATTCTCTAACCTAGACAAGTTGTCTGCAACGGGGTTCTCAGCTCCCTTTCTATCAATAATATGCAAGTCAAATTCTTGGAGCAAGAGAACCCATCTAATGAGTCTAGGCTTAGCATCATTCTTTTCCGTAAGATATTTAATAGCAACATGATCAGTGCGAATAGTAACTTTGGAATCAACAATATAAGGTCTAAACTTATCACATGCAAACACAACTTCTAAGAACTCTTTTTCAGTACTAGCATAATTTCTCTGGGTAGTATCAAGAGTCTTACTAGCATACTGGATAACATTGAATTTCTTATCGACTCTTTGCCCTAAAACAACACCTACAACATAATCACTAGCATCACACATAATTTCAAAAGGTAAATTCCAATCAGGCGGCTGAACAATAGGTGCAGTGATCAAAGCTTTCTTAAGTACTTCAAATGCTTCTACACAATCATCATCAAAGACAAAAGGAATATCTTTTTGTAATAAATTAGTCAGAGGCCTAGAGATTTTAGAAAAGTCCTTAGTGAACCTCCTATAAAAACCGGCGTGACCAAGGAAACTTCTTATACCTTTTATGTCCTTGGGACATGGCATCTTTTCAATAGCATCAACTTTGGCTTTATCAACTTCAATACCTCTCTCGGAGATGTTGTGCCCCAGACAATGCCTTCATTAACCATAAAGTGACACTTTTCCCAATTCAAGACGAGACTAGTGTCTTCGCATCTCTGCAAAACTCGATCAAGGTTGCTCAAACAATCATCAAAAGAGGATCCATAGACTGAGAAGTCATCCATGAATACCTCACAAATCTTTTCACAAAAATCAGAGAATATAGCCATCGTGCATCTTTGAAAGGTAGCAGGTGCATTACATAAACCAAAAGGCATATGTCTATAAGCAAAAGTACCAAAAGGGCAAGTAAAAGTAGTTTTAGATTGATCCTTCGCCGACACAGGTATCTGAGAGAAACCAGAATAACCATCTAGAAAGCAAAAATGTGTGTGTTTGGATAGCCTTTCTAGCATCTGATCAATAAAAGGTAAAGGGTAATGATCTTTCTTAGTAGCTTTATTTAACTTACGGAAATCAATTACCATCCTATAGCCTGTAATAATTCTTTGCGGGATCAATTCATCTTTATCATTAGGAACAACGGTAATACCTCCCTTTTTAGGGACACAATGGATAGGGCTTACCCATTCACTATCAGCAACGGGATAAATAATACTTGCCTCTAGGAGCTTTAGTATCTCCTTTCTTACCACTTCCTTCATCTTGGGATTTAATCTTCTTTGAGGATCTCTAACTGGTTTGGCATCTTTCTCCACTGAAATTTTGTGTTGACATAATGTGGGACTAATGCCCTTAAGATCATCCAGAGTATATCCAATAGCTGCTCGGTGCTTCTTCAGGGTTTTCAATAATCTTTCTTCTTCTTTCTCTGAAAGGTTAGCACTAATAATACCATGATATATTTCTTTTTCATCAAGATAAGCATACTTAAGATTATCAGGTAATGGTTTGAGTTCAAACACGGGATCACCCTTGGGTGGAGGGGGATCCCCAAGAATTTCAACGGGAAGGTTATGTTTCAGCATAGGTTCCTGTTTAAGGAACACTTCATCTATTTCTTCCCTTTCCTTCATAAACATATCGTTTTCATGGTCTAGCAAATATTGTTCTAACGGATCAGTTGGAGGAATAACAATGGAAGCAAGACCAATAATCTCATCCTTACTAGGTGGTTCCCTTTCACGAGGTTGTCTAATAAACTTAGCAATTAATCTCATGAGACATACCATCTATGCCAACAGTGACAGTATTCTTTTCACAATGAATCTTAGCACTAGCAGTATTCAAGAAGGGTCTACCAAAAATAATGGGACAAAGATCATCTTGTGGGGAACCAAGAACAAGAAAATCAGCAGGGTATTTAACCTTCCCACACAAAACTTCAACATCTCTAACAATCCCAATAGGTTTAATGGTATCCCTGTTAGCAAGCTTAATAGTAACATCAATGTCTTCTAATTCAATGGGTGCAATGTCGTGCATAATTTCTTTATAAAGATCATAAGGTATCGCACTAGCACCCATATCACATAAGCCATGATAACAATGATCTCCTATTTTAACAAAAATAACAGGCATGCCTACGACAGGTCTACGTGTCTTAGTATCAAGTCTAGCAATATTGGCAGTCTCACCCAAGAATGAAATAACATGCCCATCTAAATCCTCATCCAAGAGATCTTTAACCATAGCAATACTAGGTTCAACATTAATTTGCTCAGGAGGTGTATAAGTCCTAGTATTACTCTTACGAACAACAGTCGAAGCTTTAGCATGATCTTTTATCCTAACAGGAAAAGGAGGTTTTTCAACATAAGCAGTAGGAACAATAGGATCACTATAGGTAATAGTCTTTTCTTCGACTGTAATAGGTGCAACTACTTTCACTTCAACAGGAGGATTATATTTAAACCACTTCTCTTTAGGGAGATCAATATGAGTAGCAAAAGATTCACAAAAAGTAGCTATTATGTCAGAGTCAAGTCCATATTTAGCGCTAAATCCACGGAAAGCATCGGTATCCATAAAAGATTTAACACAATCGAACTTAGGTGTCATACCTGGCTCCTTACCATCATCGGAACCCCAATCTTCAGAGTTGTGTTTAATTCTTTCCAATAAGTCCCATTTGAAATTAATAGTCTTAAGCATATAAGAACCAACATAGGAAGTATCGAGCAGGTTGCGATTATCAAGAGAAAGCCGAGCATAAAAGTTCTGAATAATCATTTCTCGAGAGAGCTCATGATTGGGGCATGAATATAACATTGACTTAAGCCTCCCCCAAGCTTGAGCGATGCTTTCTTCTTCGTGAGGCCAGAAATTATATATGTATTTACGATCACGATGAACAGCATGCATAGGATAGAACTTCTGGTGAAATTCCAACTTCAATCGCTTATAATTCCAAGATCTCGTATCATCACATAGCCTATACCACATCAATGCATCTCCCAAAGATAAAGGGAAGACCTTCCTTTTGACAACAACATCGGGAATACCTGCAAGCTTAAATAATCCACAAACTTCATCCACAAAGATAAGGTGTAAATCAGGATGCAATGTTCCGTCTCCTACAAATAGATTAGCTAGCAGCTTTTCTATCATACCCGAAGGAATCTCAAAGTGAATATTTTCATAAAGTTCAGTAGGTTGAGGAGCAAATCTTTGCTCTTCTGGTTGGGGTGAAGATACCCCAAACAAGCCCCTCAAAGGATTAGTTTCCATAGTGACAAGTAATAGAAAATTTCAGCACACTATATAAATGTTTCCTTACCAAGTTCCACTCACCAAAAGCGCTACACTCCCCGGCAAGTAAAGTTTTCTCTGCAAGCACTGAAATTGTAGGTGATAGATAGTTTTGTGATAAGATAAATAGTAACAAGTAACAAGTAAATAAAGTAAATAAAGTGTGGAAAGGTGGACCAATCCTTTATGTAGCAAAGGATAAGCCTAGACAATTTCTAATAATGATAAAGGAGCTCCCGAGGACACATCGGGAATTATCGTCAAGCTAGTTTTCATCACGTTCATATGATTCGCGTTCGGTACTTTGATAATTTGATATGTGGGTGGACCGGTAGTTGGGTACTGCCCTAACTTGGACAAGCATAGTACTTATGATTAACCCCTATTGCAAGCATCCGCAACTACAAAAGAAGTATTAAGGTAAACCTAACCACAACATTAAACATATGGATCCATATCAGCCCCTAACGAAGCAACGCATAAACTAGGGTTTAAGCTTCTGTCACTCTAGCAACCCATCATATACTTATTACTTCCCCACGCCTTCCTCTAGGCCCAAATAATGGTGAAGTGTCATGTAGTCGACGTTCACATAACACCACTAGAGGAAAAGACAACATACATCTCATCAAAATATCGAACGACTACCAAATTCACATGATTGCTAATAGCAAGACTTCACCCATGTCCTCAGGAACAAACGTAACTACTCACAAAGCATATTCATGTTCATAATCAGAGGAGTAATAATATGCATAAAGGATCTGAACATATGATCTTCCACCAAGTAAACCAATTAGCATCAACTACAAGGAGTAATCAACACTACTAGCAACCCACAGGTACCAATTTGTGGTTTTGATACAAGATTGGATACAAGAGATGAACTAGGGTTTTGAGAGGAGATGGTGCTGGTGAAGATGTTGATGGAGATTGACCCCCTCCTGATGAGAGGATCGTTGGTGATGACGTTGGTGATGATTTCCCCCTCCCAGAGGGAAGTGTCCCCGGCAGAACAGCTCTGCCAGAGCCCTAGATTGATTCAGCCAAGGTTCCGCCTCGTGGCGGTAGAGTTTCGTCCCGTAAGCTTGCCCTTGAATTTTTCCAGGATAAAAGTGATGATATAGCAGAAGATGGATGCCGAAGGCCCACCAGGGGGCCCAGGAGATAGGGGGCGCGCCCTATAGGGGGGGCGCCCCTTGTCTCCTGGACAGGGTGTGGGCCCCCTGGCCTATTTCTTTCGCTCAGAAATTCTTATTAAATCCAAAAAGTTGTTTCGTGGAGTTTCAAGACTTTTGGAGCTGTGCAGAATAGGTTTCCAATGTTTGCTCCTTTTCCAGCCAGAATTTCAACTGCCGGCATTCCCCCTCTTCATGGTAAACCTTGTAAAATAAGAGAGAATAGCCATAAGTATTGAGATATAATGTGTAATAACAGCCCATAATGCAATAAATAGTAATATAAAAGCATGATGCAAAATGGACGTATCATCGTGATGCTGCGGTGCGCTCGTCAATGACCTTCGTCCTGCTGTCCTGGCGGTGTTGGTCTCGTTGCACCAGAATGGAAACCTTTGGCTAATTCCTCGAGACTCCGAGCCTGTGGCTTGCCTCCTTTGCACTGAAGAGGAAACCTATGCTCTGCGCCCGCCTGGCCTTGGTCGTCACGGCTCACGTGAGCTGGGCCTCGTGAGGTAAACCTTGCATAGAACTCTTCGTCCCTCGGGAGCCAGCCTGAGGAGGCCGATCCCTTGAGGGGTCTTGGCGTCGTCTGCCTCACGAGGCTTGGCACCTCGCGAGGGTCTTGTGTTGTTGATGCTGGAGCTGGGCCGTACCAGGCCATCAATGGAGCCACGTGCTGGATACCCCCATATCCAAGACGCCGATAGTAGCCCTCGGGCCCAAGGCGCGCTCGGACTTGGCTTCTAGGCGAAGCCAAAGGGCAAGTGCGGAGCGCCGCGGGCCCTAATCGCCTGCAGCCTTGATGAGGCGTGGCGATTGATGGGATGTGGGTGACTCCGCTTCCCCATGCTGCCTCGGTAACTATTTGACTTGACAACTGCATGCTGCATGCAGAGAGAATCATCATTACTGGAGATCGTTGGAGGCCGATGATTTACCTTCTCCTGGCTATAAATGTGCGAGCGGGCGGAGCCCCTGCCCATCTCTCTCTTTCATATTGCTCTCGTCTGCTCCTCTCTTCTCCATCCTCCTTTCATGGCACCGATCAGAAGGTATTCCGCGGCTGAAAAGGGGAAGGCCCCTAGGGAGGGGCCCGGTCCTCTCCCGCTGAAAAACGGCTCCACCTTCCTCACGATGCCAGCACGGGGCGAGAGGTGACCAGGCCTTGGCAGTCGAGGCCTCCGCCTAGCTTCCCCCTTCCCATATACGCTCGTGCTCAGGACGAAGGAGTGCACCGTCGAGTGGCGCCTGACAAAGATGGCAGGGCCGCCATTGCCCTGCCGACTGCACCACGGACCCACGTCGAGGGCAGCTCGTGCGAGTTTGTGGTGTGGGCGGCGATGCCTCCCGATACCTGGATCCGGCTTCTGAGGTTCTTCGCCAGTGAGCTGCCTCTGAGGGGGCTGATTGAGTTGTGGCTGCAGCATGCTGGGTGCCGCAGCTTGGCAATGGGAGCTGAAGTCGAGGTGGTGCCCCCGGAGACGTCTTCATGACGCGAGGATGGAGCGAGGTCGCCCGGGCTTGCCGCATAGAGGGAGCCCTGGCGATCCACTTCGAGTACGACGGTGCAGCCACTCTGTTCTTCAAGGTCTTCAACGAGGAGGGCGAGCGGTTGGAATGCTGTCCCGGAGGAGGCGGCCTGCGGGACGCTGCAGCGGGCGTCGGGCACACTGCTGCCCCCTTGGCGCCTCGTCCAGCAGTGGAGACTCCTGGGAATCCAGTGACTCTCCTGAGCCCAGTGGTTCTCTGGAGTCGAGTGACAATAGCTACGTGCCGCCAAGCTCCCACCGAGGCTGGAGTGCGGCCGCGGCTGCCGCCCAGTTTTGCCAGCGACGTCATAGGGCTTAGTAGTTCCCTTCCCTAGGCGGAATGAAGATCAGCCCTTGTGGGGTTTGTAAGGATCAGAATGTACTTAATAGCAATGCTGCTTCTTTTGATTTTGTGATGGGTGCGCGTATCCAAGTTCGGCTTGGTTCCTCCCTTTTCTTTTCCCTAGGCAGCGTTGCGCTCTACACCGATAAGACCCAGTCCCCAGGCAGGCTTCAGCTGTCGCTAGTATGCCAGGTCGCGATGTCGTGGTCAAGGCTAGGAGGTGAGCAGCCTGAGGTCCGGTAAGAGCTTGTGAGGCGCGATGCTCACGAGGTCCCCCTTGGCGTGCAAGCAGCTGCACAGAGAATCGAAAAGGGGAGTAGAACTGCAAAAATGGAACTTCGAGGTGGGGTGTGCGGGGAGTGAAGCTGGTGCCGCAGCGATCCAAGACTTATCTTGTGGTGTCTTGGTCCATCAGGGAGATGATGCTTGCTCTCGCGCATGTGGTACCATTGGGCGCAGCCTGCATTGTCCACCTTCCTGCCTTGCTCGCCAAGGTGCTCTATGTCCTTGGGACCTGGCCCTCGAGCGAGCTCAGCCGCCGCTGGTATGCCAGGTCGCGATGCCGCGGCCAAGGCCGGGAGTGAGGGCTAGAGAGCCAGTAGGAGCTCCTGAGACGCGGTGCTCGGGAAGGCCCCTTTAACGTTCAACCGACTCACGGGCCTGATGGTGGTTGTTCAAGCTGACCCGTGGCCCATTGCCAGATGAACCTGCAGGTTAGATGACAGGAAAGACCGGGAACTCCTGTGGAGCGGGCCTGCAGCCCAGGGCATAGGACAAAGGCACCAAGGATCTGGCGAGGTGGTGTACGCGAGGCGGGCCGCGAACTAGAGCTTGATCCTTGGGTTTATCAGTGTTGCAGGGACGGACCCGAGCATAAGCATCATGCCGACGTGAGTTATCATGCAATGATGCGGGAGAGGTGCTAGCCAGCGAGCACATGGGGGGCTGCTAGGCGGCGGTCGTAGGGTGACAATCATAGGTAAACTCACAGAAATGGTTAGATAGTCCTGGTGAATGCAAAACAATACATGCCGTAGGGCCGGACCGACACGGCCTGGGGATGGTGCAGCCCGAGGGCCGCCCCCAGACTAAACAAACTAGAGAGATGTCACCTGGTACCGTTGTTGAAGAGGTGTTGAAGTAGCCAAAAAACGCGCGCTGCTGGAGTCGTAATTCACAAGCCGCTCTGGTGCCGAGCCTCGGGAGGCTCAAAGGGCCCGGGAGGCTCCTGGAGGTGCTCCTTCCTCTCCGCCGGGATCGCCTGATGCCTGGCTTTGCAAGCCATCTGGGCGTCCCTCATGCAGCGCTGGAACGCTTCAACCGTGCCCGGCAGGCCGAAGGGCATGCAGACGTAGCTATGAGGTGGTCCCTCGCACCGGCCGAAACGAGACGGCTAGACGAGCTGCCAAGACGCAACCCTGTTGAGCCCGGGGATGTCGATGCAGACGCAGAACTCCTTACCCTCGCCAGGGCAGTGAGCTGCGCCGCGCGGTAGGCGACAATCACCTTGCAGAACCCTTGGTTCTTGAATCTCCTCGATTGCCTTACCGATGAGCTCCTGAACGCCTGGTGCCTCACGTCTGCTGCCTTCTCCTGGGAAGCGTGCTTTGAAGAGCGTCCCCACATGTTGCCCGAGTGCCTCCCTCGTGACCCTGGCTAGGCCTGAGGCCCTCCTGAGGAGATCCCACGAGCCCAACCTGAGAGGGGAGCCGGGCGTGCCTTCCTATGCGATGGGTGAAGGTGCTGCATCCGGAGATGCGAGGCTCAGTGCAGCGTCCTCGAGCGATGCTCTTTCACGAGACCCCTGTCCTAGCTGCAGCTTCTTCGTCTTGGGGGCAACCTCAGGAGGGAGGGCGCCGTCTTCGTCTTCAGGGTTCTCGACCGCTGCAGCCTAGAAGGAGCGCTCGGGGGAGCACACCGCATCTTTCTCTTGGCACGCGACTGTGATGATGCCGCTGCTTCCTGGCATCTTGAGGATGTTGTAGCTATGGTACGTAGCTTCCATGAACTTGGCCAGTGCTGGGTACCCTAGGATGGCATTGTAGGGCAGGCGGATGTCGGCGATGTCAAAGTTGATGAGCTCAATGTGGTAGTTGTTGTGCTCGCCGAAGGTGACAGGGAGGCGAACCTGCCCTATCGGGAGTGTAGAACCGTCGGTCACTCCTTAAAATGGCTTGGTTGGGTGAAGCTGGCAATATGCACTTGAAGCCTATCGAACATCTGAATAGATAGAACATTGAGCCCTACTCCGCCATCGATGAGAGTCTTGGTGACGACCACATTGCTGATGACGGGGGAGCAGAGCATGGGGAGCGCACCGGCGGTGGCCGCGCACTTGAGTTGGTCTGAGGAGTTGAACGTGATGGCGCACTTGGACCACCTGAGAGGGCGAGTTGCTTCGGGCTTGGGGAGCACCACATTCACCTCGCGCACGAACTGCTTGAAGATGCGGTGGAAAGCTGGGGCTTGTGAGCCTCCCAAGATGCAGGCAATGGCTTGAGGCTCCTGGAAGCCCCCAGCCCCCTTGTCTTGGTGGTGATCCTCGTTCCTTCTTGGCGGTGGAGGCAGAGGGGGCAGATCTGCATCATCCTGAGGGCTCTCCTCACGAGGCTTCTCCCTCCATGCGCCCTCGCGAGGCTGGCCCTGCCAGCGGTTCTCACGAGGTTGGTCGCGCCACTCCTGACGATGGTCGTGTCCATCCCAACATCCTCCACCTCGGCCGCCTCCACAACCGTAGCCTCAATTGTTGTGCTCGGGGCGTCGACCGAGGCGCCCGTCGTGGAAGGCCCTGAGCTCCTGGCAGTCGTTGGTGTTGTGGCTGTGGACGTTGTGGAAGACGCAGAACGACCGGTTGCTCTTGGATGACTCGGGGTGGTCGTAGCCGTGCTTCTTCTCTGGTTCGGCCGCTAGCATGGCTGGCCCCTTGCACTTCATGTCTTTGGTCTTGGCCTTCTTGTCTTCTGGATCAGCATCGGGGAGCTCGAGGAAGGAGAGGCATCCCTCCTTAGCCCTTGCGCACTTGTTCGCCATGTTGAACATCTCCAGAGCTGTGCAGAGATCCTCATGGATGGCGAGCTCCTCCTTCATCTTGACATCGCGGACGCCATCAGTGAACGCCGAAATGATGGCCTCGTCTAACACCTTGGGAATCTTGAGGCGAACGTTGTTGAAGCGCTGGATATACTTCTGCATGGTCTCTCCAGGTTGCTGCTTGATGCGACTCAGGTCACCCGCGGCCGGCGGACGGTCGCGAGTCCCTTGGAAGTTGGCGATGAAGTAGCCACGCATCTCCTCCCAGGAAGAAACCGACCCCTCGGGTAGGTTCAGGAGCCAAGAAAGTGCGCCAACCTTGAGGGCCATCGGGAACCAGTTCGCCATGATCTTCTCGTCGCTGCTGGCCGCCTCGATGCTCAGCTCATAGAGCTGCAGGAACTCGGCGGGGTCGGCGGTGCCGTCGTAGCGTGGAGGAATGTCTGGCTTGAACTTGCTTGGCCAGACGACATTGCGGAGCTCCGGAGTGAACGCGCAGCATCCTGCCGTGGCCACTGGAGGTCGTCGAGGGGGTGGAAACTGGTCCTGGTGCACGCGCACCGCCACCTCCTGCGGCGGTACGCGGGCCTGGTGCTGGGGTGCTGGAAGCACGCGTGCTTCTCCTTGTGGTCGCTGCACCACCTGGCAGCTCATGTCCTCCTGAGCCGGTACAGGACGAGGCGGATTGCGCCATGGCACCACACACCTAGGATCGATGATGACGCCCTGGATGGAGGTGGTGGAGGAGCCCCATGCGCCACATCACCCGCTGCAGGTGGTTGCTGAGGCAGCGAGCGAGCCGGCTCGGCGGAGGCCCTGTGCGCGACGCTGACGAGCTCAGCGATCCGCTCGAGCCACTCCTCGTAGAGGTCACCAACCAGGCAGTAGAGAAGGAGCTCCCGCGCCATGAGCAGAGTGGCCTGCGCATCCGCTCGGCCGCGACGCGTGTGGGATGATGAAGCTGCTGGGGTCAGTGACGGAGTAGCGGTGCGCCCGTCGCAACGCATCGATGGGTGCAGGGACGAAGCTTGCTGTTCGTGGCCGGCAGGGCCCGTGGCGGCATTGGCCACCAAAGACGGAGCGCGATGGGCACAACCATCGCCCGCCGGAGCTGTCTGAGCGACGCGAGCAGCGACTGCGGCCCGATGCTTGGCGCGAGCTCGGCGTGCATCGGCCATGGAGGTGTCGGACTGGTGGTGGATCGATTGACAGAAGAGAAGATCTGATGCACCCCTACCTGGCGCGCCAAATGTCAAATTAAGGGATCCGCAAACCCTTGAGAGGTTCGAACTCTAGGGTGTGTGTGGAGATCTCAACCTACCCAGCCTGCCTACTCGCGATCCTCCTAAGCCTAGCACGTCAAGCTCAAAGAGACAAAGAGACACATCAGTTTATCCTGGTTCGGGCCACCTTACGGTGCAATACCCTACTCCAGCGTTTTGGTGGATTGCCTCGAAGGGCTGAGGATGAACTAGTACAGTGGATGAACTGGCCTCAGGAGTTGAGGTGTTCTTGAGCTCAAGGGAGCTGGTGTGGTGTGAGCTAGTTCGACTTGTCTTCTGTTCTATGGTGGTGGCTAGTCCTATTTATAGTGGCCTTGGTCCTCTTCCCAAATGTTGGCGGGAAGGGATCCCACAACAGCCGGATTTGAAAGGGGACAAGTAGTACAACTTATCCTGACAAAAGTAGTCTTCGCTTGCGAAAAGCCTCTGGTCGTGACGCTGCAGTGGGCTCGTCAATGACCTCTGTCCTTCTGTCCTGGCGGTCTTGGTCTCGTTGCACTAGAATGGAAACCTTTGGCTCATTCCTCGGGACTCCGCGCCTGTGGCTTGCCTCCTTTGCACCGAAGATGAAACCTGCGCTCTGCACCCGCCTGGCCTTGGTCATCATGGCTCACGTCAGCAGCGCCTTGTGTGGTAAACCTTGCATAGAACTCTCCGCCCCTCGGGAGCCAGCCTGAGGAGGCTGATCCCCTCAGGGGTCTTGGCATCGTCCGCCTCGCGAGGCTTGGCCCCTTGTGAGGGTCTTGTGTTGTTGATGCTGAAGCTGGGTCGTACCAGGCCGTCGATGGAGCCACGTGGTTGTTAGGAAACGTAGTAATTTCAAAAAAATTCCTATGCACACACAAGATCATGGTGATGGCATAGCAACGAGAGGGGAGAGTGTTGTCTACGTACCCTCGTAGACCGTCAGCGGAAGCGTTATGACAACGCGGTTGATGTAGTCGTACGTCTTCACGAATCGACCGATCCAAGCACCGAACGTACGGCACCTCCGTGTTCAGCACACGTCCAGCTCGATGACGTCCCCCGGGCTCCAATCCAGCAAAGCGTCGGGGATGAGTTCCGTCAGCACGACGGCGTGGTGACGATGATGATGTTCTACCGGCGCAGGGCTTCGCCTAGACTCCACGATGATATGACCGAGGTGGAATATGGTGGAGGGGGGCACCGCACACGGCTAAGGAATGATCCGTAGATCAACTTGTGTGTCTATGGGGTGCCCCCTCCCCCGTATATAAAGGGGGAGAGGAGGAGGGGGCCGGCCAAGAGGGGAGGCGCGCCCTAGGGGGGCAAACCTACTCCAAGTAGGTTTGGCCCCCCTTTCCTATTAGGAGTAGGAGAGGGAAGGAAGAGAGGGGAGGGAAGAAGGAAAGGGGGGGCCGGCCCCCCTCCCAATTCGGATTGGGCTTGGGGGGGGGGGGCGCCCCCTCCTTTGCTCCTTCTCCCTCCTTTCCACTAAGGCCCAATAAGGCCCATATACTTACCGGGGGGTTCTGGTAACCTCCCGGAACTCCGGTATAGTCCCAATCTCATCCGGAACCTTTCCGGTGTCCAAATATATCCGTCCAATATATCAAACTTTATGTCTCGACCATTTCGAGACTCCTCGTCATGTCTGTGATCACATCCGGGACTCCGAAAAACCTTCGGTACATCAAAACTTATAAACTCATAATAAAACTGTCATCGTAACTTTAAGCGTGCGGACCCTACGGGTTCGAGAACTATGTAGACATGACCTAGAACTATTCTCGGTCAATAACCAATAGTGGAACCTGGATGTTCATATTGGTTCCCACATATTCTACGAAGATCTTTATCGGTCAAACCGCATAACAACATACGTTGTTCCCTTTGTCATCGGTATGTTACTTGCCCGAGATTCGATCGTCGGTATCCAATACCTAGTTCAATCTCGTTACCGGCAAGTCTCTTTACTCGTTCCGTAATACATCATTTCATAACTAACTCATTAGTTACAATGCTTGCAAGGCTTAGGTGATGAGTATTACCGAGAAGGCCCAGAGATACCTCTCCGACAATCGGACTGACAAAACCTAATCTCGAATTATGCCAACTCAACATGTACCTTTGGAGACACCTGTAGAGCACCTTTATAATCACCCAGTTACGTTGTGACATTTGGTAGCACACAAAGTGTTCCTCCAGTAAACGGGAGTTGCACAATCTCATAGTTGCAGGAACTTTGTATAAGTCATGAAGAAAGCAATAGCAACATACTAAACGATCAAGTGCTAAGCTAACGGAATGGGTCAAGTCAATCAAATCATTCTCCTAATGATGTGATCCCATCAATCAAATGACAACACATGCCTATGGTTAGGAAACATAACCATCTTTGATCAATGAGCTAGTCAAGTAGAGGCATACTAGTGACACTATGTTTGTCTATGTATTCACACATGTATCATGTTTCCGGTTAATACAATTCTAGCATGAATAATAAACATTTATCATGATATGAGGAAATAAATAATAACTTTATTATTGCCTCTAGGGCATATTTCCTTCAGTGGTGGGCTGCAGGTAGGCAGGGCTGGATACCCCCATATCCAGGATGCCGACACCCATCCACTTCGTCTTCCTCCAGAAAAATCATCCCATTGCTCAAACCCGTGTTCCTGCTCATTTTGCTACCATTTTCGATCTCCTTGCTCGGAACTCCATTTCTAAAACTGTTTCGGGGGACTGTTCATCGGTATGTGACTCCTCTATAACCTAGTATTTAGTCAAGGTACTTTCGAGATTATTACTTTGCCTGCACCTTCTTTGTTCGATATTCGTTCGTGCAGGTACACTATTATGCCCGAGGACATCTACAGACTTTGGGGTCTTTCACAACCCCTAGCACCTGAGCCAGCACCAGTTCCTTACCCATATCAGGAGCCCATTTACCAGTGGGAGCCGCAAGAGCTCGCCAACCAGTGGAACCCTCAGGATCCTCCGCAGTACCCCGGAGAGGGTTATTTTGAGCCGTGGCCCTAGACCAACTTAGGCCAAAAGCCTAAGCATGGGGGAGTACATATTTCCCACCGACATTACATTCATGCTCACACATTCATTCCAGTTATCGGTGTTCATACTTTTTCACTGTATCATCCATGTTAGTGTATTTTTATTGTTTTCTTCTTGTGTGTTTGAAAAACTTTGAGAAATTCAAAAAAAATAGTTCTCGCTTCTTTTTAGTTTTGTTTTCTAGTTCTTAGTAGTTGTAGTATTAAAAGAAAACCCCAAAATATTTCTCGTTCTTCTTTTGCTTGTTGGGAGCTTTCCTGTGTAAATAGTTTTTTTCTCGTTTTTGTTTTCTTTTTGTTATTTGCTTTCTTCTAGAAAAAACAAAAACTCCAAAAATATTTTAGTGTGTTTCTCTGAAATTCTTTTCCTTTTCTTGGGTCGTGAGGAGAAGACCATGATGAAAATGTTGAGTGGCTCTCATATGCATTATTGTTGATCTAACAATGAGCCCATATTACCTTGCCTTCTCCTTTGAATAAATGTTTGAAGATTCCAGCTTAGTCCAATGCATGTGCACTCTTATTATTATTCACATCGTTCGGTCGTGCAAGTGAAAGGCAATAATGACGATATTTAATGAAGTGATTGAGATGGAGAAAAGCTGGTATGAACTCGACCTATTTTGTTTTTGTAAATATGATTAGCTCATCGTTCTTGATTCAACTCATTATGAATGAAACATATTTGCAATGATAATTAGAGAATATAGTTACTCATGCCATGCTTAATTAGCTAGGAGTGTATAATGGTCCATCTTGAGTGCCAACATGCATTTTAAAATTGTTATGATGTAGTATGATAGGATGGTATCCTCCTCTGAATGATTCAAGTGGCTTGGCTTGGCACATGTTAATGCATGTAGTTGAATAAAAAACAATATAGCCTCCATGATATTTATGTTCACGGTGATTTAAATCCTACTCATGCTTGCATCCAATGCTGATTAATCTCAATGCATGTTTATGACTGTTGTCGCTCTCTAATTGGTCGCTCCTCAATCTTTTGCTAGCCTTGACTTGTACTAAGCGGGAATACTGCTTGTGCATCCACTTCCTTAAACCCAATTGTTCCATATGAGTCCACCATACTTACCTATATGCGGTATTTACCTGCCGTTCCAAGTAATTTTGCATGTACGAAACACTAAACCTTCAAATAATAATCTGTTATGTATGCCCGAATCGCTCATGTAGTGATTGGGGGTTGTCAATGTCTTCCATGCTAGGTGGGTTATTCTCATGATGAGTGTTTATTCACTTGTCATTCACGAGAAAGTGGCTGGTAATCGGGATGCCCAGTTTCATGCTCAAAATCAAATCAAAATATAATAATGAAACAAAACTCCCCCAGGACTGTTGTTGGTATGGACGGCACTCATGAATTCAGCTAGACGTGGAGTGTGATTGTTGGTGGAGGGGGAGTAAAAACTTTACCATTCTGTTTGGGAACCGCCTATAATGTGTCTAGCATGGAAGATAATGAGATCTCTTGGTTGTTATGTTGACAATGAAAGCATACCGCTCAAAAATATATTTATCTCTGTCTTAAAAGCTTCGAGCTCTGGCACCTCAGCAAATCCCTGCTTCCCTCTGCAAAGAGCCTATCTATTTACTTTTATTATTGGGTCATCATCCTCTTATAAAAACCACCAGTTAGAGAGCACCACTGTCATTTGTATGCTTTGTTATTAAATGATGTTGAGTATGAGTGTGACTAGATCTCTTTTGCCATGAATTATAATGTCTAGTCAGTCATTGATGTTCAGGGGTGCTCTGCATTTATGTTTTGCGGTCTCAGAAAGGGCTAGCGAGATACCATGTTGTCATATTATATCATGATTGTTTCAAAAAAAGTGTTGTCATCGAGATATCTTATTATTACTCGCTAGTTGATTATGCCATTGATATGAGTAAATGTGAGACCTAAAAGTTACTGTGAATATGTTTAGTTCATAATCTTTGCTAAAAACCTGAACATCAGTTAGACATATTTGCAACAACAAGATCAAATAGATTTTGTAAATGTTTTTTCTTTGTCACTTTCAGTTTCTCAACTGAATTGCTTGAGGACAAGCAATGCGTTAAGCTTGGGGGAGTTGATACGTCTCCATGGTATCTACTTTTCCAAACTCTTTTGCCCTAGTTTTGGAGTCTAACTTGCATGATTTGAATTGAACTAACCTGGACTGACGCTATTTTCAGCAAATTGCCATGTTGTTATTTTGTGCAGAAATAAAAGTTCTCGGATTGACCTAAAAATTTACGAAGAATTTTTATGGAATATATAAAAAATACTGGCGCAAGAAGTTTCCAGAGGGGGTCCACCCAGAGTCCACAAGCCTGGGGGCGTGCCCCCCGGGGGCGCGCCTAGAGGGCTTAGGGGCCTCCTAGACCTCCTCCGACCTCAACTCCAACTCTATATAACTTTATTTGGGGAGGAAAAAATCAGAGTGAAGGATTCACCCACAGTATGCTATGTGTTGATGCTTGTTGGTGGTTGGGGGAGTATAAACCTTTACCATTCTGTTTGGGAACTGCCTATAATGCATGTAGTATGGAAGATACAACCATCTCACAGTTGTTGTGTTGACAGCAAAAGTATGCCGCTCAAAATGTTATTCCTCTCTATTTTAAAATCGAGCTCTGGCACCACTACAAATCCCTACTTCCCTCTACGAAGGGCCTATCTATTTACTTTTATGTTGAGTCGTCACCCTTCTTATTAAAAAGCACCCACTGGAGAGCACACTGTCATTTGCATTCATTACTATTGGTTTATATTGGGTATGACTTGACTGGATCTCTTTTACCATGAATTATAGTGTTTAGTCAGTCCTTGATCTTTAAAGGTGCTTTGCGTTTATGTTTTGCGGTCTTAGAAAGGGCTAGCGAGATACCATTTTGTTATATCATGTTATGATTGTTTTGAGAAAGTGTTGTCATCCGAGTTTTATTATTATGGCTCGCTAGCTGATTATGCTATTGATATGAGTAATTATGAGACCTAAGTGTTATTGTGAGTATGGTTAGTTCATAATATCTGCTGAAACCTGAATGATGGCTTTGCATGTTTACAACAACAAGAGCAAATAGAGTTTGTAAAAGTTTTTCTTTATCACTTTTAGTTTATCAACTGAATTGCTTGAGGACAAGCAAAGGTTTAAGCTTGGGGGAGTTGATACGTCTCCAACGTATCTACTTTTCCAAACACTTTTGCCCTTGTTTTGGACTCTAACTTGCATGATTTGAATGAAACTAACCCGGACTGACGCTGTTTTCAGCAGAACTGCCATGATGTTGTTTTATGTGTAGAAAACAAAAGTTCTCGGAATGTCCTGAAAATCCACGGAGGCACCTTTTGGAAAATATAAAAATACTGGCAAAAGAATCAAGACCAGGGGGCCCACACCCTGTCCACGAGGGTGGGGGGCGCGCCCTCCCCCCTGGGCGTGCCCCCTATCTCGTGGGCCCCCTGAGTATCTGCCGACCTCAACTCCAACTCCATATATTCCGTCTCGTGGAGAAAAAAAAATCAAGGAGAAAGTTTCATCGCGTTTTACGATACGTAGCCGCCGCCAAGCCCTAATCTCTCTCGGGAGGGCTGATTTGGAGTCCGTTCGGGGCTCCGGAGAGGGGGATTCGTCACCGTCGTCATCATCAACCATCCTCCATCACCAATTTCATGATGCTCACCGCCGTGCGTGAGTAATTCCATCGTAGGCTTGCTGGACGGTGATGGGTTGGATGAGATTTACCATGTAATCAAGTTAGTTTTGTTAGGGTTTGATCCCTAGTATCCACTATGTTCTGAGATTGATGTTGCTATGACTTTGGTATGCTTAATGCTTGTCATTAGGGCCCGAGTGCCATGATTTCAGATCTTAACCTATTATGTGTTCATGAATATATGTGAGTTCTTGATCCTATCTTGCAAGTTGTAGACACCTATTACGAGTTATGATCCGCATACCCCAAGATGACAATAATTGGGACTCTTTCTGGTGATTACCGTAGTTTGAGGAGTTCATGTATTCACTAAGTTTTAATGCTTTGTTCAAGTTCTTTATTAAAAGGAGGCCTTAATATGCCTTAGTTTCCTTATGGACCCCGCTGCAACGGGAGGGTGGGACAAATGATGTCATGCAAGTTCTTTTCCATAAGCACGTATGACTATATACAGAATACATGCCTGCCTGCATTATATTGATGAATTGGAGCTAGTTCTGTGTTGCCATAGGTTATAACTGTTGCATGATGAATGCCATCCGACATAATTATCCATCACTGATCCACTGTCTACAAGCTTTTCACATATTGATCTTTGCTAAGTTACTTTGTCGTTGCTACTATTACAATCACTACAAATTTGCTGTTGCTACTATTACCACTGTCATCGTTACTTCCATACTACTTTGCTACTTTGCTGCAGATATTAAGCCTTTCAGGTGTGGTTGAATTGACAACTCAACTGCTAATACTCGTGAATATTCTTTGGCTCCCCTTATGTCGAATCAATAAATTTGGGTTGAATACTCTACCCTCGAAAACTGTTGCAATCCCCTATACTTGTGGGTTATCAACGCACGCCAAGCAACCACAATGGTGAGGGGGCGGGGCAGTGGCAGCACCAACATTTGCAACTTGGGCAGCGACAACTGCTACAAAGGGAAGGGCAAGGCCAACAACTCCAACGGGGCGGCTCCTCCATGCATGCATGTGGCGGGCCTCCCCCTCGTCCGACTGCTCTGACACCCGTGCCCTGGACTGGCATGGTCCATGCGTGGCCAATTCCATGGCGCCCTCACGGCCCTAGTGCAGGCATACTTGGGCCCCGCCCTAGCGACGCGTATTCCTTCGCTGGTGTGGCCACGCACTATGGTGCCAATGTGCCACTGCCGCCTCCATCTATGCCAGAACACTGGACAGCTGGAGCGGTGCTGCAGCACCCCCTATACGATGCCCTCACCGACGGCGCATCCACTACAAAAAAATACACTTCCGTGATGATACGTGTTTGTCACAGTAGTTCGCGTTTTTTGTCATGCATGTACATCCATGACAAATTTATGACAGAATCAAGATAGTGATACATGTGCTGTCGTAGAAGTGTTCCATGACATTACCAAAATTATCATCACGGAAGTGTCCACTTCCATGACGGTAAATTGCGCGTCACAGAAGTGCTTTCGTCAAGGGTGACCGACACCTGGCGTCCACCGTAACGGAACGCCGTTAAGCTATCGGGTCGGGTTTTGGATCCGATAACCCGTTAACAGCCCCGACCAATGGGGATTTTCCACGTGTAAAATCATCATTGGCTGGAGGAGACATGTGTCAGGTCCGCACTGGCACTGGTGTCACTCATCCAATGGGCGAGACGCGCCTATGATATGTTGACACGTGGACCGACCCATCAAGTTTAAATGGGCCGGCCCAACTAAAGTCCCACAAGATTTTGCGGACCATAATGGGCCGGCCCAGCTAAAGGCCCACGAGATTTTGCGAACCATAATGGGCTGGCCCAGTTAAAGGCCCACAAGATTTTGCGGGCCATAATGGGCCGGCCCAGGTAAAGGCCCACAAGATTTTTGTGTGCCATAATGGGCCGGCCCAGGTAAAGGCCCACAAGATTCTTGCGGATCATAATGGGCCGACCCGGCTAAAGGCCCACGAGATTTCACCGACATTAATGGGCCGACCCAGCTGTAGGCCCACAAGAATTTGAGGACCCTAGTAGGCCGGCCCATTAACTAGCTGCCATGTTTTGGGCCAAATGCCGACCCATATTTGATCCGGTCCATTAATGGCCTGCCACGTTCCGGGCCTAATAGTGGCCCATATGAGATCCGGCCCATTAAAAGCCTACCACATTCTGGGCCAAATTACGGCCCAGATCCGGTCCGTCCCTTTAAGAGGCTATGGGCTCAATTATGGCCCATATCAGATTTGGCCCGTCAACTGGAGACTATGCTTTTGGGCCCACTTGCTAGAGGCCCACTTAGTAATTCGGCCTGATATTAGTTTTGGCCTCTTAAGGGCCTGTTTAACATTTTGGCCCTATATTAATTTCGGCCTGTTAAATGCACGTCATATAGTTGGGCCTAACTACGGCCCGGTTTGCATCCGGCCTGCTCGCAGCCGATATCTGATTGGGACAAACAAGGACCGAGACAATTTTGGCCTGTTAAAAGCCCGTGATTTGATTCGCACAATCATGGGCTGGGGTTCATTTCGGGCTGCTGCCGGCCCGTTAGCTGTTCGGCACGTTTCAGGCCCAACCTACATCGTGATTGCATGACGGCCCGATTATGTACCATAATTTTACGGTTTGGCCGGTTTACTACGAAGACATGATATATATACAGTAAAATAACTGCAGCATCGTGAATAAGAAAAAATCCTAGACTATACAATAAAGAAATTACAACATATTACATCCACTGGGCATCAAAGTTCGCCACTATGATAATAAAGCACAAGCAGACAGCAGATTACATACACTGGGCATCAAAGATCGCCACCAGTGTAAATAAACACGCCGACAAAATAATATACAAAACCAACAGCACTTCAATAGAGTTCAAGAAAGGTTAGCCCTGCTGGGGAGATGTAGCGCAAGCAGCTGAGCAAGATGATGAGACTTCGCTTGCTCAACACTTAAATCTTCCTCACTCTAAAAGATAAACAAGCAGACAGATGACAGGTTTTGCACATAAAAGTATCATTGTTGACAATTCATCACATTTCTTACTGACAAATAAAGTGACACAGTTTAAAATTGCATTAACAGAATATGGTATTGTTCAGGTCAAGACATGGTAGGAAATGACATTGTGAAGGAGTTGGCAGCTTCACGACACCACTGGATTACAGATCAAGAACTCATAAGTATCAATGGTTAGTGTGCTGTCAATTTATCCCATTTCAGATTGGCAAATAAAGAGACGGTTTAAATAATACTCCCTCCGCCCGGAATTACTTGTCATCAAAATGGATGTGTCTAGAACTAAAATACAGCTAGATACATCCATTTCAATGACAAGTATTTTCGGATGGAGGGAGTAGTAGAATGATATGACATTGTTCATAGTTAAGACATTGCAGAATATGACATTGTGCTGTAGTGGGTAGGTTCACCACACCACTAGATTATGGATGAAGAAAAAAAGCATACATGCAGTGCAAAAGAAGATCACTTGATCTGTATAGTTTAATTTACATGGTATGAATAAGGAACTTGGTTGTATAACTGAAAACTTAAATTGAGAAAGGACAAACTTTTGTTTATGAACTACATAATAAACTTTTAACATGCAATTTGATGCAAACACCAAAAATAAACAGTTGTTGCAGTCATGCATAACCAAATATATACAACAAAGTTTGAAGGCTTGAGATGGACAAACTTACATTATTGGTGAAGACAGGCTCTATAAAGGCCTTGTCCAAGCTAATGGGGGGCAATTCAAGAAGTTTACCACAGAATCTTCTTCATAAGCATTGCCTTTATTCTACATTTTGTTAAGAGTAAATATAGATGTGATAATATACAAAAAATGGAGAATATTTAAGATAAGATGAAGAGTGATGCTACATAACCAAGTAGCTATAAATGTAAGTGCAGCTATACAGGCAAAAGGTACAACCAAGAGTAATGCACAGCTAAACTTCTTCAGTACCAACCTTATGGTAAGAGTAAATATAGATCTGATGTGTAGAAAATGGAGGGCAAAGGAAAATAAGCTGCAGAGTGATGGTACATGAACTACTACCTATCATTATAAGTACACTAATAAAGGACAGCATGTACTTACAAGAACAATGCAGAGCTAAAAAAAACATTGGCATTGGATATATTCTACACTAATGTAACCATTCATATAGATCAGATAATTTGGAGTGAACAATTGATAAGCAAGCTATCATGCATACTGCTGTCACATAATGAACCAGGTATGTATGCAAGTACAGTGATACAGGACAATAGGTACTAACAAGAGCAAAGCACCGGGCAGCATATTTGCGATATCCTGTCATTCTTTTCAAACCGGAATTCTTCTTTGAGCACATTTCCTGCGAAAAAGATCCGTAAGGCACATGCGAAAAAGTAGAATTTCAAATTGTCATGTGATTTCATAGACAATACCTCATCCTAGGAACAAGACCAGTGCATAATAAGGTTTTTCCATTCAATGTCTTCTAAATTTAGCAAAGAAGACTTCACTGGAAATTCGTTTATAGATTTGCCACCAAAGTGTGATTTCCTCAGGTAACACCGATACTGCTGCAATGCTTCCTTGAAAAGCACAAGCAAGCTTTGCTCGTCATGACTATCCAGATTGACCCTCGCCTAGTTACAACAATGTAATGTACATCATTGATGTGTTCAATCAGCAGAAAACAGGAAAAATAATAACCATGAATAATAGCACTTACACGTAAGTTGGACAGGAAGCTGTGAAAATGGTGTTTGTCTTCATAATAATCTTCCCATGATGGGAATATATGCACGTAGTCCCTAACAACATTGAAATCATTGTCTTTTAAACTGGGAATAAATGGAATGGTGTTCCAATCTGCAGGAATTGGCCGTCTCTGCAGTTGGGATAGGTCTTCGGCCGGTGGACTTGCTGTACTTTTTGCTGGAGTGGGATTTTTCTGTGGTACAGCTGGTGCTATGGCAAATGAAATTGGTATACCTTTTGCTGGAGTGCAGGTCATGTGTGGTGGGGCTAGTGGTGTGGCCAGTGAAGTATGTGTACAGTCTGCTGGAGTCGGTCCTATGTTTTGTGTCACTGGTTGTACAGCCAATATAAGTGGGGTGCTGTCTGATTTCTCCGGCACCACCACGTTTTTCAAGGACTTTGCTGGTGCTCCTTCAGGTTCAGCAATCACCCTCTTCCTTTTTGATGTCTGATGCACATGAACAACATTTGAGTGGAAAAACATGGTATGATGACAGATGGAATATGTATTGATAATGGATGGGCATGGCATCTCGACATATATGATGAGTAAACTAAGCAGATGGCGGTGCAACAAAGTAGAAGAAATGCAAGACAACATATGCAAGATACCCGCAATCAATAAAACATTGCCAAATTAGAACATGCACCTTGATGGGTGAACAGGACAGGCCATCTACCTTTGACTCCTCGAGGTTAGAATAGTCATTAGGATCATATTATGAACAAGAGTCAACAGGTGGGGAGCGTATGAGTTTCATTGCATCCAGAATGGCACTCAATGCCTTGGTGCCAATTTTGTAAGTCATTGCAGTGTTTAGCTTCAAGAGTGGACTGCTGCTAGTGCGACACAAAGCAGCAACACAGATCATAGTGTAGATATAACGGGAAAACCTTAAGGATCAGAGTAAAATCAGCAAAGTGGAACTTGCTGGAATATATGTGCTAGTATTGCCGGTACGGCTAGAAAGGCTTTGGATACCAGCTCTCTTCAAGTGAAGGTGTGGTACTGTTAATATCAGTGTAACTCTCAAAGGCGACACAGCTCCGCGCATTTCCTTGCTATTCTTATAGGATTCAAGTGGGCAGGCCACTACAAATCCTATTCCTATGTTTACAAGATCCTATGAATCAAAGAGGCTCAAAGTGTCCATCACAACCGACCGTATAGACCTCTACACTGCAAATGTCCCTGCTCATCTTCGGTACAAGGAACATACTGTACTACTAGCATACTCCCTCTGTTCCAAAATATAAGTCTTGGTAGAGATTTCCACTATGGATCACATACAGATGTATCCAGATACATTTTAGAGTGTAGATTCACTCATTTTGCTCCATATGTAGTCCATGGTGGAATCTATACAAAGACTTGTATTTAGGAAAGGAGAGAGTACATATTAAAGAAGAACGAAAGAGGAACATGGTAAAGAAGAGCAAGCAGATTTTGGATAATAAAATGTTGGTTGCGCAATGCCCACACATGATGAACCAGAGCGCTTTAAGAATGCAACTCCCAGCTGTCTCTCGACCTTTTCAGGCCGTTGGATGAAGATCCTACATCTCCTAACCCTTCTTCTTCCTCGTCTCTGATTCTTCCCATACAGAACACTGCACGAGCCGCCGGCCGGACCACCGGCCCCCACCGCCTGTGTTCCTCTGCCACCCCCAACCCCCACCCGCGTCGAGTTTTCTTCGTTCGGCGAGGCCCCACAACCACCCGAGCCCCTTGGATCGCACCGGCGAACTCCGGCAAGCTCTGAAAAATCGACTGACCCAATTTTGAAATTTAGTCTACTGTGATTTAACTACTGTGGAATATAACAGGGGAAAACCATAAGCATTGGGAGTATAGTGTTGAGCGTGCCATGGCGGATCTGAAGGTGCAAACCGGACAAAGGCAACTTCGCAACCAAGACAAGAAATCAGAGTAAAGCAGTGGCGATCTATTTTCTTGCTGCGATGAATAAGTTGAGCAGATACGAAAGAGTACCGCCTCTAGTGCGGCGCCGTGTGCGCATCTGCTGAGAATTTGACGGTGCTGCGGTAGCGATGGCTGTCGGCAGCGTGGAAGCAGATCTAGGAGGGTAGACGGTGGCGGCGGGGCGCGGTGGATGAGACAGTCGTAGGAGCGGCGCCAGCAAGGTGGACAACGACGGGGATGAAGCGATAGGACGGGATGCAAGGATACCGGTCCGAAGGCGTGGATGAGAGAGGTCGATCTCTTGTAATGGAAGGTGGCATCGGGGTATCAGCTCCGGCATGGTGGAGGAGGACGGCGGTGGATGGGGTGGCGGACGGCGGCGGACGGAGGAGGGTGGGGTGGAGAGGGTGTTTTGGCGCCCACGGAGTACGAATGGGGAAAAGGGAGGTAGAGTGGAAGGGGGGACCATGTATTCAGGGCGCGCTTGTCTCAAATGCAAGGAAATTTACAAACTTAGCCCCCGTTTCAAATATCTACTACATCACAGCAACATTAGTCGGTTGGGGATAGGATGGTAATCTCGCATACACCGAATATTTGCCGACGAGAGTTTGTTTTTGGCGCCCATCGTGTATGAATATGAATCGGGGAGGGAGTTGATTTCGGCCGAGGGCACACTGTGTTTTGGCGCCCACCGTGTATGAATTCGGGTGAGAGGTAGTTACATCACGTTTGGGTGAAATTACAAACCTACCCCCATCGAAACCTATAGAAATCCAGCAGATAGGCTTTGCGTGGCAAGGATAGGCAGTAGTGATTTCCATCTCGCAGATTTTGGTTTCGGGCGGTTACTGTGACTTTCCCCGCTTCATTCAAATTTTGCACAGTGCAAGTTTACCGTGCCAACTCAATTCGAATCTCATTTGTATTCTACTATTTTTTCGGGCGGGATCCATTTTCAATTGGAATTACATTCTATATACATCATTTTTTTATATATACTTTCAAAAGCACAACAAAGAATTCTGCTCCTTTATATGTATAATATGATTTACAAATACAACGATCTCGAAATCTTAAGGTTGAATTCAAATTTTTTTAACCAAATTATGTTCTACTAAAATGTATGGATCAGTAATATCTACATATTAAATAACATAGATGTGCGTGAATTCATATGAGTATGCATGTTTGATAGATCAATTTTGGTTCGAGTATGGATTACATGTATCATCATCTCGAATTCAAATATTTGAATCCCTTTTTTGTTCACTCCTTTCACGCCCATCTCTCTCGCATGCATGCTCCTTCAGGTAGCTATCACTCTCTTTTCTCTAGCTCACCCGTACGCTCACTTCATGTTTCTCCTATCCTCGCAAACATGGTCTCTCTACGTCTCCCTTGAGAAGTGTCACACTCTCCCTATCATTATACATTACACGGTTTTGATTATCTCTCACGTCTCTACTGTTCTCTGGTATCACTCGGTACCTAAGCTTTCTTTTTCACCGCCACACACACAGTCTCCACTCGTCTTTCACTATCATTCTCTCTATGGGATTCTCTCACACACCCTATATGTCTCTACATATGACTCATACCACTAAAATTACTCTCTCTCTCCCCTGTAGACACAACATTTGTTGCGGTCTCCTATTCGTCTCCATCCCAGACTGACATTATTCATTTGTTTACCGATCAGACAACCCCGACTACCGTCTCCTCTCTCTCTCTCACAGACACACACACACAACTCCTGCTTCCACTCCCCTTCCCGACTACCGTCTCTCTCTCTCACACACAAACCTCTCGCTTTCGCACCCCGACTTGTATTTCTCTCACAAACATTTATCGACTAGCTAGCCTCTAGATAGGTTTATACACCCGCACACTCGTGCTTCCACCATCGCATACATGTCTCTCTCCTGCTCCTTGTATCTATGTAGCCTTTTCTTCCCTTCTTGAGACACACCCTCTCGATCGTGCACACACACTATCGCCCATTTTAAGATGATACCTATCGCACACACACTACTTGTGTCTTTGTCACACATGCACTCCGTCCTCCTCCACTCTCCCTCTCTCACACACACATGGGCTTTTTGCAACAACTAGCAAGATGCCCATGCGTTGCACAGAACATCAAGATGCATTTGTATGAGTAGTTTATCTTGTGGGGGAAAAGGATGAATGAGGGAAGGCCTTATTTGCAAATGTGGAGAGGGGTGTGGGTATCTTTTTGCAAAATTGCCATAGTTTCCTTCCTATCCGTCAGATATAGATCGGACGGCCTATATTGCAGGATGGCAGGCACACGATCATCACCAACAATGCTTTTTATAAGAGTAGGGATAAAAAATAGAGTTGGTGATGATGGTGGGCCTGCCATCCTGCAATGTAGGTCGTCCGATTTATATCTGACGGATAGGAAGGAAAATATGGCAATTTACCCACACTCTTCACCACATTTGCAGATAAGGCCTTCCCTCGTTCATCCTTTTCTCCCACAAGATCTTGATGTTCCGTGCAATGCACGGGCATCTTGCTAGTAAGAGTAGAAATTAGACATATACCACTTCTCGAATCTTGAAACCAACAACATTCCTCCCTTATCTCATCAAAACCGCCAAAGGAATATATTTTGAGTGAAACATAACATATTTTTAGTGATATACGTATTTCAAAACTAGACTTTTTTCTATCAAATCGGTGAATATGTATTAATCTACTTTGATCGTGTGGCAACGCATTGGCACATTGCTAGTAGTTATTATAATTTTTTGGACACCAGACAAACGGTGGAGTACATATACGAAGAGAAGAGGTGCATGCACGCAGTCGGCCTCTCGATGTCTCGCACACATGAGTGTTACGTAAAGGCGACGTTAACAAATAAACCCTAAAATCCTAGGTGCACGATTGCTGCATTCGCGGGCACCGGGCACGTGGTGGAGCACCTTTGTCGGAGTTGATGGTTGGGACCACAGGTGAACGACTTGGAGCGCGGTGGCTCACCGGTTGCCACAGATTGAGTAGCCACGTTTAAAATGTCGTTTTTTAGCGGGGCTAAGAGTTCCGATTTTCAATGGCACGTTATAAGTAGTAAGTAGTTTTTAGAACGATTGGTATGGAGCGAGAATGGAATTCATAGTACTACGTACCTCCTTGGTGTATGGTTGTATGGGTTTATGTTGCAAGATGTTGAACCTGGTAGTTCTAGGGCAAATAATATGGTTTAGATTTAGATGCTGGTTTTCAGTAATCGGAAGGGGAAACCCTTCTTTGATTAAAAAAAACTACTACCTCCATTCTGGTTTACTAGTCCCCATCGTACTTCGGGTCAAAGTTTGTCCACGAACTTTACTTGTAAAATGTGAACGGAAAATGAGATTTTGTTATACCCAAACAAAAAAGGACTGGAGGGAGTGATTGCTCTGACATGGACGCGACCTCTCATAGCGCATGCATTGAACCGGCGCGCCAACCAAGAGGGCCGCAGTCGCTGCAGGCCCGGCTGAGCACGCCTCCTCGCCGCGTGCAACCAGCTTAAGACTGCCCCGCCTGCCTTCATTGAATCCATGTGTGTGCCGGCAACACGTCCTTCTGCGAGCCGATAGGCATTTTAGAACAGAAAAAATGACTAAAATATAATTAATTTACGCATGGTCTTGACTTGTTGTGCTCGCACTGGTAGAAGGAACTAGTAGAGGTTTTTCTTTATTTATAACTCTCCTCACATTTTTTGGCTTTGAAGTGAATCATGGTTGTGGACATTATGTATGAATGTGCAGATATATGTGAACATGAGTTTGATGTGGAAGTTGAACTTGGAATGTCGGGCTTGCGCATGAACTATACCATGTCCATGCTTCGTCTGTTATTGTTTGGAGAGTAATTGCTGTTATTACATGACCCAAAAAAACATTTTGTGCCACATCAGTAGATGCACAGACATCACAACAGGCATGCTGACTGGGTAAACATTTGAACCTAGCTATTATGAAGGAAATTTTGTATCGACAACAGTTTTAGATAGCAGAAGACGCCTAGCCTGCTCTGCCTCTGCTAGCTTATTTCTGGCTTCTTCCATCTCTTCTTTGGCTTGGGTGAAGAGAGAATCTGATTTCTCTTTTCACTTCTTCAAGAACTCAGCTACATTCTCAAGGGTTGCTGCACGCTTTCTTTCAGCCTTTACTAATGCCACGAGGACACGAACAGCTGACGACTCCACCTGTCTTGTGTGTAATCTAGCATCATCTGGGAATTTGCACCTTGTGTCTAATCCAGCATCATTAGGGAACTGGCACCTTGTGTGTAATCCAGCCTCGTTTTGGAAACATGAACTCGAGGTTGACCATACTTCCCTCCTCCCAGGAACTGCATCCTGACATGAAGTTACTTCTTTTTTAGATCAATACTTAGAGAAACCTAGATCCATTTAGTAGAAGCCAGATAAACAGAACTCGGAGAAGTGAATTCAAAAGGAAAAGAAATATAAAAATAGACTACAAGGTGAGAACACCCACTTCCTACATCAAGTTAAAAACGAAAGCATTAGGACGATTAAGGCTCTTCTTATTACACATCGCAGAACACCATGCTTAAGAGAAACAGAAACTACAACATATACACATCAAAGAACACGAGGCTAAACGAAAGTAATTGAAAGGATGTTACTTACCAAAGCTCGTTTTACAGGTTCGGTGCAGCTCCTCTTTAACTTGCCATGCTCCTTGAAGATGTCCCGAATATCCCGTGTTTGGTCTTCATTGCTCCTCTGCATGTTCACACTCGTGGTTTTAAAATCTCAACATGGCAAGAAAAATACTTAGGGTTTTGGAATTATTCCTTTTATTCCAACCATCCTCTTTCACCATGCCTCATGTTAAAATTTTCTTCCAAAACCCATCCCTCCACTTTGGGTCAAGTCAAGTAGCCAATCCTAGCAAGTCCAACCCATTTTGGATTTTTATTCCATTTATTTTAACCCCAAAACTATTTCTGTCTTTATTTTTGGACCTAGGTGATTTACAAAGGAAGTATCAGATTTCCTTTGAGTTTTGATCTCAAACCAACTCCTCTGACTAGTCCTTAGCACCCACAACCTAGATCCATCAAGATCCACTCTTCCACAGTTCAAAATTTTCAAGTTTTGCTCACTGCAAGTTTGGACCAGATTCATCATTTTTGGTGAAATTCATATTTTTCTTCTTCCAAAAATTCTGGCAAAAATCAAGCAGCCCCCAGGTGCATTGAGAGGCCACCTCACCAAAGATCAGCTCCAGATAAATCTCCCACATGCCAAAATCATTTCAACAAACACCTGACCAGCACTGTTGTTGTACATGTTCAGAGTTTAGTGTTTCAGTCGGCCGTCAGTGTCATTTTCTTCAGAGACTCGGCGTCGATCTCACCAGTGCATGCGCTGGCACCTTGCGCACTGCTCCTCCTCCTTATCCAGAGCGCCGCACATTCCCTTGGACGGGCGCAGGTGTCGGTGACGGCGTGCCTCGTCGACGCCGGCAACTTCTGTGGTGGCAGAGCCACCTGTGGCGGCCAGCGGGAGCTAGCACCAGCTTTTGGCGCCGTCCAGCACCGCCCAAGCCACCCGAGGCCTCCGGTGGCTGTCTGCTCCTCTGCGTGCACCGTAGCACCGTCGTCGTGGCCTGGCAAGCATAGAGCATGCTCTCTGCCGCCGACGGGCCCGCGAAGCGCCGTTCCGTCGAAACCGCGGAGCAAGCCAAATCCAACTGAGGTTAGCGTCTGATTAAAACCAGTGGATCACCACGTTGATGCCCAGCCACCTAAACCACCTGTCCGGCCACTGCATCGCCGTAATCGCCGCTGGAGTTATCCCGTTCACGGGAACCGCCTCGGGCCCGCTATAAATAGCCACCCCGAGCTTGCCTTCGACCAGCACTACTCCCTCCACCTCACCAGAGCCCCGCCAAGGCACCAGGAGGACCCCGAGGAGGCCTTCTCCTCCGTCCCCGGCCGCCCCGATCCGCTTCGGGCGCCGGCAAGGTTAGCTCGAGTGCGTGCACCCCCGCCTCTCACATTGTACCAGTGGCATCCTAGTGCACCCACTCCACTAACCCACGCCCCAACTTGAAGCTTACAACCCTCCCCGGCGAGATCCAACAACACCCGAACCATCGTCCGCCGGAGTTGAGGCCCCTATCGACGTGGTGCTCGCCGACGACCAACTCCACCACCCACGGGTGCGGAAGAACCCAAGGAACCCGTAGGTACCCTCCTTTCCCCCTACCTCGCCGTGGATCGCCGCCGGCGACCACCGCAGCCTTCGGGTACCGGCGCGCTCTGTTTTTCTCCCTCCAACTTTTAAACCTGACGAGTGGGACCCCCTCGTCAGCCTCTCTTTTATATTCGAACCGTTTTCTTTGGAAAACGCCTTCGGGCAAATACGCTTTCAGTCTGAAACGTTTTTCTGTCCTTTTCTATTCTGCCCCCTGGAAACTTCCTGTTTCATTACAAATAAGTCCCTGGGCTGAAACTCTAATAACTTTTAAAAAGAAAATGATTTTTGATTGATTCTTCTTCTGTCATCCTTTTTTTTCTGTCTAGTTTTTTATCAGATTTATTTGAAAAATATTTGGAACACTTTCTGTGCACACACGGTATTTACGTTAGTACATATTTTTCTTTATACCGTAGATACCGGAGGAGGTGACGGAACCGCGAACTTCACCGAGCTAGACTCCAACTACTCCGAACCAGGCAAGCATGTTTGAACCTTTGATATGATGAGTGTTTTGCATGTTTGCATTGAGTAGTCAGTTCATGGCATGTTTATATGCATAGCAGTAAGTGTTATATTGCATGCAAAGCTGATGCAAGCGAGCTTCGAAACTCCATATGATATTTGATGTGAGTTTACATGATCATGTGGTGACATGAGAGGTGGTAAGATGGCAGTGTTGAAGCATGCCAGTCTTATGCCAAACCATTCAACTCTAGTGTCAGCATGGATCAAGTCACGTTACCATCCAATTCTTTTTGTGCTACCACATGTTTTCTACAAAGAATATGGTTTAGTAAGTTGCAAACCTCTTGCCTCGTACACACTAGATAGAGAGGCCGTGATGAGGGTTCCATGGCCCTGGATTAAAGCCAGTCATTCAGTCAGGGGGCATGGGTGTTTCCGGTTGGGACCGAGAGGGGGGCACCCCTTAGAGCGCGCGTATATAAATTTGATCCCATGCTATTCGAGGTTGTAGCCTCCCTGTCTCAAAGTTTTTCCTTGAACGTTGCCTAGGGTGATTCCTGGTATCGTGAGGTGGAAATGGGTGTGTACTGGTTAGATGTGTTTCTACTGAAATACCGTAAACGGAACTAGTCCTTCGTGACTACTGAAATCCGTTGGCTGTGGTTAAATAGTGCAAACTCTGCAGAGTCAAAATCATTCAAGTAACTGTATCTTTGGTCAAGGACTGTGTTCAACTTATCTATGTCAGTCCCAGTGTCAGTCTCAGTGACAAATCTCCGGTGAACATACATGAGTGTTAAGTCCGACTAAATGATTACTCCTGTGGATGGACTAACCCATTTATTATCATGTACTGAGTATTTCCTGTGAGTGATTTATCTTCGTGAATTTATTGAATATGAATGATGAAATATAAGCCCTTTCTGTGATGTCGCTTAGACGTCCGACTGTGGCAATCTCGTTATTTACTTTCATTATAAGCCCTTTCTGTGATATCGCTCAGACATCCGACTGTAGCATTCCTGTTATTTATTTTCATTATAAGCCCTTACCGAGATGTCGCGTAGACTTCCGACTGTGGCACGCACTATCATTTATTCTCATTATAAGCCCTTTTCGAGATGTCGTGTAGACGTCCGACTGTGGCACGCACTATCATTTATTTTCATTATAAGCCCTTTCCGAGATGTCGCGTAGACGTTCGACTGTGGCACGCACTGTCTTTTACATTTCAATATAAGCCCTTTATGTGGTGTCGCTCAGACGCCCGACTGCGGCATGTTAATCTATTTATTTTACCTTTCGAGGCATCACTTCAGACAGCCGATCGGTTGTCAGTTATTTTATTGGGATTTCGGGAGGACTACCGCCTGACTTCCTTTTTATTCAACATGCCATGCAAATTTATTATTTGAGTGTGCATTGCTAACTGCTCATGATGCATCATGTTTGCATTTGTTATATCTTATGTCCGAACTGTCTTGCGAGTACATTCAAAGTACTCACCTGGCTTGTTGATTTGGCCAGATGTTGACGAAGGCGATCTCATCGATGAAGAGTACGATAGCGAGTCCGACGCCTAGAGGAGTCCCAGTCAGTCCCGTGCGAACTTGGATTTGGTCACTTGTATCATATATGCTTCCGCTACCCGAATAAAAATCATCGAGCCTCACTTTGAGGCTCGACGAGCTGTAAGATTAGGAGTCATGTCACCCACTTCACTGTGACATATCCACCACCACTTTTATTACGAGTCAGTAGTATGCCACCACACCCTTGTGTCATATCCGCCCTTAAGTATAATATTGGCGTGCTTGTAATAAACTGTTGAGCTACCTCAGCTCAACCCTGTGTAATATTTAGTACTGCTGGATTTCTGTATCAAGTATTTGTCTACCAGTAAGGAGGATTTTTCCTATACTGGACTATTTAAAGGTCGGTTTCTCAATAAGTCTTTTATTGGAAAACCGGTCATGACAAACTTGGTATCAGAGCCAGGCTGACTGTAGGAAGCCACTAGGTGCAATCGCTAATCGGTTATTAGCGTAATTAGTGCTATTTTAATATTTTGCAAATGCAGTCATTTTCTGACAGTCAGCATAAATTTATGATCTGACCATTCAGAATTTTTGCCTACTTTTGTAGATGGCTGGCAACGACTGTGAGTCATAGGTGTTCTCCAACGTACCTGAGGGGTTTGTCAAGCTTCTCACCTCCATCGTCAAAATTGCGATCGGGCCATCGACTCGTACGGAGTTCACTCTCTACCAGCACAAGATCAACGACAGTCTGTCCATGCACCAGGCTGCGGTGCAATTCAAGGGAGGGCGTGTTGAGTTACGCCGCTTCCGGTTTGTGGGAAGAGCCATGCCTACGGAGAGGCATGCTATGCAGATGGCTGCCCGTGAGGCGATAGGTCATCTTCGGGATGTTCTTCCTTCAATAAAGACTCGTCGCTAGCGCTACCTCCCCTGCCATGTGCCATACACATGTCACTACGCATTTGCTTGCCCTAGAGGAGAGAGGGATGAGGCTATTGAGATGCTAGTTGTATATCTCAAGGCACTCGAAGCAGCTTTTGATAACCTTGTGGACGACCTCGTGGCTGCTCGTATGGCCGTCGTGCATAGCTGTTTCGCCAACAGGAGGGAGCTTCTCCATACAGCACCACCACTGACCTATGTCTCGTCCTCAGCATCCCACACACCTGCCACCCTCGCCACTACTCGCCGCCTGCCTACTCCTGAAGAATTTGACCGAGTCATCGCTCCTACCCCAGTCAGAGCTGCACCACCTACTGCACCTGCACCAGCTCCACAGCTTAGTGCTTCACGTCTGGAGCCTATTCTTGAGGAGGAGTTTGAGTCTCCAGCGCCACTAGGCCTTACCCTTGGTAGGCCAAGGGAAATCCTCACCATCTCCGACTGAGTACGCCTAGCAGCCGTGTAGTGTGTCAGCTTGTATGATATGTTTATATGTATATAGGTTGTGAGAATTAGTTTGTGTGCGCATCATGTAGGAACTGGGAGAGGTGCACTAGCCTAAATAACATGTCAGGAATGTGTACACACATCCTGAGTGAAGTATTGTATAATTATGGCTTGCGTGTAAGATATGTACTGAGCGGTCCTTCTCCGTGCGCAATCAAGTATTTTCTTAAAAAAATGTTGGAGTTCTTAATTTTTCGTTTTGCAAAATTAGTTATTCTGCCACTCAGCTTTTCTCACAAGTTTTACAAAATATACCCCAGAGTGGAAAATGCCTCGTCCTTGGACTCGCTCCATGCCAAGTCCGCCAGAAGAAAATTATGGTGCGCAGACAAGCAACAATTTCACACAGGGACAATCAAGTCAGCAAGGCAGTGATGCCGCATTTTCTCAAGTATGCCGCCTTTATGAACAAAGTCAGCAACAACACAAACAAATGATGAACCAAGTCATCAATATGGGAAATCACCGTGGACCGTATCAGCAGCAATCCAAATTGTCAGAACTACAAAAGACGTGTCCCCCAACATTCTCGCACACTGACAAACCTCTTGAGGCCGATGATTGGCTTCGGGACATGGAGAGGAAATTAATTATTGCACAGTGTTGAGACCGTGAGAAAGTACTATATGCACTGCACTATCTCACTGGAGCGGCTGCATCATGGTGAGAAAATTTCCTACACATGCACCCCAATGAAAATGATATAACCTGGGAGGAATTCAAAGAAGGTTTTCACGGGGCGCACATTCCAAGAAGTATTATGAAGATCAAGAAGAGGGAGTTTGATGACCTCAAACAAAGGACCATGACAGTGACGGAGTACAACAGTCAGTTTACACTATTGTCTCGCTACGCCAATGAAGAGCATATGACTGAAAACAAGAAGATGGAAAAATTCTTGGACGGTCTGGCACCAGCGATTAAATGCCAGCTGGTCGTACACACCTTCCCAGATTTCAAAACACTGGTGGATAAGGCTATTACCTTGGAAAATGAGCGACGCAGCTTGGAGGATTTCCGCAAGCGCAAAAGGGACCAGACTACTCTTGCTCGCAACCACCAGAGCAAGACGGATTTTCAGAAAGGTGGGGCACACAAACCCACGACCAATGCTTCGCGCCCAATCAAAAATTTCCATGCAAGGGACAAGGAGTTCACATATCGCCCAGGCGTTACTTGCTACGCTTGTGGAGAAGAAGGACACTATGCCAAGCAGTGTCCCAAGCCAAGGAACTCGGCCCCAAAGCCGAACAACGGTGGCAATAATTCAATGCCCAAGCGAAACAACTTCAACCCCAATAACAATCACAAGAAGGGTCACTTGAACCACGTGACCAGGGAGGAAGCACAGAATGCCCCGGATATCGTACTCGGTACGTTCCCTGTCAACACAATACCTTCCACGGTTTTGTTTGATTCTGGAGCTTCTCACTCGTTCATTTCAAAGAGATTTGCGTTGCAAAATGATTTTTCGATGCTTCCCTTGAAAAAATCCATGATCATCAAGTCCCCTGGGATTAAGCAAGTTGCTCAGAATTACTGCCAAGGTGTGGTTATTGATCTTGAAGGACTAAAGTTTCATGCAAACCTCATCGTATTGGAAAATAAGGGACTGGATGTTATCCTAGGAATGGACTGGTTAACCACCAACAAAGGATTTATTGACTGCTTCAATCAGACTGTAATTCTCACCCATCATCACGGGAAGACAATAAAAATTTCAGCTCAAGAAAGGCATATATCACGGCAACCAAGGTTGAACAAGGTGGACATCTCAGAGTTAAGCAAGGTTCCAGTGGTATGTGAGTTCCCCGACGTATTTCCCGAAGAGCTACCTGGCATGTCGCCAGACCGGGAAATAGAATTCATCATTGAGCTAGCACCTGGAACCACCCCCATTTACAAAAAACCCTATAGAATGGCACCCTCCGAGATGGTAGAATTAAAGAAGCAAATAAAAGAATTACTGGACAAAGGATTTATAGGAGCCAGCTCCTCACCTTGGGGTTCACCAGTATTATTTGCCAAGAAAAAGGATGGGACACTAAGATTGCGTATAGACTATCGAGCACTCAACATGGTCACCATCAAAAACAAATATCCAATGCCACGGATAAATGACTTATTTGACCAGCTCGCGCAAGCCAAGGTCTTCTCAAAATTGATTTGAGGTCGGGGTATCATCAATTAAAAGTACGGACAGAGGATATTCCAAAGACAACATTTACCTCCAGATACGGACTATATGAGTTCACAGTAATGCCGTTTGGACTAACAAACGCCCCCGCATATTTTGTCCATCTCATGAACAAGGTATTTATGAAATTTATGGACAAATTTGTTATGGTATTCATTGACGATATTCTACTCCAAGACACCAGAAGAGCACGCTGAACATCTCAAGATTGTACTAGGAGAATTGAGGAAACATCAGTTGTACGCCAAGTTCAGCAAATGTGAATTTTGGTTAAGACAAGTCGGTTTTCTAGGCCATGTACTAACCCAAGAAGGTGTTGCCGTAGACCCAGAAAAAGTCAAGGCCGTACTTGGCTGGAAACCACCAGCCAGCGTAACGGATGTACAAAGTTTCTTGGGAATGGCCAGATATTACCGAAGATTTATCGAAGGATTCTCCACCATAGCAAAAACAATGACCTAGCTACTCAAGAAGGATAAAAAGTTTGTATGGACCGAAGCCTGCGAGAAAAGTTTCCAAGAACTCAAAAGGAAGTTAACAACAGCACCAGTATTGGTTGTACCAGACATACACAAAAGTTTCGAAGTGTATTGCGACGCATCCCGAAAGGGCCTCGGATGCGTATTAATGCAAGAAGGCAAAGTAGTCGCATACGCTTCCAGGCAATTACGAAAGCATGAAGAGAACTATCCCACACATGACTTGGAGTTGGCAGCAGTCATTCATGCACTCAAGGAGTGGAGACACTTTTTGCTTGGGAATCGTTGTGAAATATATACGGATCATAAAAGCCTCAAATATATTTTCACACAACCAGAACTCAACTTGCGACAACGACGCTGGTTGGAATTAGTGAAAGATTATGATGTTGGCATTCACTACCATCCAGGAAAAGCAAATGTAGTGGTGGATGCTCTTAGTCGAAACCCCAGCTCGGGCAACGACAGTATACCAAATTTGAGACCTGAATTTCAGCAGGAGTTTGCTAAACTTGGTGATGGTCACCGAAGGCAATGTGTCGAACTTGGAAATACGACCTACCCTAATAGAGCGGATTAAGGAGGCTCAGCATGGACACCCCAGCATTGAAGGCATAAAAAGGAAAGTGAGTTTGGGCAAGGCCTCAGAATTCGTCATAAACGAGCAGGGAATATTGTGGTACGGAGATAGGCTTTGCGTCCCAAATATCGAGGACCTTAAACAGCAAATTCTAGCTGAAGGCCACACTGCTCCGTATTCAATCCATCCTGGAGGAACCAAAATGTACAAGGACCTTCAGGAAAAAATTTGGTGGCACGGTATGAAAAGGGACATAGCCATGTTCATTGCATGTTGTGATTCATGTCAGCGCATTAAGGCCGAGCACCAAAAACTCGCAGGACTATTATAGCCAAACAAGATACCCGAGTGGAAATGGGACTAGATTGGAATGGATTTTATTGTTGGACTACCTCGGTCACGATACGGAAATGATGCCATATGGGTCGTCACAGATAGACTGACTAAGGTGGCACATTTCATTCCGGTGAAGACAACCCACACCACACAGAAGCTTGCCAGGCTTTATCTCTCCCGAATCGTCTGTCTGTATGGAGTTCCAAAGACTATAATATCTGACAGAGGCACACAATTTGTCTCTAGATTTTGGGATCACTTACAACAGGCTCTGGGAACTCAACTAGCATTCAGTATAGCATACCATCCCCAGACGGATGGACAAACTGAACGGGTAAACCAAATTCTAGAAGACATGCTGAGGGCATGTGTCCTCACCTATGGAACCAGTTGGGAAGAAAGCTTGCCATATGCAGAGTTCGCGTACAACAACAGTTACCAAGCTAGCCTACAAATGGAACCCTTTGAAGCCTTGTACGGGCGGAGATGTTGTACCCCGCTAAATTGGTCAGAGACCGAAGACAGCCGTATCTTCGGCCCAGACATGCTCAAGGAAGCTGAGGAGAAAGTTAAGCTAATCAGGGACCGACTCAAGACCGCTCAAAGCCGACAAAAGAATTATTACGATCAAAAACATCAGGGAGTCAGTTTTGAACCCGGTGAGTATGTGTACCTGCGAGTATCTCCTATGAGGGGCCTGCAACGATTCAAAGTTAAAGGAAAGCTAGCACCAAGATTCATCGGACCATTCTGTGTAGTTGCACGAAGAGGCACAGTAGCCTACCAGCTAGACCTACCCGAAGAATTGTCAGACGTCCACGACGTGTTCCACGTGTGACAATTGAGGAAGTGCGTAAGAAATCCAGAGAAGCAGGTATCCCATGAAGACATTGACGTTCAACCAGACCTCACCTACAGGGAACATCCAATAAAAATATTAGAGGAGTCTGAAAGGAGGACCTGTCAGAAAACAATCAAGTTTTCCAGAGTCCAGTGGAGCAACACCGAGGATGAAGCAACATGGAAAAGAGAGGATTTTCTTCGGACAGAGCACCCACACCTATTTGAGGATCAGCTGAAATCTCGGGGACGAGATTTTTCCTAAGGGGGTGGGTGTTGTGACACTCCAAAAAATTTTATTTGGTTTTCAGCAAATTCTTTGTTTGATTTGAAGGAAGCTATTCAAAATCTTTTAAAAAGACTCTCCTTCTCAAATATTTTCTCTTATGTCAGATTTTTGTTTTGGGTCATCCTCAACCTTGATGTTTGGCTTTGAAGGCTTCTCATTGGCGTTGACTCACCACAATTTATTTTTGAAAGTTTTTCAATTAAAAATAAATCCTTAGGGTTTTGGAATTATTCCTTTTATTCCAACCATCCTCTTTCACCATGCCTCATGTTAAAATTTTCTTCCAAAACCCCTCCCTCCACTTTGCGTCAAGTCAAGTAGCCAATTATAGCAAGTCCAACCCATTTTGGAATTTTATTCCATTTATTTTAACCCCAAAACTATTTGTGCCTTTATTTTTGGACCTAGGTGATTTACAAAGGAAGTATCTGATTTCCTTCGAGTTTTGATCTCAAACCAACTCCTCTGACTAGTACTTAGCACCCCCAACCTAGATCCATCAAGATCCACTCTTCCATAGTTCAAATTTTTCAAGTTTTTCTCACTGCAAGTTTGGACCAGATTCATCATTTTTGGTGAAATTCATATTTTTCTTCTTACAAAAATTCTGGCAAAAATCAGGCAGCCCCCAGGTGCATTGAGAGGCCACCTCACCAAAGATCAGCTCCAGACAAATCTCCCACATGCCAAAATCATTTCAACAAACACCTGGCCTGCACTGTTGCTGTACATGTTCAGAGTCCAGTGTTTCAGTCGGCCGTCAGTGTCGTTTTCTTCAGAGACTCGGCGTCGATCTCACCAGTGCACGCGCTGGCACCTTGCGCACTGCTCCTCCTCCTTATCCAGAGCGCCGCATGTTCCCTTGGACGGGCGCGGGTGTCAGTGGCAGCGTGCCTCGCCGACGCCGGCAACTTCTGCGGTGGCAGAGCCACCCGTGGCGGCCAGCGGGAGCCAGCACCAGCTTTCGGCGCCGTTAAGCACCGCCCAAGCCACCCGAGGCCTCCGCGTGGCTGTCTGCTCCTTTGCACGCACCGCAGCACCTTCGCCGTGGCCTGGCAAGCACACAGCATGCTCTCTGCCACCGACGGGCCCGCGAAGCGCCGTTCCGTCGAAACCGCGGAGCAAGCCAAATCCAACTGAGGTTAGCGTCTGATTGAAACCAGTGGATCACCACGTTGATGCCCAGCCACCTAAACCACCCGTCCGGCCACTGCATCGGCGTAATCACTGCTGGAGTTATCCCGTTCACGAGAACCGCCTCGGGCCGGCTATAAATAGCCACCCGGGCTCGCCTTCGACCAGCACTACACCCTCCACCTCACCAGAGCCCCGCCAAGGCACCAGGAGGACCCCGAGGAGGCCTTCTCCTCCGTCTCCGGCCGCCCCGATCCGCTTCGGTCTCCGGCAAGGTTAGCTCGAGTGCGTGCACCCCCGCCTCTCACGTTGTACCAGTGGCATCCTAGTGCACCCACTCCACTAACCCACGCCCCAATTTGAAGCTTGCAGCCCTTCCCGGCGAGATCCAACAACACCCGAACCACCGTCCGCCGGAGTTGAGGCCGCCATCGACGTGGTGCTCGCCGACGACCAACTCCACCACCCACAGGTGCAGAAGAACCCAAGGAACCCGTAGGTTCCCTCCTTTCCCCTACCTCGCCGTGGATCGCCGCCGGCGACCACCACAGCCTTCGGGCGCCGGCGCGCTCTGTTTTTCTCCCTCCAGCTTTTAAACCTGATGAGTGGGACCCCCTCGTTAGCCTCTCTTTTATATTCGAACCGTTTTCTTTGGAAAATGCCTTCGGGAAAAATACGCTTTCAATCTGAAACGTTTTTCTGTCCTTTTCTATTCTGCCCCCTTGAAACTTTCTATTTCATTACAAATAAGTCCCTGGGCTAAAACTCTAATAACTTTTAAATAGAAAATGATTTTTGATTGATTCTTCTTCTGTCATCTTTATTTTTCTGTCTAGTTTTTTATCAGATTTATTTGAAAAATATTTGGAACACTTTCTGTGCACACACAGTATTTACGTTAGTACGTATTTTTCTTTATACCGTAGATACCGGAGGAGGTGACGGAACCGCGAACTTCACCAAGCTAGACTCCGACTACTCCGAACCAGGCAAGCATGTTTGAACCTTTGATATGATGAGTGTTTTGCATGTTTGCATTGAGTAGTCAGTTCATGGCATGTTTATGTGCATAGCAGTAAGTGTTATATTGCATGCAAAGCCGATGCAAGCGAGCTTCGAAACTCCATATGGTATTTGATGTGAGTTTACATGATCATGTGGTGACATGAGAGGTGGTAAGATGGCAGTGTTGAAGCATGCCAGTCGTATGCCAAACCATTCAACTCCAGTGTCAACGTGGATCAAGTCACGTTACCATCCAATTATTTTTCTGCTACCACATGTTTTCTACAAAGAATATGGTTTAGTAAGTTGCAAACCTCTTGCCTTGTACACACCAGATAGAGAGGCCGTGATGAGGGTTCCATGGCCCTGGATTAAAGACATTCATCCGGTCAGGGGGCATGGGTGTTTTCGGTTGGGACCGAGAGGGGGGCACCCCTTAGAGCGCGCGTATATAAATTTGATCCCATGCTATTTGAGGCTATAGCCTCCCTGTCGGTGTCAAAACCGGCGGATCTCGGGTAGGGGGTCCCGAACTGTGCGTCTAGGCAGATGGTAACAGGAGACAAGGGACACGATGTTTTTACCCAGGTTCGGGCCCTCTCGATGGAGGTAAAACCCTACTCCTGCTTGATTGATATTGATGATATGGGTAGTACAAGAGTGGATCTACCACGAGATCAAGGAGGCTAAACCCTAGAAGCTAGCCTATGGTATGATTGTTGTAATGGTTGTTCTGTCCTACGGACTAAAACCCTCCGGTTTATATAGACACCGGAGAGGGCTAGGGTTACACAGAGTCGGTTACAATGGTAGGAGATCTACATATCCGTATCGCCAAGCTTGCCTTCCACGCCAAGGAAAGTCCCATCCGGACACGGGACGGAGTCTTCAATCTTGTATCTTCGTAGTCTTGGAGTCCGGCGGACGATGATAGTCCGGCTGTCCGGACACCCCCTAGTCCAGGACTCCCTCAGTAGCCCCTGAACCTGTCTTCAATGACGATGAGTACGGCGCGCATAATGTTCGGCGTTGCAAGGCGGGTTCCTCCTCCGAATAATCCATAGAAGATTGTGAACACCAGGATAGTGTCCGGCTCTGCAAAATAATTTCCACATTCCATCGTAGAGAGAATATCATGTACACAGGTTCAATCTGCTGACGTATCTTGTAGCGTGACGTCACGCCACTACCAAGCCTTTACTTGAATCGTTTTTTATTACACCACCTCAGCGCGTTTAGCGAAGCGGTTTCCTTGGCACGTCTTGTCGAAGCAGAGATCGTGTTCCCCTTATTCCGGGATCCTCATCAATACAGACGTGGGTAACCCAACCGCGCCCGTCGCCACACCCCCTCTATCGAAGGCGAGTCCCGAACGGTCACGGAGACGGCTCTTGGTATTCTCCCTCTTTATAATAGGACCAAGGCTTGTTTCTTTTCTTCAATCCTCCATCGAGTCTTCTCCTCGCTCCAAGTTCCAACACCCAGAGCCCCAGATTTGTGTCCTTCGAACCTTCAACAATGTCCGGCTCCGACCTTCAGGGCCGGTGGATGCCCTCCTCCGTCACGGAGGAGGACGTGCTAAAGCTGCGAGAGGCCAAGTACCTGTCTTACGAGATTTCGCACAGGCTGCTCGCCGTAGGGCAGGCCATACCCACCCCCGAGCCCGGCGAGTACGTCGTCTTTGTATCCCACCTCCGTCGGGGTTTAGGCTTCCCGACGGATCCTTTCGTGAGAGGGCTCATGTTCTACTACGGGCTGGATTTCCATGACTTGGCTCCGGAGTCCATCCTCCATATTTCCGCATTTATTGTCGTCTGCGAAGCCTTCCTCCGCGTCACCCCCCACTTCGGCCTGTGGCTGAAGACCTTCAATGTGGAGCCGAAGATGATTGGGGGGCGTCAAGCAGAGTGCGGCGGAGCGGCCATAAGCAGGAGGGCTGATGCCCCGTGGCCCGAGGGCTCCTTCCAAGAGGAGCTCGACTTGTGCCAGCAGGAGTGGTTCTATATCACCGCTCCGAAGGGCAGCAAGAAGAAGCCGCCACCCATATTCCGCTCGGGACCTCCTCGACGACTGATGTCGTGGGTCAACCAAGGGCTCAACTGGGGCCGTCAAAAGACGTGCCCCTATTGCAGGGCCGGATTCGAGACCTCCAGGCGAGGGAGATCGATCTGGTCGTGGTGATGCAGGTTATGCTGATTAGGCGTCTCCTGCCCTGCAAACGCCGTCCTCTCCGGCCATGGGAGTTCAATCCGGAGGGACCACGGATTCTCCAACACTTTATGGGTACGACACCCGTGGAGATGTACAAGTTGTTCTTCGGATCACAGGCGGTGTGTCCGGAATTGACCGAGGATGCCGGCCTAAGCTGCAATCGCCCGGATACTCAAGTAAGTAGCTCAGTGTTTGGACATACCGTTTGTTTGCCTTTCTACAATTCGCCTTTTAACCCATTATCCTTCAACAGGAGTGGATAGAGCAAGCAAAGCTGATACGGTATCCGGCCCCCCTCCCAGAGACCGCGCCGGATCCCGTGCTGGTCCAGATGCTGGAGGTTGCACCTTCAGAAGAAGGCGGAGGGGAAAATAAGGGAGCTACCGCCTCACCCAAGGAGGCTCTTGAAAAAGGGGGGATCGAGAATCCCTCCCTCCAGGGGGAGAAGAGGACCGCATCTGGAGACCCAGAGGCCAAAGCCCCTAAGCGGGGGAAGAAGTCTTCACCAGAGGGTCCTGCGTCCGGGGAGGCCCCGGCCGCACAATCTCCCCTAAAGCATCAGCCCTCCAGCGAGCCGTGAGTAGAAAAAAGGGAGTTCGGTAACGAGAGACATACCTGTTTGTGCTTCTGAGGATAACCGAGTTTTTTACCTTGTAGTTCGGATCTCCGACCTTCTCAGATGAGCTCGTCTTCGGGGGATCTTCGTCCGGAGATGATGGAGAGCGAGACGCCTCCGTCTGCTGCACCATCGGAGAGGGTAGACGAGCCTGAAGTGTCGTCACGGAGGGTATCCCTGAACCCGGCGGAGTCGAAGAGTTCGGCACCGACTAGTGTTCGGCCGGGGGAGCTGAAGGATCTGCTTGAGAGGGCGTCCATCTCAGAAGATCACCGTGCATTGATGAGTACGGTGATTAGAAGGATTTCGTCCGCCGAAAGCGGATTGCATAATGCCGTCAGGAGTTTGCTGGCAGGGTTTGAGGTATGTAAAAATGACACTCCTTTTTGACAGTTTTGCACATAAAGTACGCCCTGTAATGATAGTAGCCCCTGAGACTCGGTAGGTTGTCGAAAGCGACAGCTTGCCGAGGATCAAAATCGCGGGTATTGAGTGTCGCCTTTCCTATGCAGGTGGCGAATAGTTCGGGGGCTAGCCGGACTAATGGATTTGCTGAATTAATGCGGCAACTCGATGTTGCGGATGTGGACATCGCGCTAATCAACAAGCGACTTAACGAGTCGCAAGGTAAATTGTTTCTCCGCAGTCACCTATTAAGGGAGCCAAAGCCCACCTCTTACAATATTTATGCTTGACGCAGATGGTGCTGCTACTGTGGAGAGCCTTCGGGCAGAACTTGCTCAAGCCAAGGAGCAAGCCAGAAGGAGTGATGCGGCTGCCTCGAGGGCGGCCGAGGAGTTAGAAGCCGAAAGGGCTGCACACTGCCGAAGCAGGGAAGAGATGGCCGAATTGGCCGTTAAATTGAAGGATGCTACAGACCACAATGAGGCTCTTAAAAAGGAGCGTCTATCGGAGCGAGAAGACCTGGGGGAAGGCCACCGCCGAAGCTAAGGATGCCCGTTCTGCAATGCGGGCTATTAAGGAGGAGCTGCGTCAGGCCGGAGTCATTGTGGCTAGCAAGCCTTTTCTGCTACGCCGCAGGTTTACGGATCCAAAGTTTGCCCAGCTTGGCCAGCTGTGGGGTCCGGAGGATCCATATATGGACTTAGTGGCGAGTGCGGCGGATGCCGTTGTGCACTTCCGAAGTCAGAAGGATCACAAGACGGAAGAGCTATTTTGGTCTCAATTCCATAGTCCGGATCGTTCACTTCCGCTGACCGATCGGTTGGCCGAATGGGCTGAGCTGAATAGGTTCTCCGGACTTGCCATGACGGATATTGTGACTCATGTCTGGCCGGAGAGGCCCAAGCCGACGAGCTATTTTGGCTTATTGCAGCAGTTTCTTGGGGCGGTGCCGCATATTAAGGCGATAAAGCGGTCGGCCTGCATAGAGGGTGCGCTGATGGCCCTTGCCCGTGTGAAGACACATTGGACAGAGATGGATTCCACCGCTGTTGCAACCCAGGGTTCGGACGAAAGCCGGTTAACCGCCGAGCACTATTTTGGGGAAGTTATGCGTTGTGCCCGTGTAATAGAGTCATAGTGCTCGAAAAATGTCACGTTCGAATGAACGTTTTATTTTGTAAAACAATGGTTATGATGTAATCGCTTTTTATACTTGTGCGTTCAAGTATTGGAATATCTCCTATGCGGCCGTTTATGTATACGTGTGTATAACCTGAAAGATGGCAGTCGTCGGCTTCAGCCCCCACGCACAAGGTGTGGGGGTGTTCGCAAAAAATAGCGCATTTTTCACACTTAATCCGACATCTCGGTCCTGTTAAGGAGGTGGTAGCGTAGCAAACGAGGCAACCGGACTATGATGCTTTATCACTTTCACTTAGCCATTGGAGTTCGAGGGTGGGACTACGATATAGCCCCTGGGGGCACCGCGCTCTCCGAATTTGGGGCGCGTGTGCCTGACCGGGAAATGGTCCTTCGTCAAAGCGGAGGAATTCTAAACATTCCGGTGGTCGATCGAGTGGTTGACCAGTCTCTCGCTGTATCATGACAGTCAGTTTTCGGCTTTCTCTACTGAGGTGCTCACCCAGCCGAACTGGGGCACAATCGCAGTAGTTCTCCTGGTGCCGCGTTAGCCGATGATATGGAACGTAAGGCAGCAAAACACAAGAGCCGGGCAAACCCAACATTTGACCAAAGACATGATTCGGAGCTGATGCATATAAGGCCTAACTCGAGACGCCGAACACTCCCTAAGGTGTTCGGTCTTTATAATAATGGGCAGAACAATGCCCTAAGCCCCTAGTGTCCAGGTACGGGCGAGGTCCTCTGACGCGGCCGATGCCAAAACATCAGTCTCCACTCTGGTTATAATGAAAAACCAGGGGATTATAGCAACAAGAGACAGTAAAAAAGGTTTACGCAGGGTCTTAATCTGAAAAGAATCCTTGCGACGGGTCCCTACTGCACGTCTGCGCCTGTGTCTCCGTTGTGCCGTTATCCTGGACGGGTATGCACGTTGTTCATCTGTAAAAGGAGAGGAACTTAGTTTGAAAGGAAATCGTGCGAAAAAGTGCATGAAAAATATTAGTAAATGAATAAAGCGGAGTTTATATTAGCTCATTATTGCTTATACGCACAGCCCCTTGTGAAGGGGTGTGCGGCTAGGGAGCCCCTAGCTTATTTATGCTGGACTCGTCTAGCCGTGTCCGGGGTCTTTGAATGACCCTCTTAATGAAATGATGCCATGTGGACCGGGCATTTTAAGTGTAAGAGACGCGTAATGTGGTATGGCGTTAAAGCGGACAAAAGCTTCACGTCCCAATAGTGCTTGATAGCTACTTTTGAATGGGGCGACATGAAAGATTAGTTTTTCGCGTCGGAAGTTGTTCGGTGACCCGAACACAACTTCTAGTAATAAGGAGCCTGTGCACTTGGCGTAAGGGCCTGGCGTCACTCCTTTAAAGGAAGTGCGGCTTTGTCGAATTTTAGTAAGGTCCATCCCCAACTTGCAGATTGTGTTCGGATATAGCAGGTTTAAATCGCTGCCGCCGTCCATCAGGACTTGTGTAAATTGTAGTCCGTCGATTATAGGATCCAATATCAGAGCAGTCCATCCTGCATTTCGAACACTTCTGGAATAATCCAGGTGGTCAAGAGTGATTGGTTTGGACATCCAATCTCGAGGTTCCGCTGGGGTGGACCGTGCGAGACCCGTCTTAGCGGGTGCCGCATTGTTTTTCCGTATTATCACATGAAGTGAGTTTACTGCTTTGACTTCTTGTGGGAAAGTCTTTTGTTTTCCGGTGCCCTGCTGGTGGGGTTCATCGTCGTCTTCGCTTGGTGCGTCCAACCCCTTGTGTTCGGCGTTGAGTCGGTCGGACTCTTTGAAAACCCAACAATCTCGGTGGGTGTGGTTTGCAGGCCTTCCGGAGGTACTGTGGATTTGACATATCCGGTCCAAAATTTTGTTTAAGTTGGATAGCTCGTCACTGTTGTCCTTAAGAGGCAGTGTTTTGTTGTTTGGCCGTGAGCTTTTGAATCCGGCGTTGACCGCCGTGTTCTTTGGGCTTTTCTCTTTATTCCGGCTGATCTTTTCTGCGCCATGATTTTCCGTTTCCATCTCTGATCTCGGATGTACTTGGGTCGCTGGTGCTGCATCTTGCTAGCCAGCTGTCCTCCCCTACGCAAAAGCGGGTCATGAGGCTTGTTAGCGCGGACATTGTCCTTGGCTTCTCTTGGCCGAGGTGTCTGGCGAGCCATTCCTCTCGGACGTTGTGTTTAAAAGCTGCTAAGGCTTCGGCGTCCGGACAGTTGACTATTTGGTTCTTTTTAGTAAGGAACCTGTTCCAGAATTTGCGCGCTGACTCTCCGGGCTGTTGAGTTATATGACTTAGATCGTCTGCATCCGGAGGTCGGACATAAGTTCCTTGAAAATTTGCTCTAAACGCGTCCTCAAGCTCTTCCCAACTTCCAACAGTGTTTTCTGGGAGGCTTTTGAGCCAATGACGGGCTGGCCCTTTGAGCTTGAGGGGTAAATATTTTATGGCGTGGAGATCATCTCCTCTAGCCATGTGTATGTGTAGTATATAATCCTCTATCCAGACTCCAGGGTCTGTTGTTCCGTCGTAAGCCTCTATGTTTATGGGTTTAAACCCTGCTGGGAATTCATGATCCAGCACCTCATTGGTGAAACATAGTGGGTGTGCGGCGCCCCTGTATTTGGGTGTACCGCTGTCTTCGGACACTTGGCGTGTTGTGTTGCTTCCTGGGGCCCTCTTTTTTGGCCCGTAAATGGACCTGGCTGGGCCATCTGTTTTCCCAGGAGCATGAGTCGGCTTGTGTGCGGTGCCGCTTGTAGTTTTTGGCCTATCATCTGGCCGTCTATCCGGCCAGGCGGCCTCTTTGTTTTTTGACTGCGGGGGCTCTATGGCTTCCTCGTCAAATTCTGGCAGCAGCTTGCGCTTTGGGTAGCTCTTTGATTGGTGTCCATTGCCGTATTTCACTGCGGTTTTGAGCACTTTGCTCCACCTCATTCTGAGTATGTCTTCCGCTGTTTTGAGCTTCCATTTTTGCTTCTCCAGACTTCTTGCAGTGGTGATGAGTCTTTTGCGAAGGCTCTTATTCTTCGGTGGTATGTCCGGCGTGAGGTCGTCTGGACTATTGGTTTCGCCGGGCATTGATTGATTATCCGATTTGTCCTGTTCGGACGGTTGCTTGGCTGCATGTTCATCATCCACCGGTTTGCCCTGCTCCATTGCTGTGTCATTAGGAGCGCTGTTGTTGTCGAGGCGGGACTTAGGGCGGCGTCTGCGTCGCCGTTTTGGTTGTTTATCGGCGGGATTATCCTTTGCCGCGCCCCGTTGGTCCTCGTTATCGCTTCCTTTTGGGGTATCCACCATATATACATCATGGGTTGGGGTAGCCTTCCAGTGCTCTGTGAGCGCTGGTTCTTGATCGTCTCCGGCATCGTCGTCCATACCGTCGATGTCTTCGGAGTCGTAGTCTAGCATGTCAGTTAGATCGTCGACAGTGGCTACAAAGTGGGTGGTGGGTGGGCTTTGAATTTCTTCGTCGTCCGCATCCCAACCATCCTGGCCATAATCCGGCCAGGGCTCTCCGGATAGCGAGAGATGCTTTAGCGAATTTAGGATGTCGCCAAAGGGTGAGTGCTGAAAGATGTCCGCGGCGGTGAACTCCATGATCGGCGCCCAATCGGATTCGATTGGCAGGGGCGCAGGAGGTTCGGAGCCCGGCAGGGAGTCCGGCACCTCGGAGTCACGAGCTTTATAAGGGACAAGGCCAGTGATCGGCTCCATCGCCGTGGGAGTCGCAGCTCTCGAGGAGGTGTCCAGCCACCCGTCCTCGATCTGCCCGATCGGCTCCGGACTTCGGGTCGGAGCGGATTCGTGTGCTGTCCGGCGCTGTCCGGCGGCAGAGTTAGATCCTGCCCATCGTGACAGTGTGGCACGCACGGCTGTGGCTCGGATCCATCAAAGATCAAGTCTCCGCGGATATCCGCCGTGAAGTTTAGGCTTTCAAATCTGACCTAATGGTGGACGAGTGTGCCGATGTAAAGGGGAGGAGCACGAAGGTTGCGGTGCCGTGGAGAAGTCTATTTTGTGGTGGGGATAGAAAATGGGGAGTATTCAGGTGTACTACTCTGGGTGCCGGGGTGGGGCTGGCTGGGTAGGGTGAAGCTGAAGTTACAAAAATAGTCCCCTACCAAGCGTCTTCCGTAGGCCTGTTCCAAAGGCTATGATGGTAACTTCCCACTGCTCGAATCAGGGTCGCGGGAGATTTTCCCACCGACCTCAAAATTTTGTGACACTGGACTCCTCGTGTGGCGTGTTGAGTGATTCGGCTAAGCAACTAGCGAGTAGTAGTAGTAAACTCTGCATATTAGGTTTGACTGAAGTCAAACTTCCTAAAGTTTGACCAAGATTATATAAAAATATAAACATTTACCATAACAAATATGTATGATGTGGAAGTACATTCAATAATGAATCTAATGGTATTTATTTGTTATTGTAGATGTTAATATTTTTTGTTATAAGCTTTCTGAGAGTTTACAAAACTTGACTTTGACCAATGCTAATACGCGGACTTAAATAAAAACGGAGGAAGTACACATTTGTTTTCTTAGTTTGTAGTGAACTAATCATTTGTTAAAATTGTGAAATAAATATATTAGGCTATTGACTTCGAATGTAATGGTCTATACAATTCAATTGTTACAATCATTGTCGAATCCCAAGATGTATACAAGGTCTATAGTACTTCACAACATTCTCAAACTCACATAATCCCAGTCAAATGAGAATCTAAATGCATTTCATAGTTATTACTTTGTAGGATGCAACAAAAATAACCAAAACTCTACATCAGCCATTATAGAAGCAACATTTTGACATATCCCATTGTGTGAATGAAACATGAAGAGAGAGCTTTTGAATATGGAGCAGATAGGGCGGGAAAGATTGTATGTATGTGGACGAGAGAGTAGGAGACAAACCTAACGAGACAGAGAGAGAGAGGGAGAGAAAGAGAAAGAGAGAGGAAGAAGTTAGGTCTGTGAGAAAGATGGAGACATGTAATATACGTGAGATGCGTGTGCATCTGGATTCTGTATATGTGGAAGGAGAAGAGACAACATGTTTGATGAGAGAGCTGGAAAAACATGGACGAGAGGGGAAGGATCTCATGGGTTGAGGGATTAACAATTTTGTGCGGGGGAGAGAGGGATTGGTAATTTTGTGCAAGAGAGAGAGATAGGGTGGGGGGAGGAGTCAGTCAGCCGTCGTCACATCACCCTCCTTCCAAATGACCCCGCATTCTCTTGCGCGGTGTGGTCGCCGTCTTCGATCTTCTCAATGCCCTCTTTGAAGATTGAGGTGTTGTGCATGTTGGGGTGCAAAGAAGCACAAGCGAGAGTGGTCGCAGTATAACCTTGGATGGGGATGAATTATGTCCTCGGGGGAGTGTGTGTGTGTTGTGCTGTGTGTGTGTGTGTGCGTGTGTGTGTGTGTGTGCGTGCGTGGGCGTGCGCGCGTGTGTGTGTCAGATATAGAGCGAAAACAAACCTAAGGAGAGAAATGGGTATTCACGAAGAGATTTGTGCGGGCCTTGAGGTGGGCAGGGGCCGAGTGAGGGTGTCAAAATGTGCGCGTTGATGCATGTGTTGCATGCGATCGTGCGAGGGACGATGAATCGAGAGAGATGGTTGTTGTGTTACAGATGCTCCTCTCTCTCTGTCTCTCTCTGTCTCTCTCTCTCTCTCTCTCACACACACACAAGTAAACTAGAAGACCGTTCTCTCATGTATACACAACGTATCGGCATCTGTCTATGTCTCACTCATGCATGATCATTTGCACATTCACACCTCTCTATGTCTGTACCACACACACACCGTCTCCACATTGCCCTTCCGCCACAACACACATATGGACACATACACACGTTCTCTCTCAGTCACACACACAAAATAAGTATTAAAAAAAACTAGGGCGCACCTAAAACGTCCAAATCCAAATAAACACAAACTGGAGCTAAATTCAAATATATGGAAATATTGCAGCGTCAAGAACTTTCCCAGGAAAAAAAAGTTGAGTAATATTCGAGGATTGTTTTCACACACACAAAAAGGTTCGGTGGATGTCCTTCGAGCGCGACACGGTGACGCACCGTTCGATCGACCGCGTGACCGCGGTTCACGCGCTTGCACAGGATTCCGTATCGTGGTTGTGGTACTAACTTCAAAAAAAAGCGCTGCCTAAGTCTAATGTTTACGTGTACTAGTACGGTTTTATTTTAAGTTTGACCAACCTTATATAAAACTAAAGTAAGCTCCCATACGCGCACTCATCAATATGCTGCCACCGCCGTTGCGCATGCCAGCGCCCGCCTGCTCCGGCCAACAATTTCTCGCCCATCACCGCCATGTCACCGCCATCCCTGTGCCATGAAGCCGAAGGCTCGCCCGCTCACGTCGTCTGCAGCCCTCCTCGCCATGCCGCCGTGCTGCCAAGCATGCGAGCAGTTGGTGGAGCCGCGTCTATGCACGCAACATACAAAGAGGAGGACGAGCGCGTGCTCCAGCACGCCGGCGAGGAGGAACTAGCGTGTCATTGTCGTCTCCGCCCGCGCGGAGGAGGCGCGCATGGTGGCTGTCGCGCCGAAGCTGGTCGCGCGCGCGTCGAGCCTGCAAACCGGGTGCGGACGTGAAATCTACCTTCGAGACCTTGAATGCCACGTGGATCCTGCAATCTGAAGGAGCAATTTGGGTCAGTCGACTCATGTGAGCCGTTTGATGCAACATGGATGGCTAGAAGGGATTCTTCCACCTCTTCTGCCGTCTTCTTCCTTCGCTCCGTCGAACTTCTTTCACAAATCGACTGACCCAAATTATACTACTAGTATGAACGTATTAAGTACAGTAGGAACACGAAGATACGAGCAGTAGTACCAACTGCAAGAAGAACAGTAGTAAGACATAGTACTAGTACTACTCTACGTACTAAGAGTTCAAATAACGAGAAAGAATATAAACATAGTTCTATTGGGGCCTTAGCACAACACACCCTTGAAAATAAACTAAGCAACTAGTCCGCTTGACACTGCAGTAGAACCAGCATGAGCGACGGCACTGCCACCTACTCGGAGTCCGAGTCCACGTCCTCGACTTTGTCCTCGTCCCTCTTCCTATTCCTCTTCGCTGACACTTCTTTGCTTGAACCGGGCACTGGGCTCTGCTTCTTCATCCAACCCATGTAGATATTTAAACAAAGGTAGGCATCTGTTGCTGCGTACAGGATGTGATCTTCATCTAATGTCTTCGACTCCCATGCATGATGAAACTTGTGATGAGGTTTCTTCAGTTTAGCGTACGAAGGATCAATCATGGCTGCTGCTAGGGTCCGCATTGAAGGTTGAGAGGAGGACACCAGGCTTGCCTTCTGGGGATCGAAGGGCTAGCCTACAACGAGACCTATCCGACGCAGGACATCCCTGTCATTCTTAAAGCCTATAGTAACGAATTTCACTCTTTTGTCCTTGAGGAAGTTCTTAAAATCCTGGCACTCAACGTCGGCATGGCATATGTGGTAGACCAAGCAAACGTCATGTATGCAAACCTGGATCACGGCAGGCTTCTTCCTCTCTTCGTCCTTTAGATCCTTCTCTCATCCCAGGACTGTGGTGTACTCAACATCTAGCCCAGTGACCCACTCATCCGTTGAACTGTTGAACATGCGTAGGAAGCGAGCAAGCCATGCTTTCACTGTCGCGGATCCACATGTGTAGACAACAATGAACTGATCGCCGGTGATGGCTCTAACCTGGTACTCAGCGGCGACCATGGAGATTTGGGAGGCCATGGATTTTGGAGGAGGGTTAGGAGAAGTTGAACTGTTGTACCCCGCAAAAACTGGGAGCGAACTAATGTGAAAGGACGGGACGACTGGGAGCGAACTGTTGTGAGGTAGAAGACGGGGACGAGTAGGGCGTGTGAACGGCGTGGGGTTGCTGGCTTGCCCGGTGGATAAACGGCTGCAAGCCCCCAAAGAGTTCTCGAGAACTATGCGGGACCCACTAGATGTCATGTCTACTAGACCCATATCGTAGGCCTGACGGTATAGCTTCTGCCTGTTCGCAAGCCATGCCGGCGCGTGGATGTAACTTCACTTAATTCCGTCAACCATCGCGCCTCCCACGACTTTCGCCTCCCTCGCGCGGTCGCGCCCTTTGAGACTTCGACCGGTTATAAATGAGCAATTTTTTTGCCTACTCCGCATGCATGATACTCCCTCTGGTCCTTTTTACTCCCGTCAACCGTTTGCAAAGTGTTTGACCAAATATATACTTTTTTTGAACACCACCTTATATTAATTAACCAGCCACACCAGTACACTCATTCGATACAATATTCACCACACAGGGCGGTACGTTATTTACAAGAATACCATCTAATCTATTGTCGAAGCTATACTTAGCGATTAAGTGTGCCACCTTATTGGCCGAACGGCTAATCTTTGACAATTGAAGATTGTTGATCAACTTCGAGATGCTCAATGCTTTCATCTTCAGGTCTCGCATAGCAGACCTGTCAGTCCCCGGATGCAAGCGACGCTACCACAAAAGCGCAATCACTCTCTAAAATTACAGGATTATGAAGAGAAATACCTATGTAGAGACTGGCAATGCAAGCCCTAAGCTCCGCTTCCTCCATGCTTTGACAGGCATCAATGAAATCCCACGACCAAATTTATACTAAAAATATCAACATCTACAATACTGATTATAATGAGTATAAGAACTACGTTTTATAATGAGTGTAAAAATATTGATTTGACATTGTGAATGTTGATACTCCCTCCGTCTAGGTGAGTAAGTCATCTTAGGCTGTGCACCGTGACCAAGGAGGGGAAAACGAGAGACATTAATGTTTATTTGCTAATTAAATATTATTGCATGCAATGAACTAACCACTGCATGTCATGTTTGATAGTCTCAGGTCATTAAAAGCATGCACACCCTCATCTCTTATTGGTTGATATGTCAAGAAACAAGAAACGAGGTAGAAGTTAGTGCACCGCACCTACATGTTTTGGGATTATTTGGTTTTCGTAAGATGACTTACACACCTAGCTATTAGAGTACCACTACCTCCCTTCTAGTTTAAAGGGCTCGACTCAAAAATTTCACCTACTCTTAGCAAGATAGTTGAGGCGGTGGAATAGTTTTTGAAGTCTGCAAAAGTACTCAACTAATGCTGTCGTTCTTCACAAAAAAAATATGTTTACCAATGCATGCATGAACACTAGTTACTCTAACCCCCCTCTCTTCTTTAATTCTTTGCCACATCAGCATGTTTGCTATTCCCGTGTGCATGATACCAGCTAAGATACCACCATTATGGCCAGCCTTAATCATCGCATGCAATAATTTAGTGCACCTTGAAATATTAACATGTGTGGGGTGCATATGTTTTTAGTGACTTGAGACTATACCTAGCCAGGCATGCAAGATGACTTATTATGCACCGTTCCCCATACCTGCAGGAAGCCCGTTTGTCTCCAAATCTTTTCCTCTCCATGTGTGGAAACAATATGCCTGCCAAACTCTCCTTCTCCCTCCGGCGGTCCCACCACTCCACCTCGTGTGAAAAAATCTGCATGCATGACTCTCCTCCCCCCACGCTCGTCCAATCCGTTGTGACCAGCAATATTTCCACCCCTTCGCTCCCCCCGTAATTTACTCCAACAAATATGCCCACGTAGCTTTTACTTAACTTCAGGTGCATTGGGTCACTGACATACGGGCCTAGCAGTGTACTGGCCCACATGTCAGTGACGCAACTGGACTTGTAGTTAAGTCAGTGCAGCTCAGTCCATATCTTACATAGGTGTGCCATTGCTCGCTATAAATATTGCACCTCCCATGACATCGCTATCTCCTCCCCCTCACGTTCACGTTCATCACTATCTCCCCCCCTCCCTCTCACGTCGACCACCATGGCATCGCCCCTCCCAAGCCCTAGGAGCCCCTCGCTGCACCGCGCGAACGGTCACGCGTCGCTGTTCCGTTCCTCGCCGCCACTAGTCGAGGAGGACGCGTCGGTGTTCCGCTCCTCGACGCGACGCGACGCGTCGCCGTTCTGTTCCTCGCTGCCACTAGTCGAGGAGGATGCATCGGCGTTCCGCTCCTCGCTGCGACGCGTGGAGGTGGATGCGTCGGCGTTCCCAATCTCGCCAGCATGCGCATCGGAGGACGCGTCGGCTCCCCACTACGAGGAGAACGCTGTGCCGCCCGCCGAGCCCCCCAGCCTTGATGAGCTTTGGAAAGTAATGGATGTCGCCTTATGGGAGGCTTTGCCTCCAGCAGTGTGCGCCAGAATAGAGGCGGAGAATAAGGCCGAGGACAAGAAGCACACCGCGCAACAAGCTTTATGGGAGATCTATGTCGCGTCCGAGAGAGTCAAGCAATTGGTTCTTTGGCAGAAGGCTCGTGCGAGGTCCGTGAGGGTGGCAGAGGACGCCCGTGCCGACGCCCTGAGTGTAGTCGGGCCCAAGCACCTCATCTATGCTTGGCGGTACATGGACCGGGTGCACGCTTCCATCCAGGAGGAGTACCTGTTGGCGCCGGATCACCATACCGGTGAGATCGCGCTTGCTCGCCGGCAAGCAGCCAATCAGCACCTCGCGAGTTGCAAGGCTGAGGAAGAGGCGTTGTGTCGGCGCGCTGGGAAACGGCTGCGCACCAGGGCACTCATGGCGCGCCGCAAGTGCTCCTGTAAGCGCCATGGCTTTTAGGAGGAGTATAATTTTTGTTACGTAAGACGATCTCATCAGTTTTGGGAAGCAAATGATAAATCCCGAACTTTCAGGAATTTTTACCGTCCTTAATTAAGTATGTAAAAGGGAAAGTTTGGAAACATTGTGTATTCTTACGCATTTTGCAAGTACGTGCATGTAGCACAAACTTTACAATATACTATCGGACTACATGTCTCTCTCGATATATGCTTGCAGACTGTGCTATTCCCTCCGTCCAGGTCAATAAGTCATCTTTGGTTGTGCACGGTGACCAAGAAGAAGGGAAGACTTGTACACCTAGACGGAGGGAGTACTACTATTACTTATGTATGTGCAAATGCACGTTTTAACATTACGATGCGGTTTTTGTAAAAGTAGAAAAACAACACTAGTCAAGCTTGTGAAACGATTCAATGCAAAAGAAATGCAGAAATGCTCGTTTGATTGTTTACTTTTAGCTTCCTTCTCTGTGGTTATTTCTCTGTCGTACTTTGTACGGAGTATCTCACTGGTTGGAAAGGCATGCAAATTCCCAAACCGCTTCCTACACCCTGTATCGAATTTTTTGCCTAACAAGTTGTGCCGTGCAATTGGAATTCCAACTTGAGTACTACAACTACTAGGAGTACCAGGGGCCAGTTCTTTTAGGCTTCTAGATTAGTAATCCCATAACTACTACCTCCGTCCTGGTTTATTGGTCCCCATTGTAATCTGTGTCAAAGTTTGATCATAAATTTAACTAATGAAATGTTAGTGCATGTCACATGCACTACTCCATCCGTCTAGGTGAGTAAGTCATCTTAGGCTTTGCACCGTGACCAAGGAGGAGGAGAAAACGAGAAATGTTAATGTTTATTTGCTAATTAATAGTATTGCATGCAATGAACTAACCACTGCATGTCGTGTTTGATATCTCAAGTCATTAAAAGCATGCACACTCTTTATTTCTTATTGGTTGATATTTCAAGAAACAAGAAACGAGGTAGAAGTTAATGCATCGCGCCTAAGTGTTTTGGGATTATTTGGTTTTCGTAAGATGACTTACACATCTATATGCACCACACCTAAGTGTTTTGAGTAACATTTTATCAGTTAAATCTTTGGTCAAAATTTAGCAAAAATTACAATGGTGAGGAATAAACCAGGACGGAGTAGTAGTTTAGAAGCCCAAATAAATGAATGAGGCGCCTTATTGTTACTCTCCACTGTGCCTAGTCTTGTGGGAAAAGCTGGGGAAGCCGCCAAAAGAACTGGCCCTAGGAAGCTAGGGATTGATGCGTCTCCAACGTATCTACTTTTCCAAACACTTTTGCCCTTGTTTTGGACTCTAACTTGCATGATTTGAATGAAACTAACCCGGACTGATGCTGTTTTCAGCAGAACTACCATGATGTTGTTTTATGTGTAGAAAAGAAAAGTTCTCGGAATGTCCTGGAAATCAATGGAGGCACTTTTCAGATTTAATAAGAATTTTTGGCGAAAGAATTAGTGCCAGGGGCCCACAGCCTGTCCACGAGACAGGGGGCGCCCCCCCTAGGGCGTGCCCCCCTATCTTGTGGGCCCCCTGGACACCCTCCGACCTCAACTCCAACTCCTTATATACCGTCTCGGGGAGAAAAAAATCAAGGAGAAAGTTTCATCGCGTTTCACGACACGGAGCCACCGCCAAGCCCTAATCTCTCTCTGGAGGGCTGATCTGGAGTCCGTTCGGGGATCCGAAGAGGGGGATTCGTCGCCGTCGTCATCATCAACCATCCTCCATCACCAATTTCATGATGCTCACCACCGTGCGTGAGTAATTCCATCGTAGGCTTGCTGGACGGTGATGGGTTGGATGAGATTTATCATGTAATCAAGTTAGTTTTGTTAGGGTTTGATCCCTAGTATCCACTATGTTCTGAGATTGATGTTGCTATGACTTTCTATGCTTAATGCTTGTCACTAGGGCCCGAGTGCCATGATTTCAGATCTGAACCTATTATGTTTTCATGAATATATGTGTGTTCTTGATCCTATCTTGCAAGTCTATAGTCGCCTACTATGTGTTATGATCCGGCAACCCCGAAGTGACAATAATCGGAACCACTCCCGGTGATGACCATAGTTTGAGGAGTTCATGTATTCACTATGTGCTAATGCTTTGTTCTGATTCTCTATTAAAAGGAGGCCTTAATATCCCTTAGTTTCCAATAGGACCCCGCTGCCACGGGAGGGTAGGACAAAAGATGTCATGCAAGTTCTTTTCCATAAGCACGTATGACTATATACGGAATACATGCCTACATTACATTGATGAATTGGAGCTAGTTCTGTGTCACCCTATGTTATGACTGTTACATGACGAACCACATCCGACATAATTATCCATCACCAATCCGGTGCCTACGCGTTTTCCATATACTGGTTCTCGCTTATTTACTTTTCCGTTGCTACTGTTACAACTACTACAAAAACCCAAAAACATTTATCTTTGCTTTTGCTACCGTTACAATTATTATCATACCACTTTTGCTACTAAACACTTTGCTGCAGATACTAAGTTATCCAGGTGTGGTTGAATTGACAACTCAACTGCTAATACTCAAGAATATTCTTTGGCTCCCCTTGTGTCGAATCAATAAATTTGGGTTGAATACTCTACCCTCGAAAGCTGTTGCGATCCCCTATACTTGTGGGTTATTAAGACTAATTTCTGGCGCCGTTGCCGGGGAGCATATCTATATTCTCTGAGTCACTTGGGATTTATATTTGTTGATCACTATGAAGAACTTGAAATACGATCGAACTACTATTTTCCCCTCAACTACGAGGGGAGGTAAGGAACTGCCATCTAGCCCTGCACTAGATTCTCCTTCTGTTATCAGTAGGCTTGATACACCTAAACCTACTACTGCTATGAATTCTGATATGTCGCATGTTATTGATGATGCCACTTCTGCTATGCATGATGAAACTACTTCTGTGCGTGATACTACTTTGCCATTGGGTGAATTTCTTGATGAACAACTTGCTAGATTTAGGGGGAATGTAATTACTGAAGATCCTACTAATGATGGTAGTGATGATGAAGGTCCCCCCAATGATTATGTATTACCTGTTGTTCCTAAGGGTTATGTTATGCATGAAATAGCTGCTATGGAAATTCTTGCTTGCAATGATAGAAATGATCTTAAGAAATTATTAGCTAAATGGAAGCAGCAGTTTCTTAATGTTAGAATGAAACCCGATCCTGCTTTTGCTACTTCACCTATTTGTGTTACTGATAAGGATTATGAATTCCCTGTTGATCCTGATATTATTACTTTAGTTGAATCTGATCCTTTTTATGGCCTTGAATCTGAAACTGTTGTGGCACATCTTACCAAGTTGAATGATATAGCCACCCTGTTTACTAATGATGAGAAGTCTCGCTATTTATATATCCTTAAGATATTTCCATTCTCATTAAAGGGTGATGCTAAGACTTGGTATAATTCTCTTGCTCCTGGTTGTGTGCGTAGTCCCCAGGATATGATTTATTACTTCTCTGCTAAATATTTCCCTGCTCATAAGAAACAAGCTGCTTTGCGGGAAATATATAATTTTGTGCAAATCAAAAAAGAGAGTCTCCCACAAGCTTGGGGGAGGCTTCTCCGGTTACTTAATGCTTTGCGTGATCATCCTCTTAAGAAAAATGAAATACTTGATATCTTTTATAATGGACTAACCGATGGTTCCAAGGACTACTTGGATAGTTGTGCTGGTTGTGTTTTCAGGGAAAGAGCAGTCGACGAAGCTGAAATACTATTGAATAATATGTTGACTAATGAAAATAATTGGACTCTTCCTGAGCCAGTTCCTGAAGTAATTCCTGAACCAATTGAGCCAACTCCTGAGCCTATTCCTAAACCCACTCTGAAGAAGAGAGGTGTTTTATTTCTCAGTCCTGAAGATATGCAAGAGGCAAAGAAATCAATGAAAGAAAAAGGTATTAAAGCTGAAGATGTTAAGAATTTACCTCCTATTGAAGAAATACATGGTCTTCATTTACCGCCCGAAGAACCACATTGTCTTGATAACCCGTCACAGGTAGTAAAGGTAAATTCTCTCTATAGATATGATAAAGTTGAAGTACCCTCTACTAAATTTCATAGCCCATGGTTAGATGAATTTTATGACTTTATGGCTAGACAAGAAAGTTTTAATGCTTATGTTGGTAGAGAGTTAAAGAATAATGCTTTCGAGATAGGACGCGTAGGTGATAATCTGGCTAGAGTTAAAATGAACTTCACCACGTTAGCAAATATGCTTCTATGGTTGCTACTCAAGCTGAGCAAGTACTTAAAGCTCAAAATGATTTGCTTGATGAATTGAATAATAAAAATAACTTTGTTGTTAGAGTGGCTACTAGAACTGGTAGAATGACTCAGGAACCTTTGTATCCTGAAGGCCACCCTAAGAGAATTGAGCAAGATTCTCAGAGAAATAATTTAGAGGCACCTGGTTCTTCTAAAAAGAAGAAAAAGAAAAATGATAGGACTTTGCATGCTTCTAGTGAACCTACTGTAGACACACCTGAGAATCCCAATGATATTTCTATTTCTGATGTTGAGACACAATTAGGTGATGAACATGAACCTAGTGATAATTTTAATGATAATGTTCATGTTGATGCTCAACCTAGCAAAGACAATGATGCAGAGATTGAACCTGCTGTTGATCTTGATAACCCACAATCAAAGAATCAACGTTATGATAAGAGAGATTTTGTTGCTAGGAAGCACGATAAAGAAAGAGAACCATGGGTTCCGAAACCCATGCCCTTTCCTCCTAAACCATCCAAGTCAAAGGATGATGAGGATTTTGAGCGCTTTGCTGAAATGATTAGACCTATTTTCTTACGTATGCGCTTAACTGATATGCTTAAAGTAAATCCTTATGCTAAGTATATGAAGGATATCATCACAAATAAAAGGAAGATACCGGAAGCTGAAATTTCCACCATGCTTGCTAATTACACTTTTAAGGGTGGAATACCAAAGAAACTTGGAGATCCGGGTGTACCACCTATACCATGCTCTATTAAAAGAAATTATGTTAGAACTGCTTTATGTGATCTTGGAGCTGGTGTTAGTGTTATGCCTCTCTCTTATAAAGTAGACTTGAATTGAATAAGTTGACACCTACTGAAATATCTTTGCAAATGGCTGATAAATCAACTGCTATACCTGTCGGTATTTGTGAGGATGTGCCTATTGTGGTTGCAAATGTCACTATCTTAACGGACTTTGTTATTCTTGATATTCCCAAGGACGATAGTATGTCTATTATCCTTGGTAGGCCTTTTCTTAATACTGCAGGGGCTGTTATTGATTGCAACAAAGGCAATGTCACTTTTCATGTTAATGGTAATGAGCATACGGTACATTTTCTGAGGAAACAATCTCAAGTTCATAGCATCAATTCTATTGAAAAAGTTCCAACTATCATTTTTGGAGGATTTGAATTTCCTCTCCCTACTGTCAAGAAAAAGTATGATATTCTTATTGTTGGGGATTTTCATATCCCCGTTGAGGTAACTTAGTGTTATTCGAAATTTCTCCGGTTCCGTGTTATTCAGAATGAGTTTGTTAACAAGACTTGATTAACCTTGTTAGTGGGTTCATTTTGATGATCACGAGATGGATGAAACTAGAAGGCACAACCTTCTATACCCTTCTTTTTACTTTCTGTTATTTAGAATAAATAAAGCAAAAATAGCATTATCCGTCTGTTTTCTGAATTATCTGTGCATTAAAAAATAGTCCGAAAATAAAAGTGCTCCAAATGCCCTGCAAATTTAGTATGATTTTTTCTGGAATATTTGAGGATTTTAGGCACTGAAAACACTGCAGGAGGGGCAATCACCAGGTCATGAGAGAGGAGGGTGCGCCCCCCCCCTGTAGGGCATGCCCCCTGTCTCGTGGGCCCCTGGTGGCTCCCCTCCACTTATGCTAGCACCCACACACTTCATGTTCTACCCAAAAAAATCCCCATCCAGCTTAACCCCGAGTTCTAGCTAGTTTTGCTGCGATTTTTGATCTCTTAGCTCAAAGCTCCATTCACAAAACTGCTTTGGGAGATTGTTGCTTGGTATGTGACTCCTCCATTGGTCCAATTACTTTTGTTCTAGTGCTTTCTTCATTGAAATTTTTTGCTGCATAAGTGACCATGTTCTTGAGCTTGCATGTTAAATTTTTTAGGTCCCAAGCAATTCCAATGCATGATATAGGCTCTAGGCACTTGTAGGAGTAGTTGCTATCAATCTTGTTTAGTTTTATTCACTTTTATTTTGAAGTTACTAAAATTTCAGAAACTTTCAGAAAAAGAAATATGCTTAGAAGAATGTACCAAGGTGGCTCCTCGGCAAAGAAAGGGCCAAGGATTGCTATACGAGAACAAGATGTTAATTTGCCGAGGGACGCGAATGTACGGGCTTGTGAGTGGCCATCCGATGATTTTATGGTCGAAGCAGGCTTCAAGGAGGAATTTGACGCGTATGTGCGTAACGCCGAGCTGGAGGACTTCTTACAAGATAAGTGTGCTCAATATTATCAATTGACTGATTCCTTTGTGCGTAGGTTTGAATATATTTATGCGCGTAATTCTCCTAGTGTTATGTTTGATATTTATGATACATCTTATACCATGGATTTAGAGGATTTCACAACTGCTTGAAAACTCCCGCAGTGGGGTAATGTTAATGATCCTCCCAAATCTGAAGTTAGAGATTTTCTTGCTAGTATTACTGTGGGAGAATCTAGGGACGTAACACAAGCTACCATAGGGAGCATTCATTTTCCTGCTATACATTACTTTGCTCTCTTTATTGGTAGATGCATTAACGGTAAGGACGAAGTATGTCACATGTGTGCCCCTGATCTTTGTGTCCTCAAGAGTGCTGTGTCAGGTTATAGAGGTTATAACTTGGGGTCAATAGTTGCACGTAGGTTGCAGAATAATAGTAGAAGGGGAGATTTCTTTGGAGGAATGTATGCAACCCGTGTGGCTAATTTTCCTAATATAGCTCCACGAGAGGGGGATATGATTGTACCTCCTGTTTATTTGGATAAAGCAGCTATGTTTGATCATCATTTTCTTGAGAGGAATGAACAATTCCTCCATTATCGACTAACCTATAATAGACGCAACGTCGTCCCTGTTACTCTTCCTGCTCCCTACCTTTTTGATTATCAGGCAAAAGGAAGATATGTTGTCACCAAAGAAGAAGCAACTGAATATGAGAGGGGAATGGAGGAAGCTCGCCAACACGCTGCTGCTCAGGAGGCGGTCGCCTCTTCATCTCAGTACTACCCCAGCTATTCTTATGGATATCAGCCAGGCGGTAATTGGTATTAAACCAACTTAGGCCAAAAGCCTAAGTTTGGGGAAGTATGTATTTCTCATCGACGTTACATTCATGTTCACACACTAGTCGTCGGTGCTCACACTCTTTCATTGTATTATCCATGCTAGTTTAAATTTCTTTTTCTAGTTTTCTTCTTGTGTGTTTGCTAAACCTTTAGAAAAACCAAAAAAAATTAGTTAGTTTAATTTCCTTGCCTGTAGTAGAAATTAAAATGAAAACCCAAAAAGAGTTCTCGTTCTTCTTTTACTTGTTGGGAGCTTTCCCGTGTAAATAGTTTTATTTTCTTTTCTTTCTTTTGGGGGTCGAGAAGACCATATTGAAAATGCTTAGTGGCTCTTATATGCATGATTTCTTATTTAATTTAGAGCCCATATTACTTGTCTTCTCTCTTGAGTTGAATGCTTGCAGATTCCAGCTTAGTCCAATGCACGTGCACTCTTATTATTATACACATCGTTCGGTCATGCAAGTGAAAGGCAATAATGACGATATATAATGGACTTTTTAGGATGAGAAAAGTTGGTATGAACTCGACCTCTTTTGTTTTTGTAAATATGATGATTCATCGTTCCTGAGTCAGCTATTATGAAGTAAACATATTTGCAATGACATTTAGAGATCATTGTTGCTTGTGCCATGCTTGATTAGCTATGAGTTATAATGGTTTACCTTGCGTGCCAACATGCTATTAGAATGATTATGATGTGTTATGATGGGATGGTATCCTCCTTTGAATGTATTAAGTGACTCGACTTGGCACATGTTCACGCATGTAGTTGAATCAAATCAACATAGCCTTCATGATATTTTTGTTCACGGTAGATTATATCCTACTCATGCTTGTACTCGGTGTGAATTAATTTTAATGCATGATTACGACTGTTGTCGCTCTCTCAGTTGGTCGCTTCCCACTCTTTTGCTAGCCTTCACCTGTACTAAGCGGGAATACTGCTTGTGCATCCAAACTCCTTAAAACCCAAAGTTGTTCCATATGAGTCCACCATACCATCCTATATGCGGTATTTACCTGCTGTTCCAAGTAAATTTGTATGTGCCAAACTACAAACCTTCAAATGAAATTCCGTTTTGTATGCTCGAGCAGCTCATGTTTCAACTAGGGCTGCCTATATCTTCCATGCTAGATGGGTTATTCTCAAGAGGAGTGGACTCCGCTCCTCATTCACGAGAAAGGGCCGGTAACCGGGACGCCCAGTCCCATGATCCAAAAAGATCAAAGCAAATCAAAATAATTAAACAAAACTCCCCCAGGGCTGTTCTATGTTGGAGGCACTCATTGTTTCGAGCAAGCCATCGATTGATGCTTGTTGGTGGTTGGGGGAGTATAAACCTTTAGCATTCTGTTTGGGAACTGCCTATAATGCATGTAGTATGGAAGATACAACCATCTCATAGTTATTGTGTTGACAGCAAAAGTATGCCGCTCAAAATGTTATTCAACCTCTATTTTAAGATCGAGCTCTGGCACCTCTACAAATCCCTGCTTCCCTCTGACAAGGGCCTATCTATTTACTTTTATGTTGAGTCATCATCCTTCTTATTAAAAGCACCCGCTGGAGAGCACACTGTCATTTGAATTCATTATTATTGGTTTATTTTGGGTATGACTTGACTGGATCTCTTTTACCATGAATTACAATGTTTAGTCAGTCCTTGATCTTTAAAGGTGCTCTGCATTTATGTTTTGTGGTCTCAGAAAGGGCTAGCGAGATACCATTTTGCTATATCATGTTAAGATTATTTTGAGAAAGTGTTGTCATCCGAGTTTTATTATTATGGCTCACTAGCTGATTATGCTATTGATATGAGTAATTCTGAGACCTATGTGTTATTGTGAATATTTGCTGAAACTTTGTTAGTTCGTAATATTTGCTAAAACTTGAATGCTGGCTTTTCATGTTTACAACAACAAGAGCAAACAGAGTTTGTAAAAGTTATTTCTTTATCACTTTCAGTTTATCAACTGAATTGCTTGAGGACAAGCAAACGTTTAAGCTTGGGGGGAGTTGATACGTCTCCAACGTATCTACTTTTCCAAACACTTTTGCCCTTGTTTTGGACTCTAACTTGCATGATTTGAATGAAACTAACCCGGACAGACGCTGTTTTCAGCAGAACTACCATGATGTTGTTTTATGTGTAGAAAAGAAAAGTTCTCGGAATGTCCTGGAAATCCACGGAGGCACTTTTCAGATTTAATAAGAATTTTTGGCGAAAGAATTAGTGCCAGGGGGCCCACGTCCTGTCCACGAGACAGGGCCGCCCCTAGGGCGTGCACCCTATCTCATGGGCCCCTTGGACACCCTCCGACCTCAACTCCAACTCCATATATACTGTCTCGGGGAGAAAAAAATCAAGGAGAAAGTTTTATCGTGTTTCACGACACGGAGCCGCCGCCAAGCCCTAATCTCTCTCGGGAGGGCTAATCTGGAGTCCGTTCGGGGCTCCGGAGAGGGGGATTCATCGCCGTTCTAATCATCAACCATCCTCCATCACCAATTTCATGATGCTCACCGCCGTGCGTGAGTAATTCCATCGTAGGCTTGCTGGACAGTGATGGGTTGGATGAGATTTACCATGTAATCAAGTTAGTTTTGTTATGGTTTGATCCCTAGTATCCAATATGTTCTGAGATTGATGTTGCTATGACTTTGCTATGCTTAATGCTTGTCACTAGGGCCCGAGTGCCATGATTTCAGATCTGAACCTATTATGTTTTCATGAATATATGTGTGTTCTTGATCCTATCTTGCAAGTCTATAGTCACCTATTATGTGTTATGATCCGACAACCCCGAAGTGACAATAATCGGGATACTTCTCGGTGATGACCGTTGTTTGAGGAGTTCATGTATTCACTATGTGTTAATGCTTTGTTCCGGTTCTCTATTAAAAGGAGGCCTTAATATCCCTTAGTTTCCGTAAGGACCCCGCTGCAACGGGAGGGTAGGACAAAAGATGTCATACAAGTTCTTTTCCATAAGCACGTATGATTGTTTACGGAGTACATGCCTACATTACATTGATGAACTGGAGCTAGTTCTATATCACCCTATGTTATAAATATTGCATGAGGAATCGCATCCGGCATAATTATCCATCGCTGATCCATTGCCTACGAGCTTTTCATATATTGTTCTTCGCTTATTTACTTTTCCGTTGCTACTGTTACAACTACTACAAAAACCCAAAAACATTTATCTTTGCTTTTGCTACCGTTACCATTATTATCATACCACTTTTGCTACTAAACACTTTGCTGCAGATACTAAGTTATCCAGGTATGGTTGAATTGACAACTCAACTGCTAATACTCAAGAATATTCTTTGGCTCCCCTTGTGTCGAATCAATAAATTTGGGTTGAATACTCTACCCTCGAAAGCTGTTGTGATCCCTTATACTTGTGGGTTATCAGGCATCGAGTGTGGGAGATGAACCGGAGAAAGTAAATGTAGAGAGATGAAATGCAAAAAAGACGGAGGGATGTGATGGTTGCTTGTCCGTTTATTTTACCAGGCCATTTATTACTGGGAGTGGTTGGGTTTTGTGATATGACGGCTTTACTGCCGCGCCACGAGCTAGGTGAGACGTGAGACTCCCGTGCAGCGCCGCCCTATACACTTGTACTACATCGGTCGTGGTTTATTAGTCCCCCATTGAATTTGACTGAAGATTTAACTCACAAAATGTTAGTGCATGTCAACAAAAACTATATCGTTGGATTTGTATTTGAACATAGTTTTGAATGATATAATTTTAGGTGACATGCATCAGTATTTATCGTACTATATATAATGTTAGTTCAATTTTTGGTCGTACTAATCTATAGTAGTAACGTGCCCGTGCATTGCACCGAAGAGTGAAATGCATTGATCGGGGAGTTGTTTATTTTGACAAAGGATGTGGGGGTTATCTCATGTGTAACGGGTATCGATAGGTTTCTTCGGATATTATCTCATCTCTAGAGCTCACAAACATCCGGGTGAAATAGATAAAAAGGTATCTTTTGCAAACAAAAGCGTTCAACTGTTCAACCTGCATCCAAAACTTGTGAAGAAATAACACTTATTGTGCTTTGCAAGAAATGATATTTAAGAATTAGTTTTTGAGTATCGATTGTTATACATGTTGGCTACAGATGACATGGCACTTTCTTATAGTCAACAATTGGCTATACTATTAAGTAATATTAACCATGCCCTTATACACCTAGACGGAGGGATTAAATCAGGATGACTTGCAAGGGGGCAGAGGAGATGTAAGAAATGGTTCATGTAAGGTTTCACCAGTACTATAGTAAAAATTCATACATGGAAGATTCTAGACTAAACCATAAACGGATACACTTTTATTCATGCGCGATACTCCAATAGAGCAAGATCATGCATGGAAGTCTCCACATGCTTAGACAGCGGATTACATTGAGCAAAGACTAATGATCAACATTTAACTTGATAATGCATATTTTTTTAGAAGAACAGGGAGGCTCCTCCCCGGTTCCATTATCAAATGAAACCCAAAGTGTCTTACATCAGCTCACTGAGAGGAGCAGTTCAAAGGAAGGACTACGGCGAAAGCCACTCAAGTTTAACGACAAGCTTACAGAATCAAAACCGGCAAAGACACGGGCCATAAGCGCCCACACACACACTACATGTTTTCTAAGTGCACTTGATAATGCGTATGTCCACGTGAACCTCCTTGGAGTCCCCGTGCACCGAGTCGGCAGGTAAAGGATGGAACGGATGCCATGGGTTTTCCAAGTTCACATTGGCGGGATAGTCCCAGCTCCCCAGAGTCTAAGTCTGTCCTATGAGGCCGGTGTCGCCGCCCACGCGACCCGGAGGGGTAGTAACATTGACCACGCACCCGTACATCTGCCTCGTGTCAGTGTCCGCGTCAGCAGCGACGCCCCTGACGCACATTACAGAGATGGGGTGGCGGCCTGCGCGGGCCTCGCCGGTGCCCACGATCAAGAGGAAGACGCTGTCGTCCTCCTCCGAGACTAGCAGGCGGCGGTGATCCTCCAGCGACTCCGGCATGGTGAACTGGTAGCACGTGTCGTACTTGATGTTCTCCGCCAAGGGCCAGCAGTGACCGCTGCACGCATCCGTGAGGTGATGCACCATGTCCACCGGCGAGCCATAAAACGGCATCGAGCACTCATAGCAGTGGACGAAGGGCTCCTTGGAGGCATCGACCAGGCCGTCCATGAAATGGGAGTGGCTGTAGGGGACGTTGCGCCAGTTGAATATATGAGCAAGTTACTACGAGATTTAATCCGAATAAGCACAAAATCATGACGGCTATAACAGAGATGAAACTAATCATGTGGACTAGCATAGTAGTAGGATATAGAGTAGAAACATGAATTCTACCACGATTTCGAACAGGAAGGACAGAAACACATACGGTGCAACGGGAGCAGCACCGTTGGCGTTGAGGTTGTCGCCCATGTCGTTGAGGAAGAGGTTGCCGAGGTCGGGGAAGAAGTCATCGTCGGTGAAGTCGTGGCTGCCAGCAGTCGCGAGAGTGCGCTCCCCAGATTTGAACAGCGGCCGCCGAATGGAGCGCATGAGGGAGTGGCCATAGGGGACGTTGCGGCCGCCGAATGGAGCACAGGAGTAGCACACAAAGCAGTAGATGGTGTCCTTACTAGTACTCCCTAGTCTCTATCTATCTATATCCATATATATCTACTCTTATAGAAAACCGAGTTGGTGATGATGGTATGCCTACCATCTTGTAATATAGACCGTCCGATGTATATCTGACGGATAGAAACCCAACTATGACAATTTTACAAAAGATACCCGCACCTCTCTCCACATTTACAGATAAGGCCTTGCCTCGTTCATCCTTATCTCCCACAACCTCGTGCTCCTCCCTATGTCTCTATCTCTACTACTATTTTTTCTATAACAAATCAAATAGTGCTGCGCCGTCCGCTGCACATCCGGCTGAACATGCCTCCTCGCCTCCATCATCACCAACTGAGTCTTTTATAGGAGCAGGAGTAGAGAAAAAACCAATTTGGTGATGATGGTGTGCCGTGCAATGCACGGGCATCTTGCTATTTTTTGCATATAAGTCCAAACACCACATAGACACGGTCTTTGAGCACGGTTCGTGTCGTTCCACGATCGGGCATTGAAGTTTGTAACTATTTTAGATTAGAATATACTACTCCTCCGGTGCTAGTAGTAGAGCAGAGTCCTATTCTACTACTCTACTCTAGCAAGCTAGGGCATAGTACTGTAGTAGGTACTGTAGGGAGTACCAGTACTGTGATCACTCAAGCAAGTTGTCTGGCATCGATATGACCCTACGCTGCTGGTATGTGTCTCGTAAGTCAAGCGGCATGTTGTAGTCATCATCACCTGTCCACTTCCCGCAGCACATATTCGCTTCTCCATCTTTGTCCGCACATAATCTCGTCCAAGCTTCCATCCCTGCTAAGGCGCCTCCCCCCTCGTCCTAAACCCAAGCACTAACAATGGCAGAACCGAGTAGTGTCCGCCAAAAGAGTGGCTGGAATTCGCTCCCCACAGAGGTAATCAAGCTCATTGTTTCGCGTGTGGACAATCTCAGTACCATGCCGCTCGCCGCATGCTCGTCGGGGCTGTACCGTTTACTCAAAGCCCTTAGGCCGAAGCTTTTTAAGCCAGCTCCTTGCTTGCTGATGCCGCCTGATCTTCAGAAATGGTGTGTCACGCAGCATAACAATCGTAGGGTGGCGAGCATCAATCCCCTTCACTGCGATCCGATCCCCGTCAGCCTCAGCTACATTAACGGTATGTACTGGGTCAGCATGAACACGTCGTGGATGGTGCTATTCGACGATCGCGGCAGCTGGATGCTCGTGGAGGTCAACACCCAGCGATTGATCCCCCTTCCTTCGATTAACACTGCACTGCTTTGGCACCGCGGCCCAGAATACTCGGAATCTTATAGTAGCCAACATGATACCAAGTTTGATTTGCTCAAGGTTGTAATTTGCCAAGTGCCCACAAGATCTGCGAATTATAAAGATTTCAGGCTAATTGCATTCTTCAACCGCAGTCTCGCCTATCTGACAGGTCACTGCGATAAGTGGATAAATCTTCACATCCATCGCAGGATCATACATCCTCCATGGTTCTCTGATGCCATTGAACACAAGGGCTTCATTTACGCTGTCGACTCCTTCTATGGCTGGACGTATTGCTGGCCTACTCCAGTCATCGCTACAAACGGCTGTTACAACAGTATGTTACTTTCCTATGATATCAATGATGGCTTGCTTATATTACTGTCAATATTTACTGAAAAAATATTCATGCTCATAACATGCTGTTCTTAAGATTGACTAAATCAAGAGCCTTTTTTTATTTGACTCCAACTTGATATGATGCTGTAGGCTGCCTGGTGTCCCTACCCTTCCTAATCCCAGAACCTTTCAAAGAAAAGCGGCATGGCAGTTGTAGGTGGTTCTTGGCTCGATCAGACGACGGCGAAAGATTGATGATCGTTCGCACGTATCGGACGTGTTGTTTTGCGGAATACAATCACAGTCACTGCAAGGTCTTTGAGCAGGATCCCAGCTTCTCTGGGCCTTCAGGAATTTTTGACTGGAGGCTGGTAAGTAGCCTTGGTACAACGCTCTCTGTTTGTCGAACTGAATTATCCGATTAACCAGGAGATAACCGACGGCAAGGATCATGATGGCAGCGCGGTTTCATTCATCAGGCAAAATTGTGTGTACACAGCGTACCATGCATCTGTGCATGCACGATACCCTGATATGTGCCGCCACGCTCTACAGCCCAAAGTAGGAGAGAGGGTCGCAAGTATCAGACTTCAACCTACTGGCTGGAGTTTCCCCCGTCAGGCACCCATCTGGTTCAAGCCGTCAGCTAATCTCCACAGCTTAATGAATAGTAACGTCTAACTGAGCCAGTTAGTTAGATGCGTACACTTGGTGTAGTAGGATCTTTATTTAGTTTGATGCATACACTTGTTATTTTTTGGTAGCCCTTTTGTAATGATGGCTGATGTTTGGTTTGGAAGAGAGAGCTGCGTCTTCACTCTTCTGGCCTGCTTACTACTTCTGTTGCACCCCCAGCCCTGGTTGTTGTTGCTGCTATTTTCAATGTACAATCAATAGTATATTTCGTCTGTTGGTTGAATAAATGTGTTGTTAGAACGACAAACACAATGTTTTGGAAGTCGTTTCATGGTTCGATCCTTTAGTGCCCCGTATCGCACGTAGCTCATACTATTTTTCGTACGGAATACATTTTCCACTTGTTGATAACATGCAGCCCACTGATGAAGGCCCAATAGAGAAGCCCATAATTAACTGGAAGGGAGGCTCTCACATGAATCCGGCCCAGGTACATGCTCATGGTCCCCTAAACATAAATAAGTAAATAAATAAATAAAGCTAAATGCTCATGCACCAGTTCTTTGGGAAAATAGGTAGCCCAGTATTTCTTTTTGAAGAATACCCAAGCTAGGCCTATTTGTTTTCTCTAAATTACTGGGCTGCAAATCTTTCAAGACGAGGAGGGATGTATTCCGTCCTGGCCAAAGAGTATGGTCAATGTCTGTTAAAAGTAATATCAAAAGGGGTTGAAAATTCCAAAAAAATTATAGCAAATGGGATATTAGTTTTTTTTGAATTTTGTTCTTCATTGAGATCTTATATGTATTTCATTGGATTTAACATGACATAGTACTAATTTATTTTTAAATTTGTTTTAGTATGGCTATTAATTTTTGGATTAAGAATAATTCGTTCCCCAGCAAAAATTTGCAAATTTTCAAAATTTCCCACATACTTAGTTAATTTTTTGACCCTAGTACTGACCAGAAAATGGCCGGCAATTCTAAAAATGGAAAACGGGCTGCAATAAATTCCATATTTATTAGAAAATGAGTAAAAATTATAAAAATAATAGCAAATGGGCTGTACACGCCACAGATTTCGAAGCTGACTTGTTTACGCAAGGCTTTGTCAGTGAACACACGATTCTAGCAGCAGTGACTGTTGGATGTCCATCCAACGGCCGACGTGCTTCTTCAATCTCTAGTCTTCCTACTCCAGCCGCCTAAACTAGCGCCAGCGGGACTGCCTGCTCCCTCCTCTTGTGGCTCGCTGTGATGCCGCGCAGGCTTCCCCGGCCCACCCTACTCCCTCCGCTGGCCTGGCCGCACGCAATCAACTGCCTCCTTATTACGTGAAAAAAATGATTCCTCCCATTGATATCTGGGGTGCACCGGTTGGGAGGCTGGCCTATGGGCCTACTACGTTGACGCATAAGCAGCGCTTGTCAACTTAGTCAACAAATGATTCTAGCAGCAGTAATCGTTGGATTTGAATCGAACGGTCCTGCAGCTTCTTCAATCGCTGCTCTTCTTGCACCACCCGCCCAAACCAGCGCCGGGGAGACCGCCTGCTCCTGCCTCGAGTGGCCGGCTGTGCTGCCGTTGAGGCCTCATCGCCACCTACTACTCCCACCGCTAGCCAGGCCCTGCGGTGATGGCAGCCTCACACTGCAGCCGAACCAGTGAACCCTCGTACTCCTCTCCACGTGGGCATCCACTGCAGCGTCTTCCCCGGCTCCGCGTCGTCCCCTTCCTAGGCCTCACCGTCATCCACTGCCTTGGTGCTCTCGGCGCGGCGTGGTCAATGTGGTCAACGACATTCCATCGGAAGAGTACTTTACGTGGAGAGGCTGACAGCTGGGTCCATGGCCACAGCCCAGTTTTTTTGTGATTTGCCAAGTAAGTCGCTTTGTCAGGCCTGTTGGGCTGCAAATCTTTCAAGACGAGGAGAGCTTTCATTCGGCTGGCCGAGAAAATGGCCCATCAGTAATGAGAAATGGGCTGTACATTTTTAAAACACATCAAACTGGCAATTAGTTTCAAATATCTTTTTTTTTCATTTCGATATGTTAAATTACATTAATTTTTATGCGTGGAGAATTTGTTGGATTTTATATTGATATACATTTATTTTTAAAATCAGTCTGAATGTGAGTCGAAATTTCAGGATTAAAAATAGTTCGGACCGCACCGAAATATGCAAAATTTCGTATAAGTTTTTAACCGTGGCCACAATATGGGCTGTAATGCTAACAAAAAGAATATGGGCTCCAAAAAACCTTAAGAATTAGCAAATGGGCTATAAATTACTAAAAATAATGGCAGATGGGTTGTATGCTGTTTTCCACAGATTTGAGGCTTTCTTAAAAAAATGTTGACGCACAAGCAGTGACTGTTGGATGTCCATCCAACGGCCGTCGTGCTTCTTCAATCTCTGCTCTTCCTGCTCCAGCCGCTCAAACAAGCGCCGGAGGGACTGCCTGCTCCCTCCTCCCCGCGGCCGGCTCTGGCAGCTCGGACCCACCAGCTATATCTTCGTACGCAAGGAAGTGCCTCCTTATTATGCACAAAAAAATGAATACTCCCCCTGTTAGCTGGGACCCAGATAGTGGCAGGCTAACTTGTGGGCCTACTAAGTTGACGGGGACGGAGGGCTTTGTAAACTTAGTCAATATGCATGATTCTAGCTCCAGTGACCGTACGATGTCCATCCAACGGCCGTAGTGCTTCTTCAACCTCTGGTCTTGTTGCTCCAGCCGCGCAAACCAGCGCCGGTCGTGCCTCGTGCTCCTGCCTCCCGTGGCCGGCTACGATGCGGTGGAGGCCTCACCGCCCCCTATTACTCCCACTGCTGGCCAGGCCATCCCTCTACTCACCCACACCCCCTATTATTCTGCGGCGACGGCAGCCTCACACCGCAACGAACCAGTGAACCCTCGCACTCCTCTACGCGTGGGCATCCACTGCCGCGTCTTCCCCGGCTCCGCGTCGTCCCCTTCCTAGGCCTCGCCGTCGTCCATCGCCCTTGTGCTCTCGGCGCGGCGTGGTCAACATGGTCAAGGAACGGCTTCCATCGGACATGGACTGTACGTGGAGAGGCTGACAGCTGGGTCCACGACCGCAGCAAGGAAGTGCCTCCTTATTACACGCAAAATAATTATTCCTCCACCAGATAGCAGGGACCCACCGGACGGGCCACCATATTTCACGAAAAAAATGTTTCCCCCCTAACTGCTGAGACCCACCAGCTACACCTTCGCACGCAAGGAAGTGCGTCCGATAAAAAAACGATTTGCCCCCCTGATTGCTGCGACCCACCAGCTACCTCTTCGCACGCAAGGAAGTGCATCCGGGCAAAAAAAACGATTCGCCCCCCTGACTGCTGGGACCCAACAGCTACATCTTCGCATGCAAGGAAGTGCGTCCGGGAAAAAAACAAAACGATTCCCCCCCTGACTGCTGGGACCCACCAGCTACATCTTCGCAGGCAAGGAAGTGCCTAACAATCGGGACCCACCTGGTCGAAGCGTACATAGCGTTGTCATTCTGGTCGCACACGTGTACGTACATATTGGCCGATGTAGAGGCGCGCACGTGTCGTAGTAGAGGCGCACACATGTCGTAGTAGAGGCGCACACGTAGCATGTACATGTACGTACATCGGCGAGGGTGCAGGAAAGAAAATACGGCCACGTACGTACGTACGGGCAGGGTCTCGAACGCCTATCGCGCATACGTATCATGGGGTCCTGTTCAACCACCCCTCCACAGCCACCCTCTACCGTCTACTGTTCATCCAGCCCTCCACACCACGGGGTCCTGTTCATCCAGAGGCAACGCCACCACTCACTGTTCATCCCAGAGGCAGCATCGATCGGCTTCAGTTAGCAGCAGTAGTGAAGGAATCGCTCGATCGAGTTCAGTTAACAGCCATCGATCGATCACTCGGGTTCAGTAACGCGTAGCCTGCAGTGCAATCGCTCGTGTTCAGTTAGAGCCCAACGCCTCACTCGGGTTCAGTTAGAGCCAACGCCTTGCACACACACGCATACGTGTACGAGAGAAACGCGCATCGCTCGGCCCCCGACCTCCCACCGTAACTGGCAACTCCCGAAATTTTCCTCCCCCTCGCTTCTACCACGGTTTTTTCTGTCATGGACAGCCCAAAGAATGTCATGCAGCTGCGTCTCCGGCCCGCCCAGGACGAAAAGCCCATTTTCTGTCATGATTTTTTATCATAGAAGTAGGAGCCCGCCACATCTATGATGATACCGGGTTTTGTCACAATTATCGTCATAGAACTGTCATATGTATGACAGAAAAAAATTTCTCTCGGCCCAAAATGTCACGGATGTGTCTTTTTTTTGTAGTGATCCCACTCCAACACGCCTGCCTGGGACCAAAGTGCCCTGGTGCAGGCACTCAACGCCATGATCCTATAGCAGCATCAACATCCATCGCCTGGCTCCGACTCGTACATGGATACTGGAGCCACCACGCACATGGCTTCGTCCCCCGGTATGCTCTCCTCCTCCACTCTCTGTTCTTCTACTTGCATTGTAGTTGGTGACGGGTCCTCGCTCCTCGCCATGCACATCGGCCACCACACCATTCCTACAGCCAACTCATCTCTCTCCCTACAACGTGTTCTTGTTTCCCCCACCTCATCAAGAATCTTATATCTGTCAAACCCTTAGCTCGCCACAACCCTGTTAATGTCGAGTTTGATGACCTTGGTTTTCTGTTAAGGAACGAAGAACGAGGAAGGTGATCCTCTGATGTAACTCTGACGATGAAGAGCTCTACCCCATGTCCTCACCGCCGCTGTCGAGTCACACCCACCATGCCCTGACCGCCCTCTCCTGTGATCTATGGCATCAACGCCTTGGGCACGTAGGCGCCGATGCTTTGGACTGCACTCTCAAGAGCTCATTCATGGATCATGTAGCCAGCTCCAACACAATCTATCAAGCGTGTCAACTAGTCAAAAGTGTTCGTCTTCCGTTTAGTACCTCCGAGCATGTGTTGTATTTTCCTTTCCAGCTTGTACATTGTGATGTTTGGACCTCTCTCGTGCTTAGTGTGTCTGGTTATCAGCATTATCTTGTGCTACTCGATGATTACAATCACTTTTTATGGACATCCCTGCTACCAACTCTCCGCGCGTTCACTACATTCATCCAAAACCACTTTCACCTATCCATCCTCATTGTTCAGACCAATAATGGGAAGGAGTTCGACAACCATGCCTAACACCAATTCTTCTCCTTGCTAGGAATCGTGCTACGCTTACCATGTCCCTACACATCATCACAGAACGGGCGCGCCAAGCGTGTACTTCGGACACTCAATGATATAGCCCGGCCACTCCTCCTTCATGCTCATATGTCATCCCCCTACTCGGCAGAAGCCCTCAACACCGCCACCTTTCTCCTCAACCGACGTACATGCCGTCCACATCACAACCAAACGCCTTTCTTCCTCCTCTATGGTGTCCATCCCAACTACACTGCCCTGCATGTACTCGCTGCTTCTGTTTTTTGAACCTAGCCGCCGCTGCACCTCACAAACTCACACTTCGCTCGGCTCCCGGCATCTTCCTAGGGTACACCGCGGCTCACAAAGGCTACCGGTGTCTCAACTGTGACACTGGCTGCGTCATCTCCTCTCGCTACATCGTTTTTGACGAGCACCGCTTTCTGTTCCATGCTGAAAAATAAACCCCAGCCCCAATCATTGATCTCACCGACAACCTACCTGCCATACCCACTCGACCCCGTTCCCAGCCCATGGCAGCACCACCCAACAACACTACCACTCCGGCTTCTTGATACGTCTCCAACATATCTATAATTTTTGATTGTTCCATAATATTATATTACCCGTTTTGGATGTTTATGGGCTTTACTTTACACATTTATATCATTTTTGGGACTAACCTACTAACCGGAGGCCCAGCCCGTATTGCTGCTTTTTTTCCTATTTCAGTGTTCCGAAGAAAAGGAATATCAAACGGAGTCCAAACGGAATGAAACCTTCGGGAGCGTGATTTTTGGAACGAACGTGATCCAGAGGACTTGGAGTGCAAGTCAAGAAGCAATCGAGGAAGCCACGAGGGTGGAGGGCGCGCCCCCTACTAGGCGCACCCCCTATCTCGTGGGCCCTTGGGCATCCACCGACCTACTTCTTCCTCCTATATATACCCACGTACCCCAAGAACATCAGAGGCGACCACGAAAAACTATTTCCACCACCGTAACCTTCTGTATCCGTGAGATCCCATCTTGGAGCCTTCGCGGGCGCTCCACCGGAGGGGGAATCGACCACGGAGGCTTCTACATCAACACCATAGCCCCTCCGATGAGTAGTCAGTAGTTTACCACGGACCTTCGGGTCCATAGTTATTAGCTAGATGGCTTCTTCTCTCTCTTTGAATCTCAATACCATGTTCTCCTTGATCTTCTTGGAGATCTATTCGATGTAACTCTTTTTGTGGTGTGTTTGTCGAGATCCGATGAATTGTGGGTTTATGATCAAGTTTATCTATGAGAAATATTTGAATCTCCTATGAATTCTTTTATGTGTGATTAAGTTATCTTTGCAAGTCTCTTCGAATTACCAGTTTGGTTTGGCCTACTAGATTGATCTTTCTTGCAACGGGAGAAGTGCTTAGCTTTGGGTTCAATCTTGCGGTGTCCTTTCCCAATGACAGCAGGGGCAGCAAGGCACGTATTGTATTGTCGCCATCGAGGATAAAAAGAATGGGTTTATATCACATTGCATGAGTTTATCCCTCTACATCATGTCATCTTTCTTAATGTGTTACTCTGTTCTTTATGAACTTAATACTCTAGATGCATGCTGGATAGCGGTCGATGTGTGGAGTAATAGTAGTAGATGCAGGCAGGAGTCGGTCTACTTATCACGGACGAGATGCCTATATACATGATCATGCCTAGATAATCTCATAATTATTCACTTTTCTATCAATTGCTAGACAGTAATTTGTTCACCCACCGTAATACTTATGCTATCTTGAGAGAAGCCACTAGTGGCCCCTGAGTCTATCTTTTATCATATAAGCTTTCAATCTACTTTTATTTGCATCTTTACTTTTCCAATCTATATCATAAAATACCAAAAATATATTTATCTTATCATATTATCTCTATCAGATCTCACTTTTGCAAGTGGCCGTGAAGGGATTGATAACCCCTTTATTGTGTTGGTTGTGAGTTCTTGTTTGTTTGTGTAGGTGCGTGGGACTTTTGAGGAGCCTCCTACTGGATTGATACCTTGGTTCTCAAAAACTGAGGGAAATACTTACGCTACTGTGATGCATCACCCTTTCCTCTTCAAGGAAAACCAACGCAAGCTCAAGACGTAGCAAGAAGGATTTCTGACGCCGTTGCCGGGGAGGTCTTCGCTCAACTCAAGACATGCCAAATACCCATCACAAACTCATCTCCCTCGCATTTACATTATTTGCCATTTGCCTCTCGTTTTCTCTCCCCCACTTCACCCTTGCCGTTTTATTCGCCCTCTCTTTCCCAATCTCCTCTCTCTTTCGTTTGTCTTTTGTTTGCTTGTTGTCATGGCTAGTCCTCCTATCCTCGTTATTACTCCCGAACATGAAATTCTTAATTTTAAGCAAAGGGAGGGAGAAAATTTAAAAGATGCTTGGCATAGAATTTGCAATGCTCAAAATAAATCTACTAGGAAGCTTTCTACTTCCGTTCTTCTTCGCAATTTTTATGTAGGCATTACTCCTTGGAATAGATGCATTCTTGATACCATTACCGGAGGGGATTTCTTGAGTAGCCATACATTTGATGCTTATAATGCTATGTTAGATTTATTTGGCCCACCACCTCTTTTGGTTAATGGAACTGTTTTAACTTTGGAACATGTGATGCAAAGGCTTGAAATTATTGAAAATAAAGTTGCCACTTTTGAGTTGATTGAAAATTTGGATAAAAAGATTCATAATCAAATTACCCAATATGGATCTAGGGTTGGAGTTACTTTGAAATTTTTTAAAGAGAAAGAACCTATAGTTAATGAAAGAATAGATCTAGATTCTACGAGAATCGGTAAGCTTGAGGATATCATTACCAACTTAGGGTCGGCGTTTTCTTCCGTGAAAAACACTCCAAAACCTCCTACCAAAACTGTGAAATTTATCTATGTTCCTAAAAATAAGGGTGAATCTTCTAGTAAGGGAAATGCGGATCTCAAATCAATAAGTGTTCACCCCAACTGTCTCTCTATCATTAGGGAACCTTTTGCCACAAATGAATTTCTTGAATTCTTGCCTAAGGGTTTAATCGTTGCTAAAAAGGGAGAAACCCCTAAAGATTATAAGTGCTCTATTGAGGAATTAGATGCCAAAGATGGCACTACTTAGATCTATCCTCACTTTTATGCCTAGCTAGGGGCGTTAAACGATAGTGCTAGTTGGGAGGCAACCCAATTTTATTTGTGTTTTTTGTTTTTGCTTATGTTTAGTAATAAATTTTGCATGTACCTTATGTTTAGATGTGTTTTTATGTTTTAATTAGTGTTTGTGCCAAGTAGAACCTATAGGATAACCTATGGTGATAGTTAATTTGATTCTGCTGAAAAATAGAAACTTTGCGCGCACGAAAAATAATTTTGGCAATTCACAAAAACGTGCTTTTGCGTTGATTCTTTTTTCTGTAGATCAATAGAAAAATTTCCCAGACTTCCTATTTTGGTAGGATTTTTAATATTCTAGAAGTATTCGAGAGTAAAGACTGCTACAGACTGTTCTGTTTTTGACAGATTCTGTTTTTCGTGTGTTGTTTGCTTATTTTGATGCATATATGGCTAGTATGTAAGGGTATGAACCATAGAGAACTTGGAATACATTAGGTTTAGCACCAATATAAATAAATAATGAGTTCATTACAGTACCTTATGTGGTGGTTTTTCTTTCTTTCACTAATGGAGCTTATGAGATTTCTTGTTGAGTTTTGTGTTCTGAAGTTTTCAAGTTTTGGGTAAAGATTTGATGGACTATGGAATAAGGAGTGGCAAGAGCCTAAGCGTGGGGATGCCCATGGCACCGCAAGATATTCAAGAATAGTCAAAAGCCTAAGCTTGGGGATGCCCCCGGAAGGCATCCCCTCTTTCGTCTTCGTTTGTCGGTAACTTTACTTGGAGCTATGTTTTTATTCTCCACATAATATGTGTTTTGCTTGGAGCGTCTTGTATGATATTAGTATTTGCTTTTTAGTTTTCCACAATCATCCTTGCTGTACACACCTTTTCGGAGAAGCCCACTTGATTGGAATTTATTAGAATACTCTATGTGCTTCACTTATATCTTTTGAGCTAGATAGCTTTTGCTCTAGTGCTTCACTTATATCTTTTAGAGCACGGCGGTGGCTTAATTTTGTAGAAATTGTTAGTCTCTCATGCTTCACTTGTATTATTTTGAGAGTCTCTTAGAACAGCATGGTATTTGCTATGGTTATAAAATAGATCCTAGAATGATGGGCATCCAAGTTGGGTATAATAAAAACTATCATAGGAAGTGAATTGGATGCTATGATCAATTTGATACTTGATAATTGTTTTGAGATATGGAGGTAGTGATATTAGAGTCATGCTAGTTGGGTGATTATGAATTTAAAGAATGCTTGTGTTGAAGTTAGCAAGTCCCATAGCATGCATGTATGGTTAAAGTTGTGTAACAAATTTGAAACATGAGGTGTTCTTAGATTGTGCATCCTTATAAGTGGCAGTCGGGGACGAGCGATGGTATTTTCCTACCAATCTATCCCCCAAGGAGCATGCGCGTAGTGCTTGGTTTTTGATAACTTGTAGATTTTTGCAATAATTATATGAATTCTTTTGACTAATGTTGAGTCCATGGATTATACGCACTCTCACCCTTCCATCATTGCTAGCCTCTTCGGTACCGTGCATTGCCCTTTCTCACCTTGAGAGTTGGTGCAAACTTCGCCGGTGCATCCAAACCCCGTGATACGATACGCTCTATCACACATAAACCTCCTTATATCTTCCTCAAAACAGCCACCATACATACCTATTATGCCATTTCCATAGCCATTCTGAGATATATTGCCATGCAACTTTCCACCGTTCATTTTATCATCATGACACATTATCATGGTCATATTGCCTTGCAATATCATGTAGATGACATCATATTTGTGGCAAAACCACCATGCATAAATTTTCATACATGTCACTCTTGATTCATTGCCCATCCCGGTACACCACCGGAGGCATTCATATAGAGTCATATCTTGTTCTAGTTTTTGGGTTGTAATTCATGAGTTGTAAATAAATAGAAGTGTGATGATCATCATTGTTAGAGCATTGTCCCCAAATAAAATAAAATAAAAGAAGAAAGGCCAAAAAGAAAAAAGGAAGGCCAAAGAAAAAAAAGCCAAAGAAAATAATAAAAATAATAAAAAATAAAAATAAAAAGGGGGCAATGTTACTATCTTTTTCCACACTTGTGCTTCAAAGTAGCACCATGTTTTTCATATAGAGAGTCTCATATGTTGTCACTTTCATATACTAGTGGGAATTTTTCATTATAGAACTTGGCTTGTATATTCCTACGATGGGCTTCCTCAAATGCCCTAGGTCTTCATGAGCAAGCAAGTTGGATGCACACCCACTAGTTTCTTTTGTTGAGCTTTCATACATTTATAGCTCTAGTGCATATGTTGCATGGCAATCCCTACTCCTCATGTTGACATCAATTAATGGGCATCTCCATAGCCCGTTGATTATCCTCGTCAATGTGAGACTTTCTCCTTTTTTTTGTCTTCTCCACACAATCCCCATCATCATATTCTATTCCACCCATAGTGCTATATCCATGGCTCACGCTCATGTATTGCATGAAAGTTGAAAAAGTTTGAGATTATTTAACTATGAAACAATTGCTTGGCTTGTCATCGGGGGTGTATAAGATGGGAGCATTTTTGTGTGACGAAAATGAAGCATAGCCTAACTATATGGTTTTGTAGGGATGAACTTTCTTTAGCCATGTTATTTTGAGAAGACATGATTGTTTTGATTAGTATGCTTGAAGTATTACTATTTTTTATGTCAATGTGAACTTTTATTTTGAATCATTTGGGTCTGAACATTCATGCCACAGTAAAGAAAATTACATTGAGAATTATGCAAGGTAGCATTCCACATCAGAAATTCTATTTTTATCATTTACCTACTCGAGGACGAACAGGAATTAAGCTTGGGGGTGCTTGATACGTCTCCAACGTATCTATAATTTTTGATTGCTCCATGCTATTATATTACCCATTTTGGATGTTTATGGGCTTTACTTTACACATTTAAATCATTTTTGGGACTAACCTACTAACCAGAGGCCCAGCCCGCATTGATGTTTTTTTTGCCTATTTCAGTGTTTCCAAGAAAAGGAATATCAAACGGGGTCCAAACAGAATGAAACCTTCGGGAGCGTGATTTTTGGAACGAACGTGATCCAGAGGACTTGGAGTGCAAGTCAAGAAGCAATCAAGGAAGCCACGAGGGTGGAGGGTGCCCCCCTACTGGGCACGCCCCCTATCTCGTGGGCCCCTCAAGCGTCCGCCGACCTACTTCTTCCTCCTATATATACCCACGTACCCCAAGAACATCAGAGTTGACCATGAAAAACTATTTCCACCACCGTAACCTTCTGTATCAGCGACATCCCATCTTGGAGCCTTCGTCGGTGCTCCGCCGAGGGGGAATCGACCATGGAGGGCTTCTACACCAACACCATAGCCCCTCCGATGAGTTGTGACTAGTTTACCACAGACCTTCGGGTCCATAGTTATTAGCTAGATGGCTTCTTCTCTCTCTTTGAATCTCAATACCATGTTCTCCTTGATCTTCTTGGAGATCTATTCGATGTAACTCTTTTTGCGGTGTTTTTGTCGAGATCCGATGAATTGTGGGTTTATGACCAAGTTTATCTATGAGAATTATTTCAATCTCCTCTGAATTCTTTTATGTGTGATTAAGTTATCTTTGCAGGTCTCTTTGAATTATCAGTTTGGTTTGGCCTACTAGATTGATCTTTCTTGCAATGGGAGAAGTGCTTAGCTTTGGGTTCAATCTTGCGGTGTCCTTTCCCAGTGGTAGCAGGGGCAGCAAGGCACGTATTGTATTTTCGCCATCGGGGATAAAAAGATGGGGTTTATATCATATTGCATGAGTTTATCCCTCTACATCATGTCATCTTTCTTAATGCGTTACTCTGTTCTTTATGAACTTAATACTCTAGATGCATGCTGGATAGCGGTCGACGTGTGGAGTAATAGTAGTAGATGCAGGCAGGAGTCGGTCTACTTGTCACGGACGTGATGCCTATATATGATCATGCCTAAATAATCTCATAATTATGCACTTTTCTATCAATTGCTAGACAGTAATTTGTTCACCCACCGTAATACTTATGCTATCTTGAGAGAAGCCACTAGTGAAACCTATGGCCCCTGAGTCTATCTTTTATCATATAAGCTTTCAATCTACTTTTATTTGCATCTTTACTTTTCCAATATATATCATAAAATACCAAAAATATATTTATCTTATCATATTATCTCTATCAGATCTCACTTTCGCAAGTGGCCGTGAAGGGATTGACAACCCCTTTATTGCGTTGGTTGCGAGTTCTTCTTTGTTTGTGTAGGTGCGTGGGACTTTTGAGGAGCCTCCTACTGGATTGATACCTTGGTTCTCAAAAACTGAGGGAAATACTTACGCTACTGTGCTGCATCACCATTTCCTCTTCAAGGAAAACCAACGCAAGCTCAAGACGTAGCACTTCTGCACCCTTGACCAAATATGTTGCGACGACAACCAATCTGCCCCCAGTTGTCATGTCGGCCGACTCGCCAGTAGCCCATTCACCCCCATAGCAAGATGCTACCATGGCCGCCCCTCCTACACCCCCGCCAGCCCAGGCCTCCCGTTGCTGACCCCCTCCTATCCCTACACATAAGATGCAAACAAGAGCTCAGGCTGGCAAATTCTTTCCTAATCCAAAATATGAACAACACCACGTTGCTACTGCCCCCTCGGGCATCTCCCCCTTCCATAAAACCGTGCATGCGGCTATGCAAGATCTTGTTGGCTTTTTGCTATGCAGGTAGAATACAGGGCTCTCATGGAGAACCGGACATGGCGACTCGTCCCTCGGCCTCACGGAGCGAACATCTTCACCGGCAAATGGCTCTTCCGCCACAAGCTCAAGTTTGATGGTTCACTCGAGTGCTACAAGGAGCGTTGGGTGGTGCGTGGCTTCTCTCAGCATCCTCGCGTCGACTTCAATGAGACATTCTCTCCGATGGTCAAGGCGGCCACAATCCGCGTCGTGCTCACCATCGCCGCCTCACGCCAATGGCCGGTGCACCAGATTGACGTCAACAACGTGTTCCTTCACGAGCATCTCTCCGAGTAGGTGTATGATACGTCTCCAATGTATCTATAATTTTTGATTGTTCCATGCTATTATATTACCCGTTTTGGATGTTTATGGGCTTTAATTTACACTTTTATATCATTTTTGGGACTAACCTACTAACCGGAGGCCCATCCCAAATTGCTGTTTTTTGCCTATTTCAGTGTTTCGCAGAAAAGGAATATCAAACGGAGTCCAAATGGAATGAAACCTTCGGGAGCGATCTTTTTGGAACAAATGCAATCCAGGAGACTTGGAGTGGACGTCAAGAAGCAGCCGAGGTGGCCACGAGGCAGGAGGGCGCGCCCTAGGGGGCTGGGCGTGCCCCCCACCCTCGTGGACCCCTCGTGGCTCCCCTGACCGACCTCCTTCGCCTATATATACTTGCATACCCTGAAAACATCTGGGAGCAGCACGAAACCTTATTTCCACTACCGCAACCTTCTGTATCCACGAGATCCCATCTTGGGGCCTTTTTCAGCGCTCCGCCGGAGGGGGAATCGATCACGGAGGGCTTCTACATCATCGCCAAGGCCTCTCCAATGAGTTGTGAGTAGTTTACCACAAACCTTCGGTCCATAGTTATTATCTAGATGGCTTCTTCTCTCTGAATCTCAATACAATGTTCTCTTCTACCTTCTTGGATATCTATTTGATGTAACTCTTTTTGCGGTGTGTTTTTCGAGATCCGATGAACTGTGGGTTTATGATCAAGTTTATCTATGAGAAATATTGGAATCTCCTCTGAATTATTTTATGTATAATTGGTTATCTTTGCAAGTCTCCTCGAATTATCAGTTTGGTTTGACCTACTAGATTGATCTTTCTTGCAATGGGAGAAGTGCTTAGCTTTGGGTTCAATCTTGTGGTGTCCTTTCCCAGTGACAGCAGGGGCAGCAAGGCACGTATTGTATTGTTGCCATCGAGGATAAAAAGATGGGGTTTGTATCATATTGCTTGAGTTTATCCCTCTACATCATGTCATCTTGCCTAATGTGTTACTCTGTTCTTATGAACTTAATACTCTAGATGCATGCTGGATAGCGGTTGATGTGTGGAGTGATAGTAGTAGATGCAGAATCGTTTCGGTCTACTTGTCGCGGACGTGATGCCTATATACATGATCATGCCTAGATATTCTCATAATTATGCACTTTTCTATCAATTGGTCGACAGTAATTTGTTCACCCAGCGTAATACTTATGCTATCTTGAGAGAAGCCACTAGTGAAACCTATGGCCCCCGGGTCTATTTTCCATCATATAAATTTCCAATCTACTTTATTCTGCAATCTTTACTTTTCAATCTATATCATAAAAATACCAAAAATATTTATCTTATCTTATTATCTCTATCAGATCTCACTTTCGCAAGTGGCCGTGAAGGGATTGACAACCCCTTTATCACGTTGGTTGTGAGGTTCTTGTTTGTTTGTGTAGGTACGAGGGACTTGCGTGGAGCCTCGTACTGGATTGATACCTTGGTTCTCAAAAACTGAGGGAAATACTTACGCTACTTTGTTGCATCACCCTTTCCTCTTCAAGGGAAAACCAACACATTTCTCAAGAGGTAGCAAGAAGGATTTCTGGCGCCGTTGCCGGGGAGGTCTTCGCTGAAGTCAAGACATACCAAGTACCCATCACAAACACATCTCCCTCGCATTACATTATTTGCCATTTGCCTCTCGTTTTCCTCTCCCCCACTTCACCCTTACCGTTTTATTCGCCCTCTCCTTCTCTTTCGCATCTTTTTCACTTGCCTTTTTGTGTCCTTGTGTGTTGGATTGCTTGTCACGATGGCTCAAGATAATACTAAATTGTGGGACTTTTCCAATACCAATAATAATGATTTCCTTAGCACTCCGATTGCTCCTCTTAATGATGCTGATTCTTGTGAAATCAATGCTGCTTTGTTGAATCTTGTTATGAAATATCAACTCTCCGGCCTTCCTAGTGAAGATGTCACTACTCATCTAAACAACTTTCTTGATTTGTGTGATATGCAAAAGAAGAAAGACATGGATAATGATGTTGTTAAATTGAAGTTATTTCCGTTTTCACTTAGAGATCGTGCTAAAACTTGGTTTTCGTCTTTGCCTAAAAACAATATTGATTCATGGAACAAGTGCAAAGATGCTTTTATCTCTAAGTATTTTCCTCCCGCTAAGATCATCTCTCTTAGAAACGATATTATGAATTTTAAGCAACTTGATCATGAGCATGTTGCACAATCTTGGGAGAGGATGGAATTAATGATACGTAATTGCCCTACACATGGTTTGAATTTATGGATGATCATACACATTTTTTATGCCGGATTGAATTTTGCTTCGAGAAATCTTTTTGATTCGGCCGCGGGAGGCACTTTTATGGAAATTATTTTAGGAGAAGCTACTAAACTCCAAGATAATATTATGGTTAATTATTCTCAATGGCACACCGAAAGATCTACTAGTAAAAAGGTTCATGCAATAGAAGAAATTAATGTTCTGAGTGGAAAGATGGATGAACTTATGAAATTGTTTGATACTAAGAGTGCTCCTATTGATCCTAATGATATGCCTTTGTCTACTTTGATTGAGAATAATAATGAATCTATGGATGTGAATTTTGTTGGTAGGAATAATTTTGGTAACAACGCGTATAGAGGAAACTTTAATCCTAGGCCGTTTCCTAGTAATTCCTCTAATAATTATGGTAATTCCTACAACAACTCTTATGGAAATTTTATTAAGATGCCCTCTGATTTCGAGATTAGTGTTAAATAATTTATGAATTCTCAAAAGAATTTCAATGCTTTGGTTGAAGAAAAATTGCTTAAAGTTGATGAATTGGCTAGAAACGTGGATAGAATTTCTCTTGATGTCAATTCTTTGAAACTTAGATCTATTCCACCTAAGCATGATATCAATGAGTCTCTCAAAGCCATGAGAATTTCCATTGATGAGTGCAAAGAAAGAACCGCTAGGATGCATGCTAAGAAAGATTGTTTTGTAAGAGCGCGTTCTTCTAGTTTTTCTGAAAATAATGATGAAGATCTAAAAGTGATTGATGTGTCTCCTATTAAATCTTTGTTTTGCAATATGAAATTTGATAATGATGGGACTGGAGATGAGTCAACTTTAGTTAAAAGGCGTCCCAATGATTCGGAGTTTTTAGATCTTGATGCTAAATTTGGTAAAAGTGGGATTGGAGAGGTCAAAACTTTACGTAGCAATGAACCCACTATTTTGGATTTCAAGGAATTTAAATATGATAATTGTTCTTTAATAGATTGTATTTCCTTGTTGCAATCCTTGTTGAATTCTCCTCATGCTTATAGTCAAAATAAAGCTTTTACTAAACATATCATTGATGCTTTGATGCAATCTTATGAAGAAAAACTTGAATTGGAAGTTTCTATACCTAGGAAACTTTATGATGGGTGTGAACCTACTATTAAAATTAAAATTAAAGATCATGAATGTTATGCTTTGTGTGATTTGGGTGCTAGTGTTTCCACGATTCCAAAAACTTTATGTGATGTGCTAGGTGTTCATGAATTTGATGATTGCTCTTTGAACTTGCACCTTGCGGATTCCGCCATTAAGAAACCTTTGGGAAGGATTAATGATGTTCTTATTGTTGCAAATAGGAATTATGTGCCTGTAGATTTTATCGTTCTTGATATATATTGCAATCTTTCATGTCCTATTATTCTTGGTAGACCTTTCCTTAGAACGATTGGTGCAATTATTGATATGAAGGAAGGAAATATTAGATTCCAATTTCCATTAAGTAAAGGCATGGAACACTTTCCTAGAAAGAAAATAAAATTACCTTTTGAATCTATTATGAGAGCCACTTATGAATTGAATACCAAAGATGGCAATACTTAGATCTATTCTCGCTTTTATGCCTAGCTAGGGGCGTTAAACGATACCGCTTGTTGGGAGGCAACCAAATTTTATTTTTGTTCCTTGCTTTTTGTTCCTGTTTAGTAATAAATAATTCATATAGCATCTGTTTAGATGTGGTTTTGTGTTTTAATTAGTGTTTGTGCCAAGTAGAACCTATAGGATCATCTTGGGTGATTGTTAATTTGATCTTGCTGAAAAACAGAAACTTTCATGCACACGAGAATAATTTTAATAAATCACAGAAACGTGCTTTTTAGTTGATACTTTTTGCAGTACATCAATAGACAAATTTCCTAGGACTTCATATTTTGGTAGGATCTTTAGAGTTCCATAAGTATTCAAAAGTTACAGATTGCTACAGACTGTTCTGTTTTTGACAGATTCTGGTTTTCGTGTATTGTTTGCTTATTTTGATGAATCTATGGCTAGTATCGGGGGGTATGAACCATAGAGAAGTTGGAATACAGTAGGTTTAACACCAATATAAATAAATAATGAGTTCATTACAGTACCTTAAGTGGTGGTTTTTCTTTCTTGCACTAACGGAGCTCATGAGATTTCCTATTGAGTTTTGTGTTGTGAAATTTTCAAGTTTTGGGTAAAGATTCGATGGACTATGGAATAATGAGTGGTAAGAGCCTAAGCTTGGGGATGCCCATGGAACCCTAAGATAATTCAAGGACAACCAAAAGCCTAAGATTGGGTATGCCCCGGAAGGCATCCCCTCTTTCGTCTTCGTCTATCGGTAACTTTACTTGGAGCTATATTTTTATTCACCACATGATATGTGTTTTTCTTGGAGCGTCTTGCATGATATGAGTCTTTGCTTTTTAGTTTACCACAACCATCTTTGCTGTACACACCTTTTGGGAGAGACACACATGATTTGGAATTTATTAGAATACTCTATGTGCTTCACTTATATCTTTTGAGCTAGACAGTTTTGCTCTAGTGCTTCACTTATATCTTTTTAGAGCACGGCGGTGGTTTTATTTTGTAGAAATTATTGATCTATCATGCTTCACTTATATTATTTTGAGAGTCTTTTAGAACAGCATGGTATTTTCTATGGTCATAAAATTGGTCCTAGAATGATGGGCATTCAAGTTGTGTGTAATAAAAACTATCATAGAAAGTGCATTGAATACTATGATCAACTTGATGCTTGATAATTGTTTTGAGATATAAAGGTGGTAATGTTAGAGTCATGATAGTTGTGTAATTATGCAATTGAGAAATAATTGTGTTAAAGTTGGCAAGTCTCGTAGCATGCATGTATGGTAAAAGTGTGTAACAAATTTGTTGCATGAGGTGCTCTTTTGATTGCCTTCCTTATGAGTGGAGGTCGGGATAGCGCGATGGTTAACTCCTACCAACCCTTCCTCTAGGAGCATGCGTAGTAGTACTTTGCTTCGAGGGATAATAAACTTTTGCAATAAGTATATGAGTTCTTTATGACTAATGTGAGTCCATGGATTATGTGCACTCTTACCCTTCCATCATTGCTAGCCTCTAAGGTACCGTGCATTGCCCTTTCTCACCTTGAGAGTTGGTGCAAACTTCGCCGGTACATCAAAACCCCGTGATACGATACGCTCTTTGACACATAAACCGCCTTATATCTTCCTCATAACAGCTACCATACCTACCAATCATGGCATTTCCATAGCCATTCCGAGATATATTGCCATGCAACTTTCCACTGTTCCGTTTATTATGACACGCTCCATCATTGTCATATTGCTTTTGCATGATCATGTAGTTGACATCGTATTTGTGGCAAAGCCACCATGCATAATTTTTCATACATGTCACTCTTGATTCATTGCATATCCCGGTACACCGCCGGAGGCATTCATATAGAGTCATATCTTGTTCTACTATTGAGTTGTAATCCATGAATTGTAAATAAATAAAAGTGTGATGATCATCATTATTAGAGAATTGTCCCTTAAGAAAAAAAGAAAAGGCCAAATGAAAAAAAAGGCCAAAAAAAGGGAAGAAAGGCAAAATAAAAAAAAGAAAGGCCCAAAAAAAGGGCGGCAATGTTACTATCCTTTCCACACTTGTGCTTCAAAGTAGCACCATGATATTTATGATAGAGAGTCTCTTATTTTGTCACTATCATATACTAGCGGGAATTTTTCATTATAGAACTTGGCTTCTATATTCCAATGATGGGCTTCCTCAAAATGCCCTAGGTCTTCGTGAGCAAGCAAGTTGGATGCACACCCACTTAGTTTCTTTTGTTGAGCTTTCATACATTTATAGCTCAAGTTCATCTGTTGCATGGCAATCCCTACTCCTCGTGTTGACATCAATTGATGGGCATATCCATAGCCCGTTGATTAGCATCGTCAATGTGAGTCTTTATCTTTTTTTGTCTTCTCCACACAACCTCCATCATCATATTCTATTCCACCCATAGTGCTATATCCATGGCTCATGCTCATGTATTGCGTGAGAGTTGAAAAAGCTGAAGCGCGTTAAAAAGTATGAACCAATTGCTTGGCTGAAACCGGGGTTGTGCATGATGGGAGTATTTTGTGTGCTGAAAATGAAGCATAGCCTAACTATATGATTTTGTGGGGATAAGCTTTCTTTGGCCATGTTATTTGAGAAGACATGATTACTTGTTAGTATGCCCGAAGTATTACTATTCTTATGTCAATATGAAATTTTATCTTGAATCATTTGAATCTGAACATTCATGCCACAATAAAGAAAATTACATTGAGAAATATGCTAGGTAGCATTCCACATCAAAAATTCTGTTTTTATCATTTACGTACACGAGGACGAGCAGGAATTAAGCTTGGGGATGCTTGATACGTCTCCAATGTATCTATAATTTTTGATTGTTCCATGCTATTATATTACCCGTTTTGGATGTTTATGGGCTTTACTTTACACTTTTACATCATTTTTGGGACTAACCTACTAATCGGAGGCCCAACACAAACTGTTGTTTTTTGCCTATTTCAGTGTTCCGTAGAAAAGGAATATCAAACGGAGTCCAAACGGAATGAAACCTTCGGGAGTGATCTTTTTGGAACAAACGCAATCCAGGAGACTTGGAGTGGACGTCAAGAAGCATCCGAGGCGGCCACGAGGCAGGAGGGCGCGCCCTAGGGGGTGGGCGTGCCCCCCACCCTCATGGGCCCCTCGTGGCTCCCCTGACCGACCTCCTTCGCCTATATATACTTGCATACCCTGAAAACATCCAGGAGCACCACGAAACCCGATTTCCACCGCCGCAACCTTCTGTATCCATGAGATCCCATCTTGGGGCCTTTTCTAGCGCTCCGCCAGAGGGGGAATCGATCATGGAGGGCTTCTACATCATCGCCAAGGCCTCTCCGATGAGTTGTGAGTAGTTTACCACAGACCTTCGGTTCCATAGTTATTAGCTAGATGGCTTCTTCTCTCTCTTTGAATCTCAATACAATGTTCTCCTCTATCTTCTTGGAGATCTATTCGATGTAACTCTTTTTGCGGTGTGTTTGTCAAGAGCCGATGAATTGTGGGTTTATGATCAAGTTTATCTATGAGAAATATTTGAATCTCCTTTGAATTCTTTTATGTATGATTGGTTATCTTTGCAAGTCTCTTCGAATTATCAGTTTGGTTTGGCCTACTAGATTGATCTTTCTTGCAATGGGAGAAGTGCTTAGCTTTGGGTTCAATCTTGCGGTGTCCTTTCCTAGTGACAACAGGGGCAGCAAGGCATGTATTGTATTGTTGCCATCGAGGATAAAAAGATGGGGTTTATATCATATTGCTTGAGTTTATCCCTCTACATCATGTCATCTTGCCTAATGCGTTACTCTATTCTATGAACTTAATAGTCTAGATGCATGCTGGATAGCGGTCGATGTGGAGAGTAATAGTAGTAGATGCAGAATCGTTTCGGTCTACTTGTCATGGACGTGATGCCTATATACATGATCATGCCTAGTTATTCTCATAATTATGCACTTTTCTATCAATTGCTCGACAGTAATTTGTTCACCCACCATAATATTTATGCTATCTTGAGAGAAGCCACTAGTGAAACCTATGGCCCCGGGTCTATTTTCCATCATATAAGTTTCCAATCTACTTTATTTTGCAATCTTTACTTTTCAACCTATATCATAAAAATACTAAAAAAAATTATCTTATCTTATTATCTCTATCAGATCTCACTTTCGCAAGTGGCCGTGAAGGGATTTACAACCCCTTTATCGCATTGGTTGCAAGGTTCTTGTTTGTTTGTCTAGGTACGAGCGACTTGCGTGGAGCCTCCTACTAGATTGATACCTTGGTTCTCAAAAACTGAGGGAAATACTTACGCTACTTTGCTGCATCACCCTTTCCTCTTCAAGGGAAAACCAATGCAGTGCTCAAGAGGTAGCAGTGTACAGCCAGCAGCCGGCCGGCTTCAGCGACGCTGATTGCCCCGAGCACATGTGTCTGCTGGACAAGTCCCTCTACCGACTGAAGTAGGTGCCACGGGCTTGGTTTGGTAAGTTTGCCACCTTCGTCTGCAGCCTCAGCCTCACAAGCTCATGGGCGGATCCGTCACTCTTCGTGCTCCACTCCAATGCTGGCACTGCATATCTCCTACTGTACGTCGACGACATTGTGCTCACCGCCTCGACACTGACACTTCTCCAACATATCCAACAGCTCCAGTCGGCCGAGTTCTCCGTGAAAGACCTCGGGCCCCTACACTACTTCATCGGGATCACCGTCACTCGCACCATAGATGGCTTCTTCCTCTCCAGGAGCAAGTACACCGACCAACTCCTCGAGCGCACCAACATGCAGGGATGCAAGTCGGTGCCTACACCGATGGACACATGCGCTAAGATGTCAGCCAGTGATGACACCCCGTGTCCGACGCCTGTGAGTATCGTAGCCTCATCGGCGCCCTCCAGTACATGACCATGACTCGGCCGGACATCGCCTATGCCGTTCAACAATGTTGTCTGGTGATGCACGACCCCCGCGATGTCCACCTTGCGCTGGCCAAGCGCATCCCGCTCTACCTGCACGACACCACTACGCACGGGCTCCATCTCCGACAGTCCAGCTCCATCGACCTCATCGCCTACTCCAACACGGACTAGGACGGCTGCCGAGACACACATTGCTCGACGTTCGGCTACGTGGTGTATCTTGGCGACTCGCTTGTATCATGGTCATCCAAAAGACAAGCCACGGTCTCCTGATCGAGTGCAGAGGCCGAGTATTGCGCGGTTGCAAACACGGTCCCTGAGAGATGTTGCATTCGTCAACTCCTTGCCGAGCTCTCTATACCTCTACCTCGCGCCAACGTTGTCTTTTGCGACAACATCTCGTCCGTCTACACGGCGGCCAAACCCATCCATCAACGCCGGACCAATCACATAGCACTTGACACCCACTTCATGTGCGAGAAAGTGGAGTTGGGAGAGCTTCAGGTCCTACATGTGCCAACATCCCAACAGTTCGTCGATGTGCTCACGAAAGGTGATGCGGAGCATCCTACGATCATCCCCATGGACCTAAGAAATTGGACCGATGACACGAGCACGTGCTAGAGCTCTTGAGAACGAGGTGACATCTCTCCTTAGTGATATTCTGTATGACCCTCTCGAGACATGACTACTCCTAAGTCCGGAATATTACGCATGATCAGGTACCAAGAGAACCCTCTCGAAGATGCACATGAAGACAGACAAGTCCCCAACTTCATGGATGAAGAGAACCAATGGAAGGAGTCGAGAACAGCTCCTAGGACCCGGACATCCGGCCATGACCCCGGACATCCGGCCCCTGATGGTGTCCACAGCAGCCGACAAGCTATAGGGCCCGAACATCCGGCCCAGGCCCTGGACATCCATCCCGACTCCTGCCCCAGACATCCGGCCCCAGCCCAGAAATCCGACACTCTTCACAGAACCAAACCAACGCCACCCTGGACATCCGCCCCCTATCCCGGACATCCGGCACCCGCTCGAAGCCCCGGACATCCGGCCCATGACCCCTAGACATCTGGCCCCTATCTACAAACAGTGAAAGGGCCGAAGCCCATGTACCCTTTCGTGACACTAGAATATATATACTCCTCCACATCCCTCTTTCTAGGGTTAGCAATAGTTTAGCTCATTTGAGAGATAGATCATTGCTCACCCACTTGATACCTACTCCATTGGAGGCCAAGCCCTCCATCTAGGAGAAGATCCCCCAACTGGATTCAAGCCCTCCATCTAGCAGAAGATCCGCTCATGGATTCAAGACCCCGTCTCTGGATCGGGAAGAACCACTGCCTCTTATATCGTCCTTTATTGCGTTTGAATCTTGCATCACCCTTTGTGCCCATGGATCTAGCACATGTGTGATTGTTCTCGTTGATTTGAGTGTTTCCCCTCGTGTTTTGCTCCTTGCGTTCATTGTGTTGTTCGTGGGATCCCCTCCAAATAATGAAAGATCGGCCCTAGGGTTTCCACCCTACATCATCATGGTATCATGAGCCACGTTGATCATGATTTTGGAGCCTCCCCCTTTGTTCTCTAGCCTAATTTTGTTGTGTTTTGTCCCAATTTTGAAAATCCCCACAAAAATAGCCCTCCCAATTTTTTTTGATTTGTTGGTGTGATGATGTTTTGTTGGATTTGATCCGTGGATTTGATGTATTACTCATAGATCTAGCTTCCCCCAACTTTTCCCCCAATTCCGTCCACAAAATCCTTTGAATTTTGACCCGAATTTTTTTATTTCCCACGAGATCCACCAAGTTCATCACAGATTTGGAGCCCGGGACATCTGGCCCATGGACCCTGGACATCCCCCCCCCCCCCCCCCCCGGACTTCCGGCCTCCAGCAGCACTACTTCATCCACCACCTCCTTATTCACCTAACTTTCGCTAATTTTGACCGGGTTTCCACCAATACTTCCGCATACCACCACCGCTTCCCGCACCCACCATCACTTTCCCGCTACAACCTCCGACAATTTTGACACGATTTGTTCTTTGAGAACTTGAGTTGCGGTTTCCGTTTCCTAACGTGTTTCGGCTACTGCTACCTCTTGAGCTTGCGCTGGTTTTCCCTTGAAGAGGAAAGGGTGATGCAGCAAAGTAGCGCAAGTATTTCCCTCAGTTTTGAGAAACAAGGTATCAATCCAGTAGGAGACGATGCACAAGTCACCGAATACCTGCACAAACAACAAAGAACTTGCAACAATGCGATAAAGGGGTTGTCAGTCCCTTCATGGTCACTCGCAAGTGAGATCTGATAGAGATAATAAAGTAAATATTTTTGGTATTTTTTGTTTATAGATTGTAAAGTAAAGATTGCAAAATAGTAGATAAGAAACTAGCAAGATGTAAACGAGATTCAATAATATGGAAAGGGACCCGGGGGGCATAGGTTTCACTAGTGGCTTCTCTCGAGATAGCATATATTACGGTGGGTGACGAATTACTGCCGAGCAATTGATAGAAAAGCGCATAAATTATGATGACATCTAAGGCAATGATCATGAACATAGGCATCACGTCCGTGTCAAGTAGACCGACTCCTTCCTGCATCTACTACTATTACTCCACACATCGACCGCTATCCAGCATGCATCTAGAGTATTAAGTTCTTAAAGAACGGAGTAACGCATTAAGCAATATGACATGATGTAGAGGAATTAACTCAAGCAATATGATGAAAACCCCATCTTGTTATCCTTACTGTCACTGGGAAAGGACACCGCAAGATTGAACCCAAAGCTAAGCACTTCTCCCATTGCAAGAAAGATCAATCTAGTAGGCCAAACTAAACCGATAATTCGAAGAGACTTGCAAAAATATCAAATAATGCAGATAACAATTCAGAGAAGAACCAAATAATATTCATAGATAATCTTGATCATAAATCCACAATTCATCGGATCTTGGCAAACACACCGCAAAAGAGTATTACATCGAATAGATCTCCAACAACATCGAGGAGAACTTTGTATTGAGAATCAAAGAGAGAGAAGAAGTCATCTAGCTAATAACTATGGACCCGAAGGTCTGTGGTAAACAGCTCACGCTTCATCGAAGAGGTAATGGTGTTAATGTAGAAGTCCTCTATGATTGATTCCACCTCCGGTAGATCACCGGAAAAGGCCCCAAGATGGGATCTCACGGGTACAGAAGGTTGAGGCGGTGGAGAAGTGGTTTTGTGGCTCTCCCTGATGTTTTTAGGGTATAAGAGTATATATAGGTGAAGGAACTAGGTCAGGGAGCTGTGATACGTCTCCAACGTATCTATAATTTTTGATTGCTCCATGCTATATTACCTACTGTTTTAGGCAATATTGGGCTTTATTATCCACTTTTATATTATTTTTGGGACTAACCTATTAATCGGAGGCCCAGCCCAGATTTGCTGTTTTATGCCTATTTTAGTGTTTCGAGGAAAAGGAATATCAGACGGAGTCAAAACGGAACGAAATCAACTGGAGAAGATATTTTTGGAAGGAAAGCCACCCGATGGACTTGGAGTGCACGTCAGGGAAGAAGGGAGGTGCCGACGAGGGTGGGGGGCGCGCCCACCCCCCTGGGGCGCGCCCCCTGCCTTGTGGCCCCCCCTTCGGTCCACCAACATACTTCTTTCACCCATATATACCTACGTACCCTAAAACTTCCAAAACAGAAGATAGATCGGCAGTTCCGCCGCCGCAAGCCTCTGTAGCCACCAAAACCCTCTCGGGAGCCCTTTCCGGCGCCCTGCCGGAGGGGGAACCCATCACCGGTGGCCATCTTCATCATCCTGGCGCTATCCATGACGAGGAGGGAGTAGTTCACCCTCAGGGCTGAGGGTATGTACCAGTAGCTATGTGTTTGATCTCTCTCTCTCTCTCTCTCGTGTTCTCTCTCATGTTCCCTCTATGGCACGATCTTGATGTATCCCGAGCTTTGCTATTGTAGTTGGATCTTATGATGTTTCTCCCCCTCTACTCTCTTGCGATGAATTGAGTTTCCCCTTTGAAGTTATCTTATCGGATTGAGTCTTTTATGAGAACACTTGATGTATGTCTTGCCATGATTATCTGTGGTGACAATGGGATATCATGTGACACTTGATGTATGTTTTGGTGATCAACTTGCGGGTTTCGTGACATTGGGAACCTATGCATAGGGGTTGGCACACGTTCTTGACTCTCCGATAGAAACTTTGGGGCACTCTTTGAAGTACTTTGTGTTGGTTGGATGAATCTGAGATTGTGTGATGCATATCGTATAATCATGCCCACGGATACTTGAGGTGACAATGGAGTATCTAGGTGACATTAGGGTTTTGGTTGATTTGTGTCTTAAGGTGTTATTCTAGTACGAACTCTTTTATAGATCGATCCGAAAGAATAACTTTGAGGTGGTTTCGTACCCTACCATAATCTCTGCGTTTGTTCTCCGCTATTAGTGGCTTTGGAGTGACTCTTTGTTGCATGTTGAGGGCTTGTTATATGATCTATCTATGTTATTATTGTTGAGAGAACTTGCACTAGTGAAAGTATGAACCCTAGGCCTTGTTTCCTATCATTGCAATACCGTTTGCGCTCACTTTTACCGCTTGTTACCTTGCTGTTTTTATTATTTCAGATTACAAAAACTTATATCTACTATCTATTTTGTACTTGTATCACCATCTCTTCGTGAACTAGTGCGCCTATACAATTTACCATTGTATTGGGTGTGTTGGGGACACAAGAGACTCTTTGTTATTTGGTTGCAGGGTTGTTTGAGACAGACCATCTTCATCCTACACCTCCTACGGATTGATAAACCTTAGATCATCCACTTGAGGGAAATTTGCTACTGTCCTACAAACTTGTGCACTTGCAGGCCCAACAACGTCTACAAGAAGAAGGTTGTGTAGTAGACATCAAGCTCTTTTCTGGCGCCGTTGCCGGGGAGGTTAGCACTTGAAGGTATATCTTTAGATCTTGTAATCGAATCTTTTTGTTTCTTGTTTTATCACTAGCTTAGTTTATAAAAGAAAACTACAAAAAAATGGAATTAAGGATGCCTCATATGCTTCATCTTTTTAATGTCTTTCGTGAAAATGATGGGAAGGAAAATTGTGCTCAAGTACTAGAAGAAGAATTACATAGAATGCTTGGCATAAAATATGTGAATGATGAGCATGGTTGCAATGTTGTTAGTATGATTTCCTTGAATATCCATGATGCTAATGATATGCAAAGCCACAAGCTTGGGGAAGCTATGTTTGATGAAGATGATATTTTTTGTCCCCCAAGCTTTGATGAGCAAATTTACTATGATGAAAGCATGCCTCCTATCTATGATGATTATTGTGATGACACGTATGCTTTAAAGAATAATGATAACCATGAAACTTGTCATCTTGATCCTAATTTTAAATCATATGATAGTTATTTTGTTGAGTTTGCTCCCACTACTATTCATGAGAAGAATTTTGCTTATGAGGAGAGTAGTAAATTTTCTATGCTAGTAGATCATGAAAAGAATGCTTTAGGTGCTGGTTACATTGTTGAATTCATTCATGATGCTACTGAAAATTATTATGAGGGAGGAACGTATGCTTGTAGGAATTGCAATAATATCAAGTTTCCTCTCTATGTGCTTCAAGTTTTAAAGCTATGCTTGTTTTACCTTCCTATGCTAGTTGATTATCGTTCCCATAAGTTGTTTGCTCACAAAATCCCTATGCATAGGAAGTGGGTTAGACTTAAAAGTGCTAGTCATATGCTTCATAATGCTCCCGTTATGTTTCAATTCTTATCTTTTATGTGAGCATCATTGTCATCATCATGCCTAGCTAGAAAGGCATTAAAGAAAAGCGCTTGTTGGGAGACAACCCAATACTTATCCTTACAGTTTTTGTGTGTTCACATGATTATGCTACTGTAGTAATAATGTTTTATAGCTTTTGTTTCAATAAAGTTCCAAGTAAGACCTTTAGGATATCTTACGGTGATAGTTGTGTTGATCCTGTTGAAAATCAGAAACTTTTGCACCCAGTAAATTAGTTTTGTTAATTCACAGAAACGTGCTTCTGATCTGATTTTTTTTATCTGGATTGGTACACGAATTTCTTAGGACTTCCTAATTTGGCAGGATTTTTGGAGTTCCAGCAGTATACGACTGTTCTGTCTTTGACAGATTCTGTTTTCTATGTGTTGTTTGCTTATTTTGATGAATCTATGAGTAGTATTGGAGGGTGTGGACCATAGATAAGTTGGAGTACAGTAGATATTACACCAATATGCATTTAGAATGATTTAATTACAGTACCAATGTGGTGGTTTTGTTTTCTTTCACTAACGGAGCTTATAAGATTTCCTGTTGAGTTTTGTGTAGTGAAGTTTTCAAGTTTTGGGTAAAGATTTGATAGACTATGGAATAAGGAGTGGCAAGAGCCTAAGCTTGGGGATGCCCAAGGCACCCCAAGGTAATATTCAAGGAAAACCAAGAGCCTAAGCTTGGGGATGCCCCGGAAGGCATCCCCTCTTTCGTCTTCGTTCATTGGTAACTCTACTTGGAGCTATATTTTTAGTCACCACATGATATGTGTTTTGCTTGGAGCGTCATTTTCTTTTGTTAGTATTAGATTGCTTTTATTTAGAATAATGTTTTGCATCTTTAGTTTCAATAAAGAAGTCAAGGATAGCCTTTGCCATGCTTATTTTGCTAGTATACATGTTGCAGTTTGAAAAACAGAAAGTTTACCGCTGTTGCAAAAATTCCCTAGAAAAGTCAGAGAGTGGTATAATGTTGAATCTTTTTGCATATTGAGATATGATAAATTTATCACAGTGGGAATTTTAGTTCATAATTTTTGGAGTCAGGGAAGTATTGATACTCTTGCATTCTTTACAGACTGTACTGTTTTGGCAGATTGCTGTTATGGTTGCATTGTTTGCATATGTTTGCTTAATTAATGATCCTATTTGAGGATAGGAGTATTAAATATGTAGAAGCATTTAGTATGCAATGTTGAATAGTTATTTAAGTGATTTGTTACAGTAGAAAATGATAAGGTTTTGCATTGGTTTATACTAACCTATCTCACGAGTTCTTGTTGAGTTTGTTGTGAATGAAGCTTTTGATAAAAAGAGAAACCATGATACGAGAGGAATTAAGGAGACACAAAAGCTCAAGCTGGGGGATGCCCAAGGCACCCCAAGATAATATTTCAAGAAGTCTCAAGCATCTAATCTTGGGGATGTCCCAGTAGGCATCCCACCTTTCTTCTTCAACAACTATCGGTTAGTATCGGTTGAGCCTAAGTTTTTGCTTCTTCACATGAGTTGTGCTATCCTTGCAATGTAGTTTTCTTTAGATTTGCTTGCTGTTTGAATAAAGTATCAAGATCTGAAATTATTAAATGAGAGAGAGTCTTCGCATAGTTGCATAATTATTTAGCTACTCATTGACCTTCACTTATATCTTTCGGAGTAGTTTGTCATTTGCTCTAGTGCATCACTTATACCTTTTAGAGCATGGTGGTAGTTTTATTTTGAAGAAATAGAAGAACTCTCGTACTTCACTTAGATTATTTTGAGAGTCATTAATAGCATGGTAATTTGCTTAATATTAATATACTTGGTATTCAAGATATGTGAAACTTTCTTATGAGTGTGTTGAATACTAAGAAAAGTTTGATACTTGACAATTGTTTTGAGATATGGAGGTAGTGATATTAAAGTCATGCTAGTTGGGTGATTATGAATTCAAAGAATGTTTGCGTTGAAGTTAGCAAGTCCCATAGCATGCACGTATGGTTAAAGTTGTGTAACAAATTTGAAACATGAAGTGTACTTGGCTTGTGCATCCTTATGAGTGGCGGTCGGGGACGAGCGATGGTCTTTTCCTACCAATCTATCCCCCTAGGAGCATGCGCGTAGTACTTGGTTTTTGAAGACTTCTAAATTTTTGCAATAAGTATATGAGTTCTTTTGACTAATGTTGAGTCCATGGATTATACGCACTTTTACCTTTCCACCATTGCTAGCCTCTTTGGTACCGTGCATTGCCCTTTGTCACCTTGAGAGTTGGTGCAAACATCGTCGGTGCATCCAAACCCCGTGATACGATACGCTCTATCACACATAAACCTACTTATATCTTCCTCAAAACAGCCACCATACCTACCTATTATGGCATTTCCATAGCCATTCCGAGATATATTGTCATGCAAGTTCCATCATCATATTCATGACATACATTACTTTTGGCATATTGCCATTGCATGATCATGTAGTTGACATCGTATTTGTGGCAAAGCCACCATGCATTATTTTTCATACATGTCACTCTTGATTCATTGCACCATCCCGGTATACCGCCAAAGGAATTCATATAGAATCATATATTGTTCTAAGTTTCGAGTTCTAATCCTTATGTTGTAATCGATGAAAGTGTGATGATCATCATTATGAGAGCATTGCCCAAAAAAAAGAGAAAAAAAGAAGAAAGGCGAAAAAGAAAAAAAATAAAGGCCCAAAAAAAGGGGAAAAAGAAAAAAGAAAAGAAAGAAAAAAAAGGGAAATGCTACTATATCTTTTTCCACACTTGTGCTTCAAAGTAGCACCTTGTTCTTCATATAGTGAGTCTCATATATTGTGCTTCAAAGTAGCACCTTGTTCTTCATGTAGTGAGTCTCATAAGTTGTCTTTTTATACTAGTGGGAATTTTTCATTATAGAACTTGTCTTGTATATTCCTACGATGGGCTCCCTCAAATGCCCTAGGTCTTCATGAGCAAGCGAGTTGGATGCACACCCACTAGTTTTCTTTTGTTGAGCATTCATAGCTCTAGTGCATCCGTTGCATGGCAATCCCTACTCCTCATGTTGACATCAATTAATGGGCATCTCCATAGCCCGTTGATTATCCTCGTCAATGTGAGACTTTCTCCTTTTTTGTCTTATCCACACAATCCCCATCATCATATTCTATTCCACCCATAGTGCTATATCCATGGCTCACGCTCATGTATTGCGTGAAGGTTGAAAAAGTTTGAGATTATTTAAGTATGAAACAATTGCTTGGCTTGTCATCGGGGGTATAGAAGTTGGGAACATCTTTGTGTGACAAAAATGGAGCACAGCCTAACTATATGATTTTGTAGGGATGAACTTTCTTTTGCCATGTTATTTTGAGAAGACATGATTACTTTGATTAGTATGCTTGAAGTATTACTATTTATTTTATCAATATAAACTTTTGTCTTGAATCTTTTGGATCTGAATATTCATATCACAAGTAAGAAGAATTACATTGAAATTATGCCAACTAGCACTCCGCATCAAAAATTATCTTTTTTTATCATTTACCTACTCGAGGACGAGCGGGAATTAAGCTTGGGGATGCCTGATACGTCTCCAACGTATCTATAATTTTTGATTGCTCCATGCTGTATTACCTACTGTTTTAGGCAATATTGGGCTTTATTATCCACTTTTATATTATTTTTGGGACTAACCTATTAACCGGAGGCCCAGCCCAGATTTGTTGTTTTATGCCTATTTCAGTGTTTCGAGGAAAAGGAATATCAGACGGAGTCAAAACGGAATGAAATCAACTGGAGAAGTTATTTTTGGAAGGAAAGCCACGTCAGGGAAGAAGGGAGGTGCCCACGAGGGTGGGGGCGCGCCCACCCCCCTGGGGCACGCCCCCCTGCCTCGTGGCCCCCCCTTCGGTCCACCGACGTACTTCTTTCACCCATATATACCTACGTACCCTAAAACTTCCAGAACAGAAGATAGATCGGGAGTTCCGCGGCCGCAAGCCTCTCTAGCCACCAAAAACCTCTCGGGAGCCCTTTCCGGCGCCCTGCCGGAGGGGGAACCCATCACCGGTGGCCATCTTCATCATCCCGGCGCTATCCATGACGAGAAGGGAGTAGTTCACCCTCGGGGCTGAGGGTATGTACCAGTGGCTATGTGTTTGATCTCTCTCTCTCTCTCTCTCTCTCTCTCGTGTTCTCTCTCGTGTTCCCTCTATGGCACGATCTTAATGTATCCCAAGCTTTGCTATTGTAGTGGGATCTTATGATGTTTCTCCCCCTCTACTCTCTTGTGATGAATTGAGTTTCCCCTTTGAAGTTATCTTATCGGATTGAGTCTTTTATGAGAACACTTGATGTATGTCTTGTCGTGATTATCTGTGGTGAAAATGGGATATCATGTGCCACTTGATGTATGTTTTGGTGATCAACTTGCGGGTTTCGTGACATTGGGAACCTATGCATAGGGGTTGGCACACGTTCTTGACTCTCCGATAGAAACTTTGGGGCACTCTTTGAAGTACTTTGTGTTGGTTGGATGAATCTGAGATTGTGTGATTCATATCGTATAATCATGCCCGCAGATACTTGAGGTGACAATGGGGTATCTAGGTGACATTAGGGTTTTGGTTGATTTGTGTCTTAAGGTGTTATTCTAGTACGAACTATTTTATAGATCGATCCGAAAGAATAACTTTGAGGTGGTTTCGTACCCTACCATAATCTCTACGTTTGTTCTCCGCTATTAGTGGCTTTGGAGTGACTCTTTGTTGCATGTTGAGGGCTTGTTATATGATCTATCTACGTTATTATTGTTGAGAGAACTTGCACTAGTGAAAGTATGAACCCTAGGCCTTGTTTCCTATCATTGCAATACCGTTTGCGCTCACTTTTACCGCTTGTTACCTTGCTGTTTTTATTATTTTGGATTATAAAAACTTATATCTACTATCTATTTTGTACTTGTATCACCATCTCTTCGTGAACTAGTGCGCCTATACAATTTACCATTGTATTGGGTGTGTTGGGGACACAAGAGACTCTTTGTTATTTGGTTGCAGGGTTGTTTGAGAGAGACCATCTTCATACTACGCCTCCTACGGATTGATAAACCTTAGGTCATCCACTTGAGGGAATTTGCTACTGTCCTACAAACCTGTTCATTTGCAAGCCCAACAACGTCTACAAGAAGAAGGTTGTGTAGTAGACATCAAGCTACGAGGGGCCCATGAGGGTGGGGGCGTGCCTACCCCCCTGGGCGCGCCCTCCTGCCTCATGGCCTCCTCGTTATGTCTCTGACTTCATCTCAAAGTCTTCTAGTTTGCTTTCGGTCCAAGAAATATCATCACGAAGGTTTCATTCCGTTCAGACTCCGTCTGGTATTCCTTTTCTGCAGAACTCTAAAATAGGCAAACAAAACAGGAACTAGCACTGGGCCCTTGGTTAATAGGTTAGTCCCAAAAATAATATAAAATAGCAAATTAAAGCCCATTAAACATCCAAAACAGATAATATAATAGCATGGAACAATCAAAAATTATAGATACGTTGGAGACGTATCAGCTACTTAGGGACGGTTCGACACCGACATCATCGCCGCTCATCTTCGTCGTCGACATCGACATCTTCACCATTTTGACACCATCAACCCTAAGCAAGGATGGTAACTTCGACGACAACTTTGTGTACACTCTTGCCATTTCATTGATAACCCCATATCCCATTTTGCGTCACTTTCCTATCGAGACTAGCCATTGAGTATTTCCGGCAACGTAAGTGCACATTAGTGATCATTCATTTGTTTGCATATATCACATCATCTTGGTATTGTATCTTGGTATCATCTCTTGTGTCACAAGGTTTTCATTGCACATACAATTGCTATCTTGGTTTGTGAAATTTTGCATAAGTGGCCAAAGAAAGAGAAAAAAGCTTTTAAGCGAGAGAAATATAAGCACAAAGCTTTTGAGCAAGTACCATAGCATCATACCACATTAAGATTGTCATACTCGATCATCTTGGATCATACCATCGGAAAACCATACATATAGCATATTTGGGATTGGAAGTCGTTGCGTTTTTTGCTTTGTTTGTTGTGCACAAGTCTCGTATCCTCCTATTGAGTAATCGTGCTAGCGTCTCTCTAGTGTTGTGCAACAAGATCATTTTCCATGGATTCCACATTTTGAGCTCGTTCCTTGGTTGCACAAACCCATTTATCTATCCATGTGTATGTTTCCGTGTGCCACATCTTGCTATTGGTCTACTTGTTGCATTTGCAAATTTGCAAATCTATTTCAACATTATTTGAATCTCGCTAACAATTGCATAAATTTTGTGCCACCATCCTCACCAAGCTACTCCAAAGGCCTTATTTGTGTAGGTGTGAGAAATCAACGAGCAATGGTACCAATTGTGCTATTTCCTTGCTACAATATTGAGTGAACATTAATCCATTCTCAACATTGGTTAAAGTACATTTGGTATAGTTCTTGCCTTTCTTCCACACACATATTTGCTTGCGATGATGGATAGACCAACTACTTCTTCGAACCCGCTCTTAATTAAGCAAGATGACGACTATTACACCTACGTCACCAAGAACCACCTCTTCGGCGCACAAAGAGCTTTGCATCAAGAACAACAAGCCTTGAGCAACCACATCGGCATCCGAGCAACGTTCAAGAGATTACTTCGACAACAAGCTTGACACACAAAAAGAGGAGAACAATGCAAGGATGGACGAGATTTGTGTCTTGTTGATCAACCGCTCTTCTACATCTTCATCCTATTCAAGACGGAACCACTCAAGTCGACATTGTGCGCACTCTTATTTTGATGCAAGTCCTCCTCGAGCTCGTTTGCATCGTTGCCAAGACCATGAAGTCCATCAAGCTCCCCAAAACCCATTCATTGGCAAGTTTTTACAAGGCCGTCTACATGAACGTGAACGCCAACGTCAACATGCTAATGAACCTATAGTCCAAGAGCAAGCTCCAATATGCCAAGATCGATAAGAACAACAAGATAGTGATGCCATTTGACAACAACAACAACAACAACAACAAGATGGTGATGCACTTCGACAAGAGCAACAATGTCATGAGGAACAAAACCTTGAAGCCCAACATGCTCTACGCGAAGCTACCCTAGCCATCGATGAGCACAACCGCCAAACATGACTTCAAGAAGAGGCCCTTTGCCGTGAGCGCCAAGAAGAAGCCGCACGTCTTGAGGAGCTTCAACATATGTGGAACCGTGCAAGAATCCCACACCCTCATCGTCAAGCTAATCAAGCGGAGCACGAGGAGCAAGCGGCTCAAGACCCTCCTCCACGACAAGAGTGTCATCATCATCACCACATACCCCAACACAATGAAGAGCAACGCTACGGCAAGCTCAAGTTCACCATACCTAAGTTCTCTAGAAGCAATGATCCCGTAGAGTACCTTTCATGGGCATTGAAAGTTGACAAGATCTTTCATTTGCACAACTATGAAGAAGAAAAGAAGATCGCCATGCCATCCCTTGAGTTCCAAGACTATGTCCTCATTTGGTGGGAGCAAGTCATCGAGCACCGAGCGGCAACAGGTGAACCACCCATCACAACATGGGCTCAAATGAAGGATGTCATGAGAGTGCGCTTTGTGCCAAAATACTATAACCGCGACCTCTTCAAGAAATTACAAATCCTCAAGGAAGGAACAAAGAGTGTTGAAGAGTACTACAAGGAAATGGAGATTGCCATGATACGAGCCAATGTCACAGAAGATGATAAGCAAACTATGGCACCTTTTTTGAATGGACTAAATCATCTTATCAAGAAGATTTCCGACTTCCAACCTCATCGAGCTAGTGCACCAAGCTACAAAGGCAGAATGCCCAGTGCAAGATGACTACAATTATGCCAAGTTCTCTTTCAAGACCTACGGCTCCTCCTATAACCAAGCTTCAATGACTACGACACCCCCTTCCTCGACAAAACCTTCTACAAGCAATGACAACAAGTCAATCTACAAGAAAACTTTGACATCTTCAAGTCATCCTCTACTACAAGAAACTTCAAGCTGAGCAGCTTCATCATCATCTACTCCAACCGAAGAGACCGTCAAGACGAGCTCCCTCAAATGCTTTACATGAGGCAGCCGAGGCCACAAGTGGTTCGAGTGTACCAATCGGCGCACCATGATCCTCAATGCCTATGGCACCTATGACTCCATGAGTGAAGAGGAATGGAAGCCCTTGAGCAAGTGGCCATGCACCGGCAAGTGAATGAAAAAGAAGACGGTCAAGTCTATTATGACAATGATTTGAGCCCCCCTCTTGTTGTCTCCAAGGTCTTGACGCTTCAACACCAACAAGAGGAAGACCAGCATTCCCACATCTTCCACACCAAGGCGGGCATCAACGGTCGTTCCATGAAGGTCATCATCGATGGAGGAAGTTGCCACAATTTGGCAAGTGAAGAGCTATGTTCCAAGCTACAATTGGTCAAGATGAAGCGTCCTCATCCCTACAAGGTCCAATGGTTTAGCAACTCCGGCACCATTCAAGTGGAGTACACCGTTCAAGTCTCCTTCAAGATTGGAGCATACGAAGACACTTTGAAATGTGATGTGGTTCCCATGTCCATTTGCCATCTCCTAATTGGAAGACCTTGGCAATTCGACTGCAGCGTCATCCACAATGGGCAAACCAATCACTATAGCTTCAAGATGAAGGGAAAGGAGTACGTGCTACGACCTATGTCACCAAGCCAAGTGATCGCCGACAAACAAGCATCCACCCATCATGGAGAGAATAGAGAGAGAGTGAGCCACCAAAAATAGAGTGAGTGCCACAAGCCAAAAGTGAGTGCCTCCACGACAAGCGACAAGAAAAACTTAGTGCTTTTAGCTACCAAAAGAGAGATGAGAGAAGTGTGTGAGAACCCCTCGAGAGTCACCCACTATGTCCTGTTATGCAAGGATGAAGCGCCAAGAATTAACACTTCTCACCCTCTACCTTTAATTTTGTCTAATATCTTGCAGGAATTCAAGGATGTCTTCCCCGATGAGCTACCTCCGGGACTACTTCCACTATGAGGCATCGAACATGGCATCGACCTCATCCCCGATGCACCACTACCTAACCAGGAACCCTACTACGTCAACCCCGAAGAAACCAAGGAAATACAAAGGCAAGTACAACAACTCATTGACAATGGGCATGTGCGTGAAAGTTTAAGTCCTTGTGTCGTACCGGTCAAACTAGTACCTAAGAAAGGCGGTAGTTTTCATATGTGTTCCGATTGTAGACCCATAAATGCTATTGCAGTCCGCTATAGATATTTTATTCCTCGCCTTCATGACATGCTAGATGAACTTAGTGGAGCCACAATTTTCTCTAAAATTGATCTTAGGAGTAGCTACTATCAAATACGCATCCAAGAAGGTGATGAATGGGAAACCGCTTTCAAAACCAAGTTTGGCTTGTATGAATGGTTGGTCATGCCAATGGGTTTATCCGAAGCACCTGACACCTTTATGCGTGTGATGCATTTTGTTCTTCGCCCCTATATTGGCATATTTGTTCTGGTTTACTTTGATGATATACTTGTGTTCAGCAAATCTCTAAAAGATCATGTCGCCCATCTTAAAACTGTTTTGCAAACTCTTAGAAAAGAGCGTCTTTATGCTAATATGGAGAAATGCAAATTTGGTGTCGACAAGTTCGTTTTCTTGGGTTTTGTTGTTTCTTCTAATGGTGTTCATGTAGACGAAGCTAAAATTGATGCTATTAAAACTTGGTCACAGCCGACGAACTTGCAACAAGTGCAAAGTTTCCTTGACTTAGCCAGTTTCTGTCATAGATTCGTGAAGGACTTTAGCACCATTGCATCCCCTTTGCATGCCTTGAGTAAGAAGAATGCACCATTTGTTTGAGGACCATCCCAAGATAGCACATTTCATGAGCTTAAGAATTTGCTTACACATGCTCCTTTGCTTGCTTTGCCCAATTTTGATAAAATTTTGAAGTTCATTGCGATACTAGTGGCAATGGCATAGGAGGTGTGTTAATGCAAGAGAAACATCCAATTGCTTATTTTAGTGAGAAACTTTCTGGAGCACAACTCAGGTACCATATCTATGACAAGGAACTATATGCTCTAGTGAGAGTTTTGTGTGAGTGGGAACATTATCTTCGCCCTCAAGAATTTGTCATCCATACGGATCATGAAACGCTTAAGTACCTTAAGGGTCAAACTAAATTGAATAAGCAACATGCGAAATGGAGTGAGTTTATTAAGTCTTTTCCTTATGTCATCAAGTACATTAAGGGTAAAGAGAATGTTGTGGTGGATGCTCTTTCCCGCAAATGCATGCTTGTAACTAAACTTGAATTGAATGTCATTGGCTTTGAGCACATAAAAGACTTGTATGCGCATGATCCTACTTTTGCTATTCCCTATGCCAAATGTTTGACACATACATCTTAGGAATGATATTACGTCAAGGATGATTATCTAATGAGAGCTAACAAACTTTGTATCCCCGAGTCTTCTCTTCGTTTGTTACTTCTGCAAGAAGCTCATGGAGGAGGACTTATGGGTCACTTTGGACGTGGCAAGATGTTCACCATGCTCTCCAAGAACTACTTTTGGCCCAAGATGTTCCACGACGTGTGACAGCCTGGTTTTTGCCCTCTTTTCTTTGCTTGATTTTCAGTTGAGTTGGTTTTGAATTTGGAGTTTTGAATCATTTCATTTGGACTTAACCACTTGGGTATCCCTTGATTTTCACCCAAGTGTTCCCTCTCCTCCTCAACGCCATCATTTCACCCCTGGCCAACCCAACAATATTTCTTGGAATATTTTTCTTAAACGAAAAATATTCATTTTGACATCCAAAACCCTAGCTAAACCTTTGAGCTCCAAAGCAACCCTAATTTTTCTTGCCCCAAAAATCCTGAGAAAAATCCCAATTATTCTTTGGACCCTAGGGCACATTTCTGAGCAAAAATATTTCACCACTCTTTGGAATATTTTGGCTACAGAAAATAAAATCACTTCTGGGCTGAAATGGTAGTTTCTACAGCAACTACCGTTTTACTAGCTCCATTGTAGCTGGTTTTCCCTGAGCTTATTTACCTTAGTAAGAGACAGTAAAACCCCAAAGCTCAGCCCTTGAATCCCTGTGGTTTTACCACAGTAACTTCCCAAAGTTTATGTCCAGTAACTTGACAACATCACCATTTTACTTCTACTGCACCTGGAACCAAACCAAGCCGTAGTAACACATCAGTTTACTAAGGACTACATGCCAGACATCCTTGTTAGTGCGTAGGTGGCCTGATCTCACGGTCCACGCGGTGACAATGTTCATCCGAGCGTGCTGGCATGCCAAACGCGCGCTCTGCGCGTCGCCAGCGCCTCTGTTGAGCGCGTGCTCACTGCTCGGCCGGCCAGAGCGCGCTACCCCTTGCCACCATCCTCGTCTCCACCTTCATAACTCCACCCTGCCGCTCGTTGACTCCGGAGCTCGCCGCAGCGAGCACGGGCACGGTACGGCCAACGGCACAGTGCGCGCGCACTGTGTTCGTCTCTTTCCCCCTCGCTCATGTGCTCTTCCGCGCCCGCGTACAGTGAATGCGTGACCTCCCTCGCCTTCTCCATCGCTCTCTGGCACCGTTCGTCACCGGGCGCCGGGGACAGGTGTCCTCCGGCGGAGCCCGAGCCCTCCTCGTCGCACCGCCTATAAAAGCCACCCTGCGGAGCCTCCTGGAGCATCTCAAACCACTCCCGCTCCCTCCTAGAGCCATTAGAAGCCGCAGCCTGGCCGGGCAGGCCGCGGGCTGCCGTCCCGGAGCCGAGCTTGCCGGCGATCCCCTCTGGATCGTTCCCGCAGCTTCGGCCCCTCCCAAGCCAAGGCGACCCCGCCAGGGCCTCCGCCTCTCCTCCGTGAAGCCAACGCACCTAGCTGGAGCCCCTAGAGCCGCCCCAAGCCACCATCTTCTTCAACTCGAGCAACCTCCGCCCTCAGTTGCCGCTGGAGAGGTCAAATCCGATGCCATCTGGCCACCGTTAGCAATGCTACGGGTACGGGCAGGTGCGCAATCGTCTTCTCCGTTGATCCCTCCCTCTAGTTTGCCTCCAAGAAGCCTCACCGTCGGTGTGAGCTCCGGCGAAGCGCCGCCTCCCTCTGTTTCTCTTCCCCCTCCCTCCGGCCTGACTAGCGGGGCCTGCTAGTCAGCCACTCATTACGCGCGCGAAGCGGCATCAGTGGTGGCGCCCCGGGGGATTACGCTTTCGACGTCACCTCCCTCTGTTTATTATTTCAAATTCATTTAAATTCTAGGAAACTTCAAATGGCCATAACTTTTTGTTTATAAGTCCAAATGCATTGATTCTTTTTGCATTATGTTCTGTGTCCAAAAATCTAACAGCACCCAAAAGATGGGATTTTTCCCTGCTGTCTAGATTTTCTGGTAATTTTCAGAATGTTACTTGATATTTTCTTTTGGTGATTTTGAATATTTTTCTGAAGAACCAGCTTGTTTTGAGGATCACCAGGAGCTTTGTGAACCTCATCACCACTAAGGCAAGCCACAGTAACATTTTCATAGTGCCACTTCAATATTTGTGATTTCCCACTTGAACTTATGAATATTCATGCATTTAAATTATTTATATGATGATTATATTCTGTTAAATGCTTGTCATGCTTAAATACTTGAACTACAGAATGTTTGAAGTGAATCTTGTTGTTAAGCTAAAGAGAACTTAGTTGCATGAGGTGATTAAATGATATGATCATAGAGTTGGATATTTTGTTTAATTACTACTTTTGCATGATTAAAAATGATGAGATTGCTAGTAATGATTCTGGTATAAGTGATGTGTGATCTTAACCAGAGTAGTAGCATGAGTTGATGATGGCTCCGTAGAGAGCGTGGTTGATTCAGTTGATCACATGGTGATGTGGTGCATATGTTAAGTGATGTGTAGCATGGTATTGTGACACCGGTTATTTTTTACATTAAGTTGAACTTGATTAATAACTCAACTTGAACATGTTGTTGACCGGGTCATGGTGCCGCTGAAACGATTCCTTCCCAGTGCAACCACACTTGCCGGTACGGGACGGCCCTAATGCGTTTCATTGTCGTGCCTCTGGTCGGTGCCTCCATTTAGGGAAGGTTATAGGCATGTTGTACCCTGGCCCGGTAGGCAAGCATAACCTTGTGAGCCCATTGTTAAGTTAATTTTGGTATCGGATCCCAGAGTGGATCATGGCCACGACGATGGTCGAGGTGTCTAGAGGTAGACACGGGGCCACCCAGGACTAGCCCGGTGGGGTCTGAGTCGAAAGGGCCAGGAGAGTGTCATGATAATGAAATGGTTTCGTCGGAACGCTGTTAGTCCACCCGAATGGGAGTGTGAGGCCATGGGTTCCGTAGTGTGGGTATAGTGTACTAACCTCTGCAGAGTGTTTTTAATCTATCGATAGCCGAGTCCACGGTCACGGATATGCTCGAAAGTATAGTACGCCATGGGTCAACACTTAATAAAATATGCACACTAAGTTTGCACTAAGGATGGCAGTGAGGCCATCGTGTTGAGTTGGCCATGAGATGGTCGGGTTGTGATCGCCGTAAGGATCACAGGCCAAGAGTTGGTCGGGTTATGATCGTCGTAAGGATCATTGGCCATGGATTGGTCGGGTAGTGATCGCCGAAAGGATCACATGTGTGTTGTGGAGATTATCTTGTTTGTGGTCTGGAAATGATCACATCCGGTAAGAACGCCCGTGGAACAAGTACCTGTTGAACATAGTCACATCATGTTAGACGTATGGATGCATTGTTGCTTAAATGGTTAAATGTCATGATATTGTTTGTCATTATGTTTATGCTTATTGTGAGCTTGCAAGTACATTCAATGTACTGACCTGGTGTGTCATGCCAGATTTCAGGAAAGTCTCGTTGGAAAGGAGTGATGTCCGAGTCTAGACCGTGTCCACATCGGTGTCCTTGTGCTATGGAGTCCCGCTACGACGTTGTTCCGCTGTCGAATAGTTGTCATGATCGAAGCCCCTTTATGTTCATTAAATAATGTACATATTGTTCAGCCGCACCGTGTTTGTGCTGCTTGGCCTCGCTAACTGTTGCAATATAAACTATGCTCCGCTAGCATGAATAAAGCGGTTGTTTTTCTGTACCATGTTGTTGTGCGTTGCCAGAAGACAAGGTCTCTGGGCTGGCAATGCCAGGTAAAACGGTCAATCTGAGCTGGGGTGCCACAACGCTTGGTATCAAAGCCGCGCTAACTGTAGGCCACGCTAGACTAAGCCGAGTTAACTGGATGCTAGATACGAGTTCTAGCTGAGTGACGGTGATAATTGTAACTGGTTGTTGCACTTCATGCACTGATTTTATTTTTCTATGCTAACCTGCTAATGGTTGTGAGTGTAAATGGCTCCGGTGCTGTATCTCCTTCGTAACATGTGGCGTCGGCTGTACCCTCACGGAGACGATCCAGTCTATCATGTGTACCGGGAGCGCCTAGCTGACTCAGTGTATGAGTATCACGCCGTGGTTACCCTGCGCGCCAGTTCCGATTCCAGCTCTTACACTCATACCTCTCGGAGCGGTTACGCTTCTACCGCTTCTCAGGCTGTCCAGTTTGCTGCATTCGAGGTACTTGTTGAGCTCCGCTACAACGAGGTCCAGATGCAGAACCACCCAGGTTTCCATTACTACCCTTCTCTCCATGATAATGGTCGTGTCCGTTTCCCTACCATTGATCCGGAGTCTGATAGTGTAGCTAGCCACCTTTCTCGCTATGTCACTGCAAGCTATCTTCTAATCTACGAGTTGGCTCGTGAGCTGAGTCGTGCTCGTACTTCTTTAGCCTCTACTTTAGTCTCTGGTCGCTCAGCCACTACTCCTCCATCTATAGGATTTACTCCCTACGTTCCTGCCAGTTCTAGATCCCCTATTTCTCTGGTTACTCCCCCGAGTAGCTCGGGCACCACGACTGCGAATCCACTTAGTGCTCCTGCTGAGTGGGTTTCACTCCTCGCCACTCCTGCAGCCCCGATGATCCACCCTCCACCTGCCCCTGAGGGAGAGCCCTTGAGGCAGCGTCATCGTGTCACTTTTAACTCGGAGTTCTCCGTTAACCCCGTCAGTTCTGGATCCGAGTACGCTTCAGGAGAGGACCCCGCAGCACCAGCCGAGCAGTAGAGCTTTCGAGTATTCTCAGTTGTCGGGATGGAGTATGGATGTAGTCATACGAGTTATGCTGTTTCGTTTCCTATATGAGGGTAGTTGGACCTGGCATGTTGTTATCTTTCATGTATGATTCTATGTATAATTATGTTGGACTTTATTTTATTCGCCGTATTTTCTTTGTCTTTTCGGGTTCGCTTGGATTTTGTTGCTGGCTTCTCCCCAGTTTTGTTGAATGCTTCTCATCTCGGTTGCGTTAACTTGGGAAAAATCATATTAGGATGACGCGGGGAGGCTGCAGTAGCAACATTCGCGAGGGTTCTCCTGTTCGGCGTTCCGCACGACAGGCAGGACAATCACCCGAGTCGTACGTTCCACCACCGCCTCCACCGCCAAATCCGCCCTCCACCGAGCAAATTATGCGTATGTTCGAGGAACGACGAAACAATGATCTAATGGAAATATTCAGAAGTATTCAAGCAATGGTTGGACAGAATGGAAATCAGCGCGTCCCTCACTCCAAGTTATCTGATTTTCAAAGGACTAAGCCTCCCAGTTTTAGTCAGGCCATTGATCCCCTGGATGCAGATGATTGGTTGAGAACTATGGAAAAGAAACTTGAGGTTGCTCGAACTGATGAAGAGGATAAAGTTCCATTTGTAACACATTATCTGGAAGGCGCTGCTGCCATATGGTGGGAAAATGAAAAAGCCATAGGGACTGATAATGAAGCAATTACCTGGTCGAGATTCAAGGAGCAATTCCAAAAATATCACATCCCTGCGGGAATCATGAAGACTAAGCAGCGTGAATTTCTCACGCTCCTCCAAGGAAGTCAGTCAGTGGGTTTGCAGAAATTTACTCACTTGTCATGTTATTCTCAATATGACGTGGCCACTGAAGAAAGGAAGATGGACAGATTTCTTGGTGGATTAAACCCGTAACTTTGTTGTGCTCTCAGTGTGTTCGATTTTCCAGATTTCCAAACCCTGGTGAACAAGGCCTTCATTGCTGAAAGGGAACACAAGCTTGCATCAGATAATAAGTCTGCCCATAATGACCACAAGCGCAAGTTTGACCCAAAAGGTAAATGCAACCAGTGCAGAAGGTTCATACCTGGCAGCCAACTCCGGTGACATACCAGCCTAATTGGCAACAAAATGTTAACAAGGCCAACACCCAAGTCAAGAATGACGTGCTCAACCCAGTTGTGGAGAATCACCTGCGCAATAATTCTTGTTACAGTTGTGGGCAAACCGGACATTATGCTAAATAGTGTCCCAAGAACAACCGAACTAATGTTACGTTCAAGCCACAAGTCCATTATTTGGAGGCAGGACCAAGTCAGCACGACGTCACGGGATGCGTTCATCACATCTCCGCCGACGAAGCCCAAGAAAATCCCGAAGTCGTCATTGGTATGTTTCCTGTTAATAACATACCTGCAGTAATTTTATTTGACTCTAGGGCTTCCCACTCTTTTATTTCTCGGAGTTTTGTTGCCCAAAACAAATTTCCTTGTTCGCTTTTGGGCAAGAATATGCTAGTACAAACCCCGGGATCCCTTATTTGAAGCAATCTGGTATGCCGCAATCTGGAAGTCAGTATCAACGGAATCCGTTTCCCAACGTCTTTGATACTTATTGAGTCTGATAAATTGGATGTTATCTTGGGTATGAATTGGCTGACTCAGTACCAAGTATGCATAAATTGTGCGACCCGAGAAGTCAACTTGACCGGCCAAGATGGACAAACTACAAAGTTTATTGCTCGTAGGAGCATACCCTCCAAGGAAATGGTTTTTACAGCAATAGCAGAAATGGAATTAATTCCGGTGGTCAGTGAGTTTCCCGATGTATTCCCAGAAGAACTGCTAGGCATGCCACCTGACCGAGAGCTTGAGTTTGCAATAGAACTTGTGCCCGGAACCACACCAATACACAAGAAATATTATCGAATGTCGTCATCCAAATTAGTGGAGCTAAAGAAACAGCTTGATGAAATGCTCCAAAAAGGATATATCCGCCCCAGTTCCTCGCCATGGGGATCACCTGCTATTTTTGTGGACAAGAAAGATGGCAGCCTTCGTACGTGTGTGGACTACCGGCAGTTGAATGATGTCACGATCAGAAACAAATACCCTCTGCCAAGAATTGATGATTTGTTTGATCAGCTCAGTGGAGCCAAGGTATTCTCAAAGATTGATTTGCGGACTGGATATTACCAGCTCAAAATTAAAAAGGAGGATATTCCCAAGACCGCGTTCACCAATCGCTACGGTCTCTATGAATATACCGTCATGTCCTTCGGCCTCACCAACGCCCCCGCCTTTTTCATGCACATGATGAATAAAGTATTCATGGATTTCCTCGATAAGTTCGTGGTCGTCTTCATCGATGATATACTTATTTACTCAAGAAATGAAGAAGAGCATAAGGGACACCTCCGTGCAGTGTTACAATGACTCCGTGAGCACTAGTTATATGCCAAATTCAGTAAATGCGAGTTTTGGCTCAAACAAGTTAGATTCCTCAGGCATGTGCTTTCCGCTGAAGGTATAGCCGTGGACCCAAGCAAAGTAAAAGATGTGCTCGACTGCTTGCCACCCGCCACCGTATCCCAGATCTGGATTTTTCTTGGATTAGCCGGATATTACCGCCGTTCCATTGAAGGTTTTTCCAAGATTGCTAAGCCCATGATGGAGCTGCTCAAAAAGGATAAGAAGTTTGAATGGACTTCGGACTGTGAGAAAAGTTTCACCAAGTTGAAGAAACGCTTGACAACTGCGCCAGTATTAACACTTCCTCATATCTACCATAGTTTTGACGTGTACTGCGACACTTCCCGGCAAGGACTTGGATGCATGCTTATGCAAGATGGCAAGGTAGTAGCTTATGCCTCACGGCAGCTACAACCTCATGAAGGAAATTACCCCACTAATGATTTGGAATTGGCCGGGGTAGTACATGCTTTAAAATTTTGGAGACACTACCTCATTGGAAAAAGGTGCCAAATTTTTACCGGTCACAAAAGTCTCAAATATATATTTACTCAGCCGGATTTAAATCTCCGACAATGAAGATGGCTCGAGTTGGTCAAGGATTATGATCTTGGAATAAATTATCATCTGGGTAAGGCCAATGTGGTTGCCGATGCACTCAGTCGAAAGCCCGTCAGTTTAAACGTCATGCTGGAATCTTTGCCTTCCGAACTTAAAGAAGAGATTGCTCAGCTCAACCTGGTCATAGTTGAGGCTGGTCTTGCCAATATCCTGACGGTTACCCCTACTCGAGGAAGAAATCCGTAAGGCCCAGTCAGGAGATGCCGATCTGCAGAAACGCATCAAGTCATCTGATTTCTCGAAGGATCAGTGCGGTACCCTCCGATTCAGGGGAAGGATTTGTGTGCCTAATCAAGCTGACCTGAAGTAGAAAATTTTGTCAGAAGCCCATGAATCCTCGTATTCAATCCACCCTGGAGGTATGAAAATGTATGAAGACCTTCGACAAATATTCTGGTGGGATGGAATGAAGAAAGACATTGCTTATTTCGTAGCCTGTTGCGACGTATGCAACAAAGTTAAGGCAGAACATCAGAAACCATCCGGACTTCTCCAACTGCTGCCAGTATCACAATGGAAATGGGATGATGTCTGTATGGATTTCATCACAGGACTACCTAGGACCCGACGAGGCAATAATGCGATCTAGGTCATAGTGGATACATTAACCAAGGTGGCCCACTTCCTCCCAGTCAAAACCTCGTACCGAGCCGATGAGCTTGCACGACTGTATGTGTCCAGAATTTTCAGTCTGCATGGAGTTCCCCGAACCATCACTTCTGATTGAGGTTCGCTTTTCACCTCCGCTTTTTGGTCCCGTCTCCATCGGGCCCTCGGAACAGAGTTGAAATACAGTACCGCTTATCATCCTCAAACGGATGGGCAGACAGAAAGAGTAAACCAGATACTAGAAGATATGCTCTGAGCCTGTGTTTTGTCCCAAGGGCCACAATGGGAAGATTGCTTGCCGTATGCCGAGTTCTCGTATAACAATGGGTTCCAGACCAGTTTAAAGATGTCACCATATGAAGCTTTGTATGGCCGTAAGTGCCGCACTCCATTAAATTGGTCTCAAACCGGAGATAGCCGTATTTTTGGAATAGACCTCATGCTGGAAGCCGAAAAGCAAGTCAAGGAGATCCGAGACAGATTACAATTGGTGAAATCACGACAGAAAAGTTATTATGATGCCAAGCACCGACCGTTCAGCTTTCAACCCGGAGAACATGTCTACCTTCGAGTCACGCCTATGAAAGGAATCAAAAGGTCTCAAACCCGTGGAAAATTGGCACCTCGGTTTATTGGTCCGTTTCCCATTATGACGCGAGTAGGTGCTGTGGCATATCAATTGGAGTTGCCCCCTAAGCTATCAGACCTGCACAACGTGTTCCACGTTTCACAACTGCGATGGTGCATATCACCGCCCGAGAAAAAGACCGATTTGATAGAGATAGAGCTGGCAAAGGACTTGACCTACGAAGAAAGGCCAGTGAAAATTTTGGATCAGATGGAAAGGGTCACCTGCAGTAAGTCATGAAAGTTTTACAAGGTCCAATGGATGCATCATACCGAGTCAGAAACAACCTGGGAATCAGAAGAATTTCTAAGGACATGTTATCCAGAATGGTTTATCCAAGCAACCGAATCTCGAGGACGAGATTCATTCTAAGTGGGGGAGGTTTGTGACAGCCTGGTTTTTGCCCTCTTTTCTTTGCTTGATTTTCAGTTGAGTTGGTTTTGAATTTGGAATTTTGAATCATTTCATTTGGACTTAACCACTTGGGTATCCCTTGATTTTCACCCAAGTGTTCCCTCTCCTCCTCAAATCCATCATTCCACCCCTGGCCAACCCACCAATATTGCTTGGAATATTTTTCTTAAACAAAAAATATTCATTTTGACATCCAAAACACTAGCTAAACCTTTGAGCTCCAAAGCAACCCTAATTTTTCTTGCCCCAAAAATCCTGAGAAAAATCCCAATTATTCTTTGGACCCTAGGGCACATTTCTGAGCAAAAATATTTCACCACTCTTTGGAATATTTTGGCTACAGAAAATAAAATCACTTCTGGGCTGAAATGGTAGTTTCTACAGCAACTACCTTTTTACTAGCTCCATTGTAGATGGTTTTCCCTGAGCTTATTTACCTTAGTAAGAGACAGTAAAACCCCAAAGCTCAGCTGTTGAATCCCTATGGTTTGACCACAGTAACTTCCCAAAGTTTGTGTCCAGTAACTTGACAACATCACCATTTTACTTCTACTGCACCTGGAACCAAACCAAGCCATGCTAACACTTCAGTTTACTAAGGACTACACGCCAGACATCCTTGTTAGTGCGTAGGTGGCATGATGTCACGGTCCACGCGGTGACCGCATTTGTATGAGCGTGCTGGCATGCCAAACGCGCGCGCTGCGCGTAGCCAGCGCCTCTGTTGAGCGCATGCTCGCTGCTCGGCCGGCCAGAGCATGCTACCCCTCGCCACCATCCTCGTATCCACCTCCATAACTCCACCCTACCGCTCGCCGACGCCGGAGATCACCGCAGTGAGCACGGGCACGGTCTGGCCAACGGCACAGTACACGCGCATTGTGTTCGTCTCTTTCACCCTTGCTCCTGTGCTCGTCCGTGCCCGCGTACAGTGGCTGTGTGACCTCCGTCGCCTTCTACATCGCTCTCTGGCATCGTTCATCGCCGGGCGCCGGGGACAGGTGTCCTCCGGCGGAGCCTGAGCCCTCCTCGCTGCCCCGCCTATAAAAGCCACCCTCCGCAGCCTCCTAGAGCATCTCAAACCACTCCCACTCCCTCCTAGATCCATTAGAAGCCGCAGCCCGGCCGGGCAGGCCGCGGGCTGCCGTCCCAGATCTGAGCTCACCGACGATCCCCTCTAGATCGTTCCTGCAGCTCCGCCAGGGCCTCCGCCTCTCCTCCGTGAAGCCAACGCACCTAGCTGGAGCCCCTGGAGCCACCCCAAGACGCCGTCTTCTTCAACTCCGGCAACCTCCGCCCTTTGTCGCCGCTGGAGAGGTCAAATCCGACGCCGTCCGGCCACCGTTAGCTACGCTACGGGTACGGGCAGGTGCGCAATCGTCTTCTCCGTCGATCCCTCCCTCTAGTTTGCCTCCAGGAAGCCTCACCGCCGGCGTGAGCTCCGGCGAAGCGCTGCCTCCCTCTGTTTCTCTTCCCCCTCCCTCCGACCTGACTAGCGGGGCCCGCTAGTCAGCCACTCATTACGCGCATGAAGCGGTATGAGTGGTGGCGCCCCGGGGAATTACGCTTTCGATGTCACCCCCTCTTTTTATTATTTCAAATTCATTTAAATTCCAGGAAACTTCAAATGGCCATAACTTTTTGTTTATAAGTCCAAATGCATTGATTCTTTTTGCATTGTGTTCTGCGTCCAAAAATCTAACAGCACCCAAAAAGATGGGATTTTTCCTTGCTGTCTAGATTTTCTGGTAATTTTCAGATTGTTTTTTGATATTTTCTTTTGGTGATTTTGTATATTTTTCAGAATAACCAGCTTGTCTTGAGGATCACCAGGAGCTTTGTGAACCTCATCAGCACTAAGGCAAGCCATAGTAACATTTTCATAGTGCCACTTCAATATTTGTTATTTTCCTACTTGAACTTATGAATATTCATGCATTTAAATTATTTATATGATGATTATATTCTGTTAAATGCTTGTCATGCTTAAATACTTGAACTACAGAATGTTTGAAGTGAATCTTGTTGTTAAGCTAAAGAGAACTTAGTTGCATGAGGTAATTAAATGATATGACCATAGAGTTGGATATTTAATTTAATTATTATTTTTGCATGATTAAAAATGATGAGATTGCTAGTAATGATTCTGGTATAAGTGATGTGTGATCTTAACCAGAGTAGTAGCATGAGTTGATGATGGCTCCGTAGAGGGCGTGGTTGATTCAGTTGATCACATGGTGATGTGGTGCATATGTTAAGTGATGTGTAGCATGGTATTGTGACACCGGTTATTTTTCACATTAAGTTGAACCTGATTAATAACTCAACTTGAACATGTTGTTGACCGGGTCATGGTGTCGCTGAAACGAGTCCTTCCCAGTGCAACCACACTTGCCGGTATGGGACGGCCTTAATGCGTTTCATTGTCGTGCCTCTGGTCGGTGCCTCCATTTAGGGAAGGTTATGGGCGTGCTATACCCTGGCCCGGTAGGCAAGCATAACCTTGTGAGCCCGTTCTTAAGTTAATTTTGGTACCGGATCCCAGAGTGGATCGTGGCCACGACGGTGGTCGAGGTGTCTCGAGGTAGACACGGGGCCACCCAGGACTAGCCCGGTTGGGTCTGAGTCGAAAGGGCCGAGAGAGTGTCATGACAATGAAATGGTTTCGTCGAAACATTGTTGGTCCACCCGAATGGGAGTGCGAGGCCATTGGTTCCGTAGTGTGCGTACAGTGTACTAACCTCTGCAGAGTGTTTTTAATCTATCGATAGCCGAGTCCACGGTCACGGACACGCTCGAAAGTAGGGTTCACCATGGGTCAACACTTAAATAAAATATGCACACTAAGTTTGCACTAAGGATGGCAGTGAGGCCATCATGTTGAGTTGGACATGAGATAGTCGGGTTGTGATCGCCGTAAGGATCACGGGCCAAGAGTTGGTCGGGTTATGATCGTCGTAAGGATCATTGTCCATGGATTGGTCAGGTATTGATCGCCGAAAGGATCACATGTGTGTTGTGGAGATTATCTTGTTTGTGGTCTGGAAATGATCACGTCCGGTAAGCACGCCCGTGGAACAAGTACCTATTGAACATAGTCACATCATGTTAGACGTATGGATGCATTGTTGCTTAAATGGTTAAATGTCATGATATTGTTTGTCATTATGTTTATGCTTATTGTGAGCTTGCAAGTACATTCAATGTACTGACCTGGCATGTCATGCCAGATTTCAGGAAAGTCTTGTTGGAAAGGAGTGCTGTCCGAGTCTAGACCGTGTCCACATCGGTGTCCTTGTGCTATGGAGTCCCGCTACGATGTTGTTCCGCTGCCGAGTAGTTGTCATGGTCGAGGCCCCTTTATGTTCACTAAATAATGTACATATTGTTCAGCCGCACCATGTGTGTGCCGCTTGGCCTCGCCAACTGTTGTAATATAAACTATGCTCCGCTAGCATGAATAAGGCGGTTGTTTTTCTGTACCATGTTGTTGTGCGTTGCCAGAAGACAAGGTCTCTAGGCTGGCAATGCAAGGTAAACTGGTCGCTCTGAGCCGGGGTGCCACACGACGTCTCACGCTTCACCAACTGATGCTCAACATGTCACAAAGCTAAGTCTAAAGCTCAATCCCGTGGTCTCTATATGCCACTTCCTATTCCATATCACCCATGGGAAGATATTAGTATTGATTTTGTGCTTGGTTTTCCTAGAACTCAAAATGGAAATGATTCTGTGTTTGTTGTTGTGGACCGTTTCTCTAAGATGGCACATTTCATCCCATGCAACAAGTGAGGGAGTCCTGGTTTCGGGGGTCCTCGGGTGTCCGACTCTAGGATGTGGGCCGGACTGGATGGGTCGTGAGGATAAAGCTAAGGACCATCATTCCGTGTTCGGGAAGGGCTCCTTTATGCATGGACGGCAAGAATAGAGTCTGGATGTATTGTTTCTTTCCCTTGTGAAACCGACTTTGTACAAACCCTGGGTCCCTCTGGTGTGTATATAAACCGGAGGGGTTAGTCCGTAGAGGCTATCCTGATAATAGTCATAGGCTAGACAAGCTGGGGTTTAGCCATTACGATCTCGAGGTAGATCAACTCTTGTAACCCCTATACTCATCGAATACAATCAAGCAGGACGTAGGGTTTTACCTCCTTTAAGAGGGCCCGAACTTGGGTAAACATTGTGTCCCTTCGTCCATTGTTACCATCAATCCTTAGACACACAGCTTGGGCCCCCCTACCCGAGATCTGTCGGTTTTGACACCGACATTGGTGCTTTCATTGAGAGCTATGTTGTGTAGTCCCGAAAAAGCGATCTATGGCTCGCCTAGTCATCAACGACAACATTACCTCTGGAGGGAGCCTGACTTCTGGGAAGACCCTCCAGTTCGGCGATTTTATCGTAGGTGCCCGTATAGCCGTCAAGCCTACAACACCCCCTACAACCGCCAATAACCGTCTTCGCATCGGTCTCGAGAACTCCGAACAGATGGATCCGGCAGACATCTCGTCCTTAAATGAGCTGCTAGGCCGCATCTCTACCCTGGGGGTTTCTACAGATTATGGTCGGATCGGGCTTAAGCCCGACCAGAGGGAGATTCGTCGCCCGCCGATCACCCACCTAGTAGTGGTCGTTGAAGAACGAGTCGGGGGCACTTCTCCTCCTTTGTTGAGAACAAAATATGTTCAGATCTCCTAACCTCTCGAGCGGGATACTCTACCATCAGGCGGGACTCCAAGTCCCCTGAACTCTGGCTCGGATACTAGATCCGGGGGACACTTCGACCTCCCCGGATTTGAACCGATCACTTCGGAGATTTTTCAAGCTCCAAGCACTGACGTGGGTTGGGATTCAAATTTTAACCCACCCACCCACCACAATCAATACTCCCCAAGTAACTCAGGGCCTCCAGACGTATAAGACCTGATGTACGTATGGCAGCAACCTTAGGAAACTGTCCACCACTTTTGGGCCAGATTCCTACTTGTTAAAAGCAAGATCGAAGATTGCTGCGACCACGATGTAGTTTCGGTCTTCCATCGCAATTGTACCGACGAGGGATTACTGAATGCCCTCAGCCATCGTCGCATACAGAGCTTCACGGAATTGTCACAGGTAGTGCAAAAGTACTGCGTGATGGAAAGCACATGGAAGGCCTAGAAAACTCAACCGGAGCCTGCTACCTTTAAGCATTATGTGGTCCGGACTAAATGCATGCACCCTAGTGGGACATCCGGTCATCAGTCAGTTGGCAGAGAAGATAAATCCTTTACGAGATATAGATCCGTTCTTGACGAACAACTTGACAAGCCCTGTCCGATACATGCGACCCCGAGCACAGACCCAACCCATAGCCTTCGAGTATGTTGGGTATTACAGCAGGTAGCAAAGAGTGTAGAGGCCATCCTCGCCACCGTCACTCCAGGGAAATACTCCCCAGAGAGGAACGATCTCAATGTCCTCACGGTCTTTGAGACTGTCGGTGTCAAAACCGGCGGATCTCGGGTAGGGGGTCCCGAACAGTGCATCCAGGCGGATGGTAACAGGAACGAAGGACACGATGTTTTTACCCAGGTTCGGTCCCTCTCGATGGAGGTAAAACCCTACGTCCTGCTTGATTAATATTGATGATATGGGTAGTACAAGAGTGGATCTACCACGAGATCAAGGAGGCTAAACCCTAGAAGCTAGCCTATGGTATGATTGTTGTAATGTATGTTGTCCTACGGACTAAAGCCCTCCGGTTTATATAGACACCGGAGGAGGCTAGGGTTACACAGAGTCGGTTACAATGGTAGGATATCTACATATCCGTATCGCCAAGCTTGCCTTCCACGCCAAGGAAAGTCCCATCCGGACACGGGACGGAGTCTTCAATCTTGTATCTTCGTAGTCTTGGAGTCCGGCGGACGACGATAGTCCGGCTGTCCGGACACCCCCTAGTCCAGGACTCCCTCAGTAGCCCCTGAACCAGGCTTCAATGACGATAAGTCCGGCGCGCATAATGTTCGGCATTGCAAGGCGGGTTCCTCCCTTGAATAATCCAGAGAAGATCATGAACACCAGGATAGTGTCCGGCTCTGCAAAATAAATTCCACATTCTACCGTAGAGAGAATAAAATGTACACCAGTCCAATCTGCTGACGTATTATGCGGCGTGACATCACACCGCTACCAAGCCTTTGTTTGAATCGTTTTTTACTATACCACCTCAGCACGTTTAGCGAAGCGGTTTTCTTGGCACGTCTTGTCGAAGCAGAGATCGTGTTCCCCTTATTCCGTGATTCTCATCAATACGGACGTGGGTAACCCAACCGCGCCATTGATGGTGGCGCTTGGGAGATAAGCGAGTTTTATCAGGCCAGCGGGACGCATTTTCGTCCGCCTATATATAAGGGATAAGGATTTACCTTCTCACCTACGCCTTCTTCCTCCTTTGCTTATCCACCTCCGCGTACTCAAGCTCCAACGCCCAAGCTCGCGCATCTCGCCTCGACCTTCTCCGAATATGTCCGGAGCGGGAGGAAAATGGTTGGCCTCCACCCGTAAGGAGGAGCACATCACCAGACTGCGCAGCGCCGGATATCTTTCCGGCGATATCGCGCATCGGCTGTCCGACGAGGGGCAGCTCGTCCCTACCCCCGGGCCTCACGAGAGGGTCGTCTTCCTTCCCCACTTCCTCCGTGGACTGGGCTTTCTGCTCCATCCATTCGTCCGGGGGCTCATGTTCTATTACGGCCTGGATTTCCATGATCTGGCGCCGAACTTCATCCTCAACATCTCGACGTTCATCGTCGTGTGCGAGGCCTTCCTCTGCATCCGGCCCCACTTCGGCCTGTGGCTCAAGACCTTCAACGTCAAGCCGAAGGTTGTGCTGGGCACGCAAGCGGAATGCGGAGGCGCCATGTTGGGTAAATTACCCAACGTCCTTTGGCTCAAAGGGGCCTTCGTGGACTCCGTTAAGGGGTGGCAATCGGGGTGGTTCTACATCACCGAGCCGCGCAAGCCCACATGGGCGGCGGCCCCCGAGTTTAGATCTGGCGTCCCCATGCAGCTCACCTCCTAGAAAGAGAAGGGCTTGCTGTGGGGCGATTCGAAGGAGGTGACTGGACTCTGAACCTGCATCCAGAAGCTGGTGAGCAATAAGCTCAGGCTCGTCGACGTGGTCCAAGTCATGCTCATCCGCCGGATTCTCCCATGCCAAGAACGGGCATTCAATCTGTGGGAGTTCAATCCGGAACAGCACCAGGCGCTGAGCGGGCTCTTCGATACGACATACGAAGGCGCCTGGAGGGTGCTGTTTAAGGGCGTCGAAGCCCCCGCATCCGCGATGGAAGATCACGGATTCAGCTCGCAGTATCCAACTGACGAGGTAAGTGATTCAACCCCATCACGGGACACTTTGTAGTAATCGAATTGATTATAAGAGGGTTTCATTCTTTCCTTTCCTTTGACAGGAATGGATGGAGAAGGCCAGGCAGCTTATTAGCCCGGCTCCCATGCCAGAAGACCCAGTGGACGCCCGTTTAGCAGGGCTGCTAGTTCCGGCACCGCATGTGGTGCCGGAGAAGAAGGCCAAGAAGGTGGCCGCGGGGACTCGAAAGAGTTCCCGCAATCAGGTGTCCGACGACGAGGCGGACTCCTCCCCGAAGACGAGGAGGTTTTTCTCCCAGAAGAGGGAGAGAAGAAGAGGAAGGCTTCCCCAACAGGGGAGGCCGAAGGGTCCAAGAGGGGGAGGACTATCCCCCCGGACAGTTTCGCCAACGCCAACGTTGGCGAGGATGAATGGCCTCCAAGGGCCAGGCGTCCGGCAAGATCGTAAGTATCCGGATCCTTTATATGCAACATCTTTTATGTCGCGTAGTGTCCTTCTAACGCCGCATTCTGTCCGTAGTCCGGCCGATGACGATCTCCCCGACTCATCGAGCGGGTCGTTGGCCCCGTCGGATGTGGATTCACTTCCGACTGCCTCTACCCCACGCGCCGACGAGGACGCCGAGGTGGGATCCCAGAGAGGGACCCATCAGGAGGAGGCTCCGGAGGCGCCGTCAGGCAGCCTCCCGGACTTTGCACCGGACTCTACATCGGAACCCGCAGTGGTTCCAGAGTCCAGCAAGCGGCCCCTTTGAAAGAAGGGCAAGACCGTGACACCGGCGGCCTCCGTCCAACCGGAGGCGCCGGATAACTTGTTGGAGGCGCTTAAAGGCGCTTCCATCGAGGAAGAACACCGCTCTATCATGAGTGCGGTGATTCAAAAGGTTCAGCTTGCCAAAAGCGGGCTGACCGAAGCCTGCAGCAGCCTTCTAACAGGCTTTGAGGTAAGAAGTTAAAATTATGTAATGTAATACCGCATAGACAGTAGCCCCTGATGCTCAGTTCGGTGTTCGGAAAGAAAAGCCGGACTGAGGATCTAACAAGATATGCGCAGGGTTGCTTAACATATGTCAATATGGGTTTGCAGGCTGCGCTGCTGACCTCTGCCGCACTAACGGCGGAGGTCGATGTGCTGAAAAAGGATCTCGAGCGGTCCGAGCAAGAGCTCGGCCATGCCAAGAAGCAGCTCGAGGACAAAGAAGGTGAGTCACACCGCTTTGAATGGTTACCTTACAGAAAAGGATTTTGGTTGCAAATAAAATTAACAAGGATAATATGTGTATTGCAGGGGCCACTAATGAGGTGGCAGCCCTGAAGGAGGCTGTGTCCGCGGCCGAATGCAGTGCGGCCGTGGAACGGGCAGAGAGAGAAAAGCAGGAGGCACGGGTGGCGGAAGTACGGCAAGAGCTCCAGGCTCTCATGGAGAAACATGAGAGGTTGGAGCGTGACTCCAAGACTCGAGAGTCCGAGCTTGCCTCGGCTCTCGAAAGTGCCAAGTCCGCCAAGGCCGAAGCCCATAAGGCCCTTCGGGAGGTTGAAGATGTAAAGAAAATAGCGGCGGGTAAGGCATTTTTCATGCAAAGCAAGCATGTTAATGTAAAATACCTGACACTTACCTGCATTCGGAGCTCTCCAGGGGCATTTGTAGATCTGCCGCGTAGTGCGTCTGATGCCGCCGCATTCTATCGTGGCGAGGAGGGGAGCTCGACGGAAAAAGTCTTCCGGTCTCAGTATGCTGAGGTCGGACACCCGGTGCCCCCAAGCGACCAGCTAAAGCAGCTGGTCGAACTCCACAAGGTAGCTGAAGAGGCCATGAAGGGCCTTATAGTCCGGTTGTGGCCTGGACAGGCCATGCCTGGGAGCTACTTTGGCCTCGTGCGGCGGCTGGTGAATGCATGCCCCTGGGTGGATGTCATCAAGCGCTCCGCCTGTATTGAAGGCGCTCGCCGGGCCCTCGCCCGCACAAAGGTGCAATGGGGCAAGTTGGATGCGGAGAAGCTTCTCACGGACCCACCGCCACCGGGCAAGGAGTATCGCACGCCCGAAATGTATTATAAATCTATCCTAAAGGTAGCCCGCAATATTGCGGATGAGTGCCCCAGAAATGTAATCTTTGAGTGAATTTGCTATGTATTATCCTGTGCGCTGAAACTTTGTTCATGTGCGCTTTGAGCAACGCTTTTTTAATTTAAAATATTACCTTCTGTGCGGCCGTTTATAAAATCTGAGAGATGGCAAGTCGTTGGCTTCAGCCCCCAAGCCACGAGTGTTGGGGTGTTCGGGATAAACTTGAGCACTCTTGTTCCCATTGTTGGGTCCATCGAGGGAGGCGCTCAACACAACAAACAAGGCAACCGGACTTATAATGCTTGAACACTCTCACTTAGACATAGAATTCTATAATTTTAAATTTCGGCGAAGCCCCTGGTATTCGGAAGACCGAATCCGGGGCGCTATCCACGCCTTCGTCGGACATTGTCCGGAACTTCGCTCGAAGCGGCGTGAGTCTTTAAGGACCCGAAAAAACCTCTCGAACAGCGACCAGTCTCTTGCCTTATCATGCCGGTCAGTATTAGCTTTCTCCACTGAGGCGCTCGCCCGGCTCAACCGGGGCGCAATCGCAGTGGTTCTCCCAGTGCCACCTTAGCCGACAGAACGGAGCGTAAGGCACCAAAACGTGGGAGCCGGGCAAACCCAACTATTAACCCAAGACATGATTCGGAGCCGATTCATATAATGCTATAAGTTCGAGGTGCCGCACTTGTGAAAGTGTTCGGACTTATCACACCATAGAGTGGGGAACATAAGCCCCTGGCGTATTAGGCCGTACCAAAATATACGGGCGCAAGATGTCATATAATGAGCATGTATATATAAAAGGTAATGCAATTGCAAAAAGGGTGCTGCATTATTAATGAAAGAAAGTCTACTAGTAGAGCGGACTGATACAAATAGTGCGGTAAGCAAGGGACTTGGACTAAGTAAACATGTCCCCCTTCAGGGGTGAGCTGCGGACTTGGTGTATATAATCGAATTTAATGCTCGTAATTGAGACCACCTGAGTGTTCGTTGCAGCCTTCTTTCGTCCCTGACTGTTGCATCATGAGTTCGGCAGGTTCATCGCCGGACAGGGCCTCTGGTTAACGGAGTCCTGTGTACACAAAGAAGGGAAAATAAAAAATAAAAAAAAGGGGGGCACACTTGCAAGCCCCCGGTGTGGTCGAACCGCACTCTGGGTCCGTTGCGATCGTGCCCCTTCCCCTGTGCCCATGGTATCTCCAAAGCGTAATGATGTACGCGGAGTGCTATTCTTGCGATCATGCGTGGGCGAGGGTTGGGGCCGCATTGCTACGCGTGCTCTGATCGTGCCAGGTGGTCTTGGTTAGCATTGCTTCGGGCGCGTTTTGCTGTCTTCGGCCTTTTAGTGGCCGGACTCGAGAATTGCCTTAAAAGGCTGCTCTCTACTTCTGCCGCAAGAGCCGCTGTATGTTCCTCCGTTCGGAGGGAGCGTTCCGTATTCCCATTGACCGTGATGACTCCGCGAGGGCCTGGCATCTTGAGCTTTAGGTATGCATAATGCGGCACCGCGTTGAATTTTGCAACGCGGTTCGTCCGAGCAGAGCGTGATAGCCGCTGCGAAACGGGACTATGTCGAAGATTAACTCTTCGCTCCAGAAATTATCCGGGGATCCGAAGACCACTTCCAGTGTGACTGAGCCTGTACAGTTGGCTTCCACTCCTGGTATGACACCTTTAAAGGTTGTCTTTGTAGGTTTAATCCTTGAGGGGTCTATGCCCATTTTGCGCACTGTATCCTGATAAAGCAGGTTCAGGCTACTGCCGCCGTCCATCAGGACTCTCGTGAGGTGAAATCCATCGACGATTGGGTCTAAAACCAATGCGGCGAATCCCCCATGGCGTATGCTGGTCGGATGGTCTCTTCGATCGAAAGTGATCGGACAAGAGGACCATGGATTGAACTTCGGGGCGACTGGCTCCATCGCGTAGACGTCCCTTAGTGCGCGCTTCCTCTCCCTCTTGGGTATATGGGTCGCGTATATCATATTCACCGTCCGCACTTGTGGGGGAAAACCCTTCTGTCCTCTATTGTTCGGCGGTCGGGTCTCTTCCTCGTCGTCGTTGTTTAACCCCTTGTCATTGTTTTCGGCAATTAACTTGCCGGCCTGCTTGAACACCCAGCAATCTCTGTTAGTGTGGTTAGCTGGCTTTTCAGAGGTGCCATGTATCTGGCATAAGCGGTCGAGTATTCGGTCCAGATTGGACGGACCCGGAGTGGTTCTTTTGAATGGCTTCTTCCGCTGACCGGGTTTAGAGCCTCGGAATCCGGCGTTGACTGCCGTATCCTCCTTATCGTCGCCGTTAATGCAGCATTTGTTTTTGTTTCGACGTGACCTACCGTTGTTGTCCTTAGTATCCGGACTGCCAGAATTTTTATGGAGATTGTTGCTGCGAGCTAGCCAGCTGTCCTCTCCCGTGCAAAAGCAGGTCATTAACGATGTGAGGGCTGCCATGGATTTCGGCTTTTCCTGCCCCAGGTGCCGGGCTAGCCATTCGTCCCGGATGTTATGTTTGAAGGCTGCAAGTGCCTCTACATCCGGACAATCGACGATTTGATTTTTCTTCGTCAAGAACCGTGTCCAGAATTGTCTGGCCGATTCGTCTGGCTGCTGAATGATGTGGCTTAGGTCATCGGCGTCTGGTGGTCGCACATACGTGCCTTGGAAGTTATCAAGGAATGCGGCCTCCAGGTCTTCCCAACACCCAATTGACTCTGCGGGCAGGCTGTTAAGCCAATGCCGAGCTGGTCCTTTAAGCTTGAGTGGGAGGTACTTGATGGCGTGGAGATCGTCGCCGCGGGCCATATGGATGTGGAGAAGATAATCTTCTATCCAAACCGCAGGGTCTGTTGTGCCATCGTAGGATTCAATGTTTACGGGTTTAAACCCTTCAGGGATTTGATGATCCATTACTTCGTCAGTGAAGCATAGTGGGTGTGCGGCGCCTCTGTATTGAGCAATATCGCGATGCAGCTCGAGGGAGCGCTGTCTGCTGTGCTCGGCCCGACCGGGGTTATTGTATCCGGCACGACGGTATTCGTCGTGGGTCGTGGGGCGCCCACGTGATCCGTAGATGGATCTGGATTGCCTTGCCTTGTCCTCCAATATATCTCGCAAGTCCGGCGCGTTCCCTCTTGGCTTCGTACTTTTGGAGCGATGCTGGGGTACGGTCTTGGCTGGGGCCCTGGATGCCTCTCTGTCACGACCACGGGGTGGTCGGTCAGCCATATCGTGCGCTGGTGATGGAGGTATGTATGCTTCCTCCTCTAATCGGGGGAGCAGCTTGCGTCTTGGGTAACTTTTGGAGGGGCGTTCGAGTTTATACTCTTCGGCCGCGAGGACCTCGGTCCATCGATCGGCCAGCAGGTCCTGATCAGCTTGGAGCTGTTGCTGCTTTTTCTTTAGGCTGTTTGCTGTGGCGATAAGCCTGCGCTTGAAGCGCTCTTGTTCGACGGGATCCTCAGGTACGACGAATTCATCATCGTTGAGGCTTGCTTCGTCTTCGGAGGGAGGCATATAGTTATGATCCTCAACCTCTTCGTCTGCCGCCCTCTCGTGAGGGCTTGCTTCTGCATCCTCCTGCGCTGAGTCTTGCTGGAGGGGATTGTCTTCGGCACTCTCTGGAGTATTATTATCTCCTGTGCCGGAATCTCCATTCTTGCTATGGCGGGATTTAGAGCGGCGCCGCTGACGCCGGCGTTTGGGCTGCTTCTTTAAAGAGTCTGCCTCCGCTGCTTCTTCGTCGTCCCCGTCTTTTGGGGTGTCCACCATGTATATGTCATATGACGAGGTGGTCTTCCAGTGCCCTGTAGGCGTTGGTTCCTGTTCGTCTCCGGCATCGTCGTCCATAGCGTCGATGTCGTCGGAGTCGTAGTCTAGCATGTCGGTTAGATCGTCGACAGTGGCTACAAAGTGGGTGGTGGGTGGGCTCTGAATTTCTTCGTCGTCCGTACCCCAACCATCCTGGCCATAGTCCGGCCAGGACTCTCCTGATAACGAGAGATGCTTTAGTGAATTCAGGATATCGCCAAAAGGCGAGTATTGGAAGATGTCCGTGGCGGTGAATTCCATAACCGGCGCCCAATCCGAATCGATTGGTAGGGGCGCGGGAGGTTCGGAGTCCGGCAAGGAGTCCGGCGCCTCGGAATCACGACTTTCGCAGGGGACAAGATTAGTGTTTGGCGCCATCACCGTGGATGTTGAAGCCCCCGAGGCGGTGTCTATCCACCGATCCTCTATCCGGGCGATCGGCTCTGGACTAATGGCCGGAGCGGATTCGTGTGCGGCCACCAAGGCACTGTTCGGCGGTAGAGCTAGATCATGCCCATCGCAACAGTGCGGCGCGCTTGGCTGTGGCTCGGGTCCGTCGAAGATCAAGTCTCCGTGGACATCGGCCGTGAAGTTTAGGCTTCCGAATCTGACCTGACGGCCAGGGGCGTAGCTTTCGATCTGCTCCAGATGGCCAAGCGAATTAGCCCGCAGTGCGAAGCTGCCGAATATGAAGATCTGTCCGGGGAGAAAAGTCTCACCCTGGACAGCGTTGTTGGTTGAAGATGCCATCAAGCCTATCGGTGACGACACAGAGGAACTCTCAATGAAAGCACCAATGTCGGTGTCAAAACCGGCGGATCTCGGGTAGGGGGTCCCGAACAGTGCGTCTAGGCGGATGGTAACAGGAACGAAGGACATGATGTTTTTACCCAGGTTCGGGCCCTCTCGATGGAGGTAAAACCCTACGTCCTGCTTGATTAATATTGATGATATGGGTAGTACAAGAGTGGATCTACCACGAGATCAAGGAGGCTAAACCCTAGAAGCTAGCCTATGGTATGATTGTTGTAATGTATGTTGTCCTACGGACTAAAGCCCTCCGGTTTATATAGACATCGGAGGAGGCTAGGGTTACACAGAGTCGGTTACAATGGTAGGAGATCTACATATCTGTATCGCCAAGCTTGCCTTCCACGCCAAGGAAAGTCCCATCCAGACACGGGACGGAGTCTTCAATCTTGTATCTTCGTAGTCTTGGAGTCCGGCGGACGACGATAGTCCGGCTGTCCGGACACCCCCTAGTCCAGGACTCCCTCAGAGACCTTTTCTTAAAATAATTAGTGAAAAAGAGCACTCCGTGACCTCGCCGAAGTCCAGCAAGTTACCGCACTAAGCCCATGGCATGACGCGGCAATAACCTTCACCGCCGAAGACGAACCAAAGGCTAAGACAGTACGAGCACCAGCCGCCCTAGTCCTAAACCCCATTGTGGATGGTTTTCGGCTTACTAAAGTGCTCATGGGCAGCGGCAGTGGGCTTAACCTCATCTATGAAGATACGCTCGATAAAATGCAGATTGATAGAACACGCATCGAGCAAAGCAGTATCACCTTTCACGGTATCATCCCCAGTCGTGAAGCATGATGCTCTGGGAGAATTACATTGGATGTGGTGTTCGGCACGCCCGAAAAATACAGGTCCAAAGAGTTGCTCTTTCATGTGGTCCCCTTCAGCAGTGGGTATCACGCCATCCTTGGACGGGATGCCTTCTCACGCTTCCAGGCTATACCCCATTATAGTTATATGAAGCTTAAAATGCCCAAACCCAATGGAATCATCACAATCTCGAGCGACCCAGACAAAGCACTTCGCGCCGAAAACAAAACCGCATCCTTGGAACTCGAGGCGTTATTCGAAGCCCTAGCGGCCAAAGAACTGACCACCCTACAGTCCAAAGTGGACAAGGGCAATGTGATCCTCGACAAGTGACCTAAATCCACCTCCTTCAAGCCAACAGAGGAAATAGTCAAATTTCAAGTGCGGCCGACGGACCCCAACAAGATAGCGTCTATCAAAGCACAGCTAGATCCGGTAGTGGACGCCGCCTTACGCACATTCTTCTGTGAAAACTGGGATATTTTTGCTTGGCACCCTTCAGATATGCCTGACATCCCACGCAAGCTGGCCGAACACAGCCTAAACATAATTAAGGGGTTCAAATCCGTGAAGCAGACACTACGGCGATTTTCCAAACCCAAGCATCAAGCCATGGGAGAAGAGCTAGCCAAACTACTAGAAGCCGGGTTCATGAGGGAAATCAAACATCCAGATTGGTTAGCCAACTTGGTCATGGTACCAAAGAAGGACAAATCCTGGCGCCTTTGCGTCGATTTCAAAGACCTCAACCAGGCTTGCCCTAAAGACCCTTTCTCGTTGCCCTGCATTGACCAGATCATTGACGCAACTGCAGGACATGATTCATTGTGTTTCCTAGATGCCTATTCCGGATACCATCAGATTAAAGTGAAGGGAGTCGGATCAGGCTGCGACAATGTTCATCACCCTGTACGACCCTTTCTGCTTCACCACTATGCCGTTCGGACTTAAAAATGCCGAGGCCACTTACCAATGTATGATTCAAACATGCTTGAAAAAAAATCAGCAAAACAGTTGAAGCATACGTGGACGACGTGGTCATCAACACAAAACACGTCGAAACACTAGTCGACGATCTTTGCCTCACTTTCGAAGACCTCCGGACATACGACATATGGCTCAATCCGGAGAAATGTGTCTTCGCTGTTCTAGCCGGAAAATTGCTAGGGTTTGTTGTTTCCCATAGAGGAATTGAAGCAAACCCAGCTAAGATAAGAGCCTTGTCACAATTGGCTATACCAACCGAGGTAAAGAATGTCCAAAAACTAGCAGGGTGCGTCGCGGCCTTGAGCCGCTTCATCTCTAGCTTAGGAGAAAAAGCATTACCACTCCGCAAGATACTAAGAATCACTGATAGCTTTGAATGGACGGATGCTGCCACAGCCGGATTGGAAGAAATCAAGGCCCTACTCGCAAGCAACCCAATTCTTGCTGCCCCAGGCGTTGGCGAGCCTATGTTGCTGTATATCTCGACAACCAACCAGCTAGTAGTGATGTACTCGTCGTTGAACGAGGGGAAGAGGGACATAAATTCCCCACCCAAAAACCAGTCTATTATGTATCGGAGGTCCTTAAACCATGTAAATCCCAATACCCGAACTACCGAAAGATAGCCTATACGGTCTTCATGGTGTCCCGAAAACTATGACACTATTTAGAGTGTTCGATCACAGTGGCATCGAAAGTACCACTTAACAACATTATCAAAAACAGGGACACCACTGGCCGCATAGCCAAATGGGCCATCGAACTGTTGCCATTCGAAATAGCATAGAAGCCACGTCGGGCTATTAGATCTCAGGTGCTGGCCGACTATGTCGCCGAATGGACGGAAGTCGAACTCCCTAAAGAGTACAGTTCATACTCCAACTGGACTATGTACTTTGACGGTTCCAAAATGCTAATTGGACTAGGGGCTGGCGTCATCTTGACATCCCCCACCGGGGACACAGTCTACTACATGTTACAAATCATGTATACGGACTCCAACAAAGCAGCCGAATACGAGGCGCTCCTACACGGTCTTCGCATGGCTGTCTCCATGGGTATACAACGCCTCGAGGTGTGCAGTGATTCGAACCTTGCAATATCCCAGGTCAATGGAGAGTTTGACGCAAAGGACCAAAAAATGGCAGCATATCGAAACGCCATATTAAAAATATCAGCTTGGTTCGAGGGACTGGAATTCCATCACGTCGCTCGATACAGTAACCAGGCAGCCGACATACTCGCTTGCATGGGCGCTAAGCGTGACCCTATCCCACCTAACACCTTTGTGGAAAGGCTTTTCAAGCCATCCATAGTATGGCAGGGTGAGAGCAGAGAATCTAGTACGGACCTGGTCACACCCCCAGCACCCGAACGCATGCCCGGACCCCTCCAAGGGCCTGCGTGCCTTTTGGGGCTTTTGCCCCTGTACCCATCTCCCCCTCTTATTTCGCCCCTAGACTAAAGTACCCCCACCTAGCTCATTTAGAGGGATAGCAAAGTATTTGATAGACAAAGAGAGAGCTTTGCTCATCTTCCTCCTCATGGAGATCATGACCTCCTAAGGGAGAAGATCCACTTGTGGATATCAAGGCCTCCTCTTGGAGAAGGATCCCCATCATAGGATCATCTAGACCTCTCTCCTCATAGGATTGGGATGAACTAGTACCTTGTGTCTTTCCTTTGTTGTCATTGAATCATTGTGATCTCTTGTGTGTTCTTGGATCTAGCATATGTGTGATTGGGTCTAGTCAATTTGAGTGTTTTCCCTCTCTTGTGTTCTTCGTGTTCTTGGGGATTTCCCCTCCAATTCGTGAAAGATCTCCACATAGGGTTCCACTCTACAACATCTTGGTATCATGAGCCATGGTTTCTCATGAAATTGGAGCCCCTCATCTTGTTCTCTAGCCTAATTTTGTTGTGTTCCTCCCCAATTTTGAAAATTCCCCACCAAAAATAGCCCTAATTGTTTTTGGTGATTTGTTGGTTTGATGAGATTTTGTTGGATTTGATCCATGGATTTGCTTGGTTTCAAGTGGATCTAGCATTTCCCCATCCATCTCCACCTTTCCCTCCACGAAATCCACCAATTTCTCCCATATTCCCATGAAATTCTGCCCAAATCCGTGACCCCCGGGCACCCGGACCTCAAACCCCGGGCACCCGGGCATCTCCATTGACCACCCCGGGTGCCCGCACCCCGAGCCCCCGGGCACCCGCACCCCGGGTACCTACACCTCTTGCCCCCGGGCACCCAGACCCCCGGGCCTCTTCTTTAGCCCAACCTCGCTGACCACCCCGGGTGCCCACACCTTCCACCCCCGGGCACCCGCACCCACCCCCCCCCCCCCGAATCAGCCCACCAACAAAAAATGTTTCGGCCATAACTTTCACTCCAGGTGTCCGATTTTGACGTTCTTTAGCTCGTTGAGTAGCTATTGAAATACCCCATCCATCTAGATAGGTTCCAACACCATTTGACTCCATCAATAATTTGGCATTTTGGCATCTTTGCATAGGCCATCCACCATATCATCCGCCATACCACCATCGCTTTCCGCAACTTAACCCATTTTGCTCCATTTAGCATTTGTGGTTGCTTGAGTGGTGACTTGAGTCTCCTAAGGTGTTTCGGCTACTTAGGGAAGGTTGCTTCATCATCAACCACCACCACCACTTCCGCATTGCTAACTCCAGAACCACCAACGCATTCCGCTACCACCATTTGACATTTTCCTTGAGATTTTGAGTTCGCGGTTTTTTGCCGTTTCCTAAGGTGTTTCGGCTACTTAGGGATGGGTCTACATCATCTTGGTATCTACATCAAGAACACCTCCACTCATCATCACCACGAGGTCGTCATCGACATTAACCACTTCACCATTTTGACAACCTAACCGTAAGCAAGAACAGTAACCTCCGTATCACCTTGGTATCGTGGTATCCCTTCATTGTACATTCTCGCCATTACATTGTTAACCCTTTAGCCCATTTTGCGTCACTTGCCTATCGAGACTAGCCATTGAGTATTGCCGACAACGTTACTTGTGCACATTAGTGATCCGTACCTTCCATTGCATACATACCATATCACATTGCTATCATCTTGGTATCATCATATCATCCCTTGTGTCACAAGATTGTTCCCGCATATACACAATTGCTATCTTGGTTTGTGCATTTCGAATAAGTGGCCATACCAAAAAAAAGAAGAAAAAAAAGAGAATAAGATTTTAAGCAAAAAGAGAGCAAAGAGCTTGTGAGCAAGAGCCATAGCATCATACCACATTGCACATAAGATTGTCATATCTGATCATCTTGGATCATCTTGAGAAGAACATCGGGAACATCATACAAATAGCATACTTGGGATCCAAGGCTCATACATTTTGCATCTTATAGGTTGTGCACAAGTGTCGTATCCGCCTATTGAGCAATCATGCTAGCGTCTCTCTTGAGTTGTGCAACACGAGTGTTTTCCGTGGATTCCAGATTTTGTGCTCATTCCTTGGTTGCACGACCCCATTTATCTATCCTTGTGTGTGTTTCCGTGTGCCACATATTGCTATTGGTCTACTTGTTTCACTTGCGAATTTGTGAATCTTTTCCAACATTATTGACTCTTGCTAACATTTTGCATCAAATTTTTGTGCCACTATCCTCACCGAGCTCCACCATAAGCCTTACTTGTGTAGGTGTGAGAACTTATAAGATCCGGTACCAACTGTGCTATTTCCTTGATACATTCTTGAGTGATCATTGATCCATCTTCAACATTGGATAAGGTACATTGGTCTAGTTCTTTCCTTTCTTCCACTCACATTTGCTCGAGTCTTGTGATGGATAGGCAAGGCATTTCATCTCCGGTCTTCCACGACAACGACGACGCGAACAACTACATCACCAAAACGCCCATCTTCGGACTACAACGAGCAACGCGAGGCATTGAGCGACTCACCATCGACATTCACCAAAGCGAAGCACGGACAAGGGACTACATCGACACCAAGTTGGACACACAATTGGATGACATCCGACACGTGTGGGCCAACTACAAGTCTTCTTCCTTTTCGTCATCTTCAAGGCGGAGACGCTCAAGTCGCAAGTCTTCGGAGCAGCCACAAGATGCAAGTACCACGCGACACCGTCAAGAAAAACTTCATGAGCATAAGAGAAGACCGCGAGACGAGCACCAACAAGACGGAGCTACGACTACTACCACCACTTCGGCATCTTCGCCAAGTGTTCTCAAGGCCATCCACGGCGACGATAATGAGATGATCGAGCATGGGATTTTCCCTTCGGTCATGGAGGAGAGCGATGATGTGCCATCTTCGGCCTTCAACCACGGCGACAACGACGAGATGGTTGAACATGGGATTTTCCCTTCGACCACGGCGACGTATGATGACTTGAGTGACTTGTGCCACCATATTGAGAGTGAGCGTGACTTCACCACTAGCCCCATATATGATGAGTTGCCACGATTCCCATGTGAGGAGAGCCACTAACACCACCACTTGAGTGATTTGAGTGACTCCACCATATGTGACATTCAGTGCACCTACCTTGAGGGAGTGAGTGAGCCACCACCACATAGAGAGAGTGAGGTAGTTGATAGGGCATGCAAGGCCATTTCGATTTCTAACAACTTAAGCTCTACCTCTATTGTGCCTTCTTATTTGGTGATAGGTCCCATATATGATGACGCGCCGATCCTCGACGACTTCGTCCTTCCTATGGACAAGACGATGGCCATGGTGGAATATGATGCACCCCCACATGGTTCCATCAAGATGAAGATGATGACCACCATTTGGTCTTTGCCACCTCACCTACACCACTTGAGTGGAATGAACAAGGTAACATAGGTGAAGGTGATGCTCTTGTCCCACTAGTGGACATTCTTGACATTGATTGCTTGCATGATGTTGATCCACCTATTTCCATGCTTCATGCTAGTGCGATTACCCCATGCGATGGTTTGCCCATTTATGATGAGTATGATGCTTCTCATGTGGAGTCTATTAGTTGTGATGCCATGTTACATAGGATTTCTTGTGACAATTCTCTAGGTCACATCATGTTTGACAATCCGCTTAACTTGTCATATGCTATGTATGAGATCAACCATATGTCATATTTGCAATCTCATCTTAGTGACTATGCATATGCCATCAACATAAACCCACTTTGCACATATGGCATAGATGACAAGCCCGTGGTTATTGGCATTTTCTTTCTTGTGATGATATTGATATGCTCCCTTTACATCATTTATCTCATATGCCATGCCAAAACCACCTAGCTTTAGATATGCATTGTTTTGGATGTTGTCAATATTCTCAATGTGATGTTGCCATGAATGCCCATGAGGAGACCCCCATAATTTCCTCATACATTTTAGGAGATTTTGACTCATCTTATCCATTGCATGATCCCACTACTTGTGTGCACCATATGATCCCCATGAATGAAAATGCTATTGATGTTCCATATACTTGTATGCTAGATTTGCATCCCAATCATGTTACATAACAACTATTCTTTCATGATGGATGACATGTTCTTATACCATGCATCAAATTTCTCTGAGCGATGCTTATCTTGTACTAACTCACACGTGTACATACACATCATGATGGATGATGTGTACATTTACCACAAACACAATTTCTTTGGTTTGTGTCTCTTTTGTGTAGGTACACATGAATACTTGTCAACCTCGCAATCCCACGAGTTGACAAAACGAGCTCTAGAGAGCAATGATGACTTGGGATCCCATGGATTGTCTTTACCACCGTTCTCTTCGCACATTTCTTCTACATGGCTCTCACTTGGCTATGGGTTATTGTCCATTACATATTATATTCCCATCTTGCCATGTTCACTTTGCATGATATGCTCATTCCTATGCCTTTGCCATGCATTTGTGACCCATGATTTGCATTACACGTGATGATTGATTCTACTACTTCTATGTGTATTTGCAAGCTTGGTGGAGATATTGCTTGTTATTGCCATGTTCCATTTATGCCACTTTCCTATGATGATACTATGATCTTGCTTTGTGATCGTGCTTGTGATATGCCATGTGCATTGCCTATGCCTACTCTTTTCTCGCATGACATGATTGCCATGATTTCTTCTAGTGTGTTGCATCTTCGCTCCACTAGTTTGCATGACTTGATTTCTATGCTTTCTCATGTTGCATCCACTTCTTGGATTACTTGCTCCTATCATATGTTTGGTTGCAACAATGTCATTCCTTCACATATGCCATGTCCCATTGCTTGTCACATGATTGATTTGATTGCCTCACACATGATGAACAATTGCTCTTTCTATTGTGTTGAGTGCCACTCCATTTTCACTACACCATATGCACATTATGCTTGTGTTGTCTTGCACTTGACCCATGTGTTTAGACATTGCCTTTTATTTGGTGTTGTGAATGACTCTTATGCCTACCATAGACCATTCATTGAGGGTCTTATGCATGCTTGCTATGATCTTGAGGTTGATGCTTGTTCTCTTGTCTACCGTTTTAGCATCTTTACCTCATCTTTGCATGCTTGTTTCCATGATGCTTTTCCATGTGCTCAAGTTATGTGCTTACATGCCATGCCACCCTCCCTTGTCACACCATATGCTATGCTTGATGATGACACTTGTTTGGTGAATCACCTCTTGAATGCTTGGTGTTGCTCTAACGCTAACCGCATTTGTTTTCCCAAGTGTTTGTTCTACTTGCTCCTTTTAAAGGAATCACGAGACGGTGCGAAATTGGAGAGTGCCCATTTCAAGCTTGACAATGATGAGTACTTGGTGGTTGTCTACTTCTACACGGCGACGCCCTCTCTTTCCCATGGTGATGAAGATCACGATCCGTGGACGGATCTCTCCCAAGGGAGGGGAGATGATGCGGAGCATCCCTAAGTCATCCCCATGGACTCTACTTCAACTCGTCAAGCACCTCCAGGACCAATGACAAGAGCACGTGCACGCACCATCGAGACCGAGGTGAACTCTTTCCTCTTCGAGTTTCATTCGGATTCACACGAGAGTCGGGTTCCACCGCAAATGGATACATTGTGCATTCTTAGGTACCAAGGACATGATCGTGAAGAAGCTAGGAGGGAGCCACAAGCAACCGAGGAGAAGGAGAAGGAGGGAGAGTGGCCGAAGCGCGAAGTCTCGGAGGCGCTGAACCCCCCGGGTGACCGGCCCTTCATGCCCCCGGTGCCCAGGCCTTCGACCGCTGCTTGGGTGGCGCTCCTGAGCACCCCGGGTGCCTGACCAACTGGCCCGGGGTGCCCGGCCCCTCGCTGGGAGCTGCCACCGCCAGCCCGGGTGCCCGGGCCACCAACCCCCGGGTGTCCGGCCCCTGTCCGGCCCCGGGTGCCCGACCAAATGGGCCCGGGTGCCCGGCCCGTCCCGCGCCAGCCGCCAGCGCCACCTGGGTGCCCAGGCTTTGGACCCCCGGGTGCCCGGCCTTGACCGCCCAGCCCCTGCGTCTACCCAAGGTGACCGGGCCTAGGACCCCCGGATGCCCGGACCCCTCCAAGGGCCTGCGTGCCTTTTGGAGCTTTTGCCCCTGTACCCATCTCCCCCTCTTATTTCGCCCCTAGACTAAAGTACCCCCACCTAGCTCATTTAGAGGGATAGCAAAGTATTTGATAGACAAAGAGAGAGCTTTGCTCATCTTCCTCCTCATGGAGATCATGACCTCCTAAGGGAGAAGATACACTTGTGGATATCAAGGCCTCCTCTTGGAGAAGGATCCCCATCATAGGATCATCAAGACCTCTCTCCTCATAGGATTGGGATGAACTAGTACCTTGTGTCTTTCCTTTGTTGTCATTGAATCATTGTGATCTCTTGTGTGTTCTTGGATCTAGCATATGTGTGACTGGATCTAGTCAATTTGAGTGTTTTCCCTCTCTTATGTTCTTCGTGTTCTTCGTGTTCTTGGGGATTTCCCCTCCAATTCGTGAAAGATCTCCACATAGAGTTCCACCCTACAACACTTCCTGGCCTACCTTAATAGGCAGGAGCTTCCCGATGATCAGAATGAAGCATGTTGCATAGTTCGGCGCTCTAAAGCCTTCAAAGTGCATGAGGGTGAACTGTACAAGAAGAGCACTACCGGAGTCCTTCAAAGGTGCATCTCCAAAGAAGAGGGATAACAACTCTTGGTAGAAATACATGCTGGTCTGGGCGGTCATCATGCCGCAGCTCGGGCCCTCGCAAGCAAATCTTTCAGGACATCTTTTTTCTGGCCAACGGCCCGGGCAGACGCACAGGCCCTTGTCCAACGTTGTGTGGGCTGTCAGCTTTTTGCCAACCAAAGTCATATGCCTCCTACTGCCTTAAGAACAATCCCCATTACCTGGCCCTTTGTGGTCTGGGGGCTTGATATGGTCAGTCCCCTTAAAGGGGGTAGCCACAAAAAGAAACATTTACTGGTGATGGTCGATAAATTCACTAAATGAATAGATGCCAAACTAGTAAAAGCAGCTAAAGCAGGGCCAGTGCTTGAATTTATATCCGGCACGGTGCATCGTTACGGTGTCCTGCACAGTATCATCACTGATAATGGCTCCATAGCTGATGAGGTGAAAACCTGGTGCGCTAAGTTGGGCATTAAACTCGACTATGCATCCGTATACCACCCTGAAACAGATGACCAAGTTGAACAGGCCAATGGTCTGATCATGAGCGGCGTTAAGCCCAGACTAGTGCGCTCCTTACGAGAATCCTATAAGCACTGGGTTGAGGAACTCGATTCCATACTCTGGGGGCTGCGGACCACGCCCAATCGAACGACCGGATACACACCTTTCTTTATGGTGTACGGCGCAGAGGCTGTATTTCCCTGTGATATTATTCATTACTCACCTCGAGTGTGCATGTATGAAGAGCGAGCAGCCGAACTAGATCGGCAGGATGACCTAGACGGACTTGAAGAGGAGCGCGATGTTGCAAAGGCTCGTTCCGCATTCTATCAACAACAGGCCAGGCGATATCAAAGCAGGGATGTGCAGGCTAAGCCATACAATATCAGAGAACTTGTTTTACGCCTCTTGGAAAAGAAAAAGGAAAAGCTCAAACCAAAATGGGAGGGGCCCTTCATCATAGATGAAGTCCTTACAGGAGGAGCCTATCGCCTTCGCAATGCAGCGGATAATCGCCTTGAGCCGAACCCATGGAACGCCGCGCGGCTCCGAAGATTTTATGCATAGTTCGGCCTCTTTATATTTTACGTTGACTAGGATTTTCCTTCCTCCTCTCCTTTTTCGTTTTTTCTTTTTATATCCCATGGAGTGTTCGGATCTACCGCACTATTAGGGGTACATATCTTAAATGTATACACCCCATTATACTTGGGGGCTACTTTAACGAAGCTTATTATTATTAAAAGCATACAGCTTGCATTGTCCATGTTGATTGTTTTATACATCTTTTGCCATTATATGCACCTCTATGACTTAAGTTTTTGCCAAGATGGGTTGCCTCGCTCCTGTGCTTATACCCTACATTCCCGATTGTGTTGGCTAGGGTGTAAAGGGAGTACCTCTATGATTCTTACAACCGGGTTATCCGGACCTGTACCTCAGATGGGTGAAGCCGAAAGCCAGTGTTCTTAAAGGAATAATTGGTCGGGAAAAAATGACATACTATTTTGCATCTGCAACAAATACGGGATACGCTGTCCATAATTTCAGTACAAGCCTAGGCATGCATACTTAAGCATGCCGACCCAAGGAAAGGAACCCATAACCGAACTATTTTCCTTGGAAGATGTTTCTTACGTTAAGTAGTAATATAACATAACTCCCCGAACACATTTTGTCTGTTTGAGCAATGCGACCGGATTGCCTGGTTTTCGGATATGCTAAATATTTCTTATAGTATCCGGAAACACTCTAACTTCTTGGTTAGGAGGTTAAAGCCGAAGGCCTGCGATGACAAATTTTTACAAAGTTCAGTTGGAGATAAAAGTTTGATGATAAAGTAAATTGTTACATCGAATCAAATGCCTACTCTTTTTCTACATTATCTGTAAGACTATCTAGCTTGCAATCTTCTTGCGAATACTTCGCCACAATCATAACTTGGTCATATACCAAGCTTACAAGAATTTCTTTACCATTTGGTCCCTGAGGTCCAACTCGGGCCATATGATTCAGATCGAGTCCAGTGTAGCGCGTCTTCACCATTGCCCATGCCTCTCGCATACCTTCCCGGCATGCGTACGTCTTCCATAACTCGAAGTAACACCGAGCACCCTTGAAGAGGTTCGCCAACCCTTCCATACTTTCGGGGGGGGACATCGGATGGCCATAGGGCTTTGACCATACTCTTCATGGCTTTCCGGGCCCACTCATGCACTTTCAACAGTTCTTTTAGAACGTCGCCTTGGAACCCATACACTTCTTCTTCGCGACGGCCGGTTAACAGACCTGCAAGAACAGCATTATTACACTCCGTCTTATAGGACCATATAAAGTCCTCTGGATGGTTCAAGAGTCATACCGAATAGGCCGCCCTTTAACTTCTGATTTTCCTTCTACACATCCAAGAGTTGAGCCTTTAAGCTCTTTATTTATTCGGCTTGCTCATTTACTTCCTCCTCCATTTTCTTCTTTTCGCCTCCGGTCATCAGAGCGCGCTTCATCTCTTCAAGTTCGGCGACAGCAGCATTCAACTATGTCCGGTTTGTTTCGAGCTCCTGGGACAGTGCGATGTTCTTCTCTTTGAGAACCTGCGGTTCAAATGATCCTCAAATCGGTTAGTCCTAACTGCTTTAAGTCTCGGGGGCTATTGGTATGTATATATTAAATTTGTGCAAATTTTCACATGTATATCCTTCGAGAACAGGCGAGTAACTCCAGTAAGTCCATCCCGGGCAGCTCGGATATATGCGTCCACAGTACTGAGGGTGGCAAATTCTTGCTCAGAGAAGGCCGGGGCGCATAGGGTCTCTTTTAAGCGTCGATGATTCATCGCACTCTCCACTTAGGAATTGGTGATGGATACGTCATCCAAATCCTCTTGAGGTGGATGAGTCGGCGCCACCCCCGTATTAGCCCCCGTCCTAGTTGACGAGTTCGGCCCTGATTGGCCGCAGCTCGGCTGGCCGGGATCTTTGGCATGGTTCGCCGTGTACCTCTCCTAAGATTATAAAAGGAAGGGGAAAATGACAATTCGGCTTGGTACCCAGGCTTGAAGTGAGGAATATACCTCTTTGGTGACGGAGGAGGCTCAGTGGCACTCCCGGTCTTGTTTCATTTCGCACGCTCGCCCCGTGAAGGCACTGTCTTTCTTTTGGTCACCCATCCCTAGGTACGGCTCGCTAGGCACCGATCCTAGAAAACATGGTTCAGTGCGGTGGGTGAGATGTGAGCGCGGGTATCTTTCTTTTGAAAATAATTTCTGAACACTTACGTTCATGAAAGGGTAGAGGTCGGGGTAGTCGGCCATAATGGCTACCTCCGAGCCGTCAAGGCTCGCCTGGTAATATACCCCATCTTTGAATTCTACAAATATATTTGGATTCTCATGGAATCCAGGGTCTTTGTTGCGAGCATTGTCCTTTGGCTGAGGAGGGGGGCAGTGGATGTTCTCGACCACCTTCCTCCATGACTACTTAAAGGCAACGAATGTAGTTGGATTAGTGAATCCTAACGATATGGTAAAAATAAATGCTGACAAAGGATCAACTTACCCATTCGTTGGGGTTGTACATAGAAAAGCCTTCCCGACAATTCAAGTGGGTAAAATCTTCTTCCTCCCCCTTATACAGGTCGGCTAGCATGCCGGCTAGAGCAGCTTGGTTGTCCGGACCCTCTCGCCTATAACAAGATGCGTCATCCTCCCCGTTATAGTACCATAAATGGTCTACTCTAGATTGGAGAGGCTGGATGCATCGTTCCAGTTACAGGAGAACCAAGAACGGGGAGCTCTCCCCTTTTTCCGCCCGACTCTTTGATCTTAAGAATGCTGGGTCAGCGATTTCAAGCTTGGGCGGTTTTCCGACATCTTCCTCGGGCTGGATTTTCATTTTGTTGTAGTTCGGGTGGGATCTTATCAAGCCTCTAAAGACTCTACTCCTACTTTAAACTTAGAGTCCGATTCTTCCAATTCTTCCAAAGACAAAGTAGAACTTCGCATAGTAAGTACTATAGCCCCAATCATAGCAACTAATAAAATCAGACTAGAAACCAAAAACCAGTCTGTCAACCCTTGTGGGCTGGGTGGGGTATCCTGAACTTTTATCACGATGGCCAGGCCATCGATGATGGAGAGTCCGGAATGGGAAAGGAGTCTAATCTTGCTTACCAGTCTCATCACCTCCGCACTATCCTCTTGCTTGGGAAACTTGGGGTGCCAGTTAAGTAGCTTCTTCAGAGGAGCACTAGAGAATTGGGGAAGACCGCGCTGAACTGGGTCCGGAAGGGGGACATCTTTGATATAAAACCATTCCGAAGACCACTCTTCGGATTCCCTCCTCGGAGTCCCGACAGGATAGCCGGATCCGCCTATACGCCATACTTCGGTGCTGCCCACTTCAAATATAGACCCTCCACCTTGATGGCGGGGGACGAGGCAAAAGATTTTTCTCCATAGTTTGAAATGAGACTCGCAGCCTAAAATAACTCGCAGAGAGCGACAAAACTAGAGATGTGCAGAATAGAACCTGGTGTGAGATTGTGCAGCTGGATCCCATAGAAATCTAATAGACCCCTAAGGAAGGGGTGGATTGGGAATCCTACGCCTCTTAGGAGGAATGAAGTGAAGCACACCCTCTCCTCTTGGCTGGGGTTGGGGAAATTCTCGGCTAACACATCGTCGCCCATGGAAGCTAATACCGCCCGCACGGGAACTAGATCAGCGGGGGGGTGGATACCCTTGTGTCTGGAGCCGACTCAGCTGATGGTGGGATACTGAGCAGCTTCGCCAGTCCCCCTCTTGAGGACCATGGGGGCGGGAGGAGGAGCCAGGGGCGCTTGCCATGGTTTGAGGTTTTTTGTGGTTTTTTCCGGTGCTCTTTAGGCAATATGAGGTGGCATTTGGGGATCTAACCTCGTTATATAGGCGCCACCCGCGCCTGGTGAAGGGTTAAATTGTAAAAAAGCATGGACCGTTCGCATTCGCTCAAACGCATGGAAATTGAGGCGACGACAAGGAAGAATCATAAAGACTGGGCTCAAAAGCCGATGCCGGACCATCATCAATCCGGAGTATGGTGGAGAACCCGCCTTGCAAAGCCGAAGACATTAATCCGCATACTACATCATCACTGAAGGCAAGTTTGGGGGCTACTAAGGGACTCCTAGTTTCGGGGGTCCTCAGGTGTCCGGCTCTAGGATGTGGGCCGGACTGGATGGGTCGTGAGGATAAAGCTAAGGACCATCACTCCGTGTTCGGGAAGGGCTCCTGTATGCGTGGACGGCAAGATTAGAGTCTGGATGTATTGTTTCTTTCCCTTGTGAAACCGACTTTGTACAAACCCTAGGCCCCTCTGGTGTGTATATAAACCAAAGGGGTTAGTCCGTAGAGGCTATCCTGATAATACTCATAGGCTAGACAATCTAGGGTTTAGCCATTACGATCTCGAGGTAGATAAACTCTTTTAACCCCTATACTCATCAAATACAATCAAGCAGGATGTAGGGGTTTGCCTCCTTAAAGGGAGCTCGAACCTGGGTAAACATTGTGTCCCTTCGTCCATTATTACCATCAATCCTTAGACACACAACTTGCCCCCCCCCCCTACCCGAGATCTGCCGGTTTTGACACCGACAACAAGATAGACGATGCTTCACATGTTGCAAATCTCTTTTGTAGGGAAATCTTGCGTCTACATGGAGTGCCCAAGACTATTGTATCGGACCACAACGTCAAGTTCCTTAGGTACTTTTGGAAGACGCTATGCGCCAAGCTCGGGATCAAGCTCCTATTTTCTTTGGCATACCATCCACAAACTAACGGCCAAACGGAGGTCACAAACCAGACGCTATCTACTCTACTCCGAATGTTGATCAAGAAGAACATCAAGGAGTGGGAGGAGTGCTTACCTATCGCTGAGTACGCCTAGAATTGTGCAAGACACTCCATTACCGGCAGGCCCCCCTTCGAGGTCGTCTACGGCTTCAACCCATTGTTCCCCATTGGACATTCTACCTCTACCTCTACAAGAGCACATCAACATGGATGCAAGTGCATGAGCGAGCTATCTCAAGAAGGTACATGAAGATACAAGGAACACCATAGAGCGACAAGTACACCGACTTGCGACTAAGCTCAACACCAACAAGCAACCCATGATATTAAACATCGGAGATCTTGTGTGGCTACACCTTCGCAAGGACTACTTCCCCAACAAATGCAAGTCCAAGCTTCTACCTCGGGTCGACGGACCCTTCAAGGTGATCTAATGCTACAACAACAACAACGCCCACAATATCGACATCCCACTCGACAAGTACAACATGAGCGATATCTTAAACGTCAAGGATCTCTCGCCCTACTATGGTGATGAAGATTTTGATCTGAGGTAGGATCTTTCCCAAGGGGGGGGGGATAGATGATGTGGAGCATCCTACAGTCATCCCCATGGACCTACCATCGTCTCACCAAGTGCCAAGTGGACCAATGACACGAGCACGTGCTAGAGCTCTTGAGAACGAGGTGACATCTCTCCTTAGTGATATTCTGTATGACCCTCTCGAGACATGGCTACTACCTAAGTTCGGAATATTATGCATGATCAGGTACCAAGAGGACCCTCTCGAAGATGCACATGAAGATGGACAAGTCCCCAAGTTCATGGACGAAGAGAACCAACAGAAGGAGTCAAGAACAACTCCCAAGACCAGGACATCTGCCCATGACCCCAGACATCCGGCCCTTGATGGTGTCCACAGCAGCCGACAAGCTACAGGGCCCAGACATCCGGCCCGACCCTTGCCCCGAACATCCGGCCCCGGCCTGGAAATCTGGCACTCTTCACAAAACCAAACCAACGCCACCCCGGACATTCGGCCCCCCTGCCCCGGACATCCGGCACCCCCTCGAAGCCCCGGACATCCGGCCCGTGACCCCCGGACATCCGGCCCCTATCTGCGAACAGTGAAAGGGCCGAAGCCCATGTACCCTTTCGTGACACTAGACTATATATACTCCTTCACCTCCCTCTTTCTAGGGTTAGCAATAGCTTAGCTCATTTGAGAGATAGAGCATTGCTCATCCACTTGATACCTACTCCATTGGAGTCCAAGCCCTCCATCTACGAGAAGATCCCCCAAGTGGATTCAAGCCCTCCATCTAGGAGAAGGTCCCCTCGTGGATTCAAGACCCTGTCTCCAGATCAGGAAGAACTACCGCCTCTTGTACTGTCCTTTGTTGCGTTTGAATCTTGTATCACCCTTTGTGTCCATGGATCTAGCACATGTGTGATTGTTCTCGTTGATTTGAGTGTTTCCCATCATGTTTTCCTCTGTGTGTTCGTCGTGTTCTTCATGGGATCCCCTCCAAATCATGAAAGATAGGCCCTAGGGTTTCCACTCTACATCAAAAGGACTACCCGTGGCGGCCTTCCAAGAGTTCCGGTCCAGCTTGTGCGTCCGACCGCCAGACGCTCAAACTGCGGCAGAGTGTTAGCAGTTGCCTCTCCTCTCCCATGTACTACATGCACTCCCCACGATATCATGCACGTACTGGCACTCCGCGCCCTCTCTCTCTGATGTACATATGCTCCTGCGTCCCTGTTGTACTGGCGCTCGCGCCTATATATTCATGGCAATAGCAATGGCAGCACCTAAGGTGCTTTGCTCTCTCATTCGACCAATCCACACTCCCTTCTGCTCTGCTCGGCGAGCTCTGGCATCGACGGCCACTACCATGGCGCTGCTCTGAGAAGCCTTGTCCGTCGGCCTCGGCGCCGGTGAAGCCTGCTGGGACAGTGTCCGGTACTCCGCATGCGTCAGCAACAATAGCAGTGGATCCTCAACTCAATCAAGTACGGTTACGTCGGCGCCGGTGAGCCGGGGGAGGCCGGTGGCGTCGGCGGTCGGAGCATTCCCTCCCAGGTGAACCCGATAGGCACCCCAGCCTACGCTCGTTGCAGCGCGATCTACGAGGAGTACACGAAGAACTTCTACCTCAGTACTACGTCAGAGCGGGTGATCACGTGGAGGCACACGCTACTGCCGGCATCGGCGAAACTCTTACTAGGACTCAGCGACGACACTGAGGACACATGGGGGCGGAGCTAGCCGCGGCGCTCTGGCTACTGGTCACCTAACTCTAATCCTCACGGTCGCTGCACGGGCGTGGTTTCGGTTATGTGGGCTTGATGTGGTTTTAGTGGGATAACCCACATGTGCCACATAAGAATTTGGGTATTCCGTGGGTGTCCACAAACATGATTTTTTTTGCGGGCTTTTATGTGGGCACCGCGAGTAGCCCGCGTCCACTTGCAGCCTGATGGGGATTAGAAGAAGATGAGGGAGAGAGAAAGAAAGTGCTCCCGCCCCCCTGTTCAGAATACTGGAAGCATGCATTTGAGCAATGAGTTGTTCAAATTGACCACTGAGGTTGGCACTAGATGAGCTTCATTGCAGGAGGGAGCTCTCGTAAAATTTTGGTGGCATTTGGGCAAAGTTTGCTTCACAAAAGTTTCAAAACCAGATTCTGCATGAAGTGAAAAAGAGGAAGTAATCCAAACCAAATGAACTATCTGGTGGCTCAAAATTGGCAGGGTGGACATTTGACAACATTTAGCCATCCAAGAATTATTTGCAAATTTTTGGAGAAACTTCCCTGTGTAAAAGTTTCAAACCCTAGAAATGGGCAGAACTGAAAATTGTAGATCTAGGAATATTTTTGAATATGATGGGTTGAAACTCTAATACATGATAATGATTATGTTATTTTTGTGCAGCTCACATAAAAATGTATTTCCATGAAATTTTACAGACAAGTAGTATAAATCCATAGTGGTAGATGTTTCAGACATTATGCAAAACGACTCAATTTTACTTGTCTGAAACGACTTATAAAAGTAAACGGAGGGCGTAAAAGAAATCTTAGTCAACTTATGTGTAAGCAGACCCTAGAAAAATGCACTCAGTGCACCACGTGCCATCTCCGCTCTCCTTTCAGCTTCCAAATTAAGAGATGAAGCTAGAACAGATCAAAGAAAACCAACACCGAGCAAATGGACGCCACACAAACACTCGAGACAGTTAGAAGGCGTGGTTAAATTTAGCAAAGCCAATGGCCGGGCAGCCAACTAATTAGGTACCGAAGCCAACACGCGCGCGCGCGCACGATCGGGCACGCACGACCCCGCCAGACTTCCTCTCCACCGCGCGCTCTCCTCCCCTTCCCCTCCAAGGCGAACCAAGAAACGCCCGCCGACCTCGCCAGCCTTCGACCACCGCGATGTGGTCGTCGTGGAGCCGGCGGAAGCCAGCCGCCGGGCGGCTCACGCATTCCCCGTCGTTATCCCCGTCTGCCACGTCCCCGTCCAAAGAACACAGCGGCATCGGCTCCGTCCTTGATGACGCGGCGCCACCAGCCGCCGGCGCAGGCAAGATCGTCCTGCACCGTGTGCGGTCGTCGACCAAGCTGCGGACGTGCAAGTCGTTCGCGGCGGCCGAGGAGGCAGCGGCGGCGGCGGTGGCGGGCGAGCGGCGTGTCGTGCTCTACTTCACCTCCCTACGGGCCGTGCGGCCCACGTTCGAGGCCTGCCGCGACGTGCGCGCCATCCTGCGCGGCCTCCGTGTCGGCGTCGACGAGCGGGACGTGTCCATGGACGCGGCGTTCCTCACCGAGCTCCGCGCGCTGATGCGGCGGGACCAACCGCCGCTGCCGCAGCTATTCGTCGCCGGACGCCTCGTCGGAGACGCGGACGACGTGCGCGCGCTGCACGAGAGCGGGGAGCTCCGGCGCGTCGTGGCCAGGGCGCCGCAGCTTCCACCCACGCCGTGCGCGTCCTGCGGCGGCTCGCGGTTCGCCCCCTGCGCCGCGTGCGGCGGCAGCCATCGCCGGTTCAGCGAGAAGACTAGGGGGTTCCGTGTCTGCGCAGCGTGCAACGAGAACGGCCTCGTGCGGTGCACCGCATGCTCCCGCGGCTGAAGCTCGTCACATATCGGAGGCGAGCATATCGCGCATGGAAATGGAAGTGCTGGCTATCTCAATTATCAAATGTGCCTGCCCCATTCGATTGAAATCCAAAGGATATGTTCCTCAAACCGTGTGATTTGTGTGAAGATCGATGTTTGGACGTGGTTCAAGCTTAGCTGATGTTCATGAATAGAAAGATCGATTAATTAAAAGGAGGGTAATTGCAGATTTCTCACCCTATTTTTCATGGAAATTGGGTGAAATCGTAGTTGAAGTAATAACCTGCGGAAAACCCCGAAAAAAATTTGCTACTCCCTCCGTTCCTAGGGAGTAGATATGATTACGCCCCGAATGTTATATTTTGTCTCTCTATCACACTTTAAGCAGTTTCAGATTCGGCATTACTCCACAAATCTAAAGCAGTGTTTGGTAGGCTGCATCATCCTGGAACACGTCGAGTGTGTGCAGTAAAAACGCATTTGATACCTTACACACAGGAATTTGGCTCGCAATGACACGAACCCTAAAGCAACCGAAACTCTGGCTCGCTAGTACCACGGCCGTTTCTAGCCAGTCAGGCTGAGTCAAGTGCAAGGGGGCACGGCGTTGCAGGGAGAAAGGGGCGCAGAGATGACGGGAGACCAAAATCTGGCGGCGCGGGATGGCGCGGAATCTAGCATCATCCCACCCCCCAAAAGAAAAACATTTACTCGCTCACTTGTAGCGCTAGAACGAACCCAGCCTCAATTCTTGGCACCGGCAACGGCAGCGACTCAGATCCGCAGAAGCGGCAGTGGCGGCAGCGACTCAGATCTTTGGTAGGAGGACTTGGTTCTCCCCTTCGTCTTTGATTCTGTCTCGTCCTCCTCATCTCCGCCATGGGCAGGTCCTCAGCTTCAAAGGGGGCAAGCAGCATACAAACCTCCTTCTAATGTTAGGTCATTAGGTACGGTTAGTGTCAATTTCACCATTGCTTACCGCGACATCGATGTCGCCATTAGGTCGTTATGGACGAACGAATGAAGTTGGTTGTTCAGACAACATCATTCATTGTTGTGATTCAGCCCTAGGCCATGTCGGTCCAGAAGAGAGTTGTTCGCCGGAGTGAGTATGGCGAATCTAAACTACATCTACAACAACAACGACGTAGAGGTTGCAAACATGCTTCAAATGCAAAGAGCAACGTTTGCATGTTTGTGGAGACGTTCAGAAACAGGGGCTGCTACAAGATAGCATCCAGACCTCTGTGGAAGAGCAGGTAGCAATGTTCCTTCATGTTATGGATCATAACCAGAGATTCAAAGTGAGTAACAACTCGTTCAGAAGATCCATGAAAACCATTTCTAGGTATTTCAAGCAAGTCTTGTATGCTATTGGGGGGTTAAGGAGATCCAAGAAGAAGAGGGAAGAAGAAGAAGAAGATGATGATGATGATGATGATGATGATGGACTTCCCCCTAGTTTGGCATCGGCGAACTTTCCCCTATTGAGCCATATGACTATTAATTCCTACTATAATTTGTTAGTAGCTAGGATGAATTGTTTACTAGTTAGGACTGAAACTATGTTAATTTGCTACTGCATGTGTAGTGTAGTGTGTGGCAAGGTCACCGCTAGTGAGAAGCAGTGACCACAACATAGGTCACACACAACCAAACACCATGTTTTGCACGTTGACAACCATAATCCAGAAATGTTGCCAACCGAACAAAAGGCATGAAACTGCTTAGTGGTGCAATGCAGGCTACGAAACTATGTGTAGAGCAAGGTTTTTGGCCTATACCCACTCAGCCATGTCCAAATCAGCCACATATATATATATATATATATATATATATATATATATACCTCAAAATCCATGCAGCCTACCAAACGCCTCCTAATACATTTTAAGACCATGACAAAGTGGCAGATGTTTGCACGCAATGCACTAGAGCAAATGGGGGTACTCCAAAGTATTATGATGTCCTAGTCACATGGCATGTACTACCAGTACTAAGAAACTTCGGACTCTGGTTTCCACTATTCTTGTTAGAGGGAGACGTCCAACAAAACAAGGTCAGTGCATGCTCGTCTCAAGCCCATTAGTGAAATGTTAAGCATGCGACCTTATACATCTTATTCATATTCCATGGACCCTAGTTGAGAGTCGATAGTGGCAATCGTATGAGGATGGTGGCTGGGTGGGGGAGGGGCGATTCATCTGGCCATGCACATCTAGTAGCCATGTGATTAGGGGTTGAAAGTGAAATCCTTGTCCCTGGTGGATTTTGATGATCAATGACATCATACCTCAAGGAACTAACGAACATTCAAGTCTATTTCAAATCAACTCGAGTGATGGTTGATGACCCCGATACGTCCATTTTGCATCATGTTTACCTACTGTTATTTATGTTATTTTAATGCATAATAATGCTTTTTGGAGTAATTCTAATTAATGCTTTTTCTCTCATAATATGCGAGGTACACACAAAGGGGGAGAATTCCGACAACTGGAAATTGGACCTGAAAAAAGCACGTCAGGCTACCTATTCTGCACAACTCCAAATGAACTGAAACTTCACGAGGATTTTTTATGGAATAAATGAGGATTTTTGGAGCAAATAAGTACCAGAGGGGAGCCCACCAGGTGGGCACAACCCACCTGGACGCGCCAGGGAGCCCAGGCACGCCCTGGTGGGTTGTGCTCACCTCGGCCCACCTCCGGTGCCCCTCTTCTGGTACATAAGTCATTTTGACCTAGAAAAAAGGAGGAAAGGACTTTTGGGATGAAAGCGCCGCCGTCTCGAGGCGGAACCTGGGCAGGAGCACTTTTGCTCTCCAGCGGAGTGATTCCGCCAGGGGAACTTCCCTCCCGGAGGAGGAAATCATCATCATCATCATCATCACCAACAACTCTCCCATCTTGGGGAGGGCTATCTCCATCAACATCTTCAACGGCACCATCTCCTCTCAAACCCTAGTTCATCTCTTGTGTTCAATCTTTTTACCATAACTATAGATTGGTGCTTGTGGGTGACTATTAGTGTTGATTGCATCTTGTAGTTGATTACTATATGGTTTATTTGGTGGAAGATTATATGTTCAGATCCATTATGCTATTTAATAACCCTCTGATCTTGAGCATGATTATCATTTGTTAGTAGTTACTTTTGTTCTTGAGGTCACGGGATAAATCATGTTGCAAGTAATCATGTGAACTTGATATGTGTTCGATATTTTGATGATATGTATGTTGTGATTCCCTTAGTGGTGTCATGTGAACGTCGACTACATGACACTTCACCATATTTGGGCCTAAGGGAATGCATTGTGGAGTAGTTATTAGATGATGGGTTGTGAGAGTGACAGAAGCTTAAACCCTAGTTTATGCACTATTCCGTAAGGGAACGATTGGATCCAAAAGTTTAATGCTATGGTTAGAATTTATTCTTAATACTTTTCTCGTAGTTGCGGATGCTTGCGAGGGGGTTAATCATAAGTAGGAGGTTTGATCAAGTAAGAACATCACCTAAGCACCGGTCTACCCACATACCAGATTATAAAAGTAGAACGTGAATCAAACCAACATGATGAAAGTGACTAGATGAAATTCCCGTGTACCCTCAAGAACACTTTGCTTATCATAAGAGACCATTTTGGCATGTCCTTTGCCTCGAAAGGATTGGGCTACCTTGTTGCACTTTGTTACTACTGCTGTTACTTGCTCGTTACAAATTACCTTGCTATCAAACTACTCTGTTACTTATAATTTCAACACTTGCAGACATTACCTTGCTGAAAACCATTTGTCATTTCCTTCTGCTCCTCGTTGGCTTCAACACTCTTACTTATCAAAAAGGCTACAATTGATCCGATACACTTGTGGGTCATCAAGGCTCTTTTCTGGCACCGTTGCCGGGGAGTGAAGCGCTCTTGGTAAGTGGAAATTGGTAAGGAGAAATTATTACTACATGTTGAAACTTACTGTCACTTGTTACTATGGAAAACAATCCTTTGAGGAGTTTTTTCGGGGTATCTTCACCTCAACCGAAACCACAATTATTTACCCCTCAACCTACTGCACCTACTGAAAAATATTGAATATGAAATTCATTTGGGTATGGTAGAACAACTGCTAGCTAATCCTTATGCAGGAGATGGAACCGAACATCCTGATATGCACTTGATATATGTGGATGAAATTTATGGATTGTATAAGATTGCAGGTTTACCCAAAGGTGAAGCTAAGAAGAAGGTTTTCCCTTTATCTTTGAAGGGAAAGGCATTGACATGGTATAGGCTATGCGATGATATTGGATCTTGGAACTGGAATTGGTTGAAATTGAAATTCCGTCAAAAAATTTATCCTATGCACCTCATTCATCATGATCAGAATTATATATATAATTTTTGGCCTTGTGAAGGAGAAAGTATCGCTCTAGCTTGGGGGGGCTCTTAAGTCAATGTTATATTCATGCCCCAATCACGAGATCTCAATAGAAATTATTATTCAAAAAAATTATGCTCGGCTTTCTCGTAATGATCAATCCATGCTCGATACTTCTTGTATTGGTTCTTTTATGAAGAAGACTATTGAATTCTGGTGGGATCTTTTAGAAAGAATTAAACGCAATTCTGAAGATTGAGAACTTGACAAAGGTAAAGAGTCAGGTATTGAGCCTAAGTTTGATTGTGTTAAATCTTTTATGAATACCGATGCTTTTCAAAAGTTTAGCACTAAATATGGACTTGACTCTGAGATAGTAGCTTCCTTTTGTGAATCTTTTGCTACTCATGTTGATCTTCCTAATGAGAAGTGGTTCAAATATCACCCACCAATTAAAGAAGAAATTAAAGAACCGGTAAAAGCTAAAGAAGAAACTATCATTTATAATGTTGATCCAGTTGTTCCCACGGCTTATAAGAAAAACTACCTTTCCCTGTTAGGATGAAGGAACATGCTAAAGTTTCAACTGTGGTCAACAAAAGTTATATTAGAACATCCAGCTGAACAAATCAAAGTTGAACCTAGTGTTGCTATGGTTAAGGATCTATTGGTCGATAATATTGATGGGCATGTTATTTACTTCTGTGCTGAAGCTTCTAGAATTGCCAGATCCGATGAAAAAGATAAACATAGACCTGTTGTTGGCATGCCTATTGTCTCAGTAAAGATAGGAGATCATTGTTATCATGGTTTATGTGACATAGGTGCTAGCATGAGTGCTATTCTTTTTTCCTTATATCAAGAAATTATGAATGACATAGCACCCGCTGAAATAGAAGACATAGATGTTACTATTAAGCTTGCCAATAGAGATACTATCTCACTAATTGGGATTGTTAGAGATGTTGAAATCTTGTGTGGGAAAATAAAATACCCTACTGATTTTCTTGTTCTTGGTTCCCCAAAATATGACTTTTGTCCCATTATCTTTGGTAGACCTTTCTTGAACACCGTTAATGCTAAAATAGATTGTGAGAAACAAACTGTCGGTGTTAGCTTTGGTGATGAATCTCATGAGTTTAATTTTTCTAAGTTTAGTAGAAAACCTCATAAGAAAGATTTGCCTAGTAAGGATGAAATTATTTGTCTTGCTTCTATTGTTGTACCTCCTACTGATCCCTTAGAATAATATTTGCTAGACCATGAAAATGATTTTCATATGCGTGAAAGAAATGAAATAGATAGAATCCTGTTCGAACAACAACCTCTGCTTAAACACAATCTACCTATTGAAACTCTAGGAGGCCCTCCTCCACCTAAAGGTGATCCTGTGTTTGAATTAAAACAATTTCCAGACACTTTGAAATATGCTTATCTTGTTGAGAAAAAAGATATATCATGTTATTATTAGTGCTAACCTTTCAGAACATGAAGAAGAAAGATTATTGAAAGTTCTAAGGAAGCACCGAGCTGCTATTCGATATACTCTTGATGATCTTAAGGGCATTAGTCCCGCTCTATGCCAACACAAGATTAATATGGAACCTGATACTAAACCCGTTGTTGATCACCAATGTCGGTTAAATCCGAAGACGAAAGAAGTGGTAAGAATGGAAATATTGAGACTTCTGGAAGCAGGTATAATCTATCCTATAGCTGATAGTAGATGGGAGGTATTACTGTTGTTACTAATGATAAGAATGAACTTATTCCACAAAGAATTGTCGTAGGCCATAGAATGGTGATGATTTTAGAAAATTAAATAAAGCAACGAGAAAAGATCATTACCCTTTGCCTTTTATTGATCAGTTGTTAGAAATATTATCTAAGCACACACATTTTTGCTTCCTTGATGGATATTCTGGTTTTTCACAAATACCAGTTTCTCAACCTGATCAAGAAAAGACCATTTTTACTTGTACTTTTGGAACTTATGCTTATAGACGTATGCCTTTTGGTCTATGCAATGCACCTGCTACCTTTCAAAGATGTATTACTGCTATATTCTCTGATTTTTTGTGAAAAGATTGTTGAGGTTTTCATGGATGACTTTTTTGTTTATGGGAAGTCTTTTAATGATTGTTTAAGCAATCTTGATCGAGTTATGCAGACATGTGAGCAAACAAATCTTGTCTTGAATAGGGAGAAGTACCACTTTATGGTTAACGAAGGTATTGTTTTGGTCCATAAAATTTCTGAAAGAGGTATTGAGGTGGACAAATCCAAGGCTGATGCAATTGAGAAAATGTCATGTCCTAAAGATAGCAAGGGTATTCGTAGTTTCCTTGGTCATGCTGGTTTCTATAGGAGACTTATCAAAGAATTTTCTAAAATTTCTAGGCCTCTTACAAATATTTTGCAAAAGGATATTCCTTTTGTTTTTGATGATGATTGTTTGGAAGCCTTCGGAACACTCAAGAAAGTCTTAGTGTCTGCACCTGTTGTTCAACCACCTGATTGGAACTTGCCTTTTGAGATTATGTGTGATGCTAGTGATTATGTTGTTGGTGCTCTTCTAAGACAAAGAGTTGATAAGAAATTAAATTTTATCCACTATGCTAGCAAAACTCTAGACAGTGCTCAACAAAATTATGCTACTACCGAAAAAGAATTCTTAGCTGTGGTGTTTTCTTGTGAAAAATTTAGATCCTACATTGTTGATTCCAAGGTGACCGTTCACACCGATCATGCTGCTATAAAATATCTTACGAAAAAGAAAGATGCTAACCCTAGACTCATTAGGTGGTTCCTCTACTACAAGAATTTAATTTGCGCATCGCTGATAGAAAAGGAGTAGAGAACCCCGTAGCTGATAACTTGTCTAGGCTTGAAAATATTCTTGATGACCCACAACCTACTAATGATAGCTTTCCTCATGAACAGTTGATATGTCTCCAACGTATCTATAATTTATGAAGTATTCATGCCATGTTTACAATAATTTTATATGGTTTTGGTATGATTTGCATGCAACTAACCGAGACTGACGGTGTTTTCAGCAGAACTACCATGGTGTTGTTTTTTGTGCAGAAATGAAAGTTCTCCAAATGAGCTAAAACTTTTTGACGATTTTTTTTGGAACAAAAGAGACCCCTGAAGCTTCGTGGGAGGGCCAGAAGAGCCACGAGGAGGGCACAACCCACTGGAGCGTGCCTGGGCCCTTGCCCGTGCCCCGGTGTATCGTACTCACCTTGAGGCCCATCTGGACGTGAGACCGATGCCAAAAATTCTTATAAATAGAGAAACCATCAGAAATAACCCAGATCGGAAGTTCCGCCACCGCAAGCCTCTGTAGCCACCAAAAACCAATGGTGACCCCGTTTCCGGCACCTTGCTGAGGGGGGAATCATCTCCAGTGGCCATCTTCATCATCCTGGTGGCCACCACGATGAGGAGGGAGTAGTCCACCCTCGAGGCTGAGGGTTTGTACGACTAGCTATGTGTTTAATCTCTCTCTCGCGCGATCTTGAGATGTCACGATCTTGATGCATCATGGGCTTTGTTAACGTAGATGGATCATATGATGTTTCTCCCCTCTCTACACTTGTTGTGATGAATTGAGTCTTTACCCTTTGAAGTTTTGTCTTGTCAGATTGAATGTTCAGATATGAGAACACATGATATATGTCTTGCATATGAATACCCGTGGTGACAATGGGGTATTATTTTAATTCACTTGATATATGTTATGGCACTCAACTTGTGGATTCCCGAGGTGACTTTGGGGTAATCTATGCGTAGGGGTTGATGCACGTTTTTATTAATTTTTTCTCCGATAGAGACTTTGGGGTCTTCCTATAGTTCTTTGTGTGGATTGAGTATTATGAATCTGAAATTGTTTGATACATATCGTATAATTAACTCACGGGTACTCGCGGTGACATTGGGGTATCTAGGTGACATTAGAGTTGGTTGATAAGTATCATATGGTGTTATTTTAGTACGAGCTCTTGATTAGATCGATCGGAAAGAATAGCTTGCTGTTATTTTAGTACGAACTCTAGGATAGATTGATCGGAAAGAATAGCTTTGAGGTGGTTTCGTACCCTACAAACAATTTCTATCTTTTGTTCTCCACGAATAGGAACTCGGGAGTGATTATTTATTGCACTTTGAGGGATAATCATATGATCCAACTATGTTAGCATTGTTGAGAGATTGCACTAGTCAAAGTATGCACCCTAGGCCTCATTTTCCATCATTGCAATACCATTTGTGCTCCATTTTACTATTTACTACCTTGTTGTTTTTCATTGTTCGCACTACAAAAACCCATATCTACTATCCATACTACACTTTTATCACCATCTCTTCACCGAACTAGTGCACCTATACAATTTGCCATTGTATTGGGTGTGTTGGGGACAAAACAGATTTCTTGTATTTGATTGCAGGTTTGCTTGAGAGAGACTATCTTCATCCTACGCCTCCCACGGATTGATAAACCTTAGGTCATCCACTTGAGGGAAAATTTCTACAGTGCTACAAAACTCTGCGCTTGGAGGCCCAACACGAGTCTACAAGAATAAAGTTGCATAGTAGACATCAAGCTCTTTTCTGGCGCCGTTGTCGGGGAGGTTAGGTAAGCAACACTCACATCCCGTCAACGAAGCTCTTTTCTGGCGCCATTGCTGGGGATGTGAGTGCTTGAAGGTATATCTTTAGATCTTGCAATCAAATCTTTTAGTTTCTTGTTTTATCACTAGTTTGGTTTATAAAAATAAAACTACAAAAAATGGAATTGAGGTTGCATCATATTGTTCATCTTTATAATGTCTTTCATGAAAATGATGGAAAGGGAAATTGTGCTCAATTGATAGAGGAAGAATTCTATAAAATGTTTGACAAATTTTTTTTGAATGATGAGCATGATTGCAATGTTGTTAGTATGAATTCTTTGAATATTAAAAATGCTAATGATGATTGCACTAGCCATGATAATGATGTCTCCTATACGAATGTCAATTTTTGCGGAGTGAATTGGGAGTGCAAAAGCACACCAAAAAGGGAAGATAGATTTTGTAAGAAGCATAAATATTTATAAATGAAAACGTTTCAAGAGAGGCTGGATGATTGTGATGAAATATTTAATATTTCTCGCCATCCTTGTGAACTTTGCAATGAACGTGGTCATTTAAATCTCCCATGCTATTTTTTCATGATCAAATCGTGTCCAAAAATTGTGATAACTTGATTACCCTTGAGCATCATAAAGAGCTTAGTCTTCTTTTGGGGTATGAAGAAATGAAACATATAACTAAGGGTTTTCCAAAATTTAATCTCAATAGATTTCTTGATTTTGATCTAGAGGCAATTTATATGTTTTGTGCGGTAAATTGCATTGAGAATGCTTATATTGCCAACTATCTAAAGACAAGAAAACAAATAGAGTATGAATAGAGTACTAATGAAAGGGAAAATATTTCCCAATACCCTCCTAGTGTTTATTATGATGAATTAGGTAACGAGGAGGAGCTTCCTATCCAATCAATCTCTTCAACAAGAAGCTCGAAAAAGTTGATTAAACCCACACGTGAGGTGATGAAGAAGAAAAAGAAAAGAAGAAAAGGTAGAGGTAGAAAGGTAACTCTCCCAAGTAATATTGCTCCTATCACCATTGTGCCTCATGAAAGTGAATCAAATATGTTGATGGAGGATGATGATATTGAGTATGATTGTGTGATGCCTACTACTTGTTGTGATGATTATGATTGGGAAGACAATGATGTCTCCTATGATCTTGAAAATCTTTTTGGCACTTGCTTGGAAGAATATGATAATAATGTTTACTATACTATTGGTGCCATTCATGCTATTGAGAAGAATGATTAGGATGATATGCAAAACCACAAGCTTGGGGATGTTATGTTTGATGAGTATGAAATGTTTGAAGATTTATTTGCTTAAAATAATGCTTGTCCGAAGCTTGGGGATGCTTTGCATAATGAATATGATCCTTTGATTCCTTCTACTTTCGATAAGAAAATTTATTATGATGATAACATGCCTCCCATTTATGATGATTACAATGATGAAAGTGGGTTTGGAAGAGTGTCAACTCTAGGTAGTAGTGATCCCACTATTTTGGAGGGTGTTGAATCTTATTACAATATTGATGAAACTAGATTTAGAGAGGTCATGACTTTATTTAGTGATGAATCCACCATTTTGGATGAGGTTTCAATTGACTATGATAACACAGTTCCTATCTATGATGATTATGGTGATGACATGTATGCTATAAACAATAATGATAACCATGAAACTTGTCATCATGATTTTAATTTTCACTCTCATGATAGTTATTTTGTTGAGTTTGCTCCCACTACTATGATGAGAAGAAATTTGCTTATGTGGAGATTAATAAGTTTTCTATGCTTTTGTGTCATGAAAGGAATGCTTTATGTGATGGTTATATTGTTGAATTTCTTTATGATGCTATTGAAAATTATTATGAGATAGCAACATATGCATTGACATATTGCAATAATATCAAGTTTCCTCTCTTTATGTTTAAAGTTTTGAACTTGCACTTGTTTTGCCTTCCTATGCTAGTTTATTATTGTTCCCATAAGTTGTTTGCTCACAAAATACCTATGCATACGAAGTGGGTTAGGCTTAAGTGTGCTTGCCATCTGATTCATGATGCTCTTTTTCATGTTTCAATTCTTTACTTTTATGTGAGCATCATTGAAATCATCATGCCTAGCTTAAAAGGCATTAAAGAAAAGCGCTTGTTGGGAGACAACACAAAACTTTTATCTACTATTTTGTGTGTTCACATGATTAGGCTATTTTAGTAATCATGTTTTATTGCTTTTGTATCAATAAAGTGCCAATTAAAGCCTTTGGGATCATGTTGGGTGATAGTTGATTTGATCTTGCTGAAAAATAGAAACTTTTGCACTCACGAAAACAACTCATTTTTAACAGAAGAGTGCTTTTGAGTTGACTCTTTTTGCAGAAGATTAAAATACAAATTGTACACGTGGTCCTTATGTTTTCATAATTTTTTGAGTAGCAGGAGTATGTTTTGAGTACATATTACTACAGACTGTTATGTTTTTGACAGATTCTGTTTTCAATGCATAGTTTGCTTGTTTTCTAGTTTCTATGGCTTATATTGCTCAATATAAATTATGGAAATGATATGCTATAGTAGGAATTGTGTGGACAAAATTATGAATCTTGTCTTTGACAGTACCAAAAGTGAAATGGTTTTCCCTTTATCATACTAACCTATCTCACAAAGTTCCGTTAAGTTTTGTGTGATTGAAGTTTTCAAGTTCTGGGTGAGATGTCGATATAAGGAGAATAAGGAGTGACAAAACCCTAAGATTGGGGATGCCCAAGGCACCCCAAGTTAATATCCAAGGAACATCCAAGCAACTAAGCTTGGGGATGCCCCGGAAGGCATCCCCTCTTTCATCTCCAACATTATCGGTAACCTCACTTGGAGCTATGTTTTCATTCATCACATGATATGTGTTTTGCTTGGAGCATCAATTTATTTTGTTAGGATTTTCTTATGTTATTTATAATAATGTTTTGAATCTTTTATTTCAATAAAAGTGGCAATGATAGCCTTTGCCATGCTTATTTTGTAAGTATACTTGTTGCTGTTTGAAAACAGAAAGTTTACCGTTGTTGCAAAAATTCCATAGAAAAGTCATAATGTGATAAAATGTTGAAACTTTTTGCACAATAATCTCTGATAAATTCTCTACAGTTTGGTAGATTTTCGTAATCTTTGGAGTTTAAGAAGTATTGATATTCTTGCATTCTTTACAGACTATACTATTTTGGCAGATAGCTGTTATGTTTGCATATGTTTGCTTGTTTAATGATTCTATTTGAGGATAGGAGTATTAAATATGTATAGGCATTTAGTATGCAATGTTGAATAATAATTTTTGTGATTTGCTACAGTAGAGATTGATAAGGTTTTCACATTGGTTTATACTAACTTATCTCACGAGTTCTTGTTGAGTTTTGTGTGGATGAAGTTTTTAAGATTTAGGGAAACTGTGATACAAAAGGAATTAAGGAGACACAAAAGCTCAAGCTTGGGTATGCCCAAGGCACCCCAAGATAATATTTCAAGAAGTCTCAAGCATCTAAGCTTGAGGATGCCCCGGTAGGCATCCCACCTTTCTTCTTCAACAATTGTCGGTTGAGCCTAAGTTTTTGCTTCTTCACATGATGTGTGCTATCATTGGAATGTAATTTTGTTTTGTTTTTGCTTGATGTTTTAATAAAGTATTTAGATCTGAAAGTTTTAAATAAAAGAGAGTCCTCAAATAGCTACCCATTTACATAACTACTCGCTTGATCTTCACTTATATCTTTTTGGAGTAGCTTGTCATTTACTCTTGTGCTTCACTTATATCCTATGAGAAAATTGTTGAATGAATTGAATATCATGAAGTTGAAATTGTATGTTCATATCATGCCTAGTAGTACCTCCACATTGGGTTTAGAAAGTGAAATCTTTTGAAGCTTGACAATCACAATATTGGTCATACAAGCAATTCCTGAATGATTAATATAAGGAAGAGAACTTTCACATTCAAATACACTATCTTGGAAATCTTTTGTGATTGTAAGCCCCCATAAAAATATTACTCCCTCCGTCCCACAATATAAGACGTTTTTGCAAGCTAATATGGCTTACAAAAACGTCTTATATTCTGGGACGGAGGAAGTATATGCCAAAATTGTTGATGTTGGACAAGGAAGCCAACGTAATGATTTATGTTTGTTCATATTCTTATAGAAGTTATATTGTCATAGATCCTTCAACATGTGGTGCTTGCCCCCTATCCTTGCTAGCCAAAAATTCCGCACCAAGTAGAGATACTACTTGTGCATCCAAAAACCCTTAAACCCAAATCTTGTTTTGAGAGTCCACCATACCTACCTATGGATTGAGCAAGATCCTTCAAGTAAGTTGTCATCGGTGCAATAAGGCAATAAAAATTGCTTCTAAAACTGTTAGATCATTTAGTGTAAGAGAAAATTGAGCGTTGTATGAACTTGTGATGGCGAAGAATAAAAGCGACAAACTGCATAATAAAGGTTGCTATCACAAGGGTCAATATAACGTGACGTTCTTTTGCACTAAGGGGTTGAGCATACAAATAAATAAGCGCATGGCAACCTCTGCTTCCCTCTGCGAAGGGCTTATCTTTTACTTTTTAGTATTTACTTTTATTCAAAGAGTCAAAGTTTTTCTCTCTATTCCTTTTTATTTTTCTCTTTTGGCAAGCATCATGTGGTGAGGAAAGATCTAGGCACATATATCCAGTTGGATATGGGTAGCATGAGTTATTATTGTTGACATCACCCTTGAGGTGAATACATTGGGAGGCAAAACAATAAGCCCCTATCTTTCTATGTGTCTGGTTGAAACGTTTTGCTCATGTGTATGCGGTGAGTGTTAGCAATCATAGAAGACTATATATGGTTGAGTATGTGGAGCTATTACTTAAACTCTGTTGAATAAGTTGAATCGCAATTGCTTGGTGACTGCGAACATAGGTTGTTGAGTTTCAAGAGAATTCATTGTTTGAACCTTAATATGTGAATTGGTTGCTACTTTAACATGATGAGTTTTTATGAGAAAAGGTTGTTGTTATGATGCTAGAAAAGTGATTGAAATTACTATTGATCAAAATCATGCACTTTGCTAGCATTCACACTTCATAAATTATTTGTTTTACCATTTACCTACTCGAGGACGAGTAGGAATTAAGCTTGGGGATGCTGATACATCTCCAATGTATATATAATTTATGAAGTATTCATGCCATGTTTACAATAATTTTATATGGTTTTGGTATGATTTGCATGCAACTAACCCGGACTGGCGTTGTTTACAGCAGAACTACCGTGGTGTTGTTTTTCGTGGAGAAATGAAAGTTCTCCAAATGAGCTGAAACTTTTTGATGATTTTTTTGGAACAAAAGAGACCCCCGAAGCTTCGTGGGAGGGCCATAAGAGCCATGAGGAGGGCACAACCCACTGGGGCCTGCCTGGGCCCTTGCCCGTGCCCCGGTGTATCGTGCTCACCTCGAGGCCCATCTGGACGTGAGACCGACGCCAAAAATTCCTATAAACATATAAACCATCGGAAATAACCCTAGATCAGAAGTTCCGCCGCCGCAAGCCTCTGTGGCCACCGAAAACCAATCGAGGCCCCGTTCTGGCACCTTGCTGAAGGGGGGAATCATCTCCGGTGGCCATCTTCATCATCCCGGCGGCCACCACGATGAGGAGGGAGTATGTCGGATTTCGGGTTCCGGCAGACCCTTGAGGTTCGAACACTGGGGTGCACATGGAGATCACACCCCCAACCTACCCATGTCTCACCGCCTCGCCAGGATCTAAAACTACACGAAGAACAACACAAGGGACATGAGATTTATACTGGTTCAGGCCACCATTGTGGTGTAATACCCTACTCCAGTTTGTGGTGTGGTGGATTGCCTCTGGGGCTGATGAGGAACAGTACAAGGGAAGAACAGCCTCACGAGGGTCTGTTCTTGGCTGGTGCGATGAACTGCTTGGGGGAGTTCAGTCGCCTCTCTCTTTCTGTATCTTAGATGCGGATCCGATCCCTCTACCCTGTGGGTGGCTAGTCCTATTTATAGGCAAAGGCCCGGGCCTCTTCCCAAATATTGAGCGGGAAGGGCGCCAACAATTGGCCATTTTGAAGGGGAACATCTAGTACACTTATCCTGACTAAAGTTGGTCCTCGCCTGCCAAAGACCCTGACGATGACATCGGCTTGGGCTCCACGATGACCTCCGTTCTGCTGTCCTGCTGGTCTTGGTCTCGTTGCACCGAAATGGTTGCCTTTGCTTGATACCCTTGCCTGCGCTTGCCCCCTTTGCACCAAAGGGGAAACAAGGACTCTGCGCAGGCCGGTGCCCGCCTGGCCTTGGTCATCATGGCTTGCGTCACGGGCACCTCGTGAGGTACCCCGCCTTAACCTCTCCGCCTCCTCGCGAGCCAGCCTGACAAGGTCGTGTGTGAGGAAGCCTCCTGTCGTCCGCCCCGCGAGGCTTGGCCCCTCGCGAGGGTCTTGAGCATGTGTTGATGAAGATGGGCCGTACTGGGCCACTCCTTGAGCCACGCCGCAGGCCGCAGGCAGGCAAGTCTGGGTACCCCCGTTCCCAGAACACCGACAGTAGCCCCCGGGCCCAAGGCGCGCTTGGACTTGGCTTAGCAGAGAAGCAAAGAGGCAAGTGCGAAGCGCCGCGGGCCCCAATAGCCTGCGGCCTTGGGCGCCGCGTGGCGGTTGATTGGACGTGGGCGTCCTGGCTCCCCCATGACGCCTTGGTAACTGCACGAATTGACAAGTCACTGCATGCAAAACGGGTCATGATTACCTGTGATCGTGGAGGCCGTCGGTTGGCCTCCCTCGGCTATATGTACGGAACGGCGCGAGCCCTTCCAATCCATCTCTTCCCGCTACTCTTCGTCTTCCTCTCGGCTGCTCGCCATCCCCATGGCCCCGCCGAAGAGGTTCTTGGCCGAGGAGAAAGGGAAGGCTCGCCAGGAAGGGCCTGGCTCTCCTCCGGCCAAGCGTGGCCGGGGCCGCCCTCGCAAGGACCCTACGGCCCCTGCCGCGGCCTCCCGTGGCCGTGGAAACAGCCCTCTGCGCAGCGGTGGGCGTCCAGCTGCCATCGAGAGGTACGCTGGGGCTCGCGTCCCCCTAGGCCGCGCTTCCGCTCGGCGGAGGTGCTGCCGGAGTTCATCGTGTGGTCGGCGGACCCAACCGGCACCTGGCTCCAGCTCCCCCGCTTCTTCATAGGTGAGCTTCCGGCTGGTGCCCCAGGTGGCCTTTGGCTTCATGCAGATGGTTGCTGCAGCAGGGCTTCTTGGGCTACCTTGGAGGTCTTCACCGCCGGGGAGGCGGCCTTGACCCGCGGCTGGCAAACATTTGCCCCCGCGTGCGGCCTATGCCAATGATGCACTCTGCACTTCAAGTTCGATGGCGACGCCACCCTCTACATGTGGGTGTTCAGGGAGGACGGCCGCCGCGCCGGATGCTGCCCCGAAGACGATGACCGCGGCCTCGTGCCCAGCCCCTGCGTTGACCGGGGTGAAGGTGGTGGAGGGTGCACGGGCAGCAGGGCCCGAGGCCCGCCAAGCTCTGGTGACTCCCCTTCTGATGGCAGCTCCTCCAGTGGCGGTCGCAACCAGCCCCCTCGTCGCCGCGCTCGCCTGGGAGAGGGCGGCGGGTCGGTCCGACGCCACGCCTCGGTGAAGCGGGAGGCGGAATCCAGCTGAGCTCCGGAGGCAGTTCGAGCCTTCGCTGAGAGTTGGCGTCGGGCAGGTCGTGCCCCCTTTTGCTTTCCTTTCTTTCCTGCGCAAAAGAATGTAGCCTGGTCCCCTACGGGGGTGTGTTGAACTGTCGCTGTTTAATTGGTACGCTGTTTCTACTGTTTCTGCGCTATATTTTGTTCCGTGTGCTTATGCATGGAAATTACTTATCTCGGGGGGAAGCTTGTTGCGATCCTCGCCTCTTGAGGCTAGGGCCTTGTCGTGCGCCTTGTGTCCTGCAGGGTTTTACTCAGCGGGATAATCTCCAACCTTGGTAGCGAGGACAACTAACCCAAGTCCCGTGACTGCGTCGCGATGCCCGTGGGGCACGGAATGGGAGGGGTGCTCCCGCAGCGGACTCGGATAAGGAAGTTCCAAACCACCGGGGCAGAAAACACTCGCGAGGGTGCCCATGTTCCCCCCTTGCTAGACTTCGCGCGAGAGAAAACGAAAACCAGCAAGTGAAATGGACGAGGGGTCGCGAGTTCGAAACGGTAACAGCTTCAGGAAAACTTCAAATAGGAACAAACAAGCCAACTACGGAAAGCAAATGAAAGAAGCCGCGTCCGGCACCTAGTCTAGTCGTCGACGTCTTCTCACCAGCGTGGAGATAAGTGCTGCCACTGGGCGTGGGCGGGAGCCCGTGAGGCCCGAGGGCGGCACTCCGAAGACTCCGGGGCGTGTACAGCCCCACTCATTATTACGTGAGAGTCTCACGGGCGGCGAGCTTCACAGGCGTTTGCCTTCTTCACAGGCACCGGGCCTTTTCCAAAACTCAGCCACTTCACAGGCATTCGCCTTCTTCATAGGCACCGGGCCTTTTCCCAAAACACAGCTTCTTCACAGGCATTCGCCTTCTTCACAGGCACCGGGCCTTTTCCCAAAACACAGCTTCTTCACAGGCATTCACCTTCTTCACAGGAACCGGGCCTTTTCCCAAAACACAGCTTCTTCACAGGCATTCGCCTTCTCCACAGGCACCGGGCCTTTTCCCAAAACACAGCTTTTTCACAGGCACCGGGCCTTTTTCAGGGGTAAAACCTTCGGAGGTGTTGGATGTTCCACGCGTTCTGGATGGGCACCCCCTCCTGGGTCTCCAAGCGTTCGGAGCCGGGCCTGGAAACATGAACAACCTTAAACGGGCCCTCCCACATGGGAGAGAGCTTATGCAGCCCCTCCTGGAGAGAACCCGTCTGAGCATGAGGTCTCCTACCTCGAGAGTCCTGGGGCGGATGTTGCGGCAGTGGTATCGCCGCAATGCTTGTTGGTACCTTGCTGCCCGCAGCGCGGCTTCTCGGTGATGCTCCTCCCCCAGCAAGAGATCCGTCCCCCGCATGGCGTCCTGCTGCGCTTCGTCGAACGCCAGGACCCGCACGGAATGACGTCTGACCTCGTGAGGGAGAACGGCTTCAGCTCCATAAACCAGAAAGAACGGGGTCTCGCCAGTCGGCTTGGTTGCGGTCATGCGGATTGACCACAGCATGGACTGGAGCTCGTCGTACCAGCCTCTGCCGCAGGCCTCCAGCTTCTTCTTGAAGGTCCTGGTCTTGAGGCCCCTCAGGACCTCTGCGTTGGCTCGCTCGGCCTGACCGTTGCTTCGCGGGTGCGGTACCGAAGCGTAGCATATCTACGTTCCGAGGTTAGCACAATATGTTTTGAAGAGGTTACTGGTGAATTGCGAACCGTTGTCGGTGATGATACGATTCGGCACCCCGAATCGGCTCACGAGGCCCTTGATGAACTTGACCGCGGAGCCTGCGGGGATGGTGCGGACAGCTTCCACCTCAGCCCACTTGGTGAATTTGTCCACGACGACGTAGAGGTAGCGGTAGCCCCCTGGCGCCCGAGGGAATGGGCCTAGGATATCCAGTCCCCAGACTGCGAGGGGCCATGAGAGGGGTATAGTCTGCAGACCTCCCGCCGGCTGATGGATCTGCTTGGCATGGAACTGACAGGCCTCGCAAGCTTTCACTAGTTCCACAGCGTCATTGAGTGCCGTGGGCCAATAGAACCCGTTGCGGAACGCCTTGCCAACGAGAGTTCGTGACGACGAGTGATGCCCACAGTCGCCACCGTGTATGTCTGCCAGTAGCTCTTTCCCTTGCTCCCTGGAAATGCAATGTAGGGACACATCATTCGGTCGTCTTCGGTAGAGCTCCCCATCTTTAAGGCAGTATGCTGTGGCCTGCCGTGCCACACGCTCCGCTTCCTCCTCCTTTTCCGGCAATGTGCCTCGCATCAGGTAACTCCTGAGCTCCGTGATCCAGCACCCCTCCTAAGGTTCCAGTGCCAGGAGCAGGCATGCTCCTGATGTCGGGCCGCAGACCGGGGCTCCCAAGGCAGGCGGCTGGGGGAGCTCCCCCCGAGGCTGCGCCGTGCTTGATAGTGATGGCGTCGCCGAGGGCTTGAAGAGCCGCTCCTCGAAGATGCCGGGCTCCTGAGGTAGCCGCCTGGATGCCCTTTTTGTGATGTCATCAGCCTCTTGATTGGTGCCGCGAGGCACATGCTACAACTCCAGCCCCCAAAACTGCTTCTCCATCCTGCGGACCTCCGCGAGGTAGGCTTCCATGTGCTCGTCCTTTGGTTCGTATACTTTGTTGGAGAAGTTGACAAGGAGCTGCGAATCACCCTTGATGGTGAGGCGCTTCACCCCCAGGGTGACTGCGGCCTTCAGGCCTACTATCAGGCCTTCGTATTCTGCTATGTTGTTGGAGACCTTTTCCCCATACTGAAAACAGAGCTGCACGGTGTAGTAGAGCTTGTCTTGAGTGGGGGATACGAGTACCACACCAGCCCCCGCGCCGTGTCGGGAGAACGCCCCGTCGAAGTACATGACCCATCCGTCCGGTGCCTCGCTCCCTGGGGAGAGCGATCGATCCTTGCCAGCCTCGAGGCCTGGCGCCTCTGCCCATTCCGCCACGAAGTCCGCAAGTGCGGCCCCCTTGATGACCTTGGTTGTGCTGAATTCTATCTGAAACGCCTGCAGCTCGATGTTCCACTCAGCGACTCTTCCAGCTGAGTTGGGGCTCCTGAGCACCCTTTCCAAGGGGTATGCTGAGACAACCTTGATGGGATGGCCTTGGAAATAGTGCGGCAGCTTGCGCGAGGCCACCAATAGCACGAGGAGGAGTTTCTGGGGCATGGGGTACCGCGCCCTTGCGTCCCGCAATACCGTGCTGACGAAGTACATAGGGTGCTCGACTAGGTTGGGAGTGCTGGTGCCGCTAGTGTCCTCCGGAGGCCGGGGCGCCTCCTGAGACAATGGAGCCCCTGGCGACTAGTCGTCTGGAGGAGGGGCCTCCTCTGTTTCGGGTGTGCTTCCCTTTTGTGGCTGGTCCTTCTCGGCTGTAGCCGCGGTCTCTGTGAGGCCCTCTCGGCCCTGCTTTGCTTTAATCCGGACGGTTGCTGCGGCCTTGGTCCTACGCTCCTCCCTAACAGCCACCAGGGCTGCGCTGGCAGAGTAGGGGGTGGCCGCAAGGTAGAGCACCAGGGGCTCCTGAGGGCGCGGAGCCACCATCACCGGGGGCTGGTCAGGTACCTCTTGAGATCCTGAAACGCCTTGTCAGCCTCTTCAGTCCATTCAAAGGGGCCCTTCTTCTTCATCAGCTTGAAGAAGGGCAGCGCTCGTTCCCCCAGCTTGGAGATGAAACGCCCTAGTGCGGTCACGCGCCCGGTGAGCTTCTGCATCTCTGTGAGGGTCTTCGGCGGGCTCATGTCCTCGACTGCTTTTACCTTTTCTGGTTGGCCTCGATGCCCCGGTGAGATACTAGGAAACCCAAGAGCTTGCCTGAGGGACTCCAAATACACACTTCTCCGGGTTGAGCCACAGGTCCACTTCATTAAGGCTTGCGAAGGTTTCCTCCAAGTCTGTATCAGGGTTTTTACCTCCCGAGACTTCACCACAATGTCATCAACATAAGCCTCAGCATTCCTCCCGAGCTGCCGACCCAAGGCGATGTGCATCAGCCGCTGAAAGGTCGCACCGGCATTGCGCAACCCGAGCGACATGCACGTATAGCAGTACACTCTGCACGGGGTCAGGAAGGTCGTTTTTTCCACATCTTCTACTGCCATCTTGATCTGGTGGTAGCCGGAGAATGCATCCAGGAAACACAACAAGTCGCACTCAGTGGTGGAGTCGATGATATGGTCGATGCAAGGGAGCGGGAAGGGATCCTGCGGGCAGGCCTTGTTGAGGTTGGTGAAGTCGACACACATGCGTTCCTTTCCCCCCTTCTTCGGCACGACAACAGGGTTAGCCAGCCAGTCTGGGTAGCGGACCTCGCGAATGACCCCCGCCGCCTCCAACTTGCGGGTCTCTTGGACAATGAAACCTTGCTTCTCAGTGGACTGACGCCTCGCCTTCTGCTTCACTGGGCGCACGTTGGGGCACACATTGAGGTGATGCTCGATTACGCCCCTCGGGACCCCTGGTAGCTGATCAGGTTCCCACGCGAATACCTTCTTGTTCGCGCGCAGGAATTTTACCAAAGCTTCCTCTTGTTCGGGCTCGAGGTTGGTGCCTATGTTGAAGGTGGCACTGGCAGATCCGTCCTCGTCGACCAGTACCTGCTTGGTTTCTGCCTTGTCCTGAGTGAATAGCTGCTTCTTCTTGGCCGGTGCAGCCCCCTTGGGTTCAGAGGCGTCTGAGTCGGCGGACTGTGCCACCGTCGCGGCCTTGAAAGCGAGCTTGAGCGCTTGCAACGCATCCCCGGTGTCTCCAGACACGGTGAGGACGCTGCTACTCCCGGGCATCTTCATGAGGTTGTATGCTGGGTGAGTTGCGGCCATGAACTGGGATAGTGCCGGGTAGCCAAGGATGGCGTTGTATGGGAGGCCGATGGGGGCGATATCGAAGTCGATTAGCTCCATGCGGAAGTTGTCGTAGGTGTCGAAGGTCACCGGAAGGCGGATCTACCCCAGGGAGCTGGTGGAGCCACCTCCGACGCCCAACAAGGGCCTACTGGGCTGCAGCTGCTCCAGCGGTACGTGGAGAAGGCTGAAGGCCTCCACTGAGAGCATGCTGAGGCCAGCGCCGCCGTCGATGAGGGTCTTGGTGACCGCCACGTTGCAGATGGTGGGGGTGCATAGCATTGGGAGCGCGCCTGAGCAGGCCGAGTTGGAAGGGTGATCATCTGAGCTGAAGGCCAGATCGGCTTTAGGTGCCGCCCAACCCGGAGGCGCCCCGCGCGGCACGGAAGCGGCGCCGATCTGGCGGACGAATGACTTGATGTGGTGGCCTGAAGGTGGTGCCTGCGAGCCGCCTAGCAGAGCTGCGACGACTGGGTGCGCTGGTGCAGCGTACTGGGCGAGGAAGAGGCTGCGCAGCTCCACCCAGGAGGCCACGGAAGCCGTTGGCAGGTGGAGCAGCCACATGCACGAGACATCAGTGAGGGCCATGGGAAACCAGTTGGCCATCACCCTGTCATCGCCCCCGGCCTCGAGGATGGCCTCCTCATAGGCCAGAAGGAAAGCCAATGGATCGGCCGCGCCGTTGTAGTGCGGTGGAATCTTTGGCTTGAACTTGTTCGGCCATTGCACCTGCCGCAAGGCGGGGGCCAAGGCTCGGAGCCCCCCGGCCCCCATGCTGGCGCTGGCGACTGGAGCGGGTGGCGCACTGCCCATCATGATGGCGAACCGCGGTGTTGACAGAGAGCGCGTTGGGGAAGGGAAAGCTCTGGCGCACCCCTACCTGGCGCGCCAAATGTCGGATTTCGGGTTCCAGCAGACCCTTGAGGTTCGAACACTAGGGTGCACGCGGAGATCACACCCCCAGCCTACCCATGTCTCACCACCTCGCCAGGATCTAAAACTACACGAAGAACAACACAAGGGACATGAGATTTATACTGGTTCAGGCCACCACTATGGTGTAATACCCTACTCCAGTTTGTGGTGTGGTGGATTGCCTCTGGGGCTGATGAGGAATAGTACAAGGAAAGAACAGCCTCGCGAGGGTCTTTTCTTGGCTGGTGCGATGAACTGCTAGGGGGAGTTCAGTCGCCCCTCTCTTTCTGCATCTTAGATGCGGATCCGATCCCTCTACCCTGTGGGTGGCTAGTCCTATTTATAGGCGAAGGCCCCGGGCCTCTTCCCAAATATTGAGCGGGAATGGTGCCAACAATTGGCCATTTTGAAGGGGAACATCTAGTACACTTATCCTGACTAAAGGTGGTCCTCGCCTGCCAAAGACCCTGATGATGACGCCGGCTTGGGCTCCACGATGACCTCCGTTCTGCTGTCCTGCTGGTCTTGGTCTTGTTGCACTGAAATGGTTGCCTTTGCTTGATACCCTTGCCTGCGCTTCCCCCCTTTGCACCAAAGGGGAAACAAGGACTCTGCGCAGGCCGGCGCCCACCTGGCGCCCACCTGGCCTTGGTCGTCATGGCTTGCGTCACGGGCACCTTGTGAGGTACCCCGCCTTGATCTCTCCGCCTTCTCGTGAGCCAGCCTGATGAGGCCGTGCCTGAGGAAGCCTCATGTCGTCCGCCCCGCGAGGCTTGGCCCCTCGCGAGGGTCTTGAGCATGTGTTGATGAAGATGGGTCGTACTGGGCCACTCCTTGAGCCACGCCACAGGCTGCAGGCAGGCAAGTCTTGGTACCCCCGTTCCCAGAACACCGACAAAGTAGTCCACCCTCGGGGCTGAGGTTTGTACCAGTAGCTATGTGTTTAATCTCTCTCTCTCTCTCTCTCTCTCTCTCTCTCTCGTGCAATCTTGAGACATCATGATCTGGATGTATCATGGGCTTTGTTAACGTAGATGGATCATATGATGTTTATCTCCTCTCTATAATTGTTGTGATGAATTGAGTTTTTACCCTTTGAAGTTTTGTCTTGTCAGATTGAATGTTCAGATCTGAGAACACATGATATATGTCTTGCATATGAATACCCGTGGTGACACTAGTGTATTATTTTGATTCACTTGATATATGTTATGGCACTCAACTTGCGGATTCCCGAGGTGACTTTGGGGTAATCTATGCGTAGGGGTTGATGCACGTTTTTATTATCTTTTCTCCGATAGGAACTTTGGGGTCTTCTTGTAGTTCTTTGTGTGGATTGAGTATTATGAATCTGAAATTGTTTGATACATATCGTATAATTAACTCACGGGTACTCGCAGTGACATTGGACATTGGGGTATCTAGGTGACATTAGAGTTCGTTGATATGTATCATATGGTGTTATTTCAGTACGAACTCTTGATTAGATCGATTAGAAAGAATAGCTTGTTGTTATTTTAGTACAAACTGTAGGATAGATTGATCGGAAAGAATAGCTTCTAGGTGTTGTCACCTTTGGTATGCAATCCATAAGTGGCTCTCATAATAGATTCATATGACAATTTAATATATTTTTAGGAAAGTGTCCCATGCCCTTCCTTAACGAAAATTGGAATCTAATGTTTCCTTCTTTTAATCAATAATTGCACCAATCGTTCTAAGGAAAGGTCTACCAAGAATAATAGGACATATAGGATTGCAATCTATATCAAGAACAATGAAATCTACGGGCACATAATTCCTATTTGCAACAATAAGAACATCATTAATCCTTCCCATGGGTTTCTTAATAGTGGAATCCGCAAGATGCAAATTTAAAGAACCATCATCAAATTTGCGGAAACCTAACACATTGCACAATGTTTTTGGAATTGTGTAAACGCTAGCACCCAAATCACACAAAACATGGCACTCATAATCTTTAATCTCAATCTTAATAGTAGGGATAGAAATAATTATTAGAGGAATTACTAGAAAACGGCCTAGGATTAAAATTACCTCTGTACGCATTATTACAAAAATTGTTCCTACCAACAAAATTTACATCCATAGATTCATTATTATTCTCAATCAAAGTGGACAAAGGCACATCATTAGGATCAAAAGAAGCACTCTTATTAGCAATTAATTTCATAAGTTCATCCATCTTTCCACTCAAAACATTAATCTCTTCAATCGCATGCACTTTTTTACTAGTGGATCTTTCGGTGTGCCATTGAGAATAATTAGCCATGATATTGTCTAGGAGTTTAGTAGCCTCTCCTAAAGTAATTTCCATAAATGTGCCTCCCGCGGCCAAATCTAAAAGATTTCTAGAAGCAAAATTCAATCCGGCATAAAAAAATTGTATAATCATCCACAAATTCAAATCAAGTGTAGGGCAATTATGTATCATCAATTTCATCCTCTCCCAAGATTGTGCAACATGTTCATGATCAAGTTGCTTAAAATTCATAATATCGTTCCTAAGGGAGATGATCTTAGCAGGAGGAAAATACTTAGAGATGAAAGCATCTTTACACTTGTTCCACGAATCAATACTATTTTTAGGCAAAGATGGAAACTAAGTTTTAGCACGATCTCTAAGCGAAAACGGAAATAACTTCAATTTAACAATATCATTATCCACATCTTTCTTATTTTGCATATCACACAAATCAACGAAATTGTTTAGATGGGATGTGGCATCTTCACTAGGAAGGCCAGAAAATTGATCTTTCATAACAAGATTCAGCAAAGCGGCATTAATTTCACAAGATTCCGCATTAGTAGTGGAGGAACCGGAGTACTAATAAAATCATTGTTCTTGGTGTTGGAAAATTCATACAATTTGGTATTATCTTGAGCCATCGTGACAAAGCAAGCAACCCAACACACGAGCATACAAAAAGCAAGCGAAGAAGACGAACAGAAGAGGGGCAAAGAAAAGGCAAATCTTTTTGAAAATTGTTTTAGAGGTGGGGGAGAGGAAAACAAGAGGTGAATGGAGAATAATGTAATGCAAGAGATGAGAGTTTATGACGGGTACTTGGTATGGCTTGACTTGGGTAGATATCCCTGGAAACGGTGCCAGAAATTCTTCCTGCTACTTCTTGAGATTGCGTAGGTTTTTCCCTTGAAGAGGAAAGGGTGATGCAGCAAAGTAGAGCAAGTATTTTCCTCAGTTTGAGAACCAAGGTATCAATCCAGTAGGAGATAATGCACAAGTCATCGAATACCTGCACAAAAAATCAACAAACTTGCCCCCAACGCGATAAAGGGGTTGTCAATCCCTTCATGGTTACTTGCAAAAGTGAGATCTGATAGAGATAGATAAACGGTAAAGTAAATATTTTTGGTATTTTTGGTTTATAGATCGGAAAGTAAAAGATTGCAAAATAGTAGATCAGAAACTAATATGATGGAAAAGAGACCCGGGGGCCATAGGTTTCACTAGTGGCTTCTCTCAAGATAGCAAATAATACGGTGGGTGAACAAATTACTGTCGAGCAATTGATTGAAGAGCGCAAAGTTATGACGATATCTAAGGCAATGATCATGAACATAGGCATCATGCCTGTGTCAAGTAGACCGAAATGATTCTGCATCTACTACTATTACTCCACACATCGACCGGCTCCTGCCTACATCTAGAGTATTAAGTTCATAAAGAACAAAGTACCGCATTAAGTAAGATGACATGATGTAGAGGAATTAACTCAAGCAATATGATGAAAACCCCATCTTTTTATCCTCGATGGCAACAATATAGTAGGTGCCTTGCTGCCCCTACTATCACTAGGAAAGTACACCGCAAGATTGAACCCAAAGCTAAGCACTTCTTCCATTGCAAGAAAAACCAATCTAGTAGGCCAAACTAAACCGATAATTCGAAGAGACTTGCAAAGATATCAAATCATGCATATAAGAATTCAGAGAAGATTCGAATAACATTCATAGATAATCTGATCATAAATCAACAATTCATCGGATCTCGGCAAACACACCGCAAAAGAGCATTACATCGAATAGATCTCCAAGAACATCGAGGAGAACATGGTATTGAGAATCAAAGAGAGAGAAGAAGCCATCTAGCTACTAGATATGGACCCATAGGTCTGTGGTAAACTACTCACGCTTCATCGAAAGGGCAATGGTGTTGATGTAGAAGCCCTCTGTGATCGAATCCCCCTTCGGCAAGACGCCGGAAAAGCCCCCTAGATGGGATCTCATGGGTATAGAAGGTTGCGGCGGTGGAAAAGTGTTTTCGTGGCTCCCCCCGATGGTTTTGGGGTATAAGAGTATATATGGCCGAAAGAATTAGGTCAGATGGCCGAAAGAATTAGGTCAGGAGACCTCCGAGGGGCCCACGAGGTAGGGGCGCGCCCTACCCCCTGGGCGCGCCCTCCACCCTCATGGTCGCCTTGTTGCTTCTCTGACTTCATCTCCAAGTCTCCTGGTTCGCTTCTGGTCCAAGAAAGATCATCGCAAAAGTTTTATTCCGTTTGGACTCCGTTTGGTATTCCTTTTCTGCGAAACTCTAAAACAGTCAAAAAATAGAAACTGGCACTGGTCTCTAGGTCAATAGGTTAGTACCAAAAATAATATAAAATAGCATATTAATGCATATAAAACATCCAAAACAGATAATATAATAGCATGGAACAATAAAAAATTATAGATACGTTGGAGACGTATCAGTCACCACCCAATTCGGTCGCCCCATACTCGCACTCCAAACTAATAACGAAAAAGAGTTCGACAACGTCGCTCTCCACACACTTCTCACTTCTCACGGCACCACCTTTTGTCTGACTTTCCCTTGCACTTCACAGCAGAACGGCCGCGCCGAGCGCATTCTCTGCACTTTTAATGACTGCGTTCGCACGTTACTCTTTCACTCTAACGTGCCCGCTCGGTTTTGGCCCGACACTCTCGCCACCGCCACCCTCTTAGTTAACATTCGTCCGTGTCATCCTCGGTGGAACTACGCTCCTCACCACCTTCTCTTTGATACACCACCATCCTATGACGGTCTCCGCATCTTTGGGTGTCTCTGTTATCCTAGCACCGCGTCCACTACGCCACACAAACTCGCACCAGGTTCCATCCCATGCGTCTTCCTTGGCTACCCTCCTAACACCATAGGTTACCGGTGCTATGATCCTATCACTCATCGTGTGTACACCTCAAGGCACGTGTATTTTGTCGAGATGGTGTTCCCTTTTTTTCAGGTTCCTCCGGCTTTGGCCCCTTCAGCGCCGGCTCCCGTGCCCCCTTCCTGGAGTGATGCACGGCAGCGGCCCCGGAGGTCCCCCCGGCATGGCGCCTTATGCCGCCACCGCCCGGTTTTTTGACTCCCTCCCCAGAGGTCGAGTCTGACCGGGCCCATGGATCCCCATCTCCCTCCTACGAGGTTGAGCGGTGGGTACTATGCCCGCCACCCCGGCAACGGGCTCGACATCCTCCTCACCCTTCGGCGCCCCTGTCGTGGCCGCGGCCCCTATCGCTCCTGCGGGTGGCCCCTCCGCCGCCGCGGTCCCCACCGCTGTCGCCGGCCTGCTGCCCCGCCTCTTGGCATGACTACCTGTGCCCGAGCAGGAGTGCTTCGGCCGAGCACGCGCTACTCCTCCAATGAGTATGTGTGCGCCGCCTCGACATCGACGCCATCACCCGTCCCCACCTCCGCTCGTGTTTCCCTTCAGGATCCCCATTGGCTAGCTGCGATGCAGGAGGAGTTCGACGCCCTACAGCGCAAGCGCACATGGCAGCTTGTTCCGCGACCCCCTCGTGCCAATATCATCACTGGCAACTGGGTGTTTCGCCACAAGACTTGCCCGGACGGTTCTCTTGAGCGCTACAAGGCTCGATGGGTGGTTCGTGGATTTCGGCAGCGCGCGGGCGTGGGCTTCACCGACACTTTCGCCCTGATTGTTAAACCGGGCACGATCCGCGTCGTGCTCCAGTTGGCGGTCTTGCGCGCCTGGCTTGTGCACCAGTTGGATGTCTCCAACGCCTTCTTGCACGACCATCTTGCCGAGCAGGTGTACTGTGAGCAGCCCACTGGCTTCGTCGATGCCGAGCACCCAGACTTTGTGTGCATGCTCTCCCGTTCTCTTTACGGGTTGAAGCAGGCGCCTCGGGCTTGGTACCAGCGTATCACAGCCTTCCTGTAGTCTCTGGGATTTCGGTCCACTCGCTCTGGTGCCTCACTCTTTGTGTATCATCAAGGAGCCGACACTGCATATCTGCTGCTCTAGGTCGACGACATCATCCTCACGGCGTCCACCCCTGATCTCCTTCAGTGGCTAACTGCTCGTCTTCATGATGAGTTTGCCCTCAAGGACTTGGGGCCCCTGCACTACTTCCTCTGCATCAAGGTGGTCCGTCGGACTGACGACTTCTTTTTGCATCAGCTTAAGTATGCCCATGAGCTCCTGGAGCGTGCCGATATGCTTAACTGCAAGTCGGCACCCACACCCGTCGACACGGAGGTGAAGCTCTCTGCTCTGGAGTGGTCTCTCGCGTCCGATGGAGCATTTAATCGCTCCATTGTTAGTGCTTTATAGTACCTGACACTGACTCGACTCGACCTGCAGTACGCTGTTCAACAGGTGTGCCTCCACATGCACGCTCTGCATGACTCCAACTGGACCTTGGTGAAGCCTATTATCTGTTATATACGCGACACCATGTCTTTGGGACTCACCCTGACGGCCTCCGCCTCCACCGACCACGTGGCCTACTCGGATGCCGACTGGGCTGGCTGCCCCGACACTCGATGCTCCACTTTAGGCTACTGCGTCTACCTTGGGCCCTCATTGATCTCTTGGTCATCGAAGCGGCAACCCACGGTCTCCCGCTCCAGCGCCAAGGCAGAGTATCGCGTCATGGCTAATGTCGTGGCCAAGTGCTCTTGGCTCCGTCAGCTGCTCCTGAAGTTGCTTTGTGATGTTCATAAGGCCACTCTTGTCTACTGTGATAACGTCAGCGCGGTCTACCTTTTCGCCAACCCGGTGCACCATCGACGTACGAAGCATATTGAGCTCGATATTCACTTCGTGCGCGAGAAGGTTGCCCTTGGTCGTGTTCGGGTTCTTCATGTGCCGACGTCGCAATAGTTTGCTGATGTGATGACTAAGGGATTGCCTACTCCCGTCTTTGAGGAGTTTCGGTCCAGTCTCTATGTCTCTGGCGACGCTTCGACTACGGCAGGGTGTTGAGTTGTATTTTGTGTTGCATGTATATTGGAGTTGTGGTCCACCTCCTAATCTTGTATAGTTGAGGTAGAGGTCTTGCCTTGTAATTATATATACATGCACCAGCACCACATCAATACAATGTCTATTCTATTGCAAATTTTCCCGTCTACACTATACAATTGATCACATTTTTTATTTCTTAACAGGCCGGTCAGCCGATCGATCGAAGGACTGATACTTACATACTACACATGGCGATCGATTTTATATTTTTTTTGAGACTGCATCTGCATGGCGATAGACAACCAACTAGTCCTGGCCATGGGCAGCCCGGCCCGGCCGGCCCGACAAAGCCCGACCCGGCCCGGCGCTGCCCCCGGGCCAGGCTCGGGCCTAAATTTTGAGCCCGGTGGCCGGGCCCGGGCCCGTCGTTTTTGTGCTTTTCTGAATGGGCCCGGCCCGAGGCCCGAGTCCCGGCGGGCTTTTACGCGTTCGGGCCAGGCTTGGGCCCAAAACTCAGGCCCGGGCCTAGGTTTTTTGCCTCGGGCTTGAGTAGGCCCGGCCCGGCCCAAGGTTTGGCTAGGTATACAACCAACCGTCGTTTACGGTTATACCTACTGCGTGCTAATTAAATACATGCAGGCTAGGTACCCTTATCTACGGAGGTCTTAGCTGAAAGCTAAGTCAACAAGTACGTATCCACTCCAATCATCTACCACTACTAATTAACATGGAGTTAACGTATGCTAACCGTTTGTGTACGGAGGAGAGGGGAAAAGGAGAAGGCGACGTGTATGTCTCGGTCCGTATGGCTACATGCATATGCATGTGACGGGCGGGCGGGCGATCTCCATCGACGCGCGACCACTCAGCTAGCTAGCTGCATGGTCGAGGCTCGAGGGAGACCAGTCACCCGACGGAGGCTTGTACTCTTCCCGCTCGCTCAAGGGAGCCATCTGACGACACATGTACCGGTACTGACTCGTGATACATACTCCCTCTATTTTAAAATAGATGACTCGATTTTATATTAACTTTAATAAAAAATTAGTATAAAGTTGAGTCATTTATTTTGAAACGGAGGGAGTAGCTGTCAGTCAAACCGTGGGTACGTTTGGATGAGCAGCACAGCACATTTTGGGTGCATGGTAGAGGCAGCAGATGTTACTTTGCGTAAGAACATACTCTCTCATCGAGTCAGTACGGTACATGCGTAGATGGTTTCTAAACTGCAGGTGTTACGTTTTTATATTATGGGACAGAGTACATACTTTGCATGGCATGCAAGAGATGTACGCATGTTACACCATTTTACGTGATCTCTAGACTGTCTCATCGACGACCCAACTGCACTCCCAAATGGTACATGTCCTTTTAGCAGGTGATTGATCGATTGCGAGAGCGTTTTAATTAGGTGGCCTAATAGTGATAGCTAGGGGATGGTTCATCAGAATTCAAACAGAGCAAACCGTACGTCAATGCCAACGAGAGATGGGAGGTCGTTGAAAATAATAGTCCAGGGATCGAGTGTCTTTTTGAAAAATTTGTTCATGATCTTACCTGATTACTACTGCGCGTCTGCGCGCCGGTGAGGATCGAGGGGGGTGAGCGGCGCGGTCGGGAGGGAGTCAGCGGCCTTCTGTTTCCTCTTTCTCTTTTGACGTACGTCGCAGCGGCTGCTGAGAGCTTTGCTTTTTGGCGTGAAATGCGTGACCCACACTCTAGCTGCTTCTCGCCCTGTTGCACTTGCACCATCTACCTACCGTGCTGCTCTTGCCGGGCTGAACCTGGCTGGGTGTCTTTTGGTAGTGCATCCCCTTCAGCTAACTGGCATGGACAACGGCAAAACGGTCGAGGATTCGGTTTCCTTATACATATTTCTTTTCCCAGCGTAATCCTGCTACGTAGTTTCTCTAATGGGTATACAACTAGGGGCGAAAATAACGCACAAGGTCGAGAGATAGATGACTACGGCCCGTGCGTTGCAACGGGAGAAAGGAATATCACACGCTCTTAATTTACAAAAAATGGTTTATAATCTGAGTATTTATAGCTATGGCACAAACAAAGATTGTCTTAGCCTACAAAAGCGCAAGCTCAAGATTCCACATGTCTTTTATTGAAACACGGCTTGCACGTAGATTTAATATGTACAAAGAAACGGACAAGTGATCTTCAGTTTCGTCTTCAATCCTGATTTTGCTGAGATATTCATCCACAATCTGGATCAGTACCGATATGAAAGAAAGACGGATAATGCACTGTTGATTAAGATTGCACCCTAGATAGTATTTTTTAAATTGTTAACAGGTAAAATAACATCATATCCAGATTCTACATATTTTTTCTAAACAAATTCTATATATAACATGTTAAATTTGGAGCTACGGTTTAGAACATATGAGTATGTTTTAAAACATTTGATATATGCTGCATGTTTAATGTCAGAAACATTAGGGGTTTTCTATAAAATAGCATGACGGACTAAGAATACTTATTTTTTTATTAGTAGGTATAGATATAGATAAGAGTGTTTAGATCACATCGGGAGTGCTTGTTAAAAAATACGGAAAGAATCCAGATCTATTTTGAAGTACAAAGCACTCCAAACAAGCAAACATAATAAATATTACATTGAGGTCCTTGAAATACCGAATAACCACTACCGTCGCCATAATGAGTTGTCAACCGTCGACGTCGCATCTCCTTTACTAGAGCCAGTTTGACCTTGTCAATTACAGTAGGGAAGTCTTCGTGGACGCGTCTGTCGTGGTTCTAAGTCTGACAGTAGAGTGGGGGATAGGTATGGAGAGGCAAGGTCCTAGCTATGGAGAGGTTGTAAACACAAGAGATGTACGAGTTCAGGCCCTTCTCGGAGGAAGTAAAAGCCCTACGTCTCGGAGCCCGGAGGCGGTCGAGTGGATTATGTGTATATGAGTTACAGGGGTGCGAACCCTTCTGCCTGTGGAGGGGGGTGGCTTATATAGAGTGCGCCAGGACCCCTGCCAGCCCACGTAATGAAGGGTTTAAGGTACATTAAGTCCGGGGCATTACTGGTAACGCCCCACATAAAGTGTCTTAACTATCATAAAGTCTACTTAATTACAGACCGTTGCAGTGCAGAGTGCTTCTTGACCTTCTGGTGGTCGAGTGAGTCTTCATAGTCGAGTCCTTCATGTCAGTCGAGTGGGTTCCTCGTAGGTCGACTGGAAGGTGATCTCTTCTAAGGGTGTCCTTGGGTAGGGTACTTAGATCAGGTCTATGACCCTACCCTAGGTACATGAATCCATCATTAGCCCCCGAATGGATTGAGGCTTGAGTGGGGAAGGAGTTGATGCAGTTTCCGATTGACTCTTGCATACTGGTCATGCGTTGTTTTGGACTAAGAATCTCTTTGTTGATAATGAGCAACCTTTCTTCAGTCGACTCGATCCATTCTTTTCTTTCGTCGAGTGATCTTTTGGACTTTGCCGATTTCCGAGCGACGGATCGCAGGAAATCCCACGTCTGACAGACCGATCTGCCGTTCGCGGATTCTGCGGGATACGAAATTTGGGGAAGCGCGCGAAGCGGGGCGGACCGCGGCGCTCGGATGGGATAGGGCATAGACGCCTCGATCCTCGCACCGCTTTTTTTGCCACGTATCGCGTCTGTGCAACTATTTCGGGATATGATTAGATCGACCGGGCCCACCTGTCATCCACTCGGAAGGGATCTTATAAATGCGCCCGGTGAGGGTTTTTGAACAGTGCCTCAGCATTCCCTCTCTGCTCTCCTCGTCTCCGCCCAACGCGCTCTCTCTCGCCTCCGCACAACTTCTCCTCGCGCGTCTCGCCGGCAGCCATGGTGAAGGAGAAGACGGCGGCGCTGGAACGCGCGAAGAAGGCGTCGGCGACGGAGAAGGCGAAGGGGAGATCCACCAGCCGCGGCGGGTCTTCGTCCAGATCCCGTCTGCCGAACGGCTGTGTCCAGGGAGACTGGATCCGGTCGACCATCACGGAGGCGGATCTCCTCGACATGGCCAACGACGGGCTGATCCCCCACGGAGCCGCAAGGCTTCCGAGGAAGGAGTGGCAGCCCCAGCCGGAAGAGGGTGAGTGCGTGCTTCTGGCTACCCACGTCGACCGCGGATTTTCTTTGCCACCGAGTGTTTTCTTTCGTGGTTTCTTGAACTTCTTTGGAGCGCAACTCCACCACTTCACCCCGAATTCTATCGCCTATCTTGCCGCGTTTGTATTCATGTGTGAGAATTTTCTGGGTTGCCGACCGCACTGGGGCTTGTTCAAGCACATATTCACGTGTCGCTCTCAGACCGTGAAGAAGGCGAGCCCAGGCGACGATAAAACCAAAGTTGTCCAGATGTGTGGAGGTCTGGGGATCCAGATGAGGAACAAGAGCACCTTCCCAACCATGTCATTTCCCGAGTCAGTCAGAGGCTGGCAGTCGACCTGGTTCTACTGCCAGAACGAGTCGACGTCGGGGCAGTCGAGTGGACTCCCTCAGTTTACCATGGACCGAGTGAACAGACCTTCTTCACTGAAGGTGATTCCGGAGGAGAAAGCCGACGTGAAGATGCTGATGGAGCGTGTAGTTCAGCTGGTTCGAGATGGAGTAACTGGTATGGATCTCTTGGAAGTTTTCCTTAGGTGGCGTATCCAGCCTCTTCAGTTCCGGAGCCATTGCATGTGGTTGTACCGCGGGACTGAAGATGAGACTCGGATCAATCCAGAAGCAGTCGACGATGCCACTCTGGAAAGGTGGATGGCCGCTGTCACTGGGAACAAGGATAATCCTTGTGGAGCCAGAAGGATTCCTCCACTTGACCACCGCAGCGTTCCAGACAAGGTATGTCTGCTCCACTTCCCACTGTATTCTTGTCATATTTATTTCTGTTTTCTCCGCAAATCGGTCGATTGATCTTTGTCTTGATGTCTATCAGGCCCTCACTGAGCTGTACTCAATGCCCAATGGAGCACAGGCTCCGACTGAAGAGGGAGAAGCGAGCGGGGGCGAGAGCCAGGAGGAGTGGGACTCGGATGCCGCTGAGGATGATGATGATGATGATGACGATGAGGAGGACGAAGAAGAGGAGGAGGAGGAGGTCGCACCACCGCGCTCGGAAAGGCGGTCGAAGCTTGTCCATGACCCTGTGACTGAACGTGGCAAGGGGGTTGCGACTGTTGCACAATCGACCAAGCGCCCTCGGACCACTTCCCCGGCGCCGACTGAAAAGGCGTCGAAGCAGCCCAGGGCGGCCCCGTCAAAGCCAACCAAACTCCTGCCGAAGATGAAGGTGTCCATCCCCACCATATTAGGGTAAACATGCTGCTTAAATCTTCCTGTTTTGTGCAAGCTTTATCTCTGGTTGACGCTTGAGTTAGTCGACTGATTCTTTGGAATTGCAGTGCTGCTACTTCTGAGACCTCAGCCAGGGCTGACGACCATGAGATGGAGGACGCAGCAACCTCAAACCCTGGTACTATACTCTTAATTCCGTTTTTAGTCGACTGACTCATGATCTCTAATTCTGATTCTTTTCTGTAGCTCCGTCCAATGTTGTTATCACTCTTCCTGATGATGATGAAGATGAGGAACCGCTGAAGCACAGAAGGAGCAGGAAAGCGTCTGCCGGCAGGGTGCCCCAGGATGTGACGGCGCCTGAGACTCTGGTCGCGGAGGAGGAGAACACCACTCGACACACTGTGTCCTTCGCGGTTCCACTGACGAGTGCTCTCCCTGCTTCGTCGAGTGCCACACAGCCCTCCCTCTTCACGACGCACCACGTCCCAGAGGACCAAGCTGGCGCCGCGAAGGAGGCGATACGCCAGGCAGGGATCATGATGGAGCAGGTGAAGACCATCCGGGATGCGAGCCAGGCAGCTTACGATGCCAGTTCCGCCCTTCAAAGCAATGTTCAGGTCAGTCGACCATCGCTTGTTCAGTTAGGATATGCTATCAAAAACTTTTCTTTCCGGAATTTATAGCAGTCACCCACTGGGTGTGTCGATTTAAACTCCGTGTTAGCGGGGGCACGCTGAGTGCACCCGCTGGGTGTAGTCCCCAAGGCTAAGGTCGACTGCTGGTAGTCGGCCTTAGGCTTTATAAGTTCAGTCTTTCCGTCATTCGACTATGGCGAATGGATTTCGCAAACCGGTGGGGGCACGCTGAGTGCACCCACTGGGTGTAGTCCCCGAGACTGTGGTCGACTGCTTGCAGTCGATTACAGTCTTAAAGAATACGTCTTGTTTTTTTTGGGGTCGACTGGTCGACTCTGTCTTCAATAGGATTAGTGGGGGCACGCTGAGTGCACCCACTGGGTGTAGTCCCCGAGACTATGGTCGAATGCTTGTATTCGGCTGTAGTCTTAGAAACACATGATTTTTCCTTTTCCACTCGGAAGTGAATTATCTCTGACATTTTGTCGATTGGTTCTTCGCAGAAATCATGTGACCTTGCGGCTCGTTACACCGAGCTGGAAAACAAGCACATTCAGCTCGAGCTGGATTTGAAGCTGGTTCAGGAGAATCTGACGAAGGCAAAGGAGGAGATCAAAGGTATGTTCAGTGAGACCTCGACGACTCCTTTTTCTCTTCATTTGTTTCAAAATCTGACCTTGCTGTAACTTGCAGGCAAGGTGAAGGAGGCCCAGAAGAAAAAAGACCTCGAGCTAGCTGAGAAGATCAAGCTTGCTGACGAGAAGTTAGCTTCAGTCACCAAGCTCGAACAAGAAAATACCAATCTGAAAGCTGCTCTTGGGATCGCCAACAAGGAAGTCAGTCGACCGAAAACTGACAAAGCTGCCCTGACCGACAAAGTCAGTCAGTTGACTGGGAAGAAAAATGATCTGGAGGCCTTCCTGAGTGGACTTGCCAAGAAGTTGTTCCTTATGCTCAAAGGTAATCCTTTACGCTCGACAATCATTTTCAACTGTGATCTTTCCATTCGACCATTGTCTTGACTCGGTGATTGTCTTCGCAGAATTTTGTCAAAACTTTGAAGAAGAGACTAGCCAGCTGGAACCAAACCTTGACCCTGTCAATTCTCCGGTGAACGATGAAGTTGCCATGAATGTTTTCCGACTGGAATCCCGTGTTGCAGCCGTCGTGGACTATCTTGCAAGGCTGAAGGCCGCCACTTCTCGCATCGACTCAACGCTCTGGCCCAGGGAGACACTCCAGAACGACCTGGAGTCACTGATGGCTCGACTGAACACGGTTCCTGATCGAGTGCAGGAGTGGAAAAAGTCCTCGGCTCGGTGCGGTGCAGATGTTGCTCTGTGTCTGGCCCGAGTCCACTACAAAGATGCGCGAGAAGACAAGCTGGCGGCTCTCCGGGTGGCCAACACCAAGAAACACGACTTCAGGTCTTTCATGGAAACCTTCATCGCTGCTGCCACTCGGATCGCAGACGGAATTGACCTTGATGAGTTCGTTGCACCTTCCAGCCCTCCACAGGAGGGGTAAAAAACTTCTTTAAGCTCGACACTTTAAATTTTCCTCAGTATGCTGAGTGAATTTGTAACTGATAAACCTTAACAAGCTTAGCGCCTGAGCACTTTCGGTTCCTTTAGGTATCGATCTGAACTTGGATTTGATGTTTGAATATGATCACTTTTGGCTCGAAATGTCTTTTGCAGGTTCAAAGCAAGACGCTCACTGCAGTCGACTTGTTCTTTAATTCACTTAGGCGAGCGCTGGGCTGCAGCTAAGCCCCCGAGTGAGAGGTTTGCTCTTCACTCGGCAGGATTTTCGTAACTTAGGCGAGCACTGGGCTGCAGCTAAGCCCCCGAGTGAGAGGTTTGCTCTTCACTCGGTAGGATTTTTATATCTTAGGCAAACACTGGGCTGCAGCTAAGCCCCCGAGTGAGAGGTTTGCTCTTCACTCGGTAGGATTTTTATATCTTAGGCGAGCACTGGGCTGCAGCTAAGCCCCCGAGTGAGAGGTTTGCTCTTCACTCGGTAGGATTTTTATATCTTAGGCGAGCACTGGGTTGCAGCTAAGCCCCCGAGTGAGAGGTTTGCTCTTCACTCGGTAGGATTTTCTCGTTGTACTTGTGACGAAGTTCAGAGGAGAGGGTCGTAGTCGACCTGCACCTCGTCCTCCTTACAACCGCACGTTGTACTTATGGCGTAGCTCAGAGGAGAGGGTCGCAGTCGACCTGTACCTCGTCCTCCTTGCGAGCGCACATTGTACTTATGGCGTAGCTCAGAGGAGAGGGTCGCAGTCGACCTGCACCTCGTCCTCCTTGCGAGCGCACATTGTACTTATGGCGTAGCTCAGAGGAGAGGGTCGCAGTCGACCTGCACCTCATCCTCCTTGCGAGCGTACGTTGTATTTGTGGCGTAGCTCAGAGGAGAGGATCGCAGTCGACCTGCGCCTCGTCCTCCTTGCGAGCGTACATTGTACTTAGGCGAGTGTTTAAACTGCAGCTAAGCCCCCCGAGTGGGAGTCTGGCTCGACACTCGATAGGATTTATATAACTTAGGCGAGTACTTGGACTGCAGCTAAGCCCCCGAGTGGAAGTCTGGCTTACCACTCGGTAGGATTTTTATAACTTAGGCGAGTACTTGGACTGCAGCTAAGCCTCCGAGTGGAAGTCTGGCTTACCACTCGGTAGGATTTTATTTAATCTTAGGCGAAACGGATTCGCAGCTAAGCCTCCGAGTGGGAGTCTGGCTCACCACTCGGTAAGGATTTTTACAAACTTAGGCGAAACGGATTCGCGGCTAAGTCACCCACTGAGGGGAAAATTTTATTGGACAAATAAAAAGTGACAAAAATTATGGAGGAATTATGACACTATTATTTTGAAATCCATGAACTACAGAAGTACTTTATTACAACTCATCTGAATGATAAACTTAAGTGTAAAATGGGCGGAGTAGTTCCGCGTTCCAAGCTCGGGGCTCGTCGATATTATGTTCGACGTTGTAAAGACGGTACGCCCCGTTGTGGAGAACTTTGGTGACGATGAAGGGTCCTTCCCAAGAAGGAGCAAGCTTGTGTTGTTTCTTCTGATCCACTCGGAGAACTAAATCCCCTTCCTAGAAGGCTCGACCCCTCACATTTCTGGCGTGGAAACGACGCAAGTCTTGTTGGTAGATGGTCGATCGGATCAGAGCCATCTCTCTTTCTTCCTCTAAAAGGTCGACTGCGTCCTGCCGCGCCTGTTCAGCTTCTGCTTCGTTGTAGAGTTCAACTCGAGGAGCATTGTGGAGAAGATCACTCGGCAAGACTGCTTCAGCTCCGTAGACCAAGAAGAAGGGAGTTCTTCCGGTCGACCGATTAGGTGTGGTCCGCAATCCCCAAAGTACCGAGGGAAGTTCGTCGACCCACGCTCCAGCCGCATGCTTAAGATCACGCATCAGTCGGGGTTTCAATCCCTTGAGGATCAGGCCATTGGCTCGCTCTGCTTGTCCATTCGACTGCGGATGGGCGACTGAAGCGTAGTCGACTCGTGTGCCTTGAGAGTTGCAGAAATCCTTAAATTCCTCCGAGTCAAAGTTCAACCCATTATCCGTAATGATGCTGTGCGGGACTCCATATCTAAATATCAGTTCCCTGATGAAGCTAACAGCAGTACCGGCGTCAAGGTTCTTGATTGGTTTAGCCTCAATCCAGTTGGTGAACTTGTCGACTACCACCAGTACATGCGTGAAGCCACTTCGACCTATTCTCAAGGGACCGACCATGTCCAACCCCCATACTGCGAAAGGCCAGACGAGTGGAATGGTCTTCAGAGCTGATGCAGGCTTGTGTGACATATTTGAGTAGAACTGACATCCTTCGCACTTGTCCACTATTTCCTTTGCCATCTCATTCGCCTTTGGCCAGTAAAATCCGGCTCGGCATGCTTTGGCCACGATGGTCCGAGAGGACGCATGGTGACCACAGGTTCCCGAGTGGATATCATTAAGGATGATTCGACCTTCTTCTGGCGTTATGCACTTCTGACCAACTCCAGTCGCGCTTTCTCTGTATAATTGTCCTTTGATTACGGTAAAGGCTTTGGATCGACGGACGATCTGTCGAGCCTCTTCCTCATCCTCCGGAAGCTCTTTTCTCAGGATATACGCGATATATGGAACTGTCCAGTCGGGAATGACCACTAAGACCTCCATGACCAAGTCGACCACTGCTGGGACTTCAACCTCAGTCGGATATGTGGCACTCTTGGGCTGTGGAGCTTCTTCGGTGAAAGGATCTTCTTTGACTGACGGAGTGTGTATATGTTCCAAGAACACACCACTCGGAATGGCTTCTCTCTTGGAACCTATCTTTGCCAGATCATCTGCTGCCTGATTTTTCAGTCGGGGTATGTGATGGAGCTCTAACCCCTCAAACTTCTTTTCCAGCTTCCTCACTGCATTGCAGTATCCAGTCATGGCTGGGCTTCTCACGTCCCACTCCTTCATCACTTGGTTGACCACTAAATCTGAATCGCCATAGACCATCAGGCGACGGACGCCGAGTGAGATGGCCATGCGCAATACGTATAAGAGGGCCTCATACTCTGCCTCATTGTTGGAGGAATCAAAGTGAATCTGGAGCACATATCTGAGCTTATCTCCTCTGGGGGAAACCAGGACAACCCCAGCGCCGGAACCATTCAACATCTTAGAGCCATCAAAGAACATGGTCCAATGCTCCGAATGAACTTCAGTCGGCTGCTGTTGTTCAATCCACTCGGCGAGGAAATCTGCTATTGCCTGGGACTTAATGGCTTTCTTTGCCTCAAACTTGATATCAAGGGGAAGAAGTTCAATCGCCCATTTCGCCACTCGACCAGTTGCATCTCTGTTGTGCAAAATCTCTGACAGTGGAGCGTCGCTGACGACTGTGATGGAATGATCAGAGAAATAATGAGCAACCTTCTTCGTGGTCATGTATATTCCATACACAAGCTTCTGATAATGAGGATATCTCTGCTTGGATGGAGTCAAGACTTCAGACAAATAATACACTGGGCGCTGAACTTTGAAGGCTTTTCCTTCTTCTTCCCGCTCGACCGTAAGCACTATACTGACGACTTGTCCTGTGGCTGCGATATAAAGCAACAGAGGCTCTTTGCTGATTGGAGCAGCAAGCACCGGCTGGGTGGAGAGCAGAGCTTTTAGCTCGGCAAACGCTGCATCAGCTTCTGGAGTCCACTCGAACTTGTCTGCCTTCTTCATCAGTCGGTAAAGAGGCAATGCCTTTTCACCGAGTCGTGAGATGAATCGACTTAATGCGGCCAAGCATCCAGTAAGCTTCTGGACATCATGCACTCATACAGGGTGTTTCATTCGGAGAATAGTGCCGATCTTTTCTGGATTAGCATCGATCCCTCGCTCGGAAACGAGAAAACCGAGTAACTTGCCACCAGGAACTCCGAATGTGCACTTTGATGGATTGAGCTCGATATCATACCTTCTGAGGTTGGCAAATGTTTCGGCAAGGTCAGTGAGCAGGTCGGAACCTTTTCGTGACTTGATGACGATATCATCCATATACGCTTCCACATTCCGACTGATTTGAGTGAGCAGACACTTCTGAATCATTCGCATAAATGTGGCTCCGGCATTCTTGAGGCCGAATGGCATGGTGATATAGCAGAAGCACCCGAATGGAGTGATGAAAGCTGTTTTTATCTCATCGGGTCCATACAGACGGATCTGATGGTACCCGGAATAGGCGTCCAGAAAAGACAATCGCTCGCACCCCGCGGTCGAGTCAACAATTTGATCAATGCGAGGGAGAGGAAAATGATCTTTCGGGCAGGCCCGATTGATGTGCTTGAAATCAATGCACATTCGTAGCGATTTGTCCTTCTTAGGAACCATGACGACATTAGCAAGCCACTCGGAGTGGTATATCTCTCAGATAAATCCTGCTGCCAACAGTCGAGCCACTTCCTCACCAATAGCCTTCTTCTGGACGGCGGGCCGCCGAAGATGTTCTTTAACTGGTTTTGCTGATGAGTTGACTCTAAGGCGATGCTCAGCCAGTCCCCTGGGAACACCTGGCATGTCAGCTGGCTTCCATGCAAAAATGTCCCAGTTCTCACGGAGGAACTGGATGAGCGCTTCTTCCTATTTCGGGTCGAGTGTTGTGGAGATGTGGGTTGGTGCTGCATTGGGATCGGTCGGGTGAATGTGGACAGGCTTCGTCTCCCTGGACGACTGAAATGCAGATTCTGTGGCGGGCTTCTTGGATCGCAGCAAATCACTTGGATCTGCGCTTTGCTTATATTCTTCAAACTCGACCGCTGTCACCTGGGAATCAGCAATCTTCGAGCCCTTCTGAAAGCACTCTTCTGCCTTTTTCCGATCACCAGTGATAGTGATCACTCCTTTGGGGCCGGGCATCTTCAGTTTGAGGTACACATAACATGGTCGATCCATGAACCGTGCGTAAGCTGGCCTCCCCAAAATGGCGTGGTACGCACTTTGAAAATCCACGACCTCAAATGTCAACTTCTCTTTGCGAAAATATTTCGAATCACCAAACACCACGTCCAGAGCTATTTGGCCGAGTGACTCGGCTTTCTTCCCTGGTATAACTCCATGAAAGCTCATGTTACTGGTGCTCAGTCGGGACATCGGAATGCCCATTCCTTTCAGTGTGTCTGCATACAACAAGTTCAGCCCACTACCACCGTCCATCAGCACTTTTGTCAGTCGAGTGCCTTCGACAACTGGATCGACCACCAAAGCTTGCCTCCCAGGGGTGGCAATATGAGTCGGGTGATCAGATTGGTCGAATGTGATGGGTGTTTGGGACCATCTCAGATAACTTGCTTTTGTTGGGGCAACCATGTTCACCTCACGGTTAATGACTTTCAATCGACTCTTGCTTTCCACATCTGCAAAGATCATCAAAGTGGAGTTGACATGCGGATATCCTTCCTCACTGTCCTCCTTGTCTTCGGCCTTGTCCGACTCCTTTTCCTTGTCCTTAGACTGTTTTCCTTGAAACTGCTGGATCAGGAGTCGACATTGGCGAGTGGTATGCTTTGGGTAAATGATATTGCCCTCTTCATCTTTCTTCGTGTGGATGTGACACGGCATATCCATCACGTCGTTCCCTTCTTTATCCTTCACCTTCTTAGGGTTCCAGGATCCTTTAGGTTTCCCTTTGAACTTTCCCTGAGTCACGGCCAGAGCCTCTCCAGGAGCTGCTGGTTCAGCCTTCCGCTTCTGTTTCCGACTGGTGTTTCCCTTCTCCGACTGGCTCGGCTTGTACTTGCCGCTTCGGAGTCGGTCTTTTTCTTCGCCGTTGGCGTACTTGGTAGCAATCTCCATCATCCGACTCAGGGTCATGTCTCCGGTTCGACCAAATTTCAAACTCAATTCTCTGTTCTTGACGCCATCCTTGAAGGCGCAGACTGCCTGATGATCAGACACATTCTCCACAGTATGGTGCAAAGTGATCCATCTCTGAATATATTCTCTGAGAGTCTCATTGGTCTTCTACACACAGACTTGCAGCTCCGTCAATCCAGCCGGTCGCTTGCAAGTTCCTTCAAACGTTCTGACGAACACTCGGGACAGATCTTCCCAAGTGTAAATGCTGCTAGGAGGTAACGGATTCAACCACGCTCTGGCAGAACCTTCCAACATGAGGGGCAAATGCTTCATGGCCACCTCGTCATTCCCACCACCAATCTGAAACGCCACTCGGTAGTCCTCAAGCCAAGTTTCAGGCTTAGACTCACCGGTGAACTTGCTGACTCCTGTTGCCAACCTGAAATTGGGGGGATCACTGCGGCTCTGATAGCCCTGCTGAAACATTCTGGACCAGAAACATGCACTCGGCTGCTTGTGGGCGCATCTCTGTCGGGCCCACCCCGATGGGCTCTGTTCCGGTCGACCAAGCCTTGCACGATAATGGATCGCGCGTCGAAGCCTGGTTCTCTGGGGTCGACTGGAGCTCTTCGCCCCACACTAAGCTGACGCTTGTCATCTTGCTGCCGAGGAGCGTAAGACCCACCCCTCGGAAGGGAAGTGGGCACTCGACGCCTATCATCTCGGTCGTGTCGGTCTCCATACTGGTCTCGCCGATTCTCGCGCCCTTCTCGCCGCGGAGGCGATCTGGGACTGTGAGCCGACTGAACCGTATTCGCAGCGACGGATCGACTGTGAATTCTGTTGCGCGACTGCGACACGGCTGAATTCTGGTCCCCTGCTGCCCGGAGCAAATCCCTGATCTGCATCAAGCCTCTGCCAGCTTCCGACTGAGAGGGCTGGATGGACTCTGCTATACGGGTCGCAGCTGCTAAATTCTGGATTGGGGTTCGATATACCTGAGTCGGCGGGAAGAGTTGACGTCGATTGGCGTCGGGAACTCGTTGCCGCGCGCGCTCATCGAGTGCTCGCTGAAGATTCTTCAAGCGAGCGCGTTCGGCCAAATTGGCCAAATGTGCCTCCTCCAAGGCGCGAGCCTCTGGGGTTTCTCCTGCGATGGGAGTATGCAGGGCATCCATGTTCCTGCAGCGAAGTTCCTCTCTTTGCAGAGAGTCGAGTGGCTCGGGCTGGTACTCTTCGTGGTCTCGTGCGGGGTCGTCTCCGCCGCTTGCCCCGCCTTCATGGGCGAAGCCAGGGGGACTGCGAGGTCCGTTGACCATCAGGATTTCCGCCGCCGGATGACTGCTATCGCATTCGGATGCAGTCTCTACGGAGCCAGTCGACAGATCGAACAGGCCGTAGAGAGATTCGTCGGGCTCGATTGCCGCAACTTGGGTGGTGGCCGTCTGGCGAGCCACCGCGTGTCTCACCCACCGCTGAAGCCTCGACCGACCAGAGCACTTGCGCTGGCGGGAGACCGGGAGGGTGGTCGATAGAGGAGTCGACCGATACGGGGTCGACGGTTGTCGCAGCAGAACGCCGCGGACACATGCGCAAAAATGCGTCGCACCGCGGACGGGGAGCGCATCAACGTCGAGTGGGGCCTCCTAGAGCCAAGCGGAGTCGTCGGCGACGAAGGTGAGAGCGCCGAGACGGATCTCGCGACCCTCGACCAAAACTCCAGCAGCCACCATGATGAAAGTGCTCGGAAGAATCGCAACTTCTCCACAAAATCGCTAAAACACCAGCCCCAAGGTGGGCGCCAACTGTCGTGGTTCTAAGTCTGACAGTAGAGTGGGGGGTAGGTATGGAGAGGCAAGGTCCTAGCTATGGAGAGGTTGTAAACACAAGAGATGTACGAGTTCAGGCCCTTCTCGGAGGAAGTAAAAGCCCTACGTCTCGGAGCCCGGAGGCGGTCGAGTGGATTATGTGTATATGAGTTACAGGGGTGCAAACCCTTCTGCCTGTGGAGGGGGGTGGCTTAGAGTGCGCCAGGACCCCTGCCAGCCCACGTAATGAAGGGTTTAAGGTACATTAAGTCCGGGGCGTTACTGGTAACGCCCCACATAAAGTGTCTTAACTATCATAAAGTCTACTTAATTACAGACCGTTGCAGTGCAGAGTGCTTCTTGACCTTCTGGTGGTCGAGTGAGTCTTCATGGTCGAGTCCTTCATGTCAGTCGAGTGGGTTCCTCGTAGGTCGACTGGAAGGTGATCTCTTCTAAGGGTGTCCTTGGGTAGGGTACTTAGATCAGGTCTATGACCCTACCCTAAGTACATGAATCCATCAGCGTCCCTAAGGACCAGCGGCCTGGAGCCGAGTCGGATATATCTGACGCACCTGACACCAAAACTCGTCGTCGCACACGCATAATAAAAAAACCTTACCTCGTCGTCCTAAGGAAACAACAGGAATCTACTCAGAGCTTTGTTGATTGTGTCCAGACGAATGAACTCAAGAAGGATGGGGCATTGAAGACAAACTCGAAGAAGAAGCACTGGCATTTTCCTAAGCTGCATCTGTGAGGTCTAAAAAAACTCTAACCTAAACTACTAGCCGGAACGAAGGCACCGGGATTTCTCTCACCGCCACCGATCGCAAGAGCGACATGCAGAGGGAACGCGAATCCACATCTCGCCGGACAAGCCTGGAGAGAGCGAGTTTGCCTTAGCCGGCGAAGGGAAGGGAAGAAAACGCTTCCCATGATATATACTTTGCTAATGACCTGCAGGCAGCGACGCGTGTGAATGACCTGCAGCGGTGTGCAAGCAAGGTCAGATGCGGCGGCCAACAGAAAATGAAGAAGATTTGAATCAATCTGATGAATCGGCTATGATGACGGCGGCGTTGTTTCATGTTCATTCCGATGACGGCGAAGGGGGACGAACGGGCTCGACGACGGGCAGAAGGGCGGCGGGGCCCAAGGAGGCAACGAGTTAGCGGCGGGGCCGGCAGGCGGTCACAGGAGGTGCGCCCGGCATAAAGGCAGTGGCGGAGGTGAGACGAGGGAGAGGCTCAGCTTTTACTTCGAGCCGCAGCGGCCGAGTATATTTAGGAGAGGGAGAGGCACCGGAGGATAATAATTCCTCAACTAGGCGTTTTAGGGTATCGGTAAGGTACGCATTAAAAAATAAAACCGACTTTTTAATGCTCTAAGAGCATCCACAACTGGAATCCTTAAACCATACCTTATATGCCCGCGGATGTGCCCGGTCGGTGACCGAATAGGAGAGAGAAGGAAAAACGTGACCCAACAGGATCCCTCATATCATCCCTATATGCTCGGGCTGTCCGCGAACCCTCATAACCATCTCAAATATGGGGAGGATACGAGGGCTCGCGGACGCGTCTGGGCACGCCCGGACTTTCCGACAATTAGGATGCGGCCCCACCCTGGACCATATTTTTCTCTTTCTTTATTCATTCTTTTATTTCTCTCTTTTCATCACGTACAAATGACCGGACATATGAGAAGAAAAATGAGAAGTTTGGCTGCGCTGACGGATAAATAGGAATTCAAAACGGACACTCCGATCACTGACCGGACGCGTCCGCGGGCGTTGAAGGGATCATATTTGTTTTGTCCGGCTATAGATGCTCTAACCCCGTATAAAGGATGGGTGAGAAATGCCCTTAGCACATCCGCAGCAAACACCGCCGCGATGGACGACGACGCCATCTAGCCTTGTTTTCACCTGGAGCCGTCCAATGCGGCAGTCGGTAGACTGGACTCTGAGACCGAGAGTGGGCACGTACGCGCGTCGTACCGCTCTAATCCGAACACAGCCAAGCAAGCAGGATTTCATCGGTGCGTGCCGTGGGCGGCGTGGCATTCCGTGGTCACGCCCCCATCAAAACAACAAAGCCATCGTCGCGACCCCCCTCCCTCCTCTCCTTCCAGGTGGCCGCGCGCCCAATATCCTCCCTGCCCCTTGCTCCTTGCTCGGTTATCTGCCTCTTGACCCCGAGCCTTCTTCCTCCTCTCCCCTCCCTCGCGCCACCGCTCCACCATACTGTGCACGCGCGCTTGACTAGCCCAGGCCCCTCTCCCCATCCCGGAGTTCCATCCGTGTCGGTCCATGGGGAGGCCGAGCTGCGCGGTGGCTGCGCTGCTGCTGCTCGCCTGCTTCAGTTTCAGCCTTGGCGCCTGCAGCTCCGATGCTCAGCGAGGTATGTCAGTGTGTGTAGCTCTGCTGCTGCTGAAGGACCATTGCTGCTATTTGATTCCTGTGTGTCTCCATGTTATAAGAGCAAAGCATCTTCCCTTCTTTTGGTTAATTTTTCGCCACTTGCTTGTTTTTGTTTCTTTAAAGTTGAGATATATAGTGATGGTAATACGAACTCTCTCTCACTGTAGGATGGGTGAACGACCGGGAGGAAGATGCACGCCCCGCAGACCGGTGAGACCTCTCTCACGATGCCTCTCGTGTTCGGTGCAGGAACGCCCTGAATTTCAGTGTCACTGGGAGAGAATAGAGTGTAAAATCTCGTGAAAGCCATTATCGTAGTAGCATGAAATCTTTCTTCGTCTAGGCAGAGTAGCTTGGAAACTTGTTCATCTGCATGTCTCCTCATCGCAACATTCCGCTCTTCATTTTAAATTCGCAAGGAAAACGATTTAAAAAACACTTAAAATACTGCGAAGACATTCTTCGCGGCCATCATCTTAGATTGCATTGCATAGATAAACACCAATCAGATTTGAGGTGGGAATGGTGTGTCGGCTGTCAGAGATGGACAGCTGAACCACCGAGCAACCCCGGTTGGTGCATGTCCCTTGTCCAATTGTTCTTCACCGCTTCTGCTCACTCCCATCTGCCGACTCCAATCATTGGCAGGCGGGATATCCAAGCGATGCACATCCGAGAAGCCCTGCCACAACCAACCAGGTACAGGTCCAAGCAGTCGACGACGTTCCCGCAGTGGCCACCCTGGCCATGGGCACCGGCACCGACGCCGACGACGAGTTCTCCGCCGTTGCAGGGTGCTGGTTCCCCGTCAAGCGCTCCCGCGCCGTCGCCGGAAGTCGCCAAGCCTCTGGCGGTGCCGCCTCGGGATGTCGAGAAGCCTGCGCACAGCATCACGGTGCCACCGATGCCAGCGACGGTGGTGACCCACGGCGCTGCGGCGGTCGGAGAAGCTTCCACTGATGCGGCGGAGCATGCTCCTGCCAGGCGGCGTATCTATGTCATCGCCGGAGCAGGAGTTTCCCTCCTTGTGGCCATTTCAGCGGCACTGTTCGTCCTGTGCTACCGGTCCAATAGGGTGGTCACCGTCAGGCCGTGGGCGACCGGCCTCAGCGGGCAGCTGCAGAAAGCATTCGTGACAGGTACCCGTCCCTGGAAACTGTGCCCCATATGTACTACGTGGCTCCTTTCTTTTCTTGGAAGTGAATGGAAGATGGCTGCAGGCGTGCCGTCGCTCAAGAGGTCGGAGCTCCAGGCGGCCTGCGAAGATTTCAGCAACGTCATCGGCTGCCTGTCGGATTACATGATGTACAAGGGGACGCTGTCGAGCGGCGTCGAGATCGCCGTCATATCGACGACGAAGAAGTCCGGCAAGGAGTGGTCCAAGCACTGCGAAGCCCAGTTCAGGAAAAAGGTGGCTGCAAAGCTAGGATGAAACTGAACAAATTTTAGATACCATTACCCTGAAAATAAACTTACTAATAATGGACAATGTGCGGTTTCAGATAACAAGCCTGTCCAGAGTTAACCACAAGAACTTTGTGAACCTGCTGGGCTACTGCCAGGAAGAGCAGCCATTCACAAGGATGATGGTGTTCGAGTACGCTCCCAACGGCACTCTCTTCGACCATCTCCATGGTAAAACTAATGGAGTTCCATCCATAAGAGACGATGTTTTTCATGAGCTGCAGCAGATTAAAACTAACGATGGTGTTGCTTGCCGTGCAGTGAGGGAAGACGGTCACCTGGACTGGCCGACGAGGCTGCGGGTGGCGGTGGGGATCGCCTACTGCCTGGAGCACATGCACCAGCTGAGCCCGCCGGAGATCCTGAAGACGCTCGACACGTCCACCGTGTACCTGACCGACGACTTCGCGGCCAAGATCGCGGACGTCTTCTTCTGCTCCGACGACGCCTCGTCGACAAGGGCGGAGATGGCGAGCCTGCAGTCCCTCCTGGCTCTGTCCGACAGGGAGAGCGTCGTGTACAGCTACGGCATGGTGCTGCTGGAGATCATGTCCGGCAGGTTCACGGCGTCGGCCGGCGGCCTGCTGGAGGGCTGGGCGGCGAGCTTCCTCCGTGGGGAGAGGCAGCTGAGGGACGTGATGGACCCTGGCCTGAGCTGGAACGCGCCCCTCCAGGCCGAGACCGTCAACAGGCTGGACGGCGTGATACGGTCCTGCACCGACCGGGAGGCGAGGCGGCGACCCGCCATGGCAGAGGTGGCGAGGCGGCTGAGGGAGATCACTGCCATGCCGCCGGATGCCGCCACCCCCAAGGTGTCGCCGCTGTGGTGGGCGGAGCTGGAGATCATCTCCACCGAGGCCACCTGAAGATGGCACTGGAGCTGCACCCTGATGGAGCACAGCATACAGGTTTGCTACAGTGAGTTTGTACACGAACAGTTGGACGCAGTGCGTATGTGTACTTGGATGAAATAAAGACCACCTTGTACAGTTTCTCCAGATTTTGTAACCAGACCACCTGAGTGCAGCGGCTGCATACTGCAACTCGCACGACACCCTGCAGAAGAGACATTTTCTCCAGCAAAACCTTCTAGCGTTGTACGATCAGCAGTAAGCACAAAATCCTTGGAACAGAATTCTGACCTGAGTTCAAACCACTAAAGAATAACTTACCAGCGGAGACGATCGATAAGAACAATGTACCACCAAGCAGCAACATAGCATGGATGCAAGTAGGCAACACAAACGAGTAGAATACAATAATAAGTTTAGCTGTTCAAGACGTCCAATGACCATAAACCCCACTGCCGTCGAATGTGACGCATAACGACTTGACAGACTGAAAATAATAAACCACCACAGAAGACATCTACGACAATGTTCCTACGACTGACTGACGCTATACTTTGGTACCCTTCTGTTCATCTGAGCCAAACGGGGTATGGCGCAGCAACAAAACCAAATATCCACCATAACAGACGACGCAAGATAATTTCTCGTCTAGGAAACTATCGCTTGGTTTATCATCCCCTGGGTCCATGACGCCGTCTCCCTGACTTCATCATCCAGATCGAGGCACTCCCTCAAGAACTCAACATGGAAGAGGTGGCTCTTGAACAGATCCTTCGAGATTGGGCCAAGCGTGTCGGCAAGATCCCCCAGGACAGCAACTGCAGCCTTTGTCACGCTCTCATCCCTGAAAGTAAACACATGCATATATATAATGTTAAGCAAGAGAACCAATTACCCATGTAATGTAACAGAAAAGAAAGGCAAGAGAAATGACATGGACCTGCTCCGATCTTTGTAGACTGCTTCAGTGAACTGCAATAGATGGCCTGCATAAGGTATCATCAGCTGAGCTTTTGCACCCTTTATGCCCTGTAGTATCCCAGAGTATGCCTCAAATATTCCCCGTCTGAGCTGGTTACCATAATCAACCATATCCTCATCATTTTGATCCAAAACAACAAGAAGCTCAGCCGCCCCTTGAAGCATTGGCATAGCATACGGCAGGTATTTCTCAAAATTCTCACCGATGGCAAGAGCAATGTCTCCAAAGCATGAGAAAATCGGAGGCTTGACAGACCTGTTGAGCTGTGAGTTTGAGAGATCCTTGAGAAGGACAGTCATGATCCCATCACAGAAGGGCAAAATTTTATCTTCCAAGGCACGGCAAATATCACCCACCACCCCTACAGAGATGGAGCATACTTGGTATTCTTCATAATTCTGCAAGCCTGCCTCAAGGTACTTGAAAAACTCAGGCATGTATTTCACAAAATCTGGACCTGTGGCATAAGCAAGAGCACCAATGGCAAGCATTGCTTCTTCATGTACAGTAGCACTGTGGCAGGCAAAGACGCGGAGAAACAGAAGCATCAGCTGATCAGCAGTCTGTGCAATTATGGACTTTGCATCTGAGCTGCTCAGTTTCTGGATAATGACCTGCAGTACACCACACAGCAAAGCCTGCAGATCGCTTTGCTTCTCCTTGTCGCCTGATGAAAATATTTGGTGATCAAATGTCAGGTTCAATCTTCTCATGATCTCCTGCAATAGCTGGCCTATAATGCTTGAAGTTTCGGGTATGTTACTGACTCTTACAATCTCATTCAGCGCTTCATAAGCAGATGCACGAAGCCTCACATGGGTCATATCACCACGATCCGCAGCAGCAAGGAGTGCAGCAATAACATTAGGAAGATAAGGTGTAAGCAAAGATGAGGCCGGCTCTGCATCTTCATAACCTTGGGCAAGAAAATATATGGCTCCACAGACTTTCTCAGCCACATTTGGAACATCTTTGCTACTCTCTAGCAACACAGCCATGATACGAGGAAGGTTTGCATTTGATATGATTGGATTAGTACTGCATGGAGAATGCAAAAGCTCAAATACCCGTCCAAGAGTCCATGCAGTGGTGTCTTTTACCTGGCTGTTTGGATCATTCATTGTATTGAGCAAGAAATCAAGTCCGGCCTGTACCAAGGGAGCAAGTTTCTCAAGGGATGGGCCATCAAGGATAGAACCAAATGCAAAAGTGGCTGCCTCACGACAACGCCAGTCTGGCTTTGTGATGTTAGCTTCCACAAATGGCATCACAAGAGGGACAATTGCATCACCGACAGTTCTAGCAATGAGTCCAAGGCATGTTCCGCCACTCATGGAAATGTTCCAAGCATTATCATCTTGCTCTTGATCTTCCTCTTGCTTCAACAGAGTTTCTAGCAGCATTGGAACAAGTGAAGGGAGGGCCTTCTCAATGAAGCGATAATTTACAGTTGAATTAGCATCATCAGATCCCTCATATTCCTCTTGGAGTTCAATCTCTTCCTCACAAATAGTACTCCAGAACTCAACAGCCTGCAGTGCAACTGGTTCCTCATCTCCTTTGACAGCATTAGCTGTCAGGTTGAATATGGTTTGCATATAAGGATCTAAGTGCACATAATATGTGGATGCAATTGCCACAAGGCATTCAAAGGCTGCCTGTCTGATCTCCACTTCCTTAGATACAGCAGTATCACATATTACCTTCATTATAAAGGTCCTCTCCATCTCATTTGCAAAGTTGCTCTCAGCAAAGTCAAGGGCATTATACAGAGCTTTAACTGCTGCAAGACGGACTTCAGAGCTTAGCTCTGTCTGGTTCATCCCCTGAACCACAGCAGTCAGAACAGCGTTCACTTGATCCTGCTCCAAGTGCTCAGGAGGAATCTCCTCACACACATACCCCAATGCTTCTAGAGTTGCTTGCTTTAGTGGCGCAGAGGCCCCAGGCTGTGTCATGTTGCTCAATAATTTGGCAATGAGATCTTGCCATTCCCGACGGGGTATCTCAATGGATGCAATCTTTGCAATGACTTGTGATGATGTCTGCCGTGCATCACCCACCGAAGATCCTAGTGTTATCAGCAATGACTCCTTAATCTGCAATTTGATTGACTGATCCAAGCTGACCCATTGCTGAATCAGCAGCTCCTTCTTTGCAGAATCCTTTGCGTCCAGTGAATTCTTAAGGATAATACCAGCAAGTCTTCTAGATTCTGGTGGTCTTTCATCATTTGATAACTCCACTGACAAGGATAGGAGGAAGTTGGGAAGATTCTGCTCCTGGAACTGCTTGATGTTGCCTTCTGCTGCTGAGCGAAGGTTGCCATCTGGAGACTGAGCAGCTAGCAGAATCTGAGTGATATCCATGACTGTTGCACCTGCCCTGGCAAATATTGAAAGACCAGATTGTATCAGTTAGCCAGACAAATATGGGAGGAACAGACTGTGTCAGTCAGCAACATTTAAGGATAAAGCATCTAAGTACAAATACAAATTAAAACAAAATAGCACTTGTGAGCTGTCCTAGACCTACAGGCTACTGACCAGTTTCACGTAGCTTAGTGTTCTTCCACAAGTAAAATTAAGAAAGGCTTGAGAACCACATAATGCAGTTACATGGTTAATCAAAAAATAGCTTTGCTAAAATACAGTTACAGGATGCAAAAACATCTACCACAAATGAAACAGCGCATTCATAAGATAGTTACCGTTACTTCAGTACATAGATACTGTTTATCTCTATCAGTGAGACATATTTCTTAGTTAAACAGTTACAAAGGATCCGACCATGCGTTAAGTTTATTTGATTAAGGAGCCAAGCTAAAGAGGCTAAACACCCCCACAATAACTAGGTATTCATGAGGCAACTGCACAGTACATCACCAGGGCTGATTGACAAAAAGGAAACCATATGAAGATGTTCTACAGCCAGATAAATTATGATGTGACTAATGCTACCACATGCATGGACAATTAGGAAATAAGAACACAAAGTTACAGTAGGGTAATATATGCCTACACTACCAGGACCTTGAACATGCCAAATCAAATTGTACTAATCAACAGCGCTAGATCAATTCATACTAATCCACGGCGAGCTAAGCTATACATACAAATACGCTGGTCGAACCAACTTGGACACAATATACGATGCATCTGTAGGATGGCCAACTGGCGTACGACTACTACGGTAAAGCTCCGATGCGTATATAGGCGGCTTACAATAATAAATAAATAAATAAATAAATAAAACGACTACTAGCCCATACGGCTGGTTCCGCCGCCGGCTCACCACTGGGTGCTGCTTCCCGCCGACACCGCGCGCTTAACCGGCGGTGAGACGGATAGACAGGGTGAGGCGGAGGAAGGGGGGGCCTGATTGGATACGGCGGAGACTGCCGGGGTAGGCGGCTAGGGTTAGGGATTGGGGACAAGTCCGAGAGAGATCGGGGATTGAGACAGCGGAAGGAAACAGGTTGAAACCAATCGAGGAAACGGGAGAGCTTACCAGAAGAACGAATCTGCCGGGGGGGATGCTTCCGCGCTCGCTCGCTCGGCCGCCTCTCCCAGACAAATGGAAGAGGAGTGCGGAGGAGGGAGGGAGGGGAATATAGGCAGCGCCGGCGGCTAGGGTTTAGAGGCGGGATTCTGGGTTTTGGGGGTGGGCCGCGTGGTTTAGTACTAGTGGACGCGCTCGATCCAACGGCCCAGGCGACTCTCGGACGGTCGACTGGGTGTTCTGTTTTCTGTTCTCATCGCGACGAAGGAACGGTGTCCTGTTTTCCTTGCCTTGGTGAAAAATGGCAATGGCTTTTTTACTTTTTGGATTGGAGGACTTTTTCTTTGCGGGTATCGATTGGAGGACTTGATTCGTGTGAGAAACACCTGATTATCGGACGACAGGCTTGCTCCATGATCGGACTGCCAACTGGCTGTTTTCTTTTTTTCGTTTTTTAACACGGTACACTCGAACGCTCATATAAACGCGCATAAATTCATTCCTATAAATGTATATATGCACATCTTGCCCTTATGAGCACATCCGAGAGACTGAGCTGGCATACCATCATCAGATTTTACAAGGTCACCGTAGGCACCTTGTAGTCAACGGGAACGTCTCCTCCCGCTGAACGCGCATCACCGAAAATCTTGAAATAAATCCAGAATAAATGTGACCAAGGCTTAAACATCGGTGGGCTGGGGATACCACTGTCCTCCTAACCATCCAATCATTGTTGGTTCGCTTTTGTTTTTTGTTTTTAGGGCACAGAAAAGGTGTTCTGTTTTCTGTTTGCTTAGAAAAAAATGAGAAGGAGGATGACCCCCGGTCTATGCATCTGGGAGGTGCATGCGGCAATTTTATTAATTGTTTACAAAGACCTTACAAAGTAATACATCAATATAGGCCAGTTCTTTTGGTGGCTTTTTGGGGCTTCTAGAATAAGCTGCCCCCTACCCAGCATATTCTAGAAGCCCAACCAAAATTATTTTTTTAGAAGTCTACTAGTCAGGTCTTAATTAGTAGGCTTCTAAAAAAATAAATTTGGTTGGGCTTCTAGAATAAGCTGAGTAGGGGGCAGCTAGCTTATTCTAGAAGCCGGCAACAGAACTGGCCCTATGCTTGAAGCCGTCATCTTAGCAACATCTGTCGCTACTCCTATCCATTGATGAAGGGGTGCAGAAAGTGTGAGTCGAATACCGAGACCTCTCACCTAGGTCTAACATTTAAATTCGGAGGCCCCAACCAAGCCACATGCCAGGTCTGGGGCACAAACCGGTCCGACGCACTCTCATCGGTCGTCGTCGCCGTCTTCCATCTATCCATCTTCAGAACAGATACTAACGAATCGACCTTGCCCTAACACTTTGTTTTTTCCTTTTTGATGATATCCAAATAGGGTTTAAGAATTGTATCCCTTACCGTGGGTTTTTTAAATCTACTTCCAGATTGATGAGGTCTGAAAGATTGCTGCTCAATTTCCCATTACAGGTCAGGATCTTGTTCGCACACTTATCAAAGCGGCTCCATTCCCATGGATTATCGATTTGATTAGCTAAGGCCATGTTGTCGATGACATCATGGCGTTAGACAACACTTCCTCCCTATGCGCGTCCATCGTCACATATCCGTCGTCGAGGCTCTGTCGTGCCACGCCGCCGAGACTCCATGTCGTAGATGCGTCACATGAAACGCCGCTCCACCACAGATGTCGTCCACTGGTCCCTCGAGCCTATGCATACCTCCAAGAGTGACGCCCCCAAGAGGGATACGGCACAAGAGCTCCACTGTCATCCGATCGACCGATCTAGGGTTTCCCCCAGAGGTGGCCGCTAGGGGTCTAGAGCTTCTCCATGACGATGCCTTCAAGAAGCGGACGATGCATAAAACGATGCCATCGCCGGCCTTGGCAATGACCCAAGAGTACCCGGATCCGCTTGAGGAACCTCCGTCCAGCCTCGTGTGCAAGGGACCTTCACCGATCATCGCCGTCGTGCATGGGGAAGGCCGCATCGGCCAGATAAGATCTGACCGAAAGGCAGACCACACGTATACCCGATCCACCCATCAGGCCCTCCATGTCGCCCCGCCAATTCGAGGTCTGACCGGCCGCGGAGCCGCCCGCCGCCACCGTGAGGCAGGGCCGACCGCCACGCCGCAGGACCCGACCAGCTACGCCTCCACACGCCGGGGGCCTCTGTCGGAACCCCGATCCTAAGTCACATTGATCTAGCATGTAACACACCATATCACTTTGCGGCCTCACGCGCGGTATTCCCACGGCTGCAGCAATACCTTGGTCGGGATCATTTGCGCCTTTGCTCACGTATATGATTATGTCGCTAATATCCATATGACAGAGAACCCAGGTCGACATTGTTGGGGAACGTAGCAGAAATTCAAAATTTTCCTACGAGTCACCAAGATCTATCCATGGAGAAACTAGCAACGCGAGAGAGAGGAGTGCATCTACATACCCTTGTAGATCGCTAAGCGGAAGCGTTCAAGAGAACGGGGTTGAAGGAGTCGTACTCATCGTGATCCAAATCACCGGAGATCCTAGTGCCGAACGGACGGCACCTCCGTGTTCAACACACGTACAGCCCGGGGACGTCTCCTCCTTCTTGATCCAGCAAGGGGAGAGGAGAAGTTGAGGGAGAGCTCCGGCAGCACGACGGCGTGGTGGTGGAGCTTGCAGTTCTCCGGCAGAGCTTCACCAAGCACTACGGAGGAGGAGGAGGTGTTGGGGAGGGAGAGGGCTGCGCCAGGGGCAAGGGTGAAGCTCCCATGCGCCTCCCCACTATATATAGGGGTGGAGGGGGCTAGTTTCTTGCCCTCCAAGTCCATTGGGGCGTTGGCAAAGGTGGGAGGAAAGAAATCCCATCATTTCCTTCCCCACCGATTGTTATCCCCCTTTTTTAGGGATCTTGATCTTATCCCTTCGGGATATGATCTTATTCCTTCTAAGGGGGGATCTTGGTGCGCCTTGACCAGGGGTGTGGGGCCTTGCCACCACTACCCACGTTCATGTGGGTCCCCCCATGCAGGTGGGCCCCACTCCAGAACCTTCTAGAACCTTCCCGGTATAATACCGAAAAATCCCGAATATTTTCCGGTGGCCAAAATAGGACTTCCCATATATAAATCTTTACCTCCGGACCATTCCGGAACTCCTCGTGACGTCCGGGATGTCATCTGGGACTCCCAACAACATTCGGTAACTGCACACTAATTCCCATAACAACTCTAGCGTCACCGAACCTTAAGTGTGTAGACCCTACGGGTTCGGGAATCATGCAGACATGACCGAGACAGCTCTCTGGCCAATAACCAACAGCGGGATCTGGATACACATGTTGGCTCCCACATGTTCCACGATGATCTCATCGGATGAACCACGATGCCAAGGATTCAAGCAATCCCGTATACAATTCCCTTTGTCTACCGGTATAGTACTTGCCCGAGATTCGATCGTCGGTATCCCGATACCTTGTTCAATCTCGTTACCGGCAAGTCTCTTTACTCGTTCCGTAACACATCATCCCGTGATCAACCCCTTGGTCACATTGTGCACATTATGATGATGTCCTATCGAGTGGGCCCAGAGATACCTCTTCGTCACACGGAGTGACAAATCCCAGTCTCGATTCGTGCCAACCCAACAGACACTTTCGGAGATACCCGTAGTGTACCTTTATAGCCACCCAGTTACGTTGTGACGTTTGGTACACCCAAAGCATTCCTACGGCATCCGGGAGTTGCACAATCTCTTGGTCTAAGGAAATGATACTTGACATTAGAAAAGCTTTAGCATACGAACTACACGATCTTTGTGCTAGGCTTAGGATTGGGTCTTGTCCATCACATCATTCTCCTAATGATGTGATCCCGTTATCAACGACATCCAATGTCCATGGTCAGGAAACCGTAACCATCTATTGATCAACGAGCTAGTCAACTAGAGGCTTACTAGGGACATGGTGTTGTCTATGTATCCACACATGTATCTGAGTTTCCTATCAATACAATTATAGCATGGATAATAAATGATTATCATGAACAAGGAAATATAATAATAATAACTAATTTATTATTGCCTCTAGGGCATATTTCCAACAGACATGACTAGTCATAAACCAAGGTGGCACAAACATACAGGGACAAGCATGCGTAACCCAGCAATGAACGTGTCGGTTATCAATGTATGAACCCAAGTCATATCATGCTACAAGGGCTTAAAGGAACAACGCGTGACATTTCCCCGAAGGGACAGACACAAGAACAAAGAAGGATTACATGCCGGCCAATCCAAGTGTTCCGGAGCAGTAGCAAACTACTATGGCTTAGTGGAAGCACTAGGAGGCATTTCCCTGTAGGGAAGGCCACCAAAGGCAGATAACTAGGTGTCGAATCCCACACATACCAATGCATTTCAAAACATACACACAATATGCACGATATGTGTAGATACAACATGGCACCACAACATAACTCTACAAACTCATGTATAGATGATGCGTCTCCAACGTTTCTATAATTTATGAAGTAGTCATGCCATGTTTACAATAATTCTATATGGTTTTGGTATGATTTGAATGCAACTAACCCGGACTGACGTTGTTTTCAGCAGAACTACCGTGGTGTTGTTTTTTGTGCAGAAATAAAAGTTCTCCAAATGCAACGAAACTTTTTGACTTTTTTTGGAACAAAAGAGGCACCAAAAGCTTTGTGGGAGGACTAGAAGGTGAAGGAGGTGGCCACTACCCACCAGGGCGCGCCAGGGGCCTTGGTCGTGGGCTGGTGAGTAGCGGGCACTTCGTGGCCCATCTGGACATGAGACTGGTAACCCACAAGTATAGGGGATCGCAACAGTTTTCGAGGGTAGAGTATTCAACCCAAATTTATTGATTCGACACAAGGGGAGCCAAAGAATATTCTCAAGTATTAGCAGTTGAGTTGTCAATTCAACCACACCTGGATAACTTAGTATCTGCAGCAAGGTATTTAGTAGCAAAGTAGTATGGAAGTAATGGTAACAGTGGCAAAAGTAAAGATAGCAGTTTTGTAGTAGTTGTAACAGTAGCAACGGAAAAGTAAAAAGCGAAGCACAATATGTCAAAAGCTCGTAGGCATTGGATCAGTGATGGATAATTATGTCGGATGTGATTCCTCATGTAATAGCTATAACATAGGGTGACACAGAACTAACTCCAGTTCATCAATGTAATGTAGGCATGTATTCTGAATATATTCATACGTGCTTATGGAAAAGAACTTGCATGACATCTTTTGTCCTACCCTCCCGTGGCAGCGGGGTCCTAGTGGAAACTAAGGGATATGAAGGCCTCCTTTTAATAGAGTACCGGACCAAAGCATTAACACATAGTGAATACATGAACTCCTCAAACTACGGTCATCACCGAGAAGTATCCCGATTATTTGTCACTTCGGGGTTGTCGGATCATAACATAATAGGTGACTATAGACTTGCAAGATAGGATCAAGAACTCACATATATTCATGAAAACGTAATAGGTTCAGATCTGAAATCATGGCACTCGGGCCCTAGTGACAAGCATTAAGCATAGCAAAGTCATAGCAACATCAATCTCAGAACATAGTGGATACTAGGGATCAAGCCCTAACAAAACTAACTTGATTACATGGTAAATCTCATCCAACCCATCACCGTCCAGCAAGCCTACGATTGAATTAATCACGCACGGTGGTGAGCATCATGAAATTAGTGATGGAGGATGGTTGATGATGATGACATCGATGAATCCCCCTCTCCAGAGCCCCGAACGGACTCTAGATCAGGCCTTCCGAGAGAGATTAGGGCTTGGCAGCGGCTCCGTATCGTAAAACGCAATGAAACTTTCTCTCTGGTTTTTTTCTCCGTGAAACAAAATATAGAGTTGGAGTTGAGGTCGGTGGAGCATCAGGGGGGCCACGAGACAGGGGGCGCGCCTCCCTCCCTCGTGGACAGGGTGTGGGCCCCTGGCCTTCATTCTTTCGCTAGTATTTTTTATATTTTCCAAAAGTTATCTCCGTGGATTTTCAGGTCATTCCGAGAACTTTTGTTTTCTGCACAATAAACAACACCATGGCAGTTCTGCTGAAAACAGCGTTAGTCCGGGTTAGTTTCATTCTAATCATGCAAGTTAGAGTCCAAAACAAGGGCAAAAGTGTTTGGAAAAGTAGATACGTTGGAGACGTATCAACTCCCCCAAGCTTAAACCTTTGCTTGTCCTCAAGCAATTCAGTTGATAAACTGAAAGTGATAAAGAAAAACTTTTACAAACTCTGTTTGCTCATGTTGCTTTAAATATGTAAAGCCAGCATTCAAGTTTTCAGCAAAGATTATGAACTAACCATATTCACAATAACACTTAGGTCTCAAGTTTACTCATATCAATGGCATAATCAACTAGCGAGCAATAATAATAAATCTCGGATGACAACACTTTCTCAAAACAATATTGATATGATATGACAAAATGGTATCTCACTAGCCCTTTCTGAGATCGCAAAACATAAATGCAGAGCACCTTTAAAGATCAAGGACTGACTAAACATTGTAATTCATGGTAAAAGAGATCCAGTCAAGTCATACCCAATATAAACTAATAGTAATGAATGCAAATGACAGTGTGCTCTCCAGCGGGTGCTTTTTTAATAAGAGGGTGATGACTCAACATAAAAGTAAATAGATAGGCTCTTCGCAGAGGGAAGCAGAGATTTGTAGAGGTGCTAGAGCTCGATTTTAAAATAGAGATGAATAATATTTTGAGCGGCATACTTTCACTGTCAACGCAACAACTATGAGATGGCAATATCTTCCATGCTACATACATTATAGGCGGTTCCCAAACAGAATGGTAAAGTTTATACTCCCCCACCACCAACAAGCACACTCCACGGCCATCCGAAACAACGGGGTACCGTCCATACCAACAACAGTCCTGGGGGGGGGGGTTATTTTAATTATTTTGATTTGCTTTGATCTTTTTGATCATGGGACTGGGCATCCCGGTTACCAGCCATTTTCTCATGAATGAGGAGCGGAGTCCACTCCTCTTGAGAATAACCCACCTAGCATGGAAGATACAGATAGCCCTAGTTGAAACATGAGCTGCTCGAGCATACAAAATAGAATTTCATTTGAAGGTTTGGAGTTTGTGATACGTCTCCAACGTATCTACTTTTCCAAACACTTTTGCCCTTGTTTTGGACTCTAACTTGCATGATTTGAATGAAACTAACCCGGACTGACGCTGTTTTCAGCAGAACTACCATGATGTTGTTTTATGTGTAGAAAAGAAAAGTTCTCGGAATGTCCTGAAAATCCACGGAGGCACTTTTTGGAATTAATAAGAATTTCTGGGCCAAAGATATACACCAGGGGGCCCACAGGCTGTCCACGAGACAGGGGGACACCCCCTAGGGCGCGCCCTCCTATCTCGTGGGCCCCCTGGACCTCCACCGACCTCAACTCCAACTCCATATATTCACGTTCGGGGAGAAAAAAATCAGAGAGAAAGTTTCATCGCATTTTCCGACACGGAGCCGCCGCCAAGCCCTAATCTCTCTCGGGAGGGCTGATCTGGAGTCCGTTCGGGGCTCCGGAGAGGGGGATTCGTCATCGTCGTCATCATCAACCATCCTCCATCACCAATTTCATGATGCTCACTGCTGTGCGTGAGTAATTCCATCGTAGGCTTGCTGGACGGTGATGGGCTGGATGAGATTTACCATGTAATCAAGTTAGTTTTGTTAGGGTTTGATCCCTAGTATCCACTATGTTCTGAGATTGATGTTGCTATGACTTTGCTATGCTTAATGCTTGTCACTAGGGGCCGAGTGCCATGATTTCAGATCTGAACCTATTATGTTTTGATGAATATATGTGTGTTCTTGATCCTATCTTGCAAGTCTATTGTCACCTATTATGTGTTATGATCCGACAACCCCGAAGTGACAATAATCGGGATACTTCTCGGTGATGACCATAGTTTGAGGAGTTCATGTATTCACCATGTGCTAATGCTTTGTTCCGGTTCTCTATTAAAAGGAGGCCTTAATATCCCTTAGTTTCCGCTAGGACTCCGCTTCCACGGGAGGGTAGGACAAAAGATGTCATGCAAGTTCTTTTCCATAAGCACGTATGACTATTTGCGGAATACATGCCTACATTACATTGATGAACTGGAACTAGTTCTGTGTCACCCTATGTTATATCTATTACATGAGGAATCGCATTCGGCATAATTATCCATCACTGATCCATTGCCTACGAGCTTTTCACATATTGTTCTTCGCTTATGTACTTTTCCGTTGCTACTATTACAACTACTACAAAAACCCCAAAACAATTATCTTTACTTTTGCAACGCTACCTTTATTATCATACTACTTTGCTACTAAACACTTTGCTGCAGATACTAAGTTATCCAAGTGTGGTTGAATTGACAACTCAGCTGCTAATACTCAAGAATATTCTTTGGCTCCCCTTGTGTCGAATCAATAAATTTGGGTTGATTATTTTACCCTCGAAAGCTGTTGCGATCCCCTACACTTGTGGGTTATCAAGACTAATTTCTGGCACCGTTGCCCGGGAGCATAGCTCTATTCTCTGAGTCACTTGGGATTTATATCTGTTGATCACTATGAAGAACTTGAAAGACGACCGAACTACTATTTTACCCTCAACTACGAGGGGAGGTAAGGAACTACCATCTAGCTCTGCACTAGATTCTCCTTTCGTCATTAGTAGGCTTGCGACACCTAAACCTGCTACTGCTATGAATTCTGATATGTCGCATGTTATTGATGATGCCACTTCTGCTATGCATGATGAAACTACTTCTGTGCGTGATACTACTTTGCCATTAGGTGAATTTCTTGATGAACAACTTGCTAGAGTTAGGGGGAATGAAATTACTGAAGAACCTATTATTGATGATAGTGATGATGAAGGTTCTCCTAATGATTATGTATTGCCTGTTGTTCCTAAGGGTTATGTTATGAATGAAGAAGCTGCTAGGGAAATCTTTGCTTGCAATGATAGATATGATCTTAAAAACTTATTAGCTCAATGGAAGCAGCAGTCTCTTAATGCTAGAATGAAACCCGATCCTGCTTTTGCTACTTCACCTATCTGTGTTACTGATAAGGATTATGAATTCTCTGTTGATCCTGAAATTATTACTTTAGTTGAATCTGATCCTTTTTATGACCTTGAATCTGAAATTGTTGTGGCACATCTTACCAAGTTGAATGATATAGCCACCCTGTTTACTCATGATGAGAAGTCTTGCTATTATTACATTCTTAAGATATTTCCGTTCTCATTAAAGGGTGATGCTAAGACTTGGTATAATTCTCTTGCTCCTGGTTGTGTGCGTAGTCCCCAGGATATGATTTATTACTTCTCTGCTAAATATTTCCCTGCTCATAAGAAACAAGCTGCCTTGCGGGAAATATATAATTTTGTGCAAATCAAAGAAGAGAGTCTCCCACAAGCTTGGGGGGAGGCTTCTCCGGTTACTTAATGCTTTGCCTGATCATCCTCTCAAGAAAAATGAAATACTTGATATCTTTTATAATGGACTAACCGATGCTTCCAAGGACTACTTGGATAGTTGTGTCGATTGTGTTTTCAGGGAAAGAACAGTCGACGAAGCTGAAATATTATTGAATAATATGTTGACTAATGAAAATAATTGGACTCTTCCCGAGCCAATTCCTGAAGTAATTCCTGAACCAATTGAGCCAACTCCTGAGCCTATTCCTAAACCCACTCCGAAGAAAAGAGGTGTTTTATTTCTTAGTCTTGAAGATATGCAAGAGGCAAAGAAATCAATGAAAGAAAAAGGTATTAAAGCTGAAGATGTTAAGTATTTACCTCCTATTGAAGAAATACATGGTCTTAATATACCGCCTGTTGAAGAACCACATTGTCTTGATAACCCGACACATGTAGTAAAGGTAAATTCTCTCTATAGATATGATAAAGTTGAAATCCCCTCTACTAAATTTCATAGCCCATGCTTAGATGAATTTGATGACTTTATGGCTAGAAAAGAAAGTTTTAATGCTTATGTTGGTAGAGAGTTAAAGAATAATACTTTCGAGATAGGACGTGTGAGCGATAATATGGCTAAAGTTAAGGGTGAACTTCACCTCGTTAGCAAATATGCTTCTATGGTTGCTACTCAAGCTGAGCAAGTACTTAAAGCTCAAAATGATTTGCTTGAGGAATTAAATAATAAAAATGACTTTGCTGTTAGAGTGGCTACTAGAACTGGTAGAATGACTCAGGAACCTTTGTATCCTGAAGGCCACCCTAAGAGAATCGAGCAAGATTCTCAGAGAAATAATTTAGAGGCACCTAGTTCTTCTGAAAAGAAGAAGAAGAAAAACGATAGGACTTTGCATGCTTCTAGTGAACCTACTGTAGACACACCTGAGAATCCCAATGATGTTTCTATTTCTGATGCTGAAACTCAATCAGGTGATGAACACGAACCTAGTGATAATGTTAATGATAATGTTCATGTTGATGCTCAACCTAGCAAAAACAATGATTTAGAGATTGAACCTGCTGTTGATCTTGATAACCCACAATCAAAGAATCAACATTATGATAAGAGAGATTTTGTTGCTAGGAAGCACGGTAAAGAAAGAGAACCATGGGTTCAGAAACCCATGCCCTTTCCTCCTAAACCATCCAAGTCAAAGGATGATGAGGATTTTGAGCGCTTTGCTGAAATGATTAGACCTATTTTCTTACGTATGCGCTTAACTGATATGTTGAAAGTAAATCCTTATGCTAAGTATATGAAGGATATCATTAAAAATAAAAGAAAGATACCGGAAGCTGAAATTTCCACCATGCTTGCTAATTACACTTTTAAGGGTGGAATACCAAAGAAACTTGGAGATCCGGGTGTACCAACTATACCTTGTTCCATTAAAAGAAATTATGTTAGAACTGCTTTATGTGATCTTGGAGCCGGTGTTAGTGTTATGCCTTTCTCTTTATATCGTAGACTTGAATTGAATAAGTTGACACCTACTGAAATTTCTTTGCAAATGGCTGATAAATCGACTGCTATACCTGTCGGTATTTGTGAGGATGTGCCTGTTGTGGTTGCAAATGTCACTATCTTAACGGACTTTGTTATTCTTGATATTCCCAAGGACGATAGTATGTCTATTATCCTTGGTAGACCTTTCCTTAATACTGCATGGGCTGTTATTGATTGCAAAAAAGGCAACGTCACTTTTCATGTTAATGGTAATGAGCATACGGTACACTTTCCGAGGAAACAACCTCAAGTTCATAGCATCAATTCTATTGGACAAGTTCCAACTATTATTATTGGAGGTTCTGAATTTCCTCTCTCTACTGTCAAGAAAAAGTTTGATATTCTTATTGTTGGGGATTTTCATATCCTCGTTGAGGTAACTTAGTGTTATTTGAAATTTCTCCTGTTCCGTGTTATTCGAAATGAGTTTGTTAACAAGACTTGATCAACCTTGTTAGTGGATTCATTTTGATGATCATGAGATGGATGAAACTAGAAGGCACAACCTTTTGTACCCTCTTTTTAATTTTTGTTATTTAGAATAAATAAAGAAAAAATAGTATTATCCCTCTGTTTTCTGAATTATCCGTGCATTAAAAAAATAGTCCGAAAATAAAAGTGCTCCAAATGCCCTGCAAATTTAGTATGATTTTTTCTGGAATATTTGAGGATTTTAGGCACTGAAAACACTGCACGAGGGGCAAGCACCAGGCCACGAGAGTGGAGGGCGCGTCCCCCCTATAGGGCGCGCCCCCTGTCTCGTGGGCCCCTAGTGGCCCCCCTCCACTTATGCCAGCACCCACACACTTCATCTTCTACCCAAAAAAATCCCCATCCAGCTCAAGCACGAGTTCTAGCTCATTTTGCTGCGATTTTCGATCTCTTAGCTCAAAGCTCCATTCACAAAACTGCTTTGGGAGATTGTTGCTTGGTATGTGACTCCTCCATTGGTCCAATTAGTTTTTGTTCTAGTGCTTTATTCATTGCAAATTTTTGCTGCATAGGTGACCATGTTCTTGAGCTTGCATGTTAAATTTTTTAGGTCCCAAGCAATTCCAATGCATGATATAGGCTCTAGGCACTTGTAGGAGTAGTTTCTATCAATCTTGTTCAGTTTTATTCACTTTTATTTTGAAGTTACTAAAATTTCAGAAATTTTCAGAAAAAGAATTATGCTTAGAAGAATGTACCAAGGTGGTTCCTCGGCAAAGAAAGTTCCAAGGATTGATATACGTGAGCAAGATGTTGAATTGTCGAGGGACGCGAATGTACGGGCTTGTGAGTGGCATCCGATGATTTTATGGTCGAAGCAGGCTTCAAGGAGGAATTTGACGCGTATGTGCGTAATGCCGAGCTGGAGGACTTCTTACAAGATAAGTGTCCTCAGTACTATCAATTGACTGATTCCTTTGTGCGGAGGTTCCAATATGTCTGTGCGCGTAATTCTCCTAGTGTCATGTTTGATATTTATGATACATCTTATACCATGGATTTAGAGGATTTCACAACTGCTTGCAAACTCCCGCAGTGGGGTAATATTAATGATCCTCGCAAATCTGAATTTAGATATTTTCTTGCTAGTATTACTGTGGGAGAATCTAGGGACATAGCACAAGCTACCATAGGGAGCATTCATTTTCCTGCTATACATTATTTTGCTCTCTTTATTGGTAGATGCATTAACGGTAAGGACGAAGCTTGTCACATGTGTGTCCCTGATCTGTGTGTCTTCAAGAGTGATGTTTCAGGTTATAAAGGTTATAACTTGGGGCAGTGGTTGCACGTAGGGTGCAGAATAATAGTAGAAAGGGAGATTTATTTGGAGGAATTTATGCAACCCGTGTGGCTAATTATCTTAATATAGCCCCATGAGAGGGGGATATGATTTTACCTCCTGTTTATTTGGATAAAGAAGCTATGTTTAATCATCATTTTCTTGAGAGGAATGAACAATTCCTCCATTATCGACTAATCTATGACAGACGCAACGTCGTCCCTGTTACTCTTCCTGCTCCCTACCTTTTTGATTATCAGGCAAAAGGAAGATATGTTGTCACTAGGGAGGAAGCAGCTGAATAGGAGTGGGGAGTGGAGGCAGCTCGCCAACACACTGCAGCTCAGGAGGCGGTTGCCTCTACAGCTCAGTACACCCCAGTTTCACTTATGGATATCAGCCAGGCGGTCCTTGGTACTAGACCAACTTAGGCCAAAATCCTAAGCTTGGGGGAGTACGTATTTCTCACCGACTTTACATTCATGTTCACACACTAGTCGTCGGTGATCATACTCTTTCATTGTATTCTCCATGCTAGTTTAAATTTCTTTTTCTAGTTTTCTTCTTCTGTGTTTGATAAATCTTAAGAAAAACCAAAAAAAATTAGTTAGTTTAATTTCCATGCTTGTAGTAGAATTAAAATGAAAACCCAAAAAGATTTCTAGTTCTTCTTCTTACTTGTTGGGAGCTTTCCCGTGTAAATAGTTTTATTTTCTTTTCTTTCTTTTGGGGGTCGAGAAGACTATATTGAAAATGCTTAGTGGCTCTTATATGCATGATAGTTTATTTAACTTAGAGCCCATATTACCCTGTCTTCTCTCTTGAGTTGAATGCTTGCAGATTCCAGCTTAGTCCAATGCATGTGCACTCTTATTATTATACACATCATTCGGTCGTGCAAGTGAAAGGCAATAATGACGATATATGATGGAATTATTGAGATGAGAAAAGCTGGTATGAACTCGACCTCTCTTGTTTTTGTAAATATGATGAGTTCATCGTTTCTGAGTCAGCTATTAAGAAGTAAACATATTTGCAATGACATTTAGAGATTATAGTTGCTTGTGCCATGCTTGATTAGCTATGAGTTATAATGGGTTACCTTGCATGCCAACATGCTATTAGAATGATTATGATGTGATATGATGGGATGGTATCCTCCTTTGAATGAATTGAGTGACTCGACTTGGCACATGTTCACGCATGTACTTGAATCAAATAAACATAGCCTTCATGATATTTATGTTCATGGTGGATTGTATCCTTCTCATGCTTGTATTCGGTGTGAATTAATTTTAATGCATGTTTATGACTGTTGTCGCTCTCTCAATTGGTCGCTTCCCAGTCTTTTGCTAGCCTTCACCTGTACAAAGCGGGAATACTGCTTGTGCATCCAAACTCCTTAAACCCCAAAGTTGTTCCATATGAGTCCACTATACCTTCCTATATGTGGTATTTACCTGCCGTTCCAAGTAAATTTGTATGTGCCAAACTCTAAACCTTCAAATTAAATTTTGTTTTGTATGCTCGAGCAGCTCATGTTACAACTAGGGCTGCATATATCTTCCATGCTAGGTGGGTTATTCTCAAGAGGAGTGCACTCCACTCCTCATTCATGAGAAAGGGCCGGTAACCGGGATTCCCAGTCCCATGATCCAAAAAGATCAAAGCAAATCAAAATAATTAAACAAACTCCCCCAGGGCTGTTGTATGTTGGAGGCACTCGCTGTTTCGAGCAAGCCATGGTTGATGCTTGTTGGTGGTTGGGGGAGTATAAACCTTTACCATTCTGTTTGGGAACTGCCTATAATGCATTTAGTATGGAAGATACAGCCATCTCATAGTTGTTGCATTGACAGCAAAAGTATGCCCTTCAAAATGTTATTCAAACTCTATTTTAAAATCGAGCTCTGTCACCTCTACAAATCCCTGCTTCCCTCTGCGAAGGGCCTATCTATTTACTTTTATGATGAGTCATCACCCTTCTTATTAAAAGCACTTGCTAGAGAGCACACTGTCATTTGCATTCATTACTATTGGTTTATATTGGGTATGACTTGACTGGATCTTTTGTACCATGAATTACAATGTTTAGTCAGTCCTTGATCTTTAAAGGTGCTCTGCATTTATGTTTTGCGGTCTCAAAAAGGGCTAGCGAAATACCATTTTGTTATATCATGTTATGATTATTTTGAGAAAGTGTTGTCATCCGAGTTCTATTATTATGGCTCACTAGCTGATTATGCTATTGATATGAGTAATTGTGAGACCTAGGTGTCATTGTGAGTATGGTTAGTTCATAATATTTGCTGAAACTTGAATGCTGGCTTTTCATGTTACAACAACAAGAGCAACAGAGTTTGTAAAAGTTTTTTTTATCACTTTCAGTTTATCAACTGAATTGCTTGAGGACAAGCAAAGGTTTAAGCTTGGGGGAGTTGATACGTCTCCAACATATCTACTTTTCCAAACACTTTTGCCCTTGTTTTGGACTCTAACTTGCATGATTTGAATGAAACTAACCCGGACTGACGTTGTTTTCAGCAGAACTGCCATGGTGTTGTTTTATGTGTAGAAAAAGAAAAGTTCTCGGAATGTCCTGAAAATCCACGGAGGCAATTTTTGGAATTAATAAGAATTTTTGGGCGAAAGATATACACCAGGGGGCCCACAGGCTGTCCACGAGACAGGGGGCGCCCCCCCTAGGGCGCGCCCTCCTATCTCGTGGGCCCCTTGGACCTCCACCGACCTCAACTCCAACTCCATATATTCACGTTCGGGGAGAAAAAAATCAGAGAGAAAGTTTCATCACGTTTTCCGACACGGAGCCGCCGCCAAGCCCTAATCTCTCTCGGGAGGGCTGATCTGGAGTCCGTTCGGGGCTCCAGAGAGGGGGATTCATCGCCGTCGTCATCATCAACCATCCTCCATCACCAATTTCATGATGCTCACCGCTGTGCGTGAGTAATTCCATCGTAGGCTTGCTGGACGGTGATGGGTTGGATGAGATTTACCATGTAATCAAGTTAGTTTTGTTAGGGTTTGATCCCTAGTATCCACTATGTTCTGAGATTGATGTTCCTATGACTTTGCTATGCTTAATGCTTGTCACTAGGGCCCAAGTGCCATGATTTCAGATCTGAACCTATTATGTTTTCATGAATATATGTGTGTTCTTGATCCTATCTTGCAAGTCTACAGTCACCTATTATGTGTTATGATCCGACAACCCCGAAGTGACAATAATCGGGATACTTCTCGGTGATGACCATAGTTTGAGGAGTTCATGTATTCACTATGTGCTAATGCTTTGTTTCGGTTCTCTATTAAAAGGATGCCTTAATATCCCTTAGTTTCCGCTAGGACCCCGCTTCCACGGGAGAGTAGGACAAAAGATGTCATGCAAGTTCTTTTCCATAAGCACGTATGACTATTTACGGAATACATGCCTACATTACATTGATGATCTGGAGCTAGTTCTGTGTCACCCTATGTTATAGCTATTACATGAGGAATCGCATCTGGCATAATTATCCATCACTAATCCATTGCCTACGAGCTTTTCACATATTGTTCTTCGCTTATTTACTTTTCCGTTGCTACTGTTACAGCTACTACAAAACCCCCAAAACAATTATCTTTACTTTTGCTACCGCTACCTTTATTATCATACTACTTTGCTACTAAACACTTTGCTGCAGATACTAAGTTATCCAGGTGTGGTTGAATTGACAACTCAGCTGCTAATACTCAAGAATATTCTTTGGCTCCCCTTGTGTCGAATCAATAAATTTGGGTTGAATACTTTACCCTCGAAAGCTGTTGCAATCCCCTACACCTGTGGGTTATCAGTTTGGCACATACAAATTACTTGGAACGGCAGGTAGATACCGCATATAGGAAGGTATGGTGGACTCATATGGAATAACTTTGGGTTTTATGGAGTTTGGATGCACAAGCAGTATTCCCGTTTAGTACAGGTGAAGGCTAGCAAAAGATTGGGAAGCGGCCAACTGAGAGAGCGACAGCAGTCATGAATATGCATTAAAATTAATCTACACCAAGTGCAAGCATGAGTAGGATATAATCCACCATGAACATAAATATCGTGAAGGCTATGTTGATTTGTTTCAACTACATGCGTGAACATGTGCCAAGTCAAGTCACTCGAATCATTCAAAGGAGGATACCATCATATCACATTATAACCGTTTTGATAGCATGTTGGCACGCAAGGTAAATCATTATTAGCTCCTAGCTAATTAAGCATGGCATAAGCAACTATAATCTCTAATTGTCATTGTAAACATGTTTACTCATAATAGGCTGAATCAGGAACGATGAACTCATCATATTTACAAAAACAAAAGAGGTCGAGTTCATACCAGCTTCTCTCATCTCAATCAGTCCATCATATAACGTCATTATTTCCTTTCGCTTGTACGACCGAACGGTGTGTATAATAATAATAGTGCACGTGCATTGGACTAAGCTGGAATCTGCAAGCATTCAATTCAAGGGAGAAGACAACGTAATATGGCTCTGAGTTAAATCAACAATCATGCATATGAGAGCCACTAAACATTTTCAATATGGTCTTCTACTCTTGACCCCCAAAGGAAAGAAAAGAAATAAAACTATTTACACGGGAAAGCTCCCAACAAGCAAAAGAAGAATGAGAAATCTTTTTGGTTTTTCATTTTAATTTCTACTACAAGCATGGAAAGTAAACTAACTATTTTTTTTGGTTTTTCTTAAGGTTTATCAAACACACAAGAATAAAGCTAGAAAAATAAATTAAACTAGCATGGATAATACAATGAAAGAGTATGAGCACCGAAAACTAGAATAGTGTGTGAACATGAATGTAAAGTCGGTGAGAAATGCGTACTCCCCCAAGCTTAGGCTCTTGGTCTAAGTTGGTTTAATGCCAAGGATCGCGGCTACTCTCCCCGGTGTACTAAGGAGTGTTATCTGGATACCACTGGCTGGCGATCTCCTCCGGATCCCACTGATAAGATGATGGACGATAAGGGTCCAGTGGAGGTTCCGGCTCAGGCTCTGGAGTGTATGTCTGGCCTCGATGAGCGTACACCACTTCCGGCAAGACAAGGTAATTGTATGCAGTTAAATCAAACAAGAAAGGCGTAGGCAGGGTAATAATCCCATTGTGTTTCTTAGTAAATCTCAGGTTATACAGAAGCATCTTATCTTTGTTGTCAATAATAAACTCATGCGCTACCATGCTCCTGTAATCTAAAAAGGAAAGAGGCAACAGTGTCTCCTCTTTCTCATAGTGCCTAATAGGTATCCCAAAATGTTCAGCAAGGCATGCAGCATAGATACCTCCAAAGATGGGGCCCTTTGTATGGTTTAGCAATAACGACACCCATACTAAAAGTGTTGTCACCAAACAAGGCATGGAACAGAATAATAATATCAGGAACACTGAAGTTTCCACTATTTCCACGACCAATTAAGCATCGACTAGGAAATATGGCAAAGTAGCATAAAACAGGAAAATGTATGCTAGTGATTCTCGCATCGGAACCCTTCTTCGAATCCCCTACAGTAATAGTGTTAACAAAACCATCCACATCTTTACGATGTGGTTCATCTAAGCTGCCCTCAAAAGGTATACTACAAACCGCGCAAAAATTACGTAATGACATTTCCTTAGTCTCATCATATAAATGAAAAGATACTGAAGGAGGTGAATTCTTAGGATAATAGTAAAAGTTTTGCACGAAAGTATTGGTGAGTAAGAGATACTGATCGATCCGGTTGTGGAGGAAGTCGGTGAGGCCCGCATTTTCAGCCAAAGAATAAAAGTCTTCATAAATCTCGGCTGCTCTCAAGAAATTATCACATGGCCACTCACAAGGCCTTACTTCCGCTACGCGAGGAAGATTATACTTGGCCTTTTCTTTCTCCTTAGCTTGTTTATCCTTGGATCTTTGAGCAAGGAGATCGAAAATCGCAGCAAAATGAGCTAGAAGTCGTGCTTGAGCTGGATGGGGATTTTTTGGGAGGAAGATGGGGTGTGTGGGTGCAGGAATAAGTGGAGGGGGGCCACCGTGGGCCCACGAGACAGGGGGCGCGCCTAGGGGGAGTGGGTGCGCCCTCCACCCTCGTGGCCAGGTGCTTGCCCCCCTGCTGTGTTCTCAGTGCCTAAAATCCTCAAATATTCCATAAAAAATCATACTAAATTTGCAGGGCATTTGGAGGACTTTTATTTTTAGGATATTTTTTATTGCACGGATAATTCAGAAAACAGACAGATAATACTATTTTTGCTTTATTTATTCTAAATAACAGAAAGTAAAAAGAGGGTACAGAAGGTTGTGCCTTCTAGTTTCATCCATCTCATGATCATCAAACTGAATCCACTAACAAGGTTGATCAAGTCTTGTTAACAAACTCATTCCGAATAACACGGAACCGGAGAAATTTCGGATGACACTAGTTTACCTCAACGGGGATATGAACATCCCCAACAATAAGAATATCATACTTTTTCTTGACAGTAGGAAGAGGAAATTCAAAACCTCCAATAATGATAGTTGCCATTTTTCCAATAGAATTGATGCTAACTTGAGGTTGTTTCCTCGGAAAGTGTAACGTATGCTCATTACCATTAACATGAAAAGTGGCATTGCCTTTGTTGCAATCAATAACAGCCCCTGCAGTATTCAGAAAGGGTCTACCAAGGATAATCGACATACTTTCGTTCTCGGGAATATCAAGAATAACAAAGTCCATTAAGATAGTGACATTTGCAACCACAACAGGCACATCCTCACAAATACCGACAGGTATAGCAGTCGATTTATCAGCCATTTGCAAAGATATTGCAGTAGGTGTCAACTAATTCAATTCAAGTCTATGATATATATAGAGAGAGGCATAACACTAACACCGGCTCCAAGATCACATAAAGCAGTTTTAACATAGTTTCTTTTAATGGAGCATGGTATAGTTGGTACTCCTGGCTCTCCAAGTTTCTTTGGTATTCCACCCTTAAAAGTGTAGTTAGCAATCATGGTGGAAATTTCAGCTTCCGGTATCTTTCTTTTATTTGTAATGATATTCTTCATATATTAAGCACAAGGGTTTACTTTAAGCATATCAGTTAAGCGCATACGTAAGAAGATAGGTCTAATCGTTTCAGCAAAGCGCTCAAAATCTTCATCATCCTTTGTCTTGGATGGTTTAGGAGCAAAGGGCATGGGTTTCTGAACCCATGGTTCTCTTTCTTTACCGTGCTTCCTAGCAACAAAATCTCTTTTATCATAACGTTGATTCTTTGATTGTGGGTTATCAAGACCAACGGCAGGTTCAATCTCTACTTCATTATTATTGCTAGGTTGAGCATCAACATGAACATTATCATTAACATTATCACTAGGTTCGTGTTCATCACCTGATTGTGTTTCAGCACTAGAGATAGAAATTTCATTGGGATTCTCAGGTGTGCCTACAACAGGTTCACTAGAAGCATGCAGATCGTTTTTCTTTTTCTTCTTTTTAGAAGAACTAGGTGCCTCTAAATTATTTCTCTGTGAATCCTGCTCGATTCTCTTAGGGTGGCCTTTTATAACCCACAAGTGTAGGGGATCGCAACAACTTTCGAGGGTAAAGTATTCAACTCAAATTTATTGATTCGACACAAGGGGAGCCAAAGAATATTCTTGAGTATTAGCAGTTGAGTTGTCAATTCAACCACACCTGGATAACTTAGTATCTGCAGCAAAGTATTTAGTAGCAAAGTAGTATGATAATAAAGGTAACAGTGGCAAAAGTAAAGATAATAGTTTTTGGGTTTTTGTAGTAGTTGTAACAACAGCAATGGAAAAGTAAATAAGCGAAGAACAATATGTGAAAAGCTCGTAGGCAATGGATCACTGATGGATAATTATGCCGGATGTGATTCCTCATGTAATAGTTATAACATAGGGTGACATAGAACTAGCTCCAGTTCATCAATGTAATGTAGGCATGTATTCCGTAAATAGTCATACATGCTTATGGAAAAGAACTTGCATGACATCTCTTGTCCTACTCTCCCGTGGCAGCGGGGTCCTAGCGGAAACTATGGGATATTAAGGCCTCCTTATAATAGAGAACCAGAACAAAGCATTAGCACATAGTGAATACATGAACTCCTCAAACTACGGTCATCACCGAGAAGTATCCCGATTATTGTCACTCCGGGGTTGTCGGATCATAACACATAATAGGTGACTATAGACTTGCAAGATAGGATCAAGAACACACATATATTCATGAAAACATAATAGGTTCAGATCTGAAATCATGGCACTCGGGCCCTAGTGACAAGCATTAAGCATAGCAAAGTCATAGCAACATCAATCTCAGAAATTAGTGGATACTAGGGATCAAACCCTAACAAAACTAACTTGATTACATGGTAAATCTCATCCAACCCATCACCGTCCAGCAAGCCTACGATGGAATTACTCATGCACGGCGGTGAGCATCATGAAATTGGTGATGGAGGATGGTTGATGATGATGACGACGACGAATCTCCCTCTCCGGAGCCCCGAACAGACTCCAGATCAGCCCTCACGAGAGAGATTAGGGCTTGGCGGCGGCTCCGTGTCGTAAAACGCGATGAAACTTTCTCTCTGATTTTTTTCTCCCCGAATGTGAATATATGGATTTGTAGTTGAGGTCGGTGGAGGTCCAGGGGGGCCACGTGATAGGGGGCGCACCCAGGGGGAGGGGGCGCACCCCCCTGTCTCGTGGATAGGGTGTGGGCCCCCTGGTCTTGATACTTTCGCCAGTATTTTTTATATTTTCCAAAAAGTGCCTCAGTGGATTTTCAGGACATTCCGAGAACTTTTCTTTTCTACACATAAAAAAACATCATGGCAGTTCTGCTGAAAATAGCGTCAGTCCAGGTTAGTTTCATTCAAATCATGCAAGTTAGAGTCCAAAACAAGGGCAAAAGTGTTTGGAAAAGTAGTTACATTGGAGACGTATCAACTTCCCAAGCTTAAACCTTTGCTTGTCCTCAAGAAATTTAGTTGATAAACTGAAAGTGATAAAGAAGAACTTTTACAAACTCTGTTTTCTCTTGTTGTTGTAAACATGAAAAGCCAGCATTCAAGTTTCAGAAAATATTATGAACTAACCATACTCACAATAACACTCAGGTCTCACAATTACTCATATCAATAGCATAATCAGCTAGCGAGCCATAATAATAAAACTTGGATGACAACACTTTCTCACAACGATCATAACATGATATAACAATATGGTATCTCGCTAGCCCTTTCTGAGACCGCAAAACATAAATGCAGAGCACCTTTAAAGATCAAGGACTGACTAAACATTGTAATTCATGGTAAAAGAGATCCAGTCAAGTCATACCCAATATAAACCAATAGTAATGAATGCAAATGACAGTGTGCTCTCAAGCGGGTGCTTTTTAATAAGAAGGTGATGACTCAACATAAAAGTACATAGATAGGCCCTTCGCAGAGGGAAGCAGGGATTTGTAGAGGTGCCAGAGCTCGATTTTAAAATAGAGATTGAATAACATTTTGAGCGGCATACTTTTGCTGTCAGCGCAACAACTATGAGATGGTTGTATCTTCCATGCTACGTGCATTATAGGCTGTTCCCAAAGGTTTATACTCCCCCAACCACCAACAAGCATCATTCCATGGCTTGCTCTAAACAACGAGTGCCTCCAACTAACAACAGCCCTGGGGGAGTTTTGTTTAATTATTTTGATTTGCTTTGATCTTTTTGGATCATGGGACTGGGCATGTCGGTTACCGGCCCTTTCTCGTGAATGAGGAGCGGAGTCCACTCCTCTTGAGAATAACCCACCTAGCATGGAAGATATAGGCAGCCCTAGTTGAAACATGAGCTGCTCGAGCATATAAAACAGAATTTCATTTGAAGGTTTGGAGTTTGGCACATACAAATTTACTTGGAACGACAGGTAAATACCGCATATAGGAAGGTATGGTGGACTCATATGGAACAACTTTGGGGTTTTATGGAGTTTGGATGCACAAGCAGTATTCCCGCTTAGTACAGGTGAAGGCTAGCAAAAGACTGGGAAGCGACCAACTGAGAGAGCGACAACAGTCATAAACATGCATTAAAATTAATTTACACTGAGTACAAGCATGAGTAGGATATAATCCACCATGGACATAAATATCATGAAGGCTATGTTGATTTGTTTCAACTACATGCGTGAACATGTGCCAAGTCGAGTCACTCAATACATTCAAAGGAGGATACCATCCCATCATACCACATCATAATCATTCTAATAGCATGTTGGCACGCAAGGTAAACCATTATAACTCATAGCTAATCAAGCATGGCACAAGCAACTATAATCTCTAAATGTCATTGCAAATATGTTTACCTCATAATAGGCTGACTCAGAAACAATGAACTCATCATATTTAGAAAAACAAGAGAGGTCGAGTTCATACCATCTTTTCTCATCCCAATAAGTCCATCATATATCATCATTATTGCCTTTCACTTGCACGACCGAACGATGTGTATAATAATAATAAGAGTGCACATGCATTGGACTAAGCTGGAATCTTCAAGCATTCAACTCAAAAGAGAAGACAAGTAATATGGGCTCTAAGTTAAATAAACAATCATGCATATGAGAGCCACTAAACATTTTCAATAAGGTCTTCTTGACCCCCAAAGGAAAGAAAAGAAAATAAAACTATTTACACGGGAAAGCTCCCAACAAGTAAAAAAGAACAAGAAATCTTTTGGGGTTTTCATTTTAATTACTACTACAAGCATGGAAATTAAACTAACTAGTTTTTTTGGTTTTTCTTAAGGTTTATCAAACACACAAAAAGAAAAACTGGAAAAAGAAAATTAAACTAACATGGATAATACAATGAAAGAGTATGAGCACCGACGACTAGTGTGTGAACATGAATGTAAAGTCGATGAGAAATACGTACTCCCCCAAGCTTAGGCTTTTGGCCTAAGTTGGTCTAGTACCAAGGACCGCCTGGCTGATATCCGTAAGTGAAACTGGGGTTGTACTACGATGCAGCGGCAACCGCCTCCTAAGCTGCGGCGTGTTGGCGAGCTGCCTCCGCTCTCCCCTCGTGTTCAACTGCCTCCTCCCTGGTGACAACATATCTTCCTTTTGCCTGATAATCAAAAAGGTGGGGAGCAGGAAGAGTAACATGGACGACGTTGCGTCTGTCATAGATTAGTCGATATTGGAGGAATTGTTCATTCCTCCTTAGAAATTGATGATTGACCATAGCTTCATAATCCAAATAAACAGGAGGTATCAACATATCTGTAGGACCTTGAAGTATGTCTAGAGGGGGGGTGATTAGACTACTTGACCAATAAAAACTTAACCTTTTCCCAATTTTAGAGTTTGGCAGATTTTCGCTACTTTAGGACAAGTCAAGCAATCATCACACAATTCAAGCAAGCATGCAAAGAGTATATAGGCAGCGGAAATTAAAGCATGCAACTTGCAAGAAAGTAAAGGGAAGGGTTTGGAGAATTCAAACGCAATTGGAGACATGGATGTTTTTGGCATGGTTCTGATAGGTGGTGCTATCGTACATCCACGTTGATGGAGACTTCAACCCACGAAGGGTAACGACTGCGCGAGTCCACGGAGGGCTCCACCCACAAAGGGTCCATGAAGAAGCAACCTTGTCTATCCCACCATGGTCGTCGCCCACGAAGGACTTGCCTCACTAGCGGTAGATCTTCACGAAGTAGGCGATCTCCTTGCCCTTACAAACTCCTTGGTTCAACTCCACAATCTTGTCGGAGGCTCCCAAGTGACACCTAGCCAATCTAGGAGACACCACTCTCCAAGAAGTAACAAATGGTGCGTTGATGATGAACTCCTTGCTCTTGTGCTTCAAATGATAGTCTCCCCAACACTCAACTCTCTCTCAATGGGTTTGGATCTGGTGAAAAGAAGATTTGAGTGGAAAGCAACTTGGGGAAGGCTAGAGATTAAGATTCATATGGTAGGAATGGAATATCTTGGTCTCAACACATGAGTAGGTGGTTCTCTCTCAGAAATGGTAAGTTGGAAGTGTAGGTTCGTTCTGATGGCTCTCTCCACGAATGAAGAGGAGGTGGAGGGGTATATATAGCCTCCACACAAAATCTAACCGTTACACACAATTTACCAAACTCGGTGGGACCGAATTGTTAAACTCGGTCGAACCGATTTAGTAAACCTAGTGACCGTTAGTGAATTTCGGTGGGACCGACATGCATCTCGATGAGACCGATTCGGTTAGGGTTAGGGCATAACGTAATCCCGGTAAGACTGATTACACAAACTCGGTGATACCGATTTGGTAATAAGCTTTCCAGAGAGTTGGTCAGGTAAACTCGGTGGGACCGATTTGGTCTTTTCGGTGAGACCGAAATGTTACAAAAAGGAAACAGAGAGTTTACATTGCAATCTCGGTGGGACCGATCGCTCACTTCGGTTAGACCGAAACGTTACGAAGGGAAACAGAGAGATTGCAACCCCATCTTGGTGAGACCGAGATCCCTATCGGTAAGACCGATTTGCTTAGGGTTTGTGGCAGTGGCTATGACTTGTGGAATCGGTGGCGCCGGATAGGAAGTTTCGGTGTGACCGATTTTGGCTTTGGGTTTAGGTCATTTGTGGATGTGGGAAAGTAGTTGAGGGTTTTGGATCATATCACTAAGCACATGAAGCAAGAGGCTCATTAAGCAACACCTCATCCCTCCTTGATAGTATTGGCTTTTCCTATAGACTCAATGTGATCTTGGATCACTAAAATGTAAAATGAAGAGTCTTGAGCTTTTGAGCTTGAGCCAATCCTGTGTCCTTAGTATTTTGAGGGATCCACTTTCATCATCCATGCCATGCCATTCATTGAGCTTTCCTGAAATAATAGTCTTGGAATAGCATTAGCTCAATGAGCTATATGTTGTTATTAATTACCAAAACCACCTAGGGATAGTTGCACTTTCAATCTCCCCCTTTTTGGTAATTGATGACAACATATAGATCAAAGCTTCGACAAATGATAATAAGATTGAATAACATCGTCGCCTTGAGAAGTATGTGATAAGCAAGAGCTCCCCCTAAATTTGTGCATAGTTTAAGATTTGCTTTGGACTGCAAATGCACAATAAAATTGGCTCATGGGTTACTCTTCCATGTCACATACATCTTGGTGGAGCGCTCAAAATAATAAACAATGAATACATGCACTCATCACCAAGCATAGTGAGTGATCACATAGGATAGATAGGATAATATCAAACATGCATAAGTGTAGCTTATGATCAAACACATGATCATCAATGTCTCACAGGCATAGTATCTCAACCAAAAGCAAACAAAGTTTGAAAAACCACCAAATAAAGCAAGAGAGAACAAAAGCAACACTCTCTCTCGAAGCCTATGATCTATACATTTTTCTCCCCCTTTGGCAACAAGTTACCAAAAAGTTCATAGAAAATGCATAGTGCTAGATCGTCTCTCAGGCTTAATCTTCTGGTGGTGGTGTAGAGATGGCTCCTTGGACGAAGGCTTCAATTGAAGTAGAGGGTGCTGGAGGAGTTGGTGCTGGAGCTGGTTGCACTGGAACTGTTGGGGCAGTAGCTGGTGCTGAAGTTGTAGCTCTAGTGTCTGTCACTGGCACTGCAACTGACCTCTGGGCTCTGGGCACTCTGGCAAACACATTGGTGGTTGTCTTGCCCTTCCTCTCCTGCATGTCATCCTGCAGCTGCTCTACAACTAACTGAATCTCAGTTACCTTGACATCTAGATCATAGAACTTTTGTTCCATGATTCTCTCCAGGCTCTCCTGGTTTTGAGTTAGGGTGGCCAACCCCTTCTCAATCCTCAGAGTTGATGCTATCAAGTAACCAAGCTGCTCTTGTTTGGTCTTCAAGAAATACTCATATGCCTCCTCTTGAGTTGGCATCTTGGCAGCCTTCTCCTTCTTTGCCTTCTCCTTCTTCTCCTGAGCTTGGACTGATTGTGGATCATCTTCATTCATGACAACCTCATTGTCCTCAAAGTCTGGATAAATTGGAAAATGTTCCTTATCCAACTGATATTTCCCTATGCCCATCTTGGAGTTGATCAATTCTTGAATCTGAGGTGCATATCCACAGCTCCTCTTCTGATCTGCTGCAGTCCTCTTGATTGTTTCAATGATGAGGCTCATAACTTTGAACTTCTGGGGCACATCAAAAACATGCAGCATGTTGATGGCATGTCCTCTGATCATGTTATGGTCACCTGACTTGGGCAACAAAGTGTGCCTCCGAATCCAATTTATGGTTGCCAATCCTGACAGCAGAAAGTGAACTGATCCAAACTTGTGAGTCTCTACAGCCTTGTCAGGGATTTCCTTGTACATGTGAGCCATTGAATTATGACCCAACTTCTTCTTTGCATATATGTCCAAGTCATCCTCTTCTTCCTTGGGGGCATTGATCAGACTTGCCCATTCTTCAACAGTGGACTGGTACCTTGTACCTTCAGACATCCAAACAATTCTATCATCTGGGTAAAAATGTGCTGTGGAGTAGAACTGCATGATAAGCTCATCATTCCAGTTGGTACACTTCTGTCCAACAAAATCTACTACTCCACAAGCAATAAAGCTCTCCTCCACTCTAGGGTAGTGCTGCTCATTCTCTCTGATGAATTTCCAGTCAACACACCTCATATCACAGACAATGGGTTTCTTGTCCAACAGAATGGTCTCATAAATGTCCTGCTATTCCTTTGTGTGAAACCTATAGTCAACAGCAGTTCTTCTTCTTGAAGCATATGGGTCTTCCATCCTCTACAACCTCAGCCTTGAATCCTTCCTGTTTCTCATGTCCTCAGCCACAGGATGGGCATCATTGTGGTCTGGTATCTTGGGCTTGAGCTTTCTAAGGACCTGTCCTTCTTCATCTTCATCTTCTGCAACATTGGGCACTGGGGCCTTGTTCTTTTCAGCAGCTGGAATACTCCTAGTATTCCTCTTTGGAGCTTGCTTGGCCTTGGAGGCAGCTTTGGGTGCATCTTTGGGCTTGGATGCTGCAGCCCCTGACCTGATTGCATCTCCCATAAGCTTAGCTGCCTTAAGAGCTGGTGCAACATCCTCTTCTTCTTCAGAATCTCTTCTCATTGAGGGCTTTCCAAGGACCTTGGCAGTTGTGGTTCTAGCTCTCTTCTTTTTCTTGTCCTGGTCACCATCATCCTCTGATTCAATTGTGAACTTCATGGTTGCATCAATGGGGACTTTCTGAGGTTTTGATGGTGCTTCTTTCCTTGCAGGTGCCTCTTTGGGTTGTGTCTGAGCTGGCACTTGAGTGGACTTCCTGGCCTTTGGCATTGGAGTTCTCTTGGCAGGAACTTTCTTCTTCAGGCCTGGCTTTGTGCTTTGTGCAGAGCCATACTCTTTCTTGAGCACCACTTTCTTGGAAGTGGCCTCATCTTCCTCAACTTTGTAATCCTCATCCTCTAAGTCTGAGGTTCTCTTCCTCCTTTGCCTAGTAGCAGCCTTAGGCAAGTTGCTAGGAGTACTTCTGCTCCCATCATCTGAAGTTAAGGGACTACTACCCTCACTCAAGTCCATCTGCTCTTCAGACCTGTTCTGGCTGTCACTCTGATCAGACATACTGCAAAAGCTGACTGCTGACCCTGTGAAGAGTTATAGATGAGATAGAAAAGATGAGCATCACAAAATGCAGAGATTTTTGCAAAAAGAATGATTCAAAATTTCAGTTTTAGTTTTCCACGGAAAGCATTTCGGATCAACCGATTTTCAAACTCGGTGATATCGAAGCAGTTTTGGAACCTAAACTGATGATCTTGGTTGGACCGAGTTTCAGTTCGATGGTACCGAGACTTCTAGGGTTTCACAGAATCCTCAAATCGGTTGCACCGATTAGTAATTCTCGGTCGGACCAAGAGTCACTAGTGCAATGGCATACGCCAAATCAGCGAGACCGAGTTTTTTAACTCGGTGGGTCCGAGATGGTTTCGGCGGAAACCTAACCCTAAAAATTTGAATCGCATCTAATCTATGGACTATTTTGACTGGATAGAAGAATCCCAATCGTGGCAAGAAACAATATGAAAACAATGTGCTAGGAATTAGACGTGGATAGCACAAAGATCAAGTCCATACCCTAACTTGGCAGTGGACTTGCTACGGCGGCAACGGCGGGGACGAATTCCGTTGACGGCGACGAAGACTAGCGACAGGAGGTTGCTGGCGGCGAGGAGACGATCCGGAGACCACAATGGCAGAGCGAGCTGTTGCGCGGGCGAAGGTTTTCGGAGAAATTTCCAAACTTTTTCCCGTGGCTATATATAGCCCGACCCTGTCGGTGTGACCGAGTGGAACAACTCGGTGGCACCGAGATGCCTAACTGTGTTCAGTTACAGCAAATTGGTGAGATCGAAAAGTTCAAATCGGTTGCACCGAGATTGAAAACTCAGATCAACTTGGTGATCTCGGTAGGACCGAAATGGAAGAATCGGTCAGACCAAGAATCACAAAGAGGTTTTGGAAGTTTAAGTCTATGACGAATCGGGGACTCCGAGTGGTCCTCACACAGAGTGGTTCGAATCTGACTTGATCAAATTTTGTGATGTAGCATGAATAGAGTTTGAGATGAGAAAAGCATAGATAGCTAAAGAAGGTTCTTAGGCATTCTTGTCCATCCACTTGGCAAAAAGAAAAGAAACCAAACAATCAAAACAACAAGTGGATGTCCTTGAATGAGTAAAATATGCACCAACATGCTCACACAATAAGATAGCAAATGAAATATGTGGCAAAGCATGCACAACCAATTCTAGTATCTATCAAGAAATTGGCGATGACTAGGTCATCTATATATGAGTATATTGACTTAGGAGTCAAATGAGAACATTTGATCATAGGTCATACTCATCGTTTAAGCTCAAGTGGGGTTACCACTTTTACATAATGCATTAATGTGTTCGCACCATTAGAGTTGCTTTGACTCAATTCTTAGAGTTAAGCTCCCCCTAGATGTGAGATCCCCCCTTAGAGGGATGAACTAACCTTGGGTTTTGTCGATGATGACTTCATGTAGGTGTTGAAGATGTAGATGCTCAATGTTGATGTAGATCATTTGGAGCAATCCTTTGGAGTGTGTTGCACTTTCAACTTACCTACATGGGTTAGTCCCACAAGGAACAAACAAGAATATCCATAGACATAGAGTGATGCACACACAAGATGATGTCCATGAATTCATTAGGTTACCTTGTCCCTTGTCTTACCAACATGAGGGTTTGTGACTCCTTGAACTAGTGCAAGATGTGGAAGTTGATTGCACTTGTTCTTGCCAAAATGATATGAGTGAAGAATGTTGGCGGAGTCACCCTCAGGAACTCTCTAGTTCTTCTTCTTCGGGATCCACATCATCTTGATGGGAATCCTTGGAGTTGTAGTTGTACTAGATGAAGTAGAACTTGACGTAGTCTCGGGGACCCACTTGAACGAGGCTTTGGGTGCTTCTTCAAATGCATCAATCTCTTCTTGAAGCTTGTCCTTGCCTTTGTTCTTGTGGTCTTGTGGTGGAAGATCATCTTGAGCTTGTGTTCCCTTGAAGGAAGTAGGATCATACTTCTCTTGTTGAGGAACAAACTTTGTCTTGGGGTATTGATCTTCTTCCCACTCAACTCCATTGGCATTGAACTTTCGTTCAAAACCAACACCTTGATTCTTCCGGTGCCTTCCTTGCTTGCGTACAATTTCCTCGAATTGCTTACTCCCGGCAAGGCTCTTGTAAACACCTTTCTCTATAATTCCCTTCAATAAGCTATTTTCTTGCTCAAGTGTAACTTGGTAAGAGAATCATTAGTGGAATCAAGAGAACTACTAGAAGCAACAATATTGGATTTGACATTATTATTGTTACTACTAGAGGAAGTATCTTTCTTGTACTTGTTACTAGACTTGACTTGAGGCATGTAAGTAGATAAGAGTAAATGCTTGGCAATGTAAGAAGAACTTTTCTTGCGGAGATCATCATTGATTGCTTTTAAGAACTCATGCTCTTTCTCAAGATTGAGCTTTTCAAAGCGTAACTTCTCATGAGCCCTTAAAAGTTCTCGATGATCTTCGTAGATAGTTTCATGAGCTAACTTAAGAGAGTTTAATTCTTTAGTTAGAAGCTCAATCTTCTCCTTATCATTATCATTCGTTTTATCTTGTTTAGCATAATTAATTGATGTTTCATCATAGTATTCATTACTAGAGTTGTCAACAAATAAATCATCATCCACAAGCAAGTCATCTTCATCACTATTGAAATCAACATACTCGGGGTGTGTTACCTTTGGACCTTTGGCCATGAAGCATCTTCCAACACCTTCATCTGGTGAATCAAATATGTCGTAGGAGTTGGTTAACACAAGTGCTAGACCGGCAACACCTTCATCTTGAGTATATTCAGAGTCGGAGTGATAGCTTCTCTCGGAGTGATTGTCGGAGTCGGAGCCGGATACCCATTCACCAACATGAGCTTGATGTCTTCGTTTTGTGTAGCTCCTTGATGACTTGTCCTTCCTTTCCGAATCCTTGCTTCTCCGTGAGGGTCTTCGTTCATAACGATCATCTCTACTCCTCCTCTCTCTTGGTGGTGATTCTTCTCTTCTGCTCCTTCTTCTTGGAGAATCTTCTCTTCTTTTGTAGGGTGCCGTACACTCATTGGAGTAGTGTTCGGGTCTCCCACAATTGTAGCAATTGCGCTCTCGACTAGAAGATCTCTTGTCATTGTAAGATCTTGATTTGGAGCTTCTTTCTTTGCTTCTACTCTTGTAGAATTTGTTGAAGTTCTTCACCATTAAGCTCAGTTCTTCATTGAAGGTTGGTTTCTCACTTGATGATGTGGGGGCTTCACTTGAGGCTTTGTAAGCACCACTTGACTTGTTGTGAAGTTCCTCCTTATCCTTGAGTGACATCTCATGAGCAACAATCCTTCGAATGACTTCCGTTGGCTTGAGATCTTTGTAGTTTGGCATCATTTGAATCAATGTGCACATGGTATCATACTTTCCATCCAATGCTCTTAAGATCTTCTTGATGATGAATTTGTCGGTCATCTCTTCACTCCCTAAGCCGGCAATCTCATTTGTGATAAGAGCAAGCCTAGAGTACATTTCAGCGACACCTTCACCATCCTTCATTTTGAACTTGTCAAGCTGACTTTGGAACACATCCAACTTGGATTCCTTGACGGACTCGGTACCTTCATGCATATCAGTCAAAGTATCCCAAATTTCCTTTGCATTCTCAAGACGGCTGATTTTGTTGAATTCTTCGGGGCACAATCCGTTGAAGATGATGTCACAAGCTTGAGCGTTGTATTGCAGCATCTTCAGTTCTTCCGCATTAGCTTCACGGTTCGGTTCTCTCCCATCGAAAAATTCACCTTGCAAGCCAATACAAATAATTGCCCAAACGGCAGGGTTATGTCCAAGAATATGCATTTTCATCTTATGCTTCCAACTAGCAAAATTAGTACCATCAAAGTAAGGACCTCTACGGTGATAATTTCCCTCGCTAGACGCCATACTCTCCTAGGTTGTGAAACCAAGGCTATGACCACTAAAAGCTATGGAAATCAAAGCAAATGGAGACCAAAGCTATGATACCACTTGTAGGACCTTGAAGTATGTCTAGAGGGGGGGTGATTAGACTACTTGACCAATAAAAACTTAACCTTTTCCCAATTTTAGAGTTTCGCAGATTTTAGCTACTTTAGGACAAGTCAAGCAATCATCACACAATTCAAGCAAGCATGCAAAGAGTATATAGGCAGCGGAAATTAAAGCATGTAACTTGCAAGAAAGTAAAGGGAAGGGTTTGGAGAATTCAAACGCAATTGGAGACACGGATGTTTTTGGCGTGGTTCCGATAGGTGGTGCTATCGTACATCCACATTGATGGAGACTTCAACCCACGAAGGGTAACGGCTGTGCGAGTCCACGGAAGGCTCCACCCACAAAGGGTCCACGAACAAGCAACCTTGTCTATCCCACCATGGCCGTCGCCCACGAAGGACTTGCCTCACTAGCGGTAGATCTTCACGAAGTAGGCGATCTCCTTGCCCTGCCAAACTCCTTGGTTCAACTCCACAATCTTGTCGAAGGCTCCCAAGTGACACCTAGCCAATCTAGGAGACACCACTCTCCAAGAAGTAACAAATGGTGCGTTGATGATGAACTCCTTGCTCTTGTGCTTCAAATGATAGTCTCCCCAACACTCAACTCTCTCTCAGTGGGTTTGGATCTGGTGGAAAGACGATTTGAGTGGAAAGCAACTTGGGGAAGGCTAGAGATCAAGATTCATATGGTAGGAATGGAATATCTTGGTCTCAACACATGAGTAGGTGGTTCTCTCTCAGAAATGGTAAGTTGGAAGTGTAGGTTCGTTCTGATGGCTCTCTCCACGAATGAAGAGGAGGTGGATGGGTATATATAGCCTCCACACAAAATCTAACCGTTACACACAATTTACCAAACTCGGTGGGACCGAATTGTTAAACTCGATCGAACCGATTTAGTAAACCTAGTGATCGTTAGTGAATTTCGGTGGGACCGACATGCATCTCGGTGAGACCAATTCGGTTAGGGTTAGGGCATAACGTAATCTCGGTAAGACCGATTACACAAACTCGGTGATACCGATTTGGTAATAAGCTTTCCAGAGAGTTGGTCAGGTAAACTCGGTGGGACCGATTTGGTCTTTTCGGTGAGACCGAAATGTTACAAAAAGGAAATAGAGAGTTTACATTGCAATCTCGGTGGGACCGATCGCTCACTTCGGTTAGACCAAAACGTTACGAAGGGAAACAGAGAGATTGCAACCCCATCTCGGTGAGACCGAGATCCCTATCGGTAAGACCGATTTGCTTAGGGTTTGTGGCAATGGCTATGACTTGTGGAATCGGTGGCGCCGGATAGGAAGTTTCGGTGTGACCGATTTTGGCTTTGGGTTTAGGTCATTTGTGGATGTGGGAAAGTAGTTGAGGGTTTTGGAGCATATCACTAAGCACATGAAGCAAGAGGCTCATTAAGCAACACCTCATCCCTCCTTGATAGTATTGGCTTTTCCTATAGACTCGATGTGATCTTGGATCACTAAAATGTAAAATGAAGAGTCTTGAGCTTTTGAGCTTGAGCCAATCCTTTGTCCTTAGTATTTTGAGGGATCCACTTTCATCATCCATGCCATGCCATTCATTGAGCTTTCCTGAAATAATAGTCTTGGAATAGCATTAGCTCAATGAGCTATATGTTGTTATTAATCCTGGGCCCTTTCTTCACTAAGGAACCACCTTGGTACATTCTTCTAAGCATAATTCTTTTTCTGAAATTTTAGTAACTTCAAAATAAAAGTGAATAAAACTAAACAAGATTGGTAGCAACTACTCCTACAAGTGCCTAGAGCCTATATCATGCATTAGAATTGCTTGGGACCTCATAAATTTAACATGCAAGCTCAAGAACATGGTCACCTATGCAGCCAAAATTTGCAATGAATAAAGCACTAGAACAAAAACTAATTGGACCAATGGAGGAGTCACATACCAAGCAACAATCTCCCAAAGCAGTTTTGTGAATGGAGCTTTGAGCAAGGAGATCGAAAATCGCTGCAAAATGAGCTAGAACTCGTGCTTGAGCTGGATGGGGATTTTTTTGGGTAGAAGATGAAGTGTGTGGGTGCTGGCATAAGTGGAGGGGGCCACCAGGGGCCCACGAGACAGGGGGCGCGCCCAGGTGGGGTGGGCGCCCTCCACTCTCGTGGCCTGGTGCTTGCCCCTCCTGCAGTGTTTTCAGTGCCTAAAATCCTCAAATATTCCATAAAAAATCATACTAAATTTGCAGGGCATTTGGAGCACTTTTATTTTCGGGATATTTTTAATGCACGGATAATTCAGAAAACAGACAGATAATACTATTTTTGCTTTATTTATTCTAAATAACAGAAAGTAAAAAGTAGTTACAGAAGGTTGTGCCTTCTAGTTTCATCCATCTCATGATCATCAAAATGAATCCACTAACAAGGTTGATCAAGTCTTGTTAACAAACTCATTCCGAATAACACGGAACCGGAGAAATTTCAAATAACACTAAGTTACCTCAACGGGGATATGAAAATCCCCAACAATAAGAACATCATACTTTTTCTTGATAGTAGGGAGAGGAAATTCAAAACCTCCAATAGTAATAGTTGGAACTTGTCCAATAGAATTGATGCTATGAACTTGAGATTGTTTCCTCGGAAAGTGTACCGTATGCTCATTACCATTAACATGAAAAGTGACATTGCCTTTTTTGCAATCAATAACAGCCCCTGCAGTATTAAGAAAAGGTCTACCATGGATAATAGACATACTATCGTCCTCGGGAATATCAAGAATAACAAAGTCCGTTAAGATAGTGACATTTGCAACCAACAGGCACATCCTCACAAATACCGACAGGTATAGCAGTTGATTTATCGGCCATTTGCAAAAAAAATCAGTAGCTGTCAACTTATTTAATTCAAGTCTACGATATAAAGAGAGAGGCATAACACTAACACCGGCTCCAAGATCACATAAAGCACTTCTAACATAATTTATTTTAATGGAGCATGGTATAGTTGGTACACCCGGATCTCCAAGTTTCTTGGGTATTCCACCCTTCAAAGTGTAATTAGCAAGCATGGTGGAAATTTCAGCTTCCGGTATCTTTCTTTTATTTGTGATGATATCCTTCATATACTTAGCATAAGGATTTACTTTGAGCATATCAGTTAAGCGCATACGTAAGAAAATAGGTCTAATCATTTTAGCAAAGCGCTCAAAATCCTCATCATCCTTTGTCTTGGATGGTTTAGGAGGAAAGGGCATGGGTTTCTGAACCCATGGTTCGCTTTCTCTACCGTGCTTCCTAGCAACAAAATCTCTCTTATCATAACATTGATTCTTTGATTGTGGGTTATCAAGATCAACAGCAGGTTCAATCTCTACTTCATTGTTTTTGCTAGGTTGAGCATCAACATGAACATTATCATTAACATTATCACTAGGTTCATGTTCATCACCTGATTGTGTTTCAGCATCAGAGATAGAAATATCATTGGGATTCTCAGGTGTGTCTACGGTAGGTTCACTAGAAGCATGCAAAGTCCTATCATTTTTCTTTTTCTTCTTCTCAGAAGAACTAGGTGCCTCTAAATTATTTCTCTGAGAATCTAGCTCGATTCTCTTAGGGTGGCCTTCAGGATACAAAGGTTCCTGAGTCATTCTACCAGTTCTAGTAGCCACTCTAACAGCAAAGTCATTTTTATTATTTAATTCATCAAGCAAATAATTTTGAGCTTTGAGTACTTGCTCAGCTTGAGTAGCAACCATAGAAGTATATTTGCTAATGAGTTTGAGTTCTCCTTTAACTCTAGCCATATTATCGCTCACACGTCCTACCTCGAAAGCATTATTCTTTAACTCTCTACCAACATAAGCATTAAAACTTTCTTGTCTAGACATAAAGTCATCAAATTCATCTAAGAATGGGCTATGAAATTTAGTAGAGGGGATTTCAACTTTATCATATCTATAGAGAGAATTTACCTTTACTACCTGTTTTGGGTTATCAAGACAATGTGGTTCTTCAACAGGCGGTATATTAAGACCATGTATTTCTTCAATAGGAGGTAAATTCTTAACATCTTCAGCTTTAATACCTTTTTCTTTCATTCATTTCTTTGCCTCTTGCATATCTTCAGGACTGAGAAATAAAACACCTCTCTTCTTCGTAGTGGGTTTAGGAATAGGCTCAGGAATTGGCTCAATTGGTTCAAGAATTGCCTCAAGAATTGGCTCAGGAAGAGTCCAATTATTTTCATTAGTGAACATATTATTCAATAGTAATTCAGCTTCGTCGACTATTCTTTCCCTGAAAACACAACCAGCACAACTATCCAAGTGGTCCTTGGAAGCATCAGTTAGTCCATTATAAAAGATATCAAGTATTTCATTTTTCTTAAGAGGATGGTTAGGCAAAGCATTAAGTAATCGGAGAAGCCTCCCCCAAGCTTGTTCTACACATAAAACAACATCATGGCAGTTCTGCTGAAAACAGCGTCAGTCCGGGTTAGTTTCATTCAAATCATGCAAGTTAGAGTCCAAAACAAGGGAAAAAGTGTTTGGAAAAGTAGATACGTTGGAGACGTATCAGCCTTCAGGATACAAAGGTTCCTGAGTCATTCTACTAGTTCTAGTAGCCACTCTAATAGCAAAATCATGTTTATTATTTAATTCATCAAGCAAATCACTTTGAGCTTCAAGTACTTGCTCTGCTTGAGTGGTAACCATAGAAGCATATTTGCTAATGAGTTTAAGTTCACCTTTAACTCTAGCCATATAATCACTAAAGCGTCCTATCATGAAAGCATTACTCTTTAATTCTCTACCAACATAAGCATTAAAACTTTCTTGTCTAGCCATAAAGTCATCAAATTCATCTAAACATTGGCTATGAAATTTAGTAGACGGGATTTCAACTTTATCATATCTATAGAGAGAATTTACCTTTACTACCCGTGTCGGGTTATCAAGGCAATGTGTTTCTTCAACAGGCGGTATATTAAGACCATGTATTTCTTCAATAGGAGGTAAATTCTTAACACCTTCAGCTTTAATACCTTTTTCTTTCATTGATTTCTTTCCCTCTTGCATATCTTCAGGACTGAGAAATAGAACATCTTCTTCGGAGTTGGTTTAGGAATAGGCTCAGGAGTTGGCTCAATTGGCTCAGGAATTGGCTCAGGAAGAGTCCAATTATTTTCATTACTCAACATATTATTCAATAACAATTCAGCTTGGTCGACTGTTCTTTCCCTGAAAACACAACCAACACAACTATCCAAGTGGTCCTTGGAAGCATCAGTTAGTCCATTATAAAAGATATCAAGTATTTCATTTTTCTTAAGAGGATGGTTAGGCAAAGCATTAAGTAATCGGAGAAGCCTCCCCCAAGCTTGTGGGAGACTCTCTTCTTCGATTTGCACAAAATTATATATTTCCCGCAAGGCAGCTTGTTTCTTATGAGTAGGGAAGTATTTAGCAGAGAAGTAATAAATCATATCCTGGGGACTACGCACACAACCAGGAGCAAGAGAATCATACCAAGTCTTAGCATCACCCTTTAATGAGAACGGAAATATCTTAAGGATATAAAAATAATGAGATTTATCATCATGAGTAAACAGGGTAGCTATATCATTCAACTTGGTAAGATGTGCCACAACAGTTTCAGATTCAAGGCCATAAAAAGGATCAGATTCAACCAAAGTAATAATCTCAGGATCAACAGAGAATTCATAATCCTTATCAGTAACCCAGATAGCTGAAGTAGAAAAAGCAGGGTCAGGTTTCATTCTAGCATTAAGAGACTATTGCTTCCATTTAGCTAATAATTTCTTAAGATCATATCTATCATTGCAAGCAAAGATAGCTCTAGCAGCTTCTTCATTCATAACATAACCCTCAGGAACAACAGGCAATTCATAATCATTGGGAGAATTTTCATTATCACTATCATCAATAATAGCGTCTTCAATAATTTCATTCCCCCTAACTCTAGCAAGTTGTTCATCAAGAAATTCACCTAATGGCAAAGTAGTATCACGCACAGAAGTAGTTTCATCATGCATAGTAGAAGTGGCATCATCAATAACATGTGACATATCAGAATTCATAGCAGTAGCAGGTTTAGGTGTCGCAAAGCTTACTAGTAACGGAAGGAGAATCTAGTGCAGAGCTAGATGGCAGTTCCTTACCTCCCCTCGTAGTTGAGGGCAAAATCTTGGTTCTATTGTCTTTCAAGTTCTTCATAGTGATCAATAGATATAAATCCCAAGTGACTCAGAGAATAGAGCTATGCTCCCCGGCAACGGCGCCAGAAATTAGTCTTGATAACCCACAAGTGTAGGGGATCGCAACAGCTTTCGAGGGTAAAGTATTCAACCCAAATTTATTGATTCGACACAAGGGGAGCCAAAGAATATTCTTGAGTATTAGCAGTTGAGTTGTCAATTCAACCACACCTGGATAACTTAGTATCTGCAGCAAAGTATTTAGTAGCAAAGTAGTATGATAATAAAGGTAGCGGTGGCAAAAGTAAAGATAATAGTTTTGGGGTTTTGTAGTAGTTGTAACAGCAGCAACGGAAAAGTAAATGAGCGAAGAACAATATGTGAAAAGCTCATAGGCAATGTATCACTGATGGATAATTATGCCGGATGCAATTCCTCATGTAATAGTTATAACATAGGGTGACACAGAACTAGCTCCAGTTCATCAATATAATGTAGGCATGTATTCCGTAAATAGTCATACGTGCTTATGGAAAAGAACTTGCATGACATCTTTTGTCCTACCCTCCCGTGGCAGCGGGGTCCTAGCGGAAACTAAGGGATATTAAGGCCTCCTTTTAATAGAGAACCGGAACAAAGCATTAGCACATAGTGAATACATGAACTCCTCAAACTACGGTCATCACCGAGAAGTATACCGATTATTGTCACTTCGGGGTTGTCGGATCATAACACATAATAGGTGACTATAGACTTGCAAGATAGGATCAAGAACACACATATATTCATGAAAACATAATAGGTTTAGATATGAAATCATGGCACTTGGGCCATAGTGACAAGCATTAAGCATAGCAAAGTCATAGCAACATCAATCTCAGAACATAGTGGATACTAGGGATCAAACCCTAACAAAACTAACTTGATTACATGGTAAATCTCATCCAACCCATCACCGTCCAGCAAGCCTACGATGGAATTACTCACGCACGGCGGTGATCATCATGAAATTGGTGATGGAGGATGGTTGATGACGACGACGACAACGAATCTCCCTCTCCGGAGCCCCGAACGGACTCCAGATCAGCCCTCTAGAGAGAGATTAGGGCTTGGCGGCGGCTCCGTGTCGTAAAACGCAAAGAAACTTTCTCTCTGATTTTTTTCTCCCCGAACGTAAATATATGGAGTTGTAGTTGAGGTCGGTGGAGGTCCAGGGGGCCCACGAGATAGGGGGTGTGCCCAGGGGGAGGGGGCACGCCCCGTGTCTCGTGGACAGGGTGTGGGCCCCCTGGTCTTGATTCTTTCGCCAGTATTTTTTATATTTTCCAAAAGTGCCTCCATGAATTTTCAGGACATTTCGAGAACTTTTCTTTTCTACACATAAAACAACATCATGGCAGTTCTGCTGAAAACAGCGTCAGTCCGGGTTAGTTTCATTCAAATCATGCAAGTTAGAGTCCAAAACAAGGGAAAAAGTGTTTGGAAAAGTAGATACGTTGGAGACGTATCAGCCTTCAGGATACAAAGGTTCCTGAGTCATTCTACTAGTTCTAGTAGCCACTCTAATAGCAAAATCATGTTTATTATTTAATTCATCAAGCAAATCACTTTGAGCTTCAAGTACTTGCTCTGCTTGAGTGGTAACCATAGAAGCATATTTGCTAATGAGTTTAAGTTCACCTTTAACTCTAGCCATATAATCACTAAAGCGTCCTATCATGAAAGCATTACTCTTTAATTCTCTACCAACATAAGCATTAAAACTTTCTTGTCTAGCCATAAAGTCATCAAATTCATCTAAACATTGGCTATGAAATTTAGTAGACGGGATTTCAACTTTATCATATCTATAGAGAGAATTTACCTTTACTACCCGTGTCGGGTTATCAAGGCAATGTGTTTCTTCAACAGGCGGTATATTAAGACCATGTATTTCTTCAATAGGAGGTAAATTCTTAACACCTTCAGCTTTAATACCTTTTTCTTTCATTGATTTCTTTCCCTCTTGCATATCTTCAGGACTGAGAAATAGAACCTCTTCTTCGGAGTTGGTTTAGGAATAGGCTCAGGAGTTGGCTCAATTGGCTCAGGAATTGGCTCAGGAAGAGTCCAATTATTTTCATTACTCAACATATTATTCAATAACAATTCAGCTTGGTCGACTGTTCTTTCCCTGAAAACACAACCAGCACAACTATCCAAGTGGTCCTTGGAAGCATCAGTTAGTCCATTATAAAAGATATCAAGTATTTCATTTTTCTTAAGAGGATGGTTAGGCAAAGCATTAAGTAATCGGAGAAGCCTCCCCCAAGCTTGTGGGAGACTCTCTTCTTCGATTTGCACAAAATTATATATTTCCCGCAAGGCAGCTTGTTTCTTATGAGCAGGGAAGTATTTAGCAGAGAAGTAATAAATCATATCCTGGGGACTACGCACACAACCAGGAGCAAGAGAATCATACCAAGTCTTAGCATCACCCTTTAATGAGAACGGAAATATCTTAAGGATATAAAAATAATGAGATTTATCATCATGAGTAAACAGGGTAGCTATATCATTCAACTTGGTAAGATGTGCCACAACAGTTTCAGATTCAAGGCCATAAAAAGGATCAGATTCAACCAAAGTAATAATCTCAGGATCAACAGAGAATTCATAATCCTTATCAGTAACCCAGATAGCTGAAGTAGAAAAAGCAGGGTCAGGTTTCATTCTAGCATTAAGAGACTATTGCTTCCATTTAGCTAATAATTTCTTAAGATCATATCTATCATTGCAAGCAAAGATAGCTCTAGCAGCTTCTTCATTCATAACATAACCCTCAGGAACAACAGGCAATTCATAATCATTGGGAGAATTTTCATTATCACTATCATCAATAATAGCGTCTTCAATAATTTCATTCCCCCTAACTCTAGCAAGTTGTTCATCAAGAAATTCACCTAATGGCAAAGTAGTATCACGCACAGAAGTAGTTTCATCATGCATAGTAGAAGTGGCATCATCAATAACATGTGACATATCAGAATTCATAGCAGTAGCAGGTTTAGGTGTCGCAAAGCTTACTAGTAACGGAAGGAGAATCTAGTGCAGAGCTAGATGGCAGTTCCTTACCTCCCCTCGTAGTTGAGGGCAAAATCTTGGTTCTATTGTCTTTCAAGTTCTTCATAGTGATCAATAGATATAAATCCCAAGTGACTCAGAGAATAGAGCTATGCTCCCCGGCAACGGCGCCAGAAATTAGTCTTGATAACCCACAAGTGTAGGGGATCGCAACAGCTTTCGAGGGTAAAGTATTCAACCCAAATTTATTGATTCGACACAAGGGGAGCCAAAGAATATTCTTGAGTATTAGCAGTTGAGTTGTCAATTCAACCACACCTGGATAACTTAGTATCTGCAGCAAAGTATTTAGTAGCAAAGTAGTATGATAATAAAGGTAGCGGTGGCAAAAGTAAAGATAATAGTTTTGGGGTTTTGTAGTAGTTGTAACAGCAGCAACGGAAAAGTAAATGAGCGAAGAACAATATGTGAAAAGCTCATAGGCAATGTATCACTGATGGATAATTATGCCGGATGCAATTCCTCATGTAATAGTTATAACATAGGGTGACACAGAACTAGCTCCAGTTCATCAATATAATGTAGGCATGTATTCCGTAAATAGTCATACGTGCTTATGGAAAAGAACTTGCATGACATCTTTTGTCCTACCCTCCCGTGGCAGCGGGGTCCTAGCGGAAACTAAGGGATATTAAGGCCTCCTTTTAATAGAGAACCGGAACAAAGCATTAGCACATAGTGAATACATGAACTCCTCAAACTACGGTCATCACCGAGAAGTATACCGATTATTGTCACTTCGGGGTTGTCGGATCATAACACATAATAGGTGACTATAGACTTGCAAGATAGGATCAAGAACACACATATATTCATGAAAACATAATAGGTTTAGATATGAAATCATGGCACTTGGGCCATAGTGACAAGCATTAAGCATAGCAAAGTCATAGCAACATCAATCTCAGAACATAGTGGATACTAGGGATCAAACCCTAACAAAACTAACTTGATTACATGGTAAATCTCATCCAACCCATCACCGTCCAGCAAGCCTACGATGGAATTACTCACGCACGGCGGTGATCATCATGAAATTGGTGATGGAGGATGGTTGATGACGACGACGACAACGAATCTCCCTCTCCGGAGCCCCGAACGGACTCCAGATCAGCCCTCTAGAGAGAGATTAGGGCTTGGCGGCGGCTCCGTGTCGTAAAACGCAAAGAAACTTTCTCTCTGATTTTTTTCTCCCCGAACGTAAATATATGGAGTTGTAGTTGAGGTCGGTGGAGGTCCAGGGGGCCCACGAGATAGGGGGTGTGCCCAGGGGGAGGGGGCACGCCCCGTGTCTCGTGGACAGGGTGTGGGCCCCCTGGTCTTGATTCTTTCGCCAGTATTTTTTATATTTTCCAAAAGTGCCTCCATGAATTTTCAGGACATTCCGAGAACTTTTCTTTTCTACACATAAAACAACATCATGGCAGTTCTGCTGAAAACAGCGTCAGTCCGGGTTAGTTTCATTCAAATCATGCAAGTTAGAGTCCAAAACAAGGGAAAAAGTGTTTGGAAAAGTAGATACGTTGGAGACGTATCAGCCTTCAGGATACAAAGGTTCCTGAGTCATTCTACTAGTTCTAGTAGCCACTCTAATAGAAAAATCATGTTTATTATTTAATTCATCAAGCAAATCACTTTGAGCTTCAAGTACTTGCTCTGCTTGAGTGGTAACCATAGAAGCATATTTGCTAATGAGTTTAAGTTCACCTTTAACTCTAGCCATATAATCACTAAAGCGTCCTATCATGAAAGCATTACTCTTTAATTCTCTACCAACATAAGCATTAAAACTTTCTTGTCTAGCCATAAAGTCATCAAATTCATCTAAACATTGGCTATGAAATTAGTAGACGGGATTTCAACTTTATCATATCTATAGAGAGAATTTACCTTTACTACCCGTGTCGGGTTATCAAGGCAATGTGTTTCTTCAACAGGCGGTATATTAAGACCATGTATTTCTTCAATAGGAGGTAAATTCTTAACACCTTCAGCTTTAATACCTTTTTCTTTCATTGATTTCTTTCCCTCTTGCATATCTTCAGGACTGAGAAATAGAACCTCTTCTTCGGAGTTGGTTTAGGAATAGGCTCAGGAGTTGGCTCAATTGGCTCAGGAATTGGCTCAGGAAGAGTCCAATTATTTTCATTACTCAACATATTATTCAATAATAATTCAGCTTGGTCGACTGTTCTTTCCCTGAAAACACAACCAGCACAACTATCCAAGTGGTCCTTGGAAGCATCAGTTAGTCCATTATAAAAGACATCAAGTATTTCATTTTTCTTAAGAGGATGGTTAGGTAAAGCATTAAGTAATTGGAGAAGCCTCCCCCAAGCTTGTGGGAGACTCTCTTCTTCGATTTGCACAAAATTATATATTTCCCGCAAGGCAGCTTGTTTCTTATGAGCAGGGAAATATTTAGCAGAGAAGTAATAAATCATATCCCGGGGACTACGCACACAACCAGGATCAAGAGAACTAAACCAAGTTTTAGCACCAACCTTTAATGAGAATGGAAATATCTTAAGTATATAATAATAGCGGGATGTCTCATCATTAGTGAATAGGGTGGCTATATCATTTAACTTGGTAAGATGTGCCACAACAGTTTTAGATTCATAGCCATAAAAAGGATCAGATTCAACCAAAGTAATTATCTCAGGATCAACAGAGAATTCATAATCTTTATCAGTAACAAAGATAGGTGAAGTAGAAAAAGCAGGGTCATATTTCATCCTAGCATTCAGAGTTTTCTGTTTAAGTTTAGCTAGTAATTTCTTAAGATCAGATCTATCATTGCAAGCAAAAAGATCTCTAGCAGTTTCTTCATCCATAGCATAATCCTCAGGAACAACAGGCAATTCATACTTAGGGGGAGAACCTTCATCATCACTATCATTAATAATATCATCATTAATAATTTTATTCTCTCTAACCCTAGCAAGTTGTTCATCAAGAAATTCACCTAGTGGCAAAGTAGTATCAAGCATAGAAGTGGTTTCGTCATAAGTATCATGCATAGTAGAAGTGGCATCATCAATAACATGCGACATATCAGAATTCATAGCAGTAGTAGGTTTAGGTGTCGCAAGGTTACTCATAACAGAAGGAGAATCTAGTGCAGAGCTAGATGGCAGTTCCTTACCTCCCCTCGTAGTTGAGGGAAAAATCTTAGTTCTTGCGTCTTTCAAGTTCTTCACAGTGATCAGCAGATATAAACCCAAGTGACTCAAAGAATAGAGCTATGCTCCCCGGCAGCGGCGCCAGAAAATAGTCTTGATAACCCACAAGTATAGGGGATCGCAACAGTTTTTGATGGTAGAGTATTCAACCGAAATTTATTGATTCGACACAAGGGGAGCCAAAGAATATTCTCAAGTATTAGCAGTTGAGTTGTCAATTCAACCACACATGGATAACTTAGTATCTGCAGCAAAGTATTTAGTAGCAAAGTAGTATGGAAGTAATGGCAATAGTGGCAAAAGTAAAGGTAGCAGTTTTGTAGTAGTTGTAACAGTAGCAACGGAAAAGTAAATAAGCGAAGCACAATATGTGAAAAGCTCGTATGCATTGGATCAGTGATGGATAATTATGTCGGATGCGATTCCTCATGTAATAGCTATAACATAGGGTGACACAGAACTTGCTTCAGTTCATCAACGTAATGTAGGCATGTATTCCGAATATAGTCAAACGTGCTTATGGAAAAGAACTTGCATGACATCTTTTGTCCTACCCTCCCATGGCAGCGGGGTCCTAGTGGAAACTAAGGGATATTAAGGCCTCCTTTTAATAGAGTACCGGACCAAAGCATTAACACATAGTGAATACATGAACTCCTCAAACTACGGTCATCACCGTGAAGTATCCCGATTATTGTCACTTCGGGGTTGTCGGATCATAACACATAATAGGTGACTATAGACTTGCAAGATAGGATCAAGAACTCACATATATTCATGAAAACATAATAGGTTCAGATCTGAAATCATGGCACTCGGGCCCTAGTGACAAGCATTAAGCATAGCAAAGTCATAGCAACATCAATCTCAGAACATAGTGGATACTAGGGATCAAACCCTAACAAAACTAACATGATTACATGGTAAATATCATCCAACCCATCACCGTCCAGCAAGCCTACAATGGAATTACTCACGCACGGTGGTGAGCATCATGAAATTGGTGATGGAGGATGGTTGATGATGACGACGGTGATGAATCCCCCTCTCCGGAGCCCCGAATGGACTCCAGATCAGGCCTCCCGAGAGAGATTAGGGCTTGGCGGCGGCTCCGTATCGTAAAATGCGATGAAACTTTCTCTCTAATTTTTTTCTCCACGAAACAGAATATATAGAGTTGGAGTTGAGGTCAGTGGAGCATCAGGGGGACCACGAGACAGGGGGGGCGCCCAGGGGGAGGGGGCGCGCCCCCACCCTCGTGGACAGGGTGTGGCCCCCCTGGCCTTCATTCTTTCGCTAGTATTTTTTATATTTTCCAAAAGTTATCTCCGTGGATTTACAGGTCATTCCGAGAACTTTTGTTTTCTACACAATAAACTACACCATGGCAGTTCTGCTCAAAACAGCGTTAGTCCGGGTTAGTTTCATTCAAGTCATACAAGTTAGAGTCCAAAACAAGGGCAAAAGTGTTTGGAAAAGTAGATACATTGGAGACATATAAGAGACCGATGCCAAAAAATCCTATAAATACAGACCCCCCCAGAAATAACCCTAGATCAGAAGTTCTACCGCCATAAGCCTCTGTAACCATGAAAAAACAATCTAGACCCTGTTCCGGCACCGTGCCGGAGGGGGAAATCATCACCGGAGGCCATCTTCATCATCCCAGCGGCCGCCATGAGGAGGAGGGAGTAGTCCACCCTCAAGGTTAGTGGGTTGTACCAGTAGCTATGTGTTTGGTCTCTCTCTCTCTCTCTTTGGTATTTTTGATTTGGCACGATCTTGATGTACCGCGAGCTTTGCTAATATAGTTGGATCATATGGTGTTTCTCCCTCTCTATCTTGTTGTGATGAATTGAGTTTTTCCCTTTGAGATTTCACTTTTATCGGATTGAATACTTTTATGAATTTGAGAACACCTGATGTATGTCTTGCTATGAATACCCATGGTGACAATGGGGTATCATATTGATTCACTTGATATATGTTTTGGCACTCAACTTGCGGACTCCAAAGGTGACTGTCGGTGTCAAAACCGGCGGATCTCGGGTAGGGGGTCCCGAACTGTGCGTCTAGGCGGATGGTAACAGGAGACAAGGGACACGATGTTTTTACCCAGGTTCGGGCCCTCTCGATGGAGGTAAAACCCTACTCCTGCTTGATTGATATTGATGATATGGGTAGTACAAGAGTAGATCTACCACAAGATCAGAGAGGCTAAACCCTAGAAGCTAGCCTATGGTATGATTGTTGTTCGTCCTACGGACTAAAACCCTCTGGTTTATATAGACACCGGAGAGGGATAGGGTTACACAGAGTCGGTTACAATGGTAGGAGATCTACATATCCGTATTGCCAAGCTTGCCTTCCACGCCAAGGAAAGTCCCATCCGGACACGGGACGAAGTCTTCAATCTTGTATCTTCATAGTCTTGGAGTCCGGCCAATGATGATAGTTCAGCTATCTGGACACCCCCTAGTCCAGGACTCCCTCAGTAGCCCCCGAACCAGGCTTCAATGACGACAAGTCCGTCGCGTATATTGTCTTCGGCATTGCAAGGTGGGTTCTCCTCCAAATCCTATGTGCTTGCCGAACAGTGTCCGGTTTCCTTATAAATGTTGCGCTCCTTGGCTTCCACGTCCAATAATGGCCCTCTTCCACGTGTCGCATGAATGCGAAAAGTCAGGGTATTTTTATGCTTTACCCCCTAGCTGCGCAAATAAGCTGCCTATAAGAGAGGCGAGGATCTAGATCCGAATCACACCATCCTCCTTCCGCGAGTATTCATCGAAGCGCCTCTAACAAAAATCCACTCCATCATGGACAGTCGACGCGGCTCCTCCTCTCGCGCTCCCAGCCCTCAGCCAGGAGATTGGGGGAGATGTTCAGTCCCGCATAGCGAGCTGGTGATGCTCCAAGCAGAGGGATATCTTCCCCCAGCCTTCATGGTTCCGATTCAAGCCGGACTGGCCACCTACAAGGGTGGAAAGCAGGCGGAGAGCGTCCCCAATCCCTCCAAAGGAGAGTGGGTATGCTTCGTCCCTCATCTAATAAGGGGACTCAGATTTCCTATACATCCGTTTCTCCGGGGGCTCTTGGAGTTCTACGGGCTCCAGCTTCACCACTTTAGGCCTGCCTCCACCTTGCACATCGCGGGCTTTGTGGCCCTTTGCGAGCTGTTCTTGGGCATCGAGGCCCATTTTGCGCTATGGAAGAGATTGTTTTGCCTCGTACCCCGTTTTCATGAGGGGTTGATATATCAAGTGGGCGGAGCCAAAATATGGCGCATCACCGGGACCGGATATCTATCCGGAACCCCGAAGAAGGCGTCCGAAGACTGGCCTTCGGAATGGTTTTATATGGAGGACGCCCCGCTGCCGGACCCAGTTCGGATCGGCCTCCTGGAGTTCAGCAACGCCCCTCTAAATAAATGCCTGAGTTGGCGCCCGCGGAGCCCTCAACGGGAGAATGACGGGGACGTTCAATATCTGATGGGCCGAATAAGGTTATCGGCTCATTTTGGATTGACCATGATTGGAGTCATGGCCACATGCATCATGCGAGGGGTGCAGCCCTCCAATACAGGGGCCACCCCATGTGGGATTTCAACGGGGAGGATGACGCCACCCGCCATGGCCGCAAGGGGCCGGGATCGGTTGCCGATCTGGTGAAGATACTGTCCGGCTTGTACAAGGGGGAGAAGGAGGACTTCCTCCGCGCGAGTCCATTGAATGGATTTTCGATGAACAACCCTCGGAGCTGGGTAAGCGGACGCCTGTCTATCCGATCCATATTCCCAGAGTTAAGTGTCTCATTTTGTGATTTCGACGCAGGAGCTGCGCCGGGCCGTAGAGGATATACATCGCCTGGCTCCACAACCGGAGGATCCGGAACGATCCCTTGATCCGGCCTCCGAAGAGGATCCGGACATAAAGGTGGAGCTGATCGATGGGGTGTTCCACCAACTTAGCATGGACAATGCTTTGGTCGCCATTACGGTCGACTACCCCAGTTTATCTCCAGCTTCCCAGGTAACTGTGACTGGAGTCCTGATACCACGATTCATCCATGCTTATTTCCGACCACCGTATACTAATGGTACTCCGCAGGAGGTGCCTTTGAGGTGGGAAGCCGAACCTGTGGCGGTTGACCAGCAAGGGTCAGCTCAGCCCAGCAGGCGGAAGAGGAGTGCGACGCGAATCGAGACGTCGTCGCAACAGTATGACGCACCACCGTGTTTAAAGCAAAGATTCCGGGGAGGTACATTGACGCTCATGATTTTTCTAGGAGAAAGAGCGCTTGTCGGACTGTGTCCGGAGAGGTTGCCAATCGAGCCTCCGCCAGCCAGGCTCCAACGCCTGGTCCGGAGGGGGAGGCGAACACAAGGCGTGCGCCGGATGCTCCTCCAATGGAGGATGCCGAAAGGCTGTCCGCCACCAGGTCTGAGGTGGAGAGCGCCATGAATCATAGGCGCCGCCGGACAGTTCTTCGTGATGCGTGTTTCTCCCCTGAGGCATTGAATGCCTTTAATGCGGGAGATGCGCATCTCCGTGCCGCTCGAGATGGTCTAACCAGAGCCACAGAGCAGTATGTGAAGGACATACGAGGAAATCTGACAGTTATATATGCCAGTAGCCCCCAAGACTTAAAATAGTTAGAATAACTGATTTAAGGATCATTTGTTATGCAGGGCCTTACAGAGAAGAATACCCGCCTGTCCCAGGAGCTTCAGGAGCGCAAGGCCCAACTTGAGGCCACACTAGCCGCCACAGGGGGAGCCACAGAGACCCCCTCTGGTAATACATACTTCAAAAGATAAGTAGGTTATGAAGTGCGGCGTGTGTATAAGTCTGACAATAATATTGCAGATGGCGCCGGACTAGATCCGGACAAGCAGCAGCTACTACGCCAGCTAAAGGCCGGCAAGAAGGTGCTGACAAGGGTGCAGCAGGAGAAAAATAACCTCCAAGATGCCAACACTCAGCTGGGCGAGGAACTGAAAGATGTTCGGGTCCAGCTGTCTTACTCCGTGAAGGAGAATTTGCGGCTCCGTCGCGGCATTTACAGTAAGTGCTTGAACGAACTTTTGAAAACAAGAGTTCGGCGAGGAAGTCGACTAACCAGAATATGCCTGTAGGTATGCTCACAGGTCGTCCTGTAGAGGAAATGCCCGGTTCAACAGGTGACCAACTTCCCGAGCTGTTGCAACTGCACGAGCGAGTTCGGCAGGTGATGAGCGGCGTCGCCCAGGCCTTATGGCCGTCCGTCTCCCTACCCGAGGGTCTTGGAGGGCTTGTGGAGAAGCTTCAGGGAGCACGGCGATGCTTTCATCTATGGAAGATATTGGCCTACCGTCAAGGCGCCAGGGAGGCCTGGGCCATGGTGAAGACACGGTATGCGAAGGCTGACCCCAACCACATGGCCGAGGTCGGACCTGTAGGGCCCGATGGGAAGGAGATCCCTGTGAGCTTAGTGTACGACCAAGTAGAGTTGGCTGCAAAGTATTCCCAGCGGGACTGTAAACTAGACAGTTTGTTAGATGGTATCGAAGAGGAATACCATCAGTCAGCTTGACTATGTAATTTGAAATGACATGAAAAATGCCTTCTAGCCGGATTGTAGATCGTTTGTCGTTGCGGACCTTTTCGCTTCAACCTCGGGACCCGACAGTCCAGAGTGTGTCCGAATACCCGTACGGTTATATAAAAACCGAGGCATGCATGGAGACCAGACGTAGGGGTCATTAGTGCTTTATCAGACAAGTGCCCAACTAGTTATGTTATATTACATGGTTAGTAAGAAACATCTTCCAGGGAGAATAGTTCTGTTAGGGGTTCCTTTCCCTGGGAGACATGCCCTAAAGTGCATGTCCGGACTGCGAAAAAAGCAGGAAAGCATCTGGGGGCAAATAAATAAATAGGTAAGAAATCATCTTTCAATTCACCGACCGAATATTCCCTTAAGAACGCTAGCTTTCGGCTTCACCCAGTCTGAGGTACACATCCGGATGACCCGGCAGTAACAATCGCAGAGTTGCTCCCTTTACCGCCTAGCTGAACAATCGGGAACATAGGGGTAAGCACAGGAGCCAGGCAACCCAGCTTGGCCAAAACTTAAGTCATATCGATGCATATAATGGTGAACAAAAGGTACATGCGGAAGTGTGACACATGTGTTGGGTATGGGACCCTTATAAATAAGCTTCTGTTAAAGAAGCCCCCAGGTATAATGAGTGCGGATAGCACGTCAAGTGTGTGCGAACAAAGCGCAGACGAGCCACCGAAGGCCCGTGAAAGAGGGAGAAAAAAAATGAGGAAGAAGAGAGGGGCAAATAAAAGACAGTTAAAGTATAAAATATAGACGGGGAAGGGAGACGAACTCAGAGTCCGGCGCTAGGCGTAGAATCTGCGGAGACGGACTGCGTTCCATGGATTTGGCTCGAGTCGGTTATCCGATGCATTTCGCAAACGGTACGCTCCGCCAGTCAGGACTTGGTCGATGATGAAGGGACCTTCCCATTTGGGCTTGAGCTTGTCCTTTTTCGTGTCCGGCAGGCGTAGAACTAGTTCGCCAACATTGTAAGTTTTGGCCCGTACTTCTCTGCTTTGATATCTTCGAGCCTGCTGTTGGTAAAATGCGGAACGGGCTTTTGCCACATCGCGCTACTCTTCTAAGGCGTCCAAACTGTCCTGCCGATCCAACTCGGCTTTTCTTTCTTCGTACATGCACACGCAAGGTGAGTCATGAATTATGTCGCAGGGCAGAACTGCCTCTGCGCCGTATACCATGAAAAATGGTGTGAATCCGGTAGTGCGGTTTGGCGTGGTCCGCAGCCCCCAGAGTACGGAGTCGAGCTCCTCTACCCAGTGCGTGTTAGATTCCTTAAGGGACCGCACTAGTCTGGGTTTGATGCCGCTCATGATTAGACCATTTGCTCGTTCGACTTGACCGTTAGTTTGAGGATGATAGACTGAAGCGTAGTCGAGCTTGATGCCCATATTTTTGCACCAGAGTTTAACCTCGTCGGCTGTAAAATTCGTGCCGTTATCAGTGATGATGCTGTGGGGGACGCCGTAACGGTGTACTACCCCAGATATGAAGTCTATCATAGGTCCGGATTCGGCCGTTTTAACTAGCTTGGCCTCTATCCACTTGGTGAATTTGTCCACCATGACCAATAGGTATTTTTGCTTGTGGGTTCCCCCTTTAAGGGGTCCAACCATGTCGAGCCCCCAGACCGCGAACGGCCAGGTGATGGGTATAGTTTTGAGGGCGGTGGATGGCATGTGGCTTTGATTAGCAAAGAGCTGGCAACCGACGCATCACTGGACTAAGTCCTGAGCATCTGCCCGGGCCGTCGGCCAATAAAATCCTGTACGGAAGGCCTTGCCTACAAGGGCCCGGGCTGCGGCGTGGTGCCCGCCGAGTCCAGCGTGAATTTCAGCCAGAAGATTTTGCCCTTCCTCTTCGGAGATGCACCTTTGAAGGACTCCGGTTGTGCTTTTCTTATAGAGCTCTCCTTCATGGACCTTGTAGGCTTTAGATCGCCGTACTATGCAGCGGGCCTCGTTTTGGTCTTCGGGAAGTTCCTGCCTAATTAGGTAGGCTAGGAATGGTTCCGTCCACGGGGCAATGACTGCCATTATTTCGTGGGCTGAAGGTGTTATTTCATTGGTAGAGCCATCGATTGTGTCAGAGTCTTCGGTGTTGGGCGGTGTGGTTGGTTCCGGGTTGTTGTTTCCGGACTCCCCTTCCCATAATACTGATGGCTTGAAAAGCCGCTCCAGGAAGATGTTGGGAGGGATGGTGTCGCGCTTTCCGCCGATGCATGCCAACACATTGGCCGCCTGGTTATTATCCCGGGCCACATGGTGGAATTCGAGTCCTTCGAACCAAGCTGACATTTTTAAGACGGCGTTACGGTAGGCTGCCATTTTCGGATCCTTGGCGTCAAAGTCTCCATTTATTTGGGATATTACGAGGTTTGAATCCCCGCGGACCTCTAGGCATTGAATGCCCATGGAGATTGCCATCCGGAGACCGTGCAGAAGGGCCTCGTATTCGGCTGCATTGTTGGAGTCCGTGTACATTATCTGGAGTACGTATTGGACTGTGTCTCCGGTTGGGGATGTCAGGACGACGCCAGCCCCCAGGCCGGCCAACATTTTGGAGCCGTCGAAGTGCATGATCTAATTGGAGTATGCGTCGTACTCTTTAGGGAGTTTGGCTTCGGTCCATTTGGCGATGAAGTCGGCCAAAACTTGCGACTTTATAGCTCGCCGTGGTTTGTAGGTTATGTCGAATGGTAGGAGCTCAATGGCCCATTTTGCAATCCTGCCCGTCGCGTCGCGGTTGTTTATAATGTCGTTAAGAGGTACTTCGGAGGCTACTATTATCGAACACTCTTGAAAGTAGTGTCGCAGCTTCCGGGATGCCATGAACACCGCGTACGCTATCTTTTGATAATGTGGATACCGGGACTTGCATGGAGTTAGGACAATGGATACGCAGTACACTGATTTTTGAAGAGGGAATTTGTGCCCTTCTATTTCTTGTTCGACGACGAGCACCGCGCTTACAACTTGATGTGTTACCGCGAATAACATTGGTTCGCCCAAGTTGGGCGCAGCCAGGACCGGGTTTGTTGCCAATATGGCCTTTATTTCTTCGAGTCCGGCCATGGCAGCATCCGTCCATTCGAAGTGTTCATTGCGCCAGAGGAGGCGATAAAGGGGTAATGCCTTTTCTCCCAAGCGGGAGATGAAGCGGCTTAGAGCCGCCACGCATCCAGTCAATTTTTGTATTTGCTTGAGGTCTTTTGGGATATCCAATTGTGACAGAGCTCGGATCTTGGCTGGGTTTGCTTCGATTCCTCTACCGGATACAATGAAGCCTAAGAGCTTTCCGGCTGGTACGCCGAAAACACATTTTTCCGGGTTGAGCCTAATGTCATATGCTCGGAGGTTGTCAAATGTGAGCCTCAAATCGTCTATTAGAGTTTTGACATGTTTGGACTTGACGACCACATCGTCTACGTATGCCTCCACTGTTTTGCTGATCTGGGTTGCCAGACATGTCTGAATCATGCGCTGATATGTTGCGCCGGCGTTTTTGAGCCCGAAGGGCATTGTGTTGAAGCAGAATGGTCCGTATGGAGTGATGAATGCCGTTGCGGCTTGGTCTGTCTCTGCCATCTTGATTTGATGGTAGCCGGAGTATGCGTCGAGGAAGCACAATGATTCGTGCCCTGCGGTAGCGTCGATAATTTGATCGATGCGGGGAAGGGGGAAAGGATCCTTTGGACAAGCCTTGTTAAGGTCCTTGAAATCGACACACAAGCGCCAGGATTTGTCCTTCTTTGGTACCATTACCAGGTTTGCTAGCCAGTCCGGATGTTTTATGTCTCTGATGAATCTGGCTTCTAATAGTTTGGCTAGCTCCTCTCCCATTGCCTGTCTTTTGGGTTCGAGAAATCGCCGAAGAGCCTGTTTGACTGACTTAAATCCTTTTAGGATATTTAGGCTGTGCTCTGCCAACCTGCGTGGGATTCCTGGCATGTCTGAAGGGTGCCAGGCAAAGATGTCCCAATTTTCCCGAAGGAATTCTCGTAGTGCGGCGTCTACATCAGGGTTTAATTGTGCCCCAATGGAGGCCGTCTTTGTGGGGTCTGCTGGATGGACTTGGAATTTGACTATTTCGTCGGCTGGCTTAAAAGAGGTGGACTTGGATCTCTTATCGAGTATCACGTCGTCCCTGTTCACCGTGGAGCGCAGCACAGTGAGTTCCTCGACCGCTAGGGCTTCAGATAGTGCCTCTAGGGCTAGTGCGGCCGTCTTATTTTCGGTGCGGAGTGCTATGTACGGATCACTGACAAGAGTGATGATTCCATTGGGCCCGGGCATTTTGAGCTTCATGTACCCGTAATGGGGTATAGCTTGAAAAATTGTGAATGCCTCTCGCCCTAGTAAAGCGTGATATCCGCTGTTGAACGGGGCCACTTGGAACGTGACCTCCTCGGACCTGTAATTGTCCGGCGAGCCGAACACCACATCCAGTGTAATTTTTCCTGTGCAGCGTGCTTCCCGACTAGGGATTATTCCTCTAAAGGTTGTGCTGCTTCGCTCAATGCGGCTCCAGTCTATTTCCATTTTTCGAAGGGTTTCCTCGTAAATGAGGTTTAATCCGCTGCCGCCATCCATGAGTACCTTAGTAAGGCGAAAGCTGTCCACTATTGGACTGAGGACCAATGCGGCTGGTGCCCGGGCTGTTCGGAATTTAGGTTCATCACTGGCATTAAAGGTAATAGCCGTGTCGCTCCATGGATTTATTGTTGCTACTTGGTAGACTTCGGCGAGGCTGCGGAGTGTTCGTTTCCGCATATTGTTTGATGCGAAAGTCTCGAAGAATGTTAATACCGTACTGGTACTCCTGGGGTGGTTCTCTGGGGCTAGAAGCCCTTTGCCACTTTTGGCCACCTGCCGTAGTATCCAACACGCTCGAAGGCTATGTGTTGGAGTGGCGCCCTCTGTACTATGGATTTTGCAGGGTCCGCTGAGCCATCCCTCAGTACGGTTCCGTGCCCTTTAAGGGGTTTTTGCTTTTTGTTTTTTAACCCAGGTGCCTGAATATGGTGCACCCTTTTACTTTGGACTGGGGTTGTGTTCGGAGCCGGATTGTCCCAAAATTTGGTTTCGATTTTCCAGGCACTTTCCATCGCACAGTACTTTCGTACTATGGACGCCAAGTCGGCGAAGCGTGTAATGTCACGACGACTTATGGCGTTCATGATTCCCTTGTCCGTGCACAGAAAATTGAAATTGCGCTTTCCTCACGGCAATCCTTTATCCTGTCCATAACCAGGAGGAATCTGGCCCAGTAATGATGTACTGTTTCAGCGGGCTCTTGCCGGATTCGAGATAGGTCGCTTATGTTTGGGTGGGCGGGTGGAATTAAATTCGGAACCCCGTCCAATCTAAGGCTCAAGGGCCGAAAAGTTTCCGAACTTGGGAGCTTGGATTGCTGGATGTTGTCCAACGAATCTGGCCCGCTGTCTGACTTTAGGTTCAGTGCTTGGTTGACGTCCGTCCCTCCGCGGGAATCTGGCATGGAGGGATCAGGAATCCGGATGTAACTGGTCCTTAATATAGAAGAAGAATCGCCGCACTGTTCTTCTACCACAGCAACGTGGTGGGTAGCCTGGGGAGAGTTGATCTCTCTCGGATTGGTTTTAAACCCAATCTGATTGTAGTCTGTAGTGACTCCCAGGGCGGCGATGCGATCCAAGAGCTTGTTTACGGAGGAGTGCTCCATCGGATCTAGCTGCTCGGCGAATTCCGAGTTGACGTGAAGATCGCTTTTGATGACCCGAGAGGTCATTGTCGGCGCGGCGGCCGAACAGGCGGTCATAAGAAAACCACCTAGCCGGATAGTTTGGCCGGTGGCCAAAGCTCCTTTGGCAATGGTACCGTCTTTAAAGATGGGATGAGACATCCTTCTTGATTGCGACGGCACAGAGGAACTCTCAATGAAAGCACCAATGTCGGTGTCAAAACCGACGGATCTCGGGTAGGGGGTCCCGAACTGTGCGTCTAGGCGGATGGTAATAGGAGACAAGGGACACGATGTTTTTACCCAGGTTTGGGCCCTCTCGATGGAGGTAAAACCCTACTCCTGCTTGATTGATATTGATGATATGGGTAGTACAAGAGTAGGTCTACCACGAGATCAGAGAGGCTAAACCCTAGAAGCTAACCTATGGTATGATTGTTGTTCGTCCTACAGACTAAAACCCTCCGGTTTATATAGACACGGGAGAGGGCTAGGGTTACACAGAGTCAGTTACAATGGTAGGAGATCTACATATCCGTATTGCCAAGCTTGCCTTCCACGCCAAGGAAAGTCCCATCCGGACACGGGACGAAGTCTTCAATCTTGTATCTTCATAGTCTTGGAGTCCAGCCAATGATGATAGTTCGGCTATCCGGACACCCCCTAGTCCAGGACTCCCTCAGTGACACTGGGGTAATCTATGCATAGGGGTTGATGCACGTCTTCATCTTTGTTTCTTCGTTAGAAATCTCGGGGCACTCTTTGAGGTTCAATGTGTTGGATTGAATATTATGAATCTGAAATTGTATGATGCATATCGTATAATCAACTCATGGATACTTGTGGTGACATTGGAGTATCTAGGTGACATTAGAGTTGGTTGATGTGTATCATATGGTGTTATTTTAGTATGACATCTTGGGTTGTTTGTGGCACTTATAGGGATATCTCGATAGATTTATCGGAAAGGATAACTTTGAGGTGGTTTCGTACCCTACAAACAATTTCGTCTTATGTTCTCCGCTAGATAAGAACTTTGGAGTGATTCTTCATCGCACGTTGAGGGATGGTTATATGATCCAATTATATTAGCATTGTTGAGAGATTGCACTAGTGAAAGTATGAACCATAGGCCTCATTTTCAAGCATTGCAATACCATTTGTGCTCACTTTTGTTACTTCCTACCTTGCTGTTTTTTATTGTTCCTATTAAAAAATCAATATCTACTATCATTACTACACTTGTATCACCATCTCTTCCCCGAACTACTGCACCTATACAATTTACCATTGTATTTGGTGTGTTGGGGACACAAGAGACTCCTTCTTATTTGGTTGTAGGGTTGTTTGAGAGAGACCATCTTCATCCTATGCCTCCCACGGATTGATAAACCTTAGGTCATCCACTTGAGGGAAATTTGCCACCGTCCTACAAAACTCTGCACTTGGAGGCCCAACACGAGTCTACAATAACAAGTTGTGTAGTATACATCAAGCTCTTTTTAGCATCGTTGTCGGGGAGGTGAGTGCTTGAAGGTATATCTTTAGATCTTGCAATCGAATCTTTTAGTTTCTTGTTTTATCACTAGTTTGGTTTATAAAAGAAAACTAAAAAATGGAATTGAGGTGGCCTCATATTTTCCATCTTTATCATGTCTTTCTTGAAAATGATGGAAAGGAAAATTTTGCTCAATTGATAGAATAAGAATTCAATAAAAAATTTGGCATAAAAACCATGAATGATGAGCATGATTGCATGTTGCTAGTATGAATTCTTTGAATACCCATGATGCTAATGATATGCAAAGCCATAAGCTTGGGGATGCTATGCTTGATGAAGATGGTATTTTTAGTCCCCCAAGATTTGATGTGCAAAATTGTTATAAAGATTGCATGCTTCCTATTTATGATGATTATATTGAGGAAAGCGGGTTTGGAAGAGTGTCAACTTAAAGTAATAATTATGCCACTAGTTTGGAGGGTGTTGAATCTTATTACAATGAGGATTAGGAGAGATCATGACTTTATTTAGTGATGAATCCACTATTTTGGAAGAGGTTTAAATTGTGTCAGTGTTCTGGGATCGGTGGTACCCAGACTTGCCTGCCCGTGGCCCAGCGCATGGCCCCCTCGACGGCCCGGTACGACCCAACTTGAAGACCTTAGGGGCAAGACTCTCCGAGGGGCCACGACCTCGCGAGGGGAGCGACACCAAGACCTCCCAAGGAGTGCCTCCCCAGGCTATCACCCCGAAGAGCGGAGATCTCTATGCAAGCCTCCCGCCTCGCGAGGCACGCGGTGGCGTGAGCCGTGACGACCAAGGCTAGGCGGGCGCCAACGGGCGCAGGATGGTCAGTCTCCTCTTTGGTGCTAAAGATACAAGGACATGTGCAGGTTCCCGAGAGAGGCCCCAAAGGTTTCCCTTCTAGTGCAACGAGACCGAAACCACGAGCTCGGCAGGATGGATGTCATCTCGAGCCCACCGCTGCGTCATGGCTAGATGCTTTGCAGGTGATGACCACCTTTCATCATGATAAGATGTACCTCCTGTCCCCTTCCAAAATTGGTCGTTGTGGGATCCCTTCCCGTGCCATAAGGGAAGAGGACCAAGGCCACTATAAATAGGGACTAGCCTCCACCATAGAGGGGGATCGGCTCATCGCCACCCTGATCGATCCATCCTTATCACCAGAGCCCTCGCGAGGCTACTGACCCACTGTACCAGTTCATACACCACCTCCTCATGATGCTAATCCACCAAAAGCAGGAGTAGGGTCTTACACCGCAAGGTGGCCTGAACCTGGGTAAATCTCTGTGTTCTTCCCTTCCCGGTAATCAGGTGCGCATAGTGAGGCCGAACCTAGGGTGTAGCGAGCAAAGCGTCCCGGTGAAGCAAGGTTCTTCATACATGCCCCAAAGTTTGAAACCTATTGGGTCCTCGGAGCCTTGATTCCAACATTTGGCGCGCCAGGTAGGGGCGTGTTGAAGCTTCACCTCTTCATCAACCACGCCCCGTTCTCGCTCCGCCCATTCATGGCAAAAGCTCATCGAGTTCATGCTGAGCGTTGGGCCGCTCGCGCCTCCCAGACAGCGCCCCTCGGTTGTGGTACTCCTCGCCGCCCCGTTTGCCCCCTGGCTAGCACCTCCACGGGCACTGCTGCTCGTCGATGGCAGAACCCATCACTACCACCCTCCGCGCAATGTGGCTGCCGCACCGCCGCGCCGCCCTTTAGCCCCGCCATGATGTCATCCTCTCACACTCTTCATGGGCTTACGAACACGCAAACCGCACTCCTTGTGGTGTGTGAGCTATTGCACTACCGTCCCACCAATGGTGAATATTATGCTTGGCTCGACCGGGTTACCGAGGTGCTCGACGCCACTTTGCAGGGGCCTGGAGCCTTCCCGTTTTCTGCCAGAGTCGCGGCCCCCACCCTGGATCTGCACTCGCCCTTGTTGCGTCTGCTTGTCCTTCAGGAGAGGACCTAGAGGGCCCCACAGCGACGAGGTTGCAATCTAGACTTCCCCTCCATGTCAAGAGGCGCTTCCTCGGGCATCGGTCAGGGTAGGTTGCCCCCACAGGCCACCTCCTGGCCGGCATGGCCCGACGGCGGCAATAGCGGTCGACAAGGCAGAGAAACCGGGGGCTGACTTCGGGACAGTGGTTACCGTTGCCCCCATCCTACCATCAACAAGTTCACCACATGGCGGAGGTGGAGATCGAGCGCGCCATTCTCGACGGCTTGGTCGTTGAGGTCATCAAGATCCTGCAAAGCCAGGGCCCCTCATGAGCTGATGCGGTGCCTCAGACCGTGTCGTTGATAGCGATGACCCCCATTTACAACCAATCTCTCTAGAACATATTGCATTAACCATGGCATGCAGGTAGATCATGCCTCGGTGGCACACTCACGGAGCGGCGGCTAGGCTGAGCACGCCAGTGTGGAGCCCTTAGGGGCCCCAAGGCCAGAGGGCCTCGGGAGGAATCTGGAACTCAAGATGGGGTTGGCTAGGCAAGCTACGGCCCGTACCGTGGCCCATCCCCGCCACCGCGGCTGGGACGCAAGAGAAGACCCCGTTCCTCCCCGTCTATGGAGCCGTGGTGCCCCGCCTGCCCAGGACCAGGTGCGGCTCCCCGTGGACCAGGGCACCCCGGTGAGGCATGCCAGGGGCCAACCTCGCACTCGGTGAGAGGGCCCGGCACCGGGCCTCCCCCGTGCCGCGAGGAGTCGTGGCGCTACCACGGAGGCGATGTCTGCCTCCAGATCCTCGGTGTTGGGAAACGTTGCACATGCAAGATCTATCAAGGAGATGCATAGCAACAAGAGGGGGGAGTGTGTCTACGCACCCTCGTAGACCGTAAGCGGAAGCGTTAGATAACACGGTTGATGTAGTCGAACTTCTTCGCGCTCCAACCGATCAAGTACCAAACGTACGACACCTCCACGTTTAGCACACGTTCAACTCGGTGACGTCCTCTGCCTTCTTAATCCAGCAAGACGGCAAGGTAGTGGATGAGTTCCGGCAGCACGATGGTGTGGTGACGGTGATGGTGAAATGATCTCCGCAGGGCTTCGCCTAAGCACTACGAAAATATGACCGGGGGTGTAAACGGTGGAGGGGGGCGCCGCACACGACTAAGACAATCTTATGTATTTTGCTAGGCGCCCCCTCCCACATATATATATATATATATATATATATATATATATATATATATATATACATATATATATATATATATGTATATAGGTGGGGTGGAGGGAGCAGCCCGGAGGCGCCCGCAAGTAGGCCGAATCCTACTTGGGGTCTTCCCCCAAGTGGCGCCCCCTTCCTTATTTGGAGTGCGGGAGGAAGGAAGGAGGGGGGTGCCCCCCACCTTTCCTTTCTCTCCTGAGGAGGGAAAGGCAGGAGGGGCCATGTAACGCCCCGGATTCGTTGCGCCAGGTGTCCACCAGTAATTCGCCTTCGTTGCCATGTCATTTTCTTGCGTATTGCATTTTGCCATGTCATCATCTGCATTTCATATCATGTCATCATGTGCATCTCATTTTGCATACGTGTTCGTTTCTTGCATCGGAGCATTTTCCCCGTGGTCCGTTTTGCAATCCGGCACTCCTATGTCCTCCGGCGTCCCCTTTTGCCTCTTTTTGTGTGCGGGTGTTAAAAATTCTCGGAATGGCCCGAGGTTTGCCAGGCGGCCTTGGTATAGTACCGGTAGACCGCCTGTCAAGTTTCGTGCCATTTGGAGGTCGTTTGGTACTCCAACGGTTAACCGGGTAACCGTAAAGCCTCTTTCTCTTTGTAGCCCAACACCTCTCCAAAGTGGCCCAAAACCCAGCAAACTCCCCTCCATGCTCTCGGTCGTTCGATCATGATCGTGTGGGCGAAAACCGCTCCTCATTTGGACTCTCCTAGCTCCCTCTATCTATAAATAGGTCCTCCCCCTCCATTTTCGCGGATGTTTTTCCCCCCGAAACCCTAGCCCCGCTCCTCTCGCCCGCCGGACATGTCCGTCCCGCGCCGGACGTCGTCCTCCGCCGCCGCCCGCAGCCAATCACTGCCCGCCACTTGTCCCAGCCGCCGCCAGGCCCGTCGGGGCCCGAGGCCGGCCCGCCCCGGGCCCGATCTGGGCCGCGCCCCCGCGCGCATCGCCGCCGCCTCATCGCCGCAACCCCGCCGCCGGCCGCTGTGCCCACCGCCGGCGAGCGCCGCCGCCGGCCCGCCCTCCGTCGCCTCACCTCGGCCTCCGCCGCCGCCAGCCGGCGCCTCCGCGCTCGACCCCGAGCGCCGCCGCCTCCCTCCACCCGGCACGCCGGAGCTCCTCCCGAGCGCCGCCGTGCCTGCGCCTCCCGCGGCTCCGCCGATGGCCGAAGCGCTGCGCCCGCCTCCCGTGCCGCGTCTCTCCTCCGCCGCTCCGCCCCGACCTCGCTGGCGCGCCCCTGCGCCGAGCTCGCCCAGCGCCGCCGCCATCCATGCCGCACCCCTCGCCGCCTCCCGTGCCTCCTCCGACCTCCTCCTCGCCGGAGCTCCTCGCGGGAACCGCCCCGCCTTGCCGGAGAGAAGATGGATCAGATCCACCAGGAAACGAAGCAAACGGGATCCCCGCGTCTCGGATATCTCCATCCTGAGTTGACTTTTCCCGGAGGGTATATTTTCTTCTAAGTCCCGAATATTTGACATTACATGCCAAGTTCATCGCATCATAACTCCATGCATACTGCTCCGTTTCGTGCGTGTAATATGTCAATTTGTTCGTCTCGACGAGTACTTCATTTCATTCCATTGCATCATTTTCATTTGAGCTCATCTTGGTGCCCGTAATGCTGTTGGAAGAGTGCATGTTGATGTTAATCTGCTGAAACTGTTATAACATGCTCATTTGTCATTTTTGCCATGTTTGATGTGTGCATCCTATGAACATGAGCTCTATATGTGTTTTGATATATGATATGCCATCTTTCCAGAGGTGCAAACCATGTATTTTTGTGAGTTATGTGCTGAGTGCATCGAGCTTGTTAAGTAGGGTACTTGCTGTTGCTGTTTTCCTGACAGATTCTGTTATATTTTGTTGCTATGTTAACCTGCTGCTACAAGTCCTTTCGTGCATTATTCTGGAGATGTTCACTAAGGATGTTTTGTTATACATGTTATGCACTATCCATTCATGCCTCTGGTTGCATTTATAGACTACCGTAGCTTGTTGTAATCTTGCTCCAAAGTTGCTAAATAATGTTGCTGTCAACCTGTTAACATGAAGTTCAGTTTTGGCCATATGCTTTTCTAGTGATCCATGCACCCTATGAACTTGCTCTTTCCATGCTTAGCTTCATAAACATGTCTTCTTACTGCTGGTTGCCTTGCCATGCCATGTATTTCTCCGTGGTGAGTGGTTAAAGCTCACCAACATGAATACTCATTGTTGTTCCTGCCATGTATGAATCTGTCATATAACTTGCTATGTTTACATGGGTGCCAACATATCTTCTGATCCTTTTTGGCTCATGGTCAGTAAGGGACTTTTGTTCTATGCATTTAGTAGTATCATGCCATGCTTTTGTTTGGCATGTTAAGTTCCTGTAACATGTTGTTTGATAGCTCTAAACATTGCAATCTGATGTTATTTCCTGATAAGTCTGAAACTATTATTATTTGCAATCTTTCCATGTCTTTTTGAGCATGTTCTAGTGATTTCTGGAGATAGCTTAGTGTTCATGTTTTGTCATGCTGTACCTGTACTTCATGCCCATGCCTTTTGTTCTTATGTTGGGGTGCTGTAGCTTGTTGTTTTGATGCTTGTAAGATGCCTAGTTGCTGTTTTGGACAGATTGTTGCTATAACTTGTATAGAGTGTATGTGTTGAACCGTTGCTCCGTTTTGAGTGTGCTCTATATGAAACTTGCTTGATTTTGCATGTAGTTTCAAATTAACATGTTGCATCCTTGTTTTGGTGTGTTTGCGTGATGTTTGCATGCATTTTACATCAATGCCATGCTTAACTTGTTTTGCTCATATCTTCTAGGCCGTAGCTCCGAATCTAATGAACTTTATATGTAACTTGACTAGAATTTCATGTAGATCATCTTGGTGCATTTTAAATTGCTGTTTAACAACTTGAACATAAGGTTTATTCAGTTCTGGACAAATTTCGAAATTTGCATATGAGGACTTACCGGAATTGTTATATGTTGTTTCCGGCCTCATTTAAACTTGCCTTGATGTGTTGTTCTTGTTTGCATCATCTCTTGCCATGAGTAGCTTCATGTAGCTTTGTCATGCATCATGCTTGTTGTGCATCATGCCTTGTCCATGTGTGGTGTGTTTACCATGTTGTGTGCTTCTTCTCGATAGTTCCCGTTTCGTTGCGATCGTGAGGATTCGTTCGTCTACGTGTGGTTCATCTTCGTGGCTTCATCTTCTTCATGGACTCGTTCTTCTTCCTTGCGGGATTTCAGGCAAGATGACCTCTACCCTGGATCTCACTACTATCATTGCTATGCTAGTTGCTTCGTTCTATCGCTATGCTGCGTTACCTATCATTTGCTCTTCAAGCCTCCCAAATTGCCATGAACCTCTAACCTTTGACACCATTCCTAGCAAACCATTGTTTGACTATGTTACCGCTTTGCTAAGCCCCTCTTATAGCGTTGCTAGTTGTAGGTGAAGTTGAAGATTGCTCCATGGTGGACATGGTTATGTTGGGATATCACAATATCTCTTATATTATTAATGCATCTATATATTTGGTAAAGGGTGGAAGGCTCGGCCTTATGCCTGGTGTTTTGTTCCACTCTTGCCGCCCTAGTTTCCGTCATACCGGTATTATGTTCCCGGATTTTGCGTTCCTTACGTGGTCGGGTGATTTATGGGACCCTCCTGATAGTTCGCTTTGAATAAAACTTGTCCAGCAAGGCCCAACCTTGGTTTTACCATTTGCCTCACCACCACCTATACCCTTCCCTTGGGTCGGCCAACCCAAGGGTCATCTTTATTTTAGCCCCCCCGGGCCAGTGCTTGTCTAAGTGTTGGTCCGAACCGAGCAGCCTGCGGGGCCACCTCGTGGCAACTCGAGGTCTGGTTTTACTCGTAGCTTGACTTATCTGGTGTTGCCCTGAGAATGAGATATGTGTAGCTCCTATCGGGATGTCGGCACATCGGGCGGCTTTGCTGGTCTTGTTTTACCATTGTCGAAATGTCTTGTAAACCGGGATTCCGAGACTGATCGGGTCTTCCTGGGAGAAGGAATATCCTTTGTTGATCGCGAGAGCTTATCATGGGCTAAGTTGGGACACCCCTGCAGGGTTATAAACTTTCGAGAGCCGTGCCCGCGATTATGTGGCAGATGGGAATTTGTTAATGTCCGGTTGTAGATAACTTGACACTAGATCCAAATTAAAACGCATCAACCGTGTGTGTAGCTGTGATGGTCTCTTCTCGGCGGAGTCCGGGAAGTGAACACGGTTTCTGGGTTATGTTTGACGTAAGTAGGTGTTCAGGATCACCTCTTGATCATTGCTAGCTTCACGGCCGTTCCTTTGTTTCTCTTCTCGCTCTCATTTGCGTATGTTAGCCACCATACTTGCTTAGCCACTGCTGCAACCTCACCACTTTACCCCTTCCTTTCCCATTAAGCTTTGCTAGTCTTGATACCCATGGTAATGGGATTGCTGAGTCCTCGTGGCTCACAGATTACTACAACAACAGTTGCAGGTACAGGTTATGCGATGATCATGACGCGAGAGCGATGTTTGCTTGTTTTGGAGTTCTTCTTCTGCTTCTTCTTCGATCAGGGGATAGGTTCCAGGTCGGCAGCCTGGGCTAGCAGGGTGGATCTCGTTTGAGTTTCTGTTTGTGTTTCATCCGTAGTCGGATGGTGCTCTTATGTAAGATGATGTTGTATTCGTGTGGCATTGTATGCCTTTTGTATGTATCCCCATCTATTATGTAATGTTGATGTAATGATATCTACCTTGCAAAAGCGTCTTCAAGATGCGCTTCTATCCTTGGTGGGACCTTCGAGTTCCTTTAGGATAGGGTCGCATCTTGGGCCTGACAGGCCACTCCTCCCCTTTCCTTCCCCTAGGGCCGGCCAGCCAAGGGAAGGAGAGCACCATCCCCCTTGTGGGCTGGTCTGTCCACCCTTTGGCCCAGTAAGGCCCATACACTTGCTGGGGGTGCCCGCAACCCCTTCCAGTACCCGATGCACTCTGAAACTATTCCGATGTCCGAATACCATCGTCCTATACATCAATATTTACCTCTCGACCATTTTGAGACTCCTCGTCATGTTCGTGATCTCATCTGGGACTCCGAACAACATTCGGTCACCAGAACATATGATTCACATAACACTATATCATCAACGAACGTTAAGCGTGCGAACCCTATGTGTTCGAGAACTATGTAGACATGACCGAGACACCTCTCCGGTCAATAACCAATAGCGGAACCTGGATGCCCATATTGGCTCCTACATATTCTACAAAGATCTTTATCGGTCGAACTATTATGACAACATACGTGATCCCCTTTGTCATCGGTATGTTGCTTGCCCGAGATTCGATCGTCGGTATCTTCATACCTAGTTCAATCTCGTTACCGGCAAGTCTATTTACTTGTTGCATAATACATCATCTCGTAACTAACTCCTTAGTCATTTGCTTGCAAGCTTATGATGTGTATTACCGAGAGGGCCTAGAGATACCTCTCCGATACTCGGAGTGACAAATCCTAATCTCGATCTATGCCAACTCAGCAAACACCTTCGGAGATACCTGTAGAGCATCTTTATGATCACCCAGTTACGTTGTGACTTTTGATAGCACACAAGGTATTCCTCCGGTATCTAGGAGTTGCATAATATCATAGTCGAAGGAATATGTATTTGACATGAAGAAACCAATAGCAATAAACTAAATGATCAATATGCTAAGCTAACGGACGGGTCTTGTCCATCACATCATTATCCTAATTATGTGACCCCGTTATCAAATGACAACACATGTCTATGGTTAGGAAACCTTAACCATCTTTGATCAATGAGCTAGTCTAGTAGAGGCTTACTAGGGACACAGTATTTGTTTATGTATGCACACATGTATTTAAGTTTCCGGACAATACAATTCTAGCATGAATAATAAACCTTTATCATGATTTAGAAAATATAATAATAACCATTTTATTATTACCTCTAGGGCATATTTCCATCAGTCTCCCACTTGCACTCGAGTCAATAATTTAGTTCACATCACCATGTGATTTATAGCCCATAGTTCACATAGCCAAGTGAGCAACACCCAAAGAGTTTACCAGTCAATAATCTAGTTCACATCGCCATATGTTTAGCACCCAAAGAGTACTAAGGTGTGATCATGTTTTGCTTGTGAGAGAAGTTTAGTCAACTGGTTGTCACATTCAGATCCGTGTGTATTTTGCAAATTTCTATGTGTACAATGCTCTGCATGGAGCTACTCTAGCTAATTGCTCCCACTTTCAATATGTATCCAGATTGATACTCATAGTCATCCGAATCGGTGTCAAAGCTTGCATCAGTGTAACTCTTTACGACAAACTCTTTATCACCTCCATAACTGAGAAAATATTTCTTTAGTTCTCTAAGGATAATTTTGACTACTGTCAAGTGATCTACTCCTGGATCACTATTGTACCCCCTTGTCAAACTCATGGCAAGGTACACAATAGGTCTGGTACACAACATGACATACTTTATAGAACCTATGGCTGCGGCATAGGGAATGACTTTCATTCTCTCTCTATCTTCTGTCGTGGTCAGGCTAGTCTTACTCAACTTCACACCTTGTAACACACGCAAGAACTCTTTCTTTGACTGATCTATTTTGAATTTCTTGAAAAACTTGGCCAAGGTATGTACTTTGTGAAAGTCCTATTAAGTGTCTCGATCTATCCCTATAGATCTTGATGCCCACTATATAAGCAGCTTCACCGAGGTCTTTCATTGAAAAATTCTTATTCAAGTATCCTTTTATGCTATCCAGAAATTCTATATCATTTGTAATCAACAATATGTCATCCACATATAATATCAGAAATGCTACATAGCTCCCACTCACTTTCTTGTAAATACAGGCTTTACCATAAGTCTGTATAAAACCATATGCTTTGATCACCTATCAAAGCATATATTCGAACTTTGAGATGCTTGCACTAGTCCATAGATGGATCGCTAGAGCTTGCACACTTTGTTAGCACCTTTAGGATGGACAAAACCTTCTGGTTGCATCATATACAACTCTTCTTTAAGATATCCATTAAGGAATGTAGTTTTGACGTCCGTTTGCCAAATTTCATAATTATAAAATGCGGCAATTGCTAACATGATTCAGACTGACTTAAGCGTCGCTACGGGTGAGAAGGTCTCATCAAAGTCAACCCCTTGAACTTGTCGAAAACGTTTTGCGACAAGTCAAGCTTTGTAGATAGTAACATTACCATTAGTGTCAGTCTTCTTCTTGAAGATCCATTTATTCTCAATGGCTTGCCGATCATCAGGCAAGTCCACCAAAGCCTACACTTTGTTCTCATACATGGATCATATCTTAGATTTCATGGCTTCAAGCCATTTATCGAAATATGGGCTCATCATAGCTTCTTCATAGTTTGTAGGTTCGCCTTGGTATAATAACATGACTTCCAGAACAGGATTACCATACCACTCTGGTGAGGATCATGCTCTGGTTGACCTATGAGGCTCAGTAGTAACTTGATCTGAAGTTTCATGATCATTCTCATTTGCTTCCTCTCTAGTTGGTGTATGCATCACGGGAATAGATTTCTCTGATGTGCTACTTTCCAGTTCGAGAGAAGGTACACTTACCTCATGAAGTTCTACTTTTGTCCCACTCACTTCTTTCTGGAGAAACTCCTTCTCTAGAAAGGTTCCATTCTTGGCAACAAAGATCTTGCCTTCGGATCCATGGTAGAAGGTGTACCCAATTGTTTCCTTAGGGTATCCTATGAAGACACACTTCTCCGATTTGGGTTCCAGCTTATCAGGCTGAAGCCTTTTGACATAAGTGTCGCAACCCCAAACTTTAAGAAATGACAGCTTAGGTTTCTTGCCAAACCATAGTTCATCCGGTGTCATCTCAACGGATTTACACGGTGCCCTATTTAATATGAATGCGGCTGTCTCTAATGCATAACCCCAAAACGATAGTGTTAAATCGGCAAGAGACATCATAGAACGCACCATATCCAATATAGTATGGTTACGATGTTCGGACACACCATTACGTTGTGGTGTTCCAGGTGGCATGAGTTGTGAAACAATTCCACATTGTTTTAAATGAAGGCCAAACTCATAACTCAAATATTCGCCTTCATGGTCAGATCGTGGAAACTTTATTTTCTTGTTACGGTGATTCTCCACTTCACTCTGAAATTCTTTGAACTTTTCAAATGTTTCAGACTTGTGTTTCATCAAGTAGATATGCTCATACCTACTCAAATCATCTGTGAAGGTCAGAAAAGAATGATACCCGCCGCGTGCCTCAATACTCATTGGACCGCATACATCGGTATGTATTATTTCCAATAAGTCATTAGCTAGCTCCATTGTTCCAGAGAATGGAGTTTTAGTCATCTTGCCCATGAGGCATGGTTCGCAAGTATCAAACAATTCATAATCAAGTGATTCCAAAAGTCCATCCGCATGGAGTTTCTTCATGCGCTTTACATCAATATGACCTAAACGACAGTGTCACAAGTATGTTGCACTATCGTTATCAGCTTTGCATCTTTTGGCATCAATATTATGAATATGTGTATCACTACGATCAAGATTCAATAAACCATTCACATTGGGTGTATGACCATAGAAGGTGTTATTCATGTAAACAGAACAACAATTATTCTCTGACTTACAATAAACGTATTGCAATAAGCATGAACTAATCATATTCATGCTCAACGCAAACACCAAATAACTTTTATTTAGGTTCAACACTAATCCCTAAGGTAGAGGGATTATGCGATGGTGATCATATCAACCTTGGAATCATTTCCAACACACATCGTCACCTTGCTTTTAACTAGTCTCTGCAACTCATGTTTTGAGTTACTAATCTTAGCAACTGAACCGGTATCAAATACCCAGGGGTTACTACGAACACTAGTAAAATACACATCAATAACATGTATATCAAATATACCTTTGTTCACTTTGCCATCCTTCTTAACCGCCAAGTATTTGGGGCAGTTCCACTTCTAGTGATCGTTTCCTTCGCACCAGAAGCACCCAGTTTCAGGCTTGGGTCCAGCTTTGGGCTTCTTCACGGGAGTGGCAACTTGCTTTCCATTCTTCTTGAAGTTCCCTTTCTTTCCCTCGCCCTTTTTTTCTTGAAACTAGTGGTCTTGTTAACCATCAACACTTGATGCTCTTTCTTGATTTCTACCTTCGCTGATTTCAGCATCACGAAGAGCTCAGGAATCAATTTCGTCATCCCTTGCCTATTTTAGTTCATCATGAAGTTCTAGTAGCTTGGTGATAGTGACTAGAGAACTCTTTCAATCAATATCTTATATGGAAGATTAACTCCCACTTGATTCAAGCGATTGTAGTACCCAGACATTCTGAGTACATGCTCACTGTCTGAGCTATTCTCCTCCATCTTGTAGGCAAAGTACTTGTCAGAGGTCTCATACCTCTCGACACGGGCATGAATCTGAAATACCAATTTTCAGCTCTTGGAACATCTCATATGCTCCATGGCGTTCAAAATGTTTTTGAAGTCCCTGTTCTAAGCCGTAAAGCATGACGCACTAAACTATCAAGTAGTCATCATATAGAGCTTGCAAAACGTTCATAACGTCTACATCTGCTCCTGCAACAGGTTTGTCACCTAGCGGTGCATCAAGGACATAATTATTCTGTGCAGCAATGAGGATAATCCTTAAATCACGGACCCAGTCTGCATCATTGCTACTATCATCTTTCAACTTAGTTTTCTCTAGGAACATATCAAAATATATGGGAGCTATATCACGAGCTATTGATCTACAACATAGATATGCAAAAATATTAAGACTAAGTTCATGATAAATTAAGTTCAATTAATCAATTACTAATAAACTCCCACTATAAACATCCCTCAAGTTATTTAAGTGATACATGATCCAAATCAACTAACCCATGTCCGATCATCACGTGAGAAGAGGTAGTCATCAATGGTGAACATCTCTATGTTGATCATATCTACTATATGACTCACGTTCGACCTTTCTGTCTCCAGTGTTCCGAGACCATGTCTATACATGCTAGGCTCGTTAAGTTTAACCCAAGTATTTCGCATGTGCAAAACTGTCTTACACCCGTTGTATGTGAACGTAGAGTCTATCACACCTGATCATCACGAGGTGCTTTGAAATGACAACTTTGGCAATGGTGCATACTCGGGGAGAACACTTTCATCTTGAAATTTAGTGAAGGGGTCATCTTATAATGCTACCACCGATCTAAGCAAAATAAGACGCATAAAGGATAAACATCACATGCAATCATAATATGTGACATGATATGGCCATCATCATATTATGCTTTTGATCTCCATCTCCAAAGCATTGTCATGATCTCCATCATCACCGGCTTGATACCTTGATCTCCATCATTGCGTCGTGGTCGTCTCGCCAACTATTGCTTCTACAACTGTCGCTAACGCATCGTGATAAAGTAAAGCAATTACATGGTGTTTGCATTTCATACAATAAAGAGACAACCATAAGGCTCCTGCCGGTTGTCGATAAATTACAAAACACGACCATCCCATACAATAACATATATCACATCATGTCTTGACCATATCACATCACAACATGCCCTGCAAAAACAAGTTAGACGTCCACTACTTTGTTGTTGCAAGTTTTACGTGGCTGCTACGGGCTTCTAGCAAGAACCGTTCTTACCTATGGCAAAAACCACAACGGTGATTTGTCAAGTTTGCTATTTTAACCTTCTTCAAGAACCGATCGCAATCAAATTTTATTCAACTGAAGTGGGAGAAACATACACCCGCCAGCCACCTTTATGCAAAACTAGTTGCATGTCTGTCGGTGGAATCGGTCTCATGTGCGTGGACATGTAAGGTTAGTTCGAGCCGCTTCATCCCACAATACCACTGAATCAAAATAAGACGTTGGTGGTAAGCAATATGACTATCACCACCCACAACTCTTTGTGTTATACTCGTGCATATCATCTATGCATAGACCTAGCTCGGATGCCACTTTTTGGGAAACGTTGGATGGAAAACAAAAAAATTTCTTTGCACATGCAAGATCTATCAAGGAGATGCATAGCAACGAGAGGGGGAGAGTGTGTCTCCGTACCCTTGTAGATCGTAAGTGGAAGCGTTAGATACACGGTTACTGTAGTCAAACTTCTTCGCGCTCCAACCGATCAAGTACCAAACGTGCGACACCTCTGCGTTCAACACACGTTCATCTCGGTGACGTGCTCCGCCTTCTTGATCCAGCAAGACGGTGAGGTAGTGGATGAGTTCTGGCAGCATGAAGGTGTGGTTACGGTGATGGTGAAGTGATCTCCACAGGGTTTCGCCTAAGCACTACGAAAATATGACCGGGGGGGTGTAAACGGTGGATGGGGGCGCAGCACATGGCTAAGACAATCTTATGTCTTGTGCTAGGCGCCCCCTCCCACATATATATAGGTGGGGTGGAGGGAGCAATGTCACGCCCAATATGCGACCCTATCCAAAAGGAACTCGAAGGTCCCACCAAGGATAGACCCGCATATTGAAACGCTTTTGCAAGGTGGATATCATTACATCAACATTACATAATAGATGGGGATACATACATAAGGCATACAATGCCACACGAATACAACATCATCTCATACATAAGATCAACATCCGAACTACGGATGAAACACAAACAGAAACTCAAACGACATCCACCCTGCTAGCCCAGGCTGCCGACCTGGAACCTATCCCCTGATCGAAGAAGAAGCAGAAGAAGAACTCCAAAACAAGCAAACATCGCGCTTGCGTCACGATCATCGCATAACCTATACCTGCAACTGTTGTTGTAGTAATCTGTGAGCCACGAGGACTCAGCAATCCCATTACCATGGGTATCAAGACTAGCAAAGCTTAAAGGGAAAGGAAGGGGTAAAGTGGTGAGGTTGCAGCAGCGGCTAAGCATATATGGTGGCTAACATACGCAAATGGGAGCGAGAAGAGAAACAAAGGAACAGTCGTGAAGCTAGCAATGATCAAGAGGTGATCCTGAACTCCTACTTACGTCAAACATAACCCAACAACCGTGTTCACTTCCCGGACTCCGCCGAGAAGAGACCATCATGGCTACACATGCGGTTGATGCGTTTTAATTCGGATCTGGTGTCAAGTTATCTACAACCGGACATTAACAAATTCCCATCTGCCACATAACCGCGGACACGGCTCTCAAAAGTTTATATCCTGCAGGGGTGTCCCAACTTAGCCCATGATAAGCTCTCGCGATCAACGAATGATATTCCTTCTCCCAGGAAGACCCGATCAGTCTCGGAATCCTGATTTACAAGACATTTCGACAATGGTAAAACAAGACCAGCAAGACCACCCGATGCGCCGACAATCCCGATAGGAGCTGCACATATCTCATTCTCAGGGCAACACCGGATGAGACATCCTACGAGTAAAACCAGACCTCGAGTTTCCCTGAGAGGGCCCCGCAGTCTACTCGGTTCAGACCAGCACTTAGACAAGCACTGGCCCGGGGGGGCTAAAATAAAGATGACCCTCGGGTTGGCCGACCCAAGGGAAGGGTATAGGTGGTGGTGAGGCAAATGGTAAAACCAAGGTTGGGCCTTGCTGGAGGAGTTTTATTCAAAGCGAACTGTCAGGGGGGTCCCACAAATCACCCGACCGCGTAAGGAACGCAAAATCCGGGAACATAACACCGGTATGACGGAAACTAGGGCGGCAAGAGTGGAACAAAACACCAGGCATAAGGCCGAGCCTTCCACCCTTTACCAAATATATAGATGCATTAATAATATAAGAGATATTGTGATATCCCAACATAACCCTGTCCACCATGGAGCAATCTTCAACTTCACCTGCAACTAGCAACGCTATAATAGGGCTGAGCGAAGCGGTAACATAGCCAAACAACGGTTTGCTAGGAAGGGTGTCAAAGGTTAGAGGTTCATGGCAATTTGGGAGGATTGAAGAGCAAATGATAGGTAACGCAGCATAGCGATAGAACGAAGCAACTAGCATAACAATGAAAGCAGTGAGATCCAGGGTAGCGGTCATCTTGCCTGAAATCCCGCAAGGAAGAAGAACGAGTCCATGAAGAAGATGAAGCCACGAAGATGAACCACACGTAGACGAGCGCATCCTCATGATCGCAATGAAACGGGAGCTATCGAGAAGAAGCACAGAACATAGTAAACACACCACACATAGACAAGACATGATGCACAACAAGCATGATGCATGAAAAAGCTACATGAAACTACTCATGGCAAGAGATGATGCAAACAAGAACAACACATCAAGGCAAGTTTAAATGAGGCCGGGAACAACATATAACAATTCCGGTAAGTCCTCATATGCAAATTTCGAAATTGGTCCAGATCTGAATAAACATTATGTTCAAGTTGTTAAACAGCAAATTGAGATGCACCAAGATGATCTACACGAAATTCTAGTCAAGTTACATATAAAGTTCATTAGATTCGGAGCTACGGCCTAGAAGATATGAGCAAAACAAGTTAAACATGGCATTGATGCAAAATGCATACAAACATCAAGCAAACACCTCAAAACAAGGATGCAACATTATAATATGAAACAATATGCAAAATCAAGCAAGTTTCATATAGAGCACACTCAAAACGGAGCAACGGTTCAACACATACACTCCATACAAGTCATAACAACAATCTGTCCATAACAGCAACTAGGCATATTGCAAGCATCAAAACAACATGCTACATCACCTCAATATGAAAACAAAAGGCATGGTCATGATGTACAGGTAAAGCATAACAAAACATGAACACTGAGCTATCTCCAGAAATCACTAGAACATGCTCAAACACACATGGAAAAATTGCAAATAATAACAGTTTCAGACTTTGCAGAAATAACATCAGGTTGCAATGTTTAGAGCTATCAAACAACATGTTACAGAAACTTATCATGGCAAACAAAGACATGACATGAATCTACTAAAATCATAGATCAAAAGACCCTTACTGACCATGAGCCAAAAAGGATCAGAAGATAAGATGGCACCCATGTAAACATGGCAAGTTACATTACAGATTCATACATGGCAGAAACAACAATAAGTAGGCATGTTGGTGAGCTTGAACCACTCACCGCAGAGCAATAGATGGCATGGCAAGGCAACCAACAGTAAGAAGACATGTTTATGAAGCTAAGCCTGGCAAGAGCAAGTTCATAGGGTGCATGGATCACTAGAAAACAATCATGGAAACATTGAACTTAATGTTAATAGGCTGACAGCAACATCATTTAGCAAACTTTGGAGCAAGATCACAACATGATACAGCAGGCTATAATTGCAACCAAGGGCATGAGTGGATAGAGTAAGACATGTATAACAATTCATCCTTAGTGAACATCTCCATAATAATGCACGAAATGACTTGTAGCAGCAGGTTAACATAACAAGAAAATATAACAGAATCTGTCAGGAAAACAGCAACAGCAAGTACCCTACTTAACAAGCTCGATGCACTCAGCACACAACTCACAAAAATACATGGGTAGCACCCCTGGAAATATGGCATATCATAGATCAAAACACATGTAGACATCAACCTCATAGGATGCACACATCAAACATGGCAAAAATGACAAATGAGCATGTTATAACAGTTCCAGCAGATTAACATCACATAGCACTCTTCCAACATCATTTCGGGCATCAAGATGAGCTCAAATGAAAATGGTGCAATGAGATGAAATGAGGTACTCGTCGAGACGAACAATTTGACATATTACACGCACGAAACGGAGCTACAGATGCAGAGATATGATGCGATGAACATAGCATAATATTCGGGACTTGGCAGTTTCTGAAAAAAAAAACAGATGAGCGCTATGAAACTAAAACACGCACGAGCGGGTTAAAGGGGCTGCTCACCCTGGGCTTCGGCCCATGACGGTGCTGGAGGCTGGGGTGGCCGGTGGCTGGGCCGCGGCTGGGCCGGCCCATGCAGCGGGAGCGAGGGGGCATGGCTCTCCCGATCTGATCTGGATCGAGACGAGCGGCGGCGGCGCGTCGGTGCTTCGGCGAGCCGGCGACGGCAGGGTCGAGCGGAGGATGGTGGAGGGGACCGGGAACGGCGCCTGAGGCCGGAGGGGCACGGAGGAGGCCGGCGGAGCAAGCAGGCGCGGTTGGGATCCGCGGCAAGGAGCCGGGCGGCGGCTGGCGGCGACAGGCGCGGTCGGGGGCGACCGACGGCGGGGTAGAGGAGATCCGGTGGCGGGGGTGCAACGGCGAGACGGCAGCGAGCGCCGTGGCAGCGCGGGGCCGCGGCCGGCGGCGGCGGAGGCGAGGAGGCGGCGGCGCGGGGATCCGGCGGCGGGCGCGATGCGCGGGCCGGGCGGCGGCGGCGCGAGGGCCCGCGATGGGCTCCGCGGGCCGGCGGTGAAGTGGGAGCGGGGGCGCCACGTGGCAGGCCCCTGTTGGCTGCGGCCGACGGCGGCGATTCGTCCGGAGGCGGCGGACATGTCCGGTGCGGTGGGAGGAGAACGAAGCTAGGGTTTGGACCCGGAATTTCGGGGGGAGAGGCATATTTATAGGTAGAGGGAGCTAGGAGAGTCCAAAAGAGGAGTGGTTTTCGACCATGCGATCGTGATCGAACGACCGAGAGCATGGAGGGGGTTTGGATGGGTTTTGGGCCACTTTGGAAGGGGTGTTGGGCTGCAAGAAAAGAGGGCTTTTACGGTTACCCGGTTAACCGTTGGAGTATCAAACGACCTCCAAATGGCACGAAACTTGACAGGCGGTCTACCGGTGCTATACCAAGGCCGCTTGGCAAACCTCGGGCCATTCCGAGAAAGTTTAACACTCGCACAAGAGAAGAGGCAAAAAGGGGACGCCGGATGACATAGGAGTGCCGGATCGCAAAACGGACAACGAGGAAAATGCTCGGATGCATGAGATGAACACGAATGCAAAATGAGATGCACATGATGACATGATATGAAATGTAGATGATGACATGGCAAAGTGCAACACGCAAGCAAATGACATGACAATGACGGCGAATAACTGGCGGACACCTGGCGCAACGAATCCGGGGCGTTACAACACTCCTCCACTAACAAGAGATCTCGTCCCGAGATCTTAGGACAAATACGGAGGGGAAAAGGGATGATGTGAAACAAGAACTCAAACGAAGAATCAAAGAATCGAGAGCACTCGAGAAGAAGAGAGGAACGATGAGAATGACGAGAATCCAAAAGCTCACAGAATCAGATAGACTATGAAACAACTCCTGTTAGAACGAGTTAGAAATGAATAAGACTGAAAGGATTTAGGCAGCACTCCGGCTGAACATGGAAGGATTAGAACAAGAACTTGAGAGGATGGAATGATACCTGATGAAGACAAGACACAAAACCTCCGGAAAGAATTGAAAGAAAAATTGAATGAAAAGAATTTAGAGGGATTGAATGGATTTGAATATCTGAGAAGAACGAAGAACTGCAGAACTCCACTTCAAAAGAATACATAGGATTAATTGCACTTCGAGACGCAAGAAGAAAAGATACTTGAACTCCACCAAAAAAATCTTGACGAACTCTTGAAGAATGAATTAAATCATGAAGAACCACCGTGAAGAACTCCGGTAACAAAAGGATGATGAGATAGAATAAAGGATGAAAGAATAGGATGAGCCTTGCGATGATTTAGATGGAGGTTCCGACGAAATGGCCGAGGAATTTGAATTCCGGAAAAAAAAGATGAAACACTTGAAACTAGAATTTATTCCTCAAGAACAAACTCCAAAAGAAAGGATTACTCACTTGGATGAAATAAGAATAAGATTTATTGTATGCTTATCCTTCATCAAATTAAATTGATGCGAAGCAATAGATTTTTCATACTACTTATTCTTATTGAAAAAGGATTAAGGGGAAATATAGCACAAAACTTGAGAAAGTCTTCATGAACCACTGGTAAGATTGGAAAGAACGAATGAATTGATATGATAATCAAAGAAAAGAATCTTGAATGAACCACCGTAAGAATACAAAATGACTGATGAAAGAGAATGAATCGCCGGGAAGAATTCGAAGAACCAAATATACTTGAGGGGATTTAGATGCAAAAGAACAAAGAGAACATGAGCTGATTAAAGAACACTTGAACGAAGCACCGGGATAATACTGAGATGAACGAAGGGACACGGATATAGAATAATTGGAGAACGAATTTGAAAAACTTAGAACGAAGAAATCTTCCGAAAAGATGGCCTACGGATGATCGAGAGAGAAAGCAACTCCTGAAATGCTCTGGATGGATGAAAAGAATTTGCATGACTTGAAACAATTTGATAGGATAACATCGAGCTAGCACCATGAATCTCCGGGAGAACGGACAAGATTTAAGAGAAATCTTCTTCTTCGGTCTTCAAATGGCGACGGAAAACAACACCAAAATTACTAAGATACTCCGGGAGAATGAAAAAGCGAAGAGGTTAAGCCAACACTGAAATGATTTGAAAGAGATCTTGGAGAAGGCAAGTGACCGATGGGATCCATTCTTACGTCACACTTGAAAAGAATTGAGAATAACTCCGGGGGAATTTGAAGAGTCAGGTAAGATCCTGGGAAAAGACCTGTGGGTTAGGGCCCACTAAGAGAAAACACTGTTGGAAAGGGACGTTGAACAGATAGATGATGCACCGAAACAATTGAAATATTTGAATGAGGTGATAACCTCGAATTAATTGGAAGACAGACGAATCTCCTGAGATGTCTTGAACACTCCGGAAGGATAATCTGGCGAGAGGCGAACGAGCAAGGGGAAAACATTTGAGCCGAGGAAAAGAATATGATCAACACCGAAAAACTTGAATTGAGTCCACCGGAGAAGAAAAAACGAGACGAACAATGATTAACTAGACGAGAATTCATCGCACAAATGAAATTGACGCTCGAAAGAGGCTCAGACTCTGGGAATAAAAGGGTGGGAGGGCGGGAAAACAAAGGCAACTGGAAGGGGAATCGACAAATATCTTGAAGAGAAAACATCGGTTGAAATAATTGTGGAAAGAAAGCAAAGACTTCGCACGAGTAGGATGGATACTCGATTATGGACTCCGGTTCTAAGAAGAAGAAGGGAGGGCGGGTGGGAAAAAGAAAACAACTGAGGATTGAACTTGGCAAAGATGAAGAGGCTCGAGTCAACTTGACGAGAAATGCACCGGACAAAAGAGGATGGACAACTAACGAAAACTAACCGCGTGAACCTAAAGAAAAATTTGAAGGGAAGAGGAGTAATTCAAAACACCTACGTCAAGATTCCTGACCAGAGCGACGAAGGGGCAGAGGAGTAAAAAGAATTCCTACTCTCCGATATAACTAGACTCCGAAAACAGTTTTCTTCTAGACTCAACAACGGCCAAACTACACGATCAATCAAGGGGGCTCCTAGGGTCGGTCGAGGCTCTGATACCAACTTGTCACGCCCAATATGCAACCCTATCCAAAAGGAACTCGAAGGTCCCACCAAGGATAGACCCGCATATTGAAACGCTTTTGCAAGGTGAATATCATTACATCAACATTACATAATAGATGGGGATGCATACATAAGGCATACAATGCCACACGAATACAACATCATCTCATACATAAGATCAACATCCGAACTACAGATGAAACAGAAACAGAAACTCAAACGACATCCACCCTGCTAGCCCAGGCTGCCGACCTGGAACCTATCCCCTGATCGAAGAAGAAGCAGAAGAAGAACTCCAAAACAAGCAAACATCGCGCTCGCGTCACGATCATCGCATAACCTGTACCTGCAACTGTTGTTGTAGTAATCTGTGAGCCACGAGGACTCAGCAATCCCATTACCATGGGTATCAAGACTAGCAAAGCTTAAAGGGAAAGGAAGGGGTAAAGTGGTGAGGTTGCAGCAGCGGCTAAGCATATATGGTGGCTAACATACGCAAATGGGAGCGAGAAGAGAAACAAAGGAACGGTTGTGAAGCTAGCAATGATCAAGAGGTGATCCTGAACTCCTACTTACGTCAAACATAACCCAAAGACCGTGTTCACTTCCCGAACTCCGCCGAGAAGAGACCATCACGGCTACACACGCGGTTGATGCGTTTTAATTCGGATCTGGTGTCAAGTTATCTACAACTGGACATTAACAAATTCCCATCTGGCACATAACCGCGGGCACGGCTCTCGAAAGTTTATACCTTGCAGGGGTGTCCCAACTTAGCCCATGATAAGCTCTCACGATCAACGAAGGATATTCCTTCTCCCAGGAAGACCCGATCAGTCTCGGAATCCCGATTTACAAGACATTTTGACAATGGTAAAACAAGACCAGCAAGACCGCCCGATGCGCCGACAATCCCGATAGGAGCTGCACATATCTCGTTCTCAGGGCAACACCGGATGAGACATCCTACGAGTAAAACTAGACCTCGAGTTTCCCCGAGGGGGCCCCGCAGTCTACTCGGTTCGGACCAGCACTTAGACAAGCACTGGCCCGGGGGGGCTAAAATAAAGATGACCCTCGGGTTGGCCGATCCAAGGGAAGGGTATAGGTGGTGGTGAGGCAAATGGTAAAACCAAAGTTGGGCCTTGCTGGAGGAGTTTTATTCAAAGCGAACTGTCAGGGGGTCCCATAAATCACCCGACCGCGTAAGGAACACAAAATCCGGGAACATAACACCGGTATGACGAAAACTAGGGCGGCAAGAGTGGAACAAAACACCAGGCATAAGGCCGAGCCTTCCACCCTTTACCAAATATATAGATGCATTAATAATATAAGAGATATTGTGATATCCCAACATAACCCTGTCCACCATGGAGCAATCTTCAACTTCACCTGCAACTAGCAACGATATAAGAGGGCTGAGCAAAGCGGTAACATAGCCAAACAACGGTTTGCTAGGAAGGGTGTCAAAGGTTAGAGGTTCATGGCAATTTGGGAGGCTTGAAGAGCAAATGATAGGTAACGCAGCAAAGCGATAGAACAAAGCAACTAGCATAGCAATGATAGTAGTGAGATCCAGGGTAGCGGCCATCTTGCCTGAAATCCCGCAAGGAAGAAGAACGATTCCATGAAGAAGGTGAAGCCACGAAGACGAACCACACGTAGACGAACGCATCCTCACGATCGCAACGAAATGGGAGCTATCGAGAAGAAGCACACAACATAGTAAACACACCACACATAGACAAGACATGATGCACAACAAGCATGATGCATGACAAAGCTACATAAAGCTACTCATGGCAAGAGATGATGCAAACAAGAACAACACATCAAGGCAAGTTTAAATGAGGCCGGGAACAACATATAACAATTCCGGTAAGTCCTCATATGCAAATTTCGAAATTGGTCCAGATCTGAATAAACATTATGTTCAAGTTGTTAAACAGCAAATTAATATGCACCAAGATGATCTACATGAAATTCTAGTCAAGTTACATATAAAGTTCATTAGATTCGGAGCTACGGCCTAGAAGATATGAGCAAAAAAAAGTTAAACATGGCATTGATGCAAAATGCATACAAACATCAAGCAAACACCTCAAAACAAGGATGCAACATGATAATATGAAACAACATGCAAAATCAAGTAAGTTTCATATAGAGCACACTCAAAATGGAGCAACGGTTCAACACATACACTCCATAAGTCATAACAACAATCTGTCCATAACAGCAACTAGGCATATTGCAAGCATCAAAACAACATGCTACAACACCTCAATATGAAAACAAAAGGCATGGTCATGATCTACAGGTAGAGCATAACAAAACATGAACACTGAGCTATCTCCAGAAATCACTAGAACATGCTCAAACACACATGGAAAGATTGCAAATAATAACAGTTTCAGACTTTGCAGAAATAACATCAGGTTGCAATGTTTAGAGCTATCAAACAACATGTTATAGAAACTTATCATGGCAAACAAAGGCATGGCATGAATCTACTAAAAGCATAGATCAAAAGACCCTTACTGACCATGAGCCAAAAAGGATCAGAAGATAAGATGGCACCCATGTAAACATGGCAAGTTATATTACAGATTCATACATGGCAGGAACAACAATAAGTAGGCATGTTGGTGAGCTTGAACCACTCACCGCAGAGCAATACATGGCATGGCAAGGTAACCAACAGTAAGAAGACATGTTTATGAAGCTAAGCATGACAATAGCAAGTTCATAGGGTGCATGGATCACTAGAAAACAATCATGAAAACATTGAACTTAATGTTAACAGGCTGACAGCAACATCATTTAGCAAACTTTGGAGCAAGATAACAACATGATACAGCAGGCTATAATTGCAACCAAGGGCATGAGTGGATAGAGAAAGAAATGTATAACAATTCATCCTTAGTGAACATCTCCAGAATAATGCACGAAATGACTTGTAGCAGCAGGTTAACATAGCAAGAAAATATAATAGAATCTGTCAGGAAAACAGCAACAGCAAGTACCCTACTTAACAAGCTTGATGCACTCAGCACACAACTCACAAAAATACATGGATAGCACCCCTGGAAAGATGGCATATCATAAATCAAAACACATGTAGACATCAACCTCATAGGATGCACACATCAAACATGACAAAAATGACAAATGAGCATGTTATAACAGTTCCAGCAGATTAACATCACATAGCACTATTCCAACAACATTTTGGGCATCAAGATGAGCTCAAATGAAAATGGTGCAATGAGATGAAATGAAGCACTCGTCGAGGCGAACAATTTGACATATTACACGCACGAAACGGAGCTACAGATGCAGAGATATGATGCGATGAACATGGCATAATAATACATAATATTCGGGACTTTGCAGTTTCTGAAAAAAAAACAGATGAGCGCTATGAAACTAAAACACGCACGAGCGGGTTAAAGGGGCTGCTCACCCTGGGCTTCGGCCCATGACGGTGCTGCAGGCTGGGGTGGCCGGTGGCTGGGCCGCGGCTGGGCCGGCCCATGCAGCGGGAGCGAGGGGGCGTGGCTCTCCCGATCCGATCTGGATCGAGACAAGCGGCGACGGCGCGTCGGTGCTCCGGCGAGCCGGCGATGGCGGGGTCGAGCGGAGGATGGTGGAGGGGACCGGGAACGGCGCCGGAGGCCGGAGGGGCACGGAGGAGGCCGGCGGAGCAAGCAGGCGCGGTCGGGGTCCGCGACAAGGAGCCGGGCGGCGGCTGGCGGCGACAGGCGCGGTCGGGGGCGACAGGCGGCGGGGCAGAGGAGATCCGGTGGCGGGGGTGCGACGGCGAGACGGCAGCGAGCGCCGGGGCGGCGCGGGGCCGCGGACGGCGGCGGCGGAGGCGAGGAGGCGGCGGCGCGGGGATCCGGCGGCGGGCGCGATGCGCGGGCCGGGCGGCGGCGGCGCGAGGGCCCGCACGGGCCCGCGATGGGCTCCGCGGGCTGGCGGTGAAGTGGGCGCGGGGGCGCCACGTGGCATGCCCCTGTTGGCTGCGGCCGGCGGCGGCGATTCATCCGGAGGCGGCGGACATGTCCGGTGCGGTGGGAGGAGAACAAAGCTAGGGTTTGGACCCGAAATTTCGGGGGGAGAGGCATATTTATAGGTAGAGGGAGCTAGGAGAGTCCAAAAAAGGAGCGGTTTTCGGCCACGCGATCGTGATCGAACGGCCGAGAGCATGGAGGGGGTTTGGATGGGTTTTGGGCCACTTTGGAAGGGGTGTTGGGCTGCAACAAAAGAGGGCTTTTGCGGTTACCCGGTTAACCGTTGGAGTATCAAACGACCTCCAAATGGCACGAAACTTGACAGGCGGTCTACCGGTGCTATACCAAGGCCGCTGGGTAAACCTCGGGCCATTCCGAGAAAGTTTAACACTCGCACAAGAGAAGAGGCAAAAAGGGGACGCCAGATGACATAGGAGTGCCAGATCGCAAAACGGACAACGGGGAAAATGCTCGGATGCATGAGATGAACACGAATGCAAAATGAGATGCACATGATGACATGATATGAAATGCAGATGATGACATGGCAAAGTGCAACACGCAAGCAAATGACATGGCAATGACGGCGAATAACTGGCGGACACCTGGCGCAACGAATCCGGGGCGTTACAAGCAACCAGGAGGCGCCCCCAAGTAGGCCGAATCCTACTTGGGGTCTTCCGCCAAGTGGCGCCCCCTTCCTTATTCGGAGTGCGGGAGGAAGGAAGTAGGAGGTGCCCCCCCCCCTTTCCTTTCTCTCCTGAGGAGTGATACGTCTCCAACGTATCTATAATTTTTGATTGTTCCATGCTGTTATATTATCACTCTTGGATGTTTTACAATCACTTTATATCAATTTTTGGTACTAACCTATTAACATAGTGCCCAGTACCATTTGGTGTTTTCTGCATGTTTTTTACATCGCAGGAAATCAATATCAAACGGAGTCCAAACACGGCGAAACTTTTTGAGGATTTTTTTGGGCCAGAAGACATCCAGTGGGCCAGGAAAGCACCTGGGGGGTGCCCCCCACCAGTGCACGCCTAGGGGCCCAGGCACGCCCGGGTGGGTTGTGCCCACCTCGGGTGCCCCCTGAACCGCCTCTTTGCTCTATAAACACCCCCAATATTCCAGAAACCCTAGGAGAGTCGACGAAAATCAATTCCAGACGCCGCAGAGTCCAGAACCACCAGATCCAATCTAGACACCATCATAGAGGGGTTCACCACTTCCATTGTTGCCTCTCCGATGATGCGTGAGTAGTTCTTTGTAGACCTACGGGTCCGTAGTTAGTAGCTAGATGGTTTCCTCTCTCTCTCTTGATTATCAATACAATGGTCTCTTGGAGATCCATATGATGCAAGCCTTTTTGTGGTGTGTTTGTTGGGATCCGATGAACTTTGAGTTTATGATCAGATCTATGTTTTTATCCATGAAACTTATTTGAGTCTTCTTTGATCTCTTGTGATGAGATCGTTGAAACCATGAAGATGGTTGATGTTGGAACAAAAGAGTTGGTTTCGTTTGTGATCCGGGAGTGATCACCGTGTTGATGATGTTGGTTACGAGGTAACCCGTTTGGTGAGAGAGTCCGAGGGACTCGTTGCACAAGCATGACCACTTCATGAGTAGTATGTTATAGCCTTGCATTTAACCTGCTTAATTACCATGTTGTTGTTTGCCATTATGCTTTTACTTGTTGCGAGCTTGCAAGTACATTCAATGGACTGACCTGGTGTGTCATGCCAGATTTCAGGAAAGTCTTACCTGATCGGAGTGCTTCCCGTGTCTAGGCCGTGTCCACGTCAGTGTCCCTGTGCTATGGAGTTTCGCTTCGTCGTCGTTCCGATGCCGCATAGTTGTCGTGATCAAGGCCCCTTCATGTTCATTAAATAATGTACATACTATTCAGCCACACCGCATGTGTTGCTTGGCCTCGCTGCCTGATGTAATATCAAACCTATGTTTCCGCTAGCATCAATAAAACAGTTGTTTTTTATACCAAGTTTTTTTGTGTTGCTAGAAGACTAGATCACTGGGCTGGCAATGCAAGGTAAACCGGTTGCTCTAAGCCGGGTGCCACAACTCTTGGTATCAGAGTCGCGCTGACTGTAGGACATTCTAGACCACCGCCGTGTTAGTAGACGGTAATTTAGTCTTGAGTGACGGTAGTTTGCATCTGGTTGCTGCAATGCATGCATTTGACTTATTGTTATTGCTAGCCGACTAACGACTGTGAGTGTAGATGACCCCAGTTCCGTACCCATACCCTACACCTCGCCGCATCTGCTTCAGAGTCTATGGCGTTGACTCTACCCCGACAGTGCCGATCTAGTGTACCAGGTGTATCGGGAGCATCTGGCGGACTCAGTGTACGAGTACTACGCGGAGGTCACTATGCATCAGAGTTCCCCTACCGGCGCTTACACTCGTTCCTCTATGGGTGGTTTTGCTTCCATGCCATCTCAAGCCATCCAGTTTGCCGCATTCGAGGCTCTTGTAGACTTGCTACAACGAGGTTCACATGCAGACCCATCCAGGTTTCTTCTTCTACCCGTCTCTCCACGAGAATGGGTGTATCCGCTTCCCATTTATTAATCCGGTGTGCGGTTGTTCTTCCAGCCACCTTTCTGGCTGTATCACTGCCAGTTACCTCATGATCGTTGAGTTGGCCCAAGAGTTGACATGTACCCATATCGCTCTCGCTGCCGCTCGAAACATATTCACCCCACCTACCATTAGATTTACTCTGTTTGTTTCCCTGGCCTCTGTTCCTCCTACTACCCCGGTTACCCCTCAGAGTGCCTCAGCCACCTCGATAGTGACCCCTCGTGAGTCTCCTGCCGAGTGGGCTTCGCTTCTTGCTACTCCCGCAACTCCTATGCTTCGCCCTAGACCTGCCCATGAGGGAGAGTCCTCGAGGCAGTGTCGCCGCGTTTCCTTTAAGACGGAGGTCTCTGTTGGCATCATCAATTCGGAATCCGAGCTTGAGGAGGATCCTTCTGCAGTAGTGGAGCCTTAGTTCGTTAGCTGGTATACGAGGTAGTCCCGATGTTGGGTGTAATCGTACTTGTCAGGATATTTCCATCCATGTATGAGTCTATGTATAATTATGTTGGAACTCTTTTTATTCGCGCTAGTTTTTATTGCTTTCCTTCGGATTTGTCGCTCGATTTTTTCGCCATTTTGGATGTTTCTCATCTTGGTTGCTTCATATTGGGAAAAACAAACAAAGAGGATGATGAGAGGAGGCTGCAGCAGTCACACTGGTGAGGATGTACCTGTCCGTCGTTCGGCAAGACAGGCAGGGCATTCCCTCGAGCCATATCCGCAACCACTGCCTCATCCACCAACCACCGAACAGATTATTTGGATGTTCGAAAAAATAAGAAGCAACGATCTGCTTGAGCTATTGAAAAGTATGCAGGCAATGGTGGGAAATAATGGCAATTCGTATGGCAATCACTCCAAGCTCTCAGATTTTCAAAGGACTAAGCCATCGAGTTTCAATCAAGTTGTTGACCCTATGGAAGCTGACGACTGGCTAAGGACCATTGAAAAGAAACTGGACATTGCTCGCACAGAAGAAGGTGATAAGGTTCCATTTGCAAGCCACTATTTGGAAGGAGCCGCAGCTATCTGGTGGGACAATATTAAAGCTATGTGGCTAGCAGATGAAGAAATTACATGGGATAAGTTCAAGGAAAAGTTCCGCAGGTACCACATCCCCACTGGTATCGTGAAGGTCAAACATTGTGAGTTCCTAGCCCTCACGCAAGGTAGCTTATCCTTCACCGAGTATTTGAACAAGTTCAACCATTTGCCTCGCTATTCCCTGTATGATGTGGCCACCGAAGAGAGAAAGATCGACAGATTCCTTGGATGACTGGATCAACACCCCATATGCACTCTCAGTATGCTTGATTTTCCGGATTTCTAGACTCGGGTAAACAAAGCCCTGATTGCAGAAAGGGAGCACAAGCTTGTTTAGGACAATAAGCCCGCCTATAATGACCATAAACGCAAGTTCAAGCCTAAGAAGGATGGACAGCCAGTGTAGAAGACTCGTACATGGCAGCAGAATGTGAACAAGACCACTACCCAAGTCAAGAATATTGTGACTAGCCTGATACACAAAGATTGTCAGCGTAACAATGCATGTTTTTCTTGTGGGAAAGCCGGACACTACGCCAGACAGTGCCCCAAGAGCGGCAAGGCAAATGCTCTATTCAAGCCGCAAGTCAACCACATGGGACCATAGCCTGGCCAGAAGACCATCCAAGGGCAAGTGCATCACCTCTCTGCAGATGAAGCCCAAGAAGACCCGGAAGTCGTCATTGGTATGTTTCCTGTTAATAGCATACCTGCAATAATTTTGTTTGACTCTGGGGCTTCCCACTCTTTTATTTCGCGGAGTTTTGTTGCCCAATACAAGTTTTCTTGCTTGATTTTGGGAAAGAGTATGATGTTACAATCCCCGGGATCTGTGCTCAAAAGCAATCTAGCATGCCACAATTTGGAGATTGACATCAAGGGAGTTATCTTCCCAGCTTCTTTGATAGTCATTGAATCGTCCAAGTTGGATATTATTTTGGGTATGAACTGCTTAACTCAACATCAAGTATGCATCAATTGTGCGACCAGAGAAGTCACATTGACAAGCAAGGAAGGCCAAACTACACAATTCTTTGCTCGAAGAAGCATACCCAAGAAAGAAATGGTCTTCGCAGCTCAAGCTGAAGAGTTGGATCTAATTCCTGTGGTCAGTGAGGTTCCAGATGCATTCCTTGAGGAGCTACCAGGGATGCCACCAGATCGTGAGCTTGAGTTTGCAATTGATCTTGTGCCCGGAACCACACCTATATACAAGAAGTATTACGAGATGCCTTTGTCTGAGTTAGTGGAGTTAAAGAAACAACTTGATGAGATGCTTCAGAAAGGATACATTCGCCCAAGCTCTTCACCATGGGGATCACCAGCAATCTTCATGGACAAGGAAGATGGCAGCCTTCGGATGTGTGTGGTTTACTATCAGCTGAATGCTATCACTATCAAGAACAAATACCCGCTTCTGAGGATTGATGATTTGTTCGACCAACACAGTGGGTGTCGGTGTCAAAACCGGTGGATCTCGGGTAGGGGGTCCCGAACTGTGCGTCTAGGCGGATGGTAATAGGAGACAAGGGACACGATGTTTTTACCCAGGTTCGGGCCCTCTCGATGGAGGTAAAACCCTACTCCTGCTTGATTGATATTGATGATATGGGTAGTACAAGAGTGGATCTACCACGAGATCAAGGAGGCTAAACCCTAGAAGCTAGCCTATGGTATGATTGTTGTAATGGTTGTTCGTCCTATGGACTAAAACCCTCCGGTTTATATAGACACCGGGGAGGGCTAGGGTTACACAGAGTTGGTTACAATGGTAGGAGATCTACATATCCGTATCGCCAAGCTTGCCTTCCACGCCAAGGAAAGTCCCATCCGGACACGGGACGAAGTCTTCAATCTTGTATCTTCATAGTCTTGGAGTCCGGCTGACGATGATAGTCCGGCTATCCGGACACCCCCTAGTCCAGGACTCCCTCAGTAGCCCCTGAACCAGGCTTCAATGACGATGAGTCCGGCATGCATATTGTTCGGCATTGCAAGGCGGGTTCCCCCTCCGAATAATTCATAGAAGATTGCGAACACCAGGATAGTGTCCGGCTCTGCAAAATAATTTCCACATTTCGCCGTAGAGAGAATATTATGTACACAAGTTCAATCTGCTGACGTATCTTGTAGCATGATGTCACGCCACTACCAAGCCTTTACTTGAATCGTTTTTTATTATACCACCTCAGCGCGTTTAGCGAAGCGGTTTCCTTGGCACGTCTTGTCGAAGCAGAGATCGTGTTCCCCTTATCCCGGGATTCTCATCAATACGGACGTGGGTAACCCAACCGCGCGATTGATGGTGGCGCTTGGGAGATAAGCGAGTTTTACCAGGCCGGTGGGGACGCATAGTTTCCGATCGCCCATATATAAGGGGATAAGGATCCACCCTTTTTACCTACGCCTTCTTCCTCCTTTGCTTATCCATCTCCGCGCACTCTCGAGCTCCAGCGCCCAAGTCCGCGCATCTCGCCTCGACCATATCCGGAGCGGGAGGCAAATGGCTGACCTCCTCCGTGACGGAGGAGCACATCGCAAAACTGCGCAGCGCCGGATACCTTTTCGGCGACGTCGCGCACCAGCTGCCCGACAAGGGGCAGCTCATCCCCACCCCCAGGCCTCATGAGAGGGTCGTATTCCTTCCCCACTTCCTCCATGGACTGGGCTTCCCGTTGCATCCCTTTGTCCGGGGGCTCATGTACTATTACGGCCTGGATTTCCACAATCTGGTGCCAAACTTCATCCTCAACATCTCGGCGTTTATCGTCGTGTGCGTGGCCTTCCTCTGCATCAAGCCCCACTTCGGCTTGTGGCTCAAGACCTTCAACGTCAAGCCGAAGGTGGTGAAGGGCATTCAAGCGGAGTGCAGAGGCGCCATGTTGGGCAAGATGCCCAACGTCATCTGGCTCGAAGGGGCCTTCGTGGAGTCCGTCAAGGGGTGGCAATCGGGGTGGTTCTACATCACCGAGCCGCGCGACCTTAAGTGGGCGGCGGCCCCCGAGTTCAGATCTGGTATCCCTATGCAGCTCACCTCCTGGAAAGAGAAGGGCTTGCTATGGGGCAGTTCGAAGGAGCTTACAGGACTCCAGTCCTGTCTTCAGACCCTGGTGAACAAGAAGCTTAGGCTTGTCAATGTGATCCAGGTCATGCTCATCCGCCGGATCCTCCCCTGCCAACAACGGGCCTTCAATCTGTGGGAGTTTGATCCGGCACAGCACCGGACTCTAAGCGGGCTCTTCGACACGACGTATGAAGCCGTCTGGAGGGTGCTGTTCAAGGGCGGAGAAGCCCCCGCGTCCGCGACTGAGGATCGCGGATTCAGCACCAAGCGGCCGGCCGGTGAGGTAAGCTTCGTTATCCTCTATGGGACAGTTGTTTTCTTTCATAGTTTGACTCTATGCGGGATCTAAAACTCCCAATGCCTTTGACAGGACTGGCAGAGGACGTCCGGACAGGTAGACTGTCCGGCTCCCCTTCCCGAAGACCAAGTGGATGCCCGCTTAACGGGGCTGCTGGTCCCGGCACTCTATGTGGTGCCGGAGAAGAAGGCCAAGAAGAAGGCCACGGGAACTCGAAGAAGTTCCCGGCGCCAGGTGATATCGGACTCATCGTCCGATGGCTCCGAGGCGGACTCCTCCCCCGAAGACGAGGAGGAGAAAGAGGACTCTCTCCCAGAGGAGGGAGAGAGGAAGAGGAAGGCCTCCCCAACAGGGGAGGCCGAAGGGTCCAAGAGGGGAAGAACTATTCCCCCGGACGGCTCCGCCAACGCCAACGTTGGCAACGAAGAGTGGCCTTCAAGGGCCAGGCCTCCGGCAAGATCGTAAGTATCCGGATTCCTGAATGATTTATAATTTCTCTTTTGTGTCACATAGTGTCCTTCTAATGCCGCACTCTGCCTGCAGTCCGGCCGATGATGATCTCCCCGCTTCGTCGAGCGGGTCGTTGGCTCCGTCGGATGTAGATTCCATCCCGACTGCCTCCACCCCTCGCGCCGCTGAGGACGCCGAGGTGGGATCCCGGGAAGGGACCCATCGGGAGGAGGCTCCGGAGGCGCCACAAGGCAGCCTCCCGGACTTTGCGCCGGACTCCACGCCGGAACCCGCAGTGGTTCCGGAGTCCGGCAGGCGGCCCCTTCTCAAGAAGGGCAAGACCGTGACGCCGGCGGCCCTCGTCCAACCGGAGGCGCCGGACAACTTGTTGGAGGCGCTCAAAGGCGCTTCCATCAAGGAAGAACACCGCACTGTCATGAGTGCGGTGATTCAGAAGGTTCAGCTCGCCAAGAGCGGGCTGACCGAAGCCTGCAGTAGCCTTCTAACAGGCTTTGAGGTAAGAAGTTAAAATTATGTAATGTAATACCGCATAGACAGTAGCCCCTGATGCTCGGTTCGGTGTTCGGAAAGAAAAGCCGGACTGAGGATCTAAAAAGATATATGCAGGGTTGCTAAAAATTATGTCAATATGGGTTTGCAGGCTGCGCTGCTGACCTCTGCCGCACTGACTGTGAAGGTCGGTGCTTTGAAGTAGGACCTCGAGCGGTCCGAGCAAGAGCTCGGCCGTGCCAAGAAGCAGCTCAAGGATAAAGAAGGTGAGTAACACCACTTTGAATAGTTACCTTACAGAAAAGGATTTAGGTTGCAATAAAAATAACAAGGATAACATGGGTTCTGCAGGGGCCACGAACGAGGTGGCAACCCTGAAGGAGGCTGTGTCCGCGGCCGAACGCAATGCGGCCGCAGAACGGACAGAGCGGGAAAAGCAGGAGGCGCGGGTGGCGGAGGTGCGGCAAGAGCTCCAGGCTCTCATGGAAAAGCATGATGGTTTGGAGCGTGACTCGAGGACTCGAGAGTCCGAGCTTGCCTCGGCTCTTGAAAGTGCCAAAGCCGCTAAGGTCGAGGCCCATAAGGCCCTCCAGGAGATTGAGGCAATGAAGAAAATAGCGGCGGGTAAGGCATTTTTCATGCAAAGCAAGCATGTTAATGTAAATTACCTGTTACTTACCCGAATTCGGAGCTCTCCAGGGGCGTTTGCAGATCTGCCTCGCAGTGTGTCGGATGCCGCCGCATTCTACCGTGGCGAGGAGGGGAGCTGAATGGAAAAGGTTTTCTGGTCTCAGTACGCTGAGTCCGGACATCCGGTGCCCCCTAGCGACCAGCTGAAGCAGCTGGTCGAACTCCACAAGGTAGCCGAGCAGGCCATGAAGGGCCTCATAGTCCGGCTTTGGCCTAGAGAGGCCATGCCTGGGAGCTACTTCGGCCTCGTGCGGCGGCTGGTGGAGGCGTGCCCCTGGGTGGAGGTCATCAAACGCTCCGCCTGCATTGAAGGTGCTCGTCGGGCCCTTGCCTGCGCAAAGGTGCACTGGAGCAGGCTGGATGCGGAGAGGCTTATCACTGACGCGCCGCCAGCGGGCAAGGAGTATCGTACGCCCGAGATGTATTATAAGACTGTTGTCGGTGTCAAAACTGGCGGATCTCGGGTAGGGGGTCCCGAACTGTGCGTCTAGGCGGATGGTAACAGGAGACGAGGGACACGATGTTTTTACCCAGGTTCGGGCCCTCTCGATGGAGATAAAACCCTACGTCCTGCTTGATTAATATTGATGATATGGGTAGTACAAGAGTAGATCTACCACGAGATCAGGGAGGCTAAACCCTAGAAGCTAGCCTATGGTATGATTGTTGTAATGTATGTTGTCCTACGGACTAAAGCCCTCCGGTTTATATAGACACCGGAGAGTGCTAGGGTTACACAGAGTCGGTTACAATGGTAGGAGATCTACATATCTGTATTGCCAAGCTTGCCTTCCACGCCAAGGAAAGTCCCATCCCGACACGGGACGGAGTCTTCAATCTTGTATCTTCGTAGTCTTGGAGTCCGGCGGATATTGATAGTCCGGCTGTCCGGACACCCCCTAGTCCAGGACTCCCTCAGTAGCCCCTGAACCAGTCTTCAATGATGATAAGTCCGGCGTGCATAATGTTCGGCATTGTAAGGCGGGTTCCTCCCTTGAATAATCCAGAGAAGATCACGAACACCAGGATAGTGTCCGGCTCTGCAAAATAAATTCCACATTCCACCGTAGAGAGAATAAAATGTACACTTAGTTCAATCTGCTGACGTACTATGCGGCGTGACATCACACCGCCACAAGGCCTTTGTTTGAATTACTATACCACCTCAGCACGTTTAGCGAAGCGGTTTCTTTGGCACGTCTTGTCGAAGTAGAGATCGTGTTCCCCTTATTCCGGGATTCTCATCAATACGTGCGTGGGTAACCCGACCGCTCCCGTCGCCACGCCTCCTCTATTGAAGGGGAATCCCAAACGGTCACGGAGACGGCCCTTGGTATTTCTTCCCCTTTATAAGAGGACCAAGGCTCGCCATTGTTCTTCAATCTCGCATCGAATCTCTTCCCCGCTCCCAGTTCCAACACCCAGAGCCTCAGATTCGAGCGCTTCGGATCCTCAATCATGTCCGGCTCCGACCTCCAGGGCCGGTGGATGCCCTCCTCCGTCACGGAGGAGGACATATTGAAGTTGCATGAGGCCAAGTACCTGGCCTACGAGGTTTCGCACAGGTTGCCTGCCCAAGGGCAGGCCGTGCCAGCCCCCGAGCCTGGTGAATACGTCGTTTTCGTATCCCACCTCCGTCGGGGTTTAGGCTTCCCGACGGATCCCTTCGTGAGGGGGCTCCTGTTCTACTATGGGCTGGACTTTCACGACTTGGCTCCGGAGTCCATCCTCCATATCTCCGCATTCATTATCGTCTGTGAAGCCTTCCTCCGCGTCATTCCCCACTTCGGCCTATGGCTGAAGACCTTCAAGGTGGAGCCGAAGATGATCGGGGGGCGTCAAGCGGAGTGCGGCGGGGCGACCATAAGAAAAAAGGTCGATGCCCCGTGGCCCGAGGGTTCCTTCCAAGAGGAACTTGGACCGTGGCAGCAGGAGTGGTTCTATATCACCGCTCCAAGGGGCAGCAGGCAAAAGCCGCCGCCCTTATTCCGCCCGGGACCTCCACGCCAACTGATGTCGTGGGTCAACCAAGGGCTCAACTGGGGGCCGTCCGAAGACGTGCCTTCACTGCAGGGCCGGATTCGAGATCTCCAAGCGAGGGAGATCGACCTGATCAAGGTGATGCAGGTTATGCTAATCAGGCATCTTCTGGCCTGCAAACGCCGTCCTCTCCATCTATGGGAGTTCAACCCGGAGGGACCTCGGATTCTCCAACACTTCATGGGTGCGACACCCGTGGAGATGTACAAGTTGTTCTTCGGACCGCAGGTGGCGTGTCCGGATTTAGCCGAGGATGCAGGCCTAAGCCGCGATCGCCCGGATACTCAGGTAAGTAGCTCAGAGTCCGGACATTCTGTTTATGTGCCTTTCTAGAGTTCGCCTCCTGACCCTTTGTTCTTTACAGGAATGGGTGGCGCGATCAAGGCTGATAAGGTGTCTGGCCCCCCTCCCAGAGACCGCACTGGAGCCCGTGCTGGTCAGGATGTTGGAGGTTGCGCCCACAGAAGGGGGCGACGGGGAAAATAGAGGAGCTAATATTTCGCCCAAAGGGGCGACTGAAGCGGGAGGAAGCAAGAACCCCTCCCTTCAGGGGGAGAAGAGGACCGCTTCCGAAGATCCGGAGGCCAAAGCCCCTAAGCGTGGGAAGAGATCTTCCCCGGGGGGTCCGGCGCCCGGAAAGAATCCGGACGCACAATCATCAAAGGATCGGCCCTCCAGCGAGCCGTGAGTATGAAAGAGGGAGTTAATTAGTAAGGAAATACCTTCATTTGCGCTTCTGTAGATAACCGAAATATTTATATTGCAGTTCGGATCTGCAGCCTTCTCAGATGAGTTCATCTTCGGGGGACCTTCTTCCGGAGATGATGGAGAGCGATACGCCTCCATCCGCAGCGCCGCCAGATGAGGCAGGCGAACCCGAAGTGTCATCACGAAGGGTATCCCCGAGTCCGGAGGGGCCAAAGAGTTCGGCACCTACTAGTGTCCGGCCTGGAGAACTGAAGAATCTGCTTGAGAGGGCGTCCATTTCAGAAGATCACCGTGCGTTAATGCGTATGGTGATTGGAAGGATTTCGTACGCTGAGAGCGAATTGCGTAATGCCGCCATGAGGTTGCTGGCGGGATTTGAGGTATGCGAGAATGACGCACCCCTTTGTCTTTTAATAGTTTTGCATATAAAAAATGTGCCCTGTATAGATAGTAGCCCCTGAGACTCGGTAGGTTGTCGGAAACGACAGCGTACCGAGGATCGAAATCTAAAGGAATGAATTCCGTCGTTCCTATGCAGGTGGCGGATAGTCCGGGGGCTAGACGGACTAGTGAGTTTGCCGAGTTAAATCGGCAATTTGACTTGGCAGATGCGGACATCGCACTTGTCAACAGGCGACTTGACGAGTCGCAAGGTAAAAGAGTTCTCCGCAGTCGCTTTATTAAGGGGGTCGAAGCCCTCCTCTGATAAATTATATGCTGTTTGTACAAACGGTGCTGCTGCTGTGGAGGGCCTTCGGGCCGAACTTGCTCGAGCTAAGGAGCAAGCCCGAAGGAGTGAAGCGGCTGCCTCGAGGGCGGCCGAGGAGTTGAAAGCCGAAAAGGCTGCGCACTGCCTAAGCAGGGCCGAGGTGGCCGAATTGGCCATAAAAGTAAAGGATGCTACCGACCGCAATGAGGCTCTTGAAAAGGAGCGCTTATCGGAGTGGGAAGACCTGAAGAAGGCCACCGCCGAAGCCAAGGATGCCCGCTCTGCAATGCGGGCTATGAAGGAGGAACTGTGCCAGGCCGGAGAGATCGTGGCTGGCAAGCCTTTTCTGCTGCGTCGCCGGTTTATGGATGGAAAGTATGCTCAATTTGAGCGGCTGTTGAGTCCGGAGGATCCGTATATGGACTTAGTTGCAAGTGCGGCCGATGCCATTAAGCACTTCCGGAGCCAGAAGGATCACGAGACGGAAGAGCTATATTGGTCTCAATTCCACAGTCCGGATCGCCCACTTCCATTGACAGACCGGTTGGCCGAATGGGCCGAGCTAAATAGATTGTCCGGACTTGCCATGACTGACATCGTGGCCCATGTCTGGCCAGAGAGGTCCAAGGCGACGAGCTACTTTGGCTTACTACAGCAATTCCTTGGAGCGTGCCGCATATAAAGGAGATGAAGCGGTCGGCCTGCATAGAGGGCACGCGGATGGCTCTTGCCCGTGTGAAGGCGCATTGTCCAGAGATGGACGCCACCGCTGTTACTGCCCAGGGTTCGGATGAAGACCGGCTCCCTGCCGAGCACTATTTCGGGGAAGTTATGCGTGGCGCTCGTGTAATAGAGTCGCAATACTCGAAGAATGTAACGTTCGAATGAACGCATTAGCTTGTAAATCGATGATTATGTTATAACTGCTTTTTATACTTGTGCGTCCAAGTAGTAAAACTTCTCCTGTGCGGCCGTTTACGTATACTTGTGTATAACCTGAAAGATGGCAGTCTTCGGCTTCAGCCCCCACGCACAAGGTGCTGGGGTGTTCGCAAAAATAGCGCGTTTTCACACTTAATCCGACGTCTCGGTCCTGTTATAAGGAGGTGGTAGCGTAGCAAACGAGGCAATCCGGACTATAATGCTTTATCACTTTCACTTACCCAGTGGAGCTCGAGGGTGGGGCTACGATATAGCCCCTGGTGGCATCGCCCTTCTCCGAAGTCGGAGCGCGTGTGCCTGACCGGGAAACGGCCCTTCGTCAAAGCGGGGAATTCTAAACATTCCGATAGTCGATCGAGTGGCTGACTAGTCTCTCGCTGTATCATGACAGTCAGTTTTCGGCTTTCTCTACTGAGGTGCTCGCCCAGCCGAACTGGGGCACAATCGCAGTAGTTCTCCTGGTGCCGCGTTAGCCGATGATACGGAACGTAAGGCAGCAAAACACAGGAGCCGGGCAAACCCAACATTTGACCAAAGACATGATTCGGAGCTGATGCATATAATGCCTAACTCGAGACGCCGAACACTCCCTAAGGTGTTCGGTCTTTATAATAATGGGCAGAACGATGCCCTAAGCCCCTAGTGTCCAGGTACGGGCATGGTCTTCTGACGCGGCCGATGCCAAAACGTCAGGCTCCGCTTTGGCTATAGGAAGAAACCAAGGGAGAATAACAACAAGAGACAGTAAAAAAGGTTTACGCAGGGTCTTAATCTAAAAAGAATCCTCACAACAGGTCCCTACTGCACATCTGCGCCTGTGTCTCCGTTGCGCCGTTATCCTGGACGGGCATGCACGTTGTTCATCTGTAAAAAGAGAGGAACGTTTAGTTTTAAAAACAGTTTGTGCGGAAAATATTAGAAATATAAATAATTAAAGCGGGGTTTGTATGAACCCGCGGTGATTTGTGCGCGCAGCCCCCTGTGAAGGGGTATGCGGCTAGGGAGCCCCTAGCCCACTGACGCCGGATTCGTCTATCCAAGTCCGGGGTCTTTAAGTGACCCTCGCACTAAAATTACGCCACGCGGTCCGGGCATCTTGAGTGTAAGAGATGCGTAATGTGGTATGGCGTTGAAGTGGACAAAAGCCTTTCGTCCCAAGAGTGCTTGATATTCACTTTCAAATGGGACGATATGAAAAATTAATGTTTCGCGTCGAGAATTGTTCGGCGATCCGAACACGACTTCTAGTAATATGGAGCCTGTGCACTTGGCGTAATGGCCTGGCGTCACTCCTTTGAAGGAAGTGCGGCTGTGTCGAATTTTGGTAGGGTCTATCCCCATCCTACGGATTGTGTTTGAATATAGCAGGTTTAAGTCACTGCCTCCGTCCATTAGGATGTTAGTAAATTGCAATCCATCTATTATGGGATTCAATATCAGGGGAGTCCGTCACGTATTTCGAACGCTTCTGGAATAGTCCAGGTGGTCAAAAGTGATTGGTTTTGATATCCAATCTCTACGGTCTGCTGGGTTGGACCGCGCGAAGCTCTTTTTAGAAAGTGCCGCGCTATTTTTCCGTAGTATCACATGAAGTGAGTTTACTGTTTTGACCCCTTGTGGGAAAGTCTTTTGTTTTCCGGTGCTCTGCTGGTGGGGTTTATCTTCTTCACTTGACGCGTCGAGCCCCTTGTGTTCGGCATTTAGTCGGCCGGACTGTTTAAAAACCCAACAATCCCTGTGGGTGTGATTTGCAGGCCTTCCGGGGGTACTGTGGATTTGGCATATCCGACCCAAAATTTTGTTTAAGTTGGACAATTCGTTACTGTCATCCTTAAGAGGCTGTGTTTTATTATTGGGACGCGAGCTTTTGAATCCGGCGTTGACTGCCGCGCTCTTTGGGCTTTTCTCTTTATTCCGGCACTGTTCTTTTCTGCGCCGTGATTTTCCGTTTCCATCTCTTGTCTCTGATGTACTTGGGTTGCTGGTGCTGCATCGTGCTAGCCAGCTATCCTCGCCCGCACAGAAGCGGGTCATGAGGCTTGTTAGTGCGGACATTGTCCTCGGTTTCTCTTGACCGAGGTGCCTGGCGAGCCATTCGGCTCGGACATTGTGCTTGAAAGCTGCTAAGGCTTCGGCGTCCGGACAGTCGACTATTTGGTTCTTTTTTGTAAGGAACCTGTTCCAGAATTTCCGCGCTGACTCTCCGGGCTGTTGAGTTATATGAATTAGGTCATCTACATCCGGAGGGTGGACATAAGTCCCTTGAAAATTTGCTCTAAATGCGTCCTCGAGCTCTTCCCAACTTCCAACAGTATTTTCTGGGAGGCTTTTAAGCCAATGACGGGCTGGCCCTTTGAGCTTGAGGGGTAGGTATTTTATGGCGTGGAGATCATCTCCTCTGGCCATATGTATATGTAGTATATAATCTTCTATCCAGACTCCAGGGTCTGTTGTTCCATCGTAGGCTTCTATGTTTATGGGTTTAAATCCTGCTGGGAATTCATGGTCCAGCACCTCGTCAGTGAAACATAGTGGGTGTGCGGCGCCCCTGTATTTGTGTGTGCCGCTATCATCGGACACTTGACGTGTTGCCTTGCTTCCTGGGGCCTTCTCCTTTGGCCCGTAGATGGATCTGGCTGGGCCATCTATCCTTCCAAGTTCGTTGGTTGGTTTATGTGGGGCGCCGCTGTCAGAATTTGGCCTATCATCTGGCCGTCTATCCAGCCAGGCAGCCCCTTTATTTTTGGACGGTGGGGGCTCTATGGCCTCCTCGTCGAATTCTGGTAGCAGCTTGCGCTTCGGGTAGCTCTTTGATTGGTGGCCATTGCCGTACTTATCTGCGGTTTTGAGCACTTTGCTCCATCTCATTCTTAGTGTGTCTTCTGCTATTTTGAGCCTCCATTTTTCCTTCTTCAGGCTTTTTGCAGTACTGACGAGTCTTTTCCGAAGGTTCTTGCTCTCCGGCGGTGTGTCCGGCATGAGGTCGTCCGTACTGTTGTTTTCATCTGGCCTGGACTGATTATCTGACTCGTCATGGTCGGACGGTTGCTTATCTGCGTGTTCGTCGTCCGTTTGTGAGCCCTGCCGTATTGTGGGCTCTTTGGGAGCGTTGTTGTCGAGGCGGGACTTAGGACGGCACCTGCGCCGTCGTTTTGGTCGTTTATCGGCGTGGTCATCTTCTGCCGCGGCCCGTTGATCCTCGTTATCGCTCTCCTTTGGGGTGTCTACCATATATATGTCATGTGGCGAGGTAGTCCTCCCGTGCCTTATAGGCTCTGTTTCTTGTTCGTCTCCAGCATTGTCGTCTATTCCGTCAATGTCTTCGGAGTCAAGGTCTAGCATGTCGGTTAGATCGTTGACAGTGGCTACAAAGTGGGTGGTGGGTGGGCTCTGAATTTCTTCGTCGTCCGTTCCCCAACCGTCCTGGCCATGGTCCGGCCAAGACTCTCCTGATAACGAGAGATGCTTTAGTGAATTCAAGATATCGCCGAAAGGCGAGCATTGGAAGGTGTCCGCGGCGGTGAATTCCATAACCGGCGCCCAATCCGGATCGATTGGCAGGGGCGCGGGAGGTTCGGAGTCCGGCAAGGAGTCCGGCGCCTCGGAGTCACGAGTTTCGCGTGGGACAAGATTAGTGTTCGGCTCCATCGGCGTGGATGTTGAAGCCCCCAGGGCGGCGCCTATCCACCGACCCTCGATCTGGGCGATCGGCTCCGGGCTAATGGCCGAAGCGGATCCGTGTGCGGCCACCAAGGCACTGTTCGGCGGCAGAGCTAGATCATGCCCATCGTCACAGTGCGGCACGCTCGGCTGTGGCTCGGGTCCGTCGACGATCAAGTCTCCGCGGACATCAGCCGTGAAGTTTAAGCTTCCAAATCTGACCTGACGGCCAGGGGCGTAGCTTTCGATCTGCTCCAGATGGCCAAGTGAATTAGCCCGCAGGGCGAAGCCGCCGAATACGAAGATCTGTCTGGGGAGAAAAGTCTCACCCTGGACAGCGTTGCAGGTTGAAGATGCCATCAAGCCTATCGGTGACGACACAGAGGAACTCTCAATGAAAGCACCAATGTCGGTGTCAAAACCGGCGGATCTCGGGTAGGGGGTCCCGAACTGTGCGTCTAGGCGGATGGTAACAGGAGATGAGGGACACGATGTTTTTACCCAGGTTCGGACCCTCTCGATGGAGGTAAAACCCTACGTCCTGCTTGATTAATATTGATGATATGGGTAGTACAAGAGTAGATCTACCACGAGATCAGGGAGGCTAAACCCTAGAAGCTAGCCTATGGTATGATTGTTGTAATGTATGTTGTCCTACGGACTAAAGCCCTCCAGTTTATATAGACACCGGAGAGTGCTAGGGTTACACAGAGTCGGTTACAATGGTAGGAGATCTACATATCCGTATTGCCAAGCTTGCCTTCCACGCCAAGGAAAGTCCCATCCGGACATGGGACGGAGTCTTCAATCTTGTATCTTCGTAGTCTTGGAGTCCGGCGGATATTGATAGTCCGGCTGTCCGGACACCCCCTAGTCCAGGACTCCCTCAACTGTCCTGAAGGGTGCCCGCAAGATTGCGGATGAGTGCCCCAGAGATGTAATTATTGAGTAAACTCACTATGTGTTATCCTGTGCGCTGAAAACTTTGTTCATATGCGCTAAGCAACGCTTTTTTGATTTAAAATATTACCTTCTGTGCGGCCGTTTATAAAATCTGAGAGATGGTAAGTCGTCGGCTTCAGCCCCCATGCCACTAGTGCTGGGGTGTTCGGGATAAACTTGAGCACTCTTGTTCCCATATTTGGGTCCATCTAGGGAGGCACTCAACACAACGAACAAGGCAACCGGACTTATAATGCTTGAACACTCTCACTTAGCCATAGAATTCTATAATTTTAAATTTCGGCGAAGCCCCTAGTATTCGGAAGACCGAGTTCGGGGCGCTATCCACGCCTTGGCCGGACATTATCCGGTTCTTCGCTCGAAGCGGCATAAGTCTTTAGGGACTCGAAAAGACCTCTCGAACAGCGACCAGTCTCTCGCCTTATCATGCCAGTCAGTTTTAGCTTTCTCCACTGAGGCGCTCGCCCAGCTCAACCGGGGCGCAATCGCAGTGGTTCTCCTAGTGCTACCTTAGCCGACAGAACGGAACGTAAGGTACCAAAACATGGGAGCTGGGCAAACCCAACTATTGACCCAAGACATGATTCGGAGCCGATTCATATAATGCTATAAGTTCGGGGTGCCGCACTTGTGAAAGTGTTCGGACTTATCATACCATAATGCGGGGAACATAAGCCCCTGGTGTATTCGGCCGTACCAGAATATACGGGTGCAAGATGTCATTAATGAACATATATGTAAAGTAATGCAATTATAAGTAAAAAGTGCTGCATTATTTATTTAAGGAATTCTGCTATGAGTGCGGAATGATACAAATAGTGCGGTAAGCAAGGGATTGGACTAATTAAACATGTCCCCCTCCAGGGGTGGGCTGCGGACTGGTGTGTATAATCAAATTTAATGCTCGTAATGGAGACCACCTGAGTGTTCGTTGCAGCCTTTTTCCCTCCCTGGCTGTTGCATCGTGAGTTCGGCGGGTTCGCCGCCGGACAGGGCCTCTGGCGAACGGAGTCCTGTGTATAAAAAGAAGGAAAATAAAAATAAAAAGAGCAACACACTTGGGAGCCCCTGGTGTGGTCGAGCCGCACTCTGGGTCTGTTGTGGTCGTGCCCCTCCCCCTATGCCCATGGTATCTCCAGAGCGTAATGATGTACGCGGAGAGCTGGTCTTGCAATCATGCGAGGGTTGGGGTTGGGGCCGCATTGCTACGTGAGCTCAGAACGTGCCAAGTGGTCTTGATTGATGTTGCTCCGGGCGCGTTTGGCCGTGTCTGGTCGTTTAACGGCCTGACTCGAAAATTGCCTTAGAAGGCTGCTCTGTACTTTTGCCACGAGAGCCGCTGTATGTTCCTCCGTTCGGAGGGAGCGTTCCGTATTTCCGTTGACCGTGATGACTCCACGAGGGCCTGGCATCTTGATCTTGAGGTATGCATAATGCGGCATCGCGTTGAACTTTGCGAACGCGGTTCGTCCGAGCAGAGCGTGATAGCCGCTGCGGAACGGGACTATGTCGAAGATTAACTCCTCGCTTCGGAAATTATCCAGGGATCCGAAGACCACTTCCAGTGTGACTGAGCCTGTACAATTGGCCTCAACACCTGGAATGACGCCTTTGAAGGTCGTATTTGTAGGTTTAATCCTTGAGGGGTCTATGCCCATCTTGCGCACTGTATCCTGATAAAGCAGGTTCAGGCTACTGCCGCCGTCCATCAGGACTCTTGTGAGGTGAAATCCGTCAACGATTGGGTCTAAAACCAATGCGGCGAATCCGCCATGGCGGATACTGGCCGGGTGGTCTCTTCGATCGAAAGTGATCGGGCAAGAGGACCATGGATTGAACTTCAGGGCGACTGGCTCCATCGCATATACGTCCCTATGTGCACGCTTCCGCTCCCTCTTGGGTATATGGGTTGCGTATATCATGTTTACCGTCCGCACTTGTGGGGGGAAGCCCTTCTGTCCTCTACTGTTCGGTGGCTGGGTCTCTTCCTCGTCATCGCTGTGCAGCCCCTTGTCATTGTTTTCGGCAATTAACTTGCCTGCCTGCTTAAATACCCAACAATCTCTGTTGGTATGGTTAGCTGGTTTTTCGGGGGTGCCATGTATCTGGCAAGAGCGGTCGAGTATTCGGTCCAAATTGGACGGACTCGGGGTCGTTCTTTTTAATGGCTTCTTCCGCTGACCGGGTTTAGAGCCTCGGAATCCGGCGTTGACTGCCGTATCCTCATTGTTGTCGCCGTTAACGCGGCGTTTATTTTTGCTTCGACGCGACCTGCCATTGTGGTCCTTAGTATCCGGACTGCCAGCATTTTTACTGAGGTTGTTGCTGCGAGCTAGCCAGCTATCCTCTCCCGCACAGAAGCGGGTCATTAATGATGTGAGGGCTGCCATGGATTTCGGCTTTTCCTGTCCTAGGTGCCGGGCAAGCCACTCGTCGCGGATGTTATGTTCGAAGGCTGCAAGGGCCTCTGCATCCGGACAGTCAACGATTTGATTTTTCTTTGTTAAGAACCGTGTCTAGAATTGTCTGGCCGATTCGTCTGGCTTCTGAATTATGTGGCTTAGGTCATCGGCGTCTGGTGGTCGCACATATGTGCCCTGGAAGTTGTCGAGGAATGCGGCTTCCAGGTCCTCCCAACACCCAATTGACTCTGCGGGCAGGCTGTTAAGCCAATGCCGAGCTGGTCCTTTAAGCTTGAGCGGGAGATATTTGATAGCATGGAGATCGTTGCCGCGGGCCATATGGATATGAAGGAGATAATCCTCGATCCAAACCGCGGGGTCTGTTGTGCCATCGTAGGATTCGATGTTGACGGGTTTAAACCCTTCAGGGATTTGATGATCCATTACTTCGTCTGTGAAGCATAGTGGGTGTGCGGCGCCTCTGTATTGAGCAATATCACGACGTAGCTCAAGGGAGCGTTGTCTGCTGTGTTCGGCCCGGCCGGAGTTGTTGTATCCGGCGCGACGATATTCGTCGTGGGTCGTGGGGCGCCCACGTGATCCATAGATAGATCTGGATTGTCTTGCCTTGTCCTCCAATATATCCCACAAGTCCAGCGTGTTCCCCCGTGGCTTCGTACTTTTCGAGCGGTGCCGGGGTACGGTCTTGATGGAGGGCCTGGATGCCTCTTTGTCGCGACCACGGGGTGGTCGGTCAGCCGTATTGTGCGCTGGTGATGAAGGTATGTATGCTTCCTCCTCTAATCGGGGGAGCAACTTGCGTTTTGGGTAGCTCTTGGAGGGGCGTTCGAGTTCATACTCTTCGGCCGCGAGGACCTCGGTCCATCTGTCGGCCAGCAGGTCTTGATCAGCTTGAAGCTGCTGCTGCTTTTTCTTTAGGCTATTTGCTGTGGCCATTAGCCTGCGTCTGAAATGCTCTTGTTCGACGGGATCCTCAGGCACGACGAATTCGCCGTCATCGAGGCTTGCCTCGTCTCCGGAGGGAGGTATGTAATTATCATCCTCGACCTCTTCGTCAGCCGCTCTCTCATGAGGGCTTTCTTCTGCATCATCTTGCGCTGAATCTTGCTGGAGGGGGTTGTCTTCGGCACTCTCTGGGGTGTTATTATCTCCTGTGCCGGAATCTCCATTCTTGCTGTGGCGGGATTTATAGCGGCGCCGCTGACATCGGCGCTTGGGCTGTTTCTTTAAGGAATCCGCCTCCGCTGCTTCTTTGCCGTCCCCATCTTTTGGGGTATCCACCATGTATATGTCGTATGATGATGTGGTCTTCCAGTGCCCTGTAGGCGCTGGTTCTTGATCGTCTCCGGCATCGTCGTCCATACCGTCGATGTCTTCGGAGTCGTAGTCTAGCATGTCTGTTAGATCGTCGACAGTTGCTACGAAGTGGGTGGTGGGTGGGGTTTGAATTTCTTCGTCGTCCGCATCCCAACCATCCTGGCCGTAGTCCGGACAGGGCTCTCCGGATAGCGAGAGATGCTTTAGCGAATTTAGGATGTCGCCAAAGGGTGAGTGCTGAAAGATGTCCGCAGCGGTGAACTCCATGATCGGCGCCCAATCGGATTCGATTGGTAGGGGCGCAGGAGGTTCGGAGTCCGGCAGGGAGTCCGGCACCTCGGAGTCACGAGCTTTATAAGGGACGAGGTCAGTGTTCGGCTCCATCGCCGTGGAAGTTGCAGCTCCCGAGGCGGTGGCCAGCCACCCGTCCTTGATCTGCGCGATCGGCTCTGAATTATGTGTCGGAGCAGATTCGTGTGCGGCCTCCAAAGTACTGTCCGGCTGTAGAGCTGGATCATACCCATCGTGACAGTGCGGCACGCTCGGCTGCGGTTTGGATCCATCGAAGATCAAGTCTCCGCGGATATCCGCCGTGAAGTTTAGGCTTCCAAATCTGACCTGATGGCCAGGGGCGTAGCTTTCGATCTGCTCCAGATGGCCAAGTGAATTGGCCCGCAGTGCGAAGCCGTCGAATATGAAGATCTGTCCAGGGAGAAAAGTCTCACCCTGGATGGCGTTGTTGTTGATTGAAGAAGCCATCAAGCCTATCGATGACGACACAGAGGAACTCTCAATGAAAGCACCAATGTCGGTGTCAAAACCGGCGGATCTCGGGTAGGGGGTCCCGAACTGTGCGTCTAGGCGGATGGTAACAAGAGACAAGGGACACGATGTTTTTACCCAGGTTCGGGCCCTCTCGATGGAGGTAAAACCCTACTCCTGCTTGATTGATATTGATGATATGGGTAGTACAAGAGTGGATCTACCACGAGATCAAGGAGGCTAAACCCTAGAAGCTAGCCTATGGTATGATTGTTGTAATGGTTGTTCGTCGTATGGACTAAAACCCTCCGGTTTATATAGACATCGGGGAGGGCTAGGGTTACACGGAGTCGGTTACAATGGTAGGAGATCTACATATCCGTATCGCCAAGCTTGCCTTCCACGCCAAGGAAAGTCCCATCCGGACACGGGACGAAGTCTTCAATCTTGTATCTTCATAGTCTTGGAGTCCGGCTGACGATGATAGTACGGCTATCCGGACACCCCCTAGTTCAGGACTCCCTCAGTGGGGCACAGGTATTCTCCAAGATTGATTTGAGGACCGGACATCACCAGTTAAAAATCAAAAAGGAGGATATTCCTAAGACCGCAATCACCACTCGATATGGTCTTTATGAATACACAGTCATGTCTTTCGGCCTCACCAATGCCCCTGCCTTCTTCATGCATATGATGAACAAAGTATTCATGGACTTCTTGGATAAGTTCGTGGTGGTATTCATTGATGACATCCTCATATACTTGAAAGATGAAGAAGAGCACAAGGAACATCTCAGAGTAGTCTTGCAAAGACTCCGTGACCACAAGTTATATGTGAAATTTAGCAAATATGAATTTTGGCTCAAACAAATCAGATTTTTGGGGCATGTTCTTTCAGCAGAAGGTATAGCCGTGGATCCCAGCAAAGTGAGGGAAGTGCTTAATTGGTTAGCACACACGATAGTGACTGAGGTCCGAAGCTTTCTTCTATTAGCTTGGTATTACCGTCGATTCATTGAAGGCTTCTCCAAGATTGCCAAGCCAATGACAGAACTCCTCAAAAAGGATCAGAAGTTTGTATGGTCTGAGGACTATGAGAAGAGTTTCAATGAATTGAAGACCAGATTAACGTCAGCACCTGTGTTAACCCTCCCAGACATCTATCGCAGCTTTGATGTATACTGTGACGCATCCGGGAGAGATATTGGATGTGTGCTCATGCAAGATGGCAAGGTTGTAGCCTATGCATCTAGACAACTACGACCCCACAAAGGGAACTACCCAACGCATGATTTGGAGTTGGCAGCACTTGTGCACGCGTTGAATATTTGGAGGCACTACCTCATTGACAAAAGATGTCAGATCTTTACCGACCACAAGAGTCTCAAGTATATATTCACCCAACCGGATTTGAATCTCTGACAGCGAAGATGGCTCAAATTGGTCAAGGATTATGATCTTGGAATCAACTACCATCCCGGCAAAGCCAATGTGGTTGCCGATGCCCTCAGCCGCAGGCCTGCCAACCCGAACGCCTTAATGGAATCTTTGTCTCCCGAGCTACAATAAGAGATCACCCAGCTTAACTTGGTTATTGTGGAGGCTGAACTAGTCAACATGTTGGAAGTCACCCCTACCCTTGAAGATGAAATCTACATGGCCCAGCAAGATGACTCAGTCCTGCAACACCATATCAAACGTATGCAAGAAGGCAAGACCCAGGATTTCTCAAGAGATGAGCACGGTATGCTAAGGTTTCGAGGTCGGATTTGCGTACTGAGCATGCAGACTTGAGACGGAAGATATTGGCAGAAGTCCATGAATCTTCGTACTCGATTCACCTAGGAGGCACCAAGATGTACGAAGACCTTCGACAGACATTTTGGTGGGATGGAATGAAGAAGGACATTGCCTATTTTGTCGCTTGCTGCGACATATGTAACAAGGTAAAGGCGGAACATCAGAAACCCGCCGGACTTCTCCAACCTCTACCCGTTCCCCATGGAAGTGGGACGATGTCTGCATGGATTTCATTAATGGTCTGCCGAAGACTCACCGAGGCAATGATGCAATATGGGTTATGGTGGACATCCTGACAAAGGTAGCTCACTTCATTCCCATCCGGACCACCTACCGAGCTGATCAACTCGCATAGCTATATGTGTCCAGAATCATCAGTTTGCATGGAGTGCCAAGAACTATCACTTCACACCGAGGTTCTCTCTTTACCTCAGCATTCTGGTCACATCTCCATCAAGCTTTGGGGACTACATTAAAGTACAACACCGCTTATCACCCTCAGACAGATAGGCAGACTGAGTGAGTAAACCAGATACTTGAAGATATGCTCCAAGCATGTGCTTTGGCTCAAGAACCCAAGTGGGAAGATTGTCTGCCATATGCTGAGTTCTCTTACAACAACAGTTTCCAGACCAGCCTCAAGATGTCACCATATGAAGCTCTATATGGCCGTAAGTGCCGCACTCCACTAAACTGGTCTCAAACTGGAGATAGCCGCATTTTCGGAACCGACTTAATGATGGAGGCTTAGAAGCACGTCAGGGAAATTCGAGATAGACTGCAATTGGCAAAATCCTAACAAAAGAGCTACTATGATTCCAAGCACTGACAGATCAGTTTCGAACCCGAAGAGTATGTTTACCTCCAAGTCACACCCATGAAAGGAGTCAAGAGGTTCCAGACCCGTGGAAAGCTTGCACCCAGATATATTGGCCCGTTCCCAATGATGTCCATAGTTGGTACAGTGGCTTATCAGTTGGAACTACCACCGGAATTTTCAGAAGTGCATAATGTGTTCCATGTCTCACAGTTGAGAAGGTGTATCTCGCCACCCGAGAAAAGGACTGGCGTAGCAGAGAGCTTGCTAAGGATTTAACCTATGAGGAGAAACCGTTCCAAATATTCGAAGAGGTGGAAAGAGTCACCCGCAGTAAGGCAATTAAATTTTATAAGGTACAGTGGGAGCATCACACCAAGGAAGAAGCAACATGGGAAAGAGAGGACTTTTTAAGAGCATCCTATCCGAAACTGTTTTCCCAAGAAATCGAATCTCGAGGATGAGATTCATCCTAAGTGGGGGATGTTTGTGACACCCTGGTTTTTGCTGGTTTTTGCCATCATACTTTTCATCTGCCTTTTTTGTTTTAAAAATGGATTTTTGAGTTGATTCATTTGGACTTAGCACTTGGGCATTGTTTTGGTTTCCACCCAAGTGACCCCTCTCACCCCTCACAACCTCTCTTGATCTCACATCACCATCAAAATGCTTTGGAATATTTTTCTTCTAAAGAAAATATTCATTTTCTTCTTGAAAATGGAATATTTTCATTTCCCTTCCAAAGCAACCCCTCTGTTTCATTCTCAGAAAAATCTGAGAAAATTCACTCACACCCTTTAGACAGTGCCTCATCACCCTATGCAAAAATAGCACATGTTCATGGTCATGTGACCAAATTTTGCTAGGAAAAATCTTTCGCTTTCTGTCCTAATAATGCACTTTACAAAGGAAGTGTATTATTCCTTGATCTAGTGAAGCTGATTTTTCTTGAGCCTCATTACCCTCCTAAGAAAACCTTAACCCCAAGATATTAGCCCTAAATTCCTTCTAGAACCCATCCAGACACAGTGCACAAGTTTTTGTCCAGAAACTTGTTGCTGAGCTCTTGTTCAATCCGGTCGGCCTGGCAGTGTGCCATCTCTTCTCTAGACCAAACACTGCACGGACAACCCACTTGAAAAGTGAAAGCACAAGTGCTCCCTAGGTGGTTTTGGTAATTAATGTCAACATATCTCTTGTTGGACTAACACTTTTATCTAGTATGTTTCAGATAAGTTCAACAATGGAGTGGCATGGACTAAAGGATGTGTGTCGGTGTCAAAACCGGCGGATCTCGGGTAGGGGGTCCCAAACTGTGCGTCTAGGCGGATGGTAACAGGAGACGAGGGACACGATGTTTTTACCCAGGTTCGGGCCCTCTCGATGGAGGTAAAACCCTACGTCCTGCTTGATTAATATTGATGATATGGGTAGTACAAGAGTAGATCTACCACGAGATCAAGGAGGCTGAACCCTAGAAGCTAGCCTATGGTATGATTGTTGTAATGTATGTTGTCCTACGGACTAAAGCCCTCCGGTTTATATAGACACCGGAGAGTGCTAGGGTTACACAGAGTCGGTTACAATGGTAGGAGATCTACATATCCGTATTGCCGAGCTTGCCTTCCACGCCAAGGAAAGTCCCATCCGGACACGGGACGGAGTCTTCAATCTTGTATCTTCGTAGTCTTGGAGTCCGGCGGATATTGATAGTCCGGCTGTCCGGACACCCCCTAGTCCAGGACTCCCTCAGTAGCCCCTGAACCAGTCTTCAATGACGGTAAGTCCGGCATGCATAATGTTCGGCATTGCAAGGCGGGTTCCTCCCTTGAATAATCCGGAGAAGATCACGAACACCAGGATAGTGTCCGGCTCTGCAAAATAAATTACACATTCCACCGTAGAGAGAATAAAATGTACACTTAGTTCAATCTGCTGACGTATTATGCGGCGTGACATCACACCGCCACCAGGCCTTTGTTTGAATTACTATACCACCTCAGCATGTTTAGCGAAGCGGTTTCCTTGGCACGTCTTGTCGAAGCAGAGATCATGTTCCCCTTATTCCGGGATTCTCATCAATACGTGCGTGGGTAACCCAACCGCGCCATTGATAGTGGCGCTTGGGAGATAAGCGAGTTTTACCAGGCTGGTGGGGGACGCATAGTTTTGTCCGCCTATATATAAGGGACAAGGATTCACCTTCTCACCTACGCCTTCTTCCTCCTTTGCTTATCCATCCCCGCGAACTCAAGCTCCAACGCCCGAGCTCGCGCATCTCGCCTCGACCTTCTCCGAATATGTCCGGAGCGGGAGGTAAATGGTTAGCCTCCACCGTCAAGGAGGAGGACATCACCAAGCTGCGCAACGCCGGATACCTTTCCGGCGATATCGCGCATCGGCTGCCCGACGAGGGGCAGCTCATCCCTACCCCGGGCCTCATGAGAGGGTCGTCTTCCTCCCCCACTTCCTCCGCGGACTAGGCTTTCCGCTCCATCCATTTGTCCAGGGGCTCATGTTTTACTACGGCCTGGATTTCCACGATCTGGCGCCGAACTTTATCCTCAACATCTCGGCGTTTATCGTCGTGTGCGAGGCCTTCCTCTGCATCCGGCCCCACTTCGGCCTATGGCTCAAGACCTTCAACGTCAAGCCGAAGGTTGTGAAGGGTACGCAAGCGAAATGCGGAGGCGCCATGTTGGGCAAATTGCCCAACGTCCCTTGGCTAGAAGGGACCTTCGTGGACTCCGTCAAGGGGTGGCAATCGGGGTGGTTCTACATCACCGAGCCGCGCAAATCCACATGGGCGGCGGCCCCCGAGTTTAGATCTGGCATCCCCATGCAGCTCACCTCCTGGAAAGAGAAGGGCTTGCAGTGGGGGAATCCGGTGGAGGTGACGGGACTCCGAGCATGTATCAAGAAGATGGTGAGCAATAGGCTCAGGCTCGTCGACGTGGTCCAAGTCATGCTCATCCGGTGGATCCTCCCATGCCAAGAACGGGCATTTAATTTGTGGGAGTTCAATCCGGAACAGCACCAGGCGCTAAGCGGGCTCTTCGATACAACATACGAAGGTGCCTGGAGGGTGCTGTTCAAGGGCGCCGAAGCCCCCGCGTCCGCGACCGAAGACCGCGGATTCAGCTCGCAGCATCCAACTGACGAGGTAAGTGATTCAACCCCATTACGGGACACTTGTGATAATTAGATTGACTCTAGGGAGGTTTCATTCTGCCTCTTCCTTTGACAGGAATGGATGGAGAAGGCCAAGCTGCTCATCAGCCCGGCTCCCATGCCAGAAGACCCAGCGGACGCCCGCTTAACAGGGCTGCTGGTTCCGGCACCGCACGTGGTGCCGGAGAAGAAGGCCAAGAAGGTGGCCGCGGGGACTCGAAAGAGTTCCCGCAATCAGGCGTCTGACGACGACGAGGACTCCTCCCCCAAAGACGAGGAGGAGTACTCTCTCCCGGAGGAGGGAGAGAAGAAAAGGAAGGCTTCCCCCATCGGGGAGGCCGAAGGGTCCAAGAGGGGGAGAACTATCCCGCCGGACAATTTCGCCAACATCAGCGTTGGTGAGGATGAGTGGCCTCCAAGGGCCAGGCGTCCGGCAAGATCGTAAGTATCCGGATCCTTGATGTGTAATTTCTTTTATGTCGCGTAGTATCCTTCTAACGCCGCATTCTGTCCGTAGTCCGGCCAATGATGATCTCCCGGGCTCATCGAGCGGGTCATTGGCCTCGTCGGATGTGAATTCCATCCCGACTGCCTCCACCCCACGCGCCGACAAGGACGTTGAGGTGGGATCCCAGAGAGGGACCCATCAGGAGGAGGCTCCAGAGGCGCCGTCAGGCAGCCTCCCGGACTTCGTGCCGGACTCTACATCGGAACCCGCAGTGGTTCCAGAGTCCGGCAAGCGGCCCCTTCGAAAGAAGGGCAGGACCGTGACGCCGGCGGCCTCCGTCCAACCGAAGGCACCGGATAACCTGCTGGAGGCGCTTAAAGGCGCTTCCATCGAGGAAGAACACCGCACTATCATGAGTGCGGTGATTGAGAAGGTTCAGCTCGCTAAGAGTGGGCTGACCGAAGCCTGCAGCAGCCTTTTAACAGGCTTTGAGGTAAGAAGTTAAAATAATGTAATGTAATACCGCATAGACAGTAGCCCTTGATGCTTAGTTCGGTGTTCGGAAAGAAAAGCCGTACTAAGGATCTTTAACAAGATATACGTAGGGTTGCCTAAAATATGTCAATATGGGTTTGCAGGCTGCACTGCTGACCTCTGCCACACTAACGGCGGAGGTTGACGTGCTAAAGAAGGATCTCGAGCGGTCCGAGCAAGAGCTCGGCCATGCAAAGAAGCAGCTCGAGGAAAAAGAAGGTGAGTAACACCTCTTTGAATAAGTACCTTACAGAAAAGGATTTTGGTTGCAAATAAAATTAACAAGGATAATATGTGTATTGCAGGGGCCACTAACGAGGTGGCAACCCTGAAGGATGCCGTGTCCGCGGCCGAATGCAGTGCGGCCGCGGAACGGGCTGAGCGAGAAAAGCAAGAGGCACGGGTGGCGGAAGTTCGGCAAGAGCTCCAGGTTCTCATGGAAAAACATGAGAGTTTGGAGCGTGACTCCAAGACTCGAGAGTCCGAGCTTGCCTCGGCTCTTGAAAGTGCCAAGTCCACCAAGGCCGAGGCCCATAAGGCCCTTCAGGAGGTTGAGGACATAAAGAAGATAGCGGCGGGTAAGGCGTTTTTCATGCAAAGCAGGCATGTTAATGTGAACTACCTGACACTTACCCGAATTCGGAGCTCTCCAGGGGCGTTTGCAGATCTGCCGTGTAGTGCGTCTGATGCCGCCGCATTCTATCGTGGCGAGGAGGGGAGCTCGACGGAGAAGGTCTTCTGGTCTCAGTATACTGAGGCCGGCCATCCGGTGCCCCTAAGCGACCAGCTGAAGCAGCTGGTCGAACTCCACAAGGTAGCTGAGGAGGCCATGAAGGGCCTCATAGTCCGGCTGTGGCCTGGACAGGCCATGCCTGGTAGCTACTTTGGCCTCGTGCGGCGGCTGGTGGATGCATGCCCCAGGCTGGATGTAGTCAAGCGCTCCGCCTGTATCGAAGGCGCTCGTCGGGCCATTGCCCGCATAAAGGTGCAATGGGGCAGATTGGATGCGGAGAAGCTTCTCACGGACCCACCGCCACCGGGCAAGGAGTATCGCACGCCGGAGAAGTATTATAAAATTGTCCTGAAGGGAGCCTGCAATATTGTAGATGAGTGCTCCCGAAATGTAATCTTTGAGTGAACTCGCTGTTTATTTATCCTGTGCGCTGAAAACTTCGTTCATATGCGCCATGAGCAACGCTTGTTTAATTTAAAATATTACCTTCTGTGCGGCCGTTTGTAAAATCTGAGAGATGGCAAGTCGTTGGCTTCAGCCCCCAAGCCACAAGTGATGGGGTGTTCGGGATAAACTTGAGCACTCTTGTTCCCATTTTTGGGTCCATCTAGGGAGGCGCTCAACACGACGAACAAGGCAATCGGACTTATAATGCTTGAACACTCTCACTTAGCCATAAAATTCTATAATTTTAAATTTCGGCGAAGCCCCTGGTATTCGGAAGACCGAATCCGGGGCGCTATCCACGCCTTCATCGAACATTATCCGGAACTTCGCTCGAAGCGGTGTGAGTCTTTAAGGACCCGAAAAAACCTCTCGAACAGCGACCAGTCTCTCGCCTTATCATGCCAGTCAGTTTTAGCTTTCTCCACTGAGGCGTTAACCCGGCTCAACCGGGGCGCAATCGCAGTGGTTCTCCTAGTGCCACCTTAGCCGACAGAACGGAACGTAAGGCACCAAAACGTGGGAGCCGGGCAAACCCAACTATTGACCCAAGACATGATTCAGAGCCGATTCGTATAATGCTATAAGTTCGGGGTGCCGCACTTGTGAAAGTGTTCGGACTTTATCACACCATATAGTGGGAAACATAAGCCCCTGGTGTATTTTGCCGTACCAAAATATACGGGTGCCAGATGTCATATAATGAGCATATATATATAAAATGTGATGCAATTGCGATCATAAAAGTGCTGCATTATTAATGAAAGAAAAGTCTGCTAGTAGAGCGGACTGATACAAATAGTGCGGTAAGCAAGGGATTTGGACTAAATAAACATGTCCCCCTCCAGGGATGAGCTGCGGATTTGGTGTATATAATCGAATTTAATGCTCGTAATTGAGACCACCTGAGTGTCCGACGTGGCCTTCTTTAGTCCCTGACTGTTGCATCATGAGTTCGGCAGGTTCACCGCCGGACAGGGCTTCTGGTTAACAGAGTCCTGTGTACAAAAAAGAAGAAAAATAATAATAAAAAAAGAGGGGCACATTTGCGAGCCCCCGGTGTGGTCGAACCGCACTCTGGGTCCGTTGTGATCGTGCCCCCTCCCCTGTGCCCATGGTATCTCCAAAGCGTAATGATGTACGCGGAGTGTTATTCTTGCGATCATACGCGGGCGAGGGTTGGGGCCGCATTGCTACGCGTGCTCTGATCGCGCCAGTTGGTCTTGGTTGGCATTGCTCCGGGCGCACTTTGCTGTATCCGGCCGTTTAACGGCCGGACTCGAGAATTGCCTTAGAAGGCTGCTCTGTACTTCTGCCGCGAGAGCCGCTGTATGTTCCTCCGTTCGGAGGGAGCGTTCCATATTCCCATTGACCGTGATGACTCCACGAGGGCCTGGCATCTTGAGCTTTAAGTATGCATAGTGCGGCACCGCGTTGAATTTGGCAAACACAGTTCGCCCGAGCAGGGCGTGATAGCCGCTGCGAAACGGGACTATGTCGAAGATTAACTCTTCGCTCCGGAAATTATCCGGGGATCCGAAGACCACTTCCAGTGTGACTGAGCCTGTGCAGTTGGCTTCCACTCCTGGTATGACACCTTTAAAGGTTGTCTTTGTAGGTTTAATCCTTGATGGGTCTATGCCCATTTTGCGCACTGTATCCTGATAAAGCAGGTTCAGGCTACTGCCGCCGTCCATCAGGACTCTCGTGAGGTGGAACCCATCGACGATTGGGTCTAAGACCAATGCGGCGAATCCGCCATGGCGTATGCTGGTCGGATGGTCTCTTCGATCGAAAGTGATCGGACAAGAGGACCATGGGTTGAACTTTGGGGCGACTGGCTCCATCGCATAGACGTCCCTTAGTGCGCGTTTCCTCTCCCTCTTGGGTATGTGGGTCGCGTATATCATATTCACCGTCCGTACTTGTGGGGGAAAACCCTTCTGTCCTTTGTTGTTCGGCGGCCGGGTCTCTTCCTCGTCGTCGCTATTTAGCCCCTTGTCATTGTTTTCGGCAATTAACTTGCCGGCCTGCTTGAACACCCAGCAATCTCTATTGGTGTGGTTAGCTGGCTTTTCAGAGGTGCCATGTATCTGGCATGAGCGGTCGAGTATTCAGTCCAGATTGGACGGACCCAGAGTGGTTCTTTTAAATGGCTTCTTCCGTTGACCGGGTTTAGAGCCTCGGAATCCGGCATTGACCGCCGTATCCTCCTTATCGTCGCCGTTAATTCGGCGCTTGTTTCTGTTTCGACGTGACCTGCCGTTGTTGTCCTTAGTATCCGGACTGCCAGAATTTTTACGGAGATTGTTGCTGTGGGCTAGCCAGCTGTCCTCTCCTGCACAAAAGCGGGTCATTAGCGATGTGAGGGCTGCCATGGATTTCGGCTTTTCCTGCCCCAGGTGCCGGGCTAGCCATTCGTCCCGGATGTTATGTTTGAAGGCTGCAAGGGCCTCTGCGTCCGGACAATCGACGATTTGATTTTTCTTTGTCAAGAACCGTGTCCAGAATTGTCTGGCCAATTCGTCTGGCTGCTGAATGATGTGGCTTAGGTCATCGGCGTCTGGTGGTCGCACATATGTGCCTTGGAAGTTATCAAGGAATGCGGCCTCCAGGTCTTCCCAACACCCAATTGACTCTGCGGGCAAGCTGTTAAGCCAATGCCGAGCTGGTCCTTTAAGCTTGAGTGGGAGGTACTTTATGGCGTGGAGATCGTCGCCGCGGGCCATATGGATGTGGAGAAGATAGTCTTCGATCCACACCGCGGGGTCTGTTGTGCCATCGTAAGATTCGATGTTTACGGGTTTAAACCCTTCGGGGATCTGATGATCCATTACTTCGTCAGTGAAGCATAACGGGTGTGCGGCGCCCCTGTATTGAGCGATATCGTGACGCAGCTCGAGAGAGCGCTGTCTGCTGTGTTCGGCCCGGCCGGGGTTATTGTATCCAGCACGACGGTATTCGTCGTGGGTCGTAGGGCGCCCACGTGATCCATAGATGGATCTGGGTTGCCTTGCTTTGTCCTCCAATATGTCTCGCAAGTCCGGCGCGTTCCCTCTTGGCTTCGCACTTTTGGAGCGATGCCGGGGTATGGTCTTGGCTGGTGGCCTGGATGCCTCTCTGTCACGACCACGGGGTGGTCGGTCAGCCATATCATGCACTGGTGATGGACGTACGTATGCTTCCTCCTCTAATCGGGGGAGCAGCTTGCGTTTTGGGTAACTTTTGGAGGGACGTTCGAGTTTATACTCTTCGGCCGCGAGGACCTTGGTCCATCGATCGGCCAGCAGGTCCTGATCAGCTTGAAGCTGCTGCTGCTTTTTCTTTAGGCTGTTTGCTATGGCGATAAGCCTGCGCTTGAAGCGCTCTTGTTCGACGGGATCCTCGGGTACGACGAATTCGTCATCGTTGAGGCTTGCTTCGTCTTCTGAGGGAGGCATATAATTACGATCCTCAACCTCTTCGTCTGCCGCCCCCTCATGAGGGCTTGCTTCTGCATCCTCCTGCGCTGAGTCTTGCTGGAGGGGATTGTCTTCGGCACTCTCTGGAGTATTATTATATCCTGTGCCGGAATCTCCGTTTTTGCTGTGGCGAGATTTAGAGCGGCCCCGCTGACGCCGGCGCTTGGGCTGTTTCTTTAAGGGATCTGCCTCCGCTGTTCCTTCGCCGTCCCCATCTTGTGGGGTATCCACCATGTGTACGTCATATGACGAGATGGCCTTCCATTGCCCTGTGGGCGTTGGTTCCTGTTCGTCTCCGGCATCGTCGTCCATAGCGTCGATGTCGTCGGAGTCGTAGTCTAGCATGTCGGTTAGATCGTCGACAGTGGCTACAAAGTGGGTGGTGGGTGGGCTCTGAATTTCTTTGTCGTCCGTATCCCAACCATCCTGGCCATAATCCGGACAGGAGTCTCCTGATAACGAGAGATGCTTTAGTGAATTCAAGATATCGCCAAAAGGCGAGCACTGGAAGATGTCCGCGGCGGTGAATTCCATAACCGGCGCCCAATCCGGATCGATTGGTAGGGGCGCGGGAGGTTCGGAGTCCGGTGAGGAGTCCGGCGCCTCGGAATCACGAGTTTCGCAGGGGACAAGATTAGTGTTCGGTTCCATCGCCGTGGATGTTGAAGCCCCCAGGGCGGCGCCTATCCACCGACCCTCGATCTGGGCGATCGTCTCCGGGCTAATGGCCGAAGCGGATCCGTGTGCGGCCACCAAGGCACTATTCGGTGGCAAAGCTAAATCATGCCCGTCGTCACAGTGCGGCGCGCTTGGCTGTGGCTCGAGTCCGTCGAAGATCAAGTCTCTGCGGACGTCGGCTGTGAAGTTTAAGCTTCCAAATCTGACCTGACGGCCAGGGGCGTAGCTTTCGATCTGCTCCAGATGGCCAAGCAAATTGGCCCACAGGGCAAAGCCGCCGAATACGAAGATCTGTCCGGGGAGAAAAGTCTCACCCTAGACAGCGTTGGAGGTTGAAGATGCCATCAAGCCTATCGGTGATGACACAGAGGAACTCTCAATGAAAGCACCAATGTCGGTGTCAAAACCGGCGGATCTCGGGTAGGGGGTCCCGAACTGTGCGTCTAGGCGGATGGTAACAGGAGACGAGGGACACGATGTTTTTACCCAGGTTTGGGCCCTCTCGATGGAGGTAAAACCCTACGTCCTGCTTGATTAATATTGATGATATGGGTAGTACAAGAGTAGATCTACCACGAGATCAAGGAGGCTGAACCCTAGAAGCTAGCCTATGGTATGATTGTTGTAATGTATGTCGTCCTACGGACTAAAGCCCTCCGGTTTATATAGACACCGGAGAGGGCTAGGGTTACATAGAGTCGGTTACAATGGTAGGAGATCTACATATCCGTATTGCCGAGCTTGCCTTCCACGCCAAGGAAAGTCCCATCCGGACACGGGACGGAGTCTTCAATCTTGTATCTTCGTAGTCTTGGAGTACGGCGGATATTGATAGTCCGGCTGTCCGGACACCCCCTAGTCCAGGACTCCCTCAATGTGGGAACTCCTTCAAGATGCTAAGGACAAAGGATTGGATCAAGCTTCAAGCTCAAGACTCTTCATTTTACATTTTAGTGATCCAAGATCACATTGAGTCTATTGGAAAAGCCAATACTATCAAGGAGGGATGAGGTGTTGCTTAATGAGCCTCTTGCTTCATGTGCTTAGTGATATGCTCCAAAACCCTCAGCCACTTTCCCACTTCCACAAATGACCTATACTCAAAACCAAAATCGGTCACACCGACTCTTTCTATCCGGCGCCACCGATTCCAAAAGTCATAGCAACTGCCACAAACCCTAAGCAAATCGGTCTTACCGATAGGGATCTCGGTCTCACCGAGATGGGATTGTAATCTCTCTGTGTATGTCCATTCTCAAAATCGGTCACACCGAGTTTGAGCAATCGGTACTATCGAGATTACAATGCAAACTCTCTGGATAACTCATTACCAAAATCGGTCCCACCGAGTTTGAGTAATCGGTCCCACCGAGTTTGCCTGACCAACTCTCTGGAAAGCTTATTACCAAATCGGTCTCACCGAGTTTGTGTAATCGGTCTTACCGAGATTACGTTATGCCCTAAACATAACCGAATCGGTCTCACCGAGTTACATTTCGGTCCCACCGAAAACCCTAACGGTCACATTATTTGCTGAATCGGTTTGACCGAGTTTAACGATTCGGTCCCACCGAGTTTGGTAGATTGTGTGTAACGGTTAGATTTTGTGTGGAGGCTATATATACCCCTCCACCTCCTCTTCATTCGTGGAGAGAGCCATCAGAATGAACCTACACTTCCAACTTACCATTTCTGAGAGAGAACTACCTATTCATGTGTTGAGACCAAGATATTCCATTCCTACCATATGAATCTTGATCTCTAGCCTTCCCAAGTTGCTTTCCACTCAAATCTTCTTTCCACCAGATCCAAAACCTATGAGAGAGAGTTGAGTGTTGGGGAGACTATCATTTGAAGCACAAGAGCAAGGAGTTCATCATCAACGCACCATTTGTTACTTCTTGGAGACTGGTGTCTCCTAGATTGGCTAGGTGTCACTTGGGAGCCTCCGACAAGATTGTGGAGTTGAACCAAGGAGTTTGTAAGGGCAAGGAGATCGCCTACTCCGTGAAGATCTACCGCTAGTGAGGCAAGTCCTTCGTGGGCGACGGCCATGGTGGGATAGACAAGGTTGCTTCTTCGTGGACCCTTCGTGGGTGGAGCCCTCCGTGGACTCACGCAACCGTTACCCTTCGTGGGTTGAAGTCTCCATCAACGTGGATGTACGATAGCACCACCTATCGGAACCACGCCAAAAACATCCATGTCTCCAATTGCGTTTGAATCCTCCAAACCCTTCCTTTTACTTTCTTGCAAGTTGCATGCTTTACTTTCCGCTGCTCATATACTCTTTGCATGCTTGCTTGATATGTATTGTGAAAGTTAAACTTGTGCCTAAACTCCACTTAAACTTAAGGAAACTTAAAAACTGCAACTTTGGCACTTAGTGTCTAATCACCCCCCCCTCTAGACACCTCTTCTCAAGGTCCTACAAGTGGTATCAGAGCATTGGTCTCCATTGCTTTGGTTTAATCACCATTGGAGGAAGATGGATGAGTCTACTATTGGGAGTCTTAGACATAGAGTGCCTATTCTTGATGGAGAGTATTTTCATGAGTGGAAAGTTGATATGCTTGTTATTTTCAATCAATATCATTTGAACAAGTACATTGCTAGCCCTTTTGCACCTTATGTTGATCCTATGCATCCTACCCATGATGAGTCAATTGACATGATTAGGAATCTTAGAACTGTCGAGCTTATCCTTAGAGGATTGCCTAGAAACTTGATTGGATGCTTGCCTACTTTCAAGTGTGCCTACACTATATGGAAATTTCTTGAGGAACAATTTCCAGATTATTCCTTAAAAAATCTTGATGAAATTCTCCATAAGTCTATTGCCTTGAGTAAGATGAATACTAGTGATCCTATGTTTGGTGATCGTCTATTTGAGTTTACAAACCTTATGCATGCCAAAGGAAATGTTGGCATTATTAGTGATATTATTTCCGAAGCTATAAAAATTCATAAGCAAGATCATTGTCAAACTCACTCTAATGAATCACCCTCTCTAGGACTTGATCCACCACATGATGATGTTGAACATGGATACTATGACGGGGATGATGATAGTGACTTCGATCTTGATGATGCAATGAGACATTTTGGTCTTATGGCAAATCTTCGGGGATATATGTCAGGAGGAAAGGAATGGGTTCTTGATAGTGGATGTACCGATCACATGACCGGAGATAAAGACATGTTTCGTGAGCTTGCTGATAATGACAGTCCACGAAAGTATGTCACTTTCGGTGACAACTCAAAGGGTATGGTGGTTGGCCTTGGCAAGGTGGCCATATCGCATGATAGCTCCATACAAAATGTTATGCTCGTTGAATCTCTTGTATACAACTTACTTTTAGTATCTAGACTTGCTAATTTCGGTTTCAATGTTCTATTTACTGAAGTAGATTGCCAAGTGTTTCGTCGAGACAATCATAAAATGGTCTTTACCGGTGTGCATAGAGGTGATCTATACATTGTTGATTTCACTAAAAAGGCTCAACCTAAAACTTGCTTCATTTCTAAATCCTCAAAAGGTTGGTTATGGCATAGATGACTAGGTCATGTTGGTATGCGAAACCTTGACAAGCTTATTAAAGGAAATCATATCCTTGGAGTTAACGATGTCATTTTTGATAAGGATAGACTTTGCAGTGCTTGTCAGGCAGGTAAACAGGTTGGAGGAAGGCATCCCGTGAAGAACATCATGACCACAAGGAGGCCACTCGAGCTACTTCACATGGATCTCTTTGGTCCCAACTCTTACAAGAGTCTCGGTGGAAATTATTTTGGTCTAGTTATAGTTGATGATTTTTCAAGATTTACGTGGGTATTCTTTCTCGATGATAAACCGCAGGTCCAAAAGATCTTCAAAAACTTCGCAAGGAAGGCTCAGAATCAATTTGAAGTGAAGATCAAGAAGGTTCGCAGCGACAACGGAACGGAGTTCAAGAACGCAAATGTGGACACCTTTCTTGACGAAGAAGGGATTTCACACGAGTTCTCGGCTATGTACACACCTCAACAAAATGGAGTTGTTGAGAGGAAGAACCGGATGCTCATCGAAATGGCGAGAACGATGCTTGATGAGTACAAGACGCCGAAGCACTTTTGGGCAGAAGCGGTTGAGACAGCTTGTCATGCAACAAATCGCTTGTATCTTCACAAGCTACTCGGCAAGACGGCATACGAGCTCCTCACCGGTAACAAACCCCAAGTTGGATACTTTCGAGTATTCGGCTCAAAGTGCTACATTCTTGATAAGCATCGTCGCTCTAAATTTTCTCCTAAATCTCATGAAGGTTTCCTACTAGGTTATAGCTCAAACTCTCACACTTACCGTGTCTACAACAATTTCACCCGGAAGGTTGAAGAGACGGTAGATGTGAAGTTTGATGAATCTAACGGCTCGCAAGTAGAGCAATTGCCAATTGATGTAGGTGACAAAGATCCTTCGGAAGCAATCCAAGACTTGTCTATTGGTAAGGTTCGTCCAACGGAGGTGGAGGAGAGTACCTCGTCCGTCCAAGTGGAAGCTTCTACTTCACAACAAGGTGAACCAAGAGTTGATACGGAAGCATCCACAAGTGGGACACACCAAGATGAAGAAAACGAGGAAGTGCATCAAGATGAACGTCAACAGACTCCTTCTCCACCACGACAAGAGAACGACAATGCCAACAATGAAGAAGGCCAAGAAGAAGAAGAACAAGATGAATAAGATGTTCAACAAAGACCCAAGCAAAAGCTCCCACGAGTTCGAGCAAGAATTGCTAAAGATCATCCCATCGAGCAAATCTACAATGACATTCAAACCGGGAGATCACTCGCTCTAAAACTCGTTTAGCTAACTTTTGTGAAAACTATTCTTTCATCTCTAGCATTGAACCTATGAAGGTCGAAGAAGCATTGGAAGATCCGGATTGGATAAATGCTATGCATGAAGAGCTACACAACTTTGAGAGGAACCAAGTTTGGACATTGGTTGAGAAGCCCGACAACAACCACAACGTCATCGGTACCAAATGGGTGTTTCGCAACAAGCAAGATGAAGACGGACAAGTAGTTCGCAACAAAGCACGTCTCGTCGCCCAAGGCTACACACAAGTCGAAGGTATGGACTATGGTGAGACTTACGCCCCCGTTGCTAGACTTGAGTCCATTCGCATCTTACTTGCCTATGCTAATCATCATGATATCACCTTGTACCAAATGGACATTAAAAGTGCTTTTCTAAATGGTGAAATAGAGGAGGAAGTTTATGTTAAGCAACCTCCCAGCTTTGTCAATCCTAAGAAACCCAATCATGTTTACAAACTTCATAAAGCTCTTTATGGTCTTAAACAAGCTCCTAGAGCATGGTATAAATGCTTGACCAAGTTCCTTATTGAAAAAGGCTTTGAAATTGGGAAAATTGATTCTACTCTTTTTACTAAAAGGGTTAATGGAGAACTATTTGTGTGCCAAATCTATGTTGACGATATTATATTTGGTTCAACTAACCCTCATTTTAGTGAAAAGTTTGGGAAGCTAATGTCGGAGAAGTTTGAGATGTCTATGATGAGTGAACTCAAATTCTTTCTTGGGTTGCAAATCAAGCAAACTAAGGAAGGTACCTTTGTTTCTCAAACAAAGTACACCAAGGACTTATTCAAGAAGTTCAATATGCAAGAATGCAAAGGTATGTCTACACCCATGCCTACTAGTGTACATCTTGACTTGACCAAAGATAGTGAACCGGTTGATCAAAAGGTTTATTGCTCTATGATTGGTTCATTGTTATATCTATGTGCTTCACGTCCCGATATCATGCTAAGTGTATGCATATGTGCACGATATCAAGCTGCTCCTAAGGAATGTCATCTTAAGGCCGTGAAAAGGATAGTGAGATACTTAATCCATACACCAAATTTTGGCATTTGGTATCCTAAGAGGGCCTCTTTCGATCTTGTTGGCTATTCCGACTCGGACTATGCCGGAGACAAGGTTGATAGAAAGTCCACTTCGGGTACTTGTCAATTTCTTGGTAGATCTCTTGTATCTTGGTCCTCCAAGAAACAAAACTCGGTATCCTTATCGACCGCCGAAGCTGAATATATTGCCGCTGGTTCATGTTGTGCTCAATTACTTTGGATGACCCAAACTCTTAAAGATTATGGGATATATGTGAGACATGTTCCATTGCTTTGTGACAATGAAAGTGCTATCAAAATTGGTCATAATCCTGTGCAACATTCTCGAACTAAGCATATTGAAGTTCGTCATCATTTCATTCGAGATCATGCTGCTAAGGGTGACATTGATCTCAAGCATGTTTGCACCGAAAAGCAATTAGCGGATATCTTTACTAAACCTCTTGATGAGAAAGTGTTTTGCAGGTTAAGAGGAGAATTGAACATCATTGATGCTTCAAACTTGGAGTAGAAACTCCATTGGGTACATGCAAGGCATGAGCTTATGACTAATCCTTGATTTTTCTCTTATGATGAAAATCTTATGTCTTGGATATATTTGTATCTTGCATGTTATCTAACCCATGTAGGTACTTGGTGAAATCACATTCCATGAGATTGTACTCTACTCATATCTTGAGTAATCTCTACATCACCAAGACTCTACACTATGGTGGTTGAATACAAGGAAGCACGGAACCACTCAAACATATCCTTTGACAAAATTCTATGTTAAGCTTCATGACTGTCATTTTTGGATACACAAGTGCTTTTCCTTGCAAGAACTAACCCATGAAGGTAGATGGACTCAAATTCCAAGTGGTGCTCCAATTCTTGATGAGATATATCAACCTTGAGCAACCCACACAAGTTCAACTACATGGACTACACCACCAACCAAGGTATGTCATTCCATCTTAGAGAAGCTTTACTCCAAGTCATGAGCTAAAGAAACTCGACAAGATGAGAATACATCAAGATGCTTAACCGAAAAATGGCAACCCCATTTTGAGCTTAAACAATGAGTATGACCTATGATCAAGTGATCTCACTTGACTCCTAAGTCAATATACTCTAACATAGGTGACTCTGTCGCCGACCATCTCTAGATGAAGTTCTCTTGTGTTCTTTTTTGTGCTTTTGCATTTTTCATGTGCATAATTGTTTCCCCTTTCAAAAAAAAACTTCATCTAGATTTCTTTCTATTTGCTCTGCATTTTCTGCATCAAATTCCTTGCACATCTTTCAGTAAATTACTTGCAAATCTTTGTGAGATCTTACCAGTCTAAGTGAGCTGAGGTGACAAGTGTTTTCTCTGAGATGAACTTGGTTTCACCGACTTGTTATTTTAGGTCCAACCGAATCCTTTCGGTAACGACCGAAGCAAACCACTCAGTGCCACCGATGTCACATCAGGAAAAACAGTTTGCCACATATTCTGTATTTCTTCTGATCCAGCTCCACTCAATGAATCTTGTCCTCTACAAGCATCACATTTTTATCATTGCTTTGTGCTGTGTCTCAAGGACCAAACCCATTAGACAGATTCCAGAAGACCCTTCTTGGAAATTGATGTCAAAGGGGGAGAGAGAGAACATCAAAGCTTATCATTTGGAGAGAGAGAGCATCAAAGCTCATCATTTAGAAACAAATCCTTAAGGGGGAGAGAGATCTTCTAAGGGAGAGAGACCCTCAAAGGGAGAGAGATTCCAGGAGGAGAGAATACTTAAGTAGAAAGTATTTCTCAAGGATCCCAGATGCTTGGTGTTCAAGAGGAGAGATGCCCACATGTCATCTTGAGGGGAGAGACATGTTCATATGATCTGTTGTGCTTATTTGCATTAGCATACATTAGCTCTATTCATCATTCATATCTTTCAGCTCCCATTTTTCAGCTCTGATTTTCTGTTTCCCTATCTTCTCCCAGTATCCCATGCTAGATTCAGGGGGAGCAAGACATCTAAGGGAAAGAAGTCATTTAAATTCATTGCATATCTTTACTCTTGGGGACATGTCTAATCCAGTGTGGTACTTAGTACTCACTCTCTACATGTCATCCCAGTCTTGGTATTCTTGTGGTTTCTTCTGTTTGCTCTGGCTAGTAGATGTATCTGTGTTATCTAACCTTGTTTACGCAGGTTCATCCCATCCCAAGCCAACTCAAGACTACAAGGTAAGTATATGCATCACAATCATGTGTATGAGGAATTCTTGCTGATGTACATATTATTTGCAAGAAGGACTCATGAGCATGAAGGTATTTTCTGTAACATTCTTTGCTCTGATGCATATGGCCAAGATACATGTAACACATTGCCTACTCTATCATGGTTATGCTCTCATATGCCTCTATATTCCATATTCACATGATTGCATACATGTAGGGGGAGCCTATGTTAGTTACATGTCTTTCCAAAGCTTTACTTGGTATTCCTTATATCTTTATCTAAAGCTTTGATGTATGTTGTCATCAATTACCAAAAAGGGGGAGATTGAAAGCACAAGTGCTCCCTAGGTGGTTTTTGAAAGTGCTACTATCGACTAGAGGGGGGGGGGTGAATAGGCGATTTTTATGGAAGTCTTCAAAACTTGGAAATTTCGAAGACAAACAATAGAAATGACCTGATTGTTATGCAGCGGAAGATAAACTACCCTAAGCAAGCCATAGTCAAGTATGCAATGATGTGAAAGTACAGGACTAATAGAAGCTAGGCAGTAAGGATTAGGATGGAAGATAGTATGAAGCCAATCAACAGTAGTAGTCAAGCAATGAAGTCAAACAGATACACAGATAGGCAATGACTACACGAAGACAAACTTAAGTAAGGATGGGAAGGGATAGAACCAGTTGCTTGTTGAAGACACAGGATTTGTTAGACCAGTTCTAGTTGCTATGACAACTGTACGTCTGGTTAGGGAGGCTGAGATTTAACTCAGAAGACCGTGTCTTCACCTTATTCCCCTTGAGCTAAGGACACCCAGTCCTCGCCCAATCACTCTGGTAAGTCTTCAAGGGAGACTTCCAAACCTTCACAGACTTCGTTCACCGGCAATGTACAATGACTCTTGGATGCTCAGAACGCGACGCCTAACCGGCTGGAGGATTCACAGTCCTCAAGTGTAATAAGTCTTCAGGTCACACAGACAGAAAGACTTCAGTGATGCCTAACACTCTTTGGCTCTGGGTGTTTGGGCTTTGTCCTCGCAAGGATTTTTCTCTCTCTCAAATGCTTCGAGGTGGGTTGCTCTCAAACGACAAAAGCCGTGCACTAACTCTGAGCAGCCACCAATTTATGGTGTAGGGGGTGGGCTATTTATAGCCACTAGGCAACCCGACCTGATTTGTCCAAAATGACCCTGGGTCACTGAGGAACTGACACGTGTTCCAACGGTCAGATTTCAAACACACGCGGCAACTTTACTTGGGCTACAAGCAAAGCTGACTCATCCAGCTCTGGATAAGGTTTGCTCTCATTGTCTTCGCTCGAAGACATAGGATTTGAGTTGAGCATCACTTCAGTCACTCTGACTTAGTTCACTTGGACCCCACTTAACAGTACGGTGGTTCCTATGACTCAACAAAGAAGAAAAGGAAGCAATGAAACCACACAGTCTTCGTGCTCCATAGTCTTCACGCAATGTCTTCTCATGTCATAGTCTTCAATATGAATATCTTCTTATACCACCATTGTCTTCAATGTCTTCATACATTTTTAGGGGTCATCTCCGGTAGGTAAACCGAATCGATGAGGGACACTACCTGCGTTATCCTGCAATTCTCACAAACGCATTAGTCCCTCAACCAAATTTGTCGTCAATACTCCAAAACCAACTAGGGGTGGCACTAGATGCACTTACAATCTCCCCCTTTTTGGTGATTGATGACAAACTGGTTGGAAGTTTTCAATGGGGATAAATATGTGAAATTGTAAGAATAGGAAATTGTCTTCATAAGTTGCAAGGGCTCCCCCTGAAGATGTGCATATAAGTAATTTGCTTTTGGAATGCAAATGCACATGGCAGGTTGTACTTGTGGAGATCCACTTCAACTTATGAAGATGATTCATCATGCATGAAATGATATAGCATGTAGAATGACATGCATAATGAAAAATGGACGTCTGCGGAATGATCTAAGTGCGGAAGTTATCATCGCACATGCGGAATTTATCATCGCATCACAGTGAAGCAAATAAGTAGCAGACGACCATCAAGTTTAGGTGTTACAACTCAAAGAACCAAACGTTTCAAAAGGCAAGAGTTGTAAGCATGAAGCAAAATATAATGCAACCGCCCATATAAACCCGCTTGAAGACTATCAACTCATACGCTTCTCCCCCTTTTGTCAGTAAGGACCAAAAAGGTTTGAAGACATAGAGCAGCTACTCGTCATCATGAGTAGGTTAAGCAGCAGGGTTGTCGTCGTTGGTTGGCGGTACAGATGAACTTGGTGCAGTGTCGATGCGCGCAGTAGTAGGAGGTGGTGAAGTAGCATCATCTTCATCATCGATCACTCTTGCATTTACCGTTGCCGCGGAGGAAGAATATTCAGAGTCTTCAAGAGATGGAGTGCAACGTAGGACAGCAGTCCGTGGAGGAGTGGAGTCAAACTGGAATCTTTCATTGAAGCCATCGTCTTGAAGATCTGCTTCAGCACTAAGCAGGGTCAAACTCTTCCATGATCGCCGGCAAGTTTCATGAGCAACAAAGGCATTCTTGGTGGCAAGGTTGCGAATGCGATTGACATCCACCAAGAGGCTTTGCATCTGTCTCTTGAGCCAGAAATGATGCTTATCCTGTTTCTGATGAAGGGCCACAAGAAGTTCTCGGTCATTGAGAACGCGAGAACGCTTCAGAGGCCTTTGTGCAATGGTGCTTTCAGTGGCTTCAGTGGGTGCTCAATGAGGCAGACGAGTGTTTCCAGCCAGTGGATAGATTCGAGTCGCTGCTTGAACACCTTCAATAGGCTGAGTGAAGCTTTGGTGCTCGGAATTCTAAAGACAAAGAGGCCTCTTGGCAGGGTCAGAGTATATAGCTTCAACTGACATATCAACCTCTGGCAGAAAGATCATATGATTACGAGTAGAGGGCTAATAATTGACAGATGAGTGTCTCTTGATGAGGCGCATGACCCATGGAGCATAAAACTTCAGACCAAATAGGTCAGAGCCAGAAGCAGCAAGTTGCCTGATGAAGAATTCTTGAGTGTTGAAGTTGATGCCATGGAGAATGTAGAAGACCAAAGTCTTCATAGCTCCTTCAAGCTTGGCCACTGATGAATGTCCTTTGACAGGCCATAGAGTTCGCCTGATGATATGATATATGGTGCGAGGCAGATACTCAATGTCTTCAACAAAGAAATCTGTTGGATATTCAGTGTCAGATGGCAAGGGCTTCATCATGCTCAACATCTAGCTCATATTGGGTTCTGGCTTATGGAAGATACTCTCTACAGCATTCCGGTGTAGCCGACAGTCAGGTTCATATAGTTCTCCAGGAGTGGCTAGCCCTGTAAGCTCGATGATATCCATAGCTTTGGCTTCATGATGAACATTTCCAGTCATCCACTCGAGAACCCATGTCTTAATGTCTCTGTAGTAGCCGCGAATGTGCAGAGTAGCATAGAATTGAAGCAATAGCTCTTCATTCCAATGTTCTTTGTCTATCACAAAGTGGAGCAGACCAGCATCACGAAAGCAATCAAGTGCTTCTTCTAAGCACGGCAGTCCAGCAATGGCTTCAGTATCAAGGCGCATATGAGGGAAAATGTGCCCTTGATCATATAGTACGTATGAGTAATAGCTTCTCTGCTGATAGCTCCAGAACCGATCTGATGATATCCTTGGCTTGGAGTAGGGGTTCTTGGCGCTGTCAAAGAAGGTATTGTGGCTTTTGAAGCCATTTGCATTGAAGGACCCTGGTGAGTTGGCAGTACCTGGAAACCTTAGCAACCTAGGCTTTGGCTTCTGGACCTGAGGCCTATGCTCAATATGATAGTCAAATTGAGGTCCTGAGGCAGTAGGCGGAGGCACCAGAATGGGCCATCGGACAGTGGTAAGCTGACCATGACTGTATGCTTTCTCAATTGTGTGAGGCCTTGGTGGCGGAACAGGAGCAGGGGCAACAGCGGAGGCGTCAGGCTGCACAGCAGGTGCTTTGGGAGCAGTTGTCTCATTAGCTTCAGGTGCAGCAACCTCAGTGGTTTCAGGTTCAGTGGCCGCATTTGCTTCAGGCACACTAGTTGGTGCAGGCTCCACATTAGCGTCAGCCATGACTACGTCATTGGCTTCATTGGCGTTGGCGGTGGCACCCTCAATATTGTCAACCTCCTCTTGATGAACAGGAGGGTCGGGCACAGGCACGTTCACATCAGGAACAACTTCTTCTTCAATTACTGGGGGAGTAGGTACATGTACTTCTTCTTGATTTTCCTCGGCTGATGCAGCCGGAATGTCTTCAGCAGCATGTGCTTCAGACTCGGAAACATTCACAATTGGAGCAGGTTCAGAAAATACTTGACATGCAACAGGTAAACGTTGCACTTCTCCTTCTGGAACGCTCGACAGAGGGACTTGAGGCCTTTGTCCTTTGCGAAGCCTGCGAAATGCTGGCAACACCTGAGGAGATGGAGTTGGCTGGGCCTGAAAGTCTTCATCCTCTTCTTGCACGGGGGGTGTAGCTTGTTGTTGTTGTTGGGGAGTACTGGGGGAGTCTTTTAGTTGTGGGTGATCAGCCCACGATGCATCCTGAGCAATTGGCGTCAGAGGACGACCAATGCTGATGAGTTCGCTGTTCGTATGAATAGGCGATGATACCACGTCATGTTCGATCTGAGGAAGAACTTCATCATCAGCTACATTGTCATCATGACCAATGTCTTCAGCAGCGGTGGGTTCAACTGCTGGAATATCTTCAGCTTCATGAGCCTCTGTGGGAGCAGGCTCATGGACTATCATCCTTCGTTCTTGTTGTTCTGACGCTGGGCGAACCACTGAAATGGGTTCAACAACTAAGGGCTCTGTGGAAGCAGCCCTAGTCTTCTTGGTCTTGCGCTTCTTCTTGGAGGGAGTGGCATCAGAGGCTTCAGTGTTCTTTCTCTTTCTGGCTTCAGCATCGGCAGCCCTTGTCTTCTTCTGTTCTGAAGCGGTTGTGGTGACCTTTGGCTTCGAGCCAGTCATGCTGCTTGGGAAGATAATGCGAGGGGCTTCTTGGCTTGAAGGTTCAGGCTGTTCAGCAGGAAGCTTCTTCTTCTTGTTTGCAGCCATCCTGGGGTCAATGCCAGGACGGCCAAGTGACTTGCGCTTCTCAGCCTCATTGTAGGCGAGCACACACTTATCAGCCAAACTCTTCATGCGCTCTCGAGAGCCCTGAGCTTCTTCACGCTTCTTCAGAAAAGCTTCTTTAAGCTCATGTAGCATGACTTTGAAGTTTCTGACGTCTTGAACACTTAGCTTGGCCACATGCTTCTTGATTGAGCCTTCTCATAATCAATCTTGTTCTTGAGCTCAACGATGCGCTGAGCGAGAGCTAGCTCAGAAGCAATGGCGCCATTGAAGGCGACACTGAGGCCAATGGGAAGCTGTAAAGCTTCAAAGCTGAGATTGGGGGGTGTCGAACCACTCATCAATGAAATTGTGGATGATGGCCACATCAAAGAGAGGAAAGTTGTTGAAGATTTCTGCTTCTTCCTTGCTCTTTATCAGCTGCTCAAGGGCATCATCAGCAAGATCTTCATCACTTGACAAATCAATGGGTTCTTCGCGCAGAATGGCGGCAAGAGTCAAGGCTCTTTGATCAGATGGTCTGACAAGTTGCTTTTTCTTCTCCGTTCTCTTAGAGACACGGGATTGATCTTCAGACTACACACTGGCTTCAGGAGGTGCAGTGGCCAGTGGCTTCGCACGAGAAGTCTTCGGAGGTGCAGCTGATCTTGAAGCCTTTGGCTTCTTTTGCTTCTGCGGCTTTGGAGGAGGAGCAGGGGCTTCATCGGAGTCAGCATCATTTTCAGAATGATCAACTCTGGCGCCTTGGACCATGATGTAGGTGATGAGGCCGTCAAGGTTGGAGAAGGGGCCGATCACATTGGGATTAGCATCACGGGAGCCGTCAGTACGAGGAGCAGAGGGACCTGGGTTGAAGTCCAAGCCCAAGGACTTCTTGTTCTTCTTGGCCGAAGCCACAGCAAACTGGTAGTTGCGCTTGAAGAGAGAGTCATCACGACACCAGAGTAGTGAGGTGGGATCGGCGTTCTCAGGCTGTGGTCCACGGACCATGCAAGGATAGAAGCCTTGAGCAATGGCTTCAGCTCTGTTCTTGGGTTGAAGGCCTTGATAGAGGATATCACCCCAAGGTCTCTTGATGGCATTCTTCTCTGCATATTCCTTCGTCACAAACTTGTACTTGAACCATTCCTCAGCCCAATAGCGTCGAATCCATTGGATTCGCGTCTTTCTCTAATGATAATTCTCTTCGGGATCTATCTTGTAGAGTTCTGCTAAGTCATCAGGCAGATCTTTGGAGTTTCCTTCTCTGCGCTGTCTGCCACCCTTCCTTGCTGATTTTTCTGCAGCCATGAACTTCAAGCTGAATGGCTTCAATACGTTCAAAGGCTTCAGAGACTTACGCTTGCTGGTCAAGCAGGAACTGGCTTCAGGAGAATTGATATGATGCTGTAAGTATTCTGCAAACGAATGCAGACTATGAGAACCAAGGGATTCTCCCACGGACATGTACCTATGATAGCATTAGAGATGCGAGGGAAGGGGAAGAGGTCATATGCATTTTCAGAAGATTTTGAAGATAAATCAGTTTGAAGACATTGACCTCATGATGCGAAGACATTCACTTATATAGGTGAGTTGGTTCCAGATTTGTACCAATCCGTGAATAAGTACAAGTGAGGAATCAAACTAGACAGGAAATCTAAGTGAATCGACTAGGCAGTATGAGATGCAGACAGAATAGATCTAACTTGAATAGGCAGAAACCACTTTCGGTAAACAGGATGAATCTTGAAGATAAAAAAGGTGGTAAAAATAGAGTTATAATTACCGCACGAAGAACTGCTAGATGGGATGAATAGGAGACCGAGCAGTTCAGCCCACCATGCCCTAACTTGGCAACGGAGGACACCTACGGCGATGGCGGAGAGGACGATGTCCGCGGCCGGCGTGAGGACGGCGTCGGAGAAGTCGCGGCAGCTAAGTGCTTCGTCGCCAGCGTCGTCGTGAGCTAGCGGTGGCGCTAGGGTTTTGACGGAGGTGGAGAGGTGGAAGAAGGACTTCTTTACCGCAGGGGACAAGTATTTATAAGTAGGTGAGAGACACAACGCAATTACGCTGGTGCCCCTGGCGGTTCACATCTGAGGGGCACGTGGCAAGCATGCAACATACTCAGAGTTTTCCCACGTTCCCACGCCCGCCAGGCATGTCGGAGAGTTGTTCCGGCTTCTCCGGATTTCAACAATAAAGATAAGTCATTTAAAACAGATTTAATGTTTGTCTCTTTGCCTTCTGCTGACTAGGACACAGAGAAGACATTCGACAGTTTCAATAGAATGCATATGATTTGGACAGATAGAGTTTGAGATAGGAAGCATAGAGGGGTTAGGGTCCGATCACATTCACTTAGTTCAAAAGATCCAATCTTGAAGACAAAGCTATAAGTGAATGCTATAGAGGACAGAACACTAGTATATATATATATATATATATATATATATATATATATATATATATATATATATATATATCAGAAAGCAATCAAATCATCATAGTGTAGAGAGTCATGAAGATAAATTGAAACTGAAGACAAACCAAATGCGAAGTCATTGCAATATAATGCCATGAGTGAAACACTTCAAACAGAGAAAGTTGGTGGTGGCGTTACCCACCTTATAGGAAGTATTAGACCCAGACACGGTGCACAATTATCGTGGCGCTCCGAAGTCATATTCCATGTTAATGTATTCACACTCAGTGTGTAAATCTTCATTAATTGAAGATATACATTACTTTGTGTGTTGCACATCTAAGTCATCAACATGCATAAGTGTTAGGATGTGTGCCTGATCACAGAACATTAGAGGATTCCAAGATATTTTGCTCACACCATAACTTGCAAAACTTCTTCTCATCCAAGGGCTTCGTGAGGATATCTGCCAGTTGCTCTTCAGTGTTGACGTGAAGGATATCGATATCTTTCTTCATAACATGATCTCTGAGAAAGTGATGACGAATTTCAATGTGCTTTGTCTTCGAGTGTTGGACTGGATTGTTGGCTATTTCGATGGCACTTTCGTTGTCGCAGAAGAGAGGTACTTGTTTCAGGTTGATGCCATAATCCTTGAGAGTTTGCTTCATCCATAGAAGCTGAGCACAACAGGATCCAGCGGCAATGCTTCTTTGAAGACCAACAGACAAGTGATCGTCCAAGAAAATGACATGTGCCTGATGTAGACTTGCGATCCACCTTGTCACCAGCATAATCAGCATCCGAGAATCCAACCAAATCAAATTTTGAGCCCTTGGGATACCACAATCCGAGTGTTAGGGTGTAAGCCAAATATCAAAGAATTTGCTTCACAGCTAAGTGATGCGATTCCTTTGGTGCCGCTTGGAATCGAGCACACATGCAAACACTAAGCATAATATCTGGCCTAGATGCACATAAATAAAGCAAAGAACCAATCATGGAGCGGTATACCTTTTGATCGAACTCTTTACCATTGTCGTCGGGACCAAGATGGTGTTTGGCTGGCATTGGCGTCGTGTAGCCTTTGCAGTCTTCCATTCCAAACTTCTTCAGACAATCTTTGAGGTATTTTTCTTGAGATATGAAGATGCCATTTCTTTGCTGACGAATTTGAAGACCAAGGAAGAACTTCAGCTCACCCATCATGGACATTTGATATTGCTCTTGCATCATGTACCCAAACTCATCACTGTACTTCTGGTTGGTGCAGCCGAAGATTATGTCATCCACATATATTTGGCACACAAACAGTTCACCATCATATGTCTTCGTGAAGAGTGTAGGATCGAGGGATCCAGGTTTGAAGCATTTGCTCTTCAGAAAGTCTTTGATTGTATCATACCAGGCACGAGGAGCTTGTTTGAGGCCATACAGTGCTTTGTTTAGCTTGTACACCATATCAGGATGTTTTGGATCTTCAAAGCCAGGTGGTTGTGCGACATATACTTCTTCTTCAATCTTGCCATTGAGAAATGCACTCTTTACATTCATTTGATATAGCAAGATGTTGTGATGATTAGCGTAGGCTAGCAGTATGCGAATAGCTTCAAGCCTAGCAACAGGAGCAAATGTTTCATCGAAGTCAATCCCTTCAACTTGAGTATATCCTTGAGCCACAAGACGTGCTTTGTTTCTGACGACTTGACCATGCTCATCTTGCTTGTTTCGATATATCCACTTTGTCCCAATAATGTTATGCTTGCGAGGGTCAGGTCACTTGACGAGTTCCTAGACATTATTCAGTTTGAACTGTTGAAGTTCATCTTGCATGGCTTGAATCCATTCAGGTTCCATAAAAGCTTCAGCAACTTTCTTGGGTTCTGATATTGACACAAATGAAAAGTGCCCACAGAAGTTTGCTAGCTGTGTTGCTCTTGATCGAGTGAGCGGACCAGGTGCATTCATGCTGTCAATTATCTTCTCTATTTGAACTTCATTTGCAACACGAGGATGAACAGGATGAAGATTTTGCTCTGGCTGATCATTGTCATCATTGGGAGGATTGTCTTCGGTCTGAGCATTGTCTTCAGGTTGATTTGGTGCAGAGATGATAAGTTCCTCTTCAAGCTGTGCTTCAGAGGGCATGATTTCACCAGTTCCCATCAGCTTGATAGACTCATTTGAAGGAGCTTCATCTAGTGTACTTGGTAGAATCTCTCTCTGTGAACCATTGGTTTCATCAAATTTCACATCCACAGTTTCAACGATTTTGTAGAGATAAAGGTTGAAGACTCTGTAGGAGTGTGAATCCTTTCCATAGCCAAGCATGAAGCCTTCGTGAGCCTTAGGTGCAAATTTTGACTTGTGATGGGGATCCTTGATCCAGCATCTAGCTCCAAATACTCTGAAGTAACTGACGTTTGGCTTCTTGCCAGTAAGGAGCTCATAAGATGTTTTGTTCAGAAGCTTATGGATGTACACACGGTTGATGATGTGGCATGCTGTATCAATAGCTTCAGGCCAGAACTTTCTTGGTGTCTTGTACTCATCTAGCATTGTTCGAGCCATCTCAATGAGGGTTCTGTTTTTGCGCTCAACGATGACATTTTGCTGAGGTGTGTATGGAGCAGAGAACTCATGAGTGATTCCCATTGTATCCAGATACAGATCAAGTCCAGTGTTCTTGAATTCAGTGCCATTGTCACTTCTGATGTGCTTGATCTTCACGCCATAATTGTTCATTGCTCGATTTGCGAAGCGCCTGAAGACATCTTGCACTTCAGTCTTGTAAAGAATTATATGAACCCATGTGTATCTTGAGTAGTCATCAACAATGATGAAGCCATAGAGACAGGCAGTTGTTGTGAGGGTGGAGTAGTGAGTAGGTCCAAATAAGTCCATGTGTAATAGCTCGAAGGGTTGAGATGTTGTCATGATTGTCTTCGAGGGGTGCTTTGCCCTTGTCATCTTTCCAGCTTCACAGGCACCACACAGATGATCCTTTTTGAACTTGACATCCTCGATGCCAATGACATGCTTCTTCTTGACGAGAGAGTGTAAGTTCCTCATGCCAGCATGTCCTAGCCTTCGATGCCAGAGCCAGCATTCTGAAGCTTTTGTGAGAAGACATACGGCAAGCTGTGGACCTGCTGAGAAGTCTACCATGTATAGATCATCTTTTCGATACCCTTCAAACACTAGAGATTTGTCAGATTCCATTAGTACAAGGCAACGATATTTGCCAAATATCACAATCATGTTCAAGTCACAAAGCATTGAGACAGACATTAAGTTGAAACCAAGGGATTCAACAAGCATCACTTTATCCATGTGTTGATCCTTTGAAGTTGCAACTCTACCTAGACCCAATACCTTGCTTTTACCAGTGTCAGCAAATGTAATGTGACTCTTGTCGGATGGACGTAAGGTTGAGTCCATGAGAAGACTTCGATCACCAGTCATATGATTTGTGCATCCACTGTCCATAATCCATTCTGAAGCTTTTGGTGATGTACCCTACAGTGCAGCTAGGAGGATAGGCTTCACAAGAGTGTTGTGAAGCATAAGCATTTGACACATATAGGGACAGTCACAGCTTATATTAAGGTTAGGACATAGTATGACTGATAAGAGATTTAGATGTGAAGTATATAGCATGACATTTTATCATGCATCCTAAATGAGTTTTAGGTCCCCAGCAATAGTATCAGACGCCATTGATTGCTGGCTGGAGACCGTTTTCTGCAAAAGAGAGTTAGTTCTTCTTTGCCACCCACATCTTCAGTGGTGTCTTAGAAGCAATGAGTCTTAGTGCAGCATCTGAGAATTTTGGCTTTGAAGCCCTAGCAAATAGCCTTGCAGGAGATGAATGATACTCATATGAATAAGCTGAAAAGTTCTTAGTCCTATGAACATAGCGGTTCGAAGATACACGCTCATATTCATAAGTCTGAGCATGATTTCCCTGCAAAGCATTGGCGTTAGGGTGACTCATGTGAGTCCTGTATCTGTATGAAGCCTTTGGGCCACATGAAGCTATTGGTCTGGGGTTTGTCTTCTTCCTTGGTGGTGTCATGACGACATTCACAGGAAGATTCTCAATGTACTGCTTAGGTACCCAGATCTTCTTCATAGGTGGTCCATTCCCGCAGTTAGTACCAATGTACCTGGCAAACACTTCACCATTCTGATTTTTGAACAGCTTATAGTTTGCATCAAAGGATTCATCAATGATAATAGGATTAGAACAGGTAAAGCCAGATAAGGTGGATGGATCTACTGAAGGTTCCTTCGCAGCAACCCATGTGGTTTTGGGGTACTGCTCAGGCTTCCAGTATGAGCCCTCAACATTCATTTTCCTTTCGAACCCAACACCTTCTTTCCTAGGGTTTCGGTTCAGAATCTGCTTTTTGAGGACATCGCAGAGAGTCTGATGTCCCTTCAACTTTTGTACATCCCTGTTTCACGCAATGTCTTCAACATAGCATTTTCATCAGCAACAGCAGTGGTATCCTCCGCATAGGGGTTAGTAACCACATCAGTAGGTGAAGACAATCAAACAGTAGCAGCAGTGGAACATTCAGCAACAGATGTAGCGTTATCACGCTCAATGCATTTTAGACATGGTGGTTCAAATCCATCTTGAGCGGAACTGATCTGTTGAGCGCGAAGTGACTCATTCACCTTTTGAAGATCTTCATGAGCCGCTCTCAATTTTTCAAGCTCTTGTTTCCTTTGAAGATAATCATAGGAGAGCCTTTCATAAGTAGTTGAGAGCGATTCATGACGACCTTCAAGTTCCTGGTACTTAGCATGAAGATTATTTATGTCATCAACTAAGGACTGTGAACGTGTCATTTCAGCATCCAACAGGTCATCGCTTTTGTCTAACAGTTTTTGAGTATGTTCCATAGCCTTTTGTTGTTCAGTTGCAATTTTAGCAAGTGTTTTGTAGCTGGGTTTGGATTCACAATCAGAGTCATCTTCACTTGAAGTTTGAAAGTAAGCATCGCGTGATTTTACCTTGGCACCACGTGCCATGAAGCAGTAGGTGGGAGTAGGATCGTCTTCTTCATTAGCTTCAGCGTTGGTGTGGAAGTCATTGTCTTCAGTGTTGAAGATGGACTTGGCGACATAGGCTGTGGCTAGAGCCAGACTTGCAACGCCAGGGTCAGACTCCTCTCCAGACTCCACCTCTGCCTCCTCAGAAGCAGACTCCTCCTCTGAATCCATTTCCTTGCCAACAAAAGCACGAGCCTTGCCGGATGAGCTCTTCTTGTATGATGAAGACTTGGAAGAAGACTTAGAAGACTTTGAGGATTTCTTCTTCTTCTTGTCATCAGAATCATATTCCTTGCTTTTCTTCTTCTTCTTCTCATTGTCCCACTGTGGACACTCAGATATGTAGTGACCGGGTTTCTTGCACTTGTGGCAGGTTCTCTTCTTGTGATCATGGGTGGAAGCTTCATCATTCCTCGAGCTGGATCGTGAAGACTTTCTGAAGCCTTTCTTCTTTGTGAATTTCTGGAACTTCTTCACAAGCATAGCAAGTTCCCTTCCAATGTCTTCAGGATCTTCAGAACTGCAGTCAGATTCTTCTTCAGATGAGGAAACAACTTTTGCCTTCAAAGCACGAGTTCGGCCATAGTTTGGGCCATAGATATCTCTTTTCTCAGATAGCTGGAACTCATGTGTGTTGAGCCTCTCAAGTATATCAGGCGGATGGAGTGTCTTGAAGTCAGGACGTTCTTGTATCATGAGTGCAAGGGTGTCAAAGGAGCTGTCAAGTGATCTCAGCAGTGTCTTGACGATTTCATGCTTGGTAATCTCAGTTGCGCCAAGAGCTTGAAGTTCATTTGTGATATCAGTGAGGCGATCAAACGTGAGCTGTACATTTTCATTGTCGTTTCTCTTGAAGCGGTTGAAGAGGTTGCGAAGAACACTGATTCTTTGATCTCTCTGGGTTGAGACGCCTTCGTTGACCTTGGATAGCCAGTCCCAGACTAGCTTTGACGTTTCCAGAGCACTCACACGGCCATACTGTCCTTTGGTCAGATGACCACAGATGATGTTCTTTGCAGTAGAGTCCAGTTGAATGAACTTCTTGACATCAGTGGGGGTGACACCTTCACCAGTTTTGGGAACGCCATTCTTGACGACATACCAGAGGTCGACATCAATGGCTTCAAGATGCATACGCATCTTATTCTTCCAGTAGGGATATTCAGTTCCATCGAACACGGGGCAAGCAGCGGAGACTTTGATTATCCCTGCAGTCGACATAGCTGAAACTCCAGGTGGTTAAACCGAATCACACAGAACAAGGGAGTACCTTGCTCTGATACCAATTGAAAGTGCTACTATCAACTAGAGGGGGGGTGAATAGGTGATTTTTATGGAAGTCTTCAAAACTTGGAAGTTTCGAAGACAAACAACAGAAATGACCTAATTGTTATGCAGCGGAAGATAAACTACCCTAAGCAAGCCATAGTCAAGTATGCAATGATGTGAAAGTACAGGACTAATAGCAGCTAGGCAGTAAGGATCAGGATGGAAGATAGTATGAAGCCAATCAACAGTAGTAGTCAAGCAATGAAGTCAAACAGATACACAGATAGGCAATGACTTCACGAAGACAAACTTAAGTAAGGTTGGGAAGGGATAGAACTAGTTGCTTGTTGAAGACACAAGATTTGTTAGACCAGTTCCAGTTGCTGTGACAACTGTACGTCTGGTTAGGGAGGCTGAGATTTAACTCAGAAGACCGTGTCTTCACCTTATTCCCCTTGAGCTAAGGACACCCAGTCCTCGCCCAATCACTCTCGTAAGTCTTCAAGGGAGACTTCCAAACCTTCACAGACTTCGTTCACCAGCAATCTACAATGACTCTTGGATGCTCAGAACGCAACGCCTAACCGGCTGGAGGATTCACAGTCCTCAAGTGTAATAAGTCTTCAGGTCACACAGACAGAAAGACTTCAGTGATGCCTAACACTCTTTGGCTCTGGGTGTTTGGGCTTTGTCCTCGCAAGGATTTTTCTCTCTCTCAAATGCTTCGAGGTGGGTTGCTCTCAAACGACAAAAGCCGTGCACTAACTCTGAGCAGCCACCAATTTATGGTGTAGGGGGTGGGCTATTTATAGCCACTAGGCAACCCGACCTGATTTGTCCAAAATGACCTTGGGTCACTGAGGAACTGACACGTGTTCCAACGGTCAGATTTCAAACACACGCGGCAACTTTACTTGGGCTACAAGCAAAGCTGACTCATCCAGCTCTGGATAAGGTTTGCTCTCATTGTCTTCGCTCGAAGACATAGGATTTGAGTTGAGCATCACTTCAGTCACTCTGACTTAGTTCACTTGGACCCCACTGAACAGTACGGTGGTTCCTATGACTCAACAAAGAAGAAAAGGAAGCAACGAAACCACACAGTCTTCGTGCTCCATAGTCTTCACGCAATGTATTCTCATGTCATAGTCTTCAATATGAATATCTTCTCATACCACCATTGTCTTCAATGTCTTCATACATTTTTAGGGTTCATCTCCGGTAGGTAAACCGAATCGATGAGGGACAGTACCTGCGTTATCCTGCAATTCTCACAAAAACATTAGTCCCTCAACCAACTTTGTCGTCAATACTCCAAAACCAACTAGGGGTGGCACTAGATGCACTTACAGTTTTGGTAATTAATGTCAACATATCTCTTGTTGGACTAACACTTTTGTCTAGTATGTTTCAGATAAGTTCAACAATGGAGTGGCATGCACTAAAGGATGTGGGAACTCCTTCAAGATGCTAAGGACAAAGGATTGGCTCAAGCTTCAAGCTCAAGACTCTTCATTTTACATTTTAGTGATCCAAGATCACATTGAGTCTATAGGAAAAGCCAATACTATCAAGGAGGGATGACGTGTTGCTTAATGAGCCTCTAGCTTCATGTGCTTAGTGATATGCTCCAAAACCCTTAGCCACTTTCCCACTTCCACAAATCACCTATACTCAAAACCAAAATCGGTCGCACCGACTCTTTCTATCCGGTGCCACCGATTCCAAAAGTCATAGCCACTGCCACAAACCCTAAGCAAATCGGTCTTACCGATAGGGATCTCGGTCTCACCGAGATGGAATTGTAGTCTCTCTGTGTATGTCCATTATCAAAATCGGTCACACCGAGTTTGAGCAATCGGTACTACCGAGATTACAATGCAAACTCTCTGGATAACTTATTACCAAAATCGGTCCCACCAAGTTTGAGTAATCAGTCCCACCGAGTTTGCCTGACCAACTCTCTGGAAAGCTTATTACCAAATCGGTCTCACCGAGTTTGTGTAATCGGTCTTACCGAGATTACGTTATGCCCTAACCCTAACCGAATCGGTCTCACCGAGTTACATTTCGGTCCCACCAAAAACCCTAACGGTCACATTATTTGCTGAATCGGTCTGACCGAGTTTAATGATTCGGTCCCACTGAGTTTGGTAGATTGTGTGTAACGGTTAGATTTTGTGTGGAGGCTATATATACCCCTCCACCTCCTCTTCATTCGTGGAGAGAGCCATCAGAACGAACCTACACTTCCAACATACCATTTCTGAGAGAGAACTACCTACTTATGTGTTGAGACCAAGATATTCCATTCCTACCATATGAATCTTGATCTCTAGCCTTCCCAAGTTGCTTTCCACTCAAATCTTCTTTCCACCAGATCCAAAACCTATGAGAGAGAGTTGAGTGTTGGGGAGACTATCATTTGAAGCACAAGAGCAAGGAGTTCATCATCAACGCACCATTTGTTACTTCTTGGAGAGTGGTGTCTCCTAGATTGGCTAGGTGTCACTTGGGAGCCTCCGACAAGATTGTGGAGTTGAACCAAGGAGTTTGTAAGGGCAAGGAGATCGCCTACTTCATGAAGATCTACCGCTAGTGAGGCAAGTCCTTCGTGGGCGACGGCCATGGTGGGATAGACAAGGTTGCTTCTTCGTGGACCCTTCGTGGGTGGAGCCCTCCGTGGACTCGCGCAACCGTTACCCTTCGTGGGTTGAAGTATCCATCAACGTGGATTTACGATAGCACCACCTATCGGAACCACGCCAAAAACATCCGTGTCTCCAATTGCGTTTGAATCCTCCAAACCCTTCCTTTTACTTTCTTGCAAGTTGCATGCTTTACTTTCCGCTGCTCATATACTCTTTGCATGCTTGCTTGATATGTATTGTGAAAGTTAAACTTGTGCCTAAACTCCACTTAAACTTAAGGAAACTTAAAAACTGCAACTTTGGCACTTAGTGTCTAATCACCCCCCCCCCTCTAGACACCTCTTCTCAAGGTCCTACAACAAGGTCTGGCATCGCCTGGGCCTCGTGTTGGCATAGTTCGCATGGTGACCGCGTGTGGACACGGGCGCTGCCATGTGTTCGGCGCGCTCTGCGCTGCGCCCGAGCCCCTATTCAGTGCGTGCACGTCGCAACGCTTGCCTCCAACTGCTGCACCGTGCCACCAGCTCCGACCAATCAACCTTGACCCCTCCCTGTAGCTCGCCGACGCCGGAGCCGCGGCAGCGAGCACGGGCACATCGCGCCAAGCGCACAGTGAGTTCGTGCCTCTGTCCCTGTCCTTACTCGTGCCATGTGCTCATCCTCGAGCTTCCACAGTGGCAACGTGAACCCTAACCTCTTGTCCACCTCCCTCTAGTGCTCCTCGTCGCCGTGTGCCACTTCCAGAGCCCTCCAATGGAGCCAAGACCCCCATCCCCTCCGCCTATAAATAGAGCTTCCCACTATCCTCTCCGAGCATCTCAACCCACACATCCAACATCCACAACGCAGTAGATAAGCCGTAGCTCGACCGGGCAGGCCTCTGGCCGCTGTCCCTGACCCGAGCTCGCCGTCAATCCCCTCTGCTGCTCCCCACCTCTCCAGTGCCCCTCGAACTCCATCTTATTCTCTGGCGACTCCCTGGTGATCCACTTGTGCCAGCTAACCCCGTTGGAGCCCCTGGAACTGCCCTCCCTCGCCGTCTTCTTCATCTCCGGCGAACTCAGTCTGCAGCCACCATTGGAGACATTGTTTCCGAGCAGCTCCGACTACCTCTCGCCAAGCCACAGGTACAGGCAAGTGAGACAGAGCCTCCTCTACCCATCCCTCCCTCTCAAGTCGGCAGTCGAGCCCTCCTCGCCGGAGAGAGCCCTGGCAAAGCGCCGCCGTCTCCTGTTTCCTTCCCCCTTCTCCAAAACTGAAAGGCATGGTGAAAGTGCAACTATCCCTAGGTGGTTTTGGTAATTCCTAACAACATATAGCTCATTGAGCTAATGCTATTTCAAGATAAATATTTCAGCAAAGCTCAATGATTGGCATGGCATGGATGAGAAAAGTGGATCCCTCAAAATGCTAAGGACAAAAGGATTGGCTCAAGCTCAAAGCTCAAGACTCTACATTTTATATTTTAGTGATCCAAGATCACATTGAGTCTATAGGAAAAGCCAATACTATCAAGGAGGGATGAGGTGTTGCTTAATGGCTTACTTGCTCAAAGTGCTTAGTGATATGCTCCAAAGCCCTCAACTACTTTCTCACATCCACATATGACCTAAACCAAATGTCAAACTCGGCCTTACAGATTCTTTCTATCTGGCGCCACCGAGTTCAGATGTCATAGCCACTGCCACAAACCCTAGGCAAATTGGTCTCACTGATAGGATCTCAGTCTCACCGATATGGGATTGTAATCTCTCTGTTTCCCTTCGCAACGTTTCGGTACCACCGAGATGAGCGATCGGTCCCACCGAGATTGCAATGTAAACTCTTTGTTTCCTTTTCGTAACATTTCGGTCTCACCGAAATGAGCGAACCGGTCCCACCGATTTTACCTGACCAACTCTCTGGTTAGCTTATTACCAAAATCGGTCCCACCGAGTTTGTGTAATCGGTCTCACCGAGATTACGTTATGCCCTAACCCTAATCATATCGGTCCTACCAAGTTGCATGTCGGTCCCACCGAAAATCCTAACGGTCACTAGATTTGCTGAATCGGTCCGACCGAGTTTCTCAATTCGGTCCCACCGAGTTTGGCAAGTTGTGTGTAACGGTTAGATTTTGTGTGGAGGCTATATATACCCCTCCACCTCCTCTTCATTCATGAAGAGAGCTATTAGAATGAACCTACACTTGTGTTGAGGCCAAGATATTCCATTCCTACCATATGAATCTTGATCTCTAGCCTTCCCCAAGTTGCTTTCCACTCAAATCTTCTTTCCACCAAATCCAAATCCTGTGAGAGAGAGTTGAGTGTTGGGCTATCATTTGAAGCACAAGACCAAGGAGTTCATCATCAACACACCATTTGTTACTTCTTGGAGAGTGGTGTCTCCTAGATTGGCTAGGTGTCACTTGGGAGCCTCCGACAAGATTGTGGAGTTGAACCAAGGAGTTTGTAAGGGCAAGGAGATCGCCTACTTCGTGAAGATCTACCTCTAGTGAGGCAAGTCCTTCGTGGGCGACGGCCATGGTGGGATAGACAAGGTTGCTTCTTCGTGGACCCTTCGTGGGTGGAGCCCTCCATGGACTCGCGCAACCGTTACCCTTCGTGGGTTGAAGTCTCCATCAACGTTGATGTACGATAGCACCACCTATCGGAACCACGACAAAAACATCTGTGTCTCAAATTGCATTTGAATTCTCCAAACTCTTCCCTTTACAAGCTTGCAAGTTGCATGCTTTACTTTCCGCTGCTCATATACTCTTTGCATGCTTGCTTGAATTGTATTAAGATTGCTTGACTTGTGCTAAGTTAGTTAAAATCTGCCATAGACTAAAATTGGGAAAAGGATACGCTTTTATTTGGTCAAGTAGTCTAATCACCCCCCCCCTCTAGACATACTTTCGATCCTACAAGTGGTATCAGAGCTTTGTTCTCCATTTGCTTTGATTTTCATAGCTTTTGGTGGTCATAGCCTTGGTTTCACAACCTAGGAGAGTATGGCGTCTAGCGAGGGAAATTATCACCGTAGAGGTCCTTACTTTGATGGTACTAATTTTGCTAGTTGGAAGCATAAGATGAAAATGCATATTCTTGGACATAACCCCGTCGTTTAGGCTATTGTGTATTGGCTTGCAAGGTGAATTCTTTGATGGGAGAGAACCGAACCATGAAGCTAGCACGGAAGGGTTGAAGATGCTGCAATACAACACTCAAGCTTGTGATATCCTCTTCAACGGATTGTGCCCCGAAGAATTCAACAAAATCATCCGTCTTGAGAATGCAAAGGAAATTTGGGATACTTTGATTGATATGCACGAAGGTACCGATTCCGTCAAGGAATCCAAGTTGGATGTGCTTCAAAGTCAGCTTGACAAGTTCAAAATGAAGGATGGTGAAGGTGTCGCTGAAATGTACTCTAGGCTCGCTCTTATAACAAATGAGATTGCCGGCTTAGGAAGTGAAGAGATGACCGACAAGTTCATCATCAAGAAGATCCTAAGAGCTTTGGACGGAAAATATGATACCGTGTGCACATTGATCCAAATGATGCCCAATTACAAAGATCTCAAGCCAACGGAAGTCACTGGAAGAATTGTTGCTCATGAGATGTCACTCAAGGATAAGGAGGAGCTCCACAACAAGTCAAGTGGTGCTTACAAAGCCTCATGTGAAGCTCCCACATCATTAAGTGAGAAACAAACCTTCAATGAAGAATTGAGCCTAATCGTGAAGAACTTCAACAAATTCTACAAGAGTAGAAGCAAAGAAAGAAGCTCCAAGTCAAGGTCCTACAATGACAAAAGATCTTCTAGTCGAGAGCGTAATTGCTACAATTGTGGAAGACCCGGACACTATTCCAATGAGTGTACGGCACCCTACAAAATAAGAGAAGAATCACCTAAGAGGAGAATTAGAAGAGAAGAATCACCACCAAGAGAGAGGAGGAGTAGAGATGATCGTTATGAACGAAGAACATCCCGGAGAAGCAAGGTTTCGAAAAGGAAGGACAAGTCATCAAGGAGCTACACAAAACGAAGACATCAAGCTCATGTTGGTGAATGGGTATCCGGCTCCCACTCCGACAATCACTCAGAGAGAAGCTATCACTCCGACTCCAAATATACTCAAGATGAAGGTGTTGCCGGTCTAGCACTTGTATCAACCAACTCCTACGACATATTTGATTCACCAAATGAAGGACTTGGTATATGCTTCATGGCTAAAGGCCCAAAGGTATCACACCCCGAGTAAGTTGATTTCAATAGTGATTTAGATGACTTGTTAGGTGATGATGATTTACTTGTTGACAACTCTAGTGATGAATACTATGATGAAACGTCAATTAATCATGCTAATCAAGATAAAACGAATGACAATGATAAGGAGAAGATTGAGCTTCTAACTAAAGAACTAAACACTCTTAAGTTAGCTCATGAAACTATCTCAGAAGATCATAGAGAACTTTTAAGGACTCATGAGAAGTTACGCTTTGAAAAGCTCAACCTTGAGCAAGAGCATGAGTTCTTAAAGGCAATCAATGATGATCTTCGTAAGAAAAGTTCTTCTTACATTGCCAAGCATTTACTCTTATCTACTTACATGCCTCAAGTCAAGTCTAGTAACAAGAACAAGAAGGATTCTTCCTCTAGTAGTAACAATAATCATGCTAAATCCAATGTTGTTGCTTCTAGTAGTTCTCTTGATTCCACTAATGATTCTCTTAGCCAAGTTACACTTGAGCAAGAAAATAGCTTATTGAAGGGAATTATCGAGAAAGGTGTTTACAAGAGCCTTGCCGGGAGTAAGCAATTCGAGGAAATTGTACGCAAGCAAGGAAGGCATCGGAAGAACCAAGGTGTTGGTTTTGAACGAAAGTTCAATGCCAATGGAGTTGAGTGGGAAGAAGATCAATACCCCAAGGCGAAGTTTGTTCCTCAACAAGAGAAGTATGATCCTACTTCCTTCAAAGGGACACAAGCCCAAGATGATCTTCCACCACAAGACCACAAGCAAAAAGGCAAGGACAAGCTTCAAGAGGAGATTGATGCATTTGAAGAAGCTCCTAAGGCCTTGGTCAACTGGGTTCCCAAGACTACATCAAGTTCTACTTCATCAAGTACAACTACAACTCCAAGGATTCCCATCAAGATGATGTGGATCTCGAAGAAGAAGAACTAGAGAGTTCTTGAGGGTGACTCCGCCAACATATTTCACTCATATCATTCTGGCAATAACAAGTGCAATCAACTTCCACATCTTGCACTAGTTCAAGGAGTCACAAACCCTCTTGTTGGTAAGACAAGGGACAAGGTAACCTAATGCTTTCATAGACATCATCTTGTGTGTGCATCACTCTATGTTTATGGATATCCTTGTTTGTTCCTTGTGGGACTAACCCGTGTAGGTATTGACAGTGCAACTCACTCCAAAGGATTGCTCCGAATGATCTACATCAACTTTGAGCATCCACATCTTAAACATCTACATGAAGTCATCATCGACAAAACCCAAGGTTAGTTCATCCCTCTTAAGGGGGGATCTCACATCTAGAGGGAGCTTTACTCTAAGAATTGAGTCAAAGCAACTCTAATGGCGTGAACACATCAATGCATTATGTAAAAGTGGTAACCCCACTTGAGCCTAAACGATGAGTATGACCTATGATCAAATGTTCTCATTTGACTCCTAAGTCAATATACTCATATATAGATGACCTAGTCATCGCCAATTGCTTGATAGATTCTAGAATTGGTTGTGCCTGCTTTGCCACATATTTCATTTGCCATTTTATTGTCTGAGCATGTTGGTTGCATATTTTACTCATTCGAGGACATCCACTTGTTGTTTTGATTGAATGATCTCTTTTGTTTTGCCAAGTGGATGGACAAGAATGCCCAAGAATCTTCTCTAGCTATCTATGTTGTTCTTGTCTCAAACTCTATTCATGCTACCACAAAATTTGATCAAGTCAGATTCAAACCACTCTGTGTGAGGAGCACTCGGAGTCCCCGATTCGTCATAGACTTAAACTTCCAAAACTTCTTTGTGCGTTTCAGTCTGACCGATTCTTCCATTTCGGTCATACCGAGATCACTAAGTCGATCTAGGTTTTCAATCTCGGTGCAACCGATTTGAACTTTTCGGTCACACCGAGTCGCAGTAACTGCTTGCAGTTATGCATCTCGGTGCCACCGAGTTGTTCCACTCGGTCACACCGACAGGGTCAGGCTATATATATCCACGGGCCAAATTTTGGAAATTTCTCCGAACTCTTTCGCCCGCGCTTAGCCTGCTCTGCCTCCCCTGGGTCTCCGGATCGTCCTCCTCATTGCCAGCTGCCTCCCGTCGCTGGTCTCTGCTGCCGTCAACGGAATTCGACTCCTCCGTTGCCGCCGTAGCAAGTCCATCGCTGAACTAGGGTATGGACTTGATCTTTGTGCTACTCCGAACTCCAAATCTCTAGCACATTGTGTTGTCATTAATCTTGCCACGATTGAGATCATCTTATCCACCGAAAACACTCCCTAGATTAGAGATGAATTGAAAATTTAGGGTTAGGTTTCCGCCGAAACCATCTCGGACCAACCGAGTTGTAGAACTCGGTACCACCGATTCGGTTAAGGCCATTGCACATGTGATTCTCGGTTTGGCCAAGAATTGCAAATCGGTGTGACCGAGTTCAGGACTTTATGAAACCCTAGCAGTCTCGGTGCCACCGAACTATGACTCGGTCTGACCGAGTTCACTAGTTTAGGTTCCAAAAGCTGCTTTGGTATCACCGAGTTTACAAATCGGTAGATCCGAAATGCTTTTTGTGGAAAACTAAAACTAAGTTTTTGACTCATTATTTTGCAAAAACCTCTGTATTTTGTGATGCTCATCTATTCCACCTCATCTATATCTATTCATAGGGTCTGCTGTCAGTGTTTGCAATATGTCTGATCAGAGTCACAGTCAGAACAAGTCAGAGGAGCATGTTCAGGTGAGTGAGGGCACTAGTCCCTCTAGCAGCTGTGATGATGGTAGCAGGAGCACACCCAGCAACTTACCCAAGGCAGCCACCAGAGCAAGAAAGAAGAGAACCTCAAACTCTAAGGATGAAGACTATGTGGCTGTTGAGGATGAGGCCACTTCCAAGAAGAAGGTGCTCAAGAAAGAGTATGGCACAACTGCTGCCACCAAGCCTGGTATGAGGACCAAAGCACCTGCCAAAAGAATCCCCATGTCTTAGGTCAGAGCCTCTACTCAAGTACCTTTGAACCCAAAGAGGCTGCTGCAGAAGGGAAGAAGAGGAAGGAAAGGGTCAAGAAGACCATGGCCAGGGTTGTTGGAAAGCCTTCCATGATGGAAGAAGAAGAGGAAGAGATTGCTGCACCAGCACCCAAAGCTCAAAAGTTTATGGGTGATGCCATCAGGTCAGGGGCTGCTTCATCAAAGCCCAAAGAAGCTCCCAAAGCAGCAGCTCCAAAGCCCAAATCTGCACCAAGAGGAACACCAGGAGCATTCCTGCTGCAGAGAAGAACAAGGCCCCAGTGCCTGAAGCTACTGTTGAAGAAAATATGATGAGGAACATGTCTTGAGAAACCTGAAGCCCAAAATTCCAGATCACAATGTGTTCATCCTGTAGCTGAGGATATGAAGCTGAGGAAGGATGCATGTCTCAGGCAGTGGAGGATGACTGATCCCTATGCAGTCAGGAGGAGAACTGCTGTGGACTACAGGTTCCATACAAAGGAACAGCAGGACTTCTATGAGACAGTGCTGCTTGACAAGAAGCCAATTGTTTGTGACATGAGATGGGTGGACTGGAAATACATCAGGGCCAATGAAGAGCATTATATAGGAGTGTATGACAGTTTCCATGTTTGTGGAGTAGATGACTTTGTTGGGTAGAAGCTCACAAAGTGGAACAATGAGCTTATTATGCAGTTCTACTCCACAGCTCACTTCCACCCAGATGGAAGGATCATCTGGATGTCTGAAGGTACAAGGTACCAATCATCAGTTGAAGAATGGGCAAAGTTGATCAATGCACCTAAGGAAAATGAGGATGACTTGGATGTCTATGCCAAGAAGAAGAAGGATCATAACTCCATGGCACACATGTACAGAGAAATTCCAGAGGCTGCTATTGAGACACACAAGTTTGGCTCAGTACATTACCTTCTGTCAGGACTGCCAACAATCAACTGGATCATCAGGCACACTCTTTTGCCTAAATCTGGAGATCACAAGATGATCAGAGGCCATGCCATCAACCTACTTCACATATTTGATGTGCCTCAAAAGTTCAAGGTGATGAGCCTCATAGTGGAAACTATCAAGAGGACTGCTGCAGATCAGAAGAGAAGTTGTGGATATGCCCCACAGATCCAGGAGCTCATCAACTCCAAGATGGGCACAGGCACATACCTCTTGGACAAGGATCACGTGCCTATATATCCAAATTTTGAGGGCAACATAGTGGTCATGGATGAAGATGAACCATCTTCTATGCAAGCACAAGCAAAGAGGGAGAAGGCTAGAACTGAAAAGGCTATCAAGATGCCAACCATTGATGAGGCATCTCAGTACTTCTTGAAGAGCAAGCAGGATCAGCTTGGCTACTTGATTGCCTCTACTCTGAGGATTGAGAAGGGACTGGCCACCCTGACTCAAAACCAGGAGAGCGTGGAGAGAATCATGGAGCAAAAGTTCTATGACTTTGATGTCAAGGTAACTGAGATACAGTTAGTTGTTGAGCAACTTCAGGATGACATGCAGGAGAGGAAGGGCAAGACTACTACTGATGCTTTTGCCAGAGTGCCCAGGAGCCAGAGATCAGCTGCAGTGCCTGTTACAGACACCAGAGCCACTTCATCTGCACCAGCTACAACTTCTGTGCAACCAGCTCCAGCACCAACTCCTCCAGCTCCATCCACATCTACTGAAGTCTTCGTTCAAGGAGACATCTCTACACCACCACCTGAAGATCAAGCCTGAGAGACGATTTAGTGCTATGCATTTTCTATGAACTTTTTGGTGACTTGTTGCCAAAGGGGGAGAAAAATGTATAGATCATAGGCTTCGAGAGAGAGCGTTGCTTTTTATTCTCTCTTATTTTGGTGGTTGAACTTTATTTGCTTGTTTGAGATACTTTATGCGTTTGTGAGATACTTGGATGATCATGTGTTTGATCATATGCTACCTTAATGCTTGTTGGATGACATTATCCTTTTATCCCTATATGATCATTCACTTTGCTTGGTAATGAGTGCATGTATTTAACTATTATCATTTTGAGCGCTCCACCAAGATGTATGTGACATGGAAGAGTAACCCATGAGCCTAACTCTTTGTGCATTTGCAGTCCAAAGCAAATCTTAAACTATGCACAAATTTAGGGGGAGCTCTTGCTTATCACATACTTCTCAAAGCGACAATGTTTTTCACTCTTATTATCATTTGTCGAACCTTTGATCTATATGTTATCAATTACCAAAAAGGGGGGGATTGAAAGTGCAACTATCCCTAGGTGGTTTTGGTAATTCCTAACAACATATAGCTCATTGAGCTAATGCTATTTCAAGATAAATATTTCAGGAAAGCTCAATGATTGGCATGGCATGGATGAGAAAAGTGGATCCCTCAAAATGCTAAGGACAAAAGGATTGGCTCAAGCTCAAAGCTCAAGACTCTACATTTTATATTTTAGTGATCCAAGATCACATTGAGTCTATAGGAAAAGCCAATACTATCAAGGAGGGATGAGGTGTTGCTTAATGGCTTACTTGCTCAAAGTGCTTAGTGATATGCTCCAAAGCCCTCAACTACTTTCTCACATCCACATATGACCTAAACCAAATGTCAAACTCGGCCTTACCGATTCTTTCTATCCGGCGCCACCGAGTTCAGATGTCATAGCCACTGCCACAAACCCTAGGCAAATCGATCTCACCGATAGGGATCTCGGTCTCACCGAGATGGGATTGTAATCTCTCTATTTCCCTTCGTAACGTTTAGGTACCACCGAGATGAGTGATCGGTCCCACCGAGATTGCAATGTAAACTCTCTGTTTCCTTTTCGTAACATTTTGGTCTCACCGAGATGAGTGAACCGGTCCCACCGAGTTTACCTGACCAACTCTCTGGTTAGCTTATTACCAAAATCGGCCCCACCGAGTTTGTGTAATCGGTATCACTGAGATTACGTTATGCCCTAACCGTAATCATATCGGTCCTACCGAGTTGCATGTTGGTCCCATCGAAAATCCTAACGGTCACTAGATTTGCTGAATCGGTCCGACCGAGTTTCTCAATTCGGTCCCTCCGAGTTTGGCAAGTTGTGTGTAACGGTTAGATTTTGTGTGGAGGCTATATATACCCCTCCACCTCCTCTTCATTCGTGAAGAGAGCTATTAGAACGAACCTACACTTCCAGCATACATTTTCTGAGAGAGAACCACCTACACTTGTGTGGAGGCCAAGATACTCCATTCCTAGCATATGAATCTTGATCTCTAGCCTTCCCCAAGTTGCTTTCCACTCAAATCTTCTTTCCACCAAATCCAAATCCTGTGAGAGAGAGTGGAGTGTTGGGGAGACTATCATTTGAAGCACAAGAGCAAGGAGTTCATCATCAACACACCATTTGTTACTTCTTGGAGAGTGATGTCTCATAGATTGGCTAGGTGTCACTTGGGAGCCTCCGACAAGATTGTGGAGTTGAACCAAGGAGTTTGTAAGAGCAAGGAGATCGCCTACTTTGTGAGGATCTACCTCTAGTGAGGCAAGTCCTTCATGGGCGATGGCCATGGTGGGATAGACAAGGTTGCTTCTTCGTGGACCCTTCGTGGGTGGAGCCCTTCATGGACTCGCGCAACCGTTACCCTTCGTGGGTTGAAGTCTCCATCAACGTGGATGTACGATAGCACCACCTATCGGAACCACGACAAAAACATCCGTGTCTCAAATTACGTTTGAATTCTCCAAACCCTTCCCTTTACATTCTTGCAAGTTGCATGCTTTACTTTCCGCTGCTCATATACTCTTTGAATGCTTGCTTGAATTGTATTAATATTGCTTGACTTGTGCCAAGTTAGTTAAAATCTGCCAAAGACTAAAATTGGGAAAAGGATAAGCTTTTATTTGGTAAAGTAGTCTAATCATCCCCCCTCTAGACATACTTTCGATCCTACACATGGCCCACTGTCAGTCTCTCTACTCGCGCCCGAAGCGGTACGCGTGGTGGCGTATTCCCTGAATACGTCTTCGACGTCACCCCCCCCCCCCCAGTTTTTCTTTTATTCTAATTTAGATCCATTTTGACCAGCAACTTTGACCAGCTCTAACTCCTAAACCATAAGTCCAAATGACTTGATTCTTTTTTGCATTGGTTTTGTATTGGAATTCTCTGGCAGCACACCAAATTTGAGATTTTTTCCTTGTTGTCTAGAATTTCTGCTGAATTTTAGAGTCGTTTTTGATATTTTCTTTTGTTGTCTTTAATTATTTTCAGAGGGAGGTTCTTGCCTTGAGGATAACCAGGAGGAGTGTGACACTCCTCTGTGCTAAGGAAAGCCACCACAAATATTTGCATAGTGTCATTTCAATAACTATGATTTTTCCAACTTGAATATGCTTTATTTCATGCATTTAATCATTTATATAATATTGCCTAAGTATTTGCATTTGTTATGCTAGAAGTGTTTAGTTTGCTGTGGTACTTGAGTGCATGGACAAGCTTAGTGCAGTAGAGTTACTTTAATAACATGACTATGGTGGATAATGCTCGGTATTATTTTCATATGATGGTTAATATTTATATTCTCACCATGCTAAAGTCATAACTAAAAAATGATGAAGTTTAACCAGTGCCTTTATATGATCAGTAGTGCATGATGACTTTTGGAGGTTAATCCATTTCGTTTCAGTGATATGTGAATAGAGTTGCATGTCATATGGTCGCATTTTCATGGCATACTATGGCTCGAGTTATTTTATTTCAAGTTAAACCGATGATAATTCAACTTGAACATAATGTTGATGGAGTCATGGTGCCACCGAATCACGCTTCCTAGTGCAACCACATTTGCCTTTATGGGAAGGCCCTTATTCGGTCCGTTGTCATGCCTCTGATCGGTGCCTCCAATGAGGGAAGGTTATGGGCGTGCGATACTATAGGATCGAAAGTATGTCTAGAGGGGGGGTGATTAGACTACTTGACCAAATAAAAATCTAGCCTTTTCCCAATTTTAGTTCTTGGCAGATTTTAGCAACTTAGCAGAAGTCAAGCAATCAACCTACACATGCAATTCTAAGAGTATAGCAGCGGACTGTAAAACAATTGCATATGAAGGTAAAGGGGAGGAGTTTGAGAAGACAAATGCAATTGGAGACACGGATGTTTTTGTCGTGGTTCCGATAGGTGTGCTATCATACATCCGTTGATGGAGACTTCAAACCACGAAGGGTAACGGCTGCGCGAGTCCACGGAGGGCTCCACCCATGAAGTGTCCACGAAGAAGCAACCTTGTCTATCCCACCATGGCCGTCTCCCATGAAGGACTTGCCTCACTAGGGTAGATCTTCACGAAGTAGGCGATCTCCGTGCCCTTACAAACTCCTTGGTTCAACTCCACAATCTTGTCGGAGGCTCCCAAGTGACACCTAGCCAATCTAGGAGACACCACTCTCCAAGAAGTAACAAATGGTGTGTTGATGATGAACTCCTTGCTCTTGTGCTTCAAATGATAGTCTCCCCAACACTCAACTCTCTCTCACATGATTTGGATTTGGTGGAAAGAAAATTTGAGTGGAAAGCAACTTGGGGAAGGCTAGAGATCAAGATTCATATGGTAGGAATGGAATATCTTGACCTCAACACAAGTGTAGGTGGTTCTCTCTCAGAAAATATATGTTGGAAGTGTAGGCATGTTCTGATGGCTCTCTCCACGAATGAAAAGTGGGTGGAGGAGTATATATAGCCTCCACACAAAATCTAACCGTTACACACAACTTACAAATCTCGGTGGGACCGAATCGTGAAACTCGGTCGGACCGATTTAGCAAATAATGTGACCGTTAGGATTTTTGGCGGGACCGACATGTCAACTCGGTGGGACCGATATGGTTAGGGTTAGGGCATAACGTAATATCGGTGAGACCGATTACACAAACTCGGTGGGACCTATTTTGGTAATAAGCTAACCAGAGAGTTGGTCAGACAAACTTGGTGGGACCGATTCGCTCATCTCGGTGAGACCGAAACGTTACGAAAGGGAAACAGAGAGTTTGCACTGCAATCTTGGTGGGACCGATCGCTCATCTCGGTTGGACCGAAACGTTACGAAGGGAAACAGAGAGATTACAATCCCATCTCGATGAGACCGAGATCCCTATTGGTGAGACCGAAAAGACTAGGGTTTGTGGCAGTGGCTATGACATTTGAACTTGGTGATGCCGGATAGAAAGAATCGGTGGGGCCGAGTTTGACTTTTGGTTTGGGTCATATGTGGATATGAGAAAGTAGTTGAGGGCTTTGGAGCATATCACTAAGCATTTTGAGCAAGAAACTCATTAAGCCACACCTCATCCCTCCTTGACAGTATTGGCTTTTCCTATAGACTCAATGTGATCTTGGATCACTAAAATAGAAAATGTAGAGTCTTGTGCTTTGAGCTTGAGCTAATCCTTTTGTCCTTAGCATTTTGAGGGATCCACTTTTCTCATCCATGCCATGCCAATCATTGAGCTTTCCTGAAATATTTATCTTGAAATAGCATTAGCTCAATGAGCTATATGTTGTTAGGAATTACCAAAACCACCCAGGGATAGTGGCACTTTCAATCTCCCCCTTTTTGGTAATTGATGACAACATATAGATCAAAGCTTCAACAAATGATAATAAGATTGAAAGACGTTGTCGCTTTGAGAAGTATGTGAAAAGTAAGAGCTCCCCCTAAAGTTGTGCACTATTTAAAAATTTGCTTTGGACTGCAAATGCACAATGGGTTAGGATCATGGGTTACTCTTCCATGTCACATACATCTTGGTGGAGAGCTCAAAATGATAATAATTAAACACATGCACTCTTCACCAAGCAAAGTGAATGATCATATGAGGATATAAGAGATAATATCATCCAACAAGCATTAATGTAGCATAGCATATGATCAAACACATGATCATCCAAGAATCTCACAAAAGGCATAATGTATCAAGCAAACAAGAAAACACATGAATAACGAAGTTCAACCACCAAAAAGACAAGAGAGATCAAAAGCAACACTCTCTCTCGAAGCCTATGATCTATACATTTTTCTCCCCTTTGGCAACAAGTTACCAAAAAGTTCACAAAAAAATGCATAGTGCTAAACGACTCTCGGGCTTGGTCTTCATGAGATGGTGTAGAGATGGCTCCAAGGACAAAAGCTTCTGTTGATGTAGCTGGAGCTGGTGGAGTGGGTGCTGGAGCTGGAGGCACTAAAGTTGTAGCTGGTACAGATGATGTAGCTCTGGTGTCTGGAACAGGCACTGCAGCAGATCTCTATCCTCTGGGCACTCTAGCAAAAGCATCTGTAGTAGACTTGCCCTTCTTCTCCTCCACATCCTCCTGAAGTTGCTCAAGTGCAGTTTGGATCTCAGTAACTTTGACATCAAGAGCATAAAACTTCTGCTATATGATTCTCTCCAAGCTCTCCAGGTTTTGAGTCAGGGTGGCCAAGCCCTTCTCAATCCTCAAGGTGGAGGCAATCAAGTAGCCAAGCTGTTCTTGCTTGCTCTTCAGGAAAATTTGAGATGCCTCTTCAGCAGTTGGCATCTTAGCAGCTTTCTCAGCCCTTGCTTTCTCTTTCTTCTCTTGTGCTTGCACAGATGATGGTTCATTTTCATCCATCACGATGGTGTTGTCCTAAAAATCAGGGTAGATGGGCAGGTGCTCCTTGTCCAAAAGATATGTGCCTGTGCCCATCTTGGAGTTTATGAGCTCCTGAATGTGTGGGGCATATCCACAAGATCTCTTCTGATCAGCAGTAGTTCTTTTGATTGTTTCCACAATCAGACTCATGACTTTGAATTTCTGAGGCACATCAAATATATGCAGCAAGTTGATTGCATGGCCTCTGATCATCTTGTGATCACCTGACTTGGGAAGCAAAGTGTGCCTTAAGATCCAGTTGATAGTAGGCAATCCTGACAACAGGTAGTGTACAGATCCAAACTTATGTGTCTCTAGTGCAGCATCTGGGCTCTCTCCGTACATGTGAGCCATCGAGTTATGGTATTTCTTCTTCTTGGCATAGACATCCAAGTCATCCTCATTCTCTTTTGGAGCATTTATCAACTTAATCCATTCTTCAACTGTGGATTGGTACCTAGTACCTTCAGACATCCAGACAATTTTCCCATCTGGGTAGAAGTGAGCTGTGGAGTAAAACTGCATGATGAGCTCATCATTCCACTTGGTGAGCTTCTGGCCAACAAAGTCATCTACTCCACAAGCATTGAAGCTTTTATACACTCCTGGATAATGATCTTCATTCTTCCTGATGTACTCCCAATCAACCCATCTCATGTCACATACTATGGGCTTCTTGTCAAGCAAAACTGTCTCATAGAAATCTTGTTGTTCCTTAGTGTGGAACATGTAGTCAACTGCAGTTCTTCTTCTGACAGCATAGGGATCAGTCTGTCTCCACAGTCTCAGTCTTGCATCCTTCCTGAGCTTCATGTCCTCTGCAACTGGATGTACATCATTGTGATCAGGGATCTTGGGCTTCAACTTTCTTAAGACAAGTGTGTCATCTTCTTCATCATCTGCAGCCTCAGGCACTGGGGCCTTGTTCTTCTCTTCAGCTGGAATACTCCTAGTGTTCCTCTTAGGTGCAGATTTGGGCTTAGGAGCAGCAGCCTTGGGAACATCTTTGGGCTTAGCTGGAGCAGCCCTTGATCTTATAGCATCTCCCATCAGCTTCTGAGCTTTAGGTGCTGGTGCAACAACCTCTTCCTCTTCTTATTCCATCATTGAGGGCTTACCAATAACTCTGGACATTGTCTTCTTGACCCTTTCTTTCCTTTTTTCTCAGCCACAACTGGTTCTTTGGGTTCAGATTCCAAAGTGGCTTGAGTAGAGGCTCTGGCCTTAGACATTGGAACTCTTCTTGCAGGAGCCTTGGTCTTCATTCCAGGCTTTGTGGATGCAGCTGTGCCATACTCCTTCTTCAGCACCTTCTTCTTTGAGGTGGCCTCATCCTCAACAGCCACATAGTCCTCATCTTCAGAATCTAAGGTTCTCTTCTTCCTTGTCCTGGTGGCTAGCTTTGGCAAATTGCTGGGTGTGCTCCTGCTACCCTCATCATAACTGCTAGAGGGACTAGTGCCCTCACTCATATGAACTTGCTCCTCAGACTTGTTCTTACTGTCACTCTGATATGACATGATGCAAACATTGACAGCAGACCCTGTTAATAGATGTAGATGAGGTAGAGTAGATGAGCATCACAAAGCACAGAGGTTTTTGTAAAAAAAATTGAGTCAAAAACTTAGTTCTAGTTTTCCACAGAAAGCATTTCGGAGCTACCGATTTGTAAACTCGGTGATACCGAAGCAGCTTTTGGAACCTAAACTAGTGAACTCGGTCAGACCGAGTCACAGTTCGGTGGCACCGAAACTGCTAGGGTTTCACAAAGAATCGATCTCGGTCACACTGATTTGCAATTCTCGGTCAGACCGAGAATCACATGTGCAATGGCCTGAGCCAAATCGGTGAGACCGATTTCTACAACTCGGTCGGTCCGAGATGAATTCAGCGGAAACCTAACCCTATTCAATCCAAGACTAATCTACGGAGTAGTTTTGCTGGATAGGAAGGTTTCAAATGTGGCAAGATTCATGGCAGTGCAATGTGCCAGGAATCGGAGTTAAGAATAGCACAAAGATTCAAATCCATACCCCAATGCGGTGATGGACTTGCTACAGCGGCAACGGCGGAGCAGAATCCCGTTGATGGCGGTGGAGACCAGCGGCAGGAAGTCGCTGGCGATGAGGAGGACGATCCGGAGACCCGAAGAGGCAGAGCAGGCTGAGCGTGGGCGAAGGGTTTCGGAAGATTTTCCAAAATTTGACCCATGAGTATATATAGCCTGATCCTGTCGGTGTGACCGAGTGGAACAACTCGGTGTGACCAAAAAGATCAAATCGGTTTCACCGAGATTGAAAACCTAGATCAACTTAGTGATCTCGGTATGACCAAAATGGATGAATCGGTCAGACCGAAACGCACCAAGAGATTTTGTAAGTTTAAGTCTATGACGAATCGTGGAATCCGAGTGCTCCTCACACAGAGTGGTTTGAATCTGACTTGATCAAACTTTGTGATATAGAATAAATAGAGTTTGAGACAAGAAAAAGCATAGATGGCTAGAGAAGGTTCTTAGGCATTCTTGTCCATCCACTTGGCAAAATAAAAGAAACCAAACAATCAAAGCTACAAGTGGATGTCCTCGAATGAGTAAAATATGCAACCAACATGCTCACACAATAAAATGCCAAATGAAATATGTGACAGAGCATGCACACACAATTCTAGCATCTATCAAGCAATTGGCGATGACTAGGTCATCTATATATGAGTATATGGACTTAGGAGTCAAATGAGAACATTTGATCATAGGTCATACTCATCGTTTAAGCACAAGTGGGGTTACCACTTTTACATAAAGCATTGTTGTGTTCACACCATTAGAGTTGCTTTAACTCAATACTTAGAGTAAAGCTCCCCCTAGATGTGAGATCCCCCCTAAGAGGGATGAACTAACCTTGGGTTTTGTCGATGATGACTTCATGTAGGTGTTGAAGATGTGGATGCTCAATGTTGATGTAGATCATTTGGAGCAATCCTTTGAAGTGAGTTGCACTTTCAATACCTACACGGGTTAGTCCCACAAGGAACAAACAAGGATATCCATAGACATAGAGTGATGCACACACACAAGATGATGTCTATGAAAGCATTAGGTTACCTTGTCCCTTGTCTTACCAACAAGAGGGTTTGTGACTCCATGAACTCATGCAAGATGTGGAAGTTGATTGCACTTGTTCTCGCCAAAATGATAAGAGTGAAGTATGTTGGCGGAGTCACCCTCAAGAACTCTCTAGTTCTTCTTCTTCGGGATCCACATCATCTTGATGGGAATCCTTGGGGTTGTAGTCGTACTTGATGAAGTAGAACTTGATGTAGTCTTGGGAACCCACTTGACCAAGGCCTTAGGAGCTTCTTCAAATGCATCAATCTCCTCTTGAAGCTTGTCCTTGCCTTTTTGCTTGTGGTCTTGTGGTGGAAGATCATCTTGAGCTTGTGTCCCTTTGAAAGAAGTAGGATCATACTTCTCTTGTTGAGGAACAAACTTCGTCTTGGGGTATTGATCTTCTTCCCACTCAACTCCATTGGCATTGAACTTTCGTTCAAAACCAACACTTTGGTTCTTCCGGTGCCTTCCTTGCTTGCGTACAATTTCCTCGAATTGCTTACTCCCGCAAGGCTCTTGTAAACACCTTTCTCTATAATTCCCTTCAAAAGGCTATTTTCTTGCTCAAGTATAACTTGGCTAAGAGAATCATTAGTGGAATCAAGAGAACTACTAGAAGCAACAACATTGGATTTAGCATGATTATTGTTACTACTAGAGGAAGAATCTTTCTTGTTCTTGTTACTAGACTTGACTTGAGGCATGTAAGTAGATAAGTGTAAATGCTTGGCAATGTAAGAACTTTTCTTGCGAAGATCATCATTGATTGCCTTTAAAAACTCATGTTCTTGCTCAAGGTTGAGCTTTTCAAACCGTAAGTTCTCATGAGTCCTTAAAAGTTCTCGATGATCTCCTAAGATAGTTTCATGAGCTAACTTAAGAGTGTTTAGTTCTTTAGTTAGGAGCTCAATCTTCTCCTTATCATTGTCATTCGTTTTATCTTGATTAGCATGATTATTTGACGTTTCATAATAGGATTCATCACTAGAGTTGTCAACAAGTAAATCATCATCACCTAACAAGTCATCTTCATCACTATTGAAATCAACATACTCGGGGTGTGATACCTTTGGGCCTTTAGCCATGAAACATCTTCCAAGTCCTTCATTTGGTGAGTCAAATATGTCGTAGGAGTTGGTTGACACAAGTGCTAGACCGGCAACACCTTCATCTTGAGTATATTCGGAGTCGAAGTGATAGCTTCTCTCGGAGTAATTGTCTAAGTCGGAGCCGGATACCCATTCAACAACATGAGCTTGATGTCTTCGTTTTGTGTAGCTCCTTGATGACTTGTCCTTCCTTTCCGAATCCTTGCTTCTCCAGGATGTTCTTCGTTCATAACGATCATCTCTACTCCTTTCTCTTGATGGTGATTATTCTCTTCTACTTCTTCTTTTTGGAGAATCTTCTCTTCTTTTGTAGGGTGCCATACACTCATTGGAATAGTGTCTGGGTCTTCCAAAATTGTAGCAATTACGCTCACGACTAGATGATCTTTTGTCATTGTAGGACCTTGACTTGGAACTTCTTTCCTTGCTCCTACTCTTGTAGAACTTGTTGAAGTTCTTCACCATTAGGCTCAATTCTTCATTGAAGGTTTGTTTCTCACTTGATGATGTGGGAGCTCACATGAGGCTTTGTAAGCACCACTTGACTTGTTGTGGAGCTCTTCCTTATCCTTGAGTGACATCTCATGAGCAACAATTCTTCCAGTGACTTCGGTTGGCTTGAGATCTTTGTAATTGGGCATCATTTGGATCAATGTGCACACGGTATCATATTTTCCATCCAAAGCTCTTAGGATCTTCTTGATGATGAATTTGTCGGTCATCTCTTCACTTCCTAAGCCGGCAATCTCATTTGTGATGAGAGCAAGCCTAGAGTACATTTCAGCGACACCTTCACCATCCTTCATTTTGAACTTGTCAAGTTGACTTTGAAGCACATCTGATTTGGATTCCTTGACGGAGTCAGTACCTTCGTGCATGTCAATCAAAGTATCCCAAATTTCCTTTGCATTCTCAAGACGACTGATTTTGTTGAATTCTTCGGGGCACAATCCGTTGAAGAGGATATCACAAGCTTGAGCATTGTATTGCAGCATCTTCAACTCTTCCGCGGTAGCTTCACGATTCGGTTCTCTCCCATCAAAGAATTCACCTTGCAAGCCAATACACACAATAGCCCAAACGGCGGGGTTATGTCCAAGAATATGCATTTTCATCTTATGCTTCCAACTAGCAAAGTTAGTACCATCAAAGTAAGGACCTCTACGGTGGTAATTTCCCTTGCTAGACGCCATACTCTCCTAGGTTGTGAAACCAAGGCTATGACTACCAAAAGCTATGGAAATCAAAGCAAATGGAGACCAAAGCTCTCATACCACTTGTAGGATCAAAAGTATGTCTAGAGGGGGGTGATTAGACTACTTGACCAAATAAAAATTGAGCCTTTTCCCAATTTTAGTTCTTGGCAGATTATAGCAAGTTAGCACAAGTCAGGCAATCAACCTACACATGCAATTCTAAGAGTATAGCAGCGGAATGTAAAACAATTGCATATGAAGGTAAAGGGGAGGAGTTTGAGAAGGCAAACGCAATTGGAGACACTAATGTTTTTGTCGTGGTTCTGATAGGTGGTGCTATTGTACATCCACGTTGATGGAGACTTCAACCCACGAAGGGTAACGACTGCGCGAGTCCATGGAGGGCTCCACCCACGAAGGGTCTATGAAGAAGCAACCTTGTCTATCCCACCATGGCCGTCCCCCACGAAGGACTTGCCTCACTAGGGTATATCTTCATGAAGTAGGCGATCTCCTTGCCCTTACAAACTCCTTGGTTCAACTCCACAATCTTGTCGGAGGCTCCCATGTGACACCTAGACAATCTAGGAGACACCACTCTCCAAGAAGTAACAAATGGTGTGTTGATGATGAACTCCTTGCTCTTGTGCTTCAAATGATAGTCTACCCAACACTCAACTCTCTCTCACAGGATTTGGATTTGGTGGAAAGAAGATTTGAGTGGAAAGCAACTTGGGGAAGGCTAGAGATCAAGATTCATATGGTAGGAATGGAATATCTTGACCTCAACACAAGTGTAGGTGGTTCTCTCTTAGAAAATGTATGTTGGAAGTGTAGGCATGTTCTGATGGCTCTCTCCACAAATGAAGAGTGGGTGGAGGGGTATATATATCCTCCACACAAAATCTAACCGTTACACACAACTTTCCAATCTCAGTGGGACCGAATCGTGAAACTCGGTCGGACCGATTTAGCAAATAATGTGACCGTTAGGATTTTCGGTGGGACCGACATGTCAACTCGGTGGGACCGATATGGTTAGGGTTAGGGCATAACATAATCTCAGTGAGACCAATTACACAAACTCGGTGGGACCGATTTTGGTAATAAGCTAACCAGAGAGTTGGTCAGGCAAACTCGGTGGGACCGATTCGCTCATCTCGGTGAGACCGAAATGTTACGAAAGGGAAACAGAGAGTTTGCATTGCAATCTCGGTGGGACCGATCGCTCATCTCGGTTGGACCAAAACGTTAAGAAGGGAAACAGAGAGATTACAATCCCGTCTCGGTGAGACCGAGATCCCTATCGGTGAGACCGAAAAGACTAGGGTTTGTTTCAGTGGCTATGACATCTGAACTCGGTGGGGCCGGATAGAAAGAATCGGTGGGGCCGAGTTTGACTTTTGCTCTGGGTCATATGTGGATATGAGAAAGTAGTTGAGGGCTTTGGAGCATATCACTAAGCATTTTGAGCAAGAAACTCATTAAGCAACACCTCATCCCTCCTTGATAGTATTGGCTTTTCCTATAGACTCAATGTGATCTTGGATCACTAAAATAGAAAATGTAGAGTCTTGTGCTTTGAGCTTGAGCCAATCCTTTTGTCCTTAGCATTTTGAGGGATCCACTTTTCTCATCCATGCCATGCCAATCATTGAGCTTTCCTGAAATATTTATCTTGAAATAGCATTAGCTCAATGAGCTATATGTTGTTAGGAATTACCAAAACCACACAGGGATAGTTGCACTTTCAGATACCCTGGCCTGGTAAGCAGACATAACCTTGTGTGCTCATTGTTGTTATGGTACCTTGTCCCCGTTTGGGACCGTTGATTGTTTTGCCACGACGGTGGCCGTTGGATGTCATTGGTTGTCATTGGGGCCACCCATGACATAGCCCATAGGGGAGTTGGTCGGAGTGGCCGGGAGAGTGTCATGGCAATGGGTTGGTTTTGTCGGAATGCCATTGGTCCACCCGAATGGGAGTTGGAGGCCATGGGTTTCATGGTGTGGGTACAGTGTACTAACCTCTGTAGAGTGTTTATTAAATCTATCGATAGCCACGTCCTCGGTTACAGACACGGCTCGTAAGTAAGTCACACCATGGATCAACATCAATAAGTTAATTCTGCATAGTAAGGTTATTCAGATGGCATTGAGTATGTGATGAGATCGTTGAAACCATGAAGATGGTTGATGTTGGAACCAAAGAGTTGGTTTCGTTTGTGATCCGAGAGTGATCACCGTGTTGATGATGTTGGTTACAAGGTAACCCGTTGGTAAGAGAGTCTGAGGGACTCGTTGCACAAGCATGATCAGTTCATGAGTAGTATGTTATATCCTTGCATTTAACATGCTTAATTACCATGTTGTTGTTTGCCTTTATGCTCTTACTTGTTGTGAGCTTGCAAGTACATTCAATGTACTGACCTGGCGTGTCATGCCAGATTTCAGGAAAGTCTTACCGGATCGGAGTGCTTCCTGTGTCTAGGTCGTGTCCACGTTGGTGCCCCTATGCTATGGAGTTCCGCTTCGTTATCGTTCTGCTTCCGCGTAGTTGTCGTGATCGTGGCCCCTTCATATTCATTAAATAATGTACATATTGTTCAGCCGCACCGTGTGTGCTGCTTGGCCTCGCTACATGACATAATATCGAACCTATGTTTCTGCTAGCATCAATAAAGCGGTTGTTTTCTGTACCAAGTTGTTGTGTGTTGCCAGAAGACTAGATCACTGGGCTGGCAATGCAAGGTAAACAAGTTGCTCTGAGTCGGGGTGCCACATAACCCGCTGGCGGTTCGACACGGCGAGCTCAGACGCGGTGGAGGGGCACGGGTTTCGTGCTCCGGTGACCAAACGGACGACGGAGACCACCTATGTGTAGTGGTGAACGCGCACATCGAGTGGTGTAGTTAGTTTCGCCTGGGACGACCTAAATCGATGGCGGCGACCTTGAGTGCGGCTGCCATAGTTCGGGATTCGGCAGTTTCGGTGCTGCGGTGCACGACATGAGCAACGGGTGGGGGTTTTGGGCTCCCGGCATCGCACTGAGCACGGTAGTGTGCTCGGTCGTGGGCCAAGGTGATCGTGGCCACGGCGGCGGCATGGCCGGCGGAGCTAAGCTCGCAGCCTCGAAGGGCGTCAGTGTTAGAGGAGGAAATTGAGCAAGGGGAGAGGGGATCGATGAAGTAGCTCACGACGAACACAACGGGTAGGTTAGTGGGCTTTGGGAAGAGCTGGAGGCGGTGCGCGGCCGCCGGCGATCTCGGTTGTCGAATGGAGAAGAAGACGATGAAGCCGGTGATGCAGGGCATTCGAGCTCACGAGGCTTGGGTGAGGCGACGTAGCGGTCGTCGGTGAAGCTTGCAAACACGATGGAGATGCAAGGAGGGCACGTGGGTTCATGGCGGCGGGTCCATGGCGGTGCCGGCCATGGTGGAGGAGAGCGAGGGAGAGGGCGAGGGGGTGAATAGAGCGGTCGGCTAGATCCAGACAGAAATGAGGAGTCTATCCGCGGCGTCACGCTGGCCGGGGGCGCAGGCAGGCAGCCTGGTGGCATGGTGCATTTTGCAGGCTTGCGCATCGGCCATGTGCTCGGCCGACTGGAGCCAAGAGGATGAAATGCTGGTGTGCTGGGCTGCCAGCTGGGCCGTAGGTGAGTGCTACTTGTAATCTGCGTTGGTAATTCCCCAAAGAGGGGGGATGATGCAGCACAACAAAGGTAAGTATTTCCCTCAGTTATGAAATCAAGGTTATCAATCCAGTAGGAGAACCAAGCAACACTATGTAAACAGCACCTGCACACAAACAACAAATACTTGCAACCCAGCGCGTAAAGGGGCTGTCAATCCCTCGACGGTATTGAGATAGATTAAATTGTATGTGATTTGATAAATAGATCTAACTAAAACACGAAATAAAATAAATAAAATAAAATTGCAGCAATGTTTTTTTGGTTTTAATATATGATAGGAAATAGACCCGGGGGCCATAGTTTGAACTAGAGGCTTCTCTCGAGAAAATAGCATACGGTGGTTAAACAAATTACTGTTGGGCAATTGACAGAAAAGCAAATAATTATGACGATATCCAAGGCAATGATTGTCATGGGAAATGAACACCTATGGGGCAGGGCCCCTTTCGGTCCGGCAAGGGAGCGGAGAGCGCACGAAGAGCGGATCGAGGCCGAGCACGTGAGCGATTTTTACCCAGCTTCGGAGCTCTCCGGAGAAATAATACTCCTACTGCTGCTTTGTGATTGTATTCTGTTCTTGCTTGAGAGCGTGAGAGTGGTGTAGTTTCAAATGAGTCGAACCCCTCCTACGTTGCGCACGGTCCTCCTTTTATAGGCACAAGGGGTCACCGACAGGTGGCAACGCAGTCAAGGGTACAAATGTAACAAGAGGGGTTGGTACAACTGCCGCTACAGTGCACCCTACCTAACTCTGACGGCAAGGGACAAGAGCATTTAATGCCCGTCCGCATCACCTAAACAGTGCAGAAAAGCGACCGTTAGGAGCGCCACCGCCTGCCACGATGGCCTTCTCATCATCTCCACTTGCCACCTCGCACCGCTTGGCTGCACAGCTTCCCGCCACGTGCGTCTGGGATGGTCTCAGCGCGACACGTCGACGGGTGCGCTGGCGCGTGGGTACAGAGTGGTGGCCTCACCGCGGCAAGCGCCTTGCCACGGTCGTTGTCTTGCCGTACCCGAAAGCTTGTCACTCGTCGGGTCTTGCCGGGACGCGCGGCGCGTCGCGGCAAGTTCTTTGAAATGCCTTGGTTGGCCTTCCCGGCAAGCTCCTCTTGCCGGGGCCTTGTCCTTCCCGGCAAGCTCCTCTTGTCGGAGTCTTGTCTTCTTAGTTTAAACACTTTGTTCTTGAGTGGCATCAATAGGAACTACGGAGGATCTTGGCGGACGCCCGGCAAGCCTTGCCGCGGGACACTGCGACTGCCCGTGCACAAGTTCGGGATCCTAAGGTACCCCTACTTTAGTACACCGACAGGAGCCCCCGGGCCTGGGCCACACACGGTGCCGAGCGCTGTTGGGCCAGGCCCAAAACAGGGCACGGGCACATGCGGCCTGGGTCCATACCAAATCTAACTCCGTATCCACTGCGCCCTCCCGTAACGGCACGCGTCTAACGCGGCGTCGTGGGAGAGATCATGGGTGATTCTTTAATCGAAAAAGGCATAACGTTCACCTCCTCCTCTTTATAAGTAGGGGAAACAGGGGCCGTTCCCCCACCTTCGCCACTTGCAGTTGCTTCCTCAGAAATCTCCGCCGCTGCCCTCCGCTTCTCAAAGCCGAAAGAGAGCAGCGCTCCGCCGCCCGTCGCCGCCGTCGCCGCCAACGCCCTCGCCCTCCCCCACCGCTTCCGCCATGGCTCTGAAGACCGGGAAGGGTGCGAAGTCAGCCGAGGCGCTGCGGCTTGAGGCACTGCGCAAGGAGCGAGCACTTTTTCCCCCCGAGCTCACCGCGAAGGAGCTGCGGGAGTGGTTCTATCTCTTCTGGTCGACGGAGACGTGGGCGCATCCGTGCACGCAGGTACTCTCCGCAGAAGCTTCTACTTCGAAGCGGTGTCTGAAAGGATACTACTTCTTTCCTTTGCTCTTCTACTGCGGGCTTTGCCCGCCCTTTTCCGATTTCTTCTGCGATATCATGAATACCTACGGGTTTCATCTCCTTGACTTCACCCCCAACGCCATTCTGACCATGGCGGTTTTCGCGCATCTCTGCGAGAACTTCATCGGAATCCACCCAAATGTTGCCCTCTTTCGCCACTACTTCATGCCTCGGGCCGAGAAGGGAGAGCCTTTAGCTGGCGGGATCGCCTGGATCTCAAGGGTCGGCATGAAGGAGATCTATCTGGAGGGGGAGCTTCGCAGCAAATGGGAGGAGTGGAGAGCGGAGTGGTGTTGGATCGTTGATGAGAACCCGCATCCATTCACCAATTTGCGCCAAGCCCGAGTAGTGCGCGGCGGCGACTGGAGCGCCCTGGCGGCGGACGATGCCAGATTGAAGATCGCCACCACCCGGATCTTGAGGCTCAGGCTTGCCGGGCTTACTGTGGGGGCTGTTGGCGTGGATTTTCTTCGCCGTCGCATCGCCCCTCTGCAGGAGAGGGGGAGACCCGCCTGGTTGTTCGGGGGTCCGGAGGATATCATGAGGCTGCGCCCAGGCCTCAATTTTAACTTTACTATCATGGAGTTGGATGGGACGCTGAAGGAGCTGTTCAAGCACGACCCCAACCATCCCGAGTGGTTCAGGCTGCCGCAGGGCGTCATCCTATTGTGCAACAACTCCCAGCTCGACCGCATCCGCGCAATGATGCCGGAGTGCGACTCGCATGGGATTATCCCAACTTGGCAAGAGCCCGCCGACGACGTCGTGCAACAGTTTTTCAACGACTTGGTGGAGGTGGCGGTCTGCGTCGACGAGCAGAGGCTTCTCACCCGCGACACCACTGATGACGAGATGCGGCGCATCGCCACCAGGGCGGAGGAGGCGGCGGCGGCCGCCGCCGCGGGCGAGTTCGGGTTCACTTTGGAGGAGGCAAAGGCAGCCGAGGCGGCAAGCCTTGCCGACCGAGAGGATCTTGGCGGGGAGGTCGTTGGCGAGGGGGAGCCCGAAGCCGAAGCGAGCGAGCCTGCCGGGGGCGCGAGTGGCCAGCCATCTTCAAGCAACTTGCCGCAGACGGGGCCCTCAGCGCAGCCCCCAGCTCAACCAAGAAGGCGCCTCCGCAGGACCGGGGACACAGCAGGGCGGTAGACGGGCCAATAGCCGCCGCACCGCGGGACACGTTCCACCGCGCCAAGCACCGCTGCCACGGGAGCATCTCACGCCGCACCGGCAACTGGGGCGGGGTCTTCTCGGGCTTCCGCGTCCGATCCTGCCGCAGCTCCTGCCAAGCGTCCAAGGGAGCCTACTCCTCCACCTCGTCGCGCTGAAAGGGTGCCAGACTTTGATCTCTCCGCGCTCAGCTCCGACGAGGAGGAAGAAGAGGAGGACGAGTAAGTTTTTTCTTTTCGTTGTACTTATGGTTCTTCAACTTTTGCTGTTTCTTGTCTTGTTTCTGATATGCTTTCTTCTGAACCCTATTCCTTTCCAGGACTCTGGCCCAGAGAGCGGCGAAGAGGGCCAAGGTACCCGTGGTCGTCATCAAGGACGATCCTGCTGTGGCAACAGAGGACGCATCCGAGACTACCTTGTCGGACCCGGCAATCTATCCCCGGGGTAGCCCCCAGCGCAGCCCCCAGCGTAAGTATTTGTTCACTTCCTGTTGTGGGGCACGCATGGGTGCTCTTTCCTTGCTGATATCTTGTTTATCGGTTTGCTTGTGTAGGAGCAGAACAGGCTCACCAGGAACAACCAGAAGCTGCCCCTGAGGTGCTATCTGCTTCGACTACGCCGCCAAGGGGCGACTCCCCGGCCAGGGAGCGCTCTCCGGCAAGGGAGAGGTCCCCGGCAAGGGAGGAGTCTTTGGCAAGGGGCGGCACCAGCGACCCTCCGGTGGTAGAGCCCATGACCGTGGATCCCAGCACTGGTAATTTCCCTTGCTTGAAACTTCCCTTGGATTCTTCTTCTTCTGATCTTCTTTTTTGGATATTTGCTTGACTTCTTCTCCCTCTTTCTGTCTTCAGATCCTCCCTCCTCGGAGCCGATGGAAACCGACGCCACCAGCGAGGAGAACGTGCGCGGCACTACTGACGATGCCGCTGCCACCGAAGAAGAGGCCGGCGCTGATGATCCCGCCGACGAAGAGGCCGCCAAGGCTGCTGGTGCTGGAGCTGGCGAGGGGTCCGGCGATCGTACTGACGACCCGGGGGCCGCAGGAGCGCAAGGCGCTACGCCGACAGCCGATCCCTCTGCCGCTGATGTAGCGCTAGGCTCCGAAGAGCCCCAGCCCGGCGCCTACTTGAAGGACGGCGACGGTGTCTTCATCAAGCTCCCCTGGGCGTCAAGCTCGAGGGCGCCGGTCGAGGGAGAGACTTTTGATGGAGAAGTGCTCGCCTCCGCTGGGCTGACAGTGGTGGACACGCCAAGCAACAGCAGCGGCGAGTCTGAGGAGGACCAGTTGCTCCGGAAGTTGGTGTCACTCTACCGCGCCCGCCAAGCGAAACTGGAGTCCCGGGAAGCGCTTGTCGCGCAGGCGGGAGTAGACATAGAAAAGCATGCGGAGGAGCTCCAGAGCCGCAACCAAGAGGCCCTCCGTTCCATTGCAGAGGAGAGGGCGCAGCTTGTCGAGGCGCGGAAGGCGTTCATCCTTGAGAAGGCTGAAGCCGAGGAGCAGCAGTGGCTTGCCGCCGAGGAGCTATCCGTGCGGGAAGGCGAGCTGACCCAGAAGAAGGTCAACTTGGACAGCTATGAGGAGGAGCTCGCTGCACGTGAGGAGACACTTGGCGGGGCTCTCAAGGAAGCGAAAGATGCCGCAGCAGCTGCCGAGGCCGCCAAGAAGGAACTGGAGGTGAGGGTGACGGAGCTAGAAGCCACCCTCAAGACAAAGAATGAAGAGCTTGCCGCGCTCCAGCGCGAGCGCGAGAAGGACGCCCTTGCCCATGGTGAGCTGCAGGGTCATCTCTCTGAGAAGGGCAGGGAGCTGAACACCGCCAAGGACACCAATGCCGATCTCGAGCTGAAGCTGGCCACGCTGACGGAGACGCTGGACGGCGCCAAGAAGCAGGAGGAGGACTTGAAGCAGGAGATCAAGGCCAACGAGGCGCTACTGACGAGGGCCGCTGAAACCCAGAACACCTTCAGGGCTACTGTGGAGCTCTGGACGGAGGGCCTCGTCAACATCGCTGCAGTCATCGACGAGGAGCTGGCGCAGCTGGAACTGGAGGGCTTCGGGTACTCCTCCGATGAAAACCTCCAGCCCAGCGCCAAGCTCACTCTGTTCTTCAAGGGCGTGGCGACGGCTCTCCAGCAACTCCGGGAAAGGATCCCAAGGCAGCTGGCTGACAAGTCGCGCGCAATCTGCGCCCGAGTCTTGGAGAAAGTGCTGGTGAAGGTGCTCTTCCGCAATCCGGGCCTCAACCTCACTAACGTCCTCAAGAAGCTACTGGCGGGTGCTGATCTTGAAGAGCTCAAGGCCCTTGTCGCACCCATTGTGGACAAGGTGAATGAAGTCAGGAGGATCGATGGCGAGCGCGTGGATTAGGCTGCCCTTTTTCTCTTTTCCTTGCCGCTGCCATTTATGTTATGAGAACAATTTAGTCAGTGCCACGACAAGTTACCTTTGTAATATAACTTTATCTTGGGCAGTATTTGCTATGTTATTTCCTTTACTTGATTCCTTCCTTTGTATGTTTTTACCCTTACGCTTTCAGGGAACTTGCCGGCGCAGGCACCCTTGCCGCGAGCGCTGAGTGCGGAACATCAGCAGCCTGCCGGCGGTGCTGCTTTCGGCAAGAAACCTTGTCGCAACTAGTCGCAGCACACTTAAGTCGTTGAGCGGACTCGAAACGAAGTAAGGGCGCAACTAGCTGCGAGTCGGTTCCTCCGCGCACAGGTTTTCCATACAAAGCACGGTCGTTCAGGGAAGATAATTAAGAAATTTTAAAACTGATTGTGCTCAAACTTTGGCAACTTAGCTTTTCTGTCGTTTGCGTCCCGGCAAGGCTATACTCTTTTGAACGACGCCTAGTCCACACCATTATCTTCTCCTCCTCCTTCCCCCCCGGTGAACTTGTGGGCGAAGGAACCCTCTCTTTGAGAAAAAGAAAGAAGAGAAAATAAAGATATGGAGCCTTAAGGCTTGTTATTGCTTACCGGGAGCAAATGCTGCACAAAGTGTCAGATAATGCATGCAAAAAAGAAAAAAGGCATGAAATTTGACAAGATGCGAGAAGCACATGAGCTTTATTTATGCACGGGATCTGCGCCCGGCTTTGTACAAAGGGTTACATGCAACAGCGGCAAGGCTTGTACAAAAGGTGGTTGCCGGAACAAGTTCCGGCAACCGCGCCTTATGGGTAAAACTTATGAAGATGCTCAATGTTCCAGGAGTTGCTCACCGGAAAGCCATCTTCGACTCAAGGCGGACAGCGCCAGGCCTAGTGACTCGTTTCACCCGATAAGGGCCTTCCCACTTCGGCATCAACTTGTTGGAATTCTTGGCGGACTGAACACACCGAAGAACAAGGTCGCCTTCCTCGAGACTTCTGGCATTGACTTTGCGGCTATGGTAGCGGCGCAAAGCTTGCTGATATCGAGCAGCTCGTACAGCAGCCTGAAGACGATCTTTCTCAAGGAGCAGCGCGTCATCTTGCCGCAGCTGCTCTTGCTCAAGCTCATCATAAGCGAGCACTCGAGGCGATCCGTACACGAGTTCTATGGGGAGAACTACCTCTGCTCCATAGACTAGAGCAAAAGGTGTCTGGCTAGTGGCTCGATTTGGCGTCGTCCTGATCGACCAAAGAACCACTGGCAGCTCCTCGATCCAATTCCTTCCGCACTTGTGCATCCTGTCGAAAGTTCTGGTCTTGAGCCCACGCAGCACTTCAGTGTTTGCCCTCTCCGCTTGACCGTTGCTTCTCGGGTGAGCAACAGAAGCGAAGCAGACCTTGGTGCCAAGATCTTGGACGTACTGCATGAAGGTGCGGCTCGTGAATTGTGTGCCATTGTCGGTGATGATCCTGTTAGGGACTCCGAAACGGCAAACAATTGACCTGAAGAACTTGACTGCCGACTATGCTGTCACCTTCCTCACTGCTTCCACTTCCGGCCACTTTGTGAACTTGTCGATTGTTACGTACAAGTACTCAAAGCCCCCGACAGCTCGGGGAAAGGGGCCGAGGATGTCGAGCCCCCAGACCGAAAATGGCCAGGATAAAGGGATCGTCTGGAGAGCTTGAGCTGGTTGATGTATCTGCTTGGAGTGGAACTGGCATGCTTCACACTTGGTTACTTGTGCAGTTGCATCCTGGAGGGCCGTTGGCCAAAAGAAACCTTGCCGGAAAGCTTTGCCGGCAAGTGCTCTCGCGCCAATGTGGTGACCACATATGCCTCCATGTATCTCCGCCAACAGCTTCTGTCCTTCTTCCCGGGGAATACACTTCAATTTCACCCCGTTGAATCTTCTTCTGTACAGTATGTCGTCGACAAACTGGTACATACTTGATTGCCGGGCTACTCTCTCCGCTTCTTCTTGCTTTTCGGGAAGTTCTCCTGTTTGAAGGAAACGGACAATCTGCTGCGCCCATGCCGGAGCCTGCGGCTCAACGACAAGGACTAAAGGCACAAATGCTGTTGCGGGAACATCAGCTTCTACGGCAAGAACCTGTGGTTGAGCCGGAGCTTGATGTTCCCCGGCAAGCTTGCCGGAGCAAAACTTGTCGGGAGCGTCTGCTTCAACGGAACAAACCTTAGGGCTTGTCGGAGTAGACTGCTCCTCAGCACTCTTGGTGTTGAGCTTGGGGACCTTCTTGGCGGCGGCTTCGGGGAGCTCTGCCGGAAAGTAGTCACCAGAAACCAACTTCCTCTTCTTGCTCTGTCCAGTTGATGGTGTCACGGATGGTTGAGTGAGCTTGAGCACAAAGATCCCTGGTTCCACAGGTAACTTTAGTGCGGCGCATTTTGACAGGCCATCTGCGATGTCGTTCTGGGCTCTCGGAACATGCTCCATCTGTAGGCCGTCAAAATGCTCTTCCAACTTTCTCACTTCATCAATGTAGGCTTCCATCAACGGACTCTGATAATCTTTGTTCACTTGGCGGACGACAAGCTGCGAGTCGCCTCTGACAATAAGCTTCTTGATCCCAAGGTCTGCCGCGATTCTAAGTCCGGCAAGCAAGCCTTCATACTCTGCAGTATTGTTTGTCGCTTGCTCCTTGGGAAAGTGCATCTGGACGACATACTTGAGGTGCTCTCCGGTGGGTGCGACAAGCAATACGCCCGCACCGGCACCTTGCAGCGAGAAGGCACCATCAAAGTACATGGTCCATTCTTTGCTTGCTTCCTTGACGGGGATGCTCGTCTCTGGAGTTTCTTCATCAGGTGTTGGCGTCCATTCCGCTATGAATTCCGCCAATGCTCGGCTCTGGATAGTTGAAGTACTCTCAAACTTGAGGCCAAAGCTTGACAATTCCAGTGCCCACTCGACAATCCTGCCTGTTGCTTCTGGATTTTGCAATATTCTCTTCAACGGAAAGCGAGTGACAACTGTGATCTCATGTGCTTGAAAGTAATGGCGCAGCTTCCTCGAGGCCATGAGAAGGCCGAAAAGCAACTTCTACACACCAGAGTACCTTGATCTAGCCCCCTGCAGAAGGGAACTGACAAAGTAAACTGGGCGCTGCACCATTTTCTTCTGCTTCTCTTCTTGTGGCTGCGCAGATTCATCCTTGTCGGGACCAGAGTTTGTCGGGGAAGCCCCCTACTTGTCGCTGGATGCACTTGCCGTGGCCGCTGGCTCATCATCAGCCTCCCTTTCCGCTACTAACGCAGCACTAACCACTTGATTGGTTGCTGCTAGATACAGCAGCAACTTCTCTTGTGGTTTAGGTGCGACAAGTATTGGAGTGGAGGACAGATATCTCTCCAAGTCCTGCAGCGCAGCCTCCACTTCCAGAGTCCATTTCATTGGACCTGCCTTTTTCAAAATTTTGAAAAATGGCAGGGCGCGCTCAGCAGACTTAGAGATGAACCCGCTGAGAGCAGCTATGCAGCCGGCAAGCCTTCGTACATCCTTGACGCGCTTTGGTGCTTCGATCTGCTCAATGGCCTTGATCTTGCCGGGGTTGTCTTCTATCCCCCGCTGAGATACAAAGAATCCGAGAAGCTTGCCAGAAGGGACTCCAAACACGCACTTCTCGGGGTTGAGTTTGAGATTGATCATGCGCAGATTTGCAAAGGTCTCGTCCAAATCTTGAATCAGAGTTGCTCTGTCTTTGCTCTTGACCACTATGTCATCCATGTAAGCCTCTACATTTCTGTGCAACTGTGGCTCAAAAGCTTCGTGAACTACCCTTGCAAATGTTGAACCAGCATTCTTTAGTCCGAAAGGCATCCGCACAAAGCAGTACGTGCCACATGGAGTAATGAATGCGGTTTTCTCGCGCCAAAGATGTCGTGGGAAACGAACACCTATGGGGCAGGGCCCCTTTCGGTCCCGCAAGGGAGCGGAGAGCGCACGAAGAACGGATCGATGCGGAGCACGCGAGCGATTTTTACCCAGCTTCGGAGCTCTCCGGAGAGATAATACTCCTACTACTGCTTTGTGATTGTATTCTGTTCTTGCTTGAGAGCGTGAGAGTGGTGTAGTTTCGAATGAGTCGAACCCCCCCTACGTTGCGCACGGTCCTCCTTTTATAGGCACAAGGGGTCACCGACAGGTGGCAAAGCAGCCAAGGGTACAAATGTAAAAAGAGGGGTTGGTACAACTGCCGCTACAGTGCATCCTACCTAACTCTGACGGCAGGGGACAAGAGCATTTAATGCCCGTCTGCATCGCCTAAACAGTGCAGAAAAGCGACCGTTAGGGGCGCCACCGCCTGCCACGATGGCCTTCTCGTCATCTCCACTTGCCACCTCGCACCGCTTGGCTGCACAGCTTCCCGCCACGTGCGTCTGGGATGGTCTTGGCGCGACACGTCGACGGGTGCGCTGGCGCGTGGGTACAGAGTGGTGGCCTCGCCGCGGCAAGAGCCTTGCCGCAGTCGTTGTCTTGCCGTACCCGAAAGCTTGTCGCTCGTCGGGTCTTGCCGGGACGCGCGGCGCGTCGCGGCAAGTTCTTTGAAGTGACTTGGTTGGCCTTCCCGGCAAGCTCCTCTTGCCGGGGCCTTGTCCTTCCCGGCAAGCTCCTCTTGCCGGAGTCTTGTCTTCTTAGTTTAAACACTTTGTTCTTGAATGGCATCAATAGGAACTACGGAGGATCTTGGCGGACGCCCGGCAAGCCTTGCCGCGGGACACTGCGACTGCCCGTGCACAAGTTCGGGATACTAAGGTACCCCTACTTTAGTACACCGACAATGATCATATATATAAGCATCATGTCCAAGATTAGTAGACCGAAATGATTCTGCATCTACTACTATTATTCCACACATCGACTCCTATCCAGCATGCATCTAGAGTATTAAGTTCATGGAAAAATGGAGTAATGCATTAGGCAAACAAGATAAACTCACATTTGGATAAACCCGATCTTGTTACCCTTAATAGCAATGATACATGCGTGTCATGTCTCTTTCTGTCATTGAGATTGAGCACTGTAAGATTGAACCCATCACAAAACACCTCTTCCCATGGCAAGATAAATCAACCTAGTTGGCCAAACCGGAGAAGAAATACATAGCTAAAACAATCATGCATAAAAGAGTTCAAAGAAGACTCGAATAATATTCATGGATAGATCTGATCATAAATTCACAATTCATCGGATCCCAACAAACACACCGCAAAAAAGAGTTACATCAAATGGATCTCCAAGAACATCGAGGAGAACATTGTATTGAAGATCAAAAAGAGAGAAGAAGTCATCTAGCTACTAACTACAGATCCGTAGGTCTGTGGTAAACTACTCACGCATCATCAGAGGGGTAGCAAGAATGATGAACCCCCCCCCCCCCGTGATTATTGCCCCCTCCGGCAGACTATCGGAAAAGGCCTCTAGATTGGATCTCGTGGTTCTAGAAATTGCGGTGGCGGTATTCCGTCGGCTCCCCTGGGTTTTTGGGGGTTTTGAGTATTTATAGAGGCGGAGGTAGGTAAAGGGGGTGCCTGTGGGTCCCACTACCCATCAGGGCGCGCCAGAGGCCCCTGGCACGCCCTGGTGTCTAGTGGGCCCCACATGCCTCCTCTCGTGTTCTCCAAAAGCTTCCAGGGTCTCTTATCACCAGGAAAAAATCTCCAAAAAGTTTCGTTGCAATTGGACTTCATTTGATATTGATATTTTGCAAAGTAAAAAAACAAGCAAAAAATAGCAACTAGAACTGGGCACTAGGTTAGTAGGTTAGTCCAAAAAATGATATAAAGTTGCTAGTAATTGTATATAAAACATCCAAGATCGATACTTTAATATCATGGAACAATAAAAAATTATAGATACGTTGGAGACGTATTAGTGAGCGCCAGGTATTCTCTCTCTCGCTCTCTCTCTCCCCCCCCCTCTCTCTTTCTGTTTTCTATTTTCTTTTTCGTTCTATTTCCTTATATTTTTTCTTTTAATTTAGGCACTAAAACATTTTAGTAAAATTTGGAACTTTTTGTGGGCACACACTGAAATATTCTAGAGGTCCTCTCCAAGTTTCAAAATATCTGGAGCTTTTAAAATGTATAAAGCATTTAAATGGCCCAATTCAAATATCATATGATTTAATTCAAAGCCCATTTGGTCCTACAAAAATATGCACCATTTATGGTTAGGGTTTTCACCTTTTTCCCTAAATCATGAACATTATTTAAGGGCATTTTGGGTTCATTGAATAATATTTTAGTAGAACCTAGTTTGTTAATGTAGTGCTAGTGTTTATGCAATCCCCATTTCATACTTCATCCAAATTTAAACATGATGCACACATGAAGTCTAGCCTAGTGCATTACCAGAACTAGGGATGTGACAACTCACCCCACTCAAAAGAATCCCGTCCCGAGATACAGGGATCATCGGGAAGAGTGAGGGGTACTCAAGTCGGGGACGATCTTCTTGCTCCCAGGTAGCCTCTTTTTCAGAATGATGAGACCACTGAAACTTGAGAAACTTGATGTTCTGACGATAAGTGGTACGCTCTGCTTGATCAGGAGTACAAACAAGGTACTCTCGACATGTGAGGTTATCTTGGAGATCAAGCATTTCATGGTCCACTCCGCGGATGTGATCCGAGAAGCAACGCCTGAGTTGAGAGATGTGGAAGACATCATGGTCTCGAGAAAGATGTGGTGGTAGTTCCAACTGGTAGGCAACCTCTCCTCATTTAGCGGGAATGCGAAAAGGACCAATGTATCGAGGAGACAATTTGCCCTTGATACCGAAGCGATGAGTACCCTTCAGAGGAGTAACCCGAAGGTAAGTCATCACGTTAACCTCATAAGTCACTTCCTTATGATGATGATCATACTAGCTCTTTTGACGAGACTGGGCTGTCTTCAGATTCTCACGAATGATGCGAACTCGCTCTTCTGTCTCCTAGATCATATCTGGTCCAAAGAACTATCTTTCATCGGTTTCAGACCAGTTCAAAGGTGTTCGACATCTTCGCCATAAAGAATCTCAAAGGGTGCTTTCTTGAGGCTGGATTGGTAGCTGTTGTTATAAGCAAACTCGGTGAAAGAAAGACACTTCTCCCAATCCATATCGAAGGAGATGACACAAGCTCTAAGCATCCAGAATTTGGTTGACCCTTTCCACCCGACCACTGGACTGAGGGTGGAAAGGGTGCTGAAGGAGGATGGGTTCCCGTGGCAATCTGGGAACTCTCCCAAAATTTAGAGGTGAAAAGACTTCATGGTCAGAATTGATCTCTAGTGGAACACCAGGAAGTGACACTATTCGAGAAATATATAAGTCAGGTAGCTGACTAGCGGTGATACTCTCTCGAACAGGTAGGAAGTGAGCAACTTTGGAAAGACGATCACTGACTATGAAGATAGCATTATCCCCTGTCTTGGTCTTGGGAAAGCCGGTGATGAAATCCGTACCTACTTTGTCCCATTTTCACTCAGGAATAGCTAAAGGCTGAAGGGTGCCAGCATGCCTCTGATGCTCTACCTTAACACGATGAGAAATGTCATAGTTAGCAATGAGCTCTACAATTTCTCTATTCATCCTAGTCCACCAAAACCTGTGGCGTACGTCCTGATACATCTTAGTACTACCGAGATGAATCATGAGAGGAGATTCATGAGCCTCCTTTAAGGATCAACTCCAGAAGATGTTGGCTCTTGGGAACCACCATGCGGTTCTCAAAGAAAACAACACCTCAATCATCTACAGAAAATCTACCAGCAACTCCCTTCTCAATGTTCTTCTTGATCCGGGTAATACCCAAATCATACAACTGGACAGCTATGATCTGATCCTCAAGGGTAGGTTTCGCCACCAATGTAGAAAGGTAGGCATGAGGAATAGTGTGAAGGTTAAGCTTACGGAATTCCTCATGGAGAAGTGGTTGGCTTTGTTGCAACATGAGATTATTGCAATAGGATTTACGACTCAACACATCAGCCATGACATTGGCCTTTCCTGGGGTGTAGGTTATGCCTACATCGTAATCTGTGATCAGCTTTACCCAACGTCTCTACGTGAGATTCAGATCCGTTTGGGTGAAGATATACTTGAGGCTCTGGTGATCAGTGTAAATCTCACAATGATTATCAAGAAGTTAATGTCGCCATGTCTTAAAGTGCATGGACTATGGCTGCAAGCTCTAGATCATGTGTACGATAATTATCCTCATGTGGACGCAACTGTTGAGATGCGTAGGCAATCACATGATGATCCTGCATAAGTATGCAACCTAGTCCCTGTCGCGAGGCATCGCAGTAGATAACAAAGTCCTTGGAGAAATCTGGTGGCACAAGTATAGGAGCAAGTCAGGCATCTTTTCATTTCCTGAAAATTGTTCTCACACTGTGGGGACCACTCAAACTTTGTATCTTTCTTGAGGAGTTCAGTGAGAGGCTTGGCCACTTTGGGGAAGTTCTCAACAAAGCAGTGACAGTAGCTTGCTAGACCAAGAAAGCTCCTAACTTTCTTAACCGATTCAGGCGGAGTCCAATTAAGAACGGCAAGAACTTTCTCGAGGTTGAAAGCAATGCCCTTACCAGAAATCAGGTGGCCTAGATAGGTCACTTCCGGCAACCAAAATTCACACTTGGAGAACTTGGCATAAAGGCGGTACTCTCTGAGTTTTTCTAACACAAGTCTAAGATTTTCAACATGCTCTCCTCGTCCTTAGAATAAATAAGTACGTCATCGAGGTAAACCACGATGAACTTATCTAAGTATTCCATGAATATCAAGTTCATCAAACGAGAGAATGTGGCTGGAGCATTGGTTAGTCCAAAGGACATAACAGTAATGTACTTTACTGGTCGTAACGAGTAACAAAAGCTATCTTAGGGATGTCCCCATTTTTGATCTTGATTCGATGATAACCTAACCTCAAATCCATCTTAAAAAGACTGAGGAACCAGCGAGCTGATCATACAGGTCGTTTATCCTGGGAAGCAGATACTTATACGTATCCGACGTATCTATAATTTTTGATTGTTCCGTGCTATTATATTAACCCTTTTGGATGTTTATGGGCTTTATTTTACACATTTATATCATTTTTGGGACTAACCTACTAACCGGAGGCCCAGCCCGTATTGTTGTTTTTTTGCCTATTTCAGTATTTCGAAGAAAAGGAATATCAAACGGAGTCCAAATGGAATGAAACCTTCGGGAGCGTGATTTTTGGAACGAACATGATCCAGAGGACTTGGAGTGCAAGTCAAGAAGCAGCCGAGGCTCCCACGAGATAGGAGGGCGCCCCCTATCTCGTGGGCCCCTCGGGCAGCCACCGACGTACTTCTTCCTCCTATATAAGCCTACGTACCCTGAAAACATCCAGGGAGCAGACGAAACACAATTTCCACCACCGTAATCTTCTGTATCCGCGAGATCCCATCTTGGAGCCTTCGCCGGTGTTCTGCCGGAGGGGGAATCGACCACGGAGGGCTTCTACATCAACATCCTTGCCCCTCCGATGAGTTGTGAGTAGTTTACCACAGACCTACGGGTCCATAGTTATTAGCTAGATGGCTTCTTCTCTCTTTTTGGATCTCAATACAATGTTCTCCCCCTCTCTTGTGGAGATCTATTCGATGTAAACTCTTTTTGCAGTGTGTTTGTCGAGATCCGATGAATTGTGGGTTTATGATCAAGTTTATCTATGAATAATATTTGAATCTTCTCTAAATTCTTTTATGTGTGATTGAGTTATCTTTGCAAGTCTCTTCGAATTATCAGTTTGGTTTGGCCTACTAGATTGATCTTTCTTGCCATGGGAGAAGTGCTTAGCTTTGGGTTCAATCTTGCGGTGTCCTTACCCAGTGACAGAAAGTGTTGCAAGGCACGTATTGTATTGTTGCCATCGAGGATAACAAGATGGGGTTTATATCATATTGCTTGAGTTTATCCCTCTACATCATGTCATCTTACTTAATGCGTTACTCTGTTCTTATGAACTTAATACTCTAGATGCAGGCAGGAGTCGGTCGATGTGTGGAGTAATAGTAGTAGATGCAGGCAGGAGTCGGTCGATGTGTGGAGTAATAGTAGTAGATGCAGGCAGGAGTCGGTCTACTTGTTACGTACGTGATGCCTATATACATGATCATGCCTAGATAATCTCATAATTATTTGCTTTTCTATCAAATGCTCGACAGTAATTTGTTCACCCACCGTAATACTTATGCTATCTTGAGAGAAGCCACTAGTGAAACCTATGGCCCTCGGGTCTATCTCTTATCATATTTGCTTCCAATCTACTTTTATTTGCATCTATATTATAAAATACCAAAAATATATTTATCTTATCTTATTATCGTTATTAGATCTCACTTTCGCAAGTGGCCGTGAAGGGATTGACAACCCCTTTATTGCGTTGGTTGCGAGTTCTCAGTTTGTTTGTGTAGGTGCGTGGGACTTTTGAGGAGCCTCCTACTGCATTGATACCTTGGTTCTCAAAAACTGAGGGAAATACTTACGCTACTCTGCTGCATCACCCTCTCCTCTTCGAGGAAAACCAACGCAAGCTCAAGACGTAGCAAGAAGGATTTCTGGCGCCGTTGTCTGGGAGGTCTTCGCTCAAGTGAAGACATACCAAGTACCCATCACAAACCCATCTCCCTCGCATTTACATTATTTGCCATTTGCCTCTTGTTTTCCTCTCCCCCACTTCACCCTTGCCGTTTTATTCGCCCTCTCTTTCCCTATCTCCTCCGCTCTTTTCGCTTGCCTTTTTCTGTTTGCTTGTGTGTTGGATTACTTGTTGCCATGGCGCAAGATAATACCAAATTCTGTGATTTATCGAATACCAATAATAATGATTTCCTTAGTACTTCGATTGCTCCTCTTAATGATGTTGGGTCTTGTGAAATCAATACTGCTTTGCTGAATCTTGTTATGAAAGATCAATTTGCCGACCTTCCTAGTGAAGATGCCGCTACTCATCTAAACAATTTTGTTGATTTGTGTGATATGCAAAAGAAGAAGGATACAGATAACAATATTGTAAAATTGAAGTTATTTCCGTTTTCACTTAGAGATCGTGCTAAAGTTTGGTTTTCATCTTTGCCTAAAAATAGTATTGATTCTTGGAACAAGTGCAAGGATGCTTTTATCTCTAAATATTTTCCTCCCGCTAAGATCATCACTCTTAGGAACGATATCATGAATTTTAAACAACTTGATCATGAGCATGTTGCCCAATCTTGGGAAAGAATGAAATTGATGCTTTGCAATTGCCCTACTCATGGTTTGAATTTATGGATGATCATACAAAAAATTTATGCCGGTTTGAACTTTGCTTCTAGAAATCTCTTAGATTCAGCCGCGGGAGGCACGTTTATGTAAATCATATTAGGAGATGCTACAAAACTTCTTGATAATATTATGGCTAATTATTCTCAATGGCACACCGAAAGATCTTCTAGTAAAAAAGTGCATGCTATAGAAGAAATCAATGTTTTGAGTGGAAAGATGGATGAACTTATGAAATTGTTTGCTACTAAAAATACTCCTCTTGATCCCAATGATATGCCTTTGTCTTCTTTGATTGAGAATAATAATGAATCTATGGATGTGAATTTTGTTGGTAGGAATAGTTTTGGAAACAATGATTATAGAGGAAACTTCAATGCTAGACCGTTCCCTAGTAATCCCTCTAATAATTATGGAAATTCCTACAATAATTCTTATGGTAATTTTAATAAGATGCCCTCTGATTTTGAGAATAGTGTGAAAGAATTTATGATTTCTCAAAAGAATTTTAATGCTTTGCTTGAAGAAAAATTGCTCAAAGTTGATGATTTGGCTAGGAACGTTGATAGACTTTCGCTTGATGTTGATTCTCTTAAACTTAGATCTTCTCCTCCTAAGCATGATATCAATGAGTCTCTCAAAGTAATGAGAATTTCCATTGACGAGTGCAAGGAAAGAACCGCTAGATTGCGTGCTAAAAAGGATAGCTTTATAAAAGCGTGTTCTTCAAGTTTCCATGAAAATAATGATGAGGATCTTAAAGTTATTGATGCGTCTCCTATTAGATCTATGTTTTGCAATATGAATTTTGATGATTATTGGACTGATGATGAATCAACTTTGCCTAGGAGGCATCCCAAGAATTCGGAGTTTTTAGATCTTGATGCTAAATTTGGTAAAAGTAGGATTGGAGAAGCCACAACTTCAAATAACATTGAACCCACTATCTCGGATTTCAAGGAATTTGATTATGATAATTGTTCTTTAGAAGGTTGTATTTCCTTGTTGCAATCCGTTGTTAATTTTCCTCATGCTTATAGTCAAAATAAAGCTTTTACCAAACATATTGTTGATGCCTTGATGCAATCTTATGATGAAAAACTTAATTTGGAAGTTTCTATACCTAGAAAACTTAATGATGAGTGGGAACCTACTATAAAGATTAGAATTAAAGATCATGAGTGTTTTGCTTTGTGTGATTTGGGTGCTAGTGTTTCCACGATTCCTGTCGGGGATATACCCCGCGGTGTAAACCGCCAGAAGTATGACCCGCCCGGAGCTTGGCGATTCACGGGTAATCCGCCCGGACTTGGCGGCTCATAGTAACCCGGCGGGCGGGTCAGATGGATGACAATGCCCAAGGCCCAGAAGGCCGGCTCATATTAATGGTGGGCCGGCTTAAGAGGAAGGGGATGATGAATATTTCCTTTATGAGGAAGCAAGACCCGGACTTGTATTCAACTTGTAAGAAAATATAGACTAGTCCTAGTAGGACTCCACATGTAACCCGCCCCTCTAACTTATATAAGGAGGGGCAGGGCTCCCCAAAGAGGGACAGGCAACAAGAAATAATATCTAGGGCTAGATATTAAGAGGAGAGCCGGCTTACGACGACTCCCTCATGATCATAATGAGACCTAGCCACAAACAGCATGTAGGGTTATTACCGGATGATGTTTCCCGGGGCCCGAAGCTGTCTAAATCCTCGTCTTGTGTGTTGCTTCTCTCGATTCCGCTCAACCCCTTCAAGCTACCACATAGATGCGTTGGCCTCGCGACTAAGTCCTTACACTAAGGACATCTGCCGTGACAATTCCACGACAGTTGGCACCCACCGTGGGGCTCGCGCATGGTGGTGTTGAGTTCTTGAAGGGATCTCTTTAGGGATCGAGAAGCTCGCGAATAGATGGACGAAGAAGAGCCGGCTTTAAGCAATCGCGCAGGGTAACGTAAGGCCGGACAACCTTGAGCACAGCCGGCGATATTCATCGTGTTAAGATCAGAATCGTGATTAAACTTCGGAGCCATCGGGTACAAGATTATGATCTTGAGAAAGCTAGCGTTGCGTAGGTTCCACCACGGCCGTCCAGCAAAGTCATCGAGACCGAGATTAAAACTTTCCGCTGCAGTTTTTTCCTTCTTGGATTAAGGGACGTATACACCGAGGCCGACGCGAAGTCATCCTGTGCTATGGTCAAGTCCACGGGGAGCAACCAGATCGGATCGGCCTTTGCAAAATTCATACAGAAAATATACGGCAAGAAGACTGAAGCTGTCATGTGGTCAGACAATCCATCATGAAACTAGATGTTGTTGCTAATACGCAAGTGGTCAAGGGTCAAAATACCATGAGTCAGCAAGAAAAAAAAGAGAGAGAGGAAGGCCACGACCCGATCTATTCAATCGGTTACGACTCGGAAGCAACCTCCGCAGCCACGACCTTGCTCAGCCACTGCCAGCGCCGGATTGAGCCGGTCCTGCAGCCGCGACCCCGCGGTTGAGCCGCCCTCGTTGGTCCCCGGTCGCTTCGGCTCGCCTTGAGGAGTCTTCCGCCCTCGTCGGTCCCCGGTCGCTTCGGCTCGCCTTGAATTCGGCCACACCCGCCGTGCTGGCCTCCTGCGCCACCCCATACCATCTCAGCCTCGGACTCGCCAGGCCACGCGCACTTTGCATCATCCGCGAATCCCTCTGTTTCTTCGAGCTGGCCCCATGTGGTCGTGAATCCTGAAGCCGCTGACCCGGACGAGACTTCCCAACCCGCTGCGCCGGATCGCCCCGTTTTCGACGCCGAGTTCCACTGGTCATCACACCTCGAGCAGCCGTCCATCTACAAGTCACCTCCACGCATCCGGGCCTCCCTGGTTTCCATGCTCCTCCTGCCGACTCGCCGGCGTGGCCGTGGGTGGTCGTTCTTCGCCCTGCAGTGCTGTGGGTCCTCAGCTACAACTGCGCCTTCGACAGCCATGATCTGACTTGCTCCAGCCGGTGCCGGCTCATTGTTGCTGCTCCTGCTGGCTGCTCCCGTGCCGGTTCATCTCTGCAAGCCTTGCTTTTGAGCTGTCGCACCGGCAAGGGCCAGCTGCAGTTTTCAGCCTTTTGTTTTAAGATGTCAACGCATTCCATTCCAACGTCAAGGCCGCTGATTGGCAATTTGAGGATTGGGGATAAGGCAAGACTATTCAAAGATGGATGTATCGTTCCTAGGGAGGTGTTTCAAGCAGACGAATGGGTGTCACATCAAACAGAGAAACGAGACTACAAGTTTATAATTACTGGAATATGGCGTTCACCCAACAAAATATCAGGTGATATCTTTCCTTTGTATTTTTTCAGCATATTAATTTGCTGAGAACAATCACTCTGGTCTGTGGTTGGTATTTTTTCGCAGGATCATATTCATTACAAAAGTATCGCAAAGGGACATTAGCGCTTGTCCATGCCGTGCTGTAGGACGGATACATGCGCAAGTTGCCGCTCTCGCTACATCAACACACGCGACTGATTCATCATCTGCGCCGGCGGCCGAGCCGTTTCCTATGTTGCGGGTGACTCTCTCATCCGCGCCGGCTTACAATGTCGCGGCTGATTCTCTCGTCTGCACTGGCTTACCACGCCCAGGCCGACTCACCCGTCTGTGCTGGTTTACAACACCGCAGACGACTCACCCGTCCGCTCTCGCGGCCGGTTCACGCGTCCGTGCCGGCTTACAACAAGGAGGACAACTTGCCCGTCCGCACCGGCTTACAACGCCACGGCCGGTTCATCTGTCTGTGCCGCCTCAGATGTTGCGGTCGTCTTCACCGTCCGTCTCTTGCGGCCTGGGCTACACCAACACACCGGGCCGCACCTGTTTGCATGAGCTATTTACTGAGTATGAGCAAGTCACTGCTTGGGAAGCCCGGTTTCTCTTTCAACAAAATGGAGGCAAATTATCACATACTATCAATCGTCGTCTGCACTGGGTGGCTCAATGGGCAGGCGCACAAGTCGCCACCACTACAGTTTGGTTAACTTCAAACCGCCAGTTGGAAGGAACCATTGGCCGAGTTGCTGACACGGTTCATACGGGATCATTTATAACCCGCCACGGTCGCCTCAACCTTCTGTGGATTCACATCATACTATCAACACCGATGATATACAACTTATGCCGGTTTATATCACGATCAAATATGGAGAATCTCAAGCCAACTCCTCGAGTCGCCATGAGACTCGGGGGGCTACAATGATATAACTCAGCAAAATGTTGCCGGTTTTCAGTGAAGTCAACAACCTCAGGACGTTGGAGGGGAAGATAACCCGGTCCCGGAGGATACTACCGTTATATTGGTGAAAAATTTAAAGGCCGTCAGAAAATTTCCGGCTTAAAAAGAAGGATTCCAGTTTAAAATCCGGTTCAAGAGACATCTCTCTCCCACAAAGCACTGAAGCTCTTAATATCCGCTTTAAAAACCGGTTCAAGTGAAATTTATTTACCACACAGCTTTGAAACTCTCAAATCCGGTTCAAATCCGGCTCAAGGTAAATTTATCTCTCACAAGGTTTTGAATTTATGTGATATTCTAGGTTTCCATGATCTTGATGATTGCTCTTTAAATTTGCACCTTGCGGATTCCACCATTAAAAAGCCAATGGGAAGGATCAATGATGTTCTTATTGTTGCAAATAGAAATTTGGTGCCCGTGGATTTTATCGTTCTTGATATAGATTGCAATTTTTCTTGCCCTATTATTCTTGGTAGACCTTTCCTTAGAACGATTGGCGCGATTATTGATATGAAGGAAGGGAATATTAGATTCCAATTTCCATTAAAGAAAGGCATGGAGCACTCTCCAAGAAAGAAATTCAAATTACCTTATGAATCTATCATGCGGGCTACTTATGAATTTAGTGCCAAAGATGGTACTCGTTAGATCTATCTTTGCTTTTATGCCTAGCTAGGGGCGTTAAACGATAGCGCTAGTTGGGAGGCAACCCAATTTTCTTTATGTTTTTTGTTTTTGCTCCTGTTTAGTAATAATTCTTGCATCTACCTTCTGTTTAGATGTGTTTTTATCTTTTAATTAGTGTTTGTGCCAAGTAGAACCTATAGGATAACATATGGTGATAGTTGATTTGATTCTGCTGAAAAACAGAAACTTTGCACGCACGAATATAATTTTGTTAAATCACAGGAACGTTATTTTGCGTTGATTCATTTTGCTGCTAATCAATAGACAAATTTTCCAGGACTTCCTATTTTCTTAGGATTTTTAGAGTTCCAGAAGTTTGCGTTAGTTACATATTGCTACAGACTGTTCTGTTTTTGACAGATTCTGTTTTTCGTGTGTTGTTTGCTTATTTCAATGCATCTATGGCCAATAAAATAGTTGTAAACCATAGAGAAGTTGGAATATAGTAGGTTTAACACCAAAATAAATAAAGAATGAGTTAATTATAGTACCTTATGTGGTGGTTTTGTTTTCTTTCACTAACGGAGCTTATAAGATTTCCTGTTGAGTTTTGTGTTGTGAAGTTTTCAAGTTTTGGGTAAAGCTTTTATGGACTATGCAATAAAGGGTGGCAAGAGCCTAAGCTTGGGGATGCCCAAGGCACCCCAAGATATTCAATGATAGCCAAAAGCCTAAGCTTGGGGATGCCCCGGGAAGGCATCCCCTCTTTCGTCTTTGTTCATTGGTAACTTTACTTGGAGCTATATTTTTATTCGCCACATGATATGTGTTTTGCTTGGAGCTTCGTGTATTATATTAGTCTTTGATTTTTAGTTTACCACAATCATCCTTGATGTACACACCTTTTGGAAGAAGCCTATTTGATTAGAATTTGCTAGAATACTCTATGTGCTTCACTTATATCTTTTGAGCTTGATAGTTTTTGCTCTAGTGCTTCACTTATATCTTTTAGAGCACGGTGGTGTCTTAATTTTGAAGAAATTACTAGTCTCTCATGCTTCACTTGTATCTTTTTGAGAGTCTTTTAGAACAGCATGGTATTTGCTATGGTTTTAAAGTTGGTCCTAGAATGATGAACATCCAAGTTGGGTATAATAAAAACTATCATAGAAAGTGAATTGGATGCTATGATCAATTTGATGCTTGATAATTGTTTTGAGACATGGAGGTAGTGATATTAAAGTCATGCTAGTTGGGTGATTATGGATTTAAAGAATGCTTGTGTTGAATTTTGTGATTCTCGTAGCATGCACGTATGGTGAACCGCTTTGTGATGAAGTTGGAGCACAATTTTATTTATTGATTGTCTTCCTTACGAGTGGCGGTCGGGGACGAGCGATGGTCTTTTCCTACCAATCTATCCCCCTAGGAGCATGCGCGTAGTGCTTTGGTTTTTGATGACTTCTAGATTTTTGCAACAAGTACATGAGTTCTTTTGACTAATGTTGAGTCCATGGATTATACGCACCCTTTCACCCTTCCATCATTGCTAGCCTTTCTTGTGCCGCACAACTTTCGCCGGTACCATACACCCACCATTTACCTTCCTCAAAACAGCCACCATACCTACCTATTATGGCATTTCCATAGCCATTCTGAGATATATTGCCATGCAACTTTCCACCGTTCCGTTCATATGACACACATTACTTTTGTCATATTGCTCTTTGCATGATCATGTAGTTGACATCGTATTTGTGGCAAGGCCACCTTCATAATTTTCATACATATCGCTCTTGATTCATTGCATATCCCGGTACACCGCCGGAGGCATTCATATAGAGTCATATCTTGTTCTAGCTTTGAGTTGTAAATCCATAAAAGTGTGATGATCTTCATTATTATAGCATTGTCCTAGTGAGGAAAGGATGATGAAGACTATGATTCCCCCACAAGTCGGGATGAGACTTCGGACTTTACAAAAAGAAAAGAAAAAAAAAGAGAAAGGCCAAAAAGAAAAAAAGAAAGGCCAAAGAAAAAAAAGAAAAAAAAAGAAAAAGGAAAAATATATAAAATGAGAGAAAAAGAGAGAAGGGACAATGCTACTATCTCTTTTCCACACTTGTGCTTCAAAATAGCACCATGATCTTCATGATAGAGAGTCTCATATGTTGTCACTTTCATATACTAGTGGGAATTTTTCATTATAGAACTTGGCTTGTATATTCCAATGATGGGCTTCCTCAAAAGTGCCCTAGGTCTTCGTGAGCAAGCAAGTTGGATGCACACCCACTTAGTTTCTTTTGTTGAGCTTTCATATATTTATAGCTCTAGTGCATCCGTTGCATGGCAATCCCTACTCACTAACATTGATATATATTAATGGGCATATCCATAGCCCTTTGATACGCCTAGTTGATGTGAGACTATCTTCTCCTTTTTGTCTTCTCCACAACCACCATTCTATTCCACATATAGTGCTATGTCCATGGCTCACGCTCATGTATTGCGTGAAAGTTGAAAAACTTTGAGATTATTAAAGTATGAAACAATTGCTTGGCTTTTCATCGGGGTTGTGCATGATTAAATACTTCGTGTGATGAAGATAGAGCAACAGCCAGACTATATGATTTTGTAGGGATAACTTTCTTTAGCCATGTTATTTTGAGAAGACATGATTACTTTGATTAGTATGCTTGAAGTTTCACCATTTTTTCATGTTAATATGAACTTTTATTTTGTATCATTTGGATCTGAACATTCATGCCACAATAAATAAAATTACATTGAGAATTATGCTAGGTAGCATTCCACATCAAAAATTTCTTTTTTATCATTTACCTACTCGAGGACGAGCAGGAATTAAGCCTTGGGATGCTTGATACGTCTCCAACGTATCTATAATTTTTTATTGTTCCATGCTATTATATTACCCCTTTTGGATGTTTATGGGCTTTATTTTACACATTTATATCATTTTTGGGACTAACCTACTAACCGGAGGCCCAGCCCGTATTGCTGTTTTTTTTTGCCTATTTCAGTATTTTGAAGAAAAGGAATATCAAACGGAGTCCAAACGGAATGAAACCTTCGGGAGCGTGATTTTTGGAACGAATGTGATCCAGAGGACTTGGAGTGCAAGTCAAGAAGCAGCCGAGGCTCCCATGAGATAGGAGGGCGCCCCCCCCCCTATAGGGCGCGCCCCCTGTCTCGTGGGCCTCTCGGGCGGCCACCGACGTACTTCTTCCTCCTATATAATCCTACGTACCCCGAAAACATCCAGGGAGCAGACAAAACACAATTTCCACCACCGTAACCTTCTGTATCCGCGAGATCCCATCTTGGAGCCTTCGTCGGCGTTCTGCCGGAGGGGGAATCGACCACGGAGGGCTTCTACATCAACATCCTTGCCCCTACGATGAGTTGTGAGTAGTTTACCATAGACCTACGGGTCCATAGTTATTAGCTAGATGGCTTCTTCTCTCTTTTTGGATCTCAATACAATGTTCTCCCCCTCTCTTGTGGAGATCTATTCGATGTAAACTCTTTTTGCGGTGTGTTTGTCGAGATCTGATGAATTGTGGGTTTATGATCAAGTTTATCTATGAATAATATTTGAATCTTCTCTAAATTCTTTTATGTGTGATTGAGTTATCTTTGCAAGTCTCTTCGAATTATCAGTTTGGTTTGGCCTACTAGATTGATCTTTCTTGCCATGGGAGAAGTGCTTAGCTTTGGGTTCAATCTTGCGGTGTCCTTACCCAGTGACAGAAAGGGTTGCAAGGCACATATTGTATTGTTGCCATCGAGGATAACAAGATGGGGTTTATATCATATTGCTTTTATCCCTCTACATCATGTCATCTTACTTAATGTGTTACTCTATTCTTATGAACTTAATACTCTAGATGCAGACATGAGTCGGTCGATGTGTGGAGTAATAGTAGTAGATGCAGGTAGGAGTCTGTCTACTTGTTACGGACGTGATGCCTATGTACATGATCATGCCTAGATAATCTCATAATTATTCGCTTTTCTATCAATTGCTCGACAGTAATTTGTTCACCCACCGTAATACTTATGCTATCTTGAGAGAAGCCACTAGTGAAACCTATGGCCCCCGGGTCTATCTCTTATCATATTTGCTTCCAATCTACTTTTATTTGCATCTTTACTTTTTGCATCTATATTATAAAATACCAAAAATATATTTATCTTATCTTATTATCTTTATTAGATCTCACTTTCACAAGTGGCCGTGAAGGGATTGACAACCCCTTTATTGCGTTGGTTGCGAGTTCTCAGCTTGTTTGTGTAGGTGCGTGGGACTTTTGAGGAGCCTCCTACTAGATTGATATCTTGGTTCTCAAAAACTGAGGGAAATACTTACGCTACTCTGCTGCATCACCCTCTCCTCTTAGAGGAAAACCAACACAAGATCAAGACGTAGCAGATACTTGTTCTTTATTGTGACCAAATTAATGGGAGGATAATCTACAACCATCTGATCCGTTCCATCCTTCTTCTTGACGAAGAGATTGGGACAAGCCCAAGGAGAAGAACTAGGACGGATGAAATCCTTATGCAAGGATTCATCAAGTTGTTTCTTAAGCTCAGCTAGCTCTAAGGGTGCCATCTTATAAGGTCTCCTGGAAATTGGGGCGGTTCATGGAATGAGATCTATGACAAACTCGACATCCCTGTCAGGTGGAATGCCTGGCAGTTCCTCTGGAAAGACATCCGGGAAGTCACAGACTATCGGAATATCTTCCAGGTCTGGGAGAAGACTGGCATTAACTGAATAGAGCTGATGCTTTGCAACTCTAGTGGAAATAGTGACTATCTTGCCAGATGGGTGTGTAAGCTGAACATACCTAGTGAAACAATCAATCTTGGCATAATGAGCTAACATCCAGTCCATGCCCAAGATGATGTTAATGTCTGAAGACTCGAGAGCTATAAGTGATGCAGGGAATACAAGTCTATCAACAAGAATTTCATTTCCATGGCATACACTGGAAGTTTGCCACTTGGAACCATGAGTTTGAATGATTAGTGGAGCATGAATATCACAAAATGTCATGTTGTACAAGTTGGCATAACTTTCAGAGATGAAAAAATGAGATGCTCCCGTATCAAAAAGAACGGATGATGGATGTCAATTAACAAGAAGCATACCAAGCACGACGTTAGGATCGTCATAAGCTTCCTCGGCTGAAACATGGTTCACCTGACCATGTCCTGTGGCTGCTGGCTTGGTGTAGAACGCCTTGCCTGTTGCCTTACCGCAACCAATAGACTACCCAGAAGGGGGTGGAGCAGACATGTCCTGAGTGCAATGCTACTTGTGAGATGCGTTGGGATTTCTATGAAGAGGAGAGGATGATGCAGTACAGTAGATAAAAGTATTCCCCTCAGTTATGAAACCAAGGTTATCAATCCAGTAGGAGAACCAAGCAACACTATGTAAACAACACCTGAACACAAACAATAAATACTTGCAACCCAACGCGTAGAGGGGTTGTCAATCCCTCAACAGTTATGAGCAAGATTAAAAGATGCAGTTTTTGATAGATAGATCTGACAAAAATACAAAATAAAATAAATAAAAGAAAATTGCAGCAAGGTATTTTTTTGGTTTTAATATATGATAGAAAATAGACTCGGGGCCATAGTTTTCACTAGAGGCTTCCCTCAAGAAAATAGCATACGGTGGGTAAAAAAATTACTATTGGGCAATTGATAGAAAAGCAAATAATTATGACGATATCCAAGGAAATGATCATGTATATAGGCATCACGTCCAAGATTAGTAGACCAAAACGATTCATGAAAGAACGGAGTAATGCTTAAGCAAGATGACATGATGTAGACAATATAAACTCACGGATGAAATAAATCCCATCTTGTTACCCTTAATATCAATGATACATGCGTGTCATGTCTCTTTCTGACACTGAGATTGAGCACCGCAAGATCGAACCCGTCACAAAGCACTCCTTCCCATGGCAAGATAAATATGTCTAGTTAGCTAAACCAAACCAATAAATCGGAGAAGAAATACGAGGCTATAACAATCATGCATAAAAGAGTTTAGAGAAAACTCAAATAATATAAAGAGTTTAGCAAAAAAACAGCAACCGGCACTAGGCACTAAGTTAATAGGTTAGTCCAAAAAAATGATATAAAGTTGCTCATAAATGTATATAAAACATCTAAGATTGATGATATAATAGCATAGAACAATAAAAAAATATAGACATGTTGGAGACGTATCATGCAACAACGTGCATAGTGTTCTGGCTCTCCACACTTGAAGCAAGTAAGGGAGGAAGGACATGGAGCCGCATTGGCAGGTGGTACACCATACTGCCTGGGTGGTGGATACCACTGAACTGGGCCAAGCGCCACATAAGATGGTCTCGGTGTGTAACGCGGTGGAAGAGTTGTGTTAGGCACCCAGATCCGACGCTTTTGAGAGCCCGAACCAGAAGAAGAACCAGTATCACATGAATGCTATGAGACACCTCATAAATAGCATGTCTTGTCTTAGCATTAATGGCCTTGTTCACAAGACCCTGGAAGGTAGCACAATCGTGTATGTGAAGCTTACGGCGCAACTCAGGGTTGAGACCCTTCCTGAACCTAGCCTGTTTCTTGGCATCCATGGACACCTCCTCTAAAGCATAGCCGCACGAGGTTCCCAAACTCTCTGCTGTAAGCATCAACAGTCATCTTGCCCTGAACAATATTACAGAAGTCCTCACTCTTATGGTCCATGAGGGCCTGAGGGATGTGATGCTCACGGAACGCCTCGGTGAAGTCTCTCCAGGTAGGAATCTGGACAACTGGAATCATGGCCTCATAGTTGGCCCACCACTGACTGGCAGGACCCTCCAAGTGATAGGTAGCATAGATGACCTTGTCACCTTCAGCCACGTTCGTAGAATGCAGCTTGTTGGTGATGCTATAGAGCCAGTCATCAGCATCGAGTGGCTCAATTGAGTGATGGAAAATAGGTGGTTGTAGTCTGATAAAGTTGTGGATAGACACCACCGCATTGCGTTGCTAAGCGATGTTCTGCTCAATGCGCTCCAACAAGCGGTTAGTCTCACGCTTGTTCCTCTCTGCCTCAAGCATGACCTCTGCCAGAGAGGGTGGATGGGTAAGATGCCCATCCATGGCCCCACTACCCTCATCTTGCTAATGGGTCGCAGTGAGGGTGCTTCGGGTATTAACCATCTTGGAAAAAAACATGGTTTAGACAAATATGGCATCACTCTAACATAAGGGTGCGGAATGTAATGGATGACCATAAAATGCAGAGTGTACAACATGGTAACAAGCAAACTGCCATATACATACGATCGGTTGTACACACCATAACATAGTTTAGTACAAGCCCAAACTAAAGTACAAACTACGGTGAAATATGATACATCTCATCATAGGCATTCCAAGCTCCTAGACATTATTTATCTACGCCTCCCAAACACATTACAGACCTCAGTCATATCCCACAAATCAGGCAAGATCATGGGGATATATACAACTGCTACTACTCTACTCCAAACCATAGCCGGTCTCAGTCAACTCCGTAGAAAGTCTCGTGAGGATTAACGTCAACTCAAAAGGTGCATGTGGGGATCCAAAAACAAACCAGCATGGGGAGCCTAGGGTCCGTATGGGCACGGATGTGGCCTAGGCCCCACATGTGGCGGTAAACAGGGACCACGTGGAGGGATGATGCCTCCCACCTCCGGCCAAGCAACGCGATAACCTGACTGGACAACAGGTCCAAGCTGTAACAAAGCTGACCAGTGACGGTCTCGAGTGGCGTTGAGCTCCATACGAAGGGCGCGGACCTCACAATCCCGGTCCTCCAATATCTACGCAGTGGTCTGAATCCGTTGCTCCTCAAAATAAGACTCGGTATAAATGCCACTAAGATAGGCCTCTTTGTCTGGAAGTGAAGCTAGGACGTATCTAAACTCTGTGTTCTACGGTAAGGGGTGAATAGCTCGAAGTGTGGTCATGAGAGAATAGGCTGCATCCTGCACATCCATCTCTATCCTGACTCCAACACCAAACGACCAGTGGGAAGGCTCTATGGCTCCGATGTCCGAGGGATAGATCCTGACAGTACAGAGATACTGACTCTGATTAAAATCTCTGCACTGCTCTACCATGGTATACTTGGGTACCACCGGTAGCCAACGTCAACCATGAGGCGAACCAACATGGTCGTGTGACCCGGTACATCGATGCACCTAGTCAGTCGGACAACCTATGAAGGAGTGTGAGAGGCCATCTGAAATAAGGATAATGCAAATGCATTAGTAACTCTAAGATCCTAGGATAATTCGGGCAACACAACGGCAGTAAAATGCTCAAAATATGAGACATCTTACAGGAAAAGGGATAATGCAACAACTCAACATCATCACTCAAGGTTTTGTGATAGTACCAAACAACTACACAGGAAGTACTCGAAACTTGGAATATGACTCTGATCCATCGTGCCTATAAGTCTATAGAATAGTAACTCATGATCTCGATAGACAGAAGAGAAAGCCTAGTTACTTAACCCCATAGGAAAAGAGAGGGTGACTTAGATCAGAAGGACATAAGGTATAAGGAGTAAAAAGAGCCTTACGTTCCCTTCCACAATCAATTCCCTTATATATCTAAAACATTTCTAGACTCGACTTCGACCAGTTTGGCTTGGTAATCCTATAGTTAGTCAGGCTCTGATGCAAACGCTATCGGGACTCCGATCCTAAGTCACACCGATCTAGCAGGTAACACAACATATGACTTTGCGGCCTCACGGATGGTATTCCCACGGCTGCAGCCATACCTTGGTCAGGACTGTTTGGCTCACGTATATGATTGTGTCGCTAGCATCCATATCACAAGAACCCGGGTCGACATGACCAGTCATAAACCAAGGTGGCACAAACATACGGGGACGGGCATACATAACCTAGCAATGAACGTGTTGGCCGTCAACGTATGAACCCAAGTTGTAGCATGCTACAAGGACTTAAAGGAACAACGCGTGACATTTCCCCAAAGGGAGATACACAGGAACAAAGAAGGATACATGCCGACCAGTCCAAGTGTTTTGGAACAGTAGCGAACTACTATGGCTCAGTGGAAGCACTAGGGAGCATTTCCCTGTAGGGAAGGCTACCAAAGGCAGATAACTAGGTGTCGAATCCCACACATACAAATGCATTTCAAAACATACACACAATATGAATGATATGTGTAGATACAACTTGTCATCACAACATAACTCTACAAACTCATGTATAGATAAGGCTCGAAAGAGCCATACATAGCATGTTTATTACAAGCAGGGGTCTCATCACCCTACACACAAAGTCATAAAAACTAGCGGAAGCATAAAACTTGTCTGGGTCCAGACAAATGAAAATATAGAAGGCTAGCAAGCTTGACTATCTACAAACCCTCCCAAGGGTGCAAGATCGTACCTGGGAAACAAGCTACTCGTCATCATCGACGTCTAGATAGAACCCACCTATAGTATCAGGGAACTCCTTTGTAACAGTTTAATTAAGCAAACATGAGTACGAAGGTACTCAGCAAGACTTACGTCAGAACTACCTAGAATGCATCAGTTTCAATAAAGGGGGTTGTGGGGTTTAGCTGCAGCAAGCCAGCTTTGACTCAGTCGCTATCCTATACTACGTCTACCAGTAATTCTTTGAGGTGAGAAAGCGCACATAAGTACACTAACTAATCACCACAAAAATACTCAACTATGGATCCGTTCCTGTCTCCATACGAGAAAGCCATCCATAGCATTCACAGTTATCTGGCGCATGCTAGAGTATCCATTTAAGTTGTCTATGAACAATGTAGCTTTCCAAGTAGTCCATATCCGAGGAGGCGGCTATTCGAATATATCATTAACCCTGCAGGGGTGCACCTCTTCACACACGCTCTCACCTACCACTATATACACGTCATGTATCTTGGCAACCTTCAAGTGGAGGCCTGGTGAGCGTGTCGGCCACAACCTGACTAACCACACAAGACTCTAGTCTAGGTTTATCGCCTATTTGATGTTGTATCCGCAAAGGAAGTCTGACCGAAGTTTCTATCACAGCCCCAAACGATGAGAGCAGGGTTCCCAAGAGCACCATTCGGGTGTCACCTGGCACACCGTGCCTCGTGCCTACTGCAACAAGCCCACCCCATCGGGCGACGCTACGCACAACCCCAACACATCCTACAAACACCAGAAACTAGTTGCAACTCCTGGACAGAGATCAAGGTGAGTAATAAGTCAAGAGGGTCAATTAAGTATCCCAACATGTGGTAGTAACTATTCTTGGATCACAAACACATAACTCATTTCTTAAGGATGAACTCAATGAGACAACCCACCATGTACTCCTACATGGCCTCTCATCGCTACCTTTACCAAATCGGGTTCACACACTTAACTCTCAACATCAGGACATAAGCATACCACTCCAATTCATCCCAGATGAATCATACATGACACAACTCTAAGCAATAGCAAGCATGGCATGGATGAAATCACAACATGGCTCAAGCAATCCTAATCATGCTAGGAGGTTTTAACTATTTATTGTACAATGACAGGTCATGCAGAGGAATGGGTTCAACTACCGCAACATAAAGTGACAGTTGAATCAGTGTTGTCCTTATGCAATAAAAGAGAGCAGGAGCAAGAGATTCGGGTTGTATCGGAATGATCAAGGGGGATTGCTTGCCCGGGGGATCGACAGGGTAGTACTGCTCCTCAGACAGGGGCTCGGTGCCACTCACAGGAGCAAGACCTATCGGGAAGAACAGTTCCGACAATCAATACACAATAAATGCGACAATATGATACATGCACATGACATGTCAATAATGCCATGGATTGTGCTAATGCAACTAGCAACACGTTCAATGAAGTCCATTTGATCCAAGGGTTCAAATGCAAACTCCAATTTAAGCATTTTAAATGCCATTTATATAATTTCACTTACACAGTATTTATAAGTCGGTTTTTCATGCATGAAAATGTTATATATGGATTCCTTGAATTTTTCTGATAATTTTTCATATATAGTTTATTTCATTCTGAGCTACGGTTAATTTTCTTTGAATTTTTGAAGTTTAAGTAATTTTCTGGATTTTATAAATCATTTCTGAAATATTAAATTGCCAGAAAATCATTATGACATCAGCATGATGTCAACCTTGAATAGGCAGATCAACTGGGTTGTTCCTGGTCAAATCTGACTAGTGGGGCCACTGGTGAGTGGCTCATACACTAACAGAGCTAATTAGTGTTAATTTTAATCCTAAACTAAAATTAGCCAGGGCCAGGGTCCACATGTCATGGGCATGGGGGAGGTCAAATCTTGTCAAACATGGCTAACCCACCCACGGTTCGAAGCCGGCGAGGTCAGACGCGGCAGAAGGGCACGGGTTTCGTGCTCCGACGACCAAACGGATGACGGAGACCACCTACGTGTAGCTGGTGAATGCATGCATCGAGTGGTGCGGTTAGTTTTGTCGAGGACAAACTAAATCAACAGCGGTGACCTCAAGTGTGGTGGCTGGAGTTCGGGACTCGACGGTTTTGGCGCTGCGGTGCACGGCAGGAGCAACAGGTGGGGGTTTTGGGCTCCTGGCATCACACTGAGCATGGTAGTGTGCTTGGCTGCGGGCCTAGGTGATCATGGCCACGGCGGTGGCATGGCCGGCGGAGCCAAGCTCTCGGGGCATCGGTGTTAGAGGAAGAAATCGAGTAGGGGGGAGAGGGAATCGACGCAGTATCTCACGGCGAACACGACGGGTAGGTCAGTGGGCTTGGGGAAGGGCTGGAGGCAGCGCGCGGTCACCGGCGATCTCGATGGACAAACGGAGAAGAAGACGATGAAGCCGGCGATGCATGGCGTCCGAGCTCACGGGGCTCGGGTGAGGCGATGTAGCGGTCATTGGCGAAGCTTGCAGACACGATGGGGAGGCGAGGAGGGCACGGGGGTTCATGGAGGCGGGTCCATGGCGGTCTCGGCCATGGTGGAGGAGAGCGACGGAGAGGGCGAGGGGGCGAATGGAGTGGTTGGCTCGATCCAGACGGAAGTGGGGAGGCTATCCGCGGCATCGCGCTGGCCAGGGACGCAGGCAGGCAGCCTGGTGGCGTGGCGCGCTGTGCGCGCTTGCGCGTCGGCCACGCGCTCGACCGACTGGCGCGAGGAGGACGACGACATTGGTGGGCTGGGCCACCAGCTGGGCCGCATGTGAGCGCCAGGTATTCTCTCTCTCTTTTTGTTTTCTATTTCCTTTTCTGTTTTCTATTTTTCTTTTCTGTTTTGTTTTAGTTTAGGCACTAAAACATTTTAGTAAAATTTGAAACTTTTTGTGGGCACACACTGAAATATTAGAGAGGCCCTCTCCAAGTTTCAAATTATTTGGAGCTTTTAAAATATATATAGCATTTAAATGGCTCCAATTCAAATATCATATGATTTTATTCAAAGCCCATTTGGTCCTGCAAAAATGTGCACCATTTATGGTTAGGGTTTTCACTCTTTTTTCCTTAAATCATGAACATTTTGAAGGGTATTTTGGGTTCACTAGAAAATATTTTAGTAGAACCTAGTTTGTTAATGTGGTGCTAGGGTCTATGCAATTCCCATTTCATATTTCATTCAAAATTAAACATGATGCACACATGAAGTCTTGCCTAGTGCATTACGAGAACTAGGGATGTGATAGCCTCGCCCCACCCCAAACCACGGAAGAGAAGGAGAGACCCCCGCCACCGCCATCTGCCCCAGGGCTTAGCCCGGTGGCGTCACACGGCGACAAGAGGAGAGGAGGGAATAGATCGGGGCTCGGCGGCGGCTAGGGTAGCGGCCCGCCCGAGTTGCCCAATGCGGGAGAGTACATCATATATGTGCACACACGCATTCTTTAATGATCACCGGAGTCGCAAAGTTTTAAGATTGACCAGGGTCACATGTGTCTTGCTATAATGAGAATATTATCTCCGCATTGATGAGTGGCACAAGTGTCAAATCTAGGGTTTTATTTTTGGTGTGCTAAGAGTACAATGATCCTTATTGCCTTACAACCACATATTATACTTTTTAGAAGTATCTTATTAGTGTTGGAGCTGAACAATGATTGCTGAGTAGAAAAAGATAAAACATGAATAAATTATTAATTTGAAAAAAAAATCATCCAAAAGATATCTTAGATCGGATTAATATTAAGGAAAACAAATAGCCAGTACAAAGGATAGACAAGTGGAGCAGAACAACCAGAAATACCAAAATTACATTGTAGCCTTCTTGTTCTTCCAATTGTATCTCACCCACGAGGGACTCAAAATTGCACTGAACCAAATAGTAAGGGAAAGTGACACTTGTAAATCTCCTCACCACTTTAGAATTTAAAGACCACAATAGCCACTCACCCTTGAGACGAGATTAGAGCATCATCTCATGCAATACAGGCTTGCACCCCATTGCCATGTGTTCAGAGGGTTGGAGAAATCGAACCATGCCACAGAACAACACAGAAAATGCCGAAGTCACCACACTAATATCCAGCCAATAGCTCCGCTTGAAAGACACATCGACTACAAAGGTCTGAAGGGAACCAGCAGATCTGAGGAATGATGATGGTTGAGATGGATAAAATTGTGTAAGGTAGTTTTTCTCAACTTTAGGAATAAAGCTATGTGTTGCTAAACTGGCCTAACATGTGCAACCACATTACCCTGGTATGGGACGGGGCTAAAGTCAGTAACTTGGATAACCTAGCTTGCACACTATAGTGACGAGGGATAATGTAACTTGTGTTGGGACGGGGCCAACTCCAAGAGAGTGGTCATAATGTCTCTAATTGTCGGGCACAATGCTGGTACCACCACAAGCTACAGGCAAAAGAATGTAATGATCTTGTTGGGAAACGTAGTATAGAACAAACAAAAAATGTCCTATGGACCAAACTCCGGAACACTATGAAGATGTCGATGGGATTAGATTGGATCTTTACCAACTAGAGTTGCAGTGGAAGAAAGAGTTGATGGAGATTGATGGTGCATATTCTCCCAACTATGATTTACAACCTCCCAACCGCGAGAATTTCTCCCTCGAACAAAGATCAAAATCACGATATCTCTGCCAGTATCCACGCGTACGTAGTCACCGATCTGACAACGCCTCTCCATCCAGAACTTAGCGGCGTCGGAGAACTAGAAGGGGTGGAGCGGCCTAATGACATACGGAACAATTTCCAGTGAGGATGAGAGAGTGAGAGAGGGGCAACCCTTGCGCCTAGAATTGTGTAATTGGGGGGGGGGGGGGGGTTGCCCCGTCCACTATATATAGGCGTAGGGAGAGGGGGAGACTTGGAGGAGGGCCCCACCCCAACTCTAGCCGCACAAGTAACTTGGGCTCCAAGGCAGGGGGCACCACCTAATGGGCCTCTAAGCTCCATGTAGCCGGCCCCGCACCCCCCCCCCCCCCTTCAGGCCTTCCCATAAGGCAAACCCATGGCACCCCTTAGCACTTCCGGGAGGTTCTGAAAATTTCGGAAGCTTCCTATGCCATTTGGTTCATTTAATCTCTTGAATTTTTTCAATCTCCCGGTTTTCTCTGAAGCACTTTTGGTTCCCTCTTTGAAATGCTTTTAACATCTCCGAAACTATTTCGGTGATTCTTCTCTCAAGCTCCTGACCCATCTAGTACTCAACACATCGATGACCCTTAAGCGTGTGAATGATGACCCACAAGTATAGGAGATTGCAACAGTCTTCGAGGGTAGTATTTCATCCAAATTTATTGATTCGACCAAAGGGGAGCCAAAGAATATTTATAAGCCTTAGCAGTTGGGTTGCTAATTCAACCACACCTGAGAATCACTTCCTTGCAGTATAATTTATTAGTAGCACAGTAATATGATAGCAGTGATAGCAATGGTAACGGTAACAATAGTAGTTTTGGTAGCAAACTGAGCAGCAGTAGTAACTTGAGCAAGGACAATAGTATTAAAGCGCGGGCATGGAGTAGCGATGTATATTTAGATGAGACTCAATACGTAACTGTTACAATCTAGAGCGACACATAATAGCTCTAATTCACCAATCATATGTAGGCATGTATTCCATATATAGTCATACGTGCTTGCGATAAGAACTTGCATGACATCTTTTGTTCTACCCTCCCATGGCAACGGAGTCCTAATGTAAACTAAGGGTAATTAAGAAGCTCAGAATTGGAACGAAGCATTAACACATAGTGAATACATGAACTTCTCAAATTAAAGTCATCCCGTTGATATCCCAATCATTGTCACCTTGGGGTCTAAGGTTCAGAACGATAACAAGTGCATACAACTTGTAGGTAAAATCAACATCTCAAATATATTCATGAAAGCATATATGTTCATATATGAAATCATGACACTCGGGCCCTAGTGACAAGCATTAAGTATAGCAAAGTCATAGCAATATCAATCTCAGAACACAGTGGATATTAGGGATCAAGCCCTAACAAATTGACACGATTACATAAGAAATCTCATCCATCTCCATCTACCTCCAGTATGCCTACTAAGGAATTGCTCACACATGGTTGTGAGCATTATGAAATTGTTAATGGAGAACGGTTGGTGATGACGACGGCGACGAATCCCTCTCTTCGGAGCCTCGAACAGACTCCAGATTAGGGCTCCTGATGAAGAACAGGAGGTGGCTCCATATCGTAAAACGCGACGAAACTTTCTCTCTGATTTTTTTCTTGAAAAGACAAAACTTATAGGCTTAGAATTAGGTCAACCGGAGGTCTATGGAGGCAACAACTCCAACAAGCCACCAAGGCACGCCCTGTGGCTTGTGGCCCATGGCCCCTCGTACTTCTTTGCTCAAGTAATTCTTATTATTCCATAAAAAATCTCTGTAAACTTTCGTCCAATTATGAGAAATTTTATTTATGCAAAAAAATAACACCAAAATAGTTCTACTGAAAACAACATTAGTCCGAGTTAGATTTGCATGTATAGATTAAACTTGCATTTGAAGGTAGCCACGTACTCCCTCCGTCCCAAAATACTTGTCGGAGAAATGAATAAAAATGGATGTATCTAAAACTAAGATATGTCTAGATACATTCATTCCTTCGACAGGTATTTCCGGACGGAGGGAGTATTAGATTGAGTTTTCAGTAAATGCTGCCAAATTTCTTGAGATTCTTCCCGTGAACACTCGTATCATGTTTTTAGGAGGAAGCACCAAATACATTTCACCCATGTGCCAGTCAGATTCCTACCCTAGTAGACCTTTGAAAAGGCAACAGAGATTTGTTCTTCATCTCAAATAACCTCCAGCAACTGTTTAGGCCATAAAAGAGGCACCCAATTTCAATGATTTCATGTTCAAAAGGCACAGCAGGATCAACAAAAACAGAGAAGGGCTACGTACAAGATTACGAAGACAACTGAGGTATATCACAACTTTACAAGTTTCTTTTTGTTCAACTATATACACGTAATGTTTCGTAAGAGGTATATGCTCCCCTACAGCAGCTAGCGCCCTCCATTCCACACAACTGGGGATGGTACACTGAAAATTTACACACTCATGTAGTCTGCTCAGACAATAAGACAGCAGCTCTGATGGGGGTGAACGCTCATGGGGAGCTCCTTTCCGGTCAAAAATATACAAGGAACCATGATTGTGCATCAGTTGGTTCACCGTAGTCAGGGCATTCTACACCTAATCGAAGCCATGAACACGTCTGAAGCACCCACAGATGATTCAAGGCTTTGTCGAGACCCTCACAGCATGCGCATCATCCACAGCTTGAATTTCCGTACATACAGATATAGGACGCACGGTGCGATCAGATCTGTCTCAGATAGGCGCTTGCAGAGTTTCATGTATGATTCTAGGTTGCCGGATTCCTGTATGTTTCTCTGCAGTGCAGTCAGTACAGCCGCTCTGTCCAGGTAATCAGGAGATAAGCCCATATCAAGCATCCGCAAAAGTGTTTCCGAGGCATCCAGATAGAAACCACCTTTAAGGTAGCCTCGCAGGAGCCATGACATAGACTTCTTCCTTCTTCCTGCACTGGTTGACTCGACTCCTGCAAGCAATCGTCTAACGGCAGCAGCTTCCCCTTGAGAAGCACAAATGGCCAAGACAACATCATAGAGCTGTGTATCAGGTTCCCTACCAACAAGCTTCAATTCCCAAAGTTGGCGCTCAGCTTCTAACCCACAACCAGCGCAAGTGTACAATGAAAGGAGCCTCTCGTGCACAAGTCCTAGAACCTCACTGCTGCCTTCCTGAACTGCCCAATTTGATAAAAGAACACCATCCCCTAATAATTTGGATTGATAGTTCTCGATGTTGCACATGCTCTCAGCATCCAGTTTGGCAATTGAGCCATCCTTCACTGACAGATTCAACTTACGCAATGCCTTTGAGAATTCCTTTTGCTCTTTAACCAAGGCAGTCAATCCAATAAGATAACTATATACTTCAGGTTTCAGTCCACTCTCTTTGAATTCAATGACCAATTTAACAGCATCTCTGTAGTCCCCGTCCATCTACCAAAACAAAAGTAACAAAGAACATTAAAAAACTGGAGCCAAGATATATCAGACAGAAAGATCATGGAATGGTGTTTATAAGCAGCTAGGATGTGTTGAGTGCTTAAAGTTATCACACAGTTTCTAGGCAAAAGAAACAGATGCGTGGTAAGTTGGTAAAAATGATCCTTAAAGACTTGTAGTAGAAATCAGTGCATCAATCCACTTTGATTTACACGCAGCAACACCATAGTTCAAAGCTATCCAAACTAAAATGTACTCGCTAGTTCTGAATACTAGAGACTCATCATACCGAGATAAAAGTCAAAACATAAGAAAATATGCTAACTGTGCACCACTCCAGTATCAAAATGTTTATGATAGTCTTTGGCTTGTACTGTAGTATGTTGCTAACAGAAGCACATAGGTTTAGGATAAGGACTGTAAAACAAAAATCAATTGGCAAGTACAGAACAAGTAAATGACATGACTATCCTTGGTCAATGTTTTGGAGCAACAAGCTGTGGTGCTTCTTCATAGGATAATAGCTGACCTCTTATAGATATGATGGTGATTTGCAACTGAAATTTTCAATGCTAACAATAATGATAATAAGTGTAATGATGGAGTATAAACCGGGAAACAGAATACAACTTTACGCAAACATGTGATCAGCATGGGAATCAGGCCTTAGTTTATTAACTGAACCATGTGCTTACAATGCAATAATCAAAGGCGTGTTATCTTAATATGATACAATAAGAACATGACACGAGATGAATAAATCTACAAGCAGAATCAATGTGATCATCTTAAAGTAATGTACATGCGTGTCATAACTAATGAAGACAAGACAGCTGTCATCCCAACAACCTATCCAACACGAAAGGTACCATCACACATAGAACAAGTGAAACTAGAAACATTAAAAAAAAAAGGTTCCAGATCATGTAAAAATCCAGAACTGAAGATTGGTTTTCAATAGGCAGTTCTGATAATATGAAATCACCATTTCCAACCGTAGGGTTTTCGATCCGGTTTCCCTTATAAACTGGATCAATTCTCATTTTTTAAATGAGGTGTTTAGGTGGGGAGCCTCTCCCCTCCGGTGCCAGTTAAAAAAAAATTCCAACCGTAGCCAGGATATGAAGATTTTTTTAGCATAGATATGAACAATTAAGAGGCCTCAACAATCAATTGTGTATAAACGATAGGTACAAGCAAGCACAGGACCTGACATGGGTAAAATTGCAGGGGAATGGATGAAGCCAATTACCATAATCTTCCAGGCGAGGTAACCGACGGGGCCACCACGCTCGCCGTCATACTCCCCTCCCGCGGCCACGCCCCCCCTCCTGAGCACGTCCCTGACGAACTCAACAGCGCGCGCCCTCTCGCTGCGGTCCCAGTAGAGCGCGACGGCCTTCTCGACGAGGCTAAACCCGGGGCGGAGGCCGACGCAGTCCATCTCCCCCAGGAGCGCGGAGACGTCGGAGACGTCACCCCCGGCCCCCACGAGGCGCTCGATCCAGCCGCAGGCGATGGCCGTCATGAGCTCCATGGTCTCGCCATCGACGCGGTCGGCGCGGCGCAGCCAGTCGAAGACCTCGAGCGCGCAGTAGGCATCGCGGCCCTCCTGCGCGAAGTAGACGAGCACGAGCTGGAGCTCCCTCGGGGAGAGGTCGGCGAGCGGGGCCTTGTCGTCGGCCGCGGCGGCGGGCTCCCGCTCGAGGTGCTCGATGGCGGCGGCCAGGAGCCCGCCGCCGGCGAGGCCGAGCTCGGCGGCGTCGGCGGGGATGACGTGGTCGAGCCGCACCGAGCGCGGGGGAGGCGGGGGCCGGAGCGAGACGGCAGCGGGGCGCGGGCGGGGGGAGGGGAGGGAGACGTGCGGGAAAGCGGCGGCGCGCGAGGAGAGGGCCATGGGTGGTTACGGGCGGGAGGGCATGGAGCGGGGGCTCGGGAGAGGGGGGAAGAGGAGAGGAGGAGAAGGGGAGACGTGGTTGAACCGAGAGAGGGGGGGAAGGAAACGGGATGGTGAGGGGGGAATGAATGAATGCGTGGGGCAGTCGATGGATGACCAGCGGCGTCGCGTGATGGAGACGGGGAGGCGGAAACGGCTGCCGGAATCACCACCACTGGTTTGAGTGATCTTTTCGTAGTGTTCTTTTCTTAACTTCGACTTTTTTCCTAGTGTTCATTTATCTCTTTCAGTCTTTCTTTTTCGAATACTTGAGAGCACAATTATTGTCTAGCCAACTTATGATCTTCTTTAGACCAAAATAAAGCATGCATATTTTTATTATCTTTTGTATCTTGCAAGCATTCATCGTGAAGAAGACGGAATTACTCATATGTTCGAAGGGTCTTCACGGTGTTGGATGGATTAGGGGGGCAATGTTTTTTTAGAACCAAGGCTCAAGTCAAGCCCGGCGTTGTTCCAGCCAGGATTAAATCATACTTACAAGAATGGAAAAGAAAACAGGTTAAAGATAGACATTGCTTTGCAAACGGATAGCAAGCTTCATACAACCTACAGGCAAAAATGGAGAGTCTAAGGCATGAAAACAGCTTGAAGCCAATGAAGCCCTCCACCGAGAGCAGGCCACAACACAAACACACCAGCAAGGCCTTGAGGAGACACAACTAGCAGGTGAGAGTAACACTTTGTCGGTTACATGGGCTCTGGCCTATTCGGTTACGACCTCCTCTCCGAAAGGGGCTCCCTGCCCCTTCTCCCTGTTAGAATAAATTCGAGGCCATCGTCGATCATCCAAGGACCAAGCAATCACACAAGGCACGGCACCGAGATTCGTTAACGAGGTTCACCGATATGGCTACATCCCCGGGGCCTGACTATGGCGCTCCTCCCCATGACACTGCTACAATACCGCACCCGGTCGCCCTGGACGCCAGCACATGCCGCCGGCTTCCCTTGCGTTCCTGTGCTATTATGTCGGCATGGGTTACAACGTGGGGTGCCTCCTCATATATATAAGAGGCCAAGGGTACAACGTGTCCAACTCCGACACTACACGTATCCTACCCACACTACAACACCAAGTCCAAACGTAACCCAACTCATACACAATATTCGACACAAACACAACAAACTCCACCTTGGCGAATATTCTCCACCACCTTGAATTTGTCCATGCGTCAAACTTCCATGTACTCCGGACTTGTATTGTCTTCTTCGTAGCTTACCGATAGCTACTCGACGAGTCTGCCCCAGACCTGCCGCCGCCATGGAACCCTGCTGCTACTCCCGCAACTCCAATCTCCGTGACTCCACCTGCAATAGTGCTCCCTTGCAACTTGTAAAGATGCGAAGCCGTCCTCTCTCCAATCATCATGGTCACCTCATCTTCCATGATTCTCATGGTCTTCCTATCCCGATCACAACGGAATACCATACCACCATCATGAAGAACACCAAGCAAAATTAGATTCCTCCTTAGCCCCGGCACATGCCTGACTCCCTGAAGCATCCGCTCAACTCCGTCAAACATCTTGATTTTGATGTCACCTACTCCAGCAACACGATAACCTGTGTCATCTCCTACATAGGCTAAACCAAACTCGCCAAACTTGTATGAAGAGAACCACTCCCTATTGGATGTCGCATGAAAAGAGCAAGTTGAATCCAACATCCACGCTTCACCTTTGGTTGACCGCCGGTCTGATACTATGAGGACATCACAACTGCCGTCTGAGTCATCACCATGAGTTGCCTTATTAGCACTTGCCCCACCATTGAGTTCTGGACAGTCATTTCTCATATGTCCCCACTGCTTACACTTGTGACACTGTATATTCTTTTTCTTTTTCTTGTTCTTGTTCTTCCCTGCCTCATATCCCTTCCACCACTACTCACCCTTGACTAGCAAACCTTCACCGTGACAGACTTCCACCGTGTTTTTCTTTCTCATATCATAAGATAGCAATGCCGCAGTAATATCCTCATTCTTGATGGTCTTCTTGCCGTGCGCCAAAGTAGTGATCAAATGGTCATAGGATGATGGCAATGAACAAAGAAGCAGAATTGCCCTATCCTTGTCGTCAACCCTCGCACCCAAGCGTGATAGGTCCGTCACGACTTGATTAAAGGCGTTCATATACTCCACAAGATCTGACCCCTCCTGCATTTTCATCCCATACAACTTTTGCTTCAGATACACCTTGGTCGTCGCAGTCTTGGACATAAACTGACTTTCCAGCTTCTCCCAGATCTTCTTCGATGAATTCTCGTCCATCACATGATAAATAACCTGGTCCGACAAACACAACCGTATAGTCCCGACTGCTTTCAACTGTAAATCCCCCCAGTCATCAGCCTCCATCTTAGCTGGCTCGGCTTCCTGCAACAATGCCTTCAAGCATCCTTGTTGTGCCAACAAAATCTTTCACCCTTGTCTGCCATAACCCAAAGCTTCCAGTTCCATTGAATTTCTCCACCTCAAACCTGGTACTCGATGATGCCATGGTTCTTTGTATGGCTGACCCTGCGAAAAATAACTAATCAGTCTTCCTGTGATCCCCAAGTACACAAACAGAACCTCCGCGTACTACTAGCGATTCAACTAGCCGGTCTTCACCTGATGTAGCTCCTATCCTGGCTCAACTCCTGATGCCAAGATAATTTGCTTTGCCTTGCCCTTGCTAATTTTGATAGATGGCACAACCAGCGATGGCCTTTTTCTTCTGCCGATTGGATCTACCTCTGTCTTTGTCTCGTCGTCCCTGCAGCTGCCTTTTAATATGCGTTTTGCACGGCCAGCAGTCTGGCCCGGACACGAGCTCTCCTGGGATTCGGTCCCTTCTGTTTCCAAAACAAATCTTGTACTGCTGCATACAATTGCACCGAGGTAACTGTTGAATCTACACAAGCCGTCCAATCATGTACGACGCTACTGGTTCTTCCAGCCACACGCCTGCTCAGGCCACCTGACCGTGTCCCCTCGCTAGACCGCACCTTGGCCCAGCTGCCAGTTGCATTGCTGCAAGCTACATCCCGACCTTGCCGAATCTGACTTTGTTTCAGCTCGGCGTTTGATACGTCTCCAACGTATCTATAATTTTTTATTGTTCCATGCTATTATATTATCTGTTTTGGATGTTTAATAGGCATTTATATGCTATTTTATATTATTTTTGGGACTAACCTATCAACCGAGGGCCCAGTGCCAGTTTCTGTTTTTTTGCCTATTTTAGAGTTTCGCAGAAAAGGAATACCAAACAGAGTCCAAACAGAATGAAACCTTCGCGATGATCTTTCTTGGACCGAAAGCAAACCAGAAGACTTGGAGATGAAGTCGGAGAGGCAACGAGGCGGCCACAAGGCAGGAGGGCGCGCCCAGGGGGTAGGGCGCACCCCCCCCCACCCTCATGGGCCCCTCGTAGCTCCCGTGACCTAGTTCCTTCGTCTATATATACTCTTATACCCTGAAAACAACCAGGAGAGCCACAAAACCACTTTTCCACCACCGCAACCTTCTGTACCCTTGAGATCCCATCTAGGGACCTTTTTGGCGTCCTGTCGGAGGGGATTTGATCATGGAGGGCTTCTACATCAACACCATTACCTCTCCATGAAGCGTGAGTAGTTTACCACAGACCATCGGGTCCATAGTTATTAGATAGATGGCTTCTTCTCTCTCTTTGGTTCTCAATACCATGTTCTCCTCGATGTTCTTGGAGATCTATTCGATGTAATATTCTTTTATGGTGTGTTTGCCGAGATCCGATGAATTGTGGATTTATGATCAAGATTATCTATGAATATTATTTGGTTCTTCTCTGAATTCTTACATGCATGATTTGATATCCTTGCAAGTCTCTTCGAATTATTGGTTTAGTTTGGCCTACTAGATTGATATTTCTTGCAATGGGAGAAGTGCTTAGCTTTGGGTGCAATCTTGCGATGTCCTTTCCCAGTGACAGTAGGGGCAGCAAGGCACGTATTGTATTGTTGCCATCGAGGATAAAAAGATGGGGTTTTCATCATATTGCTTGAGTTAATTCCTCTACATCATGTCATATTACTTAATGCATTACTCCGTTCTTTATGAACTTAGTACTCTAGATGCATGCTGGATAGCGGTCGATGTGTGGAGTAATAGTACTAGATGCAGGCAGGAGTTGGTCTACTTGACACGGACGTGATGCCTATGTTCATGATCATTGCCTTAGATATCATCATAACTATGCACTTTTCTATCAATTGCTTGACAGTAATTTGTTCACCCACCGTAATATTTGCTATCTTGAGAGAAGCCACTAGTGAAACCTATGGCCCCCGGGTCTCTTTTCCATTATATTGAATCTTTTTTCCATATTATTTAATCTCGTTTACATCTTACTAGTTTCTGATCTATAAACCAAAAATACCAAAAATATTTACTTTGCCGTTTATCTATCTCTATCAGATCTAACTTTTGCAAGTGACCATGAAGGGATTGACAACCCCTTTATCGCATTGGGTGCAAGTTGTTGATTATTTGTGCAGGTATTCGGTGACTTGTGTGTTGTCTCCTACTGGATTGATACCTTGGTTCTCAAAACTGAGGGAAATACTTACGCTACTTTGCCGCATCACCCTTTCCTCTTCAAGGGAAAACCAATGCAAGCTCAAGAGGTAGCAAGAAGGATTTCTGGCGCCGTTGCCGAGGAGATCTACGTCAAGTCAAGCAATACCAAGTACCCATCATAAACTCTTCTCCCTTGCATTACATTATTCGCCATTCGCCTCTCATTTTCCTCTCCCCCACTTCTAAAATGATTTTTGAAAGCATTTGCCTTTTCTTCGCCCCTCTTCTGTTCATCTCTTTTCGTTTGCTTCTTGGGTGCTTGTGTTTTGGTGTGCCTGTTTACTTTGATGGCGTAGCCAAAGGGTGTTGATCCTCACCTTAGGAGGTTGGAAGAAATTGAAAATAATCTTAGAAGCTTTATGCCTTTGCAATTTGAGCATAATAATTTCTTTAGAAACAAGCTTAAAGAACAAAAAAGGATAATGGAGTACATGAATAAAGAGCTCGATGATATGTCTAAGGAATTTTATGGTTTAAAATCTCAGTTTGCTCATCTTGAAAATTTAGTAGGCCAAATTTCTGATAAACAAGCCACCTTAGTTAATAAGATGGCTGCTAAACCTGAGGCTCTAAATAATAATGATAAAGATCTAAAAGTGATTGATGTGACTCCTATTAAATCTTTGTTTTCCAATATGAATCTTGATAAAGATGGGACTGGAGATGAGTCAACTTTAGTTAAAAAGGCGTGTCCCAATGATTCGGAGTATTTAGATCTAGATGCAAAAATTGATAAAAGTGGGATTGGAGAGGTCAAGACTTTAAGTAGCAATGAACCCACTGAAAGAACATGTGGTGCCCCCGTGTTTGGTTTTGGTAATTGATGACAATCTCTATGGACTAATGGTTGCCTTGAGTTATATTTGAAGGGTTTTTCCATAGGCTTTTCTTGGAGTCCATTTGTTGGTTTGAAGGAGAGTTTGTGATGACCAAGGTGCTATTAAGGAATTATCCAAAGATTGGTCATATGAGTGTTGTGCTTATAGCAAGCATGTCTTGAAGAAGAAGAGTGTGTGATCATTGATGTTTACCTTCAAGACATCATCCAAATGAAGAGGGTTGGAAAGATTCAAGGTTGATCAAGACTAAGTCAAAGAGTGAATCAAGTTGATCAACACACAAAGCATAGAAGATGTACCGAGAGGGATCAAGCGATCCCATGGTATGGTATGCAAGCATGTCTTGAAGAAGAAGAGTGTGTGATCATTCATGTTTACCTTCAAGACATCATCCAAATGAAGAGAGTTGGAAAGATTCAAGGTTGATCAAGACTAAGTCAAAGAGTGAACCAAGTTGATCAACACACAAAGCATAGAAGATGTACCGAGAGGGATCAAGCGATCCCATGGTATGGTAAGCATTGTCAATTACGCTTTGTGTACTAACCCATGATCTTCGTGAGAGTTCTTTGTGGGGTTAGGTTGTGGTGTGCAAGTTCAAGTGAAGCATCACGAAGAGATCAAATGCTTGAAGCTTGCCGTCCATTGTGGTGACAATGGACTTGTGAAGATGTGCGGAAGAGTGGCTCACCCATAGTGGAGTATGGGGGAGCAATCAACTAGTCTTCATCGAGCCAACGCAATCAAGAAAGGAGGTCCAACTTGAGGGAGTCAAGATCGTCATCATCTAGCTCAAGTGGACCATGTGCAAGGCAAAGGTTTGCCCTTGATAGTTTTTCTATTTTACTGGTCTCATGATGGTAGTTGGGAGACCGGGTTTTAGGATCGATTGCCGTACTATCAAGGGGGGCTCTCGATGAGTAACTTGATCGTATCGTTCGTAGAGAGCTCAAAACATTGCATCCTTGCATCATCTTTATTGGTTCTTGTTTGGTTCTCCTTGTGAGTTTTGGAGCTTATGGTCATCTTGATGGCAAGCTCGAGTTCATCGAAAACGGAGTTCTCATGCATCTTCTATGATGTTTTTGATGCTGGAGGTTATGTCGGTTCTTCTCTGATGGAGTGTTCACTCCTCTATATCTTAGGCATACCTCCCTGCCTCTTCTTCACTGTTTTGATGCTACTCATTGTCTTGTATCCAACAAGCTTGAGTTTTCTCAATTCTGAGCTCATTTGCAGAAGTTATGGCAGTTCTGGTTTTCCTTGGAGTGTACTTGTTTTCGTGGCTTTGGCATAAGGTTGGCGCCAGCGGTAGTACCACTGGACCGGAGCGGCAGTACCGCGTATCGCCACAAGCGGTAGTACCGCTGTCCCACAGCGGTAGTACCGCCCATGGCCATAAGCGGTAGTACGGCTCCGTTTCCGCGCTGGTACCGCCTCGACTCGAGTCATGGTTTTCTCGTGTCGGGTTCAGCGGCAGTAGTTGCAGAAGTAGGAGCGGTAGTACCGCTTGTGTGCGGTAGTACCGCGGCTACTACCGCCCCTAGTACCGTTGGGCCAAGCGGCAGTACCGTTGTGGCCAACGGTAGTACCGCTGGCTCTAGCGATAGTGCCGCTCTTTCGGCTCTGCCTCGCCCTCTGTTTTGCTCCGGTCTCTCTGTTCTACCGCCCAGGCGGTAGTACCGCTCCCCTGAGCGGTAGTACCGCTCGTGCGCGGTCTGAGCACATAACGGTTGGATTCGGGAGCTCCTATAAAAGGGGGTCTTCTTCCCCATCCAACCTTATCCTTCGAGCTCGTGTTCTTCCCCCATTGCTGACCTTCTTTGAGCTTGCTAACTCTCAATCCCTCCATGGATTCTTGCTAGTTCTTGAGGGAAAAGAGAGAGGAGATCTAGATCCATGTTTCCACCAATCACTTTCTCCTCTAAGTGAGGGGAACCCCTTGGATCTAGATCTTGGAGTTCTTCGCGTTCTTCTTTCGTTCTTCCTCTCATTTTCCTCCCTAGCATTAGTTGCTTTGGTGGGATTTGGGAGAGAAGGACTTGGGCACTCCGTGTGCCCTTGCCATTGCATTTGGTGCATCATTTTGAGTTCTCCATGTGATACGTGGAAGTTACAAGTTGAGAAGCTTATTACTCTTGGGTGCTTGGTGCCCTTGAGCTTGTTCCTCTTGGGTGCTTGGGCGCCCTAGACGGTTGGTGGTGTTCGGAGCTCAATCATTGTGGTGTAAAGCTCTGGGCAAGCGTCGGGGTCTCCAATTAGGTTGTGGAGATTGCCCCGAGCAATTTGACGGGTTCCGGTGACCGCCCCCAAGGGTTGCCAAAGTGTACGGGTTCGGTGACCGCCCCCAAGGGTCGCCATTTGTACGGGTTCGGTGACCGCCCTCAAGGGTCCCTTAGTGGAATCACGACATCTTGCATTGTGCGAGGGCGTGAGGAGATTACGGTGGCCCTAGTGGCTTCTTGGGGAGCATTGTGCCTCCACACCGCTCCAAACGGAGATTAGCATCCGCAAGGGTGTGAACTTCGGGATACATCATCGTCTCCGCGTGCCTCGGTTATCTCTTACTCGAGCCCTTTACTTATGTACTTTACTTTGTGATAGCCATATTGTTCTTTGTCATGTATCTTGCTATCACATAGTTGCTTATCTTGCTTAGCATAAGTTGTTGGTGCACATAGGTGAGCCTAGTTGTCGTAGGTCTTGTGCTTGACAAATTAACCGTTAGGTTTATTCCGCATTTGTTCAAGCCTAAACCGTAATTATTTTAAAGCGCCTATTCACCCCCCCCCCTCTAGGCGACATCCACGATCTTTCACCCACTCTTTTGGATTTCAAGGAATTTAATTATGATAATTGTTCTTTAATAGATTGTATTTATCATGTTGCAATCTGTGTTAAATTCTCCTCATGCTTATAATCAAAACAAAGCTTTTACTAAACATATCGTTGATGCTATGATGCAATCTTTTGAAGAAAAGCTTGAACTAGAAGTTTCTATCCCTAGAAAACTTTATGATGAGTGGAAACCTACTATTAAGATTAAGATTAAAGATTACGGATGCTATGCTTTGTGTGATTTGGGTCCTAGAGTTTCCACGATTCCAAAAACTTTGTGTGATGTGTTAGGTTTCCGTGAATTTGATGATTGTTTTTTAAATTTTCATCTTGCGGATTCCACTATTAATAAACCTATGGGAAGGATTAATGATGTTCTTGTTGTTGCAAATAGGAGTGCCCGTAGATTTCATTGTTCTTGATATAGATTGCAATCCTACATGTCCTATTATTCTTGGTAGACCTTTCCTTAGAACAATTGGTGCAATTACTGATATGAAAGAATGAAACATTAGATTCCAATTTCCGTTAAGGCATGGAACACTTTCATAGGAAGAAAATTAAATTTCCTTATGAATCTATTATGAGAGCCACTTATGGATTGCATACCAAAGATGGCAATACCTAGATCTATTCGCGTTTTTATGCCTAGCTAGGAGCGTTAAACGATAGCGCTTGTTGGGAGGCAACCCAATTTTATTTTCGTTCTTTGCTTTTTGCTCCTGTTTATTAATAAATAATTCATCTAGCTTCTGGTTAGATGTGTTTTTATGGTTTAATTAGTGTTTGTGCCAAGTAGAACCTTTGGGAACACTTGGGTGAAAGTTGATTTGATCTTGCTGAAAAACACAAACTTTTGTGCTCACGAGATTATTTCTCATTTTTAACAGAAGAGTGCTTTTGAGTTGATTCTTTTTGCAGAATATTAATAGACAAATTCCTCACGTCCAAAAGTTTATTTCAGAATTTTTGAAGTTACATAAGTATTCAAGAGTTACAGATTACTACAGACTGTTCTGTTTTTGACAGATTTTGTTTTTCGTGTGTTGTTTGCTTATTTTGATGAATCTATGGGTAGTATCGCGGGGGGGGGGTATGAACCATGAAGAAGTTGGAATACAGTAGATATTACACAAATATAAATAAATAATGAGTTTGCAACAGTACCTTAAAGTGGTGATTTATTTTCTTATACTAACGGAGCTCATGAGATTTTCTGTCGAGTTTTGTGTTGTGAAGTTTTCAAGTTTTGGGTAAGAATTTGATGGACTATGGAATAAGGAGTGGCAAGAGCCTAATATTGGGTATGACCAAGGCACCTCAAGGTAATATTCAAGGACAACCAAAAGCCTAAACTTGGGGATGCCCCGGAAGGCATCCCCTCTTTCGTCTTTGTCTATCGGTAACTCTACTTGAGGCTATATTTTTATTCACCACATGATATGTGTTTTGCTTGGAGCGTATTGTATGATTTGAGTCTTTGCTTTTTAGTTTACCACAATCATCCTTGCTGTACACACCTTTTGGGAGAGACACGCATGAATCATGATTTATTAGAATACTCTATGTGCTTCACTTATATCTTTTGAGCTAGGCAATATTGCTCTAGTGCTTCACTTATATCTTGACGGTGGCTTTATTTGATAGAAATTGTTGAACTCTCATGCTTCACTTATCTAATTTTGAGAGTATTTTAGAACGGCATGGTAATTTGCTTGGGTTATAAAACTATTCCTAATATGTGATACGTCTCCAACGTATCTATAATTTATGAAGCATTCATGCTATTTTATTATCTGTTTTGAATGTTTATGGGCTTTATTATACACTTTTATATTATTTTTGGGACTAATTTATTAACCGGAGGCCCAACCCATATTGCTGTTTTCTTGCCTATTTCAGTGTTTCGAAGAAAAGGAATATCAAACGGAGTCCAAACGGAATGAAACCTTCGGGAGCGTTATTTTTGGAACGGAAGCGCTCCATGAGACTTGGAGTGCAAGTCAGGGAAGCTTCGAGGAGGCCACGAGACAAGGGGCGCGCCCACCCCCTTGGGCGCGCCCTCCACCCTCGTGGGCCCCTCGTGGCTCCCCTGACCGACTTCTTTCGCCTATATATTCCTATATACCCTAAAAACATCGAAGACAACAATAGATCGGGAGTTCCGCCGCCGCAAGCCTCTATAGCCACCAAAAACCAATCGGGACCCTGTTCCGGCACCCTGCCGGAGGGGGATCCCTCACTGGTGGCCATCTTCATCATCCCGGCGCTCTTCATGATGAGGAGGGAGTAGTTCACCCTCGGGGCTGAGGGTATGTACCAGTAGCTATGTGTTTGATCTCTCTCTCTCTCTCTCGTGTTTTTGAGGTGATACGATCTTGATGTATCGCGAGCTTTGCTATTATAGTTGGATCTTATGATGTTTCTCCCCTCTACTCTCTTGTAATGGATTGGGTTTTCCCTTTGAAGTTATCTTATCGGATTGAGTCTTTAAGGATTTGAGAACACTTGATGTATGTCTTGCATGTGCTTATCTGTGGTGACAATGGGATATTCACGTGATCTACTTGATGTATGTTTTGGTGATCAACTTGCGGGTTCAGTGACCTTGTGAACTTATGCATAGGGGTTGGCACACGTTTTCGTCTTGACTCTTCGGTAGAAACTTTGGGGCACTCTTTGAAGTACTTTGTGTTGGTTGAATAGATGAATCTGAGATTGTGTGATGCATATCGTATAATCATGCCCACGGATACTTGAGGTGACATTGGAGTATCTAGGTGACATTAGGGTTTTGGTTGATTTGTGTCTTAAGGTGTTATTCTAGTACGAACTCTATGATGGATCGAATGGAAAGAATAGCTTTGTGTTATTTTACTACGGACTCTTGAATAGATTGATCAGAAAGGATAACTTTGAGGTGGTTTCGTACCCTACCATAATCTCTTCGTTTGTTCTCCGCTATTAGTGACTTTGGAGTGACTCTTTGTTGCATGTTGAGGGATAGTTATATGATCCAGTTATGGTATTATTGTTGAGAGAACTTGCACTAGTGAAAGTATAAACCCTAGGCCTTGTTTCCTACCATTGCAATACCGTTTGTGCTCACTTTTATCATTAGTTACCTTGCTGTTTTTATAATTTCAGATTACAAAAACCTATATCTACTATCCATATTGCACTTGTATCACCATCTCTTTGCCTAACTAGTGCACCTATACAATTTACCATTGTATTGGGTGTGTTGGGGACACAAGAGACTCTTTGTTATTTGGTTGCAGGGTTGTTTCAGAGAGACCATCTTCATCCTACGCCTCCCACAGATTGATAAACCTTAGGTCATCCATGAGGGAGTCCTGGATTAGGGGGTGTCCGGATGGCCGGACTATAGCCTTTGGCCGGACTCCTGGACTATGAAGATACAAGATTGAAGACTTCGTCCCATGTCCGGATGGGACTTTCCTTGCCGTGGAGGGCAAGCTTGGTGATACGGATATGTAGATCTCCTACCATTGTAACCGACTCTGTGTAACCCTAACCCTCTTCGGTGCTTATATAAACCGGAGGGTTTTAGTCCGTAGGACGAACAACAATCATACCATAGGCTAGCTTCTAGGGTTTAGCCTCTCTGATCTCGTGGTAGATCTACTCTTGTACTACCCATATCATCAATATCAATCAAGCAGGAGTAGGGTTTTACCTCCATCGAGAGGGCCCGAACCTGGATAAAAACATCGTGTCCCTTGTCTCCTGTTACCATCCGCCTAGACGCATAGTTCGGGACCCCCTACCCGAGATCCGCCGGTTTTGACACCGACATTGGTGCTTTCATTGAGAGTTCCTCTCTGTCATCATCTTTAGGCCCGATGGCTCCTCCGATCATCAACAATGACGCGGTCCAGGGTGAGACTTTTCTCCCCAGACAGATCTTCGTATTCGGCGGCTTTGCACTGCGGGGCGATTCGCTTGGCCATCTGGAGCAGATTGAAAGCTACGCCCCTGGCCATCAGGTCAGATTTGGAAGTTTGAACTACACGGCTGACGCCCGTGGAGACTTGATCTTCGACGGGTTCGAGCCACAGCCAAGCGCGTCGCACTGTCACGATGGGCACGATCTAGCTCTGTTACCGGACAGTGCCCTGGAGGCCGCACAAGTGTCCGCTCCGACCCTTAGCTCAGAGCCGACTGCGCCGATCGAGGAGGGGTGGCTGGACACCGCCTCGAGGGCTGCTATCTCTACGGTGATTGAGCCGAACACCGATCCTGTCCTTTGCAAAGCTCGTGACTCCAAGGTGCCGGACTCCTCCCCGGACTCTGAACCTTCCGCGCCGCTGCCAATCGAATCCGATTGGGCGCCGATCATGGAGTTCACTGCCGCGGACATCTTTCAGCACTCGCCCTTTGGCAACATCCTGAATTCACTAAAGTCTTTCTCTTTATCAGGAGAGCCCTGGCCGGATTATGGTCAGGAAGGTTGGGATGCGGACGACGAAGAAATTCAAAACCCACCCACCACCCACTTAGTAGCCACTATCGATGATTTAACCGACATGCTCGACTTCGACTCCGAAGACATCGACGGTATGGACGACGATGCAGGAGACGACCAAGAACAAGCGCCTACAGGGCACTGGAAGGCCACCTCGTCATACGACATTTACATGGTGGACACCCCAAAAGATGGGAATGGCGATGAAACAACGGAGGATGACCCCTCCAAGAAACAGCCTAAGCGCCGGCGTCAGCGGCGCCGCTCTAAACCCCGCCACAGCAAAAATGGTGATTCCGGCACGGGAGATAATAACACCCCGGACAGTGCCGAAGACAACCCCCTCCAGCAGGATTCAGCGCAGGAAGATGGAGAAGCCATCCCTCATGAGAGAGCGGCAGACAGAGAGGAAGAGGACGATAATTACATGCCTCCCTCTGAAGACGAGGCAAGCCTCGACGACGACGAATTTGTCGTGCCTGAGGATCCTGTCGAACAAGAGCGTTTCAAACGCAGGCTTATGGCCACGGCAAGCAGCCTCCAGAAAAAGCAGCAGCAACTTAGAGCTGACCAAGACTTGCTAGCCGACAGATGGACTGAAGTCCTCCCGGCCGAAGAGTATGAACTCGAACGCCCCTCCAAGAGCTACCCAAAACGCAGGCTGCTACCCTGATTAGAGGAGGAAGCACCTAAACCTACATCACCAGCGCATGATATGGTCGACCGGCCACCTCGTGGCCGCGATAGAGAGGCCTCTCGGCCCCCCACTCAAGCCGCACCCCGGCGCCGCTCAAAAAATACCAAGGCGCGGGGAAATGCGCCAGACCTGCGGGATATATTGGAGGACAAGGCAAGACAAACAAGATCGATCTACGGATCGCGTGGGCGCCCCATGATGCGTGATGACAACCGTCACGCCGGACATGGCAATTTCGGCCGGGCCAAACACAATAGACAAAGCTCATTTGAGCTGCGTCGTGATATAGCCCAATACAGAGGTGCCACACACCCACTATGCTTCACAGACGAAGTGATGGATCGTCAAATCCCTGAGGGTTTCAAACCCGTAAACATTGAATCATACGATGGCACAACAGATCATGCGGTCTGGATCGAGGACTATCTCCTTCATATCCACATGGCCCGCGGTGACGATCTACACGCCATCAAATACCTCCCACTCAAGCTTAAAGGACCAGCTCGGCATTGGCTTAATAGCTTGCCAGCAGAGTCAATTGGTTTTTGGGAAGACCTGGAAGCCGCATTCCTCGACAACTTCCAGGGCACCTATGTGCGACCACCAGACGCCGATGACCTAAGCCACATAATTCAGCAGCCAGAAGAATCGGCCAGACAATTCTGGACACGGTTCCTAACCAAGAAAAATCAAATCGTCGACTGTCCGGATGCAGAGGCCCTTGCAGCCTTCAAACATAACATCCGCGACGAGTGGCTTGCCCGGCACCTAGGACAGGAAAAGCCGAAATCAATGGCAGCCCTCACAACACTCATGACCCGCTTTTGCGCGGGAGAGGACAGCTGGCTAGCTCGTAGTAACAACATGACCAAGAGCCCTGCTAGTTCAGATACCAAGGACAGCAACGGCAGGTCGCGTCGCAACAAACACAAGCGCCGCATTAATGGCGATAATGCTGAAGATACGGCAGTCAATGCCGGATTCAGAGGCTCTAAACCCGGTCAGCGGAAAAAGCCATTCAAAAGAAACACTCCGGGCCCGTCCAATTTGGATCGAATACTCGACCGCTCCTGCCAGATACACGGCACCCCCGAAAAGCCAGCCAATCACACCAACAGGGATTGTTGGGTGTTCAAGCAGGCAGGCAAGTTAAATGCCGAAAACAATGACAAGGGGCTGCATAGCGACGACGAGGAGGAGCCCTGGCCGCCGAACAATAGAGGACAAAAGGGCTTCCCCCCACAAGTGCGGACAGTGAACATGATGTACGCAACCCAGATACCCAAAAGGGAGCGGAAGCATGCACTAAGGGACGTATATGCGATGGAGCCAGTCGCCCCAAAGTTCAATCCGTGGTCCTCCTGCCCGATCACTTTTGATCGAAGGGACCACCCCACTAGCATCCGCCATGGCGGATTCGCCGCATTGGTTCTAGACCCAATCATTGACGGATTTCACCTCACTAGAGTAGTAATGGACGGCGGCAGCAGACTGAACCTGCTTTATCAGGATACAGTGCGCAAGATGGGCATAGACCCCTCAAGGATTAAACCCACAAATACGACCTTCAAAGGTGTCATACCAGGTGTAGAGGCCAACTGTACAGGCTCAGTTACACTTGAAGTGGTCTTCAGATCACCGGATAACTTCGGAAGCAAGGAGTTAATCTTCGACATAGTCCCATTCCACAGCGGCTATCACGCACTGCTCGGACGAACCGCATTTGCAAAGTTCAATGCGGTGCCGCACTATGCATACTTCAGGCTCAAGATGCCAGGCCCTCGAGGAGTCATTACGGTCAACGGAAACACCGAACGCTCCCTCCGAACGGAGGAGCATACGGCGGCCCTCGCGGCAGAAGTACAAAGCAGCCTCTTAAGGCAGTTCTCGAGTCCGGCTATTAAACGCCCGGACACTGTCAAGCGCGCCCGGAATAACCTACAACAAGACCGCCTGGCACGTTCCGAGCACGCGTAGCAATGTGGCCCCAACCCCAGCCCTTGCGAAATTGCGAAACCAGTACTACGCGTACATAATTATGCTTTGGAAATACCATGGGCATAGGGGGAGGGGTACGACCACAGTAGGCCCAGAATGCGGCTCAACCGCACCAGGGGCTCCCAATTGTGTCATTCTTATTTTTTCTCTTACTTTCAGGACTCCTTTCTCAAGAAGCCCTATCCGGTAGTAGAATCACTGAACACACGATGCAACAGCCAGGGAAGCAGAAAGCTACGTCGAGTGTCCAGGTGGTCTCTATAACAAGCAGTATACTTGTTTTACATATCATTCCGCAGCTCGCTCCTGGAGGGAGACATGTTAAATAGTCCCGTCCCTTGCTTATCGCACTATTTGTATCGTTCTGCTTTTACTGCAGCCTTTTTGAATAAACAATGCATAGCTTTTGCCTACTATTGCATTCCTTTTTTTATCTATAGAGGTTCACTTATGACATGTTGCATCCGTACGCTTTGGTATGGCCAAATACACCAGGGGCTTAAGTACCCCAAAATATGGTGCGATAAGTCCGAACACTTTCACAAGTGCGGCACCCCGAACTTATAGCATTATATGCATCGGCTCCGAATCATGTCTTGGGTCAATAGTTAGGTTTGCCCGGCTCCCATGTTTTGGTACCTTACGTTCCATTTATATCGGCTAAGGTAGCGCTGGGAGAACCACTGCGATTGTGCCCCGGTTGAGCTGGGTTGAGCACCTCCGTGGAGAAAGCTAAAACTGACCGTCATGATAGGGCGAGAGCCGGTCGCTGTTCGAGATGTTTTTCGAGTCCCTAAAGACTTATGCCGCTTAGAGCGAGGAGTCGACTTTGTCCGGCCCAGGCGTGGATAGTGCCCCAAATCCGGTCTTCCGAATACTAGGGGCTTCGCTGAAATTTAAAATTATAGAATTCTATGGCTAAGTGGGAGTGTTCAAGCATTATAGTCCGGTTGCCTTGTTCGTTGTGTTGAGCGCCTCCCTCGAAGGACACAAGAATGGGAAAAAGAGCGCTCAAGTTTATCCCGAACACCCCAGCACTCGTGGCATGGGGGCAGAAGCCGACGACTCGCCATCTCTCAAATTTAATAAACGGCCGCACAGAAGGTAATATTTTAAATTCACAAGTGTTGCTTAGCGCACATGAACAATTTTTCAGCGTACATGATAACAAATGCGAGTTTACTCAAAAATTACATCTTTGGAGCACTCACCCGCTATAAGGCGGGCACCCTTCAGGACGTTCTCATAATACATCTCGGGCTTGCGATACTCCCTGCCCGGCGGTGGAGCGTCCGTCACAAGCTTCTCAGCGTCCATCTTACCCCAGAGCACTTTCGCACGGGCGAGGGCCCTACGGGCACCTTCGATGCAGATGGAGCGCTTGACGACTTCAATCCATGGACAGGCATCCACCAGCCGCCTCACTAGCCCGAAGTAGCTCCCAGGGATGGCTTCCTCGGGCCACAGCCGAACTATGAAGCCCTTCATGGCCCATTCGGCCACCTTATGGAGCTCGACCAGCTGCTTCAGCTGGTCGCTCAAGGGCACCGGGTGTCCGGCCTCAGCATACTGAGACCAGAACACCTTCTCCGTCGAGCTCCCCTCCTCGGCCCGGTAGAATGTGGCAGTGTCGGACACACTGCGGGGCAGATCTGCGAATGCTCCTGGAGAGCTCCGGATTCGGATAAGTAACAAGTAATTCACTTTCACGTGCTTGCTTTGCATGAAGAATGCCTTACCCGCCGCTATCTTCTTTAACGCCTCAATTTCCTGGAGGGCTTTTTGGGCTTCGGCCTTAGCGGCTTTGGCACTCTCAAGAGTCGAGGCGAGCTCGGACTCTCGAGTCTTTGAGTCACGCTCCAAACTCTCGTGTTTTTCCACGAGAGCCTGGAGCTCTTGCCGCACCTCCGCCACCCACGCCTCCTGCTTCTCTCGCTTGGTGCGCTCCGCGGCCGCATTGCTTTCGGCCTTGGACTCCGCTTCCTTCAGGGTCGCCACCTCGTTTGTGGCCCCTGCAATTCTCATGTTATTCCTGTCATTTTTTGCAACCACATCTTTTATATACTTTCATAAGGTATTACTTACCTTCCCTGTCCTCGAGCTGCTTCTTGGCAAGGCCGAGCTCATTCTCGGACCGCTCGAGGCTCTGCTTCAATGCATTGACCTCCGCAGTCAGTGCGGCAGAGGTCAGCAGCGCAGCCTGCATTCCCATATTGACATGCTTATGTTAGACTCCTGCGTATATCTTTTCAGATCCTCAGTTTGGCTTTTCTTTCCGAACACCAAACTGAGCATCAGGGGCTACTGTGTATGCAGTAATATTTTTACATATCTTAACTACATACCTCAAAGCCTATTAGAAGGCTCGCATAGGCTTCAGTCAGCCCGCTCTTGGCAGACTGAACTTTCTGGATCACCGCACTCATAACAGTGCGGTGCTCCTCGTCGATGGAGGCGCCGTTAAGCGCCTCCAGCAAATTGTCCGGCGCCTCCGGTGGACGAAGGTCACCGGTGTCACTGTCTCGCCCTTCTTACGAAGAGGCCACCCGCCGAACTCCGGAACCACTGAAGGTTCCGGTGTGGAGTACGGCCCAGGGCCGGACTCAGAACCCTTCGGGGTTTGATCCCCCTTGTGCCCGAAATCCGGAAGGTTGCCTTGCGGCACCTCCGGGGCCTCCTTCTCCTGGCTGGGCCCCTTTTGGGACCCCACCTCGGCGTCGTCCACGGTGCGAGGAGAGGAGACGGCCGGAAGTGAAGTACTATTCACATCCAACAAAGCCAAGGAGCCGCTCGTTGAAGCGTCGAGCTCGTCCTTGGGCGGGCTGCAGGGTTATATTCAGCGTTAGGAGATACTGTGCGACAAATGAAATGCCATGAGTTATTCTGGTATCCGGACACTTACGATGTCGCCAGGGGCTTAGCCCTCGGTGGCCACTCCTCTTCGCCATCATCGGCGTTGGTAGAGTAGTCCGGAGGAAGGGTCTTTTCTTTCTTGGACCCTCCGGCCTCCCCCGTTGGGCCGGCCTTCCTTTTCTTCTCTCCCCTACTGGGGGAGAGGCTTCTTTTTCCTCCTCCCCGTCTTCGCGGGAGGAGTCCGCCTCAGAGTCATCGGACGATGAGTCCGATAACACCTAGCACCAGGAACTCTTTCGAGTTCCCGCGGCCTTCTTCTTGGCCTTCTTCTCCGGCACCACATAAGGTGCCGGAACCAGCAGCCCCATCAATCGGGCGTCCGCTGGGTATTCTCGCAAGGGAGCCGGACAGTTAATCTGCCCGGACTTCTTTTGCCAAGCCTGTCAAAGGTAAGGGAGTTTAGATCCCGCATAGAGTCAAACTATGGAAAATAAGTGTCCTATAAAGGGTAAAATAGCTTACCTCGCTGGCTTGACGCTGCGAGCTGAATCCGCAATCTTCGGTAGCGGATGCGGGAGCCTCGGCGCCCTTGAACAGCACCTTCCAGGCATCTTCGTACGTAGTGTCGAAGAGCCTGCTCAAGGTTTGGTGTTGTGCCGGATCAAACTCCCACAAGCTGGAGGCCCGTTGTTGGCACGGGAGGATCCGGCGGATGAGCATGACCTGGACTACGTTGACGAGCTTGATCTTCTTGTTCACAAGGTTTTGGACGCAGGTTTGGAGTCCGGTCAGCTCTTCCGAATTACCCCATGTCAGGCCCTTCTCTTTCCAGGAGGTGAGCCGTGTGGGGATGCCAGATCGGAACTCGAGGGCCGCTTCCCATTCAGGGTCATGCGGCTCGGTGATGTAGAACCACCCCGATTACCACCCTTTGATGGTTTCCACGAAGGAGCCCTCGAGCCATGTAACGTTGGGCATCTTGCCCACCATGGCACCTCCACACTCCGCCTGCTGGCCCCTCACTACCTTCGGCTTGACATTGAAGGTCTTCAGCCATAAGCCGAAGTGGGTCTTGATGCGGAGGAAGGCCAAGCACACGACGATGAATGCCGAGATATTGAGGACGAAATTCGGGGCCAGATCGTGGAAATCCAGGCCGTAGTAGAACATGGGCCCCCGGACAAATGGGTGAAGTGGAAAACCTAGTCCGTGGAGGAAATGGGTGAGGAACACCACCCTCTCATGGGGCCCTGGGGTGGGGATGAGCTGCCCCTTGTCGGGGAGCCGATGCGCGATGTCGCTGGACAAGTATCCGGCCTTTCGCAGCCTTTTGATGTGCCCCTCCGTGATAGAGGAGGCCATCCACTTGCCTCCCGCTCCGGACATGGCTGGGGAGGGTTGAGGCGAGATGTGCAGACTTGGGCGCTGGAGCTCGAGTGCACGGAAATGGATAAGCAAAGGAGGAAGAAGGCGTAGGTAAAAAGGTGGATCCTTATCCCCTTATATGGACGGACGGAACTATGCGTCCCCACCAGCCTGGTAAAACTCGCTTATCTCCCAAGCGCCGTAATCAATGGCGCGGTTGGGTTACCCATGCCCGTATTGATGAGAATCCCGGAATAAGGGGACACGATCTCTGCTTTGACAAGACGTGCCAAGGAAACTGCCTCGCTAAACGCGCTGAGGTGGGACAGTAAAAATGATTCGAATAAAGGCTTGGCCGTGGTGTGATGTCATGCCACGAAATACGTCAGCAGATTGAACTTGTGTAAAAATATTATTCTCTCTACGATGGTATGTGGAACTTATTTTGTAGAGCCGGACACTATCCTTGTGTTCAAAATCTTCTATGAAGTATTCGGAGGAGGAACCCGCCTTGCAATGTCGAAGACAATATGCGCGCCGGACTCGTCTTCATTGAAGCCTGGTTCAAGGGCTACTGAGGGAGTCCTGGATTAGGGGGTGTCCAGATGGCCGGACTATAGCCTTTGGCTAGACTCCTGGACTATGAAGATACAAGATTGAAGACTTCGTCCCGTGTCCGGATGGGACTTTCCTTGGCGTGGAGGGCAAGCTTGGCGATACGGATATGTAGATCTCCTACCATTGTAACCGACTCTGTGTAACCCTAACCCTCTTCGGTGCTTATATAAACCGGAGGGTTTTAGTCCGTAGGACGAACAACAATCATACCATAGGCTAGCTTCTAGGGTTTAGCCTCTCTGATCTCGTGGTAGATCTAATCTTGTACTACACATATCATCGATATCAATCAAGCAGGAGTAGGGTTTTACCTCCATCGAGAGGGCCCGAACCTGGGTAAAAACATCGTGTCCCTTGTCTCCTGTTACCATCCGCCTAGACGCATAGTTCGGAACCCCCTACCCGAGATCCGCCGGTTTTGACACCGACAATCCACTTGAGGGAAATTTGCTACTGTCCTACAAACCTCTGCACTTACATCAATATGATGGGCATACAGGATGGATATAATAAAAACTTCCATATAAAGTGCATTGAATACTATGAGAAGTTTGATTCCTTATGATTGTTTTGAGATATGAAGATGTTGATATTAGAGTCATGCTAGTGGAGTAATTGTGAATTTGGGAAATACTTGTGTTGAGGTTTGTGAGTCCCGTAGCATGCACGTATGGTAACCGTTGTGTAACAAATTTGAAGCATGAGGTATCTCTTTGATTGTCATCCTTTGTGTGGAGGTAGGGATCGCGCGATGGTTAACTCCTATGAACCCTTCCCCTAGGAGCATGCGCATAGTGCTTGGTTTTGATGACTTGTAGATTTTTGCAATAAGTATGTGAGTTCTTTATGACTAATGTTGAGTCCATCGATTATACGCACTCTCACCCTTCCACCATTGCTAGCCTCTCTTGTGCCGCGGAACTTTCGCTGGTACCATACACCCACCATTTACCTTCCTCAAAACAGACACCATACCTACCAATTATGGCATTTCCATAGCTATTCCGAGATAGATTGCCATGCAACTTTTCACAATCTCATTTATTATGACACACTTCATTATTGTCATATTGCTTTGCATGATCATGTAGTTGACATCGTATTTGTGGCAAAGCCACCGTTCATAATTCTTTCATACATGTCACTCTTGATACATTGCACATCCCGGTACACCGCCGGAGGCATTCATATTGAGTCATATTTTGTTCTAAGTATCGAGTTGTAATTCTTGAGTTGTAAGTAAATAGAAGTGTGATGATCATCATCATTAGAGCATTGTCCCATGTGAGGAAATAAAAAAAAGAGGCCAACGAAGCCAATAAAAAAAGAGGCCAAAGAAGCCAATCAAAAAATGAGAGAAAAAGAGAGAAGGGACAATGTTACTATCCTTTTACCACACTTGTGCTTCAAAGTAGCACCATGATCTTCATGATAGAGAGTCTCTTATTTTGTCACTTTCATATACTAGTGGGAATTTTTCATTATAGAACTTGGCTTGTATATTCCAACGATGGGCTTCCTCAAATGCCCTAGGTCTTCAAGAGCAAGCAAGTTGGATGCACACCCACTTAGTTTCTTTTTGAGCTTTCATACACTTATAGCTCTAGTGCATCTGTTGCATGGCAATCCCTACTCACTCACATTGATATCTATTTATGGGCATCTCCATAGCCCATTGATATGCCTAGTTGATGTGAGATTATCTTCTCTTTTTGTCTTCTCCACAACCACCATTCTATTCCACCTACAGTGCTATGTCCATGGCTCACGCTAATGTATTGCGTGAAAGTTGAAAAAGTTTGAGAATACTAAAGTATGAAACAATTGGCTGAAACCGGGGTTGTGCATGATTTGAATATTTTGTGTGACGAAGATGGAGCATAGCCAAACTATATGATTTTGTAGGGATGAGCTTTCTTTGGCCATGTTATTTTGAGAAGACATAATTGCCTTGTTAGTATGCTTGAAGTATTATTATTTTTACGTTAATATTAAACTTTTTTTTGAATCTTTTGGATCTGAACATTTATGCCACAATAAAGAAAATTACATGTATAAATATGTTAGGTGGCATTCCATATCAAAAATTCTATTTTTATCATTTACCTACTCAAGGACGAGCAGGAATTAAGCTTGGGGATGCTTGAAACGTCTCCAACGTATCTATAATTTTTTATTGTTCCATGCTATTATATTATCTGTTTTGGATGTTTAATAGGCATTTATATGCTATTTTATATTATTTTTGGGACTAACCTATTAACCGAGGGCCCAGTGCTAGTTTATGTTTTTTTTGCCTATTTTAGAGTTTCGCAGGAAAGGAATACCAAACAGAGTCCAGACAGAATGAAACCTTCGCGATGATCATTCTTGGACCGAAAGCAAACTAGAAGACTTGGAGATGAAGTCGGAGAGGCAACAAGGGGGCCACGAGGTAGTAGGGCGTGCCCCCCACCCTCATGGGCCCCTCTTAGCTCCCCTGACCTAGTTCCTTCGCCAATATATACTCTTATACCCTAAAAACATCCAGGAGAGCCACGAAACCACTTTTCCACCGCCGCAACCTTCTGTACCCGTGAGATCCCATATAGGGACCTTTTCTGGCGTCCTATCGGAGGGGGATTTGATCACGGAGGGCTTCTACACCAACACCATTACCTCTTTGATGAACCATGAGTAGTTTACCGCAGACCTTCGGGTCCATAGTTATTAGCTAGATGGATTCTTCTCTCTCTTTGGTTCTCAATACCATGTTCTTGGAGATTCGATGTAATATTCTTTTGCGATGTGTTTGCCGAGATCCGATGAATTGTGGATTTATGATCAAGATTATCTATGAATATTATTTGGTTCTTCTATGAATTCTTATATGCATGATTTGATATCTTTGCAAGTCTCTTCGAATTACCAGTTTAGTTTGGCCTACTAGATTGATCTTTCTTGCAATGGGAGAAGTGCTTAGCTTTGGGTTCGATCTTGCGGTGTCCTTTCCTAGTGACTGTAGGGGCAGCAAGGCACGTGTTGTATTGTTGCCATCGAGGATAAAAAGATGGGGTTTTCGCCATATTGCTTGAGTTAATTCCTCTACATCTTGTCGTCTTACTTAATGCGTTACTCCGTTCTTTATGAACTTAATACTCTAGATGCATGCTGGATAGCGATCGATGTGTGGAGTAATAGTAATAGATGCAGGCAGGAGTCGGTCTACTTGACACAGATGTGATGCCTATGTTCATGATCATTGCCTTAGATATCATCATAACTATGCGCTTTTCTATCAATTGCTCGGCAGTAATTTGTTCACCCACCGTAATATTTGCTATCTTGAGAGAAGCCACTAGTGAAACCTATGGCCCCCGGGTCTCTTTTCCATTATATTGAATCTCTTTTCCATATTGTTTAATATCGTTTACATCTTACTAGTTTCTGATCTATAAACCAAAAATACCAAAAATATTTACTTTACCGTTTATCTATATCTATCAGATCTCACTTTTGCAAGTGGCCATGCAGGGATTGACAACCCCTTTATCGCGTTGGGTGCAAGTTGTTGATTGTTTGTGCAAGTATTCGGTGACTTGTGTGTTGTCTCCTACTGGATTGATACCTTGGTTCTCAAAACTGAGGGAAATACTTATGTTGTTGCATCACCCTTTCCTCTTCAAGGTAAAACCAACGCAAGCTCAAGAGGTAGCAGCATTGTTCATGATGTAATCGTTGCACCATTTTTTTTTCTGATTTCACTGACAATTAATTCTTCTATGATATCTCCACCTCTAGATCAATCACCTCAATCTCACACCTTGCTCTGATACCACTTCTTAGAATAAATCTGAGGCCACCGTCGATCATCCAAGGACCAAGCAATCACACAAGACACAACATTGAGATTTGTTAACGAGGTTCACCGATATGGCTACATCCCCGGGGCCTGACTATGGGCGCTCCTCCCCATGACACCACTACAATACCGCACCCAGTCGCGCTAGATATCGGCACATGCCGCCGGCTTCCCTTGCATTCCTGTGCTATTATGTTGGCATGGGTTACAAAGTGGGGTGCCTCCTCATATATATAAGAGGCCAAGGGTACAACGTGTCTGACTCTGACACTACACGTATCCTACCCACACTACAACACCAAGTCCAAACGTAACCCAACTCGTACACATTATTCGACAGAAACACAATACTCCCGACATGAGGCAATGATCCGGCGAAAGATACAGACCCTCACCCAAGAGCTAAGGTGTAAAACCGACGCATTGCCACCTGGAAGACCAAATCAGAGCACCATCAACATGCACCGGTGAGGTCAACAAAGGTAAACCGGGCACTAAAAGGGAATCTACACGCGAGGAGAAGCAAATGCATGGTGAGACTTCTAATGACAAAGAAACAATGGATGAATATAGTGACACAGCTTAGAAAAGACACCTAGTCCGCAAATAACAGCCTCTAGCTCACGACCCCTATATGGCCATGGCCCACAGCAGGGGAACCCAATCCCTTGTCCAAATGTGCTCATAACATCGATTGTGAGAAACGGCCATGAGCTACCACAAAAAAGGCAAACAAAATTGGCAGCGCCTCGGAGACTCCACAAACACCTTCCACACTGCAGCCAAATGCCTACCAACAAGATCGAGCACACCACCACCCCAAGCTCACCAAAGTCTGCACCTCCATGAAGGTGACGATGCCTCGGGCAGCACCACCGCCCAATCCAGATGGATCTAGGCTTTCACCTAGTATACGAGCAGGGAGGAAGGCTAAGCTACCTCGACTATGCCTATAGGTAGGGGACTCCGCGCGCCATCATGCATAGTGGCTGTCGTGCCTGGGAGAGCAAACCTGGATTTCTCCGAACACCACATCCAACCCATACATCAAATACGACGCTGGTGATGTCTACTTCACAACCTTCTTCTTGTAGACGTTGTTGGGCCTCTAAGTGCAGAGATTTGTAGGACAGTAGCAAATTTCCCTCAAGTGGATGACCTAAGGTTTATCAATCCGTGGGAGGCGTAGGATGAAGATGGTCTCTCTCAAACAACCTTGTAACCAAATAACAAAGAGTCTCTTGTGTCCCCAACACACCCAATACAATGGCAAATTGTATAGGTGCACTAGTTTGGCAAAGAGATAGTGATACAAGTGCAATATGGATGGTAGATATAGGTTTTTGTAATATGAAAATATAGAAATAGCAAGGTAACTAATGATAAAAGTGAGCGAAAATGGTATGGCAATGCTTCGAAACAAGGCCTAGGGTTCATACTTTCACTAGTGCAAGTTCTCTCAACAATGATAACATAATTGGATCAAATAAAAATCCCTCAACATGCAACAAAGAGTCACTCCAAAGTCACTAATAGCGGAGAACAAACGAAGAGATTATTGTAGGGTACGAAACCACCTCAAAGTTATTCTTTCCGATCAATCCATTGGGCTATTCCTATAAGTGTCACAAACAGCCCTAGAGTTTGTAGTAAAATAACACCTTAAGACACACATCAACCAAAACTCTAATGTCACCTAGATACTCCAATGTCACCTCAAGTATCCGCGGGTATAATTATATGATATGCATCACACAATCTCAGATTCATCTATTCAAACCAACACAAAGAACTTCAAAGAGTGCCCCAAAGTTTCTACCGGAGAGCCAAGACAAAAACGTGTGCCAACCCCTATGCATAAGTGAAGGAAATATGCGTAGAGTCAATAATAAGTTATTATTTATTTTCTTATTTCATGATAAATGTTTATTATTCATGCTAGAATTGTATTAACCGGAAACTTAGTACATGTGTGAATACATAAACAAAACATATTTTCCCTAGTATGCCTATACTTGACTAGCTCATTAATCAAAGATGGTTAAGTTTCCTGACCATAGACATGTGTTGTCATTTGATGAACGGGATCACATCATTAGGAGCATGATGTGATGGACATGACCCATCCGTTAGCTTAGCATTATGATCCTTACAGTTTCATTGCTACTGCTTTCTTCATGACTTATACATGTTCCTCAAACTATGAGATTACGCAACTCCCGAATATACCGAAGGAACACTTTGTGTGCTACCAAACGTCACAACATAAAAGGGTGATTATAAAGGTGCTCTACAGGTGTCTCCGAAGGTGTTTGTTGGGTTGTCATAGATCGAGATTAGGATTCGTCATTCCGTGTTTCGGAGAGGTATCTCTGGGCCCTCTCGGTAATACTCATCACTATAAGCCTTGCAAGCATTGTGACTAATGAGTTAGTTGTGGGATGAAGTATTACGGAACAACTAAAGAGACTTGCCAGTAACTAGATTGAACTAGGTATGATGATACTGACGATCGAATCTCGGGAAGTAACATACCGATGACAAAGGGAACAACATATGTTGTGACGCGGTTTGACCGATAAAGATCTTCGTAGAATATGTAGGAGCCAATATGAGCATCCAGGTTCTGCTATTGGTTATTGACCAGAGATGTGTCTCAGTCATGTCTACATAGTTCTCAAACCCATAGGGTCATGTCTACATAGTTATGAGATTTGATGACCGAAGTTTGTTCGGAGTCCCGGATGAGATCATGACATGATGAGGAGTCTCGAAATGGTCGATACGTAAAGATCATATATTGGAAGGCTATATTCGGACATCGGAAAGGTTCCGAGTGACTCGGGGTATTTTTCGGAGTACTGGAGAGTTACGGGAATTCACCGGGGAAGTAATGGGCCTTAATGGGCCATACGGAAAAGGAGAGAAGGGCCTCAAGGGGTGGCCGCGTGCCCCCGCCCATGGGCTGGTCTGAATTGGACTAGGAGGTGATGGCGCCCTCCTACTTCCTTCTCCCCTCTTCCTCCTTCCCTACTTCTCCTACTAGGAATAGGAAAGAGGAGGAAAATCCTACTTGGACTGGGGAGTCCTAGTAGGATTCCCCACATCTGGCACGCCCCCTTGGGCCGACCACCTCTTCCCTCCCCTCCTTTATATACGTGGCCAGGGGGCACCCCATAGACACACAAGTTGATCTTTTAGCCGTGTGCGGTGCCCCCCTCCATAGTTATACACCTAGGTCATATCATCGTAGTGCTTAGGCGAAGCCCTGCGTTGGTAACTTCATCATCACCGTCACCACACCATCGTGCTGACGGAACTCTCCCTCAGCCTCAGCTGGATCTAGAGTTCGAGGGACGTCACCGAGCTGAAGGTGTGCAGATCGCAGAGGTGTCGTGCGTTCGGTACTTGATCGGTTGAATCACGAAGGTGTTCGACTACATCAATCACGTTACTTAACGCTTTCGCTTTCGGTCTACAAGGGTACGTGGACACACTCTCCCCCTCGTTACTATGCATCACCTAGATAGATCTTGCGTGATCGTAGGAATTTTTTTGAAATTACCGTGTTCCCCAACAGTGGCATCCAAGCCAGGTCTATGCGTAGATGTTATATGCATGAGTAGAACACAAGTGAGTTGTGGGCGATAATAGTCATACTGCTTACCAGCATGTCATACTTTGATTCGGCGGTATTGTTGAATGAAGCGGCCCAGACCGACATTACATGACCGCGTTCATGAGACTGGTTCTACCGACGTGCTTCACACACAGGTGGCTAGTGGGTGTCTGTTTCTCCAACTTTAGTTGAATCGAGTGTGGCTACGCCCAGTCCTTGTTGAAGGTTAAAACAACACACTTGACGAAAAATTGTTGTGGTTTTGATGCGTAGGTAAGAACGGTTCTTGCTAGAAGCCCGTAGTAGCCACGTAAAACTTGCAACAACAAAGTAGAGGATGTCTAACTTGTTTTTGCAGAGCTTGTTGTGATGTGACATGGTCAAGGCGTGATGTGATATAAATTGTTGTATGAGATGATCATGTTTTGTGACAAAGTTATTGGCAACTGGCAGGAGCCATATGGTTGTCGCTTTATTGTATGCAGTGCAATCACCATGTAATTGTTTTACTTTATCACTAAGCGGTTAGCGATAGTCGTAGTAACAATAGTTGGCAAGACGACAACGATGCTATGATGCAGATCAAGGTGTCGCGCCGGTGATGATGGAGATCATGACGATGCTTCGGTGATGGAGATCATGAGCACAAGATGATGATGGCCATATCATGTCACATATTCTGATTGCATGTGATGTTTATCTTTTATGCATCTTATTTTTCTTAGCTCAACCGTAGCATTATAAGATGATCCCTTACTAAATTTCAAGGTATAAGTGTTCTCCCTGAGTATGCACCGTTGCGACAGTTCTTCGTGCCGAGACACCACGTGATGATCGGGTGTGATAAGCTCTATGTTCACATACAACGGGTGCAAGCCAGTTTTGCACATGCAGAATACTCGGGTTAAACTTGACGAGCCTAGCATATGCAGATATGGCCTCGGAACACTGGAGACCGAAAGGTCGAGCGTGAATCATATAGTAGATATGATCAACATAAAGATGTTCACCATTGAAAACTACTCCATCTCACATGATGATCGGACATGGTTTAGTTGATATGGATCACGTGATCATTTAGATGACTGGAGGGATGTCTATCTAAGTGGGAGTTCTTAAGTAATATGATTAATTGAACTTTAATTTATCATGAACTTAGTCCTGATAGTATTTTGCAAATTATGTTGTAGATCAATAGCTCGTGTTATAGCTTCCCTTTATTTTTGATATATTCCTAGAGAAAAATAAGTTGAAAGATGGTAGTAGCAATGATGTGGACTGGGTCCGTGATCTGAGGTGTATCCTCATTGCTGCACAGAAGAATTATGTCCTTGATGCACCACTAGGTGACAGACCTATTGCAGGAGCAGATGCAGACGTTATGAACGTTTGGCTAACTCAATATGATGACTACTTGATAGTTTAGTGCACTATGCTTTACGGCTTAGAACCGGGACTTCAAAAACGTTTTGAAACATCACGGAGCATATGAAATGTTCCAAGAGCTGAAATTGGTATTTCAGACTCATGCCCGTGTCAAGAGGTATGAGACCTCCGACAAGTACTTCGCCTAAAAGATGGAGGAGAATTGCTCAGCTAGTGAGCATGTACTCAGAATGTCTGGGTACTACAATCGCTTGAATCAAGTGGGAGCTAATCTTCCAAATAAGATAGTGATTGACAGAGTTCTCTATTCACCATCACCAAGTTACTGGAACTTCGTGATGAACTATAGTATGCAAGGGATGACGAAAACGATTCCCGAGCTCTTCGTGATGCTGAAATCGACGAAGGTAGAAATCAAGAAAAAGCATCAAGTGTTGATGATTAAATAAGACCACTAGTTTCAAGAAAAAAGGGAAAAGGGAAAGAAAGGGAACTTCAAATAGTATGGCAAGCAAGTTGTCACTCCCGTGATGAAGCCCAAAGCTAGACCTAAGCATGAAACTGAGTGCTTCTACTACAAAGGAAATGGTTACTGGAAGCGGAACTACCCCAAATATTTGGTGGAAAAGAGGGATGGAAAAGTGAACAAAGGTATATTTGATATACAGGTTATTGATGTGTACCTTGCTAGTGTTCATAGTAGCCCCTGGGTATTCGATACTTGTTCGATTGCTAAGATTAGTAACTCAAAAGAGGAGTTATAGAATAAATAGAGACTAGTTAAAAATGAAGTGACGATGTATGTTGTAGGTGGTTCCAAGATTGATATGATCATCATCGCACACTCCCTATACTTTCGGGATTAGTGTTGAACCTAAAGTTATTTGATGTTTGCGTTGAGCATGAATATGATTAGATCATGTTTATTGCAATACGGTTATTCATTTTTGACAGAGAATAATTGTTATTCAATTTACATGAATAAAACCTTCTATGGTCATACACCCAATGTTGATGGTTTATTGAATCTTGATCGTGGTAATACACATATTCATAACATTGATGCCAAAAGATGCAAAATGATAATGATAGTGCAACTTATTTGTGGCACTGCCGTTTGGGTCATATAGGTGTAAAGCACATGAAGAAGCTCCATAAAGATGGACGTTTGGAATCACTTGATTATGAATCATTTGATGCTTGCGAACCGTGCCTTATGGGTAAGATGACTAAAACTTCGTTCTCCGGAACAATGGAACGAGCTAGTGACTTATTGGAAATAATGCATACTGATGTATGTGGTCCAATGAGTGTTGATGCTCGTGGTGGGTATCGTTATTTTCTAACCTTCACAGATGATTTGAGCAGATATGGGTATAGCTACTTAATAAAACACAAGTCTGAAACATTTGAAAAGTTCAAAGAATTTCAGAGTGAAGTGGAGAATCATTGTAACAAGAAAATAAAGATTTTACGATCTGATCGTGGAGGAGAATATTTGAGTTACGAGTTTGGCCTTCATTTAAAACAATGTGGAATAGTTTCACAGCTCACGCCACCTGGAACACCACAACATAATGGTGTGTCCGAACATCGTAACCGCACTTTATTGGACATGGTGCGATCTATGATGTCTCTTACCGATTTACCACTATCGTTTTGGGGTTATGCATTAGAGACACTGCATTCACTTTAAACAGGGCATTGTCAAAATCTGTTGAGACGACGCCTTATGAACTATGGTTTGGCAAGAAACCAAAGTTGTCGTTTCTTAAAGTTTGGGTTTGCCATGCTTATGAAAGCTTCAAACTGATAAGCTCAAACCCAAATCAGAGAAGTGCATCTTCATAGGATACCCAAAGGAAACTGTTGGGTACACCTTCTATCACAGATCCGAAGGCAAGATATTCGTTGCTAAAAGTGGATCCTTTCTAGAGAAGGAGTTTCTCTCGAAAGAAGTGAGTGGGAGGAAAGTAGAACTTGATGAGGTAACTATACCTTCTCCCGAATTGGAAAGTAGTTCATCACAGAAATAAGTTCCAGTGATTCCTACACCAATTAGCGAGGAAGCTAATGATGATGATCATGAAACTTTAGATCAAGTTATTATAGAACCTTGTAGGTCTTCCACAGTACGGTCCGCACCAGAGTGGTATGTTAATCCTATTCTGGAAGTCATGTTACTAGACCATGATGAACCTACGAACTATGAGGAAGCGATGATGAGCCCAGATTCCGCGAAATGGCTTGAGGCCATGAAATCTGAGATGGGATCCATGTATGAGAACAAAGTGTGGACTCTTGTGGACTTGCCCGATGGTCAGCAAGCCATAGAAAATAAATGGATCTTTAAGAAGAAGACCGACGCAGATGGTAATGTTACTGTTTACAAAGCTCGACTTTTTGCGAAAGGTTTTCGACAAGTTGAAAGAGTTGACTACGATGAGACTTTCTCACCCGTAGCGATGCTTAAGTCTGTCCGAATCATGTTAGCAATTGCCACATTTTATGATTATGAAATTTGGCAGATGGATGTCAAAACTGCATTCCTGAATGGATTTCTGGAAGAAGAGTTGTATATGATGCAACCAGAAGGTTTTGTCGATCCAAAGGGTGCTAACAAAAGTGTGCAAGCTCCAGCGATCCATTTATGGACTGGTGCAAGCCTCTCGGAGTTGGAATAAACGTTTTGATAGTGTGACCAAAGCATATGGTTTTATAAAGACTTTTGTAGAAGTCTGTATTTACAAGAAAGTGAGTGGGAGCTCTGTAGCATTTCTAATATTATATGTGGATGACATATTGTTGATTGGAAATGATATATAATTTCTGGATAGCATAAAGGGATACTTGAATAAGAGTTTTTCATTGAAATACCTCGGTGAAGCTGCTTACATATTGGGCATCAAGATCTATAGAGATAGATCAAGACGCTTGATAAGATTTTTCAATGAGTAAATACCTTGACAAGTTTTTGAAAGAGTTCAAAATGGATCAGTCAAAGAAGGAGTTCTTGTTTGTATTACAAGGTGTAAAGTTGAGTGAGACTCAAAGCCCGACCACCGCAGAAGATAGAAAGAGAATGAAAGTCATTCCCTATGCCTCAGTCATAGGTTCTATAAAGTATGCCATGTTATGTACCCGACCAGTTGTGTGACTTGCTATGAGTTTGGCAAGGGGGTACAATAGTGATCCAGGAGTGTATCATTGTATAGCAGTCAAAATTATCCTTAGTGGGGACTAAGGAAATGTTTCTCGGTTATGGGGGTGAAAAAGAGTTCGTCATAAAGAGTTACATCGATGCAAGCTTTTACACCGATCTAGATGACTTTAAGTCTCAATCTGGATACATATTGAAAGTGGGAGAAACTAGCTAGAGTAGCTCCATGCAGAGCATTGTAGACATAGAATATTTGCAAAATGCATACGTCTCTCAATGTGTCAGACCCGTTGACTAATCTTCTCTCACGAGAAAAACTTGATCACACCTTAGTACTCTTTGGGTGTTAATCACATAGCGATGTGAACTAGATTATTGACTCTAGAAAACCCTTTGGGTGTTGGTCACACGGCAATGTAAACTATGAGTGTTAATCACATACAGGTGTGAACTATTGGTGTTAAATCACATGACGATGTGAACAAGATTATTGACTCTAGTGCAAGTGGGCGACTAAAGGAAATATGCCCTAGAGGCAATAATAAAGTTATTGTTTATTTCCTTATTTCATGATAAATGTTTATTATTCATGCTAGAATTGTATTAACCGAAAACTTAGTACATGTGTGAATACATAGACAAAACATATTGTCCCTAATATGCCTCTACTTGACTAGCTCATTAATCAAAGATGGTTAAGTTTCCTAACCATAGACATGTGTTGTCATTTTATGAATGGGATCACATCATTAGGAGAATGGTGTGATGGACATGACCCATCCGTTAGCTTAGCATTATGATCGTTACAGTTTCATTGCTACTGCTTTCTTCATGACTTATACATGTTCCTCGGACTATGAGATTATGCAACTCCCGAATACCGGAGGAACACTTTGTGTGCTACCAAACGTCGCAACGTAAAAGGGTGGTCATAAAGGTGATCTACAGGTGTCCCCGAAGGTGTTTGTTTGGTTAGCATAGATCGAGATTAGGATTTGTCACTCCGTGTTTCAGAGAGGTATCTCTCGGCCCTCTCGATAATATTCATCACTATAAGCCTTGCAAGCATTGTGAATAATGAGTTAGTTGCGGGATGAAGTACTACGGAATGAGTAAAGAGACTTGCCGGTAACGAGATTGAACTAGGTATGATGATACCAACGATCGAATCTCGGGCAAGTAACATACCGATGACAAAGGGAACAACATATGTTGTTATGCGGTTTGACCGGTGATCTTCGTAGAATATGTAGGAGCCAATATGAGCATCCAGATTCCGCTATTGGTTATTGACTGGAGATATGTCTCGGTCATGTCTACATAGTTCTCGAACCCATAGGGTCCGCACGCTTAACGTTTGATGATGATTTGTATTATGAGTTATGTGATTTGATGACCGAAGTTTGTTCGGAGTCCCGGATGAGATTAGGACGTGACGAGGAGTCTCGAAATGGTCAAGACGTAAATATCGATATATTGGAAGGCTATACTCGGACATCGGAAAGGTTCCGAGTGATTCGGGTATTTTTCGGAGTACTGGGGAGTTACGGGAATTCGCCGGGGGAAGTAATGGGCCTTAATGGGCCATACGAGAAAGGAGAGAAGGGCCTCAAGGGGTGGCCGCGCCCCCCCCCCCCATGGGCTGGTCCGAATTGGACTAGGAGGGGGCGGCGCCCCCTCCTTCCTTCTTCCCTTTTCCTCCGTTCCTCCTTCTCCTACTAGGAATAGGAAAGAGGAGGGGAATCCTACTTGGACTGGGGAGTCCTAGTAGGATTCCCTACATCTAGCGCGCCCCCTGGGCCGGCCACCTCTTCCCTCCTCTCCTTTATATACGTGGCCAGGGGGCACCCCATAGACACACAAGTTGATCTTTTAGCCGTGTGCGGTGCCCCCCTTCACAGTTATACACCTCGGTCATATCGTCGTAGTGCTTAGGAGAAGCCCTATGCCGGTAACTTCATCATCACCGTCACCATGCCGTCGTGCTGACAGAACTCTCCCTCGGCCTCAGCTGGATCTAGAGTTCGAGGGACGTCACTGAGTTGAACGTGTGCAGATCGCAGAGGTGTCGTGCGTTCGGTACTTGATCGGTTGGATCGCGAAGACGTTCGACTACATCCACTGCGTTACTTAACGCTTCCGCTTTCGGTCTACAAGGGTACGTGGACACACTCCCCCCCCCTCATTGCTATGCATCACCTAGATAGATCTTGCATGATCGTAGGAATTTTTTTGAAGTTACCGCGTTCCCCAATAATAAGTTCACAAGGTCACTGAACCCGCAAGTTGGTCACCAAAACATACATCAAGTAGATCACGTGAATATCCCATTGTCACCATAGATAAGCACATGCAAGACATACATCAAGTGTTCTCAAATCCTTAAAGACTCAATCCGATAAGATAACTTCAAAGGGAAAACTCAATTCATTACAAGAAAGTAGAGGGGGAGAAGCATCATAAGATCCAAATACAATGGCAAAGCTCACGATAGATCAAAATCGTGCCATATCAAGAACACGAGAGAGAGAGAGAGAGAGAGAGAGAGAGAGATCAAACACATAGCTACTGGTACATACCCTCAACCCCGAGGGTGAACTACTCCCTCCTCGTCATGGAGAGCGCCGGGATGATGAAGATGGCCCTCGGTGATGGATCCCTCTCCGGCAGGGTGCCAGAACAGGGTCCCGATTGGTTTTTGGTGGCTACAGAGGCTTGCGGCATGGAACTCCCAATCTATGTTTCTTTTCGAGGGTTTCTGTATTTATAGGAATTTTTGGCGTTGGTTTCACGTCAGGGTGGTATCCGAGTCAGCCACGAGGTAGGAGGTCGCGCCCAGGGGGGTAGGGCGCGCCCTCCACCCTCGTGGATGACTCGGGACTCTTCTGGCCCAACTCTTTTGCTTAGGGGGCTTCTTCTGGTCCATAAAAAATCATCGAGAATTTTCAGCTCCTTTGGACCCCGTTTGATATTCCTTTTCTGTAAAACTCAAAAACAAGAAAAAAAATAGAAACTGTTACTGGGCTCTAGGTTAATAGGTTAGTCCAAAAAATCATATAAAATAGCATATAAATGCATATAAAAATCCAACATGGATAATATAATGGCATGGAACAATCAAAAATTATAGATACGTTGGAGACGTATCAAGCATCCCCAAGTTTAATTCCTGCTCGTCCTCGAGTTGATAAATCATAAAACATAATTTTTGATGTGGAATGCTACCTAACATATTTATCAATGCAATCTTTTCTATTGTGGCAGGAATATTTAGATCCATAAGATTCAAAACAAAAGTTTAATACTAACATAAAAACAATAATACTTCAAGCATACTAATAAAGCAATCATGGCTTCTCAAAATAACATGGCCAAGGCAAGCTATCCCTAAAAATTCATATAGTCTGGCTATGCTCCATCTTCATCACACAAAATATTTAAATCATGCACAACCCCGGTTTCATCCAAGCAATTGTTTCATACTTTAGTATTCTCAAACTTTTTCAACTTTCACGCAATACATGAGCGTGAGCCATGGATATAGCACTATAGGTGGAATAGAATGGTGGTTGTGGAGAAGACAAAAAAGGAGGAAGATAGTCTCACATAAACTAGGTGTATCAATGGGATATGGAGATGCCCATTAATAGATATCAATGTGAGTGAGTAGGGATTGCCATGCAACGGATGCACTAGAGTTATAAATTTATGAAAGCTCAAAAAGAAACTAAGTGGGTGTGCATCCAACTCGCTTCCTCACGAAGACCTAGGGCAATTTGAGGAAGCCCATCATTGGAATATACAAGCCAAGTTTATAATGAAAAATTCCCACTAGTATATGAAAGTGACAAGATAGGAGACTCTCTATCATGAAGATCATGGTGCTACTTTGAAGCACAAGTGTGGAAAAAGGATAGTAACAATGTCCCTTCTCTCTTTTTCTCTCGTTTTTTATTTGGGCCTTCTCTTTTTTTATGGCCTCTTTTTTTTCTTTTCTTTTTTTTCGTCCAGAGTCTCATCCCGACTTGTGGGGGAATCATATTCTTCATCATCCTTTCCTCACATGGGACAATGCTCTAATAATGAAGATCAACACACTTTTATTTACTTACAACTCAAGAATTACAACTCAATACTTAGAACAAAATATGACTCTATGTGAATGCCTCCGGCAGTGTACCGGGATGTGCAATGAATCAAGAGTGACATGTATAAAAAAATTATGAAACGTGGCTTTGCCACAAATACGATGTCAACTACATGATCATGCAAAGCAATATGAAAATAATGAAGCGTGTCATAATAAACTGAACGGTGGAAAGTTGCATGGCAATATATCTTGGAATGGCTATGGAAATGCCATAATAGGTAGGTATGGTGGCTGTTTTGAGGAAGGTATATGGTGGGTGTATGGTACCGGCGAAAGTTGCGCGATACTAGAGAGGCTAGCAATGGTGGAAGGGTGAGAGTGCTTATAATCCATGGACTCAACATTAGTCATAAAGAACTCACATACTTATTGCAAAAATCTACAAGTAATCAAAACCAAGCACTACGCGCATGCTCCGAGGGGAAGGGTTGGTAGGAGTTAACCATCGCGCGATCCCGACCTCCACACAAATGAAGATAATCAAAAAATAAATCATGCTCCAACTTCATCACATAACGGTTCACCATACGTGCATGCTATGGGAATCACAAACTTTAACATAAGTACCTCTCAAATTCACAATTACTCCACTAGCATGACTCTAATATCACCATCTTCATATCTCAAAACAATCATAATGAATCAAACTTCTCATAGTATTCAATGCACTTTATATGAAAGTTTTTATTATATCCCCCTTGGATGCCTATCATATTAGGACTAATTTTATAACCAAAGCAAATTACTGTGTTGTTCTAAAAGACTCTCAAAATAATATAAGTGAAGCATGAGAGTTCATCAATTTCTTCAAAATAAAACCACCACCGTACTCTAAAAAGATATAAGTGAAGCACTAGAGCAAACGACAAACTACTCCAAAAGATATAAGTGGAGATCAATGAGTAGTCGAATAATTATGTAACTATGTGAAGACTCTCTAACATTTAAGAATTTCAGATCTTGGGTTATTATTCAAACAACAATCAAGGCAAGATAAAATAAAATTACGCTCCAAGCAAAACACATATCATGTGGTGAATAAAAATATAGCTCCAAGTAAAGTTACCAATGAACGAAGACGAAAGAGGGGATGCCATCTGGGGCATCCCCAAGCTTAGGCTCTTGGTTGTCCTTGAATATTGCCTTGGAGTGCCTTGGGCATCCCCAAGCTTAGGCTCTTGCCACTCCTTATTCCATAGTCCATCGAATCTTTACCCAAAACTTGAAAACTTCACAACACAAAACTCGACAGAAAACTCGTAAGCTTCGTTAGTATAAGAAAATAAATCACCACTTAGGTACTATTGTGAACTCATTCTAAATTCATATTGGTGTTATATCTACTGTATTCCAACTTCTCCATGGTTCATACCCTCCGATACTACTCATAGATTCATCAAAATAAGCAAACAACACATAGAAAACAGAATCTATCAAAAACAGAATAGTCTGTAGTAATCTTTAACTCTTGAATACTTATGTAACTCCAAAAATACATCTAAACTAGGAAAACCTGAGCAATTTGTGTACCAATCCATAGCAAAAAGAATCAGATCAAAAGCACATTTAATTATCAAAACTAATTTATTGGGTGCAAAAAAATTTGATTTTCAGGAGGATCAACACAACTATCACCGTAAGTTATCCTAAAGGTCTTACTTGGCACTTTATTGAAACGAAAGCTATAAAACATGATTACGACAGTAGCATAATCATGTGAACACACAAAAACAGTAGGAGTAAATATTGGGTTGTCTCCCAACAAGCGCTTTTCTTTAATGCCTTTTAGCTAGGCATGATGATATCAATGATGCTCACATGAAAGATAAGAATTGAAACATAATGGGAGCATCATGAAGAATATGACTAACACATTTAAGCCTAACCCACTTCCTATGCCTAGGGATTTTGTGAGCAAACATCTTATGGGAACAAGAATCAACTAGCATAGGAAAGCAAAACAAGCATAGCTTCAAGATTTTCAACACATAGAGAGGAAACTTGATATTATTGCAACTCCTACAAGCATATATTCCTCCCTCATAATAATTTTCAGTATCATCATGAATGAATTCAACAATATAACTATCACATAAATCATTCTTTTCATGATCTACAAGCATATAAATTTTACTACTCTCCACATAAGCAAATTTGTTCTCATGAATAGTAGTGGGAGCAAACTCAACAAAATAACTATCATGTGAGGCATAATCCAATTGAAAATTAAAATCAAGATGACAAGTTTCATGGTTATCATTATTCTTTATAGCATACATGCCATCACAATAATCATCATAGGTAGCAACTTTGTTCTCATAATCAATTGGAACCTCTTCCAAAATAGTGTATTCATCACTAAATAAAGTCATGACCTTTCCAAATCCACTTTCACCAATATAATCATCATAAATAGGAGGCATGCTATCATCATAATAAATATTCTCTTCAAAACTTGGGGAACTAAAAATATCATATTCATCAAACATAGCATCCCCAAGCTTGTAGCTTTGCATATCATTAGCATCATGGATATTCAAAGAATTCACGCTAACAACATTGCAATCATGCCCATCATTCAAAGATTTAGTGCCAAACATTTTAATGCATTTTTCTTCTAGCACTCTAGCACAATTTTCCTTTCCATCATTTTCACGAAAGATATTAAAAAGATGAAGCATATGAGGCACCCTCAATTCCATTTTTTAGTTTTCTTTTATAGACTAAACTAGTGATAAAACAAGAAACTAAAAGATTCAATTGCAAGATCTAAAGATATACCTTCAAGCACTAACCTCCCCGGCAACGACGCCAGAAAAGAGCTTCGTTGACGGGATGTGAGTGCCGCTTACCTAGCCTCCCCGGCAACGGCGCCAGAAAAGAGCTTGATGTCTACTACGCAACCTTCTTCTTGTAGACGTCATTGGGCCTCCAAGTGTAGAGGTTTATAGGACAATAGCAAATTTCTCTCAAGTGGATGACCTAAGGTTTATCAATCTGTGTGAGGTGTAGGATGAAGATGGTCTCTCTCAAACAACTCTGCAACCAAATAACAAAGAGTCTCTTGTGTCCCCAACACAACCAATACAATGGCAAATTGTATAGGTGCACTAGTTCAGCGAAGAGATGGTGATACAAGTGCAATATGGATGGTAGATATAGGTTTTTTTAACATGAAAATATAAAAACAGCAAGGTAACTAATGATAAAAGTGAGCGAAAACGGTATTGCAATGCTTCGAAACAAGGCCTAGGGTTCATACTTTCACTAGTGGAAGTTCTCTCAACAATGATAACATAATTGGATCAAATAACAATCCCTCAACGTGTAACAAAGAGTCACTCCAAAGTCACTAATAGCAGAGAACAAACGAAGAGATTATTGTAGGGTACGAAACCACCTCAAAGTTATTCTTTCCGATCAATCCATTGGGCTATTCCTATAAGTGTCACAAACAACCCTAGAGTTCGTAGTAAAATAACACCTTAAGACACACATCAACCAAAACCCTAATGTCACCTAGATACTCCAATGTCACCTCAAGTATCCGCGGGTATGATTATACGATATGCATCACACAATCTCAGATTCATCTATTCAAACCAACACAAAGAACTTCCAAGAGTGCCCCAAAGTTTCTACCGGAGAGTCAAGACGAAAATGTGTGCCAACCCCTATGCATAAGTTCACAAGGTCACTGAACGCGCAAGTTGATCACCAAAACATTCATCAAGTAGATCACGTGAATATCCCATTGTCACCAAAGATAAGCACATGCAAGACATACATCAAGTGTTCTCAAATCCTTAAAGACTCAATCCGATAAGATAACTTCAAAGGGAAAACTCAATTCATTACAAGAAAGTAGAGGGGGAGAAGCATCATAAGATCCAACTATAATAGCAAAGCTCGCGGTACATCAAGATCGTGACATATCAAGAACATGAGAGAGAGAGAGAGAGATCAAACACATAGCTACTGGTACATACCCTCAACCCCGAGGGTGAACTACTCCCTCCTCGTCATGGGGAGCGCCGGGATGATGAATATGGCCACCGGTGATGGATCCCCCCTCCGGCAGGGTGCCGGAACAGGGTCCCGATTGGTTTTTGGTGGCTACAGAGGCTTGCGGCGGCGAAACTCCCGATCTATGTTTCTTTTTGGGGGTTTCTATATTTATAGGAATTTTTGGCATCAGTTTCACGTCAGGGGGGTCTCCGAGCCAGCCACAAGGTAGGGGGCGCCCAGTGGGGTAGGGCGCGCCCTCCACTCTCGTGGATGACTCAGGACTCTTCTGGCCCAACTCTTTTGCTTCGGGGGCTTCTTCTGGTCCATAGAAAACCATCGGGAATTTTCAGGTCGTTTGGACCCCGTTTGATATTCCTTTGCTGTAAACTCAAAAACAAGGAAAAAAACAAAAACTGGCACTGGGTTCTAGGTTAATAGGTTAGTCCCAAAAATCATATAAAATAGCATATAAATGCATATAAAACATCCAACATGGATAATATAATAGCATGGAACAATAAAAAATTATAGATACGTCGGAGACGTATCACTGGTTACATGGGGCGACCGGAGACCAGACCTGACCAAGGGCCCTGAGATAGTTAAAGGCAGAAGGCATCAGATCCCGAGCGGGCGCCCCCGTGGACACCATACCCCACAGCCTCCACCCGCCGCCACCTTGCTACCCGCCTGACCAAGGTAGCGAGCCAACACCTACGAATGCCAGTGGCTGAGGTTGGTGTCACGCCACTACCCGAGGCCGCAACCTCGGCTCTGACCCCTCCCCCCCCCAACGTGCGACAGAGAGGACAGATCCTCGTCGCACCTTCCCCGGCAGTCCGGCGGCCCCCTCTGATGGCAACGAGGGAGAGGAGAAAGGGGATGGGAGGCCAATGAGGAGCTAGGGTTAGCGCCGCCCAATCGCCCCTTGGGAATGACGTGGGGCCAAGGGGTATCATTTCATTATATCAAAGCTACTGCCAAAATATAGAAATAGGGATGCAATGGGGTTCGAGTATGACTGTTCCGTGGTATGAATCTCTTAAGATGTCAAGAGTGATCGATAAACTATTCATACGTGGTGAAGAAAGTCATGACGGTGTTAATGTGATATCACCTCACAAGGTGGGGTGGGGGGTGGGGGGGGGGGAGAGAATCTCATGCGTAAAGGTACGTCGTTGCAACGGATTGTATCATTATTCATGGATAATATATTTTTGAATAGTTTGGATTCGCTTACCACATGTGACACATGGTAGTCATGGTTAATTAATAAAGCTTAGTTGTTCCTTGCAAACAAAAAACTATTTCTATAACAATTTATTATTTTGAAAATTAGCCGAAGCGACACAATATTAAGTTCAGGGTATATGCAGAAATCATGCTATGCTATGAACATTTTATTAATGCCATCAAATTTTTTATAAACTACGCTAAAAAGAATTACACACCATTAAAAAATCAAGTTCACGATTTTTCACATTTTTATTTTTACTGTTTTAGAATATATCGTATGTATTTAGAATATTTCTTTGAAAAGTACGAACAAACCTGCTGGGCCGGCCCAATAATAGCAAAACCTCCTTTGTCTCGCAACAGGCGATACCATAGCCGCTCGCCGCAAATGGTAGCCCGTCTCGAGCTCGTCTTCCTCGTTCCCCAGAACTCGCTCGTCTTCCTCGTTCCTCTTTGAGGTCGAGCCCTCCTCCGCCTCCTACCTGCTGATTGGGGCGTTCGATCCGGATTCCACCTGCTCTGCTTGGTAAGCGTGCCCTCTAGCTTCGCCTCCCGCTGTAGTGAGGAATCGGCCCGCGGTGACCTAAATCGCCGGTGCCCCTTCCGTCTTCCTCGCCTCCGGCACGGCTCCGCCGCCACGCGATCTACCGCTCCGGCGAGGCCGGCCTTTTCCATCTGCTTCCTTAGCTCCCTGTGTTGATTCTGAAGCTTCTGCTGCTGCCCGCATCGAGCCGCTTTTGCTGTTAGTTGTTATTGACGAAATTTTCATCCAGATAGTCAAAATAGATACTTATTACATAGCTGTTTCGGGTTATTATATGGCCTTATGGATGCTATGCATAAAAAAAAATTCACCGCTGCAATTGTGCAGCAATATCCAAATAGTATACATGGAACTGGAATTCTGTCAACCACTGTTTTCATTCTCTCCAAATCTAGATAAGCGTAGTCGAGGATTGGCTTAAGCACCATTCATCTGTTTCTGATGTGGTCTGTACCCTACCTCAAACAGGATTAGAAGATATAAAGAATGGCTGCACAAGACACTCCTATGATCACCGAGGATGACTATGAGGTACCCATCTTTTAGTTTTTTTTATTATAGGGCGCTTTTACTAGTGAACTACCACAAGATATCTCTTGTACAATATTTTTCTAATGGCTACAGGATCACAATCGCAGGAAATGTTTTTAATGCGCATCTGATATTACCAATTTTGTGTAACATTACTCGCATATTATCGGTTAAATAGTGCTCAAAGTTCAACTTAAGCTGGCCAACCATGCCCTATAATATCAGCAGAGTAAGAAAGAGAAGAGTCTGGGTTCTTGTTTTACATGTTGCTATATGTCTGAAATTGTTAGATTATACTTGAAAAGAATTTGAGTACTCCCTCCGTCCCAAAATAAGTGTCGCTGATCTAGCACAACTTTCTACTTATGTTGTACTAAATCAGCGACAGTTATTTTGGGACTGAGGGAGTATGATGTAACTGTTGAACCAGTTCATCTTATTTTATGCTTTTACTTGAACAAGATTTTGGTGGGAATTGTATTTCTAAATCAATTGTTTGTAAGGATAAAAAAATTCTACTCTTCTTGAGTTTTTGCTGTTGTTGTGAGCTATGTGCCTACGTTTTTCAGACTCAGCAGAAGAAGCAAGCTGCTGCAGATGTTCTTTTCAACTATTCACAGTTTGTTATGGTGTGCATTGGTGAGGGAGTTCGCCCGACTGATCTCCGGTTGCATCTTATGAAGGTAGACTTGCTATCCTGTACGTAACTTGTTGTGTTTTTTTTTAATGTTGCACATTTATTACCATCATTTCTAATGTTGGCCCTAAGCATGCAAGTGCCTCTTCCTGCCAGAATTTCGTTGTGTACCCACAACAGTTTTTTAGGTGCTCATGATTAATTTCCCCAAGCATAGAGAGGCCCAGGCTTTTACATACTCAAGAGTAGATACATTATATTTTATTAGGGACATGTCTATTCTTAAGCCAAAGGAAGGAATTATTAGAGCAACAAATTTGATCCTGAATCAGATATACCAATTCGGTACCTTTCACTGATTCTTATTCCTGGAGGGTACTTTTATGTTTAGGATTTCTGGACCTCTGAGATCATAAGTTTTATGCACCATTCGCCTACAGTGGTTTACATGAGATATTATTTCTGTCGCACATATTTGCTAGAGTATTGTCGTGCATGGGAGCCAAACATGAACTGTTTTTAACAATTTCTGAACTTTATGCATTTCATCTTTCGCTACGGTTTCCTATGGAGTTCAAATTGACCTGTTTCTTTACACCCTATAATGTAAATTAATGCCCTTTAGTTAAATATCGACAAGTGGATATTCACCTTGATCATTTGATCACTCCATGGATGCTTCTCTTCTTTTCATTTGATCATTTATTCTAACTTGCATAATTATTATCCTTTCCCTTTGTCACTCTTGAGTTTGAACCCTTCAGTTCTTTGCTTGAAGGGTGTGCAACTGATTTTTTTTCCGAGCAACCGGAAGGGCTTCAAGCTCTCGATTGGTGATCCCAAGCACCTGGGATGTCCACTAAGATCATTGTAACATAAACTGTAAACCAGGGACGGAGCCAGAAAATAGTGATAGGGGGGCACGAACTAGAAGGATCAAAATGGTAGAATGTACATTAACACATACCTATGTTTTTAAGGCGGTAAGGCGAGGCAAGGCGCTGGGGGGGCGCCTCACTGCCTAAGCGCTAAGGCACAAGGCAAGGCGACGCCTTAGAGAGTTCTAAGTAGTAGAATTGAGCAGAATTTGGTAGGCAACTGCAGGAGAGGTAGGTGATGGTTGCTTGCTGCTGCCTGCTGTCCTGGAGAGGAGGGGGAGGAGGATCTGCTGGAGAGGAGGGGGAGGCGGATCTGCTGGAGAGGAGGGGGAGAAGCAGCCGGAGAGGAGGGGGAGAAGTTGCTGGAGAGGAGGGGGAGAAGCTCAGATCCAGCCGCCAGAGGTGGGGTTGGGGGAAAACTGAAACTGGTTACGGCTCTCTCTCCCCCTGCTAGTAACTGTTGGCGCCCAGACTCTGTTTCCCGCCCTTCTCTTCCCGCCCAGAGCTCGGTTTCCCGCCTGAACTCCCTGCCCTGTCTAAGGCGTCTTCATTTGCCTAAGGCGGGAAGAATGGCGCCTAGGAGGACGCCTTGGACGCCCTATGGACTAAGGCGGACGCCTTAGGCATGCACGTAAGGCAAGGCCGACGCCTTGTAGCCTGGGGGCGCCCTGACGCCTAGGCGTCGCCTAAGCGACGCCTTAGGGACGCCTTAAAAACAATGACACATACAGTAGTAAATATCACAAGATCTAAAATAGTAAAAAAAAATTGCGGGGTAAAATATATCACTGTTGTTCTAAGATAAAATATAAAATTACATATGTATTAATTTGAAGTCAGGTTTACGAGCATCAGTTTCGAAGATATCAATTATTTCTTCAAGCTAAACTTTGCCGCTAGTTCCTTCCCAATGTTTGTAGTTTTTCCAACTATACGTTTATATGGTTCTAAAAAGCGCGGACTAATTAATCTAATGAAGGCCTGAATCTACCAATCGAAATAAAGTACCTTTTTCTCATTTTATTGCGGCTCATCCTCGCGGTCGGCCTACCGACTGCCGGCAAATAGCCTGCGGATCGGCGCTCGCCCGCGGCCGTCCCTTCTCCGCTTCTCTTGATGGCTATGCGACGGAGTTGCATAGAGATCGCATAGGCGATAGCAGGCAGCGGCAGGCGGCAGATGTGAATCTCAATCGCAGCAGTGCAGGCGGCTGGGAAACGAAGGGATAGCACGACCTGTGTGTGCGTGGGCGCGTGGTTGCGTGCAACTACCAGCTAATTGGCCCCTTTGTCACCTGTGATGGGCTGCGTGATACTTTGTTCTTTGGGCTTTTGGGTTGCTAGGAAATTGTACCGCACGTGGGCTGAGATCCTGAGGCTTTACGAACGACACAGCGATCAGGGGGGGCGAAGGAAGCGATGAACAGTTGGGCAGCAGCAAAAATAGCGAAAAACTGATCGCTATTAACGAGGAGACGCGATCGTTAGGGGGGGTCTCGCCCCCCCTCGCCCCCCCTTGAATCCGTCCCTGCTGTAAACCACCTCCTAGGAGGCATGTAACTTGTTCCCCCCCTTTTCAATGAAAAGAAACGCAAAGTCTTTGCGTTTTCTCGAAAAAAAGGAGCTTTGCCTTTCCATTAAGAAGAGTAAGAACTGGCCAGTCAATAGGGAAAATTGGCCGGAAACCCATACATCGGTAACACACACACCAGCACTGAGATCGCACACCAGGCGAGCCGCCGGCTTCACCACACGCGCAACTAGAGCCAACACCCTACAACCAGATTCGAAGCTGCCGCGCTGACTCCGGCATCCACGCCGGTCCCAAGGCCACAACTAGACAAGTCGACGACTCAGTCACCCAAGCAACCAGAGACGGCACCCTACAACAGCACAACTGTTTTTGGAGCTACTGCTCTGACTTACAAACCTAAAACACACGCTGACCCCGAGGCCGAGCACTAGGCGAGCTGCTAGCTCCGTCACTCAAGCAACTGGAGCCGACACCCCACAACCAGACCCAAAGCCGCCGCTCCAGCATCAACGCCGGCCCCAAGCCGATACCCTAAGAAGACATCGAGATCCGGAGCCACTGCTCTGACCTTCACATCGGGTGAGGCCGTGCACAGCTTGATTCGCTGGCTCGACCACGGCGCCCGCCACGGACGTTGCATGGCAACTCCACACGATAGAGTCTTATCTGGCTAGGCCATTGCCTCCTAAGGTGACGCCTCCAAGGAGGAAGTGACGAGGACGCAGCCGTTCCCTCCTCCGGCAGAAACAGGGGACTTGAACTTTCACCTGGAGGATTCAATACCACAGACTTTGGGAGATGAAACAGAGCACCCACGATGCCCCCTCCAAGGAGGGGAACGACGCCCGCAGGTGATGCCATCGTCGGCGCCAACTAACTGTTCTATTCACCTTGTGTTTTATGTCTTGGGATATTCACTCGCACAAGATAACATGTTTCTGGTGCAATTAAGATGTTAGTTAGCTGGATTCTTGCATTTGAAACTAATTAGCAAAGGGTGCAAATGAAAGCCTAACTATTCTGGCTTTGGCATATGGCTATGGGCCTTTTAGGGCTAGCTGTTCCAAAAGTGCATTTTCTGATTACCCATCTCACCCAAAATAAGGAACAAGTAGTGTTTTATCTTCAAGTTGCGCGTTCTACCCCTTGAACTCTAAGCATCTCCACTCATTAAGTTTAAGTTTGCAGCCTAACTATTTTATGCTTGAATGCAATTTGACTAGCAAAACACATGTCTCAGTGAGGATAGTGGCTATATAAGCACAATTGACACCCGGCAATTCATGCTTCTGTTAGCCAACAAACTCCGCGGTTATTTCTTCTAGCCTGAGTCCATCAGGCTGATATGATGCTAAGCCAGATCTTCTGTCTGCTATTTTCCCAGGAAATTTCAGGGATGCCCACCTCTTTGAAGGAAGAGCCACGGCAGGCAGCTGCCTCCCCAGATTCTAGCGGTGAACCATCATCCTCTGGGACGATGAAAGAAGACAGGAGCGAAATCCCATAAGCTTCATCTGCATCTTGCAAGGAGATGGGTATCTCAGGATGATAGGCGCTGATTTGTGATCATAGAGATGTAAATAAGTTAGCATGCTTGAGGCGAGGCCTGATTTGGTTTACAGCGCTGAAGAGCACATTTTCCTGGCGGATGGTAACGTTTGTGATCATTTTTCAAGCCACTTGCATTGCATCTATTAGTTGGGGTCCATATCTTCCTGCCATATGGGTAGATAGCCTATAATCGCTGAACAATACTGTTGTGTTGTCCATGTCTTCTGTTTAATGAGGTTGATTGGAGGTTCTGTTTTGCATTCTGGGATTCACAGGCACATTGCGGCTTACATCCCTAGAGCTTAGTTTCAAACCAGTTCATGGGTGTTGCGGAATGCATCAGGATTTCTTGCAGCTAAGTTTTATAATGGACACAAATCTGATTGTGAAGACCCTTTTTAGCTCTCTTTTTTTAAATATAAGTTCCATTGGATTTTATTAGGGTTATTACATACTCTACATGGGGCACCATTAATGGAATTTATGCAAGCGCAAGATCATATCGGTAGGCACAAAATCTTAGCAGCAGCACAGGGGGTTGGGGGAGCGACTCCAAGGTGACCTGCTCTACCTCTGTTAGAGAGGTTGTAGATGGAACGAGGATCTTCGACCCAGATACCGACCTAGATACCAAACCGACTGAAGCTTATGAAATTCTGGAAGTTCCTCTTAAAAAGTCGTTAAGATGGGCATATCGGTTGCTGTCTGATGAGAAAGCACAGTTGGAGGATACTAGGAGGGACACTGCAGCAAACTCAATCTATGCCATTGTGGTCCATGAGACCAGCTTCGCAAAAACACTTTCTGCAAGGGTGAAGGGGAGACATCGCGTCCTGGTTTTATCAATCAAGGTTAATGTCGATGCGGCCTACTCATCGACTACTGATCAGGCGACTACTGGAATTATTATTGCCCGGGGTACAGGTGGGGAGTTCTTTCTTGCAGCTGCTCAGAGATATGACAATGTGCTGAACCCCTTGACAGCTGAAACACTTCCTCCGTGATAGTGTGCATTTGGCATAACCTGGCGGTTTTGGTGGATATGTGGAACAACACGCCGCAATGCAGGTCTAAGATTACGGGGCTTCTACAGGAAATCAAGGACCATAGACGGGGTTTTAACTCCTTTTACGTCATCTTTTATTTGTAAAGAAGCTAATGCTGTGTGCAAAATTTCCCTGAGCAGAGACTGGCGTGGTGCTGCTCCGGCGTAGCTCACTACATGTATGAGCTATAAAATGAGCTCTATTGATTGCCAAAAGAAAAGGAAAGAGTAGAGCTTCTTATACTGACTCGCCACATTGGCATTGGCATGGTACAACAATCCATAAAACCTTCAGCATGAACAACATGTCCTTTCCTTTTGCTCGAAAAAGAAACGTCTTTCACGCATCATTAGCTTAACTAGGTAGATAGCAAAACTTAGCTAATAGGTGGATTCTGCAAGGCATCCAAGCTTCTGCCTATTCGCTCTTCTATCCAGGCAAGTCTCCTCTCAAGTTTTAGCACACTGGTATGCAGAACCCTAACATCAACTTCTGCAAGCTTTGCAAATGAGCGTATCAACACGTAATAATCAGCATGTCCGATGCAAACAAGACTACCGGTTATTGTCTTCCTTCTATAGTGAAGGTAGCCATTTGACCTAAGCCACTTCCTTGGCGGCAGATAACAAAACCCATGATCTTCCATTTCCGACTTAATCCTTTGCATCCCCGATGATGATGCAGAAAAGCTCCTTGCACCAACAGAAGTTCCATGCCGACATCGTTTATTCATCACTCCATTCGTGGTTCGCGTTTCCTCCATGCGAGCTTTTGGATTCCCATCCTACAATGCAATAGGTTTAGCCATCAAATCAACAGCAATCACCCCCAAAAGACGCGTGGATAATCCTCGAGGTGCTACACCCATATTAATTTTAGGTTCAAAACCAGTATGTGCTGCAAATGAAATAGGGGCCTTTTTTATGAATAGCAACTTTCTTGTTCTTCATCTTTTAATTTAATATTTTGGGAGTTCCCACAAAAATCTTTCAGACTATTTGTGTTTGATTTCTAAAATCATTTACTCTCTCCGATCCAAATTAATTGTCGCAGCTTTAGTACAACTTTGTATACAATTAATATGGATCTGAGGGAGTAAGATATTTTTTCCATGCTGATTTTGTTTTAGAAATAACATCCATAGATACAAACCTGCTGTTAATGGTTTGCACTCAAGAGGAAGGCTGCATCCGTATAAATTAGAAGTTGAAAATCAATATGTGGTGAGAAAAATAGAGAACATTTTACGATAGCAATTTTCTTGCAAGTAACAGCAGCTCCCTCCGTGGTATGTCGCTTCCCTGCCAGAAAAGGTCGATTCCTGGCTGGCCATCTACACCACCAACCATAGCCACCAACTACTGCCAAGGCTACCCGTTTGACCGTCGCCTATTGCTTATGCACGTCTAGGGGAGTGCCTAGGGACACCTTTTTTTAACCTTGTTTACACTAGATGCTGATACAGCTAATAACTTCAAAGCAACTAATCCAGCCCACAAAAGGGAAACATTAAAGTAGAGCCAAGACAAAATAAGATTATGGTGAGGATTTGAGGAGTCGGATAAGATGAGAAGTACTCCATGATGGAGACAATCAGACAATCATAGAGAGAGACACTACAGCTTTGCTGCTTGATGCAAAAGACGAACAAGAGTTCACAACAATATCAAACTGGGTGCATTACCTCTCGTCCTTTGTACATATCCTGAAAGATCTCTATTAAGTGATCCTCTTCAACTGAACATGAAATCCCAGGGAAAACAATATCTTTGCAATATTTGAGATAAGAGTGAAGGTCCTTTGAATAGTCTGTAAATTAGGAAACTTTGTCAATTTTGTACCACTAGTAAATATTTGGTCCAGTCACAACTAGTGCCAGACAAGAATGCATTCAGTCAAAACATTATAACTTTGAACAAACATATCATTGTGATTTGTGAACAACTTATGAGAACAAATGTTTTATCCAATATACTTTGAAGTTATTGCACTTCTATACTTTCCTTATAAGATAACAAAATATATTGGTCTAAAACTCTAAATACATATCTAGTTATTACAATGCTAAAGGGAAGTTACCGATCACCATCTGTACGAAAAAAAGATAGAAGTGCAGTTTTGTCTTAGTTGACAATTTGACACATAATGAGTTGCTCTACAGCCGTCTACTCCCTCCGTTCCTAAATATATGTCTTTCTAGAGATTTCAACAAGTGACTACATACAGAGCAAAATGAGTGAATCTACACTCTAAAATATGTCTATATACATCCGTATGTGGTAATCCATTTGAAATCTCTAAAAAGACTTATATTTAGGAACGGAGGGAGTATATCAGAACTCTCTGTTTGTGTAAGGAAACATTAGAATAGCTTACTGGACAATCCAGAGGTAATGCAGAAAACCAGTATTTCTCACTGGAAGATACTCGTGCATTGTCTGTTAATTTTTGTAATGCTGTGCAGATGCCCCGCAAATGTTCAAGCCTAGTGTTATTAGACACTAACAAGCATTAAGGAGCTCTCTATTTAAGTGTGGAAGTTCAGATCCAGGAAATGTCAAAAGTTATTTATTGCGAAACACAAAAGCCACAAACTCCATGCATACATCAACGTATTATTTCTCCCCATACAAAATATACATGTTACTCTAGCCTTGCCAATTTTTAATACAAAGTGAATTTCCTAAAAGGTTGAAATACAGCTATGGCGATGATCCGTACATATCCTACCTCAGTAACTGAAAATTACCATGGTGAGATAGACTAGCGGCTCTACACATACGAGGGTATAACCTGTTAACACAAAATATGACAAGGCTACCATAATACTCCCTCTGTTTCACAATAAATGTCATGGTTTTAGTTCAAATTTAAACTAAAACCACGACACTTATTTTAACTTAACAGAGGGAGTAGATAGTACCATAGTAGTCCCTCTTATGACATAGCTACTGCACTAGAAGCTAGAATAACATGTATTTAGTAACATAGAGGTAAGTATCAAATAAACCACTAACGGGCAGTATAAAGGATGAGACTTGACATGCATACATTGCAAGAAAAAAATAATGTGGATTGAAGCAAATGGTCATCGAAAGTTACCATGCGCAACATCAATTTTATCATAGGCACTTGCAAGAGTGCATAGCAATTCCTTTGTGCCAAATTCCTCACTAGTGCCGCCTTCAGGCCTCTTAGATGGTGGTAAATTTGCATCAGGATCAGACCCATCTGCATTTCTTCCTGTCTCACAAATCTCCTGAAGGGCAAAAAGAAAGTTCAGTACATTATATTTAATACATGACTTAAGAGAGTGATCCTATATGGAATACTCACCTCCCATATCCCTTGACCATTGATGTTATACTGAACTCTTAGAGCCACTATTAGTATAGCCATTACACAGACCCGTGTGGGGACCCTTAATGGATTACTAGACAACCATAGTTCTGCAGGCAATGCCCACTCATAGATGCGGCAAGCATGAGGGAGGATTCTTTCTATCGGCAGAGACAACTCATTCAAGTAGCGTTGAGCAATAGCATAGAAATTAACTGAAGGAAGCTGCAATCCTATGCGTTGTGCTATGGACCCAGCTGCAGCTTCCAGTTGCCATGTTCCAATCACTCGGACTGGTCTGAATAGTTGTCTTGCACTCAAAGGGCAGTGTTTTACAGATCTCCCAAGATGACTGTCCACTTCGGTAAATGCTGCCATATAAGGAAGCTTACCCTCCATTGCCCACCTATAGATGTCAGTCGGTAGGATGGCTTCCCGGGCAATATGACATGCCAGGAAACATACAGACAATGTTGAGTACACTGGCAGCATCGTTCTCAATGAGCGCAGAAAGATGAACTCAACCCTTCGCCTGTCTTTGCGTGGCAAGGCTTCATCCCCCCATTCACATTTCACCTCTTGAGGTTTCTGTTCGCCTGCACACAAAAGATACACATATATATCTAACTTTGCTCTGGTCTTTCAATGGTATTAACTGAACAAGATAGTAAATTGACACCTCCACTGGCAGGGCGCTTCAGTCTCTGGGCAGCCTCGTCCTCCGCGAGCACCTTCCGCGCCCAAATTTCGTCGAACACCTTGGAGGTAGCCACCCACCGCACCCAGATAGTTCCAGCCAGGCCGCAGACAAGCGCGCCCACCCGGTACCTCTTGACCAGCACTTCCAGCTGCTGTTGCAGGATCACCTGCAGCCCCTGCACGTAGCGCCACCGGACCCGAGCACCCAGCTCCTCTGGCTCGCCCCAAGCCTCAGCGCCAAGCACAAAGTCGCGCGGCTCCTCGAAGTCAGTCTCGGCAGAGGGCTGCCGAGTGGGGTAAGGGGTTGGGTAGGGTGCGGGGGTGCGGAATTTGGGGGTTTTGTTGGCTTGGCTAACTCGGTGGAAGGACATGTTGCCGGTGACTTGGAAATCGTCGGGGTCCGCTGCAGTCGCCTGGGTGGAGGTGTGGACAGCGGAGCACTGGCGGCACGAGAAGAAGCCGTCCTCGGCGTCGTCGGGGTTGTACTCCTCCGCCGCGCCGCAGTTGTCGCAGACCAGGCGGATGCTTCCTCCTCCCCCGCCTCCGCCGTAGTGATCCGGGGAGGCGCCGCCGCCGTCATCCATGGGAGAAGTGTGGGTTTGCGCCTTCCGGAGTTCAAAAAAGTTGTTGTCGGTGTTAGCTATAAGATGCTTGCCTGCGGCCTGTGCCCGGTACCTTCGTGCCGCGGGCGCCCAGAGGTAGAGGCCGGCAATGGTGCGCCGCCGCCACCGTCAGCTGGGTCGGGCACCCGCCCGACGCGACTAGCTACTAGCCAACTAGGGCACGCGTGAGTTAGGGGTCTGGATGGGAAGCTGCGGAGTGGGAGGAGGGCGGAGAGGGGGCGGGGGTCCGGAGGGCAAGGAAGGCCGCCGCGCCGGCGAGGGCGAGTGCCGTGACTAGGGTCGCGTAGGGGGGAAGGGGACTGGGGCGCGCCGCTGAGACTGCGGCAAGACGGACTCGGGACGGGGAGAGCCTAGTTCAGGCCTACCATAGCAGGCCTTGGGCCGTAGTCTATCTCTCTGCACACGTGAATTCGGATTTTCTTTTTTTTAGTTGGAAACTTGTTGCGTCTTTTTTTAAGGGAAATTGTTGCAGCTTTATTAAGGCCCTGTTTGGAATCTCTCCTCTCTGCTCAACTCCGCGAAGCTGCAGAGCTCGGTTTAAGCTGCTCCGTAAAAAGCTGCAGCAGCCTGCTCGGCTCCGGGAGCTGAGTCGCGGGAGCGAAGAAAAATCGAACAGGCACTAAATTGTCACCTACAATCCGATGCCACCTCCTCGCTAACAAAAGCAGGTGAAACCCAAAATCAATTTTTACAGAGCTTATTTCTGCAACCTTTTCTATCTAGTATATGGTCAAAAATTTATTCCCTGATCGACACGCCCAAATGACTCTAAACCCCACAAAAGTTTGAAGTAGCCCTTTCACCTCTTCAATAAGAGGACCATGTGACAAGAGGTCTCTCACCACATTGTTAATCTTGCGAGCGACATTCTATAAGTTGAATTCCAATAGCAATTTATGTACAATCCCTAGGTTATTGTTAGCCATGGCCGCCACAAACCCGGCATGGTTCATGTGGTCGAGCCTCATGGGGGAAAAAACAACAGATCACGACGGAAGGAAAGTCCGAGTATTTGGCCGTGCATTTTGGGTGTTCGAGCAATGCGTGAGAGCTTTCGAACACTGTAGGTCTGTCATCGCCATTGATGACACGTTCTTGACCGGACAATACAAGGGCACCTTGTTGGTTGCGATAGAAAGTGATGCCAATAACCGGGTGTTGCCATTGGCATTTGCTTTGGTTGAGGCGGAGAACAATGACAACTGGGAGTGGTTTTTGCGTCTTTTGAGGACGAAGGTGTTACCCGCTCAGAGGGAAATTTGTGTCATATTGGATCAGCATCCAGGAATTCTTAACGCGGTGGAGATTGACATTCCTGGGCATGCTCCATTGCACCATCGATGGTGCATGAGGCACTTTTGTTCGAACTTCTATAGGGCATGTGGCCTTAAGGAGTTGGCCGATGATCTTCAAGATTGTTGTCTCGCTTTCTCCGACAAGCGGTTCGCCACTTTGTTCAACAAATTGCTGGCACACAAAAAACTAGATCCCGGGGGTCAAGACTTTCTCAATAGGCACACTGAACACCGGAACAAGTGGGCACGTGCTTTTGATGAAGATAGCCAGACATACGGTCAAATGACAAGCAATATGGCCGAATGCTTCAATAAGGTGCTCAAAGGTGCACATGGATTACCCATGACGGCATAGTTCAATACACATTTGACAAGATGAATGCGTACTTTCTAAAGTACTCGATGGAAACGGATGCACAGATAGCAGGTGAGAACAAGTGCAAGTACAAGTACAAGTTTCCACCCAAGGTTGATGAATGGTTCGAATTTCAATCATGGAAGGCGGACTCAGAAGAAGCTATACTATATGACAACGAAGAGTGGAAGTACAAAGTGAAAGAGCCAGGAGGAACCACAACCGATGGTCGCCAACATGGAGGTCGGGCTTTCAAGGTCTCCTTAACACGGTGTGATTGCTCTTGCGGGAGGCCATTGTTGCTTCATCTCCCATGCTCACACTTGTATACTTCCGATCGTGTTAGGAATGTGGACGTCAATCACCCCTCACCATGAGGGAGTCGGAGTTCTCAATTGTGACGGTTAATAAAACATGGGCTCCCCGCTTTCACCCGTACTTTGGCCAATCACAATAGCCGGAGTACCATGGAGTTCAACTATGGCCAGATCCAGAGTTGAAGGTTGTTAAACGGGGTAGACGTAAGACAGAGCGTCTTAGAGGCGACATGGACGGATGGGTTCATGGTGGCCGCCGCGAAGCGGGCAACGACCAATTCCAAGATCCTCGTGAGAGCTCCCATTGTGGGGAATGCAAAGGTCATGGCCACAACAAAAGAAAATGTACGAAACCACGAAAAAGGTCCAAGAAAAATGATGCAAGCACAAGCCAACAAGGAGCTACACAAGGTAGCCAACCAAGTGGTAGCCAACCAAGTGCCAAGCCAACCAAGTGGTAGCCAACAAGTACCAAGGCAACCAAGTGGTAGCCAAAGAGGATCTAGGCAACAAAGAGGGAGGCAACTAGGACTTACAAGAGGCCATGGTGGTGGTAGAGCTCGTGGTGGTGGTCTTGGTCGTGGTGATGGTCTTGGCCTTGGTGGTGCACCTGTCCGTGGTGATGGTCTTGGTCATGGTGATGGTCTTGGCCTTGGTGGTGGTCTTGGCCGTGGTGGTGGTCAAGGGCAAGGTCGTTATAGAGGAATATTTGGATACCTCGATGGACCATTTCCGTATGTTGCTTACTAATTATAATGTTTCATGTGTTCTTATTTTTCATATGTTCATGTTGCAATGTACATGTCCTTCCATTTGTTCTTATTGTCATTACTAACTATTATGTTTCCCTCATTGTAGGTATGGCGGCAGGTATGGCGGCTTCTCAACCCAACAAACCAACAATGAAGAAGGATGGTGAGGATGAGATGTCGGGGTGGTGGGAGAAGGCTGCGAAGAAGCTGAGGAGGATGCAGCCGCACTAAAGAAGAAGAAGGAAGAGGAGCTCGAAAAGAAGAGGAAGGAAAGAGAGAGAGCGGATTTTGAGTGTCGCGCTAGGGAGCGAGCGTTGTACAGGAAATGTGAGGAGGCACAAAAGAAGAGTCTCAAGGATTTTCAAGAAAAAACCTTGAAACTTTGGGCATTCTAAGCTGAAAAAGAAGAGAGGAAGAACAAGATATGCATGGATAGGGTGGTTAAGGAGGCTCACCACATAAGGAAAAGGGAGGAGGAAGAGGAAGAAGAAGAAGGGAAAGGGGCCTTGCTCTACGCAATAGAGCTATGTCATCTTCATAAGGATTATGGACTATGAACTACTATGCGTCATGAACTACTATGTCTTTTGGACTCCTCCTCGATTTGGTTGTGAACTACTATGTGTCCTGAACTACTATGTGTCATGAACTACTATGTGTCGTGAAGTACTATGTATTTCCTCCTCGATTTGGTTGTATGAACTACTCCTCAAGTTGAAGTACTATGTGTTATGAACTACTATGTGTCGTGAAGTACTTTGTGCATATGTTGTCTACTTGCTATCAATCCTATTGTACATCATCATACTATGTGTGCATATGCTACCTTCACACTTCTCTGTTTGTCAAAAAAACGCTAAGTACAAGTGCAATGCCTAGCTCAGAGGCGTTGCACTGTTCAGTGCGGCTTCTCCTAGCTAGGCGCCACACCAGGCTGTATCTGGCCGTAGCTTCTGTTTCTCCCTGGATAGTCTACCCAGGCGTGCAATGCCTCAGAGCTAGGCGTTGCACTGCACAGTGTGGCGCCTAGCTCGGAGGCGTTGCATGCCTGCGTAGAGCTATCCAGAGAGCAACAAAAAGTTTGCACCCAGTTTGGGGGGCAAAATATCGCTAAGTGTTGGTGTGGCGCCTAGCTAGGAGGCGCCACACTGTATAGTGCAACGCCTCCGAGCTGGGTGTTGCACAATACAATGTGGCGCCTCCTAGCTAGGCGCCACACCAGGTTGTATCTGGCTGTAGCTTCTGTTGCTCTCTGGAATGTTTACCCAGGCGTGCAACACCTCTGAGCTGGGCGTTGCACTGCACAGTGTGGCGCCTAGCTCAGAGGCGTTGCATGCCTGGGTAAACATTCCAGTAAGCAACAGAAAGTTTGCACCCACTTTGGGGGGCAAAAAATCGCTAAGTGTTGGTGTGGCGCCTAGCTAGGAGGCGCCGCACTGTATAGTGCAACGCCTCTGGGCTAGGCATTGCACAATACCATGCGGAGCCTCCTAGCTAGGCGCCACACCAGGCTGTACCTGGCTGTACCTTCTGTTGCCCTCTGGAATGTTTACCCAGGTGTGCAACGCCTCTGAGCTGGGCGTTGCACTACACACTATGGCGCCTAGCTCCGAGGTGTTGCACTATACAGTGTGGCGCCTCTTTGCTGGGCACTGCACAAGCACTTTGTTTTTTTACCCTCAAACTTGGTCATTTCAGACACATGTTAAGGCACATTTTTAGGCACATATACTTGCATCACAGAATAAACAGTAATGATCATGATGACATTTTAAACACCTCTTCAACTTGAACAAAGACAACATTTCTTAGAGTGACCATCACTTCAAGTTCAACATTACTAAGACATACAATCACTTCAAGTTCAACATTACTAAGAGCTACCACCACTTCAAGGTCAATGGCATAACAAGTTCGACATAAGAAAAACACCCACTAGGCGAGTTACATAGCAAATAGAGGACGAAGACTAGTTCCTTGTGTGCTTTTTGGCTCCTTCCCCATCCTGCTGGCTATCTTCTTCGCCTTCCTAGGAAGAGCAACTCGCTCCGGCTCTGGCTCCGGTTCCTCCACTTCATCCATGTCATCCACATAGTCATCCAAAGCTGCCATCCGTGAGGTGTCGACCGTCCTCTTGCCTATTTTGGTGAAGTCTTCGGGTGTGTATTTATTGATTTCCCTCCTAGGCTTTAACATGTATGCTGGCCGAACTTTAAAGGTCCCCAAGGTCATGTCATCATCAACCTATTACAAAAACAGAAGATAGCGGAAAGATCGTCTGTGAGGATAAAGTTAGCAATGCATCAATAATTGAATATATGCTATTGGCTTACCTCTTGGGTGACCACACCCACATCCTCATCCTCCGAAGGATCACTATGGCCAGAATTGGGATCTGATGGTGTCGCTGACGGTGTCCTGGACTAGGGGGTACTCACCACATTGTCTCCTAATCAGTTAGATTGGGCCGAGGACCCCCATGGTCGTATACTCATGGGCCAGTTCGGACAGCTCATGCATACACGAGGAAGATTCCACAAGACTTGGTGATCAAGACAAGGACTCCTCCCCACCGGCGTATTCGTCTAGGACTCTTGTTATCCTAGGCCTCTGGTACATTATATAAACCGAGGCTAGGCTAGTCGATAGACAGGCTAGATCATTATGACATTACACATCATACCTCTAGGGTTTAGACCACAACATATGATCTCGAGGTAGATCAACTCTTGTAACCCTATATTCATCAAGATCAATCAAGCAGGAAGTAGGGTATTACCTCGATAGAGAGGGCCTGAACCTGGGTAACATTGTGTCCCCTGTCTCCTGTTACCCATCGATCTATGACACACAGCTTGGGACCCCCTACCCGAGATCCGCCGGTTTTGACACCGACATTGGTGCTTTCGTTGAGAGTTCCGTTGTGTGCCATGGTGGTGGTAGAGCTCGTGGTGGTGGTCTTGGTCGTGGTGATGGTCTTGGCCTTGGTGGTGCACTTGGCCGTGGTGATGGTCTTGGTCATGGTGATGGTCTTGGCCTTGGTGGTGGTCTTGGCCGTGGTGGTGGTCAAGGGCAAGGTCGTTATAGAGGAATATTTGGATACCTCGATGGACCATTTCCGTATGTTGCTTACTAATTATAATGTTTCATGTGTTCTTGTTTTTCATATGTTCATGTTGCAATGTACATGTCCTTCCATTTGTTCTTATTGTCATTACTAACTATTATGTTTCCCTCATTGTAGGTATGGCGGCAGGTATGGCGGCTTCTCAACCCAACAAACCAACAATGAAGAAGGATGGTGAGGATGAGATGCCGGGGTGGTGGGAGAAGGCTGCGAAGAAGCTGAGGAGGATGCAGCCGCACTAAAGAAGAAGAAGGAAGAGGAACTCGAAAAGAAGAGGAAGGAAAGAGAGAGAGAGGATTTTGAGTGTCGCGCTAGGGAGCGAGCGTTGTACAGGAAATGTGAGGAGGCACAAAAGAAGAGTCTCAAGGATTTTCAAGAAAAAACCTTGAAACTTTGGGCATTCTAAGCTGAAAAAGAAGAGAGGAAGAACAAGATATGCATGGAGAGGGTGGTTAAGGAGGCTCACCGCATAAGGAAAAGGGAGGAGGAAGAGGAAGAAGAAGAAGGGAAAGGGGCCTTGCTCTACGCAATAGAGCTATGCCATCTTCATAAGGATTATGGACTATGAACTACTATGCGTCATGAACTACTATGTCTTTTGGACTCCTCGATTTGGTTGTGAACTACTATGTGTCGTGAACTACTATGTGTCATGAACTACTATGTGTCGTGAAGTACTATGTATTTCCTCCTCGATTTGGTTGTATGAACTACTCCTCAAGTTGAAGTACTATGTGTTATGAACTACTATGTGTCGTGAAGTACTTTGTGCATATGTTGTCTACTTGCTATCAATCCTATTGTACATCATCATACTATGTGTGCATATGCTACCTTCACACTTCTCTGTTTGTCAAAAAAACGCTAAGTACAAGTGCAACGCCTAGCTCAGAGGCATTGCACTGTTCAGTGCGGCGCCTCCTAGCTAGGCGCCACACCAGGCTGTATCTGGCCGTAGCTTCTGTTTCTCCCTGGGTAGTCTACCCAGGCGTGCATCGCCTCAGAGCTAGGCGTTGCACTACACAGTGTGGCGCCTAGCTCGGAGGTGTTGCATGCCTGCGTAGAGCTATCCAGAGAGCAACAAAAAGTTTGCACCCAGTTTGGGGGGCAAAATATCGCTAAGTGTTGGTGTGGCGCCTAGCTAGGAGGCGCCACACTGTATAGTGCAACGCCTCCGAGCTGGGTGTTGCACAATACAATGTGGCGCCTCCTAGCTAGGCGCCACACCAGGTTGTATCTGGCTGTAGCTTCTGTTGCTCTCTGGAATGTTTACCCAGGCGTGCAACACCTCTGAGCTGGGCGTTGCACTGCATAGTGTGGCGCCTAGCTCAGAGGCGTTGCATGCCTGGGTAAACATTCCAGTAAGCAACAGAAAGTTTGCACCCACTTTGGGGGGCAAAAAATCGCTAAGTGTTGGTGTGGCGCCTGGCTAGGAGGCGCCGCACTGTATAGTGCAACGCCTCTGGGCTAGGCATTGCACAATACCATGCAGAGCCTCCTAGCTAGGCGCAACACCAGGCTGTACCTGGCTGTACCTTCTGTTGCCCTCTGGAATGTTTACCCAGGTGTGCAACGCCTCTGAGCTGGGCGTTGCACTACACACTATGGCGCCTAGCTCCGAGGTGTTGCACTATACAGTGTGGCGCCTCTTTGCTGGGCACTGCACAAGCACTTTGTTTTTTTACCCTCAAACTTGGTCATTTCAGACACATGTTAAGGCACATTTTTAGGCACGTATACTTGCATCACAGAATAAATAGTAATGATCATGATGACATTTTAAACACCTCTTCAACTTGAACAAAGACAACATTTCTTAGAGTGACCATCACTTCAAGTTCAACATTACTAAGACATACAATCACTTCAAGTTCAACATTACTAAGAGCTACCACCACTTCAAGGTCAACGACATAACAAGTTCGACATAAGAAAAACACCCACTAGGCGAGTTACATAGCAAATAGAGGACGAAGACTAGTTCCTTGTGTGCTTTTTGGCTCCTCCCCCATCCTGCTGGCTATCTTCTTCGCGTTCCTAGGAAGAGCAACTCGCTCCAGCTCTGGCTCCGATTCCTCCACTTCATCCATGTCATCCACATAGTCATCCAAAGCTGCCATCCACAAGGTGTCGACCGTCCTCTTGCCTCTTTCGGTGAAGTCTTCGGGTGTGTATTTATTGATTTCCCTCCTAGGCTTTAACACGTATGCTGACCGAACTTGAAAGGTCCCCAAGGTCATGTCATCATCAACCTATTACAAAAACAGAAGATAGCAAAAAGACCGTCTGTGAGGATAAAGTTAGCAATGCATCAATAATTGAATATATGCTATTGGCTTACCTCTTGGGTGACCACACCCACATCCTCATCCTCCGAAGGATCACTATGGCCAGAATTGGGATCTCATGGTGTCGCTGACGGTGTCCTGGACTAGGGGGTACTCACCACGTTGTCTCCTAATCAGTTAGATTGGGCCGAGGACCCCCATGGCCGTATACTCATGGGCCAGTTCGGACAGCTCATGCATACACGAGGAAGATTCCACAAGACTTGGTGATCAAGACGAGGACTCCTCCCCACCGGCGTATTCGGCTAGGACTCTTGTTATCCTAGGCCTCTGGTACATTATATAAACCGAGGCTAGGCTAGTCGATAGACAGGCTAGATCATTATGACATTACACATCATACCTCTAGGGTTTAGACCACAACATATGATCTCGAGGTAGATCAACTCTTGTAACCCTATATTCATCAAGATCAATCAAGCAGGAAGTAGGGTATTACCTCGATAGAGAGGGCCTGAACCTGGGTAACATTGTGTCCCCTATCTCCTGTTACCCATCGATCCATGACACACAGCTTGGGACCCCCTACCCGAGATCCGCCGGTTTTGACACCGACATTGGTGCTTTCATTGAGAGTTCCGCTGTGTGCCATGGTCGTGGTAGAGCTCGTGGTGGTGGTCTTGGTCGTGGTGATGGTCTTGGCCTTGGTGGTGCACTTGGCCGTGGTGATGGTCTTGGTCATGGTGATGGTCTTGGCCTTGGTGGTGGTCTTGGCCGTGGTGGTGGTCAAGGGCAAGGTCGTTATAGAGGAATATTTGGATACCTCGATGGACCATTTCCGTATGTTGCTTACTAATTATAATGTTTCATGTGTTCTTGTTTTTCATATGTTCATGTTGCAATGTACATGTCCTTCCATTTGTTCTTATTGTCATTACTAACTATTATGTTTCCCTCATTGTAGGTATGGCGGCAGGTATGGCGGCTTCTCAACCCAACAAACCAACAATGAAGAAGGATGGTGAGGATGAGATGCCGGGGTGGTGGGAGAAGGCTGCGAAGAAGCTGAGGAGGATGCAGCCGCACTAAAGAAGAAGAAGGAAGAGGAGCTCGAAAAGAAGAGGAAGGAAAGAGAGAGAGCGGATTTTGAGTGTCGCGCTAGGGAGCGAGCGTTGTACAGGAAATGTGAGGAGGCACAAAAGAAGAGTCTCAAGTATTTTCAAGAAAAAACCTTGAAACTTTGGGCATTCTAAGCTGAAAAAGAAGAGAGGAAGAACAAGATATGCATGGAGAGGGTGGTTAAGGAGGCTCACCGCATAAGGAAAAGGGAGGAGGAAGAGGAAGAAGAAGAAGGGAAAGGGGCCTTGCTCTACACAATAGAGCTATGTAATCTTCATAAGGATTATGGACTATGAACTACTATGCGTCATGAACTACTATGTCTTTTGGACTCCTCCTCGATTTGGTTGTGAACTACTATGTGTCGTGAACTACTATGTGTCATGAACTACTATGTGTCGTGAAGTACTATGTATTTCCTCCTCGATTTGGTTGTATGAACTACTCCTCAAGTTGAAGTACTATGTGTTATGAACTACTATGTGTCGTGAAGTACTTTGTGCATATGTTGTCTACTTGCGATCAATCCTATTGCACATCATCATACTATGTGTGCATATGCTACCTTCACACTTCTCTGTTTGTCAAAAAACACGCTAAGTACAAGTGCAACGCCTAGCTCAGAGGCATTGCACTATTCAGTGCGGCGCCTCCTAGCTAGGCGCCACACCAGGCTGTATCTGGCTGTAGCTTCTGTTTCTCCCTGGATAGTCTACCCAGGCGCGCAACGCCTCAGAGCTAGGTGTTCCACTGCATAGTGTGGCGCCTAGCTCGGAGGCGTTGCATGCCTGCGTAGAGCTATCCAGAGAGCAACAGAATGTTTGCACCCAGTTTGGGGGGCAAAATATCGCTAAGTGTTGGTGTGGCGCCTAGCTAGGAGGCGCCACACTATATAGTGCAACGCCTCCGAGCTGGGTGTTGCACAATACAATGTGGCGCCTCCTAGCTAGACGCCACACCAGGTTGTATCTGGCTATAGCTTCTGTTGCTCTCTGGAATGTTTACCCAGGCGTGCAACACCTCTGAGCTGGGCATTGCACTGCACAGTGTGGCGCCTAGCTCAGAGGCGTTGTATGCCTGGGTAAACATTCCAGAAAGCAACAGAAAGTTTGCACCCACTTTGGGGGGCAAAAAATCGCTAAGTGTTGGTGTGGCGCCTAGCTAGGAGGTGCCGCACTGTATAGTGCAACGTCTCTGGGCTACGCATTGCACAATACCATGCGGAGCCTCCTAGCTAGGCGCCACACCAGGCTGTACCTGGCTGTACCTTCTGTTGCCCTCTGGAATGTTTACCTAGGTGTGCATCGCCTCTGAGCTGGGCGTTGCACTACACACTATGGCGCCTAGCTCCGAGGTGTTGCACTATACAGTGTGGCGCCTCTTTGCTGGGCACTGCACAAGCACTTTGTTTTTTTTACCCTCAAACTTGGTCATTTCAGACACATGTTAAGGCACATTTTTAGGCACATATACTTGCATCACAGAATAAAGAGTAATGATCATGATGACATTTTAAACACCTCTTCAACTTGAACAAAGACAACATTTCTTAGAGTGACCATCACTTCAAGTTCAACATTACTAAGACATACAATCACTTCAAGTTCAACATTACTAAGAGCTACCACCACTTCAAGGTCAACGACATAACAAGTTCGACATAAGAAAAACACCCACTAGGCAAGTTACATAGCAAATAGAGGACGAAGACTAGTTCCTTGTGTGCTTTTTGGCTCCTCCCCCTCCTGCTGGCTATCTTCTTCGCCTTCCTTGGAAGAGCAACCCGCTCCGGCTCCGGCTCCGGTTCCTCCACTTCATCCACGTCATCCACATAGTCATCCAAACCTACCATCCGCGAGGTGCCGACCGTCCTCTTGCCTCTTTCGGTGAAGTCTTCGGGTGTGTATTTATTGATTTCCCTCCTAGGCTTTAACATGTATGCTGACCGAACTTGAAAGGTCCCCAAGGTCATGTCATTATTAACCTATTACAAAAACAGAAGATAGCGAAAAGATCGTCTGTGAGGATAAAGTTAGCAATGCATCAATAATTGAATATATGCTATTGGCTTACCTCTTGGGTGACCACACCCACATCCTCATCCTCCGAAGGATCACTATGGCCAGAATTGGGATCTGATGGTGTCGCTGACGGTGTACTGGACTAGGGGGTACTCACCACGTTGTCTCCTAATCAGTTAGATTGGGCCGAGGACCCCCATGGCCGTATACTCATGGGCCAGTTCGGACAACTCATGCATACACGAGGAAGATTCCACAAGACTTGGTGATCAAGACGAGGACTCCTCCCCACCGGCGTATTCGGCTAGGACTCTTGTTATCCTAGGCCTCTGGTACATTATATAAACCGAGGCTAGGCTAGTCGATAGACAGGCTAGATCATTATGACATTACACATCATACCTCTAGGGTTTAGACCACAACATATGATCTCGAGGTAGATCAACTCTTGTAACCCTATATTCATCAAGATCAATCAATCAGGAAGTAGGGTATTACCTCGATAGAGAGGGCCTGAACCTGGGTAACATCGTGTCCCCTGTCTCCTGTTACCCATCGATCCATGACACACAACTTGGGACCCCCTACCCGAGATCCGCCGGTTTTGACACCGACATTGGTGCTTTCATTGAGAGTTCCGCTGTGTGATCGGCAAAGGATCAATGGCTCGACAGCAGATCAACAGCGACATCGGCTTCTTCGTCACCGTCTCGATTGGTCACCTTGTCTTGACCGAGGACCGCGCCCTACCTCCGATCGTCATGTTCGGATGAGGGCATTCATCAACATCAACTCTGATCTCTATCAAGATCATGGAGGAATCATCCATGGAGCTCGGGGGCTCAACGTCAACATTGCCCTCAGGCGACCGTGCTGTTTTTCTAGACAATGAACTTGTATCCGCCGCCACCGCCTCCTCAAGTGTCATTTTAACGATTGCTTTTGTGGAATTGTGCGGAATTGAGTCTACAACAACCCTGGCAATCTACGATATACCGGAGCCCTGTCAAATCTGGACAGGAATCTGGACGAGTTTAAGGCGTGGTCTCCAGAGCCTAGCTCGGAGGTCTTCCGGAAGATCCAACCATTCATCTGCCGCAAAATTCCCGTATCTACCACCCCTCAACATTTCAGCTCGACCCGACCATCCAAACTCCAGGAACCTTCCGATTAGTGTATCGCTTTTCGAATCTATTTCTGCACAAGAACAAATCCGACCCGAATTCATCTTTTTTATGAACGGAATTTCGGACATCCTTTTTGAAGGAGGTTTTGTATGGGGTAGTGTGTTTTGTTCCCAAACACATCCCACTAATTTTAAAGTCTTTTCCAATATGACCTTCACCATTGCGCCGGTGTCAAACCAGGCCGGCAATGTTGCTCTTCAGCTGCCGACCCACGCTAGACACGTCGTCGCTTTGTTGAGCCGAGCTCAAGTTCTTTGGATCATCATCTCGGCAAGCCGAACAAGAGTTCGACATTGCGAAGGATAAATCGTCACCAACATCGCTACCCACGGATTATACGGAGCGGGCACACCGGCGTCGCCGCACGGTCACTTCATCAAGCCAGCATTGACCACGTCACAAGTTACGACTTGCATCGGCATGGCTGAACCGTCGCGGAGGGAGTCCTGGACTAGGGGGTGTCCGGATAGCCGGACTATCAATATCCGCCGGACTCCAAGACTACGAAGATACAAGATTGAAGACTCTGGCTCGTGTCCGATGGTACTTTACTTGGCGTGGAAGGCAAGCTTGGCAATACGGATACGTAGATCTCCTACCATTGTAACCGACTCTGTGTAACCCTAGCCCTCTCCGGTATCTATATAAACCGGAGGGCTTTAGTCCGTAGGACAACATACACAACATACAATCATACCATAGGCTAGCTTCTAGGGTTTAGCCTCCTTGATCTCGTGGTAGATCTACTCTTGTACTACCCATATCATCAATATCAATCAAGTAGGAGTAGGGTTTTACCTCCATCGAGAGGGCCCGAACCTGGGTAAAAAACATCGTGTCCCTTGTCTCCTGTTACCATCCGCCTAGACGCACAGTTCGGGACCCCCTACCCGAGATCCGCCGGTTTTGACACCGACATTGGTGCTTTCATTGAGAGTTCCTCTGTGTCGCCACCGATAGGCTTGATGGCATCTTCAACCTGCAACGATGTCCAGGGTGAGACTTTTCTCCCCGGACAGATCTTCGTATTCGGCGGCTTCGCCCTGCGGGCCAATTCACTTGGCCATCTGGAGCAGATCGAAAGCTACGCCCCTGGCCGCCAGGTCAGATTTGGAAGCTTAAACTTCACGGCCGATGTCCGCGGAGACTTGATCCGCGACGGACTCGAGCCACAGCCGAGCGTGCCGCACTGTGACGATGGGCATGATCTAGCTCTGCCGCCGGACAGTGCCTTGGTGGCCGCACACGGATCCGCTTCGGCCATTAGCCCGGAGCCAATCGCCCAGATCGAGGGCCGGTGGATAGACGCCGCCCCGAGGGCTTCAACATCCACGGCGATGGAGCCGAACACTAATCTTGTCCCCTGCGAAACTCGTGATTCCGAGGCGCCGGACTCCTCGCCGGACTCCGAACCTCCCGCGCCTCCGCCAATCGATCCGGATTGGGCGCCGGTTATGGAATTCACCGCCGCGGACGTCTTCCAATGCTCGCCTTTCGGCGATATCTTGAATTCACTAAAGCATCTCTCGTTATCAGGAGAGTCCTGGCCGGATTATGGCCAGGATGGTTGGGATACGGACGACGAAGAAATTCAGAGCCCACCCACCACCCACTTTGTAGCCACTGTCGACGATCTAACCGACATGCTAGACCTTGACTCCGAAGACATTGACGGAATAGACGACAATGCCAGAGATGAACAAGAAACAGAGCCTATAAGGCACTGGAAGGCCACCTCGTCATATGACGTATACATGGTGGATACCCCAAAAGATGGGGACAGCGAAGAAACAGCGGAGGCAGATCCCTTAAAGAAACAGCCCAAGCGCCGGCGTCAGCGGCGCCGCTCTAAATCTCGCTACAGCAAGAATGGAAATTCCGGCACTCCAGAGAGTGCCGAAGACAACCCCCTCCAGCAAGACTCAGCGCAGGAGGATGCAGAAGCAAGCCCTCATGAGGGGGCGGCAGATGAAGAGGTTGAGGATCATAATTATATGCCTCCCTCCGAAGACGAAGCAAGCCTCAACGATGACGAATTCGTCGTACCCGAGGATCCCGTCGAACAAGAGCGCTTCAAGCGCAGGCTTATCGCCACAGCAAAAAGCCTGAAGAAGGAAAACGGAGGCTCAAAATAGCGGAAGACACACTCAGAATGAGATGGAGCAGAGTGCTCAAAACCGCAGATAAGTACGACAATGGCCACCAATCAAAGAGCTACCCGAAGCGCAAGCTGCTACCAGAATTCGACGAGGAGGCCATAGAGCCCCCACCGTCCAAAAATAAAGAGGCTGCCTGGCCGGATAGACGGCCAGATGATAGGCCAAATTCTGACAGTGGCGCCCCACTTAAACTAACCAACGAACTTGGAAGGGTAGATGGCCCAGCCAGATCCATCTACGGGCCAAAGGAGAAGGCCCCAGGAAGCAAGACAACACGTCAAGTGTCCGATGACAGCGGCACACACAAATACAGGGGTGCCGCACACCCATTATGTTTCACTGACGAGGTGCTGGACCATGAATTCCCAGCAGGATTTAAACCCATAAACATAGAAGCCTACGATGGAACAACAGACCCTGGAGTCTGGATAGAAGATTATATACTACATATACATATGGCAAGAGGAGATGATCTCCATGCCATAAAATACCTACCCCTCAAGCTCAAAGGGCCAGCCCGTCATTGGCTTAAATGCCTCCCAGAAAACACTGTTGGAAGTTGGAAAGAGCTCGAGGACGCGTTTAGAGCGAATTTTCAAGGGACTTATGTCCGCCCTCCAGATGCAGATGACCTAATTCATATAACTCAACAGCCCGGAGAGTCAGCGCGGAAATTCTGGCACAGGTTCCTTACAAAAAAGAACCAAATAGTCGACTGTCCGGACGCCGAAGCCTTAGCAGCTTTCAAGCACAATGTCCGAGATGAATGGCTCGCCAGGCACCTCGGTCAAGAGAAACCAAGGACAATGTCCGCACTGACAAGCCACATGACCCGCTTCTGTGCGGGCGAGGATAGCTGGTTAGCACGATGTAGCACCAGCGACCCAAGTACATCAGAGATAAGAGATGGAAACGGAAAATCACGGCGCAGAAAAGAGCAGCGCCGGAATAAAGAGAAAAGCCCAAAGAGCGCGGCAGTCAACGCCGGATTCAAAAGCTCGCGGCCCAATAATAAAACACAGCCTCTTAAGGATGACAGTGACGAATTGTCCAACTTAAACAAAATTTTGGGTCAGATATGTCAAATCCACAGTACCCCCGGAAGGCCTGCAAATCACACCCACAGGGATTGTTGGGTTTTTAAACAGTCCGGCCGACTAAATGCCGAACACAAGGGGCTCGACGCGTCAAGCGAAGAAGATAAACCCCACCAGCAGAGCACCGGAAAACAAAAGACTTTCCCACAAGGGGTCAAAGCAATAAACTCACTTCACGTGATAATACGGAAAAATAGTGCGGCACTTTCTAAAAAGAGCTTCGCACGGTCCAACCCAGCAAACCGTAGAGATTGGATATCAAAACCAATCACTTTCAACCACCTGGACTATTCCAGAAGCGTTTGAAATGCGGGACGGACTCCCCTGATATTGAATCCCATAATAGATGGATTGCAATTTACCAATGTCCTAATGGACGGAGGCAGTGATTTAAACCTGCTATATTCAAACACAATCCGTAGGATGGGGATAGACCCTACCAAAATTCGATATAGCCGCACTTCCTTCAAAGGAGTGACGCCAGGCCATTACGCCAAGTGCACAGGCTCCATATTACTAGAAGTCGTGTTCGGATTGCCGAACAATTATCGACGTGAAAAATTAATTTTTCACATCGTCCCATTTGAAAGTGAATATCAAGCACTCTTGGGACGAAAGGCTTTTGTCCGCTTCAACGCCATACCGCATTACGCGTCTCTTACACTCAAGATGCCCGGACCGCGTGGCGTAATTTTAGTGCGAGGGTCACTTAAAGACCCCGGACTTGGATAGACGAATCCAGCGTCAGTAGGCTAGGGGCTCCCTAGCCGCATACCCCTTCACAGGGGGCTGCGCGCACAAACAATCGCGGGTTCATATAAACCCCGCTTTAATTATTTCTATTTCTAATATTTTTTGCACAAATTGTTTTTCAAACTAAACGTTCCTCTCTTTTTTACAGATGAACAACGTGCATACCCGTCCAGGATAACGGCGCAACGAAGACACAGGCGCAAACGTGCAGTAGGGACCCGTTGTGAGGATTCTTTTCAGATTAAGACCCTGCATAGACCTTTTTTACTGTCTCTTTTTGTTATTCTCCCTTGGTTTCTTCCTATAACCAAAGCGGAGCCTGACGCTTTGGCATCGGCCGCGTCAGAAGACCATGCCCGTACCTGGACACTAGGGGCTTAGGGCATCGTTCTGCCCATTATTATAAAGACCGAACACCTTAGGGAGTGTTCGGCGTCTCGAGTTAGGCATTATATGCATCAGCTCCGAATCATGTCTTTGGTCAAATGTTGGGTTTGCCCGGCTCCTGTGTTTTGCTGCCTTACGTTCCGTATCATCGGCTAACGCGGCACTAGGAGAACTACTGCGATTGTGCCCCAGTTCGGCTGGGCGAGCACCTCAGTAGAGAAAGCCGAAAACTGACTGTCATGATACAGCGAGAGACTGGTCAGCCCTCGATCGACTATCGGAATGTTTAGAATTCCCCGCTTTGACAAAGGGCTGTTTCCCGGTCAGGCACACGCGCTCCGACTTCGGAGAAGGGCGATGCCACCAGGGGCTATATCGTAGCCCCACCCTCGAGCTCCACTGGCTAAGTGAAAGTGATAAAGCATTATAGTCCGGATTGCCTTGTTCGCTACGCTACCACCTCCTTATAATAGGACCGAGACGTCGGATTAAGTGTGAAAACGCGCTATTTTTGCGAACACCCCAGCACCTTGTGCGTGGGCGCTGAAGCCGAAGACTGCCATCTTTCAGGTTATACACAAGTATACGTAAACGGCCGAAAAGGAGAAGTTTTACTACTTGGACGCACAAGTATAAAAAGCAGTTATAACATAATCATCGATTTATAAGCTAATGCGTTCATTTGAACGTTACATTCTTCGAGCACTGCGACTCTATTACATGAGCGCTACGCATAACTTCCCCGAAATAGTGCTCGGCAGGGAGCCGGTTTTCATCCGAACCCTGGGCAGCAACAGCGGTGGCGTCCATCTCTGGACAATGCGCCTTTACATGGGCAAGAGCCATCCGCGCGCCCTCTATACAGGCCGACCGCTTCATCTCCTTTATATGCGGCACCGCTCCAAGGAATTGCTGTAATAAGCCAAAGTAGCTCGTCGCCTTGGACCTCTCTGGCCAGACATGCGCCACGATGTCAGTCATGGCAAGTCCGGACAATCTATTTAGCTCGGCCCATTCGGCCAACCGGTCTGTCAATGGAAGTGGGTGATCCGGACTGTGGAATTGAGACCAATATAGCTCTTCCGTCTCGTGATCCTTCTGGCTCCGGAAGTGCTTAACGGCATCGGCCGCACTTGCAGCTAAGTCCATATACGGATCCTCCGGACTCCACAGCCGCTCAAATTGAGCATACTTTCCATCCATAAATCGGCGACGCAGCAGAAAAGGCTTGCCAGCCACGATCTCTCCGGCCTGGCGCAGCTCCTCCTTCATAGCCCGCATTGCAGAGCGGGCATCCTTGGCTTCGGCGGTGGCCTTCCTCGGGTCTTCCCGCTCCGATAAGCGCTCCTTTTCAAGAGCCTCATTGCGGTCGGCAGCATCCTTTACTTTCATGGCCAATTCGGCCACCTCGGCCCTGCTTAGGCAGTGCGCAGCCTTTTCGGCTTTCAACTCCTCGGCCGCCCTCGAGGCAGCCGCTTCACTCCTTCGGGCTTGCTCCTTAGCTCGAGCAAGTTCGGCCCGAAGGCCCTCCACAGCAGCAGCACCGTCTGTATAAACAGCATATAATTTATCAAAGGAGGGCTTCGACCCCCTTAATAAAGTGTCTGCGGAGAACTCTTTTACCTTGCGACTCATCAAGTCGCCTGTTGACAAGTGCGATGTTCGCATCTGCCAAGTCCAATTGCCGATTTAACTCGGCCAACTCACTAGTCCGGCTAGCCCCCGGACTATCCGCCACCTGCATAGGAACGACGGAATTCATTTCTTTAGATTTCGATCCTCGGTACGCTGTCGTTTCCGACAACCTACCGAGTCTCAGGGGCTACCATCTATACAGGGCGCATTTTTTATATGCAAAACTGTTAAAAAACAAAGGGGTGCGTCATTCTCGCATACCTCAAATCCCGCCAGCAAAATCATGGCGGCATTACACAATTCGCTCTCGGCGGACGAAATCCTTCCAATCACCATACGCATTAACGCACGGTGATCTTCTGAAATAGACGCCCTCTCAAGCAAATTCTTCAGTTCTCCCGGCCGGACACTAGTAGGTGCCGAACTCTCTGGCCCCTCCGGACTTGGGGATACCCTCCGTGATGACACTTCGGGTTCCCCTGCCTCATCTGGTGGCGCTGCGGATGGAGGCGTGTCGCTCTCCATCATCTCCGGAAGAAGGTCCCCCGAAGATGAACTCATCTGAGAAGGCTGCAGATCCGAACTGCAATATAAATATTTTGGTTATCTACAGAAGCACAAATGAAGGTATTTCCTTACTAATTAACTCCCTCTTTCGTACTCACGGCCCGCTGGAGGGCCGATCCCTTGATGATGATTGTGCGTCCAGATTCTTTCCGGGCGCCGGACCCCCCGGGGAAGATCTATTCCCACGCTTAGGGGCTTTGGCCTCCGGATCTTCGGAGGCGGTCCTCTTCTCCCCCTGAAGGGAGGGGCTCTTGCTTCCTCCCTCTTTAGTCGCCCCTTTGGGCAAAATATTAGCTCCTCTGTTTTCCCCGTCGCCCCCTTCTGCGGGCGCAACCTCCAACATTCTGACCAGCACGGGCTCCTGTGCGGTCTCTGGGAGGGGGGCCGGACACCTTATCAGCCTTGATCGCGCCACCCATTCCTATAAAGAACAAAGGGTCAAGAGGCGAATTATAGAAAGGCACATAAACTGAATGTCCGGACTCTGAGCTACTTGCCTGAGTATCCGGGCGATCGCGGCTTAGACCTGCATCCTCGACTAAATCCGGACACGCCACCTGCGGTCCGAAGAACAACTTGTACATCTCCACGGGTGTCGCACCCATGAAATGTTGGAGAATCCGAGGTCCCTCCGGGTTGAACTCCCATAGACGGAGAGGACGGCGTTTGCAGGGCAGAAGATGCCTGATTAGCATAACCTGCATCACCTTGATCAGGTCAATCTCCCTCGCTTGGGGATCTCGAATCCGGCCCTACAGTGAAGGCACGTCTTCGGACGGCCCCCAATTGAGCCCTTGGTTGACCCACGACATCAGTTGGCGTGGAGGTCCCGGGCGGAATAAGGGCGGCGGCTTTTGCCTGCTGCCCCTTGGAGCGGTGATATAGAACCACTCCTGCTGCCACGGTCCAAGTTCCTCTTGGAAGGAACCCTCGGGCCACGGGGCATCGACCTTTTTGCTTATGGTCGCCCCGCCGCACTCCGCTTGACGCCCCCCGATCACCTTCGGCTCCACCTTGAAGGTCTTCAGCCATAAGCCGAAGTGGGGAATGACGCGGAGGAAGGCTTCGCAGACGATAATGAATGCGGAGATATGGAGGATGGACTCCGGAGCCAAGTCGTGAAAGTCCAGCCCGTAGTAAAACAGGAGCCCTCTCACGAAGGGATCCGTCGGGAAGCCTAAACCCCGACGGAGGTGGGATATGAAAACGACGTATTCACCGGGCTCGGGGGCTGGCACGGCTTGCCCTTGGGCAGGCAACCTGTGTGAAACCTCGTAGGCCAGGTACTTGGCCTCACGCAACTTCAATATGTCCTCCTCCGTGACGGAGGAGGGCATCCACCGGCCCTGGAGGTCGGAGCCGGACATGATTAAGGATCCGAAGCGCTCGAATCTGAGGCTCTGGGTGTTGGAACCAGGAGCGGGGAAGAGATTTGATGCAAGATTGAAGAACAATGGCGAGCCTTGGTCCTCTTATAAACGGGAAAAAAATACCAAGGGCCGTCTCCGTGACCGTTTGGGATTCCCCTTCGATAGAGGAGGCGTGGCGACGGGAGCGGTTGGGTTACCCACGCACGTATTGATGAGAATCCCGGAATAAGGGGAACACGATCTCTGCTTCGACAAGACGTGCCAAGGAAACCACTTCGCTAAACATGCTGAGGTGGTATAATGATTCAAACAAAAGCCTGGTGGCGGTGTGGTGTCACGCCGCATAATACGTCAGCAGATTGAACTAAGTGTACATTTTATTCTCTCTACGGTGGAATGTGGAATTTATTTTGCAGAGCCGGACACTATCCTGGTGTTCATGATCTTCTCTGGATTATTCAAGGGAGGAACCCGCCTTGCAACACCGAACATTATGCACGCCGGACTTATCGTCATTGAAGACTGGTTCAGGGGCTACTGAGGGAGTCCTGGACTAGGGGGTGTCCGGATAGCCGGACTATCAATATCCGCCGGACTCCAAGACTACGAAGATACAAGATTGAAGACTCCGGCTCGTGTCCGATGGTACTTTACTTGGCGTGGAAGGCAAGCTTGGCAATACGGATACGTAGATCTCCTACCATTGTAACCGACTCTGTGTAACCCTAGCCCTCTCCGGTATCTATATAAACCGGAGGGCTTTAGTCCGTAGGACAACATACACAACATACAATCATACCATAGGCTAGCTTCTAGGGTTTAGCCTCCTTGATCTCGTGGTAGATCTACTCTTGTACTACCCATATCATCAATATCAATCAAGCAGGAGTAGGGTTTTACCTCCATCGAGAGGGCCCGAACCTGGGTAAAAAACATCGTGTCCCTTGTCTCCTGTTACCATCCGCCTAGACGCACAGTTCGGGACCCCCTACCCGAGATCCGCCGATTTTGACACCGACAGTCGCTTCATCGAGCCGATGTCCATCACGCCGAACTACTGTAACACCTCGACTGACATGGCAGCTGCAACATCTCCTTACCGAGCTGCTCCGTCTCCTCGTATGGACCGGGGGCTTCGCCATCCCTTCATCGACCTACTCCGGAGACTTCGGCGTCGTCAACCGACCAACTTCGTCACGCTAGCTGGATCGGGGGCTTTGCCTCAGCAAGCCAACCTTTGCCAGCATCGCCATGCCGCCGCTCCATCGCTCACCACGCAATGGGTGTGCGGATCAAGTCCCAATTTTGGGAGTAACCTTTTTTCAGATTGCTACAACAGATAAACCAGGTGCTATTAATCCTAGTAATTTTTTATTGCTTGGGTTTATTTTTCCGAAAAATTATTACTCTGATTTGTTCCATCATCTGTACGCAGGTCTGTCAAATGATGGCCGCATTAATAATGGTTGCGCGATGGTTCGGTCCATTTCCCGTCCGTAGTTCGGCGAATGCCGCATCTAGTGCCCGGACCGCCCTGCAAATTCAGGCTTTGTCCCGCCTTTACTGCATCACGCCGACGCCCTGCATCGACATTGGCTTCGGCGCCAGGCCACATCTCTTTAAATAAATTATTTTTGTGTAAAGCAATTATATATATATATATATATATATATATATATATATATATATATATATATATATGACAAATGTTTCCTACAAGCAGTGGTAGTTACCACCACTTGCGTTTTGTATGTTGTATGTAGTATCTATTGGAATCGAGAGTATGTACGTGTAGTATGTAGTATATAACAATGATTAGGTAGTATATATACTAATTTTTAGGTAGTATGTATCATTTTTTGACTATACTCATTTTTACATACAAATATGTATGTATTTTACAAATATAACAAAACTATGGGCTCACATGCAATTTTTTCATGTAACTTGCTTTGAAATATCTTAGATATAGTATATGAACATATTTAAAATAATAAAATAGTATATATAGTACCACATGATAGTATATGAGACATGTGGGGTAACTACCACCGGGCGGTAGGACGGTCTATTCTGCTAATATTAGCAGAATAACTATTCTGCACACCACTTCCGCACTGCACGCTCAACGCAAGTGCACGTCATTGTTTGATCCAAGTGTGCTGCAGTACTCACCGAGTGAACTTTGTGTCGAAAAAACTGCATGCGGTGTTTTTTCGATACTGTTTTCGCTCTAGTTTTGAACCGTTTATCGGAATGAGGCGTGTAATACACCATTGAAAATCTATGGATTAGGCGCAACTTCGACGTGTTGAACACTTTTCGAGATTCCACACGGTTTAAAAGCAGTTTTAAAAATGGTGCGGCGGATGACGAGTGGCAGTGAGTGTTTTTTCGCTTTTTTTCTAAACCGCTTGTCGGAATGAAGCAAATGATACGCTGTTGGATAGATATCATCGAGGTGCATCTTTTCCATATATAAATCTTTCTCTAATTCGTTACGGTTTAAGAGCAGTTTCAAATTTACTAAATCGCGGAATTCTGTTTTTCAAATTTTTTCAAATTTTCGGTACTGTTTTCGCTCTAGTTTTTGAACCGTTTGTCGAAACGAGGCGTATGATACGTCGTTGGAAAGCTATGGACAAGGCGCAACTTTCATATGTAGGAATGGTTTTAAGATTCCTTACGGTGTTAAGTTAATTTTGAAAATCATGCGGCAGAGGACGAGTGGCAGCGGCCGTTTTTTTTTTGAAATTTTTACAAACTGGTTGTCGAAATGACTCAAATGATATGCCGTTGGAAAGATATCGACGAGACGCAACTTTTTCATGTAGAACACACTCTCTAATTCCTTACGGTTTAAGAGCAGTTTTAAAATTAGCAAAAAAGCGGACACTGTTTTTTCGTGACACCAAAATCGTCGTCGGACAGAAGAACGCACTGCTTCAAACTGAAAACCGCACTGCAACAGACAGTCAAGTGAACTTCATGATTTCTTTTTGTCGAACATAAACTTTCTCGCACAAGTTTTTGGTTTCTTTTTTTCAACTTTTTTCCGAACGAGAGTGGACCACAACACTTCCGAAAGTGAACCGTAACACTACCAAAAGTGAACCTCATGAGTACTTGTTATCTTTTTTATACTTATTAATTTTTTACGCGCGTTGACCAAGCGAGTGGACCTTTCATCAGACAGAAGAACGCACTGCTTCAAACGGAAACTGCACTGCAGCAGGCAGTCAAGTGAACTTCATGATTTATTTTGGTCGGACATAAACTTTCTCGCAAAAGTTTTTGTTGTCTTTTTTCAACTTTTTTTTGAACGAGAGTGGACCGCAACACTCCCGAAAATGAACCGCAACACTACCAAAAGTGAACCTCATGAATTTTGTTGTCTTTTTTCGTACTTATTAATTTTTACGCACGTTGACCAAGTGAGTGGACCGCAGGGACTGAGCGAGTGAACTACATCTAATATAGAAGCGAGCTTCATTTTGAGATCTTTTTTGTTTTGTGTTTACCAAGTGGACAACAGAGGAGTTTTATAGCAAACTTTGGGAGAGAACAAACTCAGCTTCAAAACATACATATCCATTTCTTATTTTTTTCTTTTTCTTTTTTCTCGTGTTACAAAATGAACCACGAAGGAATTTAAAAAAATGAACAGCATCCCAGGTAACATTTTTCTTACAAAACAAGTCCCTGCAAATTTACACATATCATTCTTTAACACAAGCAGTGCACACAGAAACCTGCATCCACAAACCAGCCGATCTGCATTGCCTATCGAGCCAAACTGCATTGAGACACCTATCTGCAAGAAAGGTAATACCAAACTGCAATGGGGCGCTACCGGACTGCACGGCTGTGGCATCGAGAGGAATAAGCACTTCGGTGATTATTTCTAAACAAATTTAATAGCTACTGGTCACAAAACCAAGCGCACTGCAGAAACCATTGCGTCCCCCCCCCTCCCGAACTAGACTAAACCATCTCTAGTGGCTGGCCATTCTTATTGGTCTACTTCCACCGATCACTTCTTTTCTCTGCAAATAAGAATTGCACAGCTAATGTGCTAATCACTGTTTGCTCCGTGAAACTGTTTGCCCATGTAAATTAAACTAAACTTCAATATTACACACACACAAAAATAAACGAAACTACATTACTTCAGTTCAGTATTAACCGTTTTGTCATGACTTGAGCTGCACCACACGAGATCTTTCTCAAAAAAGCAAGGAAATCAGGAACTACAGTGCACATCGAGCTATACGCCATAGATAGAGCAGGTGAACAGGGGAGGATCTCATGGCAATGAAGCCAGGGGATGCCCGGGGGTGAGGACTACGAACCCGGCCACGACGCACTGCAGGTCTGGACGCCTAGACTGCACGACGGGGCGTGGTGATCTGCTCGAAGGATCCAGATGCACTGCAATGCCACAGCCAGGGATCTCTCTCAACCCACATCACCTGGAGTTCCTTAGTGAAATGCAACACCCCTTACGCGCTGCGCGTCGGGATGAACTAAATGGTGCAACTCACAATTCGTGCACCCGATCGAGATGAGGGAGACGCGAGCCGAGCGCTGGAGGTGGTGAACTTTGTCGGTGACGCGTTGGGTCCCGGTGGTGGCAAATTTCGGGCAACGGCGGCCATGGATGCATCCCTGCTGCGGCACAGAGAAAGATTGATAGAGAGGCAAGGGATGAGCGAGAGCAGATGGAGAAGGGGAAGAAGGGAGGGGCGAGCGGACGACGATGGTCTCACCGGCAGCGGCAGGCACAGGCGAACTACTCGGCGGCGGGTCAGGTCTGGCCCGATGGCAGGAGCACCGACTCTGTGTCGGCGTGGGCCTCACCGTGTAGCCGTCCTCGCCTTGGCCGGAGACAGCAGACCCACGCGCCTTGTCAGGTGGCCGTCGTCCTCCTCTCAGGGGATGGAGGGGGAAGGGAGGAGCTGCTGGCCGGAGCACATACCGTAGTGGAGTTGGTTGCTCCCCGGGACTGCAACTCGTGGCGGCGGTGCGGTCGTCCTCGATCTGAGGAAGACGCCGGCGAGGGGGCGGCCCGATGGGTGAAGGTCGTGCACAAATCCGGCCGGCCATTCACGAGCGTGGCGGTGGAGGTCCGATTCGTCGCCTCCCGTGTGCGGCCTGGCGGTGGTGCCCGGATCCATCGCCAGGGGAGAGTGGGGCGAAGAGGAGAGGCGGCAACGGATCTGGCATAGGAGAGGATTGGGCGGCATGGGAGGGGCCGAGGCCGCCTCGGATCCGGCGTAGGGGAAAGTGGGGCGGCGAGGAGGGGCGGGGACAGTGCGAGGCGACTGGGGCACGATGGCCAGCGGCGGGATGGCTCCGGCGGGGCTCCGATGCGTGGAAGAAGGTGGTAGGAGGGGGCGGTGGTTGGGTCAGGGATGGGTGGGGTGGGTCGCCGGTTGCATCGGGGGAGTGGGAGGATGGAGGGATGTAGGCTGTCGGGGCGTGGGGAGGAGAGAGAAGAAGGTGCGATGGGTGGGCGCAGTGCAGTTTCTTCGGGTATTTTTGCAGTGAGAAAGTGTTATGAGAATAGGCGTTTTGGTGTGCATAATAAGGTCTTAAGGGGTGTTATCATAATAGACCCACCCTATATATATATATTATTTCCTGGACCGCACTGTTTTATGTGTGCAGGTAATCGATTTCGACTGCGTTACGCGGTCACTACTCTGGAGTGCCGAACTCCTTGCTCGGACACCTCAGGCCTGGGGTTGGGACCTCGGCCATGCCAAAGACTGCGAACCTTGTCGGATCTATCACAGATCAATGGGCATCTTCGTCCCGCCACAAGCCTGAATCGCGTCATCAACACCGAGCACATTAACCAGCTAAGTCGCTTTCATGCTAAAAAACTTTCAGTTTTAAACTTTGTTCGGTTCGACCAAGCATTATACTTTTTTGCAAAAAGTTATTTGTGACAAAGTTCCTTGTCAAAACTCTGTTTGTGACGCACATATTCAAATCCCCCGTTTATCTGGGGGCTTCCTTTATGGAGCTTTTCCTCTTGCATATGATTATACTTGTACGGCTTCGTTCCTTGTTCGTGTATTACGGCACAATATGCACTATGTTGACTTAAGTGTTCCGCAAGCTGGGTTGCCTTGCTCCTGTGTTTACCCCTACGTTCCCGATTGTTCGACTAGGGAGTAAAGGGAGCACCTCTGCAATTGTCACGATCGGGACATCCGAGCTCGGACCTTAGACTGGGTGAAGCCGAAAGCTAGCGCTCTTATTGTTTTCAATCATGGTCGGCACACAATGGAACTCATGAGTACAAAAAATCTATTGCACAAGTCTCATAGTAACAATGAGCAACCGAATAAAGGTATCGGTGGGGGTACTATTTTCTTCGAAGATGCTTCTTACACTTCATCAGTAATATAGCATAAGTTCCTTGAGCGCGCTTTGTCTGTTACAGCCTGATGGCCTGATTGCCTGTTATCGAAAACATCGTCGATATTCTTGACAGGTGGAGTACATAACACATTTCGGCCCTTGACCGAAGAGGGAGAAGCCGACGGTCGGTTAAGATGCGTTTAAAGTTTGGGTGAGCACATATATGATATAAGTACTTCAGTACATACAATCATTAAACATAAAATTCTTTTACCCAAGTCACTTGGGGGCTCTTAAATTTATATGAGCTGTTTTATAGTAAATGTGTTTTCTTCTTGGTTGTTGCAAAGTCTTCTTCTACCGCTCCTTTTTTGACTCGAGTATATGGTCAATAGCCGGATAGCCTATCTTCTCTCTAAAAGCTGCTCGAGTTTAGTTCGCTAAACTATAGGCTGACCGCGTGAAGTCTTGAGATCGGATGTGTCATGTTAAAGCACGACAGAAGCACGATTTTTTTCCAATTTTCGGATTGGCACCAAACACTTGATCTTGTTCGGACGTCAAGTTTTTACTGACTTTTTTTTGGTTTTCCAAGCTTATGGCACTTTTAAACTATTTGTGTGTATCCAGCATAAGTCTCGCAGTGCAACGCCGGACACCTTTAGAGATTCGGCAAAAACATTCTCGGATATTGCTATAAATGCATCAGTTTCAAATTGTGTCTTCGGTTAATAGTTGGGTTGCCCGGCTCCTGTGCTTGCCTCCTACGTTCCGCTTTCTTCGGCTAGGTGTGCAAAGGGAGAACCACTGCGATTGTGCTTCCAGCTCGCATGGTTAAGCACCTCAGTGGAGAAAGCCGAAAACTGACTGTCACAATAAGTGTAAACCGGTCAGCGATCCGATGACTATGTTAAATAACGGGTCGTTCATAACATTGGCCGAAGCGTTTACGGCTTGACCTCGGCTGTCGCCGAACACTAACCGGGGGCTCGTAGCTATCTTCCCTAGTTTAAAGCTCCTATGACTAAGCGAAAGTTATAAATCCCGCATATCTAATCGCCTCGTTTCCTCTAATACAACCGCCTTCGGGCACCAAGACATCGGCTAAGGGTTGTCTTGTTATTGCGGAAACACCCTGTGTAGTATCTACAAAGGGGTAGAAGCCGACGATGGGCCACTTTCAACTGATAAACGGTCGCAACGGAGTCAAAATAAACATATCATCGGCATTTGTATTTAATATACAAGGGCCGCCTTCCGTAATCATCGTTATAAAGCCATAAATATGCATCAATTTGACTTAAGATTTTGGCCAAGCTGGGTTGCCTGGCTCCTGTGCTTACCCCTACGTTCTCGATTGTTCGGCTAGGCGGTAAAGGGAGTGATACGTCTCCAACGTATCTATAATTATGAAGTATTCATGCTATTATATTATCCATCTAGGATGTTTTATATGCATTTATATACTATTTTATATGATTTTTGGGACTAACCTATTAACCTAGAGCCCAGTGCCAGTTTCTGTTTTCTCCTTGTTTTTGAGTTTTATAGAAAAAGGAATACCAAACGGAGTCCAATTGACGTGCCAATTTTTGATGAATTTTTATGGACCAAAAGAAGCCCCTGGAGTGCAAGAGTTGGGCCAGAAGAGTCCCCAGCTGCCCACGAGGGTGGGGGCGCGCCCACCCCCCTAGGGCGCACCCCCTGCCTTGTGGACAGCTCGGAGACCCCCCTGACTTGAAATCAATGCCAACCTCTCCTATAAATACAGAAACCTTCGGGAAATAACCTAGATCAGAAGTTCCACCGCTGCAAGCCTCCGTAGCCACGAGAAATCAATCTAGGCTCTCTCTGGCACCCTGCCAAAGGGGGCCATCATCACCGGAGGCCATGGAGGAGGATCCCGGAGGGGCCATCATCGCCATGAAGGCCAAGGACCAGAGGGAGAACCTCTCCCCATCTAGGGGGAGGCCATGGAGGAGGAATCACAAGGGGGAGGACCTCTTCTCCTCTCTCTCGGTGGCGCCGGAGTGCCATCAGGAGGGGAATCATCGCCGCGGTGATCGTCTTCATCAATATCACCATCATCATCACCATCCTCATCTCTTTTACGCGGTCCACTCTCCCGCACCCCGCTATAATCCCTACTTGAACATGGTGCTTTACGCCACATATTATGATCCAATGATGTGTTGCCATCCTATGATGTTTTGAGTAGATGTCTTTTGTCTTTGGGTTGATTGATGATCTAGATTGGTACGAGTTGTATGTTTTATTTTGGTGCTGTCCTATTGTGCCCTCCGTGTCGCGCAAGCGTGAGGGATTTCCATTGTAGGGTGTTGCAATATGTTCATGATTCGCTTATAGTGGGTTGCTTGAGTGACAGAAGCATAAACCCGAGTAAGGGGGTTGTGGCGTATGGGATAAAGGGGACTTGATGCTTTAATGCTATGGTTGGGTTTTACCTTAATGTTCTTTAGTAGTTGCGGATGCTTGCTAGAGTTCCAATCATAAGTGCACATGATCCAAGAAGAGAAAGTATGTTAGCTTATGCCTCTCCCTCATATGAAATTGCAATGACGACTACCGGTCTTGTTAACAATTGCCTAGGATAATTCTGCACACCGATCCATCATTATTCCACACTTGTTATTTATAATATTTAGTAATATATTCTAACTTTATGATAACAGCACCTACTTTTATATTTTAGATATCATGCTAAGTTATCCTCTTCATACCCACAACATAGTTTTATTTCTCGTATCTAGTTGGAAGCAAACGTTCGGTGTACGTAGAGTCTTATCAGTGGCAGATAGGACTTGAGAGAATATTGATCTTACCTTTAGCTCCTTGTGGGTTCGACACTCCATACTTATCACTTCCACCTTTGGAAATTGCTACGATGATTCCCTGCACTTGGGGATTATCAAGCTCTTTTCTGGCGCCGTTGCCGGGGAGCAATAGCTTGGGGTTGATATTTTCATGTGTGCTTGTTTGCTTTCTTCACTAAGTAGATTTTGTTTTTCATTTTTGTTTCTGTTTAGTTGTGGGTGAAACATAAAAAAAATTAAAGAATGAAAATACAAAAAAAAATTACTTGCCTCTCATGCCTAAAAAAGTTTTTTGAAAAGAGAAGTGATTGGAAAGTTATGCATTGAAGAAGTGAGGGTCGACCTTGAGCACTTGTGTTCATGCTCACGGAAACAAAGTAGAATTTTTCATGGAAGTTTCTCTATATATAATTATCCCCTTATATATATCCACTGTATTATAAAAATAATGTGCCAGGCTTTGGTTTTAGGATGATTAGATTGCTTTTTTACTATGTGCAGAACAAAAATAGAAACTTTGGCTGTAGCGCGTGATTTTACTTTTTATTTACTGGAAGGTCAAATGGGTTTGAAACTTTTTGCACATTACTTCTGTACAAATTTTTCAAATTTTCATATTTATTTCATAATTTTTGGAGTTACAGAAGTTTACTAACTTCCAGATTACTACAGACTGTCCTGTTTTTGATAGATTTTGTTTTTCGCGTGTTGTTTGCTTATTTTGATGATCTATGGCTAGTATCGGGGTGTATGAACCATAGATAAGTTGGAATACAGTAGGTTTAACACCAATATAAATAAAGAATGAGTTCATTACAGTACCTTAAAGTGGTAGTTTGCTTTATTACACTAACGGATCTCACAAAGTTTTTGTTAAAGTTTTGTGTGGATGAGGTGTTCGAAGACCGAGGAGCTATCAATATGAGAAGGATAAGGAGAGGCAAGAGTTCAAGCTTGGGGATGCCCAAGGCACCCCAAGTAAATATTTCAAAGGATACTCAAGCATCTAAGCTTGGGGATGCCCCGGTTGGCATCCCATCTTTCTTCTTCAACAAATATCGGTATACCTCGGTTTTTGTTTTGTTTACATGATTTGTGTCCTTTGTGTTTTTGTTTCTTTAAGAACCATGGTAGTATGATATAACCCTCAATTGATTTATAGAATTGCTCTTTGTGCTTCACTTAAATCTTTTGAGTATGGTTTTATAGAATGCTTCGTGTGCTTCACTTACATATTTTGAGCTTGGCTATTCGTTAGTCTATATTAATTGTAGAATGCTCCATGAACTTCACTTGTATCCTTTGGAGTATGAATAATACTATCATCTAAAGTGGGTTTGGAAGGGTGTCAACTTTAGGAATTAGTGATCCCACCATTCTGAATGAGAAGAATTTTGCTTATGTGGAGAGTAGAAAAATTTCTATGCTTGTAGGTCATGAAAATAATGCTCTATGTGATGGTTATATTGTTGAATTCATTCATGATGCTATTGAAAATTATTATGAGGGAGGAATATATGCTTGTATAAGTTGCGATATTATCAAGTTTCCTGCCTATGTGCTTAAAGTTTTGAAGTTATACTTGTTTTGCCTTCCTATGCTAGTTGATTCTTGTTCCTATAAATTATGTGCTCACAAAATCCCTAGGCATAGGAAGTGGGTTAGATTCAATTGTGCTAGTCATATTCTTCATGATGCTCTCTTTATGTTTCAATTCTTTTCTTTTATATGAGCATCATTGAAATCATCATGCCTAGCTAAAAGGCATTAAAGAAAATCGCTTGTTGGGAGACAACCCAATATTTACCTTTACTGTTTTTCTGTGTTCACATGATTAAGATACTGTAGTAATCATGTTTTATAGCTTTTGTTTCAATAAAGTGCCAAGTAAGACCTTTGGGAAGACTTGGGTGAAAGTTAATGTGATCTTGCTGTAAAAAACAGAAACTTTGCGCTCACGGGATTAGCTGCCATTTTTTTTTACAGAAGAGTGCTTTTGAGTTGATTTTTTTTGCAGAAGACTAATAGACAAATTCCTCACTTCAACAAATTTATTTCATGGTTTTTGGAGTAGCAGAAGTATGGTTGTTGTTCAGATCATTACAGACTGTTCTGTTTCTGACAGATTCTGTTTTCAATGCATCATTTGCTTCTTTTCTAGTTTCTATGGCTTATATTTCTCAATATAAATTGTAGAAATGATATGGTACAGCAGGCATTGTGTGAGAACAATTATGAATCTTGTATTTGACAGTATCAAAGTGAATGGTTTGCTCTTTATCATACTAACCTATCTCACGAAGTTCTGTTAAGTTTTGTGTGATTGAAGTTTTCAAGCTTTGGGTGAGATATCGTTTTTTCAAGGATACGTCAAGCAGACGTATCGAGATCATAGATAGAAGATGCCAAGATGGCGGATTTTTTACAATGTTACAACACAACCCACGGCTACACGAGCCCGAGTCCGCATGCTAACTACTCGCTACCACTCAACCAATCTAACCTAGCTGGGAGTGATCTTGCCTCCCTCAACAGGGCCGCAGCCCTCCAGTTCTGTCCCTCTGCCTCGATCTGCCATAGGACCGTGTTGACAGATGGGGAAGCTCCGTTGAACATGATCTCATTCCTATGATTCCACAATGTCGAAGCCACTAAAGTGATCACTGTCCATGTTTTCTTCCTCTTGGTCTTCTCGATGTTAAGGGAAGTCCACCATCGAACTAGCTCAGCCTCCGGCTCCGGAGTCCAGTGAGGCTTTCCCCAATTGCCCATAATGACGGACCATATTTGTCGAGCGAGAACACATCCAAGGAGCAGGTGATCGATCGTTTTTGGCTCCTGATCGCAAAACGGGCAGGCCGCCGGATGCGGCAATAAACATCGTTGCAATATGTCTGCCGTCCAACATCTTTTCTGCGCCGCCAGCCAGGAAAAGAACTTGCACGTTACCGATGCTCTGGACTTCCAAATCTCCATTGCTCCCGCGGACTCAATACGTGTGGCAAAATGAGCTTGATAAGCTGACCGAGCCGAGAACAAGCCATCTCCTTCCCAACACCAGACAACTTTGTCGTCAATCCCGTCCGCTAGTTGGATATTCCGTAGTCGGTCGACCACTTGTATGAACTCTTGTAAGGCCTGGGTGTTCATGTTGGGCAACACATCACGCCACCATTGTCCTGACTTAGCTTGCCTTACTGTCCTCACCTTTGTTGCGCTCTTCTTGACGACACGAAATAGGTTTGGCAGGATATCATGTATGCGTCCCTCTTGAAGCCACCAATCTGTCCAGAATAAGACCGTGGATCCATCCCCAATGGTGCATTTTGTGGCTGCTCTATAGATGGCTAGTGAGTCCGATGAGACTTGGATGTTGAATTCTGCCCATGGTCTAGCCGGATCCGTCCTTGCAAGCCACGACCATCTTGCTCTCAGCAAGATATTAAGCAAGCGCAGATTGGGCACTCCCAAACCCCCAAACTCCTTCGGCGAGCAAACTTTGTCCCAGGCGACCAAACAATGCTCTCCATGCACGTCCCGGCGACCCTTCCACATAAAACCTCTACAGATTTTGTTGGCAGCTTCAATCGTTTTGATGGACAGGTCCATCGCCATCATGGCGTGTATTCGCATCGATGCCAGGGTGGTCTTCACTAGCTCCAATCGCCCGACACGGTACAGCAGTCTTGCTTGCCAAGCTGGTAGTCTGTCTGCCATCTTGTCCACCAGGAATTGTAGTTGACTCTCTCTGATCTTCCTTAGTCCAAGTGGCAAGCCAAGGTATCTACATGGCCACCGCAACAAAGCGTAACCCATCTCGGCAACTATGGTGCCGATCTGCTCATCAGTGAGCCTAATCGGGTGCGCAGAACACTTCCCAAGATTCATGTGCAGGCCTGATGCCTTCCCAAAATCTTGTTGAAGAAGGCTACATGCCCAGATACTTAGGGCCTCCGGCCTGATAAAGGTGACCACATCATCCGCGAAGATCGAGGTGCGGTTCCTAAGACCCGTCGGAGCGAGTGGTGCTAGAACTCCAGGCTCTGCGGCGTAGTTGAGTAAGGCGTGGAGGCATCTCATAACCATGACAAAGAGTAGTGGGGAAACTGGGTCTCCCTGCCGGAAGCCACGCTTGTTGTAAATAACCTCGCCTGGCACACCGTTGAGCAGCACCCGAGTGGAAGATGAGGCCAACAGACCGGCTATCCATGCGATCCACTTGTCTCCGAAGCCTAGGTGTCGTAGGACCTCCAGTAAGAATGCCCAATCCGCGGTGTCGAAAGCTTTTGTTATGTCTAGCTTCAGCATGAGCGCGGGCCTTTTGGTCGATTGCAGCCACCTGACAGTGCCTTGCACGAGCATATAGTTGTCATGGAGACACCTCCCTTGTATGAACGCGCTCTGGTGAGTTCCCACGATGTTCGTCATCTCTGGTGCCACGCGAAGAGACATGACCTTCGCAACTAGTTTGGGGAAGCTATGAATCAAACTTATTGGTCTGAAGTCTCTGACCTCGAGCGCTGCTGGTGATTTCGGCAGTAAAGTGACAAAGGCTTGATTGATCGATGTTACCCCTCAGAAATCTAGCCTCCCAAAGGCCCTGAATGCGTCCATGACATCCTCCTTAATGATACCCCAACAAGCCACATAGAATCGCACCGAGAATCTATCCGGTCCTGGTGCCTTGTCTCGTCCTTGTGCCCGGATGGCCGCCCAAACCTCCTCCTTCGTGAAGTCGTGGTCTAGGTGCTGAAGCTGCCTCGTCGGCAGTCCTATCTCATGCAAGTCAAGTGTGAATGGCCTGTCCGGAGCCTCTCCTAGCAGATTGGCAAAGAAGGAATCCACCGCCTCCGCCATCTCATCATGCTCAGATGTAATCACATCATCAACTTTGAGCTTCGATATGAAGTTCTTTCTCCTCCTGTGGCTTGCATGGTTATGGAAGAACTCCGTGCAAGCGTCACCGTCCATGAGCCATAGAACCCGGGATCGCTGCCTAGCAATGGATCGTTGTAGGGATGCCAGCCCTAGCAGGTTTTGTTTCAGCGTGCTCCGCAGCTCCAACTCGGCGTCAGACAGTGTTCTGGACTCCATTGCTACATCTAGTCCGAGGATAACCTCCGTAGGGATTAGCAGCTGCTGTTTTATGCTACCAATATAGCAATCACTCCAGCTTGACAGCGCCTTAGCCGTGGCCTTATGCTTGGCTGCAAGCCTCTTGAATGGATTTTGTGTCACTTGTGGAGCCATCCAGGCCTGCTGAACCACCTCCTGGAAACCATCTACTTTGTCCAGAAGGCCTCAAAATGAAAACGCCTCCCTCTTCACAGGTCCGGATCAAGAACTAGGTGCAGAGGACAATGGTCGAAGACGCTAGTGCTGAGGGCCGAGAGGAGTGACGATGGGTGTGCCTGCTCCCAGTCCATCGAGACGAGCACCCTGTCCAACTTCTCCAACATTGGCGCATTCCGCTCGTTGGACCATGTGTACCTCCTGCCGTCGAGATAGAGGTCGATGAGCTCAAGGTCATTAATACATCATCGGAATCTTCCCATCATGCGGCGGTTAATCCTATCATTGATCTTATCTGTTGGATCTTTGATGAGTCTGAAATCACCGGCCACCATCCAAGGGCCAGCATGCAGCTCTCTGACATCTCGTAGCTCCTGAATGAATTCAACCTTGCTTGCCTCCTCCTGAGGGCCATATACCCCGGCGAACCGCCACTCGTGCTCGCCATAAGTGATCCAAGCCGTGACCGTATTCTATGTCACATGAGGGTTTGACATCTGCACGTTGGTGGAGTTGCATGCCAACAACACCCTGCCTCTTGTCCCCACGGCCGACGCGTAAAAGAAGTTGTCAAATGCCGGCCCTAAACACTGCTGGACTAGCCCCAGGTTCATGTCCTGCACCTTTGTTTCCTATAAGCACACCGCACTCGCACCTGGATACAAAAAAGGTTCTTTATTGCATCTCTTTTAGCCGGGTTGTTAATACCACGGGCATTCCACACCACAATTACTTGGTTTGCTTCAGCCATTAGCAGAGGCCTACCCAAGTCCCACCCAGGCGTCAAGCACTATAGCACCCTAGTCTCCCCGTCCACAACGCGCCCAAGTGGGAGCACCTTGGCCTGCCACCCGAAGAGCCCAACAATTGCCGTGATGTGCTCCTGCTGCAGCGGGCGCAAAAACAGGTCTAGGTAGGCCTGCAATGCGTCTTCGCCAATCACTTCTCCCTCCTGCGCTATCCCTAACTGAAGCATGAGCGTGCGCTGCTACTGTTTAACACAAGAGCCACCAGCAAATCTCCCACCGATCCTTGCACTTCGTCGGACATGCGAGGGCGGTGTCCTTTTCTTCCGTTTGTTACGCACCCCAGCTGGCCTGCGTAGGAGAGGCGAGACAGGTTTTTTGTAGCTAGACCGTAGCTGTTCTATCGTATGTTCCTCCTGGTGCACCACGTCCTCCACGGGTGAGGTGCCTGTTTCTGAGCAGGATAGGCCGACCAGAAAGGTTTCCATGGCCATCCTCTGCCCCACATGCACGCCTGGCGTGCCAACCACCGATCGACTAGAGCTCCAGGAGAAAAAAGTGTCAGCAGACTGATTCGAAATTTGACTCGCTCCAGAGTCAGTTGAGAAGCCACGAAATTGGCCATCGTCGAGGGACCATGTCGGCGTGTGCCATTGGCTCCTGGCAGCCCAAAACTGGGCACTGTGGGGTCCATGCAGGGTAGGTGTCCCAAAGCAGTCTGCCATCCCCTCCTCAAAGTGCCTCGGATCCTCCGCCACCGCTGCGTCAATCCTGGTCAAAAGCGACGTCTCAGGCACATCCTGCCCTGCATGCCTTTGCACGTCAGCAGTGGGCGCCATCCTTCTTTCCGCGTCAGCGCCAGGCGTTTCACATGCTACCCCGGCCTCCTCGCCGGTCGCTCCATCCCCGGCGAAGGCCGTCTCCGGCAAAGTTGGCCATGGTGCCACAGAAGTTGGGAGATCAACTGCAACCCTTCTGTGTCCAGATGCGTCCCCGTGCCGGGCCATCTGCCTTCTGCGCCGACGTGAACCGTCAGCCATGCCACAGGAGAAGGGGAATCTGCGGCCGGTGTTGTGTGCACCGCCAGGGCCGTCCGGGTCAGCCTGCGGGTGGTCGAAGCTAGAGTCGTCGTCGTCGTCTTCGTCTCCTGAGGATGGACCTGAGCCTTGGACCGTGTTCTCCGTGTTCACCAGGTGGATGATGACCCGGTACGCCAGCATGCTCTTCTCTAGCGGAACCAGCGCGTCAGCCGACAAGACAAGGCCGTCAGCGAACTCCACCTCCATTTCCTCACTCGGTTCTTCCAGTAGGATGAGCTTCTCCTTCGAAAGGAAGGAAGGATCATCCGTGCACGCGAATGCCTCGAAACTGCCCAAGTCCGCCCGACTCGCGGTGAGTGTGCCTAGCCGCTCCACCCATGCCGACGAACCAAGGACAAGTTGCACCGTCATGCGGTTCCAGACATGTGGTGGGATGCCTTCCATGTCAACCCCCACACGATAGTGGAACGGCCGCCGGGTGGCCTGGAGCTGCCTGTTCCATGGCGAGAACCTCAGGGAGAAGCCACGGCCGTGCACTTCGTCAGCCCTCAACGCTGCGTCCCGCGCCGCCCTAGAGTCGAACACGAGCAGGAAGTCAGCTGGCCAGAAGCGGTGCGCGGAGAAGCTTCCAGCCACCTCGGGGACCGATTCCTCCACCGCTGCAGTGACCGTGCTCGTCGCGATCCTTGGACGTCCACCAGTAACGAAGCCAACCAGCGCCCAACGCAGCCCCTTCTCCACGGCCACCACCTCCAGAGAGCGGGGGATGACGACCCGCTCCACTGCAGGCCTCGCCGAAGACGCCCCCGGCGCAGTCCTCCGCCCAGCCGCCCCCACGGCAGGGTCAGGCTCCGCCGGCTGCGGATCCGAGGGCACCCTGCCAGTGGAAGGCACTACAGGGCCTAGGCGATCGTGAGTCGGCATGACGCGCTGCCTCTGCCCCCTCCGCAGCCTGCCGACCCGACTCCGAGGGAGCCCTAGTGGCAGAGTGCCCAACAGGTACCAGGCGAGCGTGGACAGGCGTGGCTCGTTGCTGGAAGGAGGCGGCGGGACCGTAGTCGTGGGTGATGGAGGCCGGCGGCGAGGACCTGACACGCAGCCCCAACCTTTCCCTGACGGGGCGGGGCGCGGCGACCGGCGGAGAGGTCGAGCGCGGTGCGCGACACTCTCGTGCGATGTGGCCCGGGTGACGGCATCGCAGGCAGACCATCACTACAAAAAAAGGATACATCCGTGACATTTTGGGCCGAACGAATTTTTTTCCTGTCATACTTATGACACTTCTATGACGATAATTGTGACAAAACCCGGTATCATTATAGATGTGGTGGGCTCCTACTTCTATGACAAAAAATCATGATAAAAAATGGGCTTTTCGTCCTGGGCGGGTCGGAGACGCAGCTGCATGACATTTTTTGGGCTGTCCATGACAGAAAAAAACCGTGGTAGAAGCCAGGGTGAGGAAAATTTCGGCGAGTTTCGGTTACGGTGGGTGGTCGGGGGCCGAGCAATGCGCGTTTCTCTCGTACACGTACGCGCGTGTGTACGAGGCATTGGCTCTAACTGAACCTGAGCGAGGCGTTGGGCTCTAACCGAACCCGAGCGATTGCACTGTAGGCTACGCGTTACTGAACCCGATCGAGCGATTCCTTCGCTACTGCTGCTAACTGAAGCCAATCGATGTTGCCTCTGGATGAACAGTGAGCATTGTGTGTGTGTGTGTGTGTGTGGGGGGGGGGGTTGGGGTTGGATGAACAGGACCCCGTGGTGTTGCCTCTGGATGAACATGACCCTGATCGATCGAGCCGATTGGGGCTGGATGAACAGGACCCCATGGAGGGCTGGATGAACAGGACGACCCCGTGGAGGGCTGGATGAACAGTAGACGATGGAGGGGTGGATGAACAGTAGTCCGTGGAGGGGTGGTTGAATAGGAGCCCGTGGAGAGGGGTGGTTGAACAATAGCCGGTGGAGTAGCGCGGTGGAGGCTGGATGAACAGGAGCCCGTGGATGAACAGTCGCAGGTGGAGGCTGGAGCAGGTCGACAGTGGATGAACAGTAGCCCGTGGAGGCTGGAGGAGGTCGACGGTGGAGATGAACAATAGCCCATGGAGTCCCGTATTGCGGTACGCCACACCCCTCCCGATGAACATGACCCCCATTTCTACCGTAACGCTCCAACACAAGTCCGTTTCGTCCGTTTTACGGTACGCCACACCCCTTCCGATCAACAGGACCCCGTTTCGACCGTAGGAGGTCCAACACAAGTCCGTTTCCTCCATTTTGCGGTACGCCAGACCCCTCCCGATGAACAGGATCCTGTTTCAAATGTGGCCGGTCGAACACAAGGCCGTTTCCTCCGTTGTGCGGTACACCAGGCCTCGTTTCCATCGCCTGTTCCGTCCAAGCCAGTTGGCTCCCACGCGTTCCGTTTCCTCCCGATGAACACGACGCATTCCGTTGCCTCCTGATGAACATGACGCATTCCGTTGCCTCCCCATGAACACGACGGTGACGCAGTTTCTCCGATCCGACCCAGCCATGTACATGAACCCTGGCCATACGTATGCGCGAGTAGGCGTTCGAGACCCCGCCCGTATGTACGTATGTGGCCGTATTTACTTTCTTGCACCCTGGCCATTGTACGTACGTGTACATGCTACGTGCGCGCCTCTACTACGACACGTGCGCGCCTCTACATCGACCAGTATGTACGTATACGTTCGTGACCAGAATGACAATGCTACGTACGTTTTGACCAGGTGGGCCCCGACTATCAGGCACTTCCTTGCGTACGAAGATGTAGCTGGTGGGTCCCAGCAGTCAGGGGGCGAATCGTTTTTTTGCCCGGGTGCACTTCCTTGCGTGCGAAGATGTAGCTGGTGGGTCCCAGCAGTCAGGGGGGAAACGTTTTTTCGCGAAATACGGTGGCCCGTCCGGTGGGTCCCTGCTGTCAGGTGGAGGAATAATTATTTTGCGCGTAATAAAGAGGCACTTCCTTGTGGCCGCCGTGGACCCAGCTGTCAGCCTCTCCACGTGCAGTACTCTTCTCGATGGAAGTCGTTCCTTGACCATGTTGATCATGCCGCGCGGAGAGCACCAAGGCGGTGGACGATAGCGAGGCCTAGGAAGGGGACGACGCGGAGTCGGGGAAGACGCGGCAGTGGAAGCCCGCGCAGAGAGGAGTACGAAGGTTCACTGGTTCAATTGCGGTGTGAGGCTGCCATCGCTGCAGGGCCTGGCCAGCGATGGGAATAGTAGGGGGCGGTGAGGGCTCCGCGGCAGCACAGCCGACCACGGGAGGCAGGAGCATGCAACACGACCGGCGCTGCTTTGGGCGGCTGGAGCACGCAGACCAGAGGTTGAGGAAGCACTACGACCGTTGGATGGACATCGTACGGTCACTGGAGCTAGAATCGTTCATATTGACTAAGTTGACAAAGCCCTCCATCCCCGTCAACTTAGTAGGCCCACAAGTCAGCCTCCCACCAAGGTGAGTCCCAGCTAGTAGGGAGGTATTCATTTTTTTGTGCGTAATAAGGAGGCATTTCCGGTGGGTCTGAGCTGACAGCGGGGGGGGGGGATGTTTTTTTTCACGAAATACAAAGACCCTTCCGGTGGGTCCGAGCTATCAGGTGAAGGAATCATTATTTTGCACGTAATAAGGAGGCATTTCCCTGTGTGGGCCCCTACTGTGAGCCTCTTCCGATGGATGTTGTTTGTTGACCATGTTGACCTCGCCGCGCCAAGAGCACAAACACGGTAGACGAGGGCGAGGCCCAGGAAGAGAACCACCCGGAGCCGGCGAAGCCACCACAGCGGATGCCCATGCTGAGCGGAGTACGAGCGCTGACTGGTCGGCTGCGGGGTGAGGCTGACGTCGCCAGAAAATAACAGGATGTGTGGGTGGTTAGAGGGATGGCCTGGCGGCAGCACAGCCAGCCACGGGAGGAGGGAGTAGGCAGTCCCGCCGGCGCTGGTTTGGGCGGCTGGAGCAGGAAGATCATAGATTGAAGAAGCACGGCGGCCGTTGGATGGACATCCAACAGTCACTGATGTGTGTTGACTAAGTTGACAAAGCCTTGCGTACGCGTCAAAAAAAATTAGGACAACGTCATCGTCAACCTAGTAGGCCCAGAAGTCAGCCTCCAAATCTGTGGAAAACAGCATACAACCCATTAGCCATTAGTTTCAATATTTTATAGCCCATTTGCTAATTCTTAAGGATATTTGAAGCCCATGTTCTTTTTATTAGCATTACAGACCATATATTCTGGGCACTACTAAAAAATTCAACGAAATTTTGCATATTTTGGTGGGGTCCGAACTCTTTTATTCACGAAATTTTGAGTCACGTTAAAAATAATTTTCAAAAAATTATATCAAAATAAAATTCAAAGAACAATTCTCCGCAAAAAATGAATGAAATTTAGAATCTTAACTAGCAAGATGCCCGTTCGTTGCACGGAACATGAAGATGCATTTGTATGAGTAGTTTATCTTGTGGGAGAAAAGATGATATTTTAATGTAATTGCCAGTTGGCTTTGGTTTTTATAAGAGTAGAGAGTAGAAAAATCCTAAAAAATGATATTTTAATGCAATTGCCGGTTGGCTTTGGTTTAAAAATTTACAGCCCATTTCTTACTACTTACATTCCTCCTCGTCTTGAAAGATTTGCAGCCCAGCAGGGTTGAGAAAAGCAAGTAGGCCTCGGTTTTGGTATTCTCCAAAAAAAAAAGAACTGGGCTAGCCATTTTCAGAAAGAAAAAATATATCAACTGGGCTCGTCATGTGCTTAATAAAAGCGTAAGCATGGGCTAGATGGGCCACAGCTCGCGCACAGCGCGCAGTTGAGCTCCGTCTCTGAAACTAAAAAACAACTGGCGAGCTGTTGGGTCCCTGGTGTTATCCGCTTGTTGTGTAATTTTCTCGTTTACTGACTACATTGATAGTGGCGTGGGATCTAGTTGTCAAACAATTAGGAGGAAGTATTTTTTTGGCTTGTAATAACGAGGCACCTACTTGCGAAATGCAATGACCCTGGTGGGTCCCTACTGTCAGCCTCTCCACGTACAGTCATCTCCTGATTCCTCTTGGTTGTTGACCATGTTGACAATGCCAGACGACGGCGGGCACATCGAGCGAACCAAGGCAGAGAACGACGGCGAGGCCTCGGACGGGAACGAACAGTAGCCGTGGAAGATGCGGCAGTGTAGTGGCAGGTGGAGGGGAGTACGAGGGCAACAACATGCAACTCAAGCATACAAATGGTACAAAAAGCCCAAGGATTAATTGTTCATCAATTTTTTAGACAAAACCTAGATTGAACATGACGGTAACATCTAACCCAACCACTCTTTTTTGCAGTCACAAACAAATGGATCGGTCTGATCCATAAAATCAACATCCTGTGCAAAAAAATTATTTCAGGATGACTACAACTTGTTGTAAATAGAAGCCGAGCATGTTTAGAAGCTCATTTGTCCACCTGAAACTTCTTTTTTTGTTGTTCAACATGTCCGTCCGTGAGAAATCTCTTGCGGTAAAAATTAAGCCTCATGGACAATAGTAACCTCGCATTGAACAGGAAGAATGTGACAAAGCTTCTGTTTGCCTGGTTGGATGCATATCATTCCATTGTTATTGTCCTCAAACGAATGTCATGAGAACTGAGAAAATCCTGGTGCTTATTACGCCACCGATTGGTTATATGTTTTTTCTCCATGTGGTTCTGCCTAAGTAGACATGAAGATTGAAAATAGTTAAGGTCTGAAAAAGGAGTATGTCGAAAGAACGACAACTGAATAGTTAATTCTAGTACAATATAAACGGGCTTTCAATGTGCATGAAATCATCACCTCTCTATATAAATTCTCCAAAGATCGAAAGCATCGCAGCAAGCCAATAATTATGTCCAGATCAAACTAAACATTCTGATATATATGATCTTGACAGAATCCAACAGCATTGATAGGATATCAATGGACGAACTCTTCATTGAGCATATAACATAATATTAGTACCCAAAGTGTACTCCAAGATGATATAAAACTTATGCACACAAATGAAAAATGCAGCATATGATTACAAATGTGTAGATGATAATATACGATACCTGAAAAAGTGAGGAGCCAAACACTAACTCCTTGTGATTATTAAACGGGTCACGAATTACACCCAAGGTCTCCAGTTTGGGCACAGAGACAACACTTATTTGTGAAGGTGTATAACAATTATCAAGGAGCAACCTTTGAAGTGAAGGGGCATCTTCGATGATGAGCTTTTGTCCTTCAAAACAAATTCCAATGCTTTTAAGGTGAGGCGACTTTATTTGGAGATAACTGATATGGATTTCTATTCCCGAAACAATCAGCAAGCGCTCTAGGGCAGGACAACTGGAGTGGATGATGCTATGCAGTGAGGCCTCCGGCAGATAAACCACCACAAGCGAAAGTTTTTTTAGCTGTGGGAGTCGAAGCATTTGTACCACATCGCCTGGTAGATGGCACCGGGCGAAGGTGGCGGTGTGGAGAGAGGAGGAAAACCGCGAGATGGACAACGGTGGTGTGGGCACGAATTCTTGGTGTGTTCGTGGTATGAAACTTTTGTGGTAATGGTACAACTCAAACTGCTGGAGTTTTCCAAATCCAGGGGATGTCAGCCAAGCGTCCACCTTGCCGGGTATGGACAGCAGGTAGCGTGTCAGGATGCAGAGGCATTGAACGGGGCCCTGCTGGTGAGAAGAGACGATGGCTCTGAGGAGATCAAATTCAGGAAGGACAGATATCTGACGACAGTCGAGATTGAGGGGCGCCACCGAGTTGAGAGGACTTGTGTGCGGCAGCTATCCTTGGTGGGGAGAAGCGAGATGATATCCTCAAGGACGACGTCCGGGAGATCGCTAATGCGGTCCACCGGAGATTCTACCGGTTCCTCGGATCTGGGTGGGGTGGGGGGGGGGGGGGGGGCTCGCCTCTTCTCCCCGCGCTACCGAGTGCGAGATCTAGAACCGGCGTCGCCGCTGGTAGGAGCCTCATCTTCTTGGCGCTGGGGCCAGCCGACTCCATTTTCCTTGTGGGCGTCGCGCCGAGCTCACGGGTTTGAGCAGAGTAGCCAGAGACGAGCCTAGTGGCAGTGCGAGTGGGGAAGAAGGAGGGCTGGGGATTTCTGGAGGAGTGGAAGAAGAGGAGCAGGCATTTTATGTACGAGTGAGGAAGAAGGTGAGCGGGGGTTTTCTGGACGAGTGAGAAAGATTGGGGAGCGGGGGGAATTGGGGGGGGGAACGGAAGCGGGAGAGCGAGCTGTTCATGTTTATAAGGCCCGCTGCACTAACTACTCGCTTTTTCCCAAGAACCGCTCTCTTCTTTTGCATTGCTGCATTGGAGCTGGCGCATGGACTTGGCTGACTGGCCATGCATGCAGGATGCATGTGCCCACCAGCCACTGCATGCGCCTGGTTTGTTACTAGGCCTATTTAATAGGGTGGTTATGGAGTAAATTAAGGAGATTTATTTTCTTTGTGTGCATCCACCAAATTAGAGGATGCGGTACTGGATGCAGACACTCACATTAAACTAAGCTTCAGAAGATATGCATACTAACATTTAGAAGAACAAAAGTTCAGCATGTTTATGCATCTCAATGATTCACCATACTATAACCAATACAAAGCTGTGAGAAAATCTGTCGATGCTTCTCTGAGCAAAGGGCCTCCCTGCGCACACATTAATTTCCTGGGCATGCTTGTTTCTTCTCAATGTTGCAAGCACTTTGAGCATATTGGCAACTCCACAGCTAGCTAGCTGCCTCATCTTGCAATTGATGCTGACACATTTGTAGCAAACACATGAGGCAATAGAGATGACTCAACATGAGTCCATATTGTGCAGTTCCCCTGAAATCATATTCATTGTACTGCATCTGAAAAGATAGGAAAATAGTAGCTATGCTTAAACGGTGTTGCAAAACAGTAGCACATATCAATAGCTCGGCATGACAAAACACGATCATCTGGATGAAGGGGATACTGACCTGCCTGAGGAAGATTATATATAATTTCATAAGTCCTTGGTTGATTTCCACCTTTGGCTGCACTGCTTGTTTGCTCCTCCACACATGACAGGATCGTTCCGCACTGCATTCAGCAAGTCAACGTATGAATAAGCTAATTTCATCTTGTAGTGGTCATTGTACCTAGTTACGAATGTAGGAATACATGGAGCACCATGAGGTTATCTGACAGCAGGTAGATGCAGCCATATAAATTTTGTGCGGTGCTACCAAAATTGAGGTTTGTATCCCTTCCCGTTATGAGAATTCTTCTTGAAGTTGGTAGAATGTGACGGCTTGTTCTTTGCATCAAACTTGCCTTTCCCCGAAGATTTGTTCTTGTTGTCTGGGGCTGGTTGGGCTAGAAGTTCTTCTCATGTACCATGTGGGCACTAGAAGCTCCCTCAGGGACCCGAGCACGTGTGTCTTTTGCTCTCGCCTTCTCCTCAAATCAAGAGTGCTAATGAGATCCAAAACAGAAAACTCATGTCTCTTGTTTTTCAGAGAAGTAGCAAAATCATTCCACGAAGGTGGAAGCTTGGGAATGATGGTCCCAGCAACAAATTTGTCCGGCAACACACACTTAAAGTACTCAAGTTCCTTAGATAGTGATTGTATCTCATGAGTCTGCTGAACAACAGAGCGCTCATCAGTCATCTTGTAGTCACAGAATTGCTCCATGACTACAACTCGTTGCCAGCGCCCGAGGGCCCAAACGTGGCCTCGAGAGCAACCCACATGTCTTTTCCGCTATCAAACAACATATATGAATCCACAATGGAATCATCAAGAACACTCAGCAGGGCGACTTTGAAGAGGATATCCATGTTCTGAAAAGCTTCCTGCTGTGTAGGATTAAGATCGCCCTCAGGCTTACCCTTATTGGCGTCATAGCGGTACATGATCTGAAACCAATATACTGCTCTTGTGCGCCACCTTTTATATTGCACCCCCTTAAAAGTAGGCGGCTTCAAAAGCACAACAAAACCACTCGGAGTAAATTACCTATAATCAGGTTTTTGGATTGGATTGTTGAATATATTAGCAATTTACTATGAGATTTAATCCGAATCAGCAGTAAATAGATCATGACAACAATTGCAAACATCAAAGTAATGATGCGGACTAAACCAGGAGGACAGAATCACATACTGTAGAGCGGGAGTAGAACCGCTGTGGTTGATGTTGTCACTCATGTCATTGATGAAGAGGTTACCGAAGTCGGGGAAGAAGGCTGTCGTTGAGGAAGTCGTCGCTGGCAGCAGTCACAAGAGTGTGCTCCCCAAAAACCTGATCGCCCCTCTCCCGTACGGCCTTGTTCGGTTGAGGTGGTTTTTGAAGGGGAATGGCAGAGTTTGAGGGGGATTAGATCCCCTACAAACCAAAATCCTCTCCAATCCCCTTGGAAGGAGGATTAAATGAACAAGGCCTATAGGTCACGAAAGGCGGGGTTCGGAGGACTGTTGTCCCTTCTCGTGGTGCACGCGGGAAGGAGGGCTGGAGAAGAATTGCGTGGCGACGCTAAGATTTGGAACGGTGCGAAACCATATGATGCAACGGCGGCTAGGGTAGAGCATGTCAGGTCGGTCGTGCGAGTAAGACCAAGTATAATAGTAGGCCTTTGGCCCCCAAACCCCACGTCCAAATCAATAATAGCCCCACCAAGGTTTGTCTCAAACAAAAAATAGAGTAATTAAGGCGTCTGTTAGTCCCTTTAGTATAAATACTATATCATTAATAATGGCCCCGCCTTTTGTCTCACAAAGTATGTTGGTGCTCCTGCTACAACCGGCTACAAGTTTCACTACAAAAAAATACACTTCCGTGATGATACGTGTTTGTCACAGTAGGTCGCGTTTTCTGTCATGCATGTACATCCATGACATTTTTATGACAGAATCAAGATAGTCATACCTGTGTTGTCGTAGAAGTGTTCCATGACATTACCAAAATTATCATCACGGAAGTGTCGGATTCCATGACGATAAATCGCGCGTCACAAAAGTGCTTTAGTCAAGGGTGACTGACACGTGGCATCCACCGTAACGAAACGCCGTTAAGCTATCGGGTTGGGTTTTGGATCCGATAACCCGTTAACAGCCCGGACCAATGGGGATTTTCCATGTGTAAAATCATCATTGGCTGGAGGAAACACGTGTCGGCTCATCGTTGGGACAGATGTCAACCACTCATTGGACAGAGGGCGCCTATGATACGTCGACACGTGGCACGGCCCAACAGACGCCCATTCCTGTGAAAAGGCCAGCCCGTTTGACTTGGTCCAAAGGTGGCGGGCCGGCCCATGGAAAGCCTGTTAATGGCTTGTTCGCATATAGCCCATTTACAGCCCGCTAACCCAAGGCCCCTTATGCCCTATCCTAATTAGGCCCAGTAGCGTCATCTGGGCCATCCAATATGATTCCAGCCCGTTTTCACTTCTGGCCCATGTATGGCCCATGACGTCTTTCGGCCCATATGAGGCCCTTTGTAACTCTTGGCCCATTAACGGCCCGTGGTGAAACTGGCCCGCAGTGAACAGTGTATCACTTTATACCCATTAATGGACCGTGGTGAAACTGGACCATAATGAACAGTGTATCACTTTATACCCATTAACGGCCCATTATTCCGTTGGGCCGTTTCCAGCCCATGTTATCTTTCGGCCTTCTCAGAGCCCATTTATTCTTGGGCTCATTTCCAGCATTCGTTTAATTACGGCCCGTTACTGTCATTTTCTGCTTGTGAGCTAAATTCAGCCCGAGGTTACAGTCAGCCCGTTTTGTGGCCCATTAATACGTTGGGCCATTTTCATAGCGTCATCAAATACGGCCGATTAACGACGGCCCGTTATGGTCGGCCCATGAACAAACGATTCCAACTCTAGCCCGTTTACGGCCATAATGCGGTCTGTTATATATTGGCCCATGTTTGGCCAACCGATCATATGACCCGTACAAGGCCCATTGATGATACGGCCCATAGAAGGCCTATTGTGTCTATGACCCATATAAGGCCCATTGTTTCTACGACACGTAGAAGGCCCATTGTTTCTACGGCCCGTAGGAGGGAAATGGTAACTACAGTAAATATGTAGCCCATGGTTATTGTGGCCTAGTTTTAAAAAATAGGTTATTGCGACCACTAGCAAACCACGGAAAAAGAACTGCACTGACTACAAGCAAAGAAATAAACAAGACAATAAGGAAATAAATAAGCAAGCAACTTACGCTAGGCTATCACGGCTATTACATATATTACATCCACTGGGCATCAAAGTTCGCCACCAGTGCAAATATAGGGAACACAACAGCATATAAATGCCGCAGCAAAACAAGTCCAGAACTAAAACCACTTCAAAAGAGCTCAAGAAACAATATCCTGGGTACCCATAATGCTAGCAAGATGCTTAGCAAGCTTATTAACTTTCTCTTGTTTGGCGCTTAAGTCCTCCAGCACTTGCTGTTGCACCAGAAAGTATGCATCTGAATTCTATAGGGACTTCCTCAGTCCTTCGGCTTCCTGTCGCATAACATTTGATCGATGTCAGTTGAGACTCAAGAAGCTGAACTGATTCAGGAAATGAGTTCGAAGAGCTGGTGCCAGCAGTAGTAGCCAATAACTCGAACACTACATCAAGACAGGACTTTGGGGTTGTCTCAGTGTCTTCAGTATAGTTTTATCAGCTTTCTTGGAGACCAACAGGGATGTCTCACTATCTTGAACCTTATCTGCATTACTTCCTTTACCATTGCATAACGGGGTACTCTTCTCCAATATTTTATCCACGTTCTAAAAGGAAAACAAACAAACACATCACAGGTTTACAATGTAGTATATGAAACTCATTTTGGTAAACCAGTTCAGTAGTAAGGTGGACAGGATAACAACATGAAACAAACATATATCTATGTAGTATGGTCACTGTATGGTCTATATCATTCTAGTTTATGTTGCCAAATCAAGATAGATACAGTTTGAATCACATCTATTTAAGACAAAGTAGCATAGACAGAATATAAGTGTGGGAAACTACACAGCAATAACAACACTTGTTATGTGCATGGCATGAGAACATAACTGTTTATTCAACTGAAACTGAAATCAACATAGAGCAAGTTACAACAGCAAACAGCCAAACACGTTAAAGAAACAGGTTTAAAACATACCTGTTGCACCATTGGAGTTTCAATTGCATCCTTCAAATTTGAAATTAGTTGGTATGAGTAAATACAGTGATGCAAGAGCAAAGTAGTATGAACCATAGCTACGGAACCTGACCTGAGAACAATTCTTCTTCTGCTTTAAGCATTGACTTGGGGTTCAGAGTGGTGGTCCTCATGCTTTGGGCACTTCAGTTGCCTTACTAACTGCTCGTGTTTGGGTGCTCTGTGGTGGAGATGGTGCTGTGTCAACGGGAACTGGGTTACTATCTGCTGGGGTTGGGGTTAGAAGGGGTGTAGCTGGTTCTCTGTCCAACTGGGTAGGGGTACAATCTTTACGAGTGTGGGTTATGTGTGGTGGGGCTGGTTCTTGGGCAAGTACAACCGTGGTTCTATCTGCATCGACAGGTAGCACGATCTTTTCTGAAGACCGTGTTTTTACTCCCACAGATACTGCCATCACTCCCTCCAATTGAAATGTCTGATAAACAAGAAAAGTAATTGAATGTACAGACATTGTAAGATAGACATGTGCAATGGATAGTAGGGAAGAAAACAGTGCAGAAATAATTCACATTTATGTTGTCTAAGCAAACAGAATAGCAGGACATAATTTCACATATATGATGGCTAATTAAACAGGATAGCATGACACAATTTCACATGTATGATGGCTAACTAAACAGGATAGAATGACATAATTCAAAAATATGATGACTATGTAAACAGGATGACATGATATAACTATATGATGTGTCTATTAAAGTGGTTGGCATGCCATAAATCACAAACATGCCATCGATGGAAATATGATGACATGATATAATTCACGGATAGAATGACATAATTTAAAATATGATGACTATGTAAACAGGATGAGATGATATAATTATATGATGTCTTTAGAAAATGGGTTGGCATGCCATAATTCAGATACATGTTGTCTATGTAAACATCATGGCATGACATAATTCAAATATATGATTTATATACTAAGGAAGTGAGCAGAGGGCAATCGCATATATGATGTGTCAACTAAGGAGATGGCATTCAATATTGTGTATATGATGTAAAAAGTAAGCATTGCAATACAACATATGCATTATATGAGTAATATAACCCTGCCAAGTTTGAGCATACACCTCAGGGGGATAATAGGACTGGTCATCTGCCTCTGAATCCTCCTCTAAAGAGCTATCTGTAACCGGCAAGATATCTGCTTCAGCAGGTAGCATTGTCTGCTCTGAAGACCTTGTTTTCACTCCAGATTTCTCCATCACCAATTCAAATGGTTGATGCACAGGAAGAGCAGTTGAATATACAAACATTGTCGACAAAAGCAATGAGAAATACAAAAAATGGACATCATGATATAATTCACATATATGACGCTTGCCTAAACAGCATGGCATTGCATAATTCACATACATAATGCCTTGCAACAAGATAACATTGCATAATTCACATATATAATGTCTTGTAACAAGATGGCATTGCATAATTCACATATATGGTAATTAGACACTAAACAGGTGGCATTCACACAAAGCATGTCTAAACTAAGCAAATGACATAGCAATGCAAGATACCATACACATGATATGAACAACATAACCCTGCCAAGTTAGGGCATGCACCTCGGGGGGGGGGGGGGAATATGACTGGTCATCTGTCTCTGAATCCTCCTCTGAGGAGCTATCGGTAACCAACAAGACATGCGCTTCGTCAAATAGCATTGTCTGCTCTAAAGACCTTGTTTTCACTCCAGATTTTTCCATGACCGTGCCGAATGGCTGATGCATAGGAAGAGTAATTGAATGTACTAAAATTCTTGACAAATTTAACACGTAATAAAAAAATGATGGCATGATATAATTCACATATAAGATGACTAGCTAACCAGGGTGGCATTGCAAAATTCACATATATGATGCCTGGCTAAACAAGATGGCATTGCATGATTCACATATACGATAAACAAACTAAACAGATGGCATTGACACAAAGCATGTCTAAACTAAGCAGATGACATCTTTAATGTATATAGTAAGCAATGCAAGGCACCATATGCATGATATTACCAACATCAGCATGCCAAGTTAGAGTGAAGACCTCATGGGGTAAATAGGAGTGGTCTTCTCCTTCTGAATCCCCCTCAGAACAGTTATCTTCCTCTTGATTACGATCCAAAATGGGTGGAGGGGGGATGCCTTTGCACCCACCATGGAGCAGCGTCTGCATGAAATTTTATTGCCACGCAAGGCTCATCTCTTTTGCTCTACATGATCAGTTCCATTGTGTATAATAACTGGCATGCATAGGAATAAAACATAGTGAGATTATGTAAGGAGTGCATGCACAAATCCAGAGTGATGGTAGCAAACCGTGGTTAGACCCAAAACCAATGATAGCAGGCAGATAATAGCTTTAGTTAAAAAATACAGATAATGGCTCCTTTAATGTTTGTTTGCACCCAACATGAAACTCATAGTAGACACCCGAGATTAACCAGATAGTAGATAGATAGTACTAATTGCTGCCCCAATATGTACCCCACAACCATTTAAAAACTCAAGTTTCAGCATTAGTTTGGACCTGACTCAGAGTCTAATAGGTGAACACGACGATAATGTAGCATGTCATCATATTAAGCGATGCATAACGTAAACAGACACGGAAGAGCGCGACCTCTCTTACGGACCCGTATAGTCCTCAAGGTCATCTGCTCAGTTGATGATGGTAATGCAGTTGTCATGGCTGTCGGCGGCGGGGAAGAAGATCTGAGGCGGCGAAAGACAGTCTGGAGAGCGGATCCCTGCTGTGGTGAACCCTTCCGTTGTTGGAGCAGCTGAGCTGGGGTGGAACACAGCGCCGCAGGAGCAGGACAAACCACACAAGGTTTTCTTTGACACATATCTGTAACAGAAGTAATTGAGTAAGGGCTTGTTTGAATTTGAGGATTCTAACAATGCAGGGATTGGAAATAGACAGGAATAGGATAGGAATGCACGTGCAAAACAGAGAATTTAAAAACAAAGGATTTCTGCCAGTCTGGGTGTTTGATTCACAACAATTGGAAGATCACAGGATGCAAAAAAGCATGGTGAGATTAAGTCAAACAACAAGAAAATGTACGGTTATAATGCTATTATGCTACTATCTCTTAGTCTTGTGCTTGATGAATAGGAATATAAAAAGGAGGACAAGTGGAAATTAGAATTCCTACGGTTTTTCTTTCAAGGAGACACTAAAGGAACAAATCCTACAGTTTTCCTTTCCTCCATTCCTTTGCACCAAATTCATGAAAAGTAGTACCATAGGAAACTTTCCAATTCCTATGTTTTTCATTCATTTTTCCTTTCAAGCACTGGCAATTCTAGTAGGCAGGCTTGAGCAAGGAAAATCCTACACTAAAAAAATGTTTTTGTGCCACTTCTATTACTTTGGACCCAGGGCACTGCCATACTAGCTCAACTCGCAGGCCCATCGACAAATGCACAACTCAAACGCGCAGAGATAAATAATGATGGCGTTCAAGAGAGTCCATCACGGATAGCTAAGTTGCCTGGCACCTCACTGCTTGTCATATAGTAGGATAAAATAATCGTATTTCCCATTAATATGTGTGCTCAGTGGACAATATATATAACATGTAGAGTAAAAAAGAGATGCAACAAGTGTACAACCTCTTTGGCAAAGCCATGTCGATCTCAGCATGATTGGGTTGGCCGGTGAGGATGCTCCGGCTGACTTGGCTATCGGAGGAGGGGAAGAAGATCTTAGGTGTCTGGAGATGGAGCCCGAGGCACTGCTCCGCTGTGATGGAGGGTTTCGTCGTTGGAGCAGCTCCGGTGAGTTGAACGACGCCGAGGCTGAAGCACGACAAGAGAGACAACGTTAATCTGAGTGGAATTATAATAGCATCTCCAATACATGACGTAAAATACATAACCACAAAGTGCTAGATGTAAAATACATCAGCCGCTCATCTATGAATTTAACTGTCGAAACTGAACTTAACCGTCGAAACTGAATTAACTGTCAAAACTGAATTTTGCTGTCGAAACTAAATTTTGCTGTTGAAACTGAATGCACTAGCAAGGTGAGGCTACACGTTGGTCGACTGACTTTTTCATCTCTGGTCAGTCGATTTTGCAGTCATTGGATACGAAATCAAGGGCCTGCAGTTCATCTTCAACCTCCACCCCCTTAGCCGCCAGCCACCACCGGCCAAACAGCAGCCCCCCGCCGCCCGCGGCCGGTGGTGCGCCGCCCCGCCCGCCCCGAAAACACTCCCCACCGCCGCCCCGCTGCCACCCCGGCCATCCCTCTAGGCCCCCCCGTGTCGAGCTTTTTCTCCAGTGATCCCCACGCCACCGCCCCCACCCTGAACCGTAAGATAGATAGTGGGGTACCTCTCCGGCGAGGCCCCCTTCCCGCTTCGGTTGGTTCTTCCATCACCCCGGCGAGCCCCCCACCCCCTGAAAATCGACTGACCCAAAAGTCGATTCAGTCGACTGAAGTGTAGCTAAATCGGAGCAGCATCGCAAGCAAGAGCAAGAGCGAGAGCAGCAGTGCGAGCAAGAGCAGACCAGGTAGGGGACAAAGAGCAAGAGCAGAGCAGCAGCGCGAGCGAGAGCTAAAGCAGTAGAAGCTCCTACTGATGTGGACGTCGCCGCCGAGGGAGCGACGCCATGGAGGAAGTGGCCGGCGACGCCGCCGTGGATGGAGCCGCGCTGTGTCGGCTCCGGACCGAGCGCCGGCAGCACTGTGAGATCGAATCAAGAAGAAAATGCGGCGATTAGTGTACAACCTCTTTGGTGGCGCCGATTAGGCCGTGGCTTCATCCGAGGAAATGGTGATGATGATGCCCTTCCGGTGGTGCAGGTGAAGATGATGGAGGTGGAGGATGGGGTGGCTGAACCAGCGGGACGATGAGATCGACGACGGATCCTCATCCGGTACGGTGGATGAGGGACGTTGAGGTGTTGCTATGGACGAATGATGACCCGCAAGTATACGGGATAGTTGTACCCTCTTTTGATAAGTTAGAGTGTCGAACCCAACGAGGAGCTAAAGGTAGAACAAATACTCTCTCAAGTCCTATCGGCCACTAATACGACTCTACACACGCTTGACGTTCGCTTTACCTAGAATAAATATGAAACTAGAAGTACTTTGTAGGTGTGATGGGATAGGTTTGCAAGATAATAAAGAACGCATAAATAAAAACTAGGGGCTGTTTAGATAAAGATGCAATAAAGTAAATATAGCGAGTGTGGAAAAGTGGTGGTAGGAGTTGTGAAATTGTCCCTAAGCAATTGACTATGTTACTAGACCGGTAATCACTATTGCAATTCTATTTGAGGGAGAGGCATAAGCTAACATACTTTCTCTACTTGGATCATATGCACTTACGATTGGAACTCTAGCAAGCATCCGCAACTACTAAAGATTCATTAAGTTAAACCCAACCATAGCATTAAAGTATCAAGTCCCCTTTATCCCATACGCAACAATCCCCTTACTCGGGTTTGTGTTTCAGTCACTCACGCAACCCACTATAAGCGAATTATGAACACATTACAACACCCTATAGCGGGAATCCCTCACGCTTACGCGACACTGATGGCACCATAGGACAACACCAATAATAAAACATGCAACTCAAACCAATCATAGCAATTCATCAATCACCGATAGGACAACGAAAATCTACTCAGACATCATAGGATGGCAACACATCATTGGAAAATAATATGAAGCATCAAGCACCATGTTCATGTAGAGGGTACAACGGGTTGCGGGAGAGTGGACCGCTGTAGATAGAGGGGGAAGGTGATGGAGATGTTGGTGAAGATGATGGCGGTGCTGGTGAAGATCGCGGTGATGATCATGGCCCCCGGCAGCGCTCCGGCGCCACCGGAAGCAAGGGGGAGAGAGCCATCCTTCTTCTTCTTCCTTGACCTCCTCCCTAGATGGGAGAAGGGTTTCCCCTCTGGTCCTTGGCTCCCATGGCGTGGGAGGGGCGAGAGCCCCTCCGAGATTGGATATATTTCTCTGTTTCTGCCTTCCCAGATTTTGCCCCTTCACCATTTCTTTTATACTCGGAGATCCGTAACTCCGATTGGGGTGAATCTTTTGCCCAGATCTTTCTCATAAAATTAGCTTTCTTGCGGCAAAATAAGAGCGTCAACCACCTTACAGGGGGCCCAGGAGAGTCCAGGGCGCGCCTGCCTCTCTAGGGCGCGCCCCCTATCTCCTGGCCCCCTCGGGCATCGTCTCGCGTTGATTTTACTTCCCAAAAATCACAAATATTCCAAAATAATTCTCCGTCCGTTTTTATCCCATTTGGACTCCGTTTGATATTGGGTTTATGCTAAACAAAAAACATGCAACAGACAGGAGCTGGCACTGGGCACTGGATCAATATGTTAGTCCCAAAAAATAGTATAAAAAGTTGCCAAAAGTATATATAAGTTGAATAATATTGGCATGGAACAATCAAAAATTATAGATACGACGGAGACGTATCAACGACGTCGTCGGGGAAGAGGCTCCGACTGGGTGGCGGATGGAGCAGGGTGTGGGGCTTTGTCGCGGGTTTTCGCGGCCTCGGTGTACGAATGGGTGGGCGGATGGGATGGCAGCGGGGAACCATGGCTTAGGGACGCGCTTGTCCTAAATGCGGTTCTTTCGGTTCAGGGGTACCACGGGCATTTCACATGTCGGGATTTCATAGGAGATGGGAGTTTTCGCGCGCGTTGTAATTTTGGAATAGCAAGGCGTGGGTAGAGATGGAGGGAGTTGTCGGAGCACAACGAGACAAAGATATATCTTAAATATTTCAGACTAACAAGGCGCGCGGGTTGAAGAGGCGGGAGTTTCGCAGCACGATAGACAGAGACACTAGCTTGAATTTTCGGCATAACAAGGCGCGGCTTGAAATTTCGGGAGAACAAGCTTAACGTGTACCCAAAAAAGACAATTTGCACCTCAACACGCACAACACACACAAACACCATTTAGACTAGAGTAGGGTACACGTGCATTGCACGCATGAGATTTGGCAACCAAATTATGAATAAATACCACATTATAGCATGTAAGCTTTGAGTCATATATGCATGATGTAGATGTTCATTTAATTCTTATAGTTCATTTCATTCAAAATCATCTAGTTTTTATAAGAAAGCTAATCTATTTTAAGATTCATGGAATTGTGTGTTGTAAGACATAAAGTAAAAACAAATAATGGCAAATCATGTAGAAAAACATTTGGGCAATTCTGATACGGAAGATTCTAGAACAAAGAAGAAGTGCTTGTGTTTTGATGTTTGTGCATTATGCTTAAGTTCAACCATGTAGTCTTCTAGAATATACATGTGGCAAAATCTGGTGGATCTAGATGATATCCAACGGCCAGTAGTGCTCAAATTTGCCATCTTTGGACCATTGGATTCGCCTCATCCAACGACCATCTTTCAAAGTTAAAGTTACCCGCACACAATATAAAAAATATATAAAATATAATATATATATATATATATATATAGGGGTATAGATATAGATATGTGATGCGAAAGCCACCCATCATCTCCAATTAGAATAGTGTGTCCATGCACGGATGCGACGTGGCCAAATGATGTCTGCCATCGGTATCTCAAATTCAAATCAATCTGACCTTATTCAATCTATATACATTACAACATGCTCGTTTCCAAACCACACCGCGCAGATCTCTGTTATATTCATGCATGCATGGGTTTCAAACATTAGGATCTTTTATTCAAATATTTGAATTCAACTTTACATTGATTATGACCTAGTCTTTTACACCCACACACTCATCTTCTCTTTATAATTGTACCCCTAACTTTCTCTCATGCATGCATGCACACACACTACCAGTCGGCATTATCCATCGCACACATGCAATCTTTTTCTTCAGGTCGGTCTTGCATGAAGGCACACACCCGCACACATCCCCCTCTCCATCATATCGGGCATTCTTTATCTCTCATGCGTGCATGCGCAACGATCAATCTTCCTCTATGTATGTGTGTATATAGCTAGGTCTTTCATAGTTTTCCACACAAACCGATCAATCGATATATCTAGTGAGGTCTCACCCTCTTTCCCACGTCCACATCGATCAATCTATGCCTCTCTATATAGTATTAACATATATAGCTAATACACCCACATTAATTATATATCCAACGCCCCCCTCTCATCATCCATGCTGAGGGAGTCCTGGACTAGGGGGTGTCCGGACAGCCGGACTATCATTATTCGCCGGACTCCAAGACTACGAAGATACAAGATTGAAGACTCCGGCTCATGTCCGGAAGGTACTTTCCTTGGCGTGGAAGGCAAGCTTGGTGATACGGATATGTGGATCTCCTACCATTGTAACCGACTCTGTGTAACCCTAGCCTTCTCCGGTGTCTATATAAACTGGAGGGCTTTAGTCTGTAGGACAACATACATTACAACAATCATACCATAGGCTAGCTTCTAGGGTTTAGCCTCCTTGATCTCGTGGTAGATCTACTCTTGTACTACCCATATCATCAATATTAATCAAGCAGGACGTAGGGTTTTACCTCCATCAAGAGGGCCCGAACCTGGGTGAAAACATTGTGTCCCTCGTCTCCTGTTACCATCCGCCTAGACGCACAGTTCGGGACCCCCTACCCGAGATCCGCCGGTTTTGACACCGATTTTGGTGCTTTCATTGAGAGTTCCTCTGTGTCGTCACCAATAGGCTTGATGGCATCTTCAACCTGCAACGCTGTCCAGGGTGAGGTTTTTCTCCCCGGACAGATCTTCGTATTCGGCGGCTTCGCCCTGCGGGCCAATTCACTTGGCCATCTGGAGCAGATCGAAAGCTACGCCCCTGGCCGTCAGGTCAGATTTGGAAGCTTAAACTTCACGGCCGATGTCCGCGGAGACTTGATCCTCGACGGACTCGAGCCACAGCCGAGCGCGTCGCACTGTGACGATGGGCATGATCTAGCTCTGCCGCCGAACAGTGCCTTGGTGGCCGCACACGGATCCGCTTCGGCCATTAGCCCGGAGCCGACCACCCAGATCGAGGGTCGGTGGATAGACGCCGCCCTGGGGGCTTCAACATCCACGGCGATGGAGCCGAACACTAATCTTGTCCCCTGCGAAACTCGTGATTCCGAGGCGCCGGACTCCTCGCCGGACTCCGAACCTCCCGCGCCCCTACCAATCGGTCTGGATTGGGCGCCGGTTATGGAATTCACCGCTGCGGACATCTTCCAATGCTCGCCTTTCGGCGATATCTTGAATTCACTAAAGCATCTCTCGTTATCAGGAGAGTCCTGGCCGGATTATGGCCAGGATGGTTGGGATACGGACGACGAAGAAATTCAGAGCCCACCCACCACCCACTTTGTAGCCACTGTCGACGATCTAACCGATATGCTAGACTACGACTCCGACGACATCAACGCTATGGACAATGATGCCGGAGACGAACAGGAACCAGCGCCCACAGGGCACTGGAAGGCCACCTCGTCATATGACGTATACATGGTGGATACCCCAAAAGATGGGGATGGCGAAGGAACAGCGGAGGCAGATCCCTTAAAGAAACAGCCCAAGCGCCGGCGTCAGCGGCGCCGCTCTAAATCTCGCCACAGCAAAAACGGAGATTCCGGCACAGGAGATAATAATACTCCAGAGAGTGCCGAAGACAATCTCCTCCAGCAAGACTCAGCGCAGGAGGATGCAGAAGCAAGCCCTCATGAGGGGGGCGGCAGACGAAGAGGTTGAGGATCATAATTATATGCCTCCCTCCGAAGACGAAGCAAGCCTCAACGATGACGAATTCGTCGTACCCGAGGATCCCGTCGAACAAGAGCGCTTCAAGCGCAGGCTTATCGCCACAGCAAACAGCCTAAGAAAAAGCAGCAGCAGCTTCAAGCTGATCAGGACCTGCTGGCCGATAGATGGACCGAGGTCCTCGCGGCCGAAGAGTATAAACTCGAACGTCCCTCCAAAAGTTACCCAAAACGCAAGCTGCTCCCCCGATTAGAGGAGGAAGCATACGTACCTCCATCACCAGCGCACGATATGGCTGACCGACCACCCCTTGGTCGTGACAGAGAGGCATCCAGGCCCCCAGCCAAGACCATACCCCGGCATCGCTCCAAAAGTATGAAGCCAAGAGGGAACGCGCCGGACTTGCGAGACATATTGGAGGACAAAGCAAGACAATCCAGATCCATCTATGGATCACGGGGGCGCCCTACGACCCACGACGAATACCATCGTGCCGGATACAATAACCCCGGCAGGGCCGAACACAGCAGACAGCGCTCTCTCGAGCTGCGTCGTGATATCGCTCAATACAGGGGCGCCGCACACCCATTATGCTTCACTGACGAAGTAATGGATCATCAGATCCCCGAAGGGTTTAAACCCGTAAACATCAAATCTTACGATGGCACAACAGACCCCGCGGTGTGGATCGAAGACTATCTTCTCCACATCCATATGGCCCGCGGCGACGATCTCCACGCTATAAAGTACCTCCCACTCAAGCTTAAAGGACCAGCTCGGCATTGGCTTAACAGCTTGCCCGCAGAGTCGATTGGGTGTTGGGAAGACCTGGAGGCCGCATTCCTTGATAACTTCCAAGGAACATATGTGCGACCACCAGACGCCGATGACCTAAGCCACATCATTCAGCAGCCAGACGAATTGGCCAGACAATTCTGGACACGGTTCTTGACAAAGAAAAATCAAATCGTCGATTGTCCAGACGCAGAGGCCCTTGCAGCCTTCAAACATAACATCCGAGACGAATGGCTAGCCCGGCACCTGGGGTAGGAAAAGCCGAAATCCATGGCAGCCCTCACATCGTTAATGACCCGCTTTTGCGCGGGGGAGGACAGCTGGCTAGCCCGCAGCAACAATCTCCGTAAAAATTCTGGCAGTCCGGATACTAAGGACAACAACGGCAGGTCACGTCGAAACAAAAACAAGCGCTAAATTAACGGCGACGATAAGGAGGATACGGCGATCAATGCTGTATTCCGAGGCTCTAAACCCGGTCAAGGAAGAAGCCATTTAAAAGAACCACTCTGGGTCCGTCCAATCTGGACCGAATACTCGACCGCTCATGCCAGATACATGGCACCTCTGAAAAGCCAGCTAACCACACCAATAGAGATTGTTGGGTGTTCAAGCAGGCCGGCAAGTTAATTGCCGAAAACAATGACAAGGGGCTAAATAGCGACGACGAGGAAGAGACCCGGCCGCCGAACAACAGAGGACAGAAGGGTTTTCCCCCACAAGTACGGACGGTGAATATGATATACGCGACCCACATACCCAAGAGGGAGAGGAAACGCGCACTAAGGGACGTCTATGCGATGGAGCCAGTCGCCCCAAAGTTCAACCCATGGTCCTCTTGTCCGATCACTTTCGATCGAAGAGACCATCCGACCAGCATATGCCATGGCGGATTCGCCGCATTGGTCTTAGACCCAATCGTCGATGGGTTCTACCTCACGAGAGTCCTGATGGACGGCGGCAATAGCCTGAACCTGCTTTATCAGGATACAGTGCGCAAAATGGGCATAGACCCATCAAGGATTAAACCTACAAAGACAACCTTTAAAGGTGTCATACCAGGAGTGGAAGCCAACTGCACAGGCTCAGTCACACTGGAAGTGGTCTTCGGATCCCCGGATAATTTCCGGAGCGAAGAATTAATCTTTGACATAGTCCCATTTCGCAGCGGCTATCACGCCCTGCTCGGGCGAACCGCGTTTGCCAAATTCAACGCGGTGCCGCACTATGCATACCTAAAGCTCAAGATGCCAGGCCCTCGTGGAGTCATCACGGTCAATGGAAATACGGAACGCTCCCTCCGAACGGAGGAACATACAGCGGCTCTCGCGGCAGAAGTACAGAGCAGCCTTTTAAGGCAATTCTCGAGTCCGGCCGTTAAACGGCCGGATACAGCAAAGCGCGCCCAGAGCAATGCCAACCAAGACCACCTGGCGCGATCAGAGCACGCGTAGCAATGCGGCCCCAACCCTCGCCCGCGTATGATCGCAAGAATAACACTCCGCGTACATCATTACGCTTTGGAGATACCATGGGCACAGGGGAGGGGGCACGATCACAATGGACCCAGAGTGCGGTTTGACCACACCAGGGGCTCGCAAATGTGCCCTTCTTTTTTTATTATTATTTTTCTTCCTTTTTGTACACAGGACTCTGTTAACCAGAAGCCCTGTCCGGCGGTGAACCTGCCGAACTCATGATGCAACAGTCAGGGACTAAAGAAGGCCGCGTCGAACACTCAGGTGGTCTCAATTACGAGCATTAAATTCGATTATATACACCAAATCCGCAGCTCATCCCTGGAGGGGGACATGTTTATTTAGTCCAAATCCCTTGCTTACCGCACTATTTGTATCAGTCCGCTCTACTAGCAGACTTTTCTTTCATTAATAATGCAGCACCTTTATGATCGCAGTTACATTACATTTTATATATATATGCTCATTATATGACATCTGGCACCCGTATATTTTGGTACGGCATAATACACTAGGGGCTTATGTTCCCCACTCTATGGTGTGATAAAGTCCGAACACTTTCACAAGTGCGGCACCCCGAACTTATAGCATTATATGAATTGGCTCCGAATCATGTCTTGGGTCAATAGTTGGGTTTGCCCGGCTCCCACGTTTTGGTGCCTTACGTTCCGTTCTGTCGGCTAAGGTGGCACTGGGAGAACCACTGCGATTGCGCCCCGGTTGAGCCAGGTTAACGCCTTAGTGGAGAAAGCTAAAACTGACTGGCATGATAAGGCGAGAGACTGGTCGCTGTTCGAGAGGTTTTTTCGGGTCCTTAAAGACTCATGCCGCTTCGAGCGAAGTTCCGGATAATGTCCGATGAAGGCGTGGATAGCGCCCCGGATTCGGTCTTCCGAATACCAGGGGCTTCGCCGAAATTTAAAATTATAGAATTCTATGGCTAAGTGAGAGTGTTCAAGCATTATAAGTCCGGTGCCTTATTCGTCGTGTTGAGCGCCTCCCTAGATGGACCCAAAAATGGGAACAAGAGTGCTCAAGTTTATCCCGAACACCCCAGCACTTGTGGCTTGGGGGCTGAAGCTAACGACTTGCCATCTCTCAGATTTTACAAACGGCCGCACAGAAGGTAATATTTTAAATTAAACAAGTGTTGCTCATGGCGCATATGAACGAAGTTTTCAGCACACAGGATAAATACACAGCGAGTTCACTCAAAGATTACATTTCGGGAGCACTCATCTGCAATATTGCAGGCTCCCTTCAGGACAATTTTATAATACTTCTCCGGCGTGCGATACTCCTTGCCCGGTGGCGGTGGGTCCGTGAGAAGCTTCTCCGCATCCAATTTGCCCCATTGCACCTTTATGCGGGCAAGGGCCCGACGAGCACCTTCGATACAGGCGGAGCGCTTGACTACATCCAGCCTGGGGCATGCATCTACCAGCCGCCGCACGAGGCCAAAGTAGCTACCAGGCATGGCCTGTCCAGGCCACAGCCGGACTATGAGGCCCTTCATGGCCTCCTCAGCTACCTTGTGGAGTTCGACCAGCTGCTTCAGCTGGTCGCTTGGGCGCACCGGATGGCCGGCCTCAGCATACTGAGACCAGAAGACCTTCTCCGTCGAGCTCCCCTCCTCGCCACGATAGAATGCGGCGGCATCAGACGCACTACGCAGCAGATCTGCAAACGCCCCTGGAAAGCTCCGAATTCGGGTAAGTATCAGGTAGTTCACATTAACATGCCTGCTTTGCATGAAAAACGCCTTACCCGCCGCTATCTTCCTTATGTCCTCAACCTCCTGAAGGGCCTTATGGGCCTCGGCCTTGGCGGACTTGGCACTTTCGAGAGCCGAGGCAAGCTCAGACTCTCGAGTCTTGGAGTCACGCTCCAAACTCTCATGTTTTTCCATGAGAACCTGGAGCTCTTGCCGAACTTCCGCCACCCGTGCCTCTTGCTTTTCTCGCTCAGCCCGTTCCGCGGCCGCACTGTGTTCGGCCGCGGACACAGCATCCTTTAGGGCTGCCACCTCGTTAGTGGACCCTGCAATGCACATATTATCCTTGTTAATTTTATTTGCAACCAAAATCCTTTTCTGTAAGGTACTTATTCAAAGAGGTGTTACTCACCTTCTTTTTCCTCGAGCTGCTTCTTTGCATGGCCGAGCTCTTGCTCGGACCGCTCGAGATCCTTTTTTAGCACGTCAACCTCCGCCGTTAGTGCGGCAGAGGCCAGTAGTGCAGCCTGCAAACCCATATTGACATATTTTAGGCAACCCTGCGTATATCTTGTTATAGATCCTTAGTCCGGCTTTTCTTTCCGAACACCGAACTAAGCATCAGGGGCTACTGTCTATGCGGTATTATATTACATAATTTTTACTTCTTACCTCAAAGCCTGTTAAAAGGCTACTGCAGGCTTCGGTCAGCCCGCTCTTAGCGAGCTGAACCTTTTCAATCACCGCACTCATGATAGTGCGGTGTTCTTCCTCGATGGAAGCGCCTTTAAGCGCCTCCAGCAGGTTATCCGGCGCCTCCGGCTGGACGGAGGCCGCCGGCGTCACGGTCCTGCCCTTCTTTCGAAGGGGCCGCTTGCCGGACTCTGGAACCACTGTGGGTTCCGATGTAGAGTCCGGCACGAAGTCCGGGAGGCTGCCTGATGGCGCCTCCGAAGCCTCCTCCTGATGGGTCCCTTTATGGGATCCCACCTCGACGTCCTCGTCGGCGCGTGGGGTGGAGGCAGTCGGGATGGAATTTACATCCGACGCGGCCAATGACCCGCTCGATGAGTCGGGGAGATCATCATTGGCCGGACTACGGGCAGAATGCGGCGTTAGAAGGATATTACGCGACGTAAAAAAAATTACACATCAAGGATCCGGATACTTACGATCTTGCCGGACGCCTGGCCCTTGGAGGCCACTCATCCTCACCAACGCTGATGTTGGCGAAATTGTCCGGGGGGATAGTTCTCCCCCTCTTGGACCCTTCGGCCCCCCCGATGGGGGAAGCCTTCCTTTTCTTCTCTCCCTCCTCCGGGAGAGAGTACTCCTCCTCGTCTTCGGGAGAGGAGTCCTCGTTGTCATCAGACACCTGATTGCAGAAACTCTTTCGAGTCCCCGCGGCCACCTTCTTGGCCTTCTTCTCTGGCACCACGTGCGGTGCCGGAACCAGCAGCCCTGTTAAGCGGGCGTCCGCTGGGTCTTCTGGCATGGGAGTCGGGCTGATGAGCAGCTTGGCCTTCTCCATCCATTCCTGTCAAAGGAAGAGGCAGAATGAAACCTCACTAGAGTCAATCTAATTATCACAAGTGTCCCATAATGGGGTTGAATCACTTACCTCGTCAGTTGGATGCTGCGAGCTGAATCCGCGGTCTTCGATCGCGGACGCGGGGGCTTCGGCGCCCTTGAACAGCACCCTCCAGGCGCCTTCGTATGTTGTATCGAAGAGCCCGCTTAGCGCCTGGTGCTGTTCCGGATTGAACTCCCACAAATTAAATGCCCGTTCTAGGCATGGGAGGATCCGTCGGATGAGCATGACTTGGACCACGTCGACGAGCCTGAGTCTATTGCTCACCATCTTCTTGATACATGCTCGGAGTCCCGTCACCTCCACCGGATTCCCCCACTGCAAGCCCTTCTCTTTCCAGGAGGTGAGCTGCGTGGGGATGCCAGATCTAAACTCGGGGGCCGCTGCCCATGTGGATTTGCGTGGCTCGGTGATGTAGAACCACCCCGATTGCCACCCCTTGATGGAGTCCACGAAGGTCCCTTCTAGCCAAGGGACGTTGGGCAATTTGCCCAACATAGCGCCTCCGCATTCCGCTTGCGTACCCTTCACAACCTTCGGCTTGACGTTCAAGGTCTTGAGCCATAGGCCGAAGTGGGGCCGGATGCAGAGGAAAGCCTCGCACACGACGATAAACGCCGAGATGTTGAGGATAAAGTTCGGCGCCAGATCGTGGAAATCCAGGCCGTAGTAAAACATGAGCCCCCGGACAAATGGATGGAGCGGAAAGCCCAGTCCGCGGAGGAAGTGGGGGAGGAAAACGACCCTCTCATGAGGCCCGGGGGTAGGGATGAGCTGCCCCTCGTCGGGCAGCCGATGCGCGATATCGCCGGAAAGGTATCCGGCGCTGCGTAGCTTGGTGATGTCCTCCTCCTTGACGGTGGAGGCTAACCATTTACCTCCCGCTCCGGACATATTCGGAGAAGGTCGAGGCGAGATGCGCGAGCTCGGGCGTTGGAGCTTGAGTTCGCGGGGATGGATAAGAAAAGGAGGAAGAAGGCGTAGGTGAGAAGGTGAATCCTTATCCCTTATATATAGGCGGACAAAACTATGCGTCCCCCACCAGCCTGGTAAAACTCGCTTATCTCCCAAGCGCCACTATCAATGGCGCGATTGGGTTACCCACGCACGTATTGATGAGAATCCCGGAATAAGGGGAACACGATCTCTGCTTCGACAAGACGTGCCAAGGAAACCGCTTCGCTAAACATGCTGAGGTGGTATAGTAATTCAAACAAAGGCCTGGTGGCGGTGTGATATCACGCTGCATAATACGTCAGCAGATTGAACTAAGTGTACGTTTTATTCTCTCTACGGTGGAATGTGGAATTTATTTTGCAGAGCCGGACACTATCCTGGTGTTCATGATCTTCTCTGGATTATTCAAGGGAGGAACCCGCCTTGCAATGATGAACATTATGCACACCGGACTTATCATCATTGAAGACTGGTTCAGGGGCTACTGAGGGAGTCCTGGACTAGGGGGTGTCTGGACAGCCGGACTATCATTATCCGCCGGACTCCAAGACTACGAAGATACAAGATTGAAGACTCCGGCTCGTGTCCGGAAGGTACTTTCCTTGGCGTGGAAGGCAAGCTTGGCGATACGGATATGTGGATCTCCTACCATTGTAACCGACTCTGTGTAACCCTAGCCTTCTCCGGTGTCTATATAAACCGGAGGGCTTTAGTCCGTAGGACAACATACATTACAACAATCATACCATAGGCTAGCTTCTAGGGTTTAGCCTCCTTGATCTCGTGGTAGATCTACTCTTGTACTACCCATATCATCAATATTAATCAAGCAGGACGTAGGGTTTTACCTCCATCAAGAGGGCCCGAACCTGGGTAAAAACATCGTGTCCCTCGTCTCCTGTTACCATCCGCCTAGACGCACAGTTCGGGACCCCCTACCCAAGATCCGCCGGTTTTGACACCGACACATGCCTTCCGCTTCATCTCTCAGACGCGCGCACAATGGCGAAGACCGGGAGCAGCAAGGGCCCTGCCCCCCTAACATCACTATATATCGAGGCTAATATGAATGTGATCATTAGACAATTGCTGCTAAAAATGGTTTAAGTTCATGAATTGACCCTCCTCGTAAAGGATTAGCAATGCTTGGCTCCCTAGCTAATTTATTTTTCATGGCTCCGCCGCTGCGCGCAACAGCGCATGTTCTCGCCCCCCTCTCTCTAAATATCGATCTCGCACTTGTGCACTCCTTCATAGTCTCCCTCCACTCGGCCCCTCGCACCATCTTCTAGCCCCCACCGCATTTTGCCACATGTACAATCTAGCAGACTCCATGGTTGAACTTAAGCATAATGCACAAACCTCAAAACAACAGTGGTTCTCTTTTGTTCTAGAATCTTCCGTATCATAACTGCCCAAACTTTTTTTCTAGCTGAATTGCCATTATTTGTTTTTACTTCATGATTTACAATGCACAATTCCATGAATCATAAAATAGATTAAGGGCTTCTTTGATTCAAAGAATTCTCAAAGGAATTTTGGAGGATTCTAATCCTTAGGAATTTTTCCTATCTGTGTTGTTTGATTCGTAGGATTGTAAACCATAGGAATTTTTCCATATGATTCATTTGCACTAGATTTCATAGGAAACATCCCATCCAGTCAAACCTCTTTGAAAGAATTCTACGTTTTTTCTAGGGATAATTAGATTTATGCCCCTAGTTGTGTCCCACTCGTCTGTTTTACCCCTAATTCCCAAAAATCGCCGGTTCTGTCCAAGTCACTTTGCTCTTCTTATGCTTTTGCCCTTTGACCGTTTGACTATCAGTTTGGCAACTTCATAACTAATTCATACTAAATCTGAAAAATGCAAATAAGATACCAATATGTTCAGAAAAACGTCACCTATATGTGAGTGTCATTTGCATTCATGAAAAAAGTGTTGGAAAGAGTACATCCGAGTTTTAGCTCTTTTGATACCACCATGAATAGTAAACTCTAGCAAAATTCAAAAAAATTCAAAAAAAATATGGTGGGAAAGAACGACAAATGTTCTAAGTGCTTGCCAAGTTTCATTAGGGAACGACATTCGTGGAAGTCGTGGCAAAAAATTAATCTATTTTGGAGTGCTGATTGTTTTTTTTTTGCCACGGCACCCACGAATGTTATTCCCTGATGAAACTTGGCAGGCACTTAAAACATGGGAAAACTTCATTTTTGCCACTCTAGTTTTTGCCAACTTTGCCAATGCCACTCTAGAATTTGACATTTCACTTTTGCCACTCTTAGCTTTTGACAATATATCACTTTTGCCATTCCGTGGCAAAAGCAAAATTTTCAGAGTGGCAATTATGATACATTGTTGAAAGCTAAGAGTGGCAAAAGTGAAATGAAAAATTATCATTTTTGCCATGGAATGGCATTTGTAATGTATTGTCAAAAGCCAAGAGTGGCAAAAGTGAGACATCAAAATCTAGAGTGGCATAAGGAAAATTGGCAAAAGCTAGAGTGGTAAAAACAAAGTTTTCCCTTAAAACATTTGTCATTCTTTGCCACCAATTTTTTTTTGAATTTTTTTGAACTTTTTTAGATTTTACTATTCATGGTGGTAGCATAAGAGATAAAACTCGGATGGGCACTTTCCAACACTTTTTTCATGAATGCAAATGACACTCACATATAGGTGATGTTTTTCTGAACATTTGGGTATCTTATTTGCATTTTTCTGATTTACTATGAATTGGTTATGAAGTTTTCAAACTGACGGTCAAACGGTCAAAGGGCAAAAGCATAAGAGGAGCAAAGTGACTTGGACAGAACCAGTGACTTTTGGGAATTAGGGGTAAAACAGACGAGTGGGACACAATTAGGGGCATAAATCTAATTATCCCTTTTTTCTATGCACAATCAAACACTCGTACAATCCTGTAGGATTCAAGACGACATTCCACTATAATCCCATGTTTTTCCTATTCCCGCCTTTTGGAAATCTTACGAATCCAAGAGACCCTAGCTTTTTTATAAAAACTAATGGATTTTGAATGAGATGAATTATAAGAATTAAACGAAGGTCTACATCAGGCATATATGACTCAGAGCTTACATGCTATAGTGTGGTATTTATTCATAATTTGGTTGCAAAATCTAATGCGTGCAATGCACGTGTACCTTACTAGTACTTCGAGTATGTGCAAAACACGTAAATTAGAATTCCAATGGCATGCTACATTCATGAAGCCTGGCACATGTGGAGGCATTGTCGCGACCTCCTTGTGTGGATTGATCATAGTGACGTGCTGCTGGTTCCAGAAGAATGTACTCGTCCTCCCTAAGCCATACTGTCGGTACATGCACGAAGCGAAGATGTGCACGCACACCACGCACACACTCATTCCCTTGCACGCACACGCGGCTACACGGGCGGACGCAATTTTGTACCAAGATCCACCCCATGTGATAATTTGACGTGTGTAAAGTCGTTCACTTTATTGATGGTCAATTAATACAGCGCATGCAAATTGAGTGGAAGTGAGGGTGGAAGAAAGACATTACTACTCCACTGCGCGCATGCGAGTAGTTAAATCATGGGTTGCTAGTAGTACTTCCATTGGTATCCTTCGTATTTTGTGCCAATTTTTGACAGTAACATAATATTTACGCATTTGAGCAGTGTAGTCTACTTGAAATTTATGTTCCACTAAACTCATCGGGCGCCGTTTCGGGCCTCGAAACCAAAACCATCAATTAATCTTTACCTTGTTCCCATCCCATTCGAAAGCCTGATCACACCTACTAGTACATACCAAACCTGAACGTGTTCCCACTATGCAGGTATTAGTACTAGTGCTAGTACTTAGGTTATAAAAAGGGGAACTACCTAACCGAAAATTACTCTACCTTTCCATCTCATAAGTGCTTCTTCTTCGTCCGTCCTCGCCATGGACGGTGAGCAGAGCTCTAGGTCGAGAACTACTCGTAACAAGGGAGCGACAACCAAGGCTGCGGAAAAAAGAGAGGGCTCGCCGATACGCAGAGACCTCGAAAGATCTCTCACGGGCAGGCGATGGCTCCCAGGAGCGCCCTAGCCGCGGAGGCAAACATGCCGAGCCGGCGGCGCTGGAGTCGTTATCCCTCGACGGCATGCCCGGTCAGCTCAATAAGCAGAAGGACTTCATCCAAGGCTTGGTGGAGCTACTGAAGGAGAGCCTCGACGACATGCCCGCTGAGCTCAATAAACAGGGGGAGTTGACCGCCGGCTTGGTGATGCTGCTGAAGAAGAGCATTGCCTCAGAGAAGAAGGCGACCGGTGAAATCCTGCAACTTCAGGAGGACAAGGCGAAGCTCTGCCACGAGCTCGACCTGTTGAAGGAGAAGAACACTGGCTGGAAGAAACTGCATGAGAATAGTAGTTCCTTGATGAAGATGCTGCAGGCCCTCGTCATGGAACAGAAGGAGGAGTTGGCAAAGCTCCGCATCAAGCACCCGACTGCTGTCAAGGTACATAATGCGACCGTGGAACAGATGAAGGCTCGCATCGAGAAATCCTACGTCATGGACAGAATGAAGAAGATGGCGGAGGAGACGCGCAAGGAGGTGGAGGTCGTGGAGGCGATGAAGAAGCAGTTACGACTCCGCGGCAAATTTGATCATTTGGGGTGATAATCTTCCTTCTTCTTTTGCTCCTGTGTTTCATCTTTTGCTTCGGGTGTTTTGCCGCACGTGTCATGTTCTCTGTGAGGCATGAATAGAACAATGCTTTTTTTGAGGGAATGAATAGAACAATGCTAACAATGAGATGACTAGCAAATTAGATCATATTTTTATTGCCATATGGCACTGGGCTGCCGTGTTTTGTGCTCCTCCGTCGTAGTAGTACTACTCCAGTGGAAAACTTGAGTATACCGCACGGTTCTTTGCTCCTCCTCAGGTCGTCGGCGCATTTATACGAGCAGTCAAATCACAAGGCCCCGCCTGCCAGCAGTAATGAGCCGTCAAATCACAAAGGTCCTCCCCTCTCGTGAAACCGACCAAGCTAGACTGCCCCACCCTCTAGCCTTTTAAAAAATGTATACTTTTGTACAGTAGTAGTATCGATGGATTGCGCCATGGAGCAAAACTTGAAATTAAAAAAAAAGTGGTACATATAGAGAGCGCTCGTCGCCAAATTATGCATATAGTACTATTAAAAAGGCTAGTCACAATAATGGTGTCCAGCACAGCCCACCCCTCAAATAAAACTAAGCATCCTGGAATTCTTTGACAAAACTAAGCACCCTAAAATTCTTTGACAACTAAACTGCTGGCTATATGATGTTGGCCATATATATTGTACGTATATAATGTGAACAAATGACTGGTAGTACTATACCAACTAAAAGATAAAATGTAAGAAATACTAGTATGTACGTACTGAAGAGTTAAAGTAACGAGAAGAAACATAACATAGTTCTGCTGGGGGCTCAGCACAACACACCCCTCAAATTAAACTAAGCACACCTGAAATTAAACTTTGCAACTATTCCGGTAGACACTGCATTAGAACCACCATGAGCAATGACACTGCCACCTTACTCGGTGTCCTCGTCCACGTCCTCGACTTCGTCCTTGTCCCTCTTCCTCTTGCCGATACTTCTTTGCTTGAACTGCACACTTGGCTCTTGCTCTTCATCCAACCCTTGTAGATATTGAAACAAAGGTAGCCATCCATTACAGCATAGTGGATGTGGTCTATATCTAGTACATTCTGCTGCCATGCATAACGATGAAACGTGTATGTAGGTTTCTCCAGTTTACCATACGAAGGATGAACCATGGCTCCTACCAGGGTTAGCATTGAAGGCTGGCCACCAGAGGGCAGCAACAGATTCTCCTAGAGGTCGAAGGGGTTGCCTAAAATGAGGCCTATCTGACCCAGGACTTCTTTGTCGTTTGTAAAGTCTACAGTAACGAATTTGACTAGGTTGCTCTCGAGGAAGTTCTTAAAATCCAGACATTCAACGTCGGCATGGCATATGTGGTAGACCAAGCATAAGTCATGCACGCAAACCTGGATCACGGCGGGCTTCTTCCTCTCTTCGTCCTTTAGATCCTTCTCTCGTCCCAGGACTATGGTGTACTCAACATCTAGCCCAGCGACCCACTTATCATCTGAGTTTTCGAACATGCGTCTGAAGCGAGAAAGGCATCCTTTCACCGTCGCGGAAGATCGGGTGTAGATGACGTCAAACTCATCACCGATGATGGTTCTAACCTTTTACTCATCGCCGATCATGGAGATTTGGGACGCCATGGATTTGGGAGGAGGTTTAGGATTAGTGGAACTGCCGTATGTGAAAGGACGGGACGACTAGGAGCGATCCGCCATAATATTAAAGGACGTGGGGGGACGAGTGCGAACGGCAGGGTAGTGGCTTCCATTATCCCATGATACGGACTTCCGAGAGCCCTTGGATCTGAGATCGAATGGTTGCATGGCGTGATTCTAGACCTATGGGTGAATATCCTATCCTGGAGGGTTATTCTGCAAATTTTCAGCAACTTAGCATGCGATCGTTTGATCCCAGATCCAAGGGCTGCCAGCAGCCTGTATCATGGTCGCGCCTACCACGACCGCCGGGTCGCTCACGCGGTCGCGCCCTTGTAGATTTAACATGATGTGTTAGGCTATCTGATGTTGGCATGTCATCACTTAGTCACTCATACTACAACGAGGTTAGCTATAAGGTTGTCTATAAGTGTATTTTTTTACTTCTCTCTATCTATTTCTTCGTACTCCCTCCGTCCCATAATATAAGAACGTTTTTGACACTAGTGTAGTGCCAAAAACGTTCTTATATTATGGAACAGAGGGAGTAGTATTTATTTGCATTTGTCAAGGAGTGACCTCTTCCAATGAAATGGTGTGCTTATTAGTTTTTTGTTGCTAAGTTTGCTTCATTTAATTAGCTATAGACTCAAAAATATCTTTTCACCTAGGTACATGCGCTTAGCTCCGTTTCTTCCTTGGGTCACCAAACTAGTCTCTCTCTTCTTGATTAACTTGCCACATCAGACTTTATACCTATGTGGCAAGCTTAGCACCTGTAGGAGCAAGTAAGTACAATAGTGCGCTTTACATGGCATTTTTGCATATGTGGAGGAAAGAGAGGCAAGGAAAAAGTGGAGAAGTGGGCTCTCATGCAAGAGCCAGCCTCTACTACATGGTGGAGCATTGGGAGAGGCACCTGTATGGAGGTGGTCAGGAATCGGGAGACTCACGCTGGTCGTAGCGCCGCAGTTAAAATGATAATGGCAAGTCAAATCACGGGCCCCACCTGTCCAGCGGTAACTCGCTGTCAAATCACACAGACCTACGTTCGCAGCAGCCTACTCCCTCATCTTCTCGCGTCTCTGTCGAACAGACTAGGTGGAACTGCCCCGCCTACCACATAGGAAAAGCCCCGCCCTCGACTTTTAAATAGTATAGTATACTAATTTTGTATCCATGGATTGCGCCATGGAGCAAAGCCTCTAGAAAATGGCGGTACACATGTACGGAATATACAGCACGCCCGTTGCGTTCGCGTCGCACCCCAGACGGTCGGTCGGTCTGGCACGCTGCTCTCCGAATGGAACACACGTCATATTGCGTTTGCACACACATGTGGGACCACAACTGAGAACCGACCATAGGCACACTCCCTGGCCCCGCAAGTCGGGTGACTTAATAGAAGAGGGAGACGAGCGATAGTACTAGAGAAGTGTTGTACTACGTTGGTGCCTGGACGATCCCTGCAAGACACGGAAGATCAGTTCATCCATGCATGTGACCAGACTCCAGCAGACACGCCTGGATTGGCTATCGTCTACATATCGTGCAGGCTGTGTTGTACATGGCTGTAGTTGTGGTGAGAAATCTAAAAAAAGGTTTCTTGTCATCTCGCAAAATTAGGTGTCATGTGCTTCGGATCACTGCGAGGGTTAAACAGCGACAACTGAGTTGGGCTAGTCATTGGGGGCACATGCGCGAAGACTACTCGGCTGCCATCTAGGTCAAGCCGGCTATGTTAATTAGGACATCTATCGACGGACCCCTTTTCTACGAGTTTATCTTTAATTTGAGCTTTGTTCCTCGTCTAGTTTGTCCGGCGGGATTCATGTTGCCTCCTTTGGGCAGTGAGGTTATGATTTCTTGTCATGTGGCATTTTTTCGTGTTATATGTTATAATCTGGCGCTTCAGATCAAAATGACGACAACTCGCCTCCGGGCCACGTGCATGAAGACTTCTCGACAGTCATTGACGAGGTCAAGCCGGCTCCTGTAGGCAAAAGAAAACTAGTACTCCACTATATAGGAAGGAGCCTCCGCGCTTGCTTGCTAGTGTTGCTCTCTTCACACTGTCTCATCCTCTCCAGATCTAAACACGACAGCAGTGGCCACACTCCTCTCTCTCTCTCTCTGCTCACCGCTGGTCACAGATCCAGCCGGATCCTCTCCGCCGGGGAAGGTGAGAAGGTGCAACGTTCACGTGGTCATCCTCGGCGACGGTTCTTACCCACTGCTAGCGCGACCCAATCAACCTGCCTTGCCGTTCTCTCCCAAGCACCGCTGGCGAGGGAGGGCCTCAGACCCCTTCTTCCTCGCTGTCGTAGTGTGGGCAGATCCGGCCTCCCGCCGCCCACCTAGCGACATGCCGACCATCAGGTATAACCTCCTTCGAAACCGGCCTTGCTCTACTTCCCGAGCTCCTGACGTCACTGCATTTGTATCTTTTACTATTTCTCAGCCCCCCTCGTAGATAGGATCGATCGGCTATTCGAAAACCACCTAATTTTTTATGTTTAAGAGGTAAAACTAGTTCATGCACTCGAATCTAGTATTACTTGGTTCAAACAAGGAAGAAAGGGGTGGGGGTGGGGGAGGATTTGTTACCTGAATCTAGGACTTGGTCGAAAGAGGAAATAATGGGGGCGAAAAGTAGCAGAGACTGGCTATCCAACTGGTCTCTAGGTCTAATAGGGAAATAAAGGGAAACACAGTACAAACTTAATATAAACCCGATCTATTGGTTGAAAAAGGAAAGAAAGTGGGGACTGGGGGACAAGTCAACAGAGTAAGTCCAGCACTAGATTGCTAGCCTCACACAGTATAAGGTGGCTATACCGAACAAAAATGGGACCAACCCAGATATCCTGTTCTGATGTTTATTGCCCCGAGCCACTCTTATGTAATGCCACTGGTAAAATGTAGCAGTCGCACTGTTAAAAGTAAGGACACGTTAAACCAATGTTGTTTTCAATGTAATGCCTCCAGTAATATGAATCAATAGCACTTTTTTACATGTCCTGCTAATTTTTTTCATTAAGATAAGTTGGTTCTTTTTGTTAGAAATGCAACTGTCCTAGTCTGCCTACTCTCCCGTGCCCAAAGTAATGTCGTATTTAATGGTTGCCATAGTTAATACTAATGCCCACACTAATATCTAGCAATGCCACTGCTTTAGAAATTGCTACTGTCCTTGTAGGATTGCCATTCAGATAAGGAACATGCTTCTTTTCATTTGATGCATGTTTCATCACTTGTTAGTCACCCTCCTTTCCACCTTTTTTGTGCAAACAGAGATATTTCACACTCAATCTTAGTTGAACTTCACAAATGATATCCAAATTATAGTTGAACATTCCAGGAGCTTCACAACTAACCTTGATGTTGCTCAATTTTATTGCAACTAATGAAGAAGAAGCTCTGTGGGTTTCGTTTTCTGATGGAAATAGAACTGGGGCTGGAGCTCTTTTCTTAAAAAAAATGAAGAAGAAACTGCTAGCTCACGGGACATTGCTTCATTTTAGGTGAACTGCACCAAAAGGTCCCATGAATTGAATCATCCATGTTGGTGACTGAAAGAGCCAGCTTTAGCATCCCAGTCTAAGCACCCCCGGCCTCCATCCTTGCGACGCACGGTACACCTCGTTTGCCACCTACTCGACCCTAGTGTCATTGATAAAATGAAGTAATAATATAGTTAAAATAGAGCGAGTGTCCTCTCTATCATTTCATTTCCAATGTAGATAAAGAAAGTGCTTCTCTTTGTTAATGTATGTTTCATCAACTAGTCCCATTGTTAATGTTTAAGCGTTTCTGCAAACTGGGGTGCTTAATTTTAGTTAATCTGTACAAAAATAGAGATTTGAATGTCTCAAGGCGCCTCCTTGTACTACCGCTGTACACTGATGTTCATCACTGGCAGAAGGTGTATCTGGGAGACTTGGGACGATTTCCAATATGAGGCGTACCGTATGAGGCATTGCAGGGCCCATCTCGCCCTCGCAGCATGGCATACTATGATACTATCGCAATATTTTCTTCTATTTATTTTGTGTGTTTCATTAACTAGTGCCACTATAATGTAATCACGCTTTTTCATTATCTATGCAAACAGGGTTATTCACCTGCATTTCTGTGGAACTGCATAAATGTACGTATGGAATCGGCATATATGCAGAGTGCAAGGTGTGCTAAGTAAAAATTACCGACACCAACCATGCTGCATGCACGCATTGGCATCCACCACCACCAGTGGGATGTGTGGTGCTCTCTGTGGACGGATCTTTCTCGGCAGAAAATCCTCTAACCAAATACTAGTAGCTTATATTGGCAGTTTTCTAGGAAGTACTCTTTTCTGAAAGAAGCACCAATCTATTTTTCTTTATTTGTACACTGTGTCACAACTTTGACCCAAAGGTCCAGAGCTATTTTAGGGTGATTGGCGTAGTACTCGGAGATTGATTGTAAGCATGATTTTCATTAGCTGTCACACTGATTGTAAGCATGAGCAGGTGGAAGATTAGGTTAGTGCGAAGCTTACCTTAAACCCTACCACCGCCATTGAAATGTGGCGAGCGTCGAGGGAACCATGGAGAATGGTGGGGAAGCTACGTCGCTCCATCCGGCCTCCTCTTGCGGTGGGAGAACGAATACTCCTGTGGCTCCAGCTGGCTCTGCACCCTCACGAACGGAACACCATACTCGATCGATTCGTTATCCTCTGGGTGCTCGACCTTCGACCTGTACGCCCACCACCTCTGCCTTACTATCGCCTCGGGCGAATCTGTCTGCTCCATCACCCAAAGGAGATACTCGATGAACTCAGAGGACTGCGGCGTGACTGCCACCGAGGAGTACATGTACATCGCTGCCCTCATCGCCATCGTCTCGCTCTTTCGCATACATTGCCACATGGCCCGCACCGTCCTCAAAATCTCCCACTCATTGTCAAACCAAGTAAGGATCTCCTTCAACCTGGCTAACTTTGCCTGGTCGCCGCCGGTGATCTGCCTGATTCGCTGCTGCGTCCTCTCCATAGATGTCCTTCTAAGTGGTCGGTGCTAGCTTTGGAAGATGGGAGGAGAGACGGTGGTCTTGCAATAGAGAAGAGGGAGAGGCGAGATGGTGGTTTTGGAATGGAGATGATGGAGAGGAGAGGAGATGGTTTTGCAATGGAGAAGATCAGAAGAGGGAGAGGCGAGATGGTGGTTTTGGAATGGAGATGATGGAGAGGAGAGGAGGTGGTTTTGCAATGGAGAAGAGGGATAGGAGCGTGCGGCAGCGATTTAGGATTGGACGAGAGGGCCGGCGCGCTGTGACTGGATCAAAATCAAAATCAATTTACCCTTCAATTAAGAAAGCGACCATACATTAACTACTCTCCCTTTTATTCTGGGTCATAATTGACCATGATTTTCGCACATAAAATATATGTTATACGTTGCAAAAATAATATAATTTGAAAGTACATTCAGATACGAACCAAATGATACAATTTTTGGTGACATGCATTCAGATTTTGCTTGTCAAATACAGTACGTGGTCAAACTTTGACCCAAAATACGCAAAACAACAAAAAAATACTTCCAAGACCAGCGCCGCTCTTCCGCTCTTCTCCTCTTAAACCACCGCCGCTCCTCTCCTATTCCAATCTAAATCCAGCGTCGCTCCTATCCTCTTCCATTTCAAAACCACCGCCCCTCCTCTCCTGTTCTAGTACAAAACCAGCGTCGCTCCTCTCCCGTTCTAATCCAAAACCAGCGCTGCTCCTCTCCTCTTCCATTCAAAAACCACCACCGGTGAGTGAAGGTGCTGTGGAGAAGTAGATCGATGGAGGAGTACAACCGATACGTGAGGATCGCAGACGGCGACCCTATGAAGCTAGCTAGGATGTTGGAGATACAGTCTTGGTTTGACAACAAGGACCAACTAGCGGCGATGGTGACATCCATGGCTAAATATCTGCAACAGAGCGAAAAGGCGGCGATACTCCAGGAGGGAGTCGCACAGGAGTACATAGAGCTGCTCCTCTGGGCCATGGAGCAAACAGATTCACCGAATCTGATCGTGAGGGAGCGGTGGTGGGAGTATCGATCCCAGATGGAGCATCCACCAGAGATTGAAGGATCGAGCATCTACAGGGTGCCGTTTGTGAGGGTGTCCTGCCAGAGCGAGCCGGTGGAGTCTTCATCGACCGAACCCAACTGCAAGAGGAGAAAAGCAGTTGGCCCGATGATGCTTCCCCGTCATCCTCTCCCTCGCCGTTCACATTGTCTCACGGGGCGGCTGTCTGCCGCCAAGGAATAGGAGGGGACTGCCCCCCCGGCCCAATAGTCGGGCAGGTTGTGAATTGTCAAGAGGAGCTTAGGGTTGTCAGTATTTGCAGGTTGTGAATTGTGTTTTGTGTTGTGTATTTTGAGAGTACTTTTAGATACGAATGTCTTTTGAATTTCAGATTTGCAGTATTAAGCATATGAAGTATTTTATGAATTCTAGAGATCTATTTTTAGCACTTAAAAAAATGTAGTTTCATAGGAGTATAAAAGTGCAGACAATGTGATTCTCAGAGATAAAACTGCAAGTTTCAGTTTCAGATAAGAAACTGCAAGTTCAGTTTCAGATAAGAAACTGCAACTTTCAGAGGAAGAGCATTCATATTAACACGGCCTTTTCAAACAGGGTTAACATCATGTTGGAAGTTTTATTCATGGTCAAAAATGGAACTACCAGCCAGCTAACATCATGTTGATCAACATTCATGCATAACACATCTTCATATGATGCACAGTCAAAATGCCCACACAATGTCGAGTGTGCGAAACACGGAGAAAACGAGGGACGAAGTTTTGGCAAGTGTTGGACGTGGTGTGCGTAGATGACAATGGGGACCCACATGTCAATAAAGGCAGAGGCAAAAAGTTTGAATATATTTTCCCTGCATAGGTGGTATCGAACCTGGGCGGAACAACTGTCGGGTAGTGTCACTTGGCCACTAGGCTAGTTTAGTAGTTTCGTTAATAATAAGGCACTTCCTCAAGTGGTCAGATCCCGTCCTACGCCTTTGTGCGCTCGCTGTGACGCCACTGTGTGCCGTTGTGAACATGCTAAACAAACGAGAGGAATCTGGAGAGGACTGTACGTGGAGAGGCGGACAGTCGGGACCCACCAGGTCTATGGCCGTACGCAAGCAAGTGCCTCATCGAAAAACTACTTCCTCCTAATGCTATACTGACATTGGGGCCCATGGGTTTGTCAACATAGTTACATTTTTTAGGTGCTTCAACATAGTTACTATAGGAGATAAATTCACAATGAAGCCTGGGAGCTGGCAGGTGTCATTTATTATCACTGGGGCAGCAAGTATCAGCTGGGTTTTGGGCTGCCCCGTCTAGGCTTTCATTTTTAACATGCGCAGCCCACGACCTCGGATGGGAGGTCCATAGGCCTGTTTGTATTTTCTTGAGGGCCGTCATGTATCGACCGGCCTATGGACCTTCCCATCCGAGGTTTTATTTTTCTTGAAACATCGGCAACCCAATTTATGTATTTTTTTGAAGAAAACGCAGAGGTCTGTTCTATTTTTCTAAATAAGAATAGGAACGCCAGGTCCAACTTATGTTTCCCTTCTAACTATATTATATATATTTAAATTATTTTATATGTTATTATATATTATTTTTATTGCCATCATATATTAACAGATACTTACATATGTAAGAAAACAATATCCCACATCTTATTAACTTATAAAAATAATTTCTTAACAATAAAATCCTGGATTGTTTTGGCACGAAAATCCTAGTGATTGTGTACAAAAGCTTGGTAAGATTTAAGGACGAATGTAATAATATCACTTATTATTTAAATATATTTATAACAAAATGCTCAACCCCTTTTTATTTTTTGATAATATTGCTGGCCCAACCAAAAATTATAATTAGAATCAGCCCAGCAAATCGTGTATTTCAAGAAAGTGCAAATGGCCTGTAATTTTTTAGGAAATAAAATAAACGGGCCGCATGGACGCTACATTATTTGTTCACCCAGCCCAGCTAATGGACTGTAATTCAAAAAAGATCGAATTGACTGTAAATTCTACCGCGCAAAAAAAAAGAAGGTAAATTCTGAAAAAATGGGTTGAATACGTGCTACTATTTTTGGAGGCTGAAATGTGGGCCAATAGGTCGAAGCCAACACAAGTCGTTGTCAATTTAGTCAACAAATGATTCTGACATGTTAGCCAATGGATTTACGTCCAACGACCGGCATCCATCTTCAATCTCTCGTCTTCTTCCTCCAGCACCGCCGGGACCACCTCCCGCCTCCTGCTGCTAGCAGCTTTGCTTAGCAAGCTTCGCTATGAAGCACTACTCCACCGTTGGCCAGGCCATCCCTCCCCCCCTCCACACCTCCTGTTCTTCTCCACCGACTGTCGAACCACACCGCACCAGAACCAGTTAACCCTCGTACACCTCTCCCTCTGCGACTCTACTCCCGCGTCTTCCCATCTCTGGCTCATAGCTGTCCGGGGCCTCGCCGTCGTCCACCACCTTGGATGCGCTCGGCGCGGTGTGGTCAACGTGGTCAACGAACAACACCATCAGAAGTAGACTATGCGTGGACAGGCTGACAACTGGGTCCACGGCCGCACACAAGGAAATGCCTCCTTATTACGCGCAAAATAATGATTCCTCCACCTGACATCTGGGACCCACCGGAAGGGCCTCTGTATTTCGTGAAAAAAACGTGCCCCCCGCTGACAGGTCGGACCCACCAGCTATCTTCACACGCGAGGGAGTGCCTCCTTATTATGCACAAAAAATTGAATACTCCCCCTGCCAGCTGGAACCCAGCATAGTGGGAGGCTGACTTGTGGGCCTACCAAGTTGACAGGGACGGGGGGCTTTTTCAACTTAGTCAATATGAACGATTCTAGCTCCTCTTACCGTATGATGTTCATCCAACGGTCGTAGTGCTTCTTTCTTGCTCCATCCGCCCAAACCAGCGCCGGTCGTGCCGTGTGTTCCTGCCTCCCGTGGCCGGCTGTGATGCCGCGGAGGCCTCACCGCCCCTACTACTCCCACCGCTGGCCAGGCCATCCCTCTACTCACCCACACCCCCTGTTATTTTGCGGTGACGGCAGCCTCACACTGCAGCCGAACCAGTGAACCCTCGTACTCCTCTCCGCGCGGGCTTCCACTGCCGCGTCTTCCCCGGCTCCGCGTCGTCCCCTTCCTAGGCCTCGCTGTCGTCCACCGCCCTGGTGCTCTCCGTGCGGTGATGTCTACTACACAACCTTCTTCTTGTAGACGTTGTTGGGCCTGCAAGTTTACAGGTTTGTAGGACAGTAGCAAATTTCCCTCAAGTGGATGACCTAAGGTTTATCAATCCGTGGGAGGCATAGGATGAAGATGCTCTCTCTCAAGCAACCCTGCAACCAAATAACAAAGAGTCTCTTGTGTCCCCAACACACCCAATACAATGGTAAATTGTATAGGTGCACTAGTTCGGCGAAGAGATGGTGATACAAGTGCAATATGGATGGTAGATATAGGTATTTGTAATCTGAAAATATAAAAATAGCAAGGTAACTAATGATAAAAGTGAGTGTAAACGGTATTGCAATGTTAGGAAACAAGGCATAGGGTTCATACTTTCACTAGTGCAAGTTCTCTCAACAATAATAACATAGATAGATCATATAACAATCCCTCAACATGCAACTGATACGTCTCCGTCGTATCTATAATTTTTGATTGTTCCATGCCATTATTATTCAACTTTCATATACTTTTGGCAACTTTTATACTATTTTTTGGGACTAACATATTGATCCAGTGCCCAGTGCCAGTTCCTGTATGTTGCATGTTTTTTGTTTCGCAGAAACCCAATATCAAACGGAGTCCAAACGGGATAAAAACGGACGGAGATTTTTTTTGGAATATTTGTGATTTTCTGGAAGTAAAATCAACGCGAAACAGTGTCCAGGGTGGCCACGAGACAGTGGGGCGCGCCCTCCCCCCTGGGCGCGGCATGGGCTCTTGTGGGCGCAAGAAATATAATTGTATGAGAAAGATCTGGGCGAAAGATTCACCCCAATCGGAGTTACGAATCTCCAGATATAAAGGAAACGGTGAAGGGGTAGAATCTGAGAACGCAGAAACAGAGAGATAGATCCAATCTCGGAGGGACTCTCGCCCCTCCCAAGCCATGGGAGCCAAGGACCAAAGGGGAAACCCTTCTCCCATCTAGGGAGAAGGTCAAGGAAGAATAAGAAGAAGGGGGTCTCTCTCCCCCTTGCTTCTGGTGGCGCCGGAACGCCGCCGGGGGCCATCATCATCACCGCGATCTTCACCAACACCTCCGCCATCTTCACCAACATCTCCATCACCTTCCCCCTGCTATCTACAGCGGTCCACTCTCCCACAACCCGCTGTACCCTCTACTTGAACATGGTGCTTTATGCTTCATATTATTTTCCAATGATGTGTTGCCATCCTATGATGTCTGAGTAGATTTTCGTTGTCCTATCGGTGATTGATGAATTGCTATGCTTTGTTTGAGTTGCATGTTTTATTATTGGTGATGTCCTATTGTGCCCTCTGTGTCGCGCAAGCGTGAGGGATTCCCCCTGTAGGGTTTGCAATATGTTTATGATTTGCTTATGGTGGGTTGCGTGAGTGACGGAAACACAAACCCGAGTAAGTAGGTTGTTTGCGTATGGGATAAAAGGGGACTTGATGCTTTAATGCTATGGTTGGGTTTTAGCTTAATGAATCTTTAGTAGTTGCGGATGCTTGCTAGAGTTCCAATCATAAGTGCATAGAATTCCAAGTAAGGGATGATATGTTAGCTTATGCATCTCCCTCAAATAGAATTGCAATAGTGATTACCGGTCTAGTAACGTAGCCAATTGCTTAGGGACAATTCCACAACTCCTACCACCACTTTTCCACACTCGCTATATTTACTTTATTGCATCTTTATCTAAACAGGCCCTAGTTTTTATTTACGCGTTCTTTACTTTGTTGCAAACCTATCCTATCACACCTACAAAGTACTTCTAGTTTCATACTTGTTCTAGGTAAAGCGAACGTCAAGCGTGTGTAGAGTCATATCAGTGGCCGATAGGACTTGAGAGAGTATTTGTTCTACCTTTAGCTCCTCGTTGGGTTCGACACTCTCACTTATCGAAAGAGGCTACAACTATCCCGTATACTTGCAGGTCATCAAGACCTTTTTCTGGCGCCGTTGCCGGGGAGTCATAGCATGGGGTGAATATTCTCGTGTGTGCTTGTTTGCTTTATCACTAAGTAATTTTTATTTGCTGTTCTTAGTTGTTCTCTATCTTTAGTTATGGATATGGAACGCAAAATACGAAAAAAAAAATTAGCTATGCTTGCTATTCATGAGGATGGGGTAACTCCTAAAACCCTCGATTCTCATTATGCGAAAGATATTGTGTACTACTTTGATAATCCTGAGAAAACCCCATTCAACTTTATAATGGGAGACACGTTGGATCAACGTGAATACTTTAGGGACTATCGCTCGACACAAAAAGGGAAACTATTATCGTATCAATTTATTATTTTGCATTGGTATGCTCGTCAACTATGTGTGATGCATGATTATACTTGTTGCTCTAGAGTGGAGGATCCACACCTTCCCTTTTCATGCAAATTCAATGATAATGAAACCTTGGTTTCTTATTCTAATGGTAGATATGACTACTATGATGTGGAACAAATAGAAGAATTTGTTGCTTTTATGGGTGCTTATGAGATTGAATCTATGTTTAAAGCGTTTGATGATTTTGATGATGCAGTTTGTAGGCCTGAAAATCTTGCTATACTTAGATATTGCTATGAAAATTATGAATACAATTACTATATTAATGCTTTTATGAAGGAAGTCTCCACTGTCCAAGAAGAGACTAATATTTTGCAGGAAGCTATAGAAGAAGAAATTGATGAAACTGTGAGCTCATTGGATGAAAAAGATGCGGAGGAGAGCGAAGAACAAAAGGAGGAAGAGCGGATTAGCTACCCGTGCCCACTTTCTAATGAGAGTAACTATTCAACTCATACATTGTTTAATTCCCCTTTGTGCTTACCGAAGGATGATTGCTATGATGATTGCTATGATCCCGTTGATTCTCTTGAAATATCCCTTTTTGATGATGCTTGCTATGCTTGTGGCCAAGATGCCAATATGAATTATGCTTATGGAGATGAACTTGCTATAGTTCCATATGTTAAACATGAAATTGTTGCTATTGCACCGACACATGATAGTCCTATTATCTTTTTGAATTCTCCCGACTACACTATATCGGAGAAGTTTGTGCTTATTAAGGATTATATTGATGGGTTGCCTTTTACCGTTGCACATGATGATTTTGATAGATATAATATGCATGTGCTTGCTGCTCCTACTTGCAATTATTATGAGAGAGGAACTATTTCTCCACCTCTCTATGTTTCCCATACTATGAAATTGCAAGAAGCTGCTTATACTATGCAATGGCCTTTACTATGTGTGCATGAATTGTTCTCTTATGACATGCCGATTCATAGGAAGAGAGTTAGACTTCGTTATTGCATGATATATGTTACTTTGTGCTCACTACTAAATTACAAATCATTGTTAATTAAAATTGGCTTTGATATACCTTGGGATCCGGGTGGATTCATTACTTGAGCACTTTATGCCTAGCTTAATGGCTTTAAAGAAAGCGCTGCCAGGGAGACAGCCCGGAAGTTTTAGATCATCATTTATTTCTGTTGAGTTCTTTATTTAGTTTAAAAACAAAAAAATAAAGAGGGGAATCTAAAAACTTTACAAAAGGGAAAGTGAAAGTGAGAAAGACAAGCATTGTTGAAGTGGGAGCTAGCCTTGAACTTTGTTCATGCTCACAGAAACTTTGTGAATCTTGATTACAGAAACTTTTCAATAAAAATAATTATCCCCTTGTACAATTCCATTGTATTATAAAAATAATGTGCCAAGGTTTGTCTTTAGGATGTTTACAATGCTTGTTGGTCTGTACGGTACTGGACAGAAACTTTGGCTGTAGTGCGCGATTTTACATTTCTAACTGGAACGTAAAATGGTTCTGATTCCTTTTGCACTGTCTTTCTGTACAACTTATTTATTTTTCCAAATTTTGGTAGAAGTTTTGGGGTACCATAAGTATGGTGGATGTTCAGATTGCTACAGACTGTTCTGTTTTTGACAGATTCTGTTTTTGATGCATAGTTTGCTTGTTTTGATGAATCTAACAATTTATATTAGTGGATTAAGCCATGTAAAAGCTATATTACAGTAGACACAATGCAAAAACAAAATATTAATTGGTTTGCAACAGTACTTAGAGTGCTGATTTGCTTTATTATACTAACGGATCTTACCGAGTTTTCTGTTGAAGTTTTGTGTGGATGTAGTGTCTAATCGAGGATGTCTCAATATGAGGAAAAGGAAGAGAGGCAAGAGCTCAAGCTTGGGGATGCCCGAGGAACCCCAAGTAAATATTCAAGGAGACTCAAGCATCTAAGCTTGGGGATGCCCCGGAAGGCATCCCCTCTTTCTTCAACAAGTATCGGTATGTTTTCGAATTCGTTTCGTTTATGCATTATGTGCAAGTCTTGGAGCGTCTTTTGCATTTAGTTTTCACTTTTATTTTATGCACCATGCTGGTATGAGATAGTCCTTGGTTGATTTATAGAATGCTCATTGCACTTCACTTAAATCTTTTGAGTATGGCTTTATAGAATGCTTCATGTGCTTCACTTATATCATTTGAAGTTTGGATTGCCTGTTTCTCTTCACATAGAAAACCGCCATTTGTAGAATGCTCTTTTTCTTCACTTATATTTGTTAGAGCATGGGCATACCTTTTGTGGAAAGAATTAAACTCTCTTGCTTCACTTATATCCATTTAGAGAGATGACATGAATTGGTCATTCACATGGTTATTTATAAAATCCTACATAAACTTGTGGATCACTGAATATGATATGTTTGATTCCTTGCAATAGTTTTGCGATATAAAGGTGGTGATATTAGAGTTATGCTAGTGGGTGACTGTGGATTAGTAGAAACACTTGTGTTGAGGTTTGTGATTCCCGTAGCATGCACGTATGGTGAACCGCTTTGTGATGAAGTTGGAGCACAATTTTATTTATTGATTGTCTTCCTTATGAGTGGCGGTCGGGGACGAGCGATGGTCTTTTCCTACCAATCTATTCCCCTAGGAGCATGCGCGTAGTACTTTGTTTTCAATGGCTTGTAGATTTTTGCAATAAGTATATGAGTTCTTTATGACTAATGTTGAGTCCATGGATTATACGCACTCTCACCCTTCCATCATTGCTAGCCTCTTCGGTACCGTGCATTTCCCTTTCTCACCTTGAGAGTTGGTGCAAAATTCGCCGGTGCATCCAAACCCCGTGATATGATACGCTCTGTCACACATAAGCCTCCTTATATCTTCCTCAAAACAGCCACCATACCTACCTATCATGGCATTTCCATAGCCATTCCGAGATATATTGCCATGCAACTTCCATCATCATCATATTCATGACTTGAGCATTCATTGTCATATTGCTTTGCATGATCGTAAGATAGCTAGCATGATGTTTTCATGTTTGATGTCATTGCTATGCTAGATCATTGCACATCCCGGTACACCGCCGGAAGCATTCATATAGAGTCATATCTTTGTTCTAGATATTGAGTTGTAAGTAAATAAAAGTGTGATGATCATCATTATCAGAGCATTGCCCCAGTGAGGAAAGGATGATGGAGACTATGATTCCCCCACAAGTCGGGATGAGGCTCCGGACTTTATGAAAAATAAAAGAGGCCAAAGAAGCCCAAATAAAAAAAGAGGCCAAAGAAGCCCACCAAAAAGAAAAAAAAGAGAAAAAAGAGAAAAAAAGAAAATAAAAATGAGAGAAAAAGAGAGAAGGGGCAATGTTACTATCCTTTTACCACACTTGTGCTTCAGAGTAGCACCATGTTCTTCATATAGAGAGTCTCTTGAGTTATCACTTTCATATACTAGTGGGAATTTTCATTATAGAACTTGGCTTGTATATTCCGATGATGGGCTTCCTCAAATGCCCAAGGTCTTCATGAGCAAGCAAGTTGGATGCACACCCACTTAGTTTCAGTTTGAGCTTTCATACACTTATAGCTCTAGTGCATCCGTTGCATGGCAATCCCTACTCACTCACATTGATATCTATTGATGGGCATCTCCATAGCCCGTTGATACGCCTAGTCGATGTGAGACTTTCCCCTTTTTTGTCTTCTCCACATAACCCCCACCATCATATTCTATTCCACCTATAGTGCTATGTCCATGGCTCAAGCTCATGTATTGTGTGAAAGTTGAAAAAGTTTGAGATTATTAAAGTATGAAACAATTGCTTGGCTTGTCATCGGGGTTGTGCATGATTAAATACTTTGTGTGATGAAGATAGAGCAACAGCCAGAGTATATGGTTTTGTAGGGATAACTTTCTTTGGCCATGTTGTTTTGAAAAGACATGATTGCTTTATTGGTACGCTTGAAGTATTATTGTTTTTATGTCAAATGATAGACCATTGCTTTGAATCACTCGTGTCTTAATATTCATGCCATGATTAGACATATGATCAAGATTATGCTAGGTAGCATTCCACATCAAAACTTATCTTTTTTATCATTTACCTACTCAAGGACGAGCGGGAATTAGGCTTGGGGATGCTGATACGTCTCCGTCGTATCTATAATTTTTTATTGTTCCATGCCAATATTATTCAACTTTCATATACTTTTGGCAACTTTTTATACTATTTTTTGGGACTAACATATTGATCCAGTGCCTAGTGCTAGTTCCTGTCTGTTACATGTTTCTTGTTTCGCAGAAACCCAATATCAAACGGAGTCCAAACGGGATAAAAACGGCCGAAGATTTTTTTTTTGGAATATTTGTGATTTTTTGGAAGTAAAATCAACGCGAAACGGTATCCATGGTGGCCACGAGACAGGGGGCGCGCCCTCCCCCTGGGCGCGGCCTGGGCTCTCGTAGGCCACCCATAAGGCGGTTGACGCTCTTCTTTTGGCGAAAGAAAGATAATTTTATGAGAAAGATCTGGGCAAAAGATTCACCCCAATCGGAGTTATGGATCTCGAGATATAAAGGAAACGGTGAAGGGGTAGAATCTGAGAACGCAGAAACAGAGAGATAGATCCAATCTCGGAGGGGCTCTCGCCCCTCCCAAGCCATGGGAGCCAAGGACATGAGGGGAAACCCTTCTCCCATCTAGGGAGAAGGTCAAGGAAGAAGAAGAAGAAGAATAAGAAGGGGGGCTCTCTCCCCCTTGCTTCCGGTGGCGCCGGAACGCTGCCGGGGGCCATCATCATCACCGCGATCTTCACCAACACCTCCGCCATCTTCACCAACATCTCCATCACCTTCCCCCTTCTATCTACGGCGGTACACTCTCCCGCAACCCACTGTACCCTCTGCTTGAACATGGTGCTTTATGCTTCAAATTATTTTCCAATGATGTTTTGCCATCCTATGATGTCTGAGTAGATTTTCGTTGTCCTATCGGTGATTGATGAATTGCTATGATTGGTTTGAGTTGCATGTTTTATTATTCATGCTATCCTATTATGCCCTCCGTGTCGCGCAAGCGTGAGGGATTCCCGCTGTAGGGTTTGCAATATGTTTATGATTTGCTTATGGTGGGTTGCGTGAGTGACGGAAACACAAACCCGAGTAAGTAGGCTGTTTGCGTATGGGATAGAAGGGGACTTGATGCTTTAATGCTATGGTTGGGTTTTACTTTAATGAATTTTTAGTAGTTGCGGATGCTTGCTAGAGTTCCAATCATAAGTGCATAGAATTCCAAGTAAGGGATGATATGTTAGCTTATGCCTCTCCCTAAAATAGAATTGCAATAGTGATTACCGGTCTAGTAATGTAGTCAATTGCTTAGGGACAATTCCACAACTCCTACCACCACTTTTCCACACTTGCTATATTTACTTTATTGCATCTTTATCTAAACAGCCCCTAGTTTTTATTTACGCGTTCTTTACTTTGTTGCAAACCTATCCTATCACACCTACAAAGTACTTCTAGTTTCATACTTGTTCTAGGTAAAGCGAACGTCAAGCGTGCATAGAGTCGTATCAGTGGCCGATAGGACTTGAGAGAGTATTTGTTCTATCTTTAGCTCCTCGTTGGGTTCGACACTCTTACTTGTAGAAAGAGGCTACAACTATCCCGTATACTTGCGGGTCATCAGCAACAAAGAGTCACTCCAAAGCCAGTACTAGTGGAGAACAAACAAAGAGATTATGGTAGGGTACGAAACCACCTCAAAGTTATTCTTTCGGATCAATCTATTCAAGAGTTCGTACTAGAATAACACCTTAAGACACAAATCAACCAAAGCCCTAATGTCACCTAGATACTCCATTGTCACCTCAAGTATCCGTGGGCATGATTATACGATATGCATCACACAATCTCAGATTCATCCAACTAACACAAAATACTTCAAAGAATGCCCCAAAGTTTCTACCAGAGAGTCAAGACGAAAACGTGTGTCAACCCCTATGCATAGCCTCATGGGCGGAACCCGCAAGTTGATCACCAAAATATACATCAAGTGGCACATGATATCCCATTGTCACCACAGATAAGCACGGCAAGACATACATCAAGTGTTCTCAAATCCTTAAAGACTCAATCCGATAGGATAACTTCAAGAGGAAAACTCAATTCACCGCAAGAGAATAGAGGGGGAGAAACATCATAAGATCCAACTATAATAGCAAAGCTCGCAATACATCAAGATCGTGCCATGGAGAGAACACGAGGGAGAGAGATCAAACACATAGCTACTGGTACATACCCTTAGCCCCGAGGGTGAACTACTCCCTCCTCGTCATGGATAGCGCCGGGATGGAGAAGATGGCCACCGGTGATGGGTTCCCCCTCCGGCAGGGTGCCAGAATGGGCTCTTGAGAGGTTTTGGGTGGCTACAGAGGCTTGCGGCGGCGGAACTCCCGATCTATCTTCTTCTTGATGTTTTTAGGGTATAAGGGAATATATAGGCGAAAGAAGTCGGTCGGGGGAGCCTCGAGGGGCCCACGAGAGGGTAGGGCGCGCCCCCCTGTCTCGTGGCTTCCTCGACGCTTCCTTTACTTCAACTCCAAGTCTCCTGGATCATAATCTTTCCAAAACTCACGCTGCCAAAGGTTTCATTCCATTTGGACTCCGTTTGATATTCCTTTTTTTCGAAATACTGAAACAGGCAATAAAACAGCAATATGGGCTGGGCCTCTAGTTAATAGGTTAGTCCCAAAAGTAATATAAAAGTGTATAATAAAGCCCGTAATCATTCAAAACAGATAATAAAATAGCATGAATGCTTCATAAATTATAGATATGTTGGAGACGTATCAGCATCCCCAAGCTTAATTCCTACTCGTCCTCGAGTAGGTAAATGATAAAAGAAAGAATTTATGAAGTGTGAATGCTAGAAGTTGCACAAGTTTGATCAATGATAATTTCAATCACCTTTTCTAGCATGATAATGTGTCATAACAGTAGTTCATCTCATAAAACTTCTCACGATAAAGTAACAAGCAATTCACATGTCAAAGCATAGACCATAAACATTCTTGAAAACTAGCAAACTTCATTCTCAGTCATCAAACAATTGCAATTCATCTTATTTTCAGTAATAGCAAACTCCACATACTCAACTATCATATAGTCTTCTACAATTTCTAACACTCACGCAATACTAATGGTTACGGAGTTTCAATCGGACACTGAGAAAGATGGGGGCTTATAGGTTGCCTCCCAACGTATTCACCTTTGGATGATGTCAACAATAATAGTTCATGCTAACTTACATCCAATTGGATATATATATATCAGGATCTTCCCAACACGAGGTGCTTGCCAAAGGATAAAATGAAAAAGGGAAAGGTGAAGATCACCTTGACTCTTGCATAAAATTAAAAGACATAAAGTAAAAGATAGGCCCTTCGTAGAGGGAACCAGAGGTTGTCATGCGCTTTTAGGGTTGGATGCACAAAATCTTAATGCGAATGAACGTCACTTTATATTGCCACTTGTATATGGACCTTTATTATGTAGCCTTTCACTTTTATTGCTTCCATAACAAGATCGTATAAAGCTATTTTCTTCACACCAAAAGATCATACATATTTAGAGAGCAATTTTTATTGCTTGCACCGATGACAACTTACTTGAAGGATCTTACTCAATCCATAGGTAGGTATGGTGGACTCTCATGGCAAAACTGGGTTTAAGGATATTTGGAAGCACAAGTAGTATCTCTACTTGGTGCAAGGAATTTTGGCTAGCATGGGGGAAAGGCAAGCTCAACATGTTTGAATGATCCATGACAATATACTTTAACTGAGATGTGCGAAAACATAACCCATTACATTGTCTTCCTTGTCCAACATCAACTCTTTAGCATGTCATACTTAATGAGTGCTCCCAATTATAAAAGATGTCTAAGATAGTATATTTATATGTGAAATCTCTCTTCCTTCAATATTCTTTCATGAATTGTTCAAATGACCAATACAATGCTTGCTAACCTTCAATAAATTTACAACCTCTACTTATTAGATGTGAAGTCATTACTCCCCATGGGATAAGCAAATGAGACATATATAATTTCAGATTTATGACATTCAACTCATTCAACCATTTACTCATAGGATATAAGTGAAGCACGCGAGTAAATGAAAAACTACTCCAAAAAGATATAAGTGAAGATCAATGAGTAGCTAAATAATTATGTAACTATGTGAAGACTCTCTCTCATTTAAGAATTTCAGATCTTGGTATTGTATTCAAACAGCAAGCAAAACAAAATAAAATAGCATTGCAAGGATAGCACAACTCATGTGAAGAAGCAAAAACTTAGGCTCAACCGATACTAACCGATAGTTGTTGACGAAGGAAGGTGGGATGCCTACCGGGCATCCCCAAGCTTAGATGCTTGAGACTTCTTGAAATATTATCTTGGGGTTCCTTGGGAATCCCCAAACTTGAACTTTTGTGTCTCCTTAATTCCTTCAATATCATGGTTTCTCTTTTTATCAAAAGCTTCATCCACACCAAACTCAACAAAAACTCGTGAGATAGGTTAGTTTAAACCAATGCAAAACCTTATCATTTTATAGTGTAACAAATCACTAAAATTATTATTCAACATTGCATACTAAATTCCTCTGCATATTTAATACTCCTATCCTTAAATAGAATCATTAAACAAGCAAACATATGCAAACAATGCAAACATAACAGCAATCTGCCAAAACAGTACAGTCTGTAAAGAATGCAAGAGTATCAATACTTCCCTGACTCCAAAAATTATTAAATAAAATTCCCACTGTAGTAAATTTATCATATCTCATTATTCAAAAAGTTTCAACATTATATCATGCTCTGACTTTTCTAGGGAATTTTCGCAACAGCGGTAAACTTTCTGTTTTCAAACAGCAACATGTATACTAGCAAAATAAGCATGGTAAAGGCTATACTTGACTTTTTTATTGAAACTAAAGATGCAAAACATTTTTCTAAATAACATCAAGCAAATACTAACAAAAGAAAATGACGCTTCAAGCAAAACACATATCATGTGGTGAATAAAAATATAGCTCCAAGTAGAGTTATTGATGAACGAAGACGAAAGAGGGGATGCCTTCCGGGGCATCCCCAAGCTTAGGCTCTTGGTTGTCCTTGAATATTACCTTGGGGTGCCTTGGGCATCCCCAAGCTTAGGCTCTTTCCACTCCTTATTCATAGTCCATCGAATCCTTACCCAAAACTTGAAAACTTCACAACCCAAAACTTAACAGAAAACTCGTAAGCTCCGTTAGTATAAGAAAATAAAACCACCACTTAGGTACTGTAATGAACTCATTCTAAATTCATATTGGTGTAATATCTACTGTACTCCAACTTATATATGGTTCAAACCCTCCGATACTACTCATAGATTCATCAAAATAAGCAAACAACACATAGAAAATAGAATCTGTCAAAAACAGAACAGTCTGTAGTAATATGTATCAAACGTATACTTATGAACTCCAAAAATCCTACCAAATTAGGAAGTCCTAAGAAATTTGTGTACCCATATCAAAAAGAATAAGAACAGAATCACGTTTGTGTGAATTAACAAAACTAATTTACTGGGTGCAAAAGTTTCTGATTCTCAACAGGATCAACACAACTATCACCGTAAGCTATCCTAAAGGTCTTACTTGGCACTTTATTGAAACAAAAGCTATAAAACATGATTATTACAGTAGCATAATCATGTGGACATGCAAAAACAGTAAGGATAAATATTGGGTTGTCTCCCAACAAGCGCTTTTCTTTAATGCCTTTCTAGCTAGGCATGATGATGACAATGATGCTCACATAAAAGATAAGAATCGAAACATAATGGGAGCATCATGAAGCATATGACTAGCCATTTAAGCCTAACCCACTTCCTATGCATAGGGATTTTGTGAGCAAATAACTTATGGGAACAATAATCAACTAGCATAGGAAAGTAACACAAGCATAGCTTCAAGATTTTAAGCACATAGAGAGGAAACTTGATATTATTGCAATTCCTACAAGCATATATTCCTCCCTCATAATAATGTTCAGTAGCATCATGAATGAATTCAACAATATAACCAACACCTAAATATTCTTTTCATGATCTACACGCATAGAAAATTTACTACTCTCCACATAAGCAAAATTCTTCTTATTCGGAATAGTGGGAGTAAACTCAACAAAATAATTATCATGTGAGGCATAATCCAATTGAAAAATAAAATCATGATGACAAGTTTCATGGTTATCATTATTCCTAATAGCATACAAGTCATCACAATAATCATCATATATAGCAACTTTGTTCTCATAATTAATTGGAACCTCTTCCGAAATAGTGGAATCATCACTAAATAAAGTTGACACTCTTCCAAACCCACTTTCATGTTCATAACAATAAGATTCAACATCCTCCAAAATAGTGGGATCACTATTTCCTAAAGTTGACACTCTTCCAAACCCACTTTCATCAATATAATCATCATAAATAGGAGGCATGCTTTCATCATTATAAATATTCTCATCAAAACTTGGGGGACTAAACATATCATTGATGACCCACAAGTATAGGGGATCTATCGTAGTCCTTTCGATAAGTAAGAGTGTCGAACCCAACAAGGAGCAGAAGGAAATGATAAGCGGTTTTCAACACGGTATTCTCTGCAAGTACTGAAATAAGTAGTAACAGATAGTTTTGTGATAAGATAAATGGTAACGAGCAACAAGTAACAAAAGTAAATAAAGTGCAGCAAGGTGGCCCAATCCTTTTTGTAGCGAGGACACATGGGAATATCGTCAAGCTAGTTTTCATCACGCTCATATGATTCGCGTTCGGTACTTTGATAATTTGATATGTGGGTGGACCGGTGCTTGGGTACTGCCCTTACTTGGACAAGCATCCCACTTATGATTAACCTCTATTGCAAGCATCCGCAACTACAACAAAAGTATTAAGGTAAACCTAACCATAGCATGAAACATATGGATCCAAATCAGCCCCTTACGAAGCAACGCATAAACTAGGGTTTAAGCTTCTGTCACTCTAGCAACCCATCATCTACTTATTACTTCCCAATGCCTTCCTCTAGGCCCAAATAATGGTGAAGTGTTATGTAGTCGACGTTCACATAACACCACTAGAGGTTAGACAACATACATCTTATCAAAATATCGAACGAATACCAAATTCACATGACTACTAATAGCAAGACTTCTCCCTTGTCCTCAGGAACAAACGTAACTACTCACAAAGCATATTCATGTTCAAAATCAGAGGGGTAATATTGTGCATAAAGGATCTGAACATATGATCTTCCACCAAATAAACCAACTAGCATCAACTACAAGGAGTAATCAACACTACTAGCAACCTACTAGCACCAATCCCGGACTTGGAGACAAGAATTGGATACAAGAGATGAACTAGGGTTTGGAGATGAGATGGTGCTGGTGAAGATATTGATGGAGATTGCCCTCTCCCGATGAGAGGAGCGTTGGTGATGACGATGGTGATGATTTCCCCCTCCCGGAGGGAATTGTCCCCGGCAGAATAGCTCTGCCGGAGCCCTAGATTGGTTCCGCCTCGTGGCGGCGGAGTCTCATCCCGAAAGGTTCTCTTCTATTTTTTTTCTCATCGAAAGACTTCATATGAGATAAGATGGGCGTCGGAGAGCCACCAGGGGGCCCACGAGGTAGGGGGCGCGCCCAGGGGGGCGCCCCCCACCCTCGTGAGCAGGGTGTGGGCCCCCTGGCCTTCATCTTTGTCGACGATTTTTCTTTATTTATTCTAAGGTATTCCGTGGAGTTTCAGGACTTTTGGAGTTGAGCAGAATAGTCCTTCAATAATTACTCCTTTTCCAGCCCAGAATTCCAGCTGCTGGCATTCTCCCTCTTCATGTAAACCTTGTAAAATAAGAGAGAATAGCCATAAGTATTGTGACATAACGTGAAATAACAGCCCATAATGCAATAAATATCGACATAAAAGCATGATGCAAAATGGACGTATCAACTCCCCCAAGCTTAGACCTCGCTTGTCCTCAAGCGAAAAGCCAATAACAATAAATATGTCCTCATGTTTAGAGGTAGAGGCGTCGATAAATAAAATACGGACATGAAGGCATCATGATTACTTCATAACAGCAACATATATAAATTTTGTCATATGATTACTTATGTTCTAGTGATGATCTTTTCACAAAGCCAAAATATGAATCTGAAACTTTATTGGGCACCAACAATTATAGTCTCAATCATTGAAGCAATTGCAATTTATCATAACATCGGAAAGAGTCTACGTCAGAGCTTAAAAGCAAGTCCACATACTCAATTATCACTTAGTCCTTCATAATTGCTAACACTCACGCGATACTTGTGGTTATAGAGTTTTAATCGGACACGGCGAAAGATAGGGGCTTATAGTTTTTGCCCCACAACCTTTTACCTCAAGGGTAATGTCAACAATAATAATTCACGCTCCCCCATATCCAATTAGATATATATATCATGTTCTTTACAACATGCTGAGCTTGCCAAAGGATAAAATGGAAAAAAAAGAAGGGTGAAGATCACCGTGACTCTTGCATAGGGTAGAGGATAATAATAAAAGATAGGCCCTTCGCAGAGGGAAGCAGAGGTTGTCATGCACGTTTAGGGTTGATGCACAAAATCTTAATGCAAAGAACTTCACTTTATATTGCCCCTTGCATGTGAACCTTTATTATGCAGTCCGTCGCTTTTATTGCGTCCACAACAAGTTCGTACAAAGCTTATTTCTCTGCACTAATAAGTCATGCATATTTAGAGAGCAATTTTTTATTGCTTGAACCGATGACAACTTACTTGAAGGATCTTACTCAATCCATAGGTAGATATGGTGGACTCTCATGGCAAAACTGGTTTAAGGGTATTTGGAAGCACAAGTAGTATTTCTACTTAGTGCTGAAGATTGGCTAGCATGAGGGGGAAAGGCAAACTCAACACGGTAGAGGAACCATGACAACATACTTTATCTCAGATGTAAGAGAACATAACTCATTATGTTGTCTTCCTTGTCCAACATCAACTCTTTAGCATGTCATATTTTAATGAGTGCTCCCAATCATAAAAGATGTCAATGATAATATATCTATATGTGAAACCTCTCTTTCCTTATTACTTCCTATTAATTGCAACGATGACCAAAGCTATATTTGCCAACTCCCAACAACTTTAAATCATCATACTCTTTCTATGTGAAGTCATTACTTTCAATAAGATCAATATGAACTCCTGATTCTTTTTATTCTTTTTCTTCTAATCACCCAAGATCATGGAAAAATACTCAAGCCCTTGAATCAACACTAATCTTTATTATATAGCTCACGGACTTGATTACAAAGAAGGACCATAAAGCAAAACTCAAAACTAGATCATGCCATGACTTTATTCTACTAAATCAAGATAATACTAATAGGATTGAACTAAGAAAAACGGTAAAGATAGGAGTTGTGATGGTGATACGATACTAGGGCACCTCCCCCAAGCTTGGCAGTTGCCAAGGGGAGTGCCGTTACCCATGTGATTATGTCTCCTTCTTTGTTGTTGGCGTAATATTCTTAGCGATGATCCCCCTCAGAATACGGTTCTCCTCCTCGAGCTTATTGACCTGCTGCTTGAGGTCCATTATTTCCTTGCGAAGCTTTCCTGTAACGGCTAAAGCTCCTTGCACCCAGGGGTGTTGCATAGCTGCGGGAGAACCAGAGATACTTCCCCTCATATTTTCATAGGAAAGAAATTTAACATTGGAAGGGATAACCGAGTTTGGAATAGCTGAGCTCTGTAGTTCCCCCATCGTAAACCCTGCTCGGAAGCGAGAGGTGACTTCTTGATGTTCCATGGCATCTACTCTCATCAGGTCAGCCTCCATCTCTTCCTCCATTGCCGGCCCAAAGTGGTCAGTGTCACTGTTTGCCCTTGGTTCCGGTGCCGGGTTAGATACCCGGCTCTCCCCGACTGACTCTTGGGAAGACATCTTGCTCTTATCTGCAGCAGCAACTGCTCAAAACAAAAAACAGAGGATATTTGCGTGATATGAGAGTCAAAACCTTCGGGAGTATATATAATGAATTTTTACCGACCAAAATACGTATCGTGCAAGGAAACGGAGTCCGAAGGGCACACGAGGTGCTCACGAGGTAGGGGGGCGCGCCCAGGGGGGTAAGGCGCGCCCTCCACCCTCGTGGAGGCCTCGTGTCCTCCCCGGACTGCTACTTATTTTTCTATTTTTCTAAATATTTCAAAACAGAGAAATATTGCCTTAAAAATTGTTTTGGAGTCGGTTTACTTACCGTACCACATACCTATTCCTTTTCGGAGTCTGGAACGTTCTGGAAAGTGTCCCTTATGTATTCCTCCGGGGTTACGGTTTCAATAACATTAGTTTCAACATTTATAGGATTACCTGAGATATAGTGTTTGATTCTTTGACCGTTCACCACCTTCGGATTTGTGCCTGCGAAGTTGTTGATTTTTATGGCACCGGAACGATAGACCTCCTTGATAACGTAAGTACCTTCCCATTTGGAGAGAAGTTTTCCTGTAAAAAATCTTAAACGAGAGTTGTATAGCAATACATAATCACCTACATTAAACTCACGCTTTTGTATCCTTTTGTCATGCCACCTTTTAACTTTTTCTTTAAACAGCTTGGCATTTTCATAAGCTTGGGTTCTCCATTCATCAAGTGAGCTAATATCAAATAACCTCTTCTCACCGGCAAGTTTGAAATCATAGTTGAGCTCCTTAATAGCCCAATATGCCTTATGTTCTAGTTCGAGAGGTAAATGACATGCTTTTCCATAAACCATCTTATACGGAGACATACCCATAGGATTTTTATATGCAGTTCTATAGGCCCATAATGCATCATCAAGTTTTTTGGACCAATTCTTTCTAGACCTATTGACAGTCTTTTGCAAAATTAATTTGAGCTCTCTATTGCTCAATTCTATGTGACCACTAGACTGTGGGTGATATGGAGATGCAATCCTATGATTAACGTCATATTTAGCAAGCATCTTATGGAAAGCACCATGAATAAAGTGTGAACCACCATCAGTCATTAAGTATCTAGGGACTCCAAACCTCGGAAAAATAACTTCCTTAAGCATTTTAATAGAAGTGTTATGATCAGCACTACTAGTTGGAATAGCTTCTACCCACTTAGTAACGTAATCAACATCAACTAGAATATGAGTGTAACCATTAGAGGCAGGAAAAGGTCCCATATAATCAAAGCCCCAAACATCAAATGGCTCAATAACAAGAGAATAATTCATAGGCATTTCTTGACGTCTACTGATATTACCAATTCTTTGACATTCATCACAAGACAAGACAAACTTACGAGCATCCTTGAAGAGAGTAGGCCAATAAAACCCGGATTGCAATACCTTATGTGCAGTTCTATCTCCAGCGTGATGTCCTCCATAAGCTTCGGAGTGACACTTGCGTAGGATCTGTTCCTGTTCATGCTCAGGTACACAACGTCTAATAACACCATCTACTCCTTCTTTATAAAGATGTGGGTCATCCCAAAAGTAATGTCGCAAGTCATAGAAAAACTTTTTCTTTTGTTGGTATGTGAAGCTAGGCGGTATAAATTTAGCAACAATATAATTAGCATAATCAGCATACCAAGGAGTGCTACGAGAAGTACTTATGACATTTAATTGCTCATCAGGAAAGCTATCATCAATAGGTAGTGGGTCATCAAGAACGTTCTCTAGCCTAGACAAGTTGTCTGCAACGGGGTTCTCAGCTCCTTTTCTATAAACAATATGTAAATCAAATTCTTGAAGCAAGAGAACCCATCTAATGAGTCTAGGTTTCGCATCTTTCTTTTCCATCAGATATTTAATAGCAGCATGATCTGTATGAATAGTTACTCTAGAGTCAACAATATAGGGCCTGAATTTATCACAAGCAAATACAACCGCTAAAAGTTCCTTTTCGGCAGTAGCATAATTTCTTTGAGCATTGTCTAGAGTCTTACTAGCATAATGGATAACATTCAATTTCTTATCAACTCTTTGCCCTAGAACAGCACCTACAACATAATCACTAGCATCACACATAATTTCAAAGGGTAAATTCCAATCGGGTGGCTGAACAACAAGTGCAGAGACTAATGCTTTCTTAAGTATTTCAAATGCTTCTACACAATCATTATCAAAGACAAATGGTACATCTTTTTGTAATAAATTAGTCAGGGGCCGAGAGATTTTTGAGAAGTCCTTGATGAACCTCCTATAAAATCCGGCGTGACCAAGGAAACTTCTTATACCTTTGATGTCCTTGGGACATGGCATCTTTTCAATAGCATCAACCTTGGCTTTATCAATTTCAATACCTCTTTCGGAAACTTTGTGCCCCAAGACAATACCTTCATTAACCATAAAGTGGCACTTTTCCCAATTCAAGACAAGATTAGTTTCTTCACATCTCTGCAAAACTCGAGCAAGATTGCTCAAGCAATCATCAAAAGAGGAACCATAGATGGAAAAGTCGTCCATGAAAACCTCACAGATTTTCTCGCAAAAGTCAGAGAATATAGCCATCATGCATCTTTGAAAGGTAGCAGGTGCATTACATAAACCAAAGGGAAAATTTTGTTTTTGCCACTCTAGATTTTGCCAATTTTCCTTATGCCACTCTAAATTTTTACATTTCACTTTTGCCACTCTTAGTTTTTGACAACTATCACAATTGCCACTCCCGTGGCAAAAACAAAATTTTTAGAGTAGCAATTGTGATAATTGTCAAAAGCTAAGAGTGGCAAAAATGAAATAAAATTATTTTGCTTTTGCCACAGACTGGCAATTGTGATAATTCTCAAAAACTAAGAGTGGCAAAAGTGAAATGTCAAAATTTAGAGTGGCATAAGGAAAATTTGCAAAATCTAGAGTGGCAAAAACAAAATTTTCCCTAAACCAAAAGGCATACGTCTATAAGCAAAAGTACCAAAAGGGCATGTAAAAGTAGTCTTTGATTGGTCTTTAGCCGACATAGGTATTTGAGAAAAAACAGAGTAACCATCTAGAAAGCAATAATGTGTATGTTTGCATACTCTTTCTAGCATTTGATCAATAAAAGGTAAGGGGTAATGATCTTTCTTAGTAGCCTTATTTAATTTGCGGAAATCAATTACCATCCTATAACCTGTGATAATTCTTTGCGGAATCAATTCATCTTTATCATTAGGGACAACAGTAATACTCCCTTCTTAGGGACACAATGGACAGAACTTGCCCACTGACTATTAGCAACGGGATAAATTATACCTGCCTCCAGAAGCTTGAGTATATCTTTTCTTACCACTTCTTTCATTTTAGGATTCAAACGTTGTTGAGGATCACAAATTGGTTTGGCATCAGCTTCCAAATTTATTTTGTGTTGACATAGAGTGGGACTGATGCCCTTAAGATCATCCAGAGTATATCCAATAGCGGCACGATGCTTCTTCAGAGTTTTCAATAATCTTTCTTCTTCATGCTCTGAAAGGTTAGTGCTAATAATAACAGGATATATTTTCTTTTCATCAATATAAGCATATTTAAGATTATCAGGCAACGGTTTAAGCTCAAACACGGGATCACCCTTGGGTGGAGGAGGATCCCCTAGGATTTCAACAGGCAAATTGTGTTGCAGAATAGGTTCCTGTTTAAAGAATACTTCATCTATTTCCCTTCTTTCATTCATGAACATATCATTTTCATGGTCTAGCAAATAGTGTTCTAATGGATCACTAGGAGGTACAGCTATAGAAGCAAGACCAATAATTTCATCCTTACTAGGCAATTCTTCCTCACGATGTTGTTTACTAAATTTAGAGAAATTAAACTCATGAACCATATCATCCAAGCCAACAGTAACAACATTCTTTTTGCAATCTATCTTAGCATTAACGGTACGCAAGAAGGGTCTACCAAATATAATGGGACAAAAGCTATCTTGTGGAGAACCAAGAACAAGAAAATCAGCGGGATATTTGGTTTTCCCACACAAGACTTCAACATCTCTAACAATTCCCATTGGAGATATAGTATATCTATTGGCAAGTTTAATTGTAACATCAATATCTTCTAACTCAGCAGGTGCAATATCATGCATAATTTCTTTGTATAAGTCAATGGGTATAACACTAGCACTAGCACCCATATCACACAAGCCATGATAAAAATGATCTCCTATTTTAACATAAATAACAGGCACGCCTACCATAGGTCTATGTTTATCTCTATCACAGGGTTTAGCAATTCTAGCAGTTTCACCAGTGAATTAAATAACATGCCCATCAATATTATCAGACAAGAGATCTTTAACAATAGCAATATTGGGTTCTACTTTGACTTGCTCAGGAGGTGTATAAGTCCTAGTATTGCTTTTACGAACAACAGTTGAAGCTTTAGCATGATCCTTCATTCTAACAGGGAAAGGAGGTTTCTCAACATAAGAAGTAGGAACAATAGGATCATTATAAGTGACAATCTTTTCTTCAACTTTAATAGGTGCAGCTACTTTTACTTCTATGGGAGGATGATATTTAAACCACTTCTCCTTGGGGAAATCAACATAAGTAGCAAAAGATTCACAGAAAGAAGCTACTATCTCAGAGTCAAGTCCATATTTAGTGCTAAACTTACGAAAAATATCGGTATCCATAAAAGATTTAACACAATCAAACTTAGGTGTCATACCTTACTCCTTACCTTCGTCGAGGTCCCAATCTTCAGAGTTGCGTTTAATTCTATCCAATAAATTCCATCCAAATTCAATAGACTTCATCATAAAAGAGCCAGCACAAGAAGTATCGAGCATGGTGCGATTGTTATCAAAAAGCCGAGCATAAAAATTCTGGAGAATTGTCAATTTTGAGAGCTCATGATTGGGGCATGAATATAACATTGATTTAAGCCTCCCCCAAGCTTGGGCGATGCTTTCTCCTTTGCGAGGCCAAAAATTATATATATAATTGCGATCACGATGAACAAGATGCATAGGGTAATACTTTTGATGAAATTCCAATTTCAATCTTTTATAGTTCCACGATCTCGTATCATCACATAGCCTATACCATGTCAATGCGTCTCCCTACAAAGATAAAGGGAAAGCCTTCCTCTTAACGGCATCATCGGGTATACCTGCAAGCTTAAATAGTCCACAAATATCATCCACAAAGCGTAGATGTTCATCAGGATGCTTTGTTCCATCTCCTGCGAAAGTGTTAGCTAGCAGTTTTTCCATAATACCCGAAGGAATCTGAAAAGCAGTTTCATTTTCAGTAGATTCAGTAGGTTCGGTAGGTTGAGGAGCAACTCTTGGCTCAACTGGACGGGGTGAAGATACCCCGAACAAATCCCTCAAGCAATTACTTTCCATGGTAACAAGTGACAGAAAATTTCAGCACACTAAATAAATTTTTCCTTACCAAATTCCACCTACCAAAGGCGCTTCACTCCCCAGCAATGGCGCCAGAAAAGAGTCTTGATGACCCACAAGTATAGGGGATCTATCGTAGTCCTTTCGATAAGTAAGAGTGTCGAACCCAACGAGGAGCAGAAGGAAATGATAAGCAGTTTTCAGCAAGGTATTCTCTGCAAGTACTGAAATAAGTGGTAACAGATAGTTTTGTGATAAGATAAATGGTAACGAGCAACAAGTAACAAAAGTAAATAAAGTGTAGCAAGGTGGCCCAATCCTTTTTGTAGCAAAGGACAAGCCTGGACAAACTCTTATAATAGGAAAAGCGCTCCCTAGGACACATGGGAATATCGTCAAGCTAGTTTTCATCACGCTCATATGATTCGCGTTCGGTACTTTGATAATTTGATATGTGGGTGGACCGGTGCTTGGGTACTGCCCTTACTTGGACAATCATCCCACTTATGATTAACCTCTATTGCAAGCATCCGCAACTACAACAAAAGTATTAAGGTAAACCTAACCATAGCATGAAACATATGGATCCAAATCAGCCCCTTACGAAGCAACGCATAGACTAGGGTTTAAGCTTCTGTCACTCTAGCAACCCATCATCTACTTATTACTTCCCAATGCCTTCCTCTAGGCCCAAACAATGGTGAAGTGTTATGTAGTCGACATTCACATAACACCACTAGAGGTTAGACAACATACATCTTATCAAAATATCGAACGAATATCAAATTCACATGACTACTAATAGCAAGACTTCTCCCTTGTCCTCAGGAACAAACATAACTACTCACAAAGCATATTCATGTTCAAAATCAGAGGGGTAATATTGTGCATAAAGGATCTGAACATATGATCTTCCACCAAATAAACCAACTAGCATCAACTACAAGGAGTAATCAACACTACTAGCAACCTACTAGCACCAATCCCGAACTTGGAGACAAGAATTGGATACAAGAGATGAACTAGGGTTTGGAGATGAGATGGTGCTGGTGAAGATGTTGATGGAGATTTCCCTCTCGCGATGAGAGGAGCGTTGGTGATGACGATGGTGATGATTTCCACCTCCCGGAGGGAATTGTCCCCGGCAGAACAGCTCTGCCGGAGCCCTAGATTGGTTCCGCCAAGGTTCCGCCTCGTGGCGGCGGAGTCTCGTCCTGAAAGGTTCTCTTCTATTTTTTTTCTCATCGAAAGACTTCATATGAGAGAAGATGGGTGTTGGAGAGCCACCAGGGGGCCCACAAGGTAGGGGGGCGCGCCCGGGGGGGGGGGCGCCCCCCCACCCTCGTGAGCAGGGTGTGGGCCCCCTGGCCTTCATCTTTGGCGACGATTTTTCTTTATTTATTCTAAGGTATTCCGTGGAGTTCAGGACTTTTGGAGTTGCGCACAATAGTCCTTCAATATTTGCTCCTTTTCTAGCCCATAATTCTAGCTGTCGGCATTCTCCCTCTTCATGTAAACCTTGTAAAATAAGAGAGAATAGCCATAAGTATTGTGACATAACGTGAAATAACAGCCCATAATGCAATAAATATCGACATAAAAGCATGATGCAAAATGGACGTATCAATCATCTTCATCAAACATAGCTTCCCCAAGCTTGTGGCTTTGCATATCATTAGCATCATGGATATTCAAGGAATTCATACTAACGACATTGCAATCATGCTCATTGTTCAAAGATTTAGTATCAAACATTTTAATGCATTCTTATTCTAGCACTTGAGCACAATTTTCCTTTCCATCATTCTCACGGAAGATATTAAAAAGATGAAGCGTATGAGACAAACTCAAATCCATTTTTTTGTAGTTTTATTTTATAAACTAAACTAGTGATAAAACAAGAAACAAAAAGATTCGATTGCAAGATCTAAAGATATACCTTCAAGCACTCACCTCCCCGGCAACGGCGCCAGAAAAGAGCTTAGTTGACGGGGTGTGAGTGCCGCTTACCTAGCCTCCCCGGCAACGGCGCCAGAAAAGAGCTTGATGTCTACTACACAACCTTCTTCTTGTAGATGTTGTTGGGCCTGCAAGTGCATAGGTTTGTAGGACAGTAGCAAATTTCCCTCAAGTGGATGACCTAAGGTTTATCAATCTGTGGGAGGTGTAGGATGAAGATGGTCTCTCTCAAGCAACCCTGCAACCAAATAACAAAGAGTCTCTTGTGTCCCCAACACACCCAATACAATGGTAAATTGTATAGGCGCACTAGTTCGACGAAGAGATGGTGATACAAGTGCAATATGGATGGTAGATATAGGTTTTTATAATCTGAAAATATAAAAACAGCAAGGTAACTAATGATAAAAGTGAGCGTAAACGGTATTGCAATGCTAGGAAACAAGGCCTAGGGTTCATACTTTCACTAGTGCAAGTTCTCTCAACAATAATAACATAGATCGATCATATAACAATCCCTCAACATGCAACAAAGAGTCACGCCAAAGCCACTAATAGCGGAGAACAAACGAAGAGATTATGGTAGGGTATGAAACCACCTCAAAGTTATTCTTTCAGATCAATCTATTCAAGAGTTCATACTAGAATAACACCTTAAGACACAAATCAACCAAAACCCTAATGTCACCTAGATACTCCATTGTCACCTCAAGTATCCGTGGGCATGATTATACGATATGCATCACACAATCTCAGATTCATCTATTCAACCATCACAAAGTACTTCAAAGAGTGCCCCAAAGTTTCTACCCGAGAGCCCAGACGAAAACGTGTGTCAACCCCTATGCATAGATTCCCAAGGTCACGGAACCCGCAAGTTGATCACCAAAACATACATCAAGTGAATCACGTGAATATCCCATTGTCACCACAGATAAGCACGGCGAGACATACATCAAGTGTTCTCAAATCCTTAAAGACTCAATCCGATAAGATAACTTCAAAGGGAAAACTCAATCCATTACAAGAGAGTAGAGGGGAGAAACATCATGCAATGGTAAATTGTATAGGCGCACTAGTTCACGAAGAGATGGTGATACAAGTACAAAATAGATAGTAGATATAAGTTTTTATAATCCAAAATAATAAAAACAGCAAGGTAACAAGCGGTAAAAGTGAGCGCAAACAGTATTGCAATGATAGGAAACAAGGCCTAGGGTTCATACTTTCACTAGTGCAAGTTCTCTCAACAATAATAACGTAGATAGATCATATAACAAGCCCTCAACATGCAACAAAGAGTCACTCCAAAGCCACTAATAGCGGAGAACAAACGTAGAGATTATGGTAGGGTACGAAACCACCTCAAAGTTATTCTTTCGGATCGATCTATAAAAGAGTTTGTACTAGAATAACACCTTAAGACACAAATCAACCAAAACCCTAATGTCACCTAGATACCCCATTGTCACCTCAAGTATCCGTGGGCATGATTATACGATATGCATCACATAATCTCAGATTCATCCAACCAACACAAAGTACTTCAAAGAGTGCCCCAAAGTTTCTACCGGAGAGTCAAGACGAAAACATGTGCCAACCCCTATGCATAGGTTCATGGACGGAACCCGCAAGTTGATCACCAAAACATACATCAAGTGGCACGTGATATCCCATTGTCACCACAGATAAGCACGGCAAGACATACATCAAGTGTTCTCAAATCCTTAAAGACTCAATCTAATAAGATAACTTCAAGAGGAAAACTCAATTCATCACAAGAGAGTAGAGGGGGAGAAACATCATAAGATCCAACTATAATAGCAAAGCTCGCGATACATCAAGATCGTGCCATAGAGAGAACACGAGAGAGAGAGATCAAACACATAGCTACTGGTACATACCCTCAGCCCCGAGGGTGAACTACTCCCTCCTCGTCATGGATAGCGCTGGGATGATGAAGATGGCCACCGGTGATGGGTTCCCCCTCCGGCAGGGTGCCGGAACGGGCTCCCGAGAGGTTTTTGGTGGCTACAGAGGCTTGCGGTGCAGAACTCCCGATCTGTCTTTTTCTTGATGTTTTTAGGGTATAAGGGAATATATAGGCGAAAGAAGTCGGTCGGGGGAGCCTCGAGGGGACCACGACAGGGTAGGGCGCGCCCAGGGGGTGGGCGCGCCCCCTGTCTCATGGCTTCCTCGACGCTTCCTTTACTTCAACTCCAAGTCTCCTGGATCATAATCTTTCCAAAAATCACACTGCCAAAGGTTTCATTCCGTTTGGACTCTGTTTGATATTCCTTTTCTTCGAAATACTAAAACAGGCAATAAAACAGCAATATGGGTTGGGCCTCCGGTTAATAGGTTAGTCCCAAAAGTAATATAAAAGTGTATAATAAAGCATGTAATCATTCAAAACAGATAATAAAACAGCATGAATGCTTCATAAATTATAGATACGTTGGAGACGTATCACGCGGTGTGGTCAACGTGGTCAAGGAACGACTTCTATCGGACTACTGTACGTGGAGAGGTTGACAGCTGGGTCCACGACGTCCGCAAGGAAGTGCCTCCTTATTACGCGCAAAATAATTATTCCTCCACCTGACATCAAGGACCCACCGTACGGGCCACCGTATTTTCCGAAAAAAATGATTCGCCCCCTGACTGCTGGGACCCACCAGCTACATCTTCGCATGCAAGGAAGTGCGCCCGGGCAACAAAAAATAAAAGATTCGCCCCCGTGACTGCTGGGACCCACCAGCTACATCTTTGCATGCAAGGAAGTGCGTCTGGGCAAAAAATAAAAAAACGATTCGCCCCCCTGACTGCTGGGACCCACCATCTACATCTTCGCACGCAAGGAAGTGCCTGACAGTCGGGACCTACTTGGTCGAAGCGTACATAGCGTTGTCATTCTGGTCGCGAACGTGTAAGAACATACTGGTGGATGTAGAGGAGCGCACGTGTCATAGTAGAGGCGCGCACGTAGCATGTACACTTACGTACAGTGGCCAGTGTGCACGAAAGAAAATACAACCACGTACGTACATATGGGCGGGGTCTCGAACGCCTACTCGCGCATATATACGTACGGACAGGGCTCGTGTACATGGCTGGGTTGGAACGGAGAAACAACGTCGTCGTCGTGTTCATGGGGAGCCAACCGGCTGGGTTGGAACGGAATGCGTCGTCGTGTTCATCGGGAGGTCTTGGACGGAACAGGCGATGGAAACGAGGCCTGGCGTACCGCACAACAGAGGAAACGTCCTTGTGTTCGACCGGCCACGTTCGAAGCGGGATCCTGTTCATCGGGAGGGGTCTGGCGTATCGCAAAATGGAGGAAACGGACTTGTGTTGGACTTCCTATGGTCGAAATGGGGTCCTGTTGATCGGGAGGGGTGTGGCGTCTCGCAAAACGGACGAAACGGACTTGTGTTGGAGCGCTACGGTCGAAATGGGGGTCCTGTTCATTGGGAGGGGTGTGGTGTACCGCAAAACAGGACTCCACGGGATACTGTTCATCTCCACCGTCGACCTCCTCCAACCTCCACGGGCTACTGTTCATCCACCGTCGACCTCCTCTAGCCTCCACCTACGAATGTTCATCCACGGGCTCCTGTTCATCCAGCCTCCACCACGCGCTACTCCACCGGCTCCTGTTCAACCACCCCTCCACGGGCTCCTGTTCAACCACCCCTCCACGGGCTACTGTTCATCCACCCCTCCACCTTCTATTGTTCATCCAGCCCTCCACGGGGTCGTTCTGTTCATCCAGCCCTCCACGGGGTCCTGTTCATCCAGCCCCAACCGGCTTGATCGATCGGGGTCCTGTTCATCCAGAGGCAACGCCACGGGGTCCTGTTCATCCACCCCCACCGCTCACTATTCATCCAACCCTCCCCCCTCGCAAGCTCACTGTTCATCCAGAGGCAGCATCGATCGGCTTCAGTTAGCAGCAGTAGTGAAGGAATCGCTTGATCGGGTTCAGTTAACAGCCATCGATCGATCGCTCGGATTTAGTAACGTGTAGCCTGCAGTGCAATCGCTCGGGTTCAGTTAGAGCCCAATGCCTTGCTCGGGTTCAGTTAGAGCCCAACGCCTCGCACCCATGCGCGTGCATGTACGAGAGAAATGCGCATCGCTCGGCCCCGACCACCCACCGTAACCGGGAACACCCCGATATTTTCCTCGCCCTCACTTCTACCACGGTTTTTTCCGTCATGGACGGCCCAAAGAATGTCATGCAGCTGCGTCTCCGGCCCGCCCAGGACAAAAAGCCCATTTTCTGTCATGATTTTTTGTCATAGAAGTAGGAGCCCACCACATCTATGATGATACCAGGTTTTGTCACAATTATCGTCATAGAAGTGTCATAAGTATGACATAAAAAAATTTGTTCGGCCCAAAATGTCACGGATGTGTCTTTTTTTGTATTGTTTACAATCCGATTCTCTTCTCTCTCCTTCAAGTAAGCACAAATACTATATTTAAATCCTTATAGACTGCTTATGTCATCTAATTGTAGTACTTGCTCTAAAGTTACTCTCCACTGTGTAGTCTGAAATGCCGGGCATGCAGCTGGTGGTGCCCTCGGCCGGCGCGCCGCTTCAACGGCGGAAGCAGTGAGAGGTCACGTCGCCCTGACTTGCCATCAATGTGGAGCTGCGGGCTCATCTGGCGCCAGGCAGGAAGCGCGCACGGGAGGGGGAGGGGTTTTTGTTGGGCCAAGAAGGTGAGAAGCCAACTTGGGATCGGTCCGGACGGGGAAATATCATGTGCTCCCATACTTTGCATATGACACTAGTCTATGTTACTACTCCCTCCTTTCCGGTTTATAGAGATGTTTAGAGTAACATAGTAATATGTTACAGTATAAGTTACTCCCCACTATGACCAGCCTTGGCCTCTCCTAGTGCTCCACCATGTATAGCTGCTAAGCCTGCCACGTAGGCATAAAATATTATGAGGCAAGTTAATTAAGAAGAGAGAGACTAGTTTGGTGACTGCAGGAAGAAACGGTGGAAAGACAGTTTTGAGTCTATAGCTAATTAAATGAAGCAAGCTTAGCAACAATAAACTAAGCACCTATGCATTGAAGACTCGAGTTACTAAGCCATTTAATGCACTTAGCACCTCATCTAAGCACATCTAAGCACTTAGCACTTAGCACCCCCTTGACCGTGGACCTTGACGATGTACGTCACCTTGTGTCTCATAATTTTCCTCGTCATCATCTGAGTCCTAGAAGATCTCACCCACATCATCATTAGGCATGCAGCCGCCTTGATAGACAACTGCGCATAAGGAGTAGAGGCGACTGGGGACGCACCACGTCGTGGGCACTCCGTACGTGCTCGTGTGCGTGCAGCATGCGTGTTTTTCCATCGGTGCTAGCTCTAAGGCCGAGGTTGTGGTCGTCTTCGTCTCCGACTAGTCGTTGAGCAACGACGGCAAAGAGGTGATGCATAGGCGCTGTTGTGTGCGAGCTTCGCCGTAGCAGGACGAACTGGACGTCACCGCAGATGGCGCACGCCTCCATGCAGCCAACCGAGTGTGTGCGCATGCATGTGTTATTCACGTGCATTCTTCGGCCAAGTGTGTGTGCATGCACGTGTTGTGTACGTGTGTTATGTGCTTCATGTTGTGCGCGTATGTGGATGAGTTGGATCGTATGGAGTTAGTGCATTGGCTTGTGTACATGCGTGGCTGCATGCGTCCTGTACATGCGTGGCTTGTTGCGTGGTTATCAATATAAACTATAAAACATCTTCAACTTAGCATCCTGATGTACCATTTCTAGTGGTTAGCAAAGAGTTCATGTTCTTTTATTTGTTTATAGGTGGGCAGGCGGCAACAAACAGGGGGAAATGGCAAGGTTCCTTGCAGATGCTCCACCGCGAGGTTCCTTGCTCCTTCTCGGTCGTCGGGAATCTATGCTCTTCAACTCTTTTCTTTTACGTGAGCTTTGTTCATCCTTTTCCCAACACGCGAGACATCTAGCATCAAGGTGCACGTGTCATGCAAGAAAATGGAGATAATCAGATAAGCAGTGCGTAAGTGAGTCGTGCACTTCGATGGCACCTACACAATATTTTTTCTCCTCGATGGCACGTGAATAGTGCACATACTCAACTACGGAGCACGGGATGGTAGCAATGACATGGTCAACCCTTTTTTGGAGAGAGTACGTACTAAATAACTTTTATGTGTCCCATCAACTCGCAGAACGACGAGAAGCTTGATTACGCCTTCTCCCTCGCCAACGCGTGCGCGGTGGCTCGTAGCACAAGGAGAAACTTTTGCTTACAAGCGGTGGACGTGCAACAGTTCATTTGGTGTCAGATTGCCAGAAGTACTACTGTAGAACCATCGACTTCTGGAAGAGGCGAAGAGCCAAGCGCAAGGTCACCTACTAACCTTAGGCTAGGCGTAGTGGGAGTAACATAAGTAGTGGTACCTCCTTTTTTATTCTAGAAACAACCACATGCAAATATCGAGGTGCTGGTTACGTAGAACAAATTTCCTGGAGTCCGTGCTCAGCCCTCCTCTATCTATCTTCTCAGCCAGCCAGCGGACGCACGGAGCCCATCATCTGCTTGCTCATATGCGGTCCCACATGCCAGTGAAAACGCAAGAGGACCCACCAAACCTGCACATCTTTCACCTCGACATGCTGGTGATGAAAAACAAATCCAATAAAGATCTTCGGTGGCCGCTTTTGGAGTTACTCAAGAGTAGTAAGATTCTATTTACAGTTTAACCCAAGATGCACATCACGTGGCTTCAACTACCACTCTATTTTCTTGCATGACACGACCTGGATGCTGGATGTCCCACGTGTTGGCAAAAGGAGGAAGGACCCGACCAAATTTTTGGTTGTGCTCTCGGATTAGACTAGTTGTGTAAACTTAAAAAATTTATTGTGTAGAATGGATGCAAGTTTTGGTATTGGGAAGAAGAGTACATCGATATATTGATAGAGCACAATTTAGTAGATGTTCTAGCACTTTTAGCTAGCATAGAGGCTAGAGATGAGACTAGTGCACTTATTGATACTAGAATAGAGGATAGATTATCGTTGAAGTTCGTGCAAAACGGAGGTCTGTATGGGGTCGTGCGTTGGAGTTGGCCTTACAAGTGGGACCGCAGTTGAGGAAACCAACTATCAGCAAACCCACACCTCGCCCGTCGCGCGATGGCTGAGTTAGAGAAACGACGAGGTTGAAGAGATTTCTCTAGCACGGACTCCAAGAAATATGGTGTCAGATGGATGTTGTGTTGGTGGCGTGTGCCGTACTCCTGGACGTGAATGCTTGTTCTAGCCCATGCCACCCTACTACTCCTACTACTTATATAGTACTAGTAGCATCGAGGATTCGAGGTGCTGGTTACGCACAGCAAACACACTAACATATGGCTACAGTAAAAACACCCGCCCGACGCGTGAAGCATGTGAAGCTAGTACAAATAGTGTACTACTATTGTTGATTGGCCTCATCCGATAACCTGTTGCAATGCACATACAATTATGTATTCGGAAAATAATTTTTTGCCTTGTCGCACCACTGACTCAGAGAAGCGACTCGAAAGCCATTCATAAATTTAGTAAGTTTATCATAGGCATATCATTTTATTACATACAACAGGTCATCAACGAAACATGGTGTGTAATTTCTCGTGCAAAATGCGATCTGGCCGCGTTGGCCCGAGGTGCCGCATTAGTTTGGTTTTTTGAAAGTTTGCCACATTAGTTATCGACCTTTATTTTTTTAACATACAATCTGAATGGATAGCTCCTGTGGTCATCACACATGAGCAGATATATAGGTGGGCTAGGTGGGCAGGCGGTTGAGCAGGCGGCAACAATCTGAGTGCTAAAAGAGTTAATCCAATGCTTGGTTTTTGTTTTTATTTTCCAAGTATGACCATTGGATAGAGTGAATCAATGGCTTACGTTCAAACTTATTCTCATACTATAGAATTTTTGATTCAGTTGTTGTGCTGCTACCGTCCAATATTCGCGTGTGGTTGTTTATAGAGTAAAAAAAGGAGGTACTAGTACTTACTGTGGGAAAGGTGAAGTGATGGTTGATTCGCCCAAGCAACTTATTACTGTGGGAATATGGGAGTACCAACGGATTCAAGGTACAGAGAAATGATGGTTGCTTCGTCCGAGCAACTTACTGTGGCGAAGGTGGGGCTCTATGATTTGACTGCTCACTAGTCATTACTACTGCGGCGCAATGACCGGGGTGAATCTTTCCCTGCAGTTGTGTTGTGCACTCAATATTGCTGCATGGCAGGTGGAGCCGGATGAAGGATGTCCAACATGTCGGTGAAACAAAGTTGAATTGTTTTTGGCATTGCTATCAATCCTTCAGGATTTGTTTATATGTACGCATAATTTTAATGAAATTGTACTGTGATGCTATGAAGGTTTCAACTTTGGTTCCTGTAGGAAAAAAAAGGTTTCAACTTAGGATTCATGTGTCTTGCCTCGAGATTATCTCGTTACAACATTCCATCAAATACAAATGAGACTACCATGGCTACCATGGCTAATGCATCTCAATGGTTCGCAGATCAGCACCAATATTCACATCACGACTGAAGACAAAGTTGTGAGAAGGTGTACAAATAAAGAAAAAATATAATTGATCGATGTTATTCATAGGCATGGCTCCATTTCCTTGGCACAGTGTTCATTGCTTGGCAGCTAGTTTCACCCAGCTCTGTAGCCAAGGTGTATGGAGGACACCACAATCTGATCATTTTGTGCAGCTCCACTAAAATCGAGCGGACCATCCTTGTTTGCAAACATATTCAGTCAGTGTGATTACAATAATAGTGGAACTAGATGATGAAACATAACACACATAAATAGAAGCCGATCACCTCTACGATCTCTCTTTAGGACTAACTTCTTGTTGGATAAGATTAGGCAAGGAGTTGGATGAGGAGGATAGCAAAACCAATCTCCCTTTCTGCAGTCCCACAGAAATGTAAAAACGTTGCCCGTGTGACATTTTGGTGGAACTGCACAAAACAATCTTAAGAAAAAAGTGATTTGTGCAGCTCACCAAAAGGTCGCAATAGCAATGAGGTGAAAATGGATAGCCCTGTTTGCAAAAGGAGGTAGAAAGGAAACAATTACTGCCCAATAACACGAGTTGAAGACACACATGCCGACAAAAAAGAAGCATATTGCATGTAATAAGGAAAAGATAGCACATGGTGGTTTATCAAAAATGGTTTGAGGACGAGATTGCAAGATGGAAAGTACGCCGGCCCAGATACAATTTAAGCAAACAACTAAAGAAGATCCACATGCAACAACGTGGGAAGATGGGCAGTGGAGCAAGGTCGAAGGAAGCTGTACCCGAGGGTCGTCGGGATGTTACTAGGAGGGCGCCGGCGGCCGGGATCTACCCATACTGCGACAACGAGCAAGTGGCGAAGGCCCTACCGCGCCGGATCTTAGTCAGAGAGAACGACGGGTACCGCAGACCGGGACGTGCTTCCTCAACGTCGTCGAACGGAGAGACAATGCACATCCTCCCTTTCCGCCGGCGGACGGGATGCGGCCGGATCACTGACCGATGCTGAGAGAGAGAGGCCACGGCCGCCTTGTGTGAGATGGTGTGACGAGAGACAAACCCATTTTTCCATTTTCCCCATGGAAATCATTTTATATTCTCTATGTGCCATTGAGGAATATATAACTTTATTTAATACTAACGCGTCAAGTTGAACTTTGTTCCGTCTAGGCGTGGTACCTGACCCTCCTTTGAGTAAACAACTGTTACACGTGTCAAATTATCACGTGGGCTGCCTTTTCATACAAAAACGAACTCCACCGTGTACCCGCGCGGGTGTGGTCGGGAACGAGACGTGAGTACGTGCATCCTGCGCGCACTTCTTCTTTAGGTGCAGGTACGTAGGTGGGTGGGTGTGAGAGAGATGGTTTGTGCGAAACAGAGGCAATGTATTGATGATATCTCAAATAGAAAAACGTAACATATGCAATTTGTGTGAAACATAGTCATGGACATGAGATATCGATAGAATTGAAAACAGGGATGAAGTATGGGGCTGCGCGATCAATAAAGAGTGCCATCAAATTTGTGTTTGCCCACGTCAAAGATACAGGGCGGCTAGCCTACTAGAATTTGAGAGGGCAGAGGTGTAGTTTTTCTCCATGGCATGGATACCTACCTACAACGTTCGACTACCGATGTGTGTGGGGGGGAGGGGGCAGGGACCGATCGACTAGTATATGTGTGGGGAAGGAGAGAGACCTAGCTATGTATTGAGGGAGATCGATCGACATCCATGGATATGTGTAGCAGAGGAATAAGGTTGGGAGAAAGACAAAGGTAGAGCGTCAGAGGGTTGGTGGTGGACTGGCGTCTCACAAATGGTGGGAGAGGCCCGCTAGAAAACGGAGAGTATGAGTGCAATATCAATAAGAGAGGGCGGGGGATGTCTGTCTGTCTATGCACGTGCGTGTGAGAGACGAGTCGAGAGGTATGCAAGGATGATGAGGGGAGACAATATGGTTGTGGTAATCATACGTAACTACATAGGAAGATCAACCATCATGTGTCCGAGAAAGGGAGAGACATAACTAGCGAGGTAAGTGTATCGGTGCATGGGGAAAACGAATTATAGTCGACTTGGCTATATGTAGGGAGATCAGTTCATATACACGCTTGCATGTGTTAGAAGCAAATAAGGTCCTGAGAGATAGACAGGGGGAGAGGGGTGCGACTAGGAGGTGGTGCGAGAGGCCTACCATGTCGAGGGGGGAGGAGTGTGCGAGTATGTGATCAATGAAAAGAGGGGCGGGAGTGTGCACCTGCGTGGAACTGTATTGGACATAGGGGGCATGGACGGTGAGAAGAGAAGAGGGTAACTATATATGTGTTTGTTGTAGGCACACTTGGCAAGAGAGGTATATCGACCGGTGTGTGCCGAAAGAAGGAGCCGGGGGCCTACACACACCGCGGGTGGACGACCTAAAGAGAAATAATGAACATGTGCGATGGAGGGGACGCTAAGGGTGGGTGAGAGGGGGCGGGCGTATGCATGCACGGTAGAAAGTTAGCGCTAGCTAGCTACAAATAGAAGAGGATCGTGAAGGTGTAAAAGACGAACAAAGATCATAATTCATTATAAAAAAGTGGATATGGATACTTGAAGAAGATATCATGATGTAGAACATTGATTATAATTTGGGCTAATGTGTGGCTTTTGCAACTCAGGTCTAAATACTTGTCATAATGTAGGGGGCGGGGCACTATACTTTGTGTGATAAACACGGTGTACATATGGAACATGGTTTAGATTATGAATAAATAGTTAGTACATCAAATGTACTATTATTTGGAATCAAGATCAAGTGTATTCAAAAAATAGAATTCGAGTTCATGTAGTACACATACTTCATATCTATCTCTATAGTAATCATGTGGTGTGTTATTAAGGTAATACACGAATGATGGTTGAAGTTGGCAACAATCATGATTGTAGATTCTTATTGAAATAGAGAAACAAATTCAATTCAGTTCGAATTGCAGCGGTAGTAAGACATTTGGAATGCACTAAAATGTTGGTATGAGTAGGTTACATGCATTATACAGCAAGCAAAAAAATTAATTGGACATAACATGGATTCATACTCCCTCCTTCCATCTTTATAGGGCGTAATGAGTTTTTTAAGACCGCCTTTGACTATCAACAATATTAATAGTAAATGACATGCACAGTGTGAAAATTATATCATTGAAAGAACCTTTCACAGACGAATTTAATGGTGTGTTTTGTGTAAGCTGCATGTCATATATTATTGCTCTAATATTTGGGCAAAGTTAGCATCGAAAAACGCATTAGGCCCTATATAGATGGAAGGAGGGAGTAGCTTTGAATAGCATTTGTATAGTAAAATGGGGCAAGGCTCTCTCTTTGTGTGGTGTGAATAGTTTTGTTTTTTTTGTTTTTTTTTGGTTGAGGGAAGTGCGAATTGATTTGGTACGTACAAGTACAATATTACTACACGTTAGGCTTGTCCCTAAAATTCAACCCGTGCCTTGTTATATCCTGAAAATTCAGATATCGTGCTCCCAAAACTGGCGCCTTCACAACCCGCGCCTTGCTATCTTGAAATTACAACGCGCGCGAAAATTTCCTCCAGCTGCCAAATCCCGACACGCGAAACCCCCCTTCTACACCTGAGCCGAAAGGGTCGCTAGTTCAAATCGGTGGGGGGTACTTTTGTAACACACCCTACATTTTGGACAAGCGCATCCCTAAGTCATGGTTCACCCCCTCCCATCGCCCTCTTTTCGCCATTCGAAATCCCAGGCCGCCATAACCTCTCCGCTCCAGCCGCGAAAGCCCACCCTCCTCCGTCCGCCACCTCACCACTGCCCAGCCGGAGCTTCTTCCCAGACGATGTCGTCCACTGCAACAGCTCGACGTCCCTCGTCCACCTCCCCGGATGAGGATCCGTCGTCCATCTCGTCGTCCCGTCGGTTCAGCCGCCCCGTCCTCCACCTCCAAGGAGCTGCTCCGACGATCGCCTCATCTATTGCGGCTGCTCCATCCCCACAGCGCCACCTTAACCTGCTCCACCAGAACCGCAACATCCTTACCGACTCCTCGGATGAAGCCGAGGCCTACTCGGCGCCACCAAAGAGGTTGTACACTCATCGCATCGCACCTTCTCCTTAACTCAACCTCCTGACGCCGACGGTGCTCCATCCCGCACCCCCATGGAGCGGCTACCTTGAAGCCGGCGCCGCGGGCGACATCTCCACGGCGTCTCTCCCCCAGTGTGAGGCCCCTTCGGCGGCGGCATCCATACCAGCCGGATCTACTACTGCTGCTCCGGCTCTCGCTCGCTCGCGCTACTGCCGCTCCTCCGGATCTCGCTCGATCGCTCGCTCGCCCAGCTGCTGCTGCTCCAGCTCTCGCTCACTCGCTCGCGCTGCTGCTGCTGCTGCTCTCCCCTTCGCTCGTGCTGCTGCTCTGCTTCGATTTAGCCACACTTTAGTCGACTGAATCGACTTTTGGGTCAGTCAATTTTCAGGGGTTGGGGGGGCTCGCCAGAGTTAAGGAAGAACCACCCGCAACAGGGACGGGGGCTCGCCGGAGAGGTACCCCACTATCTATCTTAGGGTTCAGGGTGGGGGCGGGGGGGCCTAGAGGGCTGGCCAGGGCAGCAGTGGACCGGCGGTGGGGAGTTGTTTCGGGGCGGCGAGGAGGCGCTGGAGCCGGCGGTTCGGCCGGTGGTGGCTGGCGGCTCAGGGCGGTGCGGGTTGAAGATGAACTGCAGGCCCTCCCTAAACCACATGTCAAGTGCCTCTCTGCTACCATTGCGTTCAGTTTTGACAATAACATTCAGATTCCACAGTAAATTTTAGTTTCGACAATTAAGTTTAGAGTCAACAGTTTTTACCTCATCTGTTGTAGTCAGGTGGTTTTTGGTGATGTAAATTTTACATCTATTTTACATAATCTATTGGAAATGCTATTAGAATCCCACTTGAGATTGATGATGTATGTCTTGTGCTGCTTCAGCCTTGACGTCTTATGGCTCACCGGAGCTGCTCCAACGACAGAACGATCCATCACAACAGAGCAGTGCCCTGGACGCCGTCTACAGATTCCGCAGATCTTCCTCCACACCTCCGACAGCCACCTCTGCATCAACTGCTTCAGCGACCAACCCAATGATGTTGAGGTCTACGCAGCTACGGCAAAGAGGTTGTACACTTGTTGCATCACTTATTACTATACATTCATGTCGATCCATTAGGGCTATTTTGGTCCAACGGAAAAACATAGCAATAGGTATTTTCCAATGGCACTCTACTATTCAATTATTCATGCATTTTTTTGAAAGGAATGAAGCAAAACATCCACCTGGACCTACTTTTCAAAATCCTATGCATGAAAACAAGACCAAGTGCATTAGTGGGAGAATAACATTCTAACTGTACACGCTTTCATATGGTTTCACTTTATTTTGGCCATGTTTCTTTGCATTCCTCTGCTCTTTCAATTCCTATAAACCAAACACCCAAGTTGACAGAAATCTTCTGTTTACAAATTCTCTTTTTACCATGTGCATTCCTATCCTATTCCAGTGTTTTTCCTATCCCTGCGTTTTTAGAATCATGCAAGCCAAATGAGCCCTTACAGAATTACTTCGGTTACAGGTAGGTGTCGAAGGGAACTTTGTGTTGTTTATCCTGCTCCTGCCGCGACGTCGTCCACCTCACCTGAGCTGCTCCATCGGCAGAAGCATCCACCAAACCAGACATCACGACTCCTGACCGTCTTTCGCCGCCTCAGATCTCCTTCCCTGCCGCCGGCACCCACCGCAACGGCATCACCATCATCAACTCAGCAGATGAACCTGAGGAGTACACGGGTCCACAAGAGAGGTTGCACTCTTTAGTTTCTGCTTATGTTATGCATTGCTTAAAATTACCTGCTACTTTATCGTCCTGTTCACCTCTTGGACTCCAAGTGAGGTCCAAATTAATTTTCAATTTGAGTTCTAGATTAGTTGTGGGGCACATATCGAGGCAGTAATGAATAGTATGTCTGTCTAATATCTGGTTCACCTAGGGTATGCCTATGTTGTTCATCTTGGGTGGGAAACAAACAGTAAAGCAATCATCATCTGTCTTTTTATTAAATTAAAGCAATCATCAGCCTGCTATCATTATTTTTGGATCCATCCACTGGTTGTTACCATCACTCTAAATTTCTGCATGCTCTCCTTACATAATCTCACCATATTTTTTTCGTATGCATGTCAGATGTTGTACACGGTCATGCTAAACATGTAGAGAAAAAGAGAAGAGTTTTGCGCGGCAATACAATGTCATGCAGACATCGCTCCATGGTGGGTTTAATGGCAAACCCTCCCCACCCCTCTCCAGAGGAAGATATCTGTTCTAAGGCGGATTCAGACGCCGGTGACCACTCCTATTTACCCCCCAAGGTGTTTGCTCTACCTTGGCATGATGATGTTAGTCATATCATGCATATGTTGCCTTGTAGTGCCTACTTTTGACATCATATATGTCATCTGCTTAGTTTAGACATGTTCTATAATGCCACCTAGTTTCTATATCATATATGAGAATTATGTAGTCTCATGTCTTTTAGCTAGCCATAATATATGTGAAATGTGCAATGCCATCCTGTTTAACCAGGCATCATATATTTGAATGATATCTTGCCCATCCTTTTCTTCATTACATTTCCATTTGTCGACAATGTTTGTACATTAAACTACTCTTCCTATGAATCAACCATTTGGGTGGGAGATGGAAAAATCTGGAGTGAAAACAAGGCCTTCAGAGTAGACAGTGCTACCTGTCGAAGCAGATCTCTTGTTGGGTCCCGATAGCTCCTCAGAGATGGATTCAGAGAGAGATGACCAGTCCTATTCTCACACCAAGGTGTATGCTCTAACTTGTCACGGTTATACTGCTCATATCATGCATATGGTGTCTTGCATTTCATAGTTTAGACATCATATACACAATATTCAACACCATGTTCTTAGTTCAGACATCATATTGAATGCCCTCTGTTTAGCATATAAATCACATATGTGAATTAAATGATGTGATCCTCATTACTTAGATAACATGTAGGTGAATTATGTCATGCGATCATGTTTAGTTATTCATCATATCTTTGAATTATGTTATGCTATGTTATCCAGTTTAGATAGACATCATATATGTGAAATTATGTCATGCTATCCGTTTTAGTTAAACAATATACATGTCAACTATTTCATGCCCTCTTTTTTCCACACTATCTATTGCGTCTGTCTCTCATACAATGTCTGTACATTCAACTATGTTTCCTGTTTATCAGCCATTTGAATTGGAGCGGGTGATGCCAGTATCTAGCGGACTAAAAACACGGTCTTCAAATAAAACAGTGCTACCTCTTGGTGGAGATAGCACCCCGGTTGTACATGCACAAGAACCAGTCCTACCACACATAACCCAAACTCTCGCAGATTGTACCCCTACTGCGATGGACAGAGAACCAACTTCACCCAATCTAACCCCAACCCCAGCCGATAGTAACCCAGTTCCTGTTGACACAACACCATCTCCACCACAGAGCTCCCAAACAAGAGCAGTTAGTAAGGCAGCTCCAGTGCCCAAATGGCCAGTACTACCATGGCGAACCCCAACTCCACTAGTTAGTATGCCTATTCCTGTGGAGGAAGCACAACCAGCTAGTCGTAGTTTAGCATCTATCGCACTTAATGTTGTTAAATCGTATGTGTGTATCTTCCCATCTTGGAAATATTATACTGAAGATGAAGGAAAATACCAGTTGCAGGTGTTTGTCTAGGAGTTATGTGTAAGTAATGTTATTCATGGCAATTACTTTCCTTTGTCCCATACATCCTACCTCCATGATGGTTATAATACAGCAAATTTTCCCATTTTTCTCTATAGAGAAGGACCGATTTGGAAACTCAGGATGAGGTAACCTGTGCTAATACCTCTGCTATTTTCAAGAATGCTTGGTGGCAGTATCGGAATTACCTGAAGAAAACGTACTTCACCGGCAAAGGAACTCATCAAATTCCCTTACGTTCTCCTGAGACACATTTACTGGATGATGTCTGGGAACGCCTTGTTCTGTACTGGTCCCGAACCAAGAATGCGGTAAGGTCTATGAGCTCATTTTCTATTGTTAAGTACTATATTTTTGCGTCTTACTGTACTCTCTTCATGTAGAACAAGTGCCTAAACCTGAAGAACAATTGTTCTAATTTAAGATTCCATTGCTATCATAGTTCAAAAAAATGCTAGGCGTTAATTGTGAGTTTTGGCACCGCCTTGCGCTTTACTGACCAAAGCGCATACTTATGCGCAGTTATGCACAGATTAAGCGTAGTTATGCGCAATGTGTTTTGCCAACACCTAGAGCCTAGGCGCGCTTAAGCGCTCGCTTAGGCGCACCTTTTTTTAACTATGATTGGTATCATGCATACTGCTTTGCTCTTGTATCACTGTATTTACTCATACAAACTTATTTTTAAATTGAAGGATCCAATCAAAACAAATGGCACAGCAGGTATGTTCACGCATGTTTCTTTAACAGCTTTGCTCTTATCAATAGCTTTGTTGATTTCAATTTCAATTGTGTATACAGTTGACTTCTCATATCATGCACATTACTAGCATCACAATAGAGCCAATAGTGTTGTTGTACATGTAGACCCGTGGTACCCATCTGAAATCTTGTTGTGTCGTGTAGTTTCCCACGCTTTGTATTCTTTCACTGTTGCTTTGTCTTGAACTGATATGATTTGAACCGTGTCTCTATTTTGATTTGGCAAGACAATGCAGTGACCATAGGACATAGATATATGTTTGGTTGATGCTTTTATTATGTACTAGTACTTGGCAATAGAAGACTTGGTAGTTTAATCCTGTCCACCTTACTAATGAACTGGTTCACTGAAATGAGTTTCATATACTAGTACATGCTAAACTTGTTATGTGTCTGCTTGTTTCTTCTTTTAGAATGCTGACAGAATATTGGGGAAGAGTGCCTTATTAAGCAATGGTAAAGGAAGTAATGCAGATAAGGTTCAGGATAGTGATACATCCTTGTTGGTCTCCAACAAAGCTAATAAAACAGCTAAGGAAGACTATCTTGAAGACAGCGAGATAACCCCAAAGTCCTGTCTTTGTTTAGTGTTTGAGTTACTGGCCACTACCGCTTGCACAAGCTATTCAAACTCACTGTCTGAATCAGTTTGGTTTCTTGAGTCTCAACTACAAGCTGAAAGACATCGATCAGCTGTGCTGTGACAAGAAGCGGAAGAACCGCGGAAGTCCTTGGAGCATTCAGATGCATACTTTCTGGTGCAACAGCAAGCGTTGGAGGATTTTAGCGCCAAACGGGACAAAGCTAATAAGCTTGCTAAGCTTATTGCCAGCATGGTGGATACCCAGGATAACGTTTCTTGAGCTCTTTTGAAGTTGTTTCAGTTATGCTCTTGTTTTGTTGCCGCGTTTATTTGCACTCGTGGCCAATTTTGGCGGCCAGTGTATGGAATATGCTGCTTTGTTCCCTATATTTGCACTGGTGGCGAACTTTGATGCCCAGTGGATGTAATATGTGTAATAGCGGCAATAGGCTAGTGTTAATTGCTTGCTTATTTATTTCCTTATTGTCTTGTTTAGTTGTTTTCTTGTAGTCACTGCATTTCTTTTTCTGTGTTTTTCTAGTGGCCACAATAGCCTATTTTTGGTAACTAGGCCAAAATAATCATGGCAACACACGGACTGTTGTAACCATGGGCCTCCTGCGGGCCGGATGATTCATGGGCCTTCTACGGACCGTATGATCCTGCCACGCCCAATATGCGACCCTATCCTAAAGGAACTCGAAGGTCCCATCAAGGATAGAAACGCATATTGAAGACGCTTTTGCAAGGTGGATATCATTACATCGTACCATTACATAATAGTTGGGGATACATATGAGAGGCATACAATGCCACACGAATACAACATCATCATACATAAGAGCAACATCCGACTACGGAAGAAACACAAACAGAAACTCAAACGACATCCACCCTGCTAGCCCAGGCTGCCGACCTGGAACCTATCCCCTGATCAAAGAAGAAGTAGAAGAAGAACTCCAAAACAAGTAACGTCGCTCTCGCGTCAAGATCATCGCATAACCTGTACCTGCAACTGTTGTTGTAGTAATCTATGAGCCACGAGGACTCAGCGATCCCATTACCATGGGTATCAAGACTAGTAAAGCTTAATGGGTATGGAATGGATAAGTGGTGAGGTTGCAGCAGCGTCTAAGCATAATATGGTGGCTAACTTACGCAAATAAGGGCGAGAAGAGAAGCAAATGGAACGGTCGAGAAGCTAGAAGTGATCAAGAAGTAATCCTGAAACTACTTACGCACAATCATAACACAAAGACCTTCTTCACTTCCCGGACTCCGCCGAAAAGAGACCATCACAGCTACACATGCGGTTGATGCATTTTAATCAAGTCAAGTGTCAAGTTCTCTACAACCGGATATTAACAAATTCCCATCTGCCACATAACCATGGGCACGGCTCTCGAAAGTTTATACCCTGCAGGGGTGTCCCAACTTAGCCCATCACAAGCTCTCACAGTCAACGAAGGATATTCCTTCTCCTAGGAAGACCCGATCAGTCTCGGAATCCCGGTTACAAGACATTTCGACAATGGTAAAACAAGACCAGCAAAGCCGCCTGATGTGCCGACAAATCCCGATAGGAGCTGCACATATCTTGTTCTCAGGGCACAACGGATGAGACAAGCTACGAGTAAAACCAGCCCTCAAGTTTCCCCGAGGTGGCCCTGCAGGCTGCTCGGTTCGGACCAACACTCGAAGGAGCACTGGCCTGGGGGGTTAAATAAAGATGACCCTCGGGCTCCGGAAACCCAAGGGAAAAAGGCTTAGGTAGGCAAATGGTAAAACCAAGGTTGGGCCTTGCTGGAGGAGTTTTATTCAAAGCGAACTGTCAAGGGGTCCCATAAATCACCCAACCGCGTAAGGAACGCAAAATTAAGGAACATAACACCGGTATGACGGAAACTAGGGCGGCAAGAGTGGAACAAAACACCAGGCATAAGGCCGAGCCTTGCACCCTTTACCAAGTATATAGGTGCATTAATTAAATAAGATATATTGTGATATCCCAACATAATCATGTCCATCATGGAGCAATCTTCGACTTCACCTGCAACTAACAACGCTATAAGAGGGGCTGAGCAAAGCGGTAACATAGCCAAGCAACGGTTTTCTAGGAAGGGTGAAAAGGTTAGGGGCTGACATGGTAGTTTGGGAGGCTTGGTAAACAAGTGATAGGTAGCGCGGCATAGCGACAGAACGAAGTAACTAGCATAGCAATGATAGTAGTGAGATCCAAGGTGACAGTCATCTTGCCTGAAATCCTGCTAGGAAGAAGAACGAGTCCATGAAGAAGATGAAGCCACGAAGACGAACCAAGCGTAGACGAACGAATCCTCACGATCGCAACGAAACATGAACTAACAAGAAGGAGCACAACCGGAAAGAAGCAAACAACAAGGTAAACACACAACACATAAACATGACATGATGCACAACCAAGCATGATTCATGACAAGGCTATATGATGCTATGCATGGCAAGAGATGATGCATACAAGAACAACACATCAAAGCAAGTTTAAATGAGGCCGGAAACAACATATAACAAATCCGGTAAGTCCTCATATGCAAATTTCAAAATTGGTCCAGACCTGAATAAACCTTATGTTAAAGTTGTTAAACAGAAAGTTAAGATGCACCAAGATGATCTACACGAAAATCTAATCAAGTTACATATAAAGTTCAATTAGTTCAGAGCTACGGCCTAGAAGATATGAGCAAAACAAGTCAAACATGGCATTGATGCAAAACACATTCAAACATCAATCAAACATACACAAAACATGGATGCAACAAGGTAACATGAAACTATATGCAAAATTAAGCAAGTTTCATATAGAGCACACTCCAAACGGAGTAAGGGTTCAACACATACACATGAAACAAGTTTAAAGGACAAGCTGTCCAAAACAGCAAATAGGCATCTAGCAAGCATCAAAACAATATGCTACAGCACCTCAACATGAAAACAAAAGGCATGGACATGATGTACAGGTAAAGCATGACAAAACATGAACACTGAGATATCTCCAGAAATCACTCAAACATGCTCAAAAGGACATGGCAAGATTGCAAATAATAACAGTTTCGCAGACAGCAGAAATCACTGGACATGGCAGAAATAACATCAGGTTGCAATGTTCAGAGCTATCAAACAACATGCTACAGGAACTTATCATGGCAAACAAAGGCATGGCATGCTAATACTAAAGACAAAGAACAAAACTCCCTTACTGAACTAATTCCAAAGATCAACAGAAAAGATGGTAGGATCCATGGAACCATGGCAAGTGATATGACAGATTCGGAATAACAGTACATGGCCGGAACAACGATAAGTAGGCATGTTGGTGAGCTTGTACCACTCTCCACAGAGCATTTCATGGCATGTGAAGTCAACCAACAGTAAGAGGACATAATGATGAAGCTACACATGGCAAGAACAAGTTCATAGGGTGCATGGATCACTAGCAAAACACATGGCAAAACTGAACTTAATGTTAACAGGCTGACAACAACATTATTTAGCAATTTGAGAGCAAGATTACAACAAGCTACAACAGGCTATAAATGCAATCAGGGGCGTGGATGGATAGAGCATAACATGAAGAATAAAACATCCTTAGTGAACATCTCCAGATTATGCATAGAATGACTTGTAGCAGCAGGTTCACATAGCATCATGATATAGCAGTTACAGCCTAGCAAAATAGTAATAGCAAGTAGCCCACTTCACGAGCTTGATGCACTCACCACAAGGCACACAAAAATATATGGATTGCACCAATGTAAATATGGCATGAATATGCTCCTAAAACATGTAGACATCATGCTCATAGGATGCACACACAAAATGCAACAAAAATGAAAAAAATCAGCAAGTTATAACAGTCTCAGCAGGTTAACATCATAGAGCACTCTTGCAACGATGATAATGGCATCAAGATGGACTCAAACAAGCATGTCACAATGGAATGAAATGAAGATCATCTGACAATGAACATTTGGACATATTACAAGCATAAATAGGAGCAAAGAACATGGAGTTATGGCATGAAGAACAGAGCACCAGAATGTAAGAATTTCGGGACTGCAGTTTTTTAAGGCATATGAAAAAAACAACGGGCGCAAGTAAACTATACAACGCACATGCGAGGGTTAAGGGGCGGCTCACCCTGGGCTTGGCCCAGTCGAGGACGAGGTCGGGCGGGCCGGATGGAGAGGTGGCTGGGCCGGCAGACAAGGTCGGTCCCACGTGGGGGCGAGGCCCACGGGCGAGGCGCTTGCCGTCTCCCTTCCCGAACGGGGACGAGGTCGGCGGCGCCGGCGGCCAATGGCGACGGAGGGCGGCGGGTCTCGGCGATGGGGCGTGGAGGAGGCCAGATCCGGCGAGGGGAGGCCGGATCCGGGCGTCAGGAGCCCATTCTCGGCGTCGGAATGGGGCGGGGAGCTCCGGTGGCGGAGCTTGAGTCGGGGCCATCGGCGAGGTCCGGCGAGCTCGCCCTGGGGCATGGCGGTGGGGAAGCTGCAGAGAGAGAGATGGGTGAGGGAAAGAGAAGCAGAGGGAGGAAGGGAAGGGGAGGCGCGAAGGGACCGGCCTAGGGGGTCGCAAGCGGGCGGAGGCGGCGCTCGTCGCCGACGTGAGGAGGCGGTCGGGATTGGGGTCCTCCCGATCCGGATCGAGCGGGGCAGCAGGGAGCTCGGGGCTGGAGCGGGCCAGCCGGCGGCGGGGGCGGGCCTGCGCGGGCTCGTGATGGGCTCCACGGGCCGCGGCGAAGTGGGCGCGGGGCGCGGGTGAGGTGGCGGCGCCTGGTTGGCCAGGAGCGGCGGCGGAGGTGACGTGTCGCCACCCGATTGGACGGGGCGACACGTCCGGCGGCGGGGATTTCGTCCGGCGATGGAGAGGGGAAATTGCTAGGGTTTGGACTACGGGATTTTGGGAGAGATGCACATATTTATAGGTAGAGGGAGCTAGGAGACTCGAAATGGGGTTCGGTTTTCGCCCACACGATCACGATCCAACGACCGAGAGCATGGAGGGGGTTTGGATGGGCTCATGGGCTATTTGGAGGGGTACTGGGCTGCAAAGGGAAGGGGCTTTCGGTTAACTCGGTTAACAGTTGGGACATCAAACGACCTCCAAATGGATTGAAATTTGACGGGCGGTCTACCGGTGATATACCAATGCCACTCGGCAAATCTCGGCCCATTCAGAGAACGTTTTATGGCGGCTCATAAAACAAGGTCTGAGAGGGGCGACGAGCGCGTGTGGGAGAGTCGGATCACGAAACGGACAATGGGGAAAAGACCGGATGCAAGTTTGAAAAACATGAGGATGCAATGCATATGATGACATGGCAAAATGCAACACACAAGCAAATGACATGGCAACGACGGCGAATAACTGGAAGACACCTGGCGCATCGAATTCGGGGCGTTACAAATCCATTGGCCTTCTATACGGGCCTTAGGATCCATGGGACTTCTACGGGCCATAGGGTCCATGGGCCTTCTACGGGCCGTGCGATCCATGGGCCTTCTACTGGTCGTACGATCCATGGGCCTTATACGGGCCGTAGGATCCATGGGCCTTCTATGGGGCGTATCATCATTTCGCCAATCATGGGTCGTACTATTCGTGGACCATAACGGGCCGTTAATAGGCTGTATTTGATAACTCTATGAAAACAGCCCAACGGGTTTTTTTGACATGAAAACGGCCCAACGTATTAACGGTCCACACACGGGCCGACTATAACGACGGGCTGAATTTGGCCCACAAGTAGAAAATGACGAATGCTGCAAATGAGCCCAAGAATAAATGGGCCCTGAGAAGGCCGAAAGATAACTTGGGCTGGAAACGGCCCAATGGAATAACGAGCCGTTAATGGGTATAAAGAGATACACTGTTCATTACGGGTCAGTTTCACCATGGGCCGTTAATGGGCCAAGAATTACAAAGGGCCTTATATGGGCTGAAAGAAGTCATGGGCCACACATGGGCCGGAAGTTAAAACAGGCTGGAATCATATTGGACGGCCCAGATGACGCTACTGGGCCTAATTCGGAGAGGTCGTAACGGGCCCTGGGTTAGCGGGTTGTAAGTGGGCTATATGCGAACAGGCCGTTAACAGGCTTTCCGTGCGCTGGCCCGCCACCTTTTGTCCAAGTCAAACGGGCCGGCCTTTTCATAGGAATGGGTCTCTGTTGGGCCATGCCACGTGTCGCCATATCATAGGCACCTTTGGTCCAATGAGTGGATGACATCTGTCCCAATGGTGAGCCGACACGTGTTTCCTCCAGCCAATGATGATTTTACATGTGGAAAATCCCCATTGGTCAGGGCTGTTAATGGGTTATCGGATCCAAAACCGGACCCGGTAGCTTAACGGTGTTCCGTTACGGTGGATGCCACGTGTCGGTCACCCTTGACGAAAGCACTGCTATGACGCGCGATTTATCGTCATGGAAGTGGACACTTCCGTGATGATAATTTTGGTAATGTCATGGAACACTTCTACGACAACACAAGTATGACTATCTTGATTCTATCATCAAATCGTCATGGATGTACATGCATGACAAAAAACGCGACCTACTGTGACAAACATGTATCATCACGGAAGTGTATTTTTTGTAGTGCGTGTCGTTGTGGCACATGCTGGCACGTGCTCCTCGCTCAGGCAGTTGAAGCAGAGCCCAGCCAGATATGGCGGCAGGTCGGCCCTGATGCGCATGGATGGCAGGGGCGGGGCGGGGAGACAGCGGGGACGGTGGTGCTTGCGACCAGCAATCTGCCAACCACTGGCGTTGGCGCGCGACAAACCACCCTCCTCGGGATGGACCACGATGGAGGGGACCGGCCGGGACGGCGAGGAGCACGCGGTGGCCGGCTGCGGAGGAGCGGCCCGGGTAGGCGTTGGGGGCAGAGGACGGAGCGGGGAACCCTCGGGCGGCGAGCAGCTCCTCAGCACCTCGTAGTAGGACCGAGCCGGAGCGTTGTCCGCATCATCGTCAAAGGAGCTCGGATCTCCCCAGCGTGCGGGACTGGCAGGCGAACGAGCCATGGCAGCCCAAGGAGGCACAGAGCTAGCTGCAAAAGGGGGGTGGGGGTGGGCGCCGGGATCGGAGTGGTCACCGACGAAGGGGAGGTGGACGCCGCTGCCGGAGTGGCAAGCGGCGGAAGGGGGAGTGGAGCGGAAGGGAGCGGAAGGGAGCTCGAAAGAAAACCTGGGTGAGATATCGATATGAGGAGAATAAGGAGTGGAAAGACCCTAAGCTTGGGGATGCCCGAGGCACCCCAAGGTAATATTCAAGGAAGACTCAAGCGCCTAAGCTTGGGGATGCCCCGAAAGGCATCCCCCTTTTGTCTTCAAAACTGTCGATATACTTTACTCGGAGCTATATTTTTATTCGTCACATGATATGTGTTTTGCTTGGAGCGTATTTTCAATTTCACTTGTTGTTTGAATAAAATCATTGGACCTGAAATCTTGAATGAAAAAAGAATCCTCCCATGGCTAGTTAATTATTTGATTACTCAGTGTTCTTCACTTATATCTTTTGGAGTAGTTTGTCATTTGCTCACGTGCTTCACGTATATACTATGAGTAAATGGTTGAATGAATTGAATATCATAAATCTGAATTTATATATGTTTCATATGCTTATACCATGGGGAGTAATGACTTCACACGTAAAAAGTATAGGTAGTAAACTTATTGAAAGTTAGCAAACGCAGAGTTGGCCACATGAACAATTCATGAAAGAATATTGAAGGAAGAGAGATTTCACATATAAATATACTATCTTGGATATCTTTTGTAATTTTGAGCACTCATTAAAATATGACATGCTAAAAGGTTGATGTTGGACAAGGAAGACAATGTAATGGGTTATTGTTTTCTTATATCCGAAATACAATATATTGTCTTGGATCATCCAACATGTTGAGCTTGCCTTTCCGTCTCATGCTAGCCAAATTCTTTGCACCAAGTAGAAATACCACTTGTGCTTCCAAACATCCCTTAAACTAGTTTTGCCATGAGAGTCCACCATACCTGCCTATGGATTGAGTAAGATCCTTCAAGTAAGTTGTCATCGGTGCATGCAATAAAAATTGCTCTCTAAATATGTGTGATCTATTAGTGCGAAGAAAATAAGCTTTATACGAACTTGTGATAGGGAAGAAATAAAAGCGACGAACTGTATAATAAAGGTCTCTATCACAAGAGGCAATATAAAGTGACGTTCTTTTGCATTAAGATTTTGTGCATCTAACCTTAAAATCGCATGCCTCTGCGAAGGGCCTATCTTTTACTTTTATCTTCTACCCTTATACAAGAGTCATGGTGATCATCACCTTTCCTTTTTACACTTTTTCCTTTGGCAAGCACTTTGTGTTGGAGCGATCCGGATATATATATCCACTTGGATGTAGGTTTTCATAAAGTATTATTATTGACATTACCCTTGAGGTAAAAGGTTGGGAGGCAAAACTATAAGCCCCTATCTTTCCCTCTGTCCGATTAAAACTTTGAACCCATAAATATCACATGAGTGTTAGCAATTGTGAAAGACTATATGATAGTTGAGTATGTGGGATTTTCTAAAACAAAGCTCTTACATAGACCCTTCCTGAAAATAAGATGAATTGCAATTGTTTGATGACTAAGAGCACTGTTTGTTAGTTTTCAAGAAAGTTTATGATCTATACTTTAACATGTGAATAGCTTGTTACTTGATCATGAAAAGTTTTATGAGATAATCTACTATTATGACATATAATGATGCTAGAAAAGGTGATTGAAATTATCATTGATCAAACTTGTGCACCTGCTAGCATTCACACTTCATAAATTATTCTTTTATCATTTACCTACTCGAGGACGAGCAGGAATTAAGCTTGGGGATGCTGATACATCTCCAATGTATCTATAATTTATGAAGTATCCATGCTATTATATTATCCATCTAGGATGTTTTATATGCATTTATATGCTATTTTATATGATTTTTGGGACCAACCTATTAACCTAGAGCCCAGTGCCAGTTTCTGTTTTCTCCTTGTTTTTGAGTTTTACAGAAAAGGAATACCAAATGGAGTCCAATTAACGTGCCAATTTTTGATGAATTTTTATGGACCAAAAGAAGCCCCTGGAGTGCAAGAGTTGGGCTAGAAGAGTCCTGGGCTGCCCACGAGGGTGGGGTCGCGCCCCTGCCTCGTGGACAGCACGGAGACCCCCCCTGACTTGAAATCAACGCCAACCTATCCTATAAATACAGAAACCTTCGGGAAATAACCTAGATCGCAAGTTCCGCTGCCGCAAGCCTCTGTAGCCACAAGAAATCAATCTAGGCCCTCTCTGGCACCCTGCCGGAGGGGGCCATCATCACCGGAGGCCATGGAGGAGGATTCTGGAGGGGCCACCATCGCCATGAAGGCCAAGGACCAGAGGGAGAACCTCTCCCCATCCAGGGGGGAGGCCGTGGAGGAGGAAGCACAAGGGGGAGGACCTCTCCTCCTCTCTCGGTGGCATCGGAGTGCCATCAGGAGGGGAATCATCGCCGCGGTGATCGTCTTCATCAACATCACCATCATCATCACCATCCTCATCTCTTTTACGCGGTCCACTCTCCCGCACCCCACTGTAATCCCTACTTGAACATGGTGCTTTATGCCACATAATATGATCCAATGATGTGTTGCCATCCTATGATGTTTTGAGTAGATATCTTTTGTCTTTGGGTTGATTGATGATCTAGATTGGTACGAGTTGTATGCTTTATTTTGGTGTTGTCCTATTGTGCCCTCCGTGTCGTGCAAGCGTGAGGGATTCCCGTTGTAGGGTGTTGCAATACGTTCATGATTCGCTTATAGTGGGTTGCTTGAGTGACAGAAGCATAAACCCGAGTAAGGGGGTTGTGGCGTATGGGATAAAGGGGACTTGATGCTTTAATGCTATGGTTGGGTTTTACCTTAATGATCTTTAGTAGTTGCAGATGCTTGCTAGAGTTCCAATCATAAGTGCATATGATCCAAGAAGAGAAAGTATGTTAGCTTATGCCTCTCCCTCATATGAAATTGCAATGACGACTACCGGTCTTGTTAACAATTGCCTAGGATAATTCCGCACACCGATCCATCATTATTCCACACTCGCTATTTATAATATTTAGTAATATATTCTAACTTTATGATAACAGCACCTACTTTTATATTTTAGCTCTCCGATATCATGCAACGTTATCCTCTTCATACCCACAATGTAGTTTTATTTCTCGCATCTAGTTGGAAGCAAAGGTTCAGTGTACGTAGAGTCGTATCAGTGGCAGATAGGACTTGAGAGAATATTGATCTTACCTTGAGCTCCTTGTGGGTTCGACACTCCATACTTATCACTTCCACCTTTGTAAATTGCTATGATGATTCCCTGCACTTGGGGATTATCAGGGAGCACCTCTGTGATTGTTACTACCAGGTCATCCGAGTTAGTACCTCAGACTGGGTGAAGCTGAAAGCTAGCAATCTTAAAGGATCACATTGGTCGGCAATGACGGAAGTGAAAATTTTGGTTCATTAATACCATAGAGTTCGGGAACTTTCCCCAAACTAAATCCTCAATATATTTCTCCCGCATTGATTGGAGGTGGGGTTTCATGATCATGCTTAGCATGACAACCCAACGAAAGGAACCGATAGCGGGACTATTTTCTTTGGAAGATGTTTCTAACGTTAAAACGTAATATAACATATCTCTCCGTGTACCTTTGTTTATAAAACCGTATGGCCGGATTGCCTTGTTTTCCATAAATCTTTGCCCTTACAACGGCTTTATAAAGTAGGAAAACACTCCTCGGCTACTGGCCGAAGAGGTTGAAACCGATGGTCGGTTAACAAAGTTTTGTACAATACAGATTCAAGCATTAATGATGTAAAGTAATTGGATACATAGAATCATTACACATAATTTGTGATTTTACTTCGGACATCGATCCTTAATTCGGCCACCCGTGCCCACATTAAGGCTCGGGGGCTACTGGGCATCGTGCCTATCATTTACAAATATTAAAGGGGTACATCGATCCCCTCATCTGGTGTTGCCACCCGATCAGTGTCTCGGGGGCTACTGCATTGCTTATTCAATGCAGAAAATTCAAAGTGCCTAGTGTTTGGCTTGACCGAACTATGGGCAAACGCGTCTTGAGACAACAATAGGTACCATCTGGACCCATCTGGCGTCAAGCTAATATATTTCGGCAACTTCTCAAGACCCTCTCTCAAGGGCCCATTCGCCGATCACTATTATCACTGTGTTTCTATTCCTACGAATGATGTCGAGCTAGGAGTTGATCCTCAGGCCGATTTCGCGCATCGACCTGAGTCTCAGGGGCTACTAGGATCAGCAGTTTCATGTTTTCCAAGTGCATCTCGGGTTTTAGACTAACACACACCTTGAGGGCTACTGGTTATACATGTTGACAACAAATAAATTTACACGCATCGGAAATAAAATCCGCAAACAATCAGCCCATGACCGAGGTGCCGAACCACCTCGAAAGCATTTCAGGATATAGCTCCGATGCAAGTGGCTAGCTCCATAGAGGGCATTTCCGGCATTAAGCTCAGCTAAACTCCTTCAACTTTTTTGAACCAAGGTGATCTATGACACCTCGGATATAGTCCGGCATTGGAGGTCGGATACAGTTCGGCGTTGGAGCTTGGACACAGTCTGGCGTTGGAGCTCGGATACATTCCGGCGTTGGAGCTCGGAAGCAGTCCGGCGTTGGTGCTTGGCTGCAAAAGATACCTCGAATGCAGTCCGACGTTGGGGCTCGGATGCAAGAGGACACCGCCGCACGGGAACAACTTCAAACCCGAGGCGTGGCATAAAAATAACAAGGTATTGATAAAGGCCGAAGACTTAAAGGGCTCCTCGGATACCCGACGTATAAACTCTTCAGATTTAGCTCGGCAATCCTCAAGACAGATGATGGGAAGATTTGTTGAACCAGTTTTCAAGACCGACGACCGAAGACGAAGAGCAGTTCGGAAGAACCAAGGAGCATCCCCAACTTGAAGACCAGTTCAGGGGGCTACTGACGGTGTCCTGGACTAGGGGGTACTCACCATGTTGTCTCCCAATCAGTTAGATTGGGTCGAGACCCCCATGGCCGTATACTCATGGGCCAGTTCGGGCAGCTAATGCATACACGAGGAAGATTCTACAAGACTTGGTGATCAAGACAAGGACTCTTCCCCACCGATGTATTCAGCTAGGACTCTTGTTATCCTAGGCCTCTGGTACATTATATAAACCGAGGCTAGGCTAGTTGATAGACAGGCTAGATCATTATGACATTACACATCATACCTCTAGGGTTTAGACCACAACATATGATCTCGGGGTAGATCAACTCTTGTAACCCTATATTCATCGAGATCAATCAAGCAGGAAGTAGGGTATTACCTCAATAGAGAGGGACCAAACCTGGATAACATCGTGTCCCCTGTCTCCTGTTACCCATCGATCCATGACACACAGCTTGGGACCCCCTACCAGAGATCCGTCGGTTTTGACATCGATGTTCACCGACCTAGACCGTTGAGGTGATACATACTCGGGGTCACGACAACCAACAAGGTTAGATAGCCGCCTTAACCTTTGGCCCCGACGCTACAACATGTACAAGTGAATGTATCAAACGTAGTAACACATGTTACATGGACAATTGAAGGAGATGTGAACCTTAATGAATGCTCGAAGTGCACCTTCCCCATCGCTTTTCCCAACCGGGGCTGTCTCCAGAATAGTCTCGGTCTCATCAGTTGCTTTCTTGATCTGGGCACGCTATGAACAGAAACGACATTAACGTGTTAGGCAAGCAAAGATGTGAATAGTGCAAATGAGAAAGCAGAAAGAGGAAATACCACAAAGTTCATCATTGGAGCTGAAGGGACTGAGGTGCCTTCCGTGACTAATTTGTTGTACTGGTGCTGGGTTAGCTCATCGAAGATGGTGGAATCTTCCAAAATCTCCTCAGCATACGCCGGCTTGCATACCTCCACACGGGTACTTGCAAGAAACCATGTGAGATAGTTGTTGAACGCGATCGGACAATGCTCACGAAGCTTGGCTCGTTTCCAAGCCTTAGCTTGCTCCACACTAAGTGAAAACTATATGATATACTTCCTGTGATGCTTGTCCCAATGCTTGACCTTCCGCTGCCTTCTCCTATCCAACATGCAAGTTAGAAACAGAATATTAGCACCATCGAAACCACCGAGAAGCTGCTAAGTGCTCAAGGTTGATTATATCTTACGCGTGTAGACACTTGTTCGTGTCCTCCCACTTCGGCGGGTGTGGCTGGAACAAACCGAATTGGCGGTACACCTGATGTGGCGGGTGAAGCTCAACCGCACAGTTGCATATGAGTGGGCACCACATATGCCAAAGATCCCTATCCCTAAGGCACATCGGATTCAGCACAAAGTCTCTAAGGTTACCAAAACTATCCCCTTTTCCATATGGCTCCCATTCCACCTGCAACATAGCATAGAATGCAAAATTGATTATGAGTTACGATAGAAGCATGAGAATCACTTATACAATGTCGAGTCACCTGTTCAGCCATGATCGTGTCCAGCTCGCTCTTGTACAACTTGTACATGACCGAGGGATCATCCGTCATCTCATTTACCACATCCCACTTGTAAGCCCAAGTGGGGTACCGTAGTGGGTCGTCATGGTCGTTCCAATCCTCGTACTTCATGGTCTTCGGTCGTCCAACCGGCAATCGCTCCCAGCTCCATATAGAAAGTGCGAGCATACAACCACCAATACCTCCTGATTTCCTACAAGAGGCTTCATCCAACTGCACATAAAAGAGAACATGGTTGAATTAACAAGAAGATCGCATTGATAATGTAGCAATGAAGTGAAAAAGAAACAACTTTCTACCTGTCTATACAAGTAAGCCAGTGTCGCCGAACCCCAACTCCATTTGCTATCGAAGACGGTCAACGATTCAGCCACATCCATGGAGCATTCTTGCTTGTGCCATCAGCAAACATAGTCCTGGATATAACGTACCACATGTAGTCTTGACCTCATCCTCATTAGCCTCCTCGGGGCAATTAGCAAAGTTCCATGCAATCCAGGTGAAAGGAGCATCGGCTGCGACTCTTTCCTTCTTCTTGTCTTCTGCTTCTGGTTGCCGAGGCTCCCGAGGAACCATACCGATAAGGGCATGCATCTGCTCGCGCCACCCATCTGAATTGGTGCTCATACATAGAGGATTACCCTCGATAGGAAGACCGGTGATCATAGCAATATCCTGGAGCATCACTGTCATCTCCCTGGTCCGAAGATGGAAATTGTGTGTCTCCGGCCGCCAACGATCAGTAAGCGCGATGATTGCTGCAGCATTGAGGGGTGGCGTCGACCAGCTGACCAACTGAATGAAAGGGAGGAGTCATGTCTCCCTTACATACGGTGTGTATCGCTCATCATATCGCATCCCCGAAAGGTTGACCCCGTGAGACCGAAGCTTCAGAGGTTGAAGTTCCTGCAAACAAGCAAATCAGAAAATTACATATGGGGCATTTGTCTTTGAAATAAACACGAAATTCATAATACCGGCCACTTTCATTATTACCTGCTGCTGCACCGACAAAGCGTACGACCGGTGTTGATGGTCCCAGTGATCATCGAGAAGCCAAACCATTCTAACAATTTCAAACAAAGCATTCTTGTCAACACGATTATCTTTTCAATACAAATAAACTAAAGTAGGCCTACTATATGCAAGATTCAAAGCATATGTATCCAAAGCATTCTTGTCAATACGAGTATAATTTCAATACAAATAAACTAAACTAGCCCTACTTCATACAAATATCTTTTCCATAGAAATAACATGTCAACCTATGTATCCAACCATATCTTTTCAATAAAATAAACTAAACTAGGGTTCCCCAAATCAAACAAGCAAGGGTTCCCCAAATCTTCAAAATAGCATACTTTCTATGGATAGAAAGAAGGGGATCGGAGGAGAGTACCTTCTAGGATGGATTGGTGAAGAAATCCACGCACCAAATCATCAGATCTGAAGGATTTGGGAGAGGGGATTGAGAGGGGGAGAGGAGGAAGCCGAAGGCGCCGCTGTTCTGTAACTCCTGGAACAAATGGGTGGGGTGGGGGGAGGGGGAGCGGGCGACTGGCATATAAGTCACAGTGCAGCGCCTAAGGGCTAGGCGTTGCACATTACATGTGTGGTGCCTAGCTCGGAGGCGCTGCACTGCTTGGGTGCGGGCCCAGGGGCTGCCGCGGTGGACAGGTGTGCAACGCCCCAGAGCTCGGCCCTGCACCGTAGGGTCTGGCGCCTGCGTGTCGGGCGCCACTCAAAAAGGTCAGGCGCGTGAAATAGTTTTAGGATCAGTTCATTTCGTGAATTCATTGCGTCCATAGGTCAAAATTGTCAATTTTGCCTGCCCTAACGGCAGTGGCGGCTCCAGGAATTTGCAACCTGTATTCATTTTGCCAAAATCATTACCGTTCTTCAAAAATTGTCACTCTTCTACCAAAATCGACACTGTTTTGTAAAAATTACGGGTATTCACATAAAGAACCAAGAATACCCCTAGCACCGCCCCTGCCTAACGGCAGGGTGGCAATACACATGGCACGATGTCGGCTGTAGGCAGGGAGACAGCCGGTGGCTAGAGGTTAAAGACGACTGGAAGCCCTTGGATTGAAATCTTACGGGGGCTAGAAAATGACTGCACGATACCGAATTGTGCTCCAGCCCCCAGGCGCTCCTTTTCCCCCTCACTCTAGTCCTCTGCTCCGCCACCAGGGGGTGGTGGCGCACCGCCATTGAACAAAACCCCTCAACCCAGATCGGAAACCAAGCCGCCGCCATGTCCTCCTCCAACGACGCCCCCGTCAGCCCTCGCTCCCAGGTACGCCAGGCCGGGCTGAATTTCCCAAGTTCCTCCCGCAATTTCGGCTGACGAATCCCCCTTTTCTGGCGCGCGCAGCTCGTGCTGAGCTGCTTCGAGGAGCTCCTCGACTTCGCGGTGGCGGACGTGGCGTCGGAGTGCCACCGCATCGCGCGCCTAGGCCTCGACCGCAGCGTCGACGCCGAGGAGGAGGAGCTCCGCCTCTGGGCCGCGCGCGTCGCCGGCGACCACCCCGGCGCCGAGGACGGGGCCACCCGCGGGGCTGGGGGAGGAGGGGGGAACAAGGGCGCGCCCGACGTCTTCGGTCAGACGCACCCCGCCATCGCCGCCGACGTCGTCGACTGCATGAACTGCGGCCGCCCCGTCGTCGCGGGCCGCTTCGCCCCGCACCTCGAGAAGTGCATGGGCAAGGTAAACCCGTCATCTGTTCCGGGCATCTGCTATCGACGCAGGTGTCCCAAATCTCATTGTCGTCCCCCTTTAGTATCAGAAGAAGTGGTAGACTGCTTTAATTGTTGCGGATAGGCTAGCTGGTACTTGCTCCGTCCCAAAATAAGTGTCTCAGCTTTATACTAACTCTAGTACGAAGTTGTATTAAGGTTGAGACACTTATTTTGGTATGGAGGTGATATGTTTCTGATCTGAGTGTCGTGATGTGCTTCCTCATTAATTGGAAATGAGTATGTTTCCTCATGACCCTCACAAAAAGTTAGATTCTGCTCCCTATGTTCAGTTTGTCTGTTGATTGATTAGTAAAAGGTTGATTTGAGCCCTCTTAACTCTGTAAATGTTCAGTTGCAACCTTAAAACCAGTCACAAAGTTGACTTGGTCCATGTACGAGTTAAATAGTCTACTGTCTATTGAACTTTTCATGTGTATAAGTAACTAATTACTTCTATATACAGGTATGTTCATTTCACAACAAAAGATATGGTGTACTGCTGCTAAATTAATAAAGTTAAAATTGCATTAAAATAACTTCAAAGTTACAGTGCTTCACAGAAGAAGAACAATGTGTAATTTAATGATTTCAAACCATTCCATTAATGCTGCATCTCAAACCAGGCACTTCAACTTTGAATTCAGCTAATAAATAATGTGAAAGAATCTATGAACTAAATAATGGATATTTCTGTTATGATAATTACACTTTCAATTTCTTCTGCGGATTTGTCACTATGGACAAACCATTAGTCCCACTGGAAGGAAACTGGCAACGCCTTTACAGCCCATGCAGTGGTGGGTCCAAAATGTTCAAGATGCTGTAGTGGTAGAATAACATGCTAATGTTTCTGCTTACATTGGTATGTATTCAGTTATTCAAGACTTCTACCAGTTAAGCCTGATTTGCAAATACACATGCAATGTCAACTCGGCCACAAATATTATTCACAGTTAGCTTTGGAACTTATTTAAGTATTGCACTCGTTCGGCTTTTTGTGATTGTTGAGAGATTTGATACATCAGGAAGCTCATGTACATAATATAATGTTCTTCACAATTGTTCCTGCATTCATCATGTTTTGCTGATGCAGAATTAACTATTCTCCGTTGCTGATGCAGAATTAACTATTCGCCGATCTTCCATGTTGGTGTGGATAGAGAATTCTAGATTTTCTACATCATGACATTGTTTAAAATGATCCACTAGCATGAAAAATTACCTCTCATATTTTTTGAGTGTTCACTAAAATCTGTATTGTTAATCGTCCTTTTAGTCTTAGCCACCAAAATTGGCAAATGATGCCATCTCTGTTCGAGCGGTTTAAATTCTGAATGCTGGACCCTGTTTGCACAAGGTGTACAAATTTTGATTTCAATAAAAATGGAGCTGGGGCATAGGTTTAATGCGCCATGTAAATCAAAATAAAATGCTAAATTACAACAATAGGCTAATTGAACATGTGATTTTGGAAATGTTATGGCTGAAGGAGCTTATGAATCAGTGTTAACTGTAAACTGGTTGGTTATTTTTTAAATTCTGAATGCTGGACTCTGTTTGCACAATGTGTACAAATCTTGATTTCGATAAAATTGGAGCTGGGGCATAGGTTTAAGGCGCCAAGAATCTAAATAAAATGCTAAATTGCAACAATAGGCCGAAGGAGCTTATGGATCCGTGTTAACTGTAAACTGGTTGGTTATTGTTTAAATTCTGAATGCTGGACTCTGTTTGCACAATGTGTACAAATCTTGATTTCAATAAAATTGGAGCTGGGGCATAGGTTTAAGGCGCCATGTGAATCTAAATAAAATGGGAACTTACAACAATAGGCTAATTGAACTTGTGATTTTGGAAATGTTATGGCCGAGGGAGCTTATGAATCAGTGTTAACTGTAAACTGGTTGGTTATTGAGGGGTCCTTTATCTGTTTCTGTCCCAGCCGGTCCACAGGTGCATGACGATGGTGATAATGTGGTATCTGCGATGTTCTTTACACTAACTGGATGCAAGTGATGTGTGTTAGTCTGTTTTTGCCATATCTGGTTCTTGACATTCCCTAGAATGGATAAGTAGTGTTTCTGTCACATCTGCGGGCTATTGTTATGTGCTTTTTCTCCACGTAGTCGCTGGCTGGACCAAACATTTGTTGCATGACGAAAAAGACTTTTTATGATTGCGGTTTGTAGAGGAAATAAGGAACACATTGCAACCTGGTACCTCAAACGGGTGTGATTGACCTTTAACTTCTCTATCCATTTGCTCTTTCAGGGTCGCAAAGCTCGCGCAAAGACCACGAGGAGCAGCACAGCTGGACGGAACAGAAACAGCAACGGTAACACAGCTTCTTATTCCCCATACTCATAACACGGTAGAGGGCGACGAACGGTGTAACTGATGGTGGCAGTGGTGGTGCAGGGGAGGAGCATAGCAATCATACATTCCAGGAGTCCTGATCGCAAGCTGTGCCTCTGCCATGTTATCGTTGCTTGAGCGCCGTACGAGGGCGAAGGACGTCACCTTGATCAATGTGTGGCTTGCATGCATGCTACTATCTGTTGCCTCAGAGTCCTCTGTATATTAAGGCTTAAGAGTGTTTTGTTTATCAAGTGGATTCTTGGCCGTCCTGTATAGCTAATTCCTTCCAGTAAGTAGTAATACAGTTCGTTCCAGCACCAAGTTATTAGGTCTGGTGTGTAGTTTTGGGCCTGCTGTGTTGCCATATCCCTTTTTTTAAACTGGGTCCGCCAGGGGATTTGATCACTGGTTCCCTGGTCGAACCTCTGGTCTCGATGGTTTGGCAGAGAGAATGCGATCACAAAGAAGATCCACACACCCTTATGCCCTGTACAATGCAAGTTGCTCAGGGAAGGTGCTTTTTAAGAAATAAATCATTTTTTTCTTAAGCACCAGTGCTCATTTTTTTGTATACACAAGACTCTTAATTAGGCACCCCTCTTGTAGAGATAAGCACGGATGGTTAAAAAAAAAATTTGGTTTATTTTACTAAGCACCTTGTAGGGAGTATGTGTTAGAACTGTACGCATTATCCTGTTCAAAAGAAAAAAAATAATTCCACCTTAAATAGGGTTCATCTTGGTAACATGTTAACTAAGCCAAAAGGTGATGGAGTGGCGCTTTTCTGAGCCATTGGGAACTTAATCTGTATGCATCACCAACTGCTGAGCCAACATGCTCAGAACAGGGCAAGTTTTTTTTTTCTTGTCTTTTTAGAGAGAAGAACAGGGCCAGTTGATTGCAGAACTAAAGCCAAAAGAACCTACACTGGCTTCAATTTCTTCACAGTTCCTCTGAATAAACCTACAGACCAGGGGGCTTGAGAAATGGAATTGGGAACAGGCTCTCCACGTCGATCTGAGTACCAACGATGTTATTCACAAGCTCAGGCGAAGCGGTCGTGCCTTTCCACCCGTTGAACCAGGGACCTCCCCCAACTTCCACCGCTGCCATGTTGCTTGTAGTGTCAAGTATTATCTGCAACGAAACAAGTCAAGTGTCGTTGTTACATACTATTGCCAAAAGGATGTTTTCTAAAAGACTGCTAAATCAAACAGGCATTACATCTTGATGCAATATGCAAGTTACTTGGAAACAAGTTCAATTTTTTCCAGCACGGAAGAAAAGTTGCCTCGACTTGTGCAAACAATCAACCATGAATGCATACCTTCCCTTTGCTCCCATCGTATTTCTTTTCCCACATTTGCAGCTTGAGATCTCCATAACATGTGTCTTTGCATGCTGGTACCAATCCAGCCTCCATTGTTGGGGCTCGCAAAGCGGTCCCCGGTTCTTTGGTTGTTGCTTCTATTTCTACCTGTGGAATGTGTCGGAATGCACGCTAATATCAGTTGATAGGATGTAATGCAAGTGTCCCCAAAAGTTCAAAACACCTCCAGTAAATATGACAGCGAAATGCATAAAGTGCACTGGAGTTTAAGCGCAACAGAGATTGTAGCAATTGAAAACATTTAAGACTACACAACACAGATACTGGCAAACATTCAAGCAGGGTTCACATTTTAACCGCATTGGGTAATAATAATAATTACCAGATGATTTTTGTTCTCGCCAGACATCCTCCAGTGACCCCAAGGAGCAATGTCCCAGCTTACTGTCCCAGTCCAAGGCACAAACTCGTAAAATTTTCCCTCATGATGGACGCCAATCTGAACAGAGCAACAAGAGTTTTTATGAGGATAAGTAGCGCCAAATATCTCACTAGTCCATTTGCGGGTAACAGAACAGCAACAGTATGGAACATAATTTCATGTTCTACTTAGAAATAATAATCACTACTCACTATGTTAATTAAGTTGCTTTAAATACTTGTAACAAACAACAAAACAGGTCAAACTGCATTTTATTATCGTCTTCGGGTGCCCAATGATACGCAGGAATATGTACTCCCTCTGATCCAAATTAGACGCAACCTCTATACAACATTGTATAGAGGTTGCGTCAGTTGATTCAGACCGGAGGGAGTATATTTGGACTTTCAGAAGGCGGTGCTATTTCCACCATGATATCCTTGTTGGTGGTTTGCCAGCCTGACTGTCAGATTTGTAAGTGGGGCCAATTACAAATGCCAAGAGAAATAGGGAAGGGGTGGTCTTTTTCGACAGGAACTTGTTGTAGTGTACTTCTGTATTTTTTATCAAGCGCCACGTTGCCCAGTTTATCTCTAATTAACTGAGTGGTGTATGGTTTTTCGCCTAAACTGGAGTGAGGCGTTTTGGCTCCCAGGATCATCTGCACCCATGCTGAATAAAAAAATCAAAATAAATACTAGAAAAATTATTAAAAAAATCATTTTTTTGGCATGGTAGATAATTTGGTGCGTGGTGTCAGCTCCAAATTTCAAATCATTTGGACATCTGAGTAGCTCTCGGCAAAAAAGACAAATTTGGGGTCTGTTAAAAAGTGTACTGTTCTGACCTAATTTGTCTTTTTTGCTGAAAGCTACTAAAATGTCCAAATGCTCTGAAATTTGGAGCACACCTCACGCACCAAATTATGTACATTGCACAAAAAATTTGGATTTTTTTGAATTATTTTTAATTTTTTATGAATTGTTTCTTGACCGGGTGCAGATGAGCCCGGGCTCAGAATTGGATATTCGCCTAAACTGGGCCAACTCTACTATTCTCAATTAATAGACCCTCCCCTTCCGAGGTTTCTCGGATAAATAAGCCCAAAACAAATCTTCTTTTTGTGCAGATATCCAGAAATCAAGCTTGCATATGCTTGCATGATGAGCTAAGTAACATATAACACAAAATGGAAGTATGCACCACAGATTAAGTTGAAAGTATCAGATACATACCAGTGAAGGACTCTCGTAGGTATCTCCCAATCCAATTTTCCTTAATCCACCAGCAGCAGTTAACGCAACTTCACCAGATGTGCCTGAGAAGGCATTACACTGGATCTGCACATGCAAAGATGTTACAGTTGGTATCTTGGGTTATGCATGCAATTGTGGAGTTAACTAAAATTCTACGACCATACAGAACGAACAGCCTACTTCACAACTGTCCAACTGGGAGCCTATGTAACAATTATGGCTAGAAGGCTAAAAAAATATCAAGTGTCCTTGGTAATACTATGTCTACAGAAGGCGATCTTAAGTGTACCACAGATAATAAATAATACGTAGATCATTAACAACTGGGGACTGGAATATACTTAGCGTCATCAAGACAACTAATATGGAGAAATGCCATGCTCAGCGTGACACTATCCAGAATGCCACAGAAGCTTACTGCTCTTGTTCGGTATCTCCAGAGGACTTCTGTCTGGTACCTCTGAGCCAGCTAAGTTTGATTTCAAAGTTCCGACACTCCGAGCAAGTTCTGTCTGAACATTCCTAATATTATCTAGTAGCAAAATCATGTGTTCCAGTATAGTTCAGATCCTCCGAATGATGTGTGGTGGGAGCCTCCTGGCAGTAGCAAAATCCCTGTGTCCCAGTATATTTCAGACCCTCCCTCCGAGCTCCCCTCCCCCCACCAGAGCCTTTGTGGACATATCACTTCCTCCATTCAGAGCCTCCGAGAGACTTTTCTCTGGATCCTCCAAGGTCTATTCTTTCGGCTTTGGACTTGTGTGATATGGTCGGACCCTCCGAGCCAGTTGGAAGTTACCAACCTTGGCCTATTCGGAACCTGAGTTATTTTGCCCGGAGCCTCTGAGCTGTGCTAATTAGTGTCTAACGGTAAGATTTCTTGGTCTAGCCCATAAATAACTCTACCCCATCCCACATTGTACCAAGTCATTCCAAGCACTTCACAACTCATTTGCTCCAAGTTTCTAGCCATATTTTCAGAGCTCTCCTCCCATGAGATCCATTCCTATCCTTTTAACCTCTCATCCTCTCCTACCCTAGATCCATCCTAGGAGATTCTGAGAGTGGAGGACAATATCTTTTACAGCACAATTAAGGGATTTGTCACCAAGTAACCCCATTTTTTGTTACTTTTTGGGGTGCGAGTCTCCTAAATCGGCTAGGTGTGCTTAGGAGCCTTCAAGATGTGAAGGAACCAAGAAGATTATGAGAGGCTTCCTAAGTGTCCGCCATGGTGGGATAGGTGGGCCAAGGTGCTTTGTGCGGCCCAGGACTTTGTGTCCTAAACCTTCGTGGCCATTTGGACGAGATTTTGTGTCCGAATCTCCACCGACAAGTGGTAGGATTGCGCCAACAATCCTAACTTCGGGGCAAATCCTTGTGTTGGCTGCGATAGCTATCCCTTGCTCCATTTACTTTCATGAAAGTTTGCTTTATCTCTTTCAGTTCACAGTCTTGCATGTGTAGGGTGTTTTACACAAATGCAGCTTAAAGTTAAATTCCATCAACTAAAACTGTCTAGTGGCTTTGTGATAGTCTATTCGCCTCATGTAGACTCCAACATCGGCTAGCCAAAAAATTGGCTAGAGATTCCTCTACCTTTTGTTCGACAGCTGGCAAGAATAGTGAAGAGAATGTGAGGAGGGTGGGTAAGTTTTCATGGGCAGCCAAAATTTGGGAAACCAACCAAGCAAGAGTCAAGATATCATAGGCTGCCAAATTTTTGGACGGGTTAAATATGGGCACCGATAAACATACATAAGGACAGAAGAAGAATACAAGAGTGAGACCGATGATAATGAAATATGTATAATGCATTTTTCTTATAGAATTCTATCTTGTCAACAAGTACATACATTCTTTCACAATTTATTCTGAAACCATGGGTGAAGATTAATGGCAATACAGAACCAAAACTACAAAGTAGGCTTATTTTCTGATCCTTAAATGAGTTACTATGCACTCCATATTTTGATCTATATGAATCAAGACTAATAGAAGATCAAAGCTCAGAAAGAGGATAGAGAAACACACCCAGTACCACTTCCTGGGGAACCCCCCACCCCAGTTCTTCTCTGAGTAGGAGGGAGCATTTTCAAATTCAAACCGTTCTCCATCCCATTCTATCCACCCTGGAAAGTACTCACACATCACAGAAACCAATATAACTCAATAATATGGATAGGTATATCCTTATATGAAGGATTAGAACTCTTTTATATATCAAGCACATTAGTTGTTCCAGTAACATGAAGCAAACCAGCTTCAAAAGTGTCTTTACATCAGAATCATACTACTGCTACGACTGATGACCCACAAAATTGTACATGTCTGCTATAACCATGAAAGAAATGTGAAAACATACCTTTTAACAAACAATAACGTACTAAAATGTAGGACTGGACTGGAGAAGTTACTCAATGGAAGATAAAAACTGGACTCAGAGACAAGATAAGACTAGATGCAACTCTTGGTATGTGCCGATTACCCAAATGCAACTACGGTTTTTGTGAACATTATTAAAGGGGAAAAGATTGGGTGAAGCGAAGTTCATGAGCACATCCGATTTTGTATTTTGGATTAAGAATTACGGCTCCACTGAACATGGTAATTTCACACATGAGAGATGACCCTTTCCTTCCATAAAATTAATCGGCAGTACATGTGCCATCTTCGAGATAGTTCTACACATGAGAGACGAACATCTCCTTCATGAAATTAACTGATGGTAAAAACAAACCTGTGGATAGGCCACCAGCCATGCATATCTGCCAATGAGGTTCAAAGAATGGAAAAGCAGCAAGCCAACCAGCTGTTGACTTCTGCTTAGATGTGACATCACCCCAGCCATACACTGGACGGGTGCTGTACTCCCAACGAGCTGTTTGGACGTTTGGGACATACTTTGACCTGTGAGGGGCAAAAACTAGCTTCAATTAGAATATAAAAAAATGTGCATACATTCTTTACCCAATCTCCATGTCAACAACTTATATGGTACATTTTACCGCAGTTATAGGAGGCAGCTTTAAGGAATTTACCCTGTTCTGTACAAGGGCTATGGAAAGGCTCTCGCCACTACAAGCAAGATAGAAGGACTGTTCTTGTAGTACTTCCTTTATTCCACATTGGGTGGATGGGTGGGTGGGGAGGGGGGGATCTTCCTATAGAGGCATAACAATCAAAGTAACAAATCATAGATCTTATCTCTAACTAGCTTAAGCCCAAGTTAAACAATATATTCTTAATTTAAATGATAAATTTCTTAACTGGGAGATCACAGGGATCCTCTCCCCAACTATAGTAGAAGGTACCGTCTTCATCCATTCACACACGAACGGCATCAATTCTGAAAAATGTTGAAACGCCGCCGCCACTGCTCAACTATGGAAGGCCACTGACTCAATCAAAGCATTGTCTGTGATTTGTTTACCTTCTCTTACACTAAGATGTAATCAGGATCTTCATAGCGATGTTTCTTAATGTTGTCTAGAACCATGGCTATATATTTTGAACCATATTTCAGTGCCATAAAATTTTAACTACATGATGCAGTTCTCACACATTGAAAGGGCGATAATGGTTCAGTAACAACAAATGTAATGCTTCTAAATAAGCAACCTACTAATCATTAAAAGCACAGATCTTCAACAAACATGGGATTTCACATGCCTTCCGTCATCACGTATGAAGCCCTGATGCCAAGTTGGTGTGACTTGGTAGCCTTCCAAAACGCGATTAGAAAATTCCTAAATCATCAAACATAAATAACTGTTCAGAATTTTAGGAAGTCTTTGCAAGTCATAAGACTGTAGAGAACTTGAAATCCATGAACCCCCAGAAAGACAACTAGAAATATGTGACGTCAGCACAAGAATTAAAATCCCATTTTCAGGTCATTCAAAGACTTGCAATCTGGGGTAGTATCCAATTATACATGCATCTGTACTGGAAAATTTTCTTTCCAGAGATTTCTTTTGTTTGTTTTTGCTTTCAATTACTCAACAGCAGAAGCAGTTATATCAACAAGAAATCTCACAATAAGATGCTCAGTAAGTACATTAAGGCAACATACAATGGGAAGCAAAGTAATAGTATATAAGAAGTGTGAGTAAATCAATCTTCTTACATAGTTACCCGCAAAAAAAAATCTCCTTACATAGTTGTTAAGAACCTAAGACTACGCCAGAAACAAAGAATAGAAATAAAGCATTGACCAAGTATAAAGCTTCAAGACATACAAATCTGTTAATTCAATGGAAAATCTTGCACACAGTCTAGCAAGTTAAATGAACATGGAAGAATGTAATACATAAATAGATAACTAGTGTAGAGACGGAAAACAAGTTATAACCACAAATCAAACAAGAAAATAATCCTTTCCGAATGATTCGCTAGGTAGCAAGTAGATATGGAGCAGCTCAGCACATGCCATTCAATATGTTTTAGTAGGAAATCATACTAAGGAAGAAAAAACTTTAGATCATCAAACTGGCTCTCAAATTTCATAAGAAGCCATAAATCATCTACCTGAGGAGGGATTTCACGCTCCGGGGGAGTTGAGCCTTTATTGGGAATGAAAGTGTTTCCGAGAATTAGCTCATGTCGACCTATTGAATTGCAGCTTATTAATTGGGAAATCCACAGAGTGATGAATTGCAAAACTTGAAGCAAACAGGGAAAGTAATACTAATTGTCAGACAACAGAAAAATGAGCGAAATAAGTTTGCATCTTGGTTTAGTTTCGCTGCTTGGTTGTTAACGTGCAGTAATTCCTCATAGGTAAATAAACGAGGCTTCGAAAAATATGCAGTTGATCTATACTTATTTGTTGAAGAGGAACACTGAGATATTATAGCTCTATTTATCTATTATGATTTACAATGTATTGAAATATAAGTTTGTGACCGTGATGATGTCTGAAATGTCGCTATTTTGTGACTAAAGGTACTAGTTGATGTCCGATAACCTCCTGTTTGGTGCAAATTAAAAAAAAAGACCAAATTAGTGGTTCAACCAAATAATATCGAGTAGGGGCTTGACCGGGAAAAATCAGACTCAATGCTTTCTCTGGTCTGGTTCCCAATCCTTTCAAGATTTCTCGAATAGAAATAACAGATTAGACGTACAGAAATAATTTTGTGAGGATTTTTTTGGCGATGGATTATCCAGCTTCATGTTTGTATTTTCATCAGATGTAGACCATAAGATCTCAAATACATATATATATATATATATATATATATATATATATATATATATATATATATATATGACAATACAACTACATTTCATTATAACATTAAGGAACAATACTGTTTATTTTGGCTCTATAAACCTCATTGCAAGAAATATAGCTCTACCAGTTAATCCATAGACAATGACAGTACCATACACGCCACAATCTTATTATGTCAACTTAATCTCAATAACTAAAATGTTTCTAGGGCAGAAGTGCCAGAAAAGAAGCATTTGTAAGGAAAAACAATTGAAGAAAAGAGACTGAACAAGTATCTTACTCCCCCAAAAGTTGTTTGATTTTTCAGAGAACTGGCATATGTACTTGTCGTCCGCACCAAGAATCTGCGCTCCCACACCGGTAAACCGTGGACCATACAATGTCCGGTCGAGAGCAGTCATCCCATCACGAAAGAATGGGTTCTCAACAGAGTACATGAAACAGAAGCTCTGCCTGCATTCTGGAATGGAGACCTTGAAGTACCATCCTTCAAAGAAAGCCCTGGCGGTTCCATCATAGTGATACCTGCAAACAGTTCACCGCCACTATTAGCTTCTAAATCTCCTGCAACATGAACATAGTGTCACATCAGTCCTAGTAGCCTGTGAATGCAGAGTAGCACATTAGCAACATTCTACAGAATCTCAGCCCACCCCACTTGAGAGCTGCATAATATCGGGTCGTGGTTAAATTCAGTGAGCCCTTATTCAGAAAACCAAGCATGCGGACGCTGGGGGTGAATCTGTGAACTAAAGCTACATTTCTTCAAATCAAAACAGACAAATCGCCCTGCGCCTGATTCAGGAACTCCGATAACATATACAGTATAAAAATGAACGAACCCTCCGAATCGGCAGTTTATAATTTACCCGCTGTGCGGCGTCCGCAGAGGCCGATCCCGCGGAGTGGGGGCGTAGACGGGCGCCGCCGCCGGCGGCTCGGTGGCGGCGCGTGGGCTCAGGTTGCAGCGGGCGCTGGGGCGCCAGAGCGGCCGCGGGGCGCGGGGCGCTGGCCTGGCGCTCGGCACGAAAGCGGTGGCGGGGCCGGCGACGTTCATGTGGCTGAGCAGCGGGGCTATGGCGTGGGGGCGCACGCGGGAGTTGTGCTGGTCCCGTTGCGTCTCTGGTTTTGCTCCAGCAGTGGTTGCCTTGCCTCGCTGAACGGTGGCTCGTGTAGTCCAACTGTCCAAGTGTCGAACTGCGGTCGTGGCGCACGGGAGGCTCGACAGGTTGCGTTTTGCATGCGGGGGTCGTCTTGGCACGCGGTGGGTTCAGAGAAACTCGTGGTCCACGTGTACAAGGAAGAGCATCTCGATCTTGAAAAAAGAAGAAGAAGAGGAAGAAGAACATTTCGGGTCGCCCCTTTTCTCCGAGAGCATCTCGGAGATGCACTCAATTGTTATTTTAGCAATTTTGGCCAAAAATCCTCCTCCAACAACCTTTGTATAAGTGGTTCTATAAATAAAATTGTAAAGCTTGCTGTACTTTCACCCAGGCTTTGTATAATTTCAAAGCCCGCTGCAACCTGAGCCCACGCGCCGCCACCTCGGACCACTTTAGAAGACTTTGTATATAATTTCAAAGCCTTCTAAAGTGGTCCCCTTCGTATTTTTAGCTCAATGGCCGATAGGTCATGTATGCTACGCGCGTGTGTGCGCTGTGTGCTGTGTGATGTGTACGTGTGTTGTATGTGCATGTACGTGTGATGAATTGTGTGCGTGTGTACCTTTTCTGCATGCCGCATGTGTATGTGCTTTTTACTATGTTTGTTTGCATGGATTAAGTGTGTACGTGTACACATGTGTGTTATGTGTGCGTATGACTTGTGGCGAGTTGGGGTAGTATATATATGTGCGTAAACTAGTGTGTGGTGTGTATGACAAACTGTCCACACATGACATTGTGTATTTTATACAAATATACCAATCCAATATATAAAGGTTGCCAGAGCAAAAAAACACGTTGGCTTTGTAAACCTTCTCTCTCCTCTTGCTATAGCAAGTTTTTAGCAATTCAATATACAAAAGTTGTTGGAGATGCTCTCTGCATTTCGGGTCATATGGACAGCAGGAGCGTTGCGCTCCTCGCCGAACCCTTTTCCTTTCTTTCGGGCTACGTGTAAACACGGACCATTTTACCAGTCACCTACGGCTTGCGTCATGTGGGTCTTTTGCCAATTACAACATCATCCATGTGTTAAAAAAAATTACAACATGGTCCATGTTACCATCACCTCCAACAATGATGACGGGCTTGCCACAGCTCCAACTCTTGCAATACAATACATGTTGTAGGACCAGCGGACAACGCCCTTGCAATAATGTGTATGTTTTTTTGCTGGACCCGGCAAAGCAAGCACGGTGGGCATCAGCTATGACGGGGGCGGTGGTCTGGAACACCGTTGGGAGCTTGCAGCAGCTCTCATGCAATCCACCCGACATAGCAGTAGTCGTCGTCAGTGCTGCGAATGGTTCAACCCCCATGACATCCTATCGGCACCATCCTCAACAAAGTAGTTGCTGCAGTAACAACCACCGTAAAAACAATGCACCCCAACACTCTCGGGCATGCACCACCTACATCCAATCTTTTGCAACAGCAGGCCCTACCCTTGCACCAGCGCCAAGCTGCTCACCAGAAACAAGAGAGATGGTGCACATGAGATGGGATTGGGGACATGAGCTGAGATTGAGGAAAGAGTAAAGGATAAAAACGAGCGGTGGAGCCTTCCCGTGTGGATAAGACGACCAGAGGGCTAGTGGAACCCAAAGCAACGTGGCACATGGATCAAAGGACAATCCAATGGTCGTTTGAGCTGCCGAATGGATCGCACGATCAGTCGCTTGTGTTGAAGAGTTTCCCTTCTATTTATCATTTTCTTAAATGCAATGGTCTATTTCATTGGGATTTTTTCCTAGGAAAATTACCATTAACCTTCACAATTCTTGGAAAGTCCGGGGTATACTGTAAAATCCAAACGCGTATAGAAGCCTCTTATAATTTGTTTGACTAGAAAACACTTTCGTCGCAATGCCATGAGAACCTAAGTTTTATCGGTGTGTGTGCGTGTGTGTGCATGTTTTATGTGTCTACGGGGAAATAATAAACATAAGGTATTCGGCAGGTATTCGGGATACAACATGAGCTAAATTTGGCTCAGAGATCTCAGGGCCGGTTTGTGCTACTAAAGCCTGAAGGAGACGCCTAGCGGGCTGGCCCAGGAAAATCTTCGCTTGATCGCATCTCACGCGAATCAGTTGTTCCCAGACAAAAACTTATATGTTACTCTCAAGAGTCACAAAAAATAAAAAATAAAAAATTGAAAAAGTTCATACAAAAACCGGTAAAAATGAATTTTTTCATGAATTTGAAAAGTTCACAAAATTGAAAAAGGTTCATGAAATTTTAAAATGTTCACTAAGATTGAAAAAAGTTCACGAGCTAAGACACACAAATTTGAGACCAATTTGGAAAAAGTCCATGAATTTTTAAAAAGGTTCATGAATTTGAAAATTTCACGAAATTGAAAATTTTCATGAATTCAAAATTGTTCATTGAGACTGAAAAAGTTCACGATCTAAGACACACGAAATTAAAAAATTCATGAAATCTGAAAAAAGTGCACTAAGATATTTTTTTTGCAAACTTTTTAAAAAAAATCACAAGCCAAGACAAAAGAAGTTGAAAAAAGTACACGGGTTTAGAAAAATCATGAATTTGAAAATAGTTCACAAATTTGGAAAACTTCACGTATTTGAAAATGTTTATAAAATCTGAAAAAGTATTTTTAAAAAGAAGGGAAATAAAAAAAGAAAAAAGAGTAAAAAAGGGAAAAGGAAACATAATAAAGTAAGAAAAACTGGCCAAACAAACACGTAAAAGCAGCAGGAAAAAAAACGTCTTGAAGTTACTAGATGCTTCCCAAAACTAGAAAAAAGAAAAGACAACCTGGGAGCCAGTTTCCCCGCTCGAGCTTCCGTTCCCGCGTAACACTTCTGTCGAGTAGGCCCTGTACCATTATAACTATAACCGTATAACGTGTGCCAAATAGGAAATGCTCTTGCACTGTGCATTGTAGCTGCATTTTGTCGCCTAAAGGTGTGCCAACCCATATTTTTACTCCCTCCACCAGCGATCCACTAGAAAAAAAATAGCGTACAAAGCGATGCTCAATTGCCTAAGAAAACCAGTGATGAAAAAGTACCGTAGCAGTGGCTGTTAGTTTTCAATAGATTTTCACTCGGTATCATCAGGTGCTGCAGGAAAATGTTTAAAAATGTTCGTAAAATGTTCGTGAGTTTGAACAAAAATGTCCACGAATTAAAAAGTTATTCATGAGTTCAAAAAATGTGCACAAATTCCAAAAGTATTCATGAATTCAAAAAATCTTCGCAAAATAAAAAAAAAGTTTGCACATTTCAAAAAATGTTCTTGAAGTAAGAAATTTAACAACTAAAAAGTGTTCGTGGATCAAAAAATGCTCTCAAATTCCTAAAAATGACCCCGGATTAAATAAGTTAGTGAATTAAAAAAATCTCGAATTAATTCCAAAATTTACAAAATGTTTGCTAATTCAAATGATGTTCGTGAGTTTCAAAAAGTCTATGAATTCAAAAGAAGTACAGGAATTCAAAAAATGTTCATGAATTTAGAAAATGTTCAAAAATCAAAACATATTTGAAAATTCAAAAAAGATACAATTTTTTAAAAAATAGTCACAAAATCTAAAAATGGTTGTGGTCTAAAAAATGAATTAAAAAATTTAATTCGGTTAAACATGTTTGCAAATTCAAAAACTATTCTTGATGTTTTAAAAGGAAAAATGTAATAAGAAAAAATAAAAAGGAAAAAGAAGAGCAAAAAGTAAAGAAGAAGAAGAAGAACAATACAAAACCCCCAAGTAAATCGAAATAAAACCCAAGAAAAATAATCATAGTAAAAAAGAAAACACGTTCCAAAGAAGGTTATAGAAATGGAGGCAATTATGTTCCAGGAAATCCGAGAAACAGCTAAATGGGCCGACCAAAAGCACCTATAGGGAGCAGTGTAGGTTTGATCGGTTGCGCACAAAATAGGATCTGCTGAATAAGACGAGACCTCAAACTAAGGTATTGGAGCTAGCGATTTACTATTGGAAATACACCCTAGAAGCAATTGTAAAGTATTATTTATTTTCATCATTTGTAATTAATGTTTATACTAATGAGAGATTCAGAGAAAAACTCAGTTGCATGTGTAGAACATAAACACCTAAATAGTTCTCTAGTCTCGCCTCTACGACTAGCTTATGTATTATAGATGGTCCCATTTTCCTGATCATGGCATTGTTATAGTAATAAGGATGTCGACCGTAAAGAGAACACACTGTTGGTTGAACAAGATGTTGGATAGACTCAATACTTATGATATGCCCCGAGATCATGTCATCATTTAGTTGTCGGTATTATCATATACAGAGTATTGTTAGCATTACTTACATCCCTATACGATGAGATTAATGTACAACCTTATACTAAATGTTTTGCCTGGGGTTGCCCGATGTTTTCCATAACGGTGAGATCATTAAGGTAACTTATTGGTACACTGAAGATGTATGCCAAGGTTCTCGATGAAGACTGGAATTTGCTCCTTGGATGATGGAGAGATACTCTCAGGACCCACCCGATTTTATGGTATCTATAATCGACTGGCCAGACACAATGATAGTGACCATATGGATACCGAAATACGGAAGTAAGAAAAGGGAACAAAACTGATGACGAGGATAACAAGTATATAATGATCAAAGTGTTGATCACGGGAAAACTGGCTTCGCCTTGGGTTTTGTATAAGTATCACAAAGCAAAGGAAAGTGTATACGAAAATAAAAGGTTCACCGGATAAAGATCTTTGTGTATGTGTGGGAGTTAACATGGGTGTCAAGATCCACCGTTCATTATTGATTGGAAAGTGCTCCAGTTAATGTCCACATATTACTGAACGTGTAGGGTCACATTCTTAACGACTTATTTGTTAGAGAACTAGAAGGTCATAGGAGAATGAGAGAAGGGCATTGGAAGAGTTCTAGATGGATCCGAGAGAGAGTGCGGGAGCGTCTCGAAAGTGATCGAGAGCGCCACAAAATTTTATAGAAGGCTCCAAAAGGTTCTAGAATGTTTCAGAAAGTTTTGGAATATTCCCGCGGGACCTAATGGGTTGTCCCCTGGCTAGCTCAAGAGGCAACACCTAATGGGCCGTAATGGGCCTACGGGGGTGCCACCCCTTGTCTTGTGGGCCAAGCCAAGGTGGTGTGTGGCAGCGGAGGAGAAGGTGGACTCTTCTCCTAGGGTCGGTCGAACCCCGTGGGGCTACCCCTCCTCCAGACCGCACCACCCCTTGGCCTTCCTATAAATATGTGGGAAGGGCTCCCCCAAGGACACAAGTTTTGGGGGACCATCTCTCTCTCTCTCTCTCTCTCTCTCTCTCTCTCTCTCTCTCTCTCTCTCTCTCTAGTTCGAAACTAAATGGAAAGCCGCTAGGCTCCTCTCCCTTTAGTTTTATTGGCAGTCTTTGTTCTGGATGACGAAGTGTTGCCGGATAAATACTTCGGTATGCATGGATACCGTAGAGGGGTCTACTTTGACTCTTGATCGGTGGAGTAATTCTCACGACTGGGACGTGTAACCTAGTTGCGGGAATCATCACATCGTCACCAACATCTTGTTCTCCGCTGCGTTCTTGTTGGTGAGATTGGATCTATCCTTCATCTTCATAGTAACCTTGGGTGTGATTGTACAAAAAATGTTTTTGTTGCCTAGTATGTTCCCCTTTGTTTACTCCCCGTTGTGGTTTTTTAGCGTTCGATTGACTTCAATCATTTTTTCACAAAAAAATCAAAATATTAATTTATTTGAAAAGGGGATATTTTATAAAATAAGCGTACAATTTTGATCTGGGAATATATTTTTGGAAAAAACCTAGTCATTTTTAAAGAAAAGTTGAACATTTATTTTTGAAATGTGAACATTTTTAAAACTTTGGTGAACATTTTGTAAATATGAACATTTTTTAATTCTAGGAATTTTATTAAAACTGTGAGGATTTTGTGAAAGAAATAGGAAAGAAAAAACAAAGAAAAGTGAAAATAAAAAGGAACGTGAAAGAAAGAAAAAGAAGATAAAAACCACAATACTTGATAAACACCAGTAGAGAAATGATAGAAAATAATAATGAAAAAGGTGATAACCTTCTAGAACCTTCCTAAAACAAGAAAACCAGACATGTAACCTTCCAAGTGAGTCGCACGGTTCACTCCTGCCATTCACCGACAATATTAAGCAAAATGTGTCAAATAAGACTTCTCCAATAGGAGAACCCTCAGCCTTGATTTTGAGATAGACCCCGAGTGGCCATGGGTGGATTCTAGGCTTCGTTGTGACCGTCCCAATATGGCCTTGACGGACCCAAAAACATTGCTCATTTTTCCAAGAAGTACCCCTTTAGCTTCGCAGTTTGGGTTTTCTTAGAGCTCTGGTCGTTCGACGACCTTCGCCGACCCCACTAGTATTTGGACTTTGTGCTGTAGTGATATGATTCGGTAAGTGTACATGCACACAAGGAAAGTCGAGTGGTCAATTATTATATGTAGTCCCTTCGGTTGGGTTTGTAAGTTGAGCACGCGTTTTTAGGTCTTCAATTAACTAGTGAAACATGTGATGTATGTCAAAAAAATCTTTAGATTTGTCGTCGAATAAAGTTCTAAACATATTTTTTCTGTGTGTATTACACATGCTTTGTTAGTTAAATTGAGGATCATTATCTAAAGAAAAGTTAAAATAAGGATCTAAAATCTTGCTTTACTCATAAACCCAACTGCTTTGGGTGTTGGATCCGGTGACGGCGGGTTTCAAGCATCACTTCCTTTCTGTAGGCGTTGCTGTTGAAAAACCTCGTTGTGCTTGTGGCATCATGAAATGGTTGGTGCTGATATGATCGTTGTTGTAATTTGTCGAAAGTAGATTTGATGGCTTCTCGTTTTTTCTCTCGCTTAGACGTAGCTTTGGTCTTATATGATTTTGCCATTTTGTGTGTGTGGTGATGTTGATTGTATGCATCTTAGTTACGCAAAGGTCAGATGTCTGTTCATTGTGTTTGTATCCATTTGATATTTCATTCCGAGTCAATGAAATTCACCCTCCGTACAAAACTTATATACCCTACTGAAGTGAGTAATGTGGAATATGTTGGGAGACGTAACGGCCCGTATTTTCAACAATGTGAGGTCTACCTACATCGAGGTGGCTTTACATTTCCTTCCAAGAGTATTGCCAGGTCAAGTGTAATTTACCAAGCACGGATTGCAGTCGATCAGTATTTGTTTATCACCCGTTTGGGCTCTGCATTTGTTTGCAAATTCCCAACAGAATATGTATGTGCGTAGCATCAAACCTACGACACCAGCGACCAGTATATACAAAACAAAAAAGACCGGTATATATCGATCTTTTTTGTTTTGTATATCAAACCTACGACGCCAACAATAGGAGTAGTTCTGGAAAAGGCTGCTTTGATTATGATCGATCTATCGAGGCAGCTGATTTCAGCATCGATTCAATTGATCCGATCACATGACCTTACACAATCGATCGAGCAAGCAAGCAGTGTTGGGAAGGCCGGCTACAGAAGGATGTTCGATCTCCATGCATGCATGGGATTAACGCAGAAAAGGAAGCACTCGATGGAATCCAATCCTTCACGTGAGGCATGTGGGAAGCAAGTTACGGCCATGCTTCCTTGCCTGCTGCTGCCGTGGAGGCTACGTATTTAGGTTGGTTGAAAAGCTTGCTGCTGTATCTATACTGTTCTGGAGATTTCTCCCTATGCAGGTTTATTTTAGTTATATATGTCTCTCTATGCTTTTACCGAAAAAGGCTCACGCCCCGCTTTATATTATAAAGCCAATGTCTCCCTATGCTTTCAAACCACGGTACAAGGTTTGCTTTTATTGCCAGCTTTTCGTCCTTAATAGTTTTCTTTCTTTCTAAAAATCGACTATGGTTCATATTAGATCAATGTAATATCAGAATAACCAAATAATAAGGTAACAAAACCGACAAACAAATAGGAAGGCCCGAGCAACTGTTTTTCCATTTGAAATGTGAAGGATAGGAACTAATCCTATAGTTTTTTAATCAAAGGGGGGAGAAAAATGCGATTGTCAGTGCCAAGTCTAGAGCTTGAATCGTGGTGGGTTGGTTTCACCACAAGAAACCTAACCATCTAAGCTATGCTCACTTCAAGAATTTTTGACATTTCAAGGGCACTAAAATTTACCTTTTTCTTGACTAAGCATAACAATTCCTTTTACACGCAAATTGTCTAGAATACTAACATGAACATATAAAAAAAATCAGAATTTATTAATTATGTTTCCATTTTTTAAATTCTATGAAAAACATATGTATATGACAGTCCCTTCTGGAACCAAGAATTATATATGATGTGTTATGTCATCATCTAACACACTATACTCCCTAAGTTTAGAGCCTCTTGTTCAATTGAGGTATTCATTTGGATTGGACCATGATTTGACCGGGTCAACGATTTCTCAGAAAGCTCTCTCATTCAGTTTTTTTAAATTCACTGGGCTTCTTACTTTTGGAGCTCTCCCATTCGACTGAGGTATTTAATTTTGAATTTGGTTCATGATTTTAACTAGATCAATGAATTTCTAAATTAATCGACAGCAACCGGCCTATAAAAACATATCAATCACACGCTCCCTCTCACCACCTAAAAAAAGAAGCATTGACATGTAATACCATAGCACCAATATTTTTTTTGCGGGTAGCACCAATATAATACATGCATTCACCGACCCAACCCCCCCCCCCCCCAACGTAAATATAGATTGATTAGGAGATAACACAAAATACACCGCTGAAGACCCACTAAAACACTGCATTACCAATAAAAAGAAAACACACTTCATCACCCTCACTCCAAAACCAAATACTCCCCTTAGTACCAAATTATAAGGTGTTAGTTTTTTGAAAAGCCAAATTTCTTTAACTTTGACCAAGTTCTAAGCCAAAAAATCAACATCCATAATACAAATTAATTAAAATATGAAAATTATTTTCATGATAAATCTAATGGTACCATTTTGATGTTCTGGATATTGATATAGTTCTCTACAAATTTAGTCAAGCTTAAAGCGGTTTGACTTTTCAAAAGCTAGTGTACCTTATATTTTAAAACAAAGTGAGTAAACAAATATGAAAACTTAATAACAACAAAGGCACAACAAAGCGCGCCCAACGCTTCTAGTTGAGATGATTTCTTACTGATGAACATATATGGCTTCAGCTGCACCAACGAATATATGCATTTGGGGGGAGGGTCCCGTAAATAGACGACTTTCTAGGGAGTGCATGTAAAAAAGTATCAAAAATAGTATCTGTAACTTTGTCTGAAAATATATAGAAAAATATTTATATCGATAAGGAGTATCATTGGATTGTTGTTTAGAATATTACTCTTGCAGTTCTGGATTACAAGCACACTCGTAATTTGATTATAACTTTAAGTTTTTAACCATTAATTTAATCAACACAAATGTGTGTTATGTACAAAAATAAATATACCATTAAAATCTTCTTCCGAATGCACAATTTTACGTCATATTAATTAGTCCAAATGGCTCGCTGCTAGTTACGAAGACATAGCACGGGGCATCTGAACGCACGCGTCGTCCTCCTCCTGGGGCGACTCGGGCGGCTAGAAACCTAGCCGCCGCCACCACCACAAACTCCCTCCTCCCCTCCCTCCGCCGCCGCCGGAAGACGCCGCCGGGCTAAGCCCGGGGGCCGACGGCGGTGGCGGGGGATCTCCTCTCTCGCGCGTCTTCGGGGTGGGGAGGACCCCAAGGCGTGTGGTGGTGCGATCGATCTGGGATCTGCGGCGCGGCGGATGGCGGCAGGCGGCGGGAGGCCGGCCCGTCCTCGGACGGCGACGGCTTGGCGCGGCGGAGGCCAGGGCTGCGGGCACTGCGGATGGACCTTCGGGCAGCGGCGGCGGCTGCGGTTGACGGCGGCCGGCTTGGCTGCGGCGGCGTGCATGCTGCCTTCAGATCGGCGACGGCGGCGTGGAGGGCCTGGTGGTCTCGTCGGCGGCACCTCCGATCAGATCTGTTCTGACCAGTGCAGCCGGCGGTGGTGGTCATCTCTTCCGTCAGAGGTGGTCGGCCTAAGGCTGGGTGTTTGGATCTCGGGATTCGTCATCTGGCACCAGCTGCGAGTCGGGGAGACGTAGTTGCCGGTGAAAACCGAGCCGACGGCGGGCGATGGCGGCGTTCCACGTCGTTTCCTTGATGAAGGCATCGTCATGTGACTACCGTCGACCCACTTGTATTGCTCCGGGGGAAACCCTAGGATCTGGTGTTCCAGATCGGACGATGGCGGCACTGCGGTGTCGTTTCTCTCTTGGGAGCGTCGTTTCATGGAGCAGCGCTGGAAGTCAGAGGCAGGAGGTGGAGCGACTTCGTCTTGCACGGAGCTTCGGTGGAGATGTCAAGTCATGCCTGACCGACAGGTGCTACGCTTGGTCATGCCTGGTCGGCAGGTGCTACGCACGACAAATCCTCCAAGAGCTTCAAGCTGTGTCGGCTGGTGGTACGTGGCAGCATGGCGCTGAGGTGTATCAGTGGCGACCGCGACGTGTACAGCTGTTTGCGCGCAGGGAGGAGGTGACGTTGGGCGCCGTGGTGGCGTCGACGATAACTGGGCCGAGCAAGGTTGATGCATCAGTACAGTTCTGAAGATGGAGCGGTGGCAGTTGGGGGCGGCGGCCTCTAAGAGCACGCCGGACCAGTGTGTGCCCCAGACCCGGCAAGTGGCTAGGTTGGGGTCTCAGGTCTTAGATGTTAGGCTTGGCTGCGATGTCTGTTTGGTATTAGGCCCAGGCTATCTGCGCCCCTTCATCAACTGGATAGGTGTAGCGACAGTTTGTTGCTTAGACGGCGGCTTTAGTCTTACTGTTGTATGACTTTGTAAGGTCTTGTGAGAATAATTAATAAAGTGGCCGTATGCATCGCCCAGATGCAGAGGCCGGGGGTCATTCTCCTTTTTTTTTAAAAAGTTACTGAGCTACTTTTCATTTATTTCACTGATTGGATGCTTTATTACTCTGGTACATTCAGTTAGCATTCTACTACTGCTTAGTTTGTGTTAAGGGCAACCCAATGCTGTACATTAAAATGGACATCATCAAATGTGTACGAACACGTGTCTTAGACAGTCGAACAGGCGCCAGCCATCCAACTATACCCAGTATACCTAAGAGAATTATTCCTACTCGAAAATCCAAATCTGAGCCCGAGCTCATCTGCACCTGCGCTCACCAAAAAAATCAAAATAAATACTAAACAAATTCAAAAAATTCCAAAAAAAATTAGGGTGGTGGACAATTTGATGCGTGAGATGCGCCCCAATTTTCAATTGTCTTTTTTGCTGAGAGCTGCACATAAGTCTAAATGTTTTGAAAATTGGGGCGCACCTCACACATCAAATTGTCCACCACCTCAATTTTTTTCGGAATTTTTTGAATTTTTTACGAATTTTTTTTGAACGGGTGCAGATGCACCCGGGCACCGAAACGCCGCACTCCTTCCTACTAACTTATTTATCTTCACATGTAAGCATATCACATCACCATACAATTATACTTCCTCCGTTCCTAAATACTTGTCTTTCTAGAGATTTTAACAAGTAACTACATACGGCGCAAAATGAGTGAATCTACACTTTAAAATATGTCTACATACATCCGTATGTTGAGTCCATTTAAAATGGCTAGAAGGACAAGTATTTGGGAACGAAGGGAGTAGATGGGATAAGACCCATCTCAGTATGCAACCATGCATGAGACAATAATTTTTATTCTATTATTCTATCTATATTCAATAAATATTTTACACTAAACATGATCAAATATAATAAGTCATATATATTTTTAGTTTTGGTTCACATGGTATAAATATTATTTATATTTCACCCAATCAAATCTCAATAGAACATAACATTACCGATTCACGCACCAACGCGTGAGGTATCATTTATGATTTGTGGGATTTGAACATTTGTCGGTGTCCACAGACATTTCTTTACTCATGTTAAATGATTAAAAAAATGGTATAAATATCAGATTCAAGGGACGCCTAGCCAGCCGCTACCTACACAAAAAAAAACTAGGGTTTCTCTGCCTCTCGCCGGCGGCGACGTCGGTCCACCCCGTCTATCGTGGCCTTAGGGCCATGTGAACGGAGTGGATCCCGGCTGTTGCCGGTGGGAGGGATCCGTTTCTAGATCTTTTTCAAGGTTTGTTAGGGTTTGTGTCCTACTCAGAAAGGCGAGACGGCGGCGACTCTCTGAAGATGGAATATGTTGGGGAACGTAGTAATTTCAAAAAATTTCCTACGCACACGCAAGATCATGGTGATGCATAGCAACGAGAGGGGAGAGTGTTGTCTATGTACCCTTGTAGACCGAAGCGGAAGCGTTGACGCAACGTAGAGGAAGTAGTCGTACGTCCTCCCGGTCCAACCGATCCAAGCACCGTTACTCCGGCACCTCCGAGTTCTTGACACACGTACAGCTCGATGACGCACCCCGATCTCCGATCCAGCAGAGGCGTGGGGAGGAGTTCCGTCAGCACGACGGCGTGGTGACGATCTTGATGTTCTCCTGTCGCAGGGCTTCGCCTAAGCACCGCTACAATATGACCGAGGTGTAATATCGTGGAGGGGGGCACCGCACACGGCTAAGGAACGATCTCAATGATCAACTTGTGTGTCTAGGGTGCCCCCCCGCCCCCGTATATAAAGGAGGGAGGGAGGAGGAGGCCGGCCTAGGGAGGAGGCGCGCCATAGGGGGGGCAAACCTACTCCAAGTAGGTTTGGCCCCCCTTTCCTATTAGGAGTAGGAGAAGGAAGGAAGAGGGGGGAGGAGAGAAGGAAAGGGGGGGCCGGCCCCCCTCCCAATTCGGATTGGGCTTGGGGGGGGGGGCGCCCCCTCCCTTGCTCCTTCTCCCTCCCTTCCACTAAGGCCCAATAAGGCCCATATACTTACCGGGGGGTTCCGGTAACCTCCCGGAACTCCGGTATATTTCCAATCTCACCCGGAACCTTTCCGGTGTCCAAATATATCCGTCCAATATATCAATCTTTATGTCTCGACCATTTCGAGACTCCTCGTCATGTCCGTGATCACATCCGGGACTCCGAACAACCTTCGGTACATCAAAATACATAAACTCATAATATAACTGTCATCGAAACCTTAAGCGTGCGGACCCTACGGTTCGAGAACAATGTAGACATGACCGAGACACGTCTCCGGTCAATAACCAATAGCGGGACCTGGATGCCCATATTGGTTCCTACATATTCTACGAAGATCTTTATCGGTCAAACCGCATAACAACATACGTTGTTCCCTTTGTCATCGGTATGTTACTTGCCCGAGATTCGATCGTCGGTATCCAATACCTAGTTCAATCTTGTTACTGGCAAGTCTCTTTACTCGTTCCGTAATACATCATCTCGCAACTAACTCATTAGTTGAAATGCTTGCAAGGCTTAAGTGATGTGCATTACCGAGAGGGCCCAGAGATACCTCTCCGACATTCGGAGTGACAAATCCTAATCTCGAAATACGCCAACTCAACAAGTACCTTCGGAGACACCTGCAGAGCACCTTTATAATCACCCAGTTACTTGTGATGTTTGGTAGCACACAAAGTGTTCCTTCGGTAAATGGGAGTTGCATAATCTCATAGTCATAGGAACATGTATAAGGCATGAAGGAAGCAATAGCAACATACTAAACGATCGGGTGCTAAGCTAACGGAATGGGTCATGTCAATCAAATCATTCAACTAATGATGTGACCTTGTTAATCAAATAACAACTCCTTGTTCATGGTTAGGAAACATAACCATCTTTGATTAACAAGCTAGTCAAGTAGAGGCATACTAGTGACACTCTGTTTGTCTATATATATTCACACATGTATTACGTTTCCGGTTAATACAATTCTAGCATGAATAATAAACATTTATCATGATATAAGGAAATAAATAATAACTTTATTATTGCCTCTAGGGCATATTTCCTTCAGTCTCCCACTTGCACTAGAGTCAATAATCTAGATTACACAGTAATGATTCTAACACCCATGGAGTCTTGGTGTTGATCATGTTTTGCTCGTGGAAGAGGCTTAGTCAACGGGTCTGCAACATTCAGATTCGTATGTATCTTGCAAATCTCTATGTCTCCCACCTGGACTAGATCCCGGATGGAATTGAAGCGTCTCTTGATGTGCTTGGTTCTCTTGTGAAATCTGGATTCCTTCGCTAAGGCAATCGCTCCAGTATTGTCACAAAAGATTTTCATTGGACCCGATGCACTAGGTATGACACCTAGATCGGATATGAACTCCTTCATCCAGACTCCTTCATCGGCTGCTTCCGAAGCAGCTATGTATTCCGCTTCACACGTAGATCCCGCCACGACGCTTTGCTTTGAACTGCACCAACTGACAGCTCCACCGTTTAATGTAAACACGTATCCGGTTTGCGATTTAGAATCGTCCGGATCAGTGTCAAAGCTTGCATCAACGTAACCATTTACGATGAGCTCTTTGTCACCTCCATATACTAGAAACATATCCTTAGTCCTTTTCAGGTATTTCAGGATGTTCTTAACCGCTGTCCAGTGATCCACTCCTGGATTACTTTGGTACCTCCCTGCTAGACTTATAGCAAGGCACACATCAGGTCTGGTACACAGCATTGCATACATGACAGAGCCTATGGCTGAAGCATAGGGAACACTTTTCATTTTCTCTCTATCTTCTGCAGTGGTCGGGCTTTGAGTCTTACTCAACTTCACACCTTGCAATACAGGCAAGAACCCTTTCTTTGCTTGATCCATTTTGAACTTCTTCAAAACTTTGTCAAGGTATGTGCTTTGTGAAAGTCCAATTAAGCGTCTTGATCTATCTCTATAGATCTTAATGCCCAATATGTAAGCAGCTTGACCGAGGTCTTTCATTGAAAAACTTTTATTCAAGTATCCCTTTATGCTATCCAGAAATTCTATATCATTTCCAATCAATAATATGTCATCCACATATAATATTAGAAATGCTACAGAGCTCCCACTCACTTTCTTATAAATACAGGCTTCTCCAAAAGTCTGTATAAAACCAAATGCTTTGGTCACACTATCAAAACGTTTATTCCAACTCCGAGAGGCTTGCACCAGTCCATAAATGGATCGCTGGAGCTTGCACACTTTGTTAGCTCCCTTTGGATCGATAAAACCTTCTGGTTGCATCATATACAACTCTTCTTCCAGAAATCCATTCAGGAATGCAGTTTTTACATCCATTTGCCAAATTTCATAATCATAAAATGCGGCAATTGCTAACATGATTCGGACAGACTTAAGCATCGCTACGGGTGAGAAGGTCTCATCGTAGTCAACCCCTTGAACTTGTCGAAAACCTTTTGCAACAAGTCGAGCTTTGTAGACAGTAACATTACCGTTAGCGTCAGTCTTCTTATTGAAGATCCATTTATTCTCAATTGCTTGCCGACCATTGGGCAAGTCAACCAAAGTCCATACTTTGTTCTCATACATGGATCCCATCTCAGATTTCATGGCTTCAAGCCATTTTGCGGAATCTGGGCTCACCATCGCTTCTTCATAGTTCGTAGGTTCATCATGATCTAGTAGCATGACTTCCAGAATAGGATTACCTTACCACTCTGGTGCGGATCTTACTCTGTTCGACCTACGAGGTTCTGTATTAACTTGATCTGAAGTTCTATGATCATCATCATCAACTTCCTCACTAGTTGGTTTTGACGTCACAGAAACCGGTTCCTGTGATGTATTATTTTCCAACAAGGGAGCAGGTACAGTTACCTCATCAAGTTCTACTTTCCTCCCAATCACTTATTTCGAGAGAAACTCCTTCTCTAGAAAAGATCCATTCTTAGCAACGAATGTCTTGCCTTCGGATCTGTGATAGAAGGTGTACCCAACTGTCTCCTTTGTGTATCCTATGAAGACACATTTCTCCGATTTGGGTTCGAGCTTATCAGGTTGAAGCTTTTTCACATAAGCATCGCAGCCCCAAACTTTAAGAAACGACAACTTTGGTTTCTTGCCAAACCATAGTTCATAAGGTGTCGTCTCAACGGATTTCGACGGTCCCTATTTAACGTGAATGTGGCCGTCTCTAAAGCATAACCCCAAAACGATAGCGGTAAATCTGTAAGAGACATCATAGATCACACCATATCAAGTAAAGTACGATTACGACGTTCGGACACACCATTACGCTGTGGTGTTCCGGGTGGCGTGAGTTGCGAAACTATTCCACATTGTTTTAAGTGTAGACCAAACTCGTAACTCAAATATTCTCCTCCACGATCAGATCGTAGAAACTTTATTTTCTTGTTACGATGATTTTCAACTTTACTCTGAAATTCTTTGAACTTTTCAAATGTTTCAGACTTATGCTTCATTAAGTAGATATACCCATATCTACTTAAATCATCTGTGAAGGTGAGAAAATAACGATATCCGCCACGAGCCTCAACATTCATCGGACCACATACATCTGTATGTATGATTTCCAACAAATCTGTTGCTCTCTCCATAGTACCGGAGAACGGCGTTTTGGTCATCTTGCCCATGAGGCATGGTTCGCAAGTACCAAGTGATTCATAATCAAGAGGTTCCAAAAGTCCATCAGTATGGAGTTTCTTCATGCGCTTTACACCGATGTGACCTAAACGGCAGTGCCACAAATAAGTTGCACTATCATTATCAACTCTGCATCTTTTGGCTTCAACACTATGAATATGTGTATCACTACTATCGAGATTCATCAAAAATAGACCACTCTTCAAGGGTGCATGACCATAAAAGATATTACTCATATAAATAGAACAACCATTATTCTCTGATTTAAATGAATAACCGTCTTGCATCAAACAAGATCCAGATATAATGTTCATGCTCAACGCTGGCACCAAATAACAATTATTTAGGTCTAATACTAATCCTGAAGGTAGATGTAGAGGTAGCGTGCTGACCGCGATCACATCGACTTTGGAACCGTTTCCCACACGCATCGTCACCTCGTCCTTTGCCAATGTTCGCTTAATCCGTAGTCCCTGTTTCGAGTTGCAAATATTAGCAACAGAACCAGTATCAAATACCCAGGTGCTACTGCGAGTTCTAGTAAGGTACACATCAATAACATGTATATCACATATACCTTTGTTCACCTTGCCATCCTTCTTATTCGCCAAATACTTGGGGCAGTTCCGCTTCCAGTGACCAGTCTGCTTGCAGTAGAAGCACTCAGTTTCAGGCTTAGGTCCAGACTTGGGTTTCTTCTCTTGAGTAGCAACTTGTTTGCTGTTCTTCTTGAAGTTCCCCTTCTTCTTTCCTTTGCCCTTTTTCTTGAAACTAGTGGTCTTGTTAACCATCAACACTTGATGCTCCTTCTTGATTTCTACCTCCGCAGCCTTTAGCATTGCGAAGAGCTCAGGAATCGTCTTATCCATCCCTTGCATATTATAGTTCATCACGAAGCTCTTGTAGCTTGGTGGAAGTGATTGGAGAATTCTGTCAATGACGCTATCATCCGGAAGAGTAACTCCCAGTTGAATCAAGTGATTACAATACCCAGACATCTTGAGTATGTGCTCACTGACAGAACTATTCTCCTCCATCTTGCAGCTATAGAACTTATTGGAGACTTCATATCTCTCAATCCGGGCATTCTTCTGGAATATTAACTTCAACTCCTGGAACATTTCATATGCTCCATGACGTTCAAAACGTCGTTGAAGTCCCGGTTCTAAGCCGTAAAGCATGGCACATTGAACTATCGAGTAGTCATCAGCTTTGCTCTGCCAGACGTTCTTAACGTCGTCAGTTGCATCAGCAGCAGGCCTGGCACCCAGCAGTGCTTCCAGGACGTAATTTTTCTGTGCAGCAATGAGGATAATCCTCAAGTTACGGACCCAGTCCGCGTAGTTGCTACCATCATCTTTCAACTTAGCTTTCTCAAGGAACGCATTAAAATTCAACGGAACAACAGCACTGGCCATCTATCTACAATCAACATAGACAAGCAAGATACTATCAGGTACTAAGTTCATGATAAATTTAAGTTCAATTAATCATATTACTAAAGAACTCCCACTTAGACAGACATCTCTCTAGTCATCTAAGTGATCACGTGATCCAAATCAACTAAACAATAACCGATCATCACATGAGATGGAGTAGTTTTCAATGGTGAACATCTTATGTTGATCATATCTACTATATGATTCACGCTCGACCTTTCGGTCTCCGTGTTCCGAGGCCATATCTGCATATGCTAGGCTCGTCAAGTTTAACCTGAGTATTCTGCGTGTGCAAAAACTGGCTTGCACCCGTTGTAGATGGACGTAGAGCTTATCACACCCGATCATCACGTGGTGTCTGGGCACGACGAACTTTGGCAACGGTGCATACTCAGGGAGAACACTTCTTGATAATTTTTAGTGAGAGATCATCTCAAAATGCTACCGTCAATCAAAGCAAGATAAGATGTATAAAGGATAAACATCACATGCAATCAATATAAGTGATATGATATGGCCATCATCATCTTGTGCTTGTGATCTCCATCTCCGAAGCACCATCATGATCACCATCGTCACCGGCGCGACACCTTGATCTCCATCATAGCATCGTTGTCGTTTACGCCATCTATTGCTTCTACGAATATCGCTACCGCTTAGTGATAAAGTAAAGCAATTACAGGGCGTTTGCATTTAATACAATAAAGCGACAACCATATGGCTCCTGCCAGTTGCCGATAACTTCGGTTACAAAACATGATCATCTCATACAATAAAATATAGCATCATGTCTTGGCCATATCACATCACAACATGCCCTGTAAAAACAAGTTAGACGTCCTCTACTTTGTTGTTGCAAGTTTTACGTGGCTGCTACGGGCTTAAGCAAGAACCAATCTCACCTACGCATCAAAACCACAACGATAGTTTGTCAAGTTGATGCTGTTTTAACCTTCGCAAGGACCGAGCGTAGCCACACTCGGTTCAACTAAAGTTGGAGAAACTGACACCCGCTAGTCACCTGTGTGCAAAGCACGGCGGTAAAACCAGTCTCGCGTAAGTGTACGCGTAATGTCGGTCCGGGCCGCTTCATCCAACAATACCGCCGAACCAAAGTATGACATGCTGGTAAGCAGTATGACTTATATCGCCCACAACTCACTTGTGTTCTACTCGTGCATATAACATCAAACCATAAAAACCTAGGCTCGGATGCCACTGTTGGGGAACATAGTAATTTCAAAAAATTTCCTACGCACACGCAAGATCATGGTGATGCATAGCAACGAGAGGGGAGAGTGTTGTCTACGTACCCTTGTAGACCGAAGCGGAAGCGTTGACGCAACGTAGAGGAAGTAGTCGTACGTCCTCCCGGTCCAACCGATCCAAGCACCGTTACTCCGGCACCTCCGAGTTCTTGACACACGTACAGCTCGATGACGCACCCCGATCTCCGATCCAGCAGAGGCGCGGGGAGGAGTTCCGTCAGCACGACGGCGTGGTGACGATCTTGATGTTCTCCTGTCGTAGGGCTTCGCCTAAGCACCGCTACAATATGACCGAGGTGTAATATCGTGGAGGGGGGCACCGCACACGGCTAAGGAACGATCTCAATGATCAACTTGTGTGTCTAGGGTGCCCCCCCGCCCCCGTATATAAAGGAGGGAGGGAGGAGGAGGCCGGCCTAGGGAGGAGGCGCGCCATAGGGGGGGCAAACCTACTCCAAGTAGGTTTGGCCCCCCTTTCCTATTAGGAGTAGGAGAAGGAAGGAAGAGGGGGGAGGAGAGAAGGAAAGGGGGGGCCGGCCCCCCTCCCAATTCGGATTGGGCTTGGGGGGGGGGGGGGCGCACCCCCTCCCTTGCTCCTTCTCCCTCCCTTCCACTAAGGCCCAGTAAGGCCCATATACTTACCGGGGGGTTCCGGTAACCTCCCGGAACTCCGGTATATTTCCAATCTCACCCGGAACCTTTCCGGTGTCCAAATATATCCGTCCAATATATCAATCTTTATGTCTCGACCATTTCGAGACTCCTCGTCATGTCCGTGATCACATCCGAGACTCCGAACAACCTTCGGTACATCAAAATACATAAACTCATAATATAACTGTCATCGAAACCTTAAGCGTGCGGACCCTACGGTTCGAGAACAATGTAGACATGACCGAGACACGTCTCCGGTCAATAACCAATAGCGGGACCTGGATGCCCATATTGGTTCCTACATATTCTATGAAGATCTTTATCGGTCAAACCGCATAACAACATACGTTGTTCCCTTTGTCATCGGTATGTTACTTGCCCGAGATTCGATCGTCGGTATTCAATACCTAGTTCAATCTCGTTACTGGCAAGTCTCTTTACTCGTTCCGTAATACATCATCTCGCAAATAACTCATTAGTTGAAATGCTTGCAAGGCTTAAGTGATGTGCATTACCGAGAGGGCCCAGAGATACCTCTCCGACATTCGGAGTGACAAATCCTAATCTCGAAATACGCCAACTCAACAAGTACCTTCGGAGACACCTGCAGAGCACCTTTATAATCACCCAGTTACGTTGTGACGTTTGGTAGCACACAAAATGTTCCTTCGGTAAACGGGAGTTGCATAATCTCATAGTCATAGGAACATGTATAAGGCATGAAGGAAGCAATAGCAACATACTAAACGATCGAGTGCTAAGCTAACGGAATGGGTCATGTCAATCAGATCATTCAACTAATGATGTGACCTTGTTAATCAAATAACAACTCCTTGTTCATGGTTAGGAAACATAACCATCTTTGATTAACAAGCTAGTCAAGTAGAGGCATACTAGTGACACTCTGTTTGTCTATATATATTCACACATGTATTACGTTTCCGGTTAATACAATTCTAGCATGAATAATAAACATTTATCATGATATGAGGAAATAAATAATAACTTTATTATTGCCTCTAGGGCATATTTCCTTCAGAATAAAGGTCTCCCCGCCTAGTCACTGTTCCGGTGATGCGTCTAGCATCGTCGGTGGGCGTGTGGAGGTGTGTCTCCGGTGGATCTGTCACTGGTGGATTTGCTCGGATCTGCTCGTCGTTCGTTTTGTTCGTGTGTCTTCAGGTTGGATCCTTCTTATCTACACTCTTCATCGGCGGCGGTTGCTGTTCTGGTGCGTTGGTTCGGGGCCTTAGCACAACGATTTCCCGACTGTCAAGTACAATAAGGTTTGCCCGGCTCCGGCGGGGGAGGGGCAATAACAGCGACGCGTCTTCTGCTTGCTTCAGTGCTTGTAGTCATCTCTAGGTGGTCTACGTATCTGAATGTTATTTTTATTATTTTTAGTGTTCGTTATACTACCATGATTGAAGATGAATAAATCGAAAGTTTATCCTCAAAAGAAAAAATGATAAGTTTTTTGAAACCATACAGTTCGTCATTTAGAAGCGATTTGAGTTACCGCGTTGGAGTTGCCCTAATGCATTGTTTTTTATTTCTTTGAACGCATGCATCTTTTTGATTCCTTAATCCCAAAGGAAAAAGGTAGAGGAAGTGCTACGGTGGGAATGCTAGAAGTATATAATAGTACAACAGCTAGCTACTAGCTCATAGCCCCTGTGCCTTTCGTAGGTTGGTGTAATACACTGACGACAGTGCAGAGGCACGCTTCTATTGCAGTGGCATCGTCACAACACCAGCCAGTGTAGCTAGGTGCGGCTGTGAACCTGTTTCCGCAACTTGCTGCTTGCAGTTAGCCCCATTCATGCCACTGCAAACATGCAAGCAACAAACGTCAACTTTTATAGTTTCTCTAGGCAATAGGAGTAGTATAGTAGCTAAGGTAGCATACAAGCAATCAGTGGTTTCAAGTTGTAGTAGTACAGTATCACTAGGCTCCCTTGCTTGTACGTAGAAGAAAAAAACTACGTATACAACCAATACGACAGTAATATGGTGTGCCTTAGGCTACTTCCAATGCATTGGTGCTTGCATGAGGTGCTAAGCACATTAAATTTTTTATCAATTAAAGCCTCCAATGCATAGGTGCTTAACTTGTTGGTGCTAAGCATCCTTCAGGCTGGTCATAGTGGGAGTAACATAGGTAGTAACATAGATGCCACATAAGCAAAAATGTTGATGTGACAAGTAGTTAATGAGGAGAGAGGCAAATAGAGTAACCTAATATGTTACCATCACATAGTGTTTTCCAATGCAAAATGAGTCTACAAGACAATAAATAAACATGTGTATGTTACTACACATATGCCACTTCCCACTATAGGGTAGTAACATAGAGTAGTAACGTATGCATATTACTACTCTAAGTTACTCCCCACTATGACCAACCTCATTTAATGGTTTTGCAACTAAAGTTCTTCATGCATTGGTGAGATTCTTCCATTTAAGTCTTTTGCCTAGGTTCTCGCGCTTAGCATTGTTTCTTCCTGGGGTCACCACACTCATCTCTCTCCTCTTAATTACCTTGCCACATCAGACTTTTTAAGCGGACGACCCGAAAAAGCCCGACCCGGCCCGGCCCGACGCTGCCCCCGGGCCGGGCTCGAGCCTACATTTTGAGCCCAAAGGTCGGGCCGGGCCGGGCCTGGGCCCGTCGTTTTTGCGTTTTTCTGAAGGTCGGGCCGGGCCGGCCCGGAGCCCGACGGGCTTTTACATGTTTGGGCCAGGCTCGGGCCCGGAAAATAGGCCTGATGGCCGGGCCGGGCCGGGCCCGAGCCTGGGTTTTTTGCGTCGGGCTTGGCTAGGCTCGGCCCGAGGTATGGCCAGGTATACTTCAGGCACACACGCACACTAGCCACCGCTTGTTTATTTTGTATTTGTGCGTCTTCTCCTCTGCCACCAATCTACACTTCCAAGACGATGTCGGAAGAGGCAAAATACATAAGGTGAGGGCAAAGATACACAAGGACAAGGCAATTTTTCTTGCTGTAATTTACAAATGTCTCTTGGTTACTTTGTTTAAATATATATATAAATAGATTTAGGCTGACGTTTTACCAACGTAACAGCATAAAAAGTGAATTGTTGTTGGATTAAATACGACGAAAGGTCTATGCGGACTGTTAATTGTTTGTTCATTGCCATTTAATTATGCATTTTGCTTTCATGCTATCTATTCCCTTCGTTTCTAAATATTTGTCTCTGTGCTCCTCTGTTGTTGGCACCTTTGAAAGAGGCAGAACATGGTCGTCTTCCGAAAAGCCACCTCGTCCCTTGAGCTCACCCTCAAAGCATGTAGAGACGACGCGGTCCTCTGGCGAGGATTGTTCAAGGCCGAGCACCGGGTTCATGTCGATGTTTGGTTGTCCGCCCTGACCACGCGACGCTCCCCTGAAAGATAGTGCTTCCCACCCCTCCACTTCCTCTCTCTTTTCTCTAGTTTAGCCCCTCTTTGCTTGTGAGTATTTTTTTTTTGCAAATGTTTCCCTGATGTAAATATCTCGGGCCTGGCCCCTTCTTGAATACAAAAAATCAGGTGGGGGAGCTCTTCCCCCAAGTTCAAAAAATGCAAGGCACGTTTGACTTTTCACTTATTTGTCTCTTTGAATGTGCGACTTTGAATTTATATACACCAAGTATATATAGATTGAACATGTAACAATGGCGTCATTGTATTTATGTTGGAGTGAATTCCACTTTTTACCCCATATTTATACATTTGTGACACTAATTACCCCTTCGAGTGAAAATTTGTCTAGAATACCCCTTTTGAAATCTTTGGACCCTTGTTTTTTGATGCGTGTCCATCAGGTAAGGTGTGAGGTGACGCCCTGTATCCAAAAACATGTGGACGGCCACAAGGAGTGGAACAGATAGACAAGAGAAGCTTGGACAAGATCGCCAATGATGCCCTCCGATCCTTACAGTTTTTTTTACGAATCAATGACGCAACATGCCGATCCTATCGACCATAAACAAACAAAATGTAAAACTGGGGTAAAACCGTGTTAAAAGTCTCCAAAATCTGACATTTCGATAAAAGTTCCGCTAAATAGGGTAATATGTGTCACAAATGTACAACTACAAGGTAAAAAATGGAATTCACTCTTTATGTTGCAAAACATTTTCATGCCATATGTCTTCATACTAATTATATATGAAAATTGCACTTATAAATGAAGGCCATACAAAAAATATATATCATGCGTGCCTTCCATTCTGAAAAAACCGGTACTAGTGAATAAAGCAGTGCTATGCGGACGACAACATCAGGACGATTCGCAGACGAGGGTTAAATCCAGCGTAGGAATCTGCTCGGCAACGAAGCAACGGCTGCTGGATTACTTTGTCATGCACAGATCGCCCAGAGAACATCGTGTGTGGAGCAGTTTAGTACTCCCTTCGTCCGAAAAAACTTGTCATCAAAATGGACAAAAAGGAATGTATCTAAAACTAAAATACATCTAGATACATACCCTTTTATTCATTTTGATGACAAGTATTTCCGGACGGAGGGAGTACTAGTGAATAAGCCCTTGTTGCTAGTAAATTATTACTCCCTCCATTTCAAAATAAGCGCCTTAACTTTGTACTAGTTCTGATACAAAATTATACTAACCTTGAGATAATTATTTTGATACGAAGGAAATACTAGTATTTTTTAATATTACCATGTATATAGCAGTAGAGAGAAAAACACCAGAAGTAAAGTTTAACCCTCTAGGAGTATGCTTTCATGTTACGCGCCTACTCTGCGTGTTTCAACCTCTGTCTGTCCTTTTTTCATCGTCAACTACACACATCTTTGCTCGTTCCCGATGCTTGTGTCGCATCATCTTTGTGAGCTTTTTGCTAGGTCCACGGAAACCAGTCACATAACTCGAAACAATTCATTCCTTCGCTGCCAACAAAGCCGTTGGGCCCAGCCGTTTGTTTGTTTGGTATGCATATACTATCGTGATTGCGCGAGGTGGCAAAATTGACAATTTTGACCCGTGGACGCAATGAATTCATAAAATAAACTGCACCTAAAACTATTTCACGCGCCTGACCTTTTTGTGTGGCGCCCGACACGCAGGCGCCACACTCTACGGTGCAGCGCCCAGCTCTGGAGCGTTGCACCCCGGTCCATCGTGGCAGCCCCTGGGCCCGCACCCAGCAGTGCAGCGCCTAGCCCTTAGGCGCTGCACTGTCTATTACTAGTTGGTCGGGCCCCCTCCCCCAGTCCCCTCCCCCCCACACCCCAACCCCAAACACATCCCACCCGAGATTTGTCCCCTCTCCCCTCCGCCTCCTTCTCAAATCCTTTCCCAAATCCTACAAATTTGAAGATTTTGTCTGTGGATTTCGAACTCAAACCCTCTGTCAAGGTAATCTTCCCAAATCCCCTTGTTTTGATCCAAGTAATGTTAACAAATTGCTCATTTGTTGCTAGTTTGGGGAAACCCTAGTTTTGTATGGATCTAGAGATTTGCATGGATATGTGAGATGTTTGTTTGCCAATTTCCTATGATTAGGCTTGTTAATATGTTAGGGTTGTGGTTAGGGTTAGGGTTATGGTTGGGTTATGGTTGTTGTTTCATATATATGTTAGGGTTTCTCTTCCGTGTTAATCTTTGGATAAGTACTCATGGAAGAAATGTTACGTTGTGTTGTTTGAATGCTTATAGGGATGGGAAGAACATGTGTGTTTGTTCATCATGGGGACAAAGACGCCTTCTTGAAAGACAATATTGAACTGGACCCGGATGAGATTGACATGGTGTTTAATAATAGTCCTAGCTATGCGGAGCTCTTGCAACAAGTGAGGAAAGATTTGAATTGGATGGACCCTAGTGATATCGTTGAGTTGGAGGGAAGGCATAATGTTGGTTTTGGAATGCACATCCGTTGGAAGACAATGCGTGTCAACTCAGAGCAATGTTGGGTTGCATACAAGGAGACGGTGGCCGAATCACTAGACAAGGTTCTTGAGTTATTTGCAATGAAGAAGGTTGATTCAAGTTTGCATTTGGACTTGAACCCCTCCCCTTTGGTTGCTAGTAGCCCCCCACCCTTGAACCGAGATGAAATTGTTGACAAGAGGAGAACATTGAGCCCTTTTCCAAACAATCAAAATGAAGCTTTCGAAGAGGAGAATGATGAGTATGCGGACGATGACAATGAAGTTGATCTCCATGACAACAATGTGGGTGATCTCGACAAATATCATTTGCAAGAGACAATGGACCATTACATCCCTTATACCCGTGGCTATGCATCGGATTCGGATGACGAAGGTCCCGATGAACAAGTTGATGAGGAGGGGTTCACGGCGAAGGAGGCCGAAGGTTTCGAGAAGGTATTCAGTCGGGATCATCGGACTACATTGTTCAAGGATGTTAGTCTCGCGGATGAAGTCGTGGTAGATGGTGGCCAAGGTATATCTCTTGGGGTTAGGCCAAGCTCTCACCGTGATTTGGATGATGGCAAGAACGGGATTGCTAAAGGGTCTAAGTTCCAAACCTTGTTGGAATTGAAGATGTGGCTCGACAACTACTCAGTTACGCATTATCGTCCACACAAGGTGGTGCACTCAGACGTCAACATGCGCTACATGGTTGCATGTGCATGTGAAGATGATGAAAAATGTCCGTAGATTGTGCGTGCAAGACCATGGAAAGGAGGTCCCACTTGGCACGTAGTGAGTTGTGTGCCAACTCACATGTGCCGAGGCAAAAGGGTGGATGACAAGGTTGTGTCCCAAGACCACAGACAACTCACATCCGAGTTCATCGCTTACATGCTCTCCAACTCAATATCCACACTTCCAACAATGAGCATCCAACATATCATTGACCTTGTGAAAGCCATCTTTCATTACAAGGTGAAGTACGGGAAGGCATGGAAGGCGAAGCAAGCCGCATTTAAGATGTTGTATGGTAGTTGGGAGGAAGCATACACCCGAATACCTAGGTTGTTGTTAGCCATGGCCGCCACAAACCCGGGCATGGTTCATGTGGTCGAGCCTCATGGGGAAGAAACAATGGATCATGACGGAAGGAAAGTCCGAGTATTTGGCCGTGCATTTTGGGCGTTCGAGCAATGCGTGAGGGCTTTCAAACACTGTAGGTCGGTCATCGCCATTGATGGCACGTTCTTGACTGGACAATACAAGGGCACCTTGTTGGTTGCGATAGCAAGTGATGCTAATAACCGGGTGTTTCCATTGGCATTTGCTTTGGTTGAGGTGGAGAAAAATGACAACTGGGAGTGATTTTTGCGTCTTTTGAGGACGAAGGTGTTACCCGCTCAGAGGGAAATTTGTGTCATATTGGATCGACATCCAGGAATTCTTAACGCGGTGGAGATTGACATTCCTGGGCATGCTCTGTTGCACCATCGATGGTGCATGAGGCAATTTTGTTTGAACTTCTATAGGGCATGTGGCATTAAGGAGTTGGCCGATGATCTTCAAGGTTGTTGTGTCGCTTGCTCCGACAAACGATTCACCACTTTGTTCAACAAATTGCTGGCACACAAAAAACTTGATCCCGGGGGTTAAGACTTTCTCAATAGGCACATTCAACATCGGAACAAGTGGGCACGTGCTTTTGATGAAGATGGCCGGAGATACGATCAAATGACAAGCAATATGGCCGAATGCTTCAATAAGGTGCTCAAAGGTGCACGTAGATTACCCGTGACGACAATAGTTCAATACGCATTTGACAAGAGGAATGCATACTTTCTAAAGTACTCGATGGAAACGGATGCACAGATAGCGGGTGAGAACAAGCGCAAGTACAAGTACAAGTTTCCACACAATGTTGATGAATGGTTGGAATTTCAATCGCGGAAGATAGACTCACAAGAAGCTATACTATATGACAACGAAGAGTGGAAGTACGAAGTGAAAGAGCCAGGAGGAACCACAAATGATGGCTGCCAACATGGAGGTTGGGCTTTCAAGGTCTCCTTAACATGGTGTGATTGCTCTTGTAGGAGGCCATTGTTGCTTCATCTCCCATGCTCACTGAGGGAGTCCTGGACTAGGGGGTGTCCGGACTGCCGGACTATCAATATCCGCTGGACTCCAAGACTACGAAGATACAAGATTGAAGACTCCGTCCCGTGTCCGGATGGGACTTTCCTTGGTGTGGAAGGCAAGCTTGGCAATACGGATATGTAGATCTCCTACCATTGTAACCGACTCTCTGTAACCCTAGCCCTCTCCGGTATCTATATAAACCGGAGGGCTTTAGTCCGTAGGACAACATACATTACAACAATCATACCATAGGCTAGCTTCTAGGGTTTAGCCTCCTTGATCTCGTGGTAGATCTACTCTTGTACTACCCATATCATCAATATTAATCAAGCAGGACGTAGGGTTTTACCTCCATTGAGAGGGCCCGAACCTGGGTAAAAACATCGTGTCCCTCGTCTCCTGTTACCATCCGCCTAGACGCACAGTTCGGGACCCCCTACCCGAGATCCGCCGGTTTTGACACCGACATTGGTGCTTTCATTGAGAGTTCCTCTGTGTCGTCACCGATAGAGCGGATGCCTCCACCCGTCTTCAAAGACGGTATTTTCGCCGGAGGGGCCTTGGCCGCCGGCCAAACTATCCGGCTTGGTGGTTTTCTCATGACTGCCTGTTCGGCCGCCGCTTCGGCAATAACTTCTCAAGTCGTCGAAAGCAATCTTCGCGTCAGCCCTAAAGCTGCCGAACAGTTAGATCCAATAGAGCTCTCGTCTGTTAACGAGCTCTTGGATCGCATCGCCGCCCTGGGAGTCGCTACGGACTACAACCAGATTGGGCTTAAAACCGATCTGAGAGAGATTAACTCTCCCCAGGCCACCCACCACGTCGCAGTGGTGGAAGAGCAATACGGCAACTCTTTGCTAGTGTTGAAAACAATTCATGTCCGGATTCCCGAACCCTCCATGCCGGATTCCCGCGGGGGGACGGACTTCGATCGAGCATCGAACTTAAAATCATGCATCGCCCCGGACTCGCTGGGTTGTCCCCAGCAAACCACACTTCCGAATTCGGAAACCCCTTGGCCTTTGAGCCTCAAGATGGGCAGGGATCCGGATTTTATTCCACCCACCCGCCCAGACATATGCGATCTATCTCTAATACGGCAAGAGCCTACAGAAACAGTACATCACTACTGGGCCAGATTCCTCCTGGTTATGGACGGGATAAAGGACTGCCGAGAGGAAAACGCAATATCAATCTTCCGCAATAACTGCACGGACAAGGGAATACTAAACGCCATTGATCGTCGCAAAATTACGCGCTTCACGGATCTGGCATCCATTGTACGAAAATACTATGCGATGGAGAGTTTCCGGAAAACCGAAAATCAATTTTGGGATAATCCGGCCCCAAACCCAGTCCGCAGTAAAAGGGTGCCTTACACTCAGGCCCCAGATGCAAAAACGAAAAAACAAAAACCCAATAAGGGAAACAGAACCGTACTGGAGGGATGGCTCAATGGACCCTGTAAGCTTCATAATACAGAGGGAGCCGTCCCAACACATAGCCTTCGAGAATGTTGGATATTACGGCAGGTGGCCAAAAGTGGCGAAGAGCTTCTAGCTCCGGGAAACCACTCCAACAATACCAGCACGGTATCAACAGTCTTCGAGACTTTCGCATCAAAAAATATGCGAAAACGATCAATCCGCGAACTCGCCGAAGTCTACCAAGTAGCAACAGCAAATCCATGGAGCGACACAGCTATTACCTTCAATGGCGGCGACGAGCCCACATTCTGAACAACCAGAGCCCCAGCCGCACTGGTACTTAGTCCCATAGTGGACGGCTTTCGACTGACAAAAGTCCTCATGGACGGCGGCAGCGGACTAAACCTCATTTACGAGGAAACTCTGCGAAAAATGGAAATCGATTGGAGCCGTATTGAGCGAAGCAGCACAACCTTTAGAGGAATAATCCCTAGCCGGGAAGCGCGCTGCACCGGAAAAATCACACTCGATGTGGTGTTCGGCTCTCCGGACAATTACAGATCCGAAGAAGTCACATTCCAGGTGGCCTCGTTCAGCAGTGGGTATCACGCCATATTAGGACGAGAGGCATTCACAGTTTTTCAAGCAATACCTCATTACGGGTACATGAAGCTGAAAATGCCTGGGCCCAGCGGAATAATCACTCTCGTTAGTGATCCGGACATAGCACTCCGCGCCGAAAACAAGACAGCCGCACTAGCCCTCGAGGCACTATCCGAAGCCTTAGCGGCAGAGGAACTCACCGCGCTGCGCTCTACAGTGAACAGGGACGATGTGATACTCGATAAAAGATCCAAGTCCACCTCCTTCAAACCAGCAGACGAGATAATAAAATTCCAGGTCCATCCAACGAACCCAACAAAGACGGCCTCCATTGGGGCACAGTTGAACCCCGAAGTAGACGCTGCACTGCGCGAATTCCTTCGGGAAAATTGGGATATCTTCGACTGGCATCCTTCAGACATGCCCGGAATCCCTCGCAGGTTGGCAGAACACAGCCTCAACATCCTAAAAGGATTCAAGCCAGTCAAACAGGCTCTTCGACGATTTTCGGAGCCCAAAAGACAGGCAATGGGAGAAGAGCTAGCCAAACTATTGGAAGCCGGATTCATTAGAGATATCAAACATCCAGACTGGCTAGCAAATTTGGTGATGGTACCAAAGAAGGATAAATCCTGGCGCCTCTGTGTCGATTTTAAAGACCTCAATAAATCTTGCCCAAAGGATCCCTTCCCTCTCCCCCGCATCGATCAAATTATCGATGCCACAGCAGGGCACGATTCGCTGTGCTTCCTGGACGCATACTCTGGCTATCATCAAATCAAGATGGCGGAAGCAGACCAAGCCGCAACGGCATTTATCACTCCATATGGACCATTCTGCTTCAACACGATGCCCTTCGGACTCAAAAACGCCGGCGCAACATATCAGTGCATGATTCAAACATGTCTGGCCACCCAGATCGGCAAAACAGTTGAGGCATACGTAGACGACGTAGTCGTCAAAACAAAACACGTCGAAACTTTAGTAGACGATTTGAGGCTCATATTCGACAACCTCAGAGCATATGACATCAAGCTGAATCCGGATAAATGCGTTTTCGGCGTACCAGCCGGTAAGCTGCTGGGCTTCATCATATCCGGTAGAGGAATTGAAGCAAATCCGGCCAAAATCCGAGCTCTATCACAGTTGGATATTCCAAAAGACCTCAAACAAATACAAAAATTAACAGGATGCGTGGCAGCCTTAAGCCGCTTTATCTCCCGTTTAGGAGAAAAGGCGTTGCCCCTCTATCGCCTCCTCAGGCGCACCGAACACTTCGAGTGGACGGATGCTGCCACTGCCGGACTCGAAGAAATAAAGGCCATACTGGCAACAAATTCGGTCCTGGCTGCGCCCACTCTGGGCGAACCAATGTTGTTATACATCGCAGCAACACATCAAGTTGTGAGCGCAGTCCTCGTCGTCGAACGAGCGACAGAAGGGCATAAATTCCCTCTTCAAAAACCAGTGTATTATGTATCCACTGTGTTAACCCCCTGCAAATCCCGTTACCCGCACTATCAGAAGATAGCATATGCGGTGTTCATGGCGTCTCGAAAGCTCCGGCACTACTTTCAAGAGTGCTCGATAACAGTGGCCTCTGAAGTACCACTCAATGATTATAAATAACCGCGACGCAACGGGCAGGATAGCAAAATGGGCCATTGAGCTCTTACCATTAGACATCACTTACAAACCTCGACGAGCTATAAAGTCACAAGTTTTGGCTGACTTCGTCGCCGAATGGACTGAAGCCGAACTCCCTAAAGAGTACGACGCATACTCCAATTGGACTATGCATTTCGACGGCTCCAAAATGTTGGCCGGACTGGGGGCTGGCGTCGTACTGACGTCCCCCACCGGAGATACAGTCCAGTATGTACTTCAAATAATGTACACGGACTCCAACAATGCAGCCGAATACGAGGCCCTGTTACATGGTCTCCGGATGGCGGTCTCCATGGGCATTCAACGCCTAGAGGTACGCGGGGACTCAAACCTTGCAATATCCCAAATAAATGGAGACTTCGACGCCAAGGATCCGAAAATGGCAGCATATCGCAACGCTGTCCTAAAAATGTCAGCTCGGTTTGAAGGACTCGAATTCCATCACATAGCCCGAGATAATAACCAAGCGGCCGACGTCCTGGCACGCATCGGTGCGAAACGTGATGCTGTCCCTCCAAATATCTTCCTGGAACGGCTCTTCAAGCCATCCGTACTATGGGAAGAGGAGTCTGGTAGCTACAAACCGGAGAAAACCGCACCAACTGGTGATTCGGCAGACGACATAACACCCTCCGCCCACGTCATAATGGCAGTAATCGCCGCATGGACAGAACCTTTCCTAGCCTACTTACTTAGGCAGGAACTTCCCGAAGACCAAAATGAGGCCTGCTGCATAGTCCGGCGATCGAAGGCCTACAAGGTCCATGAGGGAGAACTTTATAAGAAAAGTACCACCGGAGTCCTTCAAAGTTGTATCTCCGAAGAAGAAGGGCGAAACCTCCTGGCTGAAATTCATGCCAGACTAGGCGGACACCACGCAGCAGCCCGGGCCCTTGTAGGAAAGGCATTCCGTACAGGATTTTATTGGCCGACGGCTCGGGCAGACGCACAGGACTTGGTCCAGCGATGCGTTGGTTGTCAGCTCTTTGCTAATCAGAGCCATATGCCACCCACCGCCCTCAAAACCATACCCATTACCTGGCCGTTCGCGGTCTGGGGGCTTGACATGGTTGGACCCCTTAAAGGGGGAACCCACAAGAAAAAATACCTATTGGTCATGGTGGATAAATTCACCAAATGGATAGAGGCCAAACCGGTCAAAACGGCAGAGTCCGGACCAGTGATAGACTTTATATCAGGGGTGGTACACCGTTACGGAGTCCCCCACAGTATCATCACCAACAACGGCACGAACTTCACAGCCGACGAGGTTAAGTCATGGTGCAAAAATATGGGCATCAAGCTCGACTATGCGTCAGTCTATCACCCTCAAACCAACGGTCAAGTGGAAAGAGCAAATGGTCTAATAATGAGCGGCATTAAACCCAGACTAGTGAGGTCACTCACCAAATCCGACACACAATGGGTCGAGGAGCTCGACTCCGTACTTTGGGGGCTGCAGACAACACCTAACCGTACTACCGGATTCACACCATTTTTTATGGTATACGGCGCAGAGGCAGTCTTGCCCTGTGACATTATTCATGACTCATGTCGAGTGCGCATGTATGAGGAAAGAGAGGCCGAGCTTGATCGGCAGGACAGCTTGGACACATTGGAGGAAGAACGTGACGTCGCGAAGGCTCGTTCCGCATTCTATCAGCAGCAGGCCCGAAGATATCAAAGTAGAGAAGTACGGGCCAAGACTTACAACGTTGGTGAACTAGTTCTACGCCTGCCGGACAAGAAAAAGGACAAGCTCAAGCCCAAATGGGAGGGCCCCTTCATTATCGATCAAGTACTGACCGGCAGAGCATACCGTCTACGAAATGCGTCGGATCACCGACTCGAGCCGAACCCATGGAACGCAGCCCGCCTCCGACGATTCTATGCCTAGCGCCGGACTAAGAGTTCGTCCCCTTCCCCCGTCCAAACTTTTACACTTCGGCTGTCTTTTGTTTCTCTTTTTATCCTTTTCACCTAAAAGCCCTTCCGGGCCTATTTTTGCATTCTTTGCATACGCATGATGTGCCATCCGCACTCATTATTCCTGGGGGCTTCTTTTACAGAAGCTCAATTATACGCATGATGTGCCATCCGCACTCATTATTCCTGGGGGCTTCTTTTACAGAAGCTCAATTATACGGGTTTTATGCCCAGCACATGTGTCAAGCTTCCACATGTACCTTTTACTCGCCATTATATGCATCGATATGACTTAAGTTTTGGCCAAGCTGGGTTGCCTGGCTCCTGTACTTACCCCTACGTTCCTGATTGTTCGGCTAGGAGGTAAAGGGAGCACCTCTGTGATTGTTACTGCCGGGTCAGCCGAATGTGTACCTCAGACTGGGTGAAGCCGAAAGCTAGCGTTCTTAAGGGAATATTCGGTCGGTGACTTAAAAGATGACTTTTTACCTATTTATCTATTTGCCCCCAGATGTTTTACTGCTTTCTTTGCAGTCCGGACATGCACTTTAGGGCATGCCTCCCAGGGAAAGGAACCCTTAACGGAACTATTCTCCCTGGAAGATGTTTCTTACTAACCATGTAATATAACATAACTAGTTGGGCACTTGTCTGATAAAGCACTAATGACCCCTACGCTTGGTCTCCATGCATACCACGGTTGTTTCTTAACCAAAAAGGTATTCGGACACACTCCGGACTCTAGGGTCCCGAGGTCGAAGCGAAAAGGTCGGCAAAGACAAACGATCTACAATCCGGCTAGAAGGCATTTCACATGTCACTTTAAAGGATAACATACATTGTCAAATTTACTGAGTGTATTCCTCCTCAATCCCGTGTAACAGGCTGTCTAGTTCACAGTCCTGTTGGGAAAATTTAGCAGCTAACTCTACTTGGCTATACACTAAACTCACAGGGATCTCCTTCCCATCGGGCCCCACCGGTCCAACTTCGGCCATGTGGTTGGGATCCGCCTTCTTGTACCGCGTCTTCACCATGGCCCAAGCCTCCCTGGCACCTTGACGGCAAGCCGAAATCTTCCACAAACGGAAGCGCTGCCGCACTCCCTGCAGCTTCTCCGCAAGCTCCCCGAGGCCCTCGGGTAGGGTGAGGGCTGGCCATAAAGCCTGAACAACGCCGCTCATTGCCTGCCGAACTCGTTTGAGTAGCTGCAACAGTTCGGGAAGTTGATCACCCATTGATATGGGCATCTCCTCTGCAGGACGACCCGTGAGTATACCTACAAGACATATCATGTTAAAATACTTCCTCGCCGAACTCTTCTTTTCAAAAGAGTTCGCTCAAGCACTTACTATAAATGTTGCGACGAAGCCGCTGATTCTCCTTAACGGAGCCGGACAGCTCGGCCTAAGCGCCTTTCAGCTCTTCTCCGAGCTTGGCGTTGGCATCTTGGAGCTTGTTCCTTTCCTGCTGAACCCTATTCAGCACACTCTCGCTGGCCTTTAGCTGGCGTAGCAATGCTTGCCTATCCGGATCTTGTCCGGCGGTACCTGCAAATGTCATTATTAGACTCGCGCGCACGCCGCACAACGCTTATATTTATTAATAAAAATGTGTTACCAGGAGGGGTCTTTCCGTCTCCTCCTGCGGCAGCAAGTGCGGCCTCAAGTTGGGCCTTGCAATCTTGCAGCTCCCGAGACAGCTGGGCGTTCTTCTCGTTAAGTGCCTGAAATTTTCAATGATCCTTAAATCAGTTAACATAACTACTTTAAGTCTCGGGGGCTACTGGTATATACAACCATTAAAATTCCCTTACCCGTATGTCTTTCACATACTACTCCGTGGCTCTGGTAAAACCATTTTGAGCAGCACGGAGATGCGCGTCCCCTGCGTTAAAAGCATCCAATGCCTCAGGGGAAAAGCACGCTTCTTGAAATACTGTCCGGCGGCGCCTATGGTTCATGGCGCTCTCCACCTCAGACTTGGTGGCGGACAGTCTGTCGGTGTCCTCCGTTGGAGAAGGATCCGGCTCGCGTCTTGCGCTTGCCTCCCCCTCCAGGCCGGGCGCTGGAGCCTGGCCGGTGTTGGTCGGATTGGCAATTCCTGCGCTCACAGTCCGGCAAGCGCTTTTTCTCCTACAAAGATCATGAGCACTCAGACGTTTCCTCGGAACGTTGCTCTAAAAATTCAAATACGAGCTATACCTTTGCGGCGTTTCTGTCGTGGAATTAACACGTCAGATGTCCTTAGTGTCAGGACTTAGTCGCGAGGCCAACGCATCTATGTGGTAGCTTGAGAGGGGTTGAGCAGAATCGAGAGACGCAAGACCAGACAGGGATTTAGACAGCTTCGGGCCCCGGGAAACATCATCCAGTAAAAACCCTACATGCTGTTTGAGGCTAGGTCTCATTATCGTCACGAGGGAGTCGCCGTAAACCGGCTCTCCTCTTTGTGTCTAGCCCTAAGATTGTTTCTTCTTGCTTGTAGCTTCTAACTTGTTCCCCTTTGGGGAGCCCTGCCCCTCCTTATATATGTTGAAGGGGTGGTTTACATGTGGAGTCCTATTAGGATTAGGACTAGTCTATCTCTAATACAAACCGGATACAAGTCCTAGTCTTAACTCCTTGTAAGGCAAATATTCCTTTCCTCTTAAACCGGCCCACAATGGTTGAACCGGCCTTCATGAACCGCTAGACAGGCCACCGGGTCTTGTCGCTCCTCTAGCCCGTCCGCCGGATTACCAATGAGCTGTAAACCGTCTGGTCTGTGCAGGTTGCCGGTGAATCGCCAAGTCCGGCCGGTTTATCCTTCCGGCCGGTTTACACCGCGGGGCATATCCCCGACATTAGCCCCCAAGTTTAGCTTGGATTTATCCATGGTAAACTTATGCTGCAAATAAATACCAGAACAAATTTGACAGGTTGTGCTCCGGGTTAAGAATTCTTGTAGACCGGCACCTGATCGTCCTTAAATCCTTGTCATTTCCTCCTTCTAGAAAATCCGGATCAACAACCAGCTTCATACTCAAATTGCTGACGTTGGTTTCTCATAGAAAAATATTGCAAAGAATAATCCACTTGAGTCGGCTTCCAAAGCGCCGTCTTAAGAATTATTGGTCTTGAGATACTCATATGATATTCAACCGGCTTTGAAGATGCAGAACTTGCCGGTTTATCATTGCCAAAAACTGTCGGGTTATAAAAACTAATAATTCCAGGTCATGATTGTTGCAGACACCGGTTCATGATTATTGATGACACCGGGTTGCAGCCACAGGGTCATAATGATTGGTGACGCCGGGTCAATCTAGTTTGCTCAAACAGAGAATTTGAAAATATTTCCTTGATAATAATATAATACCTGTAGCCCCCAAGTGCCGGGTTGTCCTGCTTGCAGCAACCTGGGACTTGTAATTGTCTTATACTCATAAAAACTTCAACCAGTGTAGCCCCCAAGGGCCGGGTCATTATGCAATAATGAGCAGGGACTTTGTAAATATAATCATGTAAACTTTTAACAGCAATGGTGTAGCCCCCAAGGGCCGGCTCAGTAAGATAATATTGAGCTGGGACTTGACATATGCTTCAATAAAAATAACATCATATGATGTAACCCCCATCATGGGACTTGAATCCACGTCCACAAGGTTAAGAGCCTTGTGCTTTACCAACTGAGCAATGTACCCTTCAATATAATGGATAAAAAGCTTTGTACCTTGAATTGTTGACAGGAGCAATTGGCAGCCCCCAAGTATCATGGTGCATGCTTGCAGCGACATGAGACTTGCATATAACCTCAATTTGAATAATGTAACCCCCAAGTGCCGGGTTGTAAGCCTGCAGCAACTCGGGACTATTCCTTCCATTGTAGAATAAATCATATTCATTGATAAAATAATATCCATTGCGCTAAAGCGACTTTGAAAACCTCAATCATAATATTAATAACCATAATAAAAATCCAGCCATGTTGGCTATTCAAGATAATATAATCCGGTATGAAAACCTTATTCATCCAATATCATAATGAAAATTCAGCCAATTTTGGCTATTTGAATAATATAACCCAATCATTTATAAGCGCATGATTCCAATGGCGAAATCCAAATATATACTGGCGACGTATAGTCCAAAGCCAGGCCGGTTTAATAAACACCGGACAATTTCTCATCATAGACTGGCGATTTATCGTCTTAAAGCCAGGCCGGTTTAATAAACACCCGATAATCTATCATCATGCTTTATTCAACCTGTCTCTGCATACAACAGGTTTAAAGTGTCCTGGCGATTTACCGCCGGACGGGTCATAATGCCCAACATATAACCTAGGTTTTAACCAAGGCTGCACTTAAGAATAATCAAATATGAAATATATCATACCTGTGACATTGAATCACATCATTGGTTTACCAACTTTTCGTAGCAAGGGTGATAACCCCAATCTTGAGTAATGATAACTCCTTTCATACTGTGACGATTTATGATAAACCATACCGGGTTGTGATAAACACCGGTTTAACCATATATAATGCTGGCGACTTATAGTCGAAACCAGACCGGGCTGATAGTCTCCGGATTATGATTTGATCATGTACTGACAGCTTGTAATTGAAAGCCAAGCCGGGTTAATGGACACCGGTTTACTCCATGATAAGATGGTAACATAAAATCAAAAAATCAAACCGGGCAAATAGTCTCCGGATTAAGAATTGACCGTGTTCCGTCAATTGACAATCGAACCGGTCTACGAATTTTGTCGGTTTAAGAACGCAACAAAGAAGAAATATTTATTAAAGAAAATTTCAAGCAAAGGCAATGATAAAACCGTTTGCAAAAATATGCTATACTGAGCTGACCAGATGGTGTTACCATGGTCGGACAGGACCAAGCCCCCAATAGGAGTGACAATGATTCAAGTCAGCCAGGTCCCCAAATGATTCTTGGCATATATGCCAAATCAAGAGGTGTGGCAATGGTTCAGGTTCGACCAAGCCCCCAAGTGATTTTGTGGCCTTAGGCCGATCAAGAGGCGTGACTGGTTCAGACTTGACCATGTCCCCAAGTGATCTGGTGGCTGTCGCCTATCAAGAGGTGTCGCGTTGGTTCGGACACGACCAAGGCCCCAAGTGATATGAAAAGCAAATTTCAAGGGGTAAATCGGAGGCCGCTTTAAGACAGAACCTCCGTGTAACCACGCATGATGTAAAAAAGAACAGAGACCCCGCTTTATGAAGCAGAAGCCCCCATGTGATCAATATGTTAGGCCAATAAGGCAGGATATCCATGTTTGAACCGCGCATCATGGCAGCAGGTCCTCTTCGGTAATTTTTAACTTTTTTGCAAAAGATAAATTCTTCTTGAACCGGATATGGAGAGCTTCAAAGCTTTGTGGGAGACATCTTTCCCTTGAACCGGATTTTAAACCGGAATCTTCATTTTCAGCCGGAAATTTTCTGACGACCTTTAAACTCGAACTTGCGAGAAGTTAATTCCTTTTTGAACCGAAAATCCTTAAACCGGATTTGAGAGCTTCAGTGACACTGGCTTCCCTTGAGCCGGATTTTAAACCGGAATCTTTTCTGATGACCCGGAACTTCTTCATTGAGCCAGGATTTTGTAATTGTCATATACTTTCTAAGCCGGAAATTATCTGACGGCCTTCAAATAACAGTAGCTTCCGGGACCGGGTTATCTTCCCCTCCATTGTCCTGGGGTTTTTAAATTTGCTGAAACTGGCAAGACTTATTGCGTCATATCATCATAGCCCCCGAGTCTCAAGGTGACTCGAAGAGTTGGCTTGAGATTCTCCATATGTGACCGTGATGTAAACAGGCATAAGTTGTATATCATCGGTGTTGATAGCCCGATGCGAATCCACAGAAGATTGAGGTGACTGCGGCGGGTTATAAATGATCCCGTATGAGCCGTGTCAGCAACTCGGCCAATAGTTCCTTCCAACTGGCGATTTGAATTTAACCAAAACTGTATTGGCGGTGACTTGTGCGCCTGCCCATTGAGCCACCCAGTGCAGACGGCGGTTGATAGTATATGATAATTTGCCTCCAATTTGAAAAAACCGGGCTACTCAAGCTGTGACTTGCTCATACCCAATAAACAACTCATGCAGACAGGTGCGGCTTTGGTGTGTCGATGTAAACCGGGCCACAATAAACGTTCGGTAGAGACGTCCACAGTATTAGAGGTGGCTCGGACAGATGAACCGGCCGCGGCGTTGTAAGCCAGCGCGGACGGGCAAGTCAATCACGAACACGGTAAACCGTATGGGCGAATCAGCCACATCGTGTTGAAATAAATTGGGGCCAAAGAAACAGCGGCATGCACATATGTAGGTCTTGGGTTAGATGATGGCACATCATAATAGTAGCACGAGCCATATATCCATGATCCTTATTACTGCAGTGAACAATTGTCCTGCATACAATATCATAGACCAAGGGAAAGATAAACTGCTCTTTGACAAAAATAATATGTGCCAATAAAATATATTTTAGATGGATATCACCTGATGTGCCAGGCCGGAAATAATCCGCCATGAAATTGATGATCACTAGGTGAAGTTGAAATCGCTCACGGGTGGGTCTTTCGCGGCAGACGGCCACGACGTTGTAAACCGGCGCAGTCGCGAGAGACGGCCACGACGTTGTAAACCGGTGCGGGAGTCCGTTGATTAACGACAACCAGCTGTGCTGAAATGATGTCGGCATGCCTCCATCTCCATGGCATAATACCACTTTGTAGTGGATTTTGTCCTGCGTAAAATATTACAAGACAGAGTAACTGTTCGCAGACATATCATTATATATGGATGAAATAGATAGGACAGGTATCACCTGATGTATTCTGTCAGATGAAGTGATCGCAGGGCAATTTTACTGGCCTTCACGTCTAAACAAATAACCACGCATCCATCCAATTTTTAAGTGAATCATGCCCCTCAAGCAGCGTATCAAACCTGGCGACAGCGGAGGCAGCAGTGGGAGGCACGAGTCGGCGCATCGGTTGAGGCCGGCGGACGCAAGGCGACTCGTGGCATGGCGGCGGAGGTGACTTAAGATCGGCACGATGGTGGAGGCAAACTCGTGTGAAGGACACAGTTGGTGGGGACACAGTTGTAGCAGTGGAGGCTCGACGGCGGCCGGCGGTTTGGAAAGGGAAGGCTCGGTGAAGGCGGCGACTTGGCACGAGATTCGTAGCGACCCGGGACCAACGCGCGGGTGGCGACGAGGCCGGGGGCGACCCGCCTACAATTTGGCGAAGGCGGCTTGAGGCCGGGGGCGACCCGCCTACAATTTGGCGAAGGCGGCTTGAGGCCGGGGGGCCCGGGCGGTGACTCATCCGCGTCGGAGGCGGAGCGGCGACTTAGCAGAAGAGACGCTCGGATCGGCGAGGCAAGCAGGCGGCTCGCAGGTGCGACAGCCCTGTCGACTCGGCGACTTGAGGCTGCATGAGAGGTAATCCGGCAGTGACTTGGAGGTGCGACTTGGAAGGGCGCTGGCGACTCCTGGCGGCTCAACCCAGGTGGGAACCGCGGCGAGTCGAGCGCGAAGCGTTGAAGCTGACGGTCGCTCAGAGCCGCAGAGGCGGGCTCGGCCGTGGAAACAGAAGTCCGCGGGGATGGAGGAGCACCGGCAGAATGGCGGCTCATCTTGGAGCAACCCAGCAGCAGGATGCCAACAAGGTGAGTCAGGGGCGGCGCGGTGAACTGGAGGTGTGCGTCCGCGACGGCTGCTCAAGGTGGAAACGGCGGAGGCAGCCAGCATATTAGAATAAAGTGAGGCTGCCACCCGGCGTGAGGCCTTGGGGTGATTCGAAGCGCATCAGGCAGCTAGAAGCGTCGCAGCCGCGTTGATGAAGACCAGGTAGCGCCACAGCCAAAGCAGAGCTCGGCGGCTCAAAGGCGTTTTGGAATCACGGGAGTGAATCAGAGCAACTGCGGCCAGAGGTGCACGAGCCATGTTGACTCATCAGGCGGCGAGCGGCAGCTCAGATATAGAAGCATTGGAGAGGTGACCCGACGAAGTAGCTTAGCGAAAGCCAGCGGAGGCGGCACCGGCGTCAATGCATCCAAGGACGTAGACGTGCGAGCCGCCAGGCGAGTCAACGGCGGTCTCCACATCGCTATAGGTAGTCTGCTTCACACGAGGAACAGGATGCTGTCGGTTGCCTCTGATGGGCTTCTTTCCTTTTCCTTTTCTGGTTTTTGGTAATCAAGGGCCAGTCCAACTTGGCAATTTTTCCTTTCCTTAACTCTGGAATTAACCTCCTCGTAGCTTCCTTGTAGTAATCAGAGTTGACAAAGAAAAAACTAACTTGGCTTCTAATGATGTACTAATCCAAAACGTACTCTCCTTGTCTTCTAGTGGCGTACTAGCACTTGAAAACATCAGGGTTGATGGTTGATGTAATGGAAACTACGTGCTTATCTGCACTCTTTGACTTGATCAGATGCAACAACTCGGTGACTCGGACAGAAAACGTCTGTATCTTTGATGGTTTCGGCGACTCGCAACAGCAGCAGTAGAAAACGATCTCCTATCCGATTCGACAGCTCGTGTAGCGTCGGCGGCACACAGAGTACCAAACCCTAATTTCTTCTTTGACTTCAACCTTAAAAATCTTCATCTGGAAAAATTGCAAAGTCCTCGATCCCCGGGTAGATCCCTCCAAGAACTCATCACCATCGTGCGCGAGCCCCACGGTGGGCGCCAACTGTCGTGGAATTAACACGTCAGATGTCCTTAGTGTCAGGACTTAGTCGCGAAGCCAACGCATCTATGTGGTAGCTTGAGAGGGGTTGAGCGGAATCGAGAGACGCAACACCAGACAGGGATTTAGACAGCTTCGGGCCCCGGGAAACATCATCCGGTAAAAACCCTACATGCTGTTTGAGGCTAGGTCTCATTATCGTCACGAGGGAGTCGCCGTAAACCGGCTCTCCTCTTTGTGTCTAGCCCTAAGATTGTTTCTTCTTGCTTGTAGCTTCTAACTTGTTCCCCTTTGGGGAGCCCTGCCCCTCCTTATATATGTTGAAGGGGCGGTTTACATGTGGAGTCCTATTAGGATTAGGACTAGTCTATCTCTAATACAAACCGGATACAAGTCCTAGTCTTAACTCCTTGTAAGGCAAATATTCCTTTCCTCTTAAACCGACCCACAATGGTTGAACCGGCCTTCATGAACCGCCAGACAGGCCACCGGGTCTTGTCGCTCCTCTAGCCCGTCCGCCGGATTACCAATGAGCTGTAAACCGTCTGGTTTGTGCAGGTTGCCGGTGAATCGCCAAGTCCGGCCGGTTTATCCTTCCGGCCGGTTTACACCGCGGGGCATATCCCCGACAGTTTCCATCCGCACTGCGCTCCTTTTCCGCCTGCTGGTTCGGACCGACCTCTGTTGGTCGGCCTGCCGCGGGCTCGGCTTCCTGCCGTAAAGGCGCTTCCTGTAAAATACCATCGTTCGCGAAGGTCAGAAATGGGCAGGGATGAGATAGTGGTGTTCGGACTTCGGTCGCGGTCACCTGGGAAGCCGGACTTAGCCCGGGGTAGTCCGCCGTAATGGCGACCAAAGCATTGTCTATGCTGAGCTGGTGATACACCCCGTCGATCAGCTCCACCTCGATATCTGGGTCCTCTTCGGAGGCCGGATCCAGGGATCCTTCTGGATCCTCGGGTTGCGGGGCAGGACTCACCATGTCGTCCACAGTCCGGCGTAGACCCTGCGCCGAAGACATAATGTAAGAAGCTTAAACTTCGAAAGCATGGGCTGGGCCCTTCAAGGTGTTCACTTACCCATCCTCTGGGGTTGATCATGGAAAACCCATTCAAAGGGTTCGTTCGATGGAAATCCTCCTTCTCCCCCTTGTACAGGCTGGACAGGATCTTCACCAGATCCTCGGTCGAATCCGGCCCTTTGCGGCCATGCCGGGTAGCATCGTCTTCCCCGTTGAAATCCCACATGGGGTGGCCTCTGTATTGAAGTGGTTGTACCCCTCGCTTGATGCATGTCTCCATGACTCCGATCATGGTCAAGCCGGAATGAGCCATTAATCTTATCGGGCCCATCAAGTAGTGGACGCTCTTGTCTTCCTCCAATCGGGGGCTCCGCGGGCGCCAGCTGAGGCGTTTCTTCAAGGGAGCAACACTAAACTCTGGGAGGCCAATCCGAACTGGGTCTGGCAGCGGGGCGTCTTCTATATAAAACCACTCCGAGGGCCAGTCTTCGGACGCCTTCTTGGGAGTGCCGGATAGGTATCCGGTCCCGGCGATGCGCCATATTTTGGCGCCGCACACTTGATATATGGACCCCTGGTGAGAACGGGGCACGAGGCAAAACAACCTCTTCCACAATGCGAAATGGGGCTCAATGCCCAGGAATAGCTCGCAAAGAGCTACGTAGCCCGCGATATGCAGGACAGAGGCGGGCGTGAGGTGGTGGAGCTGGAGTCCGTAGAACTTCAGGAGCCCGCAGAGGAACAGATGTATTGGAAATCCGAGTCCCCTTGTCAGATAAGGGACAAAACATACTCGCTCCCCCTTATTGGGGCTTGGAGTGTCCTCCGCCTGTCTCCCACCTTGATAAGTAACAAGTCCGGCCCGGACTGGGATCATAAAGGCCGGAGGGAGGAATCCCCCCGTTTGGAGCTCCACGAGCTCGTTGTGCGAAATAGAGCACCTCCTCCAACTCCCCGGCGGTGGGCTGGGAGTGCGCGAAGAAGAGCCGTGTTGACGATCCATGGTGGAATGGATTTCTAGGTCAAAGGCGCTTCGATGGAGTATTCGCGGGAGGAAGACAGTGTGGTTTGGATCTGGATTCTTGCCTCTTTTATAGGCGGGCAACTCGCACAATTGGGGGGTGAAATGCAAAAGACACCCTGGCTTTTCGCATTCGTGCGACACGTGGAAGAGGGCCATTATTTGGCGTAGAAGCCGAGGAACACAGTAGTCAAGATGAAGCAGGACACTGTTCGGCAGGTACATGGAATTTGAAGGGAGAACCCGCCTTGCAATGCCGAAGACTATAAACGCGCTGGACTTATCGTCATTGAAGCCTGGTTCGGGGGCTACTGAGGGAGTCCTGGACTAGGGGGTGTCCGGACTGCCGGACTATCAATATTCGCCGGACTCCAAGACTACGAAGATACAAGATTGAAGACTCCGTCCCGTGTCCGGATGGGACTTTCCTTGGCGTGGAAGGCAAGCTTGGCAATACGGATATGTAGATCTCCTACCATTGTAACCGACTCTGTGTAACCCTAGCCCTCTCCGGTGTCTATATAAACCGGAGGGCTTTAGTCCGTAGGACAACATACATTACAACAATCATACCATAGGCTAGCTTCTAGGGTTTAGCCTCCTTGATCTCGTGGTAGATCTACTCTTGTACTACCCATATCATCAATATTAATCAAGCAGGACGTAGGGTTTTACCTCCATCGAGAGGGCCCGAACTTGGGTAAAAACATCGTGTCCCTCGTCTCCTGTTACCATCCGCCTAGACGCACAGTTCGGGACCCCCTACCCGAGATCCGCCGGTTTTGACACTGACACTCACGCTTGTATACCGCCGGTCGTGTTAGGAATGTGGATGTCAATCACCCCCTCACCGTGAGGGAGTCAGAGTTCTCAATCATGACGGTTAAGAAAACATGGGCTCCCCGCTTTCACCCATACTTTGACCAATCACAATGTCCGGAGTACCATGGAGTTCAATTATGGCCGGATCTAGGGTTGAAGGTTGTTAAACGGGGTAGACGTAAGACAAAGCGTCTTAAAGGCGACATGGACGGATGGGGTCATGGTGGCCGCCGCGAAGCGGGCAACGACCAATTCCAAGAGCCTTGTGAGAGCTCCCGTTGTGGGGAATGCAAAGGTCTTGGCCACAACAAAAGAAAATGTATGAAACCACGAAAAAGGTCCAAGAAAAATGATGCAAGCACAAGCCAACAAGGAGCTACACAAGGTAGCCAACCAAGTGGTAGCCAACAAGTGCCAAGCCAACCAAGTGGTAGCCAACCAAATGGTAGCCAACCAAGTGGTAGCCAACAAGTGCCAAGGCCTTTGAGCTGGGAGTTTACCCAGGCATGCAATGCCTACGAGCTGGGCGCCACACTGTATAGTGCAATGCCTCTGAGCTGGGCGTTGCACAATACAGTGCGGCGCCTCTTGGCTGGGCGCTGCACATGCACTTTGTGTTTTTTTAACACATAAACTTGGTCATTCAGACGCATGTTAAGGCACATTTTCAGGCACATATACTTGCGTCACAGAATAAATATTAATGATAATGATGACATTTTCAATAGCACTTCAACTAGAACAAAGACAACATTTCTTAGAGTGACCATCACTTCGAGTTCAACATTACTAAGACATACAATCACTTCAAGTTCAACATTACTAAGAGCTACCACCACTTCAAGGTCAACGACATAACAAGTTCGACATAAGAAAAACACCCACTAGGCGAGTTACATAACAAACAGAGGACAAAGACTAGTTCCTTGAGCGCTTTTTGGCTCCTACCCTCTCCTGTTGGATATCTTCTTCGCCTTCCTAGGAAGAGCAACCCGCTCCGGCTCCGGCTCCCGCTCCAGTTCCTCCACTTCATCCATGTCATCCACATAGTCATCCAAAGCTGCCATCCGCGAGGTGCCGACCGTCCTCTTGCCTCTTTCAGTGAAGTCTTCGGGTGTGTACTTACTGATTCCCCTCCTAGGCTTTAACATGTATGCTGACCGAACTTGAAAGGTCCCCAAGGTCATGTCATCTTCAACCTATTACAAAAACAAAATATATGAAAAAGACCGTTTGTGAGGATAAAGTTAGCAATGCATCAATAGTTGAATATATGCTATTGGCTTACCTCTTGGGTGAGCACACTCACATCCTTATCCTCCAAAGGATCACTATGGCCAGAATTGGGATCTGATGGTGTCACCGACCTAGACCGTTGAGGTGATACATACTCGGGGTCACGACAACCGACAAGGTTGGATAACCTTTGTCCTTGACGCTGCAACATGTACAAGTGAATGAGATATCAAACGTAGCAACACATGTTACATGGACAATTGAAGGAGATGTGAACCTTAATGAATGCTAGAAGTGCACCTTTCCCATCGCTTTTCCCAACCAGGGTTGTCTCCAGAATAGTCTCGGTCTCATCAGCTGCTTTCTTGATCTGGCCACGCTATGAACAGAAACGACATTAACGTGTTAGGCAAGCGAAGATGTGAATAGTGTGAATGGGAAAGCAGAAAGAGGAAATACCACAAAGTTCATCATTGGAGATAAAGGGACTGAGGTGCCTTCACTGACTAATTTGTTGTACTGGTGCTGAGTTAGCTCATCGAAGACGGTGGGATCTTCCAAAATCTCCTCAGCATACGCCAACTTGCATACCTCCACACGGGTACTTGCAAGAAACCATGTGAGAGAGTTGTTGAACGCGATCGGGCAGTGCTCACGAAGCTGGGCTCATTTTCCAGCCTTAGCTTGCTCCACACTAAGTGGAAACTGTTTGATATACTTCCTATGATGCTTGTCCCAATGCTTGACCTTCCGCCGCTTTTTCCTATCCAACCTGCAAGTTAGAAACAGAATGTTAGCACCATCAAAACCGTCAAGAACCTGCTAAGTGCTCAAGGTTGATTATATCTTACACGTGTAGACACTTGTCCGTGTCCTCCCACTCCGGCAGGTGTGGCTGGAACAAACCGAACTGGCGGTACACCCAATGTGGCAGGTGAAAAAGCTCAACCGCCCAGCTGCATATGAGTGGGCACCGCATATGGCAAAGATCCCTATCCCTAAGTCACATCAGATTCAACACAAAGTCTCTAAGGTTACCAAGACTATCCCCTTTTCCATACGGCTCCCATTCCACCTGCAACATAGCATAGATTGCAAAATTGATTATGAGTTATGATAGAAGCATGAGAAGCACTTATACAATGTAGAGTCACCTGCTCAGCCGTGATCGTGTCCAGCTCGCTCTTGTAGAACTTGTACATGACCGGGGGATCATCCGTCGTCTCATTTACCACATCCCACTTGTAAGCCCAAGTGGGGTACCATAGTTGGTCGTCATGGTCGTTCCAATCCTCGTACTTCACGGTCTTCGCTCGTCAAACCGGCAATCGCTCCCAGCTCCATATAGAAAGTGCGAGCATACAACCACCAATACCTCCTGATTTCCTACAAGAGGCTTCATCCAACTGCACGTAAAAGAAAACATGGTTGAATTAACAAGAAGATCGCATTGAGAATGTAGTAATGAAGTGAAAAAGAAACAACTTTCTACCTGCCTATACAAGTAAGCCAGTGTCGCCGAACCCCAACTCCATTTTCTATCTAAGATGGTCAATTCCTTCAGCCACATCCATGGAGCATTCTTGCCTGTGCCATCAGCAAACATAGTCCTGGATATTACGTACCACATGTACACACGAGCATATGTCTTGACCTCATCCTCATGAGCCTCCTCGGGGCAATTAGCAAAGTTCCATGCAATCCAGGTGAAAGGAGCAGCGGCTACGACCTTTCCTTCTTCTTGTCTTCTCCTTTTGGTTGCCGAGGCTCCGGAGGAACCATACCATTAAGGGCATGCATCTGCTCGCGCCACCCATCAGAATCGGTTCTCATTCATAGAGGGTTACCCTTGATAGGAAGAGCGGTGATCATAGCAATATCCTGGAGCGCCACGGCCATCTCCCCGGTCCGAAGATGGAAACTATGTGTCTCCGGCCTCCAACGATCAACAAGCACGGTGATTGCTGCAACATTGAGGGATGGCGCCGACCGGCTGACCAACTGAATGAAGGGAGGAGTCCTGACTCCCTTACATAAGGTGTGTATCACTCATCATACCGCATCCCCAAAAGGTTGACCCCGTGAGACCGAAGTTTCAGAGGGTGAAGATCCTACAAACAAGTAAATCAGAAAATTACATATGGGGCATTTGTCTTTGAAATAAACACGAAAATCATAATTACATCCTGCTGCACCGACAAAGCGTACGACCGGTGTTGCTAGTCCCAGTGATCACCGAGAAGCCAAACCATCCTAACAATTTCAAATAAAGCATTCTTGTCAACACGATTATCTTTTCAATACAAAAAAACTAAAGTAGGCCTACTATATGAAAAATTCAAAGCATATGTATCCAAAGCATTCTTGTCAATACGAGTATAATTTCAATACAAATAAACTAAACTAGGCCTACTTCATACAAATATCTTTTCCATAGAAATAACATGTCAACCTATGTATCCAACCATATCTTTTCAATAAAATAAACTAAACTAGGGTTTCCCAAATCAAACAAACAAGGGTTCTAATACTAAGATTCTAATACATGCAAGATTCTAATGTAATCAAATCAAACAAGGGTTCCCCATATCTTCAAAATAGCATATTTTCTATGGATAGAAAGAAGGGGATCGGAGGAGAGTACCTTCTAGGATGGATTGGTGAAGAAATCCACGGACCAAATCGTCGGATATGAAGGATTTGAGAGAGGGGATTGAGAGGGGGAGAGGAGGAAGCCGCGCCGCTGCTTCTGTAACTGAATGGGTGGGGCGGGGAGAGGGAGATTGGGCTGTTGAATCTAAGTCACAGTGTAGTGCCTAAGGGCTAGGCGCTGCACATTACATGTGTGGCGCCTAGCTCAGAGGCGCTGCACTGCTTGGGTGCGGGCCCAGGGGCTGCCATGGTGGACAGGGGTGCAACGCCCGAGAGCTGGGCGTTGCACCATAGGGTTGTGGTGCCTGCGTGTCGGACGCCACTCAAAAAGGTCAGGCGCGTGAAATAGTTTTAGGGCCAGTTCATTTCGTGAATTCATTGCATCCATATGTCAAAATTTTCAATTTTGCCACGCGTGGTGGTCTCATCAAATGCTTCCTTAAGCGGAAACCCTTCCGCTCAACCAACCGTGAGTGCGCATCTAGGCTTTCCTGACCGTGTACATCACCCACCCCATCACACAAATGTTTGCAATATTGGCCATGTTGCAAACAACCAAACATAATATAGGGCGTGTTGCGTGTCTCATGAACCAGTCACATACACAATTGACCCGATCGAAAACTCATCAGCGTCCCGCCTCCCCAAGACAACATGTGTTCCTTGTGGGTCCCACCCATTTCCCCCTTCTCAACCTTAGGCCAACTCAAACGCGTCGACCTAAACGGGCGCAGTTTTTATCTGCTTTTTTGTACGTTTGGGTTGGCCGAGCAGGCGAGTGTGTCTAGTCTTGGCTGGGATGACGTGCGCCCAACGCGGTTGACTGCATCCAAAATTTACGAACAAAAAAAAACTAAAATCCAAATAAAAACCTAAAACATATAAACTTAATAGTTTCAAATGCCGCCCAAAGTCCACTTACATTAATAATAACTTAAGCTAAAAACATGAAAAAACGAAAACAGCGGCGGCCGGCGGATCTAGGGCGCATGGCGTCATCGTCATCATCCTTTTTCTCGTTCTCGTTGGGGAGGTTGACGTACTCTAGCGCCTGTGATAAGTCTACAATGTATCTATTTTTTCCGACACTTTTGCTCTTATTTTAGTCTCTGATTTGCATGATTTAAGTGAAACTAACACGGGCTGACGCTATTTTCGTTGGACATAATTTTTTAAAGATTTATTTTGAAAAATATAAAAAATATTGGAGCCAAAAAGTACCGAAGAGGAGCCAGGCACTGGCTAGATGGACAGGCGGCACGACCACCCCCCATGCCGCGCCAGGTGTCCATGTTGGGCCCTTGAGCGTCCACTTGACCTAACTCCGACGTTGTAAATACACATCCCCTGAAAAAAATTGTCGATAATGTTTCATCGCATTTTACAATACGAAGCCGCAGCTAGCTCCTATTCTTCGCCGGGAGCCATAATCTGGAGTCCAATCGAGGCTTCGAAGAGAGGGAATCACTGCCGTCGTCATCACCAACCCTTCTTCATAAAAAATTTCATGATACTAACAATCATGTGTGAGTAATCCCCTTGTAGGCGTACTAGAGGTAGATGAGATTGGATGAGATTTCTCAGTAGCCGTGTCAATTCGTTAGGGCTTGATCCTTAATATCCACTATCATCTGTGATGTTGCTATGACTTTGTTATGCATAATGCTTTGCCATTAGAGCCCGAGTGCCATGATTTCAAATCTTAACCTTCTATATATTCATGAACATATTTGAGTTTTTGATCGTATCTGTAGGTTGTATGCACCTATTATTGTCCTGAACCATAGGCCCCAGGGTGACAATAATTGGGATACTCTACGGTGATGACTGTAATTTGAGGAGTTCGTGTATTTATTATGTGTTAATGCTTTGTTTTGATTATCTATTAAAAGGAGCACATTAATTACCCTTAGTTTCCCTTAGGACCCCGCTGCCACGGAAAGGTAGAACAAAAAGTGTTATGCAAGTTCTTATCGCAAGCACGTATGACTATATACGGAATATATGCCTACATATGATTAATGAATTGGAGATAGTTTGGCCGCTCTAGGTTGTGACTGAGGGAGTCCTGGATTAGGGGGTATCCGGACAGCCGGACTGTGTACAACGCCCGGACTATTGAAGCGTGAAGATACAAGACTCAAGACTTCGGCCCGTGTCCGGATGGGACTCTCCTTTGCGTGGAAGACAAGCTTGGCGATCCGGATATTGTGTTTCCTTTCTTGTAACCGACTCCATGTAAACCCTAGCCCTCTCCAGTGCCTATATAAACCGGAGAGGTTGGTCCTTAGAAGGCCGATCACAATTACAATCATACCATCATAGGCTAGCTTCTAGGGTTTAGCCTCTACGATCTCGTGGTAGATCTACTCTTGTACTACCCATATCTTCAATATTAATCAAGCAGGAAGTAGGGTTTTACCTCCATCGAGAGGGCCCGAACCTGGGTAAACATCTGTGTCCCTTGCTTCATGTTACCATCAGCCTTGACGCACAGATCGGGACCCCCTACCCGAGATCCGCCGGTTTTGACACCGACATTGGTGCTTTCATTAAGAGTTCCTCTGTGACGTCGCCGCAAGGCTCGATGGCTCCTCCAATCATCGTCGGCAACACGGTCCAGGGTGAGACTTTCCTCCCCGGATAGATCTTTGTGTTCGGCGGCTTCGCACTGCGGGCCAATTTGCTTGGCCATCTGGAGCAGGTCGATAGCTACGCCCCTGGACACCAAATCAGGTTCGAAAACCTGAACTACACGGCGGATATCCGCGGATACTTGATCTCCGACGGATTCGGGCCCGCGCCAGGAGCACCGGACAGTCACGGCTAGCATGGCCTGGACTTGCTATCGGACAACGCTCGGGATATCACCCCTGCAGTAGCCCCAGACTCAAATCTGGAGCAGGCTGCGTTGCCTAGGGACGGAGGGATGGATCCTGATACGTCTCCAACGTATCTATAATTTTTGATTGCTCCATGCTACTTTATCTACTGTTTTGGACTATATTGGGCTTTATTTTCCACTTTTATATTATTTTTGGGACTAACCTATTAACCGGAGGCCCAACCCAGAATTACTGTTTTTTCCTATTTCAGTGTTTCGAAGAAACGGAATATCAAACGGAGTCCAAACGGAATGAAACCTTCGGGAACGTGATTTTCTCACCGAACATGATCCAGGAGACTTGGACCCTACTCCAAGAAGTAAAAGAGTCGGTCACGAGGGTGGGGCGCGCCCCCCCTAGGGCGCGCCCCCTGCCTCGTGGCCCCCATGTTGCTCCGTGGACGTACTCCTTCCTCCTATATATACCTACGTATCCCCAAACAATCAGAACAGGAGCCAAAAACCTAATTCCACCACCGCAACCTTCTGTATCCACGAGATCCCATCTTAGGGCCTGTTCCGGAGCTCCGCCGGAGGGGGCATCCACCACGGAGGGCTTCTACATCAACACCATAGCCCCTCCGATAAAGTGTGATTAGTTTACTTCAGACCTTCGGGTCCATAGCTAGTAGCTAGATGGCTTCTTATCTCTTTTTGGATCTCAATACAATGTTCTCCCCCTCTCTCATGGAGATCTATTCGATGTAATCTTCTTTTTGCGGTGTGATTGTTGAGACCGATGAATTGTGGGTTTATGATCCAGCTTATCTATGAATAATATCTGAATCTTCTCTGAATTCTTTTATGTGTGATTGAATTATCTTTGCAAGTCTCTTCGAATTATTCGTTTGGTTTGGCCAATTAGATTGGTAGTTCTTGCAATGGGAGAAGTGCTTAGCTTTGGGTTCAATCTTGCGGTGTCCTTTCCCAGTGATAGAAGGGGCAGCAAGGCACGTATTGTATTGTTGCCATCGAGGATAACAAGATGGGTTTTTTATCATATTGCATGAATTTATCCCTCTACATCATGTCATCTTGCTTAAGGCGTTACTCTGTTTTTTAACTTAATACTCTAGATGCATGCTGGATAGCGGTCGATGAGTGGAGTAATAGTAGTAGATGCAGAATCGTTTCGATCTACTTGTCATGGACGTGATGCCTATATACATGATCATACCTAGATACACTCATAACTATGCTCAATTCTGTCAATTGCTCAACAGTAATTTGTTCACCCACCGTAGAATATCTATGCTCTTGAGAGAAGCCACTAGTGAAACCTATGGCCCCCAGGTCTATTCTCATCATATCAATCTCCATTACTTTATTACTTGCTTTGTTTTTACTTTGCCTTTTACTTCTCACTTTGCATCTATACATCAAAAATACCAAAAATATTATTTATCATCTCTATCAGATCTCACTCTCGTAAGTGACCATGAAGGGATTGACAACCCCTAACCGCGTTGGTTGCAAGGAGCTATCGTTTTGTGTAGGTACGAGGAACTTGTGCGTGGTCTCCTACTGGATCGATACCTTGGTTCTCAAAAACTGAGGGAAATACTTATGCTACTTTGCTGCATCATCCTCTCCTCTTCGGGGAAATCCAACGCAGTGCTCAAGAGGTAGCAAGAAGAATTTCTGGCGCCGTTGCCGGGGAGGCTCACGCAAGCAAGTCAACCATACCAAGTACCCATCACAATCCCTATCTCTCGCATTACATTATTTGCCATTTGCCTCTCGTTTTCCTCTCCCCCACTTCACCCTTGTCGTTTTATTCGCCCTCTCTTTCCCAATCTCCTCCTCTTTTTCCCGTTTGCCTTTTCCCGTTGCCCGTTTGTTTGCTCGTGTGTTAGTTTGCTTGCTTGTCGTTATGTCTGAAATTGGGGAAATTATTGCCGACATGGGCGATAATAATATCATGGAAAATTCTGAAGCTCCTGCTGAAGAATCCCCTACCTATCATACAAAAAGATTTCGAATCGGTAGTGGTAATATTCTTGGAAAAGGAGTTATTCAAGATTTCTTTACTTGTGCCGGTGCTTTGCCCTCTATGGGCAGTTCTATTCTTCATAGAACCAGTAGTCTTCCTGATGCCATTGCCATGCTTATCGTTGAACTTGAAAGGCAATTTATGCATATGCACCCTTCTATACAAAGGATTTTTCTAGAATTTTCTAATATCAAACACTCCTCTGTTAAGCGTGCCGCTACTATCTTTTTGGCTCATGAACTCAGATTTATAATAAAAGAGGCCAAAGAAATCTTTGCGCATTATAGGGTGGACGCCGGCCGGCCTCCCATAGAATCTATCCTCTTTGATCAAGAAGAAATTATGCGTTTTCAATCTCTTGACTATGTTGCTTTCAAAGAAAACCTTAGAAAAAAGGTGCCAACCAACATTTTAATTGATAGAATCTCTGAACTTAATGATGATTTGGCTATTCGAAATAATGAGTTAGGATACTCTCTTGAGTGTAGACTCACAAGGTTTTGTCAAAAGAACGCTTATAATGATGAATTGGTTGTGCATTATGAAGGGCCGAAAGAGGAACCTATACGTCCTAAAATTGATCTTGGGGATTTTTGCCCTATTAAATTTAGCCCTTTTGATTACTTTTGCTTACCTCAAAGAAGACTTGTTTCCGAATGTAGAGAATATGAAATGAGTTTCACCGATCTATCTTATTACTACGGCACTACCTAGATCTATCCTTGCTTTTATGCCTAGCTAGGGGCGTTAAACGATAGCGCTTGTTGGGAGGCAACCCAATTTTTTTTTGCTTCTGTTTAGGAATAAATAATCCATCTAGCCTTTGTTTAGATGTGGTTTTATGTTTTAATTAGTGTTTGTACCAAGTAGAACCTATAGGATAACCTACGATGATAGTTGATTTGATTCTGCTGAAAAACAGAAACTTTGCACACACGAATATAATTTTGTTAAATCTGTTGATTCTTTTTGATGCTATTCAATAGACAAATTATCCAGGACTTCCTATTTTGGTAGAACTTTTAGAGTTCCAGAAGTTTGCGTTAGTTACAGATTACTACAGACTGTTCTGTTTTTGACAGATTCTGTTTTGCGTGTGTCGTTTGCTTATTTTGATGAATCTATGGCTAGTAAAATATTTTATAATGCATAGAGAAGTTGGAATACAGTAGGTTTAACACCAATATAAATAAAAAATGAGTTCATTACAGTACCTTAAGTAGTTCTTTGTTTTCTTTCTCTAACGGAGCTCACGAGATTTCTATTGAGTTTTGTGTTGTGAAGTTTTCAAGTTTTGGGTGAATTCTTTTGATGGATTATGGAACAAGGAGTGGCAAGAGCCTAAGCTTGGGGATTCCCATGGCACCCCCAAGATAATCCAAGGACACCAAAAATTCAAAGCTTGGGGATGCCCCGGAAGGCATCCCCTCTTTCGTCCACTTCCATCGGTAATTTACTTGGAGCTATATTTTTATTCACCACATGATATGTGTTTTGCTTGGAGCGTCTTGTATTATTTGCGTCTTTGCTTGTTAGTTTAACACAATCATCCTTGCTGTACACACCTTTTGAGAGAGCCATACATGAATTGGAATTTGTTAGAATACTCTATGTGCTTCACTTATATCTTTTGAGCGTGATAATTTTTTGCTCTAGTGCTTCAGTTAGATATTTTAGAGCATGGTGGTGGATTTGTTTTGAAGAAACTATTGATCTCTCATGCTTCACTTAGATTATTTTCAGAGTCGTTAATAGCATGGTAATTTTCTTAATGTTAATATACTTGGTATTCAAGATATGTGAAACTTTCTTTTGAGTGCGTTGAATACTAAGAAAAGTTTGATGCTTGATAATTGTTTTGAGATATGAAGATGGTGATATTAAAGTCATGCTAGTTGAGTAGTTGTGAATTTAAAGAATACTTGTGTTGAAGTTTGTGATTCCCGTAGCATGCACGTATGGTGAACCGTTATGTGATGAACTCAGAGCATGATTTATTTATTGATTGTCTTCCTTATGAGTGGCGGTCGGCGACGAGCGATGGTCTTTTCCTACCAATCTATCCCCCTAGGAGCATGCGCGTAATACTTTGCTTTGATAACTTCTAGATTTTTGCAACAAGTATATGAGTTCTTTATGACTAATGTTGAGTCCATGGATTATACGCACTTTTTCCCATCCTTCCACCATTGCTAGCGTCTCTAATACCGTGCACTTTTCGCCGGTATCATACACCCACCATATACCTTCCTCAAAACAGCCACCATACCTACCTATCATGGCATTTCCATAGCCATTCCGAGATATATTGCCATGCAACTTCCCACCGTTCCGTTTATTATGACACGCTCCATCATTGTCATATTGCTAGCATGATCATGTAGTTGACATCGTATTTGTGGCAAAGCCACCGTTCATAATTCTTTCATACATGTCACTCATGATTCATTGCAAATCCCGGTACACCACCGGAGGCATTCATATAGAGTCATACTTTGTTCTAAGTATCGAGTTGTAATTGTTGAGTTGTAAGAAAAATAAAAGTGTGATGATCATCATTGTTAGAGCATTGTCCCAAGTGAGGAAAGGATGATGGAGACTATGATTCCCCCACAAGTCTGGATGAGACTCCGGACGAAAAAAAGAGGCCATAAAAAAAAAAGAAAGGCCCAAATAAAAAAAATGAGAGAAAAAGAGAGAAGGGACAATGTTACTATCCTTTTACCACACTTGTGCTTGAAAGTAGCACCAAGATCTTCATGATAGAGAGTCTCTCATTTTGTCACTTTCATATACTAGTGGGAATTTATAGAACTTGGCTTGTATATTCCAATGATGGGCTTCCTCAAAATGCCCTAGGTCTTTGTGAGCAAGCGAGTTGGATGCACACCCACTTAGTTTCTTTTGTAGAGCTTTCACATACTTATAGCTCTAGTGCATCCGTTGCATGGCAATCCCTACTCACTCACATTGATATCTATTGATGGGCATCTCCATAGCCCGTTGATACGCCTAGTTGATGTGAGACTATCTTCCCTCTTTTTGTCTTCTCCACAACCACCCTTCTATTCCACATATAGTGCTATATCTATGGCTCACGCTCATGTATTGCGTGAAGATTGAAAAAGTTTTGAGAATGTCATAAGTATGAAACAATTGCTTGGCTTGTCATCGGGGTTGTGCATGATTTAAATATTTTGTGTGGGGAAGATGGAGCATAGCCAGACTATATGATTTTGTAGGGATAACTTTCTTTGGCCATGTTATTTTTAGAAGACATGATTGCTTTGATTAGTATGCTTGAAGTATTATTATCTTTATGTCAATATGAACTTTTGTCTTGAATCTTTTGGTTCTGAATATTCATGCCACAATTAAGAAGATTTACATTGAAATTATGCCAAAGTATCACTCCGCATCAAAAATTCTTTTTTTATCATTTACCTACTCGAGGACGAGCAGGAATTAAGCTTGGGGATGCCTGATACGTCTCCAACGTATCTATAATGTTTGATTGCTCCATGCTACTTTATCTACTGTTTTGGACTATATTGGGCTTTATTTTCCACTTTTATATTATTTTTGGGACTAACCTATTAACCGGAGGCCCAGCCCAGAATTGCTGTTTTTTGCCTATTTCAGTGTTTCGAAGAAACAGAATATCAAACGGAGTCCAAACGGAGTGAAACCTTCGGGAACGTGATTTTCTCACCGAACGTGATCCAGGAGACTTGGACCCTACTCCAAGAAGTAAAAGAGTCGGTCACGAGGGTGGGGGCCCCCTTAGGGCGCGCCCCGTGCCTCGTGGCCCCCCTGTTGCTCCACCGACGTACTCCTTCCTCCTATATATACCTACGTATCCCCAAAGAGTCAGAACAGGAGCCAGAAACCTAATTCCACCGCCGCAACCTTCTGTATCCATGAGATCCCATCTTGGGCCTGTTCCGGAGCTCCGCCGAAGGGGTATCCACCATGGAGGGCTTCTACATCAACACCATAGCCCCTCTGATGAAGTGTGAGTAGTTTACTTCAGACCTTCGGGGTCCATAGCTAGTAGCTAGATGGATTCTTCTCTCTTTTTGGATCTCAATACAATGTTCTCCCCCTCTCTTGTGGAGATCTATTCGATGTAATCTTCTTTTTGTGGTGTGTTTGTTGAGACCGATGAATTGTGGGTTTATGATCCAGCTTATCTATGAATAATATTTGAATCTTCTCTGAATTCTTTTATGTGTGATTGAGTTATCTTTGCAAGTCTCTTCGAATTATCCGTTTGGTTTAGCCAACTAGATTGGTAGTTCTTGCAATGGGAGAAGTGCTTAGCTTTGGGTTCAATCTTGCGGTGTCCTTTCCCAGTGACAGAAGGGGCAGTAAGGCATGTATTGTATTGTTGCCATCGAGGATAACAAGATGGTTTTTTTATCATATTGCATGAATTTATCCCTCTACATCATGTCATCTTGCTTAAGGCGTTACTCTGTTTTTAACTTAATACTCTAGATGCATGCTGGATAGCGGTCGATGAGTGGAGTAATAGTAGTAGATGCAGAATCGTTTCGATCTACTTGTCATGGACGTGATGCCTATATACATGATCATACCTAGATACACTCATAACTATGCTTAATTCTGTCAATTGCTCAACAGTAATTTGTTCACCCACCGTAGAATATCTATGCTCTTGAGAGAAGCCACTAGTGAAACCTATGGCCCCCGGGTCTATTCTCATCATATCAATCTCCATTACTTTATTACTTGCTTTGTTTTTTACTTTGCCTTTTACTTTTCACTTTGCATCTATATATCAAAAATACCAAAAATATTATTTATCATCTCTATCAGATCTCACTCTCGTAAGTGACCGTGAAGGGATTGACAACCCCTAATCGCGTTGGTTGCGAGGAGCTATCATTTTGTGTAGGTACGAGGGACTTGTGCGTGGTCTCCTACTGGATTGATACCTTGGTTCTCAAAAACTGAGGGAAATACTTACGCTACTTTTCTACATCATCCTCTCCTCTTCGGGGAAATCCAACGCAGTGCTCAAGAGGTAGCAGACCCCGCCCCGCAGGCCGTACCCTCATCAGTGGTGGAGCCGAACACATGCCTCGCTTTTGAGGATGTCTGTGACTCTGGACCCCCGGATTCGTATCCGGTTGTAGGTTCCAGTCCGCACGTTCCCGAGCCCGCTGAGCCTGGTTGGACTCCGGTAACGGAGTTCACCGCTGCGGACATCTTTCAGCACTCACCCTTCGGCGACATGCTGAAATCATTAAAGTCTCTCTCTTTGTCAGGAGGCTCCGGGCCGAACTATGTCCGGTTCGAGTGGGAAGAAGGCGACGAAGGAATTTGCTGCCCACCCACCACCCACTTCATTGCCATGATCGATGATTTAACCGACGTGCTTGACTTCGACTCCGAAGACATCGACGGTATGGACGACGATGCAGGAGAATTACAGGAGCCACCGCTCATAGGACGATGGACGCCCACCTCCTCATACGACATATATATGGTGGGCACTCCGAAGAAAACCAATGGCGACGAGGCATCGGAGGATAGCCCCTCTGGAGGAAAAGCAAAGCAGGGGCGCTTTCGGCGCCGCCCCAAGCCCCGCCATACCAACACCGGCCCCGGAGACGAAAGCAATCTGGATGGCGCCAAAGAGGAATACATCCCTGATCGGCCCACCTTCAAGCAGGCCGCACCGGTCATGATGGGATACTTGGAGAGGGACAACCATACACCCCCCTCCAACGACGAGGTAAGCCTCAGCAATGATGAATTCGGCGTACCAGAAGATCCAGTGGAACAAGTTCGCTTCAAGCGACGGCTCATGGCCACGGCAAGGAGCCTGCAAAGGAAGCAAGAGCAGCTTAAAGCTAACCAAGACTTCCTAACGGATAGGTGGGCCAAGGTACTGGCCACCGAAAATTACGGACTCGAAAGCCCGAGCAAAGGCCATGAACCACACAATCGACTACCTCAACCTAAGCAGGAGAACCCAAGGCACACACCCCGACGTCCACACATCATTACGGCCCAAGACAGCAAAAGGGATATTTGAAGAGGCACCTTGAGGCCTCGACGCAATGGTCACAAACGGCAAGTAAAGGAAACTAGTGCCAAGTCCACTAACTCCCAGTCCGGTCAACGGACAAAGAGCAGCTCATGGCTATTTGGCTCGAGCCACATACTTGATCAACCATGTGAAATCCATGGTACTCCTAGAAGGACGACAAAGCATACCAATAGAGAATGCCGGATCCTCAAAACAAAGCGGCTGGTCGTATGCTGGAAACAATGATGGGAGGCGGCTAGTCAAGAGACCCCCAAAGTATAAAAGTACGGCCGATCGCCCCCGATCACACCAAGCACAACAATTAAATTGCCATACCCCTAGACCTAGTAGTCCGGGGGCTCCATAATACATAAAGCCCTCGCTGGTATGAAACCACAAATAACATCTTTTCAAAAGATGCCAGGTGTGAAGGCCAAGTCTACTGGCCCACCATTCTAACGGTTGTTCTCGGATCAACAAAAAATGCCATGCCAAAGATCAATTCTTCGGCACCCTCCCCTCATGCGGTAATCAACCGTATGGCAACGGGACGAACCACGTTGGCTAGATTCCACGTGGTAAACCATTATCCCAACGCCGTGTGATATAATCACACCTATAGGCAACGCCGAACTATGCACTTCGAGCGGAAACCACACAGCTGCCAGAGTAGCGAGTCGTGCATGCCTATCAAAATTTTGATATGACAGGCAACTATCCGGATACCAACTGAGGAGTCCGCGCTATTTCACGGCATCACGGCTGGGTTCACCAGGGTCCGATCAGGAACCCTTAGACCAACCACAAAAGGACGCCCAGCTGCCTCATAACATTTTCCTTTACAAACTAACTTTGACACAGAACAGGATTGGCAGCGTGGAATCAGCCCTGACACACGATGGCGGAAACATGCAGGTAGAAGGCAGTCCGGATCCACCCTTGATCCACTCGCAACCCTCTCCAGTCCGGCCATCACAGGTTCCGCCAAAAACACCTCCTTTTATACATCGTACCCATATGCACATACATATCATCCTACTATAATGGGTAGATTAAAAAAAACACTTATCGGCCGGCGTGTATCGCCGATGCCTCTTTGCCAAATATGGCAGCCACGCTTCGCGTTACGCCCGGTTATGCCAGGGGCTGCATAGTACGGCAATAAAGTCCGACCACCTTTTCGGTCGCTCAGCACCCCGAACTTATAGCACTATATGCATCAGCTCCGAATCATGTCTTGGGTCATTGGTTGGGTTTGCCCGGCTCCCATGTTTTGGTACCTTACATTCCGTTCTATCGGCTAAGGTAGCGCTGGGAGAACTACTGCGATTGTGTCCCGGTTCTGCCAGACGAGCACCTCAGTAGAGAAAGCCGAAAACCGACTGTCATGATGTAGTGAGAGCTGGTCAGCTGTTCGAGAGGTTGTAAAATCCTTAAAGATTTATTCTGCACAATGCCATTATAAATGTAGAGTGCGACGGATCGGTCTTCCGGTTAGGCGCCAATAGAGCCCCTAGTTCGGCCTTCCGAACACTAGGGGTTGCGCCAACCATACTCGAATTTCTATGGCTAAGTGGGAGTAATAAAGCCGTATAGTCCGATTGCCTGGTTCATGGTGAGAAACACTTCCTTCAAAGGACCCAACTATGGGATAAAGAGCGTTCAGATGTACCCCGAACACCCCCGTATTCTTTTTTGCGTGGGGACAGAAGCCGACGACTGGCCAACTCTCAGGATGTACATACAATAAACAGCCGCACAGGAAGAACATATGTTCAAACAAAACATGCAATACATAATAAAAATGCCATTATCCCACATTACCAAAAGCGGCACGAATGCCCTCAGGGAAATATAATGCCTTTGGCACACTTATCCGCCGCAAGGCAGGCCCCTTTCAGTACACCTTCATAGTACAGCTCGGGCTTGCGGTGCTCTTTACCCTCCGGTGGCCCCTCAGTCATCAGCTTCTCCGTGTCAAGCCTCCCCCAATGCACTTTTGCACGAGCAAACGCCATGCGTGCGCCTTCTATACAGACTGATCGCTTGATAACATCAAGCCGAGGACAGGCGCCCACAATCCGCTTGACGAGTCCGAAGTAACTGCTTGGACTCGGCTCCGCAGGCCACAGCCGGACAATTAAGTCCTTCATGGCTAGTTCGGCCGCCTGGTGCAGTTCGACCAGCTGTTTCAGCTGATCGATAAATGGCACCGGATAGTTCGGCGCCAAATACTGCGACCAGAAATCCCTCTCCGCAGACTTGTTCTCCTCAGTGCGGTAGAATTGGGCGGCATCTGATATGCTGCGAGGAAGATCCGCAAAAGCCCCTGGAAAAATAAGAATTCAGCTTGCCGCTTGGGATTCTTCCCATTATCATGTACAAGGGGCTAAGAATACAGAAGGCCTTACTAGCCGCAACTTTCCGGGCCTCCTGAATGTCCTGTGCAGCACCTCGGGCTTCTTCTCGAGCACCTTCCGCAGCCTCGAGAGCTTGGGCGAGTTCGGATTCTTTCCCTATTAGACTTTGCTCCAAGCCCTCGCTTTTCTTCACAGCTTCCTGGAGCTCTCGCTCAGCTGTGATGACCCTGGCCTCGTGTTTTTCACGAAGCGCCTGTTCAGCCTTAACCTTCTTATTGGCATCAGCCACAGCCTTCCTTAGTGCCTCGTATTCGGCACTCGCTCCTAGAGCATACAATACATATACTTCTCACTATGCATAACTATTCATTCGTGCCAACTTCAGGACAAATGTTTTCAACATACCTTGCTTGTCTTCCAGTTGCTTTTTCACACAGCCGAGTTCTTCCTCGGCCCGTGCAAGGCTCTGCTTCAGTGTGGACACTTCCGCAATATAAGCAGCCGTCCTCTCGGCAGAAGCCTATTTTCACATAAAGGGGTATACGTCATTCACATAAGCTCCTACGAAAGCAGAGGGTTTGATACCCTGCCCAGCTCCGTCTTCTCCGCCGGACAGTGTATCAGGGGCTACTACTCATATTATGACAATTCCTCAAAGGTTAGGACTCGTTCAGCCCGCTCTCGGCGGACTGAATCTTCTCAACCACCGCACCCATGAGAGTGCGGTGCTCATCGACGATAGACGCGTTCTTCAACGCTGTTGATAGACCTCCAGGCAGCTCTGCTCGAATAGAGGATGCCGGCGGGGTAGGCAGGCCTCCCACCATCAAAGGTGGCTGTTCGCTTGACTCTGGAACCTTAGAGGTCCCGGGGGCCTTATCCGCCCCCATGTGTCCGGCAACGGGGATATGTCCTCCCTGGTCTGGGTCCTGTCGGGAGGACACCTCAGTATCACGCCTGGACTTTGGGGAAGGGGCCTGCGGAGGCGTCTCGCTCGCCAAGGCGTCTGAGCCCAGCGAATCCTCCGACGAGGACTGTCCGGCACGAGACCTCGCTGGACTGTGCAAAATACGGCAACGGTTAAAGCCAATAAATCCAAAAACAATCCCGGACGCATACGCATGTTTGGATTCCGTATACTTACGACTTCCCCAGGGGCTGGGCCCTGGGATCCCACTCCGGGCTGCTGTCGGCAGCCGTGGTGGATGTCTCTGGGAGGGAACCTTTCCCCCTCTTGGGCGATTCGGCCTCCAGGGACGGGGAAGCTGCACGCTTCCTCCCACCTTCAGAGTGAGGCTCGTCCTCCTCTGCTTCTTCCTCTTCGTCTTCTGAAGAAGGAGCGTCGCTTGAGTCTCCGGATTTCGCGTCCGAAGCCTCGCGGCGACGGAGGCCACTCCGGGTCTTCTTTACCTTCTTGGAGGCCTCCTTCTTTGGCGCCTCGTAAGGCGCGAGGACCAGCATCTTCGACAGAAGAGGTCCGGCCAGTTCCTTCGGCAGCGGGGCCGGACAATGTATCCGCTCCACTTTCTTTATCCATCCCTGAGGTCACAATGAAACACGATTGGGATGTCTCCCTCATAGCATGCCAGCTAAAGCCAGAATGGGAAGAGCGTAGCTATAACTTACTAAGCTTGCAGAATGGGATAATTGATACCCGCGGTCTTCGGTGGGGCCCGACCACTATTTGCCGGACTTGAAGAGCACCCTCCAGATATCCTTGTGGGAGGAATCGTAAAGCTCCTGAAGGGTTTGATGCTCGGTTGGGTCGGACTCCCACAGAGTGCAAGCTCGGCGCTGACAGGGGAGAACCAGGCGAACTAGCATCACCTGGACTACGTCGACGAGTTTGACGTCCCTATCAACCACACTCTGAAAGCGCGTCTGGAGCAGTGACAGCTCATCGGACGAGGACCGGTTCGGGCCCTTCTTGGGCCAGGACGTGAGCCGCAGTGGAGCTCCAGATCTGAACTCTGGAGCTTCCGCCCACTTTTTGCCGCGTGGTTCGGTGATATAGAACTACTGCTGCTGCCACTCCTTGACGGAGTCATTGAAAGCACCCTTCGGCCAAACAGCCTTGGGCATCTTGCTTACCATGGCGCCGCCGCACTCGGCGTGTTCGCCACTCACCACCTTGGGTTTCACATTGAAGATCTTCAGCCACAGGCCGAAGTGTGGTGGGATCTAGAGAAAAGCCTCGCACACAACGATGAACGTCGAGATATTGAGGAAGGAGTTGGGGGGAAAGATCATGAAAATCGATCCCGTAGTAATACATGACTCCCCGAACAAAAGGGTGAAGGGGAAACCCGAGCCCGCGGACGAAATGGGGAAGGAACACGACTCTCTCATGAGATTCCAGAGTGGGGACAACCTGTCCTGTCGGTGGGAGATGGTGGCCGATCTTCTGGGCCAGATACCCGGCTCCCCGGAGCTTCTTGATGTCCTTCTCCTGGACGGTCGAGGCCATCCATCTGCCTCCTGCTCCGGATCCGGACATCTTTGGAAAACCTCTCTTTGATGGAGAAGAAGAATGATTGGGTGTTAGGGCCCAAACAGAGGGGAATGAGCTAACGGAAGGAGAAGGCGTGGGTAAAAGAGAAAGAAACTTGACCTCTTTATAGGGGCGGTAAATGCTTTTTGCGCCTCCCCACTTGCCTGGTGGAACCCGTCTGCCTCCCACTCACCGCGATTAGCGGCGCGGTTAGATTACCCATGCCTGTGTTGATGAGAATCCTGTGATAAGGGGACATGATCTCTGCTTTGACAAGACGTATCAAAGAAACCGCCTCGCAATATGCGCTGTAGCTGGTTGTGGGAAAACGGTTCGAATAATGATCCGACCATAATAACATGTCACGTCATCCGAAAGAGTTGTCAGCAGATTGCGTTTGTGAAATATCATTCTCTCTACAGTGGTGTGTAAAGATCATTTTGTGGATCCGGACACGATTCAAGTGTTCAATAATTACTTCGGAGTATTCGGAGAAGGAACCCGCCTTGCAATGCCGAAGACAATACTGCGCGCCGGACTCATCGTCATTGAAGCCTGGTTCAGGGGCTATTGAGGGAGTCCTGGATTAGGGGGTATCCAGACACCGGACTGTGTACAACGTCCGGACTATTGAAGCGTGAAGATACAAGACTCAAGACTTCGGCCCGTGTCCGGATGGGACTCTCCTTTGCGTGGAAGACAAGCTTGGCGGTCCGGATATTGTGTTTCCTTTCTTGTAACCGACTCCATGTAAACCCTAGCCCTCTCCGGTGCCTATATAAACCGGAGAGGTTGGTCCTTAGAAGGCCGGGTTTAGCCTCTATGATCTTGTGGTAGATCTACTCTTGTACTACCCATATCTTCAATATTAATCAAGCAGGAAGTAGGGTTTTACCTCCATCGAGAGGGCCCGAACCTGGGTAAACATCAGTGTCCTTTGCTTCCTGTTACCATCAGCGTTGACGCACAGATCGGGACCCCCTACCCGAGATCCGTCGGTTTTGACACCGACAGTGACCGCTGCATATTGAATCTCATCTGAACATCCCATCGCTACTCCATGCTTATGCTTTTTTTTTCTATTGCCTTTGCTCAAGTTACTATTACTCTACCATTACAAACTTGTTACTACTACTGCTACTATTACTGTTATTACTCTGCTATCACTACTGCTATCAAATGATTGTGCTACTAATAAATTGCTGCATGGACGTGATTTCTCAAGTGTGGTTGAATTGACAACTCAACCGCTAAGACTTATAAGTATTATTTGACTCCCCTTGTGTCAAATAAATAAATTTGGGTGAAATACTACTTTTAAATATTGTTGCGATCCCCTATACTTGTGGGTCATTAGCCTGCGCCTAGGGAAAGGCTTGCTGGTAGGCAGTTAGAGCAGCCACCGCTTGCTTGGCCGCATCGGACGCCGGCTGCTGCACACGTGCTGCCTCTGGAGCAAACTCATGGGACTCCTCCTCCTTGTTGCAGTATACTTGGGTCACCCTCACATATTCTGACCACTCCCTAGCCAGTGCTCGCGCCTCCCACTCCAGGATGTCCTGATGTTCCTCCTCCTCCATGCCCACCCAGACAAGTGGGGAAGAGACGTAGACGGGCATGGTGGCCGTCCACTGGTAGGTGTGTTGCATGTCAGGCGCGGGTAGTGGTGGCGACGACACGAAGGCCACTATGCCAGGCGCGGGTGGTGGTGGCAGCATTATGAAGGCCTCCACACCAGTGCCTACGCGAGGCCAGGTCACCTCCTCAGGCGCCTCAGACTCCTCATATTGCCGCTGGTTAGCCTCCTCCAGGGCGGCCAAGTCGGCGGCCTCCTCCTCTGTCTTCACTACCAACGTTGGTGATAGAGCAGCCTGATACGTCCATTTTGCATCATGTTTTCCTACTGTTATTTACAATGTTTTTGATCATTGTAACACTCTGTGATGCAATTCTAATGTCTTTTCTCTCTTAAATTGCAAGATTTACATGAAGAGAGAGATTACTGGCAGCTGGAATTCTGGACCTGAAAAAGCTACATCAGAGATACCTATTCTGCATAACTTCAAATGAGTTGAAATTTCACGGAGAATTATTTTGTAATATATAAAATACCGACGAGAGAATTACTAGAGGGTCCCCACCAGGCAGCCACAAGAAAGGGAGGCGAGCCCTACCCCTTAGGGCGCGCCTCTTGGACTTGTGGGGCCCCTCGCAGGCCTCCGAAGCCCATCTTCCGCTATAAGGTGTCATTTGACCTAGAAAAAAAATCAAGAGGAAGGTTTTGGGGTGAAGCGCTATCGTCTCGAGGCGGAACCTGGATAGTGGCACTTTTTCTCTCCGGCGGAGCGATTCCGCCGGGGACAGTTCCCAGGGCCGACCCATAGGTGTGCAGGTTGTGCAGCCCGCACAGGGCCCATACATTTTGGGGGCCCTAAATTTTTATAAGGCCTATGTATGTTTCTTCATGGGCGCCTCCCAGTAGCCTGCTTTATGCCTTTGAACGAGATCGATCGCAAAGAAAATCAATCGCATCCAGAGCCAACCAATGATCGACGCCTCAAAAGATTCAGGGTAGCGGTAAGATAGGGTTGTTATGTACTCTGGCCACAGATATAATTAGTTTATGCCCAGCCATAATTACCTTGATGTGATGTGTACTAAAGCCCAAAAGAGCCCATGCCCATTATCTTGTGTATTTAGGCCACCGAGGTAATTGTCGGGTTTCGTTTACATGGTTGGCAAGACCTAGCGTCCATCCCTAGCCGCTCAGATCAATCTATTCCACACCGTCGTTGTTTCTATGCCAGTTGCGGCCTTGTGAGTTGCAGGATGCCACCTACACACCTGCGTTGGTTTAATGCTAGCCGTCAACTTACAATATCTCTATCGATCCTACACTGACAGCATTGTGGTGCCACATAGAGTATTCTAGTTCGCAGATCATTGTATTATATCGGTGTATTTGTTCCTTGAGCAGTTGAATCTAAAGGTATGTATTAAGTACTAGTTTGTATTATGTTGGTGGAATTCAATCCAGTAGTGTACTGATTTTGTTTACTTGCATATAAGACAACATGCTAATTAACAAATTAGGCGTGTCACTTTTTCATGGGAGTTGACTTTGATTAATTTGGCAAATCACATGATCACTTAATTCAAACGAAATTGCTGCAAAATACTCCATGGTCTAAAGGTAATCTAATACTAAAGATTCACAAGGATCATTTTCCGTGAAGTTTTATCTATTGTGTGGTCATTCTCTTCCCTCTCCCCCTCACGTTTAAATCTTGGCTCGGCTCCTGCACTTGAGAGAAAAGTGCCGAAGAAGATTGATTATGAGGATATCATTGAAGATTGCATTTCAAAGAAAACTAAAAGAATGATGTTGTTCAGACAAATATTAGGCAACCGAGAGTTCAATATGTATGATTTTCCATACATTCAATTGTTATATAAGAGATTATATCATATAACTGCTTGTTAGTTCATTTTAGTGAGATATGATCTCTTTTTTTAGTTTCGCGTAGGGCCCCGAATTTTGCCGGCCCGACCCTGATACTTCCCTCCGGCAGGGGGAAATCAAAGCTAACGAGATCACCAACAACCCTCTCATCATGGGAGGACCAATTTCATCAACATCTTCACCAGCACCATCTCATATCAAACCCTAGTTCATCTCTTGTATTCAATCTTTGTCTCAAAACCTTGGGTTGGTACTTGTGGGTTGCTAGTAGTGTTGATTACATCTTGTAGTTGATGCTAGTTGGTTTATTTGGTGGAAGATTATATGTTCAGACCCTTAATGATATTCAATACCCCTCTGATCTTGAACATGAATATGATTTGTGAGTAGTTTCTTTTGTTCTTGAGGACATGAGAGAAGTCCGGTTATAAGTAATCATGTGAATTTGGTATTCGTTTGATATTTTGATGATATGTATGTTGTTGCTTCCTTTTGTGGTGTCAAGTGAATGTCGATTACATGACACTTCACCATACTTGGCCCTAAGGGAAGGCATTGTGGAGTAGTAATTAGATGATGGGTTGCTAGAGTGACAGAAGCTTAAACCCTAGTTTATGCGCTATTCCATAAGGGGCTAATTTGGATCCATATGTTTCATGCTATGGTTATATTTATCTTAATTCTTCTTTCGTAGCTGTGGATGCTTGCGAGAGGGGGTAAACATAAGTGGGAGGCTTGTTCAAGTGAGAACAACACCCAAGCACCGGTCCACCCACATACCAAATTATCAAAGTAGCGTACATGAATCAAATAAGCATGATGAAAGTGACTAGATGAATTCCCATGTGTCCTCAAGAACGCTTTGTTTGCTATAAGAGAAAGTTCCAGGCTGTCCTTTGCTATAAAAGGACCGGGCTACCTTGCTGCACATTCGCTACTATTTCTACTTGTCACTTGTTACGAATTGTCTTGCTATTAAACTATTTGTTGCTGATAATTCCAGTGCTTGGAGAAAATACCTTGCTGAAAACCGCTTGTCATTTCCTTCTACTCCTCGTTGGGTTTGACACTCTTACTTATCGAAAGGACTAAGATTGATCCCCTATACTTGTATATCATCAAGAATCTTTTCTGGCGCCGTAGTCGGGGAGTGAAGCGCCTTTGGTAAGTGGAATTTGGTAAGGAAACATTTTTAATATTACATGCTGAAATTTACTTTCACTTGTCCCTATTGAAAGTAATCCTTTGAGCGGTTTGTTCGGGGTATCTTCACCTCGACCGAAAGAATTTAGAGTTGCCCCTAAACCTACTGAACCTATTGAAAATATATTATGAGATTCCTTCGGGTATGATGGAAAAACTGCTAGTTAGTCCTTATGCAGGAGAGGGAACAATACATCCTGATATGCACTTAACCTATTTGGACAAAATTTGTGGATTGTTTAGGCTTGCAGGTTTATCCGAGGATGGAGTTAAGAAGAAGGTTTTCCATTTATCTATGGAGGGAAAGGCATTGACATGGTATAGGCTAAGTGATGATATTGGAACGTGGGATTGGAACCAATTGAAATTGGAATTTCATCAGAAGTTTTATCCTATGCATCTGGTTCATCGTGATCAGAATTATATATACATAATTTTTGGCCTCATGAAGGAGAAAGTATCACTCAAGATTGGGGGAGGCTTAAGTGCATGATGCACACATGCCCTAACATGAGCTCTCAATAAAAATAATTATTTAGAATTTTTATGCTCGACTTTCTCATAATGATCGATCCATGCCCGATTCTTGTTCTACAAGTTCTTTTATGAAGAAAACTATTGAATTCAAGTAGAATATTTTGTAGAATTAAATGCAACTCTGAAGATTGGGAATTCTACAAAGGTAAAGAGTCAAGTATAAATCTTGAGTTTGATTGTGTTAAATCTTTTATGGAAACCGATGCTTTTCATAAGTTTAATACTAAATACAGACTTGACTCTAAGATAGTAGCTACATTTTGTGAATCTTTTCCTGATCATGTTGATCTCCATAAAGATAAGTGGTTTAAATATCATCCACCTATAGAATAAATAATTGAGTAACCTATTTTAGTTAAAGATGAAACAATCGTTTACAATGTTGATCCAAGTGCCTACTGCTTATATTGAGAAACCTCCTTTCCCCGTTAGGATGAAGGAACATACTAAAGCTACAAATGTGGTTAATAAAAGTAATATTAGAACACCTAGACCCTCTGAAAAAAATTTAAGGTTGAACCTAATGTTGCAGTGGTTAAAGATCTCTTGGTTGATAATATTGATGGGCATGTTATTTATTTTTGCGATGATGCGACTAGAATTGCTAAACCTATTATAAATGAACACGGTATGCTAGATAAGAATAAGCCCGTACTGGGCATGCCTCTTGTTTCTGTTAAAATTGGAGATCATTGCTATCATGGTTTATATGACATGGGTGCTTGTGTTACTGCTATTCCATTTACCTTATATCAATAAATTGAGATTGAAGATATTGATGTTACTATTATGCTGGCAAATAGAGATACTATTTCACCACTTGGGATTGTTCGAGATGTTGAAGTCTTGTGTGGTAAGATCAAATACCCAACTGATTTCTTAGTACTTGGTTCACAACAAGATATTTTTTGTCCCATTATATTTGGTAGACCTTTCTTGAATACCGTTAATGCTGAAATTAATTGTGTTAATGAGAAGGTTAGAGACAAATTTGGTGATGTATCTCATGAGTACAATTTCTCTAAGTTTAGCAGACAACCACATGAGAAACAATTGTATAGTAAGGATGAAATTATTGGTCTTGCTTCTATTGTTGTTCCTCCTATGATCCTTCAGAACAATATTTGCTAGACCATGAAAATGATATGCACATGAACGAAAGGAATGAAATAGATGATATATTCTTCAAACAAGTACCTATCCTTAAACACAGTTTGCCCATCGAAACTCTTGGGGACCCTCTTCCACCTAAGAGTGATCTCGTCTTTGAATTAAAACAGTTACCATATACATTGAAATATGCTTATCTTGATGAAGAGAAGATATATCCTGTTATTATCAATGCTAACCTTTCAGAGCATGAAGAAAAGAGATTGCTTAAAACTTTGAGGAAACATTGTGCTGCTATTGGATATACTCTTGATGATCTTAAGGGCATTAGTACCACTCTGTGTGAGCACAAGATTAATATGGAGCCCGATGCTAAGCCAATTGTTCATCATCAATGACGGCTGAATCCTAAGATGAGGATGTGAAAAGAACTGAAATATTAAAGCTTATGGAAGCAAGTATAATTTATCCCATAACTGATAGTAGATGAGTAAGTCTTGTTCATTGTGTCCCTAATAAAGGATGCGTTACCGTTGTTCCTAACAATAAAAATGAACTTAACCCACAAAGAATTGTAATCGGTTATAGGAGGGTAATTGATTTTAGGAAATTAAACAAAGCTACTAGGAAAGATCATTACCCCTTGCCTTTTATTGACCAAATGTTAGAAAGATTGTCTAAGCATACACACTTCAGCTTTCTAGACGGTTATTCTATTTTTTCTCAAATACCTGTGTCACAAGAAGATGAGAAAACCACTTTTATCGTCCTTTTGGAACTTATGCTTATAAACGTATGCCTTTCTGTTTATGCAATGCACCTGCTACCTTTCAAAGATCTATGACTTCTGCATACCCTGATTTTTGTGAAAAGATTGTTGAAGTATTCATGGATGACTTTTCCGTTTATGGGACTTCTTTTGATGATTGCTTGAGCAACCTTGATCGAGTTTTGCAGAGATGTGAAGAAACTAATCTTGTCTTCAATTGGGAGAAGAGCCACTTTATGGTGAATGAAGGTATTGTCCTTGGGCATAAAATTTCTGAAAGAGGTATTGAGGTAGATAAAACTAAGGTTGATGCAATTGAGAAAATGCCATGTCCTAAAGTTATAAAAGGTATAAGGTTTCTATAGAAGGTTTATTAAAGAATTCTCTAAAATTTCTAGGCCTCTTACTAATCTTTTGCAAAAAGATGTTCCATTTGTTTTTGATGATGATTGCGTAGAAGCCTTTGAAATACTTATGAAAGCCTTAACCTCTGCACCTATTTTTCAACCATCCGATTGGAACTTGCCTTTTGAAATTATGTGTGATGCTAGTGACTATGTTGTTGGTGTTGTTGTAGGGCAAAGAGTTGATAAGAAATTGAATGTGATCCATTATGCTAGTAAAACTCTAGACAATGCTGAAAGAAATTATGCTACTATTGAGAAAGAATTTCTAACAATTGTGTTTGCATGTGATAATTTCAGATCCTATATCGTTGATACTAAAGTAACTGTTCACACTGATCATGCTGCTATTAAATATATTATGGAAGAGAAAGATGCTAAACCTAGACTTATTAGGTGGCTTCTTTTGCTGCAATAATTTTATTTGCATATTACTGATAGAAAGGGAGTTGAGAATCCCGTAGCTGATAATTTGTCTAGCATGGAAAATGTTGTTGATGACCCATTGCCTATTGATGATAGTTTTCTTGATGAACAACTAGTTGTCGTAAATGCTTCTCGTAATAGTCCTTGGTATGCAGACTATGCTAATTACATTGTTGCAAAATATATACCACCTAGTTTCACATACCAACAAAAGAAAAAGTTCTTTGATTTGAGACATTACTTTTGGGATGACCCACATCTATATAAAGGAGTAGATGGTGTTATTACACATTGTGTACCTGAGCATGAACAGGAACAAGTCCTACGTAATAGTCACTCTGAGGCCTATGGTGGATAGCACACGGGAGACAGAATTGCACATAAGGTATTGGAGTTTAGTTTTTATTGGCCCACTCTCTTCAAGGATGCACGTAAATTTGTCCCTTCTTGTGATGAATGTCAAAGAATTGGTAATATTAGTAGATGTCAGGAAATGCCTATGAATTATTCACCTGCTATCGAGCCATTTGATGTTTGGGGATTTGATTATATGAGACTTTTGCTTCCTCTAATGGGTATACACATATTTTAGTTGTTGTTGATTGTGTTACTAAGTGGGTAGAAGCTATTACAACTAATAGTGCCAATCATAACACTTCTATTAAAATGCTTAAATAAGTTATTTTCCCAAGGTTTGGAGTCCCTAGATATTTAATGAGTGATGGTGGTTCACATTTTATTCATGGTGCATTTCGTAAAGTTGTTGCTAAATATGATGTTAACAGTAGAATGTCATCACCTTGTCATCCTTAGTCTAATGGTCAAGTTAAATTGAGTAATAGAGAAATAAAGTTAATCTTACAAAAGACCATTAATACATCCAGAAAGAATTGGTCTAAGAAACTTGATGATGCATTGTGGGCATACAGAACTTCTTATAAGAATCCTATGCGTTATGTCCCCATATAAAATGGTCTAAGGAGAAGCGTGTAATTTACCTCTTGAGTTAGAACATAAAGCATATTGGGCAATTAAAGAACTTAATTATGACTTCCAACTTGCTGGTGAAAAGAGTTTATTTGATATTAGCTCTTTAGGTGAATGGAGGACACAAGCCTATGAAAATTCCAAATTGTTTAAAGAAAAAGTTAAGATGATCTCCTGATAAAAGAATTCAAAAACATGAACTCAAAGTAGGTGATCAAGTTCTATTATACCATTCTCATTTAAGATTTTTTGCAAGAAAGCTTCTCTCTAATGGGAAGGACCATATATCTTTGAAGAGGTTAATCTCTTCAGAGCTATCAAGATCAACAACACCGAAGGCACTAATCCGAGGGTGGTTAATGGACAAAGAATTAAACATTATATCTCAGGTACACCCATTAATGGTGAAACTAACATTATTCGAACTATGACGCCGGAAGAGCATATAGAGGCAACCTTCTGGACCGCTCCAAAACCCTTAAAAGGAGTAGATACGTGGTATGATAAGTAAACCAACTCCAAAAGTTCCATAAAAGCACTTTTTGTTCGTTTTGGAATATTAAAAAAATTTAGGAAATAATAAACAACCCAAAAAGTGCACGAGGGAGTGACAAGCCTAGGGGGTGCACCTACCAGTCTTGTGGCACCCTCATGGACTTTCCCGACTATGTTTTTCTTCCATATTGCTTGTCGTGCATGAAAAAATGTATTATATATACTCATGGATGTTTTGACCATTGTATTGCAAGATTCTCCTCTATTTTTGTTTTGTGATGTTTTTCTAGCAGATCTGACAATATGTCGTCCCAGGGCTCGGATGGAGAGAGCTATGTTTGCCACTATGTTGCAAACCCAAGGATCTATGGAGGCATGGATCCTTATGGTTGGTCCACTGAGGAAGATCAAGATGTTGATTTGACGATGGGGGACATGAGTTAAAAAGAAGATGAAGCCCCTCTACCTCAACGAGGGGATATGCATGTGGAATACAAGAAGTTGAGCCTCCTAAACACAGTAAACAAATCTAAGTTTCAGTTTATCCTATTTTGCCTTCTACAGGAAAACAAGAATGCATTATGTGAAAGGGTATTGGAGCTTGAGCAAGAGTTCAGCAAGCTGAGGGAGGAAAAATGTATCCTTAAGTGAAAGCTGAAGAACAAGCGCACCTCATCTACATCACTACCATCCCCGAAGAAGGAGACTTGAATACACGGGTATGTGCACCACTCTGAGCTTGTGCCAAGCTTGGGGGAGGTGCCCCGATATCATATCAACATCACTTTTATCATCACTATCTATCCTAGTTTGATGCTTAGTTATTTCGTGACTTAGAAGAATAAAGTTTTAGTTCGATCTATTTTTGAGTGCTAGTGTCGTTATCTATCTATCTATCTATCTATCTATCTATCTATGTATGTATGTAATTGAGTTGAGAGTTATATAATAAAGGGTAGTTTGAGTTTTGCTTCTTTACTTTAATGTTTCAATCTTAGCAATGAAAATAATAGAAAGAACATATGCTAATCCCATGGGAAGTAATGACTTTACATAAGGAAAAGTATAAGTGATAAATTTGTTCAAAGGTAACAAACATAGTATTGGTCAATGATACAATTCATGAAAGATTAATAAGGGAAGAGAAGATTCATATATAAATATACTATCTTGGACATCTTTTATGATTACGAGTCCCCATTAAGCATTCTATGTCAATTTGTTGACGTTGGACAAGGAAGACAAAATAATGAGTTATGCTTGCTTATATTCACATAGAATTTGTATTGTCATGGATCCTCCAACATGTGGTGCTTGCTCAATATCTTTTGCTAGACAAAACCCGCACTAAGTAGAGATACTACTTGTCCATCCAAAACCCTTAAACCTAGTTTTATGCCATGAGAGTCCAATATATCTACCTATGGATTGAATAAGATCCTTCAAGTAAGTTATCATCGGTGCATAAAGCAATAAAAATGCTCCTATGTATGATGTTTTATTGTAAAGGAAAATAAACTTTATATGATCTTGTGATGGTAAAGAAATAAAAGTGACAAACTACATAATAAAGGTTGCTATCACAAGGGGCAATATAAAGTGACGTTCCTTTACATTAAGAGCTTGCACATCCAAAAATAAAAAGCGCATGAAAATATCTGCTTTCCTCCGCAAAGGGCCTATCTTTTACTTTTATGTATTTACTTTTCACACAAGAGTCAATAGTGTTATTCTCTATTCCTTTTTTGTTTTTTCCCTTTGCAAGCATCATGTGGTGGGAAAAGATCTATGCATATATATCCCATTGCATATGGGTAATCATGAGTTATTATTATTGACATTACCCTTGAGGTAAATGAGTTGGGAGATGGAACTATAAGCCCCTATCTTTCTATGTGTCTGGCTGAAACTTTTGCTCCATATATATGTCGTGAGTGTCGGCAATCATAGAAGACTAATGATAGTTGAATATGTGGACTTGCTACACAAAAGCTCCTACATGAGACCCTTCCCGTGAATATGATGGATTATTTGCTTTGTTGACTGAGAACACGGCTTGTTAGTTTTCAAGAAAGTTTATGCTTTATACTTTGTTATGGTGATAAATTGTTACTTGATCATGAGAAGTTTTATGATGACACATATATATTGCTGATGCGATAATGATCATGATGCTACTATGTCCGTATTTGTTTTTTACACCTCTCTTTAGAAACATGTGATCATGATTATCGATATCGGCTTTCGCTTGACGACAAGCAAGTTCTAAGCTTGGGGTAGTTGGTACGTCCATTTTGTATCATGTCTTCCTACTGTCATTTATAATGTTTTTTTTATCATTATGACACTTTGTGATGCAATTCTAATGTCTTTTCTCTCTTAAATTGCAAGATTTGCACAAAGAGGGAGATTGCCGGCAGCTGGAATTTTGGACCTGAAAAAGCTATATCAGAGATACCTATTCTAGACAACACCAGATGAGCTGAAATTTCACAAAGAATTATATTGGAATATATAAAAAAATACCGGTGAAAGTATTACCATAGGGGGACCCACCAGGTAGCCAAAAGACTGGGGGTACGCCCCTAGACTTTTGGGGGCCCTAGCAGGCCTTTGAAGCCCATCTTCTGCTATAAGGTGTCACTTGACTTAGAAAAAAATCAAGAGGAAGGTTTTGGGATGAAGTGCTACCATCTCGAGGCAGAACCTGGACATGAGCACTTTTGCTCTCCAGTAGAGCGATTCCCCCCGGGATACTTCCCTTCGTGAGGGGGAAATCAACGCCATTGATACGTCCATTTTGCATCATGTTTTCCTACTGTTATTTATAGTGTTTTCTTTCAATATAACACTCTGTGGAGTAATTCTAATGCCTTTTCTCTCATAATATGCAAGCTTTACACAAAGAGGGAGATTACCGGCAACTTGAATTCTAGACCTGACAAAGCTATGTCAGAGATACCTATTCTGCACATCTCCAAATGAGCTGAAATTTTACGGAGATTTATTTTGGAATATATAAAAAATATTGGAGAAAAGAAATAATAGCGAGGGCCACCCAGGTGCCCACTAGGCACCAGGGCGCGCCTACCCCCCTGACACGCTCTGGTGGGTAGTGGGGACCCTGGTCAGCCTTCGGTGCCCATCTTCTAGTATATAAGTCCATTTGCCCTAGAAAAAAATAAGTAGGAGACTTTCGGGATGGAGAACCGCCGTCTCGAGGTGGAACTTCCCTCCGGGAGGGGGAAATCGAAGCCATCATCATCATCAACAACCCTCTCATCTTGGGGAGGCCAATCTTCATCAACATGTTCAATAGTACCATCTCATCTCAAACCCTAGTTCATCTCTTGTGTTCAATCTTTGTATCAAAACCTCAAATTGGTACTTGTGGGTGGCTAGTAGTGTTGATTACATCTTGTAGTTGATGCTAGATGGTTTATGTGGTGGAAGATTATATGTTCAGATTCATTATGCTATTTATTACTCCTCTAATCTTGAGCATGAATATGATTTGTGAGTAGTTGCTTTTGTTCTTGAGGACATGGGAGAAATCTTGTCATAAGTAATCATGTGAATTTGATATTTGTTCGATATTTTGATGATGTGTATGTTATGATTCCCTTACTGGTGTTATGTGAATGTCGAATACATGACACTTCACCATATTTGGGCCTAAGGGAATGCATTGTGTAGTAGTTATTAGATGATGGGTTGCTAGAGTAACATAAGCTTAAACTTACACTACTAGGGAAAACCTTATACACAGAACCTTAGCAGTAGCGCGTGTTAAAAAAGCATGCTGGTGCTAAGTAGCAGTAGCGGGCTGGTGTAAATGGCGCTACAGATAAAGTTGTAGCAGTAGCGCGCCTGAAGTTAAAAGCGCTACTACTAAAATTCCCATGGCTTAGCCGGTAGGCTACACATAGTAGTAGCAATCTACGTCGAACTGTGCTACCGCTACTTGGTTTATAGCAGCGCATTTACGCTGAAAGGCGCTACTGCTAAAGGATATAAAATTAAATGGAAAGCAAATAGAAAAGTAAATGAAAATGAAAGAAATAGAAGAAGGTGAAAGAAAAAAAATAAAATGTAAAGAAAAATAAATGAAAAAGGGGGAAAAAGAGAAAGGAATAGCAGTAGCGCGTATCGCGGAACGTGCTGTAGCTAACTTAGCAGTAGCTCACTTCCTGGAACACGCTACTGCTACTTCTGAATTAACCACGCGGTTCATTCTTCCCCACGGCCACTTCCCTCAAATCCAACTCCTCCGCTGTCGCCACCTCCGTCGCCCGTCGGCCGCCGCGCGCTCTCCGCACACCCTTGACGCCGCCCCGACCCCGGATTCGACGCCGCCCCCGCCCTCGACCTTGACGCTGCCCCCGACCCCGACCTCGACGCCGCCCTCCGCTGCGCGCCCGAGCTCCGACCCCGACCTCGACGCCGCCTGCCCCTCCCTCGTCGCAGGCACCCGAGGTGAGCACGCCTGCTCCTCCCCCTCCCCTACCTCTGCCTAGGGTTCCTCAAATTTTAGTTGCATCAAATTAGTTAGGGTTCATGTATGGGTGGAAACGAATCGGATACGGATGCGGCTCGGATGTTTTCTTAGATGATGAATAAACACTATTGTAATGCGTAATAATTTCTAAGATTAATCATAAAACGAGTTAAATTTGACCACTTATTTCACTTTTAAGTTGGATAATTGGAATATCCGCTACCACTTTCCACCCCTAGGTTCATCAAATTAGATGGTAATTAGGGCAGTAGTTCCTAGGTACGAATTAGTTAGTAAGAACTAGGTACTAATTAGGTACTAGTTTATTTTTATTTATAGTAAGTTTATTTTTAGTAAGGACTAGTTGAATTAATAGAACTAGTTGAACGTGTCTCATTTGTTGTTATTTTTTTAGTTAAAGCAATTTTCCCCACATCGACGTCGATGATGCCTATCCCGTATCCTCGTCGTCGACTCGGTGGAGGACGCCTGCTTGAGCAGATGGGCCTTGCCCGGGACTGGGCTCCGTCAGGCTGGTACTGGGAGGCGCTACCTACCGGGGGGCGCAACTTGGTGAGGAGTCAGCCCGTCATTGACCCAAACCTTCTTTGGTGGCGGTCGAGTGGGCCAGTGATGGTCGAGAGGCTTGAGGACCCCGCGGTGGTGGTACGTCACCGTCTCAGCGAGGAGGACGCGCACGTCCGTAGCTACTTGTTTATGCTGGAGCACAGGTTCTCCAATACCTGGCAGGTTCTCCAGGGATCTGTCACGCCCAATATGCGACCCTATCCAAAAGGAACTCGAAGGTCCCACCAAGGATAGACCCGCATATTGAAACGCTTTTGCAAGGTGGATATCATTACATCAACATTACATAATAGATGGGGATACATACAAGAGGCATACAATGCCACACGAATACAACATCATCATACATAAGAGCAACATCCGACTACGGATGAAATACAAACAGAAGCTCAAACGATATCCACCCTGCTAGCCCACGCTGCCGACCTAGAACCTATCCCCTGATCGAAGAAGAAGCAGAAGAAGAACTCCAAAACAAGCAAACATCGCTCTCGCGTCATGATCATCGCATAAACCTGTACCTGCAACTGTTGTTGTAGTAATCTGTGCGCCACGAGGACTCAGCAATCCCATTACCATGGGTATCAAGACTAGCAAAGCTTAATGGGAAAGGAGGGGGTAAAGTGGTGAGGTTGCAGCAGCGACTAACCAAGTATGGTGGCTAACATACGCAAATGAGAGCGAGAAGAGAAGCAAAGGAACGGTCGTCAACTAGCAATGATCAAGAAGTGATCCTGAACTCCTACTTACGTCAAACATAACACAGAAACCGTGTTCACTCCCAGACTCCGCCGAGAAGAGACCATCACGGCTACACACGCGGTTGATGCGTTTTAATTCAGATCTCGTGTCAAGTTATCTACAACCGGACATTAACAAATTCCCATCTGCCTATAACCGCAGGCACGGCTTTCGAAAGATTATACCCTGCAGGGGTGTCCCAACTTAGCCCATGATAAGCTCTCGCGATCAACGAAGGATATTCCTTCTCCCAGGAAGACCCGATCAGTCTCGGAATCCCGGTTTACAAGACATTCCGACAATGGTAAAACAAGACCAGCAAGACCGCCCGATGCGCCGACATCCCGATAGGAGCTGCACATATCTCGTTCTCAGGGCAACACCGGATGAACACTACGTACAACTAAAACCAGACCTCAAGTTTCCCCGAGGTGGCGCTGCAAGTGGCTCTAGTTTGGACCAACACTTAGACAAGCATTGGCCCGGGGGGGCTGAATAAAGATGACCCTCAAGAGAGTGACTCCCAAGGAAAAAGTAGGTGGTGGTGAGGCAAATGGTAAAACCAAGGTTGGGCCTTGCTGGAGGAGTTTTATTCAAAGCGAACTGTCAAGGGGGTCCCATAAATCACCCGACCGCGTAAGGAACGCAAAATCCGGGAACATAACACCGGTATGACGGAAACTAGGGCGGCAAGAGTGGAACAAAACACCAGGCATAAGGCCGAGCCTTCCACCCTTTACCAAATATATAGATGCATTAATAATATAAGAGATATTGTGATATCCCAACATAACCCTGTTCACCATGGAGCAATCTTCAACTTCACCTGCAACTAACAACGCTATAAGAGGGGCTAAGCAAAGCGGTAACATAGCCAAGCAACAGTTTGCTAGGAAGGGTGTCAAAGGTTAGAGGTTCATGGCAATTTGGGAGGCTTGATGAGCAAATGATAGGTAGCGCAGCAAAGCGATAGAACGAAGCAACTAGCATAGCAATGATAGTAGTGAGATCCAGGGTAGCGGTCATCTTGCCTGAAATCCCGCAAGGAAGAAGAACGAGTCCATGAAGAAGATGAATCCACAAAGACGAACCACACGTAGACGAACGCATCCTCACAATCGCAACGAAACGGGAACTATCGAGAAGAAGCACACAACATAGTAAACACACCACACATAGACAAGACATGATGCACAACAAGCATGATGCATGACAAAGCTACATGAAGCTACTCGTGGCAAGATATGATGCAAACAAGAGCAACACATCAAAGCAAGTTTAAATGAGCCCGGGAACAACATATAACAATTCCGGTAAGTCCTCATATGCAAATTTCGAAGTTGGTCCAGAACTGAATAAACCTTATGTTCAAGTTGTTAACCATCAAGTTAAGATACACCAAGAGGATCTACACGAAATTCTAGTCAAGTTACATATAAAGTTCATCAGATTCGGAGCTACGGCCTAGAAGATATGAGCAAAACAAGTTAACCATGGCATTGATGCAAAAAGCATACAAACATCAAGGAAACACCTCAAAACAAGGATGTAACATGATAATACGAAACTACATGCAAAATCAAGCAAGTTTCATATAAAGCACACTCAAAACGGAGCAACGGTGCAACACATATACTCTATACAAGGCATAACAACAATCTGTCCAAAACAGCAACTAGGCATATTGCAAGCAACAAAACAACATGCTACAACACCTCAACATAATAACAAAAGGCATGGTCATGATGTACAGGTAAAGCATAACAAAACATGAACACTGAGCTATCTCCAGAAATCACTAGAACATGCTCAAAATGACATAGAAAGATTGCAAATATTAACAGTTTCAGACTTATCAGGAAATAACATCAGGTTGCAATGTTTAGAGCTATCAAACAACATGTTACAGCAACTTAACATGGCAAAAAAAGGCATGGCATGAATCTACTAAAAGCATAGAACAAAAGTCCCTTAGTGACCAACAGCCAAAAAGGATCAGAAAATATGATGGCACCCATGTAAACATGGCAAGTTATATGACAGATTCATACATGGCAGGAACAACAATAAGTAGGCATGTTGGTGAGCTTGAACCACTCACCACAGAGCAATACATGGCATGGCAAGGCAACAAACAGTAAGAAGACATGTTTATGAAGCTAAGCATGGCAAGATAAAGTTCATAGGGTGCATGTATCACTAGCAAAACACATGGCCAAAACTGAACTTAATGTTAACAAGCAGACAGCAACATTATTTAGCAACTTTGGAGCATGATAACAACATGATACAGCAAGCTATAAATGCAACCAGGGGCATGAATGGATAGATCAAGACATGTATAACAAAACATCCTTAGTGAACATCTCCAGATTATGCACGAAATGACTTGTAGCAGCAGGTTTACATGGCATCACAAAATAACAGATTCAGCCTAGCAAAACAGCAACAGCAAGTACCCTACTTAACAAGCTTGATGCACTCAGTACAAGACTCACAAAAATACATGGATAGCACCTCTGTAAATATGGCATGGCATAGATCAAAACACATGTAGACAAAACCTCATAGGATGCACACATCAAACATGGCAAAAATGATAAATGAGCAAGTTATAATAGTTTCAGCAGGTTAACATCACATAGCACTCTTCCAACAGCATTTCGGGCATCAAAATGAGCTCAAATGAAAATGATGCAATGGAATGAAATGAAGTACTCGTTGAGGCGAACAATTGGACATATTACACGCACGAAACGGACCAGTATGCACAGAGTTATGATGCGACGAACATGGCATGATAATGCAAAATAATACGGGACTTAGGGAATTTTGGAGGTCAACCTCATTCTGCACGGATATCGAGGCTCGCCGGAGAAGCTCGCCGGAGAGGAGGGAAACGGGGCGGCGAGGCGCGGGGCGGCTGAATCTGGCCCTCCTGTGGCCGGATCTGGCCAAGGGCGACGGAGAGGAGGTGCGGGGGCGACGGGCGAGCGGCGGCGGCGGCCGGGCTCCGGCGAAGGGCGGCGATGGCCGGAGAGCGGCGACCGAGGCGGCGGGGCGAGGCGCATGGCGGCGCGGGGCGCGGTCGGGCCGGCGCTGCGCGCGGGGCGCCGCGGCCGCGGTGGCCGGCGCTGGGCAGTGTCAGATCCGGGACAGCCGGCGGCGGGGCTCGCCGGCGGGAGGAGCGGAGGCGGCGGGGCACGACATGCGGGCGCGGGGCAGCGCCGGAGGCGGAGGCGCGCGGGAGGCGCGCGGCGGCGCCAGATGGGCTCGCGCGGGCCCGAACCGGGCCTGGCGGGCCGCGGCGGTGCTCGGGACGGGAGATGGCGGCGCGGGACACGTGTCAGATCCTGGTTCGCCGGCGGGCGGCGGCTGGACATGTCCGGTCCGGTCCGGACATGTCCGGCGGCGGAAAGGAGCGGGGCTAGGGTTAGACCGGGATTTTTGGAGGGGGAGGTGTTTATATAGATAGAGGGAGCTAGGAGAGTCCAAATGAGGAGCGGTTTTCGGCCACACGATCGTGATCGAACGACCGAGAGCATGGATGGGAGTTTGCTGGGTTTTGGGCCACTTTGGAAGGGGTGTTGGGCTGCAACAAAAGAGGGCTTTTACGGTTACCCGGTTAACCGTTGGAGTATCAAACGACCTCCAAATGGCACGAAACTTGACAGGCGGTCTACCGGTGCTATACCAAGGCCACTTGGCAAATCTCGGTCCATTCCGAGAATGTTTAATACCCGCTCACAACAGGAGACAAAAGGGGAACGCCGGAGGACATAGGAGTGCCGGATTGCAAAACGGACAACGGGGAAAATGCTCGGATGCATGAGACGAACACGTATGCAAAATGAGATGCACATGATGACATGATATGAAATGCAGATGATGACATGGCAGAATGCAACACGCAAGCAAATGACATGGCAACAACGACGAATAACTAGCAGACACCTGGCGCGTCGGATCCGGGGCGTTACAGGATCTCACTGGAGCTATGATCCTGCGATGGTTCCTTCTCTTTGGGTGTCCTCCGCCTGCGCCGATACCCGTCGTTCGCTAAGGTTTTAGTTGTATTAGTGATGTAATATGTATGATACTATTCGAGATGTATTAGTGATAATATTCGATGATGTACAGACGCAAGAGACGATTTACTTTTGCTTATTGAATGCATGCTAATTTGAATACTTATTTATTTTATGATTTGGTTTTGCTTATTGAATGCTCATGTCAGTATGAGTCCTATAATATGTTTTGAAATGTATATCTTGTGGTGCTCAAATAGGATATGTGCTTGCCCAAGTGGCCGGTCATGTTTGCAGGTTACACCTCCGAGTGGCCTATGTTTTGCCGGAGTGTTGATTCATTTCCGTTCCGGCAAATTTCAGGCCCTCGATATGTCCTATTTTAGCAAAGGTCATACCGGATTTTTCCGTGAATTTTGGCATGACTTGTGCCAGAATATGTAGGAAATATTGAGTGCCCAGGATTTGTGTGTTGAGTATCCTGGTAGTTATCTTCGATCGATTTTCAATTAATGTTTCAACTATGAACATAGGAAATGTCTGACGATGAAAAGGATTTCGGTATTTGCAAATACTGCTAAGACGAGCGCGGCCTGTGCGACAGAATCTTCCTAGATGATGATAGGCGCTTCAGCATCAAGCTGGACGAGAACTTCGAAGTGGATACAGTAAGTCACAACGACGAGTCTTTTTCATAATTAAGCATGACATCTGCTTCATTTGCTTCAACTTATATTTTTTTACTATTCTACTAGCATATCCCCTGCCATGCAAGAGTTTTTGTCTTGGATAAGATAGGTTTCAGTCCTATGTAAAACTACTATGGTGGTAAAGAGAGTTTACTTGAAGACCGAGCATGGTTGTATTTTCCACGCAAAATTATACAACGCAGACACCTACACCTATTTTGGATGCAAAACTTGGCAAGCACTATGCAAGACTTATGCATTTGAGCCTGATATGGTTATCACCTTTGATATTCGTCCGGAAGATGATATTGAAGGTAATATCGACATCTGGGTCGATGTGCAGACGCCTCCAGTTATACCATTATGTGAGTTTCTCAACCATATTTATGTCTTTGATATTGTTTATTAAAAAGAGTTGACAACTAATTTCTATTGACAACTTATTTCCATTCAAGCAAACATGTTCAACGCTTGGTAGACAGGACCTACTACTGTCCCGGGGCAGAACTAAACTATGAGGAGATAAGTCACTATGTTTCATGGCTTGAGGATCTTCATACTGTCAAGACAAATTATTTTTCTGGACTTGAAAATCTTAGTACTCAAAATGTGCGACCAATAGTGTTCGTACTTAACTATGGTCACATCTATTTAGGAAATATGGTAAGATTTTTACTATTTGTCCTCAGTGCATCTTTTGCATACATTATTTTTTAAGCTAAACTTCATTGCTAAGTATGTTACTATACGATGTTCTTCAACAGGGACCCCCGATGAATGTTGTGCCTCATTGGATCGAGACTAAAGGTCGCATGAGAATTGTTAGCTTACGACCAAGATATCCTACAATGCACTTTAGTGCATACAAGATTTCTAATAGCAAGAAATGCTTAATAGTGAAAGACTGGAGAAAAAATGTGAGCAATCACAGAGAAGTACAAGGGGGCAGCAATTAGAAGTGCAACCACGATTAGGAGACAGGTTCATCTACATGCTCCAACTTGATGAAGCAGGTGTGCTACACATGTTTTATGTTATTTTACCCGAGAGAGAGCAACAGGAGTGATTAATTAGCTAGCTAGAAATGAGTTTGAAGATGATGATGTGCTACACTATGACTATGATGATTACATAGCTAGTGTTGGTGGTAATGACTATGATGATTATTATTAGCTAGTGTTGGTGGTGATTAGATAGCTACCGCAGCTAGTGTTGGTGGTGATTAGCTAGCTAGAATGAGTTTGAAGATGATGATGTGCTACACTATGACTATGGTGATTAAATAACTACTGTTGGTGGTAATGACTATGATGATGATTAAATAGCTTGTGCTGGCGGATTAGATTCAAGTGGAGCAACATGTGGTGCACATCGAAAGTACTACTAGTCCAAACTAGATCAAGTTTGGATTAGTAGTATACTTTTGACATGCACCACATATTGCCTCCACTTGAACCTAATCCACCTTTATTTGACATACTGTTATGGACATAATGATATAAACCTCATAATTGGTATTGTACCAAAATTTGTATAACGGCGTATAAATACACGCAAAATAAAAAAAATGAAAAAAGAATACTAGTAGCGATGGATAGAAAACACGCAGCTACTAGATAGATTAGCAGCAGCGCGGGGAAGAACAAATGCTGCGGCTATGTGTCTTAGCAGTAGCGCACATCGCACGCACTACTGCTAAGTAATAGCTGTAGCGCCTTATTAGTAGCGCGGTGACCCGCGCTACTAGTGGGCACTAAACCCGCGCTACTACTAGGGTTTTCCCTAGTAGTGTTAGTTTATGCGCTATTCCTTAAGAGGCTGATTTGGATCCATATGTTTAATGCTATGGTTAGATGTTATCTTAATTCTTCTTTCGTAGTTGCGGATGCTTGCGAGAGAGGTTAATCATAACTGGGAGGCTTGTTCAAGTAAGAACAATGCCCAAGCACCGGTCCACGCACATATCAAATTATCAAAGTAGCGGACGCGAATCAAACCAACATGATGAAAGTGACTAGATGAAATTCCCGTGTGTCCTCAAGAACGTTTTACTTATTATAAGAGACCGTTCCAGCCTTTCCTTTGCTACAAAAAGGATGGGGCTACTAATGTCGCTTGAAACTGCGTCGGTATTTCCCCAAATAGGAAGGGATGATGCAGTATAGCTACGGTAGGTATTTCCAGCAGTTGTGAAACCAAGGAGAACCAAGCAACACCATGTAAACGGTACCTACACACAAAGAACAAATATTTGCAACCCGACGCGTAAGAGGGGTCGTCAATCCCTCCATGGTAAAAATATAGATAAATTTGTGGTAGACTGGATAAATAGCTCTCGATAAAACGTGAAATAAAATAAGTAATAAAAAAGTGCAGCAAGGTGTTTTTGGGTTTTTGGAATAATAGATCTAAAAATAAAAGCGAGCAAAAATAGATCTCGAAGCAAATATGATAAAGAATAGATCCGGGGGCCGTAGATTTCACTAGTGGTTTCTCTCAAGAAATAACACACGGTGGGTAAACAAATTACTGTTGGGCAATTGAAAGAAGATCGAATATTTATTACTATCCAAGGCAATGATCAATATATAGGCATCATGTCCAAAATTAGTAGACCGACTCCTACCTGCACCTACTACTATTACTCCACACATCGACCGCTATCCATCATGCATACAGTGTATTAAGTTCATGGAGAAACGGAGTAATGCAATAAGAACGATGACATGATGTAGATGAGATATATTCATGTAGGAATAGCCCCCATCTTGCTAGCAACAATACCTGCGTGTCTAGTTGCCCCTTCTGTCACTGTGAAAGAACACCGCAAGATTGAACCCATCACAAAACACCTCTTCCCATGGCAAGAAAAATCGATCTAGTTGGCCTAACTAAACCAAATATTCGAAGAAGAAATACGAGGCTATAAATAATCATGCATATAAGAGATCAAAGAAGATTCAAATAATATTTATGGATATAGATCTGATCATAAACTCAAAGTTCTTCAGATCCCAACAAACACACCGCAAAAAGAGTTACGTCAAATAGATCTCCAAGAGACCATTGTATTGAGAATCAAGAGAGAGAGAGAGAGAGGAAGCCATCTAGCTACCGCCTATGGACCCTTAGGTCTATGGTGGACTACTCACGCATCGTCGAAGAGGCACCAATGAGGATGATGAACCCCTCCATGATGGTGTTAGATTGGATCTCGTGGTTCTGGAACTTGCGGCGGCTGGAATTGTGTTTCTTCGACTCCCCTAGAGTTTCTGGAATATTTGGGAATTTATAAGGCAAAGAGGTGGTGCATGGGCTCAGTGAGGGGCACAACCCCCTGGGCGCGCCCTGGTGGGTTTTGCTCACCACGGGCCTCCCCTCTGGTACTTTCTTGGCCACGCGGTGTCTTCTGGTCCAGAAAAAATCTCCAAAAAGTTTAACTGCATTTGGACTCTGTTTGGTACTGATATTCTGCTAAGTAAAAAACAAGCAAAAAAACAGCAACTCGCATTGGGCACTATGTCAATAGGTTAGTCCCAAAAAATGGTATAAAGTTGCTATAAAATGAATATTAAACATCCAAGAATGATAATATAACAACATGGAACAATCAAAAATTATAGATACGTTGGAGAGACGTATCAGCTACCTTGCTGCACTTATTTTTACTATTGTTACTTGTTACTTGTTACAAATTACCTTGCTATAAAACTACCTGTTACTGATAATTTCAGTGCTTGCAGAAAATACCTTGCCAAAAATCGCTTGCCATTTCCTTCTGCTTCTCGTTGGGTTCGACACTCTTACTTATCGAAAGGACTATGATTGACCCTCTACACTTGTGGGTCATCAAGACTCTTTTCTGACACCGTTGCCGGGGAGTGAAGCGCTTCTGCTAAGTGGAATTCGGTAAGGAAAAAAATTATATTACGTGCTGAAATTTATTGTTACTTGTTACTATGGAAAACAATACTTTGAGGGGTTTGTTCGGGGCATCATCACCTCAAACGGAAGCACAAAGAGTTGATCCTCAACTCGCTACACCTGCAAAAAATATTGGTTATGAGATTCCTTCGGGCATGGTAGAGAAACTGGTAGCTAATCCTTATGCAGGAGATGTAACACTACATCCTGATATGTACCTAATCTATGTGGATGAAGTTTGTGGATTATTTAAGCTTGCAGGTTTACCCGGAGATGAGGTTAAGAAGAAGGTTTTCCCTTTATATTTGAGGGGGAAGGCATTGACATGGTATAGGCTATGCGATGATATTGGAGCTTGGGACTGGAACCGATTGAAATTGGAATTTCATCAAAAGTTTTATCCTATGCATCTAGTTCATCGTGATCGGAATTTTATATATATAATTTTTGGCCTCGTGAAGGAGAACGTATCGCTCAAGCTTGGGGGAGGCTTAAATACATGATGTATACATGCCCCAATCATGAGCTCTCAAGGGAAATTATGTTACAAAATTTTTATGCCCGACTTTCTCATGATGATCAAACCATGCTCGATTATGTTTCGACAGGCTCTTTCATGAAGAAAACTATTGAATTCAGGTGGGACCTTCTTGAAAGAATTAAATGCAACTCTGAAGATTGGGATCTCGACAAAGGTAATGAGTCAGGTATACCACATAAGTTCGATTGTGTTAAATCTATTATGGATACCGAGGCTTTCAAAAGTTTAGCATTAAATATGGGCTTGACTCTGAGATAATAGCTTCTTTCTGTGAATCATTTGCTACTCATATTGATATCCCTAAGGAGAAATGGTTTAAATATCATCCCCCTATTAAAGAAAAGATCGCGGAGCCAGTCATAGCTAAAGATGAAACTATCGTTTATAATGTTGACCCAGTTGTGCCTACTGCCTATACTAAAAAAACACCTTTCCCCGTTAGGATAAAGGAACATGCTAAAATGCCAATCGTGGTTAACAAAAGTAATATTAGAGCACCTAGACCCTCTGAACAAATTAATGTAGAACCGAGTATTGCTATGGTTAATTAAAGATCTCTTGGTCGATAATATTGATGGGCATGTTATTTATTTCATTGGTGAAGTTGCTAGCCAAACCAAACCCTAAAGATAAGAACAAACCCGTTGTTGGCATGCATGTTATCTCAGTAAAAATAGGAGATCAATGTTATCATGGCTTATGTGATTTGGGTGCTAGTGTGAGTGCTATCCCTTTTACCTTATATCAAGAAATTACGAATGATATTGCGCCTGCTAAAATAGAAGATATTGATGTCACTATTAAACTTGCAAATAGAGACACCATTACATCACTGATTTTTCTAGCTCTTGGTTCTCCAAAAGATGATTTTTGTCCCATAATATTTGGTAGATCTTTCTTGAACACTGTTAATGCTAAGATAGATTGTATTAGAGAAACAGTCGGTGTCAATTTTGGTGATGTGTCTCATGAGTTTAATTTCTCTAAGTTTCATAGACATCCTCATGACAAGGAATTGCCTAATAAGGATGAAATAATTGGTCTTGCTTCTATTGCTATACCTCCTACTGATCCGTCAGAACAATATTTGCTAGACCATGAAAATGGTATGCACTTGCATGAAAGAAATGAAATAGATAAGATGTTCTTTGATCAACAACCTATCCTTAAACACAATTTGCCCATTGAAACTCTAGGAGTTCCTCCTCCACCTAATGGTGATTCTGTGTTTGAATTAAAGCAATTTCCTAATATTTGAAATATTCTTACCTTGATGAAAAAAAGATATATCCTGTTATTGTTAGTGATAACCTCACAACGCATGAAGAAAAGAGATTGTTAAAAATTCTGAGGAAGCATCGTGCTGCTATTGGATATACTCTTGATGATCTTAAGGGCATCAGCCCCATTCTCTGTCAGCACAAAATTAATATGGAACCTGATGCTAAACCAGTTGTTGATCATCAACGGCGATTAAATCCCGAAATGAAGGAAGTGGTAAGAACTAAAATATTAAAGCTTCTGGAAGCAGGAATAATTTATCCTATAGCTGATAGTAGATGGGTAAGTCATGTTCATTGTGTCTCTAAGAAAGGAGGCCTAACTATTGTTTCTAATGATAAAAATAAGCTTATTCCACAAAGAATTGTGGCTATAGAATGGTAATCGATTTTAGAAAATTAAACAAAGCCACTAGAAAAGTGCATTACCCTCTACCTTTTATTGATCAAAAGTTAGAAAGATTGTCAAAGCACACACCCTTTTGTTTCCTTTATGGATATTCCGGTTTCTCTCAAAACCCGTATCACAACCCAATCAAGAGAAAACCACCTTTACTTGTCCTTTTGGAGCTTATGCTTATAGGCGTATGCCTTTCGGTTTATATAATGCACCTACTAAAGGGAATATGCCCTAGAGGCAATAATAAATTTGTTATTTTATATTTCCTTATATCATGATAGATGTTTATTATTCATGCTAGAATTGTATTAACCAGAAACTTGATACATGTGTGAATACATAGACAAAACACTGTGTCCCTAGTATGCCTTTACTAGACTAGCTCGTTGATCAAAGATGGTTAAGTTTCCTAGCCATGGACATGATCTGTCATTTGATAAATGGGATCACATCATTAGTGGACTGAGGTGATGGACAAGACCCATCCATTAGCTTAGCATAATGATCGTTTAGTTTTATTGCTACTCCTTTCTTCATGTCAAATACATATTCCTCCGTCTATGAGATTATGCAACTCCCGGACATCGGAGGAATGCCTTGTGTGCTATCAAACATCACAACATAACAGGGTGATTATAAAGATGCTCTATAGGTATCTCCGAAGGTGTTTTTTCGGTTGGTATAGATCGATATTAGGATTTGTCACTCCGAGTATAGAGAGGTATCTCTGGGCCCTCTCGGTAATGCACATCATATGAAGCCTTGCAAGCAATGTGACTAATGAGTTAGTTGCGGGATGATGCACTACAGAACGAGTAATGAGACTTGTCGGTAATGAGATTGAACTAGGTATGAAGATACCGACGATCGAATCTCGGGCAAGTAACATACCGATGACAAATGGAATAACGTATGTTGCTATGCGGTTTGACCGATAAAGATCTTCGTAGAATATGTAGGAACCAATATGAGCATCCAGGTTCCGGAGATATGTCTCGGTCATGTCTACATAGTTCTCGAACCCGTAGGGTCTGCATGCTTAATGTTCAGCGGTGATTGGTATTGTATGAGTTATGTGTTTTGGTGACCGAAGGTTGTTCGGAGTCCTGGATGAGATCACGGACATGACGGGGAGTCTCATAATGGTCGAGAGGTAAATATTGATATATTGGAAGGTTACATTCGGACACCAGAATGGTTTCGGAAAGTTTCGGATGATTTTCGAAGTACCGGGAGGTTACCGGACCCCCCTGGGGAAATAATGGGCCAACACGGGCCATAGGAGAGAGGGGAGCCAACCCACAAGGGGTGGTCGTGCCCCCCTCCTGTAGGGAGTCCGAATTGGACTAGGGGAGGGCACGCCCCCCTTTCCTACTCCAGTTCCCTCTCCCTTCCCCTTTTCCCCTCCGGAAAGAAGGAAAGGGGGGGGGATCCTACAAGGAGTGGAGTCCTAGTAGGACTGCCCCCATGGTGCGCGCCCATGGTGGCCGACCTTCTCCTCCCTCCTTTATATACGGGGCAGGGGGCACCCCAAAGGCACACCATCAATTGTTTCTTAGCCGTGTGCGGTGCCCCCTCCATCATTTACTCCTCCTCATATTGTTGTAGTGCTTAGGCGAAGCCTTGCACGAATCACATCACCATCACCGTCACCACGCTGTCGCGCTGATGGAACTCATCTACTCCTTCGTACCTCTACTGGAACAAGAGTTCGAGGGACGTCATCAAGCTGAACGTGTGCAGGACTCGGAGGTGTCGTACGTTCGGTGCTCGATCGGTTGAATTGAGAAGACGTTCGACTACATCATCCGCGTTAAGATAACGCTTCCGCTTTCGGTCTACGAGGGTATGTGGACACACTCTCCCCTTCTTGTTGCTATGCATCTCCTAGATAGATCTTGCGTGAGCGTAGGAATGTTTTGAAATTGCATGCTACATTCCCAACACCTACTACCTTTCAAAGATGTATGCCTGCTATATTCTCTGACTTTTGTGAAAAGATTATTGAGGTTTTCATGGATGATTTTTCAATTTATGGATCTTCTTTTTGATGATTGCTTAAGCAATCTTGATCGAGTTTTGCAGATATGTGACAAACAAATCTTGTCCTGAATTGGGAGAAGTGCCACTTTATGGTTAATGAAGGCATTGTCTTGGGTCATAAAATTTTTGAATGAGGTATTGAGGTGGATAAAGCTAAGGTTGATGCAATTGAGAAAATGCCATGTCCTAAAGATATTAAAGGTATTTTAAGTTTCCTTTATCATGCTGGTTTCTATAGAAGGTTTATCAAAGACTTCTCTAAAATTTCTAGGCCTCTTACTAATCTATTGCAAAAGGATGTTCCATTGGTTTTTTATGATGACTATGTAGAAGCCTTTTAAACACTCAAGAAAGCCTTAACTTCTGCACCTATCGTTCAACCACCTGACTGGAACTTACGTTTTGAAATTATGTGTGATGCTAGTGATTATGCCGTTGGTGTTGTTCTACGACAAAGAGTTGACAAGAAAATAAATCTTATCCATTATGCTAGCAAAATTCTAGACAGTGCTCATAGAAATTATGCTACTACTGAGAAAGAATTTTTAGCAGTTTTTGTTTGCTTGTGACAAATTCTGATCTTACATTGTTGATTCTAAAGTAATTGTTCACACCGATCATGCTGCTATTAAATACCTGATGGAAAAGAAGGATGCTAAACCTAGACTCATTAGGTGGGTTGTTTTGCTATAAGAATTTGATTTACATATTACTGTTAGGAAGGAAGCTAAAAACCCCATAGCAGATAACTTGTCTAGGTTAGAAAATATTCTTGATGGCCTACTACCTATTGAGGATAGTTTCCCCAATGAACAACTAGCTGTCATAAATGCTTCTCGTAATACTCCTTGGTATGCAGACTATGCTAATTACATTGTTGCTAAATTTATACCACCTAGTTTCACATACCAACAAAAGAAAAAAAATTCTTATTTGACTTAAGACATTACTTTTGCGATGACCCACATCTTTATAAAGAAGGAGTAGATGGTATTAATAGACATTGTATACCTGAGCATGAACAGGAACAAAAATCCTATGGAAATGTCACTCTGAAGCCTATGGGGGACATCATGTGGGAGATAGAACTGCACACAAGGTACTACAATCGGGTTTTCATTGGCCTACTCTTTTCAAAGATGCTCGTAAGTTTGTTTTATCCTATGATGAATGAAAAAGAATTGGTAATATTAGTAAATGCCAAGAAATGCCTATGAACTGTTATTAAACCATTTGATGTTTGGGGCTTTGATTATATGGGACCTTTTCCATCCTCTAATGGGTATACACATATTTTGGTTGTTGCTGATTATGTCACTAAGTGGGTAGAAGCTATTCCAACTAGTAGTGTTGATCATAACACCTCCATCTAAATGCTTAAAGAAGTTATTTTTCCTAGATTTGGAGTTTCTAGATATTTAATGACTGATGGTGGTTCACATTTTATTCCTTGTGCTTTCTATAAATTGCTTGCTAAATATCATGTCAATCATTGAATTGCATCCCCTTATCATCCTCAATCTAGTGGTCAAGTTGAGTTAAGCAATCGAGCAATAAAGTTAATATTGCAAAAGATTGTCAATAGGTCTCGAAAGAATTGGTCTAAGAAACTAGATGATGCACTTTGGGCCTATAGAACAGCTTATAAAAACCCTATGGGAATGTCCCCATATAAAATGGTCTATGGAAAAGCTTGCCATTTGCCTCTTGAATTAGAACATAAAGCATATTGGGCAATCAAAGAACTCAATTATGATTTCAAACTTGCAGGTGAAAAGAGGTTATTTGATATCAGCTCGTTAGATGAATGGAGAACCCGAGCTTATGAAAATGTAAAATTGTTTAAAGAAAAAGTTAAAAGATGTCATGATCAAAGAATCCAAAGATGGGAATTCCAAGTGGGTGAATATGTTCTATTGTACAATTCTCGTTTTAGATCTTTTGCAGGAAAACTTGTCTCTAAATGGGAAGGACCATATATCATCGAAGAAGTTTATTGCTCTGGAGCTATTAAGATCAACAATGTTGAAGGCACTAATCCGAAGGTGGTCAATGGATAAAGAATTAAGCACTATATTTCATTTACACCTATTAATGTTGAAAGTAATATTATTCAAACCATGACACCGGAGGAATACATAAAAGAGACCTTCCAGAACACTCTAGAACCCTGAAAGGAAGAGGTATGTGATACTATAAGTAAACAGATCCCAAACATTCCGCAAAAATATTTTCTATCAGTTTTGGAATTTTAGAAAATAATAATAAGAAGAAACACCCGAGAAGGAAACCGAGGTGCCCACTAGGCACTAGGGCGTGCCTGCCCCTCCTGGCGCGCCCTGGTGGGTACGTAGTGGCCCCCTCAGGAACCTTCCCGTCTCTGTTTCCTATGGTATACTTATCTTCCAAGATAAAAAATCTTTATATATACCCCCGGACGATTTGACCAACGCATCGTGGAAATATCCTCTATTCTTGTTTCGTGTTGTTTTTTGTTAGATCTGAAAGTATGTCGACTCAAGATTTAGATGGAGATATCTATGTCTCCGACTATGTTGCCAATCCAAAGATCTTCGGGGAGATTTATCCCTACCTATGGTCCACCGAGGAGGAGGGAGATATCAACTTGGAGGAAATGAGGGATGCTAGCTCCGACGAAGATGAAGTTCCATTACCTCAACCTAGAGATATGCATGTGGAATTCAAGAAGTCAAGTCTCCCAAATGGAGTAAAGAATTCTAAGATCCAATTTATCCCGCCTGTTTTCTGCAGGAAAGCAAGGAGGCATTATGAAAAAAATATATTGAAGCTTGAGCAAGAAAACAATGATTTGAGGGAGGAAAACTTTATCCTCAAGCATAAGCTGGAGAAGAAGGAGCTCGTTGCTCCATCATCACCATCATCACCAAAGAAGGAGACTTGACTACATAGGTATGGGCACTCCCCTTGGCTCTCGCCAAGCTTGGGGGAGATGCCCCGATATCTTATCACCATCACTTTTATTATCTTTGCCAGTTTTTAGTTCAATCCTTAGTTATTTTGTGATTTAGTTGAATAAATTTTTAGCATGATCTATTTCGAGTGCTAGTTTTATGGTCTATCTATCTATGTAATCGAGCGAGAGTTATATAATAAAGTTAGTTTGAGTTTTGTTTCTTCACTTTTATGTTTCAATCAAAATAAAGAAAATAATGAAAAAGATCATATGCTAATCCTATGGTAAGTAATGACATTACATAAGGAAAAGTAAAAGTGGTAAAATTTATTGAAAAATGACAAACATAGCATTGGTCATTGATGCAATTCATGAAAGAGTTAATAAGGGAAGAGAAGATTCACATGCAAATATACTATCTTGGACATCTTTTATGATTGTGAGCCCCCATTAAGTATTTTATATCAAATTGTTGACGTTGGACAAGGAAGACAATGTAATGATTTATGTTTGTTCCTATTCACATAGAAGATATATTGTCATAGATCCTCCAACATGTGGTGCTTGCCCAATATCTTTGCTAGCCAAAAATCCGCATCAAGTAGAGATACTGCTTGTGCATCCAAAACCTTAAACCCACTTTCATGTTATGAGAGTCCACTATACCTACCTATGGATTGAATAAGATCCTTCAAGTAAGTTGTCATCGGTGCAAAAGGCAATAAAAATTGTTTCTAAATATGTTTGATCTTTTATTGTAAAGGAAAATAAGCGTTGTACGAATTTGTGATGGCAAAGTAATAAAAGCGACAGACTGCATAGTAAAGGTTGCTATTGATACGTCTCCGTCGTATCTATAATTTTTGATTGTTCCATGCCAATATTATTCAACTTTCATATACTTTTGGCAACTTTTTATACTATTTTTGGGACTAATATATTGATCCAGTGCCCAGTGCCAGTTCCTGGCTGTTGCATGTTTTATGTTTCGCAGAAACCCCATATCAAACGGAGTCCAAACGGGATAAAAATGGACGGAGAATTATTTTGGAATATTTATGATTTTTGGGAAGTAAAATCAACGCGAGACGGTGCCCGAGGGGGCCAGGAGATGGGGGCGCGCCCCAGGGAGGCAGGCGTGCCCTGGACTCTCCTGGGCCCCCCGTAAGGTGGTTGATGCTCTTCTTTTGCCGCAAGAAAGCTAATTTTACAAGAAAAATCTGGGCGAAAGATTCACCCCAATCGGAGTTACGGATCTCTAGATATTAAAGAAACGGTGAAGGGGTAGAATCTGAGAACGCAGAAACAGAGAGATAGATCCAATCTCGGAGGGGCTCTCGCCCCTCCCAAGCCATGGGAGCCAAGGACCAGAGGGGAAACCCTTCTCCCATCTAGGGAGGAGGTCAAGGGAGAAGAATAAGAAGGGGGCCTCTCTCCCCCTTGCTTCCGGTGGCGCCGGAGCGCTGCCAGGGGCCATCATCATCACCGCGATCTTCACCAACACCTCCATCATCTTCACCAACATCTCCATCACCTTCCCCCATCTATATCTACCGGTCCACTATCCCGCAACCCGCTGTACCCTCTACTTGAACATGGTGCTTTATGCTTCATATTATTATCCAATGATGTGTTGCCATCCTATGATGTCTGAGTAGATTTTCGTTGTCCTATCGGTGATTGATGAATTGCTATGATTGGTTTAAGTTGCATGTTTTATTATTGGTGCTGTCCTATGGTGCCCTCCGTGTCGCGCAAGCATGAGGGATTTCCGCTGTAGGGTGTTGCAATGCGTTCATGATTCGCTTATAGTGGGTTGCGTGAGTGACTGAAACACAAACCCGAGTAAGGGGATTGTTGCGTATGGGATAAAGGGTACTTGATAATTTAATGCTATGGTTGGGTTTTACCTTAATGAATCTTTAGTAGTTGTGGATGCTTGCTAGAGTCCCAATCATAAGTGCATATGATCCAAGTAGAGAAAGTATGTTAGCTTATGCCTCTCCCACAAATAGAATTGCAATAGTGATTACCGGTCTAGTAACATAGTCAATTGCTTAGGGACAATTTCACAACTCCTACCACCACTTTTCCACACTCGCTATATTTACTTTATTGCATCTTTATCTAAACAGCCCCTAGTTTATGTTTACGTGCTCTTTATTATTTTGCAAACCTATCCTACCACAACTACAAAGTACTTCTAGTTTCATACTTGTTCTAGGTAAAGCGAACGTCAAGCGTGCGTAGAGTTGTATCGGTGGTCGATAGAACTTAAGGAAATATTTATTCTACCTTTAGCTCCTCGTTGGGTTCGACACTCTTACTTATCAAAAACTGTTGCGATCCCCTACACTTGTGGATTATCAAGACCTTTTTCTGGCGTCGTTGCCGGGGAGTCATAGCGTGGGGTGAATATTCTTGTGTGTGCTTATTTGCTTTATCACTAAGTAATTTTTATTTGCTGTCCTTAGTTGTTCTCTATCTTTAGTTATGGATATGGAACACGAAATACCAAAAAAATTAGGTGTACTTGCTAGTCATGGAGATGGGGTAACTCCTAAAACCCTCGATTCTCATTATGTGAGAGATATTATGTACTACTTTGATAATCCTGAGAAAACCCCATTCAACTTTATAATGGGAGACACGTTGGATCAACGTGAATACTTTAGGGATTATCGCTTGACACAAAAAGGGAAACTATTATGGGATCAAACTAATATGTTGCGTTGGTATGCTCGTCAACTATGCTTGAGATATGATATTATTTATTGCTCTAGGATGAAGGCTCCACACCTTCCCTTTTCATGCAAATTCAATGATAATGAAACCTTAGCTTCTTATGCTAATGGTAGATATGATCACTATGATGTGGAACAAATAGAAGAATTTGTTGCTTTTAAGGCTGCTTATGAAATTGAATCTTTGTTTGGAAAGTATGAAGCTTTAGATGATGATGTTTATAGGCCTGAAAATCTTGCTATACTTAGATATTGCTATGATAATTATGAATACAATTACAATATTAATGCATTTATTAAGGAAGTCTCCGCTGTCCAAGAAGAGACTAATATTTTGCAGGAAGCTATGGAAGAAGAAATTGATGAAACTGTGAGCTCATTGGATGAAAAAGATGATGAGGAGAGCGAAGAACAAAAGGAGGAAGTGCGGATTGATCACCCGTGCCCACCTTCTAATGAGAGTAACTCTTCAACTCATACATTCTTTAATTCCCCTTCGTGCTTACCGAAGGATGATTGCTATTATGTTTGTTATGATCCTGTTGATTCTCTTGAAATATCCCTTTTTGATGATGCTTGTTATGCTTGTGGCCAAGATGCCAATATGAATTATGCTTATGGAGATGAACTTGCTATAGTTCCTTATGCTAAACATGAAATTGTTGCTATTGCACCCACGCATGATAGTCCTATTATCTTTTTGAATTCTCCCGACTACACTATATCGGAGAAATTTGCGCTTAGTAAGGATTATATTGATGGGTTGCCTTTTACCATTGCACATGATGATTTTGATGAATGTAATATGCATGTGCTTGCTGCTCCTACTTGCAATTATTATGAGAGAGGAACTATTTCTCCACCTCTCTATGTTTCCAACACGATAGAATTGCAAGAAACTGCTTATACTATGCACTGGCCTTTACTTGGTGTGCATATATTGTCCTTTTATGACATGCCGATGCATAGGAAGAGAGTTAGACTTCGTTGTTGCTTGATATTTGTTACTTTGTGCTCACTACTAAATTACAAATCATTGTTAATTAAAATTGGCTTTGATATACCTTGGGATCCGGGTGGATTCAGTACTGAGCACTAAATGCCTAGCTTAATGGCTTTAAAGAAAGCGCTGATAGGGAGACAACCCGGAAGTTTTAGAGAGTCATTTATTTCTGTTGAGTGCGTTCATATATTTTAAAAACAAAAAATAAATAAAGAGGAGAACCTAAAACTTTTCAAAAAAAGGAAAGTGAAAGTGAGAAAGACAAGCATTGTCGAAGTGGGAGAGCTCCTTGAACTTTGTTCATGCTCACGGTAACTTTGTGAATCTTGATTACAGAAACTTTTCATCAAAAATAATTATCCCCTTGTATAATTCCATTGTATTATAAAAATAATGTGCCAAGGTTTGCCTTTAGGATGTTTACAATGCTTGTTGGTTTGTACGGTGCAGAAACTTTGGTTGTAGTGCGCGATTTTACATTTTTTAACTGGAATGTCAATTGGTTCTGATTCTTTCTGCACTGTCTTGCTGTACAACTTGTTTATTTTTCCTAATTTTGGTAGAATTGTTGGGGTACCAGAAGTATAGTGGATGTTCAGATTGCTACAGACTGTTCTGTTTTTGACAGATTCTGTTTTTGATGCATAGTTTGCTTGTTTTGATGAATCTATCAATTTATATCAGTGGATTAAGCCATGAGAAAGTTATATTACAGTAGACACAATGCAAAAACAAAATATGAATTGGTTTGCAACAGTACTTAGAGTGGTGATTTGCTTTATTATACTAACGGATCTTACCGAGTTTTCTGTTGAAGTTTTGTGTGGATGAAGTGGCTAAACGAGGAGGTCTCGATATGAGGAAAAGGAAGAGATGAAAGAGCTCAAGCTTGGGGATGCCTGAGGCACCCCAAGTAAATATTCAAGGAGACTCAAGCGTCTAAGCTTGGGGATGCCCCGGAAGGCATCCCCTCTTTCTTCAACAAGTACCGGTATGTTTTCGTATTCGTTTCGTTCATGCGATATGTGCAAGTCTTGGAGTGTCTTTTGCATTTAGTTTTCATTTTTATTTTATGCACCATGCTGGTATGAGATAGTCCTTGGTTTATTTATAGAATGCTCATTGCACTTCACTTAAATCTTTTGAGTATAACTTTATAGAATGCTTCATGTGCTTCACTTATATCATTCGAAGTCTGGATTGCCTGTTTCTCTTCACATAGAAAACCGCCATTTGTAGAATGCTCTTTTTCTTCACTTATACTTGTTAGAGCGTGGGCATATCTTTTGTAGAAAGAATTAAACTCTCTTGCTTCACTTATATCTATTTAGAGAGATAACAGGAATTGGTCATTCACATGGTTAGTCATAAAATCCTACATAAACTTGTAGATCGCTGAATATGATATGTTTGATTCCTTGCAATAGTTTTGCGATATAAAGATGGTGATATTAGAGTCATGCTAGTGGGTGGTTGTGGATTGTAGAGACACTTCTGTTGAAGTTTACAAGTCCCGTAGCATGCACTTATGGTAACCGTTGTGTGACAAATTTGAAGCATGGGGTGTTTCTTTGATTGTCTTCCTTATGAGTGGCGGTCGGGGACGAGCGACGGTCTTTTCCTACCAATCTATCCCCCTAGGGGCATGCGTAGTAGTACTTTGCTTCGAGGGCTAATAAACTTTTGCAATAAGTATATGAGTTCTTTATGACTAATGTGAGTCCATGGATTATACGCACTTTTACCTTTCCATCATTGCTAGCCTCTTCGGTACCGTGCATTGCCCTTTCTCACCTCGAGAGTTGGTGCAAACTTCGCCGGTGCATCCAAACCTCATGATACAATACGCTGTATCACACATAAGCCTCATTATATCTTCCTCAAAATAGCCACCATACCTACCTATCATGGCATTTCCATAGCCATTCCGAGATATATTGCCATGCAACTTCCATCATCATCATATACATGACTTGAGCATTCATTGTCATATTGATTTGCATGATCGTAAGATACCTAGCATGATGTTTTCATGGCTTGTCCATTTCTTGATGTCATTGCTATGCTAGACCATTGCACATCTCGGTACACCGCCGGAAGCATTCATATAGAGTCATATCCTTGTTCCAGTATCGAGTTGTAATATTGAGTTGTAAGTAAATAAAAGTGTGATGATCATCATTATAGAACACTGCCCCATATAAAAAAAGAAAAAAGAAAAAAAAGAAAAAAAAAGGAAAGGCCAAAGAAGCCTAAATAAAAAAGGGGGCCAAAGAAGCCCACCCAAAAAGAAAAGAAAAAGAAAAAAATGAAAAAGAAAAGGGGCAATGTTACTATCCTTTTTCCACACTTGTGCTTCAGAGTAGCACCATGTTCTTCATATAGAGAGTCTCCTATGTTATCACTTTCATATACTAGTGGGAATTTTCATTATAGAACATGGCTTGTATATTCCAACGATGGGCTTCCTCAAATGCCCTAGGTCTTCATGAGCAAGCAAGTTGGATGCACACCCACTTAGTTTCTTTTGTTGAGCTTTCATAGACTTATAGCTCTTAGTGTATCCGTTGCATGGCAATCCCTACTCCTCGCATTGACATCAATTGATGGGCATCTCCATAGCCCGTTGATTAGCCGCATCGATGTGAGACTCTCTCCTTTTTCTCTTCTCCACATAACCTCCATCATTATATTCTATTCCACCTATAGTGCTATATCCATGGCTTGCGCTCATGTATTGCGTGAGGGTTGAAAAAGCTGAAGCGCGTTAAAAAGTATGAACCAATTTCTCGGCTTGTCATCGGGGTTGTGCATGATGGGGGCATTTTGTGTGACGAAAATGAAGCATGGCCAAACTATATGATTTTGTAGGGATAAGCTTGCTTTGGCCTTGTTCTTTTGAAAAGACATGATTGCTTTATTGATACGCTCGAAGTATTATTGTTTTTATGTCAAATGATAGACTATTGCTTTGAATCACTTGTGTCTTAATATTCATGCCATGATTAGACATATGATCAAGATTATGCTAGGTAGCATTCCACATCAAAAATTATCTCTTTTATCATTTACCTACTCGAGGACGAGCAGGAATTAAGCTTGGGGATGCTGGTATGTCTCCGTCGTATCTATAATTTTTGATTGTTCCATGCCAATATTATTCAACTTTCATATACTTTTGGCAACTTTTTATACTATTTTTGGGACTAACATATTGATCCAGTGCCCAATGCCAGTTCCTGTCTGTTGCATGTTTTATGTTTCATAGAAACCCCATATCAAACGGAGTCCAAACGGGATAAAAACGGACGGAGAATTATTTTGGAATATTTATGATTTTTGGGAAGTAAAATCAACGCGAGACGGTGCCCGAGGGGGCCAGGAGATAGGGGGCGCGCCCCAGGGAGGCAGGCGCGCCCTGGACTCTCCTGGGCCCCCCGTTAGGCGGTTGACGCTCTTCTTTTGCCGCAAGAAAGCTAATTTTACGAGAAAAATCTTGGCGAAAGATTCACCCCAATCGAAGTTACGGATCTCCGGATATTAAAGAAACGGTGAAGGGGTAGAATCTGAGAACGCAGAAATAGAGAGATAGATCCAATCTCGGAGGGGCTCTCGCCCCTCCCAAGCCATGGGAGCCAAGGACCAGAGGGGAAACCCTTCTCCCATCTAGGGAGGAGGTCAAGGAAGAAGAAGAAGAAGGGGGCCTCTCTCCCCCTTGCTTCCGATGGCGCCGGAGCACTGCTGGGGGCCATCATCATCACCGCGATCTTCACCAACACCTCCATCATCTTCACCAACATCTCCATCACCTTCCCCCATCTATATCCAGCGGTCCACTCTCTCGCAACCCGCTGTACCCTCTACTTGAACATGGTGCTTTATGCTTCATATTATTATCCAATGATGTGTTGCCATCCTATGATGTCTGAGTAGATTTTCGTTGTCCTATCGGTGATTGATGAATTGCTATGATTGGTTTGAGTTACATGTTTTATTATTGGTGCTGTCCTATGGTGCCCTCCGTGTCGTGCAAGCGTGAGGGATTCCCGCTGTAGGGTGTTGCAATGCATTCATGATTCGCTTATAGTGGGTTGCGTGAGTGACTGAAACACAAACCCGAGTAAGGGGATTGTTGCGTATGGGATAAAGGGGACTTGATACTTTAATGCTATGGTTGGGTTTTACCTTAATGAATCTTTAGTAGTTGCGGATGCTTGCTAGAGTTCCAATCATAAGTGCATATGATCCAAGTAGAGAAAGTATGTTAGCTTATGCCTCTCCCACAAATAGAATTGCAATAGTGATTACCGGTCTAGTAACATAGTCAATTGCTTAGGGACAATTTCACAACTCCTACCACCACTTTTCCACACTCGCTATATTTACTTTATTGCATCTTTATCTAAACAGCCCCTAGTTTATGTTTGCGTGCTCTTTATTATTTTGCAAACCTATCCTACCACACCTACAAAGTACTTCTGGTTTCATACTTGTTCTAGGTAAAGCGAACGTCAAGTGTGTGTAGAGTTGTATCGGTGGTCGATAGAACTTGAGGGAATATTTATTCTACCTTTAGCTCCTCGTTGGGTTTGATGCTCTTACTTATCGAAAACTGTTGCGATCCCCTACACTTGTGGGTTATCAGCTATCATAAGGGGCAATATAATGTGACATTATTTTGCATTAAGAGATTGTGCATCCAAGAACAAAAAGCACATGACAACCTTTGCTTCCCTCTGCGAAGGGACTATCCTTTACTCTTATGCATGAGTCAATAGTACCCTCTTCTATTCCTTTAATTTCCTCTTTTGCAAGCATCATGTGGTGGGGAAAGATCTTGGCACATATATCCAGTTGAATATGTGTGACCATGAGTTATTATTGTTGACATCACCCTCGAGGTGAATAAGTTGGGAGGCGGAACTATAAGCCCCTATCTTTCTATGTGTCTGGCTGAAACTTTTTGCTCCATATGTATGGTATGAGTGTTAGCAATCATATAGAAGACTAAATGATGGTTGAGTATGTGGACTTGCTAAAAAGCTCCGACATGAGACCCTTCCTGAAAATATGATGAATTGCAATTGCATTGTTGACTGAGAACATAGTTTGTTAGTTTTCAAGAAAGTTTATGCTTTATACTTCGATGTTGTGATGAATTGTTACTTGCCGATGAGAAGTTTTATGACAAAGTATTGTTGTTGTAATAATGATCATGATTCTACTATGTCCGTAATTTGTTTTATCGACACCTCTCTGTGTCTAAACATGTGGACATGATTCTCGATATCGGCTTTCGCTTGAGGACAAGCGAGGCCTAAGCTTGGGGGAGCTGATACGTCCATTTTGCATCATGATTTTCTATTATTATTTATAGTGTTTTCTTTCAATATAACACTTTGTGGAGTAATTCTAATGCCTTTTATCTCATAATATGCAAGGTTTCCACAAAGAGGGAGATTACTGGCAGCTGGAATTCTAGACCTGAAAAAGTTATGTGAGAGATAACTATTCTACACATCTCCAAATGAGCTGAAATTTTACGGAGATTTATTTTGGAATATATAAAAATATTGGAGAAAATAAATACCAGGGAGGGCCACCAGGTGCCCACTAGGCGCGCTCCTATGCCCCTAGCGCCCTGGTGTTTAGTGGGGACCCTTGTCAGCCTTCGGTGCCCATCTTCTAGTATATAAGTCCATTTGCCCTAGAAAAAATAAGGAGAAGACTTCCGGGATGGAGCGCCGCCGTCTCGAGGTGGAACTTGGGTAGGAGCACTTCTGCCCTCTGGTGGAGCGATTCCATCGGGGGAACATTCCTCTTGGAGGGGGAAATCGAAGCCATCGTCATCACCAACAACCCTCTCATTTTGGGGAGGCCGATCTTCATAAACATGTTCAACAACACCATCTCATCTCAAACCCTAGTTCATCTCTTGTGTCCAATATTTGTATCAAAACCTTAGATTGGTACCTGTGGGTGACTAGTAGTGTTGATTACATCTTGTAGTTGATGTTACATGGTTTATTTGGTGGGAGATTATATGTTCAGATCCATTATGCTATTTATTACTCCTCTAATCTTGAGCATGAACATGATTTGTGAGTAGTTGCTTTTGTTCTTGAGGACATGGGAGAAATCTTGTCATAAGTAATCATGTAAATTTGATATTCGTTCGATACTTTGATGATGTGTATGTTGTGATTTCCTTGTTGGTGTTATGTGAACGTCGACTACATGACACTTCACCATCTTTGGGCCTAAGGGGATGCGTTGTGGAGTAGTTATTAGAGTGACAGAAGCTTAAACCTTAGTTTGTGCGCTATTCCGTAAGGGGCTGATTTGGATCCATATGTTTAATTTTATGGTTAGATGTCATCTTAATTCTTCTTTCGTAGTTGTGGATACTTGCGAAAGAGGTTAATCATAAGTGGGAGGCTTGTTCAAGTAAGAACAACACCCAAGCACTGGTCCACCCACATATCAAATTATCAAAGTAGCAAACGCGAACCAAACCAACATGATGAAAGTTGTAAGGAAACTTAGCATGCTATTTCAAAAAAATTCCTACGCTCACGCAAGATCTATCTAGGAGATGCATAGCAACAAGACGGGGAGAGTGTGTCCACGTACCCTCGTAGACCGAAAGCGGAAGCATTTGCTTAACATGGTTGATGTAGTCGAACGTCTTCTTGATCTGACCGATCGAGTACCAAACTTACGACACCTCCAAGTTCTGCACACGTTCAGCGCGATGACGTCCCTCGAGCTCTTGATCCAGCAGAGGGTGGAAGGAGTAGATGAGTTCCGTCAGCACGATGGCATGGTGACGGTGATGGTGATGTGATCCATGCAGGGCTTCGCCTAAGCACAACGAGAATATGACTGGAGGCGTAAACTATGGAGGGGGGCGCCACACACGGTTTAGAGCAATTGGTGTGTGTTCTAGGGCGCCCCCCGTATATAAAGGAGGAAGGGAGAGGAGGTCGGCCCTAGGCGCGCCCCAAGTGGGAGGAGTCCCACTTGGGATCCTAGTAGGATTCGACCCCCTTCCTTTTATCTGAGGGGAAAGGGGGAAGGAGAGGGAGAGGGAGAAGGAAAGGGGGGTGCCTCCCCTCCCCTTGTCCAATTCGGACTCCTTGCTGGTGGGGGGCGCGCCATCCCTTTGTGGGCTGCTGTGCCTCCCTCCTATGGCCCATATGGCCCATATCTTTCCTCGGGGGGTTCTGGTAACCCCTCCGGTACTCCGATATCACTACTGGATTCAGGATCTTTGCCGTCAGCTGGCTGACGGCAAAGAAGGTCTTTGCCATCAGCTAAGAGAAACCTGACGACAAAGAAAGAGCTGACGGCAAAGAGAGTGTTCACCGTCAACCACATCTTTGCCGTCCGCTAGCTGACAGCATAGATGTTTCGCCGTCTGCTAGCAGATGGCAAAGAGGAAGGGTGGCCCACTAAAGAGTACCACCTAACGGCCACTTTCTTTGCCGTCTACTAGCGGACGACAAATATTCTTTGTCGTCTGCTAGCAGATGGCAAAGAGAACGACAACTAAGGGCTACGTGCAGCCCACCCCACACCTCCCACTTCTCTCCATCTCTCTTTCTCTCTCACTCCACTATGCCCGACCCCGACCCCAACCGCCGCCGCCGCTCCCGACCACCACCACCCTTGCCGCCCCTGACCCCCTGCCGTGCCGGTCCACCAACCTCGCCACCGCGGGGTCCGCTGCGCCCCCGCGGCCCCTGCAACCACCGCCCCGACGCCCTCGCCGCCTTGCCTCCCGGACGCCCTCGCCACACCGCGGTCTCTCACTCCACTGCCCGACGCCCTCGCCGTCCCGCCATCCCAACAACAAGGTGCCCGCCTCCCCCGCCGGCCTGGCGCCCCGCCACCTCGACAACCAGGGGCCCTAGCCACCCCGACAGCCCGCCACCTCGGTGCCCCGCCGACCCACTCCGGTGAGCTTCCCCCCTATTTTTTTCTTTTTTTCTACTGCTACTAATTAGGTTAGTTGGTACTATTAGTTTATTTTTTTCTAGATTAGTTTGATTAGGTTAGCCATTGTTGTTAGTTAGGTTAGTTTGATTTTCTAGGTTAGTTTGATTTTCTAGGTTAGTTAGGTTAGTTCTTGGTTAGTTTGTAGGTTAGTTCTTGAAACAAATTATTAGGAGAAGAAAAGAAGAATAAGAAGAAGAGGAGGGGGAGGAGAAGAAGAAGAAGAAGAAGAGGACATATACTTAGCTTAAGAAAAGACCTATACTTAGCTTATTTTCCTTGAAAATGACAGAATAACCTTACTTACCTCCAAAATGACATATCCTACCTAGGATAGCTATAAAATGACCTATACTTAGCATTTTTTCCTCCAAAATGACTTGATATGCTTTGTTAGCTAGAAAATGGCATAACTACCTAGGATAGCTCAATAGTGATCTATAGCTAGCTTAGCTAGTTCATTTATGACATAATTAGCTCACTTAGGTAAAAATGGCATACCGACCTAGGATAGCTTAATAATGATCTATAATTAGCTTAGCTACTTCATTTATGACATAATTAGCTCACTTAGGTAAAAATGGCATAATAACCTTGGTTTAGCTCCAAAATGACTTATACTTAGCTTATTTTCCTCGAAAATAACATAATAACCTTACTTAGCTCCGAACTGACATACTTTACCTAGGATAGCTATAAAATTACCTATACTTAGCCTTTTTTTCCTCCTAAATGACTTAATATGCTTAGTTAGCTGAAAAATGTCATTACTACCTAGGATAGCTAAATAATGATCTATACTTAGCTTACCTAGTTCCTTTATGACATAATTAGCTTACTTAGGTAAAAAAAGGCATAATAACCATGGTTTAGCTCCAAACTATCATATAATTACTTTATTTTCCTCCAAAATGACAAAATAACCTTACTTAGCTCCAAAATGACCGATTTTAGCTAGGACAACTCTAAAATAACCTACACTTACCATTTTGTCCTCCAAAATGAATAAATATGCTTAGTTAGCTCAAAAATGGCATAACTACCTAGGTTAGCTCCAAAATGACCTATTTACCTAGCTTAGCTCTAAAATGACCTACACACTTAGCATTTTTGCCTACCTTAGCTAAAAAATGGCATTTTCACCTACCTTAGTTAGAAGAAGAAGAAGAAGAGTTCTTCTTCTTCATCTTCTTCCTTTTCTTCTTCTTCTTCTTCTTTTTCTTCTAGCTAGTCTTCTTCTTATTCTAACTTTCATCTTTCCTAATTTGCTGATTTGCTTGAGATGAGGAAGCTTGCATTAACGGAGTGTACTCTAATACTTGTGCTTCCTTTTTGTTTATGGAAACTTATTGGCTTAGTAATGGCATACCGACCTAGGATAGCTTAATAATGATCTATAATTAGCTTAGCTACTTCATTTATGACATAATTAGCTCACTTAGGTAAAAATGGCATAATAACCTTGGTTTAGCTCCAAAATGACTTATACTTAGCTTATTTTCCTCGAAAATAACATAATAACCTTACTTAGCTCCGAACTGACATACTTTACCTAGGATAGCTATAAAATTACCTATACTTAGCCTTTTTTTCCTCCTAAATGACTTAATATGCTTAGTTAGCTGAAAAATGTCATTACTACCTAGGATAGCTAAATAATGATCTATACTTAGCTTACCTAGTTCCTTTATGACATAATTAGCTTACTTAGGTAAAAAAAGGCATAATAACCATGGTTTAGCTCCAAACTATCATATAATTACTTTATTTTCCTCCAAAATGACAAAATAACCTTACTTAGCTCCAAAATGACCGATTTTAGCTAGGACAACTCTAAAATAACCTACACTTACCATTTTGTCCTCCAAAATGAATAAATATGCTTAGTTAGCTCAAAAATGGCATAACTACCTAGGTTAGCTCCAAAATGACCTATTTACCTAGCTTAGCTCTAAAATGACCTACACACTTAGCATTTTTGCCTACCTTAGCTAAAAAATGGCATTTTCACCTACCTTAGTTAGAAGAAGAAGAAGAAGAGTTCTTCTTCTTCATCTTCTTCCTTTTCTTCTTCTTCTTCTTCTTTTTCTTCTAGCTAGTCTTCTTCTTATTCTAACTTTCATCTTTCCTAATTTGCTGATTTGCTTGAGATGAGGAAGCTTGCATTAACGGAGTGTACTCTAATACTTGTGCTTCCTTTTTGTTTATGGAAACTTATTGGATATGTATGTATGGAAATGTTGTTGGAAACCATTGTATGTTGTTGGAAACTTGTATATGTTCATGTTGTTGGAAACTTGTATATGTTGTTGGGAACTTATTGTTGGTATGCTTGTTGAAATTATTTTGAAATGTGTGTGTGTGTGTCTATATATATATATATGTGTGTGTGTGTGTGTGTGTGTGTGTGTGTGTGTGTGTGTGTGTGTGTTGTGTGTGTGTGTCTGTGTGTGTGTGTGTGTGTGTGTGTGTGTGTGAAATTCTATAAAATTGAATGAATTTAGGAAAAAAACAGGAAAAATAGGGGCAAAGTGCCTGATTCCTATAGTGTATGTATCCTATACATTTTGGAACCCTTCCGGTATCCGAATACTACCTTCCAATATATTAATCTTTACCTCTCGACCATATTGAGACTCTTCGTCATGTTTGTGATCTCATATGGGACTCCGAACAACCTTCGGTCACCAAAAAACATAACTCATATAATACATATCGTCATCGAACGTTAAGCATGAGGACCCTACGGGTTCGAGAACTATGTAGACATGACCGAGACACCTCTCTGGTCAATAACCAATAACGGAACCTGGATGCTCATATTGGTTCCAACATATTCTACGAAGATCTCTATCGGCCGAACCACAATGTCAACATACCTTATTCCCTTTGTCATCGGTATGTTACTTACCCGAGATTCGATCATCGGTATCTTCATACCTAGTTCAATCTCGGTACCGGCAAGTCTATTTACTCATTCCATAATGCATCATCCTGCAACTAACTCGTTAGTCACATTGCTTGCAAGGCTTCTTATGATGTGCATTACCGAGAGGGCCCAGAGATACCTCTCCGATACTCGAAGTGAAAAATTCCTAATCTCGATCTATGCCAACCCAACAAACACCTTCGAGGATACCTATAGAGCATCTTTATAATCACCCAGTTATGTTGTGACATTTGATAGCACATAAGGCATTCCTCCGGTGTCCGGGAGTTGCATAATCTCATAGTCGGAGGAATATGTATTTGACATGAAGAAAGCAATAGCAATAAAACTGAACGATCATTATGCTAAGCTAATGGATGGGTCTTTTCCATCACATCATTCTCCTACTGATGTGATCCCATTCATCAAATGACAACACATGTCCATTGCTAGGAAACTTAACCATCTTTGATCAACAAGCTAGTCAAGTAGAGGCATACTAGGAACACAGTGTTTTTTCTATGTATTCACACATGTATCAAGTTTCCGGTTAATACAATTCTATCGTTAATAATAAAAATTTATCATGAATAAGGAAATATAAAACAACAACTTTATTATTGCCTCTAGGGCATATTTCCTTCAGTCTCCCACTTGCACTAGAGTCAATAATCTATATTACATTGTAATGAATCTAACACCCATGGAGTCTTGGTGTTGATTATGTTTTGCTCGTGGAAGAGGCTTAGTCAACAGGTCTGCCACATTCAGATCCGTATATATTTTGCAAATCTCTATGTCTCCCTCCTTGACCAAATCTCGGATGGAGTTGAAGCGTCTTTTAATGTGTTTGGTCTTTTTGTGAAATTTGGATTGCTTCACCATGGCTATTGCTCCAGTATTGTCACAAAAGATTTTTATTGGACCCAATGCACTAGGTATTACACCTAGATCGGATATGAACTCCTTCATCCAGACTCCTTCATTTGCTGCTTCCGAAGCAGCTATGTATTCTGCTTCACATGTAGATCCCGCCACGACGCTCTGCTTGGAAGTGCACCAACTGACAGCTCCACCATTCAATAAGATATGTATTTGGTTTGTGACTTAGAGTCATCTGGATCAGTGTCAAAGCTAGCGTCAACGTAACCACTTATGACAAGCTCTTTATCACCTCCATAAACGAGAAACATATCCCTAGTCCTTTTCATGTACTTCAGGATGTTCTTGACCGCTGTCCAGTGATCCACTCCAGAATTACTTTGGTACCTCCCTGCTAAACTTATAGCAAGGCACACACCAAGTCTGGTACACAACATAGCATACATGATAGAACCTATGGTTGAGCCATAGGGAATGACTTTCATTTTCTCTCTATCTTTTGCAGTGGTCGGGCATTGAGTCTGACTCAACTTCACACCTTGTAACATAGGCAAGAACCCTTTCTTTGACTGATCTATTTTGAACTTCTTCAAAACTTTATCAAGGTATGTGCTTTGTGAAAGTCCTATCAAGCATCTTGATCTATCTCTATAGATCTTGATGCCCAATATATAAGTAGCTTCACCGAGGTCTTTCATTGTAAAACTTTTATGCAAGTATCCTTTTATGCTATTAAGAAATTCTACATCATTTCCAATCAACAATATGTCATCCACATATAATATTAGAAATGATATAGAGCTCCCACTCACTTTCTTGTAAATGCAAGCTTCTCCAAAAGTCTGTATAAAACCATATGCTTTGATCACCTCATCAAAATGTATATTCCAACTCCGAGATGCTTGCACCAGTCCATAAATGGATCGCTGGAGCTTGCACACTTGGTTAGCACCTTAAGGATCGACAAAACCTTCTGGTTGAATCATACACAACTCTTCTTTAAGAAATCCATTAAGGAATGCAATTTTGACATCCATTTGCCAGATTTCATAATCATAAAATACGGCAATTGATAACATGATACAGACAGACTTAAGCATCGCTACAGGTGAGAAAGTCCCATCGCAGTCAACTCCTTGAAATTGTTGAAAATCTTTTGCGACAAGTCGCGCTTTGTAAACAGTAACATTACCATCAGTGTTAGTCTTCTTCTTGAAGATCCATTTATTCTCTATGGGTCGTTGATCATCGGGCAAATCCACCAAAGTCCACACTTTGTACTCATACATGGATCCTATCTCAGATTTCATGGCCTCAAGCCATTTATCGGAATCTGGGCTCATCATAGCTTCTTCATAGTTCGTAGGTTCGTCATGGTCAAGTAACATGACTTCCAGAACAGGACTACCGTACCACTCTGGTGCAGATCGTGCTCTGGTTGACCTACGAGGTTCTGTAGCAACTTGATCTGAAGTTTCATGATCATTATCATTAGCTTCCTCTCCAGTTGGTGTAGGCATCATGGGAACGGATTTATCTGACGAACTACTTTCAAAATTGAGAGAAGGTACAATTACCTCATCAAGTTCTACTTTCCTCCCACTCACTTCTTTTGAGAGAAGCTCCTTCTCTAGAAAGGTTCAGTTCTTGGCAACAAAGATCTTGCCTTCGGATCTATGGTAGAAGGTGTACCCAATTGTTTCCTTAGGGTATCCTATGAAGGCACACTTCTCCGGTTTAGGTTTGAGCTTATCAGGCTGAAGCCTTTTGACATAAGCATCGCATCCCCAAACTTTAAGAAATGACATCTTAGGTTTCTTGCCAAACCACAGTTCATACGGTGTTGTCTCAACGGATTTTGACGGTGCCCTTTTTAACGTGAATGTAGCTGTCCGTAATGCATAACCCCAAAACGATAGTGTTAAATCAGTAAGAGACATCATAGATCGCACCATATCTAACAAAGTGCGGTTACGATGTTCGGACACACCATTACGCTGTGGTGTTCTAGGTCACGTGAGTTGTGAAACTATTCCACATTGTTTTAAATGAAGGCCAAAATCGTAACTCAAATATTCACCTCCATGATCAGATCATAGAAACTTTATTTTCTTGTTACGATGATTCTCCACTTCACTCTGAAATTCTTTGAACTTTTCAACTATTTCAGACTTGTGTTTCATTAAGTAGATATACCTGTCGGTGTCAAAACCGACAGATCTCGGGTAGGGGGGACCAAGTTGTATGTCTGAGGATCAATAGTAATAATGGAGAAGGGACACACTGTTTACCCAGGTTCGGGCCCTCTTAATGGAGGTAAAACCCTACTCCTGCTTGATTATATTGAGGGTATAGGGATTACAAGAGTTGATCTATCACGAGATCGGTTTGGCTAACCCTAGATAGCTAGCCTAGCAATGTTGTCCTTTTTTGCCTCCGCTCTAACCCTCCGGTTTATATAGACATCGGAGGGGCTTAGGGTTTGTACAAAGTCAGTCTTACAGAAAGGAATAATATATCAGAATACATATACTTGCCATCCGCTCATGCGAGAGTCCCCACCGGATACAGGAGAGGATCTTCGGTCTTGTATCTTCACTGCCCATCAGTCCAGCCCACATCAGTAGACCGGACGCCCGAGGACCCCCTAATCCAGGACTCCCACAGTAGCCCCTGAACCAGTCATCAATGTTGATATGTTCGGCGCTCAGATTGTCTTCGACATTACAATTTCTCAAAGAATACGCATTGGCTTTCCTCTATAAAAAGAGTATCTGGATTTTTCGCAATAAACACAAACCTTAGCCATGAAGGCAGTATATACAAAAATGAGAACAACGTCTTTTACGGGCAACTCCTTCCACGAAGCGTCAGACTTGACCCTTCGTCATTTTGACCATTTTCATGCCCCGCGTTCCGCGCTTCGAGGTCACACCTTATTGGCACATCATGTCAAAACAGAGATCGTGCCCACTTAACATGGGATTGCATATCAATGATATTTGGGTAATCCAATCACCTGCATCGCACGCATCCATCAGGAACATACGAGATTCAAGGCATGAGTGGGGGGTGGTTTGTATTTTTACTGCCTATAAGAGGGCAAGGGACCCCCACTTTCCTCCCCACGCCTTCACATCTCCTCAGCATTCCAATCGCCACAGCTCTCTGCGCTCGCAAAGTTTTTGTCTTTCTCGCCACCACCACCACCCACTCCGACCATAGCCGGAGCTGGCTCCAAAGGCAAGTGGGAAGCCTCCCCCGTGATGGAGGAGAACATAGCAGATCTCCGAAGTGCGGGGTACCTTGCCGCTAAAATCAAGCACCGGCTTCCCTCTGAAGGTCAAGTCCTTCCCACTCCGGAGCCCGGCGAACGGGTTGTATTCCTTTCCCATTTCCTTAGAGGTTTAGGTTTCCCACTCCACCCATCCGTCCGCGGGCTTATGTACTACTATGGGCTAGATTTCCACGATCTAGCCCCAAACTCCTTTCTCCGCATATCAGCGTTCATAGTCGTATGTGAGGCCCTCCTCCATGTCCGGCCACACTTCGGCTTATGTCTCAAGGTCTTCAATGTGAAGACGAAGGTGGTCGACGGGCAGCATGCGGATTGCGGCAGGGCTATGATTAGCAAATTGCCGAACACCACTTGGCCCAAGGGGGCCTTTGTGGAGACCGTGAATATCTAGCAACAGGAGTGGTTCTACATCACCGAACTACACCGCCCCAACTAGGCGGCCATCCCGGAGTTCAGATCTCGAACCCCCATGAGGCTCACTTCCTGGAATGAGAAGGGCATTGACTGGGGGTCCCAGACGGAGGTGCTGGCGCTGAAAACGTGCATCACCAACGTGCTAGGAAAGAACGTTGGTTTAACCAATGTGATACAGATCATGCTTTTCCGCCGTCTTCTCCCCTACCAGCGCCAAGCTTCCCCCATGTGGAAATTCAAGCTGGAGGATCCGCTGACGCTGGAGCACTTCTTCGGCTCCACACACGGAGGGATGTGGAAGCTGCTTTTTAAGGCGCAGAAGAGCAGCTGGCCCATGGAGACCAAAGACATGGGTATCAGCGTCGTGTATCCGGCCTCTCCAGTAAGTGTTCGGTTCCCCTGAAGACATATATAGTCATATGTTTACACACACATTCGGTCTATACCGAACTCATTAACCCGTCTCTTGTTGCAGGGTTGGACCAAGAAGTCGGAACAAAGCAAGTGTCTAGCTCCGTTGCCCGAAAATCCAGTTACTCCTCAGCTGGAGAAGATGCTGGTTCCGGCGCCTTATCAGCCGCCGGAGAAGAAGGCCAAGAAGAAGAGCAAGGGGCCCAAGAATGGGCCCCATCGCAAGGGCCCTTCGACTACAGTGTCCATAGAGGTCAAGCCCGTCTCCTCCCACGAGGAAGACGAGGACGAAGAAGAGGAGGAGGAGGTTGATGAGGAGATGGAGAGCGACCCCCCGCAGGACATGGAGGGGGAGAAGGACGGCCCCCGAGGACTTAGAGGGGGCAACGCTGAAGAAAGGGTGAGTGGTCCTATCGGACAGTTCGAACACAGAGTCTGAACACAGTCCAGGACGGGCCCAAAGGGAGAAGCCCCTGGCCGAGACGTAAGTTTTAGAAATTCACTCGTTCAATTATTTTAATTTGACTTGGTCGTGCTCATCCTTCTTTATACCTTTCAGCCCTCCGCGCGAGATCCCGATCCCTTCTTCTTCAACGGGGAACTCTTTAGCCATCGGGGAGGCAGGGAGTGATGGCCCATCTCGCGCCCTCTCCCCCCCGCCATGGAGGACACCGAGGTGTCATCCCAAAGGCCATCTCCTGGCTAGGGAGGGGTGGACGAGCCAGTCCGGAAGTTGCCCGAGGACAACACCTCGGGCGTTTCAGAGCAGGGCGCGGCGATCCCCACAACCATCGAAGGTGAAGGACTTCAATAGTCCAGACCCTCGCCCAACACCATCCTGGAGACCAATACGGCACCGGGTTCGGATCAGCATCCCCCTTTGAAGGAGGGTGGGGGAGTGTCGGTGTCAAAACCGGCGGATCTCGGGTAGGGGGTCCCGAACTGTGCGTCTAGGCGGATGGTAACAGGAGACAAGGGACACGATGTTTTACCCAGGTTCAGGCCCTCTCGATGGAGGTAAAACCCTACGTCCTGCTTGATTAATATTGATGATATGGGTAGTACAAGAGTGGATCTACCACGAGATCAAGGAGGCTAAACCCTAAAGCTAGCCTATGGTATGATTGTTGTGAGGTATGTTGTGTCCTACGGACTAAAGCCCTCCGGTTTATATAGACACCGGAGGAGGCTAGGGTTATACAGAGTCGGTTACAATGGTAGGAAATCTACATATCCGTATTGCCAAGCTTTCCTTCCACGCCAAGGAAAGTCCCATCCGGACATGGGACGGAGTCTTCAATCTTGTATCTTCGTAGTCTTGGAGTCCGGCGGACGATGATAGTCCGGCTGTCCGGACACCCCCTAGTCCAGGACTCCCTCAGTAGCCCCTGAACCAGGCTTCAATGACGATAAGTCCGGCGCGCATAATGTTCGGCATTGCAAGGCGGGTTCCTCCCTTGAATAATCCAGAGAAGATCATGAACACCAGGATAGTGTCCGGCTTTGCAAAATAAATTCCACATTCCATCGTAGAGAGAATAATGCACATAAATCTAATCTGCTGACGTATTTGGCGGTATGATATCACACCGCTACCAGGCCTTTACTTGAATTGTTTTTTATTATACCACCTCAGCACGTTTAGCGAAGCGGTTTCCTTGTCATGTCTTGTCGAATTAGAGATCGTGCTCCCCCTTATTCTGGGATTCTCATCAATACGAGCGTGAGTAACCCAACCGTGCCCGTCGCCACGCCTCCTCTATCGAAGGTGAATCCCGAACGGTCACGGAGACGGCTCTTGGTATTTTCCCCCTTTATAAGGGGACCGAGGCTCGTTTCTTTTTCTCAATCTTCCATCGAATTCTATCCTTGCTCCAAGTTCCAACACCCAGAGCCCCAGATTCGAGCGCTTCGGATCTTCAACAATGTCCGGCTCCGACCTTCAGGGCCGGCGGATGCCCTCCTCCGTCACGGAGGAGGACGTGTTAAAGCTGCGTGAGGCCAAGTACCTGTCCTACGAGATTTCGCACAGGTTGCCCGCCCAAGGGCAGGCCCTACCCACTCCCGAGCCCGGTGAGTACGTCGTCTTCGTATCCCACCTCCGCCGGGGTTTAGGCTTCTCGACGGACCCCTTCGTGAGAGGGCTCATGTTCTACTACGGGCTGGATTTTCACGACTTGGCTCCGGAGTCCATCCTCCATATTTCTGCATTCATTATTGTCTGCGAAGCCTTCCTCCGCGTCACCCCCCACTTTGGCCTATGGCTGAAGACCTTCAATGTGGAGCCGAAGATGATCGGGGGGCATCAAGCGGAGTGCGGCGGGGCGGCCATAAGCAGGAGGGCTGATGCCCCGTGGCCCGAGGGCTCCTTCAAAGAGGAGCTCGGCTTGTGTTAGCAGGAGTGGTTCTATGTCACCGCTCCGAAGGGCAGCAAGCAAAAGCCGCCGCCTTCATTCCGCTCGGGACCTCCACGCCGATTGATGTCGTGGGTCAACCAAGGGCTCAATTGGGGGCCGTCCGAAGACGTGCCCTTATTGCAGGGCCGGATTCGACACCTCCAAGCGAGGAAGATCAATCTGGTTGTGGTGATGCAAGTCATGCTAATCAGGCGTCTTCTGCCCTGCAAACACCGTCCTCTCCGGTTATGGGAGTTCAATCCGGAGGGGCCACGAACTCTCCAACACTTCATGGGTATGACGCCCGTGGAGATGTACAAGTTGTTCTTCGGACCGCAGGTGGCGTGTCCGGAATTGACCGAGGACGCAGGCCTAAGCCGCGATCGCCCGGATACACGGGTAAGTAGCTCAGAGTCCGGACGTTCTGTTTGTTTGCTTTTCCGAAATCCGCCTTCTAACCCATTATTCTTCATCAGGAGTGGGTAGCGCGATCGAAGCTGATAAGGTGTCCGGCCCCCCTCCCAGAGACCGCACCGGAGCCCGTGCTGGTCAGAATGTTGGAGGTCGCGCCCGTAGAAGGGGGCGATGGGGAAAATAGAAGAGCTATCACCTTGCCCAAGGGGGCGCCTGAAGAGGGGGGATCGACAATCCCTCCTTCCAGGGGGAGAAGAGGACCGCCTCCGAAGACCCGGAGGCCAAAGCCCCTAAGCGGGGGAAGAAATGTTTACCGGAGGGTCCTTCGTCCGGAGAAAGTCCGGATGTACAATCGTTTCTAGAGGATCAGCCCTCCAGCGAGCCGTGAGTATAACAAAGGGGGGTTCATTAATGAGAAAATACCCCTATTTGTGCTTCTGTGGGTGACCGAAATTTTTACCTTGCAGTTCGGATCTGCGGCCTTCTCAGATGAGTTCGTCTTCGGGGGATCTTCTTCCAGAGATGATGGAGAGCGAAACGCCTCCGTCTGCTGCGTCGTCGGATAGGGCAGACGAGCCTGAAGTATCGTCACGGGCGGTATCCCAGAGTCTGGAGGGGCCGGAGAGTTCGGCGCCCACTAGTGTCCGGCCGGGGGAGCTGAAGAATCTGCTTGAGAGGGCGTCCATCTCAGAAGATCACCGTGCTTTGATGCGTATGGTGATTGGAAGGATTTCGTCCGCCGAAAGCGGATTGCATAATGCCGTCAAGAGTTTACTGGCAGGATTTGAGGTACGCAAGAACGACGCACCTTTTTGACAGTTTGGCACAAAGAAGTGCGCCCTGTATAGATAGTAGCCCCTGAGACTCGGTAGGTTGTCGCAAGCGACAGCGTGCCGAGGATCAAAATCTCAGGTAATGAATATCGCCGTTCCTGTGTAGGTGGCGGATAGTCCGGGGGCTAGCCGTACTGGTGGAGTTGCCGAGTTAATGCGGCAACTTGACGTGGCGGATGCGGACATCGCGCTTGTCAACCGGCGACTTGACGAATCGCAAGGTAAATGAATTCTCCGCAGTCACTTATTTAAGGGAGTCAAAGCCTGCCTCTAATAATGTATATGCTGTGATACAGACGGTGCTGCTGCTGTGGAGAGCCTTCGGGCCGAGCTTGCTCAAGCCAAGGAGCAAGCCCGAAGGAGTGATGCGGCTGCCTCGAGGGCAGCCGAGGAGTTGAAAGCCGAAAAGGCTGTGCACTGCCTAAGCAGGGAAAAGATGGCCGAATTGGCCGTGAAATTAAAAGATGCTGCCGACCGCAACGAGGCTCTTGAAAAGGAGCGCTTGTCGGAGCGGGAAAACCTGGGGAAGGCCACCGCCGAGGCCAAGGATGCCTGTTCTGCAATGCGGGCAATGAAGGAGGAGCTGCGCCAGGCTGGAGATATTGTGGCTGGCAAGCCGTTTCTGCTGCGTCGCCGGTTTACGGATCAAAATTATGCCCAACTTGGCCAGCTGTGGGGTCCGGAGGATCCATACATGGACTTAGCGGCAAGTGCGGCTGATGCCGTTGAGCACTTTCGGAGCCAGAAGGATCACAAGACGGAAGAGCTATTTTGGTCTCAATTCCATAGTCCGGATCATTCACTTCCGTTGACCGATCGATTGACCGAATGGGATGAGCCAAATAGATTGTCCGGACTTTCCATGACTGATATCGTGGCTCATGTCTGGCCGGAGAGACCCAAGGCGACGAGCTATTTCGGCTTGTTGTAGCAATTTCTTGGAGCGGTGCCGCACATCAAGGAGATGAGGCGGTCGGCCTGCATAGAAGGTGCGCGGATGGCCCTTGCCCGTGTGAAGACACATTGGACAGAGATGGATGCCACCGCTATTGTTGCCCAGAGTTCGGACGAAAGCCGGTTACCCGCCGAGCACTATTTTGGGGAAGTTATGCGTGGCGCTCGTGTAGTAGAGTCGCAGTGCTCAAAAAATGTCACGTTCAAATGAACGTTTTATCTTGTAAGACAATGATTATGATGTAACCGCTTTTTATACTTGTGCGTTCCAAGTATTAAAATATCTCCTATGCGGCCGTTTATGTATACATTTGTATAACCTGAAAGATTGCAGTCTTCGGCTTCAGCCCCCACGCATAAGGTGCGGGGGTGTTCGCAAGAAATAGCGCGTTTTCACACTTAATCCGACGTCTCGGTCCTATGAAGGAGGTGGTAGCGTAGCGAACGAGGCAATCCGGACTATGATGCTTTATCACTTTCACTTAGCCAGTGGAGTTCGAGGGTGGGGCTACGATATAGCCCCTTGGGGCACCGCGCTACTCCAAATTCGGGGCGCGTGTGTGCCTGACCGGGAAACGGTCCTTCGTCAAAGCGGGGAATTCTAAACATTCCGGTAGTCGATCGAGTGGTTGACCAGTCTCTCGCTGTATCATGACAGTCAGTTTTCGGCTTTTTCTACTGAGGTGCTCGCCCAGCCGAACTGGGGCCCAATCGCAGTAGTTCTCCTGGTGCCGCATTAGCTGATGATACGGAACGTAAGGCAGCAAAACACAGGAGCCGGGCAAACCCAACATTTGACCAAAGACATGATTCGGAGCTGATGCATATAAGGCCTAACCCGAGACGCCGAACACTCCCTAAGGTGTTCGGTCTTTGTAATAATGGGCAGAACAATGCCCTAAGCCCCTAGTGTCCAGGTACGGGCATGGTCTTCTGACGCGGCCGATGCCAAAACATCAGGCTCCGCTTTGGTTATAATGAGGAACCAAGGGATTATAACAACAAGAGACAGTAAAAAAGGTTTACGCAGGGTCTTAATCTGAAAAGAATCCTCGCGATGGGTCCCTACTACACGTCTGCGCCTGTGTCTCCGTTGTGCCGTTATCCTGGACGGGTGTGCACGTTGTTCATCTGTAAAAAGAGAGGAACTTAGTTTGAAAGGAACTCGTGTGAAAAGAATATATACGAAAGAAGAAATAAAAATAAGGAAAGCGGAGTCTGTATAAGCTCGCTGTTCTTTGTGCGCGCAGCCCCTTGTAAAGGGATGTGCGGCTAGGGAGCCCCTAGCTTACTTATGCCGGACTCGTCTAACCGTGTCCGGGGTCTTTAAGTGACCCTCGCACTGAAATGATGCCACGTGGACCGGGCATCTTGAGTGTAAGAGACGCGTAATGTGGTATGGCGTTGAAACGGACAAAAGCCTCTCGTCCCAGGAGTGCTTGATAGCCACTTTTAAATGGGGCGATATGAAAAATTAGTTTTTCGCGTCGAAAGTTGTTCGGTGATCCGAACACGACTTCTAGTAATAGGGAGCCTGTGCACTTGGCGTAAGGGCCTGGCGTCACTCCTTTGAAGGAAGTGCGGCTGTGTCGAATTATGGTAGGGTCTATCCCCAACTTGCGGATTGTGTTTGGATACAGCAGGTTTAGGTCGCTGCCTCCATCCATCAGGACTTGAGTAAATTGTAGTCCGTCGATTATAGGATCCAATATCAGGGCAGTCCATCCTGCATTTCGAACACTTCTGGAATAATCCAGGTGGTCGAAAGTGATTGGTTTTGATGTCCAATTTCTATGTTTCGCTTGGTTGGACCGTGCGAGACCCTTTTTGCCGCACTGTTTTCCGTATTATCACATGAAGTGAGTTTACTGCTTTGACCTCTTGTGGGAAAGTCTTTTGTTTTCCGGTGCTCTGCTGGTGGGGTTTGTCATCATCTTCGCTTGATGCGTCGAGCCCCTTGTGTTCGGTGTTTAGCCGGCCGGACTGTTTGAAAACCCAACAATCTCGGTGGGTGTGGTTTGCAGGCCTTCCGGGGGTACTGTGGATTTGACATATCCGACCCAAAATCTTGTTTAAATTGGATAGCTCATCGCTGTTATCCTTAAGGGGCGGTGTTTTGTTGTTTGGCCGCGAGCTTTTGAATCCGGCGTTGACTGCCGTGCCCTTCGGGCTTTTCTCTTTATTCCGGCGCTGCTCTTTTCTGCGCCGTGATTTTCCGTTTCCATCTCTGATCTCGGATGTGCTTGGGTCGCTGGTGCTGCATCTTGCTAGCCAGCTATCCTCTCCCGCGCAAAAGCGGGTCATGATGCTTGTTAGCGCGGACATTGTCCTCGGCTTCTCTTGGCCGAGGTGTCTGGCGAGCCATTCGTCTCGGACGTTGTGTTTAAAAGCTGCTAAGGCTTCAGCGTCCGGACAGTCGACTATTTGGTTTTGGTGAGGAACCTGTTCCAGAACTTGCGCGCTGACTCTCCGGGCTGTTGAGTTATATGACTTAGATCGTCTACATCCGGAGGGCGGACATAAGTCCCTTGAAAATTTGCTCTAAACGCGTCCTCGAGCTCTTCCCAACTTCCAACAGTATTTTCTGGGAGGCTTTTGAGCCAATGACGGGCTGGCCCTTTGAGCTTGAGGGGTAGGTATTTTATGGCATGGAGATCATCTCCTCTGGCCATGTGTATGTGTAGTATATAATCTTCTATCCAGACTCCAGGGTCTGTTGTTCCGTCGTAGGCCTCTATATTTATGGGTTTAAACCCTGCTGGGAATTCGTGATCCAGCACCTCGTTGGTGAAACATAGTGGGTGTGCGGCGCCCCTGTATTTAGGTGCACCGATGTCTTCGGACACTTGGCGTGTTGTATTGCCTCCTGGGGCCCTCTTCTTTGGCCCGTAAATGGACCTGGCTGGGCCATCTGTCCTTCCAGGGTCGTTAGTTGGTTTATATGCGGTGCCGCTTTCAGATTTTGGCCTATCATCTGGCCGTCTATCCGGCCAGGCGGCCTCTTTGTTTTTTGACTGTGGGGGCTCTATGGCCTCCTCATCAAATTCTGGCAGTAGCTTGCGTTTCGGGTAGCTCTTCGATTGATGGCCATTGCCGTATTTCTCTGCGGTTTTGAGCACTTTGCTCCACCTCATTCTGAGTGTATCTTCCGCTGTTTCGAGCTTTCATTTTTCCTTCTTCAAGCTTCTTGCGGTGTTGACGAGTCTTTTCCGAAGGTTTTTATTCTCCGGCGGTGTGTCCGGCGTGAGATCGTCCGGACTATTTTTTCCGCCGGGCCCGGCCTGATTGTCTGACTCGTCTTGTTCGGATGGTTGCTTGTCTCGTCCACTGGTTTGCCCTGCTGTATTGCTGGGTCATTAAGAGCGCTGTTGTTGTCGAGGCGGGACTTAGGGCGGCGTCTGCGTCGCCATTTTCGTTGATTGTCGGCGGGATTGACTTCTGCCGCGCCCCGTTGGTCCTCGTTGTCGCTTCCTTTTGGGGTATCCACCATGTATATGTCGTATGACGAGGTGGTCTTTACGTGCCTTATAGGCACTGGTTCTTGTTTGTCTCCGGCATCGTCGTCCATGCCGTCGATGTCTTCAGAGTCGTAATATAGCATGTAGGTTAGGTCGTCGACAGTGGCTACAAAGTGGGTGGTGGGTGGGCTCTGAATTTCTTCGTCGTCCGTATCCCAACCATCCTGGCCATAGTCCGGCCAGGACTCTCCCGATAGCGAGAGATGCTTTAGCGAATTTAGGATGTCGCCAAAGGGCGAGTATTGGAAGATGTCCGCGGTGGTGAATTCCATAACCGGCGCCCAATCTGATTCGATTGGTAGGGGCGTGGGAGGTCCGGAGTCCGGCACCTTGGAATCACAAGTTTCGCGAGGGACAAGGTTAGTGTTCGGCTCCATCGCCGTGGAAGTTGAAGCCCCCGAGGTGGTGTCCATCCACCGGTCCTCGATCTGGGCGATCGGCTCCGGACTAAGGGCCGAAGCGGATTCATGTGCGGCCACCAAGGCACTGTTCGGCGGCAGAGCTAGATCATGCCCATCGCCACAGTGCGGCGCGCTTGGCTTTGGCTCGAGCCCGTCGAAGATCAAGTCCCCGCGGATGTCGACCGTGAAGTTTAGGCTTCCGAATCTGACCTGATGGCTAGGGGCGTAGCTTTCGATCTGCTCCAGATGGCCAAGTGAATTAGCCCGCAGTGCGAAGCCGCCGAACACGAAGATCTATCTGGGTAGAAAAGTCTCACCCTGGACAGCGTTGTTGATTGAAGATGCCATCGAGCCTATCGGTGACGACACAGAGGAACTCTCAATGAAAGCACCAATGTCGGTGTCAAAACCGGCGGATCTCGGGTAGGGGGTCCCGAACTGTGCGTCTAGGCGGATGGTAACAGGAGACAAGGGACACGATGTTTTACCCAGGTTCGGGCCCTCTCGATGGAGGTAAAACCCTACGTCCTGCTTGATTAATATTGATGATATGGGTAGTACAAGAGTAGATCTACCACGAGATCAAGGAGGCTGAACCCTAGAAGCTAGCCTATGGTATGATTGTTGTAATGTATGTCGTCCTACGGACTAAAGCCCTCCGGTTTATATAGACACCGGAGGAGGCTAGGGTTACACAGAGTCGGTTACAATGGTAGGAAATCTACATATCCGTATTGCCAAGCTTGCCTTCCACGCCAAGGAAAGTCCCATCCGGACACGGGACGGAGTCTTCAATCTTGTATCTTCGTAGTCTTGGAGTCCGGCGGACGATGATAGTCCGGCTGTCCGGACACCCCCTAGTCCAGGACTCCCTCAAGGAGCAAGAGCTCCGTCGTTGGCCTCTGCCAATCCAGAGGACGCTGACAGTTTGCAGGAGGCACTGGAACGTGCCTCCGTTGTAGAAGAACACCACACCCTTATGGGTGCGGCTATGGAAAAGGTTCAGTCCGCAAAGAGCGGGCTGACTGAAGCCTCCCACAGCCTGCTAGCAGGCTTTGAGGTAGGCAAAGTAATATTTTTCATAAGTTTTCTATGTATGTACATGTGAGGTGAAGCCCATATGTAGACAGTAGCCCCTGAGACTCTGTCCGGATTAAGACAATCCGTACAGAGGATCATTAGTAACAATGTCACGCACTGTTTTTATGTTTGACAGGCTTTGAAGCTGGCATCTACTCCTAGGCCGCTGAGATTGCCGAGCTCAATCGGAAGCTCCGGCTATCTGATGAGGAACTCGACCGTACCAACAAACGGTTCGAAGAAACCCAAGGTATGCGGTGTGTCAGTATATCCAGAAATTTTGTTTATTTGTAGTCGGTTTGAAACGGACTAAGGATGTTATAAATATACTCACAGTTGGCACAGCCAAGGTCGAGTCCCTCAAGGGTGCCCTTGCCAAAGCCAAGAAGGAGGCAAAGGCGAACAAGGTGGCTGCAGACAAGGCGGCCAAGGCTTTGGAGGAAGAGCAAGCCACCCGCCGAAGACACGAGGCGCGGGTGGAAGAAATTGAGCAGGAGCTCAAGGACGCCATCACAAGGTGTGAGTCCTTGGAGTAGAAGAGTTCAGAGCAGGCCTCCGAGCTCACCAAAGCTCTTGAGAGTCTAAAGGAGGCCCGGGTTGATGCGCAGGGCGCTCGCCAGGAGATACAAGAGGTGAAGCAGATTGCGGCTGGTAAGGCCTTTATCATGCAGAGTAGATATAGTACAAAGAGGTATATTTTACTGAGTAGAGTTTGGAGTTCTCCAGGCGCCTTTGCTGATCTGCCGAGGAGCATTTCAAATGCCTCCGCATTCTTTCGAGCCAAAGAGGGGAGCTCGACAGAGAAGTTATTATGGTCGCAGTACCTTGCGCTAGAACTTCCCGTGGCCCTGAGCGGCCAGCTGAAGCAGCTATCCGAGATGCACAGGGTGGCCGGATTGGCCATGAAGGTTGTTATAATCCGCTTGTGGCCAACCTATTCCATCTCGAATAGTCACTTCAGACTCGTGCAGCGGCTAGTGGAGGCGCTTCCTCGGATCGATGCCCTCAAGTGGCCGTCCTATATTGAGGGTGCTTGGATGGCCTTTGCCAATGTCAAGGTACAGTGGGCAAAGATGAAGGCCATCAACATTGCGACCGCAGGGCCGCCTGAAGGGAAAGAGCACCGGCGGCCGGAGAGTTGTTTTGACGAGGTCCTCGAGGGAGCCCGCCTTGTGGAGGGGCAGTGTTTGAAGGATGTCATCTTTGAATAGTTGGTCTGGTTTGTAAGAGTCATGTAATGAACTCATTGTGTATGATATCTATGATTTAGTTTATCCTCCTATTTTGCTGTTTATATGTTTGAAAGTTTACCAGTCGCCGGCTTTAGCCCCCATGTAAATATTACAGGGGTGTTTGTTGTTGCATGACCGCACTTAATCCAACGTCTTGGTCCAATGTAGGAGGCGACTTGCAAGGTGAACTATGCAATCAGACTATGCGGCTTTAGTACTTTCACTTAGCCATAAGAGTCCATTGGTGGCACTAAGTACTAGCCCCTTGTTGCATGATCGGCGAGCCGGAGTATGGTGCCATTGCAACGCGGCTGGTCGAAAACCCAGCCCCTCGTATAACACGGCATAAATTGCGAGCGATTCATAGTGTAACACTAAGCCGCTGGATCGCTGACCCGCTCTCGCTTACCATGACAGTCAGTTTTTGGCTTTCTCTACTGAGGTATTTAACCGGACGAACCAAAAATACAATCGCAGTAGTTCTCCCTTTACCACCTTAGCCGAACTTGCGGAACGTAAGGTGGCAAACATAGAAGCTGGGCAACCCAACTATAGACCAAAGACATGATTCGGAGCCGATGCATATAATGCAATATCCAGGATGCCGAAGAGTTCCCTATGGGTGTTCAGACTTAATCAATTTAGCGGGGCCGAGTACAGCCCCTAGCATGTGTCGAACCGCGTGTGTCAGTTGAATATGAGGAATAGCGCATATGACAAGGGAAAAATTCAGCGCCCAACTGAAAAGGTGGTAATCAGCTGTGCCCTTTGTATCTTTATTGATATTTTGATGACAGACAATGTTGTTCAACACTAAGGTCATATTACGTGCCTAAAGAAGAGAAAGTTTTACATAAGGGAAAGTCTAACACAGGGCCGAAAAACTATAGTTCGGAAAAGAAACTTTAATGATGCCCTGCCGCACGTCTGCGCCTTTCCTCCTTAGTAGTAAGTCTTTTGAGAGGAGTGTTTGATGGCTGGGACATACTAGCCTTAAAAGGATCTCCTGTGACAACCATCCTGTAAGTAGGGCTCTTGATGAACCTGCATTTTTTTAAAAGGAAGGGGGTTATGCGGTCCATTTATGGTCAAGCCGTGCAATGGACCTATTCTGCAGTGTGCCTCCGGCGTCGCCTAGGGTATTTTTAGTGCGTAATTATGTACGCGCGGTACCTGAACCGCCACATGGTGGGACGATCGGAGGAGGCCGAACTGCTAACCAATGTCCGGATCCGCTGATTTATGTGTGGACCGGACTCGTTTAGATGCGTCATTGGCTTTATTGGCCTGTGAACTGCTCGGCTTGACAAGGCCGCTATACACTTCAGCTGCAAGGGCCGTGGTGTGTTCTTCAATACAGAGTGAGCGCTCCATATTACCATTGAATGTAATAACACCACGGGGTCCGGGCATTTTGAGCTTCAAGTAAGCATAATGCGGGACTGCGTTAAAGCGGGCGAAGGCAGTTTGTCTGAGCAGTGCATGGTAACCACTGTGGAAAGGGACGATGTCGAAGATTAACTCTTCGCTGCGAAAGTTATTTGGGGAGCCGAATACTACATGTGTTGGAGCCCGTACAACGGGCCTCCACTCCTGGTATCACACCTTTAAAGGTAGTGTTACTAGGCTTGATTCGTGACGGGTCAATCCCCATCTTTCAGATAGTACCTTGATAGATTAAGTTGAGACTGCTTCCTCCATTCATAAGGACTCTAGTGAGGTGGTATCCATCGATGATTGGATCAAGGACTAGGGCCGCCGAACCCCGTGACGGATACTAGTTGGGTGGTCCCTGCGATCGAAGGTGATCGGACATGCTGACCATGGATTGAATTTGGGGGTGACAGGCTCTACAGCATAGACGTTAATGTGCGTTCGCGCTCCCTTTTGGGGATGTGAGTGACATATATCATGTTCACTGTTTTCACCTCGGGAGGAAATTGTTTCTGACCCCCGGTGTTTGGCTGACGGGACTCATCATCATCTTCGCTTGTGGGCCCTTTTCCCTTGTGCTCGGTATTTAACTTACCGGCCTGTTTGAAGACCCAGCAGTTCCTGTTGGTACGATTTACAGGTTTATCGGGTGTGCCATGATTCTGATAGAGCCTCTCAAGGATTTTATCTAAGTTGGATGGCCCATCTTTGCCTTTGAAAGGTTTCTTCCGCTGATCGGACTTCGGACTGCTAAATCCGGCATTGACTGTCATATTGTTTGCTTCGCTGTTGTTGCTATTCAGACGTTTGTTTTTATTGCGGCAAGGTTTATCATTGCCGTCCCGCACCTCAGAGGTGTCGGGGTCACCTGAGCTGTTGCTTCTATGAGCCAACCATCTACCTTCGCCCGCACAGAAGCGGGTCATAAGTGCCGTTAAGGCTGCCATGGTCTTTGGTTTTTCCTGCCCGAGGTGCCGGGCGAGCCATTTGTCGGGGACGCTATGCATAAAGGCCGCTAAGGCTTCGGCGTCCGGACAGTCTACGATCTGGTTCTTTTTAGTTAATAACCGATTCCAAAGTTTGCGAGCTGATTCACCTGGCTGCTGAATTATGTGACTCAAGTCATCGGCATCTGGTGGCCGGACATAAGTGCCCTGGAAGTTAGCCCTAAAGGCATCTTCCAAGTCTTCCCAGGTTCCAATGGAGTTTTCTGGGAGGCTATTTAGCTAGTGCCATGCTGGTCCCTTCAGCTTTAGAGGGAGATATTTAATGGCATGGAGGTCATCTCCTCGAGCCATATGAGTGTGGAGAAGGAAGTCTTCAATCTAGACGGCCGGATCTGTCGTTCCATCGTATGGCTCAATGTTTACGGGCTTAAACCCTTCCGGAAACTGATGTTCCATAACCTCGTCAGTAAAGCATAAGGGGTTTGCGGCTCCTCTGTATCTGGCGATGTCGTGGCGGAGATCGGCTGACATCTGGGTTCGGTACTGATCCCGAACATAGTAGCGGTCGTCACGCCGGGCTTCATAGCCGTTATCTCGCATCGGGGCACGCCCCTTGATCCATAGATTGATCTGGTCTGACCAGCTTTGTAGGCTAGGTTACATTGCATGTCGTATGTATATCCCGCGGTTGTGGTTGAAGGAAATATGCCCTAGAGGCAATAATAAAGTTATTATTTATTTCCTCATATCATGATAAATGTTTATTATTCATGCTATAATTGTATTAACCGGAAACATGATACATGTGTGAATACATAGACAAACTGAATGTCACTAGTATGCCTCTACTTGACTAGCTCATTAATCAAAGATGGTTATGTTTCCTAGCCATAGACATGTGTTGTCATTTGATTAACGGGATCACATCATTAGGAGAATGATGTGATTGACTTGACCCATTCCGTTAGCTTAGCACTTGATCGTTTAGTATGTTGCTATTGCTTTCTTCATGACTTATACAAAGTTCCTATAACTATGAGATTATGCAACTCCCGTTTACCGGAGGAACACTTTGTGTGCTACCAAACGTCACAACATAACTGGGTGATTATAAAGGAGCTCTACAGGTGTCTCCAAAAGTACTTGTTGAGTTGGCGTATTTCGAGATTAGGTTTTGTCACTCCGATTGTCGGAGAGGTATCTCTGGGCCCTCTCGGTAATGCACATCACTATAAGCTTTGCAAGCAATGTAACTAATGAGTTAGTTACGAAATGATGCATTACGTAACGAGTAAAGAGACTTGCCGGTAATGAGATTGAACTAGGTGTTGGATACCGACGATCGAATCTCGGGCAAGTAACATACCGATGACAAAGGGAACAACGTATGTTGTTATGCGGTTTGACCGATAAAGATCTTCATAGAATATGTAGGAGCCAATATGAGCATCCAGGTTCCGCTATTGGTTATTGACCGGAAACAGTTCTAGGTCATGTCTACATAGTTCTCGAACCTGTAGGGTCCGCACGCTTAACGTTACGATGACAGTTATATTATGAGTTTATAGTTTTTGATGTACCGAAGGTTGTTCAGAGTCCCGGATGTGATCACGGACATGACGAGGAGTCTCGAAATGGCTGAGACATAAAGATTGATATATTGGAAGCCTATATTTGGATATCGAAATCGTTCCGGGTGAAATCGGGATTTTACCGGAGTACCGGGGGGTTACCGGAACCCCCCCCCCCCGGGGGTTCATGGGCCTACATGGGCCCTAAGGGATAAGAGGAGGGCTGACCAGGGCAGGCCGCGTGCCCCCTCCCCCCTTGTCCAAATAGGACAAGGAAGGGGGGCGGCGCCCCCCTTTCCTCTTTCCCCCTTCCCCCTTCCTTCTCCAACAAGGCAAGAGGGGGAGTCCTACTCCCGGTGGGAGTAGGACTCCTCCAGGCGCACCCCTAGGGGCCGGCCGCACCTCCTCCTCCCTCCTTTGTATACGGGGGCAGGGGGCACCCCATAACACACAAGTTGATCTTCGTGATCGTTCCTTAGCCGTATACGGTGCCCCCCTCCACCATATTCCACCTGGGTCATATCGTAGCGGTGCTTAGGCGAAGCCCTACGTCGGCAAAACATCATCACCATCACCACGCCGTCGTGCTGACGAAACTCTTCCCCAACACCCTGCTGGATCGAAGTCCGGGGATCGTCATCGAGCTGAACGTGTGCTGAACTCGGAGGTGCCATACGTTCGGTACTTGGATTGGTCGAATCGTGAAGACGTACGACTACATCAACCGTGTTGTTCTAACGCTTCCGGTTTCGGTCTACAAGGGTACATGGACAACACTCTCCCCTCTCGTTGCAATGCATCACCATGATCCTTGCGTGTCCGTAGGAATTTTTTTGAAATTACTACGTTCCCCAACAGTGGCATCCGAGCCAGGTTTTATGCGTAGATGTCGTATGCACGAGTAGAACACAAATGAGTTGTGGGCGATACAAGTCATACTTCTTACCAGCATGTCATACTTTGGTTCAACGGTATTGTGAGATGAAGCGGCCCGGACCGACATTACGCGTACGCTTATGCGAGACTGGTTTCATCGTTACGAGCACTCGTGCTTAAAGGTGACTGGCGGGTGTCTGTCTCCCTCACTTTAGTTGAACCGAGTGTGGCTACGCCCGGTCCTTGCGAAGGTTAAAACAGCACTAACTTGACGAACTATCGTTGTGATTTTGATGCGTAGGTAAGAACAGTTCTTGCCCAGCCCGTAGCAGCCACGTAAAATTTGCAACAACAAAGTAGAGGACGTCTAACTTGTTTTTGCAAGGCATGTTGTGATGTGATATGGTCAAGACGTGATGCTATATTTTATTGTATGAGATGATCATGTTTTGTAACCGAAGTTATCGGCAACTGGCAGGAGCCATATGGTTGTCTTTTTATTGTATGAAATGCAAACGCCCTGTAATTGCTTTACTTTATCACTAAGCGGTAGCGATAGTCGTGGAAGCAATAGATGGCATAAATGACAACGATGCTACGATGGAGATCAAGGTGTCGCGCCGGTGACGATGGTGATCACGATGGTGCTTCAGAGATGGAGATCACAAGCACAAGATGATGATGGCCATATCATATCACTTATATTGATTGCATGTGATGTTTATCCTTTATGCATCTTATCTTGCTTTGATTGACGGTAGCATTTTAAGATGATCTCTCACTAAATTATCAAGAAGTGTTCTCCCTGAGTATGCACCATTGCGAAAGTTCTTCGTGCTGAGACACCACATGATGATCGAGTGTGATAGGCTCTACGTTCAAATACAACGGGTGCAAAACAGTTGCACACGCGGAATACTCAGGTTAAACTTGATGAGCCTAGCATATACAGATATGGCCTCGGAACACGGAGACCGAAAGGTCGAACGTGAATCATATAGTAGATATGATCAACATAGTGATGTTCACCATTGAAACTACTCCATCTCACGTGATGATCGGACATGGTTTAGTTGATTTGGATCACGTGATCACTTAGATGACTAGAGAGATGTCTGTCTAAGTGGGAGTTCTTAAGTAATATGATTAATTGAACTTAAATTTATCATGAACTTAGTACCTAATAGTATTTTGCTTGTCTATGTTTGTTGTAGATAGATGGCTCGTGCTGTTGTTCTGTTGAATTTTAATGCGTTCCTTGAGAAAGCTGAGTCGAAAGATGATGGTAGCAATTACACGGACTGGGTCTGTAACCTGAGGATTATCCTCATTGCTGCACAGAAGAATTACGTCCTGGAAGCACCACTGGGTGCCAGGCCTGCTGCAGATGCAACTAACGACGTTAAGAACGTCTGGCAGAGCAAAGCTGATGACTACTCGATAGTTCAGTGTGCCATGCTTTACGGCTTGGAACCGGGTCTTCAACGACATTTTGAACGTCATGGAGCATATGAGATATTCCAGGAGTTGAAGTTAATATTTCAAGCAAATGCCCGGATTGAGAGATATGAAGTCTCCAATAAGTTCTATAGCTGTAAGATGGAGGAGAATAGTTCTGTCAGTGAACATATACTCAAAATGTCTGGGTATAATAATCACTTGATTCAACTAGGAGTTAATCTTCCTAATGATAGTGTCATTGACAGAATTCTCCAATCACTGCCACCAAGCTACAAGAGCTTCGTGATGAACTATAATATGCAAGGGATGGACAAGACTATTCCCGAGCTCTTCGCAATGCTAAAAGTTGCGGAGGTAGAAATCAAGAAGGAGCATCAAGTGTTGATGGTCAATAAGACCACCAGTTTCAAGAAAAATGGTAAAGGGAAGAAGAAGGGGAACTTCAAGAAGAACAACAAGCAAGTTGCTGCTCAAGAGAAGAAACCCAAATCTGGACCTAAGCCTGAGACTGAGTGCTTCTACTACAAGCAGACTGGACACTGGAAGCGGAACTGCCCCAAGTATTTGGCGGATAAGAAGGATGGCAAAGTGAACAAAGGTATATGTGATATACATGTTATTGATGTGTACCTTACTAATGCTCGCAGTAGCACCTGGGTATTTGATACTGGTTCTGTTGCTAATATTTGCAACTCGAAATAGGGACTACGGATTAAGTGAAGATTGGTTAAGGACGAGGTGACGATGCGCGTGGGAAATGGTTCCAAAGTCGATGTGATCGCGGTCGGCACGCTACCTCTACATCTACCATCGGGATTAGTTTTAGACCTAAATAATTGTTATTTGGTGCCAGCGTTAAGCATGAACATTATATCTGGATCTTGTTTGATGCGAGACAGTTATTCATTTAAATCAGAGAATAATGGTTGTTCTATTTATATGAGTAATATCTTTTATGGTCATGCACCTTTGAAGAGTGGTCTATTTTTATTGAATCTCGATAGTAGTGATACACATATTCATAATGTTGAAGCCAAAAGATGCAGAGTTGATAATGATAGTGCAACTTATTTGTGGCACTACCGTTTAGGTCATATCGATGTAAAGCGCATGAAGAAACTCCATACTGATGGACTTCTGGAATCACTTGATTATGAATCACTTGGTACTTGCGAACCGTGCCTCATGGGCAAGATGACTAAAACGCCATTCTCCGGAACTATGGAGCGAGCAACTGATTTATTGGAAATCATACATACTGATGTATGTGGTCCAATGCATATTGAAGCTCGCGGCGGGTATCGTTATTTTCTCACCTTCGCAGATGATTTGAGCAGATATGGGTATATCTACTTGATGAAACACAAGTCTGAAACATTTCAAAAGTTCAAAGAATTTCAGAGTGAAGTGGAAAATCATCGTAACAAGAAAATAAAATTTCTACGATCTGATCGTGGAGGAGAATATATGAGTTACGAGTTTGGTTTACATTTGAAACAATGCGGAATAGTTTCGCAACTCACGCCACCCGGAACACCACAACGAAATGGTGTGTCCGAACGTCGTAATCGTACTTTACTAGAGGTGCGATCTATGATGTCTCTTACTGATTTACCGTTATCGTTTTGGGGTTATGCTTTAGAGACGGCCGCATTCACGTTAAATAGGGCACCATCAAAATCCGTTGAGATGACGCCTTATGAACTGTGGTTTGGCAACAAACCAAAGTTGTCGTTTCTTAAAGTTTGGGGCTGCGATGCTTATGTGAAGAAACTTCAACCAGATAAGCTCGAACCCAAATCGGAGAAATGTGTCTTCATAGGATACCGAAAAGAGACTATTGGATACACCTTCTATCACAGATCTAAAGGCAAGATTTTCGTTGCTAAATTCGGATCCTTTCTAGAGAAGGAGTTTCTTTCAAAAGAAGTGAGTGGGAGGAAAGTAGAACTTGATGAGGTAACTATACCTGCTCCCTTGTTGGAAAGTAGTTCATCACAAGAACTGGTTCCTGTGACAACTCCACCAATCAGTGAGGAAGCTAATGATATTGATCATGAAACTTCAGATCAAGTTACTACTGAACCTCGTAGGTCTACCAGAGTAAGATCCGCACCAGATTGGTACGGTAATCCTATTCTGGAAGTCATGTTATTTGACCATGGCCAACCTACGAACTATGAGGAAGCGATGATGAGCCCAGATTCCGCAAAATGGCTTGAAGCCATGAAATCTGAGATGGGATCCATGTATGAGAACAAAGTATGGACTTTGGTTGACTTGCCCGATGATCGGCAAGCCATCGAGAATAAATAGATCTTCAAGAAGAAGACTGACGCTGATGGTAATGTAACTATCTACAAAGCTCGACTTGTTGCGAAAGGTTTTCGACAAGTTCAAGGGGTTGACTACGATGAGACTTTCTCACCCGTAGCGATGCTTAAGTCTGTCCGAATCATGTTAGCAATTGCGAAAGGTTTTGTCGATCCAAAAGGTGCTAACAAAGTGTGCAAGCTCCAGCTATCCATTTATGGACTGGTGCAAGCATCTCGGAGTTGGAATAAACGCTTTGATAGTGTGATCAAAGCATATGGTTTTATACAGACTTTTGGAGAAGCCTGTATTTACAAGAAAGTGAGTGGGAACTCTGTAGCATTTCTGATATTATATGTAGATGACATATTCACTACTAGGGAAAACCTTATACACAGAATGTTACCAGTAGCGCTTGTTAAAATGAGGCGCTACTGCTACTTAGCAGTAGCGCATTTGGCAGAACCGCGCTACATTTAGCAGCTTAGCAGTAGCGCTGCCCATGCAGAAAGCGCTACTACTATAATTCCCACACCGTTCCTGGCGTGCTAGGTATAGTAGTAGTGCCGTTCTACGGACAGCGCTACTACTACGGATTTTAGCAGCAGCGTGTCTTTCCTTCTCACGCTACAGTTAAAGCTATTTTCACCTAACCCCCCGCGTGGCCTGATTCCCTCTCCTCTGCTTCCTCCCCCAATTCCCGACCCCGCCTCGCCACCATCTCCCCCGACCCCGCCTCGCCGCCGTCTCCCCCGACCCCGCCTCGCCGCCGTCTCCCCCGACCCCGCCTCGCCGCCGTCTCCCCCGACCCCGCCTCGCCGCCGTCTCCCCCGACCCCGCCTCGCCGCCGTCTCCCCCGACCCCGCCTTGTCGCCATCTCCCCCGACCCCGCCTCACCGCCGTCTCCCACGACCCCGCCTCGCCGCGCCTCGGTGCCGCCGTCTCCCCCGACCCCATCTCTCTCCCCGCCCTCTGTAAGCACTCTCCCCTTCCGATCCCTCTCTCCCCTTCCGATCCTTCTTCTCTGCTTAGTATGAACCCTAGGTATTTAGTGCTAGTTAGTATGAACCCTAGGCTATTTTTAGTGCTAGTTAGTTAATTACTTAGATGGTAATTAGGGCAGTAGTTCCTAGGTACTAACTAGTTAGTAAGAATTAGGTACTAATTAGGTACTAGAATATTTTTATTTATAGTAAGTTTATTTTTAGTAAGAACTAGTTGAATTAATAGAACTAGTTAGTAAGGACTTGTTTCTATTTTTTAGTTAAAGCAATTTTTCCCGCCTTGACGTGGACGATGCCTATCCCGCATCCTCGTCGTCGAGTCGGCGGAGGACGACACCTGCTTGACCAGATCGGCCATGTCCGGGACTGGGCTCCGCCGGGGTGGTACTGGGAGGCGCTACCTACCGGGGGGGCGCAGGTTGGTGAGGAGCCAGCCTGTCGTTGACCCGAACCTTCTTTGGTGGTGGTCGCGTAGGCCAGTGATGATCCAGAGGCTCGAGGACTCCGCGGAGGTGGTGCGTCACCGTGTCAGTGAGGAGGACGCGCACGTCTGTCGCTACTTGTTTGCGTTGGAGCACATGCCGTTCTCCAATACCTGGCAGGTTCTCCGGGGATCTCACTGGAGCTATGATCCCGTGATGGTGCCTTCTCTGTGGGTGTCCACCGCCCGCGCCGATACCCGTCGTGTGCTAGAGTTTTAGTTGTATTAGTGATGTTATATGTATGACACTATTCGTGATGTATTAGTGATAATATTCGACGATGTACTGACACATGAGATGATCTACTTTTGCTTATTGAATGCATGCTAATTTGAGTCCTATAAGATATTTTGAAATGTATATCTTGTGTTGCTCAATATCCAAGTGGCCGGTCATGTTTGCAGGTTATACCTTCGAGTGGCCTATGTTTTGCCGGAGTGTTGATTCATTTCCGTTCCGGCAAATTTCAGGCGCTCGATATGTCTTATTTTAGCAAAGGTCATGCCGGATTTTTCCATGAATTTTGGCATGACTTGTGCTAGAATATGTAGGAAATATCGAGTGCCCCGGATTTGTGTGTTGAGTATCTTGGTAGTTGTCTTCGATCGATTTTCAATTATTGTTTTAACTATGAACATAGGAAATGTCTGACGACGAGAAGGATTTCGGTATTTGCAAATACTGCGAAGACGAGCGCAGCCTGTGTGACGGAATCTTCCTAGATGATGATAGGCGCTTCAGCATCAAGCTGGACGAGAACTTCGAAGTGGATACAGTAAGTCACAACGACAAGTCTTTTTTCGTAATTAAGCATGACATCTGCTTCATTTGCTTCAACTTATATTTTTTTTACTATTCTACTAGCGTATCCCCTGCCATGCAAGAGTTTTTGTATTGGATAAGATAGGTTTCAGTCATAGTATGGAGGAAAAGAAAGTTTACTTGAAGACCGAGCATGGTTATATTTTCCATGCGAAGTTATACAATTCAGACGACTACACCTATTTTGGATGCAAAACATGGCGAGCACTATGCAAGATTATGCATTTGAGCCTGATATGGTTATCACCTTTGATATTCGTCCGGATGATGATATTGAAGGTAATACCGACATCTGGGTCAATGTGCAAATGCCTCCAGTTATACCATTATGTAAGTTTCTCAACCATATTTATGTCTTTGATATTATTTATTCAAAAATAGTTGACAACTAATTTGTATTGTCAGCTTATTTCCGTGCAAGCAAACATGTCCAGCACTTGGTAGACAGGACCGTATACTGTCCTGGGGCTGAACTCAACTGCGAGGAGCTCAGTCATTATGTTTCATGGCTTGAGGATCTTGATACTGTCACGACAAATTTTCTTCCTGCATTTAGAAATCTTAGTACTGAAAATGTGCGACCAATAGTGTTCGTAATGAACTACGGTCACATCCATTTAGGAAGGATGGTAAGATTTTTACTTTTTATCCTCATTGCATCTTTTCCATACATTATTTTTGAAGCTAAACTTCATTGCTAAGTATGTTACCATACGATGTTCTTCAACAGGGACTCCCGATGAATGTTGTGCCTTATGGGATCGAGACTAAAGGTATCATGAGTATTATCAACTTGCGGCCAAGATATCCTACAGCTTACTTTAGTGCATTCAAGATTAGCGATGGATGCTTAATAGTGCAAGACTGGACCAAATATGTGTTGGGGGAGCGCAGAGAAGTACTAGGGAGCAGCAACCAGAGGCGCCTTCCACGATTAGGAGACAGGTTCATCTGCATGCTCCAACTTGATCAAGGAGGAGAGCTACACATGTTTTATGTTCTTTTACCTAAGAGAGAGCAGCAGGAGTGAGTAGCAGGAGTGAGTAGCTGGCAAGAAATGAGTTTCAGGATGATGATGTGCTACACTATTACTATGATGATAAAATAGTTAGTGTTGGTGGTAATGACTATGATGATTATTATTAGCTAGTGTTAGTGGTGATTAAATAAATAATGTTGGTGGTAATGACCATGATGATGATTAAATATCTTGTGCTGGCGGATTAGATTCAAGTGGAGGCAACATGTGGTACACATCGAAAGTACTACTAATCCAAAGTAGATCAAGTTTGGATTAGTAGTATACTTTTGACATGCACCACATATTGCCTCCACTTGAACCTAATCCACCTTCATTTAATACACTGTTATGGACATAATGATGTAAACCTCATAACAGCTGGTATTATACCAATATTTGTATGATGGCGCATAAATACAGTAAAAATAAAATAAAAAAAATACTAGTAGTGATGGAAAGGAAACACGTTGCAAGTAGATAACTTAGCAGTAGCGCGGTACTGGACAAGCGTTGCAGCTATTTGTACTAGCAGTAGCGCGTGCTGTCACGCGTTACTGCTAAGCAATAGCTGTAGCGCCTTATTAGTAGCGCGGCTTCCCGCGCTACTAGTGGGCACAAAACACGCGCTACTGCTAGGGTTTTCCCTAGTAGTGTTTGTTAATTGGAAATGATATAGAATTTCTAGATAGCATAAAGGGATACTTGAATAAAAGTTTTTCAATTAAAGACCTCGGTGAAGCTGCTTAGATATTGGGCATCAAGATCTATAGAGATAGATCAAGACGGTTAATTGGACTTTCACAAAGCACATACCTTGATAAAGTTTTGAAAAAGTTCAAAATGGATCAGGCAAAGAAAGGGTTCTTGCCTGTATTACAAGGTGTGAAGTTGAGTCAGACTCAATGCCCGACCACAACAAAAGATAGAGAGAAAATGAAAGATGTTCCCTATGCTTCAGCCATAGGCTCTATCATGTATGCAATGCTATGTACCAGACCTGATGTATGCTTAGCAATAAGTTTGGCAGGGAGGTACCAAAGTAATCCAGGAGTGGATCACTCGACAGCGGTCAAGAATATCCTGAAATACCTGAAAAGGACTAAGGATATGTTTCTCGTTTATGGAGGTGACAAAAAGCTAGTCGTAAATGGTTACATCGATGCAAGCTTTGACACTGATCCGGACGATTCTAAATCGCAAACCAGATACATGTTTATATTGAACGGTGGAGCTGTCAATTGGTGCAGTTCTAAACAAAGTGTCGTGGTGGGATCTACATGCAAAGCGGAGTACATAGCTGCTTCAGAAGCAGCAAATGAAGGAGTCTGGATGAAGGAGTTCATTTCCGATCTAGGTGTCATACCTAGTGCATCGGGACCAATGAAGATCTTCTGTGACAATACCGGTGCAATTGCCTTGGCAAAGGAATCCAGATTTCACAAGAGGACCAAGCATATCAAGAGACGCTTCAATTCCATCCGGGACCAAGTCTAGGTGGGAGACATAGAGATTTGCAAGATACATATGGATCTAAATGTTGCAGACCCGTTGACTAAGCCTCTTCCACGAGCAAAACATGATCAGCACCAAGACTCCATGGGTGTTAGAATCATTACTGTGTAATCTAGATTATTGACTCTAGTGCAAGTGGGAGACTGAAGGAAATATGCCCTAGAGGCAATAATAAAGTTATTATTTATTTCCTCATATCATTATAAATGTTTATTATTCATGCTATAATTGTATTAACCGGAAACATGATACATGTGTGAATACATAGATAAACTTAATGTCACTAGTATGCCTCTACTTGACTAGCTCATTAATCAAAGATGGTTATGTTTCCTAGCCATAGACATGTGTTGTCATTTGATTAACGGGATCACATCATTAGGAGAATGATGTGATTGACTTGACCCATTCCGTTAGCTTAGCACTTGATCGTTTAGTATGTTGCTATTGCTTTCTTCATGACTTATACAAAGTTCCTATAACTATGAGATTATGCAACTCCCGTTTACCGAAGGAACACTTTGTGTGCTACCAAACGTCACAACGTAACTGGGTGATTATAAAGGAGCTCTACAGGTGTCTCCAAAAGTACATGTTGAGTTGGCGCATTTCGAGATTAGGTTTTGTCACTCCGATTGTCGGAGAGGTATCTCTGGGCCCTCTCGGTAATGCACATCACTATAAGCATTGCAAGCAATGTAACTAATGAGTTAGTTACGAAATGATTCATTACGTAACGAGTAAGGAGACTTGCCGGTAACGAGATTGAACTAGGTGTTGGATACCGACGATCGAATCTCAGGCAAGTAACATACCGATGACAAAGGGAACAACGTATGTTCTTATGCGGTTTGACCGATAAAGATCTTTGTAGAATATGTAGGAGCCAATATGAGCATCCAGGTTCCGCTATTGGTTATTGACCGGAAACAGTTCTAGGTCATGTCTACATAGTTCTCGAACCCGTAGGGTCCGCACGCTTAACGTTACGATGACAGTTATATAGTGAGTTTATAGTTTTTGATGTACCGAAGGTTGTTCGGAGTCCCGGATGTGATCACGGACATGACGAGGAGTCTCGAAATGGTCGAGACATAACGATTGATATATTGGAAGCCTATATTTGGATATCGAAATCGTTCTGGGTGGAATCGGGATTTTACCGGAGTATCGGGGGGGGGGGGGGTTACTGGAACCCCCCGGGGGTTAATGGGCCTACATGGGCCCTAAGGGAGAAGAGGAGGGCCGACCAGGGCAGGCCGCGTGCCCCTTCCTCCTAGCCCCCCTTTCCTCTTCCCCCTTCCCCCTTCCTTCTCCAACAAGGCAAGAGGGGGGAGTCCTACTCCCGGTGGGAGTAGGACTCCTCCAGGCGCACCCCTAGGGGCCGGTCGCACCTCCCCCCTCCCTCCTTTATATACGGGGGCAGGGGGGCACCCCATAACACACAAGTTGATCTTCGTGATCGTTCCTTAGCCGTGTACGGTGCCCCCCTCCACCATATTCCACCTCGGTCATATCATAGCGGTGCTTAGGCGAAGCGCTGCGTCGGTAGAACATCATCACCGTCACCACGCTGTCGTGCTGACGGAACTCTTCCCCGACACCCTGCTGGATCGGAGTCTGGGGATCGTCATCAAGCTGAACGTGTGCTGAACTCGGAGGTGCCGTACATTCGGTACTTGGATCGGTCGGATCGTGAAGACGTACGACTACATCAACCGCGTTGTTCTAATGCTTCCGCTTTCGGTCTACGAGGGTACGTGGACAACACTCTCCCCTCTCGTTGCTATGCATCACCATGATCCTTGCGTGTGCGTAGGAATTTTTTTGAAATTACTACGTTCCCCAACAGTGGTCTCCCTGCCTCTTCAGCGAGGGGGCGCGGGTTGGTATTCGGCTGGATATGCTGCTTTATCCCGTCCATGTGGTTGTCGGTCTGGTTGGTCTGCCTGATTGTATTTTGACGGTATGGGTTCAAGGACTTCGTTGTCAAATTGAGGGAACATCTTACGCCTAGGGTAACTTTTGACAGGTCGCTCTTGGCCGTATTCCTTAGTGGCCAGGACCTTAGTCCACCTTTCGTTCAGCGTGTATTGCTCTTCTTTGAGCTGCTGCCGCCGCTTCCTCTTCAGGCTCCGAGCTATAGCAATAAGCTGTCGCTTGAAGCATTCTTGGTCGAGGGGTTCTCTGGGACAATGAAGTCCTCGTCACCGAGGCTGACCTCCTCTTTGGATTCTGGCATGTAGTTGCTGTCCTCCACGTCTTCATTGTTAGCGTGTCCAGGGATGTATTCACCTTCTTCCCATTCGTCATGTTCGGATGTGGGCTCGATAAGGTGTTCATTATCTTCGGCACATCCAGAGTCTCGTTGTCTCCGGTGCCGGTATTACTATCCTTCTCCCGATGTGATCGGGAGCACGCCGCTGACGTCAGCGCTTTGGTGGTTTATCAACGGGTCTATCCTCATCTGGGCTTGGGTTCTCCTTGTCGTTCTTCGGAGTGTCCACCATGTATACATCGTATGTTGAGGTGGCATTCTAACGCCCCGTAATGGGTGGGACTTGTCTTTGTTAGGTGTCGGCATCGTCATCCATGTCGTCGATGTCTTCAGATGCATAATCCAGCATGTCGGTTAAATCCCGGCAGTGGCTATCAAGTGGGTGGTGGGTGGGGCATAAAATTCCCCTCTCTCAGCCCCCAATCCAGGCTGGGTGCAGTTAGAAGGTAAAGCCCCCGTGACAGTGAGAGACTACATCAGACCCAACACTTCATCTAAGAGCGGGAGCGGGAACCGCGGGTCTGCCTCGATGTGTTCGGCTTGGAGTGCCTGATCGGATCCGCTAAGTGCAGACCTCGGCAGCTCGACACGGTTGCCCAGAGACAGGTTTAAGCCTGCGTCTGGGTCTTCAGAAGGAAGTTCGATAAGGGGAAGAAGTCCGGCGGGGTTTATGCTCCCATCTTCGGACGAGGAGATCTGCCCCGGATCTAAGGCCGAGGCGAGTGCTGGTGTTGTCCCCTGGACGAGATCCGACAGGGGATCCAAAGAATCTTCTTGGATGGGACGCGAGTGGCGGCCGAGGCTGCAAACCCATCTAAGACCAAGTCTCCTCGGATGTCAGCAACATAATTCAGGTTTCCAAACCTGATCTGGTGGCCGGGGGGTAACTATCGACCTACTCGAGGTGGCCGATCGAGTTGGCTCGAAGCACGAAGCCACCAAACACAAAAACCTGTCCAGGAAGAAAAATCTCCCTGGATGCAGCATCACCATTGACGAAGAGGTGAGCCATTGATCCTTCTGTCGAAGATACATCGGAGCTCTCAATGGAAGCACGAATGTCGGTGTCAAAACTGGCAGATCTCGGGTAGGGGGGCCCAAGCTGTACATCTGAGGATCAATAGTAACAATCGAGAAGGGACACAATGTTTACCCAGGTTTGGGCCCTCTTAATAGAGGTAAAACCCTACTCCTGCTTGATTATATTGAGGGTATAAGGGTTACAAGAGTTGATCTACCACGAGATCGGTTTGGCTAACCCTAGATAGCTAGCCTAGCAATGTTGTCCTTTTTTACCTCCGCTCTAACCCTCTGGTTTATATAGACACCAGAGGGGCTTAGGGTTTGTACAAAGTCGGTTTTACAGAAAGGAATAACATATCCAGATACATATACTTGCCATCCACGCATGCGAGAGTCCCCACTGAATTCGAGACAGGATCTTCAGTCTTGTATCTTGATGACCCATCAGCCCGGTCCGCATCAGTAGACCGGACACCTAAGGTGTAACGCCCTGGATACAACTTTCCATATTCGTAACTCCAACTCTTGCCATTTTCGGCTATGTGATATATTATTTTCTCCGTGGTTGGGTTTTGTCTTTTGTTTTGCATGTTGTTCATGTCTTGCATCTCATCTCATAGCATCATGCGCATTGCATCTGCATGTTTTCCATAAAACTTGCACCCGTTCGTAGTTGCCGCGTCCCCCCTTGCCTTCGTTGACCGTTCCGAGACCAACCGTGTTTTTTGTTTCCCTCTTGTCAAACCACTTAACCTCTCTGCACAAGCACCCACCCCCTCTTGCGCGTGTCCGAAACTTGCCCGAACCCGACCCGCTCAGTCTTTACCGATGGATCCGGATCATCCCCAAACATCCCGAAAACATCCCCGTTTTCTTATTTGGACTCCCCAGCCTATTTTTCTTGATCGTCCGATTAAAAATCGGGGTATCAAATACCCCTACCCAAAAATCCACTTGCTATATAAAGACCAACCCTAAAACCTAGGGACCTTGTCCCATCCACCCGTCGTCGTCGCCGCCACTCCACCAAATTCCCCTCGGGATCCCCCTCCTCCTCGTTTTCCTCCACCCACCAACCAGAGCTCTCCACTGCTCCTCCCCGATTTGCTAGCTTCGATCCCGAGCTCCTCTGCCCGTCTCCCCTCGATCCATCCGCCATCCACCAGTAGCAGCAGGCCGAGGCCCTCCTCCCACTCGTCTCCAACACCGGCAGCCGCGGTGCTCCCCTTCTCCGTCGCGTCGCCAACCTCTCCGGCCGCCCGAGCCTCGTGCGCCCCTGCCTCGAGGACCTCCTCGTCCCCAACCAGGATGCCATGGTCGGCCTCCTCTGTTCAACCCCTGCCTCGTCAAGACTCCGCCAAACCGCGTTCTCTGCTCGAGGTTGAGGCACCGCTGCAGCTAGCCACCTTGCCGCTTGCGCCAGACCTCTGCTCTTCCTCGCGTACCTGTTTTGACCCTGCCACTGCTGCCGCCTTCTACTGTAGGAGGTCGCCTTGTCCTGGCCTTGTGCTCCTGCTGTCCTAGCAACAGCAGCAACAACCTCGCCGGAGTCGCCACCGGGGCTTCAGCCATGCCCGTGCCCTCCTTCACGCGCTGCCCCGCCTGACCTCTCCTGCAGCCCGAGTCCCTCTCCCCGCGCGCCTGTCTCCTCTTGCTGATCTGCCTCTCCACCGGAGCTCCTTCGCCCGAGCCTCCTCGCGCCGTGCCAGTGATCCCGCCCTGCCGGCGACCTCCAGGCTAGTCCCTCGCGCGCCGTCCTTCTCCCCCTTCCTTCCTTCTTTTCTTCTATGCGTCCTCAACTCCCTCTCGACTCTCTCTGTGCAGGAAACCACCATGGCCACCGACCCCTGCCTCGCCTTCGATCTCGCTGGGTTGCCGCCTCGCTGCCTGGATCCGCCATCCCCGCGCCTCCTGGCCTCCTCCGCGCTCGATTCTCGCCATCCCGAGTCCCCCTGCTGCCATGGACGGTTGGACGCCAAGCCGACCTTCTTCGAGCCCTGCTTCCCCTGTAGGCGGCCCTGTTCGTCTCCAGCCGCGCGCCTGCATCGATGGGGTCAGCGCTCCCGAGCGCGTTGACTACGCCCTGCCTCGCCCCGATCTGCCTGCGTGGCCTGCAGCCAGCGCCAGGCCTCCTCTACCTCCGATCTGGGTCATGGCCCATGGTGAGCAGCCCCTCCAGCCCCTCTCCTGTATGCTGTTGGCCCAGCAGATATGGCCTGTATCATGTTTTTTTTTTCAGTTCAGCGAATTTGCCTAATATTCCAGTGAATTACAGTTTTACAGATTGGACCCTAAACTTCATGCATTTAATAACTCATCAACCGTGCGTCAAATGTAAAAACTTAATATATGAAAGTTGCTTAGAATTTTGTGTAGATTAATAATATGCTGCTTTCATCCATGTTTAACATGTTTAAACTGTTGTTTGCATTTGTTTTTCATAATGCCATGTTAAAATGATTTATTTCATAACTAAATAACCGTAGCTCGGTTTTAAATAAACTTTACATGTATTTGGGGTGGAAAAATGCCTAGTTTAACATGGTCCACTTTATTTTCCTGTTTAACAACTTTAAAATATGTTTTAGGGCAGAACAGTAGCAAATTCATAAATTGCATATGAGGATTTTCCGGAAATGTTGTTTGTTGTTCCGGCCTCATTTAAATTTGTCTAGATAGTTAGTTTACTTATGCTTCACCTCTTGCCATGTTTAACAACATTTAACATTGCTTGGTAGCTTAAACGAGATTAAACTAAATATGTCAATGTGGTGTTTTGTCAATATGCAACTCGTTGCATATTGAGCTCCACTTAACTTGTAGTATTGTTTGTTGCACTTTGCCATGCCATGCCTCATTAAACCGGACATGCATCATACTTATTTGTGCATCATGTCATGTTAATGCCTGTGTGTTTACCATGTTGTGTGCTTCTTCTCGATAGTTCCCGTTTCATTGCGATCGTGAGGATTCGTTCATCTACGTGTGGTTCGTCTTCGTGGCTTCATCTTCTTCATGGACTCGTTCTTCTTCCTTGCGGGATTTCAAGCAAGATGACCGCTACCCTGGATCTCACTACTATCATTGCTATGCTAGTTGCTTCGTTCTATCGCTATGCTGCGTTACCTATCATTTGCTCTTCAAGCCTCCCCAAATTGCCATGAACCTCTAACCTTTGACACCATTCGTAGCAAACCATTGCTTGGCTATGTTACCGCTTTGCTCAGCCCTCTTATAGCGTTGCTAGTTGCAGGTGAAGTTGAAGATTTCTCCATGGTGGACAGGGTTATGTTGGGATATCACAATATCTCTTATATTATTAATGCATCTATACATTTGGTAAAGGGTGGAAGGCTCGGTCTTATGCCTGGTGTTTTGTTCCACTCTTGCCGCCCTAGTTTCCGTCATACCGGTGTTATGTTCCCGGATTTTTGCGTTCCTTACGTGGTCGGGTGATTTATGGGACCCCCCTGACAGTTCGCTTTGAATAAAACTTGTCCAGCAAGGCCCAACCTTGGTTTTACCATTTGCCTCACCACCACCTATACCTTTCCCTTGGGTCGGCCAACCCGAGGGTCATCTTTATTTTAGCCCCCCTGGGCCAGTGCTTCTCTAAGTGCTGGTCTGAACCGGGCAGACTGCGGGGCCCCCTCGGGGCAACTCAAGGTCTGGTTTTACTCTTAGGCTGACCTATCCGGTGTTGCCCTGAGAACGAGATATGTGCAGCTGCTATCGGGATTGTCGGTGCATCGGGCGTCTTTGCTGGTCTTGTTTTGCCATTGTCGAAATGTCTTGTAAACCGGGATTCCGAGACTGATCGGGTCTTCCTGGGAGAGGAATATCCTTCGTTGATCGCGAGAGCTTATCATGGGCTAAGTTGGGACACCCCTGCAGGGTTTAAACTTTCGAGAGCCGTGCCCGCGGTTATGTGGCAGATGGGAATTTGTTAATGTCCGGTTGTAGATAACTTGACACCAGATCCAAATTTAAAATGCATCAACCGCGTGTGTAGCCGTGATGGTCTCTTCTCGGCGGAGTCTGGGAAGTGAACACGGTTTTGGGTTATGTTTGACGTAAGTAGGAGTTCAGGATCACCTCTTGATCATTGCTAGTTGACGACCGTTCCTTTGCTTCTCTTCTCGCTCTTATTTGTGTATGTTAGCCACCATATCATGCTTAGCCGCTGCAGCAACCTCACCACTTTACCCCTTCCTTTCCCTTTAAGCTTTGCTAGTCTTGATACCCATGGTAATGGGATTGCTAAGTCCTCGTGGCTCATAGATTACTACACCAACAGTTGCAGGTACAGGTTATGCGATGATCATGACGCGAGAGCGATGCTTGCTTGCGTTGAGTTTTTCTTCTGCTTCTTCAATCAGGGGATAGGTTCCAGGTCGGCAGCCTGGGCTAGCAGGGTGGATGTCGTTTGAGCTTCTGTTTGTGTTTCATCCGTAGTCGGATGGTGCTCTTATGTAAGATGATGTTGTATTCGTGTGGTATTGTATGCCTTTTGTATGTATCCCCATCTATTATGTAATGTTGATGTAATGATATCCACCTTGCAAAAGCGTTTCAATATGCGGTTCTATCCATGGTGGGACCTTCGAGTCTCTTTAGGATAGTATCGCATATTGGGCGTGACAAGTTGGTATCAGAGCCTCGACCGACCATAGGAGCCCCCTTGATTGTTGGCCGTTGTTGAGTCTAGAAAAAAACTATTTTCAGTCTTAGGATTATATATATCGGAGAGTAGGATTCTTTTTACTCCTCGGCCCCCTTCGTCGCTCTGGTGAGGACTCCTGACGTAGATGTTTTGACTTTCCTCTTCTCAAATTTCACTAAATTTATTTTTTAGGTTCACGCGGGTATCTTGGGATCGTTCTGATATTCTTATGACGAGAACATTGTTCTTGGTGCCTCCTGACATTTAGGGGTTGTGGCAGTGTCCCGGGGAGTTGAGCTCCGAGGTGTTGTCGTCATAATTTTATCATTGCAGTTCTGGAATACCTGAGTTTTGCCGACATCGAAAATCTCTTTTATGCAGTTGTTGGTGAGATAACCTCGACGTCACCCAGTACTGGGGAGTTCGGGAGTATTGCCATAGCTTGTATAACAGATGCTTTTCAAAGGTTGAGGTACACGATTTCCGAAGGTTTCTTGGTTATGTGTTGACGGATGGATACAGCTGTGTGTAGGGATTGTTAGTTTGGGTGAGATATATTGCTTCCCCATGTATCCCCAACACCAGATTGCATAACCAGAAAGTTTCGGGAGTTTATAGGTGGGAATTCAAGTAGCTCCTAGAATATATTTTCGACAGATGCATGATATGGGATTGGGTAAATCTCTATCATATGTATTTGTTCCGGCATATTCGGCAAGCCAAATCCTTTGTTTTGTTTTATTTGTGGTATTCGAGATGCTTCAAAGTCAAATGTTGAATCCATACCTTTTATAAATGGTGTTCTCATATTGCTATGTGAATACTAATCCTTTTTTATCATTGAGGTTGTCATGTTAATTCTTTTCCAACCGGTGCGCTTCTCTTCGAGATGATCCCATCATTCTCCCCATCCGCAAGATCAATTCTAAGTTTTCTCAACGGTGTTTGTTTCGTTCATCCCAAGTTTTCTTTGTTTTTCCCCACCCTCCCACCCTTTTCTTCAAGGACTCGGATTTCTTAATCGTGTATCCTTTTATTTGTGGGAAGTCTCTTCATTCTTTTCTTTCAATGTTCTTATCCGGTGATTTCCCATGAAGATGCTCAACAGTTTCAAGTTCATCATCCTTCGTTGTTGTTTCTTCTCCGGTGGATCCAATTCAAGCTTTCGATATTCATCATATTCCTTTCCTCGTTTCTAATGCTTTCTCGTGCCGATGCACCTCTTAATCATTCACTTCTTCCTATTCATTTGTTCCAGAGTGTTGAAGATATCTCAGAAGATTTGTGTTTCCATTCTTAATCCGTTCAAGCCATTTGGAGATTGTTATCTCATTCAAGCCATTTAATTCAACCGGTGCAATCTCTCTTTAAAATCATTTTCAACGGTGTTTTTGTTTTGAGTGGGCCCTAACCCACAGGTCTTTTCCCAGGATCTTACTTGACTCTTCGAATTATCAGGAGCGATTCTCAAATTCATTTTCATGTTTGACGTAAGAATGAATTTTCATCAGTCACATGCCTTCTCCAAGGTCGTTTTCAAATTCTTTTCATCTTTGGTTCAACCCTTCCTCTTTTTCATTCTACCGGAGTACCTCAGTAATTTTGGTGGTTCTCATCACCATTCTCAACATGTGAAGACCGAAGAAGTGTTTCCTCTAAATCTTGGTCCATTCTCTCAAAGATTCATGGTTCTAGCTTCATGCCATCCTCATAAGCGTTTTTGATTATGACAATTCTATTCTTACCATCCGGAGCATTTCATGAGTTGTTTCCATTTCTTTCCCCCGAAGGCCATCATGTCATAATTCTTCATTCTCAGCCTTTAGCTCTCCTCCATATTCTACCGGTGCATCATTCAAGTATTCTCTAATAAGCTCATGATCTCTTCGTTCACTTGTATCTAAATCCCCTCAAGTATCTTCATTCGTTTCCCAATTCTTCCCGGTGAACTGTGCTTTTGCTACTTTCATTTTCAATTCTTATGGTGGTTCGTTCAAGTTTTCACTTCCTTTGTTATCATATCAATTCATTCGTTGTTTCCAACTCCCACCGGTGGTTCCATCAATACCGTCTTCATGTTTGCGCTTTGTCTATTCTTAATCCTTTCTACGAGAATAAGTAGTATGCCTATCCGTTGCTTGTCATCAATTTAAATTGGTGAAGGATACGCATAACATAATTCTTATTATTGTTTCATCCAAGTGATCTAGTTTCTTCTTTCCAGAGTTAGTCATCATGTCACATTTCTCGGTTCGAGATGCTTCATCTTTTCTTTTCCGGAGTTCCAAGTTTTCCGCATTATCGTCGCGAAGCTCCATCTAAATCATTGCAAGGCTTCACCTTGTGTTTTCAACTTCTCCTTCTTTTATCACCCTTTTATTACCAGAGTTCTTCATGGAGGCTCTACATGGTGGTTCGTCAAGGATTCCTTTCATTCTTCATTTGTTCTTCAAGACTTCTCTCAAAGTTATGACCCGCCAAGCTGTACTCAAAATTAAACATGGTGCTCAACACATGTTTTGTTTTGAGGCGTTCAAGTATTCTTCTTCTTGCATTTTGAAGTGCAATTCCTTCTACCTTATCTTCGAGATGGCGTTATATCATTCTTGACAATTTCCATTCATGTTTCATGAGTCACATTTGTCAAGAATGAGGTACTCTAAATCCATTAATCCCTCCATTGGAGTTATCTTGGTAAAGATTTCACCTAAAGCCTTCCCTAAGGAATATTGCTAATTATGGTGCTATCAATGATCCGAGTTTTCTCCTATCCTCTCGGTGAAGAAGTTTTTCATCTCTTTGGTGCTCACAATCAAATCAATGGTTTCCATTAGTGGCCGGTTGACACCTCATAGTCTCGAGATGTTTTCCATAAGCCCACAACAAGCTTGTGCTTCTCGTTGTTGATTTTCCAACAACTCCGTTCGATTCTTCTTTGCAAGGATGCTTTCCAAGTTCACTTGTGGCAAAAGTTGTCATTTTCTTCTCCGTCCCTTTTATCCCAACAATCTAACTTCTATTCTTTCGTTACAGAGGCATTGTGATGTTGTGCTCTTCACCCATCACCTCGTTTGGTGAGGATCGTCTTCTTTTCTGGCTTATTCATTTAACCGAAGTGTTGTATCATCTCTTTAATATCTTTTCATCTCATCAAGTTTTCTTCTCTTTTCTACCGGAGTGCTGTCCAAATTTTGTCATTCTTGTTCCTTGGCTATCTCATTATACCGAGGTGGTCATATTATTTTCGTTCGTGAAGCTCTTATTTCCATGTCTTTCAACCTTCAAGTCCTCGTAATACTACTTGTTCCTCTTTTCTAACAGATTGTTTGCAATCTCATTCATCTCTGTTGTACTCTTTCTTTTGAATTGCTCAACCTCTCATGGTTCATTGTTTCACTCGTTCGTCAAAGAAGCAACTTAGTTTACCTCTTATTTTCCTCTTCCTTTTCCCTCCGGTGCCATCCTAGATCTCGGGACGAGATCCTCTCGTAGTGGTGGAGTGTTGTAACGCCCTGGATACAACTTTCCATATTCGTAACTCCAACTCTTGCCATTTTCGGCTATGTGATATATTATTTTCTCCGTGGTTGGGTTTTGTCTTTTGTTTTGCATGTTGTTCATGTCTTGCATCTCATCTCATAGCATCATGCGCATTGCATCTGCATGTTTTCCATAAAACTTGCACCCGTTCGTAGTTGCCGCGTCCCCCCTTGCCTTCGTTGACCGTTCCGAGACCAACCGTGTTTTTCGTTTCCCTCTTGTCAAACCACTTAACCTCTCTGCACAAGCACCCACCCCCTCTTGCGCGTGTCCGAAACTTGCCCGAACCCGACCCGCTCAGTCTTTACCGATGGATCCGGATCATCCCCAAACATCCCGAAAACATCCCCGTTTTCTTATTTGGACTCCCCAGCCTATTTTTCTTGATCGTCCGATTAAAAATCGGGGGATCAAATACCCCTACCCAAAAATCCACTTGCTATATAAAGACCAACCCTAAAACCTAGGGACCTTGTCCCATCCACCCGTCGCCGCCGCCACCACTCCACCAAATTCCCCTCGGGATCCCCCTCCTCCTCGTTTTCCTCCACCCACCAACCAGAGCTCTCCACTGCTCCTCCCTGATTTGCTAGCTTCGATCCCGAGCTCCTCCGCCCGTCTCCCCTCGATCCATCCGCCATCCACTAGTAGCAGTAGGCCGAGGCCCTCCTCCCGCTCGTCTCCAACACTGGAAGCCGCGGTGCTCCCCTTCTCCGTCGCGTCGCCAACCGCTCCGGCCGCCCGAGCCTCGTGCGCCCCTGCCTCGAGGACCTCCTCGTCCCCAACCAGGATGCCATGGTCGAGACTCCGCCAAACCGCGTTCTCTGCTTGAGGTTGAGGCACCGCTGCAGGTAGCCACCTTGCCGCTCGCGCCGGACCTCTGCTCTTCCTCGCGTACCTGTTTTGACCCTGCCGCTGCTGCCGCCTTCTGTTGTAGGAGGTCGCCTCGTCCTGGCCTTGTGCTCATGCTGTCCTAGCAACAGCAGCAACAACCTCGCCGAAGTCGCCACCGGGGCTTCAGCCATGCCCGTGCCCTCCTTCACGCACTGCCCCGCCTGACCTCTCCTGCAGCCCGAGTCCCTCTCCCCGCGCGCCTGTCTCCTCTTGCTGATCTGCCTCTCCACCGGAGCTCCTTCGCCCGAGCCTCCTCGCGCTGTGCCAGTGAGCCCGCCCTGCCTGCGACCTCCAGGCTAGTCCCTCGCGCGCCGTCCTTCTCCCCCTTCCTTCCTTCTTTTCTTCTATGTGTCCTCAACTCCCTCTCGACTCTCTCTGTGCAGGAAACCACCATGGCCACCGACACCTGCCTCGCCTTGGATCTCGCCGGGTTGCCGCCTCGCTGCCTGGATCCGCCGTCCCCGCGCCTCCTGGCCTCCTCCGCGCTCGATTCTCGCCGTCCTGAGTCCCCTTGCTGCCATGGACGGTTGGACGCCAAGCCGACCTTCTTCGAGCCCTGCTTCCCCTGTAGGCAGCCCTGTTCGTCTCCAGCCGCGCGCCTGCATCGATGGGGTCAGCGCTCCCGAGCGCGTTGACTACGCCCTGCCTCGCCCCGATCTGCCTGCGTGGCCCGCAGCCAGCGCCAGGCCTCCTCTACCTCCGATCTGGGTCATGGCCCATGGTGAGCAGCCCCTCCAGCCCCTCTCCTGTATGCTGTTGGCCCAGCAGATGCAGCCTGTATCATGTTTTTTTTCCAGTTCAGCGAATTTGCCTAATATTCCAGTGAATTACAGTTTTACAGATTGGACCCTAAACTTCATGCATTTAATAACTCATCAACCGTGCATCACATGTAAAAACTTAATATATGAAAGTTGCTTAGAATTTTGTGTAGATTAATAATATGCTGCTTTCATCCATGTTTAACATGTTTAAACTGCTGTTTGCATTTGTTTTGCATAATGCCATGTTAAAATGATTTATTTCATAACTAAATAACCGTAGCTCGGTTTTAAATAAACTTTACATGTATTTGGGGTGGAAAAATGCCTAGTTTAACATGGTCCACTTTATTTTCCTGTTTAACAACTTTAAAATATGTTTTAGGGCAGAACAGTAGCAAATTCATAAATTGCATATGAGGATTTTCCGGAAATGTTGTTTGTTGTTCCGGCCTCATTTAAATTTGTCTAGATAGTTAGTTTACTTATGCTTCACCTCTTGCCATGTTTAACAACATTTAACATTGCTTGGTAGCTTAAACGAGATTAAACTAAATATGTCAATGTGGTGTTTTGTCAATATGCAACTCGTTGCATATTGAGCTCCACTTAACTTGTAGTATTGTTTGTTGCACTTTGCCATGCCATGCCTCATTAAACCGGACATGCATCATACTTATTTGTGCATCATGTCATGTTAATGCCTGTGTGTTTACCATGTTGTGTGCTTCTTCTCGATAGTTCCCGTTTCGTTGCGATCGTGAGGATTTGTTCGTCTACGTGTGGTTCGTCTTCGTGGCTTCATCTTCTTCATGGACTCGTTCTTCTTCCTTGCGGGATTTCAGGCAAGATGACTGCTACCCTAGATCTCACTACTATCATTGCTATGCTAGTTGCTTCGTTCTATCTCTATGCTGCGTTACCTATCATTTGCTCTTCAAGCCTCCCCAAATTGCCATGAACCTCTAACCTTTGACACCATTCCTAGCAAACCATTGCTTGGCTATGTTACCGCTTTTCTCAGCCCTCTTATAGCGTTGCTAGTTGCAGGTGAAGTTGAAGATTTCTCCATGGTGGACAGGGTTATGTTGGGATATCACAATATCTCTTATTTTATTAATGCATCTATACATTTGGTAAAGGGTGGAAGGCTCGGTCTTATGCCTGGTGTTTTGTTCCACTCTTGCCGCCCTAGTTTCCGTCATACCGGTGTTATCTTCCCGGATTTTTGCGTTCCTTACGCGGTCGGGTGATTTATGGGACCCCCCTGACAGTTCGCTTTGAATAAAACTTGTCTAGCAAGGCCCAACCTTGGTTTTACCATTTGCCTCACCACCACCTATACCTTTCCCTTGGGTCGGCCAACCCGAGGGTCATCTTTATTTTAGCCCCCCTGGGCCAGTGCTTCTCTAAGTGCTGGTCTGAACCGGGCAGACTGCGGGGCCCCCTCGGGGCAACTCGAGGTCTGGTTTTACTCGTAGGCTGACCTATCCGGTGTTGCCCTGAGAACGAGATATGTGCAGCTCCTATCGGGATTGTCGGCGCATCGGGCGGCTTTGCTGGTCTTGTTTTGCCATTGTCGAAATGTCTTGTAAACCGGGATTCCGAGACTGATCGGGTCTTCCTGGGAGAAGGAATATCCTTCGTTGATCGCGAGAGCTTATCATGGGCTAAGTTGGGACACCCCTGCAGGGTTTAAACTTTCGAGAGCCGTGCCCGTGGTTATGTGGCAGATGGGAATTTGTTAATCTCCGGTTGTAGATAACTTGACACCAGATCCAAATTTAAAATGCATCAACCGCGTGTGTAGCCGTGATGGTCTCTTCTCGGCGGAGTCCGGGAAGTGAACACGGTTTTGGGTTATGTTTGACGTAAGTAGGAGTTCAGGATCACCTCTTGATCATTGCTAGTTGACGACCGTTCCTTTGCTTCTCTTCTCGCTCTTATTTGCGTATGTTAGCCACCATATCATGCTTAGCCGCTGCTGCAACCTCACCACTTTACCCCTTCCTTTCCCTTTAAGCTTTGCTAGTCTTGATACCCATGGTAATGGGATTGCTGAGTCCTCGTGGCTCACAGATTACTACACCAACAGTTGTAGGTACAGGTTATGCGATGATCATGACGCGAGAGCGATGCTTGCTTGCGTTGAGTTTTTCTTCTGCTTCTTCGATCAGGGGATAGGTTCCAGGTCGGCAGCCTGGGCTAGCAGGGTGGATGTCGTTTGAGCTTCTGTTTGTGTTTCATCCGTAGTCGGATGGTGCTCTTATGTAAGATGATGTTGTATTCGTGTGGCATTGTATGCCTTCTGTATGTATCCCCATCTATTATGTAATGTTGATGTAATGATATCCACCTTGCAAAAGCATTTCAATATGCGGTTCTATCCTTGGTGGGACCTTCGAGTCTCTTTAGGATAGTATCGCATATTGGGCGTGACATAAGGACCCCCTAATCCAGGACTCCCACAATACCCATATCTGCTCAAATATCTATGAAAGTCAGAAAATAACGACCGCCACGAGCCTCAACACTCATCAGACCGCATACATTGGTATGTATTATTTCCAATAAGTCATTAGCTTGTTCCATTGTTCCGGAGAACAGAGTTTTAGTCATCTTGCCCGTAAGGCACGGGTCGCAAGTATCAAATGATTCATAATCAAGTGATTCCTAAAGTCCATCTGCATGGAGTTTCTTCATGCGCTTTACACCGGTATGACCCAAACGGCAGTGCCACAAAAACGTTGCACTATCACCATCAACTTTGCATCTTTTGGCATCAATATTATGAATATGTGTATCACCACGATCGAGATTCAACAAAAATAGACCACTCTTCAAGGGTGCATGACCATAAAAGATATTATTCATATAAATAGAACAACCATTATTCTCTAATTTAAATGAATATCCGTCTCGCACTAAACAAGATCTAGATATAATGTTCATGCTCAACGCTGGCACCAAATAACAATTATGCAGGTCTAAAACTAACCCCGAAGGTATAAGTAGAGGTAGCGTGCCGACGGCGATCACATCGACCTTGGAACCATTCCCGACGTGCATCGCCACGTCATCCTTAGCCAATCTTCATTTAATCCGTAGTCCCTGTTTCGAGTTACAAATATGAGCAACCGAACTAGTATCAAATACCCATGCACTACTACGAGAATGAGTAAGGTACACATCAATAACATGTATATCAAATATACCTTTGTTTACTTTGCCATCCTTCTTATCCGCCAAATACTTGGGGTAGTTCTGCTTCCAGTGACCAGTCCCTTTGCAGTAGAAGCACTAAGTTTCAAGCTTGGGTCCAGCTTTGGGTTTCTTCCCGGGAGTGACAACTTGCTTGCCATTCTTCTTGAAGTTCCCCTTCTTTCCCTTGCCCTTCTTCTTGAAACTAGTGGTCTTGTTAACCATCAACACTTGATGCTCCTTCTTGATTTCTACCTCCGCAGCTTTTAGCATTGCGAAGAGCTCGGGAATAGTCTTTTCCACCCCTTGCATACTGTAGTTCATCACAAAGCCTTTGTAGCTTGGTGGCAGTGATTGAACAACTTTGTCAATGACACAATCATCTGGAAGATTAACTCCCAGCCGAGTAAAGTGATTATGGTACCCAGACATTCTGAGTATGTGCTCACTAACAGAATTGTTCTCCTCCATTTTGCAGATATAGAACTTGTTAGAGACTTCATATCTCTTAACTCGGGAGTTTGGTTGAAATATTAACTTCAACTCCTAGAACATCTTATAGGTCCATGATGTTCAAAACGTCTTTGAAGTCCCGATTCTAAGCCGTAAAGCATGGCACACTGAACTAACGAGTAGTCATCAACATGCGACTGCCAGGCATTCACAATGTGTCCAGTTGCTGGGGCGGGTGGTACACCTAGCGGTGCATCAAGGACATAATTCTTCTGTGCAACAATGAGGATAATCCTCAAGTTACGAACCTAGTCCGTGTAGTTGCTACCATCATCTTTAAACTTAGCTTTCTCTTTGAACGCATTAAAATTGAAGGGAACGGTAGCACGGGCCATTGATGTACAATATAGATATGCAAAAACTATCAGGAATAAATTCATGACAAATTAAGTTTAATTAATCATATTACTTAATAAGAACTCCCACTTAGATAGACGTCCCTCAAGTCATCTAAATGATACATGGTCCAAATCAACTAAACCATGTCCGATCATCACGTGAGATGAGTAGTCATCAATGGTGAACATCTCTATGTTGATCATATCTACTATAAGATTCACGTTTGACCTTTCGGTCTTCAGTGTTCCGAGGCCATGTCTGTACATGCTAGGCTCGTCAAGTTTAACCCGAGTATTCCGCATGTGCAAAACTGGCTTGCACCCATTGTATTTGAACGTAGAGTCTACCACACCCGATCATCACATGGTGTCTCAGCACGAAGAACTTTCGCAACGGTGTATCCTCGGGGAGAACATTTATACCTTGAAATTTAATTAAGGGATCATCTTATAATGCTACTGCTGTACTAAGCAAAATAAGATGCATAAAAGATAAACATCACATCCAATCAAAATATGTGACATGATATGGCCATCATCATCTTGTGCTTTTGAGCACCATCACCAAAGCAATGTCATGATCTCCATCGTCACCGTCTTGACACCTTGATCTCTATCGTAGCATCGTGGTCGTCTCACCAACTATTGCTTCGTCTATGACTATCGCTACCGCTTAGTGATAAAGTAAAGCAATTACATGGCGTTTGTATTTCATACAATAAAGCGGCAACTATAAGGCTCCTGCCAGTTGCCGATAACTTTTACAAAACATGATCATCTCATACAACAATGTATATCACATCATGTCTTGACCATATCACATCACAACATGCCCTGCAAAAACAAGTTAGAAGTCATCTACTTTCTTGTTGCAAGTTTTACGTGGCTGCTACGGGCATCTAGCAAGAACCGTTCTTACCTACGGCACAAAAACCACAATGGTGATTTATCAAGTTTGTTGTTTTAACCTTCACAAGGATCGGCCGCAGTCAAATTCGATTCAACTAAAGTTGGAGAAACAGACACCCGCCAGCCACCTTTATGCAAAACTAGTTGCATGTCTGTCAGTGGAAGCGGTCTCATGAACGTGGTCATGTAAGGTTGGTCCGGGCTGCTTCATCCAACAATACCGCCGAATCAAAATAAGACATTGGTGGTAAGCAGTATGACGATCACCGCCCACAACTCTTTGTGTTCTACTCATGCATATCATCTACGCGTAGACATGGCTCAGATGCCACGGTAGGAAAACGTAGCATGCAATTTCAAAAAAAAAAGCATACGCTCACGCAAGATCTATCTAGGAGATGCACAGCAACGAGAGGAGGAGAGTGTGTCCACGTACCCTCGTAGACCAAAAGCGGAAGAGTTTGCTTAACGCGGTTGATGTAGTCAAACATCTTCTCGTTCTGACCGATCGAGTACCGAATGTACGACACCTCCGAGTTCTGCACATGTTTAGCGCGATGATGTCCCTTGAGCTCTTGATCCAGCAGAGGGTCGAAGGAGTAGATGAGTTCCGTCAGCAAGACAGCATGGTGATGTGATCCGCAGGGCTTCGCCTAAGCTCCACGAGAATAAGACCGGAGGCGTAAACTGTGGAGGGGGGCGCCGCACACGACTTAGAGCAATTGGTGTGTGTTCTAGGGGTGCCCCCGTATATAAAGGAGGGGGGAGGAGAGGAGGCCGTCCCTAGGCGCGCCCCAAGTGGGAGGAGTCCCACTTCGGCTCCTAGTAGGATTCGCTCCCCTTCCTTTTATCGGAGGGGAAAGGGGGAAGGAGAGGGAGAGGAAGAAGGAAAGGGGGCGCCGCCTCTCCCCTTGTCCAATTCGGACTCCTCCCTGGTGGGGGGCGCGCCACCCCTTTGTGGGCTGGTGTGCCTCCCTCCTACGGCCCATATCTTTCATCGGGGAGTTCCGGTAACCCCTCCGGTACTCCGGGAGGTAAACTAATGGAACCCCTTCCGATGACCCGATACGTACCCGTTACCCCCGGAACATTTCCGGTGTCCGAATACTATCGTCCTATATATATGAACATTTACCTCTCGACCATTTAGAGACTCCTCATCTTGTTTGTGATTTCATCCGGGACTCCGAACCACATTCGGTCACCAAATCACATAACTCATATAATACAAAATCGTCATCGAACGTTAAGCGTGTGGACCCTATAGGTTCGAGAACTATGTATACATGACTGAGACACCTCTCCGGTCAATAACCAAGAGCGGAACCTGGATGCTCATATTGGCTCCCACATATTCTACGAAGATCTTTATCGATCAAAACGTTATGAAAACATACGTTATTTCCTTTGTCGTCGGTATGTTACTTGCCCGAGATTCGATCGTCGATATCTTCATACCTAGTTCAATCTCGTTACCGGCAAGTCTCTTTACTCGTTTCGTAATGCATCATCCCGCAACTAACTCATTAGTCACGCTTGCAAGGCTTCTTGTGATGTGCATTACCGAGAGGGCCCAAAGATACCTCTCCGATACTCAGAGTGACAAATCCTAATCTTGATCTATGCCAACCCAGCAAACACCTTCGGAGATACCTATAGAGCATCTTTAAAATCACCCAGTTACGTTGTGACGTTTGATAGCACACAAGGCATTCCTCCGGTATCTGAGAGTTGCAAAATCTCATAGTCAGAGGTATATGTATTTGACATGAAGAAAGCAGTAGCAATAAAACTGAACGATCATTATGCTAAGCTAACGGATGGTCTTCTCCATCACATCATTCTCCTAATGATGTGATCTCGTTCATCAAATGACAACACATGTCTATGGCTAGGAAACTTAACCATCTTTGATTAACGAGCTAGTCAAGTAGAGGCATACTAGGGACACGGTGTTTTGTCTATATATCCACACATGTATCAAGTCTCCGGTTAATACAATTCTAGCATGGATAATAAACATTTATCATGAATAAGGAAATATAAAATAACAACTTTATTATTGCCTCTAGGGCATATTTCCTTCACTCCTTATCCGTCGAGGACTCCTCTGCACCGACGTAGCTCGGGACCCCTACCCGTGATTCATCATAATCGACTCCGTTGACACTCCAAGTTAGTTTGACAAATATTTAATTCATGTATGTTTAACATTTTTTTTTGCGGGAAGTCTGTTTAACATTTCTTGCAGCCATGCATCAATGGCGGTTGTTCGCTCTTGATCACATGCATCCTTTCCCTCATCCTTCTACGAGCTTTTACAAAAAAATCACTTCTCCCAAGGCGGAAGACATCTGATCTTGTTCATTGGTGATTAATGGGTCATGGTAGAAAAAAATTAGGCAGGAAGTACAAATAGGTTGCAACTTCATATAAATCATTTTGAATGGATTGCCATGAATCTTCATATCCAAGATATGACGATAGGATCTCATAGACACCTACAACTTGTACAAATTGTAATACCACCAATCTAGCATTATTTAATTTATCACTATTATTATAATTTGCTAGTATGGGTCGATATTGCATTCACATTAATATCTCAGGTGCCTTTTTGATCCACAATCTATGCACGATACTGGATATGAAGCACATATAAGGGATGAAATTTTATTCACCAATTTTACCCAATCTTTTAAAGTTGCTTCATCGGTAGCCGAAAATGGTTTACTCGTGTATCTCATCTCCTTGATTGTAGATTCCATATGTTCCTGAGTAGACATCTCAGAAGACATGATAAACATATTTCCTTTTTCGTTTTTAGGTTAAGGAAAATAGTAAGATAAATAGCAACAAATAAAAATAAAATATACGTGAACGGGAATGTAATGACCAAGCGCTATGCTCCTGGCAATGGCACCAGAAGAAAAGGAAGTCACTAATATCCCTGTAGTTGCGTTGTCACTTGCACAACTATGCTTCCAAACCGGAGTTCGGAAATAGTTCACTAAAGTCGGTTGCTAGGGGAAATGACTAAAACATGAAACTAGACTAAGTACTAGGATGAACGGAAAATAAATACTCAACTAAACCGAGAAAATAACTATGAGAATTAATGTGATTTTTTAGATGAATTCACCAGCGTTTGGGTACGGCCTCGGCTCCGCCACAGAATGGAGTTAAGCTTTTTGACTACCCGCACATGCGGCAGTTGTACTAAGGCCGAGACACTTATTTTGGGACGGAGGGAGTACATTATAGGGTATGACAATTTACGGATGGTGGACAGTCCCTCACGGAACATTGTCTCAAGCAGCACCATGTTGAGACAACTTAAACATCCTACTTCCCGTCTCTACCAGCGGCGGCTAACTAGAAGACATTAAGGTCACGGGGACTGGACCGAAGGGGATAAGTTCTACAGACAATCGTGGCTCCTAGAATAAATGTGTGGCCTGGGAAGTATGATGTCATCAACTACGCTGATGGATCGGACCTCAAACCACTTACTACCACAAAGGTAAATAAAACATGTAGAAGACACGTAAATAAATAACGCACATCAAGTAATCGCTTACTAGCGGACCGACCCATGGCCAACAATTACTCAAATAACATCACATATAAAGAGGGTTTAAGAGTTTTTACAACACATCACAAAGACCGTGATGGGGGAAGGAGAAGGGGTGTTCTTGAAGATGACGATGGTGATGGTGCGACGACGACGACGGCCCATGGTTGCACCCTCTGAAGACGTTCCTCCGATGGCGGCAGCTCCCTTCCGGTCTTCCTCCAAGGTTGCAACGAGGGAGATGGAGGCTTGGCATAGCTCACAAGTGCTTCTTGATGTGGACGGCGACTGGACGTGGAGAGATTGGAATTGTGAAGACTTGTACGATGATGATGGCAGCGGCTATGATTGTAGGTGTATATATAAGAGCTCTTCCAAAGCCTCTTTTGTTGATGTACGTAGCATCTCTTCTTTGATCCAAGGGCTCTAGGTGAGTCGAATCATTTTTCAAAACATCCCTTGAAGGCCAAGGAAATAGTACGAACAAACAGAAATGAAATCCGTCAAGAATACCACTTGAAAGGGCAACTTTCGAAGGTTTAGACCAGCGGTATGACCAGCTGTAGTCGTACAAGCTGTCTTTGCTCTATGAACTCTCCGGTAAAATGACCATAACTTCACATCCGAACTCCGTTTTCAATATTGTTGGACTTGTTGGAATCATATGAATGACACCCATACACTAGTAGTATCAGATCTTGTTTTTGAGCACTTTGAAAAAAAATATGAAACCAAAGGCTTCAAATCGAAGCCCAACCTATGCCCGTTCCCGTGAGTGCCGTGACTGATGGTTAAGACTAGCCACAGTGGGAGTAACTTCAACAGTAACATCAAGTCCAACTAAGCAAATTTGCTTATGTGACAATGAGTTAATGAGGAGAGAGGTAGTTTGAGTAACTTTACGCTAGTCGTAATGAAGAGTATCATATACTACTATCATGCATATGATACTAGTGTATGATACTATTTCCGTAATGCATAGTACTATCATAAGTTAGTATCTTAGGTTGGCTTATTAATTGTCATGCATGACATAAAGTAGTACACAATTTAATATGATACGGTATCATGATATGATGCCACATCATTCAAAAAGTCTAGTTGGCATGCATGATACCGTTTATTATACTTCCATTGCACTATGAGTCTATAACCTAACAAATAAAACTTTGTGTGACATCACACTTATTTTACTACCCACTATAAAGATAGTAACATAATCTAGATATGTTTATGTTACTAGTGTATGTTACTACACACCGTGTTAGTCTAAAACAAGCAGAAAATGTAGGCACATCGCTACATAAGATAAACGGAAAATGTCCATTTCAAACCTTGAACTTGTAGAGGTTGGACGGAATGAACCCTCAAGTCAAAATCCCGGTCGATTCCACCCTGAACTCTGCGATCCCGGTCTAAATCAAACCTTCGGATCATTTGCCAAACGGGGATTGCTGACATGGCAAAGAATGACCGGGATTGTGGAGGAAAACGCCCGCAGCGCCCGCGGGTGGGCCGGCCGAGAACACGGCAGCGCGTGCTGCATGTTGTTGCTTCTATTTTTCGTCCGTTATTTGTTTTTTTTCGGTTTTTCTTTTCTGGTTCTTCTTTCTTTTTGTTTTCTTTTTATTTTTTATTTATAGTTTTATTATTTTATTATTTCCTTTTTATGATTTCTTTTTTTCTTTTTACTGTTTCTTTTTCCTTATATTATACAAAGTTCATTGCGTGTTACAAAAATGTTCACTGTATATTTAGGAATGTTCACGCTATATTACAGAAAAGTTCAAAAATGTTCACTGTATATTTTGGAAAAATGTTTGAAATTCAAAAATATTCTTTTATGAATTAATCTTTTTTCACTTTTTCAAATTTTGCACAGTTTTCAAAATAAGTTCACTGCAGCGAAAAATGTGCAACGTACATTGAAAAAATGTTCCCTGTGTACACAAAAATGTTCATCGCGTATGGAAAAATTGTTCAGATTGCATTTAAAAAAACAGTTCACCGCAGTGAAAAAATGTGCAATGTCCATTGAAAAAATGTTCACTGTGTACAAAAAAATGTTCATCGTGTATAGAATTTTTTTTCAGATTGCATTTGAGAAAATTTTCACCGCATTTTTCCAAAAATGTTCAGTGTATATTTTGAACATTTTCACTGTATACCAACAAAATGTTCAATATGTATTTTACATTCATTTAAAAAATGTTCGCTGTTCTTAAAGATTTTGGAATTCGGAATTGGTTTCGTTATTATTATTCGCATTTTTCAGAAAATATGTTCACACCTTTTTCCAACAAATGTTTCCCAAATTCTAAAAGAAGGATCTGTCACAGTACTTTTTTGTTAGCGCTGCGTTTAAGTCATAAGTAGATTCGCGGACTACTGGCCATCGATGTTTCTATTCATCGAGAGTCCGGAGTTCGAGTCCCATGCTGTAGCTGTTACTTTTTGTGATTTTTTCACATCCGTTTGAGGCATGCTAGACTATTGGACGCACGCGGAGTGTGCGCTTTGAAGAATTTTTGTTACTGAACGAATACATAATCTAGCGGGGCGGCCCACCAGAGAAATCCCGGTTCAACATATGCCAGGGTTCGATTTAGACCGGAATTGCAGAGTTCAGGATGCAATCGACAGGGATTTTGATTTGAGGGTTCATTTCGCCCAACCTCTACAAATTCAAGGTTTAAAATGGACTTTTTCCTAAGATAAACACACCGAATAAACCCCGCGATGCGATGCCCTCTCTGTGGCGTCAACTCATACCTGCATGAGAGCATGACCTTTCACTGCATTGCATGCATGTCCGTTCCCTTCTCTCTCACTCACTCCTGCTCGCTGTACTCCACTGTGTACGCTCTCTCTCACCCTTTATATTTGACCACCGCCCCTCTCCACCAAGCACATCCTCCTCGGCCACTCCATCCCCACCCTCTCTCTCTCTCTTCATTGGTCTCCCCAACGCACAGCGAGCTAGGTATCCCTCTCTCTTCCCCATCCCTCCCCGTCCCCCCAGCGCCAGGTCCCTCCCTATCTTTATACCTACCACTGCCGCCACCCCATGGAACACAAACCCAACCCAGCAGTGCTTACCGCTACCACTACCGAGGCCGCAAGCAGCAGCGACGTCGGGAGCAGCGTGAGCAGTGGAGGCCGGAAGGGGAAGGCGGCGGGCAAGGGCGGGCCGGAGAACGCCAAGTTCAGGTACCGTGGCGTGCGGCAGCGGAGCTGGGGCAAGTGGGTGGCGGAGATCCGGGAGCCCCGCAAGCGCTCGCGCAAGTGGCTCGGCACCTTCGCCACTGCCGAGGATGCCGCGCGCGCCTACGACCGCGCGGCGCTGCTCCTCTACGGCCCACGTGCCCACCTCAACCTCACCGCGCCGCCGCCCCTAGCCCCCGGGACGGACCCCCACCCCCGGCCCTTGGGGTCCTCGGCTTCTTCCTCGAGCTCCTCCGCGCCCCCGCCCCTCCGTCCGCTCTTGCCGCGCCCGCCGCAGCACTCAGGTGGCGCCGGGGCGGTCTTCCAACACCACCACCACCACCACCAATACCGCTTCCTGCCGCTCCGCGTGACGCCACCGTCGACATCGCCGCCTCTGTACTACGCGAGTACAGCCACCGCGTCCACGGTGACCACCACGGTGGCGCCGCCTCACGAGACGACTGCCTCGTTGCCAGTGGCTTCGTCATCTACTATGGCCGCCCAGGATGGTGCTCCGGCGGGGGCGGCAGAGGCTGAGGTGACCCCCGAATGGTACCTTGCTGCCGAGGAGGAGGACTACGAGGCCGCGCTGCTGTGGAATGAACCTGATCCCTTGTTCGACATCTTCTCCAAGTGATCAACAATCCACATAGATCAGAGCTCCTGACATGCATGGACTATGGCGGATCGGCTCATGCGGCAAGCGGCATGCATGTGTGTTGCAACTTGAAAGCAAGGAAAGGTAGATATAGCCTTACTAGGGTTTCCGATTTGATTTTTCCTTACTACTAATTGATCAAGTTATCTTAATTAGATATATTTTTCTTGTATTTCTTGTTGGAGTTTGGCTTTGGGGTAATGTCGTGGTATTGGGAATATTTAGGCCTTGGCAGGGACTTCAGATTTGATTTCAGTTCAGTCGTTTGCATCCACAAGTGGATGCATGATAACTGAACTGACTTGTATATATATCACATTATTATTTCTTTATCTTTTTGTACATACTACTACTCCCTTTTGAAAATGCTTTTAGAAAAAGAGCATATATAACCTATGAAAGATATACTTGCATGTATATATACTCCTTTTTCAGAAGTACTTCAAAAACTTCAGTCTATATTTCTTTTGTTTTTCACTTCGGATCGATCTAATTTTGCTGTCTGAAAAGAGGCAATTTATTATCTATGTTGATTTAAATTTACCTCCCTAATCCTTTTCAACCGCAGCTATACACTTCCTGGGATGGGATGTAATTCTACAATGTGCAGTTTTGCGTGGTTGAGGTTTAAACACATATATGCTGCGTGTGATAATTTTACCCAAACGCAAAAATTGAACTGAGCATCTTCATTATTTACTTTACAATATAGCTATGACGATTTCCTGTTTAATATAATCATGCAATATTTAAGTAGTTTGTTTCAACTTTATCCTTCACATTTACTCTGAAAATTCAACTTCACATTTACTCTGAAAGTTCAAGCACATGTAAAGTGCGTTACTCCATCTGTTTCTTTTTTAACACTGCTATCTGCACGACACTTACCACACGAATTACACACGACACCCACCCATCCCACCATCCAAGCCCAACGCCGAACAGCACCAACCTGTTGGATCACACATCGTTCCAGTGTCGTTCAGTAAAAATCGTGTGTGAACTGTGAAGTACTTTCGTTTCTTTTTACTCGGCGTATTAATTTGTCTAAAAATTTTATAAAGTCTGATCAAGTTTCCATCTACAATACTAAATGAATATAATATAAAGTTTGACCGTTTGCCAGGGATTGAAGTCCTACATAAAATTATAAACATGAGAAAATTGCTTCTATACCATCGACAACCTCTGCAATGGCTTATTTGCCATCCAACAAAGCTTCAGTGCTTATATACCAAACACAAACAAAATCTATTGCCTATATACCACTAGCAATTAGTCCAGTGTTAACTCAGTCCGTTAAGTGCCCAAAATGACCATCCTGCCCTCAATGGCAAATAAGCAAACAACTGTAGAACATGTGCAGAAAAAAAAATTGACAACATTCCTCCTCTATTTTCAGCATTCCAGCAAAATCATAGCAATTATCTGGGGCGGAGGGGCTGCTGCAAGTGCGCCCACAGAAGAGTTGATCTTGGGGAGAGCCTCGGCCGTCGGCGCCACTACCCTGCTGTCCACCTCGCCGGAATCCCCAATCCTAGGGGGTTCTGGGCGACATGGCTGCTGGGAGAGGTTGGCGCTGCTAGCCCGTGTGCGGAGCCCATCGAAGACGTGATCGACGAGAGGGATAGCGGCGCGGCGGCCGTGGGACCGTGCGGCAGGGGGTGGGGAAGCGCCGGTGGCGGTTCCGCCATTAGGCGTCGCGTGGAGATAGTCGAAGATGCGGTGGGCGAGAAGCCTTGAGGCGCAGCAGCGACGACAATCTGCGGCACCGGCGGGGGTTGGGGGAGCGGCGGCAGGGGCGGCAGGGGCTGTGGTGGCGCCGACGGCGGTTCCGCCATTGCCGCTCGCTGGAGGCTGTCGCTATGCGTCCGTGCGTGCGTGGAGATGGGGACGGTCGGGAGCGTGCATTTTTTAGGGGTATCGTGTGCGGTGCGTTGACTCGGGTAGATGTGGAGGCTCAGGTGTGCGTGAGTTGTTATTTTTTTTAATATGAAGCGAGGGTAAAGTTGGAATTTGCAAGAAAACTGACAAGAAAATAGAGACTTGGTAACGGCAGACTAACGGCCATGGCAAATAAGCAATAGAATTCGTTTGTGCTTGGTATAAAAACACTGAAGCTTTGTTGGATGGCAAATAAGCCATTGCAAAGGTTGTCAGTGGTACAGAAGCAATTTTCTCTATAAACATACATGTATTTGACCAGGTCACATATGTGTATGTTGGCATACAATTGTAACCCGAGATCCACGGTGAATTAGACTATTTCAAGTGAAATTCCTACGAAATATTTACATGGACTTTTAGTTCCAAATATCCAGGTGTTTAGATGGCTTGTTAAGGGTGTTCAAATTATTAAACAACATTTTCACCTGTTGTCACCTATCCTGTCAACAATTTTATTTTATTTTCTTGTTCTTTTGTCAAACTAATTTTATAATTTCTTACTTAATTAATTAGGTTCAAATATTCCGCCACGGTATATAAGAAGTACAAACTGCATGTTACAAGATGACTAAATCATGCGTGTTTTATGCAATGATCTACTGATAGAAACTACTTTGTTTGTGTTTACTGTTAAAACATACTCCCTCCGTCCCATAATGTAAGATGTTTTTTCACACTAATGTAGTGTCAAAAGACGTCTTACATTAAACATAGATTTATTAATTATAGTGTAATGTCATCACAATTGTTTGGCCACAAAGGATTATATATCAAGAGATATGAACCGGAGGGATAGCTGAGCCTCCTCAGAGCTCAGTGATTCTGGGCCGTTGGATCTCTCCCTTGATGTGATTTGGGCCGTCGGATCTGCCCCTGGGATGAGCTGGGCCGTTGGATAAAAATCGAGACGCTCGCAAGCCCCGGTCGTGCCACCGCGCGTAAATAGCCTGCCCCGCCGAGGGCATTCTCATCATTTCACCCATAGGCGTATGAATGTAGCACGCCCGTGGTGAGCCCTAGCCGCATCCTCCCCGCACTCGCCCCCCGCCCGCGCGTCCTCGCGTCCTCGCGTCCCAGCCCCCTCCCCTAACCCTAGCCCCCTCCCCCGCCGCCCACTTCCCCGGCGTCGTCGCCGTCGTCCACCGCCACCCCCATCGTGCCCCCACCCTCTCCCCGTTGCTGCCGGCCCCCACCTTCTCCCAATCCCCTCACCTTCTCTCCCGTGGCCGGTGGATTAGCCCCTCGCGGGATCGATTCCTCCGAGCCGACGGGGTCTTCAGGGCCGGACGGGAGCGGCATGTCCACCATCGGCACGTTGGTGAGCGCGGCGGCGGCCGTGGCCGAGCTCGAGCCGGCCCTTCTCCGCACCGGCGACGCGTGCAGCAAAGAACGGAAGGCGTGCGTTCTGTCGGCATCTGATCCAGATGACCTCACGCCGCCGCGCCGCCACGCCATCGCCGCCACCTACCCGACGGCGCTGTGGAGGAAGCGACCAGAGAGGGATGGCGTCGCCGGCCTGTGTGCGTGCCTCCGCGGGTTCCCGTCGTGGCCGCCGGAGCCGTGGGTCAACCGCGTCGGGGAGGATAGGCGCCACGTCGCGGTAGCCGGATCCGTTGGCTGCGAGTCCGGGTGCGTCGGATCCGATGGCTGTCAGGAGGCAGCGCTCGAAGGAGGTCGGATGCAAGAGGCCAGCGCGGGGAAGAGGCCGGGGCATGGAGGCAGCGCGTGGAGCTCAGTTGGGGCGACGAGCTGTGCTACTACCTCGGGTACAACCTCGTAGGTGAGCTTGTCCTCTCTTTTGCTGCTTTGTCTGTTCTGCTGTGTTGCACTTAGGTTCAGTAGTACTCCTCGGTTTAGTAAATGCTCCTAAATTCAGTTAGGTTCAGTAGTACTCCTAGGAGTAAATGGGCATCAAGAGAATGATTTGGCATGTGTTTCAATTAGGTTCAGTAATACTCCTAGATTTTGCATGGTGTTCAGTTAGGTCAATTTATCCTTATTCACCAAACAATTACAAGAATGAGGTAAATATACTTCCTGTTTCCTGTCTGGTATAGTTAGATACTTATTCACTTATTACTCATGACATATATTCTGTGATTGCTTTGGCATCTTCAGGTCCTACAAAATGGGGATCCAAATGCATATCAGATCATGCTTTCCAACATGATGGATTTATTTGACCGCGTTCTGCTGGATGCAGAGGTCCTATTTCTATGCCTGTTACCTTCCCAATTCGCTCTCACATTTTCCCTTTGTTCCAAGATGCACCTTTTCCACCAATATTCATGTTCTTTTGCAGAGTCCATTTACGTTTCAGCCTTATCACAAGGCAATCAGAGAACCATTTGACTATTACACCTTCGGTCAGAATTACATTAGGCCACTGGTAGATTTTAGGTAATGAAGAATCTGATCTGAGAACATATAAGAGGCTCTGTTTGGTTCAAATAGGGTCATACGAAGTTTGCTGTACTTCTCATGGACATCTTCTGTGTAAACAGGAATAGTGATACATTATGCCTCATTAGAAAACCATTTGACTATTACACCTTTGATTAACTCTGGATTGAGTTGTTGACACAATCGGCTTGTGTGCTACCTAATTAGTGATTTGTTTTGCAGGTACAAATCTGGGTGTGGATTGCTGCCTTGCCTTTCCAGCAGGCAAAGGTTCAGTTGGCTACAGGTTTCTTGGGTGTTCAGGTAACTGATTTTACCTCCTCCCCTCTCTAATTTTCTTTACTCAGGTCTTATGCAATCTAAATATTGTTTATTGTCAAATGGATTCAGAACCGATGTACTGGCATAAAAAATAGATGAGGAGATATGGACATGTTCCAAGTGTAGAATTATTTTCTATGTAACAAAGCGAAGATCGTAATATGTATAGATATATTTGGTGGTTGGTATTGGTGGCTACTGATAATGATGGATGACACCCTTTCCCGATACTAATAGATTATAGTTGTGTATCTGCCGTTGTTACTAAATTCTGGTTTCTGGTTGTGTATTTGCCGTTGTTACTGTTATGGTTTCTTTTCTCACATCGATTGTACCTGGCAGGGTTATGATGACATTCCCAAGGAAATTACTGATTCTAATGCAACAAAGGTGCCTATTCACCCATTCTTCGAACAATTTTGTGGCCTCCAGTATGTGCCCTTTCACATTGTTTAATAACTATGGCAGCATGAGGACTGGGATGAGGAGGAATGTGGCGAATGGACAGCTCCGACCATTCCAAAGCTGGATTACAAGGGACCATGAACACAAAAGGTATAACCATGACAGGACACTAGAAGTCTAATTGTTCTAGACAAGCATCAATATGCATTTCAAGTTTGACATGAGATTCTTTTGTGTATTTAGAAAATTATGAACCTGAACTACAAGGGAAAATGGAAGGCGCCTTTGATCGACAACCCTGGTAACCTGAGCTTACCCACTGTTGTACATTCAGACTTATTTACTGTCCACTTATCTTTTCTTATAAGAAGCTATGTATTTTGATCACTTCCTATATATATATATATATATATATATATATATATATATATTTGTGGGGTCTACTTCCTTTTCTTATGCTTCGTGAAGTACGACATAGGCGCTTCGATCCTTACTCTATTATGTACTGCCGCTAATTGTTATGCATAATGTGTTGTGTGCATCATGGTTTTACTACTTGAAAATGCATGCTTAGTAGCTTGATTCTCTTATTAACTGCAGATTTCTGCTCTCCCCTTTTGTAATAATCAAGCAAATCGTGTCTAATCAGAGCTGAGTAAAAGCTAGCAATCTCAAGGATAGATGCCATTCTAGGTTTTGTTGCCATTTTCATGTTTGAAGTAGAATCAACACATTGCCAGTTGCTTTTGTATATGCCATGTTCTGTTTCTTGGTTTGCCTTGTTTTATTTCTTGGTTTTTACTTTCTGCTTGATAGCTTGTTTCAGTTTGGACGGGGCCTCGACGCGCTCGTCTCGGTCTCCTCGCCCTGGGTCTTCATATTCCCCATCTCTGTCGTGGCGATGCGGGGCGAGGGCGACGAGAGCAGCGCCAGGTTTGACGCCGGACGGGGGGCAGGGGATGATGGCGGCACCGTGTTCGACGCCGGGCTTAAGTACCTCGAGGCCGTCAACGGTAACGTGCTCGTGTATCCCAGGTTCATCACGGATCCTTTCACGGTTAGTGCCTCCCTCTATTTTCACCCAATTTGAGACTTCTTTTTGCTTGGATTTTGCAACAGTTGTTTACTGTCAGAAGAATCACATGACAGGCGGATTTCACTAGACACGATTCTCTGGCGGGTAGCTGCACACAACCACAGGAGGAGGTGGTGTTGTGGAAGAATACGGCCTGGGCAAAGCCATACTCTTGCATCTCTTTCAACTGGTAAGATGCTCCCTTCTCTCTCAATCCTTTTGTTGATTATTAAGTTCAAATTTCCATTGTTGTAATTTAAATGCCTCTCAATCTGACGAGCAATGCTAGGAAAGTGAGTCAATAATTCATAGAATTATTCCCCCAAACATATGCATGATTAGCGTACTACAGCTAGAAGAACAGAAGAAAAATTGTTCGGGGCAAGTGGTTTGATTGCTTGCTTGTGTAAAAAACATGCGGATGCATATGACTGTTGCCTTTCCCGTGTGCCTGCAGCTGCTGGTAGTAGCAGTTAAGCCTCCCTCCCTCCCTCCCTCCCTCCCTCTCTGTCTGTCTCTTGTGTGTGTGTGTGTGTGTGTTTAAATTTGCTGTTCATATGCCCAGGACTCTACTTTTTGATATAATACTGAGATTCAAGTTGTGGTCTCCTGCTTTATCTACATGATATGTGATTTGCACTGCATCAAATTGAGGGAGTCTTAATATTGTTTTTGTTATTGGTGCAGGTATGACATGGACATTTGTATGATGGTGGACAGGCACCTTAACGGAAGTGACTTATTGAGCCTCGCTGCCACCTGCCGTTGGTTTCTCCGGCTCCTCATGAGGTTTCCTGCGTTGTTAATCAAATATTCTGATTATTTTTTTTGTTTGATAGTTCACCAAATACCCAAATTGTAATTTCAGGAGCCATTTATTTTCTTGTGATAATATAGTTGATCTACAAGCAGCAAGCAAAATTATTGTTAAAAAACTTATTTAAAGGCCAACATGAATCATCAAGACTGTCAATGGAGACTGGGCCATACCTTTTCCAGGTCAAGATATGTATTTACAGTACATGATACATTTTTGCTTTCATCAAGATGAGGATACTGTGACTCTTTGTGTGCGTGCGTGCGTGCTTGCCGGAGGTGTTAAATCAGCTAGATCTGCCTTGCCTTGCCTTGCCGGAGGTGCCCGGAAGAGATTCCCTGAGCATGATGAGGTTTTAGGCTCAAGACAATGTAGAATCATTCTTGCTTTAATTATGAATATATGTCGACTTACAGGGAGCTTTCTATAACATTCTTGCTTTTACTCGGTTTGGATGGGTTTGTTATTTTAGACTATAATTATGAATATACGTCGACTTACAGGGAGCTTGCTCGCTCTTCAGTTCTTTTAGCTACGATCGTGGTCCGGTCTGCAGTTCCTGTTGGCTGTGCTGATGGCCCTGCCACTGTGATTGACCCTGATGTCCTTCTGCAGCGGCAGATGTTTCACACCAGATTGGTCTCGATAGCGTGCAATACTTAGTTTTAGCTTTACTGTGTGAATTGTTTCTATTTTTCTGGTTTTCCATTGCTCCTAAAATGTACATTGAAATCTGTGTGGCCGTATTCAGAGATATGAGCTACTATGTAGACATTATTTCATTATTTGTTTTTGCTATGTACCTGGTTACTTAATAATCATTCTTGATATTGAAAAGGGACAGAAATAAGCCGAGTATTGGACCTGATGAGTAGTGTTTGCCAGTTAACACATCTATGTTATTGGACCTGAATTAGCCGAGTATTACATGTTATAGAAAGTCTTAAGTACCCTGGTAACTTTGCCCTTTTATGCTATTTTTATTAAGTGGTGATGGTAAAGAACTGGAATTATCTAAACATGTTGATACTTTCATACCTTAAATTATATAATCCATTTTGGTGGGAGATCCACTTTTTAAAATTTCTATTTTATATGGTTCATGTTGGAGAGACGACGGAGTCACCGTATTGAGAAAAGTTAGTCTGGCATCAGATTTTATATGGTCTGATGCTCAGACACGACTGAATTTCATCATTCTGTTTGTAAAATTTCATTTGATGATACATCATATGTACCTGTCAAGAGTCATAGATTACTAGATATATGAGGTACTGCAGTAATGCCTTTGCTCTGTATGCCTATTGCCTAACTTGTATTCTATCTTACTTATGATATCCTGAATTGACGACTTTCATTCATTCATAGAAAAAGAAGAAGAGGAAAGAAGCTTTAGTTGATCTACCGTTAGGACGTTACTGGTACATCACTACCAGACACCCATCTAACACAACATAACCTTTTTCAACATGTTAATTAAGTAATGCTAAGACACCCGTCCTAACGGCTGGTAGTGATGTACAAATTACCACCTTTATTAAGTAATGCTAAGACACCCATCTAACACAACATCACTACTCGAGTATCCACCGTTAGGACGTTATGTTCCCTGCAAACACAACATAATCTTTTTGACTTATTATCCCTAAAAAAAGCTGACTCTTTTTCACAAGCTGAAAAGACAATCTGATCTGCCACATTTGGTCTGAAATTTTCTTCTTGTGTGTCCACATGATAAAGAGGATGCCTTTGATCAATTGTAAATCACTTATTTTTCTAGGATATATAGATTTCTTGAATTACCCACAATATACTTTTATGTCATCTAATATATGTCTCCCAGACAATTTAAACAGATGCAGGATATGATTAGGCGCACATATACAAGTATCTTTATGACGACACCTGCACCAGTTTTCATCGTTGTTGTTCTTGCCTGTTGCCTCCCCCCCTATCACTTCGCTAGGTGAGAGACCCCTCTCCTTTCCTGTTAGAAAATACCGAGTATTTGCAATGCTTGATTGTTATGCCAACTTTTCTTAGAACCTTGGTGCATGGGCCATACAGCGATCTCCATACTACAATTTAGAATTATAAGAAATTGCATCCTCTATTTATTTAGGAATCTAGGTTTGTATTTTTCTGATTTGGTTTTTGCTTTCTGGTCATTTGGTACCGTGCGCCATAATGTACTTCCTGTCTATCATGCTTGGGTTTGTAGGTACCGTTCATTGATCCCTGGACTTTTGACCAATTTATGTTCGTGACATCTTGCGTGTATTCCCTTTCTCATGATTTGTGATTCTCAATTCTACCAGCTTTGTGGAGACATGGAACCGAAGTCATGAGGTGGACATTATCATTTTGTTAGACTGGGTGTGGAATTGCAAGTTACTCCATTGGCAACCACATACAGACCCGCACCAACTATCATCATAAATAGATTATTTCCATGCTCTATGTCAGTCTGTTAGGGGAAAATCAAAGGCATGTGGGCACCTGATCTATTTGTAACATCGACATGTGATGTGTGCAACTAAAAAAATGTTAGGCTATGATAGCTATTCTTTTCAACACATGTTCTCATACATTCTGGATATACTTCCTGCTAAAATGACATATATATTTTCTTTTACATGTCGCCTTTATACCTTTTCATCCCCTGGACCTGTGTAATACTCCCTCTGTACCGTAATAGTTGTCGCTGGAGTAGCTGAACTTCAGCTACTCCAGCGACAACTATTATGGTACAGAGGGAGTATATGTGTGTACAATGTCATCATATCGTTCGTTTAAGAAACATTTTAATCAAGCTGACTGGAATGATATCATTTAGCCATACAAAGCATAGAGGGATTATGTGGCAAGTTTGCCTTCTGTATGATTAATGTAATGTATGTGATGCTTCTATAGGTTTACCATTTTGTAATTAGACAACTCGAGTGTGCTAAAATCGTTGTGCGTACTATTCCATTCAATTATATTTAAAAATGATTATTCATATTTGGTTGTCTGTTGTTATGCGGGCAACGCGTGGCAAGCCGCGCCATGAAAACGTCGATTCCTACTAACTTATCATTACATGCTTATCAAAACGTTGGGACCGGTACCCTCGCGCCAGGGCGCGATCCCGATGGAGCTGACCTATTTGTGATTTCTATCTCAGCTAACTGCATATCTCATAACTGCATATTTTCTTGGATAAGATTATATTCTTTAGATTGTGAGCTGACCTATTTGTGATTTCTATCTCAGCTAACTGCATATCTCATAACTAAAGCCATGAACAAGTGCTTCAGTTATGCTGGTGGCAATACATTGCTTGAGGTGACCTCATGTGCAAGATTATCCCCATGGAGGGAGCTGGCACGGAGACATTTGCTCACATCAGTACTATGTATGCATTATTTTTTTACTTGAAGATTAAAGGATTATAAGAACTGAGACCATTGCATGGAAATCAGCTTAGCACCATAATAATGAGGTGGTGTATCATGCAGTCCGGGCAGGATCACCACTGATTGACATCTATCCTTTTTAATCTCCTAAAGCAAGAGTATTTTGGTGGAGGACAATTTATGAAGGCAGGCTTAGCTGTGATTAATAAACCTGAAACTTCTTAGCAACTACTTCTTCTGTAAACTAATATAGGATCATGTAGATGACTTCTTTAGTGTTATAAAAGATCTTATATTAGTTTATAGAGGGAGTACTAAATTATTATGTAACGCTAAATTTTCTCCAACTACACATGTGTTCTGTTTTTCACACTGGTGTACTGTTTTTCTTATTCATCCTTTCAAAAAATTTATTCTCTAATGATTTGGTATAGCCAACGTGCATACTATCCGGTGTAGGCATCTAATTTGTTTTATTCTTTGTTCCATGATGAGATGATGGATTGTAACAGGGTAGCCATTTCCTTCTCTTTATAACTCTTAGAAAACAAAATGGTTTTGGTTATATGGTTTATATCGATGTTTCATTTGGACCAGGATAAAAAGTACATTCAGAGTGCCCGTTGAACAATCCGAACTTAGATATGAGCACTAATTCTATTAAAATTAAGAGTTGCTGAATATGTCTATCTGAACACTACTTCTATTAAAATTAGAGTACTCTTAAAACTATCTCATTGTGTGATATCGACTGATGTATCTATGATTTGGGTGTCTTTCTTCAGGAGCAGCCTGGTTGGGTGGTGACGTTTCTGAGTGGCCAAGCAAGAGCTTTTTTTGGTCTACACCTATGCAGTGGTGACTTCTGCTACAATGTGCATCAACACCAGAACCATGTTCCCGATCATGGTATGGTGCTTAGCATCATCATTTGCTTCCATTTGGTGTAGTTGAAGGGCTCCAAGAGTTTGTGTTGTCAAATGCTACCTCATTTTGGGATGTCCCTCTAACTGGTCCTCCCATTATCTTGGTTTGCAGGACGCTGTTGTGTCCCTCACCGGCTCTCTCCTTGCCATCACCGAGAGGGTTGTGCAGGCCACTACTCGCGCAACTACTTTGCAGTGTGGAGCATGCCATTGAGATAGACCAAAAGAAGAACATCGCCGGCAACAACACCAATGGGGGCCTCCCTGGTTGCCACCACGGCCGCTGCCGTCGTCGCCCTCCCCGCCGCCCCACACCACACTACCAGATAGGTCTGTGTGCTTTTCCCTTGCCCCCTGCTTATTGCACTCAGGATGTGTTGGTGCCATGCTTTGCCTATATGTGATCTCCTATTCTGTTGTAAAATTCTTTTTGCTTATGATTTCTTACTGTAGTGTGAAATTTTAATTGCTTGGGTTGTTACTGCTATGTAAATATATTGCTATATTTAGGTTTGTTACTTTAGTCTCTCTTCCTCCCTTGTTTTATAATGGTATGAAATTCTATTTTGCTGAAAGATCGAAGAGATTCTTTTTGAACACAATCTGTGTCATGAGGACTGAATTACATGTAGCTATGATATCTTTTAATTTTGATCATCTGTATTTTACAAGAGTTCCAGTGTATATTTATTTTTCATCCTTATCAGAATAAGGATGCACCTTGAATTATATGCAGTTTTCAAGACCATCGTTTGGAATTTTATGCAGTTTCTTTTGATGAAAATATTTAGTTTGTTGTAAAATTCCAATGAATACGATTCTGGATGAGGACAGAATAATGTGTAGCTATGATGGATGTTCTTATTCCAGTGACTCATCATCCGGAGATAATAGTAAGATGAATTATCAATTATGGCTTTCTTTCAATATATCATACTGAACCTTTATCCTTTGGGCAGCACTTGCATGCAATGGGCTTTGGCGCTCTTGGTATTTTTAGTTTCTTCTGAACCTTCGGAATATAAACCATATCTTAGTAGGTTGGATATTGATGACACAGGTGGGGTGTGGCAAGCCGCACACAAGACTCATGGGAGAATCCTTGGCTCCTCGGAGTTTAGAAATTCCTGGCTGTCGGGTGTTTTTATGCGCATGCTTTTTTTATGCGTTCTCGGCCGCCGGATCTGCCTCCTGGATAACCTCAGTCGTAGGATCAAAGTTGAGCACTGTAGATTGAAATAGTGTCAAACAAGGAAGCCACGCGTGTAATTCTCAAAGCCCATCGAGTTGTGATTTCGCATGTTGGGTGGTAAGTGGCGTCGTGTAGATGGCTGCAAGACAGATAGGGGTGAGGAAGTCGTCTTCTTCTCCTCTTCCTGGTCCACATTTCCCTGATTGGAAAAAAAACCTAGCTGCCACTCCCCATCGTGCAACCATCACCGTGCTTCCGCCCCTCTTCTCAGTTCCTCTTTCGTCTCTGAGCTCGTCGCTGCCACTACTCTCCCCATCGAGCTTTGCCTCTCGCCATCCTTGGGAGGAGAGTGGCGGACGAAGCTATTGTTGCCTCCCCACTAGGTCGCATAAAAGGACCATGATCTCATGCAGAAGTGAGACTCCATTGCCGGGATGTGTGTTAGATGCATCCTTCCGAGTATCGAGAGGAGCCCTTGTAGCATGCTCGTTCTTGGATGCAGCACCCTGCTGCAACACAAGAGTGAGCGGTGGGTCGAGGTGGTCGTGGCCGTGTTGAACAGTTGAAGAGTGGCGGACGAAGCTATCGTTGCCTCCCCACTAGGTCGCATCAAAGGACCATGATCTCGTGCAGAAGTGAGACTCCATTGCCGGGATGTGTGTTAGATGCATCCTTCCGAGTGTCGAGAGGAGCCCTTGTAGCATGCTCCTTCTTGGATGCAGCACCCTGCTGCAACACAAGAGTGAGCGGCGGGTCGAGGTGGTCGTGGCCGTGTTGAACAGTTGAACTTAATGATGTTACTCTTCTGGTACAGAGTGAAATAAATGGTTCTCATGTTACATGTGTTGAACTTGCCTCGAAGTAATGCATCATGCCGTTTGATCTTCCAACGTTTGACCATATCGTTGGGACCGGCACCCTCGCGCCAAGGCGCGTTGCCGATCTAGTAGAAGTACTACTAGTACTACTCTTGAACCCAGAAGAGACCCAAGCGCCATAAACTAGCAAACCTTCTGAACAACTGGAGTGCTCAACCGTGCGTTTGAATGGTGACCCAGGAGAGCTTATGAATGGCGATGACTCAATACCTTGTCTCTCGTGAACTTTATTTGAGTGCAAGTGTAGTACATGCATGGAGCTGGGAAAACACACTGGTCTTGGGAAATGGGAGTTGTACGCACTTTATTAAGTGTAGTAGCTTTGGAGGTTGGAAGTTGGGACGTGGACTTGGGAGTACTTGCAAGTTTCTACTACTCTCAAAGCGAGTTTATTCCGCAGAAAATTTTCCGTTAACAAAATTGGATAACAGATCGTTTGGCTAGTTATAGTCAATATGAATGTACTACTGTATGGCTACGCCGTGGTCCTTCATGTATTAAGGCACTACTGCCACTAGACTGTAACCCCTATTATTATGGAATAAAACTCATATTTACCCAAAAAGAACCAAAAGCCAGTTATATGGAATTGTCATGTTTTTTTTTAGATTACACCAATGACGTATCATATTTTTATAGAAGGGGTCAAAGACATTTACAAGCGACTGTCACTGAGTGTGAACATTCAGTGTGGCCGACACCCACACCATAGAAGCAAACACACGCTACTCTCTCACAAAGTGGTCTAAGTGTCCAACTCCGGTGGCGTGCTACTCGTGTATTTCGTCGAGCACTTGTGAAGCTAGTTGCCTAGGCGATCTGAGTTGCTCAGCTCTTCAAAAAACCCTCGCATTATGTTGTTTCCAAAGTGACCAAATGATGGCAGTGACCAAGGTGTTGAAGCTGTGGACACAGACTCTAGGTTGGCCTTGCCGTTGTCGGGACCCTGGGACTGGGGGTACCCAGGCCCGTCTGCCTGCAGCCCAGGACGCAGCGCGCGGGATAGGCCCAGTACAGGCCATCTTCAAGGCTGCATGAGCAAGTCCCTCGCGAGCCCCCTGCCTCGCAGGGCGCACTTCGCCGAGGAGGCGAGGACCTCCCGAGGCCCCACTCGCAGGCGGATACTCCGAGGTCACCAAGCCATGCCTCGCGGCGCACGTGAATGACGCGAGCCACGACGGGCGTCGCCAGGGCCGTGCCAACGGGCGCGGATGGTGAGGCTTTCCTTTTTGGTGCTAAAGGGACAAGGCCAGCGCACGGGTTCCCAAGGCGGCCCTAAGGGTTGCCTCTTTGGTGCTAGAAGACCAGGACGGCGAACTCGTCAGGACGGAGGTCATCGCCGAGCCCACGCACGGGTCATAACCAGAAGCTTTGGCAGGCGGAGACCACCTTTTGTCAGGATAAGATGTACTCCCGTTCCCCTTCGAAATTGGCCGTTGTGGGAACCCTTCCCGCCAAGTGTTTTGGGGGAAGAGGACCAGGTCAATATAAGTGTAGCTAGACCACCACCTTAGAGAGAGAGAGTGGATACACCCCTCAAGCCCGGAGCCGCTCCAAAGCCTCCTGAGGCAACTTGTACTCACACTCATCCTCCTTCGCGAGGCAATCCAACCACAGAGCAGGAGTAGGATTTTACACAGTAAGGTGGCCGGAATGTGGGTAAACTGCCGCGTTCTTTGTCTTTCCTTTGCACTAGGATCTCGCGAGAGCTTGGTCGTGGGGTTGAGTGCAGCTGATAGGGAGAGGTGAGGAGCAGCAAGCACGCCCCTGAGTTCGAACCTTCCTTGGGTCGGCGGTGTCCCGCTGGCTCGGCTGCCACCCCACAGGGAAGGCAGCGATCTACGGGTGTGCATCAACATCGCGGGCCTAAACAAGGCCAGATCCCAAGACCTCTTTTGGCTGTCTCGCGTCGGCCGGAGCAGAGGCGTCCCCACAAACTACATCCGCATGCCCTTCGGCTTGTTGAACGCTGACGCCTCCTACCAGCGCTTTGCACGCCTCACGTTGGTAGCTCGCGAGGCCTCGGCCACTCTGCAGCTTCCAGGGCCTCAGGAGCCCACATGCCCCTGAAGGACGATCCTTGCGACACGCTTGATATGTCTCCAACGTATTTACTTTTTCAAACATTTTGCCCTTGTTTTGGACTCTAATTTGCATGAATTGGATGGAACTAACCTGGACTGACGCTGTTTTCAGCAGAATTGCCATGGTGTTATTTTTGTGCAGAAATAAAAGTTCTCAAAATGACCTGAAACTTCACGGAGTCACGTTTTGAAAATAATAAAAAATACTGGCGAAAGAATCAACAGAAGGAGGCCTACACCCTGTCCACGAGAGTGGAGGGCGCCCCCCTAGGGCGCGCCCCCTACCTCGTGGCCCCCCTAGAGCTCCACCGACCTCAACTCCAACTCCATATATTCACGTTCGGGGAGAAAAAATCAGAGAGAAGGATTCATCGCGTTTTACAATACGGAGCCGCCGCCAAGCCCTGTTCTTCCTCGGGAGGGCTGATCTAGAGTCCGTTCGGGGCTCCGGAGAGGGAAATTTGTCGCCATCGTCATCATCAACCATCCTCCATCACAAATTTCATGATGCTCACCACCGTGCGTGAGTAATCCCATCGTAGGCTTGCTGGACGGTGATGGGTTGGATGAGATTTACCATGTAATCGAGTTAGTTTTGTTAGGGTTTGATCACTAGTATCCATTATGTTCTAAGATTGATGTTGTATGACTTTGCCATGCTTAATGCTTGTCACTAGGGCCTGAGTGCCATGATTTCAGATCTGAACCTATTATGTTTTTATGAATATAGGAGTGTTCTTGATCCTATCTTGCAAGTTATAGTCACCTACTACGTGTTATGATCCGACAAACCCCGGAGTGACAATAGTCGGGACACATCCCGATGATGACCGTAGTTTGAGGAGTTCATGTATTCATTAAGTGCTAATGCTTTGGTCCGGTACTCTATTAAAAGGAGGCCTTAATATCCCTTAGTTTCCCGTAGGACCCCGCTGCCACAGGAGGGTAGGACAAAAGATGTCATGCAAGTTCTTTTCCAAAAGCACGTATGACTATATTCGGAATACATGCCTACATTTACATTAATGAACTAGAGCTAGTTTTGTGTCACCCTATGTTATAACTGTTGTATGATTAATTACATCTGACATAATTATCAATCACTGATTCATTGCCTATGAGCTTTTCACATATAGAGCTCTGCTTAGTTACTTTTCTGTTGCCACTGTTAGGATTGCTACAAAACTGCTACTGTTACTTTTGCCACTGTTACCGTTACTTCCATACTACTTTGCTACTAAATACTTTGTTGCGGATATTAAGTCTTTCAGGTGTGGTTGAATTGACAACTCGGCTGCTAATACTTGAGAATATTCTTTGGCTCCCCTTGTGTCGAATCAATAAAGTTGGGTTGAATACTCTACCCTCGAAAACTGTTGTGATCCCCTATACTTGAGGGTTATCAAGACCTTTTTCTGGCGCCGTTGCCGGGGAGCATAGCTCTATTCTTTGAGTCACTTGGGATTTATATCTGTTGATCACTATGAGGAATTTGAAAGATCAAAGAACCAAGATTTTTCCCTCAACTATGAGGGAAGGTAAGGAACTGCCGTCTAGCTCTGCACTTGATTCACCTTCTGTTTTAAGAAAACTTGCGACACCTGCACCTGCTATTAATTCTGATATGTTGCATGTTATCTATGATGCCACTTCTGCTATGCATGATTCTTATGATGATGCTACTTCTCTGCTTGATAATAATATGCCATTAGGTGAATTTCTGGATGAACAACTTGCTAGGGTTAGAGAGAATGAAATTACTGAAACTGATGATATTAATGAAAGTGATGATGAAGATTCTCCCCCTAGATATGAATTGCCTGTTGTACCTGAGGGTTATGTTATGGATGAAGAAACTGCTAGAAACTTTCTTGCTTGCAAGGATTGATATGATCTTAAGAAACTGTTAGCTAAGTTGAAAGAAAAGTCTTTGAATGCTAGAATGCAATATGACCCTGCTTTTGCTACTTCACCTATTTGTGTTACTGATAAGGACTATGAATTCTCTGCCGATCTTGAGTTAATTACTTTGGTTGAATCTGATCCTTTCCATGGCTATGAATCTGAAACTGTTGTGGCACATCTTACTAAATTGAATCATATAGCCACCCTATTTACTCATGAGTAAAAAATTCGCTATTACTATATTCTTAGATTGTTTCCTTTCTCATTAAAGGGTGATGCTAAGATATGGTTTAATTCTCTTGCTCCTGGTTGTGTGCGTAGTCCCTAGGATATGATTTATTACTTCTCTACAAAATATTTCCCTGCTCATAAGATACAAGTTGCCTTGCGGGAAATATTTAATTTTGTGCAAATTGAAGAAGAGAGTCTCCCACAAGCTTGGGGAGTCTTCTCCAATTACTTAATGCTTTGCTAGATCATCCTCTCAAGAAAAATGAAATACTTAATATCTTTTATAATGGATTAATCGATGCTTCTAGAGACCACCTGGATAGTTGTGATGGTTGTGTTTTCAGGGAAAGAACTATTGAGCAAGCTGAATTGCTATCGAATAATATATTGAGTAATGATAATGATTGGACACTTCCTGAACCAACTCCTAAGCCAACTCCGAAGAAAAGGGGTATTCTATTTCTCAGTCCTGAAGATATGCAAGAGGCAAGGAAATCTATGAAATAATAAGGTATTAAAGTCGAAGATGTTAAGAATTTACCACCTATTGAAGAGATACATGGTCTTGATAACCCGACACACATAGTAAAGGTAAATTCTCTCTATAGATGTGATAAGTGCGAAATCCCATTTACAATTTGCTAGTCAATGCTTGGATGAGTTTGATAACTTCATTGTTAAACAAGAAGACTTCAATGCTTACTTTGGTAGACAATTGAAACACAATGCTTATATGGTTGAACACTTGAGTGATTGCTTTGCCATGCTCTTTTCATATGATGTTAGATGTGTTATGTTCAACATTTAAATGCCATGCTCATTTGATGTTGTTATAGTGATATCATGCTTATCATTGTTTAAGCTGTAAATGCCATGTTGTTGTTTGTGTTGATTGCTGTGAGCCTGCAAGTACATTCAATGTATTGACCTGGCATGTCATGCCAGTTCGCAGGTCATGCCTTTGATAACCCACAAGAATAGGGGATCGCAATAGTTTTCGAGGGTAGAGTATTCAACCCAAATTTATTGATTCGACACAAGGGGAGCCAAAGAATATTCTCAAGTATTAGCAGCTGAGTTGTCAATTCAACCACACCTAGATAACTTAATATCTGCAACAAAGTATTTAGTAGCAAAGTAGCATGGAAGTAAGGATAACAGTGGCAAAAGTAACAATAGCAGTTTTGTAATAATTGTAATAGTAGCAACGGTAAAGTAACTAAGCAAAGAGCAATATGTGAAAAGCTCGTAGGCATTGGATCAGTGATGGATAATTATGTCGGATGTGATTCCTCATGTAATAGTTATAACATAGGGTGACACAAAATTAGCTCCAGTTCATCAATGTAATGTAGGCATGTATTCCGAATATAGTCATACGTTCGTATGGAAAAGAACTTGCATGACATCTTTTGTCCTACCCTCCCGTGGCAGCGGGGTCCTATTGGAAACTAAGGGATATTAAGGCCTCCTTTTAATAGAGTACCGGCCCAAAGCATTAACACTTAGTGAATACATGAACTCCTCAAACTACGGTCATCATCGGTAAGTATCCCGATTATTGTCACTTCGGGGTTAATGGATCATAACACATAATAGGTGACTATAGACTTGCAAGACAGGATCAAGAACTCACATATATTCATGAAAACATAATAGGTTCACGATACATCCATTTTGCATCATGCTTTTATATAAATATTTATTGCATTATGGGCTGTTATTACACATTATATCTCAATACTTATGGCTATTCTCTCTTATTTTACAAGGTTTACCATGAAGAGGGAGAATGCCGACAACTAGAATTCTGGCTGGAAAAGGAGCAAACATTGGAAACCTATTCTGCACAGCTCCAAAAGTCCTGAAACTCCACGAAACATCTTTTTGGATTTAATAAGAATTTTTGGGCGAAAGAAATACACCAGGGGGCCCACACCCTGTCCAGGAGAGTGGAGGGCGCCCCCCCCCCTACAGGGCGCGCCCCCTATCTCCTGGGCCCCCTGGTGGGCCTCCGGTGTCCATCTTCTGCTATATCAGAGCTTTTACCCTGGAAAAAATTGTGGGCAAGCTTACGGGACGAAACTCTGCCGCCATGAGGCAGAACCTTGGCGGAATCAATCTAGGGCTCCGGTAGAGCTGTTCTGCCGGGGACACTTCCCTCCGAGAGGGGGAAATCATCACCAACGTCATCACCAACGATCCTCTCATCGGGAGGGGGTCAATCTCCATCAACATCTTCACCAGCACCATCTCCTCTCAAAACCCTAGTTCATCTCTTGTATCCAATCTTGTATCAAAACCACAAATTGGTACCTGTGGGTTGCTAGTAGTGTTGATTACTCCTTGTAGTTGATGCTAATTTGTTTACTTGGTGGAAGATCATATGTTCAGATCCTTTATGCATATTATTACTCCTCTGATTATGAACATGAATATGCTTTGTAAGTAGTTACGTTTGTTCCCGAGGACATGGGTGAAGTCTTGCTATTAGTATTCATGTGAATTTGGTATTCGTTCGATATTTTGATGAGATGTATGTTGTCTTTTCCTCTAGCGGTGTTATGCGAACGTCAACTACATGACACTTCACCATTATTTGGGCCTAGAGGAAGGCATGGGGAAGTAATAAGTAGATGATGGGTTGCTAGAGTGACAGAAGCTTAAACCCTAGTTTATGCGTTGCTTCGTTAGGGGCTGATATGGATCCATATGTTTAATGTTGTGGTTAGGTTTACCTTCATACTCCTTTTGTAGTTGAGGACGCTTGCAATAGGGGTTAATCATAAGTGGGATGCTCGTGCAAGTAAGGGAAGTACCCAAGTACTGGTCCACCCACATATCAAATTATCAAAGTACCGAACACGAATCATATGAACGTGATGAAAACTAGCTTGACGATAATTCCCATGTGTCCTCGGGAGCTCCTTTCTCATTATTAGAAATTTTCCAGGCTTATCCTTTGCTACATAAGGGATTGGGCCACCTTGCTGCACTTTATTTACTTTATTTATTTGTTACTCGTTACTATTTATCTTATCACAAAACTATCTATCACCTACAATTTCAGTGCTTGCAGAGAAAACCTTACCGAAAACCGCTTATCATTTCCTTCTGCTCCTCGTTGGGTTCGACACTCTTACTTATCGAAAGGACTACGATTGATCCCCTACACTTGTGGGTCATCAAGACTCTTTTCTGGCGCCATTGCCGGGGAGTGTAGCGCTTTTGGTGAGTGGAACTTGGTAAGGAAACATTTATATAGTGTGCTGAAATTTTCTGTTACTTGTCACTATGGAAACTAATCCTTTGAGGGGCTTGTTTGGGGTATCTTCGCCCCAACCAGAAGAGCAAAGAGTTTCTCCTCAACCTACTGAACTTTATGAAAATATTTACTTTGAGAGTCCTTCGGGTATGATAGAGAAACTGCTAGCTAATCCATTTGCAGGAGATGGAACATTGCATCCCGATTTACACCTTATCTTTGTGGATGAAGTTTGTGAATTATTTAAGCTTGCAGGTATTCCCGATAATGTTGTCAAAAGGAAGGTCTTCCATTTATCTTTGAAGGGAGATGCATTGACATGGTATAGGCTATGTGATGATACGAGATCTTGGAATTATAAGCGATTGAAGTTGGAATTTCACCAGAAGTTCTATCCTATGCATCTTGTTCATCGTGATCGTAATTACATATATAATTTCTGGCCTCGCGAAGGAGAAAGCATCGCTCAGTCTTGGGGAGGCTTAAGTCAATGTTATATTCATGCCCCAATCATGAGCTCTCTCGGGAAATAATTATTCAGAACTTTTATGCTCGACTTTCTCTTGATAATCGCAACCTGCTCGATACTTCCTGTGCTGGTTCTTATATGCGACTATTGATTTCAAATGGGACTTATTGGAAAGAATTAAAGCAACTCTGAAGATTGGGGTTCCGACGATGGTAAGGAGTCAGGTATGACACCCAAGTTCGATTGTGTTAAATCTTTTATGGATACCGATGCTTTTCGTGGATTTAGCACTAAGTATGGACTTGACTCTGAGATAGTAGCCTCTTTCTGTGAATCTTTTGCTACTCACGTTGATCTCCCTAAAGAGAATTGGCTTAAATATAATCCTCCTGTTGAAGTGAAAGTAGTTGCACCTATTACAGTCGAAAAAAAGATTATTACCTATAGTGATCCTATTGTTCCTACTACTTTTGTTGAAAAACCTCCTTTTCCTGTTAGGATAAAGGATCATGCTAAAGCTTCGGCTGTTGTTCGTAAGAGTAATACTAGGACTTATACACCTCCTGAGAAAATTAATGTTGAACCTAGTATTGCTATGGTTAAAGATCTCTTGGATGATGATTTAGATGGGCATGTTATTTATTTCTATGGTGAGACTGCTAATATTGCTAGGCCAGATACTAAGACACGTAGACCTGTCGTAGGCATGCCTATTATTTCTGTTAAAATAGGAGATCATTGTTATCATGGCTTATGTGATATGGGTGCTAGTGCTCGTGCAATACCTTATACCTTATATCAAGAAATTATGCATGACATTGCACCCATTGAATTAGAAGACATTGATGTTACCATTAAGCTTGCTAATAGGGATACCATTAAACCCTTTGGGATTGTTAGAGATGTTGAAGTTTTGTGTGGGAAGGTTTAATACCCTGCTGATTTTCTTGTTCTTGGTTTCCCACAAGATGATTTTTGTCCCATTATTTTTAGTAGACCCTTCTTGAATACGGCTAGTGCTAAGATTAATTATGAAAAGAATACTGTCACTGTTGGCATAGAGGGTATGTCTCATGAGTTTAATTTCGCTAAGTTTAGTAGGCAACCTCGTGATAGGGAACCACCTAGTAAGGATGAGATTATTGGTCTTGCTTCCATTGCTGTTCCTCCAACTGATCCGTTAGAACAATATTTGCTAGACCATGAAAACAATATGTTTATGAAGGAAAGAGAGGAAATAGATGAAGTGTTCCTTAAACAGGAACCTATGCTGAAACATAACCTTCCCGTTGAAATTCTTGGGGATCCCCCTCCACCCAAGGGTGATCCCGTGTTTGAACTCAAATCATTACCTGATAATCTTAAGTATGCTTATCTTGATGAAAAGGAAATATATCATGTTATTATTAGTGCTAACCTTTCAGAGAAAGAAGAAGAAAGATTATTGAAAACTTTGAAGAAGCACCGAGCAGCTATTGGATATACTCTGGATGATCTTAAGGGCATTAGTCCCACATTATGCCAACACAAAATTACAGTGGAGAAAGATGCCAAACCAGTTAGAGATCCTCAAAGACGATTAAATCCCAAGATGAAGGAAGTGGTAAGAAAGGAGATATTAAAGCTCCTTGAGGCAGGTATTATTTATCCCATGGCTGATAGTGAATAGGTAAGCCCTGTCCATTGTGTTCCTAAAAAGGGAGGTATTACCATTGTTCATAATGATAAAGATGAATTGATCCCGTAAAGAATCATTATAGGTTATAGGATGGTAATTGATTTCCGTAAGTTAAATAAAGCTACTAAGAAAGATCATTACCCTTTACCTTTTATTGATCAAATGCTAGAAAGACTATCCAAGCACACACATTTTTGCTTTCTTATGGTTATTCTGGTTTCTCTCAAATACTGTGTCAGCGAAGGATCAATCTAAAACTACTTTTACTTGCCCTTTTGGTACTTTTGCTTATAGACGTATGCCTTTTGGTTTATGTAATGCACCTGCTACCTTTCAAAGATGCATGATGGCTATATTCTCTGATTTTTGTGAAAAGATTTGTGAGGTATTCATGGATGATTTCTCAGTTTATGGATCCTCTTTTGATGATTGTTTGAGCAACCTTGATCGAGTTTTGTAGAGATGTGAAGACACTATTCTCGTCCTGAATTGGGAAAAGTGTCACTTTATGGTTAATGAAGGCATTGTCTTGGGACATAAGATCTCCGAGAGAGGTATTGAAGTTGATAAAACCAAAGTTGATCCTATTGAAAAGATGCCATGTCCCAAGGACATAAAAGGTATAAGAAGTTTCCTTGGTCACGCCGGTTTTTATAGGAGGTTCATTAAGGACTTTTCTAAAATCTCTAGGCCTCTGACTAATTTATTGCAAAAAGATATTCCTTTTGTCTTTGATGATGATTGTGTAGAAGTATTTGAAATACTTAAGAAAGCTTTGATCACTACACCTATTGTTCAGCCACCTGATTGGAATTTACCTTTTGAAATTATGTGCGATGCTAGTGATTATGCTGTAGGTGCTATTCTAGGGCAAAGAGTCGATAAGAAATTGAATGTTATCCAGTATGCTAGTAAGACTCTTGATACTGCCCAGAGAAATTATGCCACTACTGAAAAAGAATTCTTAGCAGTTGTGTTTGCTTGTGATAAGTTTAGACCTTATATCATTGATTCTAAAGTTACTATTCATACTGATCATGCTGCTATTAAATATCTTATGGAAAAGAAAGATGCTAAGCCTAGACTCATTAGATGGGTTCTCTTGCTCCAAGAATTTGACTTTCATATTATTGATAGAAAGGGAGCTGAGAACCCCGTTGCAGATAACTTGTCTAGGTTAGAGAATGTTCTTGATGACCCACTGCCTATTAATGATAGCTTTCCTGATGAACAATTAGCGGTCGTTAATGCTTCTTGTACTCCTCCTTGGTATGCTGATTATGCTAATTACATTGTTGCTAAATTTATACCGCCTAGTTTCACATACCAGCAAAAGAAAGAGTTCTTTTATGATTTAAGACATTACTTTTGGGATGACCCACACCTTTATAAAGAAGGAGTAGATGGTGTTATTAGACATTGTGTGCCTGAGCATGAACAGGAACAAATTCTACGTAAGTGTCACTCTGAATCCTATGGAGGACACCACGCTGGAGACAGAACTGCACACAAGGTACTACAATATGGTTTTTATTGGCCTACTCTCTTCAAAGATGCTCGTAAGTTTGTCTTATCTTGTGATGAATGTCAAAGAATAGGTAACATTAGTAGACGTCAAGAAATGCCTATGAATTATTCTCTTGTTATTGAACCGTTTGATGTTTGGGGCTTTGATTATATGGGACCTTTTCCTGCCTCTAATGGTTATACACATATTTTAGTTACTGTTGATTACATTACTAAGTGGGTAGAAGCTATTCCAACTAGTAGTGCTGATCATAACACTTCTATTAGAATGCTTAAAGAAGTTATTTTTCTAAGGTTTGGAGTCCCTAGATATCTTATGACTGATGGTGGTTCACATTTTATTCATGGTGCTTTCTGTAAGATGCTTGCTAAGTATGATGTCAATCATAGAATCACATCTTGTCGGATTTCGGGTTCCGGCAGACCCTTGAGGTTAGAACACTGGGGTGCGCACAAAGATCTTTCCCCTACCAGCTCACGTCTCGAAGTCTCACAAGGATCTATGCAAGAAAGATGAACACACAAGGGGCACGAGATTTATACTGGTTCAGGCCACCATTGTGGTGTAATACCCTACTCCAGTGTGTGGTGTGGTGGATTGCCTCAGGGGCTAATGATGAACAATACAAAGGGAGAACAGCCTCGCGAGGGGCTGTTCTTGAGCTGGTGCGATGAATTGCTTGGGTGAGTTCAGTCGCCTCTCTCTAGTCTATGCGTCTTCTTGAGATGGATGCTCGATGCCTCTACTCTGTGGTAGCTAGTCCTATTTATAGAGCGAGGCCCTGGGCCTCTTCCCAAATAACAAGCGGGAAGGGCGCCAACAATTGGCCATTTTGAAGGGGAACATCTAGTACACTTATCCTGACTAGAATTGGTCTTCGGCTGCCAATGGCTCTGACGATGACGCCGTCCTGGGCCCCACGATGACCTCCATCCTGCCGCTCTGCTGGTCTTGGTCTTGTTGCACCGAAACGGTAACCTTTGCCTGATGCCTTGGCCTGTGCTTGCCCCCCTTGCACTGAAGGGGAAACAAGGACACTGCGCAGGCCGACGCCCGCCTGGTCTCGATCGTCATGGCTTGCATCACGGGCACCTCGCGAGGTACCCTACCTTGATCTCTCTGCCTCCTCGCGAGCCTGCCTAAGGAGGCTGCTCCTGAGGAAGCTCCCTGTCGTCCGCCCCGCGAGGCTTGGCCCCTCACGAGGGTCTTGAGCTTGAGCTAATGAAGCTGGGCTGCACTGGGCCCCCACTTGAGCCACGCCGGAGGCCGCAGGCAGGCAAGTCTGGGGACCCCCGTTCCCAGAACGCTGACAGTAGCCCCCGGGCCCAAGGCGCACCCGGACTTGGCTTGGCAGAGAAGCGAAGGGGCAAGTGCGAAGCGCCGCGGGCCCCAACAGCCTGCGGCCTTGGGCGCCGTGTGGCAATTGATTGGACGTGGGCGTCTCCACTTCCCCATGACGCCTCGGCAACCGCACGAATTGACAAGTACCTGCATGCAAAAATGGGTCATGATTACCTGCGATCATGGAGGCCGGCGGTTGGCCTTCTCCGGCTATAAGTACGGAACAGCGTGAGCCCCTTCAGTTTATTCCTTCTTGCTACTCCTTTCTCCCTATCTTGGTTGCTCGCCACTCTCATGGCCCCACCGAAGAGGTTCTCGGCCGCGGAGAAGGGAAAGGCTCACCAGGAAGGGCCTGACTCTCCTCCGACCAAGCGTGGCCGGGGCCGCCCTCGCAAGCATCCTGCGGGCCCCGTAGTGGCTTCCCATAGTCGTGGAGGCGGTCCCTTGCGCAGCAAGGAGCGCCCAGTTGTAGAGGGGAGGCACGCCACAGCTGCGCGACCCCCCAGGCCGCGCTTCCGCTCGGCAGAGGTTCTGCCGGAGTTCGTCGTGTGGTCGGCGGACCGGACCAACACCTGGCTCCAGCTCCCCCGCTTCTTTGTCGGAGAACTTCCGGATGGCACTCCGGGCGGCCTCTGGCTTCAGGCAGACGGCTGCTGCAGCATGGCCTCCTGGGCTTCACTGGAGGTCTCCGTCGCCAGGGACATGGCCCTGACCCGTGGCTGGCAAATGTTTGCCCGCGCGCATGGCCTGAGCCGGAGGTGCACCCTGTACTTTAGGTTTGATGGTGATGCCACCCCTCTATGTGAGGGTGTTCGGGAAGGACGGACGTCATGCTGGGTGCTGCCCCGAAGATGATGACCGCGGCCGTGTGCCCAGCCCCAGCGTTGATCAGGACGAAGGTGGTGGCAGGCGCGTGGGTGGCGGCGCTCCGGACTCGCCAAGCTTCGGTGACTTCCCTTCAGACAGCAACTCCTCCAGTGGTGGTCGCGACCAGCCCCCGCGCCGCCACGCCCACCTAGGGGAAGGTAGCGGGTCAGTCCACCGTCGCGCCCCGGTGAAGCGAGAGCAGGGATCTGGCTGAGCTCCAGAGGCAATACGAGCCCTCGCCGCGAGTTGGTGCCGAGCAAGTTGTGCCTGTTTTGTCTTTCTTCCTTTCCTGCACAAAAGACAGTAGAATTGGGCCCCGCGGGGCGTGTTGAACTGTCGCTGTTAATTATCGCGTTGTTTCCGCTATTTCCGTGTTATCTTCCCATGCCGCGTGCCCGTGTGCGGGGACTACTTAGCTCGGGGAGGCTTGTCGCGGTCTTCGCCTCCCGAAGCCGAGGCCTCGCCGTGCGCTTCATGTCCTGCAAGGATTAGTCAGGAGGGGTAGCTTCTGGTCTTGGTCGCGGGGACGGCCGACCCAGGTCCTGTGCTTGCGTCGCGACGCCCGTGCGGCACGGACTGGGAGGGGTGCTCCCGCAGCGGACTCGGATAGGAACGCTTCATACGACCGGGGCAGAAAACACTCGCGAGGGTGCCCGAGTACCTCCCTCGCGAGACTCGCGCAAGAGAAAACGAGGCAAGTGAGTGAGAAAGACAAAGAGTCACAAGCTAGAGACGGCAACAGCTCCAATAAAACTTCAAATAGGAACGAACAAGCCAACTGCATAAAGCAAATGAAAAAGCCGCGTCTGGCACCTAATCTAGTCTTCGACGTCTTCTCACCATCGCGGAGCTAAGTGCTGCCACTGGGCGTGGGCGGGAGCCCCCGAGGCCCAAGGGCGGCACTCCGGAGACTCCGGGGCGTGTACAACCCCACTCATTATTACGTGAGAGTGTCACGGGCGGCGAGCTTCACAGGCATTGGCCTTCTTCACAGGCACCGGGCCTTTCCCAAAATGCGGCAGCTTCACAGGCATTGGCCTTCTTCACAGGCACCGGGGCCTTCCCCTAAATGTGGCCGCTTCACAGGCATTGGCCTTCTTTACAGGCACCGGGCCTTCCCCTAAATGCGGCAGCTTCACAGGCATTGGCCTTCTTCACAGGCACCGGGCCTTCCCCAAAATGCGGCAGCTTCACAGGCATTGGCCTTCTTCATAGGCACCATGCCTTCACCAAAATGCGGCAGCTTCACAGGCATTGGCCTTCTTCACAGGCACCGGGCTTTTCCATAGGCACTGGGCCTCGCTCAGGGGTAGAATCTTCGGAGATGTTGAATGTTCCATGCATTCTGGATGGGCACCCCCTCCTGGGTCTCCAAGCGCGCGGAGCCGGGCCTGGAAACATGAACAACCTTGAACGGGCCCTCCCACATGGGAGAGAGCTTGTGCAACCCCTCCCTGGAGAGGACCCGTCTGAGCACGAGGTCCCCTACCTCGAGAGTCCTGGGGCGGATGTTGCGGCAGTGGTACCGTCGTAGCGCCTGTTGATACTTGGCCGCTCGCAGCGCGGCCTCTCGACGGCGTTCCTCCCCCAGCACGAGATCCGTCCCCCGCATGGCGTCCTGTTGCACCTCGTCGAACGCCAGGACCCGTGCAGAACGATGCCTGACCTCGTGAGCGAGGACGACCTCAGCTCCGTAGACGAGGAAGAACGGGGTCTTGCCAGTCGGCTTGGCCGCGGTCATGCGGATAGACCACAACACAAACTGGAGCTCATTGTACCAGCCCCTGCCGTAGGCCTCCAGCTTCTTCTTGAAGGTCCTGGTTTTAAGGCCCCTCAGGACCTCCGTGTTGGCTCGCTGGCCGTTGCTTCGGGGGTGTGCTACCAGCATATCTGCGTTCCAAGGTTAGCACAGTACATTTTGAATAGATTACTGGTGAACTGCGAACCGTTGTCAGTGATGATGCGGTTAGGCACCCCAAATCGGCTCACGAGGCCCTTGATGAACTTGACTGCGGAGCCCGCTGGGATGGTGCGGATAGCTTCCACCTCAGCCCACTTGGTGAACTTGTCCACGGTGACGTAGAGGTAGTGATAGCCCCCTGGCGCCCGAGGGAACGGGCCCAGAATGTCTAGCCCCCAAACTGCGAACAACCATGAGAGGGGTATAGTCTACAGACCCCCTGCCGGCTGATGGATCTGCTTGGCGTGGAATTGACAGGCCTCACAAGCCTTCACCAGCTCAACGGCGTCACTGAGTGCTGTGGGCCAGTAGAATCCGCTGCGGAATGCCTTGCCCACGAGGGTTCGTGATGATGAGTGATGCTCACAGTCCCCACCGTGTATGTCTGCCAACAGCTCCTTCCCTTGCTCTCTGGAAATGCAACGTTGGGACACGTCATTTGGTCGCCTTCGGTAGAGCTCCCCATCCTCGACGCAGTAGGCCGTGGCCTGCCGCGCCACGTGCTCCGTGTCCTCCTCCTTCTCCGGCAGGGTCCCTTGCATAAAGTAGCTCTTGAGCTCGATCCAACATCCTTCCTAAGGCTCCAACGCCAGGGGCAGGCATGCCCCTGAGGCCGGGCCGCAGGCCAGGGCTCCCGAGGCAGGCGGCTGAGGGAGCTCCTCCCGAGGCTGCGCCGTGCTTGATAGTTATGGCGCCGCCGAGGGCTTGAAGAGTCGCTCCTCGAAGACGCCAGGCTCCTGAGGCAGCCGCCTGGATGCCCTCTTGGCGATGTCATCAGCCTCTTGATTGGTGCCGCGAGGCACATGCTGCAACTCCAGCCCCCAGAACTGTTTCTCCATCCTACGAACCTCTGCGAGGTAGGCTTCCATGTGCTTGTCCTTCGGCTCGTATATCTTGTTGGAGAAGTTGACGAGGAGTTGCGAATCGCCCTTGATGATGAGGCGCTTTACCCCCAAGGCGACTGCGGCTTTCAGGCCTACTATCAGGCCTTCGTACTCTGCTATGTTGTTGGAGACCTTTTTTCTGTGCTGGAAACAGAGTTGTACGACGTAGTAGAGCTTGTCCTGAGTAGGAGATACGAGCACTGCGCCGGCCCCCGCGCCATGTCGGGAGAATGCCCCGTCGAAGTACATGACCGAGCCATCCGGTGCCTCGCTTCTCGGGAAAGTTATCGGTCCTCGCCTGCCTTGAGGCCCGGTGCCTCTGCCCATTCTGCCACGAAATCTGCAAGTGCGGTTCCCTTGATGACTCTGGTCATGCTGAATTCTAGCTGAAACGCTTGCAGTTAGATGTTCCATTCAGCAACTCTTCCAGCCGAGTTGGGGCTCCTGAGTACCCTTTCCAAGGGGTATGCTAAGACAACCTTGATGGGATGGCCTTGGAAGTAGTGCCGCAGCTTTCATGAAGCTACCAACAGCGCGAGGAGGAGTTTTTGAGGCATGGGGTACCGCGCCCTTGCGTCCCGTAGCACCATGCTGACGAAGTACACGGGATGCTCGACGAGGTTGAGGGTGCTGGCGCTGCTTGCATCCTCCGGAGGTTGGGGCGCCTCCTGAGACGACGGGGCCCCCAGCACTTGATCGCTTGGAGAGGCCTCTTCTGCTCCGGGTGTGCTCCCCTGCTGCAGCTGATCCTTTTTGGTTGCGGTCGCGGTCTTCGTGAGGCTTTATTGGCTTCGCTTGGCTTCAGCCCGGACAGCTGCTGCGGCCTTGGTCCGACGCTCCTCCCTAACCGCCACCAGGGCCGCGCTGGCGGAGTAGGGGGTGGCTGCAAGGTAGAGCACCAGGGGCTCCCAAGGACGCGGAGCTACCATCACCGGAGGGCTGGTAAGGTACCTCTTGAGATCTTGGAATGCCTTGTCGGCCTCTTCAGTCCATTCGAAGGGGCCCTTCTTCTTCATAAGCTTGAAGAAGGGCGTTCCCCCAGCTTGGAGATGAAGCGTCCTAGCATGGTTACACGCTCGGTGAGCTTCTGCATTTCTCTGAGGGTTTTCGGCGGGCTCATGTCTTCGACTGCTTTGACCTTCTTCGGGTTGGCCTCGATGCCCCTGTGGGACACGAGGAAACCCAGGAGCTTGCCCGAGGGGACTCCAAACACGCACTTCTTCAGGTTGAGCCGCAGGTCCACTTCACTGAGGCTCGCAAAGGTTTCTTCCAAGTCCTGTATCAGGGTTTTTGCCTCCTGAGACTTCACCACAATGTCATCCATGTATGCCTCAGCGTTCCTCCTGAGCTGCCGGCCCAAGGCGATGTGCATCAGCCGCTGGAAGGTCGCGCCTGCGTTGCGCAACCCAAGTGGCATGCATGTATAGTAGTACACTCCGCACGGGGTCAGGAAAGCCATTTTTTCCACATCTTCTACCGCCATCTTGATCTGGTGATAGCCTGAGAAGGCATCCAGGAAGCACAACAGGTCACACTCAGCGGTGGAGTCGATGATCTGGTCGATGCGAGGGAGCGGAAATGGATCCTGTGGGCAGGCCTTGTTGAGGTTGGTGAAGTCGACACACATGCGTTCCTTTCCTCCCTTCTTCGGCACGACAACCGGGTTAGCCAACCAATCCGGGTAGCGGACCTCGCGAATAACCCCTGCTTCCTCTAGCTTGCGGGTCTCTTGGATGATGAAGGCTTGCTTCTCGGTGGACTGCCGCCTCGCCTTCTGCTTCATGGGGCGCACATTGGGGCACACGTTGAGGTGATGCTCAATCACACACCTCGGGACCCCCGCTAGCTGATCAGGTTCCCACGCGAACACCTTCTTGTTCGCGCGCAGGAACTTCACCAAGGCCTCCTCCTGCTCGGGTTCAAGGTTGGCACCTATGGTGAAGGTGGCGTTAGTGGTCCCGTCCTCGTCAACCTGTACCTGCTTGGTTTCCGCCTTGTCTTGGGTGAATAGTTGCTTCTTCTTAGCCGGCGCAGCCCCCTTGGGCTCAAGGGAGTTAGTGCCGGCGGGCTGCGCCACCGCGGCCATCTTGAAAGCAAGCTTGAGCGCCTGCAGTGCATCCTTTGTGTCTCCTGGCACGATAAGTGTCAGTGTCAAAACCGGCGGATCTTGGGTAGGGGGTCCCAATCTGTGCGTCAAGGCTAATGGTAACAGGAAGCAAGGGACATAGATGTTTACCCAGGTTCGGGCCCTCTCGATGGAGGTAAAACCCTACTTCCTGCTTGATTAATATTGATGATATGGGTAGTACAAGAGTAGATCTACCACGATATCGTAGAGGCTAAACCCTAGAAGCTAGCCTATGATGGTATGATTGTAGTTGTGATCGGCCTTCCAAGGACCAACCTCTCCGGTTTATATAGACATCGGAGAGGGCTAGGGTTTACATGGAGTCGGTTACAAGGAAGGAAACACAATATCCCGATCGCCAAGCTTGCCTTCCACGCCAAGGAGAGTCCCATCTGGACACGGGCCGAAGTCTTGAGTCTTGTATCTTCACGCTTCAATAGTCCGGACGTTGCACACAGTCCGGCTGTCCAGATACCCCCTAATCCAGGACTCCCTCAGTAGCCCCTAAACCAGGCTTCAATGACGATGCGTCCGGCGCGTAGTATTGTCTTCGGCATTGCAAGGCGGGTTCCTTCTCCGAATAATCCAAAGTAATCATCGAACACGTAGACCATGTCCGGATCTGCAAGATGATCTTCACATGGCATAAATCTGATCTGCTGGCAATCTTCGTGCGTCGTGCCCGCGCATCATGGCCTGGTCCAATGCGAACCGGCGTTTCTTACCCCACAACAACTCGTGTTACGAGGCGGTTTTATTGGCACGTCCCGTCGGGGCAGAGATCGTGTTCCTCTTATTACGGGATTTTCCATCAATATGGGCGTGCGTGACCCCACGACGGCCATTGGTATAACTCTGTGTGTTTTTAGATAAGCCCCAAACGGTCGCACCGAGGACTCTTGATATTCGCCCTCTTTATAAAGGGGTGGAGGCCTATGCCTCTTTTCCACCTTCCTCGCGCCTTCTCGCACCTCACCCGAAACCCAAGCTTCGACACCCCAGATCCTCCAATATGTCCGGATCCGCCCCTAAGGGCCGATGGGTGGCCTCCTCGATTCAAAAGGAAGACATTGCGAGGCTTAGGGAGGTCGGATACCTGACCGCCGATATTCAGCACAGGCTTCCTGCTCCAGGGCAAGTCATCCCCACACCGGAGCCTAATGAGTGTCGTTTTTGTCCCACACTTCCTCCGCGGCTTGGGCTTCACCCTCGACCCCTTTGTAAGGGGGCTCATGTTCTATTATGGGTTGGATTTTCATGATCTGGCTCCAGACGCCATCCTCCATATCTCGTCGTTCATTATCGTGTGCGAGGCTTTTCTCCATGTCACCCCACACTTCGGCTTATGGCTTAAGACCTTCAATGTGAAGCCGAAGATGATCGAGGGGCGACATGCGGAGTGCGGAGGCGCCGTAATAACCAGGAACGCCGATGCCCCGTGGCCAGAGGGTTCTTTCCCGAAAGTATCCGATGTATGGCAACGGAGGTGGTTTTATGTCACGACTCCCAGAGGCATGAAGTGGGCGGCCGCTCCCGAGTTCCGCTCGGGCCCCCCGTCACAGCTAGCGTCTTGGACAGATGTAGGGCGGAATTGGGGGCCCGCTCGCGATGTACCAGTACTGTAGAATCGCATCCGGGAGCTTCTCGAGAGGGACATTAACCTTGTCAGCATAATGCAAGTGATGCTAATCTGACGGATGTTACCGTGCCAACGCCGGCCTCTCCGGATGTGGGAGTTCAATCCGGAGGGTCCGCGGACTGTCAAGCACTTCTTCGCCTTGAAGCCCGAATATATGTGCAAGTTATTCTTCGGACAGAAAGTAGAGTGTCCAGACACCACCGAGGATGCCGGCCTAAGCTGCAATTTCCCAGATACCCAAGTAAGTAATCTTGACACCGGACACCTTGTTTTGAATCTGTCATAGTTATTTATTCTGAAAATAATCCGTGGTTAGGAATGGCTCAGCATGGCGGAGAGAATCAAATGTCTGGCGCCACTTCCTGAAGGTTCGCCTGGTCCCACCGTGGCCAAGATGCTTGACCGGGTACTCAGCAAGATGCCCTCGGGGAAAGACAAGGGGAAGAACGAAGAAACCGAACCCCACATGCTACGCATCTGAACCGGGGGAATTGTTACCTCCCCTAAGGAGGATAGTAGGGAAAGAGGGTCTAAGGCCTCCCCCCCCCCCCCCCCCGCACGGGAAGAAAAGGGCTGCCTCCGAAGATTTGGAGGCGGAGATGCCCAAACCAGGGAAAAAGACATCCCCAGGGGGCCATGTCCCGACAGGCACCCTCACCGCATCATGCCCTCCAACGGGCCAGCCCTCCACCGAGCTGTAAGTCAATTTACAATCCGAAGGTACTGTGTTTATCTTAGATCAATAAACAAGTTTCAACTTTTTGCAGTCCGGCTAGCAGCTCTTCTCAACAGGGTTCGTCTTCGGGGGATCTTCCTCCAGAGATGATGGAAAGTGAGACCCCACCCGCCTCTCCGACTCATGAAGCCGGCGACACCGAGGTGTCGTCACGGAGGAGTCTGGATCTGCTGAAGCCGGAAGCCAATACGTCAGCCGCCCTGGGTCCAGAGTGTTTGGCTCACACGGGGGGCAATGGGAAGGGTCCGGCGCAGCTCAATGTCCGGCCGAACGTACTGACGGGCTTACTGGAGCAAGTTGCACTCTTGGAGGAGCACCGCTCGTTAATGAGCGCGGTGCTCAAGAAGATTTCATCCGCTACAAGCGGTTTGAATGAAGCATTCACCAGCCTGCTGAGAGGCTTTGAGGTACGTAATAAAGAATACACTATTTTGGTTGTGAAGCACGTGCTAGGTGTGCTCCACATAGATAGTAGCCCCTGAGACTCTGGTTGCCCTCCCTAGGCGGCAAACGGGGGATCATAAACCAATGATTGTGCTGTAAATATGTGCAGGTACCTGTGGGTCCGGACACCAGCCAGTCCGTTAAAGTTGCCGAACTAACGAGGCAAATTGGGTCGATTGATGCCGATATCACGCTGGTGAATGAGCGGCTGGACAGATCACAAGGTATGTGTCCTGCCTTCCCTTGTATAGGAAAATATGAAGGTGGCATAATATTGATGTAATATATTTGGACTGCAGATGGTGCTGCTGCCGTGGAGGCCCTGAGGGCGGAGCTTGCTCAAGCCAAGGAACAAGCTCGGGTGAGCAATGCGGCTGCCCAGAAGGCGGCCGAGGAATTGAGAGCTGAACAGGCTGCTCATCGCCGAAGCGAGGAAAAGCTAGCCGAAATGACTATCGAGTTGAAAAATGCCGTTGACCGGTATGAGCTCCTTAAGAAGGAGCATGAGAATAGTTCGGCCGACCTGAACAAGGCACTTAATGCCACCAAGGAAATACGGACCGAGCTCAGGGGTGCGCGGGAGGAGCTTCAACAAGCCGGTAAAATCGCGGTTGGGAGCTCCTATTTGCTGCGGACGAAGTTTTTCGATCCGAAGTACGCTCCCCTGGATGGACGCTGGAGTCCTGCGGACGCATATGCGAATTTGGCGAAGAGTGCAGCCGATGCTGCCAAGTTCTTCAAAGATCAAGGTGACAAGGAAGTGGAGAAGCTTTTCTGGTCGCAATTCAATGCTCCCACTCGCCCGCTGCCGTTAAGTGACAAGATGGCTGCTGTGGCGGAGCTTCGCCGGCTGTCCGGGCTTGCAATGCGGTCTATAATATACCATTTTTGGCCGAAGGGGCCTAAGCCGGACCGCTATTTTGGCCTGGTGCAACAATTCCTTGGGGCCGTGCCCCGGATTGATGTCATGAGAAGGTCGGCGTGCATAGAAGGTGCTCGGATGGCTCTCGCCCGCGTTAAAGCCTATTGGACGGATATGGATGCCACCATTATAGCGTCCCAGGATCCGGTGGGGGGCCAATATCCGGCCGAGCACTACTTGGCACAGGTCACAGAGGGTGCCCGCCTGATAGAGGCGCAGTGCTCGAAGAATGTCTTGTTCGAGTGATGAGTCGAATTATTGTAAAAACAATGTTTATTTTGAGTATAAGGCTATGTTTATCCTGAAAATATGATTGTATCCCCTGTGTGGCCGTATATATATATATATATATATATATATATATATACATATATATATATATATGTAATCTGAAAGTTAGCAGTCGTTGGCTTCAGCCCCCACGCATATAATGCGGGGGTGTTCGCGAAAAATGTGCTTAATCACACTTGATCCAACGTCTTGGTCCATTAAGGAGGTGATCGCAAGTCGAACTAGGCAACCGGACTATATAGCTGTAACACTTTCGCTTAGCCACGGGAGTTTAACGTTGGGGCTACTATGTAGCCCCTGGTACCTTCGCGTGCATCCGAGTACGGGCGCGTGTGTACATGGCCGGGAAATGGCCCTTCGTTAATGCGGAGGAATCCGAAAGATTCCGATAAGTCTTCGAGTGGTTGATCAGTCTCTCGCTGTATCATGACAGTCAGTTTTCGGCTTTCTCTACTGAGGTGCTCGTCCGGAATAACCAGGGCACAATCGCAGTAGTTCTCCTTTGGCCACCTTAGCCGATAATAACGGAACATAAGGCGGCAAACCCAAGAGCCGGGCTAACCCAACATTTGACCAAAGACATGATTCGAAGCTGATGCATATACGGTCAAACTCGTGACGCCGAACACTCCCGAAGGTATTCGGACTTTATAACAGATGATGGGCTCAAGAATGCTCATTCATTATAAACCCTGTGTTTCCAGGTACGTGCATTAATCTGTCATGGCGAAATGCCAAAAACGGCAGTATCCTCTGTGGGTATGGAACCCATGGGATGGTTTAAACAACAAGAGGCAATAGAAAAGGTTTACACAGGGGCTTAATCTAAAGAGAAACCTGTTGAACGGGGCCCTGCTGCACGTCTGCGCCTTTGTCTCCATTGTGCCGTATCCGGGAAGGGTACGCACGAACGTTGTCTATGGAAAAGAAAACTCATAGGAGATTACAATGTAAGTATGTGATAGATAGTTGAAGTGTAAGGTGTTGGCCTGCCAATAAGGTTGAGCCAAGTGTGGGGCTTTATTAAGTATTTATGGTCCCTGGTATCCGCTATAGGATTACATGTATGGTGCCCTAGTTTAATCTGGGCTACCGGACTCGTCTAACCGTGTCTGTGGTCTTAACGATTTTTTTTGATATTAGAGGTCGCTTATAGTCCGGCCGCTAGGGTCGTCGCGTGTTCCTCTGCGCGGGAAGAGTGCTCTGTTATTCCGCTAACGGTGATGACACCACGTGAACCGGGCATCTTGAGTATAAGGTAGCCATAGTGCGGCAATGCGTTGGAGAGGGCGAAGGCTGTTCTTTCGAGCACTGCATGATAGTCGCTTTGGAAGGGTGCAATGATGAAGAGTAGTTCTTCGCTTCTGGAGTTGCCTGGAGTGCCGAATGTTACTTCCGGTATGGCGGAGCCCCTGCTGTAGGATTCAATGCCCGGTATCACCCCTTCAAAGGTGGTGTTGCTTTGGCTAATTCTGGATGGGTTTATCCCCATCCTGCGGACAGTGTCCTCGTATATTAAATTGAGACTACTGTCGCCGTCCATGAGGACCTGGGTGAGACGGTATCCGTCGATTATTGGGTCAAGCACCAAGGCCTCTGATCCGCCGCACCAAATACTAGTCCGGCCATCCAAGTGATCGAAAGTGATCGGATAAGACATCCAATAGTTAAGTGAGGGTATGGTGGGCTCTATATCGTGCGCGTCTCTATGCGCACGCTTGTGCCTTCTCATGGATGTACGAGTCGCGTGGATCATGTTCACTGTTTTAACCTCTGGCGGGAATTTTTTCTGTCCCCCGGTGTTCGGCTGGCGAGGTTCATCCTCGTCCTCACTTGGTGTTTTCCTCCCCTTGTGTTCGGCATTCAATTTGCCGGCCTGCTTGAAGACCCAACACTCTCTGTGCGTGTGGTTTGCGGGCTTGTCAGGGGTGCCATGGATTTGGCACAATCTGTCTAGGACTCTATTCAGTCCGGACGGTCCCTCTTTATTGCCTTTAGATGGCTTGTTTTGCTGATTAGGTCGAGAGCCCCTGAATCCGGCATTAACCGTTGTGTTATCCGGGCTCTCTTCCTTGTTTTGGCATTTATTTTTATTACGCCATGGCTTCCCGTTGCCATCCCTTATTTCGGATGTGCTGGGATCGCTGGTGCCTTTACAGGCTAGCCAGCTATCTTCTCCCGCGCAAAAGTGGGTCATAAGGCTTGTTAGGGCTGCCATTGTCCTTGGCTTTTCTTGGCCGAGGTGTCTGGCGAGCCACTCATCACGGATGCTGTGTTTGAATGCCGCTAAGGCTTTGGCATGCGGACAATCAACAATTTGATTCTTCTTAGTGAGGAATCTGTTCCAAAGCTTGCAGGCGGACTCTCCGGGCTGTTGGACTATGTGACTTAAATCGTCAGCATCTGGAGGCTGGACATAAGTCCCTTGGAAACTGGCCCTGAAAGCGTCTTCGAGTTCCTCCCAACTCCCAATTGAATTTTCGGGGAGGCTTTTTAACCAGTGTCTAGCTGGTCCCTTTAGTTTGAGGGGAAGGTATTTGATGGCGTGGAGGTCATCCCCGCGAGCCATATGTATATGTAGGATAAAGTCCTCTACCCAAACCCCTGGGTCTGTCGCTCCGTTGTATGCATCTATGTTCACAGGTTTAAAGCCCTGTGGAAATTTGTGGTCCAGTACTTCATGAGTAAAGCACAGGGGTGAGTAGCCCCTCTGTATCTGGATGTACTGTGGCATGCCATCGGCTCTTGTTGTGTTCAGAGTTTATTCTGAACTGGTATTTGGTTGGCATAATCATTTTGGTGACCATAGTCCCTCGCCGCGGTGTGTCCTTTAGATCCGTAGATGGACCTAGCTGCGCCAGCTTTCTTATCCAGGTGCTCACGTAGGTCGTGTGCGGCATCTGTGGCTGCTTTGTTGCGGTTATGGAGTGGTACGTCTGGTCTCCTGGTCATGTTACACTTTGGTGGAACGGCCTTGTCGTCGAATTCTGGCAGTAGCTTACGTTTCGGGTAGCTCTTTGTATGGCGATCATCGCCATATCTTTCTTCAGTGTCAAGCACTTTGTTCCATCTGTGATTGAGCGTTTCCTGTGCGGCTTTAAGCCGTTGCTTCTACTTCTTCAGACTTCTTGATGTGGCCATAAGCTTTCTGTGGAGGTTATCTCGTTCCACGCATTCTTCCGGAATGATGAATGCGACATCATCCGGACAGTCTTCTTGTCCTGGGCCGGTTTAATGAACTCGTCCCTCTGGATCATTGTCTTCAGGCGTCTATTCCAAACTGTGTTCGGCGTGACCTGGTTCGTCCTGCCCCATCGCTGGTTCCGTATGGTCGTTGCTGCCTTCGGGGTTGACCGGAGTATCGATCCTTCTGGCGCTCTTGCTGGTATTTTTACTGTTGCTGGACTTGGAACGGCGTCTGCGCTGTCGCTTTGGCTTTTGCCCGGGGGTTTTATATTCTGGGTTGTCACCGTCGTCCTCCTTGGGCGTGTCCACCATGTATATGTCGTGTGACGAGGCGGAAGTCCGGCGCCCCATAGGTTCTGAATCTTCTCCTGCATCGTCGTCCATACCGTCGATGGCTTCGGAGTCGAAGTCAAGCGCGTCGGTTAAATCATCAACCGTGGTTATGAAGTGGGTGGTGGGTGGGCAGCGAATCTCGTCGTCGCCTGCTTCCCACTCGGGCCGGACATAATTCGGCCGAAAGCCTCCTAACAAAGAGAGAGACTTTAATGAGTTCAGCTTGTTGCCAAAGGGCGAGTGCTGAAAGATGTCCGCAGCGATGAACTCCATTACCGGAGCCCAACCAGGTTCGGCGGGTTCAGGAACGCGCGGACTGGATCCTACAACCAGATGTGAATCCAGGGATCCAGAGTCACAGGCATCCTCAGAAGCGAGGCTTGTGTTCGACTCCACCGCCGATGAGGTTACGGCCTGTGGGGCGAGGTCCATCCCTCCGTCCCTAGGCAACACAGCCTGCTCCGGATTTGAGTCCAGGGCTACTTCACGGGTGATATCCCGAGTGTTGTCCGACAGCAGGTCCAGGCCATGCTTGTTTGTGACTGTCTGGTGCTCCCGGCGCGGGCCCGGATCTGTCGGAGATCAAGTCTCCGCGGATATCCTCCGTGTAGTTCAGGTTTCCGAACCTGATTTGGTGGCCAGGGGCATAGCTGTCGATCTGCTCCAGATGGCCAAGCGAATTGGCCCGCAGTGCGAAGCCGCCGAACACGAAGATCTGTCTAGGGAGGAAAGTCTCACCCTGGACCGTGTTGCCAACAATGATTGGAGGAGCCATCGAGCCTCGCGGTGACGCCACAGAGGAACTCTCAATTAAAGCACCAATGTCGGTGTCAAAACCAGCGGATCTCGGGTAGGGGGTCCCGATCTGTGCGTCAAGGCTGATGGTAACAGGAAGCAAGGGACACAGATGTTTACCCAAGTTCGGGCCCTCTCAATGGAGGTAAAACCCTACTTCCTGCTTGATTAATATTGATGATATGGGTAGTACAAGAGTAGATCTACCACGAGATCGTAGAGGCTAAACCCTAGAAGCTAGCCTATGATGGTATGATTGTAGTTGTGATCGGCCTTCTAAGGACCAACCTCTCCGGTTTATATAGACACCGAAGAGGGCTAGGGTTTACATGGAGTCGGTTACAAGGAAGGAAACACAATATCCGGATCGCCAAGCTTGCCTTCCACGCCAAGGAGAGTCCCATCCGGACACGGGCCGAAGTCTTGAGTCTTGTATCTTCATGCTTCAATAGTCCGGACGTTGCACATAGTCTGGCTGTCCGGATACCCCCTAATCCAGGACTCCCTCAGTAAGGACGCCGCTGCTCCCAGGCATCTTCATGAGGTTGCACGTCGGGTGAGTTGCTGCCATGAATCAGGCCAAGTCTGGGTAACCGAGAATGGCATTGTAGGGGAGGCCGATGGGGGCGATGTCGAAGTCGATCAGCTCCGTGCAGAAGTTTTCATAGGTGCCGAAGGTCACCGGGAGGCGAATCTGTCCCAAGAAGGCGGTGGAACCGACCCCGACACTCGAGAAAGGCCTGCTGGGCTGAAGCCGCTCTGGGGGCACGTGGAGGAGGCTAAAGGCCTCCACAGAGAGCACGTTGAGGCCGGCACCACCATCAATAAGGGTCCTGGTGACGGCCACTTGGAGGGTTGATCATCCGAGTTGAAGGTCAGATCGGCCTCGGGCGCCACCCAGCCCGGGGGGGCTTCTCGGTGCTTGGAGGTGGTGCTGATCTGGTGGTGAACGGCTTGACGTGGCGGCTCGAAGGTGGCGCATGTGAGCCGCCCAGGAGAGCTACAACGACCGGGGGTATTGGCGCGGCGTAATGGGTGAGGAAGAGGTCGCGCAGTTCCCCCCAGGAGGTCACAGAAGCTGTCGGTAGGTGGAGCAGCCACATGCGTGGAACGCCGGTGAGGGTCATGGGAAACCAGTTGGCCATCACCCTGTTGTCGCCTCTGGCCTTGAGGACGGCCTCCTCGTACGCCAGCAGGAAAATCAGCGGATCCGTCGCGCCGTTGTAGCGCAGCGGCATCTCGGGCTTGAACTTGAGCGGCCACTGCACCTGCCGCAAGGCGGGGGCCAAGGCTCGGAGCCCCCTGGCCCCAGTGCCAACATCGGCTGTAGGAGCGGGCGGCCCGTCCGTGGGGGCGCGACGGGCGTGGGACGATGAACCGGCTGGAGTCAGCGACGGGGTGGCGGTGCGGCCTTCCCGCCGCACCGAAGGATGCAGGGATGAGGCCTGCTGCTTGTTCCCCGCCAGGCCGGTGGCGACGTTAGCGGCAGGCGACGGGGAACGACGAGGGCGTCCGTTGACGGGCGCCGTCTGGGCGACGCGGGTGGCGAGAGCAGCCCGACGCTCGGCGCGGGCTCGGCGAGCGTCAGTCATGGACTCGACAGAAGATCACACGCGACCAGCGGAAGAAAGATTCTGGCGCACCCCTACCTGGCGCACCAAATGTCGGATTTCGGGTTCCGGCAGACCCTTGAGGTTCGAACACTGGGGTGCGCACGAAGATCTTTCCCCTACCAGCTCACGTCTCGAAGTCTCACAAGGATCTAAGCAAGAAATATGAACACACAAGGGGCACGAGATTTATACTGGTTCAGGCCACCATTGTGGTGTAATACCCTACTCCAGTGTGTGGTGTGGTGGATTGCCTCAGGGGCTAATGATGAACAATACAAAGGGAGAACAGCCTCGCGAGGGGCTGTTCTTGAGCTGGTGCGATGAACTGCTTGGGTGAGTTCAGTCGCCTCTCTCTAGTCTATGCGTCTTCTTGAGATGGATGCTCGATGCCTCTACTCTGTGGTGGCTAGTCCTATTTATAGAGCGAGGCCCTCGGCCTCTTCCCAAATAACAAGCGAGAAGGGCGCCAACAATTGGCCATTTTGAAGGGGAACATCTAGTACACTTATCCTGACTAAAGTTGGTCTTCGGCTGCCAAAGGCTCTGACGATGATGCCGTCATGGGCCCCGCGATGACCTCCATCTTGCCGTTCTGCTGGTCTTGGTCTTGTTGCACCGAAACGGTAACCTTTGCCTGATGCCTTGGCCTGTGCTTGCCCCCTTTCACCGAAGGGGAAACAAGGATAGTGCGCAGGCCGGCGCCCGCCTGGTCTCGATCGTCATGGCTTGCGTCACAGACACCTTGCGAGGTACCCTACCTTGATCTCTCCGCCTCCTCGCGAGCCTGCCTGAGGAGGCTGCTCCTGAGGAAGCTCCCTGTCATCCGCCCCGCGAGGCTTGGCCCCTCACGAGGGTCTTGAGCTTGAGCTGATGAAGCTGGGCTGCACTGGGCCCCCACTTGAGCCACGCCGCAGGCCACAAGCAGGCAAGTCTGGGGACCCCTGTTCCCAGAACGCCGACTTATCTCCTTATCATCTGCAGTCTAGTGGTCAAGTAGAGTTGAGCAATAGAGAGCACAAATTAATTTTGCAAAAGACCGTGAATAGATCTAGAAAGAATTGGTCCAAAAAACTTGATGATGCACTATGGACCTATAGAACTGCATACAAAAATCCTATGGGTATGTCTCCATATAAGATGGTTTACGGAAAACCGTGTCATTTACCTCCTGAACTTGAACATAAGGCATATTGGGCTATTAAAAAGCTCAACTATGACTTCAAACTTGCCGGTGAGAAGAGGTTGTTTGATATTAGCTCACTTGATGAATGGAGAACCCAAGCATATGAGAATGCGAAGCTATTCAAAGAAAAAGTCAAACGCTGGCATGATAATAGGATACAAAAGCGTGAGTTTAATGTAGGAGATTATGTGTTATTATTCAACTCTCATTTAAGATTTTTTGCAGGAAAACTCCTCTCAAAATGGGAAGGTCCTTACGTTATAGAGGAGGTCTATCGTTCTGGTGCCATAAAAATCAACAACTTTGAAGGCACAAGTCCAAGGGTGGTAAACGGTCAAAGAATTAAACATTATATTTCAGGTAATCCTATCAATGTTGAAACTAATATTATTGAAACCGTAACCCTTGAGGAATACATAAGGGACACTTTCCAGAATGTTCCAGACTCCAAAAAGATATAGGTATGTGGTACGGTAAGTAAACCGACTCCAAAACAACTCCAATGGCAATTTTTATCAGTTTTGGAATATTTAAGAATTTTAGGAAGAAAGAAGTAGTCCGAAAGGGACACGAGGCCCCCATTAGAGTGGAGGGCGCCCCCCCTACTGGGCGCACCCCCCTGTCTCGTGGGCACCTCGTGTGCCTCCCGGACTCCGTTTTCTTGCATGTTACGTATTTTGGTCGGTAAAAATTCATTATATATACTCCCGAAGGTTTTGGCCACCGTATCACGCAAATATCCTCTGTTTTCGTTTCGAGCTATTTCTGTTTCAGATCTAGAGCATCATGACATCTCCAAGCGCTCCCAAGGACAAGTTTTTCGAGAGGGTTATGAACCCCTATCTCGCGGAGGTGCTGCAACACCCTCAAACCATTGAGATGCGTGAGGGGGTGCTGCACATCCGCGATGTGGAGGGGCCAAGGCGTACCGGGAGCGTGGAGACAAAGCTCGAAGCTGTGGAGCAGCAAGTTTTCAAGTGTCAAGGGATGGTGGAGCATGGACTCAACGCCAACTAGATGATGATCACGGAGTTCACCAACAACCACAAGCTGGATGCCAAAGTCATTGGGGAGACAATCTTCAAGCTTCAAGAGAAAATAGAGCACCTCCAAGCCCAGATCTATGACCTGCAAAACCAGAACTGTGAGTATGAATATAGATTCAAGAGGATGAGTTTGGCTGCAGATTTAAGGACCCCGGAGACTCGATCATCCTTCTATGATGGAGAGCCTATGCCTTGGAAGACGGACGACAAGCCTACATCATCAACAACTCCTACTTCACCACCTCCGAGGACATAATCACATGGGTATGGGCACTCCCCTTGGCAATTGCCAAGCTTGGGGGAGGTGCCCCGGTATCGTATCACCATCACACTCCTATCTTTACCGCTTTATTTAGTTTGATCCTTTTAGTAGTATCTTGATCTAGTAGATTGAAGTTTTGATATCAAGTAGTTGAGTTTTGCTTTTTGATCTATTTTTGTAATCGAGTCCGTGAGCTATCTATAATAAAGATTAGTGTTGAGTCAAGGGCTTTGCTATGTTGCTATGATCTTGAGAAAGTAGAAAGAATAAAAGAGTTCATATTGATCTTATGGATAGTGATAACTTCACACATAGAAAGTATGACGCATAAAAATTGTTGAGAGTTGATGAACGTAGTTTTGGTCATCGTTGCAATTAATAGGAAGTGATAAGGAAAGAGGGGTTCACATACAAATATATTATCTTGGACACCTTTTTATAATTGGGAGCACTCATTAAGTATGACATGCTAGAAGAGTTGACGTTGGACAAGGAAGACAACGTAATAGTTTATGTTTTCCGACATCTCAGTTAAAGTATATTGTCATTGACCTTCCAAACATGTTGAGCTTGTCTTTCCCCCTCATGCTAGCCAAATTCCTTGCACCAAGTAGAGATACTACTTGTGCTTCCAAATATCCTTAAACCCAGTTTTGCCATGAGAGTCCACCATACCTACCTATAGATTGAGTAAGATCCTTCAAGTAAGTTGTCATGTTGCAAGGAATAAAAATTGCTATCTAAATATGTATGACTTATTAGTGCAGAGAAAATAAGCTTTATATGATCTTGTTGCGGAAGTAATAAAAGCGATGGACTGCATAATAAAGGTCCACATACAAGGGGCAATATAAAGTGACGTTCTTTTGCATTAAGATTTTGTGCATCAACCCTAAACGCACATGACAGCCTCTGCTTCCCTCTGCAAAGGGCCTATCTTTTACTTTATGTTTTTACTTTATGTTCGAGTCAAGGTGACCCTCACCTTTCCCTTTTTCATTTTATCCTTTGGCAAGCTCCTCGTGTTTGAAAGATCATGATATATATATCCAATTGGATGTAAGTTAGCATGGGCTGTTATTGTTGACATCACCTAAAGGTGAATACGTCGGGAGGCAACACAATAAGCCCCTATCTTTCTCAGTGTCCGGCTGAAACTCCATAACCACAAGTACTGCGTGAGTGTTAGCAATTGTAGAAGACTACGAGATAGTTGAGTATGTGAGCTTGCTGAAAAGCTCTATTGTTGACTCTTTCTGATGTTACGATAAATTGCAATTGCTTCAATGACTGAGATTATAGTTTATTAGTTCCCAATGAAGTTTTTGAACCATACTTGACATTTCGAATTGATTGTTACTTGAGCATAAGAAATCATATGATAAAATCTATATATGTTGCTGTTATAAGAATGATCATGATGCCCTCATGTCCGTATTTTATTTTTATCGACACCTCTATCTCTAAACATGTGGACATTTTTTTCGATTTTGGCTTCCGCTTGAGGACAAGCGAGGTCTAAGCTTGGGGGAGTTGATACGTCCATTTTGGATAATGCTTTTATATCAATATTTATTGCATTATGGGATGTTATTACACATTATATCTCAATACTTATGGCTATTCTCTCTTATTTTACAAGGTTTACCATGAAGAGGGGGAATGCCGGCAGCTGGAATTCTGGCTGGAAAAGGAGCAAACGTTGGAAACCTATTCTACACAGCTCCAAAAGTCCTGAAACTCCACGAAATATCTTTTTGGATTTAATAAGAATTTTTGGGCGAAAGAAATACACCAAGGGGCCCACACCCTGTCCAGGAGAGTGGAGGGCGCCCCCCCTACAGGGCGCGCCCCCTATCTCCTGGGCCCCCTGGTGGGCCTCAGGTGTCCATCTTCTGCTATATCAGAGCTTTTACCTTGGAAAAAATTGTGGGCAAGCTTACGGGATGAAACTCCGCCACCACGAGGCGGAACCTTGGCGGAATCAATCTAGGGCTCCGGCGGAGCTGTTCTGCCGGGGACACGTCCCTCCGGGAGGGGAAAATCATCACCAACGTCATCACCAATGATCCTCTCATCGGGAGGGGGTCAATCTCCATCAACATCTTCACCAGCACCATCTCCTCTCAAAACCCTAGTTCATCTCTTGTATCCAATCTTGTATCAAAACCACAAATTGGTACCTGTGGGTTGCTAGTAGTGTTGATTACTCCTTGTAGTTGATGCTAATTGGTTTACTTGGTGGAAGATCATATGTTCAGATCCTTTATGTATATTATTACTCCTCTGATTATGAACATGAATATGCATTGTGAGTAGTTACATTTGTTCCTGAGGACATGGGTGAAGTCTTGCTATTAGTATTCATGTGAATTTGGTATTCGTTCGATATTTTGATGAGATGTATGTTGTCTTTTCCTCTAGTGGTGTTATGTGAACGTCGACTACATGAAACTTCACCATTATTTGGGGCTAGAGGAAGGCATGGGGAAGTAATAAGTAGATGATGGGTTGCTAGAGTGACAGAAGCTTAAACCCTAGTTTATGCGTTGCTTCGTTAGGGGCTGATATGGATCCACATGTTTAATGTTGTGGTTAGGTTTACCTTAATATTCCTTTTGTAGTTGCGGATGCTTGCAATAGGGGTTAATCATAAGTGGTATGCTTGTCCAAGTAAGGGCAGTACCCAAGTACCGGTCCACCCACATATCAAATTATCAAAGTACCGAACGTGAATCATATGAACGTGATGAAAACTAGCTTGACGATAATTCCCATGTGTCCTCGGGAGCTCCTTTCTCATTATTAGGAATTGTCCAGGCTTATCCTTTGCTACATAAAGGATTGGGCCACCTTGCTGCACTTTATTTACTTTATTTATTTGTTACTCGTTACTATTTATCTTATCACAAAACTATCTATCACCTACAATTTCAGTGCTTGCAGAGAAAACCTTACCGAAAACCGCTTATCATTTCCTTCTGCTCCTCGTTGGGTTCGACACTCTTACTTATCGAAAGGACTACGATTGATCCCCTACACTTGTGGGTCATCAGTTCAGATCTAAAATCATGGCACTCGGGCCCTAGTGACAAGCATTAAGCATAGCAAAGTCATAGCAACATCAATCTCAGAACATAGTGGATACTAGGTATCAAACCCTAACAAAACTAACTCGATTACATGGTAAATCTCATCCAACCCATCACTGTCTAGCAAGCCTCGATGGAATTACTCATGCACGGTGGTGAGCATCATGAAATTGGTGATGGAGGAAGGTTGATGATGACGACGGCGACTGATTCCCCTCTCCGGAGCCCCAAACGGACTCCAGATCAGCCCTCCCGAGAGAGTTTAGGGCTTGGCGGCGGCTCTGTATCGTAAAACGCGATGAATCCTTCTCTCTGATTTTTTCTCACGAACGTGAATATATGGAGTTGGAGTTGAGATCGGTGGAGCTCCAGGGGGCCCACGAGGCAGGGAGGCGCGCCCTAGGGGGGGCGCCCCCACCCTCGTGTACAGGGTGTGGGCCCTGGTGCTGATTCTTTCGCCAATATTTTTATTAAATCCAAAAAGTTGCTCCGTGGATTTTCAGGTCATTCCGAGAACTTTTATTTCTGCACAAAAATAACACCATAGCAGTTCTGCTGAAAACAGCGCCAGTGTCCAAAACAAGGGCAAAAGTGTTTGGAAAAGTAGATACGATGGAGACGTATCAACTCCCCCAAGTTTAAACCTTTGCTTGTCCTCAAGCAATTCAGTTGACAAACTGAACGTGATAAATAAAAAATTTTACAAACTCTATTTGCTCTTGTTGTTGTAAATATGTAAAGCCAGCATTCTGGTTTTCAGCAAAGATTATGAACTAACCATATTCACAATAACACTTAGGTCTCATGTTTGCTCATCAATGGCATAATCAACTAGCGAGCAATAATAATAAATCTCGGATGACAACACTCTCTCGAAACAATCATAATATGATATAACAAGATGGTATCTCACTAGCCCTTTCTGAGACCGCAAAACATAAATGCAGAGCACCTCTGAACATCAAGGACTGACTAAACATTGTAATTCATGGTAAAAGAGATCCAGTCATAGTCATACTCAATATAAATTAATAGTAATGGATGCAAATGACAGTGGTACTCTCCAACTGGTGCTTTTTAATAAGAGGATGATGACTCAACATAAAAGTAAATAGATAGGACCTTCACAGAGGGAAGCAGGGATTTGTAGAGGTGCGAGAGCTCGATTTTGAAATAGAGATAAATAATATTTTGAGCGGCATACTTTCATTGTCAACATAACAACCAAGAGATCTCGATATCTTCCATGCTACACACATTATAGGCGGTTCCCAAACAGAATGGTAAAGTTTATACTCCCCCACCACCAACAAGCATCAATCCATGGCTTGCCCGAAACAACGGGTGCCTCCAACTAGCAACAATCCTGGGGGAGTTTTGTTTGCATTTATTTTGATTTTAGCATGGGACTGGTCATCCCGGTTACCAGCCATTTTCTCGTGAGTGAGGAGCGGAGTCCACTCCTCTTGAGAATAACCCGCCTAGTATGGAAGATACAGACAACCCTAATTGATACATGAGTTGTTCGAGCATACAAAACAGAATTTCATTTGAAGGTTTGGAGTTTGGCACATACAAATTTACTTGGAACGGCAGGTAGATACCGCATATAGGAAGGTATGGTGGACTCATATGGCATGACATTGGGGTTTATGGATTTGGATGCACAAGCAGTATTCCCGCTTAGTACAAGTGAAGGCTAGAAAGAGACTGTGAAGCGACCAACTAGAGAGCGACAACAATCATGAACATGCACTAAAATTAATAGACACTGAGTGCAAGCATGAGTAGGATATAATCCACCATGAACATAAATATCGTGAAGGCTATGTTGATTTTGTTTCAACTACATGCGTGAACATGTGCCAAGTCAAGTCACTCGAATCATTCAAAGGAGGATACCACCCTATCATACCACATCACAACCATTTTTAATAGCATGTTGGCACGCAAGGTAAACCATTATAAACTCCTAGCTAATTAAGCATGCTATAAGCAACTATAATCTCTAATTGTCACTGCAAAACATGTTTATTCATAATAGGCTGAATCAGGAATGATGAACTAATCATATTTACAAAAACAAGATAGGTCGAGTTCATACCAGCTTCTCTCATATAAATCAGTCCATCATATATCGTCATTATTGCCTTTCACTTGCACTTCCGAACGGTGTGTATAATAATAATAGTGCACGTGCATTGGACTAAGCTGGAATCTGCAAGCATTCAATTCAAGGGAGAAGACAAGGTAATATGGGCTCTTGGTTAAATCAACAACAATGTATATGAGAGCCATTCAACATTTTCATCATGGTCTTCTCCTCTCGACCCCCAAAGAAATAAAACTATTTACATGGGAAAGCTCCCAACAAGCAAAAGAAGAACAAGAAATCTTTTTGGGTTTTCTTTTAATTACTACTACTACGGGCATGGAAAGTAAACTAGCTAAAAGCTATAGCTAATTTTTTGGTTTTTTCTTAAGGTTATTCAAACACACAAGAAGAAAGCAAGAAAAGGAAAATAAACTAGCATGGATAGTACAATGAAAAAGTATGAGCGCCGACAACTAGAATGAGTGTGTGAACATGAATGTAATGTCAGTGAGAAATACGTACTCCCCCAAGCTTAGGCTTTTGGCCTAAGTTGGTATATCCCCATGGATTAAAGTTGTAGTTGGGGTCGTACTAAGATGCAGCAGCTACTGCCTCACGAGCTGCAGCTTGGAGGCAGGCTGCCTCCGTCCTCCTCTCGTACTCGTTCGCCTCCTCCCTGGTTATAATATATCTCCTTTTTTTCCTGAAAGTCAAAGAAACCAGGAGTAGGGAGAGCAATATGGACAGTGCGACATCTGTCAAAGATTAGTCGGTATTGGAGGAACTGTTCATTCCTCTCTAGAAACTGATGGCTAACCATGGCATTATAATCAAGATAAGCAGGAGGAAACTCCCTATCATTTTCATGTATGGGTATCTCAAGAAAATTAGCCACACGGGTTGCATAAATTCCCCCAAACAAGTCTCCCATTAAACTATTATTATGCAACCTATGTGCAACAATGGCTCCCAAGTTATATTGTTTATCTCCTAGCACAACACTCTTGAGAACACTAAGATCTGGAACACACATGTGACATGCCTCGTCCTTGCCATTTATGCGTCTACCTATAAAGAGAGCAAAATAATGTATAGCAGGAAAATGAATGCTCCCTATGGTAGCTTGTGTTATTTCTCTAGATTCCCCCATAGTGATACTAGCAAGAAAATCTTTAAATTCAGATTTGCGAGGTTCACTAGCACTACCCCATTGTGGGAGTTTACAAGCAGTATTAAAATCTTCTAAGTCCATGGTATAAGATTCATCATAAAGATCAAATAGGACATTGTGAGAATTGCATGAAGATGTAAATTTAAACCTCCTTACGAAAGAATCAGTTAAGTGGTAATATTGAGGGCACTTATCTAGCATGAAGTCCTCAAGATTATGCACATATGCATCAAATTCATCCTTGATGCCTGCTTGGACCATAAACTCCTCTGACGGCCATTCACAAGGCCGCACTTGAGCTTCCCTTGGTAGTTTCTCGTCATGCTCGCGTATTGCGGGCCTGGGTCCTTGCTTCCTTGAAGAACCACCTTGGTACATTTTCCTAAGCATATTTCTTCCTCTGAAAAATTTCTGAAATTTTTAGTAACTCAAAATAAAAGTGAACCAAACTCAACAAAATTGATAGCAACTACTCCCACAAGTGCCTAGAGACTATATCATGCATTTGAACTACTTGGGAACAAATAAATTTGACATGCAAGCTCAAGAACAGGGTCACTTTAGCAGCAAAAAATTTCAATGAATAAAGCACTAGAAAAAAAACTAATTGGACCATTGGAGGAGTCACATACCAAAGAACAATCCCCCAAAGCAGTTTTGTTAGTGGAGCTTTGAGCAAGGAGATAAAAAATGGCAGCAAGATGAGCTGGAACTCATGCTTGAGCTGGTTGGTGATTTTTGGGGAGGAAGAAGAAGTGTGTGGGTGCAGGAATAAGTGGAGGGGGCCACCAGGGGCCCACGAGGCAGGAGGGGGGCGCCCTAGGGGGTGGGTGCGCCCTGGACCCTCATGGCCAGGTGCTTGCCCCCCCCCCCCCCCCCCCCCGTGTTCTCAGTGCCAAATATTCTCAAATATTCTAGAAAAAATCATATTTCATTTTTAGGGCATTTGGAGAACTTTTATTTGCGGGGTATTTTTTATTGCATGGATAAATCAGAAAGCAGACAGAAAATACTATTTTTGCTTTATTTAATCTAAATAACAGAAAGTAAAAGGAGGATACAGAGAGTTGTGCTTTCTAACTTCATCCATCTCATACTCATCAAAAGGAATCCACTAACAAGGTTGATCAAGTCTTGTTAACAAACTCATTCCGAATAACATGGAACCGGAGAAATTTTGAATAACACTAGGTTACCTCAACGGGGATATGTTCATCCCCAATAATAAGAATATCATATTTCTTCTTGACAGTAGGAAGAGGAAATTCAAAACCTCCAATAATAATCGATGGAATTTTTCCAATAGAATTGAAACTGTGAATTTGAGGTTGTTTCCTCGAAAAGTGTACCGTATGCTCATTACCATTAACATGAAAAGTGACATTGCCTTTGTTGCAATCAATAACAGCCCCTGCAGTATTCAAAAAGGGTCTACCAAGGATAATCGACATACCATCATCCTCGGGAATATCAAGAATAACAAAGTCTGTTAAAATAGTAATGTTTGCAAGCACAACAGGCACATCCTCACAAATACCAACAAGTATAGCAGTCGATTTATAGGCCATTTGCAAAGATATTTTAGTAGGTTTCAACTTATTCAATTTAAGTCTACGATATAAAGAGAGAGGCATAACACTAACACCGGCTCCAAGATCACATAAAGCAGTTTTAACATAGTTTCTTTTCATGGAGCATGGTATAGTTGGTACTCCTGGATCACCAAGTTTCTTTGGTATTCCACCCTTAAAACTATAATTAGCAAGCATGGTGGAAATTTCAGCTTCCGGTATCTTTCTTTTATTTGTAAAAATATCTTTCATATACTTAGCGTAAGGATTCATTTTAAGCATATCAGTCAAACGCATACGCAAAAAGATAGGTCTAATCATTTCAGCAAAGTGCTCAGAATCCTCATCATCCTTTTTGTTGGATGGTTTGGGAGGAAAAGGCATGGGTTTCTGAACCCATGGTTCTCTTTCTTTACCATGCTTCCTAGCAATGAAGTCGCTCTTATCATAACATTGATTCTTTGATTGTGGGTTATCAAGATCAACTACAGGTTCAACCTCTACATCGTTATTATTACTAGGTTGAGCATAAACATGAACATCATCATTGACATTATCACTAGGTTCATGTTCATCACCAGATTGTGTTTCAGCATCAGAAATAGAAATATTATTGGGATTCTCAGGTGTGTCTACAACAGGTTCACTATAATCATGCAAAGTCCTATCATTTTTCTTTTTCTTCTTTTTAGAAGGACTAGGTGCATCAACATTATTTCTCTGAGAATCTTGCTCAATTCTCTTAGGGTGGCCCTCAGGATACAAAGGTTCCCGAGTCATTTTACCACCTCTAGTCATAACTCTAACAGCATTACCATTTCTATTATCATTTAATTCATTGAGCAAATCATTTTGAGCCTTAAGCACTTGTTCTACTTGAGTGGTATCCATAGAAGCATGTTTACTAATAAGTTTAAGTTCACCCTTAAATCTAGACATATAATCACTCAAGTGTCCAATCATATAAGCATTACTTTTCAATTGTCTACCAACATAAGCATTGAAGTTTTCTTGTCTAGCCATAAAGTCATCAAACTCATCCAAGCATTGGCTAGCAAACTTAGTAGACAGGATTTCAACTTTATCATATCTATAGAGAGAATTTACCTTTACTACCTGTGTCGGGTTATCAAGACCATGTATTTCTTCAATAGGTGGTATATTAAGGCCATGTATTTCTTCAACAGGAGGTAAATTCTTAACATCTTCAGCTTTAATACATTTTTCTTTCATAGATTTCTTTGCCTATTGCATATCTTCAAGACTGAGAAATAGAACACCCCTTTTCTTAGGAGTTGGCTTAGGAGTTGGTTCAAAAAGTGTCCAATTGTTTTCATTAGTCAACATATTATTCAATAACAATTCAGCTTGATCAACAATTCTTTCCTTGAAAACACGACCAGGACAACTATCCAGGTGGTCTCTGGAAGCATCGGTTAGTCCATTATAAAAGATATCAAGTATTTCATTTTTCTTGAGAGGATGATCAGGCAAAGCATTAAGTAATCGGAGAAGCCTCCCCCAAGCTTGTGGGAGACTTTCTTCTTCAATTTGCACAAAATTATATATTTCCCTTAAAGCAGCTTGTTTCTTATGAGCGGGGAAATATTTAGCAGAGAAGTAATAAATCATATCTTGGGGACTACGCACACAACCAAGATCAAGAGAATTAAACCATGTTTTAGCATCACCCTTTAATGAGAACGAAAATAGCTTAAGGATATAGTAGTAACGAGTTTTCTCATCATTAGTGAATAGGGTGGCTATATCATTCAATTTAGTAAGATGTGCCACAACAGTTTCAGATTCATAGCCATAAAAAGGATCAGATTCAACTAAAGTAATTATCTCAGGATCGACAGAGAAATCATAATACTTATCAGTAACACAAATAGGTGAAGTAGCAAAAGCAGGGTCATATTTCATTCTAACATTTAGAGACTTTTCTTTCAGCTTAGCTAATAATTTCCTAAGATCAAATCTATCATTGCAAGCAAGAAAATCTCTAGCAATTTCTTCATCCATAACATAACCATCAGGCACAATAGGCAATTCATATCTAGGAGGAGAATCTTCATCATCACTTTCATCAATATTATCAGTTTCAATAGTTTCATTCTCTCTAGCCCTAGCAAGTTGTTCATCAAGAAATTCACCTAATGGCATAGTAGTATCAAGCATAGAAGTAGTTTCATCATAGGTATCATGCATAGCAGAAATGGCATCATCAATAACATGCGACATATCAGAATTAATAGCAGAAGCAGGTTTAGGTGTCGCAAGTTTACTCAAAACGGAAGGTGAATCAAGTGTAGAGCTAGATGGCAGTTCCTTACCTCACCTCGTAGTTGAGGGAAAAATCTTAGTTCTTTCATCTTTCAAGTTCCTCATAGTGACCAGCAAATAAAAATCTCAAGTGACTCAAAGAATAGAGCTATGCTCCCTGGCAACAGCGCCAGAAAATAGTCTTGATAACCCACAAGTATAGGGGATTGCAACAGTTTTCGATGGTAGAGTATTCAACCCAAATTTATCGATTCGACACAAGGGGAGCCAAAGAATATTCTCAAGTATTAGCAGTTGAGTTGTCAATTCAACCACACCTAGATAACTTAATATCTGCAGCAAAGTATTTAGTAGCAAAGTAGCATGGAAGTAACGGTAACAGTGCCAAAAGTAACAGTAACAGTTTTGTGGTAATTGTAACAGTAGCAACGGTAAAGTAACTAAGCAAAGAGCAATATGTGAAAAGCTCGTAGGCATTGGATCAGTGATGGATAATTATGTCGGATGTGATTCCTCGTGTAATAGTTATAACATAGGGTGACACAAAACTAGCTCCAGTTTATCAATGTAATGTAGGCATGTATTCCGAATATAGTCATACGTGCTTATGGAAAAGAACTTGCATGGCATCTTTTGTCCTACCCTCCCGTGGCAGCGGGGTCCTATTGGAAACTAAGGGATATTAAGGCCTCCTTTTTATAGAGTACCGGACCAAAGCATTAACACTTAGTGAATACATGAACTCCTCAAACTACGGTCATCACCGGTAAGTATCCCGATTATTGTCACTTCGGGGTTAACGGATCATAACACATAATAGGTGACTATAGACTTGCAAGATAGGATCAAGAACTCACATATATTCATGAAAACATAATAGGTTCAGATCTGAAATCATGGCACTCAAGCCCTAGTGACAAGCATTAAGCATAGCAAAGTCATAGCAATATCAATCTCAGAACATAGTGGATACTAGGGATCAAACCCTAACAAAACTAACTCGATTACATGGTAAATCTCATCCAACCCATCACTGTCCAGCAAGCCTACGATGGAATTACTCACACACGATGGTGAGCATCATGAAAATGGTGATGGAGGAAGGCTGATGATGACGAGGGCGACGGATTCCCCTCTCTGGAGCCCCAAACGGACTCCAGATCAGCCCTCTCGAGAGAGTTTAGGGCTTGGCGGCGGCTCTGTATCGTAAAACGCGATGAATCCTTCTCTCTGATTTTTTTTCTCACCGAACGTGAATATATGGAGTTGGAGTTGAGGTCGGTGGAGCTCCAGGGGGGCACGAGGTAGGGAGGCGCGCCCTAGGGGGGCGCCCCCACCCTCATGGACAGGGTGTGGGCCCCCTGGTGCTGATTCTTTCGCCAATATTTTTTATTATATCCAAAAAGTTGCTCCGTGGATTTTCAGGCCATTCCGAGAACTTTTATTTTTGCACAAAAATAACACCATGGCAGTTCTGCTGAAAACAACGTCAGTCCGGGTTAGTTCCATTCAAATCATGCAAGTTAGAGTCCAAAACAAGGGCAAAAGTATTTGGAAAAGTAGATACGATGGAGACGTATCAACCTTATCTGCTTGCTTGTTTGCCGTGGATGCCTTGTTGGCGAGCTAGGATAAACGTTCCAGCCAGAGTCCCTGTGGAGTGGAGTCCACCGCTGTCATCGTGTTCCGCTGCTAGATGTTATTCTGCTGCTTCGAGTTGTTCTGTTACTAGCATAGAGCTACCTTCACATGCGTAGTGTCGCCATGCCAAGATATTCCATTGTAATACTCGAACCTTTGTACCCCGAGTATTTGTAATAAAAAGTTGATTCGTTCTATGCCAAGCAGTGTCGTATTCTAGAAGACTTGATCTCTGGGCTGGAATACGGGGTGTTCTGGTCTCTCTGAGCTTGGGTGCCACATGGCTTGGTATCAGAGCAGGTCTGTCTATAGAGCGCCCTAGTCCGTGCGAATGTTAGAAAACTGTAGTATAGGGTCTGTCTTTGCTTGCTGCATTTGGTTGTTGCATTTGTTCGCCACATAGAATGCATATAGACTTATTTGGTCGCTAACGGTCTATCTTGTGAGTGTATGTGGTTTCGATCCACTACCTGCACCCTCCTCCTTCGCATCCCTGCTTTTCAGTGTTCAGCGTCGTCTCTGTCCCACCAGGGTGATGCCATGGTACCAAGTGTTCCAGACACCATTTGCATGAGTTATGCTCAGGTATCCGTCAATATCTTTCCTCATCCACCCATATCGTTTCGGTGATAGACTTGTCTCTATCCCAAATCGTGCCCTTCAACTCGCCACTTTGGTAACCCTTACTGATCTTTGTTATCACAAAAAGGGCAATGCTAGCAAGCCCAGTTTTCCACCACTATCCTACCTTGTCATCCTATTCTTTGGACGTGTACGGTTTCCCTTCCGTCCACTTGATGATGATGTGGTCGTGACCTCCATGGTTTGCCACGTGATCACCAAGTCCGTCCTCACCTCCATATCCGTCCAGCCGCAACGGGTGTTAAGCCAGCGCTTGGTGTATCCTTGGTTACACCAACTCGTTCGACACGTGGATTCACTTTCGTGCACACCGCCATACCAGAATTTCCGCAAGATTTGTGCGCTTAAGTATGCATGCATATTATTAATGTGAGTAGCAGTAATATGTGATGTTGCTTGAATATATTTGTATGCCTTGTATGTTGTGTGCTTTCTTGCAATCGATCATTTCTCGTGCTTCTTGGTTTGAATCTTCGGTGTTACATCATTTTCCCCTTATGGAAGTTGCTCACCAACTGACACCGGACCAGAAAAATCAGTTAGAAGTGTATATACACCAGGAAGATCAGTTAAACATAATGGGATTGTCAGCTGACAGCATCGTATTGCAGACATCCGGTTTGAATACAAATTATATCATGCTCAGACTTTCAGCATCAGGTACCCGTCAGAGAGGCATTTTCACTACAACAATTATTAACCCAGCAGGAGAACAAAGTTGGGTACGAGGCCGACCGAACATTTCAAGTCAAAAGTATGGTTTGATTCTGCTACGAGTAAGATTTGAAACGTGCTACACCCGGAAGACAGTCCAAATATGCGATGACTTTAGCAAGAAGGACATTCAGGCAATACAAGTAATCAACAGCCAAAGTGTCCAGGCAAGAATCCTATATACGGTACTGAGTCTTCCCTAACAAGGCACTAAGGGGGAAGCTTCTGAGATACGGTACCCAGTCTTCTTCAGCAAGCTGTCTGATTAAAAAAGCTTCGAGCGCAAGCCATCCAGTCTTCCTCAGCAGGATACACTCGATGGCTTCCAACGCAAGCTGCTCAATCTTCTTCAGCACGACACTGATGCAAGGTATTAAAACAATGAGTTGTCATAATATGATAGTACATCTCAAGAGTCAGGTCTGCAATAGTTGGGTCAGAAAGAAGAATCAGTCAGGACAAAAGTCCGCCTTGAGAATTAGATATTTATACATACGGTGAGCATGCTGTATAGTTCATGCGAGTCACTCGTACAAGTAGGAATTCAAGCTAAGCATCTAACAACCTCATTGGCTATGCAAGAGAAGGAAAACCAGTGGGCGATGCAAGAATCAATAAGTCTTGAAGAAAGACAACATTGAAATCCCCATCTTAGCAGTGGTTATCGAGGTCGACCTCATCACAACCGACAAGTGATATTATTAACCTTGTCACTGTCCTGTATAATTAAAGACAACAATGAGATCTATGCAAGCACACGTGAACCTGGCAAATATCCTGAGACTCGAGACATGCACAATGCCAAGGTATGATTGCCGAAATATTGCATATGACAGCACACAGGGTTGCAAAAATAATCAAGGGCATATAAGGCCATGCTCTTTCAGCTAAGGATCCAGACAAAGAAAAGAATAATGAAGTAGCAAGACCGACAATACACGTATGCTGATTATTGTGTGGACAACGTGGTATGGACGCGTAAGACAATATTATTCCGTATCAAACACCATGAAGCTATGCCTGAGGGGTCTATTCCATTATGGCAAGGACCTCATAACAAGGCAACCCACTCAATCAACAGAATCTGCTCAGAAGTAGCAGTATTAAATATCCAAGTATGTCATATCCGACCCAAGGACATCTCAACAAATTGACTTTAGTAACCATGCTAAAGCATCGCACGTCCTACTATCGACATGGGGATAGAAGAAGTAATCATAATGTTATACAACAAGCCTCACGCATATGCTCTCACATATGGGAATCGGTTGAAAGAATAGCCTACCATGTACATGATTCTTTTGCCAAAACACCGATAGTCAAGTCTATGAATATTATCATCACAAGGTGGTACGCATTTATGTCAATCCCGACAAGCGACAGTTAAATATTTGGTACAGATTGGATACTCCAGACTGTGAAGCCAATACAGATGATCCAGAAATTCCTGCGAGTCGTCAGAATCCATCCAGAGCACAGGTATGATTCACATCACTATTTTGAACCCGAAGAGTACGCATATATTCAAGCCACCCAATACCTGGGTGGAAGATATTCCTTGTTTCCTGAAAAGATGTGGAAATATTGTCTGTACTGGATAACGGAGTAACACCTTCCTCGAGAACCAATATCGAGAAGGACACGTATGTCAGTTATGATAATCTTTTGGATCTCAGCTAAGTCAGCAGATATGAAAGAAATTGGAGCCAGTGCAAACATGAACATATGAGGTAAGTCTTGCCAGAATGTCCGATATGGTGAAGCCAACCACCCGAGAGCAAGGCAGTCAGTGAGATAAAATTCAGTGGGAACATAATATAGGGGAAAAGGGAAACCCGATTTGGAAACAGATTCCTTGAGTCGGAATATTCACTTGTTCCCTAAGCAACCAAATCTCGAGGACAAGATTTCTTGAAGGGGGGAAGGTTTGTGACACCCTGGATTTTGGCTTTTTCTTTTTTCCTTGGATTATTATTTTGATTTGTTTTTCTGTGGCTATGTTGTCTGAAAACTTAGGAAGAATATATCTTCCTGGGTTCCATAGTGGCCTGTCATCCTCTAAATCATCCCAAGACCCTGTCATTTCTCATCTTGGACCTATCCCAATATCCTTTTTATTGGGCATATTCCTTTTTCTATTAAGGGAATAACCCTGTTTGCCCTAGGTTGTGAAACAGCCTATATTTCTTTCACTCCTTAAATTCCCAAACAATTCCCATAAGTTGTTTGGGTCATATCTTGCTCAAATATGTCAAAACCCATCCTTGTTATGTTAAAAAATAATTCACCAATATTCCTTTACCTAGTTTGCCCTAAATGGCACATTATGAAGCAAGTGCTATTTATCTTTGATTGATTGACCCCAAAAATTTTGGGACACCTTTTTCTGTCCATGTCATTGCCTCACGCAAATTTTCAAGTTCATTTGCCTAGTAAATATTTCACAACAATTTTCCAAAGTTTTGGTCCAAGAAGGAACTTTGTGCAGGAGGTACAAGCTAGGCATATCCAAATGAATTGAAACTTTGCCATATACTTCATTTGATCAAATCATTGCTCTATTCCAAGTTTGAGCTCATGTCACTCCTCCATGTGAGCTCAGCATCAATTCTTGGTTTTTGGTTAGATTTTTAGTTTGTGAAGCAACTATATTTTATATTGATTCATTTAAGCTAAAAATTTACCAGGACATGCCCCCATCCATATTAGCTCGCTCTACCAAGTTTTGGATCATTTAATCTAGCTATTTGCCCTCTGCAACTTTTCTAAGTTTCTGTGTAGATTGAAGCTCTGTGAAGCAAGTACCATTTTGGTATTTCCAAATGGCATGAAACTTTTACAAAAGCTTCATATCATCAAATAGCTCATCTCCTAGAAATTTCAGCTCATGCCAATCAGTTATGTGAGTGTTAGTTCATGTTTTCCAATTCTGACCAGTGGGGCCCTTTCTACAACAAGTACCCTTTAGACTCCTCCGTTTGGGCTGATATTCTGCAAACACAGTCACCTTATCATGTGATCAAGCCATGCCAAAGCTCCGAGTCCATCTCCTACATTGTGAGCCACACCAGGCAACAAACACCTTACTGTTCACTTGATCATCTGCTAGCTGTGGTCATGCCTCACACCACTATGCTTGGCTCCCTCCTCCTTGGCAACACCCTCTGTTCGCCTTATCTGTCGGACATAGTTTGCAGGGCATGGGTGCATTGTGTGTGCTAGTCCACGCGGTGACTGCGTGGCTGGCATGCACACCAGCATGCTTTGGCAAACCGCGGGCACTGTTGTCGTCGCCTTCCTCTGCCTCTCGCATCCAAATCATGTCTAGTAGCTCCCCCGTGAGCCTCTGCATCGCTCTATGCCTCTGCCCCGCCTTTCATCGTCATGCGCGCGTTAGTCGCCATGCCCGTGATGCTAACCTCCTCTGCTCCCTCCTTGGCATGTTGGCCGAGCTCTCTAGAGCGTCCCCGAGACCTTCCTGAGCCTATAAATAGGACCCTCGACCTCCTCCGCTCCTCGTAGCTCCTTCCACTGCCTCCCACGTCCAACGGAGCTCGCCGTATCCATCTCCATCCGCCATGGCCGTCGCGGTTCCTCCTTGGTCCCGGCGCGCCTAGTCCTCCTCTCCACCTCTAGCTACCATCATCGTCTTCCTCTCATCCCACCGATCCTCCCCACCCTCTCTTTCTTCCGTCGGAGCCTGAGGGAGTCTTGGACTAGGGGGTGTCCGGACAGCCGGACTATCATCGTCCGCCGGACTCCAAGACTACGAAGATACAAGATTGAAGACTCCGTCCCATGTCCGGATGGGACTTTCCTTGGCGTGGAAGGCAAGCTTGGCAATACGGATATGTAGATCTCCTACCATTGTAACCGACTCTGTGTAACCCTAGCCTCCTCCGGTGTCTATATAAACCAGAGGGGTTTAGTCCGTAGGAGACAACATACATTACAACAATCATACCATAGGCTAGCTTTAAGGTTTAGCCTCCTTGATCTCGTGGTAGATCCACTCTTGTACTACCCATATCATCAATATTAATCAAGCAGGACGTAGGGTTTTACCTCCATCGACAGGGCCCGAACCTGGGTAAAACATCGTGTCCCTCGTCTCTTGTTACCATCCGCCTAGACGCACAGTTCGGGACCCCCTACCCGAGATCCGCCGGTTTTGACACCGACATTGGTGCTTTCATTGAGAGTTCCTCTGTGTCGTCACCGATAGGCTCGATGGCATCTTCAATCAACAACGCTGTCCAGGGTGAGACTTTTCTCCCTGGACAGATCTTCGTATTTGGTGGCTTCGCACTGCGGGCTAATTCACTTGGCCATCTAGAGCAGATCGAAAGCTACGCCCCTGGCCATCAGGTCAGGTTTGGAAGCCTAAACTTCACAGCCAACGCCCGCGGGGACTTGATCTTCGACGGGCTCGAGCCAAAACCAAGCGCACCGCACTGTTGCGATGGGCATGATCTAGCTCTGCCGTCGAACAGTGCCTTGGTGGCCGCACACAAATCCGCTTCGGCCCTTAGTCCGGAGCCGATCGCCCAGATCGAGGATCGGTGGATGGACACCGCCTCGGGGGCTTCAACTTCCACGGCGATGGAGCCGAACACTAATCTTGTCCCTCGAGAAACTCGTGATTCCGAGGTGCCGGATCCCTCGCTGGACTCCGGACCTCCCACGCCCCTACCAATCGAATCGGATTGGGCGCCGGTTATGGAATTCACCGCCGCGGACATCTTCCAATGCTCGCCCTTTGGCGACATCCTAAATTCGCTAAAGCATCTCTCGTTATCGGGAGAGTCCTGGCCGGACTATGGCCAGGATGGTTGGGATACGGACGACGAAGAAATTCAGAGCCCACCCACCACCCACTTTGTAGCCACTGTCGACGATCTAACCGACATGCTAGACTACGAATCCGAAGACATCGACGCTATGGACGACGATGCCGGGGACGAACAGGAACCAGCGCCTACAGGGCACTGGAAGACCACCTCGTCATACGACATATACATGGTGGACACCCCGAAAGATGGGGACGGCGAAGAAGCAGCAGAGGCAGATTCTCTAAAGAAGCAGCCCAAGCGCCGGCATCAGCGGCGCCGCTCTAAATCCCGCCACAGCAAGAATGGAGATTCCGGCACAGGAGATAATAATACCCCAGAGAGTGCCGAAGATAATCCCCTCCAGCAAGACTCAGCGCAGGAGGATGCAGAAGCAAGCCCTCACGAGAGGGCGGCAGACGAAGAGGTCGAGGATAATACACCTCCCTCCGAAGACGAGACAAGCCTCAACGACGACGAATTCGTCATGCCCGAGGATCCCGTCGAACAAGAGCGTTTCAAACACAGGCTTATCGCCACGGAAAATAGCCTAAAGAAAAAGCAGCAGCAGCTTCAAGCTGATCAGGATCTGCTGGCCGATCGATGGACCGAGGTCCTCGCGGCCGATGAGTATAAACTCGAACGCCCCTCCAAAAGTTACCCAAGACGCAAGCTGCTCCCTCGATTAGAGGAGGAAGCATACATACCTCCATCACCAGCGCACGATACGGCTGACCACCACCCCGCGGTTGTGACAGAGAGGCATCCAGGCCCCCAACCAAGACCGTACCCCGGCATCGCTCCAAAAGTACGAAGCCAAGAGGGAACGCGCCAGACTTACGAGATATATTGGAGGACAAAGCAAGGCAATCCAGATCCATCTACGGATCACGTGGGCGCCCCACGACCCATGACGAATACCGTCGTGCCGGATACAATAACCCCGGCCGGGCCGAACACAGCAGACAACGCTCTCTCGAGCTGCGTCGTGAAATTGCTCAATACAGAGGCGCCGCACACCCTCTATGCTTCATTGACGAAGTAATGGAGCATCAAATCCCTGAAGGGTTTAAACCCGTAAACATTGAATCCTACGATGGCACAACAGACCCCACGGTTTGGATCGAAGATTATCTTCTCCACATCCATATGGCCCGTGGCGACGATCTCCATGCCATCAAGTATCTCCCACTCAAGCTTAAAGGACCAGCTCGGCATTGGCTCAACAGCTTGCCCGCAGAGTCAATTGGGTGTTGGGAAGACCTGGAAGCCGCATTCCTCGACAACTTCCAGGGCACGTATGTGCGACCACCAGACGCCGATGACCTAAGCCACATCATTCAGCAGCCAGACGAATTGGCCAGACAATTCTGGACACGGTTCTTGACAAAGAAAAACCAAATCGTCGACTGTCCGGATGCAGAGGCCCTTGCGGCCTTCAAACATAACATCCACGACGAGTGGCTAGCCCGGCACCTGGGACAGGAAAAGCCGAAATCCATGGCAGCCCTCACATCATTAATGACCCGCTTTTGCGCGGGAGAGGATAGCTGGCTAGCTCGCAGCAACAATCTCCGTAAAAATTCTGGCAGTCCGGATACTAAGGACAACAACGGCAGGTCACGTCGAAACAAAAACAAACGCCGCATTAACGGCGACGATAAGGAGGATACGGCAGTCAACACCGGATTCCGTGGCTCTAAACCCGGTCAGCGGAAGAAGCCATTCAAAAGAACCACTCCGGGTCCATCCAACTTGGACCGAATACTCGACCGCTTATGCCAGATACATGGCACCCCCAAAAAGCCAGCCAATCACACCAACAGAGATTGCTGGGTGTTCAAGCAGGCAGGCAAGTTAATTGCCGAAAATAATGACAAGGGGCTAAACAGCAACGACGAGGAGGAGACCCGACCGCCGAACAATAGAGGACAGAAGGGCTTCCCCCCACAAGTGCGGACCGTGAACATGATTTATGCAACCCATATACCCAAGAGGGAGAGGAAGCGCGCACTAAGGGACGTTTATGCGATGGAGCCAGTCGCCCCGAAGTTCAATCCATGGTCCTCTTGTCCGATCACTTTCGATCGAAGAGACCATCCGACCAGCATACGCCATGGTGGATTCGCCGCATTGGTTCTAGACCCAATCGTCGATGGATTTCACCTCACGAGAGTCCTGATGGACGGCGGTAGTAGCCTGAACCTGCTTTATCAGGACACAATGCGCAAGATGGGCATAAACCCCTCAAGGATTAAACCTACAAAGACAACCTTTAAAGGTGTCATACCAGGTGTGGAAGCCAATTGTACGGGCTCAGTCACATTGGAAGTGGTCTTCGGATCCCCGGATAATTTCCGGAGCGAAGAGTTAATCTTCGACATAGTCCCATTTCGCAGCGGCTATCACGCTCTGCTTGGACGAACCGCGTTTGCAAAGTTCAACGCGGTGCCGCATTATGCATACCTAAAGCTCAAGATGCCAGGCCCTCGTGGAGTCATCACGGTCAACGGAAATACGGAACGCTCCCTCCGAACGGAGGAACATACAGCGGCTCTCGCAGCAGAAGTACAGAGCAGCCTTCTAAGGCAATTTTCGAGTCCGGCTGTTAAACGGCCGGATACAGCAAAACGCGCCCGAAGCAATACCAACGAAGACTACCCGGCACGATCAGAGCACGCGTAGCAATGCGGCCCTAACCCCCGCCCTCGCATGATTGCAAGAACAACCCTCCGCGTACATCATTACGCTTTGGAGATACCATGGGCGCAGGGGAAGGGGTACGATAACAATGGACCCAGAGTGCGGCTCGACCACACCAGGGGCTCGCAAGTGTGCCTCCTTTTTTTATTATTATTTTCCTTCTTTGTGTACACAGGACTCCGTTAACCAGAGGCCCTGTCCGGCGGCGAACCTGCCGAACTCATGATGCAACAGCCAGGGAAGAAAGAAGGCTGCGATGAACACTCAGGTGGTCTCAATTACGAGCATTAAATTCGATTACATACACCAAGTCCGCAGCTCATCCCTGGAGGGGGACCTGTTTAATTAGTCCAAATCCCTTGCTTACCGCACTATTTGTATCAGTCCGCACTCATAGCAGACCTTCTTTAAATAAATAATGCAGCACTTTTCGACGGCAATTGCATTACTTTATATATATATATATGTTCATTACATGACATCTTGCACCTGTATATTTTGGTACGGTCTAATACACCAGGGGCTTATCTTCCCCACATTATGGTGTGATAAGTCCGAACACTTTCATAAGTGCGGCACCCCGAACTTATAGCATTATATGAATCGGCTCCGAATCATGTCTTGGGTCAATAGTTGGGTTTGCCCGGCTCCCACGTTTTGGTGCCTTACGTTCCGTTCTGTCGGCTAAGGTGGCACTGGGAGAACCACTGCGATTGCGCCCCGGTTGAGCTGGGCGAGCGCCTCAGTGGAGAAAGTTAAAACTGGCCGGCATGATAAGGCGAGAGACTGGTCGCTGTTTGAGAGGTCCTTTCGAGTCCTTAAAGACTCACGCCGCTTCGAGCGAAGTTCCGGATAAATGTCCGATGAAGGCGTGGATAGCGCCCCGGATTCGGTCTTCCGAATACCAGGGGCTTCGCCGAAATTTAAAATTATAGAATTCTATGGCTAAGTGAGAGTGTTCAAGCATTATAAGTCCGGTTGCCTTGTTCGTTGTGTTGAGCGCCTCCCTAGATGGACCCAAAAATGGGAACAAGAGTGCTCAAGGTTATCCCAAACACCCCAGCACTCGTGGCTCGGGGGCTGAAGCCAACGACTTGCCATCTCTCAGATTTTATAAACGGCCGCACAGAAGGTAATATTTTAAATTAAACAAGCGTTGCTTAATACGCACATGAACAAAGTTTTCAGCGCACAGGATAATACATATCAAGTTTACTCAAAGATTACATTTCTGGGGCATTCATCCGCAATATCGCGGGCTCCCTTCAGGACAGTTTTATAATACATCTCGGGCGTACGATACTCCTTGCCCGGTGGTGGCGGGTCAGTGAGAAGCTTCTCTGCATCCAGCCTGCCCCAGTGCACCTTTGTGCGGGCAAGGGCCCGACGAGCACCTTCAATACAGGCGGAGCGCTTGATGACCTCCACCCAGGGGCACGCATCCACCAGCCGCCGCACGAGGCCGAAGTAGCTCCCCGGCATGGCCTGTCCAGGCCATAGCCGGACTATAAGGCCCTTCATGGCCTCCTCAGCTACCTTGTGGAGTTCGACCAGCTGCTTCAGCTGGTCGCTTGGGGGCACCGGATGGCCGGCCTCAGCGTACTGAGACCAGAAGACCTTCTCCGTCGAGCTCCCCTCCTCGCCACGATAGAATGCGACGGCATCGGACACACTACGCGGTAGATCTTCAAACGCCCCTGGAGAGCTCCGAATGCGGGTAAGTGTAAGGTAGTTTACATTAACATGCTTGCTTTGCATGAAAAATGCCTTACCCGCCGCTATCTTCTTGACATCTTCAACCTCCTGAAGGGCCTTACGGGCCTCGGCCTTGGCGGACTTGGCACTTTCGAGAGCCGAGGCAAGCTCGGACTCTCGAGTCTTGGAGTCACGCTCCAACCTCTCATGCTTCTCCATGAGAGCCTGGAGCTCTTGCCGTACTTCCGCCACCAGTGCCTCCTGCTTTTCTCGCTCGGCCCGTTCCGCGGCCGCACTGCGTTCGGCCGCGGACACAGCCTCCTTCAGGGCTGCCACCTCATTTGTGGCCCCTGCAATACCCATATTATCCTTGTTAATTTTATTGCAACCAAAATCCTTTTCTGTAAGGTAACTATTCAAAGTGGTGTTACTCACCTTCTTTGTCCTCGAGCTGCTTCTTGGCATGGCCGAGCTCTTGCTCGGACCGCTCGAGATCCTGCTTCAACGCACCGACCTCCGCAGTCAGTGTGGCAGAGGTCAACAGCGCAGCCTGCAAACCCATATTGACATATTTTAAGCAACCCTGCGTATATCTTATTAGATCCTCAGTCCGGCTTTTCTTTCCGAACACCGAACTAAGCATCAGGAGCTACTGTCTATGCGGTATTATATTACATAACTTTAATTTCTTACCTCAAAGCCTGTTAGAAGGCTGCTGCAGGCTTCGGTCAGCCCGCTCTTGGCGAGCTGAACCTTCTGAATCACCGCACTCATGATAGTGCGGTGTTCTTCCTCGATGGAAGCGCCTTTAAGCGCCTCCAACAAGTTGTCCAGCGCCTTCGGTTGGACGGAGGCCGCCGGTGTCACGGTCTTGCCCTTCTTTCGAAGGGGCCGCCCGCCGGACTCTGGAACCACTGCAGGTTCCGACGTAGAGTCCGGCGCAAAGTCCGGGAGGCTGCCTTGCGGCGCCTCCGGGGCCTCCTCCTGGTGGGTCCCTCTCTGGGATCCCACCTCGGCGTTCTTGTCTGCACGAGGAGTGGAGTCAGTCGGAAGTGAATCCACATCCGACGGGGCCAACGACCCGCTCGATGAAGCGGGGAGATCATCATCGGCCGGACTGCGGACAGTATACGGCATTAGAAGGACATTATGCGACACGAAAGAAATTGCATATCAGGGATCCGGATACTTACGATCTTGCCGGACGCCTGGCCCTTAAGGGCCACTCCTCCTCGCCAACGATGGTGTTGGTGAAACTGTCCGGGGGGATAGTTCTCCCCCTCTTGGACCCTTCGGCCTCCCCTATTGGGGAAGCCTTCCTCTTCTTCTCTCCCTCCTTCGGGAGAGAGTCTTCTTCCTCCTCCTCGTCTTCGGGGGAGGAGTCCGCCTCGTCGCCGGACGCCTGATTGCGGGAACTCTTTCGAGTCCCCGCGGCCACCTTCTTGGCCTTCTTCTCCGGCACCACGTGCGGTGCCGAAACCAGCAGCCCTGCTAGACGGGCGTTCACTGGGTCTTCTGGCATGGAAGCCGGGCTGATGAGCTGCTCTGCCTTCTCCATCCATTCCTGTCAAAGGAAAAGAGAGGTTGAAACCCTCTTAGAATCAATTTGATTACCACAAGTGTCCCGTAAAGGGGTTGAATCACTTACCTCGTCAGCCGGATGCTGCGAGCAAAATCCGTGATCTTCCGTCGCAGATGCGGGGGCTTCGGCGCCCTTAAACAGCACCCTCTAGGTGCCTTCATATGTCGTATCGAAGAGCCCGCTTAGCGCCTGGTGCTGTTCCGGATAGAACTCCCACAGATTGAATGCCCGTTCCTGGCATGGGAGAATCCGGCGGATGAGCATGACTTGGACCACGTCGACGAGCCTGAGCTTATTGCTCACCAGCTTCTGGATGCAGGCTCGGAGTCCCGTCAGCTCCTTCGGATTGCCCCACAGCAAGCCCTTCTCTTTCCAGGAGGTGAGCTGCGTGGGGATGCCAGATCTAAACTCGGGGGCCGCCGCCCATGTGGGCTCACGCGGCTCGGTGATGTAGAACCACCCCGATTGCCACCCCTTGACGGAGTCCACGAAGGCCCCTTCGAGCCAAAGGACGTTGGGCAACTTACCCAACAAGGTGCCTCCACATTCCGCTTGCGTGCCCTTCACAACCTTCGGCTTGACGTTGAGGGTCTTGAGCCACAGGCCGAAGTGGGGCCGGATGCAGAGGAAGGCCTCGCACACGACGATAAACGCCGAGATGTTGAGGATGAAGTTCGGTGCCAGATCGTGGAAATCCAGGCCATAGTAAAACATGAGCCCCCGGACGAATGGGTGGAGTGGAAAGCCCAGTCCGCGGAGGAAGTGGGGAAGAAAGACGACCCTCTCATGGGGCCCGGGGGTAGGGATGAGCTACCCCTCGTCGGGCAGCCGATGCGCGATATCGCTGGAGAGGTATCCGGCGCTGCGCAGCTTGGTGATGTGCTCCTCCTTAACGGTGGAGGCCAACCATTTGCCTCCCGCTCCGGACATATTCGGAGAAGGTTGAGGCGAGATGCGCGAGCTTGGGCATTGGAGCTTGAGTGCGCGGAGATGGATAAGCAAAGGAGGAAGAAGGCGTAGGTGAGAAGGTAAATCCTTATCCCTTATATATAGGCGGACGAAGACTATGCGTCCCCGGCCGGCCTGGTAAAACTCGCTTATCCCCCAAGCGCCACCATCAATGGCGCGGTTGGGTTACCCACGTCCGTATTGATGGGAATCCCGGAATAAGGGGAACACGATCTCTGCTTCGACAAGACGTGCCAAGGAAACCGCTTCGCTAAACGTGCTGAGGTGGTATAATAAAAAATGATTCAAGTAAAAGCCTGGTAGCGGTGTGATGTCATGCCGCATAATACGTCAGCAGATTGGACTTGTGTACATTTTATTCTCTCTACGGTGGAATGTGGAATTTATTTTGCAAAGCCGGACACTATCCTGGTGTTCATGATCTTCTCTGGATTATTCAAGGGAGGAACCCGCCTTGCAATGCTGAACATTATGCACGCCGGACTTATCGTCATTGAAGACTGGTTCAGGGGCTACTGAGGGAGTCCTGGGAAGGGATCCTTTGGGCAAGCTTTATTGAGGTCCTTAAAATTGACACAGAGGCGCCAGGATTTATCCTTCTTTGGTACCATCACCAAATTTGCTAGCCAGTCCGGATGTTTGATATCTCTAATGAATCCGGCTTCCAATAGTTTGGCTAGCTCTTCTCCCATTGCCTGTCTTTTGGGCTCGGAAAATCGTCGAAGAGCCTGTTTGACTGGCTTGAATCCTTTTAGGATGTTTAGGTTGTGTTCTGCCAACCTGCGAGGGATTCCGGGCATGTCTGAAGGATGCCAGGCGAAGATATCCCAATTTTTCCGAAGGAATTCACGCAGTGCGGCGTCTACTTCGGGGTTCAACTGTGCCCCAATGGAGGCCGTCTTTGTTGGGTCCGTTGGATGGACCTGGAATTTTATTATCTCGTCTGCTGGTTTGAAGGAGGTGGACTTGGATCTTTTATCGAGTATCACATCGTCCCTGTTCACCGTAGAGCGCAGCGCGGTGAGTTCCTCTGCCGCCAAGGCTTCGGATAGTGCCTCGAGGGCTAGTGCGGCTGTCTTGTTTTCGGCGCGGAGTGCTATGTCCGGATCACTAGCGAGAGTGATTATTCCGCTGGGCCCAGGCATTTTAAGCTTCATGTACCCGTAATGAGGTTTTGCTTGAAAAATTGTGAATGCCTCTCGTCCTAATAGGGCGTGATACCCACTGCTGAACGAGGCCACCTGGAACGTGACTTCTTTGGATCTATAATTGTCCGGAGAGCCGAACACCACATCGAGTGTGATTTTTCCGGTGCAGCGCGCTTCCCGGCTAGGGATTATTCCTCTAAAGGTTGTGCTGCTTCGCTCAATACGGCTCCAATCGATTTCCATTTTTCGCAGAGTTTCCTCGTAAATGAGGTTTAGTCCGCCGCCGCCGTCCATGAGGACTTTTGTCAGTCGAAAGCCGTCCACTATGGGACTAAGTACCAGTGCGGCTGGGGCACTGGTTGTTCGGAATGTGGGCTCGTCGCTGCCATTGAAGGTAATGGCTGTGTCGCTCCATGGATTTGCTGTTGCTACTTGGTAGACTTCGGCGAGTTCGTGGATTGATTGTTTTCGCATATTATTTGATGCGAAAGTCTCGAAGACTGTTGATACCGTGCTGGTATTGTTGGAGTGGTTTCCCGGAGCTAGAAGCTCTTCGCCACATTTGGCCACCTGCCGTAATATCCAACATGCTCGAAGGCTATGTGTTGGGACGGCTCCCTCTGTATTATGAAGCTTACAGGGTCCATTAAGCCATCCCTCCAGTACGGTTCCGTTTCCCTGATTGGGTTTTTGTTTTTTCGTTTTTGCATCTGGGGCCTGAGTGTAAGGCGCCCTTTTACTGCGGACTGGGTTTGGGGCCGGATTATCCCAAAATTGATTTTCGGTTTTCCGAAAACTCTCCATCGCACAGTACTTTCATACAATGGATGCCAGATCGGTGAAGCGCGTAATCTTGCGACGATCAATGGCGTTTAGTATTCCCTTGTCCGTGCAGTTATTGCGGAAGATTGATATTGCGTTTTCCTCTCGGCAGTCCTTTATCCTGTCCATAACCAGGAGGAATCTGGCCCAGTAGTGATGTACTGTTTCTGTAGGCTCTTGCCGTATTAGAGATAGATCGCATATGTCTGGGCGGGTGGGTGGAATAAAATCCAGATCCCTGCCCATCTTGAGGCTCAAAGGCCAAGGGGTTTCCAAATTCGGAAGTGTGGTTTGCTGGGGACGATCCAGCGAGTCCGGGGCGATGCATGATTTTAAGTTCGATGCTCGATCGAAGTCCGTCCCTCCACGGGAATCTGGCATGAAGGGTTCGGGAATCCGGACATGAATTGTTTTCAACACTGGCAAAGAGTTGCCGTATTGCTCTTCCACCACCGCGACGTGGTGGGTGGCCTGGGGAGAGTTAATCTCTCTCAGATCGGTTTTAAGCCCAATCTGGTTGTAGTCCGTAGCGACTCCCTGGGCGGCGATGCGATCCAAGAGCTCGTTAACAGACGAGAGCTCTATTGGATCTAACTGTTCGGCAGCTTTAGGGCTGACGCGAAGATTGCTTTCGACGACTTGAGAAGTCATTGCCGAAGCGGCGGCTGGACAGGCGGTCATGAGAAAACCACCAAGCCGGATAGTTTGGCTGGCGGCCAAGGTCCCTCCGGCGAAAACACTGTCTTTGAAGACGGGCGGAGGCATCCGCTCTATTGGTGACGACACAGAGGAACTCTCAATGAAAGCACCAATGTCGGTGTCAAAACCGGCGGATCTCGGGTAGGGGGTCCCGAACTGTGCGTCTAGGCGGATGGTAACAGGAGACGAGGGACACGATGTTTTTACCCAGGTTCGGGCCCTCTCGATGGAGGTAAAACCCTACGTCCTGCTTGATTAATATTGATGATATGGGTAGTACAAGAGTAGATCTACCACGAGATCAAGGAGGCTAAACCCTAGAAGCTAGCCTATGGTATGATTGTTGTAATGTATGTTGTCCTACGGACTAAAGCCCTCCGGTTTATATAGACACCGGAGAGGGCTAGGGTTACACAGAGTCGGTTACAATGGTAGGAGATCTACATATCCGTATTGCCAAGCTTGCCTTCCACGCCAAGGAAAGTCCCATCCGGACACGGGGCGGAGTCTTCAATCTTGTATCTTCGTAGTCTTGGAGTCCGGCGGACATTGATAGTCCGGCTGTCCAGACACCTCCTAGTCCAGGACTCCCTCAGTAGCCCCCGAACCAGGCTTCAATGACGATAAGTCCAGGGCGTTTATAGTCTTCGGCATTGCAAGGCGGGTTCTCCCTTCAAATTCCATGTACCGGCCGAACAGTGCCCGGCTTCATCTTGAATACTGTGTTCCTAGGCTTCTACGCCAAATAATGGCCCTCTTCCATGCGTCGCACGAATGCGAAAAGCCAGGGTGTTTTTTTTTTGCATTTCACCCCCCAATTGTGCGAGTTGACCGCCTTCAAAAGAGGCAAGAATCCAGATCCAAACCACACCGTCTTCCTCCCGCGAATACTCCATCGAAGCGCCTTTGACCTAGAAATCCATTCCACCATGGATCATCAACACGGCTCTTCTTCGCGCGCTCCCAGCCCACCGCCGGGGAGTTGGAGGAGGTGCTCTATTTCGCACAACGAGCTCGAGAAGCTCCAAACGGGGGGATTCCTCCCTCCGGCCATTATGATCCCAGTCCGGGCCGGACTGGTTACTTATCAAGGTGGGAGACAGGCGGAGGACACTCCAAGCCCCAATAAGGGGGAGCGAGTATGTTTTGTCCCTTATCAGACAAGGGGACTCGGATTTCCAATACATCCGTTCCTCCGCGGGCTCCTGAAGTTCTATGGACTCCAGCTCCACCACCTCACGCCCTCCTCTGTCCTGCATATCGCGGGCTACGTAGCTCTTTGCGAGCTATTCCTGGGCATTGAGCCCCATTTCGCATTGTGGAAGAGGCTGTTTTGCCTCGTACCCCGTTCTTACCAGGGGTCCATATATCAAGTGGGCGGCGCCGAAATATGGCGCATCGCCGGGACCGGATACCTATCCGGCACTCCCAAGAAGGCGTCCAAAGACTGGCCCTCGGAATGGTTTTATATAGAAGACGCTCTGCTGCCAGACCCAGTTCGGATCGGCCTCCCGGAGTTTAGTGCTGCTCCCTTGAAGAAACGCCTCAGCTGGCGCCCGCGGAGCCCCCGATTGGAGGAAGACAAGAGCGTCCATTACTTGATGGGCCGGATAAGATTAATGGCTCATTCCGGCTTGACCATGATCGGAGTCATGTCGACATGCATCAAGCGAGGGGTACAACCACTGCAATACAGAGGCCACCCCATGTGGGATTTCAACGGGGAAGACGATGCTACCCGGCATGGCCGCAAAGGGCCGGATTCGACCGAGGATCTGGTGAAGATCCTGTCCAGCCTGTACAAGGGGGAGAAGGAGGATTTCCTTCGAACAAACCCTTTGAATGGGTTTTCCATGATCAACCCCAGAGGATGGGTAAGTGAACACCTTGAAGGGCCCAGCCCATGCTTTCGAAGTTTAAGCTTCTTACATTATGTCTTCGGCGCAGGGTCTACGCCGGATTGTGGAGGACATGGTAAGTCCTGCTCCGCAACCCGAGGATCCAGAAGGATCCCTGGGTCCGGCCTCCGAAGAGGACCCGGATATCGAGGTGGAGCTGATCGACGGGGTGTATCACCAGCTCAGCATAGACAATGCTTTGGTTGCCATTACGGCGGACTACCCCAGACTAAATCCGGCTTCCCAGGTGACCGCGACCGAAGTCCGGACACCATTATCTCATCCCTGCCCATTTCTGACCTTCGCGAACGATGGTATTATGCAGGAAGCGCCTTTACGGCAGGAAGCCGAGCCCGCGGCGGCCGACCAACAGAGTTCAGTTCGAACCAGCAGGCGGAAAAGGAGCGCAATGCGGACGGAAATGTCGCCGCAAAGGTATAGCTCGCATTTGAATTTTTAGAGCAACGTTCCGAGGAAACGTCTAAGTGCCCATGATTTTTGTAGGAGAAAAAGCGCTCGCCGGACTGCAAGCGCAGGAATTGCCAATCCGACCAACACCGGCCAGGCTCCAGCGCCCGGCCTGGAGGGCGAGGCAAGCGCAAGACGCGAGCCGGATCCTTCTCCAACGGAGGATACCGACAGACTGTCCACCACCAAGTCTGAGGTGGAGAGCGCCATGAACCATAGGCGCCGCCGGACAGTATTTCGAGAAGCGTGCTTTTCCCCTGAGGCATTGGATGCTTTTAACACAGGGGACGCACATCTCCGTGCTGCTCAAAATGGTTTTACCAGAGCCACGGAGCAGTATGTGAAAGACATACGGGTAAGGGAATTTTAATGGTTGTATATACCAGTAGCCCCCGAGACTTAAATTAGTTATGCTAACTGATTTAAGGATCATTATAAATTTCAGGCACTTAACGAGAAGAACGCCCAGCTGTCTCGGGAGCTGCAAGATTGCAAGGCCCAACTTGAGGCCGCACTTGCTGCCGCAGGAGGAGACGGAAAGACCCCTCCTGGTAACACATTTTTATTAATAAATATAAGCGCTGTGCGGCGTGCGCGTGAGTCTAATAATGACATTTGCAGGTACCGCCGGACAAGATCCGGACAGGCAAGCATTGCTACGCCAGCTAAAGGCCGGCGAGAGTGTGCTGAATAGGGTTCAGCAGGAAAGGAACAAGCTCCAAGATGCCAACGCCAAGCTCGGAGAAGAGCTGAAAGGCGCTTAGGCCGAGCTGTCCAGCTCCGTTAAGGAGAATCAGCGGCTTCGTCACAGCATTTATAGTAAGTGCTTGAGCGAACTCTTTTGAAAAGAAGAGTTCGGCGAGGAAGCATTTTGACATGATATGTCTTGTAGGTATACTCACGGGTCGTCCTGCAGAGGAGATGCCCATATCAATGGGTGATCAACTTCCCGAACTATTGCAGCTACTCGAACGAGTTCGGCAGGCAATGAGCGGCGTCGTTCAGGCTTTATGGCCAGCCCTCACCCTACCCGAGGGCCTCGGGGAGCTTGCGGAGAAGCTGCAGGGAGTGCGGCAGCGCTTCCGTTTGTGGAAGATTTCGGCTTGCCGTCAAGGTGCGAGGGAGGCTTGGGCCATGGTGAAGACGCGGTACAAGAAGGCAGATCCCAACCACATGGCCGAAGTTGGACCGGTGGGGCCCGATGGGAAGGAGATCCCTGTGAGTTTAGTGTATAGCCAAGTAGAGTTGGCTGCTAAATTTTCCCAACAGGACTGTAAACTAGACAGCCTATTAGACGGGATTGAGGAGGAATACAATCAATAAATTTGACAATGTATGTTATCCTTTAAAGTGACATGTGAAATGCCTTCTAGCCGGATTGTAGATCGTTTGTCTTTGCCGACCTTTTCGCTTTGACCTCGGGACCCTAGAGTCCGGAGTGTGTCCGAATACCTTTTTGGTTAAGAAACAACCGTGGTATGCATGGAGACCAGGCGTAGGGGTCATTAGTGCTTTATCAGACAAGTGCCCAACTAGTTATGTTATATTACATGGTTAGTAAGAAACATCTTCCAGGGAGAATAGTTCCGTTAAGGGTTCCTTTCACTGGGAGGCATGCCCTAAAGTGCATGTCCGGACTGCAAAGAAAGCAGTAAAACATCTGGGGGCAGATAGATAAATAGGTAAAAAGTCATCTTTTAAGTCACCGACCGAATATTCCCTTAAGAACGCTAGCTTTCGGCTTCACCCAGTCTGAGGTACACATCCGGCTGACCCGGCAGTAACAATCGCAGAGGTGCTCCCTTTACCTCCTAGCCGAACAATCGGGAATGTAGGGGTAAGCACAAGAGCCAGGCAACCCGGCTTGGCCAAAACTTAAGTCATATCGATGCATATAATGGCGAATAAAAGGTACATGTGGAAGCTTGACACATGTGATGGGTATAAAACCCGTATAATTGAGCTTATGTAAAAGAAGCCCCCAGGAATAATGAGTGCGGATGGCACATCATGCGTATAATTGAGCTTCTGTAAAAGAAGCCCCCAGGAATAATTCCCGCTGATGGCACATCATGCGTATGCAAAGAATGCAAAAATAGGCCCGGAAGGGCTTTTAAGTGAAAAGGATAAAAAGAGAAACAAAAGACAGCCGAAGTGTAAAAGTTTGGACGGGGGAAGGGGACGAACTCTTAGTCCGGCGCTAGGCATAGAATCGTCGGAGGCGGGCTGCGTTCCATGGGTTCGGCTCGAGTCGGTGATCCGACGCATTTTGTAGACGGTACGCTCCGCCGGTCAGTACTTGATCGATGATGAAGGGACCCTCCCATTTGGGCTTGAGCTTGTCCTTTTTCTTGTCCGGCAGGCGTAGAACTAGTTCACCAACGTTGTAAGTCTTGGCCCGTACTTCTCTGCTTTGATATCTTCGGGCCTGCTGCTGATAGAATGCGGAACGAGCCTTCCGACGTCACGTTCTTCCTCCAATGTGTCCAAGCTGTCCTGCCGATCAAGCTCGGCCTCTCTTTCCTCATACATGCGCACTCGAGGTGAGTCATGAATAATGTCACAGGGCAAAACTGCCTCTGCGCCATATACCATAAAAAATGGTGTGAATCCGGTAGTACGGTTAGGCGTTGTCCGCAGCCCCCAGAGTACGGAGTCGAGCTCCTCGACCCATTGTGTGTCGGATTTGGTGAGTGACCTCACTAGTCTAGGTTTAATGCCGCTCATTATTAGACCATTTGCTCTTTCCACTTGACCGTTGGTTTGAGGGTGATAGACTGACGCATAGTCGAGCTTGATGCCCATATTTTTGCACCATGACTTAACCTCGTCGGCTGTGAAGTTCGTGCCGTTGTCGGTGATGATGCTGTGGGGGACTCCGTAACGGTGTACCACCCCTGATATAAAGTCTATCACTGGTCCGGACTCTGCCGTTTTGGCCGGTTTGGCCTCTATCCATTTGGTGAATTTATCCACCATGACTAATAGGTATTTTGTCTTGTGGGTTCCCCCTTTAAGGGGTCCAACCATGTTAAGCCCCCAGACCGCGAACGGCCGGGTAATGGGTATGGTTTTGAGGGCGGTGGGTGGCATATGGCTCTGATTAGCAAAGAGCTGACAACCAGCGCATCGCTGGACCATGTCCTGTGCGTCTGCCTGAGCCGTCGGCCAATAAAATCCTGTACGGAATGCCTTTCCTACAAGGGCCCGGGCTGTTGCGTGGTGTCCGCCTAGTCCGGCATGAATTTCAGCCAAGAGGTTTCGCCCTTCTTCTTCGGAGATACACCTTTGAAGGACTCTGGTGGTACTTTTCTTATAAAGTTCTCCCTCATGGACCTTGTAGGCCTTCGATCGCCGGACTATGCAGCGGGCCTCATTTTGGTCTTCGGGAAGTTCCTGCCTAAGTAAGTAGGCTAGGAAAGGTTCTGTCCACACGGCAATTACTGCCATTATGACGTGGGCGGAGGGTGTTATGTCGTCTGCCGAATCACCAGTTGGTGCGGTTTTCTCCGGTTTGTAGCTACCGGGCTCCTCTTCCCATAGTACGGATGGCTTGAAGAGCCGTTCCAAGAAGATATTTGGAGGGACAGCATCACGTTTCGCACCGATGCGTGCCAGGACGTCGGCCGCTTGGTTATTATCTCGGGCTATGTGATGGAATTCGAGTCCTTCAAACCGAGCTGACATTTTTAGGACAGCGTTGCAATATGCTGCCATTTTCGGATCCTTGGCGTCGAAGTCTCCATTTATTTGGGATATTGCAAGGTTTGAGTCCCCGCGCACCTCTAGACGTTGAATGCCCATGGAGACCGCCATCCGGAGACCATGTAACAGGGCCTCGTATTTGGCTGCATTGTTGGAGTCCGTGTACATTATTTGAAGTACATACTGGACTGTATCTCCGGTGGGGGACGTCAGTACGACGCCAGCCCCCAGTCCGGCCAACATTTTGGAGCCGTCGAAATGCATAGTCCAATTGGAGTATGCGTCGTACTCTTTAGGGAGTTCGGCTTCAGTCCATTCGGCGACGAAGTCAGCCAAAACTTGTGACTTTATAGCTCGTCGAGGTTTGTAAGTGATGTCGAATGGTAAGAGCTCAATGGCCCATTTTGCTACCCTGCCCGTTGCGTCGCGATTATTTATAATGTCATTGAGTGGAACTTTAGAGGCCACTGTTATCGAGCACTCCTGAAAGTAGTGCCGGAGCTTTCGAGACGCCATGAACACCGCATATGCTATCTTCTGATAGTGCGGGTAACGGGATTTGCAGGGGGTTAACACAGTGGATACATAATACACTGGTTTTTGAAGAGGGAGTTTATGCCCTTCTGTCGCTCGTTCGACGACGAGGACTGCGCTTACAACTTGATGTGTTGCTGCGATGTATAACAACATTGGTTCGCCTAGAGTGGGCGCAGCCAGGACCGGATTTGTTGCCAGTATGGCCTTTATTTCTTCGAGTCCGGCAGTGGCAGCATCCGTCCACTCGAAGTGTTCGGTGCGCCCGAGGAGGCGATAGAGGGGCAACGCCTTTTCTCCTAAACGGGAGATAAAGCGGCTTAAGGCTGCCACGCATCCTGTTAATTTTTGTATTTGTTTGAGGTCCTTTTGGAATATCCAACTGTGACAGAGCTCGGGTTTTGGCCGGATTTGCTTCAATTCCTCTACCGGATACGATGAAGCCCGGCAGCTTTCCGGCTGGTACGCCGAAAACGCATTTTTCCGGATTCAGCTTGATGTCATATGCTCTGAGGTTGTCGAATGTGAGCCTCAAATCGTCTACTGAAGTTTCGACGTGTTTTGTTTTGACGACTACGTCGTCTACGTATGCCTCGACTGTTTTGCCGATCTAGGTGGCCAGACATGTTTGAATCATGCGCTGATATGTTGCACCGGCGTTTTTGAGTCCGAAGGGCATCGTGTTGAAGTAGAATGGTCCATATGGAGTGATAAATGCCGTTGCGGCTTGGTCTGCTTCCACCATCTTGATTTGATGATAGCCAGAGTATGCGTCCAGGAAGCACAACGAATCGTGCCCTGCTGTGGCATCGATAACTTGATCGATGCGGGGGAGAGGGAAGGGACCCTTTGGGCAAGCTTTATTGAGGTCCTTAAAATCGACACAGAGGCGCCAGGATTTATCCTTCTTTGGTACCATCACCAAATTTGCTAGCCAGTCCGGATGTTTGATATCTCTAATGAATCCGGCTTCCAATAGTTTGGCTAGCTCTTCTCCCATTGCCTGTCTTTTGGGCTCGGAAAATCGTCGAAGAGCCTGTTTGACTGGCTTGAATCCTTTTAGGATGTTTAGGTTGTGTTCTGCCAACCCGCGAGGGATTCCGGGCATGTCTGAAGGATGCCAGGCGAAGATATCCCAATTTTCCCGAAGGAATTCGTGCAGTGCGGCGTCTACTTCGGGGTTCAACTATGCCCCAATGGAGGCCGTCTTTGTTGGGTCCATTGGATGGACCTGGAATTTTATTATCTCGTCTGCTGGTTTGAAGGAGGTGGACTTGGATCTTTTATTGAGTATCACATCGTCCCTGTTCACCGTAGAGCGCAGCGCGGTGAGTTCCTCTGCCGCCAAGGCTTCGGATAGTGCCTCGAGGGCTAGTGCGGCTGTCTTGTTTTCGGCGCAGAGTGCTATGTCCGGATCACTAGCGAGAGTGATTATTCCGCTGGGCCCAGGCATTTTAAGCTTCATGTACCCGTAATGAGGTATTGCTTGAAAAATTGTGAATGCCTCTCGTCCTAATAGGGCGTGATACCCACTACTGAACGAGGCCACCTGGAACATGACTTCTTCGGATCTATAATTGTCCGAAGAGCCGAACACCACATCGAGTGTGATTTTTCCGGTGCAGCGCGCTTCCCGGCTAGGGATTATTCCTCTAAAGGTTGTGCTGCTTCGCTCAATACGGCTCCAATCGATTTCCATTTTTCGCAGAGTTTCCTCGTAAATGAGGTTTAGTCCGCCGCCGCCGTCCATGAGGACTTTTGTCAGTCGAAAGCCATCCACTATGGGACTAAGTACCAGTGCGGCTGGGGCTCTGGTTGTTCGGAATGTGGGCTCGTCGCTGCCATTGAAGGTAATGGCTGTGTCGCTCCATGGATTTGCTGTTGCTACTTGGTAGACTTCGGCGAGTTTGCGGATTGATCGTTTTCGCATATTATTTGATGCGAAAGTCTCGAAGACTGTTGATACCGTGCTGGTATTGTTGGAGTGGTTTCCCGGAGCTAGAAGCTCTTCGCCACATTTGGCCACCTGCCGTAATATCCAACATGCTCGAAGGCTATGTGTTGGGACGGCTCCCTCTGTATTATGAAGCTTATAGGGTCCATTAAGCCATCCCTCCAGTACGGTTCCGTTTCCCTGATTGGGTTTTTGTTTTTTCGTTTTTGCATCTGGGGCCTGAGTGTAAGGCGCCCTTTTACTGCGGACTGGGTTTGGGGCCGGATTATCCCAAAATTGATTTTCGGTTTTCCGGAAACTCTCCATCGCACAGTACTTTCGTACAATGGATGCCAGATCGGTGAAGCGCGTAATCTTGCGATGATCAATGGCATTTAGTATTCCCTTGTCCGTGCAGTTATTGCGGAAGATTGATATTGCGTTTTCCTCTCGGCAGTCCTTTATCCTATCCATAACCAGGAGGAATCTGGCCCAGTAGTGATGTACTGTTTCTGTAGGCTCTTGCCGTATTAGAGATAGATCGCATATGTCTGGGCGGGTGGGTGGAATAAAATCCAGATCCCTGCCCATCTTGAGGCTCAAAGGCCAAGGGGTTTCCGAATTCGGAAGTGTGGTTTGCTGGGGACAATCCAGCGAGTCCGGGGCGATGCATGATTTTAAGTTCGATGCTCGATTGAAGTCCGTCCCTCCGCGGGAATCCGGCATGGAGGGTTCGGGAATCCGGACATGAATTGTTTTCAACACTGGCGAAGAGTTGCCGTATTGCTCTTCCACCACCGCGACGTGGTGGGTGGCCTGGGGAGAGTTAATCTCTCTCAGATCGTTTTAAGCCCAATCTGGTTGTAGTCCGTAGCGACTCCCAGGGCGGCGATGCGATCCAAGAGCTCGTTAACAGACGAGAGATCTATTGGATCTAACTGTTCGGCAGCTTTAGGGCTGACGCGAAGATTGCTTTCGACAACTTGAGAAGTCATTGCCGAAGCGGCGGCCGGACAGGCGGTCATGAGAAAACCACCAAGCCGGATAGTTTGGCCGGCGGCCAAGGCCCCCCCGGCGAAAACACCGTCTTTGAAGACGGGCGGAGGCATCCGCTCTATCGGTGACGACACAGAGGAACTCTCAATGAAAGCACCAATGTCGGTGTCAAAACCGGCGGATCTCGGGTAGGGGGTCCCGAACTGTGCGTCTAGGCGGATGGTAACAGGAGACGAGGGACACGATGTTTTTACCTAGGTTCGGGCCCTCTCGATGGAGGTAAAACCCTACGTCATGCTTGATTAATATTGATGATATGGGTAGTACAAGAGTAGATCTACCACGAGATCAAGGAGGCTAAACCCTAGAAGCTAGCCTATGGTATGATTGTTGTAATGTATGTTGTCCTACGGACTAAAGCCCTCCGGTTTATATAGACACCGGAGAGGGCTAGGGTTACACAGAGTCGGTTACAATGGTAGGAGATCTACATATCCGTATTGCCAAGCTTGCCTTCCACGCCAAGGAAAGTCCCATCCGGACACGGGGCGGAGTCTTCAATCTTGTATCTTCGTAGTCTTGGAGTCCGGTGGACATTGATAGTTCGGCTGTCCGGACACCCCCTAGTCCAGGACTCCCTCAGTTAGTTATTGCAATTAGTTCATGCAAATGTTGATAATATGCCTGCATGTTGATCGTCTGTTATATTGATGTTGTTCATGCTCACCTCTATGCCATGCTTATTTGCATCCAGTAGATTTAATGATTTCATGTTGTTGATGATATGGTCCATGCTTTCCCATTCATGTTCATGTTCAGTCCATCATGTTACATTGACTTAGCTCATTGCATTCAAGTTTAACTGTATATTAATCGAACTTGAACATCCGTTGGCGAGTCATAGTGCCATCAAAATCGACTGGCCAGTGCAGCCAGATCTGCCTGTATGGGAAGGCATTAATGCGGTCTATTGTCATGACCTCTCGCCGGTGCCTCCAACTATTGAAGGTTATACGCGTGCGCTACCCTGATTAGGTAGGCCGATATAAGCCTTGTGAGCCCAAGTTTGGTTATGTGCACATGTCCCCGTTTGGGACCGTTTTTGTTTTGCCACGACGATGGCCGTTGGGTGTCACGAGGTGACATTGGGGCCACCCATGACTTAGCCCAAAGGGGAGTTGGTTGGAGTGGCCGAGAGAGTGTCATGCAATAGATTGGTTTTGTTGGAACGTCGTTGGTCCACCCAAATGGGAGTATGAGGCCTTGGGTCCCGTGGTGTGGGTACGGTGTACTAACCTCTGCAGAGTGTATAATCTATCGATAGTCGTGCCCGCGGATAAGGGCCAAGTTTGTAGTAGGTCACACTATGGGTCAACAGTAATAATAACCTGACCAATGAACAGCCCTGGTTCAATGAGGAAAGGAGTTGGTTGATCTTTAAGTAATCGTGAGAGGATCACAGTGGTATCATGGATACTGAAGCTGGTTGATGTTTGTGGTGTTATGCGATAATCACGGGTTAGGATCAAGCTCCTTTTGGTCATGTAATGATCACTACGTTATTGTTAATACCAAGCTTGATTTGATCCTGAGGTGATCGTGTGATGTCCACGATGGTAAGTGGTACATGTGGTGGTTACGAAGTAACCTCCAATCAAAGTAAGTTGGCTCATGATATGTTAAACCTGTTGCATATTAATATTATCCTGTGCATACCATGAGTAGCTTTGCCATGCTCTTTTCATATGATGTTAGATGTGCTATGTTCAACATGTAAATGCCATGCTCATCTGATGTTGTTACAGTGATATCATGCTTATCATTGTATAACATGTAAATGTCATGTTGTTGTTTGTCTTGATTGCTTTTGGTTGCTGTGAGCTTGCAAGTACATTCAATGTACTAACCTGGCGTGTCATGCTAGTTCGCATGGCATGCCTTGTCTGCTTGCTTGTTTGTCGTGGATCCCTTGTTGGCGAGCTAGGATAAACGTTCCAGCGAGAGTCCCTACGGAGTGGAGTCCATCGTTGTCATCGTGTTCCGCTGCTAGATGTTATTCCGCTGCTTCGGGTTGTTCTGCTGCTAGCATAGAGCTACCTTCGCATGCGTAGTGTCGTCGTGCCAAGATATTCCAATGTAATACTCAAACCTTTGTACCCCGAGTATTTGTAGGAAAAGGCTGATTTGTTCTATGCCAAGCAGTGTTGTATTCCAGAAGACTTGGTCTCTGGGCTGGAATACGGGGTGTTCCGGTCTCTCTGAGCCGGGGTGCCACAGAAGCGGAACTGTCCCAAGTACTTTGGCAGATAAGAAGGTTTGCAACGTCAACAAAGGTATATTTGATATACATGTTATTGATGTGTACCTTACTAGTGCTCATAGTAGTGCATGGATATTTGATAATGGTTCGGTTGCTAATATTTGTAACTCGAAACAGGAGCTGCGGATTAAACGGAGACTAGCTAAGGACGAGGTGACGATGCGCATTGGAAATGGCTCCAAGGTTGATGTGATCGCCATCGGCACGCTCCCTCTACATCTACCTTCTGGATTAGTTTTAAATCTAAATAATTGTTATTTAGTGCCTGCGTTAAGCATAAACTTTATATCTGGATCTTGTTTATTGTGAGACAGTTATTCATTTAAGACAAAGAATAATGGTTGTTCTATTTATATGAATAATATCTTTTATGTTCATGCACCCCTTGTGAAAGTTTTATTCTTATTGAATCTCGGTCGTAGTGATACACATGTTCATAATATTGATGCCAAAAGATGCAAAGTTAATGATGATAGTACCACATACTTGTGGCACTGCCGCTTAGGTCATATTAGTGTAAAGCGCGTGAAGAAACTCCATGTTGATGGACTTTTGGAATCACTTGATTATGAATCATTTGAAATATGTGAACCATGCCTCATGGGCATTATGACTATAACCTTGTTTTCCGGAACAATGGAGCAGGCAAGTGATTAAAAATAATACATACCGATGTATGCGGTCCAATGAGTGCTGAAGCACGCGGTGTATATCATTATTTTCTTACCTTCAGCGATGATTTTAGTAGATATGGGTATACTTACTTAATGAAACACAAGTCTGAAACATTTGAAAAGTTCAAGGAATTTTAGAATGAAGGGGAGAATCATTGTAACAAGAAAATAAAGTTTCTATGATCTGATCGTGGAGGTGAATATTTGAATTACGAGTTTGGCACACATTTAAGACAATGTGGAATTGCTTCAGAACTCATGCCACTTGGAACACCACAGCGTAATGGTGTGTTCGAATGTCGTAATCGTACTTTATTCGATATGGTCCGTTCTATGGTGTTTGTTACCGATTTGCCACTATTGTTTTGGGGTTATGCATTAGAGACAACCGCGTTCACTTTAAATAGGGCACCATCTAAATATTTTGAGACGACACCGTATGAGTTATGGTTTGGCAAGAACTCTAAGATGTCGTTTCTTAAGGTTGGGAGTGTGATGCTTCTGTCAAGAGGCTTCAGCCTGATAAGTTCGAACCCAAAGCGGAGAAGTGTGTCTTCGTAGGATACCCTAAAGATACTATTGGGTATACCTTCTATCATAGAGCCGAGGGCAAGATCTTTGTTGCCAAGAATGAGTCCTTTCTAGAGAAGGAGTTTGTCTCAAAAGAAGTGAGTGGGAGGAAAGTAGAACTTGATGAGGTAATCGTATCTTCTCTTGAATTGGAAAGTAGCGCATCATAGAAAGCAGTTCCCATGACGACTACACCGACCGGAGAGGAAGCTAATGATGATGACCATGAAACTTCAGATCAAGTTACCAGGACACGTTCCACACCAGAGTGGTACGGTAATCCTGTCTTGGAAGTCATGTTATTAGACACGGCGAACCTACAAATTATGAAGAAGCAATGATGAGCCCGGATTCTGATAAATGGCTTGAGACCATGAAATTCGAGCTAGGATCCATGTATGAAAACAAAGTATGGACTTTGGTGGATTTACCCGGTGACCGACAGGCCATTGAGAACAAATGGATCTTTAAGAAGAAGACAAACGCTGATGGTATATCGTTGTCTATAAAGCTCCATTTTTTGCAAAGGGTTTCCAAAAAGTTCAAGGGGTTGACTACAATGAGACTTTCGCACCTATAGCTATGTTGAAGTCTGTTAGAATTATGTTAGCAATTGCCGCATATTTTGATTATGAAATCTATAGATGGATGTCAAAACAATGTTCCTTAACAGTTTTCTTAAGGAAGAGTTGTATATGATGCAGCCAGAAGGTTTTGTCGATCCTACGGATGCTAACAAGGTATGCAAGCTCCAGTGATCCATCTATGGACTGGTGCAAGCATCTCAGAGTTGGAATATATGTTTTGATGACATGTTCAAAGCTTTTGGTTTTATACAAACTTATGGAGAAGCTTGTATTTACAAGAAAGTGAATGTGAGATCTGTAGCATTTATAATACTATATGTGGATAACATATTATTGATTGGAAATGATACAGAATTTCTAGAAAGCATAAAGGGTTATTTGAACAAGAGTTTTTCAATGAAAGACCTAGGTGAAGCTACTTACATATTCAACATCAAGATCTATAGAGATAGATTGAGGCGTCTGATAGGACTTACACAAAACACATACCTTGACAAGATTTTGAAGAAGTTATAAATGGACCAGTCAAAGAAAGGGTTCTTGCCCGTGTTGCATGGAGTAAAATTGAGTCAGACTCAAAGCCCGACCTCGGCAGAAGAAAGAGAAAGAATGAAAGTCGTCCCCTATGCCTCAGCCATAGGCTCTACAATGTATGTCATGTTGTATACCAGACCTGATGTGTGCCTAGCCACAAGTCTGGCAGGTTGGTACCAGAGTGATCCAAGAGTAGATCACTGGACAACGGTCAAGAATAATTCTGAAGTACCTAAATAGGACCAAGGACATGTTTCTCATTTATGAAGGTGATGAAGAGCTTGCCATAAAGGGCTACGTCGATGCAAGCTTTGACACTGATCCAGATGAATCGAAGTCACAAACCAGATACGTATTTATATTGAATGGTGGAGCAATCAGTTGGTGCAGTTCCAAGCAAAGCATCGTGGAGGCAACTTTGCAAAGTACATATGGATCTAAATGTGACGGACCCATTGACTAAATCTTTTCCACGAGCAAAACATGATCGACACCAGAACTCCATGGTTGTTAGATTCATTATGATGTAAACTAGATTATTGACTCTACCGCAAGTGGGAGACTGGAAATGTTCCCTAGAGGCAATAATAAAATGGTTATTATCATATTTCCCATTCATGATAAATGTTTATTATTCATGCTAGAATTGTATTGGCCGGAAACTTAAATACATGTGTAAATACATAAACTACACCGTGTCCCTAGTAAGCCTCTACTAGACTAGCTCGTTGATCAAAGATGGTTATGGTTTCCTGACCATGGACATGAATTGTCATTTGATAACAGGATCACGTCATTAGGATAATGACGTGTTGGACATACCCAACCGTAAGCTTAGCATCAGATCATTTAGTTATTTGCTACAACTTTCTTCATGTCAAGTATCAGTTCCTTAGACCATGAGATCATGCAACTCCCGAATATCGGAGGAATACTTTGTGTACTATTAAACATCACTTTGTAACTAGGTGATCATAAAGGTGCTCTACAAGTATCTTCGTTGGGTTACATGGATCGAGACTGGGATTTGTCACCCCGTGTGACAGATAAATATCTCTGGGCCCTCTCGGTGATAAAACATCATAAGAAGCTTCATGTTACTAATGAGTTCAGTCATGAGATCTTGTATTACAGAATGAGTAAAGAGACTTGTCGGTAAGAAAATTGAACTAGGTATGGAGATACTAACGATCGAAACTTGGGCAAGTAACATATTGCCGGACAAAGGGAATTACATACAAGATTGACTGAATCCTTGACATCGTGGTTCAACCGATGAATATCTTCTTGAAATATGTAGGAACCAATATGGGCATCCAGGTCCTACTATTGGTTAATGACCGGAGAGGTGTCTCGGTCATGTCTACACAATTCTCGAACCCATAGGGTCGCATGCTTAAAGTTCGATGAACTAGAGTAGTATTGGGATACTAGCATTAGGTACCAAAGGTTGTTCGGAGTCCTGGATGAGATCCCGGACGTCATGACGAGTTCCGGAATGGTACGGAGGTAAAGATTTATATATGGGTAGTCCTGTTTTGGCTATCGAAAAAGTCCGCGGGTGAGGGAGTCCTGGACTAGGGGGTGTCCGGATAGCCGGACTATCATCATCGGCGAACTCCAAGACTATGAAGATACAAGCTTGAAGACTTCGTCCCGTGTCCGGATGGGACTTTCCTTGGCGTGGAAGGCAAGCTTGGCGATACGGATATGTAGATCTCCTACCATTGTAACCGACTCTGTGTAACCCTAGCCCTCTCCGGTGTCTATATAAACCGGAGGGTTTTAGTCCGTAGGAGGAACAACCATTACAACAATCATACCATAGGCTAGCTTCTATGGTTTAGCCTCCTTGATCTCGTGGTAGATCCACTCTTGTACTACCCATATCATCAATATCAATCAAGCAGGAGTAGGGTTTTACCTCCATCGAGAGGGCCCGAACCTGGGTAAAAACATCGTGTCCCTTGTCTCCTGTTACCATCCGCCTAGACGCACAGTTCGGGACCCCCTACCCGAGATCCGCCGGTTTTGACACCGACATTGGTGCTTTCATTGAGAGTTCCTCTTTGCCGTCGCCGATAGGAAGGATGCCTCTTCCCGTCTTTAAAGACGGAGCCATCACCAAAGGAGCTTTGGCCGCTGGCCAAACTATCCGGCTTGGTGGTTTTCTTATGACCGCCTGTTCGGCCACCGCTTCAACGACGACCTCTCGGGTCATCAAAAGCAATCTTCACGTCAACTCGGAATTTGCCGAGCAGCTGGATCCAATAGAGCTCTCGTTCATAAACGAGCTCTTGGATCGCATCGCCGCCCTGGGAGTCGCTACAGACTACAATCAGATGGGGCTTAAAACCGATCTAAGAGAGATTAACTCTCCCCAGGTTACCCACCACATTACGGTGGTAGAGGAACGACGCGGCGACTCCTCTCCTGTATTGAAAACTAGTCATGTCCGGACTCCCGAACCCTCCATGCCGGATTCCCGCGGAGGGACGGACTTCGATCGAGCACTGAACCTAAAGTCAGGCATCGGACCGGACTCGTTGGACAACGTCTAGCAATCCAAGCTTCCAAATTCGGAAACTCTTCGGCCCTTGAGCCTTGAGATGGGTAGGGTTCCGGACTTAATTCCACCCACCCACCCAGACATATGCGATCTATCCCAAATCCGGCAAGAGCCCGCCAAAACAGTACATCATTACTGGGCCAGATTCCTCCTGGTTATGGACAGGATAAAGGACTGCCATGAGGAAAACGCAATTTCAATCTTCTGCAATAATTGCACGGACGAGGGAATCTTGAACGCCGTCAGTCATTGCGAAATTACACGCTTCGCCGATCTGGCGTCCATAGTACGAAAGTACTGTGCGATGGATAGTTTCCGGAAAACCGAAACTAAGTTTTGGGACAATCCGGCCCCGAATACAACCCTAGTCCGAAATAAAAGGGTGCATCACACTAGGGCACCAGATACAAAAACCAAAAAGCAAAAACCCCATAAAGGGCACGGAACCGTACTGGAAGGTTGGCTCAACGGACCCTGTAAAATTCACAATACAGAAGGCGCCACTCCAACACATAGCCTTCGAGCATGTTGGATACTACGGCAGGTGGCCAAAAGCGGCGAAGAGCTTCTAGCCCCGGAGAGCCACTCCAATAATACCAGTACGGTGTCAACAGTCTTCGAGACTTTCGCATCAAATAATATGCGGAAACGAACAATCCGCAGCCTCGCCGAAGTCCACCAAGTAGCAACAACAAATCCATGGAGCGACACGGCCATCACCTTCAACGCCAGCGATGAACCTAAGTTCCGAACAGCCTGAGCACCTGCCGCATTGGTCCTCAGTCCAATAGTGGACGGCTTTCGTCTTACCAAGGTACTCATGGATGGCGGCAGCGGACTAAACCTCATCTACGAGGAAACTCTTCAAAAAATGGAAATAGACTGGAACCGCATTGAGCGAAGCAGCACAACCTTTAGAGGAATAATCTCTAACTGGGAAGCGCGCTGCACAGGAAAAATCACACTTGATGTGGTGTTCGGCTCGCCGGACAATTACAGGTCCGAAGAGGTCACGTTCCAAGTGGCCCCGTTCAGCAGCGGATATCACGCCATATTAGGACGAGAGGCATTCACAATGTTTCAAGCCATACCCCACTACGGGTACATGAAGCTTAAGATGCCTGGGCCCGGCGGAATAATCACTCTTGTTAGTGATCCGGACATAGCACTCCGCGCCGAAAACAAGACAGCCGCATTAGCCCTGGAGGCACTATCCAAAGCCCTAGCAGCGGAGGAACTCACTACGTTGCGCTCTACGGTGAATAGGGACGATGTGATACTCGATAAGAGACCCAAGTCCACCTCCTTTAAACCAGCGGATGAAATAGTCAAATTCCAGGTCCATCCAACGGACCCAACAAAGACGGCCTCCATCGGGGCACAGTTGAACCCTGATGTAGACGCCGCACTGCGAGAATTCCTTCGGGAAAATTGGGACATCTTTGCCTGGCACCCTTCAGATATGCCAGGAATCCCACGCAGATTGGCAGAACACAGCCTAAACATCCTAAAAGGATTCAAGCCAGTCAAATAGGCTCTTCGGCGATTTTCCGAACCCAAAAGACAGGCAATGGGAGAAGAGCTAGCCAAACTACTGGAAGCCGGATTCATCAGAGACATCAAACATCCGGACTGGCTAGCAAACCTGGTAATGGTACCAAAGAAGGATAAATCCTGGCGCCTATGTGTCGATTTTAAAGACCTCAACAAGGCCTGCCCAAAGGATCCCTTCCCCCTCCCCCGCATCGACCAAATAATCGATGCTACTGCAGGGCACGATTCATTGTGCTTCCTTGACGCATACTCCGGCTACCATCAAATTAAGATGGCGGAGGCGGACCAAGCCACAACGGCGTTCATTACTCCATATGGACCATTCTGCTTCAATACGATGCCCTTCGGACTCAAAAACGCCGGCACAACATATCAGCGCATGATTCAGACATGTCTGGCTACCCAGATCGGCAAAACAGTAGAGGCATACGTAGACGACGTAGTCGTCAAAACCAAACACGTCGAAACTCTAGTAGACGATTTGAGGCTCACATTCGACAACCTACGAGCATATGACATCAAGCTGAATCCGGAAAAATGCGTTTTCGGCGTACCAGCCGGAAAGCTCCTGGGCTTCATCATATCCAGTAGAGGAATTGAAGCAAACCCAGCCAAGATCCGAGCTCTGTCACAGCTGGATATTCCAAAAAAACTCAAACAAATACAAAAATTGACTGGATGTGTGGCGGCTCTAAGCCGCTTCATCTCCCGTTTGGGAGAAAAGGCATTGCCCCTCTATCGCCTCCTCAGGCGCACCGAACACTTCGAGTGGACGGATGCTGCCACTGCCGGACTCGAAGAAATAAAAGTCATATTGGTAACAAATCCGGCCTGGCTGCGCCTAACCTAGGTGAACCAATGTTGTTATATATCGCGGCAACACATCAAGTTGTAAGCGTCGTGCTCGTCGTCGAACGAGAAACAGAAGGGCACAAATTCCCTCTTCAAAAACCAGTGTACTACGTATCCACTGTCTTAACACCCTGCAAGTCCCGGTACCCGCATTATCAAAAGATAGCGTACGTGGTGTTCATGGCATCCCGGAAGCTCCGACACTACTTCCAAGAGTGTTCGATAACAGTGGCCTCCGAAGTGCCCCTCAACGACATTATAAACAACCGCGACGCGACGGGCACGATTGCAAAATGGGCCATTGAGCTCTTACCATTTGATATAACTTACAAACCTCGGTGAGCTATAAAGTCGCAAGTCTTGGCCGACTTTGTCGCCGAATGGACTGAAGCCGAACTCCCTAAAGAGTACGGCGCATACTCCAATTGGATTATGCATTTCGACGGCTCCAAAATGTTGGCCGACTTGGGAGCTGGCGTCGTATTGACGTCCCCAACCGGGGATACAGTCCAATACGTACTTCAGATAATGTACACGGACTCCAACAACGCAGCCGAATACGAGGCCCTCCTACATGGCCTCCGGATAGCAATCTCCATGGGCATTCAGCGCCTAGAGGTGCGCGGGGATTCAAAACTTGCAATATCCCAAGTAAATGGAGACTTTGATGCCAAGGATCCGAAAATGGCAGCCTATCGTAACGCTGTCCTAAAAATGTCAGCTCGGTTCGAAGGACCCGAATTCCACCACGTAGCCCGGGATAATAACCAAGCAGCCGACATATTGGCACGCATCAGCGCGAGACGCGACGCTGTCCCTCCAAACATCTTCCTGGAACGGCTATTTAAGCCATCCGTACTATGGGAAGAGGAGTCCGGAAATAAAAACCCGGAAGCAGCCGCACTACCCAAGACAGAACAATCTGACATAATCGGCGGCTCAGCCGATGAAATAACACCTTCAGCCCACGAAATAATGGCAGTAATTGCCCCGTGGACGGAGCCATTCCTAGCCTACTTAATTAGGCAGGAACTTCCCGAAGACCAAAATGAGGCCCGCTGCATAGTTCGGCGATCTAAAGCCTAAAAGGTCCACGAGGGAGAACTTTATAAGAAAAGCACAACCGGAGTCCTTCAAAGGTGTATCTCCGAAGAGGAAGGCGAAACCTTCTGGCTGAAATTCATGCCGGACTAGGCGGACACCACGCCGCAGCTCGGGCCCTTGTGGGCAAGGCCTTCCGTACAGGATTTTATTGGCCGACGGCCCGGGCAGATGCTCAGGATTTAGTCCAAAGATGCGTTGGTTGTCAGCTCTTTGCTAATCAGAGCCATATGCCACCTACCGCCCTCAAAACCATACCCATTACCTGGACGTTCGCGGTCTGGGGGCTTGACATGGTTGGACCCCTTAAAGGGGGAACCCACAAGCAAAGGTACTTATTGGTCATGGTGGACAAATTCACCAAATGGATAGAGGCCAAGCCAGTTAAAACGGCAGAGTCCGGACCAGTGATAGACTTCATATCTGGGGTAGTAGACCATTATGGCGTCCCCCATAGCATCATCACCGATAACGGCACGAACTTCACGGCCGACGAGGTCAAACTCTGGTGCAAAAATATGGGCATTAAGCTCGATTACGCTTCAGTCTATCACCCTCAAACCAACGGTCAAGTTGAGCGAGCAAATGGTCTGATAATGAGCGGCATCAAGCCCAGACTAGTGTGGTCCCTTACGGAATCTAACACGCACTGGGTAGAGGAGCTTGACTCCGTGCTCTGGGGGCTGCAGACCACGCCAAACTGTACTACCGGTTTCACACCATTCTTCATGGTATACGGCGCAGAGGCAGTTTTGCCCTGTGACATAATTCATGACTCACCTCGAGTGCGCATGTACGAAGAAAGAGAAGCCGAGCTGGATCGGCAGGACAGCTTGGACGCATTGGAGGAGGAATGCGACGTGGCAAAAACCCGTTCCGCATTTTATCAGCAGCAGGCTCGAAGATATCAAAGCAGAGAAGTACGGGCCAAAACTTACAACATCGGCGAACTAGTTCTACGCCTGCCGGACAAGAAAAAGGACAAACTCAAGCCCAAATGGGAGGGTCCCTTCATCATCGACCAAGTCCTGACCGGCAGAGCATACCGTCTGCGAAATGCATCGGACAACCGACTCGAGCCGAACCCATGGAACGCGGCCCGCCTCCGAAGATTTTACGCCTAGCGCCGGACTAAGAGTTCGTTTCCTTCCTCCATCCATATTTTTACACTTCAACCGTATTTTCATTTCTCTCTTTTCTCTCACCCTTTTCATAAAAGCCCTTAGAGGCCTATTTGCGCATTATTCGCATACACTTGATGTGCTATCCGCACTCATTATACCTGGGGGCTTCTTTACCAAAAGCTTACTTATCCGGGCTTCACGCCCAGCACATGTGTCAAACTTCCACATGTACCTTTTATTCACCATTATATGCATCGATATGACTTAAGTTTTGGCCAAGCTGGGTTGCCTCGCTCCTGTGCTTACCCCTACGTTCCCGATTGTTCGGCTAGGAGGTAAAGGGAGCACCTCTGCGATTGTTACTGCCGGGTCAACCGGATGTGTACCTCAGACTGGGTGAAGCCGAAAGCTAGCATTCTTAAGGGAATATTCGGTCGGTGACTCGAAAGATGATTTTTTACATATTTTTATCTGCCCCCAGATGTTTTCCTGCTCTTTTCGTAGTCTGGACATGCACTTTAGGGCATGCCTCCCAGGGAAAGGAACCCTTAACAAAACTATTCTCCCTGGAAGATGTTTCTTACTAACCATGTAATATAACATAACTAGTTGGGCACTTGTCTGATAAAGCACTAATGACCCCTACGCCTGGTCTCCATGCATGCCCTGGTTTTGACATAACCGAGAAGGTATTCGGACACACTCCGGACTCTAGGGTCCCGAGGTCGAAGCGAAAAGGTCGGCAAAGACAAACGATCTACAATCCGGCTAGAAGGCATTTTACATGTCATTTTAAATACATCGTCATATTGACTGACTGTACTCATCCTCAATCCCGTCTAACAGGCTGTCTAATTTACAGTCCCATTGGGAATACTTAGCGGCCAACTCTACTTGGCCGTACACTAAGCTCACAGAGATCTCCTTCCCATCGGGCCCCACTGGTCCAACCTCGGCCATGTGGTTTGGATCCGCCTTCTTGTACCGCGTCTTCACCATGGCCCAGGCCTCCCTGACACCTTGACGGGAGGCAGATACCTTCCATAAGCGGAAACGCTGCCGTACTCCCTGAAGCTTCTCCGCAAGGTCTCCAAGGCCCTCGGGTAGGGAGACGGATGGCCATAGAGCCTGGACGACGCCACTCATCGCCTGCCGAACACGTTCGAGCAGTTGCACCAGCTCAGGAAGTTGGTCACCCGTCGAAACGGGCATTTCCTCCGCAGGGCGACCTGTGAGTGCACCTACAGACATATTTCTGTCAATAGGCTTCCTCGCCGAACTCTTCTTTTCAAAAGAATTCGCTCAAGCACTTACCATAGATGCCGCGACGAAGCCGCTGATTCTCCTTCACGGAGCCCGACAGCTCGGCCCGAACACCTTTCAGCTCTTCCCCAAGCTGGGTGTGGGCATCCTGGAGTTTGTTCCTCTCCTGCTGTACCTTCATAAGCACCCTCTCGCCGGCCTTCAGCTGGCGTAGTAGGTGTTGCTTGTCCGGATCCAGTCCAGCAACATCTGCAAATATCAGTGTCAGATTTACACGCACGCCATACACTGCTTATCTTTTTGAAATAATGTGTTACCAGGAGGGGTCTCTGTGTCTCCTCCTGCGGCAGCAAGTGCGGCCTCAAGTTGGGCCTTGCACTCTTGCAACTCCCGGGACAATTGGGTATTCTTCTCTGTAAGATCCTGCAAATTATATGATCCTTAAATCAGTTACTTTAACTACTTTAAGTCTCGGGGGCTACTGGCATATATGACCATTAAAATCTCTTACCCGTATGTCTTTTACATATTGCTCCGTGGCTCTGGTTAAACCATCTCGAGCAGCACGGAGGTGCGCGTCTCCCGCGTTAAAGGCAGTCAACGCCTCTGGGGAGAAACACGCATTACGCAGAACTGTCTGGCGACACCTATGATTCATGGCGCTCTCCACCTCAGACCTGGTGGCGGACAACCGGTCGGCATCCTCCACTGGAGGAGAATCCGGCTCGCGCCTTGCGCTCGCCTCCCCCTCCGGACCAGGCGTTGGAGCCTGGCGGGCGGAGGCTTGGTTGGCAACCTCTCCGGACACCATCCGGCGAGCGCTCTTTCTCCTGGAAAGATCATGAGCGTTAGTACACCTCCTAGAAATCCTTTTTCTAAATGACAAGACGCGGGCTATACCATTGCGGTGACGTTTCGACCCGCGCCGCACTCCTCTTCCGCCTGCAGGGCCGGACTGACCCTTGTTGGTCAGCCGCCGTGGGCTCGGCTTCCTGCCTCGAAGGCACCTCCTGCGAGACACCATTATATGCGGTGGTCAGAAATGCGCAAGGGTAAAATGATGGTGTCAGGACTTCGGTCGTAAATACCTGGGAAGCCGGCAACAAACCGGGTAGTCAGCCGTAATGGCGACTAAAGCATTATCCATGCTGAGTTGGTGGAACACCTCGTCAATTAGCTCCACCTTTATGTCCGGATCCTCTTCGAAGGCCGGATCAAGGGATCTTCCCAGATCCTCGGGTTGCAGGGCCGGACTATGTATGCTCTCCACAGTCCGGCGCAGTTCCTGCGTCGAATCCATAAAATAAGGGCGGGTCGGACAAATGAACATCCGCTTACCCAGCTCCGAGGGTTATTCATTGAGAACCCATTCAATGGGCTCGTCTGGAGGAAGTCTTCCTTCTCCCCCTTGTACAGGCCGGACAGAATCTTAACCAGATCTTCGGCCGACTCCGGCCCTTTGCGGCCATGGCGGGTGGCATCATTCTCCCCATTGAAATCCCACATGGGGTGGCCCCTGTATTGCAGCGGCTGCACCCCCCGCATTATGCACGTGGCCATGACTCCAATCATGGTCAATCCGAAATGGGCCAGCAATCTTATCCGGCCCATCAGATAATGGACACCCTTGTCTTCCTCCGGTTGAGGGCTCCGCGGGCGCCAGCTTAAGCGCTTCTTCAGAGGAGCCCCACTAAACTCCGGGAGGCCGATCCGAACTGGGTCCGGCAGTGGAGCGTCCTCTAAGTAGAACCATTCCGAAGGCCAGTCTTCGGACGCCTTCTTCGGGGTTCCGGATGGGTATCCGGTCCCGGCGATGCGCCATATTTCGGCACCGCCCACTTGATATATTGACCCCTCATGAGAACGGGGTACGAGGCATAATAGCCTCTTCCACAGCGCAAAATGGGGCTCGATGCCCAGGAATAGCTCGCAAAGAGCTACAAAACCCGCGATATGCAGAATAGAGGCGGGCGTGAGGTGATGGAGCTGGAGTCCGTAGAACTCCAGGAGCCCGCGGAGGAACGGATGTACAGGAAATCCAAGCCCCCTTATCAGATAAGGGACAAAGCACACCCGCTCTCCTTTAGAGGGGCTAGGGGTTGCCTCCACTTGCTTCCCACCTTTGTAGGTGGCCAGCCCGGCTCGAACCGGGACCATAAAGGCCGGAGGAAGATATCCCTCCGCTTGAAGCTTCACCAGCTCGTTGTGCGGAACCGAGCATCTTCTCCAATCTCCTGGCGGAGGGCTGGGAGCGCGAGAGGAGGAGCCGCGTTGACGGTCCATGATGGAATGGGTTTTAGGTCAGAAGCACTCCGATGAGTACTCGCGGAAGGAGGGTGGTGTGATTTGGATCTGGATTCTTATCCCTCTTATAGGCAAATTATTTGCGCAGCTAGGGGGTAAAACATAAAAGATACCCTGGCTTTTCGCATTCGTGCGAAGCGTGGAAGAGGGCCATTATTGGGCGTGGAAGCCAAGGAGCACAACATTCATAAGGAAGCCGGACACTATTCGGCGAGCACATGGAATTTGGAGGAGAACCCGCCTTGCAACGCCGAAGACTATATATGCGCTGGACTTATCGTCATTGAAGCCTGGTTCGGGGCTACTGAGGGAGTCCTAGACTAGGGGGTGTCCGGATAGCCGGACTATCATCATCGGCCGGACTCCAAGACTATGAAGATACAAGATTGAAGACTTCGTCTCGTGTCCGGATGGGACTTTCCTTGGCGTGGAAGGCAAGCTTGGCGATACGGATATGTAGATCTCCTACCATTGTAACCGACTCTGTGTAACCCTAGCCCTCTCCGGTGTCTATATAAACCAGAGGGTTTTAGTCCGTAGGAGGAACAACCATTACAACAATCATACCATAGGCTAGCTTCTAGGGTTTAGCCTCCTTGATCTCGTGGTAGATCCACTCTTGTACTACCCATATCATCAATATCAATCAAGTAGGAGTAGGGTTTTACCTCCATCGAGAGGGCCCGAACCTGGATAAAAACATCGTGTCCCTTGTCTCCTGTTACCATCCGCCTAGACGCACAGTTCGGGACCCCCTACCCGAGATCCGCCGGTTTTGACACCGTCAGCGGGCATGCTGACAGTGTACCAGGTCACTAAAAGGGTTTTGGGGGTCCACCTGTCCCAAGGGCCACATGGGCTGTAGGGGGTGCCATGGCCTGTATGGGCCAGGCGTACCAATCCCCCACCAGGCTCGTGCGCCAAAGGATGGAAAGCCCTAGAGTGGGAGGCGCCTCACCTAGCTTGGTGGGCAAGCCACCTCCTAGGGCTGGCGCCCCCTCCCCCTTGCCCCTATATATAGTGGGGGGGAGGGCAGCCGCACCTCTTCGCTGGCGCAGCCCCTCCCCCTCTCTACCACCACCTCCTCCCGGTACTACTTGGCGAAGCCTGTCGACACTCCACCACCACCATCACCATCACACCATCGTGGTGGTTGTGATCCCATCTACTTCTTCTCCTTTGCTTGTTGGATCAAGGAGGAGGACACATCATCAAGCCGCATGTGTGCGAAACTCAGAGGTGACATCTGTTTGGTGCTAGATCAGTTGGATCATGATTGGATCGCGAAGAGTACGACTACATCAACCACGTTTTATATGCTTCCGCTTTCAGTCAACAAAGGTATGTAGAGACACTCCCCTCTCATTGCTATGCATCTCCTAGAATAGATCTTGGGTGTTTGTAGGAATTTTTTTGATTTTCATGCTTCTTTCCCCATCAAGTATGACTATATTAATTCTGTCATAAAATTGCCACAGATGTACATGCATGACAGAAAATGTGACCTACTGTGACAAACACGTATTATGACAAAATTGTTTTTGTAGTGAATGCCGTCTACTCCTTTATAAAGATGTCAAAAGTAATATATCAAGTCAAAGAAGAATGTTTTCTTTTGTAGGTATCTATAATTAGGTGGTAAATATTTGGCAACAATGTAGCATAATCAACGTACCAAGGATTATCACGAGAGGAAGAGGCATTAATAACAACTAATTGCTCATCAGCAAAACTATCTTTAACAGGCATACTAGACAAATTATCTGATACACGGTTATCAGTTCCCTTTCTATCAACAATATGCAGATGAAACTCTTGTAAGAAAAGAACCCACCAAATCAACCTAGGCTTAGCATCTTTCTTATCCATAAGATATTTAATAGCAGCATGATTAGTGTGAATAGTAACTTTACAATAAACAATGTAAGGTCTGAACCTATCACAAGCAAACACAATTATAAAATTTCTTTCACAATAGTAGCATGATTTTTCTAGCCATTGTCCAAGGTCTTAGTAGCATAATGAATAATATTCAATTTCTTATCAACTCTTTGACCAAGAATGACACATATAGCATAATCACTAGCATCACCCATAATTACAAAGGGTAAATTCCAATCAGGTGGTTGGACAATAGGAGCACTGATCAAAGCTTCCTTAAGTATTTAAAATGCTTCTTTACAATCATCATCAAAAACAAATGGAACATCCTTTTGTAAGAGATTCTAAGAATCCTAGAGATTCTAGAAAAATCCTTAATGAACCTTCTATATAAACTAGCATGACCAAGAAATTCTAAAAATTCTCATCACATGCAAACACAACTGCTATTTTTTTTACAAAAAGTGAATAGTCACTTTAGAGTCAACGATATAAGATCTGAACTTATCACATGCAAACAAAACTGCTAAAAATTCTTTCTCGGTAGTAGCATAATTGTTTTGAACCCTATCCAAAGTCTTAATAGCATAATGGATGATATTTAATTTCTTATCAACTCTTTGACCTAAAACAACACCAATAGCATAATCATTAGCATCACACATGATTTGAAAGGGTAAGTTCGAATCAGGTGTTGAACAATATGTGCAGATATTAGGGCTTTCTTAAGTATTTCAAAGGCTTCTACTAATCATCATCAAAAACGAATGGGTCATCTTTTTGCAGGAGATTAATAAGAGACCTAGAGATTTTATAGAAGTCCTTAATGAACCTTCTATAGAAACCAATGTGACCAAGGAAACTTCTTATACCTTTGATATCTTTAGGACATGGCAATATCTGTATGGCATCAACTTTAGCATTATCTACCTTAATGTCTCATTCAGAAATCTTATGACCAAGGACTACTCCCCAAGAACTATTCCTTCGTTCACCATTAAGTGACACTTCTCCCTATTCAACACAAGACTAGTTTCCTCACATCTCTGCAAAACTTTATCAAGATTTCTCAAACAGTCTTCAAAACAAGTTTTGTAGATGAAAAAAATCATCCATGAAGACTTTGCTACTCAAGATGGAGTTGTTGGATTTCCCTGAAGAGGAAGGGTGAAGCAGTATAGTAGCAGATAGTATTTCCCTCAGTTAAGAAATAATGTTTATCCAACCAGTAGGAGGCATCACACTAACATCTTTAACAACTCCTGCACACAAACAAAACAATTGTCTGCACCCAACAAAGGCAAGGTGGTCGTCACTCTCCTTATTCTTGCTAGTCACAAGGTTAAAAGCAGATAGTGATATGCAAAGCGATAGGAAGTAAAGGAACAAATAAAAAGAGCAATTTTTGACACTTTTTATTGATGAGAAATAGACCCCGGAGGGCATAGGTTCACTAGTGGCATCTCTCTCGAAAGCATAACAACGGTATAGTAGACAAATCACTGTTGGGAAATTGACATAATTGAGCATAGTTATAATTGTGATAATTCATGGTATAATCAATACATAGGCATTACGTCCATGACAAGTAGACCGGCAATCCAATTACATCTACTAGTAGAGTGCCCGTGTGTTGCCACGGGCTCTTGAAATAGTTTGCAAAAGTTACATATTAAATTTCAAATGGACAAACAATATAACACAAACACAATTATTGAATAATTGAAGTCCATTTTTGCAATATAAATTGATAAAAAAAAGGATTAACGACATGTCCATATAAAAAACTGAGCGATGTTCCAACTAAAAATCTATTACAAAACTATCAATATCTAGATGGTGCGCTTAAGATATTCGTTAGTAGAACGCTCGTGCGTTGCTATGGGCATACAAATGATTAAGGTCGTCTCCGAGGTCGAAACTCATTTCTCCCTCATACGTCCGGGTGTGTTCGGACATCACACGGCCTCCCCAAAATTCAACATCGACAGTCCAGGCTCATCCAAATCTAACCCGTGTGTGTGGGAGAAATGTGAATGTCCAGACTATCCCATGTTATCTCCAAACACGGTCCCAACACAAAAACCCCATCCCACGAAGCACCCTTCACTTTTCCTGCCGGACCCTCCACTTCCTGCTCGGTTTCTCGCCGTACGTCTCGCTGGAGCCCTCTCCTTGAAAACAGGATGACACCCACCTCAGCTTGGCCATGTCACTCTCTCTCCTTCACACCGTACTTCCCCATGGACAGCCAAGGAGAAATCCCTCGCCAACCGCCCCGCTCTCCGCCCTGATCCCCTCCCCCCGTGTTCGTGTTGATCCGCCATTGTCATCAAGGGGGGGAAGCATGCGCCGCCCTTGACGCCCCTCGAGCCAAGAAGGCAGATCCAATGTATCCTAGGCCATTGTCACATTGTAACATACAATTGAATGCCATACATTACCACGAAACAAAAATATGATGTCTTTTGTTGGACATGCAACAGATACACCACCATATTTCTGTTATTAACTCTTGAATAAACTAACAAATGCATTTACCCTTCTATCATAACTAAAAAATTGTATGACTTGATGAAAAAATATATGAACCGCTCGCTCATACAATTTGCTGCAAAGCTATCTTTAATGCGCAATTTAGCACATTTTGTGAAGTAGAAAAATTATTCTGCTCAGTCAACCTTAACTGAACAGACCAACCTGAACCCCCATCCCACTCACTCTCAACCCTCACTCTTATCACAAAATCCACTAACTCATGTTCCAAGTGAGCCAGTGATCGACACCGCCGTATTTGATCCACAATAAGGGACAAGGGCGGCAACCACCTTCCCATCTTAGTGCTAGTACCTCCTAGTTCTATATTGGACCCACCTTTCATCCGGGATCTACCACAACGGCACCACACTCATGCGTTGCCACGGAAAAAAAGCTATGGATATAAATGTTGGTCCAAAGCATGAAAAATGTCAATGTTTCTCTCCTCTTCCCTCCCTTGCGTGCACATGCCTGATTCATGGTACATTTTTTGTAGAATCAACATTTATCAACATTTATGCTAAATGTTAATATGGTGACAGAAATAGAATCAACATTTTCTTTGTAGAATAAATCTACTTGGTTAGTCAGAAGCTCTTGCCTTACTTAATCATTTGAACATTATGACTGGTTATGTGTTTAAACACTATGCACTCAAAAGTATCAATTAGATCCATCAGTATATATAATTGTCACCTATTCAGAGAAGTATTGACAAATCATTTGACTAAACGGATGCATCGAGCAACATCCTCCAGGACTGGTCTGCAAAAGCATCAAATCGTAAAATTCAGATTATTCATAGGATATTCATACTATACCAGAGTTGGGAGCAACAAAGAAGTGGAACTCGAGGAGGCATCGTCTGTGAGGAACCCCTCTAGAGCGCTGCTGGGTCATCTTAGTGCGAGGAACCACACCTGTTTTTTGTCTAAATTGATGTGAGAAGCATGCATGGTGCTGAATCCAAAAATAAAACATGGAGTCGTACCTATCATCAGAAGAAAATTAACTGCGGTTGTGCATTGCGGCGAGAGCTGAAAATTTTCAACACAAAAAGCTGAAAATTTTCAACACAAAAATCCTAAGAGTACAAATCCTGCAAATCAAACGACCACCCATAGTAAAATTATTAAGTACTATTTTCTTTCTCATGTGCTCGAAGCATTACTTGTCTTTACATGCGAGGACACTGGTTGAATGAGAAATACACATTTTGTTGATTGTCGTCCTTGTATAAATATATATTAGTAAAAATAAAGACATAAAATCAATAATCCCACACACTTCGACATAATACACGTTGCCCATGCCACTGGAGAAGATAGTGCGGCTTTTCAATATCAGCATATAGTACTAATATTCCGTGGTTAGTCCCTGCAAAAGGAAAGAGCAATCACATAAGTATTTCATGCTGCATTTGCAAACTAAAGCCAGAAAAATACATAACAAAATCACAAGGTACTCACCCAAAAGCTTAGTTTTTTTCTATATTGGCCTCACTTTGTCATCAAATGCCAACAGTAACATCCCATTTTAGTTTCATAATTCTTCCTATATGTCTAGTAATCTGAAAAAAAGTGTCTACAAAATCACATCAGATTGTTAGTACAAATCATATCAAATTTTTACTGGATATGAACATACTCCCTCCATCCTATAATATAAGATGTTATATTGGTTGTAGTAACATCTTTAGGGACGGAGGGAGTAGAAATTATTTCTCCATTTGATTCATCTCCAAGCTCCATAATTGGCATCCATCTACAAGCACAAGCCAATTGTGGCAAGAAGGTCTTTGTAAAGCAGCGTGCACCAAGTGTTTTAGAAGATCTACGATGATGCACGCCTATGAATTCAGGCCCAAGTTTATGGGTTGTACATTCGGAGAAAGGGGTGTTTGTTGGCCGATGTGCCTCTTCTTTCATGCTTGCGCCCAGTTTGCCCCCTACGGGGGACGTTTGCGTCCACCCACACGTGTACATTATGTTCTTCTCGTCTTTAATGCAACGAGGCTAAAGTGCTTCTTGTCGTTTCACCAAAAGAGCCAATTTCAAGATTTTTAAATACAGAAATACTTCGCATAGACATTAGGATCATGAAAATGATAATGAAAAGAGCCAATTTCAAGATTTCTAAATACAGAAACACTTCACATTAACTGACTAATGCCTTTTGGTACTCCTAATCATTTTAACACAAACTATGTATGTCATTGGCAGCACAAAATAATTGAGAGCCTATATATATAATCGATTATATTCTGGAGAAATATAATAATGTAAGTTACCTCCAGTGAGAAATGTACTTCCCCTCAACTTCCCTCCTCTTTCCTCTATCTTCCTCTAAGTTAGCCTCCGGAAATTGTTAACAACACTGCATATCAGAAAATTTGTGAGACAAGGGCATAAGTTGTGAATACTCCTGCATAGACAAAATAACTGAGAGAAGGAGGCTAGAGAGGATATGTCAAGATACCCTAGGATGTTGAAAGCTCATTATTTCAGAGTCACAGCAAAGAAAATGGAACATACGGCTACAATCTAACATCTTTCTTAGTTGTACAAACCTATGAAAATGAGGAAGTAGTGCAAATGCAAAGAATGCTGGAAAAAACACAACCACGAGACAAGCAATTTATTAACTACCTTGGTAATGATAGAACATTACAGAGTTCATGAGCTCTATACCATCAGGTGGCGACATGGTCCTGCAAGTCATGTTCGAGAAGACAATGAGATTTAAGTTGCAAGAAGTGCATCTGTTATGCTATCTATTTCATTAAAAATAATTAATAAAATTAAATTATTGTGGATCAAATCTATTAAAATCTAAACATACCACCCAGAAAACTGTTATAGGGGTGTCACTGGATGCAAATCTTGCTAGTCCAAGACCACATATCTTGAGTTTGCAGTTCCCTTGGAAGTCACATATCTTGAGTCCTACCCTAATCCAAAACCACATATCTTGAGCCCTACCACAAATCGCTCAGAAGTCAGAAATGATTCCTTTGATTTCACATATATTCTTTGGTAGATACTGCAAGTCTGCAACCTGAGGTCACAACTATTTCACTTGAGTGTCAACATGTCAAAATCTAGTGTAAGAAGAAATTATCCAAAGAATTCCTTTAGGAGGACTCAAAGAGAGATAAGACTGGCAGCTTCCACTATATGTTTTCAAAATAAGAATTACTTAAAATACACAACCCATTTTCTTGAGAGCCTTGGGCTAAACCAAGTTCCGAAGAAACAATTTGGTCAACATATTTTAGAACTCTGCAATCACTAATTGAAATCTGCACTACCATTAGTCTGAAAAATTCTCAAGCACATTATTTCTGAATTCCATAGTATCCATACTGTTGCCGATGGGACAAACATCATATGGCAAGTCCTCTCTCCACATGTGAAATCAAAAGAGGTACATGCTATTTACCTGATGTACGAATCATATCCGGTCTATTCACAACCATTTATGACATTTTAGCATTCAGATGGTTGCTCACAGAAAGCGAGTTGTCCCAATCTGCACACTTCAAATCAGAAAGAAACTTCCCTACTGCCTGCTATCCCTAGCAGCAGCCAGTCGCAGGACCCTCGCCTTCCTTGGCATCGGCCTGCCATGTAACAGAGGCTGAATTATGATAAATATAATCCTGGACTATGTAAAACCAAATGATGACGTGAACATATAAGGCACTTGATTTCTACAACTGATCTAACAAACTAAAAATAGTCACCATACGCCTACTTTTTCCTCGGTTTGGCTCACCCGTGAACAACCAACTTTATAGAAGAAGAAAACACTCGACACATAAATTGAAAGACCTTATAGAATACGGAAGTGTTCCTTGCTCCAGCAACATTGCCGACATATGCATCTCCTGATTTCCTCAAGCAACAGCCAACCATGGCGCTTCTCCATTTCTGGAGCAAGTTAATATGGTAGAATCAGGAATAAATCTATAATTATCTCCATTTCTGAAGCAAGTTAATCTGAATGATATTTGAGGCTAGTATGGGCCGGAGTGACATATATGACTGAGATAATGTGACAAAGCTATGCATATTCATGTGGATCACGAAATAGATCAGAAGCGCCGTATTTCAATGTCAGCGAATGGATGTGCAAATTTTGTGCAGAGTCATGTTTGATTCTGCAAGATCTAAAGGGGAAAAATACAGTGAGAGGCAACGTTGCTGCTGCAGGCTAACGTACCTTGAGGAGGCACTGGGTTCGGGCTTGGAGGAGGACGTCATGGGAGGACGATGTCCGGGTCGTTGGATGTCCATGCCACCAGGGGTCTCCTCTTCCTCCTTTTTTTGAGAAGAAGAAATAATTGGTGTCAAGCACAAGATCAACAAAAATAAGTCTGACGGGAGACAAATCAAACACCCTGGATAGCATCTTCTCGGTGGCCAAAGAATTGATCTGATTAAACACAAGCACGCAAATATCATGAATAGTACCTTTCGCTCTCGCCATTGCAGCGCACGCAGCGGCAGCCCTCAGGCACGCGCGCGTTCGCTCGCTCGGCAGTTCCCACGGCCGCGCTCGCCATGGCCGGCTCCTCGGTTCGAGTCGGCACACAGCCAATGCACGACGACGGCTCCTGGCGGGCTACTAAAGCGGCGGCCATCGGCCGCTCACAGCGCACCACCCGCGCGCGGCTCTCGGCGGCGGTGTAAAGGCCCTTGCGGCCGCAGGTGAAAGTTACTCCTTTTGATCCCCTCTCGATCGCCCATCTCAAGAGTCACGATTTTTCAGGGGATGGATCTGCGGTGGCGTGCGGCTCCTGAAGGGGATCGGCGTTGGATCCTGGACGTGATCGACGGCTGGTCCTCAACGGGTCGACGGCGTCTCCTGAAGTTGATCGTCCGATGGAGGGCGGCGGCTTTGATGTGCGAGGGCGGCAGCGAAGGCATGGAGCAGCGGCGGCGAAGGGACGAAGGGCGGCGGCGGGCGAACAAGGGCAGAGAGTCTGCGTGCGAGTGTTTCTAGAGACCATATATAAGAACCTACTCGTACATCACATAAGCAAGCAATCATAAACTGCCCAACAGATTAATAGGACAAAGTACATTCGAATAACCAAAGTCACATACCTTCCGACAAGAAGTTGTACTTCCATCCAGCATCATGGTGCCTAGTTGAATTGCTTCCAAGCTCTGGCCGCGATGAGAAGAGACTGATATGAAGCAAAGCAGGCAAAACTTGTCTTGCCGACATATGCATAACTGAAACAAGTAAGTTGAATCACATATGAAAACAAAGAAAAAAAACAAAGAGTTTGAATAATGTGGCCTCGACCCTCAGAACAACGAGGAGAACCTCGACGCAGAGTATAACAAAACATGTCCCAGTTTTCTCCCACCTCCCACCTCCCGCACTTTTTTCCTCGCTTAGAGCTAACCTCCTTTGTTCCTAAAAAAATCAAACCTCCCCGTACCCGCACCTCCATCAATACCTCGTCCACCCAAACCACTCAGCCAAATTTCTATCCATGATACGCGCGGCGGATCACGCTACACCTAAGACTCAGAGAGCGAGAGAGCGAGAGCGCCCTTGCCCGCCGTGCGTCACTCCGACGCCGGCGTCCACCTTCCCGTCGCCCGCCGCTCCGGTAGCGCCGGCCACCCCGTCCCCCTCCCTCGCCTCTCGGGCATGGCTGAAAGCCCCCGTTCTGTCACCTCCGTGTTCCCGCGGGAGAGGCCGGTCGTCTCGGGCCTCGGCATCTCCTCCGCGTCAGAGGACTCTGTTGGGGTTGTCGCCAGGCCAGCCGACCCCGCTGCGCTACCGGATGTGACGGTGGAAGAGCCGTGCCGGAGACTGTCCTCATGGCAGGAGGCGCCGGCCTCCAAGAAGACCTTGTGGAAGAGGAGGGTCGGTGCGGATCTGCCGGCGGGGGGGTCGCGCCGCCCCTCCCCGGTGCGCCGGGAAGTTTCGCCGGAGATGAGGGACAAGTGCTTCCGCTGCTTGGCCAAGGGGCACTTCTTGAAGGACTGCACCAACGACGTCGTCTGCCTCCGTTGTGGTCTCCCTGGGCACGTCTCTGCGCAGTGCAAGCGGCCATGCAGCCCGTCGCTGGTGGAGGTGCTGCGTCGGGAGGCCGCGGCCAAGGTGGCTCACAGGGCGGATTCCCGGGGTGCGCCTGCTGGGTCAGGCTCGTCGTCTAGGCTCCCCCTTCCCCCACCCCCACCGCCGCCGGCAGCTGACCCCATGGTGGATCCGGTGTGGCCAAGGCTGGCTGCACAGAGGCTCGAGATGGCGGTTGACCAGTCCATGGAGCCGTCGGAGCTGTGCGTGGTCAGAAGGACATGCGCCATGGACGATTTTGAGCTTAGGCTTCGCCAGGCCATGGTGGTATACGTCGGTGGTGACCGTTCTGAGATCTCCCCGGCGTCGGTGATGTGTGCTCTCAACGACAGGTTGGGCATCACAGAGGACAGAGTTTCTGTGCACAAGTTCTGGCTAGAGGATTTCCTGGTGGTGTTTGCTCGGCAAGAAGACCGGAACTTGGTCGGTAGGCGGCCGGTGTTGGAGTCCCGCGGCCAGCGTTTCTCGTTCAGGCAGTGGATCAGGCAATCGCAGGCCGTGTTCTCCGCCATGAGGGTCAAGGTGCGGATGGTCATCGAGGGGCTGCCACTGCATGCCTGGGAGCTGGATGTTGTGGAGGCTCTTCTTGGCGGGTCGTGTATCATTGACTCTGTCGCGCCGGAGACCTCGGCGAGGACCGACCTCGCCGCGTTCAAGTTGTCGGCATGGACGGCAGACCCGGAGCTGATTCCTACCAGGAGATGGCTGGCGGTGCTGGAGCCGGAGGAGCAGAAGGACTTGTTCCAGCCGAAAACATTGCAGTATAAGGTCCTGGTCCACTTGGACGCGGTGACTTTGTTTCCGGAGGGAGAGGAACCATGGTTCCTGCACGGCTCGTCAGACAGCGGGCAGAGCGGCTTGCCGGACTAGGAGATGGATCTTGGCGGAGGCGCTATCACGCAGAATTTGGGCTGGCAGTTTGGGGTCCGTGACAGGCGGGGAGACAACGCTGGGGGCCATGGTGGGCGCCGGGATTCAGCCGGCGGCGCAGTTCGCAGCCTCGCGGCGGCGGTGGTGGCGCCGGCATGGAAGATCCCTCCCATGGAGCAAGCCAGAGAGAGAAGATGCATTGGCAGACCAGGTGTGCGTGTGCAGGATAGGTTGACGTCACGGCTGTCGGCTTTTGACCGGATCACAGCTGGACCCGAGCTGGTGGACAAGGAGGTTTCGGCCGGGGTTCAAATTTTGAATCCCGTGGGCGCGGCGCGGACGCGGTTTCGGACGGATGTGCCTCCTAGGTTGGCGGTGCGGGCATATGCTAGCGGCGAATGGAATCAGGCCACCAATCATGCCATCATCATTGCTCCAGTTGTACAGATGGATAAGGGTACGGAGGAGACCGTTGGCGGGCCCGTGGGGAGTTGTTTGCATGCGGGATCCAATGGGGTGATGGATGCGGGCGTGGCTCCCACACCGAGCGGCGGCCCCAAGGCTGTGGTGGGTTCTGTGCAACCAATGGTGGGCGTCGACATCCCTGATGTTGCGATGGGAAGGACGGTGGGCCACCCGACAGGTGAATTGGCGCTCTCCACAGCAGATCCTATCAGTGGGGCCCTGGAGGCGGTCCCGCAGGGGGGAGCGCAGGCAGAGGCGGCTATTGGCCAACCCGGGGGCCACACGCCTGGCGAGCACCGGATTGCCACACCGGATCGCTTGGAGGTGACTGCGTCTGCAGCCGAGCTGCCGGGTGCTGCCCACGATGCTGGTCCGGATGGGGCGGGCCCTCAGTGCAGGATGGAGGGAGGGGATGGGCCAATGATTGGTGCAGATCCCCATCCTGATGGGGGCAGTTTGGCTACTGGACAGGTGGCGCCCATGCAGGGGGGAGGCAGATCAACCATGCACGCACGTCGCGGGTGACATGCAACGACTGGATGCTGCATGCACTGCTGGTATGAAGCCGCAGGAGGTGGCTGCGTTTGGAAAGATGAAGTGGTTTTGCAATGCGCTCGTCCGCAAGCTTGCCCCTCCTCTGCTTTTGGAAGTGCAATCATCTCTTCGTCCGGAAGCAGAACCATTTACTCCTTGACGCACGACCAGGGGAGCTAAGAGAGCCTTGATGTCCAATCCTTCCAAGGCTACGCAAGCGGAGAACGTGCTCATGAGAGCACTCGGTCTCGTTCCGGAGGATCTTGAAGGGAATGAAGACACCATAGCAGAGCTCGCGGAGATCTTCGATTCCCCTCTTCGGGAGCAGCACGTTAGGGTGATTGCAGCGTTGTTTGGGAAGGCGGTCCCTCCTACCGGTGATCTTTTGGCTGGTCCCACAGCCGTGGTAAGCTCAGCTTGAGAGCTTGCGTTTGTTGGTTGGGTGGCATTGGATCCATGGATCATAATCCACATGTCTTGTGTTGGAACGTGAGGGGCTTAAACAACCCTGCCAAGAAGCATGCCGTTAGGGAGTTTGTGATGGCGGCCAAGGTGAATCTTGTGTGTCTGCAAGAGACCAAGCTCAATGTAATCGATAACTTTACTGTTTTGCAATGCATTGGACCATCTTATGATGGTTTTGATTATGTGCCGGCGGAGGATACTCGTGGGGGCATCCTCATTGCTTGGGATAGTTCTGCCCTGACTGTTGACAATTTCGTGCGCAATGCTAACTCTATCACTGGTCTGGTCCATGACAAGGGTGGGCACGCGTGGTGGGTGTCGGTGGTGTACGGGCCGCAAGGTGAAGGCCCTAAAATGCAGTTTCTTTGCGACCTACACGCCTTAAGAGCAAATTGTCCAGGGCCTCGGATGATTTTGGGGGACTTCAATATGATTCTTAGGGCAGCGGGCAAAAGTAACAGCAACATCAATAGGCGCATCATGAGGAGATTCAAGGAGTTTGTTGACAACAATGAGCTCAAGGAAGTTTACATGCATGGGAGGAGAGTTACGTGGACGAACGAAAGGGATCACCCGGTTATGACAAAGATTGATCGTGTGCTTGTTTCGGTGGATTGGGAGCTTAGCCACCCGGATGTTCTTCTACAAGCTCTCTCCACTAACATCTCGGATCACGCGCCTCTACACTTATCTACCTCCGCCCCTTTCTGCCCCAAGCGAAGATTCCGTTTTGAGATGTACTGGATCAAGTTAGAGGGGTTTGAGCAGGCCGTCCGAGATGCTTGGGTGTGTGATGACAATATTGTGGATCCCTTTAAGAGGATGGACGCCCTGCTTAGGAACACTGCGGTGGCTCTACAAGCTTGGGGACAAAGGAAGACCGAAAACATCAAAATCCAAATTGCAGTGGCGAACTATGTCATCCTCAGGCTCGATCACGCCATGGAAATTAGAGCGCTTACCCTTCTGGAGCAGTGGCTTAGGAGAATGATCAAACTTGTGTTGCTGGGGCTATCTTCGCTACAATGCACCATTGAGAGACAGCGCTCGAGGCTGCGCTGGATACGCAAAGGGGATGCTAATACCAAGCTGTTTCAAGCTGTGGCCAACGGGAGACGCTCTAAAAACTTCATACCCCACATCAAGCACAATGATGAGCTTGTCACGGAACAAGAGAGGAAGGGAGAGATTTTCACGGAGGCCTACGAAAACTTGCTGGGACACGCAGTGTCTAGAGAGGCCGACATTGATCTGAACTTTTTGGGAATGGAGACGCATGACCTGACAGACCTTGAAGCCATTTTTACTGAGGAGGAAGTTTGGAACACCATTAAGGAGCTGCCTCCGGATCGAGCCCCGGGACCAGATGGTTTTGTGGCCGCTTTCTACCAAAAAGCATGGGAGATCATTAAAAACGATGTTATGGCCATGATGTTGAAGCTTTATGTGGAGGACGGGAGGGGTTTTGGGAAGCTCAACAAAGCGCACATTGTTCTCATACCAAAGAAGCCGGATGCTGAGGTGGTTGGCGACTTCCGTCCTATTAGTCTCACCCACAGAGCCGCCAAGCTGTTTACCAAAATGTTAGCCAACCGTGTGAGGAGGAGAGTGAAGGATATTGTCACGGCTAATCAATCCGCTTTCATTTGCGGCAGACACCTTCACAACAATTTTCTTTTGGTTAGACAAGTGGCAAGGAAGATACATTCCCGCAAGGAGGCTGGGGTGTTCCTGAAGTTGGACATACCAAGGGCGTTTGACTCCATAGCTTGGCCTTTTCTGTTTGAGGTGATGAGGACCAAAGGTTTTGGTCAGAAATGGAGGACGTGGGTTGCTATTCTGCTTAGGACGGCATCTACTAAGGTGGTGGCTAATGGTGTGCCGGGCAGAAGTTTTGTGTTAGCAAAAGGGTTACGACAAGGCGATCCAGTTTCCCCCCTATTGTTCATCATCGCTATGGATGCCTGCATTATGGTCAAGGCAGCTGAGCTGGGAGTGCTGCGACCTTTCACCGGAGTAAAACCTAACCAAAGTGTATCTATCTATGCGGATGACGTGGCACTCTTTGTCAGACCTAACGAGGTGGATCTACGGTTCGTCACCATGGCCCTCAAAGCCTTCGGAGATGCTTCAGGGTTGCGAGTGAACTATGCAAAATCTTCTGCCATCTTGATCCATGGAGACGAGGAGGACCGGATTAGAGTTAATAGCCTGCTGCAGTGCAATCTTGCTACGTTCCCTTGCAAGTATCTAGGCCTACAGCTTGCCATTCACCAACTAAAGAGGACAGATTGGCAGCCTATGTTGGATAGTGCAAAGAAGTGTGCCCCGGGATGGCAACGTGGCCTGCTGCAGAGATCGGGACGGCTAGTTTTGGTTAAGTCTGTGGTTGATGCGAAACCCATTCATCATTTCATGGTCACAGATGCGCCAGCATGGGTCTTCGAGGAGTTGAACAAGTGGATGAGGGCCTTTTTCTGGGCTGGCAAGGAGAAGGCCTCGGGTGGCCAATGCATGGTCGCCTGGAATGTGGTGTGTAAGCCGACATGTTTTGGAGGGCTGGGGATCAGGAACCTTAAGCTGCAGGGACTTGCTTTAAGAGTCAGGTGGGAGTGGTTGAAACGCACGGATACGGAGCGCCCATGGCAGGGTTTGAGCTTGATCAAAGATGAAGATGCTCGAGCAGTTTTTGACAACATGGTTAAAATCGAAGTTGGGGAGGGCACAAAGGTCCTGTTCTGGAGAGATCGTTGGATCCATGGTTTCACCATCGCTGACATTGCTCCTATGATTCATAAAATGGTGGATGTGCGCACAAGGAATAGGCGCACTGTCAGGGAAGGCCTGGACGAGGGCCGTTGGTTGCATGATGTTGAGGGGGAGCTCACTTTTAGGGACATCTGCAGCTTGTGCAGCTCAACCACGCCATTAGCACGGTGCAAAGAGATCCTATCGGCCCGGACAACTTCGCTTGGCCCGCTGATCCATCCGGGATGTACACTGCAAGGTCGACCTATCAGCGGCTATGCCTTGGTGACGAGCACGCCCCCTATGCTTCGTGCATCTGGAAGAGCTGGGCACTCTTGAAGTGCAAAATTTTCATTTTGGCTGGCGGTCCAGCACCGCATTTGGACTTCGGCTCGGAGGGCAAAGCATGGGCTACAAGATCATCCCTCGACCTGCTACATGTGCCTGCAGGATGAAGACAACGCCGAGCACATCTTGGTAAAGTGCGGATATGCCGGGCAGGTGTGGCACACCTGCTTTGACTCTCTCCATTTAACCATTAGGGCACCGGTAGCCGAGGACACTTTTCTGGAGTGGTGGATCCAGACTAGGAGGAGTATGCCTAGTATGTTGAAGAGAGCATATGATACCTTTGTCATCCTTGTAGCCTGGGAGCTTTGGAAGCAAAGGAACGCCCGCGTGTTCAACAGGGTGCAGAAACAGAGGACCCCAATGGAGCTGGTGAACGATATCTTCCGCGAAGTAAAGCAATGGAGTCTAGCTAGGTTTGGAGTTGGTAGTTTGACGCATTTTGTGAGAGAGTAGCCCTAGAGTGTTGTGTCGGGTGTAAAGGGTGTTTGGACTAGCTCGGATGTTCTTATCTAGCTAGTGCCATCTCTTGTACATTATTTTTTCTGCCTTCTATAAAGATATGGTACGCCTTTGGCGTACTCTCGAAAAAAACATGTCCCCTACGCATGTGATGCACGGGAGGATGGCGACAGCCCCGATGCAACCACACACGGGAAGAATGCGGTGTTTCAGGAGACAGTGTTACGCGATGATATGAAACTCGTGTTGCAGCATCCACCTCAATCTCCCAACTTCGGAAAATATTTGTCTCGATTCAAGATTACAACCACAATATAATTCCATGCAATAACTATTCGGCAATTTCCTGTCTGTTTCCGACACACATGCCATATAGCAAATCAAGAACCTACGTTCTGATTAATGTTGTGCAAGTAAACAATAAATACAAAGTTGAACACAAGGACCTGGATGTGAAATACATTTAATCAAATTGAATTTATTTAGAAGTACTTATTATATGGCCACAGTATCTTAAAGCCGTATTGAGCCTCTGACTACTCAGGCACTCACCCATCTCATGTCTACTTCTCATCGGATGGACTTCGACCTTTCTGATTCAAACAACTCATCTAGAACGCTGTTTACCTAATGTTGTTTACCTAACCCCAGTACATGTAGATGTGCACTTTAGGTTACTAATAATTTTTCAAATATAGGAGCCTCTAGAGAACATGAAAATAATGGAGGAGAGGAGAGATAAAACCAAATTGCAGTCCAGGTACAGTACGAACTTACCTGGGCAGGTGCTACAGCCTGCGAGGCATTGCACCCAGGGCATATCTTGATGCCTCTGCTCCTGATCGCCTCCAGGAACTTCTCCAGCGTGTAGTGATTCATACTGCAGACCCACAATAATACTTAAAATAGACAGAATAAAGTGGATATACTGCATAATTTCTCACTTTTCAAGAGTGCCACCTCATTAGTCATTCCAAACATGAACTTTACACAAATTAAAAGGTAGAAACAATCACCTAAAAAATGTGCACAATCACACAAATTACAAACATAAGGAAGTTGACTAAATAATGAACAATCACCTAAAAAATGTGCATAAACACAGTGCAGGAGCAACATAATTACATGAATGTGTTGCATCTGCATCCAACCTCTTGCAACCGATATTTAGCTTGTGCATGTATACAATCTACGAAGTAGAGACATAAGACAGTTGAACCTTAATTGATGTAGTCTGTAGAATGAAATAGAGAGGAGCCGAAAACGTCGAGGTCCTCATGGATGCTGCAGCAGGAACAAAATCGCACCAGCTCGAAGGAGAGAGGGACTGACACCAGCAGGGCATGCCATCGCCAAGCAGCTACGGGCCCCGGCACGGCACATCCAACACACCACCAAAGAAGGCCACTACCTCCTTTCTTGGATCGAAGGCGCCGCACCATCGCAGGATGGGGTGGATGCCGCCAGAAAATGCTGACGTAGAGAGGGTCAGTGCATCCCCGCCGAGCCGCCAGAGACTCTCCTTGAGTAGAACATCGCCGCTGCACACATCCAACCATCGGAGGAGGGGAGGCTTCACGCAAGGAGGAAGAGGGTCTCATTACCGCCACGACCCACCACCCACAAGGCTCCCGAAGCAGCGCCTTCAAGAAGGGAACGCCGCCCAACAAAGTTACGGCTTTCGCCCGGAGGACCGGGGGGTGGGGCCAGTGGGGGAGCCCAACCATACCGACGCCTCCAGGAAGGGGAACGATGCCCTCGGGCATCGCCTTTGTGGCCGGCCATGGCCAGCCAGGGATTTCTCCTAGCTTGAGCTCCCCACCACCATGAGAACCCCCTGACGGGGAACCGGCGACCCAAGGAAGCACGACCAGGCCTAAAGGGCACGTACGCTAAGAAGGGGAGGGAGTGGAGGCGCCAGATTGAGCCTCATCGGCCGCCGAAGCAGCCACCATGCACGGCCCACATCCACCAACCTCCCACCGCCCGTGCGACTAGGGGCATCAAGTCCACCACCCGCACCACCGCTCGTCGCAGAGCCGGCGATGCCTCACCAAGGGAACCACCAGTACAAATCAAGAGCCCCCCTCCCCCCGCGCGGCACAGCAGGGAATCCTGCCTGGCAGACACCATCCTTAGAGGCGCCCTGGGCTTGCCTGGCGGTTGTCTCTGGCGGCGGCGAGGAGGGCGATCGATGATGCGGGTAGGGTTTTCGCCCCACCCCCACCCCCAGCCCCCGAGCATGGCAACACAAAGAGGGGAGGCTGCTAACTCTGACTTCCTTTCGAACCCTATTTTATATACATATATACATTTCATTTTTACTTTTCCAGGTGCAAGATTGTAGGATTCGAGCTTGCAAAATTGCATGATTAACTACCATGTTATTTATCACTTGTGGATTGCTCATTGAACGCTTACTTCCATAAATCTTACCTTCTCTAATAAATCAAATAAGAGGCATAATACGCCGCAGCAAACATATAAAATAATGACCAAGATGCATGTGTTATGTATGCCAACTTTAGTAATCCAACTGTAATAACTACAATGACATTCTATATTGTTGTATGCCAATCTATTAGCAAGAAACAAGTAATAACAAGATACAATAAAGGATTGACAATCAAAATAAATAAGATAGATGCGAAATCGCGCTGCGCCTATACCCGCCACCATCGTGCTATTGTAGAACATATGGTGAGAGGCGAGCGAATGGAGGAGTAACAACTGGGCATGATATGAGAGAGGATCTCCCTAAGATGGTTGTACCCGCTCCCGCTGCCCTACATATGCACCCGCCACCACTGCCCTACATCTGTGCCGCCGCCGTGCAAGAGGGACGTGGAATGAGTTATAGATGTGCCAACCACATTTAACAGAATTTGTGCAGCACTAACCTGCCTTGGCTCAATGCCAATGTGCTTCAGCATATCAAAAGTATAGATGTAGGGATCATCCTTGTACTCTGCAAAAACAAGGGCAAAATCATATGAGCTTTGATGTTCCCCTGTATTGAGCAGAAGAGATAAATGAAAAGAAGTATGAATGTAAGTAGTGGGCAAGCTGAGGTTACCTGGGCTGAATGTCGATCAAAGCCGCCTTCCATTTTCCCTTCAGGTTCCTAATTTTCTGACTACATAAAAATCCCATGTCAGAAGTTGCAATACCAATGCACATTGCTGCTTGTATAGAAAATTTGACTATCTAATCTTACTGTCGCAGAAGTACCTTTTGCATCCATCGTCTCTTGTACTCAGGGTACGTACATACGGCATTTGGGCAATGGAATTTGAAGTAACTGCTTGCTGACAATTGACGACATTGTTGGGCATTGAGTTAACTGAATCGCACAAACTACTTTCAATCCTTTCTCAAAAGCCAAAATCAAGGAGACCAGAAGATAGAAAAAGAGAGAAACTTACCATTGAGATAGAGGTTGAGCCAGGTAGTCCTGCACGCAGTCAGCAGGCAGAAGTGTCGTTGTCGGGACAGTTCACGCCCCCAGCATCTTTCCTAATTAAAGTGGAAGAAACCATAAATCGGTTATCAAATCACCATGAAGTGGAAATATGGTTGTTAAAAACTTATTTCGCAAATAAAATCGCTTGATTGATTCTCCTCTAACAAATTAACATTCATCATGGCGCCTTCTAAAAAAGGTCGTGATAGAAACACAAAGCACAGACCAAGCACATCGGTTTGTGCTCCGTACTCATTCTAAATAATTGGAAGCTTCTACATAATCCAAAAATGCAATACATAGATATTATACCGGCATCCACCATCCTCTTAAAGGGACATAGATTATGTTGGCTTGGTCTGCTACAATTATTTTATCTGTAAGGGGTAACATTGTTTACATGTAACATCCAAATTGCATTGTCGTACAAATTATAGAAGAACTGAATGCTTATGTACTTACAGTTTGATGGGCATCCAGCTATAAGACCAACCATTAACATCACTCCTTAAGATCCTCAATCTGAATAATCTTGCCTATTTACTTTTAATGGAGGATGCTGAGGACTGTTACATAATGTAAAATATAATTTCTTAAGCTATATAGTGTCACACCCCGATCTCGATCGGAGTCGATCCAGAGTAGGTGGAGTAACCGGGAGAGGGGATGAGTTGCGTGAGAAAGGGGATGAGCAGAGAGAATAGGTTAGGTGAGGATTTCAGGTTCAGTTTACACAGCCTGTCCAACACACGCGCCCACCCTGAGCTTAAGTACACGATGCACGCACACTGCCTCTGGCCAGCTGGCCTTACAAGTGGACCCAACGCGCTCGCTACACATGGACCTGGTCCCTGGTAGTCACACGGCGATGGTACACTCTGCCGTTGTGACATTCTCCCCTTCTTGAGACTGAGCCTCCTCTTCTGTTGCTTCTTCTTCCTAGATTGCTGCTTGAGGGTATCGCTGCCAGAGCACTTCATAATCTTCCCAGGTAGTTGATGGTGGTGTTGTGTCCCAAGCCACTTGTATCTGGATCACAGGTGCATCGCCGAGCTTCAACATTTTTCTGTTCAGAATCTTCACTGGCATTGTGTCGATGATTGTCAGATCGGTGGTAGCAGGCAACTCCGAGAAAACTGGACTGTAATTTGGTGTAAACGGCTTCAGCTGTGACACATGAAAGACTGGGTGAATTCGGCTGTCCGTTGGCAGATCCAACTTGTAGGCTGCCGGGCCAATCTTGGCGAGGATCAGAAAAGGCCCGAAGAACTTGAACGCCAACTTGGGGCATGGGCGACTGGCCACTGATTTCTGCACATAGGGTTGCAGTTTTAGAAGAACTTGCTCCCCCACCTAGAAACTGCGCTCGGTTCGCTTCAAGTCTGCAAATTTCTTGTACTTTGTTTGAGCCCGTGTCAGTTGAGCTCTGAGGTTGTCCTTGTGAATTGCCCAGTCCCAGTGCTCGCCGTCTAGCATGGTGGGAGGGGTTGCTGGCCATGCTGCCATGTTCCCCTCATTTGCTTCAACACCATACAGAGCCTTGAAAGGAGAACAGCCCAGCAAGGAATGGAAGGAGGAATTGTACCAGAACTCGGCTGCAGGCAGCCAGCGTCGCCATTGCTGTGGAGTGTCATGGACAGCGCAGCGCAGGTACATTTTCATGCACTGATTGACGCGCTCACTTTGTCCGTCCGTCTGCGGATGGTAGGCTGTGGAGTAGAGGAGCTTGGTGCCCGCGCCGGCCAGCAGCTCGCGCTAGAGCACGCTGGTGAACACCTTGTCACGGTCGGAGACGATGGAGGAGGGTATGCCGTGGAGTTTGACGATGTTGTCCCAGAACGCCTTGGCCACCCGCGCGGCTGTGAACGGATGCCGCAAGGGAACAAAGTGCGCAAACTTGGTGAATCGATCGACCACCACCATGATCGTATCATGACCTTCAGATTTGGGTAGTCCCTCGACGAAATCCATCGTCAGGTCTTGCCATGGTGCCGAAGGGATGGGCAGGGGTGCCAACTTGCCCGCGGGCTTGTGCAGCTCGTGCTTGGCCTGCTGGCAGACTTGGCATTGCCGTACATAGTTGTCGACAGCCAGCTTCAGCCCCTTCCACTCGAAGAGCTTTTTGATGCGGTGGTAGGTGGCCGTTGCGCCGGAATGCCCTCCAATTGCGCTGTCATGCATGGCGCTGATCAGCTTGGTACGGAGAGCTGTGTTGGCTCCAACCCACAGCCGCCCGTTGCGCCGGATTACCCCGCGGTACAGTTCGTACCCAGCATCGTCAGGACTGTGCAGGGCGAGCTGCTGCAGGTGTTCCTGGGCGTCAGGATCCGTTGCGTAGGAGTTGGCTACCTCCTGGATCCACGCCGGCTGGCAGAGGGACAGAGCGTTGGCGCTGAAATGGTTGCCCACACGGGACAGCGCATCCGCGGCGCCGTTGTCGATGCCGCGCTTGTACTGAAACTTGAACTGCAATCCGACGAGCTTGGACATGGCTCGCCGCTGTACATCGGTCGCCGCTGTACATCGGTCGCGGGCTGCTGATCACTGAGCGTGCACAGGCTCTTGTGGTCCGTGAGGATAGTAAATGGTCCGCGTTGCAGATATGAGCGCCATTGGACCACCGCCATCATCACGGCCAAGAATTCCTTCTCATAGGTCGAAAGCTTCTGATTCTTCACGCCCAGCGCCTTGCTGTAATAAGCAATGGGGTGGCCTTCTTGGACGAGCACTGCCCCGATGCCTGTGTCGCAAGCATCTGTCTCGATGGAGAATGGCTTGTCGAAATCGGGAAGTGCCAGCACGGGCGTGGTCACCATCGCCTTCTTGAGCGTCTCAAATGCGAGCTGTGCGGACTCAGGCCACGCGAAGCCCTTCTTGGTGAGCTGCTGTGTGAGGGGCTTTGCGATGATCCCATAATGGGGGACAAACTTGCGGTAGTAGCCAGTAAGCCCCAAGAAACCGCGGAGCTCAGTCGCGTTGGCTGGCGTGGGCCACTGTGCCATGGCATCTGTCTTCTTCGGGTCGGTAGCCACACCCTGCTTGGAGATGATGTGCCCCAGGTAGTCGATGTGGTCCTGAGCAAATGAGCACTTGGACAACTTGGCGTACAGCTGATGCTCGCGGAGCAGGTTGAGGACGAGGCGGAGGTGCTCGATGTGTTCTTCCAGGGTCTCACTGAAAACAAGAATGTCGTCAAGGAATATGATGACAAACTTACGCGTATACTTGGCGAAGATGGCATTCATCAGGCACTGAAATGTTGCCGGGGCATTGGTTAACCCGAACGGCATGACGCGAAACTGAAAATGGTCGTGATGTGTCTTGAACGCGGTCTTGTGTTCGTCCTCCTCACGCATGTGAATTTGATGGTACCCTGCTCGCAGGTCCAGCTTGGAGAAGTAGGCGGAGCCGGCCAGTTCATCCAGGAGCTCATCGACGATTGGCAAGGGAAACTTGTTTTTCACCGTGACATCATTGAGGCGTCTGTAATCGACGCAGAATCTCCAGGTGCCGTCCTTCTTCTTCACGAGCAGCACCGGCGCGGCGTACGGGCTGACGGAATGAGTGATCACGCCGGCATCAAGCATCTCTTTAACTTGCCGCTCAATTTCGTCCTTCTGGAGAGGTGAGTAACGGTACGGACGAGCGTTTGTTGGCTGTGCCCCGTCCTCCAGGGGAACTGCATGGTCATACTGTCGATGCGGAGGGAGGCCCTTTGGCGCGGCGAAGACATCGGTGAACTCCTCCAGAAGATCGTTGATTGGTGTCAGAGATGGCTTGCGAGACTTGGGTGCCGCTGATTGCATCTCGACCATGGCCATGGCCCAGATGTCATTGCCGGCGATGAGCTTGCAGAGCTCGGCTGGTTGCACTGCGGCAAGAGTGGTCGTCGTCTTGGGTCGAACACCTTGGAGAGTCACCATTTCGCCGTTGTGGACGAATGAGATGAACTTGTCCTGCCAGTGGCATGTCATAGGGCTGTGCTTGGCCAGCCAGTCCATGCCGAGAATGCCGTCATACGCACCGGTGTCGAGCTCGTCAATGGGCGTGGAGAACGTGTGCCCTTGCATCCACCATTTGAGCTCTGGAACTTGACGCGAGCAGCTGAGACGATCCCCATTGGCCACACGCACCTCGAGTGGCGCGATCTCCTTGGTGGTTGCGCCGACCCTGTCCACGAAGGATTTGTTGACAAAGCTATGCATGTTGCCGGAGTCGAGCAGCAGTAGCATGACCTGGTTGCCCACCAGGGCCTGAAGACGGATGGTACTGGGTGCCTCAAAGCCGTCCAGTGCGTGCGCGGAGATTGTACAGCATTCTGGTGGCGGACCTGGTTGCTCTGGTGCGTCAAGCAGGTCGAGTGCGTGGACGGTGTCGTCGGAAAGCACTTCTCCATAGGCTCCCACTTGAATCGTGAGCAGCTGCGCCTGTTGGCTGCAGCGATGCTCGCGGCTGTAGCGATCGCCACACTTGAAGCAGAGACCGTTGGCGCGACAAAATTCCTTCAGTTGCCGTTCGCGGTTGTAATCGTCGGGTTGTTGACGCGGTGCCGCTCCAGGGCGCGCCGGGGGTGCTGGCGGGGGGCGACCTTGAGGTTGTGGGCGTGGACGCGCCCGTGGCGTGTTCAATTCCTCCTCTTGAATCCGCGCCAGGATCGACGCCCGAGTGATGCTTGTCGGTGCCTGCAGTCGAACTGCCGCTCGCAGCTCGTCCTTGAGCCCCAAAAGGAACTGGGTAACGAAGAACTTGGTGGATAGCGACGGTTCGAGCGCGAGCAGATGATACATGTGTGTGTCGAACGCCTGACGGTATTCGCCCACGGTGCCGCTCTGACGCAACTGGAGGAGCTTGTGCATCTCGAGCTCAAACTCGTCGACGCCGAACTCCTCGGTGATCGCGGCGCAGAACGCCTCCCACGCTAGGCCGCTATGTGTTTGTCGAAATGCTTGCAGCTAGTGCGCCGCCTGCCCCTCGATGTACAACATCGCCGTGGTCACCCATGTGGACGGTGGGACGCGGTATAAGTCAAAGTAGGCGCGGCAACGGTCCAACCACAAGTAGGGGGTGCTGCCGTCGAACCGGGGGAAGTCGTGCTTGGGGGGCTTGATGTAGCCGTCGGTGTGCTGGTGGTGATGCATCTCTGCGGTTTGGTGATGTGGCGTATGCAGGAGCGGGGGTCGCTGGTCCTCGAGGCGAGGGGATGGCGGCGGCCCTTGTGGATGATGCTGTGGGATGGTAGCAAGGCACAGGGGTGGTGGTGGTGGTGGTGGTGGAAAGGGGTTGGTGACGGTGGCGGATCCCGATCCGCGCGGCGATGGCGACCGCTCGAGCGCCTTGCACGTGTCGTCGACGTCGGCTTGGGTGAGATCCACTTGCTTGGAGAGAGCCCGCAGATCTTGTGAAACTTGAGCATTGAAGGCGGCCTGAGCTTCAAGTCGCTTGTCGCTGTCGACCTTCTGCTCGTCGAGGCGGGAGATGATGCTCTCCATGAGGGACTTGAGAGTGCTTGTGTTGTCGTCCATGGCGGACAGCAGCTGTCGCGTCTGGACGGAGGGCTTGGAAGGTGCCGTTGCTCCTCTCCGAACCGATCAAACCCCACCGGGGATTTTGGGCGAGTCGCCGGAGCAAGTCGCACCCGCGGTGGTGGGTGTTACAGATCGAGGCCAGGAGGATCTCGGAGCAACGGAGAAAAAAAATTTGGGTAGGATTCGGTGGCTCTGATAACCAATTGTCACACCCCGATCTCGATCGGAGTCGATCCAGAGTAGGTGGAGTAACCGGGAGAGGGGATGAGTTGCGTGAGAAAGGGGATGAGCAGAGAGAACAGGTTAGGTGAGGATTTCAGATTCAGTTTACACAGCCTGTCCAACACACGCGCCCACCCTAAGCTTAAGTACACGACGCACGCACACTGCCTCTGGCCAGCTGGCCTTACAAGTGGACCCAACGCGCTCGCTACACATGGACCTGGTCCCTGGTAGTCACACGGCGATGGTACACTCTGCCATTGTGACATATGGTTTCTGCAGATAAAAAAAGAACCAAGATAATAAATCATTTGGTTATGTTACTGTTTCTTCAATGAAACTTTTTTAGTGGAATCATACAGAGTGAGACACAAAGGTAATTTGAGTCAAATCCAGCAGCCATCTATATATAAAAAATGCGTGTAAATTTTAGACTTTGTGGATAAAAGTGAGTCAAATCCAGCAGGCCAGCACCCATGTATAAAAAATCGTACGAATTTTTTACCCTGTGGATAAAAGAAGCGCAATATTAATATTACAAAGAAAAAGAGAACTGCTACAAACTTGTCTGGGAGACAATGTCCCCAAGTCTTGAGACCTTTTATTGGCTCGCTTGAAGAAGTATGGCTTGTTTAGGATTGGAAAGCAGCAGCTGCTGCATGTCCTTTGGGAGGACACGGAATGCTGCTTGGAGGTCTGTCTGCCTTCAGTTTCTGGCATGCTGCTATTTATTTCAGTAGTACCTGTCCGTGAATTCTGGACGGCAGAAATTGGAAAATAAACATCAGGATATTTTCAACAAAACATTGTGGGCAGCATAGTTATGTTGAACAAGCTACTGTCCAACAAAGCATACTGCCTAAAATGCGGTAGTTAACAAAAGTCAAGACACTATAAAAATATATTAAAAAAAACTTCATCAGAATAGTCTCGGTATTCAATTGCTATCTTCTGATGCCATCTGGGTCATTGTATTTTGAAATCGCAAACTGACAATAATTAACTGCAAGAATTGCCCGTTCATACATCTCCATCTGTCCATATTCACAAGGATTTCGCTGTCATAACTGTAGAGTATTTACTATTTACAGTGATTAGGCGCGCACACACACACACCCTAAAATCAAACACAAGGATCAACAAAAACACCTTATCCTATGTTTTCAAGGCGTCGCCTAGGCGTCGCCTAGGCGACACTTAGGCGTCAGAGCGCTCGCGAACGCCAAGGCGTCGCCGTCGCTTTAGTTTTTTGTCTAAGGCGTCCGCCTTGTGCTGTTGAGGCGTCCAAGGCGTCGCCTAGGCGGATAAGGCGCCGCTTTGGTTGATTTTGGACGCCCTGGACATGCGCGGGCAGGTTGAGCGGGAACCAGCAGCTGGCGCGCGCCAGAAAGAGGAATTGGCGGGAGGGAAGAGAAATTGGGCGGGAGAGAGGGGGTAAACAGAGGCAGGAGAGAGAGGGGAACACACCCGTGACTCCAAATCGAGGGGAAAAGAGAGAGGAGCTCTCTCCTCTCATGCCGCCGGCCCAGATCCGCTCCTCCTCCGCCGGCCTCCCCCTGTCCGGCCAAGCTCCTCCTCCGCAGGCCCTTCCCCTCTCCGGCCAAGATCCATCTTTATGCACATTTCTATTGTGGAAGGCAGAAATGGGAAACAAGATGGGAGGAATGGATGCTATGTGGGCTCAACAACCAGGAAATTCAAGGTATGAATCAGTTACATGTCCACTCATGGCTGCCATATTAGTACCCCTAGAGCCTAATAATAAGTGTCTAAGGCGTCGCCTCGCCTCGCGCTTTGAGCGCCTAGGCGTTGAGGCGCCCCCCCCCCCCCCCCAGCGCCCGGACGCCTTGAAAACATAGACCTTATCTTCTTTTACTTCCATCACATTCCATTTCTTTTGACAAAAGCTAGCGAGTTCTTGCAGTTTCAATAACAAGCAGGTAGCTGAAACTCACATCAAACTAATGTTCCAACTATACAACTAAAAATGAAAAAATGGAGATGCGTATGCTTGTTCAAATAAAAAAAGTCACATAAACTAAATTTTCCTAATAAAACCTCCTTGGATAGCTTATTCTAATTAAAATGTTTAATATCAAGTGAGCAACATGTTCCAGAATAATGATAATTAAATGAAAGCAATTGGCTAGTTAATAATCCCTTTGTAAAGAAATATAAGAGCATTTAGATCACTACTTTAGTATTCTAAACGCTCCTATATTTCCTTACAGAGGATGTACATACAGTTGCAGGAAGGTAAGTGTGCATATACAGGACAAAAGCAGAAAATGTTCAACGTCAGGGCTATGAGATTAACATACCAGCTCTATCAACTGTTATTTCTAATTCAGTAAATTTGGTACAAAGCTTTTATAAAGCAGCCCTTAGAACCTCAAGTTTCTGAAAAATGTAACTATAACAGAAGAAATGAGATGTGTTATGTACTGCAGACTGTACTACCAAGCAAGCAAAGAAAACAGAGTTTGAAATTCAGATCATTTCAGCACCTTATTCAGCATGCATAATAAACCTTATTCAGCTTGGTACTCACAAATACATTGATTTTGAAAGAGCAAACATTTCCTGCATCGAACTTGAATTTCTTTAAGATGTGATTGGAACACTTGCTAGTGTCCAACATAGCCTATGTCAAGTCTGCACAAGACACCTAGCCAGACATCCAACTTGAATTGGCAGAATCAGCCTTTTCTCATCTGACGGGTTGTAGTTTATTCAGTTTTTTTTTCTTTCAAAATGGCATCGCTCAGTACAAATTTACGTAGGCACGCAAGCGTAGCCGTTTGAAGCTACAGCCAACATCAGCAAGAATTCAAGCGAATGGCACTGGGGTAATAGGAAATGATCATATGACGAAGAATTAAACATAAAAGAAAATATTTTTGGAGAAGGAAGAACATGTCAGGAGGATCTGATGAACCTGCTACGCATACTCATATGGACTTACGGTTCCGGTGAAGTGGAGCTGATGGAAGAGGGGATCACGAGCAGCGGCGGGATGGTCGGCGCTGGAGCTCATGGCGAAGTGGACCTGTGGCGCGGTGGCGGGGGAAGGGGTCGTTGGCGCGCAGGGCAGCGGCTGTGGTGGGACGTGGGGGCGGCGGCCGCGGCTGGATCTGGGCGGAGCTGAGGCGGCGGCCGCGGCGGGAGGTGGCGGGGGCGGCCGCGGCGGGAGGTGGCGGGGGCGGCCACGACGGGCGGTGGCGGTCGCGGTGCGGAGACGGGTTAGCGTTTGAGGGAGGAAGATGGGGGAGGGGATCGGCGGCGGCTGCGAGGGCGAGGGAAACGACGAGGGGATCTGGTGTGGTGTCGCTCGAGGGCACCTGGAGGCTTCGCCCGCTCGCTCGCTCGTTCGCACGTTGGCAGTCCAAGACGGGTTTTTTTTTCGCTTAGAGAGTAAAACGGAGGTGGGAGGATGACAAAAATAAACCAGCGAAAATAAACCGCGTGGACTATTCACCAACTGCTCCATTAGGAGTAGAGACTAATATTACTCCAGCCCAAGACCTCTATCTAGCATGCATCTCAAAGTATTAAGTTCATGATAAACATAGTAACGCTTTAAGCAAGATGGCATAATGTAGATAAAATAAGATCAATCAATATGACCAAACCCCATCGTTTTATCCTTAGTAGCAACAAATATAATACATGTCCTTTCCGCTCCTGTCACAGGGCAAGATCACCGCAAGATTGAACCTACTACAAAGCACCTCTCCCACTGAAGATAGATCAATCTAACTTGTCCAAAGTAGATGGATAGATCAGAAAGATACAAACTATAAAATTATGCAGCAAAGAAACTTCAAGAGATTCATATAAATCCAGTGAATTATCTGATCACAAACCCACAATTCATCGGATCCCAACAAACACACCACAAAAGATTACATCAAATTGATCTTAGAGAGGATCGTTGTATTGAAAATCAAGAGGGAGAGAGAGAGAGAGGTAGGTCTAATTACTACTATGGACCCGGAGGTCCTCAAGGAACTACTCACACATCATCATGGAGGCGGCAAGGTTATGGAGATGGCCTCCCCAATGATTCCTCTCTCTTCGACGGAGTACAAAAATAGGGCTCCAAATAGGATCGCTATGGAACAGAGGCTTGTGGCAGCGATAAAATTCTTTCAGGTCTCGCTTCGAGGGTTTTTCAATATTTGGGAATGTATAGGCCATGAATTAGGGCAAACGGAGCTATGAGGGGCCCACAAGATAGGGTGGCGCACCCTACCCCCCCCCCCCTAGGATGCGCTCCTGCCTTGTGGGCCCCACATAGGTCTTATGGTCCGTCCTTGAAGCTTGCAGGATATTTTAGTGTCCAAAAAAAATCATCAAAAAGTTGTGTCGTGTTTGGATTTCTGTAGGTATGGATTTTCTTGAAAACCAAAACATGCAAAAAAAACAGGAAGTGGTGCTGAACACTAAATTAATAGGTTTGTCCAGAAAAATAATCTAAAATGCAAATAAAGCAGACAAAATTGACAATGTAATATCATTTAACAATCAAATATTATAGATACATTTGAGACATATTAGCATCATCAATATTAATCCTACTCGTCCTCGAGCACATAAATGATAACAAAAGAATTGTTGATGTTGAATGCTGCCTAACATGTTCTTGATCAAATCATGTAATTGTGGTATGTATATAGAGATACAAGTGATTCAAGGCAATGATCTATCAATTTGATATTGAAACAATAATACATAAACCTACGGGTAAACAATCATTGCCTTTCAAAATAAAGACGCAAAAGAGCGTAATCCCTACACACTTAATCATGGAACGCATGGTATGCTAGTCTCCCTCACATAAAGATATCAAATCATGAACAACCCCGGTGCCAAACCAAGTAACTAAATCATACTTTTTCTCGCTTCAGCTTTTTCAACTCTCACGCAATACTTGAGCGTGAGCCAAGGACTTAGCACTTTGGACGGCAAAGAGAATGATGATGGGGGTTTATAAGGGAAGAAAAAAAGGTACAAAAAAGTCTCACAACAACGCGGCTTGATGGTTAGGCCATGGAGATGACTTAAAATCGATGTTAATGCGAGGAGTAGGGATTGCCATACAACAGATGCACTAAAACTATAAGTGTATGAAAGCTTTCTATATGAAATTAAGTGGATGTGCATCCAACTTACTTGTTCATGAAGACCTCTAGCATTTTGAGAAAGCTCGTCATCGGAATATGCAAGTCAAATTCTGTAGTGTAAAAATCCCACTAGTATATGAAAATCATGGAGACTCTATATATGAAATGCATGGTGCTATTTTGAAGCATAAGTGTGGTAAAGGATAGTAATGTGCCCCCTTTCTCTCTTTCTCTCATTTTCTTCCTTTTTTTCCTTTTTTTCTTTCTCTTTTCTCCCCCTCTCTCTTTTTGAACGGTCTCCTGGATAACAACTAGCGACGCTAGCCACAACGATTGGGTCGGGTTCGTAGTGAACTGTAGGGCGCGGCATCCTTTAAGGTAAAAGAGCCAATTCCTCCATCGTTTTACTGTTTTATTCAATTTTCTCCGGGGTTTTTCTTTCGTTCATTTTCTTTTGTTTCTTTTTTTGTTCCCTGCTTTTCTTTCATTCTTTTTGCATTTCTTTCTTAAGTTTAATTTTTCATTTTCATTTTTCGTCTGGTTTATTTTGTTTCTTTTTCATTTCTTTGGTTTCCTTTGTTTCTTTTGGTTTCATTCTACATTTTTTATATAGGTCAACAACATTTTTCTAATACACATTTAACATTTTTCAGTATAAATATAAAAATACTAATACATTGTCAGAATTTCTTCTATACACATTGTTTATATTTTTCAAATGCTTAAATAAAAAAATTTAGAATACAAGATTAATGCTTTCCGAATGCATGCTCAAATAAAATTTCCTATACACACTTTTAAACTCTTTCAAATGCGTGATTTATATATTTTAAATACAAGATTAAAATTTTCTAACAGATGGTCAACATTTTGTATGCACATTTAACATTTTTTGAATGCTTGATTTACATTTTTTAAATCCAATATCAAAATTTTTAATGTCAACATTTTTTCTAAACACATTTAACATTTTTCAAATACCTGATTAACATTTTTTACAAACATGAACAAACTTTGACGTCACTTTCGTAATACATGGTCAACACTTTCCCTATACACATTAACATTTTTCAAATACTTGATTAATATTTTTTGAATACTTGTTAAACATTTTTTCAAATGCTTGATTAACATTTTATATGCATGATAAAATATCTTTTAACGTTTTTCTAATAAAAGATCAAATTTTCCTATACATATTTAACATTTTCAAAATTCTTGATTAACATTTCTCGGACACTTGTTCAATATTTTTCAAATTCTTGATTAACATATTTTTAAATACAAGATCAAATTTGTTCTAAACACATTTTGTTGTATACATTTTTCGTATACGTGATAAACATTTTCTCTATACATATTTAAAAATGCGCATTTAACATTTTTCAATTCTGTATGTAAAGTAATTTCTTTATAGGTATAACTAGAATATTAAATGCAAGGGCACAATACAAGGGAAAAATGAAAAATAAATGCTGAATGCCTATGTCCCCACTGGGCCGGACCATCATGCGTAAATAGATATATATCTGCGGCGCCTCCCTAGAGTGCGCCTATATGGAGCGTGACGCGCTGGTGAACGGGAACTCCTATGTGACGCTCTCTGCGTCAAGTTGCTGCGGCTTCTCACAGGAGCGTCCCCGACTGGGCTGGCCCATGAAGATGACGATCGACATGAACGACCATTGCTCAAAAAATACTGCGATACGGGGATTCGAACACAGGATCGAGCGATATAGATGATGTGTTCCTACCAGCTCTCTGCGTCAAGTTGCTGCGGCTTCGCACAGGAGCGTCCCCGACTGGGCCGGCCCATGAAGATGACGATCGACATGAACGACCATTGCTCAAAAAATACTGCGATACGGGGATTCGAACACAGGATCGAGCAATATATAGATGATGTGTTCCTACCAGCTCACCTCGCACTCGTATGTGCTCATAACTTAGCATCAAACATAAAGAACTAGACACGCTTTGCAGATCCGAATTACTTTAGAAATTTCAAAAGTAGTTAATTTTTTCAAAAAATGGAATGTTCTGGCAAACACAAACACTTTCCAAATTTGGAACAATTTTCCGAAAAACTATGACATTTTCGAAAAATCAGGGACATTTTTTTGAAATCATGAACAATTTTTTCCCAACATGATTTTTTTTCGAAATTATGAATAATTTGTTCAAAATACATTTTTTCAGAAAATTCAGAAAATATGAACATTTTTTGAGTATGTGAACAAAATTGAAAAGGCTGGAACTTTTTTTGAAATTACAGAACATTTTTTCAAATTCCTCGAACATATTTTGAGTTTGCGAACAAATTTTCAAAAACATGATTTCTTTTCAAATTAGTGAACACATTTATTGAAAAATCCAAATAGAAAAGAAAACCAAAAAAAGGCAAATACGAACATTTTTTAAAAAGGGAACATTTTTTAAATCCCACAACATTTAGTTAAAAATGCGAACATTCTTTTAATTTATGAACAATTTTGGAAAATGCGGCCATTTTTTTAAAAATGAAGGTTTTTTGAAAGTGGGAACAATTTTTGAAGGTTACGAACAATTTTTGAAACATGAACTTTTTCAAAAAAAAATGAAAAATAAAAAAGAAACGAAAAAAGAAACCGAAAAGGAAACAAGAACATTTTTAGACCAAAGTTAGAAACAGAAAACAATTTTAAAAATTCCAAACAAATTTGAAAGTTGAACATTTTTTGAATACGTGAACAAAAGTTGAATACGTGAAGAAAACATAAAACGAATATGTTCAGAAATTCATGAACGTTTTTGGAAAATTGCAAAACAATTTTTGAAACAGAAACATTTTTTCGAATCACGAATTTTTTTTTAAAAGTTGTCAAAATTTTGAACAAATACATTCTGAACAATTTTGTTGACACAAAATATTTTTTGAAAATTCCGAACATTTTTTGATAAATGCATACAGTTTTTGAATTTATGAACAAAATTTGATAACATGAACATTTTTCAAATTTTGAACATTTTTGTAAAAGCGTGAACTTTTTTTGAGAGAGAAAACATAAACTTGAAAAACAAAAAAGAAAAAAAGAAAATAAAAATAAACAGAAATAGAAAAATAAAGGAAAATAAAAAACCGGTTCAGGAACCTTCTAGAAGGTTCCCAAAACCGGAAAAAACCAGCTGAAAACCTCTAGAAGGTTCCCAAAACCGGAAGTGCTGGAACGGTTAAACGGGCCGGCCCGTTGCGTCGCTGCTCGGTCGCTCGGCTGCGCGAAGCACCGGCAGTTGACGCAACGAGCGGCAAATAGGATATTCGCTGGTGAACAGGCATATCCTATTTGGCGCTGCAGGCGCCCGTTAATGTGTATTTTGCAAACGGGCGCCTGCAGCGCCCCCCGCTGGGCTGGCCCATATAGGAGTTTTTTCTGTGTTTCTTCTGTGTTTTTAATCCGCCAAAAAAGAGTGCACTCACAGAGATTTGAACCAGCAACCTCCCTCTTTAGTACATAAGAGTGTAACCACCCTGGTAATCACTCTGATGTAGTTAACTAGAACATTTTCTTTCTCTTATTCTTTCCGTTCCGTTTCTTCTTGTTTTTTTCATTTTATTTCGTTTTGCTTTTTCCTTTTTGTTTTCTATTTTTCTTCTTCCTGAGAAAATAAATTATCTGGCAAATACATGAACTTTTTCGTCAATTCAATGAACTTATTTTGAAATTAGATGAACTTTTTTTCAAATATTTGTGTAGTTTTTTAAACCCATTAACTTTTTTTCATTTTTCTGATGAACTGTTTTCAAATCAGTGAACTTTTTTTCAAATCCGCCAAACTTTTTTCAAAATCGATGAACTTTTTTTGGGATTCGATGAACTTTTTCTAATTATAATGAACTTTTCTCAAATTCGATGAACTTTTCTCAGATTTGATGAACTTTTTCCAATTATGATGAAATTTTTGCATATGTGATGAACTTTTTCTCGAATCCCATGAACTATTTTCAAATCCGATGAATTTCTTTTTCAAATTTGTGAACTTTTTTCAAATCCAATGAACTTTTTTGAATAAAAAACTGAAAAAAGTTCATCGATTTGAAAAGAGTTCACGAATTTCAGAAACAGTTCATGAAACAAGGAAGAAAAAAACAGAAAACAAAAAACGGAATAAAGGAAAAAAGAAAGAAAGGAAAAGGAAAGAAGGAAGAAAGAAAGAAGATAAGGACGGAAAAGATTTAAGCAATCACACGCGCCCAATTGCCCGAGTGGTAGCGCAGCATTTCAGGGAGCATGAGGTCGCAGGTTCGAATGCTTCGTCAGCGCTAGTTTTTGCGCTTAATTTCCTTTTGCGCGCGCCCCCGTATTGGGCCGGCCCAAGAGCGCGTCCGCGTGGGCGCCGAAACTCCTAGTTGGCGCTGAAGGCGCTGACTAGGAGCTCCCTAATGGGCCGGGCCATGACGGGGCTGAACTACCCAGTTTCTGAATTCATTTTTTATCATTATTTGACTTTTCGTTTTTCTTCAACATAATTCGTAATATTTAAAAAGTTCAATAAAAGTGATTTTTTGTAAAAAAAACAAGTTCGTGATTTCAAAAGAATGATTTTTTTTGAATTTCAACGAAAATTTCTTTATTTTGACGAACAAATATATATCAGATTTTTTTAATAAAAATTAATATATTTTTTTGATGAAAAAAATTTGCATATGATGAACATTTCTTAAACTTCATGAACAAAATTTGTATTCATGAATATTTTTTTGACAAAACGGATGAACAATTTTTTTGACAAAATGTATGAACAAACTTTGAAATCGACAAACAATTTTGGAATTTGGTGAGTTTGAAATCGATGGAGTTCATCCCTTTTTTGTTATCATTTTCATTCCTATTTTTTAATTGGCAAAAACCTTTTAAATTCAAGATTTTTTTAGTAATGAATATTTTTATAATGTCATTTTTTTGAGAAAAATAGGTTTTCCTTTTGTAAATTCGTGAACATTTCTAATTAATCATAACAATTTTTTTAAACCGTGAACATTTTTTAAATCTCGCGAACAATTTGTCGAAATAGTGAATATTTTTTCAGAACCATGAATATTTTTTTGATAAATCATGAACATTTTTTCTGAAAAGTATAAGCATTCATGAAAGTTTTCTTTAAATTTTGAACTAATTTTGAAAATCACGAACATTATTTCAACGTCGTGAACATCTTTCCAACTGTTGAATTTTTGTAGAAATTTGATAACAATTTTTTAGAAATTTTTCCAACTCTTAAATCGTGAACACATTTTGAATTTGGTGAACAATGTTTTTAAATCGATGAACAAATTTAGAATTTTGATGAACATTTTTTGAATTGTTGAGCAAGTTTACACATTGTCGAGCATGTTTTGAATTTGATAGAAAAAATATTCACCAATGATGAAAGAAAAGAAAATAGGAAAAATAAAATGGGAAACAGAATAGAAAAAAGAAAAAGAAAAATACAAAAACAGAACTAAAGAAAAAACGAAAAGATAAATAAATGTCATATGGGCCGGCACGCGAGCCCGCCCCTATTTCTCGCTGTAAGCGAGTACAGGAGGCAGCCTCGCGCCAGATGGTGCCTAGATGGGCCGGCCCGCGAGCGAGCAAGGCCACAGCCTGTTTTTCTTTCTTTTTACGTTTCCTGGGCTCGTTTTTATTTTAATTTTTACTTCCGTTTATACTTTAAAATATGTTAAATATATATATGAACAAAAAAATTATTTGAAACGAAAACTATGAACAGATTTTTAAAAATTTTAAGAAAATTCAAACGTGATTTTTAAAAAGGATTTTTTAGAAACACAAACATTATTTGAGAGAAAAATGAATATCAGTACATTTTGCCAAATTATGAACTACTTCTTGTAAGAGCAATTGTTTTTTAAAAGCAATAACAAAAATGAAAAAGTGGACATTTTCACAATTACAAACTTTTTTACAAAGCTCGTGTATTTTTAAAATTTGCGAATTAATTATCAAAACAAGGGCATTTTTCAAAATTGTGATGAAAATTTGAAAATTCTAGCATTTTTCGAATGTATGACAAATTTTGAAAGTAGGAACATTTTTTGAAATCGGCAGACATTTATTAATTTGTGAACAAAACCTAAACATATGTACCTTTTTTTAATTTGTAAAACAAAGTTTGAAACATGAATAGTTTTGGAATATGTGAACAAATTTTTGGTAAAGAAAATATTTTCTGAATTTCTGAACAAAATTTGTATACAGGAATATTTTTAAATTCCCAAACATATTCCAATTTCAGAATAAAATTTAATCGTGTGAAGTTTGTCTAAACATGAACACTTTTTGAATTTGTGAACAAAATTTTAAAATCAAGAAGATATTATGAATGTTTAGAACAAATTTTAAAATGGAGAGCAATTCTGAAAATCCCAAATAATTTTTGTTGAATTTGCAAACAAATATTGAAAACATGAACATTTTTTTATTTGTGAAGCAAAGCTAAAATTCAAAAAAAATTTAATATGCGATTAAATTTTCAAAACTTGAACAATTTTTTAATTTGTGAAGACAATTTCAAAACAGGAACTCTTTTTAAATGACTTATGTACTTTGAATTTCTAGAACAAATTGAAAATACAAATATATTTGGAAACTTCAACAATTTGAGAATGCGTGAACAAAAATATGGAAAACAAGAACCTTTTTTGAAATTCCCAAACAATTTTTGAAAAATGTGAAAAATTTGAATTTACAAACAACTTTTGGAAAACGACTAGTTTTTGAGTTTTCAAATGTTTTTCAATACTAAGAACATTTTTCAATAATTAAGAAAAATATCCGAACATGAACTTAGTTTGGAAAAGATAAAATGACCTTGAAAAAGAGAAAGGGAAAAAGAATCAAAAAACGAAAAACGAAAAACAAAAGGATAAAATATCCTATTTGCCGCGCTTTGCGTGTACTTGTCGGGCCCTCGACTTGCGCGTGTACTTGCGTGTTGGGCCTGGCCCATGGTCACGAGCGTTTGAGGGGAGAGGTCGCAGGCCTGCAGCACAGTTTCTTAGAGAGAGAATCATCTCCAAAAAAATGTTTCTCAGAGAGAAAAACAAAGGCGCGACAGAGGCACACAGCAGCCGCGGGCCGCGGCGGCGAACGCTTCAAGCCACCGTAACAATGCACAGTCGCACACATCAGCCGCCTAGAGCTCCCACCACAGCCAACCCATGAATCCACAAGGTGACGTGGCTAGCAGCGGCGAGCCGGCCCTTCTTTGGATCGGCTTGCATCCCTGCAAGCTGCAGATATAAATTTCTTTGACTCACTCCCAATTTTCTTCCCCTGAATTTCACTTAGGTCGTCAAGTAGCATAAATAATCCACACTGAAATCTTATTGTCTTACAGTTTATACCGTGCAAAAGCCATTGTTGTTTACATTTTACAGGTTCACAACAAAGTCCACTTTTACAACAATAATTTCCAATTAGATAGCATATAGATATATAATTCACTCAATAGTACTCCGTAGTATATATGGTCCAGGATTTGAATTTCTTGTGCTCTTTGACCCGCCCAGCTTTTTCTCTGTAGGTCTACCACTGCGTATTGACCTCCTAGTCAGCCGAGTCCTGCTTAATACCTCATGTTCTTTATTTAACTGAAGGGTCAACTTTTTGGCGCCGAACAAGTTGCCGTGTTTCCTTTGGAACCTCCGTTATGAGGTATTATGACCCTATTGTATAATGTAGTACTCCATCCGTTCACTTTTGTAAGTTATTTTAGACAACTTAAAATAAGATGTTTTGTACATTGTCTGGAATGTTTTCAAAGTCTTATAAAAATGAACAGAGGGAGTACTGTCTTTGTAAAGAAATATAAAAGCGTTTAGATCATTAAAGTAGCGACCTAAGTGCTTTTATATTTCTTTACGGAGAAAGTATCATATTATGGAAATAAAGACGTGAAGTCCGGTATAAACAGGGGTTGTTCTCATAGTTACAGCAAGCAAACGTACGTCTCGTTCACAATAGTAAATTCTTTTCTGCGAGCATCAGGCAACCACACTTCTTCACGGCTACGCAGGAGCCCCTTTCCACACAGTACAACTTCGTGCACGCACCGCATCTATGTACTAGTTATCTCCCACTTAAATAACTATAAGTACCTATGACCCTGAGTAGTATATATACCCACCTAGTTCCATTAACAATCCAAACCAAAACACAGTACTTGTACTTGCTACTAGCAGTTAGCAAGAAATTGGGAAGAGGTTCTGATCAAACATGGCTATCACCAGGGCTTCGCTCCTTGCCATCCTTGGCTACCTCTACTTCTGCGGTTCTGTCCTCGGAGCTCGCGAGCTGAACGATGACTTGTCAATGGTGGCAAGGCATGAGGGTTGGATGGCGGAGTACGGTCGCATGTACAAGGACGCTACTGAGAAGGCGCAGAGGTTTGAGATATTCAAGGCTAATGCCAGGTTCATCGAATCGTTCAACGCCGAGAACCGCAAGTTTTGGCTCAGCATCAACCAGTTCGCTGATATCAGCAATGATGAGTTCAGGGCAACCAAGACAAACAAGGGGTTCATTCCCAACAAGGTGAAGGTTCCTACAGAATTCAGGTATGAGAATATGAGCTTTGATGCACTCCCGGTGACGGTGGACTGGAGGACAAAGGGTGCGGTCACTCCCATCAAGGATCAAGGCCAGTGTGGTAAGTACATTTATGTTGCATGTTAATTGCATATATATGAATATTGAGAATCTTTCACATGTCAAAATGGTGTGTGATTGAATATATTGCAATTAAATTATTTGCAGGTTGTTGTTGGGCTTTTTCTGCTGTTGCTGCGACAGAGGGCATTGTCAAGATAAGTACCGGCAATCTGGTCTCGCTCTCGGAGCAAGAATTGGTGGATTGTGATGTCCATGGCGAGGACCAAGGCTGTGAGGGTGGTCTCATGGACGACGCATTCAAGTTCATTATCAAGAATGGAGGCCTCACCAAAGAGTCTAGTTATCCATATGCCGGTGCAGATGGCAAATGCAAGAGTGGATCTGACAGTGTTGCAACGATTAAGAGCTATGAGGATGTGCCTGCCAATGATGAGGGTGCTCTCATGAAGGCAGTGGCAAGCCAACCTGTGTCAGTTGCGGTGGACGGAGGTGATATGACATTCCAATTCTACTCTGGTGGCGTGATGACCGGCTCTTGTGGTACCGATTTGGATCATGGGATTGCAGCCATCGGTTATGGAACGACCAGTGACGGTACAAAGTATTGGTTGATGAAAAATTCCTGGGGCACAACTTGGGGCGAGAATGGATATTTAAGAATGGAGAAAGACATCACCGACAAGAATGGCATGTGTGGCCTTGCCATGGAGCCTTCATACCCCACGGCGTAGTTAAACCATCCAATGCCACATATTCACATATAGACATGGCTGAATAAATACATGCATGTCTCTTGTTCTACTGTAGTATCTCCATACACATGTGAGCTTGTAAATTGTGTTAAGCAAATATGATTTATGTACATATACACTTTATATATACCCTGTTGGTAATATCTTGAGATATGTTAGTATAAAACGCATTGCAAGAAGGACGATATGAAAAGTTCAACAGAAGGACGTTGTAGACTTGTATTGCTTGCACCAAACCGCAAGGTCCTCCGAATGGATTGCCTTCCTGCAGCAATTGAGTCCGCTCACCAAAGCCTCAAATGCTGACACTCGCTCTGATGGTCTCCAAGATCTGAGATACGTAGATTTCCTTGGTGCCCTCTCCTGCCCCTAACTAACGTCCTAGTACCTGGCTCCTAGCCTTATCTTTATCTGACTTGTGCCGTGAACCCTGTTAAGTCTGGTTTTTGTGGCATACGTGCTTTAACTTCTGAACTCTCCTATCGTTTGTTGAATGATGGTGCCCTGATGGCTTTATTTATAATAAAGCCGGGCAAGATGCCCTTTATCTAAAAGAATCTATGCCATTTTCTTGCATTCCAAATATTGCAGGGAAGCACTGCAACACTGACGTTCCAAACATGGTCTGGAACAGGAATCAATATTTGTTGGAATTGAGAATTTTCAAAAAAAGAAATCATTATCATTGAGTCTAATTTGAAAAAGATATTGTTACCTCGTGTGCATAAGGAACTTCAGAATAGCTAAGTTGTATTTTCAGAAGCAGTATTTCGAATCTAGTATGTTGCGCACCAACTGGAACGATAGAGATATATATAGCTAGTGATCTGCAGACAGCTCCTAAAAATGCTAATCTATGGTGCTTTGTAAGGTCATTTGCCTGCTTGTGAACGAGAAAATGTAAAACTGCAGTTGCTTTTCTCTATCCCAAATGTAATAAGTAATGTAGTTCAATGGTACTCCTATTGCCGTTCAAGAAATTCTCCTAGTCTCACTCTATAATCTTTTTTTTTTTGGAAAGATCCAGCAAAGCTGGCGTTCATTGATAATAGCAGAGAGCAACGGGAAACAACAAGGTGAAGAAGGTCCTAGGACCAAGCGATCCGAAGATCAAAGAATAAAAAGAGAAAAAAGAGCCCTAACAACTACAGCACAACACTCCATACAAATCACACTAGACAGCGCAGCTCCGACTCCGATGATGAACTACGAAGACAAAGCAAGGTTGGCGTCACGGAGGATCACCGAACTAACCATCTGTCACGCGTCATCGCATACCACCGGCCCCCCACCGTGGCTTCGACTTCACAACAACGGACAGTCGAGGCACTCCTGCGGACACGCCGGAGAAGAGAGCCGACTACCACGATCAAAGACCATGCCTCCGACATTGCTCACCCCCGTCATTGTTGCCAGAGAAGTCACCGTGCACGCCCAATCGCAGGAAGCACCAAAGGGATCAAAGTCTTCAAGACGACGCCCTAAAGAGGGGAACGACGTTGGAGACGATGCCACCGTCCGACCCTGTAGCAGGATCTGGGTTTTCACCCCAAGAACTTGATCCGAGAGTAGAGGCTATGAAGATTCCTAGCGACGCCTCCAAGGAGGAAAGCGACGTCCACAGACGCCGTCGCCGCCGGCCGGCCATCACCGGCCAGGCTTTCGCCTAGTGCAGCCACTCCCACGCAGCAGGCCAAGGTCGACCCGTACCTCCACTGGACGTGCACCCCCGCACAGCGAGCACGCCACCACTATTCAGGGCCACTAGCTATCCTCCTCGACGACTGAACCGCAGAACCAGATCGGGTTCTGCACCCCGCATCCAACCGCCGGCCAGAGCCTCCCTGCTCGAACCAGCGGCATCCGGGCACCACCAGCGGCCAGTAGTGCCCCTCCCGGGCCGCCGGCCACGGACGACCTGGCAGATCCAGCCCCGCTGTCCCCTCGCGTCCCATTCGCGCCTTCCACGGGAGCAAGCCGCCCCCAGTCCGCACACCCGTGCTCCACCGCGCCCACTCACCCCAACGGCGCAGCTCCTTCCCTCCGCCACGCGCACCAGCGACCGTGCCAGATCCGCGCGCGCCCTGCGCGAGCAACCACGCCGCGACCTGACCTCCGGTCGTCACCCGCGCCCAGGCGCTCCTCAGCCGGCAGATCGAGGTCGACCTCCGGCCGCTTCTCTGCGCCCGCGCTGGCCCCAGGTCCGCACGGGCACGCCTCCTCCATATCTCTGCTCGCCGACCCCCCGCCAGACCTCTGCGCATCCCGAAACAGCACTTCCCTGCAGACCGCCCGCCTCCACCAGATCGAGATGGCCCGCGCCCGCTCGAGACCCGCTAGAAGGATTAACTTCCCCGCCGCCGCCGATGCTGCACGGGCTTTGCCCGGCGGCGCACACCGGCGGCGGCGAGGGGAGCAGCTGTGGAGGGGGGGTGCCCGACGGCGGCTAGGGTTTTCTCTCCCGAGCCGCCCGCGGGAGCGGCGCGAGAGAGAGAGGTGTCATCCGTCTCACTCTATAATCAAACTAGGAAGTTGCCGTATTACAATATATCCATTATTCAGATACCCTTATTTTTTGAAAGAAAAATATTCAGATACCTGAAGGGCGTTGGTGAAGTCACCATCTATCCCTTGCACATACGCTTTCTATGTATCTACTGTAACAAGAGACTGCAAATTACAAACTAGTTGCTTTGTTTGCTTGACTACTTTGGGCTATCCGTTACAGCCAATGTGATCCAAAAGAGGCGCTCTGCCGGAAGGGGTACCTCTCAGATGAGCTAGCTGCCGAAGTACAGTCTCATGCATGCACAATAATTTATTTATTTTTGAACGACATGCACAATAATTTCATACCATATGTCTCCGGCCACACGATTACTTTAGGAGTCCTGTCCACAAATAATTACTCCTACTTAAATTAAGTACCTGTAGGCTTCAGTAGTATATAAACCCCAGTTCCATTCATCAAACCACACCAAAGCAGATACAGTGCATTACCAGCAGCGGCGAGCAATTTTGAAGAGAGGTGCCCTGATCAAACATGGCCTTCTCCAAGGCTTTGCTCTTTGCCGTCGTCGGCTGCCTCTGTTTCTGTTGTGAAGATGCGATAAACGTCTTGCCTCGATACGAGGGGACGTGGTTCATGTTATATGCAGGGGCGCCGATCCCTGTAGCGCATACAAGAGATAGAGTACATCTTGGAGAGGAAGAAAGAGAGAGATAGAGATAGCCACGGTTAAGCTAGTTATCTAGGCTAACAAACTACCAGAATATATCCCTAAGAGATCTATCACGTTATAATGTTGCACCATGCGCTGAACCTGAACCGAACATGTTTAACACCCTCCATAATCACAACTTTGTTAAGTTGAGATTACGTTTGAATTCTTCAAAACTCCTTGTAGGCAATGCCTTGGTGAAGCCATCTGCAACTTGATCTCTGGAATGCACAAACCGGATCTCAAGCTTTCTACTAGCAACCCTTTCTCGAACGAAGTGGAAGTCAATCTCAATATGTTTTGCTCTTGCATGAAACACAGGATTTGCAGACAAATAAGTGGCACCAAGATTGTCACACCAAAGACATGGAGCTTGAGTATGCTTTATCCCAAGTTCTCTGAGCATGGACTGAACCCAAATAATTTCTGCTGTTGCATTAGCCAAAGCCTTGTATTCTGTCTGTACTTGATCTTGAGACTGTAGCCTGTTTCCTTGCACACCAAGATATTAAGTTAGGTCCAAAGAATACTGCAAAACCACTAGTAGAGCGCCTATCATCAATATCTCATGCCCAGTCAGAATCAGAGAATGCACTGACAAGAGTTGAAGTAGACTTGGAGAAAGTAAGACCAACATTAACAATGTCTTTGACATATCTTACTATCCGTTTTGCAGCAATCCAATGAACTGTAGTGGGAGCATGAAGAAACTGACAGACTTTGTTCACGGCAAAAGAAATATCTGGTCTTGTAAGAGTCAAGTACTGGAGTGCACCAACTAAGCTTCTGTACTTGGTGCTATCTTCCTGATTCATGAGTTCTCCCTCTGTAAGAGAGATCTTTTCAGAACTTGACATTGGTGTTGGTGATGACTTGCATCCCTGTAGCCCAGCTCTTCTTACAAGATCAGTAGCATACTTTTCTTGAGATAGGTGAAGTTCACTTCCTTGTTTCCTTACCTCAATACCTAGGAAAAAATGCAAGTCTCCTAGATCCTTTAATGCAAATTCAGCACTAAGATCTTTCAACAGTCCTGTCACTGCTTCATCTGATGAGCTTGTAACAATAATATCGTCAACATAAATGAGCACAAAGATAGATGTGTTGCACTTATTGTAAATGAACAGTGACGTGTCAGACTTGGAAGGAACAAAACCAAGTGATTGTAATTTTTGACTGAGACGAGAGTACCATGCCCTAGGAGCTTGTTTTAGACCATACAGAGCTTTATCCAACTTGCAAACATGGAAAGGTGTGTTTTTGCTCTCAAACCCAGGAGGTTGCTTCATATACACTTTCTCTTTCAGAACACCATGAAGGAACGCGTTCTGAACATCTAGCTGTCTGAGACACCATCCCCTAGAAACAGCAATGGATAAGACAAGGCGAATGGTGGCAGCTTTTACAACAGGACTAAAGGTGTCCTCATAGTCTATGCCATACCGTTGCTTAAATCCTTTTGCAACCAGCCTAGCCTTATACCGGTCAATAGTTCCATCAGACTTCCTTTTTATTCTGAATACCCACTTGCAATCAATGAGATTTTTACCTTGCCGTGGAGGAACTAGATGCCATGTCTTGTTTTTCTGGAGTGCTCTGTACTCTTCTTCCATAGCTTGCTTCCACTTTGTGTCACCTAAAGCCTCATCAAGCGTTTGTCGTTCACCTGTAGAGCAAGCTAAGCCAAACTTAAGCACCTTTTTATAATTAACATGTTGCAATACCCCTTTCTGTAGATGTGTGCGTGGCATCGGTGGGGAAGCAGCAGTAGTTTGCTGCACAGAAGATCCGGGGTCTGCAGCAGAAAAATCCACAGCAGCATCCCCCGGTGATCCCGAGGAAGATACTCTGCGATCTGACGAAGGAGCAGGATTTTCTGCGGCCTCGGCGTGTGATGAAGGGGCACCATCCACCACAGAAGATCCGCCCACCGCAGGAGACTCGCTCCCACCTGGAGCGTCATCGGGATCCATGCAGAATCCAGCGCCTGTCGGGTGGTCCACCGCACGGGACCCCGAGCCGGTCGGCTGATGCGGGCGCCGCGCATAGCACGCAGGCGGATCGGGGAAGCGGCTCGTCAACTGCTGCATGGCGCTTGGAGATTGGCGCGGGCCATCAGCGCCCGCTGGTTGGTCGGGGGCGGGCCGCGCTGCTGAGTCAGGGCGGTCGACCGGAGCTCTGTCAGCGTCAGGCGCAGGTGCAGAGGGCATCAATCCCGAAGGAGATCGCCTGCAGGACTGGTGCGGCCCGGATCTCGAGGAAGATATGTTCCCCGAGGGCCCGCACATGAAATATGGCTCGTTTGGAGCCGTTTCTTCACTGTTTTCATCACCGTGACCACCATTAGCTTCGTTGTTTTGTCCTGCATCATCACATAACTCAAGCAAACTGTTATGAGGATTAGTTGGCATGTAATCATCACAGTTATCTTCCCCAGAGGCACCTACTAGATGTGATGGCAAAAGGAGAATTTCTTGGCGAAGAAGAGCACCGGCGTTTGGATGTAGATCAGCAAAGGGAAATTTTGTCTTGTCAAAAACGACATCTCTAGAGATATAGACTCGTCCAGTGGAAACATCAAGGCACTTAACTCCTTTATGTTGAGGGCTATAGCCCAAGAAGACACACTGTTTCGAGCGAAACATGAGTTTGTGATTGTTGTAGGGTCTGAGGTTTGGCCAACGTGCGCACCCAAAAACACGAAGTGATGTATAATCAGGTTTGGTGTGAAGGAGCCTTTCTACCGGTGTTTCATGATTAATGACACGACTAGGAAGCATGTTGATGATATGAACAGTGGTAAGAAAAGCCTCATCCCAAAATTTGAGGGGCATGGATGCACCGGCCAAGAGGGCTAGACCAACCTCAACAATGTGCCTATGTTTTCTTTCGGCAGATCCATTCTGCTAATGTGCATGAGGACAAGAGACTTGGTGAGAGATGCCAAGAGTTTGGAAAAATGAGTTTAATTTTTTGTATTCCCCTCCCCAATCGGATTGAACAGCAATGATTTTGCTATTAAACTTTCGTTCAACGAGAGCTTGGAAGTTGTGAAACACTTGAAAAACCTCGGATCTTTTTAAGTAAATAGATCCAAGAATACTTGCTATAGTCATCAATGAAGCTAACATAGTAAGTATGCCTACCAACAGAACTTGGGGCAGGACCCCAAACATCAGAAAAGATAAGATGCAATGGCTTGGTAGAAATACTTGTGGAAATTGGATAGGGTAACTGATGGCTTTTAGCCTTTTGACAAGAATCACAGATTGTTTCAACATCACGCTCTCCAACATATGGGAGCTTATTCTTCCTAAGCAATCGTTCAACTAAAGAAAAGGATGCATGCCATAGTCTATCGTGCCACCTTGTCGAGGAGATTTTGGTGACACCATAAGCTTGCTTATTTATTCTTCTAAACTCCGGAATCAATGGGTAAAGCCCGTGAACACATCTACCTCGGTAGAGCACCTTCCTTGTTGCCTGATCCTTGATCAAAAAGAAAAAAGGGTGAAACTCGAGAAATACATGATTGTCAATGGCAATACGATGAACGGAGAGTAGATTTTTAGATGCACTAGGGACATGAAGAATTTTTCTTAGATGAATCTTTCGGTGAGGGGTTTGAAAAACTGAATGACCAACATGTTTGATCCTCATACCTGATCCGCTTGCTGTGTGTATCTGGTCTTGGCCGCGGTACTTCTCCCGCATAGTCACCTTTTCAAGTTCACCGGTGATGTGATTTGTAGCGCCACTATCAACATACCAGTTTGTATCAACTCCATATGAAGCTTCTGCAGCACCAGCGGCCTTCTCATCTTGCGAGGATTCTCCTTCATCCTTCTCAAACCGGTACCAGCAATCCCTTGCTGAGTGACCGATCTTGCCGCAGATTTGACACTTGACAGCGTCGGGGCGGCTCCTGGAGTTGTTGTGATGGCCCTTGTTGTTGGTGTAGGAGGGCCGCCCACGAGAGGCGCTATTGTTGGAGTTGCTGCTGCCGACGCTGTTCTTTCCTTTGCCGCGCGGAGGGCCACGGTAGCCGCGTGAGCCACCACGACCACCACGAACAGCGGCGTTTGCAGAGCTCTTGAACCCAGCGTTGTTGCCAGCACCATGGAACATAGCAATGCGCTGGTCGAAGTTACTTACTTGAGCGAATAGGTCATCGATCGTGACTGGTTCTTTTTGGGCGTCGAGTGCCGACACCAGCGGTTGGTACTCCATATCCAGCCCTGCCAGGATGTAGGAGATGACTTCATCATCATCCAGCGGCTTGCCAGCAGCCGCCAGCTCGTCGGCGAGGGAGCGGATGTGGGCAAATTAGGCGCCCACTGCTTGCGTGCCCTTCTGCGCATTGGAGAGGGTGATCATGATGTTGTTGATGCGGGATCGGGACTGGGACGAGAACATGCTCGCCACAGCAGTCCATAGCTCATGCACCTTGCGGATCGAGGTCGCCTGGACAAGAACTTCACAAGAGAGATTGACCAACAGGTGACCAAGTACCTGCTGATCTTCCCTTACCCAGGCTTGGTGTAGAGGGTTCAGGACAAAGCTTGTTCCTTGCCATCTTTATCCTTGGTGATGAGGAACTTCTCCGGTTCCTTGATGGATCCGTCGACGTAGCCAAACAGGCCAGCGCCGATGAGCTGGGGCGTGATCTGAGCATGCCAGAGGACATAGTTCGTCCTGGTGAGGTTCTCTATTACCTGACCATGGATGGTGGGTACAGGAGCGATGGCGGAAGACGACATGGCTGGAGGTAGGGTTTGATGGATGCTAGATGTTGTGGAAGAGGGAGGCTCTGGTTACCATGTGAAGATGCGATAAACGTCTTGCCTCGGTACGAGGGGATGTGGTTCGTGTTATATGCAGGGGCGCCGATCCCTGTAGCGCATACAAGAGATAGAGTACATCTTGGAGAGGAAGAAAGAGAGAGATAGAGATAGCCACGGTTAAGCTAGTTATCTAGGCTAACAAACTACCAGAATATATCCCCAAGAGATCTATCACGTTACAATGTTGCACCATGCGCTGAACCTGAACCGAACATGTTTAACATTTGTAACAACTCTGTCCATGCAGCTCGTGAGCTGAACAATGACTTGCCCATGCTGTCCAAGCACGAGGGTTGGATGGCGTGGTACCGCCGCGTCTACAAGGATGCTACAGAGAAGGCACATCGGTTTGAGGTATTCAAGGCAAACGTCAGGTTCATGGAGTCGTTTAACACCAGAGACCGCAAGTTTGGGCTTGGCATCAACCAGTTCGCTCACCTCACAAATGATGAGTTAAGGGAAACAAAGACAAATAAGGGATTCATTTGAAACAAGGTGAAGAGTCCTACAGGATTTAGGTATGAAACCGTAAGCTTATATACACTCCCGACGACGGTTGACTGGAGGACAAAAGGTGCAGTCACTCCTATCAAAGATCAAGGCCGGTGTGGTAAGTACATTTAGGCTTCAATTCTAATGTATACATATTGATATTTCACATCAGAATAGTTTGCATGGTTAAATACATCATAACAAGATTATCCTTTTCCGAACCGGGCATGACCCCTTTCCATTGCAAAAGAACAGAAATACAAAGTTCCAAGAACATGACGGGGGGAGGGGGAAGAGGTACGGCGAGTTCGAGCACTGCCAGGAAGCTCACTGCGTTCCCCTGACATCGAAATGAACGCCATGGGGCGAAAACCTGACAGCACCATAGTTCATCAGACACACAACATACTACAGCTATTACAGCCAAAAGCCAACACAGGCCCAATCACAGCATCACAAAGCCTGAGTCACCAGCAGCACGTGCAGACGAAGTTGCATTTAATTCCCCTTCTATTGGCCTCCTCGCAGCATCACACATCTTGATCAACCTCACCATGCTCGACCTGACCATTTCCGCCCCGCTGCGCAACTCCTTGACTCCTTCTCCCTGTTGTAGACCTGCCCAGTACAACAAAAAGGAACACATGGAGAAAACAATCTCAAAGGGTGTTTTGATCTGTTTCTTTTCAAAAGTAGCTCGGTTCTGAGCTACCCAGATGGCCCAGCAAGCGGCAGCGAGGCCTATGGTATAGTATCTCCCTCCAGTAGGGAGGAACGCGTGACACCAGGAAAAATATTGCCAGTAACTGCTCGGGCACATATCAGTACCTAGCGCCATCCCAACACATCGCCAAACAACTCTAGCCACAGGACAGGTGAAAAACAAGTGTTGAGATGATTATAGGTTATTGCAAAAAGAGCATTTGGGGTTCGCATGCCATGTCCTCTCTTTCATGACATGCCTGGTCAGAACAACATCCTGAGATAGCTGCCACAATAAAATCTTGATTTTGAGAGGGATTTTGGCCTTCCAGATCCATATGTAGTGACAGCCACTAAGAGGATTTTCCAGCCATTTGTACATAGATTTAGTGGTAAATTTACCACTACCACTGAGCCCCAAGTACACCCGACCCCCCCTAAACTCAATCGCACATCATTAATACTTTTTTTCATGTCCTCCCATTGCCTCTGTAAGTCAGGGGTAAGCCTTCTCCTAAAGAAGGTGTTAGTATCAACAGATTTAAATTTAGCAAAGGTGTAGTCCTGGTTGGTGCAAATATCCAGTAATAAAGGATATCGGTCCTGAAGGGAACTTGACCCATTAATGGAGTCTTTCCACACTCTGGTGAGGTTTCCAGAGTCCATGTTGATATTTTGACCGGTCATGTAAAAGGCCTTGACTTTTAGAAGGGCTTTCCAACATGGGGAATCAGAGAATCTTGGCTCGACCATTGCCACAATTTTGTTTTTCAAGTATCGAGCACACACGATATCTTGCCATAAACCATTTTGGATCTCTAGTTTCCACCACCATTTGACCATTAAACTAATGTTTTGTTTTCGGAGATCTTTAACTCGCAAACCACCCTTATCTCTGGATCTACATATTCAGCCCCGTTTGACCAAGTGGTATCTCTTTTTCTTGTTGCATCCTTGCCAAAAGAATTTTCTTCTATGTTTGTCAAGCTTTTCAATGAAAGTTTTACTCATAAGCCACATAGACATATTATACAACGATATTTGGGTAACAATTGAATCCAGCAAAGTAAGCCTTCCCCCCATGGATGCGGCATTCCCAATCCATGCCTCAATTCTTTTAAGATATTTAACCACTATAAACTACCAGTCTGAATCTCTGGGAGTAGTATAGCTGACAGGCATGCCAAGATACTTGATAGGAAAACTACCCACATCGCAGTTAAACAAGTCAGCATATTGTTTCACAATATTCTCATCACCACCCACAGTGAAAATCTCACTTTTTTGGTAATTAACTTTAAGCCCAGACATCAGCTCAAATATGTATAGCAGCAACTTCAGGTTAACTGCTCTATCGACATCATGATCCAAATAGACAATAGTACCATCAGCATATTGAAGCACCGCAACACCGTTGGGTATAAGTTAAGGTGCCACACCCACCAACAAACTTTTTTTTTAGCATTATTGATCATTTTCGCAAGGCAATCAGCAGCCAAGTTGAATAAGAACGGGGAACGAGGATCCCCTTGCCAAACCCCTTTGGCACTTTGGAAATAAGGCCCAACCTGGTTATTGAGCTTGACACTCACTGTCCCATTGCGTAATATTTGTTTAATCCACCCACACCAAGTGTCACTAAAACCTCGGAGCTTGTGGCATTCCAAAAGAAAGTCTCAGTTAACCTTATCATAGGCTTTTTTAAAGTCAAGCTTCAGGACAATCCCCACCCTCTTTCTCATATGAGTATAATTCAAGATCTCATGCGGAGAAATTACACCATCCATAATGCTTCTCCCCTTCACAAACGCGTTCTGGGTCGAGCTAATTATCTTGTCAGCGTACCTCTCCACACGTCGGTCTAAAACCTTAGTAATTAGCTTGTACGGGCATCTCAGGAGGCATATAGGCCTAAACTGCTAGATCTTATCAGCACCAACAGTTTTAGGTAGGAGTGTGATCACTCCATAGTTGAGATGTTGGACATCTAAGTCCCTTTGTGAAAATGCTCGAAAAGCAGCATTATGTCATCTTTAACTATGTCCTAGATAGAATTTAGCAGGAATGTTATTAGGACCAGGCGCTCCGTTATGTGCCATAGAAAACTACACCTGCTTAACCCCGGTCTCCATGAATTCATGGCACAGATCAGCATTATCATCAGCATTAAGTTTTTCCTCAGCAGACCATGTATTAGGGTCTAGATGGAACATGTTGCTTGGAGCAGGCCCAAACAGGTTTTTATAGAAGTCTATTGTGTGAGCAATCAACTTTTCTATACCTTCAATCTCTACTTCACCAACCATCAAGGAGTGGATTGTGTTTTTCCTCTTACGCCCATTGGCAATTTTATGATAATAATCTGTATTAAGATCACCTTTTAAGAGCATTTTATGATAACAAAGATTATCTGCAGGCTCTTGTTGAGCATTTTCTGTTGTTGCTGCAACAGAGGGTATTGTCCTGTTAAGTACTAGCAAGAATTGATGGATTGTGATATCCACGGTAGGACCATGGCTGCGATGGAGGATACATGCAGGACGCGTTCGAGTTCATCATCAAGAACGGCGGGCTCACCATGGAGTCCAACTATCCATACATGGCAACAAACGGCACATGGAAGGGTGGATACAATAGTTCTGCGACAATCAAGAGCTATGAAGAGGTGCCTGCAAATAACGAGGGTGACCTCATGAAGGTTGTGGCAAAGCAACCCGTGTCAGTTTCTATGGATGGAGGTGGCAAGACATTCCAATTATACTCTGGTGGCATCTTGACTGGCTCATATGGCACTGATTTGAATCATGGAATTGCAGCCATTGGTTACAGAATAGATAGTAATGGCACAAAGTATTGGTTGTTCAAAAAATCATGGGGCACAACATGGGGCGAGAATGGATACTTGAGAAAGGAGAAGGATGATAGTGACAAGAGGGGAATGTGTGGCATTTCCATGGATTCCTCCTACCCCATTGCGTAGTAAGCATCAAATGATATGTACACGCACAGTACACATGCTTGAATAAATGCATGTCTCTTGTTCTTGTGTAGTGCATTAGTTTATGCAAGTATATTATGTATTGCGTTAAGCTCTTCTTTTGGAGTGACTACAATGCAACAAATGTTCCTTGACCAACACCCTCTCATCTCCTCGCTTCCGAAAATGTTGCAATGATATCGAAAACAACATCCCTAAGCACCGAGCACAAGGTTCAGATGTACCTTCAACATGGGCACGTGTTGTGCTTCATTACCGCGTGCACACACTCCTCCCATGGGTCTCCAAGACACCGACCATGAGAGTGAGTTGACCACATGGCACCAATTTCAGTGTTGGACCACCAGAACTCTAGAATAACACGCTATTTTGGAAAACTACAATCTATCGACCTCATTACACCTTCTACGTACCACACTGAATTGGAATAGTTGGTATTGTAACCATGGTGGAATGTGTTCACCAAACAACATCATTCAAACTATGTTTTTTTGCTGCCAATATATGGGAAATGTCAAACTAAGGATATTTCCCTGCCCCCCTTCACGCTTCGGTGATGTTTCTTCTTCTTAAGGTTGACAAAAATATACTAACAAGACCTGGGTGACCTAAGATTTATCAATACTAGATGATACTCCCGCGCATGATATGTTCAAAACTTTTTTTGACCACTTTTCTTATGGGGTTTCCTCTGAATAATATTTTTAAGACTGGCACGATTTTTGGCGGAGTTACATATGGTGTTCTGGGGCGGAGTCCATTGGGCCAACCCTCATGCATATTAATACATCCAAACTTTTTTTAGTACTACCTACCACTTAAAGGACCTTGTGCATCATGTTGGCCCAAGGTCAGTGCATCAGGGTTTGTCTTTTCACTTAAAATAGCCATTAAGTGCTTTCATTTGACCATTTTATTATGTCATACTTGAACGTTTAATTCCATATTTAATCTTGTAGGTTACTGAACCTCGATGTCCAATGATGTATTTTAGAATTTGGAAATGCATGACCTCCTTTTCAAGTAAATTTGTCCTTTGTTTTATCACATAGTAAGCATTTTGATGGCTACATTTTAGTTTTGCTCATCGCCTTCTATTATATCTAATATGTGCTAGAAGCTGCCAAACACACCTTTACTCAGTACATAGTTGGTTGAAAATTTTACATCGTGTTAAAGTGGTGCGTCAGGGTAATATGAGGTCCAGCTTCGCCCCCGGTGGTGTTTTTTTGTGTGCGGGTATTAGACTTAACTTGCACAAAAAAGTCAAGGAGAGTTTTGGACCCGAAGAGGTACTTCACCCGAACAAAGGGCATGTAGGACCGGTTGGATTCTAGAGAGGGCGTAGATAAACTACTACTAAAACTTTTCTTATATAGCCTAAAGGTATTTCTAGTTTTAGTTGTTTAAGCTTAGCTAATGGTTACCTAAAACACCTACACATGCAAGTCTATGAAGAGGAAAATGCGGAAGCAGAACTTGCAAGTTAGGTAAATGGACTAAGGTTGGGAGATTGCAGACACACAGAGGCTTGACGATGTTTTCCTGTGGTTCAGGTAGTTTACGCTATCCTACTCCACGTTGATGGAGCCTTAGAACCATGAAGCTCTAAGATCACGGTTCCTAAGTCCACGGAGGACTATGTGCATGGAGGGTTGGGCTCACGAAGAGGAACCAACCAATTGCACCATGGCTTAAACCATGAAGCTCTAGCCTCATTGGGATGGATCTTCATGAAGTAGGTGATTTCTTTGCCCTTACAAACTTATTAGTTCGTTCATACCTTTGAAGGCTCCCAAGCACACCTTTAGGAGGCGCACACACTCCAAAAGTACCTTCACAATGAATGCAACGTTGCGTATAGTAACATTTTATGACATGAAACGATAAACTCACATCAATAATTTTGCCTAGATGTGATCGTTGTATCATTCATTGCAGACACACAGAGGTTTGACGATGTTTTCCTGTGGTTCAGGTAGTTTACGCTATCCTACTCCACGTTGATGGAGCCTTAGAACCATGAAGCTCTAAGATCACGGTTCCTAAGTCCACGGAGGACTATGTGCATGGAGGGTTGGGCTCACGAAGAGGAACCAACCAATTGCACCATGGCTTAAACCATGAAGCTCTAGCCTCATTGGGATGGATCTTCATGAAGTAGGTGATTTCTTTGCCCTTACAAACTTATTAGTTCGTTCATACCTTTGAAGGCTCCCAAGCACACCTTTAGGAGGCGCACACACTCCAAAAGTACCTTCACAATGAATGCAATGCTGCGTATAGTAACATTTTATGACATGAAACGATAAACTCACATCAATAATTTTGCCTAGATGTGATCGTTGTATCATTGATTGGAATTTAGCTAATTCTCAGGTTTGAGAATTGGCAACATAAACCATCTAGAGCATCACCAAAGATCAGAAAACTGAATCAAAGTTACAAGAAAATAAATAAAAATTAAAAAAGGTTAAAAAAGCAAATGAATACACTAAAATAGAAATAATGAAAAAATTGGAATAGTGTCCTACTAAAAGTATTGCTTGATCATGCCAAAATTCTAACAGACCATATTTTTAGTAGTAATTGCTAATTAGAAATTGATTGTGCATCATAATCATCTCATAAGCATCATGTTTAGTTAATGTTAATTGAAAATGAGGATAATTCAACTCTTAAATTTTCCTAAAAGGGCAAACTCTAATTTACTCCATTTTTAATGAAAGGCATAGATCTTGACCTATTTAAATGGAGGGATTTCACATGGCGATTTCTCTTAAAAACTTCCATACATGAAGCTACCAGAATTATTTCAGGAATACTGGAAGCCTAAATGATGCACTTGTAGTTCAACCCTACATATTAACAAAATTGAGTTTATATTTCTAGAAATAAAAGTACAAACTCGAAGTACTGAAATAATTTATGTCGCTTTTTAATATACGAGAGATGCTACCCAAAAAATCACAAATTTTAGAGATATTTTGAACCCTCAATCAAATCAAAACAAGAGCACATTAATAAAAATAGTATTAATAAAATAGAGACCTATCGCTTTCTCTCTCAGTGTGTGTGGCTCTCTCTCCTCACACAGGCCAGCCCAGGTAGCAGTAGGCAGCAAATAGCAACCCATGCTCAGCCACGGGGCCCAACTTGGCCCACCCCACGCCAGTCATCTCCCACCTCTCGCCTCTCTCGTGATACATGGTGAGAGCTTCGTGCCGACCTTGGCACGGATAGCCTCAACATCGATGCTACGGTGTCCCCGCAGTCGTACAAAATAAACCACCGAAAATAGGGTTAGACGTTGAAAAAAACATATGATAAACCAGACAAAATGGAAAAACCACGCCTGCGTGGCACTCCCAGTCAACACCAAATAATGGGGCAAGAAGTGGAACAAGTTTGCTTGAGTGGGCATAAATAAAAATCACTAAAATGGGATAATATGTGTCACAAACATGAAACTTGAGGGTAGAAAATGAATTAAATCTATTTTTATTAATTTTTCATGATGTTTGTACTGTCATAATGTTTGATAGGTCGTTTCTTAGGAGTTGTGCGTTTTGGTGACCGGGCTCCATGGAACCCTTTACTTTTGAAATTTTCAAATTTCAAACTTTTGGGTTTAAAAAAAATCTGAAAAAATGCAAGTATACAAGGATGAAATTTATATGTGTGTAAAAATTCAGGATGAAATAACTTGAAATGCGACATGTATACAAAAGACAAATTCATAGACTTTGAGGATGAATAGTATCATGTGCTGAAAAGCCTCGGTCATTTATTTTTGCACAACCCTCACTTCAACGTATTTCGTCCCGAAAATTTACACACATGTAAATTATCTGTATTTAAAAAAAAATTGAAACATGAAAATATGAATTTTGAATTTTGCAAATGGAAGCCTCCATGAAGCTCGGCCTCCAAAGTAATCTTCGATCTCTTAGCAATTAGCAAATCCGATGTTATTTATTTATATGTAGCGTGTGTTGTTGGGGTTGCTCTTTTCTGGCTGCATGCATGGTTCACCAGCCGGTTTGGTGCCAGGTCTGCAGGTCGTTACGCGAGCCCCCGTCGGTGTTAGATGAGCCGTCGAGCGCGGCCGGCTAGCCCGTCCATGTCTCACCGGCCGGCTACCCGCCCGCTAGCATTTCGGTTAGGCGCCCTGCACTGCACAGGTGCGTACCAATCACACGGCCGACGGACTGATCCGCATGCATGGCGCGTGCATGCATGCATGCAATGTCTCCTGATGTTTGCCCGTAAATGTATTCAGCACAAAGCAAAGCAACACACCCACATACCTGCAGGCTGCAGCCTAGCCGACGAATTAGTAGCAGTTGCTTCGGTAACCAAAAAATTGGTGACAACCAACGCACGCTTGGCACCAGCAGAGACATGACTCCATGCAAATGCATGGTTAGCTCTCAGCCGCTTTTCTCCCTTTACCTTTACCTTTCCCTTTCTCTTCTGTTGTTCCCTTGTTGTTTTCGTTTGTCCGGTTTCTTTTTCTCATGCTAGCTATACGAATTGTGAATCGGAGACGAAATGAGGAATGCATGCGCGTGTGTTGGGAACAGCCTTGTGACTTCTGCTTGACAAATTAACAGTCTCTTCTTGAGAACATGTAAGGCTTCCACGCACACAAAGAAAGAACATGTAAGGCCGTCTCGAATTTGGGGTCTAACCTTAACCAAAATTTAATTAGCACGGTTAAAACATACTGAGAGCAACTCCAACGGGCCAACCCAAACGGACGGCGCATTTATCCGCTTTATGTCCTTTTGGGTCGGCCGCCCGCCGGCGTCCGCCCTGTTTTGCACTGGGTCGGCTGTGCACCCAACGCGCCGACCCATTTTTACGCCTGCACTCAAATTTTTAAAAGGCCTGCGGCCATAGATCATGCCAGCACCATACCAGCGCCGGCATACATTGCGGGCTTCAAAAAATGCATCACATAGTTCATGCTGGCGCACTCGCCAGCGGCCGGCACACATGCCAGCACACAAAAAAGGGGTGAGACTTGAGTTCGACCACGCCATCACGGCCCCGTGGTCATATGCCAGCGCACAAGCCGACATACAAAAAAGAAGGCGCCCGCGGCCACGAGATCACTCGTCTTGGGGTCTTGTCCAATGTCCCTCCAACACTCGCAAAGAAGCTTGTCCTCGGCCGCCGTGTATGCCTTCGTGCGCTTGCTCTCGCGCTTCGGCTTTGGCCCGGCGGCTTCGTGAACACCTCGTGGCCGTCCTGGCTTTGTGTCTCGTCGGGGTCATAGCCAGCGGTCGGCGCACCACCCTCGAAGATGAGGTTCTGCATGTAGGCCTCGTCGCTGGCGGCTAGCATTTCATCGAACAGGTTGCAGGCGTCCGGTAGCACGTCGGCCGGCATTTGTCGCGCGCGTTTCCTCGCGCCTCCGGATGACGAGCCACCGGCAGCCGGTGTGGCGTTGAGGTCGATGGGCGCGGGCGCGGGCGTGGAAGGCGCCACCACGCTCACGTCGGACGAGCACTCCCCGGAGAGGCGCGAGGCCTGCTGATACACGTGGAAGCCGGGGATCGGGGTGCATGCCGACGCGCGGGGCGAGTCGGGAAGCACCATCCGAGGGAACGCGGACGAGCCGGTGCTGGCCGCGGCGGCGTTGACGAGGCTGTGCTGGCTAGGGTTTAACCCTAGCATGTAGAGCGCCTCCCTCGTTGCCGCCGTGACGCGGGCGTTGGTGACCTCCTGCTATGCGGCGGCGACGACGACGGTAGCCACGACGGCTTCACCCCTCGCGTTCGCGGCGTGCCTCCGGCTCTTCCTCTTGGCCGACTCCGCCGCCCGCTGTTCGGTCGTCAGCGCCTTCCTTGGCTTGGCCGCGGCAGCAGTTTTGCGCGGGGCACGGGCCTTGCCTTTGCCGGAGGGGGCGGTCTTCATGCCGGACGATGCGAGGGAAGCGAGGCCAGCGGCGGCGGCGAGGTCGAGGTCGTCGTCCATGGCGGGTGCGGGGCGGGAGCGCGCGCGGGCGGGAGGGTTTTGGGAAAAATGGGGGGAAATGGTGCTTGCTGCCACCGACCGGCGGGCCAAGGGAGAGGAGTAGGCGCGCGCGTGTCCGCGCCGACGCAAATTCGGCTCAAAATTCGTCCGGGAATGGATCGCCCGCGGAGGAAAAGCGAACGCGCGTCCGTTTGGGTCGGCGCGTTGGACCGACTTTTGTGTCCGCGCCGACCCAAACGGACGCCAGCGGACGAAATGGGTCGGCCCGTTGGAGTTGCTCTGAATTGACTAGTAATATTGTTGTACAGTACCTATAATTCTATATTTTTTATATTTTTTTCTGAGAGTACGCCAATGGGTACAAGAGCATATTGGGTACAAACGTAATTGGATGCACTTCGAACAAACCATCGGTAGTACTAAACCGATTTGACGGGGAAGCATGCTGCAGGTCACCAGTATGCCAAACTAACCTGACAGTTGATGGGTCATGCGTCCTGTGAGATCTGCAGGCTGCAGCAAGAAAAGCTCGATGGTCCCCAACTCCGGTAGGGCGAGAAACGTAGGTGAGTTCGGGGCTTCTCGCTCCCGGCTGCTGACGTGGCTACGAACCTTTTGTTTCCTTTTTCCTTGAGAAGAACCTTCCGTTGCCATGATTTTTTTTTCGGGAATCATTGAGCTTTATTCATTCAATATCAGCTCCAGCGCGATCGGCCATGAGGCTGGTCACGAGGAAACCAAGGGGTGAGTTCATCCAACAGTCAGACACACCTAGAATGCTTGCATGTTTCGCACACAGGTGAGCTGACATATTAGATTGTCGCGTTACATGAAGAATATCAAAGTAATCAAATGAGGAAGCTAGCCCTTCAATTTCGAGAAGTATAGGCGCTATGAGAGAGCGCGAGAATATTCGCGAGTTCCAGAGCTGAACCAGCTCCAAGCAGTCGACCTCGAAGATCACCCGCGAAAAACCCCGGAGCTTGCCGAAGATGACACCGTCTCGCAGGGCCTGTGCTTCTGCGATTAGTGGATCCGTGATGTTCTCATGTGGCTTGCTCCAGGCAGCAATGAAGTCGGAGGAGGTTCGTGCAACACCTCCCGCCCCGCTTCTGTTTTCAGCTAGAGAGACGCTACCATCCGTATTGATCTTGATGTATTTTGAATCCGGTGATCTCCACCCATAGCCAGGTAGAGTCCTAGTACATTCCATCGGTAGCTCTAATAACATGATGGTTTCTCTGATCCGTTTTAAAGATTGGACCGGATCCAAACTAGCCCTGTCATGTGTTATGTTGTTGCTGGATGTCCATATAGCCCACATAACAGTGATTATCTTAGCCTGATCCGTTTTCACAAATCGAGAGTCACACAGAATGTCCATGCACCACATGAGGGGGTGGAGTTCTGGTAACTTGATATCCAGCCACGGTCGAGCTTCTGTCCAGAAGCTCCGGGCATGAGAGCACTTGATGAGTGCGTGAAACATGTCCTCATCTGCGCCTTTGCATACTTTGCAACGAGCCTCAGTAGCAATGTGTCGGTATTTCAGTGTGGATTCCTGGTAGAATACCTCGGAGTACGTGCCACCAAAAAACCCTAACTTTGGGCAGGACTTTGAGCTTCCATAGCCGTGTCCACATCTGTTTGTCAGTGTCTGAAGATTCAGTGATCGTCCCTTCCTCTAGAACTTGTTGTTCGTTACGAGTCATTAGAGCACGATACGCGGATTTGACAGAATATGTCCTGGATCTCTCGTAAGCCCACGCCCAGAAATCATCACCTCCACCATGTCTGAGTGGTATGTTTAGTATTGCATCTGCATCTGGTGGTATGAAGTTCGATCTCACTAACTCCGTCCTCCAACTCCAATTTTCATGGTCGATTAGGTCGGAAACGGTGTGGATGGTAGCATCACCAATCTGGACTGACGGACGCAAGGAAAGTTTCGCGGGCAACCAGCGGTCAGTCCAAACATTAACAGAGGTGCCATCGCAAATCCTCTTTCTTATTCCAGCTTCAAGTGCCTTCCTCCCTGCTATGATGCCCCGCCAGGTCGCTGAGGAGTTGTTCGGCACAGTAGCATGCATGAAATCAATAGTTGGGAAATAGCGGCCCTTGAGAACCCTAGAGCATAAAGAATCCGGGTCCGTGATGAGCCGCCAGCCATGCTTTCCCAGTAGTGCGATATTGAACATTTCCAGATCACGAAAACCCATCCCTCCCTTGCACTTTGGGGCTGAAAGAGATTTGCAGTCTATCCAGTGCATGGAACGTCTATCGACGGAGCTGCTCCACCAGTACTTGGCCATCAGCGAGGATATACTTTTGTAGTTCTTCTTGGCCAGCTTGAAGCAGCTCATTGTAAACGTCGGTATAGATTGAGCCACCGACTTTACCAGCACCTCCCTTGCTGCGCAGGAAACCAGTCGTTCGGTCCCACCATTCATCTTGGACCTGACTCGTTCACCAATATAATTGAAAGTGCCCGAGGTGATGCGCCCTGCTGCAGTAGGCAAGCCCAGGTACCTCTCGTTGAAAGCCTCGATCGAGATACCTAGAGTTCCTTTCAAAGCCTCTCTGACAGGTTCTGGTGTGTTCGGGCTGAAAAGAATGGAGCTCTTTTCCTTGTTTACGCACTGTCCCGAGCACTCGCCATAAACCTGCAGAATATTGTTGAGTCTGATGGCACTCTCCACCCTTGATTGCATGAAGATGAGGCTATCATCCGCGAAAAGCAGGTGATTGATCCATGGAGAGTGAACACTGACACGAATCCCTCTATCCACATAGGCGCCTCCAAACCTGTTAAGTAGGGTTGTGAAGCCTTCTGCGCAGAGCAGGAATAGGTAAGGTGAGGCGGGGCAGCCCTGCCGCAGGCCCCTGGAAGGGGTGAAGTATGGCAGAAGCTCTCCGTTCACACGAACAGAAAACCGGACTGATGTGACACACTTCATAATCAGCCGGATGAAAGAAGCACTGAAGCCCAACTTAGACATGATCCCTTCTAGATAGTGCCATTCTACACGGTCATAAGCCTTCATCATGTCAAGTTTTACTGCACACACAGAATTCTTTCCCCTTTTCCTCTTCTTCATTGTGTGTACACTCTCATATGCTATGAGTACATTATCCGTGATGAGTCGCCCTGGCACGAAAGCGCTCTGCTCCTCGCTCACGATATCATTCAGAAAGCCCCTTGTTCTGTTAACAATACACTTGGCTGCAATTTTGTACAGGACAGAGCAAAGGGATGAAGGAAATATGCCCTAGAGGCAATAATAAAGTTATTATTTATTTCCTCATATCATGATAAATGTTTATTATTCATGCTAGAATTGTATTAACCGGAAACATGATACATGTGTGAATACATAGACAAAACTATAGTCACTAGTATGCCTCTACTTGACTAGCTCATTAATCAAAGATGGTTATGTTTCCTAACCATAGACATGTGTTGTCATTTGATTAGTGGGATCACATCATTAGGAGAATGATGTGATTGACATGACCCATTCCCTTAGCCTAGCACTTGATCGTTTAGTATACTGCTATTGCTTTCTTCATGACTTATACAAAGTTCCTGCAACTATGAGATTGTGCAACTCCCGTATACCGGAAGAACACTTTGTGTGCTACCAAACGTCACAACGTAACTGGGTGATTATAAAGGTGCTCTATAGGTGTTTCCGAAGGTACATGTTGGGTTGGCATAATTCGAGATTAGGTTTTGTCACTCCGATTGTCGGAGAGGTATCTCTGGGCCCTCTCGGTAATACTCATCACCTAAGCCTTGCAAGCATGTAACTAATGAGTTAGTTATGAGATGATGTATTACGGAACGAGTAAAGAGACTTGTCGGTAACGAGATTGAACTAGGTATTGGATACCGACGATCAAATCTCGGGCAAGTAACATACCGATGACAAAGGGAACAAAGTATGTTGTTATGCGGTTTGACCGATGAAGATCTTCATAGAATATGTAGGAACCAATATGGGCATCCAGGTACCGCTATTGGTTATTGACCGAGAATGGTTCTAGGTCATGTCTACATAGTTCTCGAACCCGTAGGGTCCGCACGCTTAACGTTTCGATGACAGTTTTATTATGTGTTTATAAGTTTTGATGTACCAAAGTTTTTTCGGAGTCCCGGATGTGATCACGGACATGACGAGGAGTCTCAGAATGGTCAAGACATAAAGATTGATATATTGGAAGCCTATATTTGGAAATCGGAATGGTTCCGGGTGAAATCGGCATTTTACCGGAGTACCGGGAGGTTACCGGAACCCCCCGGGGGGTTAATGGGCCTACATGGGCCAAGAGGGAGAAGAGGGAAGGATCCAGGAGGGGGCCGCACGCCCCTCCCCCTCCTAGTCCGAATAGGACAAGGGAAGGGGGGCGGCGCCCCCCCCCCTTTCCTTCCCCTCTTCCTCCTCATTCCCCCCTTCTCCTACTCCTACTTGGAAAAGGGGAGTCCTACTCCCGGTGGGAGTAGGACTCCCCTCTTGGCGCGCCCTCTAGGCCGGCCGCCTCCTCCCCCCTGGCTCCTTTATATACGGGGGCGGGGGGCACCCCAAAGACACACAAGTTGATCTACGGATCGTTCCTTAGCCGTGTGCGGTGCCCCCCTCCACCATATTCCACCTCGGTCATATCGTCGCGGAGTTTAGGCGAAGCCCTGCGCCGGTAGAACATCATCATCGTCACCACGCCGTCGTGCTGACGGAACTCATCTCCGGAGCTTCGCTGGATCGGAGGCCGGAGATCGTCATCGAGCTGAACGTGTGCTGAACTCGGAGGCCCCGTACGTTCGGTGCTTGGATCGGTCGGATCGTGAAGACGTACGACTACATCAACCGTGTTGTGCTAACGCTTCCGCTTACGGTCTACGAGGGTACGTGGACGAACACTCTCCCCTCTCGTTGCTATGCCATCATCATGATCTTGCGTGTGCGTAGGAAAATTTTGAAATTACTACGTTCCCCAACAGTGGCATCCGAGCCAGGTTTTATGCGTAGATGTCATATGCACGAGTAGAGCACAAGTGAGTTGTGGGCGATACAAGTCATACTGCTTACCAGCATGTCATACTTTGGTTCGGCGGTATTGTGAGATGAAGCGGCCTGGACCGACATTACGCGTACGCTTACGCGAGACTGGTTTCACCGTTATGAGCACTCATGCTTAAAGGTGGCTGGCGGGTGTCTGTCTCTCTCACTTTAGCTGAATCGAGTGTGGCTACGCCCGGTCCTTGCGAAGGTTAAAACAACACTAACTTGACGAACTATCGTTGTGGTTTTGATGCGTAGGTAAGAACGGTTCTTGCTAAGCCCGTAGCAGCCACGTAAAATTTGTAACAACAAAGTAGAGGACGTCTAACTTGTTTTTGCAGGGCATGTTGTGATGTCATATGATCAAGACGTGATGCTATATTTTATTGTATGAGATGATCATGTTTTGTAACCGAAGTTATCGGCAACTGGCAGGAGCCATATGGTTGTCGCTTTATTGTATGAAATGCAAACGCCCTGTAATTGCTTTACTTTATCACTAAGCGGTAGCGATAGTCGTAGAAGCAATAGATGGCGTAAACGACAACGATGCTACGATGGAGATCAAGGTGTCGCGCCGGTGACGATGGTGATCACGACGGTGCTTCGGAGATGGAGATCACAAGCACAAGATGATGATGGCCATATCATATCACTTATATTGATTGCATGTGATGTTTATCCTTTATGCATCTTATCTTGCTTTGATTGACGGTAGCATTTTAAGATGATCTCTCACTAAAAATTATCAAGAAGTGTTCTCCCTGAGTATGCACCGTTGCCAAAGTTTGTCGTGCCCAGACACCACGTGACGATCGGGTGTGATAAGCTCTACGTCCATCTACAACGGGTGCAAGCCAGTTTTGCACACGCAGAATACTCAGGTTAAACTTGACGAGCCTAGCATATGCAGATATGGCCTCGGAACACGGAGACCGAAAGGTCGAGCGTGAATCATATAGTAGATATGATCAACATAGTGATGTTCACCATTGAAAACTACTCCATCTCACGTGATGATCGGTTATGGTTTAGTTGATATGGATCACGTGATCACTTAGAGGATTAGAGGGATGTCTATCTGAGTGGGAGTTCTTAAGTAATATGATTAATTGAACTTAAATTTATCATGAACTTAGTCCTGGTAGTATTTTGCAAATTATGTTGTAGATCAATAGCTTGCGTTGTTGCTTTCATATGTTTGTTTTGATATGTTCCTATAGAAAATTGAGTTGAAAGATGTTAGTAGCAATGATGCAGATTGGATTCGTGATCTGAGGTTTATCCTCATTGCTGCACAGAAGAATTATGTCCTTAATGCACCGCTAGGTGACAGACCTATTACAGGAGCAGATGCAGACGTTATGAACGTTTGGCTAGCTCAATATGATGACTACTTGATAGTTTAGTGCACCATGCTTAACGGCTTAGAATCGGGACTTCAAAGACGTTTTGAACGTCATGGACCATATGAGATGTTCCAGGAATTGAAGTGAATATTTCAAGCAAATACCTGAGTTGAGAGATATGTAGTCTCCAACAAGTTCTATAGCTAAAAGATGGAGGAGAATCGCTCAACTAGTGAGCAAGTGCTCAGATTGTCTGGGTACTACAATCGCTTGAATCAAGTGGGAGTTAATCTTCCAGATAAGATAGTGATTGACAGAGTTCTCTAGTCACCATCACCAAGTTAGTAGAACTTCGTGATGAACTATAGTATGCAAGGGATGACGAAAATGATTCCCGAGCTCTTCGTGATGTTGAGATCGACGACGGTATAAATCAAGAAAGAGCATCAAGTGTTGATGGTTGACAAGATCACTAGTTTCAAGAAAAGGGCAAAGGGAAAGAAAGGGGAACTTCAAGTAGATTGACAAGCAAGTTGTCACTCCCACGAAGAAGCCCAAAGCTGAACCAAAGCCTGAAACTGAGTGCTTACACTGCAAAGGAAATGGTCACTAGAAGCGGAAATGCCCTAAATATTTGGTGGATAAGAAGGATGGCAAAGTGAAAAAGGGTATATTTGATATACAGGTGTTTGATGTGTGCTTTACTAGTGTTTATAGCAACCCCTCGGTATTTGGTACTGGTTCAGTTGCTAAGAGTAGTAACTCGAAACAGGAGTTGCAGAATAAACATAAACTAGTTAAGGGTGAAGTGATGATGTGTGTTGAAAGTAGTTTCAAGATTGATATGATCATCATCGCACACTCCCTATACTTTTGAGATTAGTGTTAAACCTAAATAAATGTTATTTGGCGTTTGCGTTGAGCATGAATATGATTTGATCATGTTTATTGCAATACGGTTATTCATTTAAAATTAGAGAATAATTGTTGTTCTGTTTACATGAATAAAACCTTCAATGGTCATACACCCAATAAAAATAGTTTGTTGGATCTCAGTCGTAGTGATACACATATTCATAATATTGATGCCAAAAGATGCAAAGTTAATAATGATAGTGCAACTTATTTGTGGCACTGCCGTTTGGGTCATATCGGTGTAAAGCGCATGAAGAAACTCCATAAAGATGGATTTTCGGAATCACTTGGTTATGAATCATTTGATGCTTGCGAACTGTGCCTTTTGGGCAAGATGACTAAAACTCCGTTCTTCGGAACAATGGAACGAGCAACAAACTTGTTGGAAATAATACATACTGATGTATGCAGACCAATGAGTATTAAGGCTCGTGGCGGGTATCATTATTTTCTGACCTTCACAGATGATTTAAGTAGATATGGGTATATCTACTTGATGAAACATCAGTCTGAAATAGTTGAAAGGTTCAAAGAATTTCAGAGTGAAGTGGAAAATCATCGTAACAAGAAAATAAAGTTTCTGCAATCTGATCGTGGAGATGAATATTTGAGTTACGAGTTTGGTCTTCAATTAAAACAACGTGGAATAGTTTCACAGCTCACGCCACCTGGAACACCACAAACTTTATGGTGTGTCCGAACGTCGTAACCGCACTTTATTTGATATGGTGCGATCAATGATGTCTCTTACCGATTTACCAATATCGTTTTGGGGTTATGCATTAGAGACAGCTGCATTCACGTTAAATAGGGCACCATCTAAATCCGTTGAGACGACACCATATGAACTGTGGTTTGGCAAGAAACCCAAGTTGTCGTTTCTTAAAGTTTGGAGTTGCGATGCTTATATGAAAAAGTTTTTCAACCTGATAAGCTCGAACCCAAATCGGAGAAGTGCGTCTTCATAGAATACCCAAAGGAAATTGTTGGGTAATCCTTCTATCACAGATCTGAAGGCAAAACATTCGTTGCTAAAAATGGATCCTTTCTAGAGAAGGAGTTTCTCTCGAAAGAAGTGAGTGGGAGGAAAGTAGATCTTGATAAGGTAATTTGTACCTTCTCCCGAATTGGAAAGTAGTTCACCACGGAAATCAGTTCTAGTGATTCCTACACCAATTAGTGAGGAAGCTAATGATGATGATCATGAAACTTCAGATCAAGTTACTACAAAACCTCGTAGGTCTTCCAAAGTACAGTCCGTACCAGAGTAGTACGGTAATACTGTTCTGGAAGTCATGTTACTAGACCATGATGAACCTACGAACTATGAGGAAGCGATGATGAGCCCAGATTCCGCGAAATGGCTTGAGGCCATAAAATCTGAGATATGATCCATGTATGAGAACAAAGTATGGACTTTGATTGACTTGCTCGATGATCAGCAAGCCATGTTAAATAAATGGATCTTCAAGAGGAAGACGGACACTGATAGTAGTGTTACTATCCACTAAGCTCGACTTGTTGCAAAAGGTTTTCAACAAGTTCAAGGGGTTGAATACGATGAGATTATCTCACTCGTATCGATGCTTAAGTCTGTCCGAATCATGTTAGCAATTGCCACATTTTATGAAATCTGGCAAATGGATGTCAAAACTGCATTCCTTAATGAATTTATTAAAGAAGAGTTGTATATGATGCAACCAGAAGGTTTTGTCAATCCTAAAGATGTTAAAAAAGTGTGCAAGCTCCAGCGATCCATCTATGGACTGGTGCAAGCATCTCGGAGTTGGAATATGCGCTTTGATGAGTTGATCAAAGCATATGATTTTATACAGACTTTTGGAGAAGCCTGTATTTACAAGAAAGTGAGTGGGAGCACTACAGCATTTCTGATAAGTATATGTGAATGACATATTGTTGATCGGAAATAATGTAGAATTATTCTGCAAAGCTTAAAGGAGTGTTTTGAAAAGAGTTTTTCAAAGCAAGACCTCGGTGAAGCTGCTTACACATTGAGCATCAAGATCTATATAGATAGATCAAGACGCTTGATAAGATTTTTTCAAATGAGTACATACCTTGATAAATTTTTGAAATAGTTCAAAATGGAACAGTCAAAGAAGGAGTTCTTGCCTGTGATGCAAAGGTGTGAAGTTGAGTAAGACTCAAGACCCGACCATGGCAGAAAATAGAAAGAGAATGAAAAGTCATTCCCTATGCCTCAGTCATAGGTTCTATAAAAATATGCCATGCTATGGACCAGACTTATTGTATACTCTGCCCTGGTTTGGCAAGGGAGTACAATAGTGATCTAGAAGTAGATCACTGGACATTGGTCAGAATTATCCTTAGTGAGGATATGTTTCTCAATTATGGAGGTGACAAAAGGTTCGTCGTAAAGGGTTACGTCGATACAAGTTTTGGCACTGATCCAGATGACTCTAAGTCTTAATCTGGATACATATTAAAAGTGGGAGCAATTAGCTAGAGTAGCTTCATGCAGAGCATTGTAGACATAGAATATTTGCAAAATACATGTGGCTCTGAATATGACAGACCCGTTGACTAAGATTCTCTCACGAGCAGAACATGATCACACCTTAGTAAACCCTTTGGGTGTTGGTCACATAAAGATGTGAACTATGGGTGTTAATCATATACAGATATGAATATTGGTGTTAAATCACATGGCGATGTGAACTAGATTATTGACTCTAGTGCAAGTGGGAGACTGAAGGAAATATGCCCTAGAGGCAATAATAAAGTTATTATTTATTTCCTCATATCATGATAAATGTTTATTATTCATGCTAGAATTGTATTAACCGGAAACATGATACATGTGTGAATACATAGACAAAACTATAGTCACTAGTATGCCTCTACTTGACTAGCTCATTAATCAAAGATGGTTATGTTTCCTAACCATAGACATGTGTTGTCATTTGATTAGTGGGATCACATCATTAGGAGAATGATGTGATTGACATGACCCATTCCATTAGCCTACCACTTGATCGTTTAGTATACTGCTATTGCTTTCTTCATGACTTATACAAAGTTCCTGCAACTATGAGATTGTGCAACTCCCGTATACCGGAAGAACACTTTGTGTGCTACCAAACGTCACAACGTAACTGGGTGATTATAAAGGTGCTCTACATGTGTTTCCGAAGGTACATGTTGGGTTGGCATAATTCGAGATTAGGTTTTGTCACTCCGATTGTCGGAGAGGTATCTCTGGGCCCTCTCGGTAATACTCATCACCTAAGCCTTGCAAGCATGTAACTAATGAGTTAGTTATGAGATGATGTATTACGGAACGAGTAAAGAGACTTGCCGGTAACGAGATTTAACTAGGTATTGGATACCGACGATCAAATCTCGGGCAAGTAACATACCGATGACAAAGGGAACAAAGTATGTTGTTATGCGGTTTGACCGATGAAGATCTTCGTAGAATATGTAGGAACCAATATGGGCATCCAGGTACCGCTATTGGTTATTGACCGAGAATGGTTCTAGGTCATGTCTACATAGTTCTCGAACCCGTAGGGTCCGCACGCTTAACGTTTCGATGACAGTTTTATTATGAGTTTATAAGTTTTGATGTACCGAAGTTTTTTCGGAGTCCCGGATGTGATCATGGACATGACGAGGAGTCTCGGAATGGTCGAGACATAAAGAGTGATATATTGGAAGCCTATATTTGGAAATCGGAATGGTTCCGGGTGAAATCGGCATTTTACCGGAGTACCGGGAGGTTACCGGAACCCCCCGGGGGGTTAATGGGCCTACATGGGCCAAGAGGGAGAAGAGGGAAGGAGCCAGGAGGGGGCCGCACGCCCCTCCCCCTCCTAGTCCGGATAGGACAAGGGAAGGGGGGCGGCGCCCCCCCTTTCCTTCCCCTCTTCCTCCTCTTTCCCCCCTTCTCCTACTCCTACTTGGAAAAGGGGAGTCCTACTCCCGGTGGGAGTAGGACTCCCCCCTTGGCGCGCCCTCTAGGCCGGCCGCCTCCTCCCCCCTGGCTCCTTTATATACGGGGGCGGGGGGCACCCCAAAGACACACAAGTTGATCTACGGATCGTTCCTTAGCCGTGTGCGGTGCCCCCCCTCCACCATATTCCACCTCGGTCATATCGTCGCGGAGTTTAGGCGAAGCCCTGCGCCGGTAGAACATCATCATCGTCACCACGCCGTCGTGCTGACGGAACTCATCTCCGGAGCTTCACTGGATCGGAGGCCGGAGATCGTGATCGAGCTGAACGTGTGCTGAACTCGGAGGCCCCGTACGTTCGGTGCTTGGATCGGTCGGATCGTGAAGACGTACGACTACATCAACCGCGTTGTGCTAATGCTTCCGCTTACGGTCTACGAGGGTACGTGGACGAACACTCTCCCCTCTCGTTGCTATGCCATCATCATGATCTTGCGTGTGCATAGGAAAATTTTGAAATTACTACGTTCCCCAACAAGGGAAATAGGTCTGTACTGGTTGATGCGTTGTGGGTGTCGTACCTTTGGGATGAGAGTAATTGACGTGTCGTTCATGCCCTCCGGTAGCTCGCCCCCATGCAAGAAACCCAACACCGCCGGGATAATGTCATCCTTGAGTAGAGACCAGTGTCTCTGGAAGAAACCCGCGGTAAAACCATCCACTCCCGGCGCTTTTGACGGCGCCATTTGGAACAAAGCGATTTTCACCTCTTGAGTTGTGTACGGCCTGTCAATATGTTCATTCATTTGCTCGGTCACACGGGCTGGTACTAGGCTGATCAGCTCATCCATGGAGTTGAATCCTTGAGATGTATATAAGTTTTGAAAAAACTGTTGGACTTCGTTTCTGTCCTCGTCCAAAGTTTGGCATATAGAGCCATCCGCACGCATAAGCTTCTCTATCTTATTGATACGTTTTCGCATTGCAGCCTGTGCGTGGAAAAATTTGGTGTTGCGGTCACCGTGGCGCAACCATGCCACCCGAGACTGCTGGCGCATCCAAATTTCCTCCTGGCGAAGCACCTCTTTCAGTTTCTTGGCGGTGGCCTTCTCTTCGTCAGTTGGACCCCTACGGCCCGGCCTGCTCCTTAATTTGTCCAACTTGGCCCGGAGCTTCCTTATAGTGGCTGTTAGATTGCCGAACTCCTTTGCGCCCAATGCTGAGAGCGAGTTTTGCATGGTGTTGAGTGCTTGAAGAACTCCCGCCAAGCCATGCTGCCCCGACCCTCTTTGCCAATTATTCATAACCATTTGGTCATAATCTGCATGGGTTTGCCAAACATCTTCGTACCGGAACTGTTTGACCCCTCGTGCATAATGCTCAGTGTCATGCGTCCTCAATTCCGTCAGAACAAAGCAGTGGTCAGATTCGGTGGTACTAATGTGCTTCACACGTGAATATCCGAATCGATGCATTAGGTCTGGACTTCCAAAAGCTCTGTCCAACCTAGCCCTCACGTTATCGTCGCCAAATTGGCCATTGTCCCATGTGTACTCAGTACCCGTCCATCCCAAGTCCTGAAACAAACATTCATCCGTGACATCTCGGAAAGCTCGCATCTGCCATTCAGGCCTAGCGGCGCATGAGAAGTGTTCCGAGGCATATAATGTCTCGTTGAAGTCTCCAACACACAGCCAAGCCGAGTGTGGAATTGCATTAAGGGTGCGAAGAAACCTCCAACTGTGGTGACGGTCGGAAACTCTAGGAGCACCATAAAAACCTGTGAACCGAAAGGGATCTTTGCTCATGTCACTTTTCTGCACCATAGCATCGATATGGCCAGAACTGTAGCTCTTAAGATCAACAGTAAGATCAGTTGACCAGAACAAACCAATACCTCCACTTAAGCCAGCATTGCTCAATGCAAAACATCCTGCAAATCCTAAGGTGGCTTGCAGATTCTCTAGTTTTTTTGCCGGGATTTTCATCTCCATCAAGAAGAGGAGACCGGGCCCTTCTTGCTTCACAACACTGCGAAGCTCTCGAACTGCCGCTGGGTTCCCAAGCCCACGGCAGTTCCAGCTTAGGCATCTCATTGCGACTGGCAGGGCTGTCCAGCAGCCTCTGCCGATTGTCCCGAACTAACCGGGGTGGGTTTCTTCTTTTTTGGAATTCTTTCTCTATCCTCATCAGCTGACTGATCGGAAACATCTCCTTCCTTGCAATGTGCGATCTGGGTCTGATCTGTAGCATTGAAGGCCTCATTAGACAACAAGGGTAGTTCCACCCTTCTGTAGACCTGCTTGTTTATATGCGGCCCCCCTTTCTTTTGTTTTGATGCTTGTTCTGTACAGGCGAGGTCACCTCGGTACCTTTGTCCGCAGCCGTACTGGAGTTTCGTGTCTCAGCCTTGTTGCTTGTATTGGATTTATGCTCCCTAGACATGTTCTCACCAGAGCTGACCTTTTTGCGCTCGTCCGACGCGCGGAGTCCTCTTCCAAAAGGTAGATCACCATTAGCATCGCGCGCTCCTAGTGTCGGACAGTGCAGATCCGAGTGGCCTAGACGACCACAAGAGAAGCAAAAGTGCGGTATGTTCTCATACTGAATTTCATAGGGATCCGTACTCTTCCTCCTAGTTGATTCAATCAGAATCCAGCATCTCAATGGCTTGCTCACATCCAGTGTGACTCTGGCTCTCAGAAATCCATTAGCATGATCGAAGCACATGTCAGTTGCATGCTCATCAATCTGTTTTGCTATCGCAGCACACCACTTGTCATTACGCAAGTTGAAGGGTAGGTTAACTACCCTCGCCCACAACTGGATCTTCTCGAACCGAAGCTCTGAAGGGCGCATGCACTCGTCGAACTCGGAGAGAACGACGGCGTTCTTGCTCACATGCCACGGCGCCCCCTGCCAGACGCGGTCCCGATCCCTCTGGTTTGCAAACTCGGCCACAAACGTGTTTTCCCCCACAGGTTTTTCCCCCGCAACTCCCGGAGCGCCTCCTCTGGCGATTAGGGTTTTGAGGGTGGACGGCGGCGGCGCGCGCTGATCTTCGGCGAGGCGCACAGGAGCGTAGCTCGGGGATGGCGGCGTCCTCGGGGCAGGGCAGAGGGAAAGATCCCTTGTCGCCGAACGCGGCTAGGGCAAGACTGGCGGAGGCTTTGGGGAAACTTGACATCAACGAAGAAGAGGCCACACCATTAGTGCTTGATGATGCGGATGATGAAGCGCCGGCGAAGTGGATGCCGGCCGGAAAAGTTCTCCGCAGGAACCTTCTTCACATCCAAACCATCACCAATGCACTCCGGCCAGCGTGGGGAAACCCTAAAGGTCTCAACCTTCCGTTGCCATGAGAACATGGTGAAGTTAACGCCATTTAACCTTATACACTTAATCTTCGTACATGGAATTAGAAACGAAAATCCTATGGTCACGCAAAAAATATGCAGCAGAGGACTAAACGGTTTAAGTGATTTGGGTAATATTTTGCTAGTAAATAAATAAATAAATAAATAAATAAGCGAGAGGCGGTCTCTCCTGTGCACTATCGGCCAAATGCAAGTGTGTGTGATTCGAAGGCAACAAGATAGCACCGACTTCTGGTATGAGGTTGCGATCTTCCCTCGCATGCAGCCATTTTTCTTGTGCGCACATGCTCACGCGTGGGCGTACTCCTACTCCTACAGGAGCATGCAGAGCCCCTTCTGGCTACACCTACACGTATACCACTACCAGCCGTGAAACTGTAGCATGTACGAGTACATACATGGAACTATGGAAGAAGACTTCATGACGCAAAAAAAAAAATTCTTTAAAAGTAACTTTTTGAAGTCATAAATTGGTCGATTTAGAAGTCACTTTTTACAGCACACAGACATAAGGCCAGTATCAGAAACCTTCTTTTATTTAGATAAACAGAAGCATCGTAACGGCGACAAGCTTCAGATTGGTACTACAACAACTCATCGACTCATCAATCAAAAAAAAAACTCAAAACGGCCTTCCAAGGCAGCAAATAAGATATCACCCGACGGCACCAGTATTTGGCGGATTGCGACCGATCCTCCCTCCCCCACGGCACGTCGCACCTCGGAGAGCCGGAGATAACAGGAAACGGCAGAACGCAGCATGGATGGACGTCTCGCGGGGCCACACCACCCGAGAGAAGCGGTAGCAGGTCGCGACGCGTGACGTACAGCCCCGCCTGGCCTGGCATGGCATGGCACACGGCGCCCACACGCACGCCGTGCGCGGGTGACTGACTGTGTGATCGGTGCAGTGTGGCCAGCCGGGCATGCAAATGCATCCAGCCCCGGCGGTTCGCGGGTGACGCCGGCAAGGCAACCCATCCGCCCCACGCACCACCCGGCGGAAACCACCGAAAACGCCCAAAAACCCCACCGAAAACGCCCGAAACGCGAAACCGTAAAGCGCGCCCGCCCACCTAACGCGCCCGCATGCAGCACACGAACCAACCAACGCTCTCGCCCCGCATCCCGTCCCCCGGCCCAACCGCACGCCCACGTACATCATCCTTATATGCACAACCCCCGCGGCAGCCGCAGCCGAGACCGAGACCGACGCGGGAAGAGAGGGAGAGGAGGATGCCGGACGGCGGGGGTGGGTCGGACGGCGCGGGGACGGGGGCGGGGAGGATCAAGGGGTCGTGGAGCCCCGAGGAGGACGAGCTGCTGCGCGACGCCGTGGCGCGCCACGGGGCCAGGAACTGGACCGTCATCAGCGCCGAGATCCCCGGCCGGACGGGCAAGTCCTGCCGCCTGCGCTGGTGCAACCAGCTCAGCCCCGGGGTGCACCGCCGCGCCTTCACCCCCGACGAGGACCGCCTCATCTTCGAGCTCCACAGCAAGCACGGCAACAAGTGGGCCACCATCGCGCGCAAGCTCGTCGGCCGCACCGACAACTCCGTCAAGAACCACTGGAACTCCACGCTGCGGAAGCGCCGCAGGGTGGCCGCGGCCGCCGCCACCGCGGGCAACGCGGCGGGCGGGCCCGTCTTCGCGCCTGCCGCTGCCATGTCGTTCCAATCTGTGGATCTCACCAGGGGCGCGGAGGACGACGACGACGACGACGACGACAGCGACGCCTCGGTGGAACCGCCCGCCAACGCCAAGCGGCCCCGCGTGGACGTCCCTCCCGCGGTGAAGGTGGACCACCAGGCGCCGCCGCCCGACCCGCCCACGTCGCTGTCACTCAGCCTGCCGGGAACCGGGGTCGGCGCCGTCACCCCGCCGGCTCCCCCGGCGCCAGCGCCGGTGAAGGAGGCGTGGATGGAGAGCGCGAGGGCGATGCTGGAGCAGAACCCGTGGTTCATGGAGGCGATGAAGCGGATGGTCGAAGATGAGGTGCGGCGGCAAATGGGCAGCGTGTGCTCCATCATGGCGTCCCTGGGCAGAGCCGGCGCGGCGGCGGCCACCCTGCCGACGGCCAGGGCCGATCGAGCAGAAACGCACCCGGCAGGCGGTCGAGACCGACGGACGGACGGATAGACGAGACGCCAAGCACCGGCATTGCAAGTTTCACTCAACTCCTCGTTGTTACTCGTCGATCTCATCCATGTCCATCTCCATTTCCATCCCCTGCTAGTAGAACCTAGCTAGCTTTTTTTGTTGATTTATTCACCTTAGAAAAATTACTCCTGCAAGAGAAACAGAAGCATTTCGGATGAGCACTGTTTTCCTGTGAATTAGTTGGGCCGGTTGGATCGACGGATCGGTACTATTTTCCTGTTGGGGAGTTCGTTCAGGTGTGGTTGCGATTATCACTGAATGTGTTGTGCGTGCGTTGAGTTTGGTTGGGTGGGCGCGGCGTTACCCAACCGCACGCACGCACGCACGCACGTCGCCGTCGCGTCGTCTCGGCTCCTCGCCCAGTAACGGTTTTGCTGGTGGTTTTGAAGTGAGTACGCCAGTGGGCACACACTTGACGGACGTTTCCGTTACTACTACTAGATGCGAGTTTACATTTATCAGCACAAGATGTGGCGGAGTATATCTCTTTTTTTTTCACTTTGTTAGTCCCATTTCTATCCCATCAGCTGTTCAGATTTCTAAGCGTATTAAATTAATGCATGCAAGGATCATACTCCCTCATTCCATCTATATAGGGCCTAATGCGTTTTTAAGACCGCCTTTGACTATTGACAAGATTAATAGTACATGACATGCACAATGTGAAAATTATATCATTGAAAGCTCCTTCCACACACGAATTTAAAGATATGCTTTGTGTAAGTTGCATGTCATATATTATTGATGTAATATTTGGTCAAAGTTAGCCTCGAAAAACGCATTCAGCCTTATATAGATGGAAGGAGGGAGTAAGAAAAATCACCAGTGCATGTAAAAGTTATAGCGATTATGCCCGTGAATGGAGAAAAACAATCAGATTATGCAGATGTGATAGAGCAGTAGGGATTAACAAAGTCTTAAACATATGCCAGGATAAGGACTTTTAAAATGCCATTTCTGAATCATGCCATGATGAGATAAGAGACTTTTAAAAACTAAAAATGTGATGGTCCATCATGACTCATGTTTCTAAGGTGCCACAACGAAATATATTTTTGGGGATGAGCAAACTGTATTGATAGACCCAGCCTGAGCTAGACTGGTGAATGATGTGCCTTGCCTTGACCTAGCGTCGCGGCGTTTTCCATGACAAGTAAAATTGTGGTACCAGAATAAACATAGCTATGTGTGGAGGCAATTAGACATTTAGTCATTTTCATAAGCTCATAAACACTAACCCATAGGAAAGTTGTGTCAATTCTTGGGGGGCTCACCGCTGTCCGGAACGAGGAAACCTTTCTTTTACTTGACGCGTGATGGACTAAATAAAATTATATAAGGACCTCTGCAGATCCCTAAAAAACTGCTATGTAAGAAACGGTTCTTTCTTTTTTTTGTTATTTATCGATATGTTTGAATTTTTTTGAACACTTTCTAACATTTCATGGACAATTTCTTTTCATATTCATGAACGCGTTTTGGGTACATGATCATCTTTTTTAAAATCATGAAAGAAGATTGCGAATATTTTTTTCAAAATCATGATTTTTTTTATAATATGCGAACAGTTTTTAAAAATCACAAACATTTTATGATTTTACAAGCATTTATTTAATTCATGAACATTTTATGATTTCTCATTTTTTTAGAACTTGCAACTTTTTAAAAATTGGAATTTTGGAAATCCCGAATCAATTTAAAGAAGGAACAATAGAAACAAAAATGAGAAAAGAAAAGGCAAAAACAAAATGAAAGAAACAAGGGGCGTCACGCCCAGCACATGGGCCGGCCCATGAAAGCGTGCGGGGGGAGGAAGCACGCTTGCTATTAAGAGACAAAATGAGAGAAAAGATCAACCCCGGGTCTCTAGAGTGGAATCGAGGGCTTTAGCCATGGGAAATGATATGGTTCAGCCGGTGGATAACGTGCGGGGCGTCGACCGCATCCCCGTCGTGCCACGTGTCCCACGTGATGCCCAACATATTTTTTGCAATAAGATCTTTGTTGCAATTGCAATAAGGGTTGCAACGGTGTCGGGGCACTAACGAAGATATGTTTTGCAACAACATCCCAATTGTTAAGGACTTCGCATGTTATTCGTGGGCGCTTCGCAACCGTGTCCATGTTGCAAAGAATTGCAACCAAGGTTGTGTTGCAAAGGGACTTTGCACAACATGCTCGTTGTTGCAAAATAATGTGACGACCCAAATGGCTGCAAAACTCGTCATCCAACAGCGAGGCAACAGATCTTTTAAAGATCCGACAGATGACGCGTAACAGCCCTCTTTACTCATTGTGGTGCTTGTGGGCTTGTAATATATTACCTCGGTCCCAAAAAGCTTGTCCATATGTAGACAAATCTAAAATAATTTTTTTGGGATGAAGGGAGTATGAGGGTATCACCAAGAACCGAACCCGACTGTGATTTGAAAAAAAAAACAAATTGTTTTCTTCACTTATGAATGGTATAATGGGTAATTTATGCAACTTCAGTGGTAATTTTAGCACACGCCCTAATGATTTTATTAGCAGGTATAAATTGGTCATTCAGTGGTTATGCATGTATATGTCGTGATTGATACATTTGTAAACACGTTTCTTTAGAACAAGAGCTTTAATTAGGTTCTTTTGCAAACTACGAAATTTCTAGGTCGGGGAGATTTTTGAATTGGGCAACAACAACAACGATGACAACAACAACAACAAAGCTTTTAGTCCCAAACGAGTTGGGGTAGACTAGAGGTGAAACACATAAGATCTCGCGACCTACTCATGGCACTGGCAGATGGATAGCAAGCTTCCATGCACACCTGTATATAGCTAGTTCTTTGGTGATACTACAATCCTTCAGGTCTCTCTTAACTTAACGAACTCCTTTCATCCATGTCAAATTCGGTCTACCCCGGCCTCTCTTAACATTCTCCGCACGTTTTAGCCGTCCGCTATGCACTGAAACTTCTGGAGGCCTGCGCTGAATATGCCCAAACCATCTCCGACGATGTTGGACAAGCTTCTCTTTAATTGGTGCTACCCCAACTCTATCTCGTATATCAGCATTCCGGACTTGATCCTTTCTTGTGTGGCCACACATCCATCTCAACATACGCATCTTCATCACACCTAACTATTAAACATGTCGTCTTTAATTGGGCAACACTCGGTGTATACAACATTGCGGGTCGAACCACCGTCCCATAAAACTTGCCTTTTAGCATTTGTGGCACTCTCCTGTCACAGTGAATGCTAATGCTAGAAGCTTGGCGCAGCTTCACCCATCCGGCTTTGATGGAGGGAGTATATGTAGCTCCATATTATCATAATCAAAGCAGCATAATTAAGCTACATTTAGCGATCATCAAATGGATGGACCTTGTTATAGCAAGACTAGTTGTATCCCTTTCAGCTCAATTTCAAGTTCATAGCATTTGGTCCCACAACTTGAGCTGGCATAACGAGACGGGGTCACATGGTCCAGTGAAACAGGTGACAGAAAGCATCGGCAGAGATACACAAGACGTTCCGAAATAGCAACGGAAATGCGCCTGCCAGGTTGCAACGAAGGCGTGCGCCAACTGTTGCGGCAGACCGCAACCAACAAAACGCCAACAGGCAACAGTAGTAAAGCTATAACCGACGCCGCTTTATTTTAGCACAAGGGGATACCATATGTACAGCCTTTCGAGTACAATCAAGCAACTGGCCTCCCTGCCTTGTACAGCACCAAAATAGATATGTACAGTACAGGGTGACGTGTTGTACAAGGTAGGGAGGCGAGCTGCACGCCGATGATACAAAGGGGGAGGGGTGTGAGGTCTCTACAAGCTTTCATCAAAAAAGAAAAAGAAAAGGCTACCTGGGGACTATCCGGCCTGGTGTTAAACCTGCTGGGGTTGGTGGTTATCTTGAGAGAACCACCTGTTACCTGTGCACTATATGAAGCTTTCTATGTGGGCCTATATCATCATATTAATCTCGTTGATGTCGTCCATGGGGATCTCGAGGCCCATCAAGTCGAGATCCTGGAACCCATCGTCGTCGTCTATATTATTTAACCAGCCGCCAAAATCGCCATCGATTCCTGGTAGCTCAAGGTTAGATAAGTCTGGTATTTCAGCATCATGTGTGGGATTTGCCGGTTCATCACGTCTAGTGGCAGCAAAGGTGCTACTGTCCTTGCTCTTGTTGTCTGAAGGAGTTACTATCGTCTGCGGCTGTGGATCCGGATCCCGGGGAGGAGCACTGCCCACAGGAGCAGATATGTTGGCTGTCCTCTGTTTGGGCTTTGTTTTATTCTTCCGTTCCCCTTTTGCATTGGACGATGGCGGTCGCCCTGATCTGTGCCCTTTACCTTCCCTATCTCTCTCACTTCTCTTTCCTTTTGTATTGCTAACAAGGGAAGCCCCAAGGCCCGAAGTCTTCAGGGTTCCTCCAGTTATGCTGCCTACAACCTCATCAAGCAACAATTCCCTTTGTTTTACATTATTTGTCCAGGGATCCTCCTTAGCAAATGACAGATCCGACATGTGACTGCTCGCTCGAGAAGCGTCTGATGCACTAGACCTTTGGACCGATTTTGGTAGTGTATTATTTTCTGTAAAAAGACGAGTAAGAACACAAGCGATATTATAGTGAAGACAAACTAGAACAGTATTCGGTATACACGAATGCTTACTACCAAGAGCGCAAGTATTGTCTTTATGAATCTGTGTATGGGTGCTTAATACTCCCTTCCCAAAATAAGTGACTCAACTTTGTACTAACTTTGTACTAACTTTGTACTAAAGCTAGTACAAAGTTGAGTCACTTATTTTGGAACGGAGGGAGTAGTTAATATAAAGTACAAACAATACCTTGTGAAGCAGAATCTGGGTCCCTTCTGTGTGAAGTTGCTGATATAAACATATCCTTGAAAGGGGCTTCATCAAAGCAGCTTGTTCCTGCCTCTTCGTAGATTCGGCAACGTGCCATCGTGCGTTTAACAAAACTGAGGGCAGCATGTTTGCTAGCTCTATTAACACTTTTGCTGCTTGAATTATTTGAGCCACAGAATGCCTGTAGTTTGGCAGCAACAATAATAACCGTTTAATAAAGTATTCTAACACAATGAATTTGGGAATCACAAAAAAAATTGAGGTAAACAAAGCAACCAAGGTCATTATCTCATAAACAGCAAATGCTTGGTATGAGAAAACAAATCTTGATTATTAAGAAATTTTCAAACAAAAATAACATAAACACAAAACCTTCAATTTTAGCAAATATCTTCATTCGACTCAAAAACCCAAGTAGAACAAAATTAGGGTTATAATCATACTATATTAGCAATTAGGAAACTACATTAGTGCACACTAGCCAATGACCCAAAGAAATTAAGAGGTAGTTGTATTTTCGAGATTTTTAGAATGAATTATTACCATGTATTTCTCGTAAGCAATCAGCACAAGTCTCTCCATGGCGCGCCGCGAAAATTCCCTGGTATTGGGCCGAACCATGTAAATATAAGTTTGAAACTCATGAAATAGTGTTGTAACAAATAAGAAACAATGTATCACCCGCAAAAAAAAAAGTACAATACCTCTGCTGAGACTCCTTCGCAGTTCTAACCATTCTGTCCAACTTCGCTAGTAACTTTTCCTTCTCGAGAACCTTCAACACCATAAAAGGATTACAATTAACTTGACATCTTATGTTGAAGGAATGAGCCAATGACACTCAAAATAGTGAAACAGGTTAGCCGACGCACGCACACACATGTATAGTGATTTATTAATACCTCCTTATGAAGTTGGCCTTCTAATCTACAGATTTCAGCATTGACATCCTCGTCTTCACTCTGTGCAAGATCGGGCTGGAATGGTAACAGAACAGTCAAAACATGGAAAAACGATCTGCACTGTAATTTCAGAAAACTAAGAGACCAAAACATAAATACTTTTATTAATAAATATAAACATAAATACTTCTATCAACAAATATAAACATCAATAGTTTTATTAATAAATAGAGCTAAACATGAATACCCATATTCAAATGCTAATAAAATTTACCTACTATTTGCCTCCAATACTCATTATTATTATTATTATTGTTGGGCTGCAGGTATATTCGGTTGTAGCATAAAATACTCTTCACATGTCCAACATTCTTAACAGTAGAAAAACATAGCCCATACTAAATAAGAAGGCACCTAATTATTAAACTAACAAATAGAAGAAACTGTTAATGCAGTGACTTCTGAACTACGTCTACTATGGCTGTTCATTAGCGATAACCCGCCAAAAACGGTGCAACGTGTTAAGCTTCATGCACTAGCCCCCTCTCACGTGTGACACGGGAAAGCCTGGACTTGAACTCAAGACCTTAGGTCCTAATACCATGTTAAGTTTCATGCACCAGCCAACACAACCAAAAGTCCGAACTGATGGAAAGGGCTAGGCAATCCACATATACACTTCAACACGAGCAAGCAGTTGGAATATGAGCAGTCTCGGCAGATTAGGCAAACCCACTCATGAGCGATCTAACTTCAATGGTTGTCAACCTCTTACTGCTAAGGCAATCTCCAAGGTTATTATCTGATTATGCAAAAGAAATGGATTGAAAATAAGCTGTTACTGAGAGTAGACCATGCATGTTCGCGTACAAAATGCACATGGGAAGATAATCAATGCAAAATAAAATCCTATGTAACCAAAACAAATTGCATAAAATGCTACTGTAATAGTGACAAGATACCTACCACAGGTTCAATAGATACACCCACTTCACTTAGCTCGATGATAATCCTATCACTGAAGCACATTTCACTGTACTGAAACTCGGGCCACACCTTGGCCTTCTCCATGACATTACTGTTCTTGTGTGATGGTTCATCATTGTATTTCCAATCAGATCCCAACATGAAACCATTAGGGCAATTCCCTGCAGCTTCAAAATTCAGCAAAGGCTCCAACTTATAACCTTCTGAATGAGATTTCCATCCTCCTTCATCAAAATGTATTTCATGTGTATCGAATGGATATCCTTCGCTTCTGTAAACGTCGTTGGCAATATCATCAACCTTATCTTCATCTATCCAAGCTTGAATAAGTCTTTGGCCAACCGAACCAACTTCTCGCACATCAATTCCTTGGACAAGTTGATCCAGGATAGGTTCAATGCAGCTTGTCCCCCAGGCGCCTGAATCATTCACCATCCCATTCAGGGCATACCCATTTGGAAGAGCACTATGGTCATCTTTGTTGCTACCAGCCGGAGTTGATGGCTCTGAAATGTATTCAAGGCTACCCTGCAAAATGGAAAATTTTCAGCATAAATTGACTGGACCAGAAACAAATGGTAGGGATTAATGATAAATAGAGGGTATCAAACTATGAATGCATTCTCGACTTCTATATATGCTAACTACCCACAAATGCATAGCTAACCAGACATATTTTTACAGTAGTGTAATGAAAGGAGTAATCTTCATAGCATACTATAGTACCTTGTATTTCCGATTTTCGTCTCCTTCAACTGACCTGCTCGCAGCAGAGTCATCTAGCAAATGTATCTAAACAATTGAAGTATTAATCAAGAAACCACCGAGTAAAGAGTAATTATTTTGATAGAAAATAAGATCATGTATACCTGTTCACTTAGGTACGCTATGTCTTCCGTGGTCACAAAACCAAAGAAAGGATCCACCTGCCGCCAAAATGCACTTCCATAAGCAGACCCTAAAACAAGCAGAAACATCACTCAGTAACTTCCAAATAAAAAGATGATGATGACTATGAAGTCAATGGCCAAAATCAGTCAAAACTGTGTTGAAAGTTGAAACCAGTTCAGAGTTGGTTTTTGTCCGGTTTTGGAAGTCTGAGGTTGTAAAGTAGACAGTTTTGAAGTTCAGGGTTGTATCTTAGACTTTGTTGACAATTCAAGGTTGTAATATGGACTTCTCTCAAAGATAAATGCTGGACTTTAAGGAGTATAGTAAATACTTAGAGCAGAATTTGCTGAAGCAAGCAGTTCCTCATGATCATCTTCTGATTGCACTGGCAAGTGAATAAAACGACGTCAACAGAATGAAAGAACACTAGAATCACAAACAACAGTTGAACACTCGGTGGTGGGCATGTACCAGGAGAGTCCGACTGCAGATTGCTAATTGTATGCCTAGGGCGTGCATTGCCTTTACGCTCTGATATCTTCTTTATCAGTGGTCTTCCAGATTTACTGCAAGGAAAATTCACCGTAAGAATATCTCTGAGCCGTATCTCAAATGACTTGCGGTTGGTTGAGGGAAAAGTCTCACCTTTCGTTTCTCTCCGAGACTGTCCTTGCACTTCTTTGTTTTGTAATCGGAGCATTTTCAAGCTTGTCAAGTGATGAAGGGGTACTGGGCCTGGTTGGAGTAAAACCACGACCAATCCTTCCTTGTCTTCGTGAAGCATCACCAATATCTTCATCAGCAGAAAACTTATTCTTTTTGGAAGGATGCCCAAGCATTGCAGTCTTTTGAAAACCATAGTGGCCATCATCCAGTTCACCAGCCCTTTTGCTTTTGTCCCTCAACTTTTTCTCAGCAAATCCAAACTCGCCTCCTTCAGGTCCAGTTGAGTGCCCATGATCTCCCCGTTTGGCTTGTTGTGAACCATTTATAGATGCACGCCTGGGTAACCCAGCAGATTGTTCACTGATAGATGGACTTTCAAGCGAACCAGATACTAATGTCCCATCAGTGCTTGTGATGATGGGGAGATTTGACTTCCTTGCTGAACGGGAAATCTTCTGAGGCCTCTGCCCACCCCACTGGGTGGGAGGGGATAGTGAATGTGCAGACTTTGTACGTTTAGAATTGCCAGATCCACTAGCAGAATTCAACTTATTTGTGGCAGAAGGATGTTCCCAGTCATCAGGATTAGCTTGTAGTCGATGCCTGTTTGGAGATGACTTCAATAATGAACCAGAGTTTGATCGGGGTCCCCTAGCAGACCCGTTTGCCTTTGATACTGCTGTGATATTAGAACTAGTGTCATCTTCACTGAATCTGAAAAATTCAATGCATCAGATGCCATGCATTTTTACTTGCAGAAAGAAGTAAATGTTGGTAGAAAAAAGTAAGTCTTGACACGCAGGAGGTAACTACATCCATTCGATGTGGCAAGTGATGAATTGGGGTAAGAGGATACAAAGTGAAAGGTAGAGAAACATCTTACTTGTTAATAGCTTTGGGATTGGACATTTCCTTGTCTAAAACAAGTTGTCGATCCCTTTTGTTAGTAGGATGGAAACCACTGTCTTGGTCATTCCTATTCAGGGATCGCCCGACAAGACCATTTTGTGCAGAAAGCAAGTCTGCTTTACCAGTGCCAGAGACAGATACAACAGCTCCAGACCTGCACATTCAGTTTCACATAATTAATACCCAGAAGAAGAAAAAAGGTGCTGCATGGTCATGAGAAGGACTTCCTATTAAATTTAGTGGAATTACTGAATTTGAAGAATGTACAGAGAGAAACAGTTGAATTTCTCAGAGCAAATGAAGCCTGAACAATAGAGAATGAGTGCAATGAAAAGCAAGGATCGAAGAATGAGTCTTTCACCTGAAACTAGGGGAATTTCCCATTCTTGCCCTGGCATCACTGCTAAACTTGTGTTGCATGCCTTGTTTCTGCTCCCGGTCTACATCCATGGTTCGTGAAGTACTAACAGATGAAACATCTGCCTTGATGGCAGAACGCTTTTTCTTCATCTTTGGCTTCTCCCAACCATCAATACTAGTTGCCAAGCCTCTGGTTTTTTCTTCAGGAACTGCTGGACCACCATTTGTAACTTTCCCAGGATCCGAGCTTCTATCAACGGGTGCCAACCCCCTTGAGATACTCGCGGTCCTTGAGTCCATCTAGTAAATCAGAAATAAGTCGTGTTATCAATTAAGAGAACAATCAAAATGTAAACTAAAGAAATATATAAAAATCCATAATAATAAGTTAAATAAACCTGGCAGGTCATCTGATTTCCATGCACAAGAAATATCATTTCATGCAAGTTAACAATGACAAAGCAGCATATCAGAGTCAATGTAGTAGAACATATAGCTAAACAATATGACAAATGGAGAGAAAATCAGTTTAAAGCGACGCCTAATTTGATAGTGTGGAAAACTAATAGAGATAGAGAGCAACCCGTACACTGAGTAGCAACACATAGTCATATCATTCCTTTTTGCCCAACACTTTAGCAACTAGTTATTAAACAACCATGTAGAAGAAAAGAAGTGACAAGCGGAGAGTTAAACAAAATTTAGCACTGCAAGCTACAACCTCCGTCATGGATGTACGCAATCTCCTATTTTGTACTGCATTCTTTGTCCTCTCTTCTCTTTGAGGCCCAAGTTCTGCATCATCTGCATTTAGATGGCCGTGCGGGCCAATCCTGGACATAGCTCCTCCACACAAAGATGCAGTAGATCGTTCATTAGATGAACTGTCTCCGCGGGAACGTTTTCGTGTAATGTTAGGACAACATTTATCAATCTTCGCTACAGCAGCACCAAAAGCTCTAGCTCTTAAACTGCAAAAGAAAAATCATACTGAATAATTAGTGCATAGTTAACATAATAATCCATATGCACATTGTCTGCCCATAGAACGTTTTCTAGTATGATAAAATCAGTATTGTAGAAGAAAGGCCTATCTCCAATAAAAGATGCTTTTCTAAATTGGACACATCAGCCAATCAACTAATTAACAGAATTTAGAGTTCCGTGTTTGCTACCGTCTTTCACATTCTTGGTTCATCTGACAAGACAGCATAGAGAGTAGTACCTAGCTTTGTTTGACATCTCATTAATGTTATGCCTCAAACGTCTGATCTCTTCAACAGAATTAGGAAAGTTCCTTCCTGTACATGGAGTTGATGTTGATTCTTCTGGGGAAGTTCCAAATATGGAACTTACTGATTTTTTTACATCTAATCGAGATGCTTTCTGATCCAAAGTTGCTGCCCTTAGTTCCATGGCAAGGGATTGAAGCAAGGTAGCAGAGTCAACTGCTGGTGATCTTGTTGAGCTTGATACTGGGAACGTCGCATAACTATCACCACCTTCACGAAAGCTTCCTGACCTTTCCAATGAAGCAGACGAATATGACCCGCGTGATCCATTGAAGTATCCATGCCCATCAGGGCTGCCAGACAACAAGTCTGACTTTGTACCAGATGCCATTAACCTGGTTCTGGCAAGTTTACGCCGCTAAAAAGTTCAACATGAGTACAAAAAGTTGCAAAAGACTAATCTTGCAACCATTGAGCTCAAATGCCCAAGAAGCAGTGAGAGATCTCAAATCACAGAAAAACCTGTCAATATAGAAGATTGTGAGTTATAAATAAATCATGGAACCAGTCTTTCACATCAAGTAACATGGTAAGCTCCAGGTCCAAAGTAAGGAGCAAAAAAGATAGCTTTGACCAAAGAAAACACACAACCTTAATGGATTGTGCCACCACTTAATGTTTTACATAAATATTTCCGCGTGTGACATCTTGTTCTATTCCAGATTTTTACAAACACAAACCTCTTTCCGTATAAAGAAGCTTTCTGCTTATTAATATTGACCGATAAAACATACTCCGCAAAACAGGCCAACTGCAGTGTGATACGCTAATCATACATAAATTATAAATGAACAACTTGTCAATTTATATACGACGCATCCCATTAATTGAACAATACTATTAATAAATGCAACCAGCTCTACTACTTCCATAAGTCTTGGGGTAAACTATGAGACACAAAATTTGTTTGTTTTCCATCAGATTAGACTTCTAGTTAGTTGTCAAATCCCAAATCTGGTTAATCATGCCATAGTGACATTGTAATGCACAGAGCAAAGCTCGACAGAGATACTAGCAGCTCCTAAGGATGAGCTCTGGTACAAACCGAAGGCAACTTGACAATCAGCATCACCAACAGAAATGCACCATCTACAAGGAAAAGGACGACATAGCGACTTTTACCCAAAGTTCTTGGAGCTAGCTAACAAATCAAATAAACCATGATACATGGCTCCATGCAACGTCCGTCAATGACCAAAATGTAGAAGTTGCCGAAGCGCAAAATGAAGCACTGAGAACTACTCTCAATTCTTTTTCAAATGTCCAGCAAACTCGGCCATTCTCTGTTGCCAAACCCCGCAAGTCTCGTGCTAGCTACAATCAAGAACTCACCAATTCAAAGCTAACGAAGCTTGCCACTACAGCACTCTAGCCCGCCTCTATTGATCCAGCCGGCTCAACCAACCGCCACTCACCGCCCGGATCTCAGCAGAGATCCCAGCAATTCCAGTTAAATCCAGCACATACCATCTCTCGTGAACCTCTCCACAGCCCTGCCACCATCACCACCACCACCATCATGCTAGACGCCCCGACCCCTGCCGGATCCCGCGGCCAAACCCTTGTGGCGGATCAACCCCCGGGGTGGGCCCACATGTCAGACCACGCGTCGCACAAAGAAATCCCTCCCGCAAGCCCAGGAAGCTGCCTCCGAGCACCCCGCGCACGCGGGGATAGCACGATTGCTCGGCGGAATCAAATTGGGCGTAAACGGTGGGATTAGGGCTTACCAAGAGCCCGAGGATCCGGATCTTCAATCCGGCGGGGGAGCTCGCCGCGGAAGAGGAGCAATCGAGCGGAGAGGAGCACAGCGTCGGGGGAGGGCGGTGGGGGAGGCTCGGAGGAAGAGCTCGAGTTGGAGAGAGCTTCCAGGGGAGAAAGGGCGGCTTCGGTGAAGGCGGAGGAAGGAAGGGGACGAGGTGGGGTCGCCGTCGGTCTGAACGGACAAAGGGGGAAAACGAGTCAGCTAAAAGGGTGGCGGTGGCTGTGCCAATGACATGTGGGACCGGGCTCGCTGGGCAGTGGCAGGGGCCGGTGATGTGTGGGGATTTTGTTGGCCTGGTTGCTACAATCTCCTGTGTAAAGCCAATATTTAGAGTGACTGGTTAAGTAGTCTCATGGGTAGTTTAGATTGCGGCATTTTCCTGAGGAATTTCAATCTTGTTTAACCTCCAACGAGATACTACAAAGGATTTCAAAAAGTAAACATCTCATCTAAACAATGCCATTTATTCATTTCAGATAGGCTAGAAAATTCTTACTTTTTAAATTGTTTAAGGTAATTGTGAAACAAAAAGACTACTGGAAGGAATGTCGAGTGGATGGTCCTAGAACGCAACGGGTAGGAGTGACAAGCCGGAGCAGCGAAGACGAAGAAGGTGGGGAAGAAAGGAAAGGAAGAGAGAAGGTGCACTAGCTGGAGTGCAAGAACAATAATGACAGGCGACCGGCGACGTCAAGGCAGTGGCGCATGGCGGCGGAAGCAAGGTGGTGGCGCCCTAATGGCCGAGAGGATAATAAGCCCCCCCCCCCTACTTAGATGTGGGCACAGAGTGCACGGCCGAGAAGCGACGATGCCCTAACTTGCCATTGTCAAAGCCTATGAAATTAGCGGATGATAATGGATCTAAGGAGGAGCACGATAATGCAACAACCGAGAAAGAAAAAATATTTGTGAGTCAAAAAGGAGGAAGAAAGGTTGGGAAATGATGGGGGTTTTGAAAAGAACTGTGAGACGACGTTGGCGTAGGATAATGTTTGAATCGACTAACTGGTGGCATCTTTAATTTCTTATATGCATCGATACGTGTTGTAGACCCTTTGGCATTGATATTCTCATAATTTTTCCTTGTTCACTTGATGTGCCATCTGGCTAATGGAGTAATCATCCCATATTTGATCATCTTCTTCTTTCTTGGTCCCCTTTTCTTCATTCTTCTTCTAACCCTATGGTGGGAGAGTTGCAACGTTCTTTCGAATTTCCCCATTCTCATTTCTTTTTCTTCATCAAAAGTCTCTTCATGATCGTCTCCGGAGGAGGGGGTGCAAACTTCCGAGTATGTTGTCATGTACTATCACTACTGCAGGATGCTGCTAACGCGACACTACGATCATAGACCCTTCGACGAAACTGTATGCAATGCAATGATCAAACGTTGGTGTAAAAAATCGTCAAAAAAGGTGCAAAACGTTTGCGATGACGGATGCATCAAACACGGTTCAGATTTTAGTCGCGTATGCGATGCAGTGCATACGGTTCAGTTCAATTAACTGTTCGCGATGAGGAGAAACAAAAGAAACAGGCAGCCAGATGAAGGTGTGTGCGATATATAGTATATGGTCCACTCGGATGAACCGTTTGTGATTAGGCAACACAAAAGAAACGGTCAGCCAGATCAAGGTGTGTGCGATATACGGCACGCGGTTCACTCAGATGAACTGTTTGCTTTGAGACAAGAGAACAGAAATGGTTCAATATAACAAGATGTGTGTAATACGCGGCAAACAAGTCTGTAATCAGAAATGTGTGCGAAGACCGATAATAACACAGAGGATTGCTGCTAATAAGACGTGTGTGTTGTGCGATGGGATTGCATACAGAACAACAACATATATATACACACTTATAAGGACATGGTTGCATAACCAAATTAAACATTCACTTACATAGGTGGCTACTACAACCATGGCATTTGCACACACCAAAGTAAACTATTACATGCATAATTACATAGGTGGCTACTACACACATGACATTTTCACACACCAAAGTAAAATATATATTACATGCATGATTAACTAGGATAAACGATCATCTGATCATCATCTATTTTTTGTGACGCTTACTCTGCTTGTGGCTCGATCCGGCCTCGTCGATTTGGGTAACGAGGCACTTCCTCATGTCAGCGATCTGCATGTGCCTCTCGTAGCATGTGTACACGCTCTTGGCCGCGAACCTGAGGTGTGGTTCATCCAGTTGCCGCATCTAGGCCCCGTGCCAGGATACGGGGCGTGTTCTGTTGGCATCCTGATTCATGTTTTCGTAATATGGGTCGATGATGGCCCAGGCGAGTTCAACCAGGGAGTCCTTCTTCATGCTGCCCCAGACCCTGTAGTGCTCACGGATTTCGACAAGGTTCTTGCAGGCCAAGCCCGTAACACTGAGCGCTTTTACATCGTCAGTGGTTTCCACTGTAGCGAACTTGTAGTCGGTGTTGTTGACAAACCTGGCGAAACTGTCAGAAGGCTCTGTGGCCATGCAGTAGTGGTAGATGAGGACATGATGGCGCACGCACAACTGGGCGGCGGCAACCTTGTGATCTATGTTGGGACGACCGGCGGTGTGGAAGTCGATGCAGACCACCTTGTACTTGTCTCGAGCAAGCAACTGCTCAATGGTGTTGATGTACATCACGGCCGGGTCGATGGTGTACACCACCGAGAGATCCGTCTCCCTCGCGTGGGTCTCCACTTTATGCTCACTGAACTCCATTGGAGCGTCGCTAGACATCCCCTCTCTATGTGTCGTCGTGGGTGTGCTTGTTGTGTTGTGGGGCGCGATCAAGATTGAAGAGATTAAGGTTATAATGGCCGCAGGAATTAAAGGGGAAGCCGGACAGCCTGGAATATCGGCACGCCCTGATGGCAGTTAATTTGCAGTGCATAATTCCATCGTGTCGCACGTAACTGCATCGTGTGGCGACGCACGCGGTGCAACCGCAACATATGGGGCCCCCGACGTGATCGTGCGCAGGCCCAACCAGTGGAAGAGCGCGCGCAGAGGGACGCGAGCAGAGCGCTCCGCGGTCGCCTAAATGGCGAGCAGCCATATATATGCATGTAGCAGTTGAACACACAAGGAAAAGTTCCACAAGCCGAGCGCGCCGACAGACACGACCAGAGCGTGCCACGGCGCCTAACGGCGAGCAGAGCTTGCCGAGGGACGCGAGCAGAGGCCAACACAGTGATACGTGGCAAATAAGACAAACTGTGCGAGCCATATCAGAGACATCAAGCAAGAATCAGATTAGAGTTGCGTGTGCGATACGTGGCATACAGTTGATCCATCCGAGCTGTTTGTGATGGAATAAGCCGTGTGTGTTGTGGGCAAACACTTGCTGGTGTATAACCTTAAATTTAACCAACAAAATGTTAATGCATGTTACAAAAATTATATAACTGGAAACTATGTTCAAATACAAATCCAACGATATAGTCTTTGGCGACATGCATTCGTATTTTATTAGTTAAATCCTACTTATAAACCAGGACGGGGGTATAGTAGGTAATTAAATCGCAAACATTTTTTTATTAACCGTATGTGTGTGTGTCCTTTCATCCTCCTCTCGCACGTCCTGTCACCCCGCTGCCTCAGACGGCTTCGAGCGCAAGCTTGAGCCGCGCGGGGGCGTTCTTTTGGCCAAACGGTGGTGAGCCCGTTCCCGCGCAAGCTTCCCACCCGACTCGGTGAAATGCCCCAAAATCCCAATGCTTACCAGCCTACTATATTAACCCTCACGGCCGGCGAGTCTTGCGTCGAATTTTCCCCTAACTCCCTGTAGCTTATCTCGTCTGCTTCTCCCACAATCGCAAATGGCACTAGTCCGTTGTCGTCGCTCAGCCACTCCGCTGTCATCAGATGACAACTCCAGCTGGGAGGCTACACCGCGGTGGCGGCACAGTCCCAGAGTAGTGTAGTGCACGTGGCATCCCTGTTGGGTGTGCGTGGAACACCCACCACACGCTCTGTTGCCGCTGCCCGTCGGCAGCTGTTGTCGGCCGCTGTTGCCCGTCGGCAGCTGTTGCCGGCCGCTGTTGCCCGTCGCCAGCTGTTGCCGGCTGACATTGCTGAGGGAGTCCTGGATTAGGGGTATCCGGACAGCCGGACTGTGTACAACGTCCGGACTATTGAAGCGTGAAGATACAAGACTCAAGACTTCGGCCCGTGTCCGGATGGGACTCTCCTTTGCGTGGGAGGCAAGCTTGGCGATCCGGATATTATATTTCCTTCCTTGTAACCGACTCCATGTAAACCCTAGCCCTCTCCGGTGTCTATATAAACCGGAGAGGTTGGTCCTTAGAAGGCCGATCACAATTGCATTCATACCATCATAGGCTAGCTCCTAGGGTTTAGCCTCTATGATCTCGTGGTAGATCTACTCTTGTACTACCCATATCATCAATATTAATCAAGCAGGAAGTAGGGTTTTACCTCCATCAAGAGGGCCCGAACCTGGGTAAACATCTGTGTCCCTTGCTTCCTGTTACCATCAGCCTTGACACACAGATCGGGACCCCCTACCCGAGATCCGCCAGTTTTGACACCGACATTGGTGCTTTCATTGAGAGTTCCTCTGTGACGTCACCGCAAGGCTCGATGGCTCGTCTCGTCATCAAGAACGACATTACCTCGGAGGGGGCTCTGGCCGTAGGCCAGACGCTCCGACTAGGCGACTTTATCATGGCCGCCCCATCGGCGGAGGCGCCGACGATGGCCTCTCGGGTCATCAGTCATAACCTTCGCGTTAGTTCGGAACTCGCCGAACAGATGGATCCAATGGAGATCTCCTCCCTTAATGAACTCTTGGATCGCATCGCCGCTCTGGGAGTCGCTACGAACTATGACCGGATTGGGCTTAAACCCGACCGAAGGGACATTAGGTCCCCGCCGGCCACCCATGAGGTAGCGATAGTGGAGGAACCACACGCGGATTGTCCCTCAACTTTGAGGACGAATTATGTTCGGATTGTCGAACTCCTCGAGCCGAAAACCTGCTCAAAGGAAAACATGACCCAGGCCCCAGGCTTAGAATCAGGCATTGGCCCAAAGAAATTGGGTAATATTCCGGATTTTGAGCTGTTAAGCTCGGAACCGCCCACGCCTTTGGGCGTTGAGTCGGATCAAAATCCGGATTCTACTGACAACACCTACCTGGACCTAAATTGTCTCTCCCGCATCAGGCAAGAGCCCCAGGAAACGGTACATTATTACTGGGCCAGATTCCTCCTTGCGCTTAGCAAGGTCAAGGACTGCCGCGAGGAGAACATGGTCTCGCTCTTCTGCAAAAACTGCATGGACGAAGGGCTCCTCAATGCTATAAGCCGTCGTGACATAGTACGCTTCGCGGACTTGGCAATCATAGTACGGAAGAACTGTGCGATGGAGAGCGCTTGGAAGACCCAAACAGAATTTTGGGACAGTATCGCTCTCACCATAACCTTCGCCCGAACTAAACGGACGAACTCTCGTAGGACGTCCGATCCAATCCCCAAGAAATCAAAGCCCACCCTAGGGCGGGGATCCGTATTGGAAGAATGTCTCGACGGGCCATGTAAGCTCCACAGTACGCTGGATACAATACCAACTCATAGCCTTAGGGCATGTTGGATACTCCGACAGGTGGCAAAAAGTGGCGAGGATTTTCTTGTAAGCCATAAAGCGGAACAACATCCAGCCAGCGGACACAATACGGTACTAATAGTCTTCGAGACTTTCGCCTCGAACAACAGGCGCAAGCGAGCTCACCGAAGCTCTGTGGAAATTTGCCATGTGGCAAAGATAAACCCCTGGAACGACACTGCTATAACTTCTAATGCTAGTGATGAACCTCGATTCCAGATTGTCCGAGCACTATCCGCTCTGGTCCTTAGCCCAATCGTGGACGGCTTCCGGCTCACCAAAGTACTCATGGACGGCGGAAGCGGGTTAAACTTGATCTATCAAGAAATGCTCAACAAAATGGAAATTGATAAAGGTCGCATTGAGCGAAGCGGTACCACCTTTAGGGGAATCATCCCTATGCGGGAAGCACGGTGAGCGGGAAAAATCACACTCGATGTGGTATTCGGCACCCCGGAGAATTATAGGTCTGAAGAAATCACATTCCAAGTGGCTCCCTTCAGCAGCGGATACCACGCCCTCTAGGGCGGGACGCGTTTACAAGCTTTCAAGCCGTTCCCCATTACGGTTACATGAAGCTTAAAATGCCCGGGCCCAACGGAATCATCACTCTAGCCAGTGATCCGGACGTTGCACTTCACGTCGAAAACAAAACCGTAGCACTAGCCCTAGAAGCATTATCTGAAGCCCTAGCAGCCGAGGAGTTACAACACTGCGGGCCACCGTGGACAGGGACGACGTGATACTCGACAAACGACCCAAGTCCACCTCATTTAAACCTGCAGACGAGATAGTCAAATTCCAGGTCCATCCAACGGATCGCACGAAGACGACATCCATTGGGACACAGTTGAGCCCTGTGATGGATGCCGCACTGCGAGATTTCTTACGCGAGAATTGGGATATTTTCGCCTGGCACCCTTCGGATATGCCAGGCATCCCACGCCGGCTGGCCGAACATAGCCTCAATATACTAAAGGGATACAAACCGGTCAAACATACCCTAAGGCGGTTTTCAGAACCCAAACAGCAAGCTATGGGAGAAGAGCTAGCCAAGCTGCTTGAGGCCGGATTCATCAGAGATATTAAACATCCGGATTGGCTGGCAAATTTGGTAATGGTACCAAAAAAGGACAAATCTTAGCGCTTATGCATCGAATTCAAAGACCTCAACAAGGCTTGCCCCAAGGATCCCTTTCCCCTCCCTCGCATCGATCAAATCATTGATGCCACAGCTGGACACGACTCGCTGTGTTTTCTCGACGCATACTCCGGATACCATCAAATAAAGATGGCAGAGTCTGACCAAGCTGCAACAGCTTTTATAACGCCATATGGCCCCTTTTGCTTCAACACTATGCCCTTCGGGCTCAAGAATGCCGGCGCAACCTATCAACACATGATTCAAACATGCCTGAAAAAACAAATCGGCAAAACAGTGGAAGCATATGTGGACGACGTGGTCATAAAAACTAGACACGTCGAAACCCTAATAGATGACTTGATGCTCACATTCGATAACCTCCAGACATACGACATCAAGTTGAACCCAGAAAAATGCGTTTTCGGTGTCCCCTCAGGGAAGCTGCTAGGCTTCATTGTTTCCAATAGATGAATCGAAGCGAATCCAGCAAAAATCTGAGCTCTGTCACAGTTAGCTATACCAACAGACCTCAAGCACATCCAGAAGCTAGCTGGATGCGTGGCCGCTTTGAGCCGCTTTATATCCAGGCTAGGAGAGAAGGCATTGCCTCTTTACCGCCTCCTTCGGCGCACCGAACACTTTGTATGGACGGATGAGCCACGTCCGGACTCGACAAGATAAAGACCTTATTGGCCAGTAATCCAGTCCTAATAGCGCCAAGCATCGGCGAACCTATGCTACTATACATAGCTGCAACACATCAAGTGGTAAGCGCAGTGCTCGTCGTCGAACGAGAGGTGGACGGACACAAATTCCCCCTTCAAAAGCCGGTTTATTACGTATCCACGGTCCTCACCCCATGCAAATCCCGATACCCACACTATCAAAAAATAGCATACGCGGTCTTCATGGCATCCCGGAAGCTAAGACACTACTTTCAAGAGTGTTTGATTACCGTCGCCTCCGAAGTACCACTCAACGACATAATTAATAACCGCGACGCTACGGGCCGGATTGCTAAATGGGCCATCGAGCACCTCCCGTTCGACATAATATACAAACCACAACGGGCCATTAAGTCACAAGTCCTGGCTGACTTCGTCGCCGAATGGACAGAAGCCGAACTCCCTAAAGAGTACGGCGCGTCCTCCAATTGGATCATGCACTTTGACGGATCCAAAATGCTGGCCGGACTGGGAGCAGGGGTAGTCCTGATGTCTCCCACCGGGGACATGGTCCAGTATGTCCTACAAATATTATACACAGACTCCAACAATGCCGCCGAATATGAGGCTCTGTTGCATGGTCTTCGGATGGCGATCTCGATGGGCATCCAACGCCTGGAAGTGCGTGGGGATTCAAACCTCGCAATATCACAAATAAATGGAGACTTTGATGCCAAGGATCTGAAAAGGGCGGCCTATCGTAATGCCGTCCTCAAAAATGTCAGCTCGGTTCGAGGGGCTCGAATTCCACCATGTGGCTCGAGAAAACAATCAAGCGGCAGACGTCCTTGCCCACATCGGCGCCAAACATGACCCCGTCCCACCTAATATATTCCTAGAAAGGTTGTTCAAGCCATCCGTGGTATGGGAAGGGGAGTCCGGCAATACCAGCACGGATCCGAATACACCCCCAGACACCGAACCATCAGACACAATCGGAGGCTCTACCACCGAAATAACTTCTTCGGCCCACGAGGTCATGGCCGTAATCGCCCCGTGGACCGAGCCTTTCTTGGCCTACCTAAATAGGCAGGAGCTCCCCGAAGACCAAAATGAAGCACGCTGCATAGTTCGGCGCTCTAAAGCTTACAAAGTCCACGAAGGGGAACTCTATAAGAAAAGTGCGACCGGAGTGCTCCAAAGGTGCATCTCCGAAGAGGAAAGGCGGCTACTCCTGGCCGAAATCCATGCCGGACTGGGCGGACACCATGCCGCAGCTCGAGCGCTAGTCAGCAAAGCCTTCCGTATAGGCTTCTATTGGCCGACGGCCCGAGCAGACGCACAGGACCTTGTCCAACATTGCGTCGGCTGCCAGCTCTTCGCCAATCAGAGTCATATGCCCCCTACCACTCTCCAAACAATCCCCATAACTTGGCCCTTCGCGGTCTGGGGGCTGGATATGGTCGGACCTCTTAAAGGGGGAAGCCATAAGAAAAAATACTTATTGGTCATGGTGGACAAATTCACCAAATGGATCGAAGCCAAACCAATTAAAACGGCCGAATCCGGACCAGTGATAGACTTCTTATCCGGGGTCGTACACCAATACGGTGTCCCCCACAGCATCATCACTGATAATGGCTCAAATTTCACAGCCGATGAAGTGAAAACGTGGTGCGGCAAAATGGGCATTAAGCTCGACTACGCTTCCGTCTACCACCCTCAAACAAATGGCCAGGTCGAACGGGCAAACGATCTCATTATGAGCGGCATCAAACCCAGACTAGTGCGATCTTTAACAAAATCAGATACAGAGGAGCTCGACTCCATACTCTGGGGGCTGCGGACCACACCGAATCGAACCACCGGATAGACACCATTTTTTATGGTGTACGGCGCGGAAGCAGTACTACCCTGCGATATAATACATGATTCGCCATGCGTACGCATGTACGAAGAGAAGGAAGCTGAGTTAGATCGGCAGGATAACTTGGATGCCCTGGAGTAGGAGCGCGATGTCGCAAAAAGCCCGTTCCGCATTCCATCAGCGCAGGCTCGGCGATATCAAAGCAGCGAAGTGCGGGCCAAAACTTACAATATTGGCGAACTCGTTCTACGCCTACTGGAGAAGAAGAAGGACAAACTCAAACCCAGATGGGAAGGTCCCTTTGTCATTGACAAAGTTCTCACCGGAGGAGCGTACCGTCTATGTAATGCATCTGATAGCAGACTCAAGCCGAACCCATGGAACGCGGCTAGACTCCGGAGATTCTACGCCTAACGCCGATCGCAGTGTTCGTCTCCTCACCCCTCCTTTTTAATTATGCTCCACCTCTTTTCCTCTCCTTTCTCGACTTTTTCTTTTTTTTCCTTCTCTCCTCACACAAAGTATTTAATACAGTGCAGGTTACCGGATCATTCCGGCTGTACTATGTGTGTAAGCTATACCTGGGGGCTTCCTATTCGGAAGCTAGCAATAATTACTTTAAATGGCTTTTTGCCCATCGCATATGCGTTCCTTTTCCATATGTGCCTTTCTTCACTATTTTATGCATCGATATGACTTAAGATGTGGCCAAGCTGGGTTGCCTGGCTCTTGTGTTTATGCCCTACGTTCCCGTTAATTCGGCTAGGGCATAAGGGGAGCACCTCTGCGATTGTTACTGCCGGTTAAGCCGGATGTGTACCTCAGACTGGGTGAAGCCGAAAGCTAGTTTCCTTAAGAGAATATTCGATCAGTGAACAAAGGATGTATTTGTTGGTTACAAAAAAAACCAGAAGCTTTTTATCCTGCGCCATAGTTCGCAGTCCGGACATGTGCATTGACACATGCATACCCAGGGAAAGGAACCCCTAACGGAACTATTCTCCCTGGAAGATGTTTCTTGCTATCCATGCAATATAACATAACTAGTTGGGTACTTGTCTGTTCAAGCACTTATGACCCCCACGCCTGGTCTCCACGCATACCCTGGTTCTTGTATAACCGAGCGGGTATTCGGACACACCCCGGACTATAGGGTCCGGGGGCTGAAGCGAAAAGGTCTGCCATGACAAATGATTTCAATCCGGCTAGGGGTTGTTTATGCCAATTAAATTACAAAGTCACTAAGACTGATTATACTCCTCCTCTATACCATCTAACATGCTATCTAGCCTACAATCCTGCTGAGAATACTTAGCGGCTAATGCTACCTGGTCATATACTAGGCTCACAGGAATTTCTTGCCCATCGGGCCCCGCCGGTCCCACTTCGGCCATATGGTTCGGGTCCAGCTTGGTGTAGCGCGTCTTCACCATTGCCCAGGCTTCTCTTGCTCCTTGCCGGCAGGCTGATATCTTCCACAGATGGAGGCGCCGCCGGGCTCCTTGAAGTAGGTCCGCAAGCTCCCCCATGCCATTCGGCAGAAGGCTTGATGGCCACAGGGCCTGAGCAACGCTATGCATCACCTGCCGAGCACGTTCGTGCATCTGCGACAATTCTTGCAGCATATCCTCTTCAGGGCGACCAGTTAACATTCCTGCAAGGAAAAATCTTTTTAATAAACTTCCTCGCCGAACTATCAAACAGTTTGCTTGAGCTCTTACCATAAATGCCGTGTCGAAGTTTTTTGTTCTCCTTCACGGAGTCCGCCAGTTGAGCGCGGACTTCCTTTAATTCCACGTCCAGACGAATATTGGCATCATGAAGCTTGTTCTTCTCTTGCATCACCTACGTAAGGATGTGCTCGCCGAGCTTTAGTTGCCGTTGGAGATGCGAGTCGTCACCCACTGCGCCCTCCGGATTCACCCCGGGATTGTTTGCAGAATTTACTATTAGACTAACCGCACCAGCCATTTATTAACTGGTACATCTGCGTATAATGGAGACAAATATTACCAGAGGGGGCCTTTCGAGATCCCTCTAACTTGGCGACCGCATCAGACAACTGGGCCTTGCATGCCTCTAGCTCCCGCGCCAATTGTTCATTCTTGTCCACAAGGACCTGCAGACATATTGATCCTTCAAACAGTTGTCCTAACTATTCTAAGTCTCAGGGGCTACTGCTAGGCATACTTATCAAAATTTCTTACCCGTATGTCTTTGGTATACTGGCTTGTCGCTTGGGCAAGCCCGCCTCGAGCGGCTCGGACATATGCGTCCGCCGAATTGAAGGCATTAAAAGCCTCTTCGAAAAAGATGTTGTGCCGGAGCACGGCCCTCTGGCGCTGGTGGTTCATGGCACTCTCCACTTCGGAGTTCGTGGCCGAACACATATCCGCACCCTCCGCCGGGGAGCTATGCGGCGCTGGCCCCGTGTCCGCCTCCGCTCCCGAAGCCGGTTCTGGAACCCGGCTGGTGGAGGCGCGGTTGGTGGGGTCTCCGGATATAGCCCGGTTATTCCTCTTCCTGCCAGACACAAAGGGCGCCGTCATATTTCAAATTCTATAACAGCAGGACATGCTATGACTTTACCTCTGTAGCGGTGTGTCAGCCCTCACCGCCCTCCTCTTGAGCCTGCCCGATCCGGACGCCCGTGGTTGACGAGTCCCTAGGGGCTCGGCCCCTCGCTCTGGCCGTCGTTTCTACAAATAGATTGACGCCTCAAGGGTAACTCATAATACCTGGGGAAGGTCCTCTTCAGAGGATAGGTTTTTTTAGCTCAGCTCACACGCGATGTGGGGAGCAGTCCAGGGTAGTCGGCCGTAATGGCCACCAAGGCGCCATCCCAGCTTGCTTGATAAAATACCCCGTTGACAAGCTCCACAGTAATATCCGGATCTACTTTGAGTCCCGTATCGAGGGCCCTTCCAGGGTCCTCTGGTTATGGGGAGGGACTGAAGATTCCTTCTATGGCCCTCCTCAGTTCCTGCTCAGAAGCATTGATGCAGGTAATCTTAGCAGAAGGACGCTAGAGTAAGCGAAGTAGGGAAAGGAACGGCAACTTACCCATGCTGGGGGGTTGTTCATGGAGAATCCATCCCGCGTTTTTATGCGAAGGAATTCCTCCTCTTCCCCTTTATATAAATCGAACAATATCTTTGCCAAAGCGGCAGCGGAGTCCGGACCCTTACGACCGCAGCGGGTGGCATCGTCTTCCCCGTTGAAATGCCACATGGGCTTCCCCCGATATTGGAGCGGTTGCACTCCCCGCTTTATGCATATCGCCATGACCTCAACTATCGTCAGTCCGGATTTGGCCAGCAACTTTATCCTGTTCATCAGGAGGTATATTTCCCTTGTGTCCTCTTCTTGAGGGCCCCGGGGACGCCAGCTTAAGCGTGCCTTCGGCGGGGCGTTGCTGAACTTGGGGAGACCTATCCGGACTAGATCTAGAAGGGGAACGTCATTTATATAGAACCACTCTAAAGGCCAGTTTTCTGGTGCCTTCTCAGGAGTGCCAGACAGGTATCCGGTCTCGGCAATGCGCCATACTTCGGCCCCGCCCACTTGATATAGGGACTCTCCCTGGGTGCGGGGGACAAGGTAGAAAAGCTTCCTCCATAACCCAAAGTGTGGTTCGCAGCCTAAAAACAGCTCGCAAAGTGCAACGAACCCCGCTATGTGCAGAATGGAGGCCGGGGTAAGATTGTGTAACTGGAGGCCATAGAACTCCAGGAGCCCGTGGAGAAACGGGTGGATAGGAAACCCGACGCCCCTCAGCAGATGCGAGATGAGGCATATCCGCTCCCCCAGAGACGGGTTAGGAGATCCCTCAGCTTGTTCCCCTCCGTCGTAAGTGGCTATTCCAGCTCGGACGGGGACCATGAATGCTGGTGGGAGAAACCCTTGAGTTTGTAACTTCACCTAACGGCTGTGAGGAACTGAGCACTCTCCCCAATCCCCTGACTTAGAGCGAGGAGGGCAAGCAGAAGAGTTGCGATGGCCGGCCATGTTGGAATGGCTTTTCGCGAAGCGCTCTAGGATGCTAGCTCAAGGGAGGAGAGTGAGGTTTGGATCTGAGAATCCCTGTCCCTTCAAATAGACGATTGGCCCGGAGGATCAAGGGTGGAAAATGCAAAAATACCTTGACTCCTCGCATTCGCTCGACACGTGGAGATGGTCATTACTAAGGCGCTGAAGCCGAGGAGCACAACATTGATTGGAGATCGGACATAATTCGTTGTAACAGGTACTTTGGAGTATTCGGAGAAGGAACCCGCCTTGCAATGCCGAAGACAATACTGCGCGCCAGACTCATTGTCATTGAAGCCTGGTTCAGGGGCTACTGAGGGAGTCCTGGATTAGGGGTATCCAGACAGCCGGACTGTGTACAACGTCCGGACTATTGAAGCGTGAAGATACAAGACTCAAGACTTCGGCCCGTGTCTGGATGGGACTCTCCTTTGCGTGGCAGGCAAGCTTGGCGATCCGGATATTATATTTCCTTCCTTGTAACTGACTCCATGTAAACCCTAGCCCTCTCTTGTGTCTATATAAACCAGAGAGGTTGGTCCTTAGAAGGCCGATCACAATTACATTCATACCATCATAGGCTAGCTCCTAGGGTTTAGCCTCTACGATCTCGTGGTAGATCTACTCTTGTACTACCCATATCATCAATATTAATCAAGCAGGAAGTAGGGTTTTACCTCCATCGAGAGGGCTGCTACCTCTTGAGCACTGCGTTGGATTTCCCCGAAGAGGAGAGGATGATGCAGCAAAGTAGCGTAAGTGTTTCCCTTAGTTTTTGAGAACCAAGGTATCAATCCAGTAGGAGACCACGCACCAGTCCCTCGTACCTACACAAAACGATAGCTACTCGGAACCAACGCGATTAGGGGTTGTCAATCCCTTCACGGTCACTTACGAGGGTGAGATCTGATAGAGATGATAAATAATATTTTTGGTATTTTTGGTATAGAGATGCAAAGTGAAAAGTAAAAGGCAAAGTAAAAACAAAGCAAGTAAATAGAGTAATAGAGATTGATATGATGAGAATAGACCCGGGGGCCATAGGTTTCACTAGTGGCTTCTCTCAAGAGCATAAGTATTCTACGGTGGGTGAACAAATTACTGTTGAGCAATTGATAGAATTGAGCATAGTTATGAGCATATCTAGGTAATGATCATGTATATAGGCATCATGTCCGAGACAAGTAGATCAAAACGATTCTGCATCTACTACTATTACTCCACTCATCGACCGCTATCCAGCATGCATCTAGAGTATTGAGTTAAAAGCAGAGTAATGCCTCAAGCAAGATGACATGATGTAGAGGGATAAATTCATGCAATATGATAAAAAAACATCTTGTTATCCTCGATGGCAACAATACAATACGTGCCTTGCTGCCCCTTCTGTCACTGGGAAAGGTCACCGCAAGATTGAACCCAAAGCTAAGCACTTCTCCCATTGCAAGAACTACCAATCTAGTTGGCCAAACCAAAAGGATAATTCGAAGAGACTTGCAAAGATAACTCAATCATACGTAAAAGAATCCAGAGAAGATTCAAATATTGTTCATAGATAAGCTGGATCATAAACCCACAATTCATCGGTCTCAACAAATACACCGCAAAAAGAAGATTACATCGAATAGATCTCCACGAGAGAGGGGGAGAACATTGTATTGAGATCCAAAAAGAGAGAAGAAGCCATCTAGCTACTAGCTATGGACCCGAAGGTTTGAAGTAAACTACTCACACTTCATCGGAGGGGCTATGGTGTTGATGTAGAAGCCCTCCATGGTGGATGCCCCCTCCGGCGGAGCTCCGAAACAGGCCCCAAGATGGGATCTCGTGGATACAGAAGGTTGCGGCGATGGAATTAGTTTTTTGGCTCCTGTTCTGATCGTTTGGGGATACGTAGGTATATATAGAAGGAAGGAGTACATCGTGGAGCAATCAAAAACTATAGATACGTTGGAGACGTATCAGGCATCCCCAAGCTTAATTCCTGCTCATCCTCGAGTAGGTAAATGATAAAAAGAGAATTTTTGATGCAGAGTGATACTTTGGCATAATTTCAATGTAAATCTTCTTAATTGTGATACGAATATTCAGATCCGAAAGATTCAAGACAAAAGTTCATATTGACATAAAAATAATAATACTTCAAGCATACTAATCAAAGCAATCATGTCTTCTCAAAATAACATGGCAAAAGAAAGTTCATCCCTACAAAATCATATAGTTAGGCTATTGTCGGTGTCAAAACCGGCGGATCTCGGGTAGGGGGTCCCGAACTGTGTGTCTAGGCGGATGGTAACAGGAGACAAGGGACACGATGTTTTTACCCAGGTTCGGGCCCTCTCGATAGAGGTAAAACCCTACTCCTGCTTGATTAATATTGATGATATGGGTAGTGCAAGAGTAGATCTACCACGAGATCAAAGAGGCTAAACCCTAGAAGCTAGCCTATGGTATGATTGTTGTTCGTCCTATGGACTAAAACCCTCCGGTTTATATAGACACCAGAGAGGGCTAGGGTTACACAGAGTCGGTTACAATGGTAGGAGATCTACATATCCGTATTGCCAAGCTTGCCTTCCACGCCAAGGAAAGTCCCATCCGGACACGGGACGGAGTCTTCAATCTTGTATCTTCATAGTCTAGGAGTCCGGCCAACGGTGATAGTTCGGCCATCCGGACACCCCCTAATCCAGGACTCCCTCAATAGCCCCTGAACCAGGCTTCAATGACGACGAGTCCGGCGCGCATATTGTCTTCGGCATTGCAAGGCGGGTTCCTCCTCCGAATACTTCATAGAAGATTTTGAACACAAGGATAGTGTCCGGCTCTGCGAAATAAGTTCCACATACCACCGTAGAGAGAATAACATTTACACAAGTTCAATCTGCTGACGTATTCCGTGGCGTGACGCCACACCACGGCCAAGCCTTTATTGGAATCGTTTTTACTATCCCACCTCAGCGTGTTTAGCGAGGTGGTTTCTTTGGCACGTCTTGTCAAAGCAGAGATCGTGTCCCCTTATTCCGGGATTCTCATTAATACGGGTGTGGGTAACCTAGTCGTGCCCGTTGGCACGCCTCCTCTATCAAAGGCGAGTCCCAAACGGTCACGGGGAGGGCTCTTGGTAGTCAACCTCTTTATAACGAGACCAAGGCCCGCTCCTTTCTTTCAATCTCAATCGAATCCGCCCCTTGCCTCGAGTTCGAACACCCAAAGCTCTAGATTCAGGCACTTCAGACCTCCGAAGATGCCCGGCTCCGACCTGCAAGGCCGGTGGATGCCTTCCTCCATCACAGAAGAAGACGTGCTAAAGCTGAGAGACGCCTGGTATCTAACCGGCGAAATTTCACACAGGCTGCCTGCCCAAGGGCAGGTTATTCCCACTCCCAAGCCCGGTGAGAGCGTGGTGTTCGTATCTCACTTCCTTCGGGGGTTAGGCTTCCCGACGGACCCCTTCGTCAGGGGGCTCATGTTTTATTATGGGCTATAATTTCATGACTTGGATCCGGAGTCCATCCTCCACATCTCATCGTTCATTGTCGTATGTGAAGCCTTCCTCCGCATTACCCCTCACTTTGGTTTGTGGCTTAAAACCTTCAAAGTGGAACCGAAGATGATCAAGGGGCAGCAGGCAGAGTGCAGAGGGGCTGTTATAAGCAAGAATGTTGACGCTCCATGGCCCGAGGGCTCTTTTCAAGAGGAGCTCAGTCTGTGGCAACAAGAGTGGTTTTATATCACAGCTCCCAGGGGCACCAAATGGGTGGCGCCACCTGCCTTTCGCTCGGGTCCTCCAGCGCGGCTGGCGTCATGGGTCAATAAAGGGCTCGACTGGGGGCCGTCCAAGGACGTGCCCTTGTTGCAGGGCCGTATTCGAGATCTCCTAGAGAGAGAGAGAGAGAGAGATCTGGTCGTAGTAGCGTAGGTCATGCTGATTCGTCGCACCCTGCCCTGCAAACGTCGCCCCCTCCGCCTGTGGGAGTTCAATCCAGAGGGACCACGAGCTCTCCAACATCTTATGGGCGCAACACCCGTGGAGATGTACCAACTGTTCTTTGGATCACAAGCAATGTGTCCGGATTTGACTGAGGACGCAGATTTGAGCTGCAATCGCCCGGATACTCAAGTAAGTGGTCCTGTACTCGAACATGCTATCCGTATATCTATCATAAGCTTGTCTTTAAAAGAGCCGTCCCTTGAACAGGAGTGGATAGCGAAAGCAAAACTGATCCGGTGTCCGGCCCCCCTCCCTGAGATCATGCCGGATCCTATGTTAACCAGGATGCTAGAGGTTGCGCCTTTTGAAGAAGGCGGAGGGGGGAACAAGGGAGCTACTACCTCCGCAAAGGAGTTTATCAAGAAAGGAGGGATTGAGAATCCCTCCCTCCAAGGGGAGAAGAGGACCGCTTCTGAAGATCCAGAGACCAAGGCCTCGAAGCAGGGGAAGAAATCTTCGCCAGAGGGTCCTGCGCCGGGAGATGCCCCGGCCGCACAATTTCCCTAAGGAGACCAGCCCTCCAGCGAGCCGTAAGTAAAGAGGGGCGTTTTCCTAAAATGAGAGACATCCCTGTTTTATTTCTGAAGATAACCGAATTTTTTTCTTGTAGTTCGGATCTCAGACCTTCTCAGCAGAGCTCGTCTTCGGGGGATCTTGATCCGGAGATGATGGAGAGCAAAACGCCTCCGCCTGCCGAACCGTCATGCGAGGCGGACGACCCTGAGGTGTCGTCGCGGAGGGTTTCTCCGAATCCAGCGGGGCCTGAAGGCAGTCGTAGGTCCCCTCAAAGCCCTCCGCATCCGGCCTTCGAAAAAGGCCATCAGACGAGTCCGGCTCCGACCGGTGTACGGTTAGAGGAGTTGAAAGATCTGCTCGGGCGAGCGTCTATCTCGGAAGATCACCGTGCGCTAATGGGTACGGTGATTGAAAGGATTTCATCCGCTGAAAGTGGATTGCATGAAGCCGTCATAAGTTTACTGACGGGTTTTGAGGTATGGAAAATGATGTACCTTCTAACAGTTTTGCATATAGAATGCGTCCTGTATAGATAGTAGCCCCTGAGACTCGGTGTGCTGTCAAAAATGATAGCACGCCAAGGATCATAATCCCAGGTATAATATGCGCTCTTCCTATGTAGGTGGCGAAGCGTCTGGTGGCAAGCCGGACTGATGAATTTGCCGAACTAAAGCGGCAACTTGACGTGGCGTATTCTGACATCGCGCTTGTCAATAAGCGGCTTGACGAGTCACAAGGTATGCAGCTTCTCCGCGGACACCCGGTAAGGTAGCTTAATGTCTGTGCCTTACAACATGTATGCTTGACGCAGATGGTGCCGCTGCCATGGAGAACCTTCGGGCGGAGCTCGCCTGAGCCAAGGAGCAAGCCCGAAAAAGTGATGCGGCTGCCTTAAAAGCGGCCGAAGAGCTGAGAGCCGAACAGGCTGCTCACTGCCGAAGCAAGAAAGAAATGGCCAAGATGGCCGTAAAGTTGAAGAATGCTACCGACCATTGCGAGCTTCTTGAAAAAGAAGGGCGAGCGGAACAAGAGAACCTGAAAAAGGCCACTACTGAGGCCAAGGATGCCCGCTCCGCGATGAGAGCTATGAAAGAGGAGCTGCGTCAGGCCGAAGATATTACGGCTGGAAAGCCTTTTCTGTTGCGGAGGAAATTTACGGATCCTAAGTATGCTCAGTTGGGCCAGCTGTGGGGTGCGGAGGATGCTTATCTGAATTTGGCGGCGAGTGCCGCAGACGCGGTCGCACACTTCCAGGCCAAAAGGATCATGGAATGGAAGAGCTTTTTTGGTCGTAGTTCCATAGTCCAGAGCGTCCGCTTCCATTGACCGATCGTTTGGCCGAATGGGCTGAGCTGAATAGGTTGTCCAGACTTGCCATGAAGGATGTCGTGACTCATTTGTGGCCGAGCAGGCCCGAGCCGAAGAGTTATTTTGGCTTGGTGCAGTAGTTCCTTGGTGCGGTGCCGCATATTGGTGCAATGAAGCGGTCAGCATGCATAGAGGGTGCACGGATGGCTCTTGCCCGTGTCAAGACATGCTGGGCGGAGATGAAGGCCACCGACGTTGCATCCCAATTCGGACAGAAGCCGAGTACCTGCCGAGCACTATTTTGAGGAAGTCCTGCAGGGCGCTCGTTTAATAGAGACGCAGTGCTCGAAGGATATTATGTTCTAATGACATGTATGATTTGTGAAACGATGTTTCAATATAATATAAGGGCTTTTTATACTTGTGCATTGAAGTATTTAAATACCTCCTGTGCGGCCGTTAATGTATATGTGTATATAACCTGAAAGATGACAGTCTTCGGCTTCAGCCCCCACGCACATAGTGCGGGGGTGTTTGCAAAAAAAAGCGCATTTTCACACTTAATCCAACGTCTTGGTCCTGTGAAGGAGGTGATAGAGTAGCAAACTAGGCAACCGGACTATAATGCTTTATCACTTTCACATAGCCATAGGAGTTCGATGGTGGGGCTACTATATAGCCCCTAGGGGCACCGCGCTCTCCGAATTCGGGGCGTGTATGTGCCTGACTGGGAAACGGTCATTCGTTAATGCGGAGGAATTCTAAACATTCCGGTGGGTCATCGAGTGGTTGCCAGTCTCACGCTATATCATGACAGTCAGTTTTCGGCTTTCTCTACTGAGGTGCTCACCAGGCCAAACCGGGGCACAATCGCAGTAGTTCTCCTGGTGCCGTGTTAGCCGATAGAGCGGAACGTAAGGCAGCAAAACACAGGAGCCGGGCAAACCCAACATTTGACCAAAGACATGATTCGAAGCTGATGCATATAAGGCCTAACTCGAGACGCCGAACACTCCCTAAGGTATTCGGTCTTTATGAAAACGGGAGAACAATGCCCTAAGCCCCTAGTGTCCTAGTACGCGCAAAAATTTCTGACGCGGCCGATGCCAAAACGCCAGCCTCCTCCGCAGTTATAGCAAGAAACCGGGGGATGTGTATCAACAAGAGACAGTAAAAAAGGTTTACGCAGGGTCTTAATCTGAAAAGAATCCTTGCAACGGGTCCCTACTACACGTCTGCGCCTGTGTCTCCATTGTGCCGTATCCTGGACGGGTGTAGCACGGTGTTCATCTATAAAAGAGAAGAACTTAGTTGAAGAAAGGTTGTGCGAAAAATGTACTTTACATTAAATAAATAGAGTATGATTGGAAAAGCGAATAAAATTGAGCTTTATTGTCTCTTGTTGTACATGCATGCAGCCCCTTGTAAGGGGGTGTGCGGCTAGCAGGCCTTTATATGTTTACGCCGGACTCGTCTAGCCGCGTCCGGGGTCCGAATGACCTATTCAGGTGCTTGGTTTAGTGGAGTCGGATTAGTGTGTGACTGTCCAGGCAGTCTCACGTTCTTCTGTGCTCGAGTAACACTTGATATTTCCCTTTAATGAGATGATGCCGCGTGGACCGGGCAGTTTGAGTGTAAGAGATGCATAATGCGGTATTGCGTTAAAGCGGGCGAAAGCTTCACGTCCCAATAGTGCTTGATAGCTACTTTTGAATGGGGCAATGTGGAAGGTTAACTTTTCACGGCGGAAGTTGTCGGATGAGCCGAACACAACTTCAAGCAGTAGGGAGCCCGTACAATGGGCATATAGGCCTGGCATTACCCCCTTGAAGGAGGTGTTGCTACAACGAATTTTGGTTGAGTCTATCCCCATTTTGCGGATTGTGTCCTGATATAGCAGGTTTAGATCACTACCGCCATCCATTAGGACTTCTCTGAATTGGAGTCCGTCGATTATAGGATCTAATATCAGGGCAGTCCATCCTGCGTTCCGGATACTTCCGGAGTAATCCTGATGATCAAAGGTGATTGGTTTTGACAACCAATGTCGGGACTCCACCGGGATAGGCCGTGCGGCGCGTATTTCTATGGGCGCCGCTCTGATTTTCCCTTTTGTCACTTGAAGTGAGTTTACTGTTTTGACTTCTTGTGGGAAATTCTTTTGTTTTACGGTGCTCTGCTTGTGGGGTTCGTCATCGTCCTCGCTTGGTGTGTCGAGCCCCTTGTGTTCGGCATTGAGTTTGCCGGACTGCTTGAAGACCCAACAATCTCTGTGGGTATGGTTTGCAGGCTTCCTGGGGATACTGTGGATTGGGCATATTTTGTCCAAGATTTTGTTTAGGTTGGATAGCTCGTGGCTGTTATCCTTGAGGGGCAGTTTTTTATGATTCTGCCGAGAGCTTTTGAATCCGGCGTTGACCGCCGTGCTCTTCGGGCTGTTTCCCCTTGTCCGGCGCTGGTCCTTGCTATGTCGTGTTTTCCCGTTTCCATCTCTGACTTCGGATGTACTTGGGTCGCTAGTACTACATCTTTCCAGCCAACTATCCTCTCCCGTGCAAAAGCGGGTCATGAGGCTTGTTAGTGCGGCCATTGTTCTTGGCTTTTCCTGGCCAAGGTGCCTGGCGAGCCATTCGTCCCGGACGTTGTGTTTTAAAGCTGCTAAGGCTTCGGTGTCCGGACAGTCGACCATTTGGTTCTATTTGGTGAGGAACCTGTTCTAGAATTTACGGGCTGACTCTCCGGGTTGTTGAGTTATGTGACTTAAATCGTCTGCATTCGGAGGGCGGACATAAGTTGTAATGCCTCGGATTCGATGCGCCACGTGTCTGCCAGTTATTCGCCGTCGTTGCCATGTCATTTGCTTGCGTGTTGCATTTTGCCATGTCATCATCTGCATTTCATATCATGTCATCATGTGCATCTCATCTTGCTACGTGTTCGTCTCATGCATCCGAGCATTTTCCCCGTTCTCCGTTTTGCAATCTGGCACTCCTATGTCATCCGGCGTCCCCTTCTTGTCTCCTTTTGTGTGCGGGCGTTAAACTTTCTCGGAATGGACCGAGGTTTGCCAAGCGGCCTTGGTATACTACCGGTAGACCGCCTGTCAAGTTTCGTGCCATTTGGAGGTCGTTTGATACTCCAACGGTTAACCGGGTAACCGTAAAGGCCCCTTCTCTTTGCAGCCCAACACCACTTCCAAAGTGGCCCAAAGCCCAGCAAACTCCCCTCCATGCTCTCGGTCGTTCGATCACGATCGCGTGGCCGAAAACCACTCCTCATTTGGACTCTCCTAACTCCCTCTACCTATAAATAGGTGCCCTCCCCCGAAATTCCCGGTCGAAACCCTAGCAGTCTTCCTCCTCGCGCCGCCGGACTTGTCCATCCGCGCCGGACATGTCCGCCGGACATGTCATTCCGGCCAATCGCGGCCTGCCACGTCACACTCGCCACTGCCCCAGCCAACGGGAGGCCGCCATGTCACCCTGGCTTTCCCACGCCGCCGCCAGCCCATCGGGGCCCGAGGCTGGCCCGCCCCGGGCCCGATCTGGGCCGCGCCCCGCCCGCTCAGCGCCCGCGGCCGCCCGCCTCTGCCGCCGCCGGGCAACCTCGCCGCCAGCCTCGGCGCGTCCCCGCCGGCGCCGTCTTCGCCGTGCTGCCTCCGGCCAGAGCCGCGCCGCTCCAGCCCCGTCGCACCTTGCGCCTCCCCGTTGCCCTCGTCGTCTTCGCCGCCGCCTTCACCGGCACGCGCGCCGCCCGGCCATGGCGCCGCCGCCTCCGCGCCCTCCGGCTGCCGGATCCGCTCGCCGGCGAGCTCTGCCTCGCCGTGCCGCCTCCCCGTCTCTCCGCCGCGCCGTTGACCTCCTCCGTCCTAGCCGGAATCCTGAAGCGCCGCCGCCGCCGCGGATCGGGAGGCGCCGGATCCAGTCGGCCTCCGCCCGGCGCCGTTGACCTCGTCCACGTGGGCCCCGCGCCACGGCCCAGCGAGCAAGTCGGCCCAGCGCCTCCCCGCAGCCCAGCGTCCCCGCTGGCCCGATCCACCATCGTCCTGGGCCGAAGCCCATGGTGAGCAATACCTAAACCCCGCCCCGTGCGCTGAATAGTTATATAGCGCTCGTTGTGTTTTTTTCCAGAAAAATGACCAAGTCCCCGAATCTGTGACATTATCATACCATGTTCATCATGCCGTATATCTGCGTCTGTAGCTCCGTTTTGTGCGTGTAATATGTAAAATTGTTCGCCTCGACGAGTACTTCATTTCATTCCATTGCATCATTTTTGTTTGAGTTCATCTTGATGCCCGAAATGCTGTTGGAAGAGTGCATGTTGATGTTAATCTGCTGAAACTGTTATAACTTGCTCATTTGTCATTTTTGCCATGATTGATGTGTGCATCCTATGAGGTTGATGTCTTCATGTGTTTTGATCTATGCCATGCCATCTTTCCAGGGGTGTATGCCATGTATTTTTGTGATCAATGTGGCGACTAGCACAAGCATGCAAACTAGGCTTCGTGATATTGCTGATTTTAGTCCCTGTTCTGCTGTTATTTTGATGCCATGTAAACTTGATGCTACAGAGAGATCCATGCATATTTTGAGATACTTCAGTAAGGGTGTTTTGAACATATGGTTGTTGTCTATCCATCCCTGCCATGGGTTGCAATTGTGGAGTAGTCTAGCATGTCTTTTGAGTGCTCTACTTTTGCTTCAAAATGTTTCCTGGCAGATTGTTTACATGTTATTCAATATGGCCAAGCTTGCTATAGTTGATCCTTGCATGCTATGGACTTGTTCTTGCCTTGGTTTGTTTCACAAACATGTCTTCTTGATGATGCTATGCTTATCTTGTCATGCAATGACTTGTGGTGAGTGAATCGAGCTTGTTAAGTAGTGTACTTGCTGTTGCTGTTTTGCTAGGCTGAATCTGTTATTTCGTGATGATATATAAACATGTTGCTACTAATCATTCTATGCATAATCTGGAGATGTTCTGTAAACATGTTTTGATCTACATGTTATGCCCTATCCATCCATGCCCCCGTTTGCATTTATAGCTTGCTGTAGATTGTTCATATCTTGCTCCAAAGTTGCTTGATAATGTTGCTATCAGCCTGTTAACATTAAGTTTACTAGTTCCCATGTGTTTTGCTAGTGTTCCATGCATCCTATGACCTTGCTCTTGCCATGCTTAACTTCACAAACACGCTTTCTTACTGTTGGTTGCCTTGCCATGCCATGTATTGCTCTGTGGTGAGTGGTACAAGCTCACCAACATGCCTACTTATTGTTGTTTCTGCCATGTTTGAATCTGTAATATAACTTGCCATATTTACATGGGTGCCATCATATTTTCTGATCCTTTTTGGCTCATGGTCAGTAAGGGACTTTTAATCTATGCATTTAGTAGTATCATGCCATGCCTTTGTTTGCCATGATATGTTCCTGTAACATGTTGTTTGCTTGCTCTAAACATTGCAACCTGATGTTATTTCTGCTAAAGTCTGAAACTGTTATTATTTGCAATCTTACCATGTGTGTTTGAGCATGTTCTAGTGATTTCTGGAGTTAGCTCAGTGTTCGTGTTTTGTTATGCTTTACCTGTACCTCATGCCCATGCCTTTTGTTCTTATGTTGGGGTGCTGTAGCTTATTGTTTTGATGCTTGTAAGATGCCTAGTTGCTGTTATGGACATATTGTTGCTATGACTTGTATAGTGTGTGTGTGTTGAACCGTTGCTCCGTTTTGAGTGTGCTCTATATGAAACTTGCTTGTTTTTGCATGTAGTTCCATATTATCATGTTGCATCCTTGTTTTGAGGTGTTTGCTTGATGTTTGTATGCATTTTGCATCAATGTCATGTTTAACTTGTTTTGCTCATATCTTCTAGGCCGTAGCTCCGAATCTAATGGACTTTATATGTAACTTGACTAGAATTTCGTGTAGATCATCTTGGTGCATCTTAACTTGCTGTTTAACAACTTGAACATAAGGTTTATTCAGTTCTGGACCAATTTCGAAATTTGCATATGAGGACTTACCGGAATTGTTATATGTTGTTCCCGGCCTCATTTAAACTTGCCTTGATGTGTTGTTCTTGTTTGCATCATCTCTTGCCATGAGTAGCTTCATGTAGCCTTGTCATGCATCATGCTTGTTGTGCATCATGCCTTGTTCATGTGTGGTGTGTTTACCTATGTTGTGTGCTTCTTCTTGTTAGTTCCTGTTTCGTTGCGATCGTGAGGATTCGTTCGTCTACGGTTGGTTCGGCTTCATCCGTTCGTCTTCTTCATGGACTCGTTCTTCTTCCTTGCCGGATTTCAGGCAAGATGACCGCTACCCTGGATCTCACTACTATCATTGCTATGCTAGTTGCTTCGATCTATCGCTATGCTGCGTTACCTATCATTTGCTCTTCAAGCCTCCCAAATTGCCATGAACCTCTAACCTTTGACACCATTCCTAGCAAACCGTTGCTTGGCTATGTTACCGCTTTGCTCAGCCCCTCTTATAGCGTTGCTAGTTGTAGGTGAAGTTGAAGATTTCTTCATGGTGGACAGGGTTATGTTGGGATATCACAATATCTCTTATATTATTAATGCATCTATATATTTGGTAAAGGGTGGAAGGCTCGGCCTTATGCCTGGTGTTTTGTTCCACTCTTGCCGCCCTAGTTTCCGTCATACCGGTGTTATGTTCCCGGATTTTGCGTTCCTAACGCGGTCGGGTGATTTATGGGACCCCTTAACAATTCGCTTTGAATAAAACTCCTCCAGCAAGGCCCAACCTTGGTTTTACCATTTGCCTCACCTAGCCCTTTTTCCCTTGGGTTTCCGGAGCCCAAGGGTCATCTTTATTTTACCCCCCCCGGCCAGTGCTCCTCCAAGTGTTGGTCCAAACTAGAGCACCGTGCGGGACCATTCCTTGGAAACTTGGATTCGTCGGTACCTGTATGCTTAGCTTATCCGGTGTGCCCTGAGAACGAGATATGTGCAGCTCCTATCAGGATTTGTCGGCACAGCGGGTGGTCTTGCTGGTCTTGTTTTACCATTGTCGAAATGTCTTGTAAACCGGGATTCCGAGACTGATCGGGTCTTCCTGGGAGAAGGTCTATTCCTTCGTTGATCGCGAGAGCTTGTCATGGGCTAAGTTGGGACACCCCTGCAGGGTATAAACTTTTGAGAGCCGTGCCCGCGGTTATGTGGCAGATGGGAATTTGTTAATGTCCGGTTGTAGATAACTTGACACCAGATCCGAATTAAAACGCATCAACCGCGTGTGTAGCCGTGATGGTCTCTTCTCGACGGAGTCCGGGAAGTGAACACAGTTTCTGTGTTATGTTTGACGTATGTAGGAGGTCAGGATCACTTATTGATCATTGCTAGCTTCACGACCGTTCCTTTGTTCCCCTTCTCGCTCTCATTTGCGTATGTTAGCCACCATATCATGCTTAGTCGCTGCTGCAACCTCACCACTTTACCCCTTCCTTTCCCATTAAGCTTTGCTAGTCTTGATACCCATGGTAATGGGATTGCTGAGTCCTCGTGGCTCACAGATTACTACAACAACAGTTGCAGGTACAGGTTATACAATGATCATGACGCGAGAGCAAGTTTACTTGTTTGGAGTTCTTCTTCTGCTTCTTCTTCGATCAGGGGATAGGTTCCAGGTCGGCAGCCTGGGCTAGCAGGGTGGATGTCGTTTGAGTTTCTGTTTGTGTTTCATCCGTAGTTGGATGGTGCTCTTATGTATTATGATGTTGTATTTGTGTGGCATTGTATGCCTTTTGTATGTATCCCCATCTATTATGTAATGTTGATGTAATGATATCCACCTTGCAAAAGCGTTCCAATATGCGGGTCTATCCTTGGTGGGATCTTCGTGTTACTTTTGGATAGGGTCGCATATTGGGCGTGACAAGTTGGTATCAGAGCCTCGACCGACCTTAGGAGCCCCCTTGATTGATTGTGTAGTTTGGCCGATGTTGAGTCTAGAAAAAAAATGTTTTCGGAGTCTAGTTATATCGGAGAGTAGGAATTCTTTTTACTCCTCAGCCCCTTCGTCGCTCTGGTAAGGAATCTTGACGTAGGTGTTTTTGTATTACTCCTCTTCCCATTCAAATTTTTCTTTAGGTTCACGCAGTTGGTTTTCCGGTAGTTGTTCCTCAGTTCTTTTTTTATCCGGTGCATTTCTCGTCAAGTTGACTCGAGCCTCTTCATCTTTGAGTTCAATCCTCAGTTGTTTTCTTTCCCACCCACCCACCCTTTTTCTTCTCGGAACCGGAGTCCGTAATCGGGTATCCATCCTACTCGTGCGAAGTAGTTGCTTTCTTTCCTCAATTATTTCAACCGGTGTTTTCCCTTCAAGTTATTCGTCGGTTTCCCCTTCCAAGTTGTCTTTGTTTTTCCCGCCCTCCCACCCTTTTTTCTTCCCGGATCTTGAGTCTGTTTCGACCATCAATTTCATTCGCGTGGAGCCTCTTCAGTCTTTCGACAATTGTTTCAACCGGTGAATTCTCTTGTGTTTGAAATTCTTCTCTTTTCCGATGGATTCAATTCTAGTTTTTGGTAGTGATTATATTCTTTTCCTCGGCTCAAGTGTTTTTCCCCTTGCTCGTTCGTCTCTCGCTAGTTTATCCTTCCGGAGTGCTCAAGACATCTCAGGAGATTCGTCTATATTCCAATTAATTCAAGGGTGTCACCTCATTCAAATATTCAATTGTTCCGGTGCATCATCTATCTGTTCAACAATCCTTTTCCAACGGTGTTTTCTTCAGTGGGCCCTAACCCACAGGTCTTTTCCCAGGATCTTACCTGACTCTTCTAATTCTCCCGGAGTTATTCTCAAATTCTTTTCAAGTGTGACGTAAGAATGGATTCCATCAGTCACATGCCTTCTCCAAGATCGATTTCAAATCATTTTCGTTGTTGGCTCTACCTCTTTGTTTTTCATTCTCCCGGAGTATCTCAGTAATTTTGGTGGTGTTTCTCGTCATCATTTGAAGACCAAGGAAGAAGATTTCTGTTAAACCTTGCCCGTTCTCCCGGAGATTCGCGGTGCTAGCTCGATGTTATCCTATCAAATTGTTTTCCAGTCGTGCAAATTCTTTTCATTCATCTGGAGCATTTCAGGAGTTGCTTTCTCTCTCGATCATCCGGAGGCCATCTTTTCGGAAGATTTCTTCATTCTAAGTTTTCAGATTCGTTCTCCAATTATTCTATATCCGTGCCCCTTCATTCATCTCAGTATTCTTCCCGGTGATTCATTCTCTTTCGTCATTCAATTTTTGAATTCTTACGGTCGTTCGTTCATGATTCTTTTTCCTTGATTATCTTTTTAATCCATTCGTTCTTTTCAATCCTACCGGTGGTTCATGAAGACCTTCTCAAGTTTGCATTATGTCACTTCTCAATCCTTTTCAAGAAGAATAAGTAGTATGCAAAATCCATTGCTTTCATCAATTTAATTTGATGTAGGATAGGCATACAATAAATCTTATTCTTATTCCATCCAAGTGAGTAATCCCTGTTGGGTAACGTAGTAATTTCAAAAAATTTCCTACGCACACGCAAGATCATGGTGATGACATAGCAATGAGGGGAGAGTGTTGTCTACGTACCCTCGTAGACCGAAGCGGAAGCGTTGACGCAGCGTAGAGGAAGTAGTCGTACGTCCTCCCGGTTCGACCGATCCAAGCACCGTTACTCCGGCACCTCCGAGTTCTTGACACACGTACAGCTCGATGACGCACCCTCGATCTCCAATCCAGTAGAGGCTTCAAGGGGGAGTTCCGTCAGCACGACGGCGTGGTGACGATCTTGATGTTCTCCTGTCGTAGGGCTGTGCCTAAGCACCGCCACAATATGATTGAGGTGTAATATCGTGGAGGGGGGCACCGCACACGGCTAAGGAACGATCAATGATCAACTTGTGTGTTCTAGGGTGCCCCCTACCCCCGTATATAAAGGAGGGAGGGAGGAGGTGGCCGGCCCAAGGGGGGGCGCGCCATAGGGAGGGGGAAACCTACTCCAAGTAGGTTTCCCTCTCTTTTCCTTATCTTATTTGGAGGGGGAAGGAAGGAGTACTAGTATTAGGAAGTAGTACTAGTAGTAGGAAAGGAAGAGGGGGAAGGAGAAAGGAAAGGGGGGGCCGGCCCCCCTCCCCAATTCGGATTGGGCTTGGGGGGGCGCGCCCCCTTCCCTTGCTCCTTCTCCCTTCCTCCTACATGGGCCCAATAAGGCCCATATACCTCCCGGGGGGTTCCGGTAACCTCCCGGAGCTCCAAATTCTTTCGGAACCTTTCCGGTGTCCAAATATATCCGTCCAATATATCAATCTTTATGTCTCGACCATTTCGAGACTCCTCGTCATGTCCGTGATCATATCCGGGACTCCGAATAACCTTCGGTACATCAAAATACATAAACTCATAATATAACTGTCATCGAAACCTTAAGCGTGCGGACCCTACGGTTCGAGAACAATGTAGACATGACCGAGACATGTCTCTGGTCAATAACCAATAGCAGGACCTGGATGCCCATATTGGTTCCTACATATTCTACGAAGATCTTTATCGGTCAAACCGCATAACAACATACGTTATTCCCTTTGTCATCGGTATGTTACTTGCCCGAGATTTGATCGTCGGTATCCAATACCTAGTTCAATCTCGTTACCGACAAGTCTCTTTACTCGTTCCGTAATACGTCATCTCATAACTAACTTATTAGTTACATGCTTGCAAGGCTTAGGTGATGAGTATTACCGAGAGGGCCCAGAGATACCTCTTCGACAATCGGAGTGACAAAACCTAATCTCGAATTATGCTAACTCAACATGTACCTTCGGAAACACCTGCAGTACTCCTTTATGATCACCCAGTTACGTTGTGACGTTTGGTAGTACCCAAAGTGTTCTTCCGGTAAACGGGAGTTACACAATTCTCATAGTTACAGGAACATGTATAAGTCATGAAGGAAGCAATAGCAGAATACTAAACGATCAAGTGCTAAGCTAACGGGATGGGTCATGTCAATCACATCATTCTCCTAATGATGTGATCTCATTAATCAAATGACAACACATGTCTATGGTTAGGAAACATAACCATCTTTGATTAATGAGCTAGTCAAGTAGAGGCATACTAGTGACTATATGTTTGTCTATGTATTCACACATGTATTATGTTTCCGGTTAATACAATTCTAGCATGAATAATAAACATTTATCATGATATGAGGAAATAAATAATAACTTTATTATTGCCTCTAGGGCATATTTCCTTCAATCCCTTCCTTCGGAGTTTGTTTTTGATGAATACGTTCTAGTTTCAAGTGTTTCATCTTTTCTTTTCCGGAGTTCAAATTTCCTCCGCCATCTCGTCGGAACCTCCATCTAAATCATCGCAAGGCCTTAATCTTATTCTTTCCATCCTTTAATTCTATCTCTTCATCTTTTGTCATCGGAGTTCTTCATGGTGGCTCGTCATGATTTATTTCATTCTTCAAGAGTTCATCAAGTATCATTCCATCCTCTCAAGTTAGTTCTAATCCTTCCATTTTCAGTCGGAGTGCTACCTAAATCCTTTCAGTCTTATTTGTTTCTTTTCTCATTCTAACCACTCCGGTTAGAACGAGTGCTTTCATAGTCTATCTGATTCCATGAACTTTCGATTCTCGTCATTCTCGTCGTTCCCCTCTTCTTCTCGAGTGCTCTCGATTCTTTGTTTCTTATCTTGAGTTCTTGTTTCACCTCATCCCTTTTCTCTTCCATCTCGGTCCTAAGATCTCGGGACGAGATCTCTTGTTAGTGGAGGAGTGTTGTAACGCCCGGGATTCGATGCGCCAGGTGTCTGCCAGTTATTCACCGTCGTTGCCATGTCATTTGCTTGCATGTTGCATTTTACCATGTCATCATCTGCATTTCATATCATGTCATCATGTGCATCTCATCTTGCATACGTGTTCGTCTCATGCATCCGAGCATTTTCCCCGTTGTCCGTTTTGCAATCCGGCACTCCTATGTCATCCGGCGTCCCCTTCTTGTCTCCTTTCGTGTGCGGGTGTTAAACTTTCTCGGAATGGACCGAGGTTTGCCAAGCGGCCTTGGTATACCACCGGTAGACCGCCTGTCAAATTTCGTGCCATTTGGAGGTCGTTTGATACTCCAACGGTTAACCGGGTAACCGTAAAGGCCCCTTCTCTTTGCAGCCCAACACCCCTTCCAAAGTGGCCCAAAGCCCAGAAAACTCCCCTCCATGCTCTCGGTCGTTCGATCACGATCACGTGGCCGAAAACCGCTCCTCATTTGAACTCTCCTAACTCCCTCTACCTATAAATAGGTGTCCTCCCCCGAAATTCCCGGTCGAAACCCTACCAGTCTTCCTCCTTGCGCCGCCGGACTTGTCCATCCGCGCCGGACATGTCCGCCGGACACGTCATTCCGGCCAATCGCGGCCTGCCACGTCACACTCGCCACTGCCCCAGCCAACGGGAGGCCGCCATGTCGCCCTGGCTCTCCCGTGCCGCCGCCAGCCCGTCGGGGCCCGAGGCCGGCCCGCCCCGGGCCCGATCTGGGCCGCGCCCCGCCCGCTCAGTGCCCGCGGCCGCCCACCTCTGCCGCCGCCGGGCAACCTCGCCGCCAGCCTCGGCGCGTCCCCGCCGGCACCGTCTTCGCCGCGCTGCCTCCGGCCGGAGCCGCGCCGCTCCTGCCCCGTCGCACCTCGCGCCTCCCCATTGCCCTCGTCGTCTTCGCCGCCGCCTTCGCCGGCGCGCGCGCCGCCCGGCCATGGCGCCGCCGCCTCCGCGCCCTCTGGCTACCGGATCCGCTCGCCGGCGAGCTCTGCCTTGCCGCGCCGCCTCCCCGTCTCTCCGCCGCGCCGTTGACCTCCTCCGTCCTCGCCGGAATCCTGAAGCGCCGCCGCCGCCGCGAATCGGGAGGCGCCCGATCCAGTCGGCCTCCGCCCGGCGCCGTTGACCTCGTCCATGTGGGCCCCGCGCCACGGCCCAGCGAGCAAGTCGGCCCAGCGCCTCCCCGCAGCCCAGCGTCCCCGCTGGCCCGATCCACCACCGTCCTGGGCCGAAGCCCATGGTGAGCAATACCTAAACCCCGCCCCGTGCGCTGAATAGTTATATAGCGCTCGTTGTGTTTTTTTTTCCAGAAAAATGACCAAGTCCCCGAATCTGTGACATTATCATACCATGTTCATCATGCCGTATCTCTGCATCCTTAACTCCGTTTTGTGCGTGTAATACGTCAAATTGTTCGTCTCGACGAGTACTTCATTTCATTCCATTGCATCATTTTTATTTGAGTTCATCTTGATGCCCGAAATGCTGTTGAAAGAGTGCATGTTGATGTTAATCTGCTGAAACTGTTATAACTTGCTCATTTGTCATTTTTGCCATGATTGATGTGTGCATCCTATGAGGTTGATGTCTTCATGTGTTTTGATCTATGTCATGCCATCTTTCCAGGGGTGTATGCCATGTATTTTTGTGATCAATGTGGTGACTAGCACAAACATGCAAACTAGGCTTCGTGATATTGCTGATTTTAGTCCCTGTTTTGCTGTTATTTTGATGCCATGTAAACTTGATGCTACAGAGAGATCCATGCATATTTTGAGATACTTCAGTAAGGGTGTTTTGAACATATGGTTGTTGTCTATCCATCCCTGCCATGGGTTGCAATTGTGGAGTAGTCTAGCATGTCTTTTGAGTGCTCTACTTTTGCTTCAAAATGTTTCCTGGCAGATTGTTTACATGTTATTCAATATGGCCAAGCTTGCTATAGTTGATCCTTGCATGCTATGGACTTGTTCTTGCCTTGGTTTGTTTCACAAACATGTCTTCTTGATGATGCTATGCTTATCTTGTCATGCAATGACTTGTGGTGAGTGAATCGAGCTTGTTAAGTAGTGTACTTGCTGTTGCTGTTTTGCTAGGCTGAATCTGTTATTTCGTGATGATATATAAACATGTTGCTACTAATCATTCTATGCATAATCTGGAGATGTTCTATAAACATGTTTTGATCTACATGTTATGCCCTATCCATCCATGCCCCTGTTTGCATTTATAGCTTGCTGTAGATTGTTCATATCTTGCTCCAAAGTTGCTTGATAATGTTGCTATCAGCCTGTTAACATTAAGTTCACTAGTTCCCATGTGTTTTGCTAGTGTTCCATGCATCCTATGACCTTTCTCTTGCCATGCTTAACTTCACAAACACGCCTTCTTACTGTTGGTTGCCCTGCCATGCCATGTATTGCTCTGTGGTGAGTGGTACAAGCTCACCAACATGCCTACTTATTATTGTTTCTGCCATGTTTGAATCTGTAATATAACTTGCCATGTTTACATGGGTGCCATCATATTTTCTGATCCTTTTTGGCTCATGGTCAGTAAGGGACTTTTGATCTATGCATTTAGTAGTATCATGCCATGCCTTTGTTTGCCATGATATGTTCCTGTAATATGTTGTTTGCTTGCTCTAAACATTGCAACCTGATGTCATTTCTGCTAAAGTCTGAAACTGTTATTATTTGCAATCTTACCATGTGTGTTTGAGCATGTTCTAGTGATTTCTGGAGTTAGCTCAGTGTTCATGTTTTGTTATGCTTTACCTGTAGCTCATGCCCATGCCTTTTGTTCTTATGTTGGGGTGTTGTAGCTTATTGTTTTGATGCTTGTAAGATGCCTAGTTGCTGTTATGGACATATTGTTGCTATGACTTGTATAGTGTGTGTGTGTTGAACCGTTGCTCCGTTTTGAGTGTGCTCTATATGAAACTTGCTTGTTTTTGCATGTAGTTCCATATTATCATGTTGCATCCTTGTTTGGAGGTGTTTTCTTGATGTTTGTATGCATTTTGCATCAATGCCATGTTTAACTTGTTTTGCTCATATCTTCTAGGCCGTAGCTCCGAATCTAATGAACTTTATATGTAACTTGACTAGAATTTCGTGTAGATCATCTTGGTGCATCTTAACTTGCTATTTAACAACTTGAACATAAGGTTTATTCAGTTCTGGACCAATTTCGAAATTTGCATATTAGGACTTACCGGAATTGTTATATGTTGTTCCCGGCCTCATTTAAACTTGCCTTGATGTGTTGTTCTTGTTTGCATCATCTCTTGCCATGAGTAGCTTCATGTAGCCTTGTCATGCATCATGCTTGTTGTGCATCATGCCTTGTTCATGTGTGGTGTGTTTACCTATGTTGTGTGCTTCTTCTTGTTAGTTCCTGTTTCGTTGCAATCGTGAGGATTCGTTCGTCTACGGTTGGTTCAGCTTCATCCGTTCATATTCTTCATGGACTCGTTCTTCTTCCTTGCGGGATTTCAGGCAAGATGACCGCTACCCTGGATCTCACTACTATCATTGCTATGCTAGTTGCTTCGATCTATCGCTATGCTGTGTTACCTATCATTTGCTCTTCAAGCCTCCCAAATTGCCATGAACCTCTAACCTTTGACACCATTCCTAGCAAACCGTTGCTTGGCTATGTTACCGCTTTGCTCAGCCCCTCTTATAGCGTTGCTAGTTGCAGGTGAAGTTGAAGATTTCTTCATGGTGGACAGGGTTATGTTGGGATATCACAATATCTCTTATATTATTAATGTATCTATATATTTGGTAAAGGGTGGAAGGCTCGGCCTTATGCCTGGTGTTTTGTTCCACTCTTGCCGCCCTAGTTTCCGTCATACCGGTGTTATGTTCCCGGATTTTGCGTTCCTAACGCGGTCGGGTGATTTATGGGACCCCCTTGACAGTTCGCTTTGAATAAAACTCCTCCAGCAAGGCCCAACCTTGGTTTTACCATTTGCCTCACCTAGCCCTTTTTACCTTGGGTTTCCGGAGCCCAAGGGTCATCTTTATTTTACCCCCCCCGGGCCAGTGCTCCTCTGAGTGTTGGTCCAAACTAGAGCAGCGTGCGGGATCATTCCTTGGCAACTTGGATTCGTCGGTACCTGTACGCCTAGCTTATCCGGTGTGCCCTGAGAACGAGATATGTGCAGCTCCTATCGGGATTTGTCGGCACAACGGGTGGTCTTGCTGGTCTTGTTTTACCATTGTCGAAATGTCTTGTAAACCGGGATTCCGAGACTGATCGGGTCTTCCTGGGAGAAGGTCTATTCCTTCGTTGATCGCGAGAGCTTGTCATGGGCTAAGTTGGGACACCCCTGCAGGGTATAAACTTTTGAGAGTCGTGCCCGCGGTTATGTGGCAGATGGGAATTTGTTAATGTCCGATTGTAGATAACTTGACACCAGATCCGAATTAAAACGCATCAACCGCATGTGTAGCCGTGATGGTCTCTTCTCGGCGGAGTCTGGGAAGTGAACACGGTTTCTGTGTTATGTTTGACGTATGTAGGAGGTCAGGATCACTTATTGATCATTGCTAGCTTCACGACTGTTCCTTTGTTCCCCTTCTCACTCTCATTTGCGTATGTTAGCCACCATATCATGCTTAGTCGCTGCTGCAACCTCACCACTTTACCCCTTCCTTTCCCATTAAGCTTTGCTAGTCTTGATACCCATGGTAATGGGATTGCTGAGTCCTCGTGGCTCACAGATTACTACAACAACAGTTGCAGGTACAGGTTATACGATGATCATGACGCGAGAGCAAGTTTACTTGTTTGGAGTTCTTCTTCTGCTTCTTCTTCGATCAGGGGATAGGTTCCAGGTCGGCAGCCTGGGCTAGCAGGGTGGATGTCGTTTGAGTTTCTGTTTGTGTTTCATCCGTAGTCGGATGGTGCTCTTATGTATTATGATGTTGTATTTGTGTGGCATTGTATGCCTTTTGTATGTATCCCCATCTATTATGTAATGTTGATGTAATGATATCCACCTTGCGAAAGCGTTCCAATATGCGGGTCTATCCTTGGTGGGACCTTCGTGTTCCTTTTGGATAGGGTCGCATATTGGGCGCGACATAAGTCCCTTGAAAATTTGCCCGGAAAGCATCCTCGAGCTCTTCCCAACTTCCAACGGTATTTTCAGGGAGGCTTTTAAGCCAGTGTCGTGCTGGCCCTTTGAGCTTGAGGGGTAAGTATTTTATGGCGTGGAGATCATCTCCTCGAGCCATGTGTATGTGGAGGATGTAATCCTCAATCCAGACTCCCAGGTCTGTTGTTCCGTCGTATGCCTCTATGTTTATGGGTTTAAATCCCGCTGGAAATTCGTGATCCAGCACCTCATCGGTGAAACATAGGGGATGTGCGGCACCCCTATATTTGGGTGTGCCGTGATGTCCGGATAATTGGCGTGTTGCATTGCTTAGAAGAGCTTGCTTTCTTGGCCTGTAGATGGACCTAACTGGGCCATCCTTTTGATGCGAATCCTTAGGAGGATCGCGCACCGGCTTGTGTGCAGCACTGCTTGCCGCTCTATGCTTGTCATGTGGTCGTCTATCTGACCGGGCGGCCTCTTTGTTCTTTGATTGCGGGGGCTCTAAGGCCTCCTCATTGAATTCAGGCAGTAGTTTGCGTTTCGGGTAGCTCTTTGTTTGGTGACCGTCGCCGTATTTGTCTGCGGTGTTGAGTACTTTGCTCCATCTGATTCTGAGTGCATCTTCCGCTGTTTTGAGCTTCTGCTTCTGCTTTTTCAGGCTACGCGCAGTTGTGACGAGCCTTTTGTGGAGGTTCTTCTGCTCCAACAACTTGTCCAGTGTGAGATCGTCCAGACTGTCATCTTTGCCGGGGGCGGGTTGTTTATCCAAGTTGTCCTATTCGGACGGTTGTTCGATGGCATGTTCGTCGTGCACTGGTGCGACCTGCTCTATGGCTGGGTCTGTATGGCCGCCGTCTTTGTCGAGGCGGGACTTTGTGCGGCGCTTTCGTCGCTGTCTTGACTGCTTTTCGAGGGATTTATCCTTCGTAGTGTCCCGTTGTTCCTCGTCGTCACTTCCTTTAGGTGTATCCACCATGTATACATCGTGAGATGGGGTGGCTGTCCAACACCCTATAGGTGCTGGTTCTTGGTTGTCTCCTGCATCGTCGTCCATACCGTCGATGTCGTCGGAGTCGAAGTCGAGCACATCGGTTAAATCATCGATAGTGGCTACAAAGTGGGTGGTGGGTGGGCATTGAATTTCTTCGACGTCCGCATCCCAACCTTCCTGACCATAGTCCGGCCAGGGCTCTCCTAATACAGAGAGATACTTTAGTGAATTTAGGATGTCGCCAAAGAGCGAGTGCTAAAATATGTCCGCGGCAGTGAACTCCATAACCGGCGCCCAATCGGATTTGATAGGCAGGGGCGCGGGAGGTTTGGAGTCCAAAGAGGAGTCCGGCACCTCGGAGTCACGGGCTTTGCAAAGGACAGGGATGGTGTTCGGCTCAATCGCCGTAGAGATCGTAGCCCTCGAGGCGGTGTCCAGCCACTCGTCCTCGACCGGCGAAGTGGGCTCCGAACTAGGGGTCGGAGCGGACGCTGGTGCGGCCTCCAGGGTACTGTCCGGCGGCAGAGCTAGATCATACCCATCGAGACAGTGCGGCGCGCTTGGCTGTGGCTCGAATCTGTCGAAGATCAAGTCTCTGCGGATGTCAGCCATGTAGTTCAAACTCCCAAATCTGACCTGATGGCCAGGGGCGTAGCTTTCGATCTGCTCCAGATAGCCAAGTGAATTGGTCCGCAGTGCAAAGCCGCCAAATACGAAGATCTGTCCGGGGAGAAAAGTCTCACCCTGGACCGCGTCGCTATTGATGATCGAAGGAGCCATCGGGCCTAAAGGTGACGACACAGAGGAACTCTCAATGAAAGCACCAATGTCAGTGTCAAAACCGGCGGATCTCGGGTAGGGGGTCCCGAACTGTGCGTCTAGGCGGATGGTAACAGGAGACAAGGGACACGATATTTTTACCCAGGTTCGGGCCCTCTCGATGGAGGTAAAACCCTACTCCTACTTGGTTAATATTGATGATATGGGTAGTACAAGAGTAGATCTACCATGAGATCAAAGAGGCTAAACCCTAGAAGCTAGCCTATGCTATGATTATTGTTCGTCCTACGGACTAAAACCCTCCGGTTTATATAGACACTGGAGAGGGCTTGGGTTACACAGAGTTGGTTACAATGGTAGGAGATCTACATATTCGTATTGCCAAGCTTGCCTTCCACGCCAAGGAAAGTCCCATCCAGACACGGGACGAAGTCTTCAATCTTGTATCTTCATAGTCTAGGAGTCCAGCCAATGGTGATAGTTCGGCCATCCGAACACCGCCTAATCCAGGACTCCCTCAGCTATGCTTCATTTTCGTCACACAAAGATGTTCCCAACTTCTATACCCCCGATGACAAGCCAAGCAATTGTTTCATACTTAAATAATCTCAAACTTTTTCAACCTTCACGCAATACATGAGCGTGAGCCATGGATATAGCACTATGGGTGGAATAGAATATGATGATGGGGATTGTGTGGAGAAGACAAAAAGGGAGAAAGTCTCACATTGACGAGGATAATCAACGGGCTATGGAGATGCCCATAAATTGATGTCAACATGAGGAGTAGGGATTGCCATGCAACAGATGCACTAAAGCTATGAATGCTCAACAAGAAAAAACTAGTGGGTGTGCATCCAACTCCCTTGCTCATGAAGACCTAGGGCATTTGAGGAAGCCCATCGTAGGAATATACAAGCCAAGTTCTATAATGAAAAATTCCCACTAGTATGAAAAGACAACTTATGAGACTCACTACATGAAGAACAAGGTGCTACTTTGAAGCACAATATATGAGACTCACTACATGAAGAACAAGGTGCTACTTTGAAGCACAAGTGTGGAAAAGAGATAGTAGCATTGCCCCTTTTTTTTCTTTTTTTTCTTTTCTCTTTTTTTTCTTTGTCTCTTTTTTTGGGCCCTTTTTTTGCCTTTCTCTCTTTTTTTTGGGCAATGCTCTAACCATGATGATCATCACACTTCTATTGATTACAACATGAGGATTACAACTCGAAACTTGGAACAAGATATGACTCTATATGAATGCCTCCGGCGCTGTACCGGGATGGTGCAATGAATCAAGAGTGACATGTATGAAAAATAATGCATGGTGGCTTTGCCACAAATACGATGTCAACTACATGATCATGCAATGGCAATATGACAAAAGTAATGTATGTCATGATGATGATGGTGGAAGTTGCATGGCAATATATCTCGGAATGGCTATGGAAATGCCATTGATAGGTAGGTATGGTGGCTATTTTGAGGAAGATATAAGGAGGTTTATGTGTGATAGAGCGTATTGTATCACGGGGTTTGGATGCACCGGCGAAGTTTGCACCAACTCTCAAGGTTTGAAAGGGCAATGCACGGTACCGAAGAGGCTAACAAAGGTGGAAAGGTGAGAGTGCGTATAATCCATGAATTCAACATTAGTCAAAAGAACTCATATACTTATTGCAAAAATTTAGAAGTCATCAAAAATCAAGTACTACGCGCATGCTCCTAGGGGGATAGATTGGTAGGAAAAGAGCATCGCTCGTCCCCGACCGCCACTCATAAGGATGCACAAGCCAGGTACACTTCATGTTTCAAATTTGTTACACAACTTTAACCATACGTGCATGCTACGGGACTTGCAAACTTCAACACAAGCATTTCTCAAATTCATAATTACTCAACTAGCACGACTTTGATATTATCACCTCCATATCTCAAAACAATTATCAAGTATCAAACTTATCTTAGTATCCAATTCACTCAAAAGAAAGTTTCACATATCTTGAATACCAAGTATATTAACATTAAGCAAATTACCATGCTATTAACGACTCCCAAAATAATCTAAGTGAAGCATGATAGATCAATAGTTTCTTTAAAACAAATCCACCACCGTGCTCTAAAATATATAAATGAAGTGCTAGAGCAAAAATTATCACGCTCAAAAGATATAAGTGAAGCACTATGAGCAAAACTATCAAGCTCAAAAGATATAAGTGAAGCACATAGAGTATTCTAACAAATTCCAATTCATGTATGGCTCTCTCAAAAGGTGTGTACATAAAGGATGATTGTGGTAAACTAACAAGCAAATACACAAATGATACAAGATGCTCCAAGCAAAACACATATCATGTGGTGAATAAAAATATAGCTCCAAGTAAATTACCGATGGAAGTGAACGAAAGAGGGGATGCCTTCCGGGGCATCCCCAAGCTTTGACTTTTTGGTGTCCCTGGATTATCTTGGCGGTGCCATGGGCATCCCCAAGCTTAGGCTCTTGCCACTCCTTGTTCCATAATCCATCAAAAGAATTCACCCAAAACTTGAAAACTTCACAACACAAAACTCAATAGAAATCTTATGAGCTCCGTTAGAGAAAGAAAACAAAAGACTACTTCAAAGTACTGTAATGAACTCATTATTTATTTATATTGGTGTTAAACCTACTGTATTCCAACTTCTCTATGGATTATAAACTATTTTATTAGCCATAGATTCATCAAAATAAGCAAACAACACACGTAAAACAGAATCTGTCAAAAACAGAACAGTCTGTAGCAATCTGTAACTAACGTAAACTTCTGGAACTCTAAAAATTCTACTAAAATAGGAAGTCCTGGAAAATTTGTTTATTGAACAGCAGCAAAAAGAATCAACGCAAAAGCACGTTCCTGTGATTTAACAAAATTATATTCGTGCGTGCAAAGTTTCTGTTTTTCAACAGAATCAAATCAACTATCATCGTAGGTTATCCTATAGGTTCTACTTGGCACAAACACTAACTAAAACATAAAACCACATCCAAACAGAGGCTATATGGATTATTTATTCCTAAACAAAAGCAAAAACAAAAAAAACAAAAATAAAATTGGGTTGCCTCCCAACAAGCGCTATCGTTTAACGCTCCTAGCTAGACATAAAAGTAAGGATAGATCTAGGTATTGCCATCTTTGGTAGGCAATCCATAAGTAGCTCTCATGATAGATTCATATGGTAATATTTTTTTCTAGGGAAGTGTTCCATGCCCTTCTTTAAGGGAATTGGAATCGAATATTCTCTTCCTTCATATCAATAATTGCACCAATCGTTCTAAGGAAAGGTCTACCAAGAATAATAGGACATGAAGGCTTGCAATCTATATCAAGAACGATAAAATCTATGGGCACATAATTCCTATTTTCAACAATAAGAACATCATTAATTCTTCCCATAGGCTTTCTAATAGTGGAATCCGCAAGATGCAAGTTTAGAGAGCAATCATTAAAGTCACGGAAATCTAGCAAATCACACAAAGTTTTTGGGAATAGTAGAGACACTAGCACCCAAATCACACAAATCATGAAACTCATAATCTTTAATTTTAATTTTAATAGTAGGTTCCCACTCATCATAGAGTTTTCTAGGGATAGAAACTTTCAACTCAAGTTTTTCTTCATAAGATTGCATCAAGGCATCAACGATGTGTTCGGTAAAGGCCTTATCTTGACTATAAGCATTAGGAGAATCTAGCATGGATTGCAACAAGGAAATACAACCAATCAAAGGGCAATTTTCATAATTAAATTCCTTGAGATCCAAAATAGTGGGTTTAGCAACATCTAGGTTTTTATTTCTTTCAATCCCACTTCCATCAATTTCATCATCAAGATCTAGAAACTCCTAATTCTTAAAATGCCTTCTAGGTAAAGGAAGATCATATTCAGTTTCATCAAGATTCATATTGCAAAACAAAGATTTAATGGGGGACACATCAATAACTTTTAGATCTTCATCTTGATTTTCATAGGAATTCGGTGAACACGCTTTAATAAAGGCATCTTTGGAAGCACGCATCCTAGCGGTTCTTTCTTTGCACTGATCAATGGAAATTCCCATGGCTTTGAGAGACTCATTGATATCATGCTTAGGAGGAATATATCTAAGCTTTAAAGAATCAATTTCAAGAGAAATTCTCTCAACGTTCCTAGCCAAATCATCAACTTTAAGCAATTTCTCATTAAGCAAAACATTAAAATTCTTTTGTGAATTCATAAACTCTTTAACACTATTCTCAAATTCAGAGGGAATCTTATTAAAATTTCCATAAGAGTTGTTGTAGGAATTTCCATAATTATTAGAAGGATCACTAGGGTAAGGCCTAGGATTAAAATTCCCTCTATACGCGTTGTTTCCAAAACTATTCCTACCAACAAAATTCACATCCATAGATTCATTATTATTCTCAATCAAAGTAGACAAAGGCATATCATCGGGATCAAGAGAAGTATTTTTAGTAGCAAACATCTTCATAAGTTCATCCATCTTTTCACTCAAAACATTGATTTCTTCTATAACATGCACTTTTTTACTAGAAGATCTTTCGGTGTGCCATTGAGAATAATAAGCCATAATATTGTCAAGCAATTTTGTAGCATATCCTAACATAATTTCCATAAACGTGCCTCCCGCGGCCGAATCTAAAAGATTTCTAGAAGCAAAATTCAATCCGGCATAAAATTTTTGTATGATCATCCATAAATTCAAACCATGAGTAGGGCAATTGCGAAGCATCGATTTCATTCTTTCCCAAGATTGGGAAACATGCTCATGATCAAGTTGTTTAAAATTCATAATATCGTTCCTAAGAGTGATGATCTTAGCGGGAGGAAAATACTTAGAGATAAAAGCATCTTTGCACTTGTTCCAAGAATCAATACTATTTTTAGGCAAAGACGAAAACCAAACTTTAGCACGATCTCTAAGTGAAAACGGAAATAACTTCAATTTGACAATATTGTTATCCGTATCTTTCTTCTTTTGCATATCACACAAATCAACAAAATTGTTTAGATGAGTAGCGACATCTTCACTAGGAAGGCCAGCGAATTGATCTTTCATAACAAGATTCAGCAAAGCGGTATTGATTTCACAAGACTCATCATTATTAAGAGGAGCAATCGGAGTACTAAGGAAATCATTATTGTTGGTATTCGAGAAGTCACACAATTTGGTATTATCTTGCGCCATGGCAACAAGTAATCCAACACACAAGCAAACAGAAAGGCAACGAAAAAAGGCAAACGGGAAAGAGAGGAGGAGATTGGGAAAGAGAGGGCGAATAAAACGGCAATGGTGAAGTGGGGGAGAGGAAAACAAGAGGTAAATGGCAAATAATGTAATGCGAGAGATAGGGATTGTGATGGGTACTTGGTATGGTTGACTTGCTTGCGTGAGCCTCCCCGGCAACGGCGCCAGAAATTCTTCTTGCTACCTCTTGAGCACTGCGTTGGATTTCCCCGAAGAGGAGAGGATGATGCAGCAAAGTAGCGTAAGTATTGCCCTTAGTTCTTGAGAACCAAGGTATCAATCCAGTAGGAGACCACGCACAAGTCCCTCGTACCTACACAAAATGATAGCTACTCGGAACCAACGCGATTAGGGGTTGTCAATCCCTTCATGGTCACTTACGAGAGTGAGATCTGATAGAGATGATAAATAATATTTTTGGTATTTTTGGTATAGAGATGCAAAGTGAAAAGTAAAAGGCAAAGTAAAAACAAAGCAAGTAAATAGAGTAATAGAGATTGATATGATGAGAATAGACCCGGGGCCATAGGTTTCACTAGTGGCTTCTCTCAAGAGCATAAGTATTCTACGGTGGGTGAACAAATTACTGTTGAGCAATTGATAGAATTGAGCATAGTTATGAGCATATCTAGGTAATGATCATGTATACAGGCATCACGTCCGAGCAAGTAGATCGAAACGATTCTGCATCTACTACTATTACTCCACTCATCGATCGCTATCCAGCATGCATCTAGAGTATTAAGTTAAAAACAGAGTAATGCCTTAAGCAAGATGAAATGATGTAGAGGGATAAATTCATGCAATATGATAAAAAACCCATCTTGTTATCCTCGATGGCAACAATACAATATGTGCCTTGCTGCCCCTTCTATCACTGGGAAAGGTCACCGCAAGATTGAACCCAAAGCTAAGCACTTCTCCCATTGCAAGAACTACCAATCTAGTTGGCCAAACCAAAAGGATAATTCGAAGAGACTTGCAAAGATAACTCAATCATACGTAAAAGAATTCAGAGAAGATTCAAATATTGTTCATAGATAAGCTGGATCATAAACCCACAATTCATCGTTCTCAACAAACACACCGCAAAAAGAAGATTACATCGAATAGATCTCCACGAGAGAGGGGGAGAACATTGTATTGAGATCCAAAAAGAGAGAAGAAGCCATCTAGCTACTAGCTATGGACCCAAAGGTCTGAAGTAAACTACTCACACTTCCTCGGAGGGGCTATGGTGTTGATGTAGAAGCCCTCCATGGTGGATGCCCCCTCCGGCGGAGCTCCGGAACAGGCCCCAAGATGGGATCTCGTGGATATAGATGGTTGCGGCGGTGGAATTAGGTTTTTGGCTCCTGTTCTGATCGTTTGGGGATACGTAGGTATATATAGGAGGAAGGAGTACGTCGGTGGAGCAACAGGGTGGCCACGAGGCAGGGGTGCGTGCCCAGGGGGGCGCCCCCACCCTCGTGACCGACTCTTCTGCTTCTTGGAGTAGGGTCCAAGTCTCCTGGATCACGTTCGGTGAGAAAATCACGTTCCCGAAGGTTTCATTCCGTTTGGACTCCGTTTGACATTCCGTTTCTTCGAAACACTGAAATAGGCAAAAAACAGCAATTCTGGGATGGGCCTCCGGTTAATTGGTTAGTCCCAAAAATAATATAAAAGTGGAAAATAAAGCCCAATATAGTCCAAAACAGTAGATAAAGTAGCATGGAGCAATCAAAAATTATAGATACGTTGGAGACGTATCAAGGGCCCGAACCTGGGTAAACATCTGTGTCCCTTGCTTCCTGTTACCATCAGCCTTGACGCACAGATCGGGACCCCCTACACGAGATCCGCCGGTTTTGACACCGACAATTGCCGCCACCACCGTTGAAAGCCAGGGCCATCGCCTGCTCCGCCGCTGCAGCCCAAAGGCGGGAGGTGGCCGTCATGGCCGCGACCCCACTGCCGGCCATCGTGGCCATCACCCGCTCCGCCACCGCGACCCGAAGGCGGGAGGTGGTGGTCATGGCCGCCACCCCATCGTCGGCCGTCGTGGCCGCCAGCCCACCCTCTACCGCCGGGATCATCACCTGCTCCGCCACCGCCGCCCAAAGGAGGGAGGTGGAGGTGGAGGTGTCGGTGTCAAAACCAGCAGATCTCGGGTAGGGGGTCCCGAACTGTGCGTCTAAGGATCAAAGGTAACAGGAGACAGGGGACACGATGTTTACCCAGGTTCGGGCCCTCTTAATGGAGGTAATACCCTACTTCCTTCTTGATTGACTTTGATGAGTATAGGGGTTACAAGAGTTGATCTACCTCGAGATCGTAATGGCTAAACCCTAGATGTCTAGCCTGTATGATTATGATTGCCTCTATGGACTAAACCCTCCGGTTTATATAGACACCGAAGGGACCTATGGTTGTATAGAGTTGGTTTACAGAGAAGGGAAGATGCATGATCTGAACGCCAAGCTTGCCATCCACGCAAAGGAGACTCCCATCCAGACACGAGGGAGGGCCTTCTGTCTTGTATCTTCGCGGCCCACCAGTCCGGACCATATCTCATAGCTCGAATGCCCGAAGACCCCCTAGTTCAGGACTCCCTCGGTAGCCCCTAAACCGGGCTTCAATGACGATGTATCCGGTGTGCAGATTGTCTTCAGCATTGCAAGGCAGGTTCCTTCTTCGAATACTCCAAAGCAGTCCTCCGCACATAATAGATGTATCCGACTCTGTTTAATAATTACAACCTTAAGTTGTAAGGGCAAAAATACTCAAAACAAAGTAAGTCACGTCCACAGGCGATTTTTCCGGCGAGGCGTTATGTCCTGGCCTTGTTAGTATTCTGAACCGTTTTACAGCCACCGCTTCATGCTTCGAGGCACGGTCATAGGCACGTCTTGTCAAAGCAGGGTTCGTGGTCCCCTTATTACGGGATTCTTATCAATAGGAGTTTGGATAATCCAACCATGCCGTTCACACGTCCCCTTGGGAATAGGTTAGATTTAAGGCTTATGAGGGGACGCTTGATATCCACTGCCTTTATAAGAAGATAAGGATCTGTCTTTTTACCCCACACCTTCTTCCTCCTCAGCCCATCTGCCATTCGAGCTCCAGCGCCCAAGTTCCCATATTTTCCATTGCCACCAAACACCCTAGCCATGTCCGGATCTGGAGCGCAGGGCAAGTGGATGGCTTCCTCTATTACAAAGGAGAACATCAAGGAGCTCCGGGAAGCTGGGTACTTAGCCGCGGACATAGTCCACCGGCTCCCTGCCAAAAAGTAGATCATTCCCACCCCAGAGCCTAATGAGAGGTAGTGTTCATCCCCCCATTTCATTCCGGACTAGGGTTTCCCCTTCATCCTTTCGTCCGTGGTCTCATGTTTTACTATGGGTTAGATTTTCATGATCTAGCCCCAAATTTCTTCCTCAATATATTGGCGTTTATCTTCGTGTGTGAGGCGTTCCTCCGCATTCCCCCCACTTTGTCCTGTGGCTCAAGGCCTTCAATGTGAAGCCGAAGGTGGTCGACGGTCAACATGCAGAGTGCGGCGGCTCCATGGTGAGCAAGCTTCCTAGCGTCACTTGGCCCAAGGGGACCTTCGTGGAGACCGCCAAAGGGTGGCATGAAGGAAATATGCCCTAGAGGCAATAATAAAGTTATTATTTATTTCCTTATTTCATGATAAAAGTTTATTATTCATGCTAGAATTGTATTAACCGGAAACATAATACATGTGTGAATACATAGACAAACATAGTGTCACTAGTATGCCTCTACTTGACTAGCTTGTTGATCAAAGATGGTTGTGTTTCCTAGCCATAGACATGAGTTGTCATTTGATTAACGGGATCACATCATTAGAAGAATGATGTGATTGACTTGACCCATTCTGTTAGCTTAGCACTTGATCATTTAGTATGTTGCTATTGCTTTCCTCATGACTTATACATGTTCCTATGACTATGAGATTATGCAACTCCCGCTTACCGGAGGAACACTTTGTGTGCTACCAAATGTCACAATGTAACTGGGTGATTATAAAGGAGCTCTATAGGTGTCTCCGAAGGTACATGTTGAGTTGGCGTAATTCGAGATTAGGATTTGTCACTCCGATTGTCGGAGAGGTATCTCTGGGCCCTCTTGGTAATGCACATAACTATAAGCCTTGCAAGCAAATGTGGCTAATGAGTTAGTTGCGGGATGATGCATTACGTAATGAGTAAGGAGACTTGCCGGTAACGAGATTGAACTAGGTATTGAGATACCGATGATTGAATCTCGGGCAAGTAACATACCGATGACAAAGGGAACAACGTATGTTGTTATGCGGTTTGACCGATAAAGATCTTCGTAGAATATGTAGGAGCCAATATGAGCATCCAAGTTCCGCTATTGGTTATTGACCGAAAACGTGTCTCGGTCATGTCTACATAGTTCTCGAACCCGTAGGGTCCGCACGCTTAAGGTTTCAATGACAGTTATATTATGAGTTTATGAGTTTTGATGTACCAAAGGTTGTTCGGAGTCCCGGATCTGAACGGACATGACGAAGAGTCTCGAAATGGTCGAGACATGAAGATTGATATATTGTAAGCCTATATTTGGATGTCGGAAGTGTTCCGGGTGAAATCGGGATTTTACCGGAGTACCGGGGGTTACCTGAACCCCCCGGGGGCTTAATGGGCCTACATGGGCCTTAGTGGAAATAGAGGGCAGCAAGGGGAGTGTGGGGCGCGCCCCCCAAGGCCCAAACCGAATTGGTTTAGGGCAAGGGGGCCGGGCCCCCTCTTTCCTTCTCCTCCTCTCCCTTTCCTTCCCCCTCTCCTACTCCTACTAGGAAATAGGAGGAGTCCTACTCCTAGTGGGAGTAGGACTCCCCCTTGGCGCGCCTCTCCCTGGCCGGCCGCCTCCTCCCCTTGCTCCTTTATATACGGGGCAGGGGGCACCCCATAGACACAACAATTGATCTCTTGATCTCTTAGCCGTGTGCGGTGCCCCCCTCCACCATAGTCCTCCTCGATAATATTGTAGCGGTGCTTAGGCGAAGCCCTGCGACGGTAGAACATCAAGATCATCACCACGCCGTCGTGCTGACGGAACTCTCCCTCGACACTCGGCTGGATCGGAGTTTGAGGGACGTCATCGAGGTGAACGTGTGCTAGAACTCGGAGGTGCCATAGTTTCGGTGCTTGATCGGTCGGGCCGCGAAGACGTACGACTACATCAACCGCGTTGTTCTAACGCTTCCGCTTTCGTTCTACGAGGGTACGTCTACACACTCTCCCCTCTCGTTGCTATGCATCACCATGATCTTGCGTGTGCGTAGGAATTTTTTTGAAATTACTACGTTTCCCAACAGTGGCATCCGAGCCTGGTTTTATGCGTAGATGTTATATGCACGAGTAGAACATAAGTGAGTTGTGGGCGATACAAGTCATACTACTTACCAGCATGTCACACTTTGGTTCGGTGGTATTGTTGGATGAAGCGGCCTGGGCCGACATTACGCGTACGCTTACGCGAGATTGGTTCTACCGATGTGCTTTGCACACAGGTGGCTGGCGGGTGTCAGTTTCTCCAACTTTAGTTGAACCGAGTGTGGCTATGCCCGGTCCTTGCGAAGGTTAAAACAACACTAACTTGACGAACTATCGTTGTGGTTTTGATGCGTAGGTAAGAACGGTTCTTGCTCAGCCCGTAGCAGCCACGTAAAATTTGCAACAACAAAGTAGAGGACGTCTAACTTGTTTTTGCAGGGCATGTTGTGATGTGATATGGTCAAAACGTGATGCTATATTTTATTGTATGAAATGATCATGTTCTGTAACCGAGTTATCGGCAACTGGCAGGAACCATATGGTTGTCGCTTTATTGTATGAAATGCAAGCGCCCTGTAATTGCTTTACTTTATCACTAAGCGGTAGCGATAGTCGTAGAAGCAATAGATGGCGAAACGACAACGATGCTACGATGGAGATCAAGGTGTCGCGCCGGTGACGATGGTGATCACAACGGTGCTTCGGAGATGGAGATCACAAGCACAAGATGATGATGGCCATATCATATCACTTATATTGATTGCATGTGATGTTTATCCTTTATGCATCTTATTTTTGCTTTGATTGACAGTAGCATTATAAGATGATCTCTCACTAATTATCAAGAAGTGTTCTCCCTGAGTATGCACCGTTGTGAAAGTTCTTCGTGCTGAGACACCACGTGATGATCGGGTGTGATAGGTTCTACGTTCTAATACAATGGGTGCAAAACAGTTGCACACGTGGAATACTCAGGTTAAACTTGACGAGCCTAGCATATACAGATATGGCCTCAGAACACGGAGACCGAAAGGTCGAGCGTGAATCATATAGTAGATATGATCAACATAGTGATGTTCACCATTGAAAACTACTCCATCTCACGTGATGATCGAACATGGTTTAGTTGATTTGGATCACGTGATCACTTAGATGACTAGAGAGATGTCTGTCTAAGTGGGAGTTCTTAAGTAATATGATTAATTGAACCTAAACTTATCATGAACTTAGTCCTGGTAGTATTTTGCAAATTATGGTGTAGATCAATAGCTCGCGTTGTTGCTTTCATATGTTTATTTTGATATGTTCCTAGAGAAAATTGTATTCAAAGATGTTAGTAGCAATGATGTGGATTGGATCCGTGATCTGAGGTTTATCCTCATTGCTGCACAGAAGAATTATGTCCTTAATGCGCCGCTAGGTGACAGACCTATTGCAGGAGCAGATGCATACGTTATGAACGTTTGGCTAGCTCAATATGATGACTACTTGATAGTTTAGTGCACCATGCTTAACGGCTTAGAATCGGGACTTCAAAGACGTTTTGAACGTCATGGACCATATGAGATGTTCCAGGAATTGAAGTTAATATTTCAAGCAAATACCCGAGTCGAGAGATATGAAGTCTCCAACAAGTTCTATAGCTAAAAGATGGAGGAGAATCGCTCAACTAGTGAGCATGTGCTCAGATTATCTGGGTACTACAATCACTTGAATCAAGTAGGAGTTAATCTTCCAGATAAGATAGTGATTGATAGAGTTCTCTGGTCACCATCACCAAGTTACTAGAACTTCGTGATGAACTATAGTTTGCAAGGGATGACGAAAACGATTCCCGAGCTCTTCGTGATGTTGAAATCGACGAAGGTAGAAATCAAGAAAGAGCATCAAGTGTTGATGATTGACAAGACCACTAGTTTCAAGAGAAGGGCAAAGGGAAAGAAAGGGAACTTCAAGTAGAATGACAAGCAAGTTGTCACTCCTGCAAAGAAGCCCAAAGCTGGACCAAAGCCTGAAACTAAGTGCTTGCACTGCAAAGGAAATGGTCACTGGAAGCGGAAATGCCCTGAATATTTGGTGGATAAGAAGGATGGCAAATTGAACAAGGGTATATTTGATATATAGATTATTGATGTGTGCCTTACTAGTGTTTATAGTAGCCCCTGAGTATTTGATACTTGTTCAGTTGCTAAGATTAGTAATTCGAATCAGGAGTTATAGAATAAACAGAGACTAGTTGAAGGGGAAGTGACGATGAGTGTTGGAAGTAGTTCCAAGATTGATATGATCATCATCACACACTCCCTATATTTTCGAGATTAGTGTTAAACCAAAATAAATGTTATTTGGTGTTTGCGTTGAGCATAAATATGATAAGATCATGTTTATTGCGATACAATTATTCATCTAAGATAGAGAATAAATTGTTATTCTGTTTACATGAATAAAACCTTATATGGTCATACACCCAATGGTGATGGTTTATTGAATCTTAATCATAGTGATACACATATTCATAATGTTGATGCCAAAAGATGCAAAGTTAATAATGATAATGCAACTTATTTGTGGCACTGCCATTTGGGTCATATCGGTGTAAAGCACATGAAGAAACTCCATAAAGATGGATTTTTGGAATCACTTGGTTATGAATCATTTGATGCTTGCGAACCATGCCTTTTGGGTAAGATGACTAAAACTCCGTTCTCCGAAACAATGGAATGAGCTACTAACTTGTTGGAAATAATACATACTGATGTATGCGGTCCAATGAGTGTTGATGCTCGTGGTGGGTATCGTTATTTTCTGACCTTCACAGATGATTTGAGCAGATATGCGTATATCTACTTAATGAAGCACAAGTCGGAAACATTTGAAAAGTTCAAAGAATTTCATAGTGAAGTGGAGAATCATCTTAAGAACAAAATAAAGTTTCTACAATCTGATCGTAGAGAAGAATATTTGAGTTACGAGTTTGGCCTTCATTTTAAACAATGTGGAATAGTTTCACAGCTCACGCCACATGGAACACCACAGCGTAATGGTGTGTCCGAATGTTGTAACCGCACTTTATTGGATATGGTGCAATCTATGATGTCTCTTACCAATTTATAACTATCATTTTGGGGTTATGCATTAGAGATAGCTGCATTCACTTTAAATAGGGCACCATCTAAATCCGTTGAGACGACACCGTATGAACTATGGTTTAACAGTAAACCTAAGCTATCGTTTCTTAAAGTTTGGAGTTGTGGTGCTTATGTGAAAAAGGTTTCAACCTGATAAGCTCGAACCCAAATCGGAGAAGTGCATCTTCATAGAATACCCAAAGGAAACTATTGGGTACACCTTCTATCACAGATCCGAAGGCAAAACATTCGTTGCTAAGAATGGATCCTTTCTAGAGAAGGAGTTTCTCTCGAAAGAAGTGAGTGGGAGGAAAGTAGAGCTTGATAAGGTAATTTGTACCTTCTCCCGAATTGGAAAGTAGTTCATCACAAAAATCAGTTCTAGTGATTCCTACACCAATTAGTGAGGAAGCTAATGATGATGATCATGAAACTTCAGATTAAGTTACTACAAACCCTCGTAGGTCTTCCAAAGTACAGTCCGCACCAGAGTGGTACGGTAATCCTATTCTGGAAGTCATGTTACTAGACCATGATGAACCTACGAACTATGAGGAAGCAATGATGAGCCCAGATTCCGCGAAATGGCTTGAGGCCATGAAATCTGAGATGGGATCCATGTATGAGAACAAAGGGTGGACTTTGGTGGAGTTGCCTGATGATCGACAAGCCATATTGTATAAATGGATCTTCAAGAGGAAGACAAACGCTGATAGTAGTGTTACTATCTACAAAGCTCGATTTGTCGCAAAAAGGTTTTCAACAAGTTCAAGGTGTTGACTACAATGATATCTTTTCAACTGTAGTGATGCTTAAGTCTGTCCGAATCATGTTAGCAATTGCCACATTTTATGAAATCTGGCAAATGGATGTCAAAACTGTATTGCTTAATGGTTTTCTGAAAGAAGAGTTGTATATAATGCAACCATAAGGTTTTGTCAATCCTAAAGGTGCTAACAAAATGTGCAAGCTCCAGCTATCCATCTATGGACTGGTGCAAGCATCTCAGAGTTGGAATATACGCTTTGATAAGTTGATCAAAGCATATAGTTTTATACAGACTTGCGGTGAAGCCTGTATTTACAATAAAGTGAGTGGGAGCACTACCACCTTTCTGATAAATATATGTGAGTAACATATTGTTGATCAGAAATGATGTAGAATTTTTCTGGAAAACATAAAGGAGTATTTGAAAGGAGTTTTTTAAAAAGAAAGACCTCATTAAAGCTACTTATATATTGAGCATCAAGATCTATTGAGATAGATCAAGACGCTTGATAAGTTTTTCAATAAGTACATACCTTGTCAAGATTTTGAAGTAGTTCAAAATGGAACAGTCAAAGAAAGAGTTCTTGCATGTGTTTCAAAGGTGTGAAATTGAGTAAGACTCAAATCCCGACCACGGCAGAAAATAGAAAAGAGAATGAAAGTCATTCCCTATGCCTCGGTCATAGGTTCTATAAAGTATGCTATGCTATGTACCAGACCTATTGTATACCTTACTATGAATTTGTCAAGGGAGTACAATAGTGATCTAGGAGTAGATCACTGGACATTGGTCAAGAATATCCTTAGTGAGGACTAAGGAAATATTTCTCGATTATGGAGGTGATAAAAGAGCCCGTCGTAAAGAGTTACATTGGTGCAAGCTTTTACACCGATCCAGATGACTCTAAGTCTCAATCAGGATACATATTGAAAGTGGGTACATACGGCTCTGAATGTTGTAGACCTGTTGACTAAGCCTCTTCCACGAGCAAAACATGATCAACACCAAAGCTCCATGGGTGTTAGAATCATTACTATGTAATCTAGATTATTGACTCTAGTCCAAGTGGGAGACTGAAGGAAATATGCCCTAGAGGCAATAATAAATTTATTATTTATTTCCTTATTTCATGATAAATGTTTATTATTCATGCTAGAATTGTATTAACCTTAAACATAATACATGTGTGAATACATAGACAAACATAGTGTCACTAGTATGCCTCTACTTGACTAGCTTGTTGATCAAAGATGGTTGTGTTTCCTAGCCATAGACATGAGTTGTCATTTGATTAATGAGATCACATCATTAGAAGAATGATGTGATTGACTTGACCCATTCCATTAGCTTAGCACTTGATCGTTTAGTATGTTGCTATTGCTCTCTTCATGACTTATACATGTTCCTATGACTATGAGATTATGCAACTCCCGTTTACCGAAGGAACACTTTGTGTGCTACCAAACGTCACAATGTAACTGGGTGATTATAAAGGAGCTCTACAGGTGTCTCCGAAGGTACATGTTGAGTTGGCGTATTTTGAGATTAGGATTTGTCACTCCGATTGTCGGAGAGGTATCTCTGGGCCCTCTCGGTAATGCACATAACTATAAGCCTTGCAAGCAAATGTGGCTAATGAGTTAGTTGCGGGATGATGCATTACGTAACGAGTAAAGAGACTTGCCGGTAACGAGATTGAACTAGGTATTGAGATACCGACGATCGAATCTCTGGCAAGTAACATACCGATGGCAAAGGGAACAACGTATGTTGTTATGCGGTTTGACCGATAAAGATCTTCGTAGAATATGTAGGAGCCAATATGAGCAAGAAACGTGTCCCGGTCATGTCTACATAGTTCTCGAACCCGTATTGTCAGCACGCTTAAGGTTTCAATGACAGTTATATTATGAGTTTATGAGTTTTGATGTACCGAAGGTTGTTTGGAGTCTCGGATGTGATCACGGACATGATGAGGAGTCTCTAAATGGTTGAGACATGAAGATTGATATATTGGAAGCCTATATTTGGATGTCGAAAGTGTTCTGGGTGAAATCAGGATTTTACTGGAGTACCGGGGGGTTACCGGAACCCCCCCCGGGGGCTTAATGGGCCTACATGGGCCTTAGTGGAAATAGAGGGCAACAAGGGGAGTGTGGGGCGCGCCCCCTGAGGGAGTCCCGGACTAGGGGGTGTCCGGATAGCCGAACTATCATCATCGGCCGGACTCCAAGACTATGAAGATACAAGATTGAAGACTTCGTCCCGTGTCCGGATGGGACTTTCCTTGGCGTGGAAGGCAAGCTTGGCGATATGGATATGTAGATCTCCTACCATTGTAACCGACTCTGTGTAACCCTAGCCCTCTCCGATGTCTATATAAATCGGAGGGTTTTAGTCCATAGGAGAGAACAACAATCATACCATAGGCTAGCTTCTAGGGTTTAGCCTCCTTGATCTCGTGGTAGATCCACTCTTGTGCTACCCATATCATCAATATCAATCAAGCAGGAGTAGGATTTTACCTCCACCGAGAGGGCCTGAACCTGGGTAAAAACATGGTGTCCCTTGTCTCCTGTTACCATCCGCCTAGACGCACAGTTCGGGACCCCCTACCCGAGATCCGCCGGTCTTGACACCGACATTGGTGCTTTCATTGAGAGTTCCTCTGTGTCGTCACCGATAGGCTCGATGGCTCCTTCGATCATCAACAACAACGACCCGGTCCAGGGTGAGACTTTTCTCCCCGGACAGATCTTCGTATTCGGCGGCTTCACACTGCGGGCCAATTCGCATGGCCATCTGGAGCAGATCGAAAGCCACGCCCCTGGCCGTCAGGTCAGATTTGGAAGTCTGAACTTCACGGCTGACATCCGTGGAGACTTGATCTTCGGTGGATTCGAGCCACAGCCGAGCGCGCCGCACTGTCACGATGGGCATGATTTAGCTCTGCTGCCGGATAGTGCCCTGGAGGCCGCACACGAGTCCGCTCCGACCCTTAATTCAGAACTGGCTGCGCAGATCGAGGACGGGTGGCTAGACACCGCCTCGGGGGCTGCAACCTCTACGGCGATGGAGCCGAATACTGACCTTGTCCCTTGTGAAGCTCGTGACTCCGAGGTGCCGGACTCCTCACCGGACTCCGAACCTCCCGCGCCCCCTCCAATCGAATCCGATCGGGCGCCGATCATGGAGTTCATCACTACGGACATCTTTCAACACTCACCTTTCGGTGACATCCTGAATTCGATAAAATATCTCTCATTATCAGGAGAGCCCTGGCCGGACTGCGGTCAGGACGGTTGGGATGCGGACGATGAAGAAATTCAAAGCCCACCCACCACCCACTTAGTAGCCACTGTCGACGATCTAACCGACATGCTAGATTTCGACTCCGAAGACATCGACGGTATGGACGACGATGCTGGAGATGACCAAGAACCAGCGCCTACTGGGCACTGGAAAGCCACCTCAACTCACGACGTATACATGGTGGATACACCAAAAGGAAGCAATAACGAGGAACAACGGGACGCGGCGAAGGATAATTCCCCCGAAAAACAACCAAAACGGCGATGCAAGCGCTGCCCGAAGTCCCGCCTCGATAACAACAGCACCCATACTGACCCAGCCGTAGAGCAGGGTGAACCAGTGGACGACGAACATGCCACCAAGCAACCATCCGAACAGGATGAATTGGACGAGCAACTCATCCCCGGCGAAAACAACAGTCCAGACGATCTCACGCCGGATACATCACTAGAGCATAAGAACCTTCACAAAAGGCTCGTCGCCACTGCAAGAAGTTTGAAGAAGCAGAAGCGGAAGCTCAAAACAGCGGAAGACGTACTCAGAATGAGATGGAGCAAAGTACTCAAGACCGCAGATAAATACGGCGATAGTCACCAAGCAAAGAGCTACCCGAAGCGCAAGCTGTTGCCCGAATTTGACGAGGAGGCCGTAGAGCCCCCACAGTCACAAAACAAAGAGGCCGCCTGGCCGGTTAGACGACCAGATGACAGGCTAAGAGCGGCAAGCGGCGCCGCACACAAGCCAGCACACGATCCACATAAGGATCCTCGCAAAAAGGATGGCCCGGTCAGGTCCATCTATGGGCCAAAAAAGAGGGCTCCAGGAAGCAATACAACACGCTGAGTGTTCGAAGATAACGGCACACCTAAATACAGGGGCGCCGCACACCCACTATGTTTCACCGATGAGATACTGGATCATGAATTTCCAGCAGGATTCAAGCCCGTAAACATAGAGGCATACGACAGAACAACAGACCCCAGAGTCTGGATTGAGGATTACATCCTACACATACATATGGCTAGAGGAGACGATCTACATGCCAAAAAATACCTACCCCTCAAGCTCAGAGGGCCAGCTCGGCATTGGCTCAAAAGCCTCCCAGAAAATACCATTGGAAGTTGGGAAGAGCTCGAGGATGCGTTTCGAGCAAATTTTTAGGGGACTTATGTCCGCCCTCCGGATGCAGACGATTTAAGTCACATAACTCAACAGCCCGGAGAGTCAGCACGCAAATTCTGGAAGAGGTTCCTCACCAAAAAGAACCAAATAGTCGACTGTCCGGACGCTGAAGCCTTAGCAGCCTTTAAACATAACGTCCGAGACGAATGGCTCGCCAGATACCTCGGCCAGGAAAAACCAAGAACAATGGCCGCGCTAATAAGCCTCATGACCCGCTTTTGCGTGGGGGAAGATAGCTGGCTGGCAAGATGCAGCACCAGCGACCCGAGTACATCCGAGCTCAGGGATGGAAATGGGAAATCATGATGCAGAAAAGATCAGCGCCGAAATTAGGAAAATGGCCCAAATAGCACGGTGGTCAACGCCGGGTTCAAAAGCTCTCGGCCGAATAACAAAACACTGCCCCTTAAGGACAACAGTGACGAGCTATCTAACCTAAACAAAATCTTGGATAGGATATGTCAAATCCACAGTACCCCCGGGAAGCCTGCAAACCATACCCACAAAGATTGTTGGGTCTTCAAGCAGTCCGGCCGACTTAACGCCGAACACAAGGGGCTCGACACACCAAGCGAAGACGATGACGAACCCCACAAGCAGCGCGCCGGAAAACAGAAGACTTTCCCACTAGAAGTCAAAATAGTGAACTCACTTCATGTGATAACAAGGAAAAATAGTGCGGCACCTACTAAAGCACGCGCCGCACGGTCCACCCCAGCAGAGTCCCAAAATTGGATGTCAAAACCAATTACTTTCGACCATCAGGATTACTCCAGAAGTATTCGAAACGTAGGAGGGACTGCTTTGATATTGAATCCCATAATCGACGGACTACAATTCACACAAGTCCTAATGGATGGCAGCAGTGATATAAACCTGATATACCAGGACACCATCCGCAGAATGGGGATAGACCCTACCAAAATTCGCCATAGCAGCACTTCCTTCAAAGGAGTGACACCAGGCCTTTATGCCAATTGTACAGGCTCTGTACTACTAGAGGTTGTGTTCGGTTCATCCGACAACTTCCGTCGCGAAAAGCTAATCTTCCATATCGCCCCATTCAAAAGTAGCCATCAAGCACTACTGGGACGCGAAGCTTTCGCCCGCTTTAACGCAATACCGCATTACGCGTCTCTTACACTTAAAATGCCCGGTCCACGCGGCATAATCTCATTAAAGGGTAACTCCGAGTGTTCCTCGGCCACGGATAACGTGCGACTGCCTTGACAGCCACACACTAATCCGGCCCTGCTGATCAAAGCCCCTAAAAACATGTCATTCAGACCTCGGACACGGTTAGGCGAGTCCGGTATAAATAAACAAGGGGCTTCCCAGCCGCATACCTCTTTACAAGGGGCTGCACGTATGAACAATGAGAGCCAATAAAGCTCAACTTTATTCATCTTCCAAATCATACTTTGTCTTAAATACATTTTTTGCATGATATTTTTTCCAAACTAAGTTCTTCTCTTTTATAGATGAACCACGTACTACACCCGTCCAGGATACAGCACAACGGAGACACAGGCGCAGACGTGCAGCAGGGACCCGTTGCAAGGATTGTTTTCAGATTAAGACCCTACGTAAACCTTTCTTACTGTCTCTTGTTGACACACATCCCCCGGTTTCCTACCATAACCGAGGAGGAGGCTGGTGTTTTGGCATCTGCCGCGTCAGAAGTTCTCGCCCGTACCTGGACACTAGGGGCTTAGGGCATCGTTCTGCCTCTTATCATAAAGACCGAATACCTTAGGGAGTGTTCGGCATCTCGAGTTAGGCCTTATATGCATCATCTCCGAATCATGTCTTTAGTCAAATGTTGGGTTTGCCTGGCTCCTGTGTTTTGCTGCCTTACGTTCCGCTCCATCGTCTAACGCGGCACCAGGAGAACTACTGCGATTGTGCCCCGGTTCGGCCGGGCGAGCACCTCAGTAGAGAAAGCCGAAAACTGACTGTCATGATGTAGCGAGAGACTGGTCAACCACTCGATCGACTACTGGAATGTTTAGAATTCCTCCGCTTTGACGAAGGACCGCTTCCCGGTCAGGCACACACGTGCCCCGAGTTCGGAGAGCGCGGCGCCTCTAGGGGCTATATAGTAGCCCCACCATCGAGCTCCTATGGCTAAGTGAAAGTGATAAAGCATTATAGTCCGGTTGCCTAGTTTGCTACGCTATCACCTCCTACAAAGGACCAAGACGTTGGATTAAGTGTGAAAATGCGCCTTTTTTTGCAAACATCCCCGCACCATGTGCGTGGGGGCTGAAGCCAAAGACTGCCATCTTTCAGGTTATACATACATATACACTAACGGCCGCACAGGAGATATTTCAATACTTGAACGCACAAGTATAAAAAGCCGTTATATTATAAATATGGTTTCACAAATCATACATGTCATTTGAACATAACATTTTTTGAGCACTGCGACTCTATTAAACGAGCGCCCTGCAGGACTTCCTCAAAATAGTGCTCGGCGGGTAATCGGCTTTTGTCCGAACCCCGGGATGCAACATCGGTGGCATCCATCTCCGCCCAGTATGTCTTAACACGGGCGAGAGCCATCCGTGCACCCTCTATGCATGCCGACCGCTTCATCGCCTTGATATGCGGCACCGCCCCAAGTAATTGCTGCAATAAGCCAAAATAACTCTTCGGCTTCGGCCTTTCCAGCCACAGATGAGCCACCACATCCATCATGGCAAGTCCGGACAATCTATTCAGCTCAGCCCACTCAGCCAACCGATCGGTCAACGGAAGTGGACGCTCCGGACTATGGAATTAAGACCAAAAAAGCTCTTCCATTTCGTGATCCTTCTGGCTTCGGAAGTGCATGACTGCGTCCGCCGCACTCGCCGCCAAATTCAGATAAGGATCCTCCGCACCCTATTTCTGGCCCAGCTGAGCATACTTCGGATCCGTGAACTTCCTACGCAGCAGAAAGGGCTTTCCAGCCACAATGTCTCCAGCCTGACGCAGTTCCTCCTTTATAGCCCGCATTGCAGAACGGGCATCCTTAGCTTCAGCGGTGGCCTTCTTCAGGTCCTCTTGCTCCGCTTGGCGTTCTCTTTCAAGAACCTCATAGCGGTCGGTAGCATCTTTTAGTTTCACGGCCATTCCGGCCATCTCCTCCCTGCTTCGACAGTGAGCAGCCTTTTCGAGTTTTAGCTCCTCCGCTGCCTTCGAGGCAGCCGCATCACTTTTTCTGGCTTGCTCCTTCGCTCGAGCAAGCTCTGCCCGAAGGTCTTCCACAGCAGCGGCACCATCTGCATCAAGCATACATGTAGTAAGGAGTGGGCATTAGCTCCCTTACCAGGTGACCGCGGAGAAACCACCTACCTTGTGACTCGTCAAGTTGTTTATTGACCAGCGCGATGTCCGCATCCGCAACGTTGAGTTGCCGCTTCAGCTCGGCAACTCTATCAGTCTGGCTGGCCACCGAACGTTCCGCCACCTGCATAGGAAAGGCGACATTTTATAACAGAGATTATGATCCTCGGCACGCTGTCGTTTTCGACAACATACCGAGTCTCAGGGGCTACTATCTATACAGGACGCACTCTATGTGCAAAACTGTCAGAAGGTATGTCATTTTTTGCGTACCTCAAACCCCGTCAGTAAACTTTCGACGGCCTCATGCAACCCACTCTCGGCGGATGAGATCCTTTCAATCACCGTACTCATTAATATGCGGTGATCTTCTGAGATAGACGCCCTCTCGAGCAGACCCTGCAGCTCGACCGGCCGTACTCCAGTGGGTGCTGATCTCCCCGGCGCCGCCGGACTCGGGGAGACCCTCCGTGACGACACCTCAGGGTCGTCTGCCCCGCCTGACGGGGCGGCAGATGGAGGCATTTCGCTCTCCATCATCTCCGGACAAAGGTCCCCCGAGGATGAGCTCTGCTGAGAAGGGCTGAGATCCGAACTACAAGGTAAAAACTTCGGTTATCCTTAGAAATAAAATAGGGATGTCCCTTATTATAAAACTCCCCTTTTTCTACTTACGGCTCGCTGGAGGGCTGATTCCTTTGGGGAGACTATGCGGCCGGGACTCCTCCCGGCACAGGACCTTCCGGTGCAGATTTCTTTCCCCGCTTTGAGGCCTTGGCCTCCGGGTCTTCGGAAGCGGTCCTCTTCTCTCCCTGGAGGGAGGGATTCTTGATTCCCCCCTCGCTGAGAGCCTCCTTAGCAGAGGTGGTAGTTTCCCTGTTCCCCCCTTCGTCCTCCTCCGAAGGCGCTACCTCCAACATTTTGATTAACACGGGATCCGGCGTGGTCTCAGGGAGGGGGGCCGGACAACGTATCAGTTTTTCTTGCGCTATCCACTCCTGTCCAAGGGATAGCTGGTTAAAAGGCAGATCCATGATAAATAAAAGGACGACATGTCCGGACACAGGGCTACTTACTTGAGTATCCGGGCGATTACAGCTTAAGCCAGCGTCCTCGGTCAAGTTCGGACACATCTCTTGTGATCCGAAGAACAGTTTGTACATCTCCACGAGTGTCATACCCATGAAGTGTTGGAGAGCTCGTGGTCCCTCCGGATTGAATTCCCACAGGCGGAGGGGGCGACGTTTGCAGGGCAGAAGACGCCGAATCAGCATAACCTGCGTCACTACGACCAGATTGATTTCCCTCTCTTTGAGGTCTCGAATCCGGCCCTGCAATAGGGGTACGTCCTTGGACGGCCCCCAGTCAAGCCCTTTGTTGACCCATGACGTCAGCCGTTGTGGAGGGCCCGAGCGAAAGGTGGGCGGCAGCCTCTGCCTGCTGCCCCTGGGAGCGGTGATATAGAACCACTCCTGTTGCCACAAGCCGAGCTCCTCCTGAAAAGAGCCCTCGGGCCATGGAGCATCGGCCCTCTTGCTTATAACCGCCCCTCCGCACTCTGCTTGACACCCCTCAATCATCTTCGGCTCCACGTTGAAGGTTTTGAGCCACAAACCGAAGTGAGGGGTAGTGCGGAGGAAGGCTTCGCAGACGACAATAAATGATGAGATGTGGAGGATGGACTCCGGAGCCAAGTCGTGGAATTCCAGCCCATAGTAAAACATGAGCCCCCTCACGAAGGGATCCATTGGGAAGCCTAAACCCCGACGGAGGTGAGACACGAACATGACACTCTCGCCAGGCTCGGGAGTAGGAATGACTTGCCCTTGGGCAGGCAACCTATGCGAAATCTCGTAGGTTAAGTACCTGGCGTCTCTCAGCTTTAGCACGTCCTCTTTCATGATGGAGGAGGGCATCCACCGGCCCTGTAGGTCGGAGCCGGACATTGTCGAAGGTCCGAAGTGCCCGAATCGGGAGCCCTGGGTGTTGGAACTCAGGGCGAGGGGCAGATTCGATTGAGGATTGAAGAAAAGGAATGGGCCTTGGTCTCATTATAAAGAGGGAGAATACCAAGAGCCGTCCCCGTGACCGTTTGGAACTCGCCTTCGATGGAGGGGGCATGGCAACGGGTGCGCTTGGGTTACCCACGTCCGTATTGATGGAAATCCCGAAATAAGGGGAACACGATCTCTGCTTCGACAAGACGTGCCAAGGAAACCGCTTCGCTAAACGCGCTGAGGTGGTATAATAAAAACGATTCGAGTAAAGGCTTGTGGTGTGACGTCACGCCACAAAATACGTCAGCAGATTGAACTTGTGTAAATATTATTCTCTCTACGATGGTATGTGGAATTTATTTTACAGAGCCGGACACTATCCTGGTGTTCACAATCTTCTATAAATTACTTGGAGGAGGAACCCGCCTTGCAATGCCGAAGACAATATACGCGCCGGACTCGTCATCATTGAAGCCTGGTTCTGGGGCTACTGAGGGAGTCCCGGACTAGGGGGTGTCCGGATAGCCGAACTATCATCATCGGCCGGACTCCAAGACTATGAAGATACAAGATTGAAGACTTCGTCCCGTGTCCGGATGGGACTTTCCTTGGCGTGGAAGGCAAGCTTGGCGATACGGATATGTAGATCTCCTACCATTGTAACCAACTCTGTGTAACCCTAGCCCTCTCCGGTGTCTATACAAACCAGAGGGTTTTAGTGAAGGAAATATGCCCTAGAGGCAATAATAAAGTTATTATTTATTTCCTTATATCATGATAAATGTTTATTATTCATGCTAGAATTGTATTAACCGGAAACATAATACATGTGTGAATACATAGACAAACATAGTGTCACTAGTATGCCTCTACTTGACTAGCTCGTTTATCAAAGATGGTTATGTTTCCTAGCCATGGACAAAAGAGTTGTCATTTGATTAACGGGATCACATCATTAGGAGAATAATGTGATTGACATGACCCATTCCGTTAGCCTAGCACTTGATCGTTTAGTATATTGCTATTGCTTTCTTCATGACTTATACATGTTCCTGTAACTATGAGATTATGCAACTCCCGTTTACCGGAGGAACACTTTGGGTGCTACCAAACATCACAACATAACTGGGTGATTATAAAGGAGTACTACAGGTGTCTCCAAAGGTACATGTTGGGTTGGCATATTTCGAGATTAGGATTTGTCACTCCGATTATCGGAGAGGTATCTCTGGGCCCTCTCGGTAATGCACATCATTATAAGCCTTGCAAGCAATGTAGCTAATGAGTTAGTTATGGAATGATGCATTATGTATCGAGTAAAGAGACTTGCCGGTAACGAGATTGAACTAGGTATTGGATACCGACGATCGAATCTCGGGCAAGTAACATACCGATGACAAAGGGAACAACGTATGTTGTTATGTGGTTTGACCGATAAAGATCTTCGTAGAATATGTAGGAGCCAATATGAGCATCCAGGTTCCACTATTGGTTATTGACCAAGAATAGTTCTAGGTCATGTCTACATAGTTCTCGAACCCGTAGGGTCCGCACGCTTAACGTTACGATGACAGTTTTATTATGAGTTTATAAGTTTTGATGTACCGAAGGAGTTCGGAGTCCCGGATGAGATCGGGGACATGACGAGGAGTCTCGAAATGGTCGATACGTAAAGATCGATATATTGGACGACTATATTCGGAGTTCGGAAAGGTTCCGAGTGATTCGGGTATTTTTTGGAGTACCGGAGAGTTACGGGAATTCGTATTGGGCCTCGATGGGCCATACGGGAAAGGAGAGAAAGGGCCAAAAGGGTGGCCGCACCCCTCCCCTTGGACTAGTCCGAATTGGACTAGGGAGGGGGGCGCCCCCTTCCTTCCTTCTCCTTCTCTCTTCCCTTTCCTTCTCTCCTACTCCTAATACATGGAAGGGTTCCTAGTTCTACTAGGAAAGGGGGAATCCTACTCCCGGTGGGAGTAGGACTCCCCTAGGGCGCGCCATAGAGAGGGCCGGCCCTCCCCCTCCTCCACTCCTTTATATACGGGGGCAGGGGGCACCCCATAGACACACAAGTTGATCTACGGATCGTTCCTTAGCCATGTGCGGTGCCCCCCTCCACCATATTCCACCTCGGTCATATCGTCGCGGAGTTTAGGCGAAGCCCTGCGCCGGTAGAGTATCATCATCATCACCACACCGTCGTGCTGACGAAACTCATCCCCGACACTTTGCTGGATCGGAGTCCGGGGATCGTCATCGAGCTGAACGTGTGCTGAACTCGGAGGTGCCGTACGTTCGGTACTTGGATCGGTCGGATCGTGAAGACGTACGACTACATCAACCGCGTTGTCATAACGCTTCTGCTTACGGTCTACGAGGGTACGTGGACAACACTCTCCCTTCTTGTTGCTATGCCATCACCATGATCTTGCATGTGCGTAGGAATTTTTTTGAAATTACTACATTCCCCAACAGTGGTATCAGAGCCTAGGTTTTATGCGTTGATGTTATATGCACGAGTAGAACACAAGTGAGTTGTGGGCGATACAAGTCATACTGCTTACCAGCATGTCATACTTTGGTTCGGCGGTATTGTGAGATGAAGCGGCCTGGACCGACATTACGCGTACGCTTACGCGAGACTGGTTTCACCGTTACGAGCACTCGTGCTTAAAGGTGGCTGGCGGGTGTCTGTCTCTCTCACTTTAGCTGAATCGAGTGTGGGTACGCCCGGTCCTTGCGAAGGTTAAAACAACACCAACTTGACGAACTATCGTTGTAGTTTTTGATGCGTAGGTAAGAATGGTTCTTGCTAAGCCCGTAGCAGCCACGTAAAATTTGCAACAACAAAGTAGAGGACGTCTAACTTGTTTTTGCAGGGCATGTTGTGATGTGATATGGTCAAGACATGATGCTCTATTTTATTGTATGAGATGATCATGTTTTGTAACCAAAGTTATCGGCAACTGGCAGGAGCCATATGGTTGTCGCTTTATTGTATGAAATGTAAACACCCTGTAATTTCTTTACTTTATCATTAAGCGGTAGCGATAGTCGTAGAAGCAATAGATGGCGTAACTACAACGATGCTACGATGGAGATCAAGGTGTCGCGCCGGTGACGATGGTGATCACGACGGTGCTTCGAAGATGGAGATCACAAGCACAAGATGATGATGGCCATATCATATCACTTATATTGATTGCATGTGATGTTTATGCTTTTATGCATCTTATCTTGCTTTGATAAACGTTAGCATTTTAAGATGATCTCTCACTAATAATCAAGAAGTGTTGTCCCTGAGTATGCACCGTTGCGAAAGTTCTTCGTACTGAGACACCACGTGATGATCTGGTGTGATAGGCTCTACGTTCAAATACAACGGGTGCAAAATAGTTGCACACGCGGAATACTCAGGTCATACTTGACGAGCCTAGCATATACAGATATGGCCTCGGAACACGGAGACCAAAAGGTCGAACGTGAATCATATAGTAGATATGATCAACATAGTGATGTTCACCATTGAAACTACTCCATCTCACGTGATGATCGGACATGGTTTAGTTGATTTGGATCACGTGATCACTTAGATGACTAGAGAGATGTCTGTCTAAGTGGGAGTTCTTTAGTAATATGATTAATTGAACTTAAATTTATCATGAACTTAGTCCTGGTAGTATTTTGCAAATTATGTTGTAGATCAATAGCTTGCGTTGTTGCTTTCATATGTTTATTTTGATATGTTCCTAGAGAAAATTGTGTTGAAAGATGTTAGTAGCAATGATGCGGATTGGATCCGTGATCTGAGGTTTATCCTCATTGCTGCACAGAAAAATTATTTCCTTGATGCACCGCTAGGTGACGGACCTATTGCAGGAGCATATGCAGATGTTGTGAACGTTTGGCTAGCTCAATATGATGACTACTTGATAGTTTAGTGCACCATGCTTAAACGGCTTAGAATCGGGACTTCAAAGAAGTTTTGAACATCATGGACCATATGAGATGTTCCAGGAGTTGAATTTAATATTTCAAGCAAATACCCGAGTTGAGATATATGAAGTCTTCAACAAGTTCTACAGCTAAAAGATGGAGGAGAATCGCTCAACTAATGAGCAAGTGCTTAGATTGTCTGAGTACTACAATCGCTTGAATCAAGTGGGAGTTAATCTTCCAGATAAGATAGTGATTGACAGAATTCTCTAGTCACCATCACTAAGTTACTAGAACTTTGTGATGAACTATAATATGCAAGGGATGACAAAAAAACGATTCCCGAGCTCTTCATGATGTTGAAATCGACGAAGGTAGAAATCAAGAAAGAGCATCAAGTGTTGATGATTGACAAGACCGCTAGTTTCAAGAGAAGGGCAAAGGGAAAGAAAGGGAACTTCAAGTGGAAAGACAAGCAAGTTGTCACTCCTGCGAAGAAGCCCAAAGCTGGACCATAGCCTAAAACTGAGTGCTTACACTGCAAAGGAAATAGTCACTGGAAGCGGAAATGCCCTGAATATTTGGTGGATAAGAAGGATGGCAAATTGAACAAGGGTATATTTGATATACAGGTTATTGATGTGTGCCTTACTAGTGTTTATAGTAGCCCCTGAGTATTTGATACTTGTTCGGTTGCTGTGATTAGTAACTTGAAACAGGAGTTACAGAATAAACAGAGACTAGTTGAAAGGGAAGTGACGATGAGTGTTGGAAGTAGTTCCAATATTGATATGATCATCATCACACACTCCCTATATTTTCGAGATTAGTGTTAAACATAAATAAATGTTATTTGGTGTTTGCGTTGAGCATAAATATGATAAGATCATGTTTATTGCAATACGGTTATTCATTTAAAGTCAGAGAATAATTGTTATTCTGTTTACATGAATAAAGCCTTCGATGGTCATACACCCAATGAAAATAGTTTGTTGGATCTCGATCGTAGTGATACACATATTCATAATATTGATGCCAAAAGATGCAAAGTTAATAATGATAGTGCAACTTATTTGTGGCACTGCCGTTTAGGTCATATCGGTGTAAAGCGCATGAAGAAACTCCATAAAGATGGATTTTCGGAATCACTTGGTTATGAATCATTTGGTGCTTGCGAACAGTGCCTTTTGGGCAAGATGACTAAAACTCCGTTCTCCAGAACAATGGAATGAGCTACTGACTTACTGGAAATAATACATACCGATGTATGCGGTCCAATGAGTGTTGATGCTCGTGGCAAGTATCGTTATTTTCTGACCTTCACAAGATGATTTGAGCAGATATGGGTATGTCTACTTGATGAAACATAAGTCTTAAATAGTTGAGAGGTTCAAAGAATTTCAGAGTGAAGTGGAAAAATCATCGTAACAAGAAAATAAAATTTCTGCGATCTGATCGCAGAGATGAATGTTTGAGTTACGAGTTTGGTCTTCAATTAAAACAATGTGAAATAGTTTCGCAACTCACGCCACCTGGAACACCACAATGTAATGGTGTGTCCGAACGTCATAATCGCACTTTATTGGATATGGTGCGATCTATGATGTCTCTTATTGATTTACCACTATTGTTTTGGGGTTATGCATTAGAGACAGCTGCATTCACGTTAAAAGGGCACCATCTAAATCCGTTGAGATGACACCATATGAACTGTGGTTTAGTAAGAAACCCAAGTTGCTGTTTCTTAAAGTTTGGGGCTGCGATGCTTGTGTGAAAAAGTTTCATCCTGATAAGCTCAAACCCAAATTGGAGAAGTGCATCTTCATAGAATACCCAAAGGAAACTGTTGGGTACACCTTCTATCACAGATCCGAAGGCAAGATATTCGTTGCTAAAAATGGATCCTTTCTAGAGAAGGAGTTTCTCTCGAAAGAAGTGAGTGGGAGGAAAGTAGAACTTGATGAGGTAACTGTACCTTATCCTGAATTGGAAAATAGTTCATCACTGAAATCAGTTCCAGTGATTCCTACACCAATTAGTGAGGAAGCTAATGATGATGATCATGGAACTTCTGATCAAGTTACTACAGAACCTCGTAGGTCTTCCAGAGTACGGTCCGCACCATAGTGGTACGCTAATCCTGTTTTGAAAGTCATGTTACTAGACCATGATAAACCTACGAACTATGAGGAAGCGATGATGAGCCCAGATTCCGCGAAATGGCTGGAGGCCATGAAATCTGAGATGGGATCCATGTATGAGAACAAAGTATGGACTTTGGTGGAGTTGCCCGATGATAGGCAAGCCATATTGTATGAATGGATCTTCAAGAGGAAGACATATGCTGATAGTACTGTTACTATCTACAAAGCTCGATGTCGGTGTCAAAACCGGCGGATCTCGGGTAGGGGGTCCCGAACTGTGCGTCTAGGCGGATGGTAACAGGAGACAAGGGACACGATGTTTTACCCAGGTTCGGGCCCTCTTGATGGAGGTAAAACCCTACGTCCTACTTGATTAATATTGATGATATGGGTAGTACAAGAGTGGATCTACCACGAGATCAAGGAGGCTAAACCCTAAAGCTAGCCTATGGTATGATTGTTGTAATGTATGTTGTGTCCTACGGACTAAAGCCCTCCAGTTTATATAGACACCGAAGAAGGCTAGGGTTACACAGAGTCGGTTACAATGGTAGGAGATCTACATATCCGTATTGCCAAGCTTGCCTTCCACGCCAAGGAAAGTCCCATCCGGACACGGGACAGAGTCTTCAATCTTGTATCTTCGTAGTCTTGGAGTCCGGCGGACGATGATAGTCCGGCTGTCCGGACACCCCCTAGTCCAGGACTCCCTCAGTAGCCCCTGAACCAGGCTTCAATGACGATAAGTCCGGCGCGCATAATGTTCGGCATTGCAAGGCGGGTTCCTCCTTTGAATAATCCAGAGAAGATCATGAACACCAGGATAGTGTCCGGCTCTGCAAAATAAATTCCACATTCCACCGTAGAGAGAATAAAATATACACAAGTCCAATCTGCTGACGTATTTTGCGGCATGACATCACACCGCTACCAAGCCTTTACTTGAATCGTTTTTTATTATACCACCTCAGCACGTTTAGCGAAGCGGTTTCCTTGGCCCGTCTTGTCGAAGCAGAGATCGTGTTCCCCTTATTCCGGGATTCTCATCAATACGAGCGTGGGTAACCCAACCGTGCCCGTCGCCACGCCTCCTCTATCGAAGGTGATTCCCGAACAGTCACGGAGATGGCTCTTGGTATTTTCCCCCTTTATAAGAGGACCAAGGCTCGTTTCTCTTCTTCATCTTCCATCGAATCCTCTCCTTGCTCCAAGTTCCAACACCCAGAGCCCCAGATTCAAGCGCTTTGTGTTGGAAATATGCCCTAGAGGCAATAATAAATTGGTTATTATTATATTTCTTTGTTCATGATAATAGTCTTTTATTCATGCTATAACTGTATTATCCGGAAATCGTAATACACGTGTGAATACATAGACCACAATATGTCCCTAGTAAGCCTCTAGTTAACTAGCTCGTTGATCAATAGATGGTTACGGTTTCCTGACCATGGACATTGGATGTCATTGATAACGGGATCACATCATTAGGAGAATGATGTGATGGACAAGACCCAATCCAAAGCCTAGCACAAAGATCGTAGTTCGTATGCTAAAGCTTTTCTAATGTCAAGTATCTTTTCCTTAGACCATGAGATTGTGCAACTCCCGGATACCGTAGGAGTGCTTTGGGTGTACCAAACGTCACAACGTAACTGGGTGGCTATAAAGGTGCATTACAGGTATCTCCAAAAGTGTCTGTTGGGTTGGCACGAATCGAGACTGGGATTTGTCACTCCGTGTAAACGGAGAGGTATCTCTGGGCCCACTCGGTAGGACATCATCATAATGTGCACAATGTGACCAAGGGGTTGATCACGGGATGATGTGTTACGGAACGAGTAAAGAGACTTGCCGGTAACGAGATTGAACAAGGTATCGGTATACCGACGATCGAATCTCGGGCAAGTAAAATACCGCTAGACAAAGGGAATTGTATACGGGATCGATTGAGTCCTTGACATCGTGGTTCATCCGATGAGATCATCGTGGAACATGTGGGAGCCAACATGGGTATCCAGATCCCGCTGTTGGTTATTGACCGGAGAACGTCTCGGTCATGTCTGCATGTCTCCCGAACCCGTAGGGTCTACACACTTAAGGTTCGGTGACGCTAGGGTTATAGAGATATTAGTATGCGGTAACCCGAAAGTTGTTCGGAGTCCCGGATGAGATCCCGGACGTCACGAGGAGTTCCGGAATGGTCCGGAGGTAAAGAATTATATATAGGAAGTGCTATTTCGGCCATCGGGACAAGTTTCGAGGTCATCGGTATTGTACCGGGACCACCAGAAGGGTCCCGGGGGTCCACCGGGTGGGGCCACCTGCCCTGGGGGCCACATGGGCTGTAGGGGGTGCGCCTTGGCCTACATGGGCCAAGGGCACCAGCCGCAAGAGGCCCATGCGCCAAGAGAAGAGAAAAAAGGGGAGAGTCCTAAAGGGGGAAGGCACCTCCGAGGTGCCTTGGGGAGGATGGACTCCTCCCCACCCTTAGCCGCACCCTTCCTTGGAGGAAGGGGCAAGGCTGCGGCCTCCCCCTCTCCCTTGGCCCTATATATAGTGGGGAAAAGGAGGAGCAATCATACCTAAGGCCTGGCGCCTCCCTCTCCCTCTCGTGACACATCTCCCTCCTCCTGCAGCGCTTAGCGAAGCCCTGTTGGAATCCCGCTACTTCCACCACGCCGTCGTGCTGCTGGATCTCCATCAACCTCTCCCTCCTCCTTGCTGGATCAAGGCATGGGAGACGTCTCCGTTCCGTACGTGTGTTGAACGCGGAGGTGCCGTCCGTTCGGCACTAGGATCATCGGTGATTTGAATCACGACGAGTACGACTCCATCAACCTCGTTCACTTGAACGCTTCCGCTTAGCGATCTACAAGGGTATGTAGATGCACTCTCCTTCCCCTCGTTGCTGGTTTCTCCATAGATAGATCTTGGTGACACGTAGGAAAATTTTGAATTATTGCTACGTTACCCTACAGTGGCATCATGAGCTAGGTCTATTGCGTAGATTCTATGCACGAGTAGAACACAAAGTAGTTGTGGGCGTTGATTTTGTTCAATATGCTTGCCGTTACTAGTCTTATCTTGATTCGGCGGCATCGTGGGATGAAGCGGCCCGGACCAACCTTACACGTACTCTTATGTGAGACCGGTTCCACCGACAAACATGCACTAGTTGCATAAGGTGGCTGGCGGGTGTCTGTCTCTCCCACTTTAGTCGGATCGGATTCGATGAAAAGGGTCCTTATGAAGGGTAAATAGCAATTGGCATATCACGTTGTGTTCTTTGCGTAGGTAAGAAACATTCTTGCTAGAAACCCATAGCAGCCACGTAAAACATGCAAACAACAATTAGAGGACGTCTAACTTGTTTTTGCAGGGTATGCTATGTGATGTGATATGGCCAAAGGATGTGATGAATGATATATGTGATGTATGAGATGATCATGTTCTTGTAATAGGATTCACGACTTGCATGTCGATGAGTATGACAACCGGCAGGAGCCATAGGAGTTGTCTTAAATTTATTGTATGACCTGCGTGTCATTGAACAACGCCATGTAATTACTTTACTTTATTGCTAACCGGTAGCCATAGTAGTAGAAGTAATAGTTGGCGAGACAACTTCATGAAGACACGATGATGGAGATCATGGTGTCATGCCGGTGACGATGATGATCATGGAGCCCCGAAGATGGAGATCAAAAGGAGCAAAATGATACTGGCCATATCATGTCACTATTTGATTGCATGTGATGTTTATCATGTTTATGCATCTTGTTTACTTAGAACGACGGTAGTAAATAAGATGATCCCTTACAAGAATTTCAAGAAGTGTTCTCCCCTAACTGTGCACCGTTGCTACAGTTCGTCGTTTCGAAGCACCACGTGATGATCTGGTGTGATAGATCCTTACGTTCACATACAACGGGTGTAAGACAGATTTACACATGCAATACACTTAGGGTTAACTTGACGAGCCTAGCATGTATAGACATGGCCTCGGAACACGGAGACCGAAAGGTCGAGCATGAGTCATATAGAAGATATGATCAACATGAAGATGTTCACCGACGTTGGCTAGTCCGTCTCACGTGATGATCGGACACGGCCTAGTTTGACTCGGATCACGTGATCACTTAGATGACCAGAGGGATGTCTATCTGAGTGGGAGTTCATAAGATGAACTTAATTATCCTGAACATAGTCAAAAGGTCTTCGCAAATTATGTCGTAGCTCGCATTTCAGTTCTACTGTTTAGATATGTTCCTAGAGAAAATTTAGTTGAAAGTTAATAGTAGCAATTATGCGGACTAGGTCCGTAAACCGAGGATTGTCCTCATTGCTTCATAGAAAGCTTATGTTCTTAATGCACCGCTCAGTGTGCTGAACCCCAAACGTCGTTTGTGGATGTTGCGAACATCTGACATACACGTTTTGATAACTATGTGATAGTTCAGTTAAACGGTTTGGAATTGAGGCACCAAAGACGTTTTTGAAATGTCGCGAAACATATGAGATGTTTTGAGGGCTGAAATTGGGATTTCTGGCTCGTGCCCACGTCAAGAGGTATAAGACCTCCGACGATTTTCTTAGCCTACAAACTAAGGGAGAAAAGCTCAATCGTTGAGCTTGTGCTCAGATTGTCTGAGTGCGACAATCATTTGAATCGAGTGGGAGTTGATCTTCCAGATGAGATAGTGATGTTTCTCCGAAAGTCATTGCCACCAAGCTGCTAGAGCTTCGTGATGAACTATAATATATCAGGGACATATATGATGATCCTTGAGATATTCGCGATGTTTGACACCACAAAAGTAGAAATCAAGAAGGAGCATCAATTGTTGATGGTTGGTGAAACCACTAGTTTCAAGAAGGGCAAGGGCAAGAAGGGATACTTCATGAAACAGAAAATCAGCTGCTGCTCTAGTGAAGAAACCCAAGGTTAAACCCAAACCCGAGACTAAGTGCTTCTGTAATAAGGGGAACAACCACTGGAGCAGAATTACCCTAGATACTTGGTAGATGAGAAGGCTGGCAAGGTCGATAGAAGTATATTGGATATACATTGTGTTAATGTGTACTTTACTAGTACTCCTAGTAGCACCAGGGTATTAGATACCGGTTTGGTTGCTAAGTGTTAGTAACTCGAAATAAAAGAGCTACGGAATAAACGGAGACTAGCTAAAGGTGAGCTGACGATATGTGTTGGAAGTGTTTCCAAGTTTGATGTGATCAAACATCGCACGCTCCCTCTACCATCAAGATTAGTATTAAACCTGAATAATTGTCATTTGGTGTTTGCGTTGAACATAGACATGATTGGATTATGTCTATCGCAATACGGTTATTCATTTAAGGAGAATAACGGTTACTCTGTTTATTTGAATAATACCTTCAATGGTCTTGCACCTAAATTGAATGGTTTATTGAATCTCGATCGTAGTGATACACATGTTCATGCCAAAAGATAGTAATGATAGTACCACCTACTTGTGGCACTGCCACGTAAGTCATATTGGTATAAAACGCATGAAGAAGCTCCATGTTGATGGATCTTTGGGCTCACTCGTTTTTGAAAGGTTTGAGACATGCGAACCATGTCTATTGGTGTATATGCATGAAGAAACTCCATGCAAATGGACCGTTTTGACTCATTTGATTTTGAATCACTTGAGACATGCAAATCATACCACATGGGCAAGATGACTGAAAGCCTCGATTTCAGTAAAATGGAACCAGAAAGCAACTTGTTGGAAGTAATACATTTTGATGTGTGCAGTCCAATGAGTGCTGAGGCATGTAGTGGATATCGTTATGTTCTTACTTCACAGACGATTTGAGTAAATGTTGAGTACATTTACTTGATAAATCACGAGTCTGAATTATTCAAAGGTTCAAGTAATTTCAGGGTGAAGTTGAAAGATCGTCGTGACAAGAGGATAAAAGATCTATGATATGATCATAGAGATGAATATCTGAATTACGAGTTTGGCACCGAATTAAGACATTGTGGAAATTGTTTCACAACTAATACAGCCTGGAACACCGTAGTGTGATGGTGTGTCCGAACATCATAACTGCACCCTATTGGATATGATGCATACCATGATGTCTCTTGTCGAATTACCACTATCGTTTATGGGTCAGGCATTAGAGACAACCACATTCACTTTAAATAGGGCACCACGTAACTCCGTTGAGACGACACCGTTTGAATTATGGTTTAGAGAAACCTAAGTTGTTGTTTCTTAAAGGTTTGGGGCTGCGACGCTTATGTGAAAAAGTTTCAGGTTGATAAGCTCGAACCCAAAGCGGATAAAATGCATCTTCATAGGAAACCCAAAACAGTTGGGTATACCTCCTAATTCAGATCCGAAAGCAATATGGATTGTTTCTTGAATCGGGTCCTTTCTCGAGGAAAGGTTTCTCTCGAAAGAGTTGAGTGGGAGGATGGTGGAGACTTGATGAGGTTATTGAACCGTCACTTCAACTAGTGTATAGCAGGGCACAAAGAGTTGTTCCTGTGGCACCTACACCAATTGAAGTGGGAGCTTATGATATTGATCATGAGACTTCAGATCAAGTCACTCCCAAACCTCGTAGGGTGACAAGGATGCATACTACTTTAGAGTGGTACGTAATCCTGTCTTGGAAGTCATGTTGCTAGACAACAATGGACCTACGAGCTATGGAGAAGCGATGGTAGGCCCGGATTCCGACGAATGGCTCAAAGCCATAAAATCCAAGAGAGGATCCATGTATGAAAACAAAGTGTAGACTTTGGCAGAACGGCTCAATGGTCGTAAGGCTATTGAGTACAGATGGATTTTAAAAGGAAGACGGACAATGATGGTAAATGTCACCATTAAGAAAGCTCGACTTGTCGTTAAGAAGTTTCCGACAAGTTCAGGGAGTTGACTACAGTGAGACTTTCTCACTCGTAGCAATGCTAAGAGTCTGTTGGAATTAAATTAGCAATTACTGCATCATTTATGAAATCTTGCAGATAGGATGTCAAAACATTGTTTCCTCGACGACTTTTCTTGAGGAAAGGTTGTATGTGATACAACCGGAAGGTTTTGTCAATCCTGAAAGATGCTAATAAGTATGCAAAGCTCCAGCTATCCTTCTGAGGACTGGAGTAAGCATCTCGGAGTTGGAATGTATGCTTTGATGAGATGATCAAAGATTTTGGGTTTATACAAAGTTCATGAGAAACTTGTATTTCCAAAGAAGTGAGTGGGAGCACTATAGAATTTCTGATGAGTATATGTTGTTGACATATTAATGATCAGAAATGATGTAGAATTTCTAGAAAGCATATAGGGTTATTTGAAAGGTGTTTTTCAATAGAAAGCCTGGATTAAGCTACTTGAGCATTGAGCATCAAGATCTATAAGGATAGATCAAAACGCTTAATAGTACTTTCAAATGAGCACATACCTTGACATGATCTTGAAGGTGTTCAAGATGGATCAGTCAAAGAAGGAGTTCTTGCCTGAGTTGTAAGGTATGAAGTTAAGACTTAAAGCTCGACCACGGCAGAATAGAGAGAAAGGACGAAGGTCGTACCCTATGCTTGAGACATAGGCTCTACAGTATGCTATGCTATGTACCGCACCTGAAGTGTGCCTTGCCATGAGTCAGTTAAGGGGTACAAGAGTGATCCAAGAATGGATCACAGGACAGCGGTCAAAGTTATTCTTAGTAACTTGTGGACTAAGGAATTTTCTCGATTTTGGAGGTGGTAAAAGAGTTTGTCGTAAAGGGTTACGCCGATGCAAACTTTGACATTGATCTAGATTATTCTGAGTAGTAAACTGGATTCTTATAGTAGAACAGTTATTTGGAATAGCTCCAAATAGAACATGGTAGCTGCATCTAGGAGATGACATAGAGATTTGTAAAGCACACACGGATCTGAAAGATTCAGACCCGTTGACTATAACATCTCTCACAAGCATAACATGATCAAACCCAGAACTCACCGAGTGTTAATCACATGGTAATGTGAACTAGATTAATGACTCTAGTAAACTCTTTGGGTGTTAGTCACATGGGGATGTGACCTTGAGTGTTAGTCACATAGCGATGTGAACTGGATTATTGACTCTAGTGCAAGTGGGAGACTGTTGGAAATATGCCCTAGAGGCAATAATAAATTGGTTATTATTATATTTCTTTGTTCATGATAATAGTCTTTTATTCATGCTATAACTGTATTATCCGGAAATTGTAATACACGTGTGAATACATAGACCACAATATGTCCCTAGTAAGCCTCTAGTTAACTAGCTCGTTGATCAATAGATGGTTACGGTTTCCTGACCATGGACATTGGATGTCATTGATAACGGGATCACATCATTAGGAGAATGATGTGATGGACAAGACCCAATCCAAAGCCTAGCACAAAGATCGTAGTTCGTATGCTAAAGCTTTTCTAATGTCAAGTATCTTTTCCTTAGACCATGAGATTGTGCAACTCCCGGATACCGTAGGAGTGCTTTGGGTGTACCAAACGTCACAACGTAACTGGGTGGCTATAAAGGTGCATTACAGGTATCTCCGAAAGTGTCTGTTGGGTTGGCACGAATCGAGACTGGGATTTGTCACTCCGTGTAAACGGAGAGGTATCTCTGGGCCCACTCGGTAGGACATCATCATAATGTGCACAATGTGACCAAGGGGTTGATCACGGGATGATGTGTTACGGAACGAGTAAAGAGACTTGCCGGTAACGAGATTGAACAAGGTATCGGTATACCGACGATCGAATCTCGGGCAAGTAAAATACCGCTAGACAAAGGGAATTGTATACGGGATCGATTGAGTCCTTGACATCGTGGTTCATCCGATGAGATCATCGTGGAACATGTGGGAGCCAACATGGGTATCCAGATCCCGCTGTTGGTTATTGACCAGAGAACGTCTCGGTCATGTCTGCATGTCTCCCGAACCCGTAGGGTCTACACACTTAAGGTTCGGTGATGCTAGGGTTATAGAGATATTAGTATGCGGTAACCCGAAAGTTGTTCGGAGTCCCGAATGAGATCCCGGACGTCACGAGGAGTTCCGGAATGGTCCGGAGGTAAAGAATTATATATAGGAAGTGCTATTTCGGCCATCGGGACAAGTTTCGAGTTTATCGGTATTGTACCGGGACCACCGGAAGGGTCCCGGGGGTCCACCGGGTGGGGCCACCTGCCCTGGGGGCCACATGGGCTGTAGGGGGTGCGCCTTGGCCTACATGGGCCAAGGGCACCAGCCCCAAGAGGCCCATGCGCCAAGAGAAGAGAAAAAAGGGGAGAGTCCTAAAGGGGGAAGGCACCTTCGAGGTGCCTTGGGGAGGATGGACTCCTCCCCACCCTTAGCCGCACCCCTCCTTGGAGGAAGGGGCAAGGCTGCGCCCTCCCCCTCTCCCTTGGCCCTATATATAGTGGGGAAAAGGAGGAGCAATCATACCTAAGGCCTGGCGCCTCCCTCTCCCTCCCGTGACACATCTCCCTCCTCCTGCAGCGCTTAGCGAAGCCCTGTTGGAATCCCGCTACTTCCACCACGCCGTCGTGCTGCTGGATCTCCATCAACCTCTCCCTCCTCCTTGCTAGATCAAGGCATGGGAGACGTCTCCGTTCCGTACATGTGTTGAACGCGGAGGTGCCGTCCGTTCGGCACTAGGATCATTGGTGATTTGAATCACGACGAGTACGACTCCATCAACCTCGTTCACTTGAACGCTTCCGCTTAGCGATCTACAAGGGTATGTAGATGCACTCTCCTTCCCCTCGTTGCTGGTTTCTCCATAGATAGATCTTGGTGACACGTAAGAAAATTTTGAATTATTGCTACGTTACCCTACACTTTGGACCTTCAACGATGTCCGGCTCCGACCTTTAGGGTCGGTGGATCCCTTCCTCCGTCACGGAGGAGGACGTGCTAAAGCTGCGTGAGGCCAAGTACCTGTCTTACGAGATTTCGCACATGTTGCCCGCCCAAGGGCAGGCCGTACCCACTCCCGGGCCCGGTGAGTATGTCGTCTTCGTATCCCACCTCCGTCGGGGTTTAGGCTTCTCGACGGACCCCTTTGTGAGAGGGCTCATGTTTTACTACGGGCTGGATTTTCACGACTTGGCTCCGGAGTCCATCCTCCATATTTCCGCATTCATTATCGTCTGTGAAGCCTTCCTCCGCGTCACCCCCCACTTCGGCCTGTGGCTGAAGACCTTCAATGTGGAGCCGAAGATGATCGGGGGGCATCAAGCGGAGTGCGGCGGGGCGGCCATAAGCAGGAGGGCCGATGCCCCGTGGCCAGAGGGCTCCTTCCAAGAGGAGCTCGGCTTGTGGCAGCAGGAGTGGTTCTATATCACCGCTCCAAAGGGCAACAAGCAAAAGCCACCGCCTTCATTCCGCCCGGGACCTCCATGCCGGTTGATGTCGTGGGTCAACCAAGGGCTCAATTGGGGGCCGTCCGAAGACGTGCCCTTATTGCAGGGCCGGATTCGAGACCTCCAAGCGAGGGAGATCAATCTGGTTGTGGTGATGCAGGTCATGCTAATCACGCGTCTTCTGCCCTGCAAACGCCGTCCTCTCCGGTTATGGGAGTTCAATCTGGGGGGACCACGAATTCTCCAACACTTCATGGGTATGACGCCCGTGGAGATGTACAAGTTGTTCTTCGGACCGCAGGTGGCGTGTTTGGAATTGACCGAGGACACAGGCCTAAGCTGCAATCGCCCGGATACTCAGGTAAGTAGCTCAGAGTCCAGACGTTCTGTTTGTTTGCTTTTCTGAAATTCACCTTCTAACCCATTATTCTTCATCAGGAGTGGGTAGCACGATCGAAGCTGATAAGGTGTCCGGCCCCCCTTCCCAGAGACCGCACCAGAGCCCGTGCTGGTCAGAATGTTGGAGGTCGCGCCCGTAGAAGGAGGCGATGGGGAAAATGGAAGAGCTATCACCTCGCCCAAGGGGGCGCCTGAAGAGGGGGGGATCGAAAATCCCTCCTTCCAGGGGGAGAAGAGGACCGCCTCCGAAGACCCGGAGGCCAAAGCCCCTAAGCGGGGGAAGAAATCTTCACCGGAGGGTCCTGCGTCCGGGGAGAACCCGGACGTACAATCGTCTCTGAAGGATCAGCCCTCCAGCGAGCCGTGAGTAGGAAAAGGGGAGTTCATTAATAAGAAAATACTCCTGTTTGTGCTTCTGTGGATAACCGAAATTTTTACCTTACAGTTCGGATCTGCGTCCTTCTCAGATGAGTTCGTCTTCAGGGGATCTTCGTCCGGAGATGATGGAGAGTGAAACGCCTCCATCTGTTGCGCCGTCGGACAGGGCAGACGAGCCTGAAGTATCGTCACGGAGGGTATCCCAGAGCCCGGTGGAGCCGGAGAGTTCGGCGCCGACTAGTGTCCGGCCGGGGGAGCTGAAGGATCTGCTTGAGAGGGCGTCTATCTCAGAAGATCACTGTGCTTTGATGAGTATGGTGATTGGAAGGATTTTGTCCGCCGAAAGCGGATTGCATAATGCCGTCAGGAGTTTGCTGGCGGGATTTGAGGTACGCAAGAACGACGCACCTTTACGACAGTTTTGCACATAGAAGTGCGCCCTGTATAGATAGTAGCCCCTGAGACTCGGTAGGTTGTCGAAAGCGACAGCGTGCCGAGGATCAAAATCGCAGGTATTGAATGTCGCCCTTCCTATGCAGGTGGCGGATAGTCCGGGGGCTAGCCGGACTAGTGGAGTTGTCGATTTAATGCGGCAACTTGATGTGGCGGATGCGGACATCGCGCTTGTCAACCGGCGACTTGACGAGTCGCAAGGTAAATGAATTCTCCGCAGTCACTTATTTAAGGGAGCCAAAGCCCGCCTCTGACAATATTTATGCTGTGATACAGACGGTGCTGCTGCTATGGAGAGCCTTCGGTCCGAGCTTGCTCGAGCCAAGGAGCAAGCCTGAAGGAGTGATGCAGCTGCCTCAAAGGCGGCTGAGGAGTTGAAAGCCGAAAAGGCTGCACACTGCCTAAGCAGGGAAAAGATGGCCGAATTGGTCGTGAAATTGAAGGATGCTGCCGACCGCAATGAGGCTCTTGAAAAGGAGTGCCTATCGGAGCGAGAAGACCTGGGTAAGGCCACCGCCGAGGCCAAGGATGCCCGTTCTGCAATGCGGGCTATGAAGGAGGAGCTGCGCCAGGCCGGAGATATTGTGGCTGGCAGGCCTTTTCTGCTGCGTCGCTGGTTTACGGATCCAAAGTATGCCCAACTTGGCCAGCTGTGGGGTCCGGAGGATCCATATATGGACTTGGCGGCAAGTGCGGCGGATGCCGTTGTGCACTTCCGGAGTCAGAAGGATCACAAGACGGAAGAGCTATTTTGGTCTCAATTCCATAGTCCGGATCGTTCACTTCCGTTGACCGATCGGTTAGCCGAATGGGCTGAGCTGAACAGGTTGTCCGGACTTGCCATGACTGATATCGTAGCTCATGTCTGGCCAGAGAGGCCCAAGGCGACGAGCTATTTTGGCTTATTGCAGCAATTTCTTGGAGCGGTGCCGCATATCAAGGAGATGAAGCGGTCGGCCTGCATAGAAGGTGCGCGGATGGCCCTTGCCCGTGTGAAGACACACTGGACAGAGATGGATGCCACCGCTATTGCAGCCCAGGATTCGGACGAAAGCCATTTACCCGCCGAGCACTATTTTGGGGAAGTTATGCGTGGCGCTCGTGTAATTGAGTCGCAGTGCTCGAAAAATGTCACGTTCAAATGAACGTTTTATCTTGTAAAACAATGATTATGATTGAACCGCCTTTTATACTTGTGCGTTCCAAGTATTAAAATATCTCCTATGCGGCCGTTTATGTATACGTTTGTATAACCTGAAAGATGGCAGTCTTCGGCTTCAGCCCCCACGCACAAGGTGCGGGGGTGTTCGCAAAAAATAGCGCGTTTTCACACTTAATCCGACGTCTCGATCCTGTTAAGGAGGTGTTAGCGTAGCAAACGAGGCAATCCGGACTATGATGCTTTATCACTTTCACTTAGCCATTGGAGTTCGAGGGTGGGGCTATGATATAGCCCCTGGGGGCACCGCGCTTCTCCGGATTCGGGGCGCGTGTGTGCCTGACCGGGAAACGGTCCTTCGTCAAAGCGGGGAATTCTAAACATTCCGGTAGTCGATCGAGTGGTTGACCAGTCTCTCGCTGTATCATGACAGTTAGTTTTCGGCTTTCTCTACTGAGGTGCTCGCCCAGCCGAACTGGGGCACAATCGCAGTAGTTCTCCTGGTGCCGCGTTAGCCGATGATACGGAACGTAAGGCAGCAAAACACAGGAGCCGGGCAAACCCAACATTTGACCAAAGACATGATTCGGAGCTGATGCATATAAGGCCTAACTCGAGACGCCGAACACTCCCTAAGGTGTTCGGTCTTTATAATAATGGGCAGAACCATGCCCTAAGACCCTAGTGTCCAGGTATGGGCAAGGTCCTCTAACGCGGCCGATGCCAAAATGTCAGGCTCCACTTTGGTTATAATGAGAAACCAAGGGATTATAACAACAAGAGACAGTAAAAAAGGTTTACGCAGGGTCTTAATCTGAAAAGAATCCTTGCGACGGGTCCCTACTGCACGTCTGCGCCTGTGTCTCCGTTGTGCCATTATCCTGGACGGGTGTGCACGTTGTTCATCTGTAAAAAGAGACGAACTTAGTTTGGAAAGAAATCGTGCGAAAAAATATATACAAAGGAAAAAATATAAATAAATAAGTAAAGCAGAGTCTATATGAGTTCGCTGTTGCTTGTGCGCGCAGCCCCTTGTAAAGGGATGTGCGGCTAGGGAGCCCCTAGCTTATTTATGCCGGACTCGTCTGACCGTGTCCGGGGTCTTTAAATGACCCTCGCACTGAAATGATGCCACGTGGACCGGGCATCTTAAGTGTAAGAGACGCGTAATGTGGTATGGCGTTAAAGCGGACAAAAGCTTCTCGTCCCAAGAGTGCTTGATAGCTACTTTTAAATGGGACGATATGAAAGATTAGTTTTTCGCGTCGAATGTTGTTCGGTGACCCGAACACAACTTCTAGTAATAAGGAGCCTGTGCACTTGGCTTAAGGGCCTGGCGTCACTCCTTTAAAGGAAGTGCGGCTGTGTCGAATTTTAGTAAGGTCTATCCCCAATTTGCGGATTGTGTTTGGATACAGCAGGTTTAGGTCACTGCCTCCGTCCATCAGGACTTGTGTAAATTGCAGTCCGTCGATTATAGGATCCAATATCAGGGCAGTCCATCCTGCATTTCGAACGCTTCTGGAATAATCCAGGTGGTCGAAAGTGATTGGTTTTGATGTCCAATCTCTATGTTCCGCTGGGTTGGACCGTGCGAGACCCATTTTAACGGGTGTCGCACTGTTTTTCCGTATTATCACATGAAGTGAATTTACTGCTTTGACCTCTTGTGGGAAAGTCTTTTGTTTTCCGGTGCTCTGCTGGTGGGGTTTATCATCATCTTCGCTTGATGCGTCGAGCCCCTTGTGTTCGGCGTTTAATCGGCCGGACTGTTTGAAAACCCAACGATCTCGGTGGGTGTGGTTTGCAGGCCTTCCGGGGGTACTGTGGATTTGACATATCCGACCCAAAATCTTGTTTAAGTTGGATAGCTCATCGCGGTTATCCTTAAGAGGCGGTTGTCGGTGTCAAAACCGGTGGATCTCGGGTAGGGGGTCCCAAACTGTGTGTCTAGGCGGATGGTAACAGGAGATGAGGGACACGATGTTTTACCCAGGTTCAGGCCCTCTCGATGGAGGTAAAACCCTACGTCCTGCTTGATTAATATTGATGATATGGGTAGTACAAGAGTGGATCTACCACGAGATCAAGGAGGCTAAACCCTAAAGCTAGCCTATGGTATGATTGTTGTAATGTATGTTGTCCCCTACGGACTAAAGCCCTCCGGTTTATATAGACACCGGAGGAGGCTAGGGTTACACAGAGTCGGTTACAATGGTAGGAGACCTACATATCCGTATCGCCAAGCTTGCCTTCCACGCCAAGGAAAGTCCCATCCGGACACGGGACGGAGTCTTCAATCTTGTATCTTCGTAGTCTTGGAGTCCGGCGGACGATGATAGTCCGGCTGTCCGGACACCCCCTAGTCCAGGACTCCCTTAGTAGCCCCCGAACCAGGCTTCAATGACGATAAGTCCAGCGCATATATAGTCTTCGGCGTTGCAAGGCGGGTTCTCCCTTCAAGTTCCATGTACCTGCCGAACAGTGTCTGGCTTCACCATAAATACTGTGTTTCTCGGCTTCTACGCCCAATAATGGTATTTTTCCACGCGTCGCATGAATGCGAAAAGCCAGGGCGTCTTTTACGTTTTACCCCCCAGTCGTGCGAGTCATCCGCCTACAAAAGAGGCAAAAATCCAGATCCAAACCACACCATCTTCCTCCCGCGAATACTTCGTCGGAGCGCCTTTGACCTAAAAATCCATTCCATCATGGACCGTCGACGCGGTTCTTCTTCACGCACTCCCAGCCCACCGCCGGGGGATTGGAGGAGGTGCTCTGTTTTGCACAACGAGCTAGTGAAGCTCCAAGCGGGGGGATATCTCCCTCCGGCCTTCATGGTCCCGGTTCGAGCCGGGCTGGTCACCTATCTAGGTGGGAGGCAAGCGGAGGCTACCCCAAGCCCCAATAAAGGGGAGTGAGTATGCTTCGTCCCTTATTTGATAAGGGGACTCGGATTCCCGATACATCCGTTCCTCCGCGGGCTCCTGGAGTTCTACGGACTCTAGCTCCACCACCTCACGCCCGCCTCTGTCCTGCATATCGCGGGCTACGTAGCTCTTTGCGAGCTATTCCTGGGCATTGAGCCCCATTTTGCATTGTGGAAGAGGCTGTTCTACCTCGTACCCCGTTCTCACAAGAAGGCGTCCGAAGACTGGCCCTCAGAGTGGTTTTACATAGGAGACGCTCCGCTGCCGGACCCAGTCCGGATTGGCCTTCCGGAGTTTAGTGCTGCTCCCCTGAAGAAACGCCTCAGCTGGCGCCCACGGAGCCCCCGATTGGAGGAAGACAAGAGCGTCCATTACTTGATGGGCCGAATAAGATTACTGGCCCATTCCGGGTTGACCATGATTGGAGTCATGACGACATGCATCATGCGGGGGGTACAGCCATTGCAATACAGAGGCCACCCCATGTGGGATTTCAACGGGGAGGACGATGCCACCCGTCATGGCCGCAAAGGGCCGGATTCGACCGAGGATCTGGTAGAGATCCTTTCCAGCCTGTACAAGGGGGAAAAGGAGGACTTCCTTCGAACGAACCCTTTGAATGGGTTTTCCATGATCAACCCTAGAGGATGGGTAAGCGAACACCTTTAAAGGCTCAACCCATGCTCTCAAAGTTTAAGCTTCTTTACATTATGTCTTCGGCGCAGGGTCTACACCGGACTGTGGAGGACATGGTAAGTCCTGCTCCACAACCCGAGGATCCAGAAAGATCCTTGGATCCGGCCTCCGAAGAGGACCCGAACATCAAGGTGGAGCTGATCGACGGGGTATTTCACCAGCTCAGCATGGATAATGCTTTGGTCGCCATTACGGCGGACTACCCCGGACTGTATCCGGCTTCCCAGGTGACCGTGACCGAGGTCCGAACACCATTATCTCTTCCTTTCCCATTTCTAACCTTCGCGAATGATGGTATGTTACAGGAAGCGCCTTTACGGCAGGAAGCCGAGCCCGCGGCGGCTGACCAACAGAGGTCAGTCCGTACCCGCAGGCGAAAAAGGAGCGCAGTGCGGACGGAAACGTCGCCGCAAAGGTATAGCTCGTATTGTAATTTTCAGAGCAACGTTCCTAGGAAGCGTCTGAGTGCTCATGATCTTTGTAGGAGAAAAAGTGCTCGCCGGACTGCGGGCGCAGAAGTTGCTGATCCAACCTACACCGGCCAGGCTCCAGCGCCCGGCCTGGAGGGGGAGGCAAGCGCAAGACGCGGGCCGGATCCTTCTCCAACGGAGGACACCGACAGACTGTCCGCCACCAAATCTGAGGTGGAGAGCGCCATGAACCATAGGCGCCGTCAGACAGTATTTCGTGAAGCGTGCTTCTCCCCTGAGGCATTGGACGCCTTTAACGCAGGGGACGCGCATCTCCGTGCCGCTCAAGATGGTTTTACCAGAGCCACGGAGTAGTATGTGAAAGACATACGGGTAAGGGAATTTTAATGGTTGTATATACCAGTAGCCCCCGAGACTTAAAGTAGTTATGTTAACTGATTTAAGGATCATGTGAAACGCAGGCTCTTACCGAGAAGAATGCCCAGCTGTCTCAGGAGCTGCAAGAATGCAAGGCCCAACTTGAGGCCGCACTTGCTGCCGCAGGAGGAGACTCAAAGACCCCTCCTGGTAACACATTTGTATTAATAAATATAGGCGCTGTGCGGCGTGCGCGCAAGTCTAATAATGACTGTGTAGGTACCGCCGGACAAGATCTGGACAGGCAAGGATTACTGCGCCAGCTGAAGGCCGGCGAGAGTGTGCTGAATAGGGTGCAGCAAGAAAGGAATAAACTCCAGGATGCCAACGCCAAGCTCGGAGAAGAGCTGAAAGGCGCTCGCACCGGGCTGTTCGGCTCCGGTAAGGAGAATGAGCGGCTTCGTCGCGGCATTTATAGTAAGTGCTTGAGCGGACTCCTTTAAAAAGAAGAGTTCGGCGAGGAAGTATATTGACATGATATGTCTTGTAGGTATACTCACAGGTCGTCTTGCAGAGAAGATGCCCATATCAACGGGTGATCAACTTCCCGAACTGTTGCAACTGCTCGAACGAGTTCGGCAGGCAATGAGCGGCGTCGTCAAGGCTTTATGGCCAGCCCTCTCCCTACCCGAGGGCCTTGGGGAGCTTGCGGAGAAGCTTCAGGGAGTGCGGCAGCGCTTCCGTTTTTGGAAGATTTCGGCTTGCCGTCAAGGTGCCAGGGAGGGTTGGGCCATGGTGAAGATGCGTTATAAGAAGGCGGATCCCAACCATATGGCCGAAGTTGGACCGGTGGGGCCCGATGGGAAGGAGATCCCTGTGAGTTTAGTATACAGCCAAGTAGAGTTGGCTGCTAAGTTTTCTCAATGGGACTGTAAGTTAGAGAGCCTGTTAGACGGGATTGAGGAGGAATACAATCAATAAATTTGACAATGTATGTTTTCCTTTGAAGTGACATGTGAAATGCCTTCTAGCCGGATTGTAGATCGTTTGTCTTTGCCGACCTTTTCGCTTCAACCTCGGGACCCTAGAGTCTGGAGTGTGTCCGAATACCTTTGTGGATGAGAAACAACCGCGATATGCATGGAGACCAGGCGTAGGGGTCATTAGTGCTTTATCAGACAAGTGCCCAACTAGTTATGTTATATTACATGGTTAGTAAGAAACATCTTCCAGAGAGAATAGTTCCGTTAAGGGTTCCTTTCCCTGGGAGGCATGCCCTAAAGTGCATGTCCGGACTGCGAAAAAAGCAGAAAAACATCTAGGGGCAGATAAATGAGTAGGTAAAGAAAATCATCTTTTAAGTCACCGACCGAATATTCCCTTAAGAATGCTAGCTTTCGGCTTCACCCAGTCTGAGGTACACATCCGGCTGACCCAGCAGTAGCAATCGCAGAGGTGCTCCCTTTACCTCCTAGCCGAACAATCGGGAACGTAGGGGTAAGCACAGGAGCCAGGCAACCCAGCTTGGCCAAAACTTAAGTCATATCGATGCATATAATGGTGAGTAAAAGGTACATGTGGAAGCTTGACACATGTGCTGGGCATGAAACCCTTATAATTGAGCTTCTGTAAAAGAAGCCCCGAGGAATAATGAGTGCGGATGGCACATCAAGTGTATGCGAAAAATGCAAAAGTAAGCCCTTAGGGGCTTTTTAATAAAAAGGTTATGAAAATAGAAACAATAAGATAGCCAAAGTATAAGAATTTGGACGGAGGGAGGGGACGAACCCTTAGTCCGGCGCTAGGCATAGAATCTTCGGAGGCGGGCTGCGTTCCATGGGTTCGGCTCGAGTCGGTTATCCGACGCATTTCGTAGACGGTATGCTCCGCCGGTCAGGACTTGATCGATAATGAACGGGCCCTCCCATTTGGGCTTAAGCTTGTCCTTTTTCTTGTCCGGCAGGCGTAGAACTAGTTCACCAACGTTATAAGTCTTGGCCCGTACTTCTCTGCTTTGATATCTTCGAGCCTGCTGCTGATAGAATGCGGAACGAGCCTTGGCGACGTCGCGTTCTTCCTCCAATGTGTCCAAGCTGTCCTGCCGATCCAACTCGGCCTCTCTTTCTTCATACATGCGCACTCGAGGTGAGTCATGAATAATGTCGCAGGGCAGAACTGCCTCTGCGCCGTAGACCATAAAAAATGGTGTGAATCCGGTAGTACGGTTAGGCGTTGTCCGCAGCCCCCAGAGTACAGAGTCGAGCTCCTCGACCCAGTGCGTGTCAGATTTAGTAAGTGACCGCACTAGTCTGGGTTTAATGCCGCTCATTATTAGACCATTTGCTCGTTCCACTTGACCGTTGGTTTGAGGGTGATAGACTGAAGCGTAGTCGAGCTTGATGCCCATATTCTTGCACCATGACTTAACCTCGTCGGCTGTGAAGTTCGTGCCGTTGTCGGTGATGATGCTGTGGGGGACTCCGTAACGGTGTACTACCCCGGATATAAAGTCTATCACTGGTCCGGACTCTGCCGTTTTGACCGGCTTGGCCTCTATCCATTTGGTGAATTTATCCACCATGACCAATAGGTACCTTTGCTTGTGGGTTCCCCCTTTAAGAGGTCCAACCATATCAAGCCCCCAGACTGCGAACGGCCAGGTAATGGGTATAGTTTTGAGGGCGGTAGGCGGCATATGGCTCTGATTAGCAAAGAGCTGACAACCAACGCATCTCTGGACTAAGTCCTGGGCATCTTCCCGGGCCGTCGGCCAATAAAATCCTGTACGGAATGCCTTTCCTACAAGGGCCCGGGCTGCTGCGTGGTGTCCGCCTAGTCCGGCATGAGTTTCAACCAGGAGGTTGCGCCCTTCCTCTTCGGAGATACACCTTTGAAGGACTCCGGTTGTGCTTTTCTTATAAAGTTCTCCCTCATGGACCTTGTAGGCTTTCGATCGCCGGACTATGCAGCGGGCCTCGTTTTGGTCTTCGGGAAGTTCCTGCCTGAGCAAGTAGGCTAGGAATGGTTCTGTCCATGGGGCGATTACTGCCATTATGTCGTGGGCTGATGGTGTTATGTCATCGGCTGAATCGCCGATTGGCTCGGTTTTTTCCAGTTTTTCGCTTCCGGGCTCCTCTTCCCATAGTACGGATGGCTTGAAGAGCCATTCCAGGAAGATATTTGGAGGGACAGCATCACGTTTCGCACCGATGCGTGCCAGTACGTCGGCCGCTTGGTTATTATCTCGGGCTATGTGATGGAATTCGAGTCCTTCAAACCGAGCTGACATTTTTAGGACGGCGTTGTGATATGCTGCCATTTTCGGATCCTTGGCGTCAAAGTCTCCATTTATTTGGGATATTGCCAGGTTTGAATCCCCGCGCACCTCTAGGCGTTGAATACCCATGGAGACTGCCATCCGGAGACCATGTAATAGGGCCTCGTATTCGGCTGCGTTGTTGGAGTCCGTGTACATTATTTGAAGTACGTACTGGACTGTGTCCCTGGTTGGGGATGTCAATACGACGCTAGCCCCCAGTCCGGCCAACATTTTAGAGCCGTCGAAATGCATAACCCAATTGGAGTATGCGCCGTACTCTTTAGGGAGTTCGACTTCAGTCCATTCGGCGACGAAGTCAGCCAAAACTTGTGACTTTATAGCTCACCGAGGTTTGTAAGTTATATCGAATGGTAAGAGCTCAATGGCCCATTTTGCAATCCTGCCCGTTGCGTCGCGGTTATTTATAATGTCATTGAGTGGTACTTCAGAGGCCACTGTTATCGAACACTCTTGAAAGTAGTGTCGGAGCTTTCGGGACGCCATGAACACCGCATATGCTATCTTCTGATAGTGCGGGTAACGGGACTTGCAGGGGGTTAACACAGTGGATACATAATACACTGGTTTTTGAAGAGGGAATTTCTGCCCTTCTGTCGCTCGTTCGACGACGAGGATCGCGCTTACAACTTGATGCGTTGCTGCGATGTATAACAACATTGGTTCGCCCAGATTGGGCGCAGCCAGGACCGGATTTGTTGCCAATATGGCCTTTATTTCTTCGAGTCCGGCAGTGGCAGCATCCGTCCACTCAAAGTGTTCGGTGCGCCTGAGGAGGCGATAGAGGGGCAACGCCTTTTCTCCTAGACGGGAGATAAAGCGGCTTAAGGCTGCCACGCATCCTGTTAATTTTTGTATTTGTTTGAGGTCTTTTGGAATATCCAACTGTGACAGAGCTCGGATTTTAGCCGGATTTGCTTCAATTCCTCTACCGGATACAATGAAGCCCAGCAGCTTTCCGGCTGGTACGCCGAAAACGCATTTTCCGGATTCAACTTGATGTCATATGCTCTGAGGTTGTTGAATGTGAGCCTCAGATCGTCTACTAGAGTTTCGACGTGTTCTGTTTTGACGACTACGTCGTCTACGTATGCCTCGACTGTTTTGCCGATCTGGGTGGCCAGACATGTTTGAATCATGCGCTGATATGTTGCGCCGGCATTTTTGAGTCCGAAGGGCATCGTGTTGAAGCAGAATGGTCCATATGGAGTGATGAATGCCGTTGCGGCTTGGTCTGCTTCCTCCATCTTGATTTGATGATAGCCAGAGTATGTGTCAAGGAAGCACAACGAATCGTGCCCTGCGGTAGTATTGATAATTTGGTCGATGCGGGGGAGAGGGAAGGGATCCTTTGGGCAAGCCTTATTGAGGTCTTTAAAATCGACACAGAGGCGCCAGGATTTATCCTTCTTTGGTACCATTACCAGATTTGCTAGCCAGTCCGGATGTTTGATATCTCTAATGAATCCGGCTTCCAGTAGTTTGGCTAGCTCTTCTCCCATTGCCTGTCTTTTGGGTTCGGAAAATCGTCGAAGAGCCTGTTTGACTGGCTTGTATCCTTTTAGGATGTTTAGGCTGTGTTCTGCCAATCTGCGTGGGATTCCGGGCATATCCGAAGGATGCCAGGCGAAAATGTCCCAGTTTTCTCGAAGAAATTCGCGCAGTGCGGCGTCTACTTCGGGGTTCAGTTGTGCCCCAATGGAGGCCGTCTTTGATGGGTCCATTGGATGGACCTGGAATTTTGTTATTTCATCTGCTGGTTTGAAGGATGTGGACTTGGATCTTTTATCGAGTATCACATCGTCCCTGTTCACCGTAGAGCGCAGTGCGGTGAGTTCTTCTGCCGCTAGGGTTTCGGATAGTGCCTCCAGGGCTAGTGCGGCTGTCTTGTTTTTGGCGCGGAGTGCTATGTCCGGATCACTAGCTAGAGTGATTATTCCGCCGGGCCCGGGCATTTTGAGCTTCATGTACCCGTAATGAGGTATTGCTTGAAAAATTGTGAATGCCTCTCGTCCTAATATAGCGTGATATCCGCTGTTGAACGGGGCCACTTGGAACATGACTTATTCGGATCTGTAATTGTCCGGCGAGCCGAACACCACATCGAGTGTGATTTGTCCGGTGCAGCGTGCTTCCCGGCTAGGGATTATTCCTCTGAAGGTTGTGCTGCTTCGCTCAATACGGCTCCAATCAATTTCCATTTTCTGCAGAGTTTCCTCGTAAATGAGGTTTAATCCGCTGCCGCCATCCATGAGGACTTTTGTCAGTCGAAAGCCGTCCACTATGGGACTAAGCACCAGTGCGGCTGGTGCTCTGGCTATTCGGAATTTAGGCTCGTCGCTGGCGTTGAAGGTGATAGTTGTGTCGCTCCATGGATTTGCTGTTGCTATTTGGTAGACTTCGGCAAGTCCGCGGATTGTTCGCTTTCGCATATTGTTTGATGCGAAAGTCTCGAAGACTGTTGATACCGTACCGGTATTGTTGGAGTGGTTTTGCGGGGCTAGAAGCTCCTCGCCACTTTTGGCCACCTGCCGTAATATCCAACATGCTCGAAGGCTATGTGTTGGGACGGCTCCCTCTGTACTATGAAGCTTACAGGGTCCATTGAGCCATCCCTCCAGTACGGTTCCATTTCCCTTATTGGGTTTTTGTTTTTTCGTTTTTGCATCTGGGGCCTGAGTGTAAGGCGCCCTTTTGCTGTGGACTGGGTTTGGGGCCGGATTATCCCAAAATTGATTTTTGGTTTTCCGGAAACTCTCCATCGCATAGTACTTTCGTACTATGGATGCCAGATCGGTGAAGCGCGTAATTTTGCAACGATCAATGGCGTTTAGTATTCCCTTGTCCGTGCAATTATTGCAGAAGATTGAGATTGCGTTTTCCTCTCGGCAGTCCTTTATCCTGTCCATAACCAGGAGGAATCTGGCCCAGTAGTGATGTACTGTTTCAGCGGGCTCTTGCCGTATTAGAGATAGATCGCATATGTCTGGGCGGGTGGGTGGACTAAAATCCGGATCCCTGCCCATCTTGGGGCTTAAAGGCCGAGGAGTTTCCGAATTCGGAAGCTTAGGTTGCTGGACATGATCCAGCGAGTCTGGAGCGATGCATGGTTTTAAGTTCAATGCTCGATTGAAGCCCGTTCCTCCGCGGAAATCCGGCATGGAGGGTTCAGGAATCCGGACGTGACTAGTTTTTAATATAGGCGAAGAGTCGCCGCATTGCTCCTCTACCACTGCGACATGGTGGGTGGCCTGGGGAGAGTTAATCTCTCTTAGATCGGTTTTAAGCCCAATCTGATCGTAGTCTGTGGCGACTCCCAGGGCGGCGATGCGATCCAAGAGCTCGTTAACAGACGAGAGTTCTATTGGATCCAACTGCTCGGCGGATTCTGAGCTGACGCGAAAATTGCTTTTGATGACTTGAGAAGTCATTGTCGAAGCAGTGGCCAGAGAGGCGGTCATAAGAAAACCACCTAGCCGGATAGTTTGGCCGACGGCCAAGGCCCCTTCGGCGAAAATACCGTCTTTGAAGACGGGTGGAGGCATCCTTCCTACCGATGACGACACAGAGGAACTCTCAATGAAAGCACCAATGTCGGTGTCAAAACCGGCAGATCTCGGGTAGGGGGTCCCGAACTATGCGTCTAGGCGGATGGTAACAGGAGACGAGGGACACGATGTTTTACCCAGGTTCGGTCCCTCTCGATGGAGGTAAAACCCTACGTCCTGCTTGATTAATATTGATGATATGGGTAGTACAAGAGTGGATCTACCATGAGATCAAGGAGGCTAAACCCTAAAGCTAGCATATGGTATGATTGTTGTAATGTATGTTGTCCCCTACGGACTAAAGCCCTCCGGTTTATATAGACACCGGAGGAGGCTAGGGTTACACAGAGTCGGTTACAATGGTAGGAGATCTACATATCCGTATCGCCAAGCTTGCCTTCCACGCCAAGGAAAGTCCCATCCGGACACGGGACGGAGTCTTCAATCTTGTATCTTCGTAGTCTTGGAGTCCGGCGGACGATGATAGTCCGGCTGTCCGGACACCCCCTAGTCCAGGACTCCCTCAGCGGTGTTTTGTTGTTTGGCCGCGACCTTTTGAATCCGGCGTTGACCGCCGTGCTCTTTGGGCTTTTCTCTTTATTCCGGCGCTGGTCTTTTCTATGCCGTGATTTTCCGTTTCCATCTCTGATCTCGGATGTACTTGGGTCGCTGGTGCTGCATCTTGCTAGCCAGCTATCCTCTCCCGCACAAAAGCGGGTCATGAGGCTTGTTAGCGCGGACATTGTCCTCGGCTTCTCTTGGCCAAGGTGTCTGGCGAGCCATTCGTCTCGGACGTTGTGTTTAAAAGCTGCTAAGGCTTCGGCGTCCGGACAGTCGACTATTTGGTTCTTTTTGGTGAGGAACCTGTTCCAGAATTTGCGCGCTGACTCTCCGGGCTGTTGAGTTATATGACTTAGATCATCTACATCCGGAGGGCGGACATAAGTTCCTTGAAAATTTGCTCTAAACGCGTCCTTGAGCTCTTCCCAACTTCCAACAGTGTTTTCTGGGAGGCTTTTGAGCCAATGACGGGCTGGCCCTTTGAGCTTGAGGGGTAGGTATTTTATGGCGTGGAGATCATCTCCTCTAGCCATGTGTATGTGTAGTATATAATCTTCTATCCAGACTCTAGGGTCTGTTGTTCCGTCGTAGGCCTCTATGTTTATGGGTTTAAATCCTGCTGGGAATTCATGATCCAGCACCTCGTTGGTGAAACATAGTGGGTGTGCGGTGCCCCTGTATTTGGGTGTACCGCTATCTTCGGACACTTGGCGTGTTGCATTGCTTCCTGGGGCCCTCTTCTTTGGCCCGTAAATGGACCTGGCTGGGCCATCTGTCTTTCCAGGGTCATTAATCGGCTTATGTGCGGCGTCGCTTTCAGATTTTGGCCTATCATCTGGCCATCTATCCAACCATGCAGCCTCTTTGTTTTTTGACTGTGGGGGCTCTATGGCCTCCTCGTCAAATTCTGGCAGCAGCTTGCGCTTCGGGTAGCTCCTTGATTGATGGCCATTGCCGTATTTGTTTGCGGTTTTGAGCACTTTGCTCCACCTCATTCTGAGTGTATCTTCCACTGTTTTGAGCTTCCGTTTTTCCTTTTTCAAACTTCTTGCGGTGGCGACGAGTCTTTTCCGAAGGTTTTTATTCTCCGTCGGTGTGTCCGGCGTGAGGTCGTCTGGACTGTTGTTTTCGCCGGGCCTGGACTGATTATCTGACTCGACCTATTCGGACGGTTGCTTGTCTGCGTGTTCGTCGTCCACCGGTTTGCCCTGCTGTATTGCTGGGTCATTAGGAGTGCTGTTGTTGTCGAGGCGGGACTTAGGGCGGCGTCTGCATCGCCGTTTTGGTTGTTTGTCAGCGGGATTATCTTCTGCCGCGCCCCGTTGGTCCTCGTTATCGTTTCCTTTTGGGGTATCCACCATGTATACGTCGTATGACGAGGTGGTCTTCCCGTGCCCTGTAGGTGCTGGTTCTTGTTCGTCTCCGGCATCGTCGTCCATACCGTCGATGTCTTCGGAGTCATAGTTTAGCATGCCAGTTAGATCGTTGACAGTGGCTACAAACTGGGTGGTGGGTGGGCTTTGAATTTCTTCGTCGTCCGAATCCCAACCGTCCTGGCCGTAGTCCGGCCAGGTCTCTCCGGATAGCGAGAGGTGTTTTAATGAATTTAGGATGTCGTCGAAGGGCGAGTGTTGGAAGATGTCCGCGGCGGTGAATTCCATAACCGGCGCCCAATCAGATTTGATTGGCAGGGGCGCGGGAGGTCCGGAGTCCGGCACCTCGGAGTCACGAGCTTCGCGAGGGACAAGGCTAGTGTTCAGCTCCATCACCGTGGAAGTGGAAGCCCCCGAGGCGGTGTCCAACCACCGGTCCTCGATCTGGGCGATCGGCTCCGAACTAAGGGCTGGAGCGGATTCTTGTGCGGTCACCAAGGCATTGTTCGGCGGCAGAGCTAGATCATGCCCATCATAACAGTGCGGCGCGCTTGGCTGTGGCTCGAGCCCGTCGAAGATCAAGTCCCCGCGGATGTCGGCCATGAAGTTTAGGCTTCCGAATCTGACCTGACGGCCAGGGGCGTAGCTTTTGATCTGCTCCAGATGGCCAAGTGAATTAGCCCGCAGTGCGAAGCCGCCGAATACGAAGATCTGTCCGGTGAGAAAAGTCTCACCCTGAACAGCGTTGTTGATTGAAGAAGCCATCTAGCCTATCGGTGACGACACAGAGGAACTCTCAATGAAAGCACCAATGTCGGTGTCAAAACCGGCGGATCTCGGGTAGGGGGTCCCGAACTGTGCGTCTAGGCGGATGGTAACAGGAGACAAGGGACACGATGTTTTACCCAGGTTCGGGCCCTCTTGATGGAGGTAAAACCCTATGTCCTGCTTGATTAATATTGATGATATGGGTAGTACAAGAGTGGATCTACCACGAGATCAAGGAGGCTAAACCCTAAAGCTAGCCTATGGTATGATTGTTGTAATGTATGGTGTGTCCTACGGACTAAAGCCCTCCGGTTTATATAGACACCGGAGAAGGCTAGGGTTACATAGAGTCGGTTACAATGGTAGGAGATCTACATATCCGTATCGCCAAGCTTGCCTTCCACGCCAAGGAAAGTCCCATCCGGACACGGGACGCAGTCTTCAATCTTGTATCTTCGTAGTCTTGGAGTCCGGCGGACGATGATAGTCCGGCTGTCCGGACACCCCCTAGTCCAGGACTCGCTCACTCGACTTGTCGCAAAAGGGTTTTCGACAAGTTCAAGGTGTTGAATACAATGAGATTTTCTCACTCGTATCGATGCTTAAGTCTGTCCGAATCATGTTAGCAATTGCCACATTTTATGAAATCTGGCAAATGGATGTCAAAACTGCATTCTTTAATGGATTTATTAAAGAAGAGTTGTATATGATGCAACCAGAAGGTTTTTTCAATCCTAAAGATGCTAACAAAGTGTGCAAGCTCCAGCAATCCATCAATGGACTGGTGCAAGCATCTCGGAGTTGGAATATACGCTTTGATGAGTCGATCAAAGCATATGGTTTTATACAGACTTTTGGAAAGGCCTGTATTTACAAGAAAGTGAGTGGGAGCACTACAGCCTTTCTGATAAGTATATGTGAATGACATATTGTTGATCGGAAATAATGTAGAATTATTCTGCAAAGCATAAAGGAGTATTTGAAAGAATTTCTTTGAAAGAAAGACTTCAGTAAAAGCTACTTACATATTGAGCATCAAGATCTATTGAGATAGATCAAGACGCTTGATAAGATTCTTTCAATGAGTACATACCTTGATAAATTTTTGAAATAGTTCAAAATAGAACAGTCAAAGAAGGAGTTCTTGCCTGTGATGCAAAGGTGTGAAGTTTAGTAAGACTCAAGACCTGACCATGGCAGAAAATAGAAAGAGAATGAAAGGTCATTCCCTATGCCTCAGTCATAGGTTCTATAAAGTATGCTATGCTGTGAACCAGACCAATTGTATACCTTGCTCTAAGTTTGACAAAGGAATACAATTTTGATCTAAGAGTAGATCACTGGACAGCGGTCAAGAATATCCTTAGTGAGGACTAAGGAGATGTTTCTCGATTATGGAGGTGATAAAAGAGCCCGTCGTAAAAAGTTACAACGATGCAAGCTTTTACACCAATCCAGATGACTCCAAGTCTCAATCTGGATACATATTGAAAGTGGGAGCAATTAGATAGAGTAGCTCCGTGCAGAGCATTGTGGACATAGAATATTTGCAAAATACATACGGCTCTGAATATGACAGACCCATTGACTAAACTTCTCTCACAAGCAAAATATGATCATACCTTAGTACTCTTTGGGTGTTAATAACATAGCGATGTGAACAAACCCTTTGGGTGTTGATCACATGATGATGTGAACTATGGGTATTAATCACATACAGATGTGAATATTGGTGTTAAATCACATGGCGATGTGAACTAGATTATTGACTCTAGTGCAAGTGGGAGACTGAAGGAAATATGCCCTAGAGGCAATAATAAAGTTATTATTTATTTCCTTATATCATGATAAATGTTTATTATTCATGCTAGAATTGTATTAACCGGAAACATAATACATGTGTGAATACATAGACAAACATAGTGTCACTAGTATGCCTCTACTTGACTAGCTCGTTTATCAAAGATGGTTATGTTTCCTAGCCATGGACAAAAGAGTTGTCATTTGATTAACGGGATCACATCATTAGGAGAATAATGTGATTGACATGACCCATTCCGTTAGCCTAGCACTTGATCGTTTAGTATATTGCTATTGCTTTCTTCATGACTTATACATGTTCCTGTAACTATGAGATTATGCAACTACCATTTACCGGAGGAACACTTTGGGTGCTACCAAATGTCACAACGTAACTGGGTGATTATAAAGGAGTACTATAGGTGTCTCCAAAGGTACATGTTGGGTTGGCATATTTCGAGATTAGGATTTGTCACTCCGATTGTCGGAGAGATATCTCTGGGCCCTCTCGGTAATGCACATCATTATAAGCCTTGCAAGCAATGTAGCTAATGAGTTAGTTATGGAATGATGCATTACGTATCGAGTAAAGAGACTCGCCGGCAACGAGATTGAACTAGGTATTGGATACCGACGATCGAATCTCGGGCAAGTAACATACGGATGACAAAGGGAACAACGTATGTTGTTATGCGGTTTGACCGATAAAGATCTTCGTAGAATATGTAGGAGCCAATATGAGCATCCAGGTTCCGCTATTGGTTATTGACCGAGAATAGTTCTAGGTCATGTCTACATAGTTCTCGAACCCGTAGGGTCCGCACGCTTAACGTTACGATGACAGTTTTATTATGAGTTTATAAATTTTGATGTACCGAAGGAGTTCGGAGTCCCGGATGAGATCGGGGACATGACGAGGAGTCTCGAAATGGTCGATACGTAAAGATCGATATATTGGACGACTATATTCGGAGTTCGGAAAGGTTCCGAGTGATTCGGGTATTTTTTGGAGTACCGGAGAGTTACGGGAATTCATATTGGGCCTCAATGGGCCATACGGGAAAGGCGAGAAAGGGCCAAAAGGGTGGCCGCACCCCTCCCCTTGGACTAGTCCGAATTGGACTAGGGATGGGGGGCGCCCCCTTCCTTCCTTCTCCTTCTCTCTTCCCTATCCTTCTCTCCTACTCCTAATACATGGAAGGGTTCCTAGTTCTACTAGGAAAGGGGGAATCCTACTCCCGGTGGGAGTAGGACTCCCCTAGGGCGCGCCATAGAGAGGGCCGGCCCTCCCCCTCCTCCACTCCTTTATATACGGGGGCAGGGGGCACCCCATAGACACACAAGTTGATCTACGGATCGTTCCTTAGCCATGTGCGGTGCCCCCCTCCACCATATTCCACCTCGGTCATATCGTCGCGGAGTTTAGGCGAAGCCCTGCGCCGGTAGAGCATCATCGTCGTCACCACGCCGTCGTGCTGACGGAACTCATCCCCGACACTTTGCTGGATCGGAGTCCGGGGATCGTCATCGAGCTGAACGTGTGATGAACTCGGAGGTGCCGTACGTTCGGTACTTGGATCGGTCGGATCGTGAAGACGTATGACTACATCAACCGTGTTGTCTTTACGCTTCCACTTACGGTCTACGAGGGTACGTGGACAACACTCTCCCTTCTCGTTGCTATGCCATCACCATGATCTTGCATGTGCGTAGGAAATTTTTTGAAATTACTACGTTCCCCAACATTTAGTCCATAGGAGAGAACAACAATCATACCATAGGCTAGCTTCTAGGGTTTAGCCTCCTTGATCTCGTGGTAGATCCACTCTTGTACTACCCATATCATCAATATCATTCAAGCAGGAGTAGGGTTTTACCTCCACCGAGAGGGCCCGAACCTGGGTAAAAACATCGTGTCCCTTGCCTCCTGTTACCATCCGCCTAGACGCACAGTTCGGGACCCCCTACCTGAGATCCGCCGGTTTTGACACCGACACCCCCCAAGGCCCAAACCAAATTAGTTTAGGGCAAGGGGGCCGACCCCCTCTTTCCTTCTCCTCCTCTCCCTTTCCTTCCCCCTCTCCTACTCCTACTAGGAAATAGGAGGAGTCCTACTCCTAGTGGGAGTAGGACTCCCCCCTGGCAGGCCTCTCCCTGGCCGGCCACCTCCTCCCCTTGTTCCTTTATATACGGGGGCAGGGAGCACCCCATAGACACAACAATTGATCTCTTGATGTCTTAGCCGTGTGCGGTGCCCCCCTCCACCATAGTCCTCCTCGATAATATTGCAGCAGTGCTTAGGCGAAGCCCTGAGACGGTAGAAAATCAAGATCGTCACCATGCCGTCATGCTGACAGAACTCTCCCTCGACACTCGGCTGGATCGGAGTTCGAGGGACGTCATCGAGGTGAACGTGTGCTAGAACTCGGAGGTGCCATAGTTTCGGTGCTTGATCGGTCGGGTCGTGAAGACGTACGACTACATCAATCGCATGTTCTAACGCTTCCGCTTTTGGTCTACGAGGGTATGTGGACATACTCTCCCCTCTCGTTGCTATGCATCACCATGATCTTGCGTGTGCATAGGATTTTTTTTGAAATTACTACGTTTCTCAACATGGCAGCAGGGGTGGTTCTACGTCACGGAACCCCGTGATGCCACATGGGCCGCCGCTCCCGAGTTCAAGTCCGGGCCCCCGATGTGGCTTACATCCAGGCTCAGTAAGGGCCTAGAGCGGGAGCCGTCCGACGAGGTGACGATGCTGCAGAGTCGCATCAAGGGTATGATAAACAAGAACACCAGTCTTGTCAGTGTGATCCAGGTGATGCTTTTTCGCCGGATTCTCCCTTGCCAACGCCAGACTCTATGTATGTGGGAGTTCGACCCGGCCAGTCTTTGGACCCTGTAGTGGTTCTTCGGCACGATGCACGAAGACATATGGAAGCTGCTTTTCAAGGCTCAGAAGTCGTGGCCGGAGACAACCGAAGACCTTGTCCTTGACTGTACTCATCCGGCCACTCCCGTAAGTTTTCTGATGACCTCAATTTGTAAATCCAAGGAATATACTGAGCTTTCCATCCTTCCCATAGGGTTGGACAAAGAAGGCGGAGCAGATCCTATGTCCTGCTCCGCTGCCCGAAGACTCAGCCACTCCTCTATTGACAAGTATGCTGGTGTCAGCATCGTATCAGGCGCCAGAAAAGAAGGCTAAGAAGAAGAGCAAGGAGACCAGAGGTGGCCTCCGCAGTAAGGGTGCTTCGGACGTTGTGTTGAAGACACTGAGACTCTCTCCTCTCATGACGAAGATGTAGAGGAGGAAGACAACAACTCTTCCCTTAAGGGAGGAAAGAAGAAAAGGGCGGCTTCCGCGGATCTAGAGGCGGAAGCGTCCAAGAAGGGGAAACTCTCCATTTCGGATTGAGGGAGTCCTGGACTAGGGGGTGTCCGGATAGCCGAACTATCATCATCGGCCGGACTCCAAGACTATGAAGATACAAGATTGAAGACTTCGTCCCGTGTCCGGATGGGACTTTCCTTGGCGTGGAAGGCAAGCTTGGCGATACGGATATGTAGATCTCCTACCATTGTAACCGACTCTGTGTAACCCTAGCCCTCTCCGGTGTCTATATAAACCGGAGGGTTTTAGTCCATAGGACATAAGAACAACAATCATACCATAGGCTAGCTTCTAGGGTTTAGCCTCCTTGATCTCGTGGTAGATCCACTCTTGTACTACCCATATCATCAATATCAATCAAGAAGGAGTAGGGTTTTACCTCCACCGAGAGGGCCCGAACCTGGGTAAAAACATCGTGTCCCTTGTCTCCTGTTACCATCCGCCTAGACGCACAGTTCGGGACCCCCTACCGGAGATCCGCTGGTTTTGACACCGACATTGGTGCTTCCATTGAGAGTTCCTCTGTGTCGTCACCAATAGGCTCGATGGCTCCTTCGATCATCAACAAAAACAACGCAGTCCAGGGTGAGACTTTTCTCCCCGGACAGATCTTCGTATTCGGCGACTTTGCACTGTGGGCCAATTCGCTTGGCCATCTGGAGCAGATCGAAAGCTACGCCCCTGGCCGTCAGGTCAGATTTGGAAGTCTAAACTTCACGGCTGACATCCGCGGAGACTTGATCTTCGATGGATTCAAGCCACAGCCGAGCGCGCCACACTGTCATGATGGGCATGATTTAGCCCTACTGCCGGACAGTGCCCTGGAGGCCGCACACGAGTCCGCTCCGACCCTTAATTCAGAGTCGGCTGCGCAGATCGAGGACGGGTGGCTAGACATCGCCTCGGGGGCTGCAACCTCTACGGCGATGGAGCCGAATACTAACCTTGTCCCTTGTGAAGCTCGTGACTCCGAGGTGCCGGACTCCTCGCAGGACTCCAAACCTCCCGCGCCCCTTCCAATCGAATCCGATTGGGCGCCGATCATGGATTTCACCACTGCGGACGTCTTTCAACACTCACCCTTCGGCGACATCCTGAATTCGCTAAAATATCTCTCGTTATCAGGAGAGCCCTGGCCGGACTACGGTCAGGACGGTTGGGATGCGGACGACGAAGAAATTCAAAGCCCACCCACCACCCACTTAGTAGCCACTATCGATGATCTAACCGGCATGCTAGACTTCAACTCCGAAGACATCGACGGTATGGACGACGATGCCGAAGATGACCAAGAACCAGCGCCCACTGGGCACTGGAAAGCCACCTCGTCATACGACATATACATGGTGGACATCCCAAAGGATGGGAATGGCGATGGAACAGCGGAGGAAGACCCCTCCAGGAAACAGCCTAAGCGCCGGCGTCAGCGGCGCCGCTCTAAATCCCGCCACAGCAAGAATGGAGATTCCGGCACCGGAGATAATAACACCCCAGACAGTGCCGAAGACAACCACCTCCAGCAAGATTCAGCATAGGAGGACGGAGAAGCCAGCCCTCATGAGAGAGCGGCAGACGAAGAGGTAGAGGACGATAATTACATGCCTCCCTCCGGAGACGAGGCAAGCCTCGACGACGATGAATTCGTCGTGCCTGAGGATCCCGTCGAACAAGAGCGTTTTAAATGCAGGCTTATGGCCATGGCAAACAGCCTCAAGAAAAAGCAGCAACAACTTAGAGCTGATCAAGATCTGCTAGCCGACAGATGGACTGAAGTCCTTGCGGCCGAAGAGCATGAAGTCGAACGCCCCTCCAAAAGCTACCCCAAACGCAAGCTGCTCCCTCGATTAGAGGAGGAGGCATATAAACCTGCATCACCAGGGCACAATACGGCTGACCGACCACCCCGTGGCCACGACAGAGAGGCCTCTAGGCCCTCCACTAAAACCGTACCCCGGCATCGCTCGAAAAGCACAAAGCCACAGGGGAACGCTCCGGACTTGCGAGATATATTGGAGGATAAGGCAAGACAATCAAGATCGATCTACGGATCGCGTGGGCGCCCCATGATACGCGACGACATCCGTCGCGCCGGACACAGCAACTCCGGCCGGGCCGAACACAGTAGACAAAGCTCGTTTGAGCTACGTCGTGATATAGCCCAATACAGAGGCGCCGCACACCCACTATGCTTCACAGATGAAGTAATGGATCATCAAATCCCCGAAGGGTTTAAACCCGTGAATATTGAATCCTATGATGGCACAACAGACCCCGCGGTTTGGATCAAAGACTATCTCCTTCAGATCCACATGGCCCGCGGTGATGATCTTCACACTATCAAATACCTCCCACTCAAGCTTAAAGGACCAGCTCGGCATTGGCTTAACAACTTGCCAGCAGAATCAATTGGGTGTTGGGAGGACCTGGAAGCAGCATTCCTTGATAATTTCCAGGGCACGTATGTGCGACCACCAGACGCTGACGACCTAAGCCATATAATTCAGCAGCTAGACGAATCGGCCAGACAATTCTGGACATGGTTCTTAACTAAGAAAAATCAAATCGTCGACTGTCCGGATGCGGAGGCCCTCGCGGCCTTCAAACATAACATCCGCGACGAGTGGCTTGCCCGGCACCTGGGACAGGAAAAGCCGAAATCCATGGCAGCCCTCACATCACTCATGACCCCCTTCTGCGCGGGAGAGGACAGCTGGCTAGCCCGCAGCAACAACCTCAGCAAATATTCTGGCAGTCCGGATACCAAGGACCGCAACGGCAGGTCGCGTCGCAACAAGCACAAACGCCGCATTAACGGCGACAATACTGAGGATACGGCAGTCAATGCCGGATTCAGAGGCTCCAAACCCGGTCAGCGGAAAAAGCCATTCAAAAGAACTACTCCGGGTCCGTCCAATTTGGACCGAATACTCGACCGCTCGTGCTAGCTACACGGCACCCCCGAAAAGCCAGCTAATCACACCAACAGGGACTGTTGGGTATTCAAGCAGGCAGGCAAGCTAATTGCCGAAAACAATGACAAGGGGCTGCATAGCGATGACGAGGAAGAGACCCGACCGCCGAACAATAGAGGACAGAAGGGTTTCCCCCCACAAGTGCGGACGGTGAACATGATATACGCAACCCACATACCCAAGAGGGAGCGGAAGCGTGCACTCAGGGACGTATATGCGATGGAGCCAGTCGCCCCGAAGTTCAATCCATGGTCCTCCTGCCCGATCACTTTTGATCGAAGGGACCACCCCACCAGCATCCGCCACGGCGGATTCGCCGCATTGGTTTTAGACCCAATCATTGATGGATTTCACCTCACCAGAGTCCCGATGGACGGCGGCAGCAGCCTGAACTTGCTTTATCAGGACACATTCCGCAAGATGGGCATAGACCCCTCAAGGATTAAACCCACAAAGACGAGCTTCAAAGGCGTCATACCAGGTGTAGAGGCCAATTGTATAGGCTCAGTTACACTGGAAGTGGTCTTCGGATCCCCAGATAACTTCCGAAGCGAGGAGTTACTCTTTGACATAGTTCCGTTCCGCAGTGGCTATCATGCTCTGCTCGGACGGACCGCGTTTGCAAAGTTCAACGCGGTGCCGCACTACACATACCTCAAGCTCAAGATGCCAGGCCCTCGAGGAGTCATCACGATCAACAGAAACACTGAACTCTCTCTCCGAATGGAGGAACATACAGCGGCTCTCGCGGCAGAAGTACAGTGCAGCCTCTTAAGGCAATTCTCGAGTCTGGCCGTTAAGCGACCGGACACGGCTAAATGCGCCCGGAGTAACCTACAACAAGACCACCTGGCATGTTCCGAGCACGCGTAGCAATGCGGCCCCAACCCCAGCCCTTGCAAAATTGCAAGACTGGTCCTTCACGTACATCATTACGCTTTGGAGATACCATGAGCACAGGGGGAGGGGCACGACCACGACAGGCCCAAAATGCGGCTTAACCACACCAGGGGCTCCCAAGTGCGTCATTCTTTTTTTTTCTTTTTCTTTTTTCTTACCCACAGGACTTCGTTCACCAGAGGCCCTGTCCGGCAGTAGACCAGCCGAACTCACGATGCAACAACCAGGGAAGGAGAAAGGCTACGACGAGTATCCAGGTGGTCTCCATTACGAGCATTAAATCTGTTTTATACACCATTCCGCAGCCTACCCCTGGAGGGGGACATGTTTAATAGTCCCATCCCTTGCTTACCGCACTATTTGTATCGTTCTGCATTCATGGCAGTATTTCTTGAATAAACAATGCATCACTTTTTTGCTTATAATTGCATTCCTTTCCTATACATATGTTCATTTATGACATGTTGCATCTGTACACTTTGGTACGGCTAAATACACCAGGGGCTTAAGTTCCCCACATTATGGTGTTACAAGTCCGAACACTTTCACAAGTGCGGCACCCCGAACTTATAGCATTATATGCATCGGCTCCGAATCATGTCTTGGGTCAATAGTTGGGTTTGCCCGGCTCCCATGTTTTGGTACCTTACTTTCCGTTGTATCGGCTAAGGTAGCGCTGGGAGAACCACTGCGATTGCGCCCCAGTTGAGCTGGGCGAGCGCCTTAGTGGAGAAAGCTAAAACTGACCGTCATGATGAGGTGAGAGCCGGTCGCTGTTCGAGAGGTTTTTTCGAGTCCCTAAAGACTTATGCCGCTTAGAGCGAGGAACCGGCTTTGTCCGGCCCAGGCGTGGATAGCGCCCCGAATTCGGCCTTCCGAACACTAGGGGCTTCGCCGAAATTTAAAATTATAGAATTCTATGGCTAAGTGAGAGTGTTCAAGCATTATAAGTCCGATTGCCTCATTTGTTGTGTTGAACGCCTCCCTAGATGGACCCAAAAATGGGAACAAGAGTGCTCAAATTTATCCCGAACACCCCAACACTCGTGGCATGGGGGCTGAAGCCGACGACTTGCCATCTCTCAGATTTGATAAACGGCCGCACAGAAGGTAATATTTTAAATTAACAAGCGTTGCTTAGCGCACATGAACAAAGTTTTCAGCGCACAGGATAACAAAATGCGAGTCTACTCAAATATTACATATTTGGAGCACTCACCCGCAATCATGCGGGCACCCTTCAGGACACCCTTATAATACATCTCGGGTGTGCGATACTCCTTGCCCGGCGGTGGCGCGTCTGTCACAAGCTTCTCAGCATCCATCCTGCCCCAGTGCACTTTAGCACGGGCAAGGGCCCGACGGGCACCTTCAATGCAGGCAGAGTGCTTGACGACTTCAACCCAGGGACACGCATCCACCAGCCGCCGCACCAGGCCGAAGTAGCTCCCAGGCATGGCCTCTTTGGGCCATAGCCGAACTACAAGGCCCTTCATGGCCTGTTTGGCCACCTTGTGGAGCTCGACCAGCTGCTTCAGCTGGTCTCTAAGGGGCACCGGATGTCCGGCCTCAGCATACTGAGACCAGAATACCTTCTCCGTCGAGCTCCCCTCCTCGGCTCTATAGAAAGCGGCAGCATCGGACACGCTGCGGGGCAGATCTGCGAACGCTCCTGGAGAGCTCCGAATTCGGGTAAGTAACAAGTAATTCACTTTAACATGCTTGCATGAAGAATGCCTTACCCGCCGCTATTTTCTTCAAATCCTCGATTTCCTGGAGGGCCTTGTGGGCATCGGCCTTAGCGGCTTTGGCACTCTCAAGAGCTGACGCAAGCTCGGACTCTCGAGTCTTCGAGTCACGCTCCAAACTCTCATGCTTTTCCACGAGAGCCTGGAGCTCTTGCTGTACCTCCGCCACCCGCGCCTCCTGCTTCTCTCGCTCGGCTCGTTCCGTGGCCGCATTGCGTTCGGCCGCGGACACCTCCTCCTTCAGGGTCGCCACCTCGTTCGTGGCCCCTGGAGTACCCACGTTATCCTTGTCAATCCTCTTGCAACCAAATCCTTTTCTGTAAGGTACAACTTTAATAAGGTGTTACTCACCTTCCTTGTCCTTGAGCTGCTTCTTGGCACGGCTGAGCTCGCTCTCGGACCGCTCGAGGATTTGCTTCAAAGTGTTGACCTCCACAGTTAGTGCGGCAGAGGTCAGCAGCGCAGCCTGCAATCCCATATTGACATATTTTTTAAGACTCCTGCATATATCTTTTGAGATCCTCAGTCCGGCTTTTCATTTCGAACACCGAACCGAGCATCAGGGGCTACTGTCTATGCGGTACTATTTTACATATATTAAAATTCTTACCTCAAAGCCTGTTAGAAGGCTGCTGCAGGCCTCGGTCAGCCCGCTCTTGGTGAGCTGAACCTTCTGAATCACCGCACTCATGATAGTGCGGTGTTCTTCCTTGATGGAAGCGCTGTTGAGCACCTCCAGCAAGTTATCCGGCGCTTCCGGTTGGACGGAGGCCGCCGGTGTCACAGTCTTGCCCTTCTTACGAAGGGGCCGCCCACCAGACTCCGGAACCACTGCAGGTTCCTGTGCGGAGTCGGTACAAAGTCCGGGAGGTTGCCCTGTGGCACCTCCGGGGCCTCCTCCTCCGGGTGGGTCCCTCTTTGGGATCCCACCTCGGCGTCGTCGGCATCACGGGGGGTGGAGGCGGTCGGAAGAGAATCCATATCCGACGTGCCCAAGGACCCGCTCGACGAAGCGGGAAGATCGTCCTTGGGCGGACTACAGGGTTGTATGCGGCATTAGAAAGACACCATGCGACAAAAAGAAAAATTATAAAGGAGTCCGGATACTTACGATCTCGCCAGGGGCTTGGCCCTTGAGGGCCACTCCTCGTCGCCGTCGCCGACGTTGGCGGAATAGTCCGGGGGAAGGGTCCTTCCCTTCTTGGACCCTTCGGCCTCCCTCGTTGAGGAGGCCTTCCTCTTCTTCTCTTCCCCCGCTGGGGGAGAGGTCTCTTTCTTCTCCTCCTTGTCCTCGTGGGAGGAGTCCACCTCGGAGTCATCGGACGAAGAGTCCGATACCACCTGACGCCGGGAACTCCTTCGGGTTCTCGTGGCCTTCTTCTTGGCCTTCTTCTCCGGCACTACGTAAAGTGCCGGGACCAGCAGCCCTGTCAAACGGGCATCCGCTGGGTCTTCTGGAAGGGGAGCCGGATAGTTAACCTGTCCGGACGTCGCCTGCCAGGCCTGTTAAAGGTATTGGGAGTTTAGATCCCGCATAAAGTCAAAACATGAAAAGCAAGTGTCCCATAAAGGATAACATGGCTTACCTCGCCAGCTGGACGTTGCGAGTTGAATCCGCGATCTTCGGTAGCGGATGCGGGAGCTTCGGCGCCCTTGAACAGCACCCTCCAGGCATCTTCGTACGTAGTGTCGAAGAGCCCGCTCAAGGTCCGGTGTTGTGTTGGATCAAACTCCCACAGATTGAAGTCCTGTTGCTGGCAGTGGCGAATCCGGCGGACGAGCATGACCTGGATCACATTGACAAGCTTGAGCTGCTTGTTCACCAGGGTTTGGAGATAGGACTGGAGTCCGGTCAGCTCTTCCGAACCACCCCATAGCAGGCCCTTCTCTTTCCAGGAGGTGAGCTGCATGGGGATGCCAGATCTAAATTCGGGGGCCGCTGCCCATTTAGGGTCACGCGGCTCGGTGATGTAGAACCACCACGATTGCCACCCTTTGATGGATTCCACAAAGGCGCCCTCGAGCCAAGTGACATTGGGCATTTTTCCCACCATGGCGCCTCCGCACTCCGCTTGGCTGCCCTTCACAACCTTCGGCTTGACATTGAAGGTCTTGAGCCACAAGCCGAAGTGGGGCTGGATGCAGAGCAAGGCCTCGCACACGACGATAAACGCCGAGATGTTGAGGATGAAATTCAGGGCCAGATCATGGAAATCCAGGCCGTAGTAGAACATGAGCCCCTGGACAAAGGGGTGGAGTGGGAAGCCCAGTCCGCGGAGGAAATGGGGAAGGAATACCACCCTCTCATGGGGCCCGGGGGTGGGGATGAGCTGCCCCTCATCGGGAAGCCGGTGCACGATGTCGCTGGACAGATATCCAGCGCTGCGCAGCTTCTTGATGTGCCCCTCCATAATGGAGGAGGCCATCCACTTGCCTCCCGCTCCGGAGATGGCTGGAGAAGGTCGAGGTGAGATGTGCGGACTTGGGCGCTGGAGCTCGCGGAGATGGATAAGCAAAGGAGGAAGAAGGCGTAGGTAAAAAGGTGGATCCTTATCCCCTTATATATGGGCGGACGAAACTATGCGTCCCCACTAGCCTGGTAAAACTCGCTTATCTCCCAAGCGCCGCAATCAATGGCGCGGTTGGGTTACCCACGTCCGTATTGATGGGAATCCTGGAATAAGGGGGACACGATCTCTGCTTCGACAAGACGTGCCAAGGAAACCGCTTCGCTAAACACACTGAGGTGGTATAATCAAAATGATTGGAGTAAAGGCTTGGTTGTGGTGTGACGTCACGCCACAAAATACATCAGTAGATTGAACTTGTGTAAATATTATTCTCTCTATGGTGGTATGTGGAATTTATTTTACAGAGCCGGACACTATCCTGGTGTTCACAATCTTCTATGAATTATTCGGAGGAGGAACCCGCCTTGCAATGCCGAAGACAATATGCACGCCAGAGTCGTCGTCATTGAAGCCTGGTTCAGGGGCTACTGAGGGAGTCCTGGACTAGGGGGTGTCCGGATAGCTGAACTATCATCATCGGTCGGACTCCAAGACTATGAAGATACAAGATTGAAGACTTCGCCCCGTGTCCGGATGAGACTTTCCTTAGTGTGGAAGGCAAGCTTGGTGATACGGATATGTAGATCTCCTACCATTGTAACCGACTCTGTGTAACCCTAGCCCTCTCCGGTGTCTATATAAACCGGAGGGTTTTAGTCCATAGGACATAAGAACAACAATCATACCATAGGCTAGCTTCTAAGGTTTATCCACCTTGATCTCGTGGTAGATCCACTCTTGTACTACCCATATCATCAATATCAATCAAGCAGGAGTAGTGTTTTACCTCCACCGAGAGGGCCCGAACCTGGGTAAAAACATCATGTCCTTTGTCTCCTGTTACCATCCGCCTAGACGCACAGTTCGGGACCCCCTACCCGAGATCCGCCGATTTTGACACCGACACAGATGATTCTGAAACGGATGCCGATGCCATCCCCGAGTGGCACCCCAGGCTGAAGCCCCTAGCCGAATTGTATATCCGGTTCCATGCCTTGTGGTTCTAACATATTGAATTGCCCGTTGCAGCTCGGATCGCGATCTCCCCCAACGATCATCGTCATTTGGGAACTCGCTAGGGCTGAACGTGATGGAGAGCGAGTCGCCTCCATAGGTCTCTCCACCAACCGCTACGGACAACACCGAAGTGTTGTCCTGAAGAACCTCTCCAGGTCACGGGGAGGTGCGGGAGGTCGTGAAGGTGGCGACGGAGGATAATACCTCTGTTGCCGAAAAGAGGGGGAAATCGACCCCCATGGAGACCGGCGACGGGGGCCATGCTCAATTTGGCCCCTCAACCGAATATTATTTCGGAGAATCATACGGCTCCGTAATCGGGCGAGCAGCCTCGTTTGAGAGAAGGGGGCACCATCTCCACCGGCGTCCTCTATCAATCCGAAGCCGCCGGACACTCTAGTGGAAGCGCTTCAGGGTGCTTCCACTATGGAGGAACACCATACCCTTATGGTTATGGTGGTTGAAAAGGTTCTGTCCGCTAAAAACGGATTGAACGAAGCCTATACCAGCCTTTTAATGGGCTTTGAGGTATGTGACGTAATATATTTTTGGCTATTTGCAAAAGGAATGGCTGTGTATAGATAGTATCCCCTGAGACTCTGTTCAGCGTTCGCGAAGAAAGGCCGAACAGAGGATCGAATAATGCTTCACTGGAGCTAACATATATGTCTCTTTTGATGACAGGCTTCGATGCGAGCGGCAACCTCGCATGCCACCGAAGTGTCCAAACTAAAGCGGAAGTTGGAGGAAAAGCAAGGTATGCGATACTGAAGCATATGTGAAATGATACGAGTTTCAATTTGTTATCTAAATGAGCTTTATGATTACGCTCATAGTTGATGCGTCTAAGGTCGAGGCCCTCAAGAGTGCGCTGGCCGAGGCCAAGGAGGCGGTGGACGAGGAGCGAGCCGCCTGCCGAAAACATGAAGCGAGGTTGGATGAAGTCCAACAAGAGCTCAAGGATGCTATAAGCAAATGTGAGTCCTTGGAGTGCGAGGTGTCGGATCGAGACTTCGAACTTGCTACGGCGCTCCAAAGTGCCAAGGAGGCCCGGGTTGAAGCCCAAGGCGCCTGTCAGGAGATCCGAGAGGCAAAGCAGATCGCGGTGGGTAAGGCCTTTAATATGCAGAGCAAATTTATAAGGAGAAAGTACACCTTATGACCCGCATTTGGAGTTCCCTAGGAGCATTTGCAGATCTACCCCGGAGTATTGCTGATGCTGCAGATTTCTTCCAAGCTGAAGAGGGGAGCTCGACATAGAAGCTATCCTGGTCGCAGTACCTTGCGCCAGAGCATCCAGTGCCCCTCAGTGATCAGCTATAGCAGCTGACCAAACTGCATAGGGTGGGCGAACTGGCCATGAAGGATGTCATAGTTCGTCTTTGTCCAGCCAAACCCATACCCAGTAGCTACTTTGGGCTTGTGAAGCGACTAGTCGATGCCTGCCCACGACTTGACGCTATAAAGCGGTCAGTCTGTATCGAAGGTGCCCGGATGGCCTTCTCCTGTGTCAAGGTGCAGTGGGCGAAGATGAATGCCACCAATCTTGCAACCAAGGGACCGCCTGCAGGCAAGGAGCACCGTACGCTAGAGCGGTATTTCAATGACGTCCTCGAAGGATCCTGCATTGTAGAGGGCCAGTGTTCGAAGGACATCATTTTTGAATGAATGTATCTGTGATGCCTAAACTTTGTATTATGGAAATAAGGCGTTTGTATAATATTTTTGTTTATTTTGTCTTAGATTATTTCCCTCCTTTGCACCCTTTTACTATATCTGAGAGTTGGCCAGTCGTTGGCTTCAACCCCCACGTAGGTAGTACGGGGGTGTTCGGAACAGCACATGAACACACTTAACCCAACGTATTGGTCCTTGAAGGAGGTGTTAGTGCGGCGAACCAGGCAATCAGACTATGCGGCTTTATCACCCTCACTTAGCCATAGGAGTTTGACGATAAAATTGTAGGCGCAGCCCCTGGTATTGTTCAGCTATCTGAACTTCCTTGCTGTAAACACCTGACCAGGTGAAGACCGGTCCTTCGTGTGACATGGAAAAAAATTGCAAGAGATTTATACTTAGTCTTCGAATAGTTGACCAGCTATCGCCGCATCATGATGGTCAGTTTTCGGCTTTCTCTACTAAGGCGTTTATCCGAATGAACCAGAAACACAATCGCAATAGTTCTCCCTTTACTTCCTTAGCCGAACAATCGGAACATAAGGTAGTAACCACAGGAGCCGGGCAACCCAACTATTGACCCAAGACATGATTCGGAGCCGATGCATATAATGCTAAATTCGGGACGCCGAGTTGTACTATAAAAGTGTTCGGACTTATGTTATTTTTAAGAAATATCTATGGCTGAATGGAGCCCCTGGCGATTAAGTCGTGCCGAGGTGTACATGACAATCAGACGAAGGTAAAAAGGGGGAATACAAATTAAGAAAGAAGCCAGTACCAAATAGGTTGGGCGGAAAACTGTTTCCATTATAGTCTGATTGATACGTCAAAACGTATTTGTATAGATAATTCTATAAGCATCGAGACTATTTTACATGCCGAGCACAAGGGAAAGCTGTGTACATGTACTAAAAAGGGGAAGAGGTGATCTTTGAAGATCCTTTAGATACTCTACCATACATCTGCGCTGCTTTTCGCCTTGGTGTGTGATCCTTTGAGAGGATCACTGAGCAGGTTTTCATAAGGGGCCGGGAAAAGGGCCCTTGGCACCAAAAAAAGGTGATGTGGGTTGTAGGGAACCTAAAACAAAGATAAAAAAGGTAGATATGAGGGTCCAGGTACGGTCGAGCCATATTGTGGACTTTATCCTTGATATGCCTCCATCGTCGCCCATGGTACCTTTAGTGCATAGTTATGTGCACGCGGTACATACGCCGCAGTTCAGTTGGGGCTAAGACAGAGGCCGAATTGCTAATCGAGCTCCTGACGAGCTGGACTGTCATTCTGCCGGGTAGTCCGGACTCGTTTGACAGGGTCCGGGGGCTTGACTGCCGATGTGGAGTTTGGCTTGATAAGGCCGACATGTACTTCCACTGCGAGGGCCGCGGTGTGTTCCTTAGTACGGAGGGAGCAATCCATGTTTCCATGGACTATATCTTGAGTTTTAGATAAGCATAGTGCGGGACCGCATTGAAGCGGGCAAACGCAGTTCGTCTAAGCAGTGTGTGATAGCCACTACGGAAAGGGACGATGTTGAAGATCAAGTCTTCGCTGCGGAAGTTGTCCGATGAACCAAAGACGACCTCCAATGTGATCGAGCCCGTGCAGCGTGCCTCTACACCAGGTATTACTCCTTTGAAGGTAGTTTTGGTGGGCTTGATTCTTGACGAGTCAATACCCATTTTGCGGATTATATTCTGATAGAGCAGGTTAAGACTGCCGCCGCCGTCCATGAGGACTCTCGTGAGGTGGAATCCATCGATAATTGGGTCGAGGACCAACGGGGCTGAACCTCCATGACGGATATTGGTCGGATGGTCTCTGCGATCGAAGGTGATCGGGCATGCTAACCATGGGTTGAATTTTGGGGCGACTGGCTCTATCACATAGACGTCCCGTAACGCGCGCTTGCACTCCCTCTTGGGGATGTGAGTAGTGTATATCATGTTCACCGTTTTGGGGGGATATTTCTTCTGTCCCCCTGTGTTCGATGGGCGAGGCTCCTTGTCGTCATCCTCGCTGGGCGACCCTTTCCCCGTGTGCTCGGTGTTTAACTTACCGACCTGTTTAAAGACCCAACAACTTCTGTTGGTATGGTTGGCAGGCTTGTCAGGGGTGCCGTGAATCTAGCAACGTCGATCGAGTATTCGGTCCAAGCTAGATGAACCGTCTTTGTTTTTGAATGGCTTCTTCCACTGACCTAGTTTGGAGCCACTGAATCCGGCATTGACCGCCGTGTCTTCGACATTGTCAATGTTGCTCCGACACTTGTTTTTGTTGTGTCGGGGCCTGCCGTTGCTGTTTCTGGCTTCATAAGTGCCAGGGTCGCTGGTACTGTTGCTGCTATGGGCTAGCTAGCTATCTTCGCCTACGTAAAAGCGGGTCATGAGTGATGTGAGGGCTGCCATGGACTTCAGCTTTTCTTGGACGAGGTGTCGGGCGAGCCATTCGTCGCGAATGCTATGTTTAAAGGCTGCTAGAGCCTTGGCGTCCGGATAATCAACAATTTGGTTCTTTTTAATTAGGAACCAGGTCCAGAAATTTAAGGGTGACTCTCCAGGCTGCTGGACTATGTGACCGAGGTCATCGGCGTCCAGAGGCCGGATATAAGTGCCTTGGAAGTTGTCTCTAAAGGCATCCTCCGGGTCTTCCTAGCTTCCAATAGACTTTTCTGGGAGGCTGTTTAACCAGTGCCGAGCTGGTCCCTTAAGTTTTAGGGGGAGGTATTTGATGGCGTGTAAATCATCACCGCGAGCCATGTGAATGTGGAGAAGAAAGTCTTCAATCCATACTGCGAGATCCGTTGTGCCATCGTATGATTCAGTGTTCACGGGTTTAAACCCTTATGGGAACTGGTGCTCCATTACCTCATCGGTGAAGCATAGGGGGTGTGCGGCGCCTCTGTATCGAGCGACGCCATGATGCAGTTCGGATGGAGTCCGTATGCAGTTTTTGGCCCGGGTGAAGGTGTATTTGTAGCGCCAGGCCTGATGGCCGTCTTCTCACACTGGGGCACGCCCCTTTGATCCAGAGATTGGTATGGTCTGACCGGCTCTATTATCCAGGTCCTGTCATAGGTCATAAGTGTATCCTGTAGCCGCTATCTCTCTGCCTTTATGGCGGGGTGGTGCAGGCTAGTGTTCAGCTTGAGTTATCGCTTTGTCCCAGCCATGTGTGGTCGGTCAGGTCCATCGGCAGCATTACGCGCTGGCGGTATAGGCTCTGGGGCCTCATCATCAAATTGGGGTAGCAGCTTGTGCTTCGGGTAACTCTTAGTTGGGCGTTTGAGGTCGTATTCCTCGGCTGCCAGGACATTAGTCCATCTGTCATTGAGCAGATCCTGATCGGCTTGAAGCTTTTGTTGCTTCTTTTTCAGGCTTCTTGCAGTGGCTATTAGCTGGGGCTTAAATCGCTCTTGTTCAAGGGGTTCCTCTGGCACGATGAAATCTTCACCGCTGAGGCTCTCATCCTCTTTGGAGATCAGTAAGTAGTTATTATCATCCGAGCCCTCGTTCCCGATAGGATCGTTGGGGTTGACTTGCCCATCCTCCCAATCATCATGCTCGGATGTTGGTTCAATAGGGGCTTCTTGGTCTTCAGCGTTATCCGGAGTATTGTTGTCTCTGGTGCCGGTATTGTTGTCTTTTTCGCGGCGCGATTTCGAGCGGCGCCGCTGACGTCGATGCTTTGGTGGTGCCACGGGAGGCTTGTCCTCGACCGGATCCTTCCCACCATCGATGTCATCCTCTTTGCGTGTGTCCACCATGTACACATCATATGTGGAAGTGGCCGTCCAGCGTTCGGTAAACAACGGCTTTTGGCTTTGCTCTTCTCTGGCATCATCGTCCATGCCCCTGATGTCTTCGGAAGCATAATCGAGCATGTCGGTCAAGTCCTCGACAATGGATATGTAGTGGGTGGTGGCTGGGACGTAAAATTCCCTGCTCTTAACTCCTAGTGTGGGTTGGGCGTAGTTTGGCAGCGATTCTTCTGTAATGGCGAGAGATTGCATTAAGTCCAGGGCCTCGCTTAAGAGTGAGGTTTGTATAGGGAAGCGAGAGTCTGTGGAGCAGGGCGGGACAAAAGTTCCCTGGCCAAGCTCATATGACGCGGATCTCGAGAGTTCGGAGTTAGTGACCGGAGGTGACTCCGGCTCCAAGAGGATAGAGGGAGCCTGGCGTGAGTCCATGCCTGCCGGTGATGTGATCCCCTCCGGTTCTTCGGTGTCAGGATCTGTAGCTGCACAGAGTCCGGCGGGTTTTAAACTCCCGTCTTTGGACCCGGTGGTGCGCTCTGGATCTAAGGCCGGAGCGGTGATTGGAGCCGTGAACCCTTGGAAGATCAAGTCTCCTCGGATGTCAGCGACATAGTTCAAATTTCCAAAATGGATCTGATGACTAGGGGCGTAGCTGTCGATCTGCTCCAGATGGCCAATCGAGTTGGCGCACAGTGCGAAGCCGCCGAATACGAAAATTTGGCCGGGGAGAAAAGTCTCCCTCAGGGCGGTATTGTTGTAGATTGATGGAGCCATCGAGCCTTCTAGTGATGGCATAGTGGAACTCTCAATGAAAGCACCAATGTCGGTGTCAAAACCGGCAGATCTCGGGTAGGGGGTCCCGAACTGCGCGTCTAAGGATCGAAGGTAACAAGAGGTAGGGGACACGATGTTTGCCCAGGTTCAGGCCCTCTTAATGGAGGTAATACCATACTTCCTGCTTGATTGACTTTGATGAGTATAGGGGTTACAAGAGTTGATCTACCTCGAGATCGTAATGGCTAAATCATAAATGTGTAGCATGTATGATTATGATTGCCTCTATGGACTAAACCCTCCGGTTTATATGGACACCGGAGGGACCTAGGGTTGTACAGAGTCGATTTACAGAGAAGGGAAGATGCATGATCCGAATGCCAAGGATGCCATCCATGCAAAGGAGAGTCCCATCCAGACACGAGGGAGGGCCTTCTGTCTTGTATCTTTGCGGCCCACCAGTCGGACCCATATCACATAGCCCGAACGCCCGAAGACCCCCTAGTCCAGGACTCCCTCGAGAGGCCCGCACGTGCGTCAGTGACCTTGCGCACTACATCGAGTTACTGCGGGAGGAGGATCACCTCGTCGAGCATGCCATGAGCCTTACCGCAACCGTGGCCGCAGCACACGCTGATGCAGAGGCGAGGAATCAGGAGATCTACGAGCAGTCCAGCCGCTTTGAGAGGGGTCATCTGGAGTGGCAGAGGGCGTTCGAAGTGAGCGTCGCTGAAGGTGCAGCAGCGGTAGACATCGTATTGCAGTTGTCCAGCTCGCCGGTAGGCTCCTCCTCCTCTTCCTCTTACTGAGCGTGCTCGACAGAGGAGAGGTTGCCGAAAGTATTACAAAGCCCCTCTATAGTAGTAGTAGTATTTAGGGGCTATTTTGTTCAGTTCATCTGACTATAGATGTGGTGGAACTGTACAACGTACTTAAAATTAGCTAGTATATATAGTTGAACAAGCTATTTCAGTACGTGGTTGGCAGCAATTGGGGAAAAGTTTGGTCGGTTCAGCTGTCAAGTTAAACTGTTTGTATAAACTAAGAACCACTACTTAATCTATGAATGAAATATGTGCTTAATTACTGAATTTTAGTTGCAAAAATTAGATAGTGCTAGTGATTTTTAGCTGCATATTTTGACAAATCGCAGTGTTACAAGGATTGACAAATGGCAATTGTTGGGGAACGCAGTAATTTCAAAAAAAATCCTACGATCACGCAAGATCTATCTAGGTGATGCATAGCAACGAGACGGGAGAGTGGGTCCATGTACCCTCGTAGACCGAAAGCGGAAGCGTTTCAATAACGCGGTTGATGTAGTCGAACATCTTCGCGATCCAACCGATCCAAGTACCGAATGTACGACACCTTCGCGTTTAGCACACGTTCAGCTCGATGACATCCCTCGTGCTCTTGATCTAGTTGAGGACGAGGGTGAGTTCTGTCAGCACGACGGCATGGCGATGGTGATGATGATGCTACTAACGCAGGGCTTCGCCTAAGCACTATGATGGTGTGATCGAGGTGTGTAACTGTGGAGGGGGGTACCGCACACGGTTGGGAGAGAAACTTGTGTGTTCTAGGGTGCCCCCTGCCCCCGTATATAAAGGAGCAAGGGGAGGCCGCCGACCCTCCTAGGGCGCGCCCCCAAGAGGGGAATCCTACTAGGACTCCAAGTCCTAGTAGGTTTCCACCAAGAGGGAGAGAGAGGGGGAAGGAAGAAGAGGGAGAGGGAGAAGGAAAGGGGGGCTCTCCCCCCTTCCCTAGTCTAATTCGGACCCAAGGGGGAGGGGGCACGGCCTGCCATGGCCGCCCCTCTCTTTCCCCACTAAGGCCCATGAGGACCATTAGTTCCCTCGGGGGGGGGGGGGGAGGGGGGGTCCGGTAACCCCTCCGGCACTCCGGTTTTACCCGAAACTTTCCGGAACACTTCCGGTGTTCGAATATAGCCGTCCAATATATCAATCTTTATGTCTCAACCATTTTGAGACTCCTTGTCATGTCCGTGATCTCATCTGGGACTCCGAACAAACTTCGGTCACCAAAAACACAAAACTCATAATACATATCGTCATCGAACGTTAAGCGTGCGAACCCTACGGGTTCGAGAACTATGTAGACATAACCAAGACTCATCTCCAGTCAATAACCAATAGCAGAACCTGGACTCTCATATTGGCTCCTACATATTCTATGAATATCTTTATCTGTCAAACCCCATAACAACATACGTTGTTCCCTTTGTCATCGGTATGTTACTTGCCCGAGATTTGATCGTCGGTATCATCATACCTAGTTCAATCTCGTTACCGGCAAGTCTCTTTACTCGTTTCGTAATACTTCATCCCACAACTAACTCATTAGTCACATTGCTTGCAAGGCTTATAGTGATGAGCATTACCGAGAGGGCCCAGAGATACCTTTCTGAAACACGGAGTGACAAATCCTAATCTCGATCTATGCCAACCAAACAAACACCTTCGGAGACACCTATAGTGCACCTTTATAATCACCCTTTTACGTTGTGATGTTTGGTGGCACACAAAGTGTTCCTCCGGTATTCGGGAGTTGCATAATCTCATAGTTTGTGGAACATGACTAGTTCAATGTTTTGACAGAAGCGCGCGGTGTAATTCCATGGACTTTTGGATTTCGATCGTATCTAAGATCCTTTTTTATCTGGGTTGCTAACTCAATAGTAGAGTACTCGGCTTTTAAGTGCGACTATGATCTTTTACACATTTGGATGAAACAACAAATTCGTCCAGACTCTTGGTAGATTCTAGAAGACCACGACTGATCCTCAAAGGTAATGAATGGAAAAGTATAAGTCATGAAGAATGCAATAGCAATGAAACTATAACGATCATAATTCTAAGCTAACGGATTCGTCATGTCCATCACATCATTCTCCTAATGATGTGATCCCGCTCATCAAATGACAATACATGTCTATGGCTAGGAAACATAACCACATTTGATTAACGAGCTAGTCAAGTAGAGGCATACTAGGGACTTATGTTTTGTCTATGTATTCACACATGTAAGTTTCCGATTAATACAATTCTAGCATGAATAATAAACATTTATCATGAAATAAGGAAATAAATAATAACTTTATTATTGCCTCTAGGTAATATTTCCTTCAGTCTCCCACTTGGACTAGAGTCAATAATCTAGATTACATAGTAATGATTCTAACACCTATGGAGCTTTGGTGCTGATCATGTTTTGCTCGTGGAAGAGGCTTAGTCAATGGGTCTGCAACATTCAGAGCCGTATGTATCTTGCAAATCTCTATGTCCCCCTCCGACACTTGATGACGGATGGAATTGAAGCGTCTCTTGATGTGCTTGGTTCTCTTCTGAAATCTAGATTCCTTTGCTAAGGCAATTGCACCAATATTGTCACAAAAGATTTTCATTGGACCCGATGCACTAGGTATGACACCTAGATCGGCTATGAACTCCTTCATCCAAACTCCTTCATTTGCTGCTTTCGAAGCAGCAATGTACTCCGCTTCACATGTAGATCCCACCACGACGCTCTGCTTGGAACTGCACCAACTGACAGCTCCTCCATTCAATAAAATTACATATCCGGATTGTGACTTAGAGTCATCCGGATCAGTGTCAAAGCTTGCATCGATGTAACCGTGTACGACGAGCTCTTTGTCACCCCCATAAATGAGAAACATGTCCTTAGTCCTTTTCAGGTATTTCAGGATGTTCTTGACCGCTGTCTAGTGCTCCACTCCGGAATTACTTTGGTACCTCCCTGCTATGCTTATAGAAAGGCACACATCAGGTATGGTACACAACATTGCATACATGATAGAACCTATTGCTGAAGCATAGGGAATGACTTTCATTTTCTCTCTATCTTCTAAAGTGGTCGGGCATTGAGTCTGACTCAACTTCACACCTTGTAACACAGGCTAGAACCCTTTATTTGACCGATCCATTTTGAACTTCTTCAAAACTTTATCAAGGTATGTGCTTTGTGAAAGTCCAATTAAGGGTCTTGATCTATCTCTATAGATCTTGATGCCCAATATGTAAGCAGCTTCACCGAGGTCTTTCGTTGAAAAACTCTTATTCAGGTATCCCTTTATGCTATCCAGAAATTCTATATCATTTCCAATCAACAATATGTCATCCACATATAATATTAGAAATGCTACAGAGCTCCCACTCACTTTCTTGTAAATACAGGCTTTTCCAAAAGTCTGTATAAAACCATATGCTTTGATCACACTATCAAAGTGTTTATTCCAACTCCGAGAGGCTTGCACCAGTCCATAAATGGATCGTTGGAGCTTGCACACTTTGTTAGCACCCTTTGGATCGACAAAACCTTCTGGTTGCATCATATACAACTCTTCTTCTAGAATTCCATTCAAGAATGCAGTTTTGACATCCATCTGCCAAATTTCATAATCATAAAATGCGGCAATTGCTAACATGATTCGGACAGACTTAAGCATCACTACGGGTGAGAAAGTCTCATCGTAGTCAACTCCTTGAACTTGTCGAAAATCTTTCGCAACAAGTTGAGCTTTGTAGACAGTAACATTACCGTCAGCGTCAGTCTTCTTCTTGAAGATCCATTTATTTTCTATGGCTTGCCGATCGTCGGGCAAGTCCACCAAAGTCTACACTTTGTTCTCATACATGGATCCCATCTCAGATTTCATGGCCTCAAGCCATTTCATGGAATTTGGGCTCATCATTGCTTCCTCATAGTTCGTAGGTTCACCATGGTCTAGTAGCATGACTTCTAGAACAAGATTACCGAACCACTCTGGTGCAGATCTCACTCTGGCAGACCTACGAGGTTAGGTAGTAACTTGATCCGAAGTTTCATGATCATCATCATTAGCTTCCTCACTAATTGGTGTAGGAAACACTGGAACTGATTTCTGTGATGAACTATTTTCTAATGAGGGAGAAGGTACAATTACCTCATCAAGTTCTACTTTCCTCGCACTCACTTCTTTCGAGAGAAACTCCTTCTCTACAAAAGATCCATTCTTAGCAACGAATATCTTGCCTTCGGATCTATGATAGAGGTGTACCCAATAGTTTCCTTTGGGTATCCTATGAAGACGCACTTCTCCGATTTGGGTTCGAGCTTATAAGGTTGAAGCTTTTTCACATAAGCATCGCATCCCCAAACTTTAAGAAATGACAACTTTGGTTTCTTGCCAAACCATAGTTCATAAAGCGTCGTCTCAATGGATTTTGATGGTACCCTATTTAAAGTGAATGCAGCCGTCTCTAAAGTATAACCCCACAATGATAGCGGTAAATCAGTAAGAGACATCATAGATTGCACCATATCCAATAAAGTACGGTTACGACGTTCGGACACACCATTTTGCTGTGGTGTTCCAGGTGGCGTAAGTTGTGAAACTACTCCACATTGTTTCAAATGAAGACCAAACTCATAACTCAAATATTCACCTCCATGATCAGATCGCAGAAACTTTATTTTCTTGTTACGATGATTTTCCACTTCACTCTGAAATTCTTTGAACTTTTCAAATGTTTCAGACTGATGCTTCATTAAGTAGATATAACCATATCTTCTCAAATCATCTGTGAAGGTAAGAAAATAACGATACCCGCCACGAGCCTTAACACTCATTGGACCACATACATCTGTATGTATTATTTCCAATAGTCAGTAGTTCGTTCCATTGTTCCGGAGAACGGAGTTTTAGTCATCTTGCCCATGAGGCACGGTTCGCACGCATCAAGTGATTCCAAAAGTCCATCAACATGGAGTTTCTTCATGCGCTTTACACCGATATGACCAGTGCCACAAATAAGTTGCACTATCATTATCAACTTTGCATCTTTTGGCTTCAATATTATGAATATGTGTATCATCATGATCGAGATTCAACAAAAAGAGACCACTCAGCAAGGGTGCATGACCATAAAAGATATTACTCATATAAATAGAACAACCATTATTCCCTGATTTAAATGAATAGCCGTCTTGCACCAAACAAGATCCAGATATAATGTTCATGCTCAACGCTGGCACCGAATAACAATTATTCAGGTCTAAAACTAATCCTGAAGGTAGATGTAGAGGTAGCGTGCCGACGGCGATCACATCGACCTTGGAACCATTTCCCACGCACATCGTCACCTCGTCCTTAGCCAATCTCCGTTTAATCCGTAGCCCCTGTTTCGAGTTGCAAATATGAGCAACAGAACCAGTATCAAATACCCAGGCGCTACTACGAGCATTAGTAAGGTACACATCAATAACATGTATATCAAATATACCTTTCACTTTGCCATCCTTCTTATCCGCCAAATACTTGGGGCAATTCCGCTTCCAGTGACCAGTCCCTTTGCAGTAGAAGCACTCAGTTTCATGCTTAGGTCTAGACTTGGGTTTCTTCTCTTGAGCAGTAACTTTCTTGTCATTCTTCTTGAAGTTCCCCTTCTTCCCTTTGCCCATTTTCTTGAAACTAGTGGTCTTGTTGACCATCAACACTTGATGCTCCTTCTTGATTTCTATCTCCGCAGCCTTTAGCATCGCGAAGAGCTCGGGAATAGTCTTGTTCATCCCTTGCATATTATAGTTCATCACGAAGCCTTTATAGCTTAGTGGCAGTGATTGAAGAACTCTGTCAATGACACTATCATCAGGAAGATTAACTCCCAGCTGAGTCAAGCGGTTATGGTACCCAGACATTTTAAGTATGTGTTCACTGACAGAACTATTCTCCTCCATTTTGCAACTGTAGAACTTGTTGGAGACTTCATATCTCTCAACTTGGGCATTTGCTTGAAATATTAACTTCAACTCTTGGAACATCTCGTATGCTCCATGACATTCAAAACGTCTTTGAAGTCCCGGTTCTAAGCCGTAGAGCATGGCACACTGAACTATCGAGTAGTCATCAGCTTTGCTCTGCCAGACATTCTTAACGTCATCAGTAGCATCTGCAGCAGGCCTGGCACCTAACGGTGTTTCCAGGACGTAATTCTTCTATGTAGCAATGAGGATAATCCTCAAGTTACGGACACAGTCCGTGTAGTTGCTTCCATCATCTTTCAACTTAGCTTTCTCTAGGAACGCATTAAAATTCAAAGGAACAGTAGCACGGGCCATAGATCTAAAATAACATAGACATGCAAAATAACTATCAGCACTAAGTTCATGATAAATTAAAGTTCAATTAATCATATTACTTAAGAACTCCCACTTAGACATCCCTCTAGTCATCTAAATGATCACATGATCCAAATCAACTAAATCATGTCCGATCATCACATGAGATGGAGTAGTTTTCAATGGTGAACATCACTATGTTGATCATATCTACTATATGATTCACGTTCGACGTTTCGGTCTCAGTGTTCCAAGGCCATATATACATATGCTAGGCTCGTCAAGTTTAACCCGAGTATTTTGCGTGTGCAAAACTGGCTTGCACCCATTGTATGTGAACGTAGAGCTTATCACACCCGATCATCACATGGTGTCTCGGCATGACAAACTGTAGCAATGGTGCATACTCAGGGAGAACACTTATACCTTGAAATTTAGTAAGGGATCATCTTATAATGCTACCGCCATACTAAGCAAAATAAGATGCATAAAAGATAAACATCACATGCGATCAAAATATGTGACATGATATGGCCATCATCATCTTGTGCTCATGATCTCCATCACCGAAGCATCGTCATGATCTCCAGCATCACCGGCACGACACCTTGATCTCCATCGTAGCATTGTTGTCATCTTGCCAACTATTGTTACTACGACTACCGCTACCGCTTAGTGATAAAGTAGAACAATTACATGGCGATTGCATTGCATACAATAAAGCGACAACCATATGGCTCCTGCCAGTTGCCGATAACTTTGTGACAAAACATGACCATCTCATACAACAATTTATAGCACATCATGCCTTGACCATATCACATCACAGCAAGCCCTGCAAAAACAAGTTAGACATCCTCTAGTTTGTTGCTGCAAGTTTTTACGTGGCTGCTACGGGCTTCTAGCAAGAACCGTTCTTACCTACGCATCAAAAACCACAACAATTTTTCGTCAAGTGTGTTGTTTTAACCTTCAACAAGGACCGGCCGTAGTCAAACTCGATTCAAATAAAGTTGGAGAAACAGACACCCGCCAGCCACCTTTGTGCAAAAGCACGTCGGTAGAACCAATCTCATGAACGTGGTCATGTAATGTCGGTCCGGGCCGCTTCATCCAACAATACCGCCAAATCAAAGTAAGACATTGATGGTAAGCAGTATGATTATTATCGCCCACAACTCTTTGTGTTCTACTCGTGCATATAACATCTATGCATAGACCTGGCTCTGATGCCACTGTTGGGGAATGCGGTAATTTCAAAAAAATCCTATGATCACGCAAGATCTATCTAGGTGATGCATAGCTACGAGAGGGGAGAGTGTGTCCACGTACCCTCGTAGACCGAAAGCGGAAGCGTTTCAATAACACGGTTGATGTAGTTGAACGTCTTCGTGATCCAACCGATCCAAGTACCGAACGTACGTCACCTCCGCATTCAGCACATGTTCAGCTCGATGACGTCCCTCGTGCTCTTGATCCAGTTGAGGACGAGGGTGAGTTCCGTCAGCATGACGGCGTGGCGACGGTGATGATGATGCTACCGACATAGGGCTTCGCCTAAGCACTACGATGGTATGATCAAGGTGTGTAACTGTGGAGGGGGCACCACACACGGTTGGGAGAGAAACTTGTGTGCACTAGGGTGCCCCCCTACCCCCGTATATAAAGGATCAAGGAGAGGTCGGCTGACCCTCCTAGTGCGCGCCCCCAAGAGGGGAATCCTACTAGGACTCCAAGTCCTAGTAGGTTTCCACCAAGAGGGAGAGAGAGGGGGAAGGAAGGACAGAGAGAGGGAGAAGGAAAGGCGGGCGCCGCCCCCCTTCCCTAGTCCAATTCAGACCCAAGAGATAGGGGGCGCGCGGCCTGCCCTACCGCCCCCCTCTCTCTCCACTAAGGCCCATGAGGCCCATTAGTTCCCCCAGGGGGTTCTGGTAACCCCTCCAGCACTCCAGTTTTACCTGAAACTTTCTGGAACACTCCTGATGTCTGAATACAGCCGTCCAATATATCAATATTTATGTCTTGACCATTTAGAGACCCCTCGTCATGTCCGTGATCTCATCCGGGACTCCGAACAAACTTCGGTCATCAAAAACACAAAACTCATAATACATATCGTCATCGAACGTTAAGCATGCGGACCCTATGGGTTCGAGAACTATGTAGACATGACCGAGACTCATCTCCGATCAATAACCAATATTGGAACCTGGATGCTCATATTGGATCCTACATATTCTATGAAGATCTTTATTGGTCAAATCGCATAACAACATACGTTGTTCCCTTTGTCATCGGTATGTTACTTGCCAGAGATTTGATCGTTGGTATCATCATAGCTAGTTCAATCTCGTTACCGGCAAGTCTCTTTACTCATTCCATAATACTTCATCCCACAACTAACTCATTAGTCACATTGCTTGCAAGTATTATAGTGATGAGCATTACCCGAGAGGGCCCAAAGATACCTCTCTGAAACACGGAGTGACAAATCCTAATCTTGATCTACGCCAACCCAACAAACACCTTCGGAGACACCTGTAGAGCACCTTTATAATCACCCTTTTACGTTGTGAACACAAAGTGTTCCTCCGGTATTCGAGAGTTGCATAATCTCATAGTCTGAGGAACATGTATAAGTCATGAAGAAAGCAGTAGCAATGAAACTGTAACGATCATAATGCTAAGCTAACGGATGGGTCATGTCCATCACACCATTCTCCTAATGATGTGATCCCGTTCATCAAATGACAACACATGTCTATGGCTAGGAAACATAACCATCTTTGATTAACGAGCTAGTCAAGTAGAGGCATACTAGGGACTTATGTTTTGTCTATGTATTCACACATGTACTAAGTTTCCGGTTAATACAATTCTAGCATGAATAATAAACATTTATCATGAAATAAGGAAATAAATAATAACTTTATTATTGCCTCTAGGGCATATTTCCTTCAGCAATGTCACTAGATCAACAAATGTCAATCTTTCTAGTTTGACAAATGGCAATATACCCAATATGGTAGATGCAAATCTTACAAAATTGTTTGTACGTGCTTGCACACGGGTCATCCAAAAAAACCGTTTGTGTTGAAGGGAGGTACAAATCCTTCTTGCCAAATTTTCTCTTGGCTTAGCACTGAAGTCTCGCTTTGCATACCTTATTCAATCTCAACCGTTTGCGTTAAAGAGATGCGCGGTGAATTTTTCCTTGGCTTACTGCGGAAGACCATAGCACTCGCTTTGTGAATAGTTGTTCTATCTAAAATGTTTGCGCTGAAGAGCTGCACAAATCCTGGTTGGCACATTTTCCCTTGGGTTACTGGGGAAGCTGCCAGTTTACATACCAGTGTTCTATCTAAAACGTTTGCGATGTTAGAGTTGCAACTATTTGTTTCAAAATGCCTTTGTTGGTTGTTATTCGAGTGCGCCTTCTCTCAAAATGGACACAAAAAAGACCACAGCATGTTGGGTGCCATTCCATGATAGCATGCCAAGTTTCATGAATTTCATACGAGTTTTGGATTTACTAGAATTTAAAAACAAAGTATCTCAATGTTTTGCTGGCAATCAATAGTGCCCTGGTGTTTGAAATTCATTCCCATTTCTTGCATGGGACCTAAACATGCACCCAAGGACACGGATTTAATTTTTCAACCAATCTATATGCACTAGAGCATGTGCATGTAGTTCAAATTTTAATTATGGACATAAAATGCCTATAGAACCCAGTTAATGTATAAAAATGTCCAAACGAACCCCAAAAAATTCCAAAATTTAACACAACACTCATGTTGTTCTATGTTGACACTAGAATTTTTTTTGAAAGCAATAATAGGCAACGAATATCGTTTCGTCCCCAAAGGTGGCACGTTCCCTACCGAAACCATTAGGCTTGTTGTGAGAAGCTCTGGTTTGTGAGAAGTTTATACCCAAACCTGCCCCAAATGGGACAAAAAAAATTTATCATGGCATGTTGATGCCGCTCCATGTAGCATGCCAAGTTTCATGAATTTCAGACGAGTTTTTGATTTACTAGAATCTAAAAACCAGGTATCTCAATGTTTGCGGCCGAGTGACGGTGGCAGGGTGTTTGACATTCATTCCCATTTCTTGCATGGGACCTAAGCATGCAACCAAGGACATATATTTGAATTTTCAACCAATTTATATGCATTAGAGCATGTGCCTGTAGTTCAAATTTGAATTATGCACATAAATGCATTGAAACTCAATTAATGTATAAAAATGTCCAAACAAACCCCGAAAAATTCCAAAATTTAACACAATACTCCTGTTGTTCTATGTTGAGACTAGAGAAAAAATTGAAATCAAGAAGAGGCAACGGATATCATTTCGTCCAGAAAGGTGAAACGTTCCCTACCGAAACCATCAGGCTTGTTGTGAGAAGCTCTTGCTTGTGAGAAGTTTATACCCAAACCTGCCCCAAATGGGACAAAATTTTTACCATGGCATGTTGATACCGCTCCATGATAGCATGCCAAGTTCCATGAATTTCAGACGAGTTTTGGATTTGCTAGAATTTAAAAACCAGGTATCTCAATGTTTGCGGCCGAGTGACGGTGGCAGGGTGTTTGACATTCATTCCCATTTCTTGCATGGGACCTAAGCATGCAACCAAGGACACATATTTGAATTTTCAACCAATTTATATGCATTAGAGCATGTTCCTGTAGTTCAAATTTGAATTATGCACATAAATGCACTGAAAACTCAATTAATGTATAAAATGTCCAAACGAACCCCAAAAATTCCATAATTTAACACAACACTCCTGTTATTCTATGTTGACACTAGAGAAAAAATTGAAATCAAGAAGAGGCAACGGATATCGTTTCGTCCAGAAAGGTGAAACGTTCCCTGCCGTAACCATGAGGCTTGTTGCGAGAAGCTCTGGTTTGTGAGAAGCTTATACCCCCAACTTGCCCCAAAAGGGACAATATTTTGCCACTGCATGTTGATGACGTTCCATGATAGCATGTCAAGGTTCATGAATTTCAGACAAATTTTCGATTTACTAGAATTTTAAAACCATGTATCTCAATGTTAGCGGCCGAGCGATGGTGGCAAAGGTGTTTGACATTCACTCCCATTTCTTGCATGGGACCTAAGGTTGCAACCAAGGACACACATTTGATTTTTCAACCCGTTTATATGCACTGGAGCATGTGCATGTAGTTCAAATTTGAATTATGCACATGAATGCATAGAAAACTTAGTTAATGTATAAAAATGTCCAAGCGAACCCCAAAAATCCCAAATATTGCACAACACTCCTGTTGTTCTATGTTGACACGAGAAAAAATTTGAAAGTAAGAAGAGGCAACAGATATTGTTTCGTCCCCCAAGGTGGCACGTCCCCTACCGAAACCATCAGGCTTGTTGTGAGAGGAGCTCTGGTTTGCGAGAAGCTTATACCATAACCTGCCCAAATGGGACAATTTTTTATCCTAGCATGTTGATGCCATTCCATGATAGCATGCCAAGGTTCATGAATTTCAGACGAGTTTTGTATTTACTAGAATTACAAAAGCAAGCACCTCAACGTTTGCCGGAGAGCCACAGTGTCGTGGTGTTTGAAATTCATCCCCATTTCTTGAATGGGACATAAGCATCAACTCATGGACACATATATCATTTCACAACCCATTTTGGTGCACCAGAGCATGTGCATGTAGTTTAATTTTGAATTGTGTACCTGAAATGCCTAGAAAAACAAGTTAATGTATAAAAATGTCCAAACAAACCCTAAATAATTTCATTTTTTGACGATAGACCTATAGGTGCATGTTCACTGCACATAAAAGTTCTAGCAATTCAAATACCATCCTTTGCAGCTGTGACCCCATTATGTAATTCAAATCAAGACGAAAAATCAAGTAGATCGCACACAGTTTATTACCACCAACCATGTGAGATGCAATACAAAATATCCTGGAGCACCATCGATGTATAGTACGCATATGGCTTACGCGCAGCCGGCGTGTCAAGCACACTAGCTCGCTCCCCAAATATCATTTCACTGTTCAATCATTGCCGGTGAAAGATGGGGACGTGGACCCGCTTTGTGTGGGAAACTTCGGCGGCCCACTCTAGCAAGAGCGTGGCCGCAGCCGCCAGACGCATGCTAACAAGCTTCATGAGCACGGTCGCAATCTGCGACCGGGCGGCCAAGGCAGCCCAAACATCCGCCGTTGCTTCTCAGGTGGCGGCAGCAACATCTGCCTCGGGGATAGCAACTGGCGAGAGCGGCACAACAGTTGTCCGTTCTGCAGCTGCGGCCTTAGCCCTGTTGGAGGCCACCCATGCCCAGCTCAAGGTGGTCACCACACAAATCGAATGAAGCTTCTCCAACAACGATCGGCAACCCACGACCAAAGACTTGGCAATTGCCGAGAGAGTTCGAGCAGTCGTCCGTTCCTGCGCGCCATACCTTGCCACGACGGAGCCCGCCCAAGCCAAGATCGCGGCCGCCCACGCCAATCTCGTGGCGGCCTATTCCAAAGATATGGAGGATGCGGATGGCGAGATGCTTGCCGAGTATGAATGCCATGGAGACCCTTCCCTAGGAGATCGTCGGGCACGAGTTGGACATGGAGGAGGCGGCGGAGATCGACGAGCACCAGTCGTAGTAGCACTCTTTGTTTTTTTAATTAAGAGCGCCGGTCTTTAATTCGTTAGAGTAATGTTTAGGTCAGCTAGCTCTATTTAATTGCTGAAATTGCTTGATTAAGAAGTGTGGGTGTGCTGTAGTCTCCTTTGTGTATGCAAAATATGCAATGACGTGGATGACCACTTTAACCAGGGAAATTCAAACCAAAATTTTTGACGTTCAAATCATCACACACGGGTTATGCTATCTGGATTGTTTGTGATATTCACATATCATACACACTGCGGAATAAGGGACCATGTCTGATGACACTTTGCACACCAGTTTTTTCGCTGAACCGATTCAAAATTATTGGCTTCCATGGAAATACCTATCTCCTCGCCCCCTCCTCCTTACCAAAAGCCACATTTCTCCTATTTCCACCTTCCTTTCCAACTTGAAACCTTCACTCCTTGCTTGCAGCGCTGCGTCCTCGCAGGCGACCCTCCTTCACGCTGCTCGGCCTCGTCTATCCAGGCAGGTAATCCACACCCGACCCCCATCCTCCTCCTCCTTCCACATCCCACATGCCCCGACCGCCCGTGTGACACCTTCCACCCAAATCACTGACCCCACCACCAAATAAGCGCCGCCCTAAGCCATGGTGCATGCAGTATAACCAGGAGCTCAAGGAGCATTTGGAAGCGGAGAAGCAAATCACGGTCATGATGGCTGCCATTCGTGCCGACCCCAAGATCTTGGAGGAGCACCTCGCCGTCGAGGCCACCGTCGACGCCTCGCGTGCTAACACCGTGATGCGGTTGGATGCTTTAAACGATAGTTCGTGGCATTTTCTCGAGGCCACCCTCGGTGCCTTTGACGAAGACTACGAGGTGTTTTCTCAGCATGCATGTTGTCGGTGTCAAAACCGGCGGATCTCGGGTAGGGGGTCCCGAACTGTGCGTCTAGGTGGATGGTAACAGGAGACAAAGGACACGATGTTTTTACCCAGGTTCGGGCCCTCTCGATGGAGGTAAAACCCTACTCCTGCTTGATTGATATTGATGATATGGGTAGTACAAGAGTGGATCTACCACGAGATCAAGGAGGCTAAACCCTAGAAGCTAGCCTATGGTATGATTGTTGTAATGGTTGTTCGTCCTACGGACTAAAACCCTCCGGTTTATATAGACATCGGGGAGGGCTAGGGTTACACAGAGTCGGTTACAATGGTAGGAGATCTACATACCCGTATTGCCAAGCTTGCCTTCCATGCCAAGGAAAGTCCCATCCGGACACGGGACGAAGTCTTCAATCTTGTATCTTCATAGTCTTGGAGTCCGGCTGACGATGATAGTCCGGCTGTCCGGACACCCCCTAGTCCAGGACTCCCTCAGTAGCCCCTGAACCAGGCTTCAATGACGATGAGTCCGGCGCGCATATTGTTCGGCATTGCAAGGCGGGTTCCTCCTCCGAATAATTCATAGAAGATTGTGAACACCAGGATAGTGTCCGGCTCTGCAAAATAATTTCCACATTCCATCATAGAGAGAATATTATGTACACAAGTTCAATCTGCTGACGTGTTTTGTGGCATGACGTCATGCCACTACCAAGCCTTTACTTGAATCATTTTTTATTATACCACCTCAGCGCGTTTAGCGAAGCGGTTTCCTTGGCAGGTCTTGTCGAAGCAGAGATCGTGTCCCCCTTATTCCGTGATTCTCATTAATACGGACGTGGGTAACCCAACTGCGCCCGTCGCCACGCCCCCTCTATCGAAGGTGAGTCCCGAACGGTCACGGAGACGGCTCTTGGTATTCTCCCTCTTTATAATAGGACCAAGGCTCATTTCTTTTCTTCAATCTTCCATCGAATCTTCTCCTCGCTCCAAGTTCCAACACCCAGAACCCCAGATTCGAGCGCTTCGGACCTTCAACAATGTCCGGCTCCGATCTTCAGGGCCGGTGGATGCCCTCCTCCGTCACGGAGGAGGACGTGCTAAAGCTGCGAGAGGCCAAGTACCTGTCTTACGAGATTTCGCACAGGTTGCCTGCTGAAGGGCAGGCCATCCCTACCCCCGAGCCCGGCGAGTACGTCGTCTTTGTATCCCACCTCCGTCGGGGTTTAGGCTTCCCGATGGATCCTTTTATGAGAGGGCTCATGTTCTACTATGGGTTGGAATTCCACGACCTGGCTCTGGAGTCCATCCTCCATATTTCTGCATTTATTGTCGTCTGCGAGGCCTTCCTCCGCATCACCCCCCACTTCGGTCTGTGGCTGAAGACCTTCAATGTGGAGCCGAAGATGATCGGGGGGCGTCAAGCAGAGTGCAGCGGGGCGGCCGTAAGCAGGAGGGCCGACGCCCCGTGGCCCGAGGGCTCCTTCCAAGAGGAGCTCGGCTTGTGGCAGCGGGAGTGGTTCTATATCACCGCTCCGAAGGGCAGCAGGCAGAAACCGCCGCCCTTATTCCGCTCGGGACCTCCACGACTGTTGATGTCGTGGGTCAACCAAGGGCTCAACTGGGGGCCGTCAAAAGACGTGCCCCTATTGCAGGGCCGGATTCAAGACCTCCAAGCGAGGGAGATCGATCTGGTCGTGGTGATGCAGGTTATGCTGATTAGGCGTCTCTTGCCCTGCAAACGCCGTCCTCTCCGGCTATGGGAGTTCAATCCGGAGGGACCACGGATTCTCCAACACTTTATGGGTACGACACCCGTGGAGATGTACGAGTTGTTCTTCGGATCACGGGCGGTGTGTCCGGAATTGACCGAGGATGCCGGCCTAAGCTGCAATCGCCCGGATACTCAAGTGAGTAGCTCAGTGTTCGGACGTATCGTTTGTTTGCCTTTCTACAATTTTCCTTTTAACCCGTTATCCTTCAACAGGAGTGGATAGCGCAAGCAAAGCTGATACGGTGTCCGGCCCCCCTCCCAGAGACCGCGCTGGATCCCGTGCTGTTCAAGATGCTGGAGGTTGCGCCTTCAGAAGAAGGCGGAGGGGAAAATAAGGGAGCTATCACCTCGCCCAAGGAGGCTCTTGAAAAAGGGGGGATCGAGAATCCCTCCCTCCAAGGGGAGAAGCGGACTGCCTCTGGAGACCCGGAGGCCAAAGCCCCTAAGCGGGGGAAGAAGTCTTCACCAGAGGGTCTTGCATCCGGGGAGGCCCCGGCCGCACAGTCTCCCCTAAAGCATCAACCCTCTAGCGAGCCGTAAGTAGAAAAAAGAGAGCTCGGTAATAAGAGACATCCCTATTTGTGCTTCTGAGGATAACCGAATTTTTACCTTGTAGTTCGGATCTTCGACCTTCTCAGATGAGCTCATCTTCGGGGGATCTTCGTCCGGAGATGGTGGAGAGCGAGACGCCTCCATCCGCTGCGCCGTCAGATAGGACGGGCGAGCTTGAAGTGTCATCACGGAGGGTATCCCCGAGCCCGGCAGAGTCGAAGAGTTCGGCGCCGACTAGTGTTCGGCCGGGGGAGCTGAAGGATCTGCTTGAGAGGGCGTCCATCTCAGAAGATCACCGTGCATTGATGAGTATGGTGATTGGAAGGATTTCTTCCACCGGAAGCGGATTGCATAATGCCGTCAGGAGTTTGCTGGCGGGGTTTGAGGTATGTAAAAACGACTACCCTTTTTGACAGTTTTGCACATAAAGTGCGCCCTGTATAGATAGTAGCCCCTGAGACTCGGTATGTTGTCGAAAGCGACAGCGTGCCGAGGATCAAAATTGCAGGTATTGAGTGTCGCCTTTCCTATGCAGGTGGCGGATAGTCCGGGGGCTAGCCAGACTGATGGAGTTGCTGAATCAAAGTGGCAACTCGATGTTGCGGATGCGGACATCGCGCTAGTCAACAAGCGACTTGACGAGTCACAAGGTAAGTTGTTTCTCCGCAGTCACCTATTAAGGGAGCCAAAGCCCACCTCTTACAATATTTTGTGCTTGATGCAGATGGTGCCACTGCTGTGGAGAGCCTTCGGGCAGAACTTGCTCAAGCCAAGGAGCAAGCCAGAAGGAGTGATGCGGCTGCCTTGAGGGCGGCCGAGGAGTTAGAAGCCGAAAGGGCTGCACACTGCTGAAGCAGGGAAGAGATGGCCAAAATGGCCGTTAAGTTGAAGGATGCTACCGACCGCAATGAGGCTCTTGAAAAGGAGCGCCTATCGGGGCGAGAAGACCTGGGGAAGGCCACCGCCAAAGCCAAGGATGCTCGTTCTGCAATGCGGGCTATAAAGGAGGAGTTGCGCCAGGCCGGAGACATTGTGGCTGGCAAGCCTTTTCTGCTGCGCCGCAGGTTTACGGATCCAAAGTATGCCCAGCTTGGCCAGCTGTGGGGTCTGGAGGATCCTTATATGGACTTAGCAGCGAGTGCGGCGGATGCCGTTGTGCACTTCCGAAGTCAGAAGGATCACAAGACGGAAGAGCTGTTTTGGTCTCAATTCCATAGTCCGGATCGTTCACTTCCGCTGACTGATCGGTTGGCCGAATGGGCTGAGCTGAATAGGTTGTCCGGACTTGCCATGACGGATATCGTGACTCATGTTTGGCCGGATAGGCCCAAGCCGAAGAGCTATTTTGGCTTATTGCAGCAATTTCTTGGGGCGGTGCCGCATATCAAGGCGATGAAGTGGTCTGCCTGCATAGAGGGTGTGCGGATGGCCCTCTCCCGTGTGAAGACACATTGGACAGAGATGGATGCCACCGCTGTTGCGACCCAGGGTTCGGACGAAAGCCGGTTACCCGCCGAGCACTATTTTGTGGAAGTTCTGCGTGGTGCTCGTGTAATAGAGTCGCAGTGCTCAAAAATGTCACGTTCAAATGAACATTTAATTTTATAAAACAATGTTTATGATGTAGGCGCTTTTTGTACTTGTGCGTTCAAGTATTGAAATATCTCCTGTGTGGCCGTTTATGTATACGTATGTATAACCTGAAAGATGGCAGTCATCGGCTTCAGCCCCCACGCACAAGGTGCGGGGGTGTTCGCAAAAATAGCACATTTTCACACTTTATCCGACGTCTCGGTCCTGTTAAGGAGGTGGTAGCGTAGCAAACGAGGCAACCGGACTATAATGCTTTATCACTTTCACTTAGCCATTGGAGTTCGAGGGTGGGACTACGATATAGCCCCTGGGGGCACCGCGCTCTCCGAATTCGGGGCGCGTATGTGCCTGACCGGGAAACGGTCCTTTGTCAAAGTGGAGGAATTCTAAACATTCCGTTGGTCGATCGAGTGGTTGACCAGTCTTTCGCTGTATCATGACAATCAGTTTTCGGCTTTCTCTACTGAGGTGCTCGCCCAGCCGAACTGGGGCACAATCGCAGTAGTTCTCCTGGTGCTGCGTTAGCCGATGATACGGAACGTAAGGCAGCAAAACACAGGATCCGGGCAAACCCAACATTTGACCAAAGACATGATTCGGAGCTGATGCATATAAGGCCTAACTCGAGACGCCGAACACTCCCTAAGGTGTTCGGTCTTTATAATAATGGGCAGAACAATGCCCTGAGCCCCTAGTGTCCAGGTATGGGCGAGGTCCTCTGACGTGGCCGATGCCAAAACGTCAGTCTCCACTCTAGTTATAATGAGAAACCAGGGGATTATAGCAACAAGAGACAGTAAAAAAGGTTTACGCAGGGTCTTAATCTGAAAAGAATCCTTGCAACGGGTCCCTACTACACATCTGCGCCTGTGTCTCCGTTGTGCCGTTATCCTGGACGGGTGTGCACGTTGTTCATCTGTAAAAAGAGAGGAACTTAGTTTGAAAGGAAATCGTGCGAAAAAGTGCATAAAAAATATTAATAAATGAATAAAGCTGAGTCTATATTAGCTCATTATTGCTTATATGCATAGCCCCTTGTGAAGGGGTGTGCGGCTAGGGAGCCCCTAGCTTATTTATCCCGGACTCGTCTAGCCGTGTCCGGGGTCTTTGAATGACCCTCTTAATGAAATGATGCCACGTGGACCGGGCATTTTAAGTGTAAGAGACGCGTAATGTGGTATTGCGTTAAAGCGGACAAAAGCTTCACGTCCCAATAGTGCTTGATAGCTACTTTTGAATGGGGCGACATGGAAGATTAGCTTTTCGCGTCGGAAGTTGTCCGGTGACCCGAACACAACTTCTAGTAATAAGGAGCCTGTGAACTTGGCGTAAGGGTCTGGCGTCACTCCTTTAAAGGAAGTGCGGCTATGTCAAATTTTAGTAAGGTCTATCCCCAACTTGCGGATTGTGTTCGGATATAGCAGGTTTAAATCGCTGCCGCCGTCCATCAGGACTTGTGTAAATTGTAGTCCGTTGATTATAGGATCCAATATCAGAGCAGTCCATCCTGCATTTTGGACACTTCTGGAATGATCTAGGTGGTCAAAAGTGATTGGTTTTGACATCCAATCTCGAGGTTCCGCTGGGGTGGGCCGTGTGACACCTGTCTTAGTGGGTGCCGCATTGTTTTTCCGTACTATCACGTAAAGTGAGTTTACTGCTTTGACTTCTTGTGGGAAAGTCTTTTGTTTTCCGGTGCTCTGCTGGTGGGGTTCGTCATCATCCTCGCTTGGTGCGTCGAGCCCCTTGTGTTCGGCGTTGAGTCGGCCGGACTGTTTGAAAACCCAACAATCTCGGTGGGTGTGGTTTGCAGGCCTTCCGGAGGTACTGTGGATTTGACATATCCGATCCAAAATTTTGTTTAAGTTGGATAGCTCATCACTGTTCTCCTTAAGAGGCAGTGTTTTGCTGTTTGGCCGCGAGCTTTTGAATCCGGCGTTGACCGCCGTGTTCTTTGGGCTTTTTTCTTTATTCTGGCGCTGATCCTTTCGTTGCGGTGATTTTCCATTTCCATCTCTGATCTCGGATGTACTCGGGTCGCTGGTGCTGCATCTTGCTAGCCAGCTGTCTTCCCCCGCGCAAAAGCGGGTCATGAGGCTTGTTAGCGCGGCCATTGTCCTCGGCTTCTCTTGGCCGAGGTGTCTAGAGAACCATTCATCTCGGACGTTGTGTTTAAAAGCTGCTAAGGCTTCCGCGTCCGGACAGTCGACTATTTGGTTCTTTTTGGTAAGGAACATGTTCCAAAATTTGCGCGCTGACTCTCCGGGCTGTTGAGTTATATGACTTAGATCGTCTGCATCCGGAGGGCGGACATAAGTCCCTTGAAAATTTGCTCTAAACGCGTCCTCGAGCTCTTCCCAACTTCCAACAGTGTTTTCTGGGAGGCTTTTGAGCCAATGCCGAGCTGGCCCTTTCAGCTTGAGGGGTAGATATTTTATGGCGTGGAGATCATCTCCTCTAGCCATGTGTATGTGTAGTATATAATCCTCTATCCAGACTCCAGGGTCTGTTGTTCCATCGTATGCCTCTATGTTTATGGGTTTGAACCCTGCTAGAAATTCATGATCCAGCACCTCATCGGTGAAACATAGTGGGTGTGCGGCGCCTCTGTATTGAGCAATATCACGACGTAGCTCAAGGGAGCGTTGTCTACTGTGTTCGGCCCAGCCGGAATTGTTGTATCCGGCGCGACGGTATTCATCATGGGTCGTGGGGCGCCCTCGTGATCCATAGATAGATCTGGATTGTCTTGCCTTGTCCTCCAATATATCCCGTAAGTCTGGCGCGTTCCCCCGTGGCTTCGTACTTTTCGAGCTATGCCGGGGTACTATCTTGATGGAGGGCCTGGATGCCTCTCTGTCGCGACCACGGGGTGGTCGGTCGGCCGTGTTGTGCGCTAGTGATGAAGGTATGTATGCTTCCTCCTCTAGTCGGGGGAGCAACTTGCATTTTGGGTAGCTCTTGGAGGGGCGTTCGAGTTCATACTCTTCGGCCGCGAGGACCTCGGTCCATCTGTCGGCCAGCAGGTCTTGATCAGCTTGAAGCTGCTGCTGCTTTTTCTTTAGGCTAGTTGTTGTGGCCATTAGCCTGCGTTTGAAACGCTCTTGTTCGACGGGATCCTCAGGCACGACGAATTCGTCGTCGTCGAGGCTTGCCTTGTCTCCGGAGGGAGGTATGTAATTATCATCCTCGACCTCTTCGTCTGCCGCTCTCTCGTGAGGGCTTGCTTCTGCATCCTCTTGCGGTGAATCTTGCTGGAGGGGATTATCTTTGGCACTTTCTGGGGTGTTATTATCTCCTGTGCTGGAATCTCCATTCTTACTATGGCGGGATTTAGAGCGGCGCCGCTGACGCCGACGCTTGGGCTGTTTCTTTAAGGAATCTGCCTCCGCTGCTTCTTCGCCATCCCCCTCTTTTGGGGTGTCCACCATATATATGTCGTATGACGAGGTGGTCTTCCAGTTCCCTGTAGGCGCTGGTTCTTGATCATCTCCGGCATCGTCGTCCATACCGTCGATGTCTTCGGAGTCGTAATCTAGCATACCGGTTAGATCGTCGACAGTGGCTACAAAGTGGGTGGTGGGTGGGCTTTAAATTTCTTCGTCGTCCGCATCCCAACCATCCTGGCCATAGTCCGGCCAGGGCTCTCCGGATAGCGAGAGATGCTTTAGCGAATTTAAGATGTCGCCAAAGGGTGAGTGCTGAAAGATGTCCGCAGCGGTGAACTCCATGATCAGCGCCCAATCAGATTCGATTGGCAGGGGCGCAGGAGGTTCAGAGTCCGGCACCTCGGAGTCACGAGCTTTATAAGGGACGAGGTCAGAGTTCGGCTCCATCGCCGTGGAAGTCGCAGCTCCCGAGGCGGTGTCCAGCCACCCGTCCTCGATCTGCGCGATCGGCTCCGAATTATGGGTCGGTGCGGATTCGTGTGCGGCCTCCAAAGTACTGTCCGGTGGTAGAGCTAGATCACACCCATCGTGACAGTGCGGCACGCTCGGCTGCGGCTTGGATCCATCGAAGATCAAGTCTCCGCGGATATCCACCGTGAAGTTTAGGCTTCCAAATCTGACCTGACGGCCAGGGGCGTAGCTTTCGATCTACTCCAGATGGCCAAGTGGATTGGCCCGCAGTGCGAAGCCGCCGAATACGAAGATCTGTCCGGGGAGAAAAGTCTCACCCTGGACGGCGTTGTTGTTGATTGAAGAAGCCATCAAGCCTATCGGTGACGACACAGAGGAACTCTCAATGAAAGCACCAATGTCGGTGTCAAAACCGGCGGATCTCGGGTAGGGGGTCCCAAACTGTGCGTCTAGGCGGATGGTAACAGGAGACAAGGGACACGATGTTTTTACCCAGGTTCGGGCCCTCTCGATGGAGGTAAAACCCTACTCCTGCTTGATTGATATTGATGATATGGGTAGTACAAGAGTGGATCTACCATGAGATCAAGGAGGCTAAACCCTAGAAGCTAGCCTATGGTATGATTGTTGTAATGGTTGTTCGTCCTACGGAATAAAACCCTCCGGTTTATATAGACACCAGGGAGGGCTAGGGTTACACAGAGTCGGTTACAATGGTAGGAGATCTACATATCCGTATTGCCAAGCTTGCCTTCCACACCAAGGAAAGTCCCATCCGGACACGGGACAAAGTCTTCAATCTTGTATCTTCATAGTCTTGGAGTCCGGCTGACGATGATAGTCCGGCTGTCCGGACACCCCCTAGTCCAGGACTCCCTCACATGTGCGTACCTCAACTCGAGAGACAGCAGGTTGGTGCCTGGAGCTGCTCAGGTAACTCACCACTATGACGAGGGCACCCACGATGCGGAGGCCTCGCCCTCTTCCATGTCCAAGGCGCCAATCGTCATTGATATCTTCGACGATGAGGAGTGAGGGAGTCCTGGACTAGGGGGTGTCCGGACAGCCGGACTATCATCGTCCACCGGACTCCAAGATTACGAAGATACAAGATTGAAGACTCCGTCCCGTGTCCGCATGGGACTTTCCTTGGCGTGGAAGGCAAGCTTGGCGATACAGATATGTAGATCTCCTACCATTGTAACCGACTCTGTGTAACCCTAGCCCTCTCCGGTGTCTATATAAACCGGAGGATTTTAGTCCGTAGGACACAACAACCATTACAACAATCATACCATAGGCTAACTTCTAGGGTTTAGCCTCCTTGATCTCGTGGTAGATCAACTCTTGTACTACCCATATCATCAATATCAATCAAGCAGGAGTAGGGTTTTACCTCCATCGAGAGGGCCCGAACCTGGGTAAAAACATCGTGTCCCTTGTCTCCTGTTACCATCCGCCTAGACGCACAGTTCGGGACCCCCTACCCGAGATCCGCCGGTTTTGACACTGACATTGGTGCTTTCATTGAGAGTTCCTCTGTGTCGTCACCGATAGGCTCGATGGCTTCTTCAATCAACAACAACGCCGTCTAGGGTGAGACTTTTCTCCCTGGACAGATCTTCGTATTCGGCGGCTTCGCACTGTGGGCTAATTCACTTGGCCATCTGGAGCAGATCGAAAGCTACGCCCCTGGTCATCAGGTCAGATTTGGAAGCTTAAACTTCATGGCGGACATCCGCGGAGACTTGATCTTCGATGGACCCGATCCGCAGCCGAGCGTGCCGCACTGTCGTGATGGGCACGATCTAGCTCTGCCGCCGGACAGTGCCTTGGAGGCCGCACATGAATCTGCTCCGACCCATAGTTCGGGGACGATCGCACAGATCGAGGACGGGTGGCTGGACACCGCCTCAGGAGCTGCAACATCCGCGGCGATGGAGCCGAACACTGACCTTGTCCCCTATAAAACTCGTGACTGTGAGGTACCGGACTCCCTGCCGGACTCCGAACCCCCTGCGCCCCTGCCAATCGAATCCGATTGGGCGCCGATCATGGAGTTCACCGCTGCTGACATCTTTTAGCACTCACCCTTTGGCGACATCCTAAATTCGCTAAAGCATCTCTCGCTATCCAGAGATCCCTGGCCGGATTATGGCCCGGATGGTTGGGATGCGGACGACGAAGAAATTCAAACCCACCCACCACCCACTTTGTAGCCACTGTTGACAATTTAACCGACATGCTAGACTATGACTCTGAAGACATCGACGGTATGGACGACGATGCCGGAGACGAACAAGAACCAGCGCCTACAGGGCACTAGAAGACCACCTCGTCATATGACATATACATGGTGGACACCCCAAAAGATGGGGATGGCGAGGAAGCAACTGAGGCAGATTCCTTAAAGAAACAGCTCAAGCGCCGACGTCAGCAGCACCGCTCTAAATCCCGCCACAGCAAGAATGGAGATTCCGGCACAGGAGATAATAACACCCCAGAAAGTGTCGAAGACAATCCCCTCCAGCAAAATTCAGCGTAGGAGGATGCAGAAGCAAGCCCTCACGAGAGAGAGGCAGACGAAGAGGTCGAGGTCGATAATTACATACCTCCCACCGGAGACGAGGCAAGCCTCGACGACGACGAATTCGTCGTGCCCGAGGATCCCATCGAACAAGAGCGTTTCAAACACAGGCTAATGGCCACGGCAAATAGCCTAAAGAAAAAGCAGCAGCAACTTCAAGCTGATCAAGACCTGCTGGCCGACCGATGGACCGAGGTCCTCGCGGCCGAAGAGTACGAACTCGAACGCCCCTCCAAAAGCTACCCAAAATGCAAGTTGCTCCCCCGATTAGAGGAGGAAGCATACATACCTTCATCACCAGCGCACAATACGGCCGACCGACCACCCCGTGGTCGCGACAGAGAGGCATCCAGGCCTTCCATCAAGACCGTACCCCGGCATCGCTCAAAAAGTACAAAGCCACGAGGGAATGCGCCGGACTTGCGGGATATATTGGAGGATAAGGCAAGACAATCCAGATCTATCTATGAATCATGTGGGCGCCCCACGACCCACGACGAATACCGTTGAGCCGGATACAACAACTCCGGCCGAGCCGAACACAGCAGACAACGCTCCCTTGAGCTACGACGTGATATTGCTCAATACAGAGGCGCCGCACACCCGCTATGCTTCACTGACGAAGTAATGGATCATCAAATCCCTGAAGGGTTTAAACCCATAAACATTGGATCCTACGATGGCACGACAGACCCCGCGGTTTGGATCGAAGATTATCTCCTTCACATCCGTATGGCCCGCGGCGACGATCTCCACGCCATCAAATATCTCCTGCTCAAGCTTAAAGGACCAGCTCGGCATTGGCTTAACAGTCTGCTCGCAGGGTCAATTGGGTGTTGGGAGGACCTGGAAGCCGCATTCCTCGACAACTTCCAGGGCACATACGTGCGACCACCAGACGCTGATGACCTAAGCCACATAATCCAGCAGCCAGACGAATCGGCCAGGCAATTCTGGACACGGTTCTTAACAAAGAAAAATCAAATCGTCGACTGTCCGGATGCAGAGGCCCTCGCGGCCTTCAAACATAACGTCCGCGATGAGTGGCTAGCCCGGCACCTAGGATATGAAAAGCCGAAATCCATGGCAGCCCTCACATCATTAATGACCCGCTTCTGTGCGGGAGAGGATAGCTGGCTAGCTCGCAGCAACAACCTCAGCAAAAATGCTGGTAGTCCGGACACTAAGGACCACAATGGCAGGTCGCGTCGAAGCAAAAATAAACGCCGCGTTAACGGCGACGACAAGGAGGATACGACAGTCAACGCCGGATTCTGAGGCTCTAAACCCGGTCAGCGGAAGAAGCCATTCAAAAGAACCACTCCGGGTCCGTCCAATTTGGACCGAATACTCGACCGCTCATGCCAGATACATGGCACCCCCGAAAAGCCAGCTAACCACACCAACAAAGATTGTTTGGTATTTAAGCAGGCAGGCAAGTTAATTGCCGAAAACAACGACAAGGGGCTGCACAGCGACGACGAGGAAGAGACCCGACCACCGAACAGTAGAGGACAGAAGGGTTTCCCCCCACAAGTGCGGACGGTGAACATGATATACGCAACCCATATACCCAAGAGGGAGCGGAAGCGTGCACTAAGGGACGTATATGCAATGGAGCTAGTCGCCCCTAAGTTCAATCCATGGTCCTCTTGTCCGATCACTTTCGATCGAAGAGACCATCCGACCAGTATCCGCCATGGCGGATTCGCCGCATTGGTCTTAGACCCAATCGTCGATGGATTTCACCTCACGAGAGTCCTGATGGACGGCGGCAGTAGCCTGAACCTGCTTTATCAGGATACAGTGCGCAAGATGGGCATAGACCCCTCAAGGATTAAACCTACAAAGACGACCTTTAAAGGCGTCATTCCAGGTGTTGAGGCCAATTGTACAGGCTCAGTCACACTGGAAGTGGTCTTCGGATCCCCGGACAATTTCCGGAGCGAGGAGTTAATCTTCGACATAGTCCCGTTCCGCAGCGGCTATCATGCTCTGCTCGGACGAACCGCGTTTGCAAAGTTCAACGCGGTGCCGCATTACACATACCTCAAGCTCAAGATGTCAGGCCCTCGCGGAGTCATCACGGTCAACGGAAATACAGAACGCTCCCTCCGAATGGAGGAACATACAGCGGCTCTCGCGGTAGAAGTACAGAGCAGCCTTCTAAGGCAATTTTCGAGTTCGGCCGTTAAACGACCGGACACGGCCAAACGCGCCCGGAGCAACATCAACCAAGACCACCTGGCATGTGCCGAGCACGCGTAGCAATGCGGCCCCAACCCCAGCCCTTGCATAATTGCAAGACCAACCCTCCGCGTACATCATTACGCCCTGGAGATACCATGGGCCTAGGGGGAGGGACACGACCACAACAGACCCAGAGTGCGGCTCGACCACACCAGGGGCTCACAAGTGTGTCGCTCTTTTTCATTATTTTTCTTCTTTGTATACACAGGACTCCGTTCACCAGAGGCCCTGTCCGGCGGCGAACCCGCCGAATTCACGATGCAACAGCCAGGGAGGGAAGAAGGCTGCGACGAACACTCAGGTGGTCTCCATTACGAGCATTAAATTTGATTATATACACCAGTACGCAGCCCACCCCTGGAGGGGGACATGTTTAATTAGTCCAATCCCTTGCTTACCGCACTATTTGTATCATTCCGCAATCGTAGCAGAATTCCTTGAATAAATAATGCAGCACTTTTTGCCTGTTATTGCATTACTTTACACATATGTTCACTAATGACATCTTGCACCCGTATATTTTGGTACGGCCGAATACACCAGGGGCTTATGTTCCCCGCATTATGGTGTGATAAGTCCGAACACTTTCACAAGTGCGGCACCCCGAACTTATAGCATTATATGAATCGGCTCCGAATCATGTCTTGGGTCAATAGTTGGGTTTGCCCGGCTCCCACGTTTTGGTACCTTACGTTCCGTTCTGTCGGCTAAGGTGGCACTGGGAGAGCCACTGCGATTGCGCCCCGGTTGAGCTGGGCGAGCACCTCAGTGGAGAAAGCTAAAACTGACTGTCATGATAAGGTGAGAGACTGGTCGCTGTTCGAGAGGTCTTTTTGAGTCCTTAAAGACTTATGCCGCTTCAAGCGAAGAACCGGATAATGTCCGGCCAAGGCGTGGATAGCGCCCCGAACTTGGTCTTCCGAATACTAGGGGCTTCGCCAAAATTTACAATTATAGAATTCTATGGCTAAGTGAGAGTGTTCAAGCATTATAAGTCCGGTTGCCTTGTTCGTTGTGTTGAGCGCCTCCCTAGATGGACCCAATAATGGGAACAAGAGTGCTCAAGTTTATCCCGAACACCCCAGCACTCGTGGCTTGGGGGCTGAAGCCGACGACTTGCCATCTCTCAGATTTTATAAACGGCCGAACAGAAGGTAATATTTTAGATCAAACAAGCGTTGCTTAGCGCATATGAACAAAGATTTCAGCGCACAGGATAATACATAGCGAGTTTACACAATAATTACATCTTTGGGGCACTCATCCGCAATCTTGCGGGCACCCTTCAGGACAGTCTTATAGTACATCTCGGGCATATGGTACTCCTTGCCCGTTGGCGGCGCGTTAGTGATAAGCTTCTCCGCATCCAGCCTGCCCCAGTGCACCTTTGCGTGGGCAAGGGCCCGACGAGCACCTTCAATACAGGCAAAGCGCTTGATGACCGCCAACAAGGGGCACGCATCCACCAGCCGCCACACGAGGCCGAAGTAGCTCCCAGGCATGGCCTCTCCAGGCCACAGCCGGACTATGAGGCCCTTCATGGCCTGCTCGGCTACCTTGTGGAGCTCGACCAGCTGCTTCAGCTGGTCGCTAGGGGGCACCGGATGGCCGGCCTCAGCGTACTGAGACCAGAAGACCTTCTCCGTTGAGCTCCCCTCCTCGCCACGGTAGAATGCAGCGGCATCGGATACACTGCGAGGCAGATCTGCAAACGCCCCTGGAGAGCTCCGAATTCGGATAAGTGTCAGGTAGTTTACATTAACATGCTTGCTTTGCATGAAAAATTCCTTACCCGCCGCTATTTTCTTCACATCCTCAACCTCCTGAAGGGCCTTATGGGCCTCGGCCTTGGCGGCTTTGGCACTTTCGAGAGCCGAGGCAAGCTCGGACTCTCGAGTCTTTGAGTCGCGCTCCAAACTCTCATGCTTTTCCATGAGAGCCTGGAGCTCTTGCCGCACTTCCGCCACCCGCGCCTCCTGCTTCTCTCGCTCTGCCCGTTCCGCGGCCGCATTGCGTTCGGCCGCAGACACAGCCTCCTTCAGGGTTGCCACCTCGTTCATGGCCCCTGCAGTACCCACGTTATCCTTGTTATTTTTCTTGCAACCTAAAATCCTTTTCTGTAAGGTAACTATTCAAAGTGGTGTTACTCACCTTCTTTGTCCTCGAGCTGCTTCTTGGCACGGCCGAGCTCTTGCTCGGACCGCTCGAGGTCCTGCTTCAAAGCACCGACCTCCGCAGTCAGTGCGGCAGAGGTCAGCAGCGCAGCCTGCAAACCCATATTGACATATTTTTTAGCAACCCTGCGTATATCTTTTTTAGATCCTCAGTCCGGCTTTTCTTTCCAAACACCGAACCGAGCATCAGGGGCTACTGTCTATGCGGTATTACATTACATAATTTTAACTTCTTACCTCAAAGCCTGTTAGAAGGCTGCTGCAGGCTTCGGTCAGCCCGCTCTTGGCGAGCTGAACCTTCTGAATCACCACACTCATGATAGTGCGGTGTTCTTCCTCGATGGAAGCGCCTTTGAGCGCCTCCAACAAGTTGTCCGGCGCCTCCGGTTGGACGGGGGCTGCCGGCGTCACGGTCTTGCCCTTCTTGCGAAGGGGCCGCCTGCCGGACTCCGGAACCACTGCGGGTTCCGGCGTGGAGTCCGGCGCAAAGTCCGGGAGGCTGCCTTGCGGCGCCTCCGGAGCCTCCTCCTGATGGGTCCCTTCCCGGGATCCCACCATGGCGTCCTCAGCGGCGCGAGGGGTGGAGGCAGTCGAAATAGAATCCACATCCGACGGAGCCAACGACCCGCTCGACGAAGCGGGGAGATCATCGTCGGCCGGACTGCAAGCAGTATGCAGCATTAGAAGGACACTATGTGACACAAAAGAAATTGCAGATCATTCAGGAATCCAGATACTTACGATCTCGCCGGAGGCCTGGCCCTTGAGGGCCACTCTTCATCGCCAATGTTGGTGTTGGCGGAGCTGTCCGGGGGAATAGTTCTTCCCCTCTTGGACCCTTCGGCCTCCCCTGTTGGGGAGGCCGTCCTCTTTCTCTCTCCCTCCTCTGGGAGAGAGTCTTCTTCCTCCTCCTCATCTTCGGGGGAGGAATCCGCCTCGGAGTCGTCAGACACCTGAAAATGGGAACTCTTTCGAGTACCCGTGGCCACCTTCTTGGCCTTCTTCTCCGGCACCACGTGCGGTGCCAGAACCAGCAGCCCCGCTAGACGGGCGTCCACTGGGTTTTCTGGCATGGGAGCCGGGCAGATGAGCTGCTCGTCCTTCTTCATCCATTCCTGTCAAAGGAAAAGGGAGATTGAAACCCGCTTAGGGTCGAACTATTAACAAAAAGTGTCCCGTAAAGGGGTAGAATCACTTACCTCGTCAGCTAGACGCTGCGAGTGAAATCCGCGATCTTCCGTCGCGGATGCGGGGGCTTTGGTGCCCTTAAACAGCACCCTCCAGGCGCCTTCATATGTTGTGTCGAAGAGCCCGCTCAACGCCTGGTGCTGTGCTGGATCAAACTCCCACAGCTTGAATGTCCGTTCTTGGCATGGGAGAATCCGGCGGACGAGCATGACTTGGACCACGTTAACAAGCATGAGCTTCTTGTTCACCAGCTTCTGGATACAGGCTTGGAGTCCCGTCAGCTCCTTCAAACTACCCCATAGCAAGCCCTTCTCTTTCCAGGAGGTGAGCTGCACAGGGATACCAGATCTGAACTCGGGGGCCGCCGCCCACGTAGGGTCGCGCGGCTCGGTGATGTAGAACCACCCCGACTGCCACCCCTTGACGGACTCCACGAAGACCCCCACGAACCAGAAGACGTTGGGCATCTTGCCCAACATGGCGCCTCCGCACTCCGCCTGCGTGCCCTTCACTACCTTCGGCTTGACATTGAAGGTCTTGAGCCACAAGCCGAAGTGGGGCTGGATGCAGAGGAAGGCCTCGCACATGATGATAAACGCCGAGATGTTGAGGATGAAGTTCGGCGCCAGATCATGGAAATCTAGGCTGTAGTAGAACATGTGCCCCCGGACAAAAGGGTGAAGTGGAAAGCCCAGTCCGCGGAGGAAGTGGGGGAGGAAAACGACCCTCTCATGGGGCCTGGGGGTGGGGATGAGCTGCCCCTTGTCGGGCAGCCGGTGCGCGATGTCGCTGGAGAGGTATCCGGCGCCGCGCAGCTTTTCAATGTGCTCCTCCTTAACGGTGGAGGCCAGCCATTTGCCTCCCGCTCCGGACATGGTCGGAGAAGGTCGAGGCGAGACGCACGGACTTGGGCGCTGGAGCTCGAGAGTGCGCGGAGAAGGATAAGCAAAGGAGGAAGAAGGCGTAGGTGAAAACGTGGATCCTTATCCCCTTATATATAGGCGGACGAAGATTATACGTCCCCACCGGCCTGGTAAAACTCGCTTATCTCCCAAGCGCCATCATCAATGGCGCGATTGGGTTACCCACGTCCGTATTGATGAGAATCCCAGAATAAGGGGAACACGATCTCTGCTTCAACAAGACGTGCCAAGGAAACCTCTTCGCTAAACGCGCTGAGGTGGTATAACAAAAAACAATTCGAGTAAAGACTTGGTAGTGGCGTGACGTCACGCTACAGGATACGTCAGCAGATCGAACCTATGTACATATTATTCTCTCTACGATGGAATGTGGAATTTATTTTGCAGAGCCGGACACTATCCTGGTGTTCACGATCTTCTATGGATTATTCGGAGGAGGAACCCGCCTTGCAATGCCGAACATTATGCGCGCCGGACTATCATCGTCATTGAAGCCAGGTTCAGGGGCTACTGAGGGAGTCCTGGACTAGGGGGTGTCCGGACAGCCGGACTATCATCGTCCGCCGGACTCCAAGACTACGAAGATACAAGATTGAAGACTCCGTCCCGTGTCCGGATGGGACTTTCCTTGGCGTGGAAGGCAAGCTTGGCGATACGGATATGTAGATCTCCTACCATTGTAACCGACTCTGTGTAACCCTAGCCCTCTCTGGTGTCTATATAAACCGGAGGGTTTTAGTCCGTAGGACACAACAACCATTGCAACAATCATACCATAGGCTAGCTTCTAGGGTTTAGCCTCCTTGATCTCGTGGTAGATCAACTCTTGTACTACCCATATCATCAATATCAATCAAGCAGGAGTAGGGTTTTACCTCCATCGAGAGGGCCCGAACCTGGGTAAAAACATCGTGTCCCTTATCTCCTGTTACCATCCGCCTAGACGCACAGTTCGGGACCCCCTACCCGAGATCCGCCGGTTTTGACACCGACAAGGAGTAGCTTGTCTTATTAGCTCACTATAAGGACCCATGTTCAGTTTGCTAGCTACTGCCTTTCCTTAACAATTCTAGTGAATTGGGCTATCTACTTTTACCATGCAATCTGTTGCTCTAGTGTATATGTTCTATATGTCATGCAATGTGGTGCTCACTTATTAACTGTTTGGTTAATTAGTTGTTGTGTTCAGTTCACTGTTTGGTTCAATTCTGCAAATGTGATGTTCAATTCTTCAGGGTGCACTTTTGTATTGTCTTCCATGTGAGAAATAAATCGATTTTTTCTTTACAAAATACATGAGAAACAAATGCAATTGCTATATTTCCAAGTTGTCAAGCATGCTTGGTTTGGTTAACTGTGAGATCTTCTAGTATGTTATACATTGTGCAATGTGGTGCCCAGTTAACGTTTGGTTCATTTGTTGTGGTGTTTAGTTATCTGTTTGGTTCAATTATGCAATGTGATGTTCAATTGTTGTGGGTGCATTCCGTTATTGTATACCATGTGAGAAATAAATCGAATTTGGCTGTACTAAATACATGAGAAACAAATACAATTGCTATATTTCCAAATTGTTAAGCATGCTTGGTTTGGTTAACTGTTTGATCTTCTATTAGGAGTATGTTATATTGTGTAATGTGGTGCTCAGTTAATGTTTGGTTCATTTGTTGTGGTGTTTAGTTAACTGCTTGGTTCAGTTCTGCAATGCGATATACAATTGTGTGGGTAGAATTTTGTATTGTTGTGCATGAATAATCGAATTTGGCTGCACTTAATACATGAGAAACATATACAATTGCTATATTTCCTAGTTCTTAATCATGCTTGGTTTGGATAAATGGGTTTTCCATGTGGCTTGAACTAATCTGATGAATCTGCAATGTGCTTATTTTTCATCAACATATTTTACTAATAGCATGTGAACCCTCACTTAACCTGATCACTAACTACCTTATATGTGTTGCAGGGAAACAATGGGAAGCACCGAGGTTTACAATCGAGATTTCCACATGCATGGTCCTTTGTCTAATAGCACATTATTATGCAATTGCAGGAACCATTCTAATATTTAGGTTTTTAACAATTTGGTCTTGCACATGTAGGTTCTGCTGTCAGAGGTTTTGACCCACTGTTCGACCCTTTTTGCATATGGGGAAATGAGTTGTCCATGAATATCAGTCAAGTCAAGAAACTCAGAAAGATTGTTACGATAAAGAAACTAGCGACAAAAAACAACAAGATCTTTGTCTGCACAATGAAGAAGACATCGGTTCACTACAGGATGGTACTAACTATTATACCTTGCCTTTTTTTGTTCCTTTGCCCCATTTCCAATATAGAGAAGATATTTATGCACATACTTGTTTTCAGGCCTTTCCAAAGCAGTTCACTGACGATTACCTCTCAAACCACCTGTATGGTCAGGAGGCGAGGAAGGTATTCATACAACACCCATGGTTCAATATTGAAGTGTTCCTGAAGAGGATGAAGGATGGACGGTCAATCATCCATAGGCACTGGCCTAAAGTTGCAAAGACCTTCAACATCAATGAAGGCTCAATATTCGCCTTCTGCTTCAGCAGTTTTCTAGATGAGATACATTTTTCTATGTATCGTCTATGATGGTAATTTTAAAAGGTTATAGATGTTGCATGTGAAACTTGGTGCTGGTGCAGTTGTGTAATAGGGTAGCTGAGTGCTGAAGCCATATGATGTTGTACTCTGATGTATTTCAATTATGAAAATGAAATATATTGTGTGCTTGATATGAAATGTCAATTAGATTAATAAATGGATTATTAATATAGGATAATTAGCCTACTAATTGGGTTTTTCTATTGCAAACGGTTATTGAGAAAACACCGTGGGCGATGACCTCAGGCAACGCACACAGTTTCTAGGAATAAACCGTGTTGGATAGTGAACAATCACACACGACATCCTCTTGAAAACCGTTTGCCTTAGGCCACCTGGCGTAAACGTTTACCACATAAAAACTGTGTGTGATGGACAGCTTTTGCCAGACAGTTTCTTCTACGCACCGTGTGTGATGTATTCAATAACGCAAACGATAAAACTGTTAATACCGTGTGCAATGGAAACACTATCACAAATGATTTAAGGGGGGAAATTGTGTGTGACGTACCTGCGAACAGAAATGTTTTCCTTGGAGCAACTATGTGGGATGTATATATGAACGGATGTATATATGAACAGAAACGTTTAGCGGGGACTGACTATGTGGGATGAACTTACGACCGAAAACGATTTCACATGTATAATTGAATTTTTTAGCACTACTGTACGTATAACCGTATTTGATCGCTCGCCAATCCCACACGACCTCATTTTGCCGAGCGTGAGTGCCAGGAGGGCATATCCCTGACGGTTTCAGGGTCGTGTGGGAAGGATCCCCCTATCGCAGTCACTCACTAGGCGACGGTTCCAAATGTCGTCGCAGAAAGGGGTTAAAACATGTTTGTATAGTACCTCGCTGTACTAGTGTATCATCATTCTCATATTATCATGAACATGGTTAGAGAATTATCATTCACTTGCTATACTATGTTTTTGGGCTAACATTCTACCTTTGTCTAGCTATAGTATCATCTTTAGTTTCTCACATGTATTGAGAAAGAGTTATTATTACATTCGGCATAAAGTATGTGAAAGGATCGATAAGAGGGGTCTAGAGGGGGTGATTAGACTCTTAACAAGTAAAAGTGGCAGTTTTATTTTTCAAGTTAAGGTGGACTTTAGCACATGTTAAAGGGCATTCAATACATCTCAAGCAAGCATGATAAGAGTATAGGTGAAAGGGTAAGGCATGCAATTTTCAAGAATGTAAATGGATGGGATTGGAGTGTGCAAGTGCAATGGTGGAGATTTTTGGCATGGTTCCAACAGGCGGTGCTATCGCACGTCCACGTTGATGGAGACTTCAACCCACGAAGGGTAACAGTTGCGCGAGTCCACGGAGAGCTCCACCCATGAAGGGGCCATGAAGAAGCAACCTTGCTATCCCACCATCGCCATCGCCCATGAAGGACTTGCCTCACTCAGGTAGATCTTCATGAAGTAGGCGATCTCCTCGCCCTTACAAACTTCTTGGTTTAACTCCACATCACGATGGAGGCTACCAAGCGGCACCTAACCAATCTAGGAGTCACCACTCTCCAAAAGGTAATAGACGATGTACTGATGATGAACTCCTTGCTCAAATGATAGTCTCCTGAACACTCGACTCTCTCTCGCAGATTTGGCTATGGTGGAAGAAGGATTTGAGTGGAAAGCAACTTGGGGAAGGCTAGAAATCAAGGTTAAATGGTTGGAATGGAATCTCTTGATCTCAACACATGAGTAGGTGGTTCTCTCCCAAAAAATGAGTACTGAAAGTGTAGACACGTTCTGATGGCTCTTCTCATTGAGGATGAAGGGGTGGAGGGGTATATATAGCCTCCACACAAAATCCAACCATTACACACTTTTGACCCATCTCGGTGGCACCGATTGAAAAACTCGATGGCATTGATCTGTACAAAACTATGAACATTAGGAATCCTGGTGGGACTGACAGGAACAACTCGGTGGGACCGATGTGCTAGGGCTTAGGGCATACCTCATCTCGGTGGCACCAATTGCATCATCTCGGTGAGACCGAAGTGAATGCAATGAGCAATAGAGTAGCAGTCAAGCCAACTCGGTGGGACCGATTGCAACTTCTTGGTGGGACTGAAGTGAATGCAACAAGTCACAGAGAATTGGCAAGGCCATCTCGGTGAGACCGAGATCCATATCGGTGTAACCGGATCGTTAGGGTTTTTGGCTGTGGCTAAGTCCATATGAACTTAGTGGCTCCATATGGGAAATATTGGTGGGGCCGAGTTGGGAATTAGGGTTTGAACATATTTGGATATATAAAGTGGTTGAGGCTTTTGGAGCATACCATTAAGCATTTGAGCGAGTAGACCATTAAGAAACACGTCATCCCCTTTTAATATTATTGGCTTTCCTATGGACTCAATGTGTTCTTGGATCACTTTAAAAAAATGTAGAGTCTTGAGCTTTTTCCAATCCTTGTCCTTAGCATCTTGAAGGGGTTCCACATCCTCTTGTCTTTGACACCCCACTGTTGAACTTATCTGAAATATACTAGATAAGACTATTAGTCCAACAATAGATATGTTAACATTAATTACCAAAATCACCCAAGGATCACTTGTGCTTTCAATCTCCCCCTTTTTGGTAATTGATGACAACATACATCAAAGCTTCAAGTAAGAGATAGCATGAGTAGTAAGTAAAGCTTTGGAAAAACATGTAATTTGCGTAAGCTCCCCTACATGTGTGCAATAATGAAATGGTAGAATGATACGTCTCCAACGTATCTATAATTTTTGATTGTTCCCTGCTATTATATTACCCCTTTTGGATGTTTATGGGCTTTATTTTACATATTTATATCTTTTTGAAACTAAACTACTAACCGGAGGCCCAGCCCGTATTGTTTTTTTTGCCTATTTCAGTATTTCGAAGAAAAGGAATATCAAACGGAGTCCAAACAAAATGAAACCTTCGAGAGCGTGATTTTTGGAACGAACGTGATCCAGAGGACTTGGAGTGCAAGTACAGAAGCAATCGAGGCGGCCAGGAGATAGGAGGGCGCGCCCACCCCTCCTGGGCGTGCCCCCTGTCTCCTGGGCCCCTCAGGCGGCCACCGACGTACTTCTTCCTCCTATATATACGTACGTACCCCGAAAACATCCAGGGATCCAACAAAAAATAATTTCCACCACCGTAACCTTCTGTATCTGCGAGATCCCATCTTGGAGCCTTCGCCGACGCTCCGCCGGAGTGGGAATCGACCATGGAGGGCTTCTACATCAACACCATAGCCCTTCAGATGAGTTGTGAGTAGTTTACCACAGAACTTTGGGTCCATAGTTATTAGCTAGATGGCTTCTTCTCTCTTTTTGGATCTCAATACCATGTTCTCCCCCTCTGTTGTGGAGATCTATTCAATGTAAACTCTTTTTGCGGTGTGTTTGTCAAGATCCGATGAATTGTGGGTTTATGATCAAGTTTATCTATGAGAAATATTTGAATCTTCTCTGAATTCTTTTATGTATGATTGAGTTATCTTTGCAAGTCTCTTCGAAATATCAGTTTGGTTTGGCCTACTAGATTGATCTTTCTTGCCATGGGAGAAGTGCTTAGCTTTGGGTTCAATCTTGCGGTGTCCTTACCCAGTGACAGAAAGGGTTGCAAGGCACGTATTGTATTGTTGCCATCGAGGGTAAAAAGATGGGGTTTATATCATATTGCTTGAGTTTATCCCTCTACAACATGTCATCTTTCTTAATGTGTTACTCTGTTCTTATGAACTTAATACTCTAGATGCATGCTGGATAGCGGTTGATGTGTGGAGTAATAGTAGTAGATGCAGGCAGGAGTCGGTCTACTTGTTTCGGATGTGATGCCTATATACACGATCATGCCTAGATAATCTCATAATTACTCGCTTTTCTATCAATTGCTCGACAAGAATTAGTTCACCCACCATAATACTTATGCTATCTTGAGAGAAGTCACTAGTGAAACCTATGGCCCCCGGGTCTATCTTTTATCATATAAGCTTTCAATATACTTTTATTTGCATCTTTACTTTTCCAATCTATATTATAAAATACCAAAAATATATTTATCTTATCACACTATCTCTATCAGATCTCACTTTCGCAAGTGGTTGTGAAGGGATTGACAACCCCTTTATTGCGTTGGTTGCGAGTTCTTTGTTTGTTTGTGTAGGTGTGTGGGACTTTTGAGGAGCCTCCTACTGGATTGATACCTTGGTTCTCAAAAACTGAGGGAAATACTTACGCTACTATTGCTGCATCACCCTTTCCTCTTCAAGGAAAACCAACGCAAGCTCAAGACGTAGCAAGAAGGATTTCTGGCGCCGTTGTCGGGGAGGTCTTCGCTCAAGTCAAGACATACCAAGTACTCATCACAAACTCATCTCCCTCGCATTTACATTATTTGACATTTACCTCTCGTTTTCCTCTCCCCCACTTCACCCTTGCCGTTTTATTTGCCCTCTCTTTCCCAATCTTCTCCTCTCCTGTTCGCTTGCCTTTTTCTGTTTGCTTGTGTGCCTGTTTGTCCTTATGGCTTTGCCTAAGAGTACCGACCTCCTTCTTAGAAGGTTGGAAGAGATTGAATAAAATATTAGAAGCTTTGTGACTTTGTAATTTGAGCATAATAATTTCTTCAGAAAAGAGCTTAAAGAACAAAAAGGTTTTTTGGGGTTTATGAATAAGGAGCTCGATGATATTAATAAAGAAATTTATGGTGTTAACTCTCAAATTACCCGGCTTGAGAATGCTATAGCCCAAATTTCTGATAAGCAAGCTACCTTAGTCAATAAGATGGTTGCCAAACCAGAAAAGTTAGATGAAAATAATGATGAAGATCTTAAAGTTATTGATGTGTTTCCTATTAGATCTTTGTTTTGCAATATGAATATTAATAATAATGGGACTGGAGATGAGTCAACTTAGTTAGAAGGCGTCCCATTAATTCGGAGTTTTTAGATCTTGATGCTAAATTTGGTAAAAGTGGGATTGGAGAGGTCATGACTTTAAATAGCATTGAACCCACTTTCTCGGATTTCAAGGAATTTGATTATGATAATTGTTCTTTAGAAGGTTGTATTTCCTTGTTGCAATCCGTTGTTAATTCTCCTCATGCTTATAGTCAAAATAAAGCTTTTACCAAACATATTGTTGATGCCTTGATGCAATCTTATGATGAAAAACTTAATTTGGAAGTTTTGATACCTGGAAAACTTAATGATGTGTGGGAACCTACTATAAAGATTAAAATTAAAGATCATGAGTGTTTTGCTTTGTGTGATTTGGGTGCTAGTGTTTCCATGATTCCGAAAACTTTGTGTGATATTCTAGGTTTCCATGATCTTGATGATTGCTCTTTAAATTTGCACCTTGCGGATTCCACCATTAAAAAGACAATGGGAAGGATTAATGATGTTCTTATTGTTGCAAATAGAAATTTGGTGCTCGTAGATTTTATCGTTCTTGATATAGATTGCAATCTTTCTTGCCCTATTATTCTTGGTAGACCTTTCCTTAGAACGATTGGCGCGATTATTGATATGAAGGAAGGGAATATTAGATTCCAATTTCCATTAAGGAAAGGCATGGAGCACTTTCCAAGAAAGAAAGTCAAATTACCTTATGAATCTATCATGCGAGCTACTTATGAATTGAGTGCCAAAGATGGCACTACTTAGATCTATCTTCGCTTTTATGCCTAGCTAGGGGCATTAAACGATAGCGCTAGTTGGGAGGCAACCCAATTTTATTTGTGTTTTTTGTTTTTGTTTCTGTTTAGTAATAAATTTTGCATTTACCTTCTGTTTAGATGTTTTTTTATGTTTTAATTAGTGTTTGTGCCAAGTAGAATCTATAGGATAACCTATGATGATAGTTAATTTGATTCTGCTAAAAAAACCGAAACTTTGCGCGCACGAAATTAGTTTTTTTAAATCACATAAACGTCATTTTGCGTTGATTCTTTTTTCTGATGATCAATAGACAAATTTTCCAGGACTTCCTATTTTGGTAGGATTTTTAGAGTTCCAGAAGTTTGCGTTAGTTACAGATTGCTACAGACTGTTCTGTTTTTGACAGATTCTGCCTTTCGTGTGTTGTTTGCTTATTTTGATGCATCTATGGCTAGTAAAATAGTTTATAAACTATAGAGAAGTTGGAATACAGTAGGTTTAAAACCAAAATAAATAAATAATGAGTTCATTACAGTAACTTATGTGGTGGTTTTGTTTTCTTTCACTAACGGAGCTTATAAGATTTCCTGTTGAGTTTTGTGTTATGAAGTTTTCAAGTTTTGGGTAAATATTTGATGGACTATGGAACAAGGAGTGGCAAAAGCCTAAGCTTGGGGATGCCCATGGCACCCCAAGATATTCAATAATAGCCAAAATCCTAAGCTTGGGGATGCCCCGGGAAGGCATCCCCTCTTTCGTCTTGGTTGATTGGTAAATTTACTTGGAACTATATTTTTATTTGCCACATGATATGTGTTTTGCTTGGAGCGTTGTGTATGATATTAGTCTTTGCTTTTTAGTTTACCACAATAATCCTTGCTGTACACACATTTTGGGAGAAGCCTCTTGATTGGAATTTATTGGAATACTCTATGTGCTTCACTTATATCTTTTGAGTTAGATAGTTTTTGCTCTAGTGCTTCACTTATATCTTTTAGAGCACGGCGGTGGCTTAATTTTGTAGAAATTTCTAGTCTCTCATGCTTCATTTATATTATTTTGAGAGTATTTTAGAACAGCATGGTATTTGCTATGGTTATAAAATTGTTCCTAGAATGGTAGGCATCCAAGTTGGGTATAATAAAAACTATCATATAGGAAGTGAATTGGATGCTATGATCAATTTGATACATGATAATTGTTTTGAGATATGGAGGTAGTGATATTAAAGTCATGCTAGTTGGGTGATTATGAATTTAAATAATGCTTGTGTTGAAGTTAGCAAGTCCCGTAGCATGCACGTATGGTTAAAGTTGTGTAACAAATTTGATGCATGAAGTGTACCTAGATTGTGCATCCTTATGAGTGGCGGTCGGGGACGAGCGATGGTCTTTTCCTATCAATCTATCCCTCTAGGAGCATGCGCGTAGTGCTTGGTTTTTGATGACTTCTAAATTTTTGCAATAAGTATATGAGTTCTTTTGACTAATGTTGAGTCCATGGATTATACGCACTTTTACCTTTCCATCATTGCTAGCCTCTTCGGTACCGTGCATTGCCCTTTCTCATCTTGAGAGTAGGTGCAAACTTCGTCGGTGCATTCAAACCCCGTGATATGATACGCTCTATCACACATAAACCTCCTTATATCTTCCACAAAACGGCCACCATACCTACCTATTATGGCATTTCCATAGCCATTCCGAGATATATTGCCATGCAACTTTCCACCGTTCCGTTCATCATCATGGCATATATTACTTTGGTTATATTGCCATTGCTTGATCATGTAGTTGACATAGTATTTGTGGCAAAGCCACCATGCATAATTTTTCATACATGTCACTCTTGATTCATTGCACCATCCTGGTACACCGCCGGAGGCATTCATATAGAGTCATATCTTGTTCTAGTTTCGAGTTGTATTTCATGTGTTGTAATCAATAAAAGTGTGATGATCATCATTATTAGAGCATTATACCAAAGAAAAAAAGAGAAAGGCCAAAAGAAAAAAAAGAAAGGCCAAAGAAAAAAAAGGAAAAAAGGAAAAAAAAGAAAATAAATAGGAAGGGGCAATGTTACTATCTCTTTTTACCACACTTGTGCTTCAAAGTAGCACCATGTTCTTCATATAGTGAGTCTCATATATTGTTCTTCAAAGTAGCACCATGTTTTTCATATAGTGAGTCTCATATGTTGTCACTTTCATATACTAGTAGGAATTTTTCATTGTAGAACTTGGCTTGTATATTCCTACGATGGGCTTCCTTAAATGCCCTAGGTCTTCATGAGCAAGCAAGTTGGATGCACACCCACTAGTTTTCTTTTGTTGAGCTTTCATTCATTTATAGCTCTAGTGCATCCGTTGCATGGCAATCCCTACTCCTCATGTTGACATCAATTGATGGGCATCTCCATAGCCCGTTGATTATCCTAGTCAATGTGAGACTTTCTCCTTTTTTGTCTTCTCCACACAATCCCCATCATCATATTCTATTCCACCCATAGTGCTATATCCATGGCTCACGCTCATGTATTGCGTGAAGGTTGAAAAAGTTTGAGATTATTTAAGTATGAAATAATTGCTTGGCTTGTCATCGGGGGTGTAGAATTTGGGAACATTTTTGTGTGACAAAAATGAAGCATAGCCTAACTATATGATTTTGTAGGGTTGAACTTTCTTTAGCCATGTTATTTTGAGAAGACATGATTGCTTTGATTAGAATGCTTGAAGTATTAATATTTATTATGTCAATATGAACTTTTATTTTGAATCATTTGGATCTGAACATTCATGCCACGATAAATAAATTACATTGAGAATTATGCTAGGTAGCATTCCACATCAAAAATTCTGTTTTAATCATTTACCTACTCGAGGACGAGCAGGAATTAAGCTTGGGGATGCTTGATACGTCTCCAACGTATCTATAACTTTTGATTGTTCCATGCTATTATAATACCCCTTTTGGATGTTTATGGGCTTTATTTTACATATTTGTATCATTTTTGGGACTAACCTACTAACCGGAGGCCCAGCCCGTATTGCTGTTCTTTTTGCCTATTTCAGTATTTCGAAGAAAAGGAATATCAAACGGAGTCCAAACGGAATGAAACCTTCAAGAGCGTGATGTTTGGAACGAATGTGATCTAGAGGACTTGGAGTGCAAGTCAAGAAGCAATCGAGGCGGCCAGAAGATAGGAGGGCACGCCCCTGTCTCCTGGGCCGCTCAAGCGGCCACCGACGTACTTATTCCTCCTATATATACCTACGTACCCCGAAAACATCCAGGGAGCCAATGAAAAACAATTTCCACCACTGTAACCTTCTGTATCCGCGAGATCCCATCTTGGAGCCTTCGCCGGTGCTCCGCCGGAGGGGGAATCGACCATGGAGGGCTTCTACATCAACACCATAGCCCTTCTGATGAGTTGTGAGTAGTTTACCACAGACCTTCGGGTCCATAGTTATTAGCTAAATGGCTTATTCTCTCTTTTTGGATCTCAATACCATGTTCTCCCCCTCTCTTGTGGAGATCTATTCAATGTAAACTCTTTTTGCGGTGTGTTTGTCGAGATCCGATGAATTGTGGGTTTATGATCAAGTTTATCTATGAGAAATATTTGAATCTTCTCTGAATTCTTTTATGTACGATTGAGTTATCTTTGCAAGTCTCTTCAAATTATCAGTTTGGTTTGGCCTACTAGATTGATCTTTCTTGCCATGGGAGAAGTGCTTAGCTTTGGGTTCAATCTTGCGATGTCCTTACCCAGTGAGAAAAAGGGTTGCAAGGCACGTATTGTATTGTTGCCATCAAGGATAAAAAGATAGGGTTTATATCATATCGCTTGAGTTTATCCCTCTACATCATGTCATCTTTCTTAATGCGTTACTTTGTTCTTATGAACTTAATACTCTAGATGCATGCTGGATAGCGGTCGATGTGTGGAGTAATAGTAGTAGATGCAGGCAGGAGTCGGTATACTTGTTGCGGACGTGATGCCTATATACATGATCATGCCTAGATAATCTCATAATTATTCTCTTTTCTATCAATTGCTCGACAGTAATTTGTTCACCCGCCGTAATACTTATGCTATCTTGAGAGAAGTCACTAGTGAAAGCTATGGCCCCCGGGTCTATCTTTTATCAAATAAGCTTTCAATCTACTTTTATTTGCATCTTTACTTTTCCAATCTATATTATAAAATACCAAAAATATATTTATCTTATCATACTATCTCTATCAGATCTCACTTTTTCAAGTGGCCGTGAAGGGGTTGACAACCCCTTTATTGCGTTGGTTGCAAGTTCTTTGTTTGTTTGTGTAGGTGCGTGGGACTTTTGAGGAGCCTCCTACTGGATTGATACCTTGGTTCTCAAAATTTGAGGGAAATACTTACGCTACTATTGCTGCATCACCCTTTCCTCTTCAAGGAAAACCAACGCAAGCTCAAGACGTAGCATAGAATTGAAAGACATGTGAATGCACAGCATGACACATTAAGTAATGATTTACATGTATCTTGGCCATATGCATCAGGGAAAAAGAAGTGTTGTGAGATGTACCTTCATGTTTATGGATCGCTCTTGCAAACAATATGTACAAAAGCAAGAGATCATCATGCACATGAGTGTGATGCATATACTTACCCTGTGGTTCTTGAATTGATTCTTGAAGAAGTGGACTTGAGAAAACATGGTTAAATAACACAAGAGAACTCCAAAGAAGAAGGATTTCAAGATCCACAAGAATACCAAGACTGGGATGACATGTAATGTGTAAGTACCTGATACGTCTCCAACATATCTATAATTTTTGATTATTCCATGTTGTTTTATTATCAATCTTGGATGTTTTATAATCATTTTATATCATTTTTGGTACTAACCTATTGACATAGTGCCAAGTGCCAATTGACGTTGTTTTTGCATGTTTTTTACATCACAGGAAATCAATATCAGACGGAGTCCAAATGCCATGCCAATCTATGATGATTTTTTATGGACCAAAAGGAAGAAGATGGGCCCTGGTTGCACCTAGGGGGAGTCCCGAGGAGGGGACAACCCACCAGGGAGCGCCCTGGTGGGTTGTGCCCACCTCGGGTGCCCCCCGGACCGCCTCTTTGCTCTATAAATACCCCAATATTCTAGAAACCCTAGGGGAGTCGACGAAATATTCATCTAGCCACCGCAGAGTCCAGAACCACCAAATCCAATCTAGACACCATCACGGAGGGGTTCACCACTTCCATTGGTGCCTCTCTGCTACGTCTTGAGCTTGCGTTGGTTTTCCTCGAAGAGGAGAGGGTGATGCAGCAATAGTAGCGTAAGTATTTCCCTTAGTTTTTGGGAACCATGGTATCAATCCAGTAGGAGGCTCCTCAAACGGCCCACGCACCTACACAAACAAACAAAGAACTCGCAACCAACGCAATAAAGGGGTTGTCAATCCCTTCACGGCCACTTGCGAAAGTGAGATCTAATAAAGATAGTATGATAAGATAAATATTTTTTTGGGTATTTTATAATATAGATGCAAAAAGTAAAGATGCAAATAAAAGTAGATTGAAAGCAATATGATAAGAGATAGACCCGGGGGCCATAGGTTTCACTAGTGGCTTCTCTCAAGATAGCATAAGTATTAAAGTGGGTGAACAAATTACTGTCGAGCAATTGATAGAAAAATGAATAATTATGAGATTATCTAGGCATGATCATGTATATAGGCATCACGTCCGCAACAAGTAGACCGACTCCTGCCTACATCTACTACTATTACTCCACACGTCGACCGACTCCTGCCTGCATCTAGAGTATTAAGTTCATAAGAACAGAGTAACGCATTAAGCAAGTTGACATGATGTAGAGGGATAAACTCAAGCAATATGATATAAACCCCATCTTGTTATCCTCGATGGCAACAATACAATACGTGCCTTGCAACCCTTTATGTCACTGGGACACCGCAAGATTAAACCCAAAGTTAAGCACTTCTCCCATGGCAAGAAAGATCATTCTAGTAGGCCAAACCAAACTGATAATTCGAAGAGACTTGCAAAGATAACTCAATCATACATAAAAGAATTCAGAGAAGATTCAAATATTATTCATAGGTAAACTTGATCATAAACCCACAATTCATTGGATCTCGACAAACACACCGCAAAAAGAGTTTACATCGAATAGATCTCCACAAGAGAGGGGGAGAACATTGTATTGAGATCCAAAAAGAGAGAAGAAGCCATCTAGCTAATAACTATGGACCCGTAGATCTGTGGTAAACTACTCACAACTCATCAGAGGGGCAATGATGTTGATGTAGAAGCCCTCCATGGTCGATTCCCCCTTCGGCAGAGTGCCGGCGAAGGCTCCAAGATGAGATCTCGCGGATACAGAAGGTTAAGATGGTGGAAATCGTGTTTCGTCTGCTCCCTTGATGTTTTCGGGGTACGTAGGCTTATATAGGAGGAAGAAGTACGTCGGTGGACGCCCGAGGGGCCCACGAGACAGGGGGCGTGCCCTATAGGGGGGGGGCACCCTCCTCTCTCGTGGAAGCTTCGGCTGCTTCTGGACTTGCACTCCAAGTCCTCTAGATCACGTTCGTTCCAAAAATCACGCTCCCGAAGGTTTCATTCCGTTTGGACTCCGTTTGATATTCCTTTTCTTTGAAATACTGAAATAGGCAAAAAAAACCAGCAATACGGGTTGGGCCTCCGGTTAGTAGGTTAGTCCCAAAAATGATATAAATGTGTAAAATAAAGCCCATAAGCATCCAAAAGGGGTAATATAATAGCATGGAACAATCAAAAATTATAGATACGTTGGAGACGTATCACTCTCCGATGATGCATGAGTAGTTCTTTGTACACCTTCGGGTCCGTAGTTAGTAGCTAGATGGCTTCCTCTCTCTCTCTCTCTCTTGATTATCAATACAATGGTCTCTTGGAGATCCATATGATGTAAGTCTTTTTGGCGGTGTGTTTGTTGGGATCTGATGAACTTCGAGTTTATGGTCAGTCATATCTTTTTATATCCATGAGAGTTATTTGAGTTTCTTTGATCTCTTATATGCGTGATTGCTTATAGCCTCGTATTTATTCTCTGATATTTGGGTTTTGTTTGGCCAACTTAATCTATTTTTCTTGCAATGGGAAGAGGTGCCCGGTAGTGGGTTCGATCTTACAGTGCTTGATCCCAGTGACAGAAAGGGAACCGACACATATGTATCGTTGCTACTAAGGATAAAAAGTTGTGATCTATATCTGCTGCAATAGATAAACGGATCTTGTCTACATCATGTCATCATTCTTATTGCATTACTCCATTTTCTCATGAACTTAATACACTATATGCATGCTAGATAGCGGTCGATATGTGGAGTAATACTAGTAGATGCAGGCAGGAGTCGGTTATTCTTGGACGTGATGCCCATGTAATGATCATTGCCTGGATATCGTCATAATTATTTGAAGTTCTATCAATTGCCCAACTGTAATTGTTTTCCCACCATTTGCTATCTTTCTCGAGAGAAGCCACTAGTGAAACCTACGGCCCCAGGGTCTTCTTTCTCATATATTTGCCTTGCGATCTACTTTCTCCTTGCGTTTATTTTCAGATCTATTAAACCAAAATACAAAAATACCTTGCTACAATTTATTCTTATTTATTTTATTTGGCATTTGATCTATCAATCTACTACAAAATTTGCCTATCTTGAGGCGTTGTACCCCGAAAGGGATTGACAACCCGTTTAACACGTCGGGTTGCGAGGTGTTGTTATTTGTGTGCAGGGGATGTACCTTGTTGTGCTTGGTTCTCCTACTGGTTCGATAACCTTGGTTTCATATCTGAGGGAAATACCTACCGCCGTTGTGCTGCATCATCCCTTCCTCTTTGGGGAAATACCGACGTAGCTTCAAGCGACATCAGTACCACAGAGTGAGTACTTTATTTGAATATAAACATGTCCCCAAAGAATTAAAGATTTGCAATAAATTCCAAGGATTTTTCTCCCCTTAAGCATGGGCTCTTCTCCCCCTGAATCTAACATTAGATTATGGGAGAAGGTAGGGTGAGATAAAATCAGAGCAGAAATAAATAACATCAAGAGCAGAAATAGCTCAAAGCAGATAAAGGCTCAAGTAAAAGCACTAACTGACATGTCTTTCCCCTCTTAAAGACATGTGACTTCTCCCCTGTTATGATAGTGCATCTATCTTCCTTTCTTAGCAGATCAAGGCTCAAGTAAAAGCACTAGTTTCCAAGAAGGTTAGCTTTCATGGATATGAGTCAAGTGAGTGTGATCTGATGTCTACTACGCAACCTTCTTCTTGTAGACTCGTTTTGGGCCTCCAAGTGCAGAGTTTCGTAGGATAGTAGAAAATTTCCCTCAAGTGGATGACCTAAGTCTTATCAATCTGTGGGAGGAGTAGGATGAAGATGGTCTCTCTCAAACAACCCTGCAACCAAATAACAAAGAGTCTCTTGTGTCCCCAACACACCCAATACAATGGTAAATTGTATAGGTGCACTAGTTCGGCGAAGAGACGGTGATACAAGTGCAATATGGATGGTAGGATATAAGTTTTTGTAATCTGAAAATATAAAAATAGCAACGTAGCAAGTAACAAAAGTGAGCAAAAACGGTATTGCAATGCTTCGAAATAAGGCCTAGGGTTCAAACTTTCACTAGTGCAAGTTCTTTCAACAATGATAACATAATTGGATCATATAACAATCCCTCAACGTGCAACAAAGAGTCACTCCAAAGTCACTAATAGCGGAGAACAGACGAAGTGATTATTGTAGGGTATGAAACCACCTCAAAGTTATTCTTTCTGATCAATCTATTGGGCTATTCCTATAAGTGTCACAAACAGCCCTAGAGTTCGTACTAAAATAACACCTTAAGACACACATCAACCAAAACCCTAATGTCACCTAGATACTCCAATGTCACCTCAAGTATCCGCGGGTTTAATTATATGATATGCATCACACAATCTTAGATTCATCTATTTCAACTTACACAAAGAACTTCAAAGAGTTCCCTAAAGTTTCTACCGAAGAGTTGAGACGAAAACGTGTGCCAACCCCTATGCATAAGTTCACAAGGTCACTGAACCCGGAAGTTGATCACCAGAACATACATCAAGTGGTTCACGTGAATATCCCATTGTCACCACAGATAAGCACATGCAATACATACATCAAGTGTTCTCAAATCCTTAAAGACTCAATCCGATAAGATAACTTCAAGGGGAAAACTCAATCCATTACAAGAAGGTAGAGGGTGAGGAACATCATAAGATCGAACTATAATATCAAAGCTCGCGGTACATCAAGATCGTACCAAGTCAAGAACATGAGAGAGAGAGAGATCAAACACATAGCTACTGGTACATACCCTCAGCCCCGAGGGTGAACTACTCCCTCCTCGTCATGGAGAGTGCCGGGATGATGAAGATGGCCACCGGTGATGGATTCCCCCTCTGGCAGGGTATCGGAACAGGGTCCCGATTGGTTTTTCATGGCCACAGAGGCTTGCGGCGGCGGAACTCCCGATCTTGGTTCTGTTCTGGAAGTTTGGGGATATATATAAGAGGTGTTGGTTTCGGAAACAAGTCAGGGGGGTCCACGAGGTAGCCATGATGTAGGGAGGTGCACCCAGGGGGTAGGGCATGCCCTCCACCCTCGTGGTGGCCTCGGGACTCTTCTGGTCCATCTCCGATGCTCCGTGGGCTTCTTCTAGTAAAAAAAACTCCATAAAATTTTCAGGTCAACTGGACTCCATTTGATATTCCTTTTCTGCGATACTCAAAAACAAGGAAAAAACAGAAACTTGCACTAGGCTCTAGGTTAATAGGTTAGTCCAAAAAATCATATAAAAAGCATATAAAACATCCAAGATGGATAATATAATAGCATGGAACAATCAAAAATTATAGATACGTTGGAGACGTATCAAGCATCCCCAAACTTAATTCCTGCTCGTCCTCGAGTAGGTAAATGATAAAAACAAATTTTTTTGATGTGGAATGCTACCTAACATAATTATCAATGTAATCTTATCTATTGTGGCAAGAATATTCAGATCCATAAGATTCAAAACAAAAGCTTAATATTGACATAAAAACGATAATACTTCAAGCATACTAATAAGGCAATTATGTCTTCTCAAAATAACATGGCCAAAGAAAGCTTATCCCTACAAAATCATATAGTCTGGTTATGCTCCATCTTCATCACACAAAATATTCAAATCATGCACAACCCCGGTTTCATCCAAGCAATTGTTTCATACTTTAGTATTCTCAAACATTTTCAAATTTCACGCAATACATAAGTGTGAGCCATGGACATAGCACTATAGGTGGAATAGAATGGTGGTTGTGGAGAAGACAAAAAGGAGAAGATAGTCTCACATCAACTAGGCGTATCAACGGGCTATGGAGATGACCATCAATAGATATCAATGTGAGTGAGTAGGGATTGCCATGCAATGGATGCACTAGAGTTATAAGTTTATGAAAGCTCAAAAATAAACTAGGGGGGTGCATCCAACTTGCTTGCTCATGAAGACCTAGGGCATTTGAGGAAGCCCATTGTTGGAATATACAAGCCAAGTTCTATAATGAAAAATCCCCACTAGTATATGAAAGTGACAAAATAAGAGACTCTCTATCATGAAGATCATGGTGCTACTTTGAATCATAAGTGTGGAAAAAGGATAGTAACATTGTCACTTCTCTCTTTTTCTCTCATTTTTTCTTTTTCTTTTTTTCTTTTTTCCTTTGGCTTCTTTGGCCTCTTTTTTTATTTTTGCTTCTTTAGCCTATTTTTTTATTTTTTTTTACTTCCTCACATGGGATAATGCTCTAATAATGATGATCATCACACTTCTATTTACTTACAACTAGAAAAATTAAAACTCGATGCTTAGAACAAAAATATGACTCTATGTGAATGCCTCTGACAGTGTACCGGGATATGCAATGAATCAAGAGTGACATGTATGAAAGAATTATGAAAGGTGGCCTTGCCACAAATACGATGTCAACTATATGATCATGCAAAGCAATATGGCAATGACGAAATGTGTCATAATAAACGGAACGGTGGAAAGTTGCATGGCAATATATCTCAGAATGACTATGGAAATGCCATAATAGGTAGGTATGGTGGCTGTTTTGAGGAAGGAATATGGTACCGGCGAAAGTTGCACGACGCAAGAGAGGCTAGCAATGGTGCAAGGGTGAGAGTGCGTATAATCCATGGACTCAAAATTAGTCGTAAAGAACTCACATACTTACTTAGAGGAGTCATCAGCCTCCTCCATGGCATTCGCTACATGCAAGAACAAATTTCTACTCATCAGGAAGTGATGTTGAAAAAACCCTTCATGGATGTTGGATCCGATTTGAAGTAGTCCTCGTAGAGAAGCTTTGCGCCAATGATCCTATCCCGAGGGAACAGTTCTCATGTCCTTTATTGAACCCTGAAGTTTAGAACATCCTCCTCTTTCCTGCAATTCCTCATGGATCTTCATCATCGTCATTATTTCAGCATCTTCGTCATCCAAATCTGACGAATCGACAAAATTTGTGAAGGTCCTTCTTCCCATAGTTATCATCCGACAAATCCATCGTCAAACATATAGAGCGCGATGTGTGATAACCCACAAGTGTAGGGGATCGCAACAGCTTTCGAGGGTAAAGTATTCAACCCAAATTTATTGATTCGACATAAGGGGAGCCAAAGAATAATATTGAGTATTAGCAGTTGAGTTGTCAATTCAACCACACCTGGATAACTTAGTATCTGCAGCAAAGTATTTAGTAACAAAGTAGTATGATAATAAAGGTAACGGTAGCAAAAGTAATATTTTTGGGTTTAATAGTGATTGTAACAATAGCAATGGAAAAGTAAATAAGAGAAACACAAGATGTGAAAAGCTCGTAGGCATTGGATCAGTGATGGATAATTATGTCGGATGCGATTCCTCATGTAATAGCTATAACATAGGGTGACACAGAACTAGCTCCAGTTTAGCAATGTAATGTAGGCATGTATTCCATATATAGTCATACGTGCTTATGGAAAAGAACTTGCATGACATCTTTTGTCCTACCCTCCCGTGGCAGCGGGGCCCTAGCGAAAACTAAGGGATATTAAGGCCTCCTTTTAATAGAGAACTGGAACAAAGCATTAGCACATAGTGAATACATGAACTCCTCAAACTACGGTCATCACCGAGAAGTATCCCGATTATTGTCACTTCGGGGTTGTCGGATCATAACACATAATAGGTGACTATAGACTTGCAAGATAGGATCAAGAACACTCATATATTCATGAAAACATAATAGGTTCAGATCTGAAATCATGGCACTCGGGCCCTAGTGACAAGCATTAAGCATAGCAAAGTCATAGCAACATCAATCTCAGAACATAGTGGATACTAGGGATCAAACCCTTACAAAACTAACTTGATTACATGGTAAATCTCGTACAACCCATCACCGTCCAGCAAGCCTACGATGGAATTACTCACGCACGGCGGTGATCATCATGAAATTGGTGATGGAGGATGGTTGATGATGACGACGGTGACGAATCCCCCTCTCCGGAGCCCCGAACGGACTCCAGATCAGCCCTCCCGAGAGAGATTAGGGCTTGGCGGCAGCTCCGTATCGTAAAACGCAATGAAACTTTCTCTCTGTTTTTTTCTCCGCGAGACGGAATATATGGAGTTGGAGTTGAGGTCAGCGGAGCCTCAGGGGGCCCACGAGTCAGGGGGGCGCACGCAGGGGGGTGGGCACGCCCCCCACCCTCGTGCACAGGGTGTGGGCCCCCTGGTCTTGATTCTTTTGCCAATATTTTTTATATTTTCCAAAACGTGCCTCCGTGGATTTTCAGGACATTCCGAGAACTTTTGTTTTCTACACATAAAACAACATCATGGCAGTTTCTGAGACCGCAAAACATAAATGCAGAGCACCTTTAAACATCAAGGACTGACTAGACATTGTAATTGATGGTAAAAGAGATCTAGTCAAGTCATACCCAAAATAAACCAACAATAATGAATGCAAATGACAGTGTGCTCTCCAATGGGTGCTTTTTAATAAGAGGGTGATGACTCAACATAAAAGTAAATAGATAGGCCCTTCGCAGAGGGAAGCAGGGATTTGTAGAGGTGCCATAGATCGATTTTAAAATAGAGGTTGAATAACATTTGAGCGGCATACTTTCGCTGTCAACGCAACAACTATGAGATGGCTGTATCTTCCATACTACATGCATTATAGGCAGTTCCCAAACAGAATGGTAAAAGTTTATACTCCCCCACCACCAACAAGCATCAATCCATGGCTTGCTCGAAACAATGAGTGCCTCCAACTAAAAACAGCCCTGAGGGAGTTTTGTTTAATTATTTTGAATTGCTTTGATCTTTTTGGATCATGGGACTGGGCATCCCGGTTACCGGCCCTTTCTCGTGAATGAGGAGCGAAGTCCTCTCCCCTTGAGAATAACCCACTTAGCATGGAAGATATAGGCAGCCCTAGTTGAAACATGAGCTGCTCGAGCATACAAAACAGAATTTCATTTGAAGGTTTGGAGTTTGGCACATACAAATTTACTTGGAACGGCAGGTAAATACCGCATATAGGAAGGTATGGTGGACTCATATGGAACAACTTTGGGGTTTAAGGAGTTTGGATGCACAAGCAGTATTCCCGCTTAGTACAGGTGAAGGTTAGCAAAAGACTGGGAAGCGACCAACTGAGAGAGCGACAACAATCATAAACATGCATTAAAATTAATTCACACAGAGTACAAGCATGAGTAGGATATAATCCACCATGAACATAACTATCATGAAGGCTATGTTGATTTGTTTCAACTACATGCGCGAACATGTGCCAAGTCGAGTCACTCAATTCATTCAAAGGAGGATACCATCCCATCATACCACATCATAATCATTCTAATAGCATGTTGGCACGCAAGGTAAACCATTATATCTCATAGCTAATCAAGCATGGCACAAGCAACTATAATCTCTAAATGTCATTGCAAATATGTTTACTTCGTAATAAGCTGAATCAGGAACAATGAACTCATCATATTTACAAAACAAGAGAGGTCGAGTTCATACTAGCTTCTCTCATCTCAATCAGTCCATCACATATCGTCATTATTGCCTTTCACTTGCACGACCGAACGATGTGTATAATAATAGTGCATGTGCATTGGACTAAGCTGGAATCTGCAAGCATTCAACTCAAGAGAGAAGACAAGTAATATGGGCTCTAAGTTAAATAAAAAATCATGCATATGAGAGCCACTAAACATTTTCAATATGGTCTTCTACTCTCGACCCCCAAAGAAAAGAAAAGAAAAGAAAACTATTTACACGGGAAAGCTCCCAACAAGTAAGAAGAAGAACGGGAAATCTTTTCGGGTTTTCATTTTAATTTCTACTACAAGCATGGAAATTAAACTAACTATTTTTTTTGGTTTTTCTTAAGGTTTATCAAACACACAAGAAGAAAGCGAGAAAAAGGAATTTTAAACTAGCATGGATAATACAATGAAAGAGTATGAGCACCAACGACTAGAATAGTGTGTGAACATAAACGTAAAGTCGGTGAGAAATACGTACTCCCCCAAGCTTAGGCTTTTGGCCTAAGTTGGTCTAATGCCAAGGATCGCTGCTTCTTTCCTCGGTGTACTAGGAAGTGTAATCAGGATACCACTGGCTGGCCATCTCCGGGTCCCACTAGTAAGATGATGCAAGATAAGGGTCCAGTTCAGCTTCCGGCTCAGGCTCAGGTTCTGGAGTGGATGCTTGGCCTCGATAAGCGTACACCGCTTCCGGCATAACAAGAAAATTATCTGCAATCAAATCAAACAACAGAGGCGCAGGCAAAATAATAGTCTCATTGTGTTTCTTATTAAATCTAAGGTTATACAAGAGCATCTTTTCTTTGTTGTCAACAATAAACTCGTGTGCTACCATGCTCTTGTAATCTAAAATGTAAGGAGGCAATTTTGTCTCCTCTTTCTCATGGTGCCTAATGGGTATCTCAAAATGTCTAGCAAGACGTGAAGCATAGATACCTCCAAAGATGGGGCCTTTTGTATGATTCAGGCTTAGCCGTTTAGCAATGACGGCACCCATACTAAAACTATTATCTCCAAACAAGGCATGGTGAAGAATGATAATATCAGGAACGTTGAAGTTTCCACTATTTCCACGACCAATCAAGCATCTACTAGAAAATATGGCAAAGTAGCGTAAAACAGGAAAGTGTATGCTAGAGATTTTCGCATCGGAACCCTTCTTTGGATCCTCTACAGTGATAGTGTTAATAAAGCCATCCACATCTTTACGATGAGGTTCCTCTAATTTTCCCTCAAAGGGTATCCTACACACTGTGCAAAAATTACGTAAAGACATTTCTATGAATTCATCATATAAATGAAATGATACTGAAGGCGGTGACTTCTTAGGATAATAATAAAAGTTTTGCACGAAAGTATTGGTGAGTAAGAGATACTGATCGATCCGGTCATGGAGGAAATCAGTGAGGCCTGCATTCTCGATCAAAGAATAAAAATCTTCATGAATTCCAGCTTCTTTCAAGAAATTATCGCATGGCCATTCACACGGCCGTACTTCCGCTATGCGAGGAAGATTATACTTGGCTTTTTCCTTCTCTTTAGCTTGTTTTTCCTGGGAGCCTTGCCTAGAAGAGCCCCTCAAAAGTCTCCTTAACATTTTCTGAAAATTTCTGAAATTATAGTAACTTCAAAATAAAAGTGAATAAAACTAAACAAGATTGGTAGCAACTACTCCTACAAGTGCCTAGAGCCTATATCATGCATTAGAATTACTTGGGACCTCATAAATTTAACATGCAAGCTCAAGAACATGGTCACCAATGCAGCAAAAATTTGCAATGAATAAAGAACTAGAACAAAAACTAATTGGACCAATGGAGGAGTCACATACCAGGCAACAATCTCCCAAAGCAGTTTTGTGAATGGAGCTTTGAGCAAGGAGATCGAAAATCGCAGCAAAATGAGCTAGAACTCGTGCTTGAGCTGGATGGGGATTTTTTGGGGAAGAAGATGGAGTGTGTAGGTGCTGGCATAAGTGGAGGGGGCCACCAGGGGCCCACAAGACAGGGGGCGCACCCAAGGGGGTGGGCGCGCCCTCCACTCTCGTGGCCTGGTGCTTGCCCCTCCTGCAGTGATTTCAGTGCCTAAAATCCTCAAATATTCCATAAAAATCTACTAAATTTGCAGGGCATTTGGAGCACTTTTATTTTCGGGACATTTTTTATTGCACGGATAATTTAGAAAACAAACGGATAATACTATTTTTGCTTTATTTATTCTAAATAACAGAAAATAAAAAGAGGATACAGAAGGTTGTGCCGTCTAGGTTCATCCATCTCGTGATCATCAAAATGAATCCACTAACAAGGTTGATCAAGTCTTGTTAACAAACTCATTCCGAATAATACGGAACCGGGGAAATTTTGAATAACACTAAGTTACCTCAATGGGGATATGAACATCCCCAACAATAAGAATATCATACTTTTTCTTGACAGTAGGGAGAGGAAATTCAAAACCTCCAATAATAATAGTTGGAACTTTTCCAGTAGAATTGATGCTATGAATTTGAGATTGTTTCCTCGGAAAGTGTACCGGATGCTCATTACCATTAACATGAAAAGTGATATTGCCTTTGTTGCAATCAATAACAGCCCCTGTAGTATTCAAAAAGGGTCTACCAAGGATAATCGACATACTATCGTCCTCGGGAATATCAAGAATAACAAAGTCCATTAAGATAGTGACATTTGCAACCACAACAGGCACATCCTCACAAATACCGACAGGTATAGCAGTTGATTTATCAGCCATTTGCAAAGATATTTCAGTAGGTGTCAACTTACTCAATTCAAGTCTACGATATAAAGAGAGAGGCATAACACTAACATCGGCTCCAAGATCACATAAAGTAGTTCTAACATAATTTCTTTTAATGGGGCATGGTATAGTTGGTACCCCCGAATCTCCAAGTTTCTTTGGTATTCCACCCTTGAACGTATAATTAGCAAGCATGGTGGAAATTTCAGCTTCCGGTATCTTTCTTTTGTTTGTACTGATATATTTCATATACTTAGAATAAGGATTTACTTTAAGCATATCAGTTAAGCGCATACATAAGAAGATAGGTCTAATCATTTCAACAAAGCACTCAAAATCCTCATCATCCTTTGTCTTGGATGGTTTAAGAGGAAAGGGCATGGGTTTCTGAACCCATGGTTCTCTTTATCTATCGTGCTTCCTAGCAACAAAATCTCTCTTATCATAACGTCGATTCTTTGACTGTGGGTTATCAAGATCAACAGCAGGTTCAATCTCTACTTCATTGTTTTTGCTAGGTTGAGCATCAACATGAACATTATCATTGACATTATCACTAGGTTCATGTTCATCACCTGATTGTGTTTCAGCATCAGAGATAGAAATATCATTGGGATTCTCAGGTGTGTCTACAACAGGTTCACTAGAAGCATGCAAAGTCCTATCGTTTTTCTTTTTCTTATTTTTAGAAGAACTAGGTGCCTCTAAATTATTTCCCTGAGAATCTTGCTCGATTCTCTTAGGGTGGCCTTCAGGATACAAAGGTTCCTGAGTCATTCTACTAGTTCTAGTAGCCACTCTAACAGCAAAGTCAGGTTTATTATTTAATTCATCAAGCAAATCATATTGAGCTTTAAGTACTTGCTCAGCTTGAGTAGTATCCATAGAAGCATATTTGCTAACGAGTTTAAGTTCACCTTTAACTTCCGCCATATAATCGCTCACGCGTCCTATCTCGAAAGCATTATTCTTTAACTCTCTACCAACGTAAGCATTAAAACTTTCTTGTCTAGCCATAAAGTCATCAAATTCATCTAAGCATGGGCTATGAAATTTAGTAGAGGGGATTTCAACTTTATCATACATATAGAGAGAATTTACCTTACTACCTGTGTCAGGTTATCAAGACAATGTGGTTCTTCGATAGGCGGTATATTAAGACCATGTATTTCTTCAATAGGTGGTAAATTCTTAACATCTTCAGCTTTTATACCTTTTTCTTTCATTGATTTCTTTGCCTCTTGCATATCTTCAGGACTGAGAAATAAAACACCTCTCTTCTTCGGAGTGGGTTTAGGAATAGGCTCAGGAGTTGGCTCAATTGGTTCAGGAATTGCCTCAAGAATTGGCTCAGGAAGAGTCCAATTATTTTCATTAGTCAACATATTATTCAATAGTAATTCAGCTTCGTCGACTGTTCTTTCCCTGAAAACTCAACCAGCACAACTTTCCAAGTAGTCCTTGGAAGCATCGGTTAGTCCATTATAAAAGATATCAAGTAATTCATTTTTCTTAAGAGGATGATCAAGCAAAGCATTAAGTAATCGGAGAAGCCTCCCCCAAGCTTGTGGGAGACTCTCTTCTTCGATTTGCACAAAATCATATATTTCCCGCAAGGCAGCTTGTTTCTTATGAGCAGGGAAATATTTAGCAGAGAAGTAATAAATCATATCCTGGGGACTACGCACACAACCAGGAGCAAGAGAATTAAACCAAGTCTTAGCATCACCCTTTAATGAGAACGGAAATATCTTAAGGATATAATAATAGCGAGACTTCTCATCATTTGTAAACAGGATGGCTATATCATTCAACTTGGTAAGATGTGCCACAACAGTTCCAGATTCAAGGCCATAAAAAGGATCAGATTCAACTAAAGTAATAATCTCAGGATCAACAGAGAATTCATAATCCTTGTCAGTAACACATATAGGTGAAGTTGCAAAAGCAGGGTCAGGTTTCATTCTGCCATTGAGAGACAGCTGCTTCCATTTAGCTAATAATTTCTTAAGATAATATCTATCATTGCAAGCAAAGATAGCTCTAGCAGCTTCTTCATTCATAATATAACCCTCAGGAACAACAGGCAATTCATAATCATTTGGAGAACTTTCATCATCACTCTCATCAATAATAGCATCTTCAATAATTTCATTCTCTCTAGCCCTAGCAAGTTGTTCATCAAGAAATCCACCTAATGCCAAAGTAGTATCACGCACAAAAGTAGTTTCATCATAAGTATCATGCATAGCAGAAGTGGCATCATCAATAACATGCGACATATCAGAATTCATAGCAGTAGCAGGTTTAGGTGTTGCAAGCTTACTAATAACAGAAGAAGAATCTAGTGTAGAGTTAGATGTCAGTTCCTTATCTCCCCTCGTAGTTGAGGGAAAAATCTTGGTTCTTTCGTCTTTCAAGTTCCTCATACTGATCAACAGATATAAATCCCAAGTGACTCAGAGAATAGAGCTATGCTCCCCGGTAACGGCACCAGGAATTAGTCTTGATAACCCACAAGTGTAGGGGATCGCAACAGCTTTCGAGGGTAAAGTATTCAACCCAAATTTATTGATTCGACACAAGGGGAGCCAAAGAATATTATTGAGTATTAGCAGTTGAGTTGTGAATTCAACCACACCTGGATAACTTAGTATCTGTAGCAAAGTATTTAGTAGCAAAGTAGTATGATAATAAAGGTAATGGTAGCAAAAGTAATATTTTTGGGTTTTGTAGTGATTGTAACAGTAGCAACGGAAAAGTAAATAAGCGAAACACAAGATGTGAAAAGCTCGTAGGCATTGGATCAGTGATGGATAATTATGTCGGATGCGATTCCTCATGTAATAGCTATAACATAGGGTGACACAGAACTAGCTCCAGTTCATCAATGTAATGTAGGCATGTATTCCGTATATAGTCATGCGTGCTTATGGAAAAGAACTTGCATGACATCTTTTGTCCTACCCTCCCGTGGCAGCGGGGTCCTTGCGGAAACTAAGGGATATTAAGGCCTCCTTTTAATAGAGAACTGGAACAAAGCATTAGCACATAGTGAGTACATGAACTCCTCAAACTACGGTCACCACTGAGAAATATCCCGATTATTGTCACTTCGGGGTTGTCGGATCATAACACATAATAGGTGACTATAGACTTGCAAGATAGGATCAAGAACACTCATATATTCATGAAAACATAATAGGTTCAGATCTGAAATCATGGCACTCGGGCCCTAGTGACAAGCATTAAGCATAGCAAAGTCATAGCAACATCAATCTCAAAACATAGTGGATACTAGGGATCAAACCCTAACAAAACTAACTTGATTACATGGTAAATTCATCCAACCCATCACCGTCCAGTAAGCCTACGATGGAATTACTTACGCACGGCGGTGAGCATCATGAAATTGGTGATGGAGGATGGTTGATGATGACGACAGCAACGAATCCCCCTCTTCGGAGCCCCGAACGGACTCCAGATCAGCCCTCCTGAGAGAGATTAGGGCTTGGCGGCGGCTCCATATCATAAAACGTGATGAAACTTTCACTCTTATTTTTTTTCTCCGCGAGATGGAATATATGGAGTTGGAGTTGAGGTCGGCGATGCCTCAGGGGGCCCATGAGACAGGGGGCGCGCCCAGGGGAAGTGGGCGCGTCCCCCACCCTCGTGGACAGGGTGTGGGCCCCCTGGTCTTGATTCTTTCGCAAGTTTTTTTATATTTTCCAAAACGTGCCTCTGTGGATTTTCAGGACATTCCGAGAACTTTTGTTTTCTACACATAAAACAACATCATGGCAGTTTTGCTGAAAACAGCGTCAGTCCGGGTTAGTTTCATTCAAATCATGCAAGTTAGAGTCCAAAACAAGGGCAAAAGTGTTTGGAAAAGTAGATACGTTGGAGACATATCAATGTGTATGTCCGGAAGAGTGACTTATAAGACCTTGTCCGGTGGCAGCACAGTTGGCGATGTTGTGGGTTGGGTCACCCGATGGCGGCACCATGGAATGAGGATGACGCTGTAGCCAGGGAGGCGGTGATACGTCTCCAATGTATCTACTTTTCCAAACACTTTTGCCCTTGTTTTGGACTCTAACTTGCATGATTTGAATGAAACTAACCCGGACTGACGCTGTTTTCAGCAGAACTGCCATGATGTTGTTTTATGTGTAGAAAAGAAAAGTTCTCGGAATGTCCTGGAAATCCACGAAGGCACTTTTCAAAATTAATAAGAATTTTTGGCAAAAGAATCAAGGCCAGGGGGCCCACGGGCTGTCCATGAGACAGGGGGCGCGCCCTCCCCCCCTAGGGCGCGCCCTCCTATCTCGTGGGCCCCCTGGACACTTCCCGACCTCAACTCCAACTCCATATATACCGTCTCGGGGAGAAAAAAATCAAGGAAAAAGTTTCATCGCGTTTCACGACACGGAGCCGCTGCCAAGCCCTAATCTCTCTCGGGAGGGCTGATCTGGAGTCCGTTCGGTGCTCCGGAGAGGGGGATGCGTGAGTAATTCCATCGTAGGCTTGCTGGACGGTGATGGGTTGGATGAGATTTACCATGTAATCAAGTTAGTTTTGTTAGGGTTTGATCCCTAGTATCCACTATGTTCTGAGATTGATGTTGCTATGACTTTGCTATGCTTAATGCTTGTCACTAGGGCCCGAGTGCCATGATTTCAGATCTGAACCTATTATGTTTTCATGAATATATGTGTGTTCTTGATACTATCTTGCAAGTCTATAGTCACCTATAATGTGTTATGATCCGACAACCCCGAAGTGACAATAATCGGGATACTTCTTGGTGATGACCGTGGTTTGAGGAGTTCATGTATTCACTATGTGCTAATGCTTTGTTCCGGTTCTCTATTAAAAGGAGGCCTTAATATCCCTTAGTTTCCGTAAGGACCCCGCTGAACACGGGAGGGTAGGACAAAAGATGTCATGCAAGTTCTTTTCCATAAGCACGTATGACTATTTACGGAATACATGCCTACATTACATTGTTGAATTGGAGCTAGTTCTATATCACCCTATGTTATAACTATTACATGAGGAATCGCATCCGACATAATTATCCATCATTGATCCATTGCCTATGAGCTTTTCACATATTGTTCTTCGCTTATTTGCTTTTCCGTTGCTACTGTTACAACTACTACAAAAACCCAAAAACATTTATCTTTATTGTTGCTACCGTTACCTTTATTATGATACCACTTTTGCTACTAAACACTTTGCTGCAGATACTAAGTTATCCAGGTGTGGTTGAATTGACAACTCAACTGCTAATACTCAAGAATATTCTTTGGATCCCCTTTTGTCGAATCAATAAATTTGGGTTGAATACTCTACCCTCGAAAGCTGTTGCGATCCCCTATACTTGTGGGTTATCAAGACTAATTTCTGGCGCTGTTGCCGGGGAGCATAGCTCTATTCTCTGAGTCACTTGGGATTTATATCTTTTTATCACTATGAAGAACTTGAAAGATGATCGAACTACTATTTTGCCCTCAACTACGAGGGGAGGTAAGGAACTGCCATCTAGCTCCGCACTAGATTCTCCTTCCATTATTAGTAAGCTTGCTACACCTAAACCTGCTACTGCTATGAATTCTGATATGTCGCATGTTATATATGATGCCACTTTTGCTATGCATAATGAAACTACTTCCGTGCGTGATACTACTGTGCCATTAGGTGAATTTCTAGATGAACAACTTGCTAGATTTAGGGGGAATGAAAATATTGAAGAACCTATTATTGATGATAGTGATGATGAAGGTCCCCCCAATGATTATGTTTTACCTGTTGTTCCTAAGGGTTATGTTATGCATGAAACAACTGCTATGGAAATTCTTGCTTGCAATGATAGAAATGATCTTAAGAAATTATTAGCTAAATGGAAGCAGCAGTCTCTTAATGCTAGAATGAAACCTGATCCTGCTTTTGCTACTTCACCTATTTGTGTTACTGATAAGGATTATGAATTCTCTGTTGATCCTGATATTATTACTTTAGTTGAATCTGATCCTATTTATGGCCTTGAATCTGAAACTGTTGTGGCACATCTTACCAAGTTGAATGATATAGCTACCTTGTTTACTAATGATGAGAAGTCTCGCTATTTATATATCCTTAAGATATTCCCGTTCTCATTAAAGGGTGATGCTAAGACTTGGTATAATTCTCTTGATCCTGGTTGTGTGCGTAGTCCCCAGGATATGATTTATTACTTCTTTGCTAAATATTTCCCTGCTCATAAGAAACAAGCTGCCTTGCGGGAAATATATAATTTTGTGCAAATCAAAGAAGAGAGTCTCCCACAAGCTTGGGGGAGGCTTCTCAGGTTACTTAATGCTTTGCCTGATCATCCTCTTAAGAAAAATGAAATACTTGATATCTTTTATAATGGACTAACCGATGCTTCCAAGGACTACTTGGATAGTTGTGCTGGTTGTGTTTTCAGGGAAAGAACAGTCGACGAAGCTGAAATACTATTGAATAATATGTTGACTAATGAAAATAATTGGACTCCTCCTAAGCCAGTTCCTGAAGTAATTCCTGAACCAATTGAGCCAACTCCTGAGCCTATTCCTAAACCCACTCCGAAGAAGAGAGGTGTTTTATTTCTCAGTCCTGAAGATATGCAAGAGGGGCAAAGAAATCAATGAAAGAAAAAGGTATTAAAGCTGAAGATGTTAAGAATTTACCTCCTATTGAACAAATACATAGTCTTAATTTACCGCCTGAAGAACCACATTGTCTTGATAACCTGACACAGGTAGTAAAGGTAAATTCCCTCTATAGATATGGTAAAGTTGAAGTACCCTCTACTAAATTTCATAGCCCATGCTTAGATGAATTTGATGACTTTATGGCTAGACAAGAAAGTTTTAATGCTTATGTTGGTAGAGATTTAAAGAATAATGCTTTCAAGATAGGACGCGTAGGTGATAATCTGGCTAGAGTTAAAGATGAACCTCACCGCATTAGCAAATATGCTTCTATGATTGCTACTCAAGCTGAGCAAGTACTTAAAGCTCAAAATGATTTGCTTGATGAATTAAATAATAAAAATGACTTTGCTGTTAGAGTGGCTACTAGAATTGGTAGAATGACTTAGGAACCTTTGTATCCTGAAGTCCACCCTAAGAGAATCGAGCAAGATTCTTAGAGAAATAATTTAGGAGCACCTAGTTCTTCTAAAAAGAAGAAGAAGAAAAATGATGGAACTTTGCATGCTTCTAGTGAACCTACTGTAGACACACCTGAGAATCCCAATGATATTTCTATTTCTGATGCTGAAACACAATCAGGTGATGAACATGAACCTAGTGATAATGTTAATGATAATGTTCATGTTGATACTCAACCTAGTAAAGACAATGATGTAGAGATTGAACTGTTGTTGATCTTGATAACCCACAATCAAAGAATCAACATTATGATAAGAGAGATTTTGTTTCTAGGAAGCACAGTAAAGAAAGAGAACCATGGGTTCAGAAACCCATGCCCTTTCCTCCTAAACCATCCAAGTCAAAGGATGATGAGGATTTTGAGCGCTTTGCTGAAATGATTAGACCTATTTTCTTACGTATGCGCTTAACTGATATGCTTAAAGTAAATCCTTATGCTAAGTATATGAAGGATATCATTACAAATAAAAGAAAGATACCGGAAGCTAAAATTTCCACCATGCTTGCTAATTACACTTTTAAGGGTGGAATACCAAAGAAACTTGGAGATCCGGGTGTACCAACTATACCATGCTCTATTAAAAGAAATTATGTTAGAACTGCTTTATGTGATCTTGGAGCCGGTGTTAGTGTTATGCCTCTCTCTTTATATCGTAGACTTGAATTGAATAAGTTGACACCTACTGAAATATCTTTGCAAATAGCTGATAAATCAACTGCTATACCTGTCGGTATTTGTGAGGACGTGCCTGTTGTGGTTGCAAATGTCACTATCTTAACGGACTTTGTTATTCTTGATATTCCCGAGGACGATAGTATGTCTATTATCCTTGGTAGACCTTTTCTTAATACTTCAGGGGATGTTATTGATTGGAACAAAGGCAATGTCACTTTTCATGTTAATGGTAATGAGCATACGATACACTTTCCGAGGAAACAATCTCAAGTTCATAGCATCAATTCTATTGAAAAAGTTCCAACTACCATTTTTGGAGGTTTTGAATTTCCTCTCCCTACTGTCAAGAAAAAGTATGATATTCCTATTGTTGGGGATTTTCATATCCCCGTTGAGGTAACTTAGTGTTATTCGAAGTTTCTCCGGTTCCGTGTTATTCGGAATGAGTTTGTTAACAAGACTTGATCAACATTGTTAGTGGGTTCATTTTGATGATCACGAGATGGATGAAACTAGAAGGCACAACTTTCTGTACCCTCTTTTTACTTTCTGTTATTTAGAATAAATAACGCAAAAATAGCATTATTCATCTGTTTTCTGAATTATCCGTGCATTAAAAAATAGTCCAAAAATAAAAGTGCTCCAAATGCCCTGCAAATTTAGTATGATTTTTTCTGGAATATTTGAGGATTTTAGGCACTGAAATCACTGCAGGAGGGCCAAGCACTAGGCCACGAGAGAGGAGGGCGCCCCCCTGTAGGGCGTGCCCCCTGTCTCGTGGGCCCCTGGTGGGTCCCCTCCACTTATGCCAGCACCCACACACTTCATCTTCTACCCAAAAAAATTCCCATCCAGCTCAAGCCCGAGTTCTAGCTCGTTTTGCTGTGATTTTCGATCTTTTAGCTCAAAGCTCCATTCGCAAAACTGCTTTGGGAGATTGTTGCTTGGTACGTGACTCCTCCATTGGTCCAATTAGTTTTTGTTCTAGTGCTTTATTCATTGCAAATTTTGCTGCATAGGTGACCATGTTCTTGAGCTTGCATGTTAATTTTTTGAGGTCCCAAGCAATTCCAATGCATGATATAGGCTCTAGGCACTTGTAGGAGTAGTTTCTATCAATCTTGTTTAGTTCTATTCACTTTTATTTTGAAGTTACTAAAATTTCAGAAATTTTAAGAGAATGTTAAGGAGGCTCTTTAAAGGCTCTTCTAGCCAAAGCTCTAAGGAAAAACAAGACAAAGAGAAGGAAAAACCTAAGTATAATCTTCCTTGCTTAGCGGAAGTACGGTCATGCGAATGGCCGTGTGAGGATTTCTTGAAAGAAGCCGGAATTCATGAAGACTTTTATGCTTTAATCGGGACTGCAGGCCTCACCGGTTTCATGAACGACCGAATCGATTAGTATATCTTACTTACCAATACTTTCATGCAAAACTTTTATTATTATCCTAAGAAGTCACCGCCTGCAGTATCATTCCATTTATATGATGAATTCAGAGAAATGTCTTTACAAGATTTTTGCACGGTATGTAGGATACCTTATGAGGGATGAGGGAGTCCTGGACTAGGGGGTGTCCGGACAGCCGGACTATCATCGTCCGCCGGACTCCGAGACTACGAAGATACAAGATTGAAGACTCCGTCCTGTGTCCGGATGGGACTTTCCTTGGCATGGAAGGCAAGCTTGGCGATACGGATATGTAGATCTCCTACCATTGTAACCGACTCTGTGTAACCCTAGCCTCCTCTGGTGTCTATATAAACCGGAGGGCTTTAGTCCGTAGGACACAACGTACATTACAACAATCATACCATAGGCTAGCTTTAGGGTTTAGCCTCCTTGATCTCGTGGTATATCCACTCTTGTACTACCCATATCATCAATATTAATCAAGCAGGATGTAGGGTTTTACCTCCATCGAGAGGGCCCGAACCTGGGTAAAACATCGTGTCCCTCGTCTCCTGTTACCATCCGCCTAGACGCACAGTTCGGGACCCCCTACCCGAGATCCGCCGGTTTTGACACCGACATTGGTGCTTTCATTGAGAGTTCCTCTATGCCGTCACCGATAGGAAGGATGCCTCCACCCGTCTTCAAAGAAGGTGTTTTCGCCAAAGGGGCCTTGGCTGCCGGCTAGACTATCCGGCTAGGTGGTTTTCTTATGACCGCCTGTCCGGCCACCGCTTCGACAATGACTTCTCAAGTCGTCAGAAGCAATCTTCGCGACAGCTCAAAATCTGCTGAACAGTGGGATCCAATAGAGCTCTCGTCTGTTAACGAGCTCTTGGATCGCATCGGCGCCCTGGGAGTCGCTACAGACTACAATCAGATTGGGCTTAAAACCAATCTGAGAGAGATTAACTCTCCCCAAGCCACCCACCACGTCGCAGTGGTAGAGGAGCGATACGGCAACTCTTCACCCATATTGAAAACTAGTCACGTACGGATTCCCGAACCCTCCATGCCGGATTTCCGCGGAGGGACGGACTTCGATCGAGCATTAAACTTAAAACCATGCGTCGCTCCAGACTCGCTAGATCGTGTCCAGCAACCCAAGCTTCCGAATTCGGAAACTCCTCGGCCTTTAAGCCCCAGGATGGGCAGGGATCCGGATTTTAGTCCACCCACCCGCCCAGACATATGCGATCTATCTCTAATACGGCAAGAGCCCGCTAAAACAGTACATCACTACTGGGCCAGATTCCTCCTGGTTATGGACAAGATAAAGGACTGCCGAGAGGAAAACGCAATCTCAATCTTCTACAATAATTGCACGGATAAGGGAATATTGAACGCCATCGATCGTCGTGAAATTACACGCTTCACCGATCTGGCGTCCATAGTATGAAAGTACTGTGCAATGGAGAGTTTCCGGAAAACCGAAAATCAATTTTGGGATAATCCGGCCCCAACCCCAGTCCGCAACAAAAGGGTGCCTCACACTCAGGCCCCAGATGCAAAAACAAAAAAGCAAAAACCCAATAAGGGGCATGGAACCGTACTGGAGGGATGGCTCAATGGACCCTGTAAGCTTCATAGTACAGAGGGAGCCGTCCCAACACATAGCCTTCGAGCATGTTGGATATTACGGCAGGTGGCCAAAAGTGGCGAGGAGCTTCTAGCCACGCAAAACCACTCCAACAATACCGGTATGGTATCAACAGTCTTCGAGACCTTCGCATCAAACAATATGCGAAAACGAACAATCCGCGGACTCGCCGAAGTCTACCAAGTAGCAACAGCAAATCCATGGAGCGACACAGCTATTACCTTCAACGTCAGTGATGAGCCTAAATTCTGAACAACCAGAGCACCAGCCGCACTGGTGCTTAGTCCCATAGTGGACGGCTTTCGACTGACAAAAGTCCTCATGGATGGCGGCAGCGGATTAAACCTCATTTACGAGGAAACTCTGCGAAAAATGGAAATCGATTGGAGCCGTATTGAGCGAAGCAGCACAACCTTTAGAGGAATAATCCCTAGCCGGGAAGCGCGCTGCACCAGAAAAATCACACTCGATGTGGTGTTCGGCTCGCCGGACAATTACGGATCCGAAGAAGTCACGTTCCAAGTGGCCCCGTTCAACAGCGGATATCACGCTATATTAGGATGAGAGGCATTCACAATTTTTCAAGCAGTACCTCATTACAGGTACATGAAGCTCAAAATGCCTGGGCCCGGCGGAATAATCACTCTCGCTAGTGATCCGGACATAGCACTCCGCGTCGAAAACAAGACAGCCACACTAGCCCTGGAGGCACTATCCGAAGCCTTAGCAGCAGAAGAACTCACCGCGCTGCGCTCTACGGTGAACAGGGACGATGTGATACTCGATAAAAGATCCAAGTCCACCTCCTTCAAACCAGCAGATGAAATAGTAAAATTCCAGGTCCATCCAACGGACCCAACAAAGACGGCCTCCAACGGGGCACAATTGAACCCCGAAGTAGACACCGCACTGCGTGAATTCCTTCGGGAAAATTGGGACATTTTCGCCTGGCATCCTTCGAATATGCCCGGAATCCCACGCAGGCTGGCAGAACACAGCCTAAATATCCTAAAAGGATTTAAGCCAGTCAAATAGGCTCTTCGACGATTTTCCGAACCCAAAAGACAGGCAATGGGAGAAGAGCTAGCCAAACTATTGGAAGCCGGATTCATCAGAGATATCAAACATCCGGATTGGCTAGCAAATCTGGTAATGGTACCAAAGAAGGACAAATCCTGGCACCTCTGTGTCGACTTTAAAGACGTCAATAAGGCTTGCCCAAAGGATCCCTTCCCTCTCCCCCGCATCGACCAAATCATCGATGCTACCGCAGGGCACGGTTCATTGTGCTTCCTCGACGCATACTCTGGCTACCATCAAATCAAGATGGCGGAAGCAGACCAAGCCGCAACGGCATTCATCACTCCTTACGGACCATTCTGCTTCAACACGATGCCCTTCGGACTTAAAAACGCCGGGGCAACATATCAGCGCATGATTCAAACATGTCTGGCTACCCAGATCGGCAAAACAGTCGAGGCATACGTAGACGACGTAGTCGTCAAAACAAAACACGTCGAAACTCTAGTAGACGATTTGAGGCTCACGTTCGACAACCTCAGAGCATATGACATCAAGCTGAATCCGGAAAAATGTGTTTTCGGCGTACCAGCCGGAAAGCTGCTGGGCTTCATCGTATCCGGTAGAGGAATCGAAGCAAACCCAGCTAAAATCCGAGCTCTGTCACAGTTGGACATTCCAAAAGACCTCAAACAAATACAAAAATTAACAGGATGTGTGGCAGCTCTAAGCCGCTTCATCTCCCGTCTAGGAGAAAAGGCATTGCCCCTCTATCGCCTCCTCAGGCGCACCGAACACTTTGAGTGGACGGATGTTGCCACTGCCGGACTCAAAGAAATAAAGGCCATATTGGCAACAAATCCGGTCCTGGTTGCGCCCAATCTGGGCGAACCAATGTTGTTATACATCGCAGCAACGCATCAAGTTGTAAGCGCGGTACTCGTCATCGAACGAGAGACAGAAGGGCCCAAATTCCCTCTTCAAAAACCAGTGTATTATGTATCCACTGTGTTAACCCCCTGCAAGTCCCGTTACCCACACTATCAGAAGATAGCGTATGCGGTGTTCATGGCATCCCAAAAGCTCCGACACTACTTTCAAGAGTGTTCGATAACAGTGGCCTCTGAAGTACCACTCAATGACATTATAAATAACCGCGACGCAATGGGCAGGATTGCAAAATGGGCCATTGAGCTCTTACCATTCGATATAACTTACAAACCTCGGCGAGCTATAAAGTCACAAGTTTTGGCTAACATTGTCGCCGAATGGACCGAAGCCGAACTCCCTAAAGAGTACGGCGCATACTCCAATTGGACTATGCATTTCGACGGCTCTAAAATGTTGGCCGGACTGGGGGCTGGCGTCGTATTGACGTCCCCAACCGGGGACACAGTCCAGTATGTACTCCAAATAATGTACACGGACTCCAACAACGCAGCCGAATACGAGGCCCTGTTACATGGTCTCCGGATGGCAGTCTCCATGGGCATTCGACGCCTAGAGGTGCACGGGGATTCAAACCTTGCAATATCCCAAATAAACAGAGACTTTAACGCCAAGGATCCAAAAATGGCAGCATATCGCAACGCTGTCCTAAAAATGTCAGCTCGGTTTGAAGGACTCGAATTCCATCACATAGCCCGAGATAATAACCAAGCGGCCGACGTACTGGCACGCATCGGTGCGAAACGTGATGTTGTCCCTCCAAATATCTTCCTGGAATGGCTCTTCAAGCCATCCGTACTATGGGAAGAGGAGCCCGGAAGTGACAAACCGGAAAAAACCGCGCCAATCGGCGATTCAGCCGATGACATAACGCCTTCAGCCCACGTCATAATGGCAGTAATCGCCCCGTGGACAGAACCATTCCTAGCCTACTTGCTTAGGCAGGAACTTCCCGAAGACCAAAACGAGGCCCGCTGCATAGTCCGGCGATCGAAAGCCTACAAGGTCCATGAGGGAGAACTGTATAAGAAAAGTACAACCAGAGTCCTTCAAAGGTGTATCTCCGAAGAGGAAGGGCGAAACCTCCTGGCTGAAATTCATGCCGGACTAGGCGGACACCATGCAGCAGCCCGGGCCCTTGTAGGAAAGGCATTCCGTACAGAGTTTTATTGGCCAACGGCCCGGGCAGATGCCCAGGACTTAGTCCAGAGATGCGTTGGTTGTCAGCTCTTTGCTAATCAGAGCCACATGCCGCCCACCACCCTCAAAACTATACCCATTACCTGGCCGTTCGCGGTCTGGGGGCTTGATATGGTTGGACCCCTTAAAGGGGGAACCCACAAGCAAAGGTACCTATTGGTCATGGTCGATAAATTCACCAAATGGATAGAGGCCAAACCGGTCAAAACGGCATAGTCCGGACTAGTGATAGACTTTATATCCGGGGTAGTACACCGCTACGGAGTCCCCCACAGCATCATCACCGACAACGGCACGAACTTCACAGCCGACGAGGTTAAGTCATGGTGCAAAAATATGGGCATCAAGCTCGACTACGCTTCAGTCTATCACCCTCAAACCAATGGTCAAGTGGAACGAGCAAATGGTCTAATAATGAGTGGCATTCAACCCAGACTAGTGCGGTCACTCACTAAATCTGACACGCACTGGGTCGAGGAGCTCGACTCCGTACTCTGGGGGCTGCGGACAACGCCTAACCGCACTACCGGATTCACACCGTTTTTTATGGTCTACGGCGCAGAGGCAGTCTTGCCCTGCAACATTATTCATGACTCACCTCGAGTGCGCATGTACAAGGAAAGAGAGGCCGAGCTTGATCGGCAGGACAGCTTGGACACATTGGAGGAAGAACGCGACGTCGCCAAGGCTCGTTCCGCATTCTATCAGCAGCAGGCCCGAAGATATCAAAGCAGAGAAGTACGGGCCAAGACTTACAACATTGGTGAACTAGTTCTACGCCTGCCAGACAAGAAAAAGGACAAGCTCAAGCCTAAATGGGAGGGCCCCTCCATTATCGATCAAGTCCTGACCGGCGGAGCATACCGTCTACGAAATGCGTCGGATAACCGACTCGAGCCGAACCCATGGAACGCAGCCCGCCTCCGAAGATTCTATGCCTAGCGCCGGACTAAGAGTTCGTCCCCTTCCTCTGTCCAAATTTTCACACTTCGGCTGTCTTTTGTTTCTCTTTTCATAACCTTTTTACTACAAAGCCCCTAAGGGCCTACTTTCGCATTTTTCGCATGCACTTGATGTGCCATCCGCACTCATTATACCTGGGGGCTCCTTTTACAGAAGCTCAATTATAAGGGTTTCATGCCCAGCACATGTGTCAAGCTTCCACATGTACCTTTTACTCACCATTATATGCATCGATATGACTTAAGTTTTGGCCAAGATGGGTTGCCTGGCTCCTGTGCTTATCCCTACGTTCCCGATTGTTCGGCTAGGTGGTAAAGGGAGCACCTCTGCGATTGTTACTGCCGGGTCAGCCGGATGTGTACCTCAGACTGGGTAAAGCCGAAAGCTAGCGTTCTTAAGGGAATATTTGGTCGGTGACTTAAAAGATGATTTTTTACCTACTCATTTATCCGCCCCCAGATGTTTTTCTGCTTCCTTCGCAGTCCGGACATGCACTTTAGGGCATGCCTCCAAGGGAAAGGAACCCTTAACGGAACTATTCTCCCTGGAAGATGTTTCTTACTAACCATGTAATATAACATAACTAGTTGGGCACTTGTCTGATAAAGCACTAATGACCCCTACGCCTGGTCTCCATGCATACCACGGTTGTTTCTTAACCAAAAAGGTATTCGGACACACTCCGGACTCTAGGGTCCCGAGGTTGAAGCGAAAAGGTCGGCAAAGACAAACAATCTACAATCCGGCTAGAAGGCATTTCACATGTCACTTTAAAGGAAAACATACATTGTCAAACTTACTGATTGTATTCCTCCTCAATCCCGTCTAACAGGCTGTCTAACTTACAGTCCCATTGGGAAAATTTAGCAGCCAACTCTACTTGGCTGTATACTAAACTCACAGGGATCTCCTTCCCATCGGACCCCACCGGTCCAACTTCGGCCATGTGGTTGGGATCCGCCTTCTTGTAACGCGTCTTCACCATGGCCCAAGCCTCCCTGGCACCTTGGCGGCAGGCCGAAATCTTCCATAAACGGAAGCGCTGCCGCACTCCCTGAAGCTTCTCCGCAAGCTCCACAAGGCCCTCGGGTAGGGAGAGGGCTGGCCATAAAGCCTGGACAACGCCGCTCATTGCCTGCCGAACTCGTTCGAGCAGCTGCAACAGCTCGGGAAGTTGATCACCCGTTGATATGGGCATCTCCTTCGCGGGGCGACCGGTGAGTATACCTACAAGACATAATTTGTCAATTGACTTCCTCGCCGAACTCTTATTTTCAAAGGAGTACGCTCAAGCACTTACTATAGATGCCGCGACGAAGCTGCTCAGTCTCCTTAACGGAGCCGGACAGCTCGGCCTGAACACCTTTCAGCTCTTCTCCAAGCTGGGCGTGGGCATCCTGGAGCTTGTTCCTTTCTTGCTGCACCTTAGTCAGCACCCTCTCACCGGCCTTTAGTTGGCGTAGTAATCCTTGCCTATCCGGATCTTGTTCGGTGGCACCTGCAATGTCACTATTAGACTTGCGCGCACGCCGCACAGCGCTTATATTTATTAACAAAAATGTGTTACCAGGAGGGGTCTCTGCGTCTCCCCTGCGGCAGCAAGTGCGGCCTCAAGTTGGGCCTTGCATTCTTGCAGCTCCTGAGACAGCTGGGCATTCTTCTCAGTAAGAGCCTGCGTTTCAAATGATCCTTAAATCAGTTAACATAACTACTTTAAGTCTCGAGGGCTACTGGTATATATAACCATTAAAATTCCCTTACCCGTATGTCTTTCACATACTGCTCCGTGGCTCTGGTAAAACCATCTTGAGCGGCACGGAGGTGCGCGTCCCCTGCGTTAAAGGCGTCCAATGCCTCAGGGGAGAAGCACACTTCACGAAATACTATCCGGCGGTGCCTATGGTTCATGGCGCTCTCCACCTCAGACTTGGTGGCGGACAGTCTGTCGGTGTCCTCCGTTGGAGGAGGATCCGGCCCGCGTCTTGCGCTCGCCTCCCCCTCCAGGCCGGGCGCTGGAGCCTGGCCGGTATAGGTTGGATCGGCAACTTCCGCGCCCGCAGTCCGGCGAGCGCTTTTTCTCCTATAAAGATCATGAGCACTCAGACGCTTCCTAGGAACGTTCCTCTGAAAATTTAAATATGAGCTATACCTTTGCGGCGACGTTTCAGTCCGTGCCGCACTCCTTTTCCGCCTGCTAGTCCGGACTGACCTTTATTGGTCAGCCGCCGCAGGCTCGGCTTCCCGCCTTGAAGGCGCTTCCTGTAAAACACCATCGTTCGCGAAGGTCAGAAATGGGCAAGGAAGAGATAATGGTGTCCGGACCTTGGTCACAGTCACCTCGGAAGCCGGATACAGTCCGGGGTAGTCCGCTGTAATGGCGACCAAAGCATTGTCCATGCTGAGCTAGTGAAACACCCCGTCGATCAGCTCCACCTTGATGTCCGGATCCTCTTCGGAGGCCGGATCCAGGAATCTTTCTGGATCCTCGAGTTGCGGAGCGGGACTTACCATGTCCTCCACAGTCCGGCATAGATCCTGCGCCGAAGACATAATATAAGAAGCCTAAACTTCGAAAACATGGATTGAGCCCTTAAAAGTGTTCGCTTACCTAGCCTCTAGGGTTGTTCATGGAAAACCCATTCAAAGGGTTCGTTCGAAGGAAGTCCTCCTTCTCCCCCTTGTACAGGCTGGACAGGATCTGCACCAGATCCTCGGTAGAATCCGGCCCTTCGCGGCCATGACGGGTGGCATCGTCTTCCCCGTTGAAATCCCACATGGGGTGGCCTCTGTATTGCAATGGCTGTACCCCCCGCATGATGCATGTCGCCATGACTCCAATCATGGTTAACCCGGAATGGGCCAGTAATCTTATTCGGCCCATCAAGTAATGGACGCTCTTGTCTTCCTCCAATCGGGGGCTCCGTGGGCGCCAGCTGAGGCGTTTCTTCAGAGGAGCAGCACTAAACTCCGGGAGGCCAATCCGGACTGGCTCCGGCAGCGGAGCGTCTCCTATGTAAAACCACTCTGAAAGCCAGTCTTTGGACGCCTTCTTGGGAGTACCAGATGGGTATCCGGTCCCGGCGATGCGCCATATTTCGGCGCCGCCCACTTGATATATGTACCCCTCGTGAGAACGGGGTACGAGGCAGAACAGCCTCTTCCACAATGCAAAATGGGGCTCAATGCCCAGGAATAGCTCGCAAAGAGCTACGTAGCCCGCGATATGCAGGACAGAGGCGGGCGTGAGGTGGTGGAGCTGGAGTCCGTAGAACTCCAGGAGCCCGCGGAGGAACGGATGTATTGGGAATCCGAGTCCCCTTATCAGATAAGGGACGAAGCATACTCGCTCCCGTTTATTGGGTCTTGGGGTAGCCTCCGCTTGCCTCCCACCTTGATAAGTGACCAGCCCGGCTCGAATCGGGACCATGAAGGCCGGAGGGAGATATCCCCCCGCTTGGAGCTTCACTAGCTCGTTGTGCGGAACAGAGCACCTCCTCCAATCCTCTGGCGGTGGGCTGGGAGCGCGGGAAGAGGAGCCGCATCGACGGTCCATGATGGAATGGATTTTTAGGTCAAAGACGCTCCGATGAAGTATTCGCGGGAGGAAGATGGTGTGGTTTGGATCTGGATTTTTGCCTCTTTTGTAGGCGGACGACTCGCACGACTAGGGGGTGAAACGTAAAAGACACCCTGGTTTTTTGCATTCGTGCGACGCGTGGAAAAAGGCCATTATTGGGCGTAGAAGCCGAGAAACATAGTATTTATAATAAAGTCGGACACTGTTCGGCAGGAACATGGAACTTGAAGGGAGAACCCGCCTTGCAACGCCGAAGACTATATACGCGCTGGACTTATCGTCATTGAAGCCTGGTTCGGGGGCTACTGAGGGAGTCCTGGACTAGGGGGTGTCCGGACAGCCGGACTATCATCGTCCGCCGGACTCCGAGACTACGAAGATACAAGATTGAAGACTCCGTCCCGTGTCCGGATGGGACTTTCCTTGGCGTGGAAGGCAAGCTTGGCGATACGGATATGTAGATCTCCTACCATTGTAACCGACTCTGTGTAACCCTAGCCTCCTCTGGTGTCTATATAAACCGGAGGGCTTTAGTCCGTAGGACACAACATACATTACAACAATCATACCATAGGCTAGCTTTAGGGTTTAGCCTCCTTGATCTCGTGGTAGATCCACTCTTGCACTACCCATATCATCAATATTAATCAAGCAGGATGTAGGGTTTTACCTCCATCGAGAGGGCCCGAACCTGGGTAAAACATCATGTCCCTCGTCTCCCGTTACCATCCGCCTAGACGCACAGTTCGGGACCCCCTACCCGAGATCCGCCGGTTTTGACACCGACAAGGGAGAATTAGAGGAACCCCATCATGAAGATGTGGATGGCTTCATTACTATTGCTGTAGAAGAGCCAAAGAAGGGCTCTGAGGCAAAAGTCTCTAGCATACACTTTCCTGTTTTATGCTACTTTGCTATATTTGCTAGTAGATGCTTGATTGGTCGTGGAAATAGTGGAAATTTGAGCGTTCCAGATATTATTATTCTTCAACATGCTTTGCTGGGAGACAATACTTTTAGTATGGGTGCCATCGTTGCTAAACGGCTAGCCCTGAATCGTACAAAAGGCCCCATATTTGGAGGTATCTATGCTGCACGTCTTGCTGAATATTTTCAGATACCCATTAGGCACCATGAGGAGGAGGAGACAAAATTACCTCCTCACATTTTAGATTACAAGAGCATGGTAGCACTTGTATAGACTTAGATTCAATAAGAAACACTTTGAGTTTATTATTTTTCCAGCACCTCTGTAATTTGACTTGCTTGCAGAAAATCGCCTTGTTACGCCGGAAGCGGTGAACAACCATCTAGCCCAAGCTTTTACTCCAGAACCTGAACCTAAGTCGGAACATGAGCTGGACCCTTATCGTGCATCATCTGTCCAGTGGGATCCGGAGATGACCAGCCAGTGGTATCCTGATTACACCTCCCACTACACCGGGGAGAGTAGTGGCGGTCCTTGGTATTAAACCAACTTAGGCCAAAAGCCTAAGCTTGGGGGAGTACGTATTTCTCACCAACTTTACATTCATGTTCACACACTAGTCATCGGTGCTCATATTCTTTCATTGTATTATCCATGTTAGTTTAATTTTCTTTTTCCAGTTTTCTTCTTGTATGTTTGTTAAACCTTAAGAAAAACCAAAAAAATTAGTTAGTTTAATTTCCATGCTTGTAGTAGAAATTAAAAATGAAAACCCAAAAAGATTTCTCGTTCTTCTTTTACTTGTTGGGAGCTTTCCCGTGTAAATAGTTTCTTTTCTTTTCTTTATTTTGGGGGTCGAGAAGACTATATTGAAAATGCTTAGTGGCTCTCATATGCATGATTGTTTATTTATATTTAGAGCCCATATTACTTGTCTTCTCTCTTGAGTTGAATGCTTGCAGATTCCAGTTTAGTCCAATGCACATGCACTCTTATTATTATACACTTCGTTCGGTCGTGCAAGTGAAAGGCAATAATGATGATATATGATGGACTTATTGGGATGAGAAAAGCTGGTATGAACTCGACCTCTCTTGTTTTTGTAAATATGATGATTCATCGTTCCTGAGTCAGCTATTATGAAGTAAACATATTTGCAATGACATTTAGAGATTATAGTTGCTTGTGCCATTCTTGATTAGCTATGGGTTATAATGGTTTATCTTGCGTGCCAACATGCTATTAGAATGATTATGATGTGGTATGATGGGATGGTATCCTCCTTTGAATGTATTAAGTGACTCGACTTGGCACATGTTCATGCATGTAGTTGAATCAAATCAACATAGCCTTCATGATATTTATGTTCATGGTAGATTATATCCTCCTCATGCTTGTACTTGGTGTAAATTAATTTTAATGCATGTTTACGACTGTTGTCGCTCTCCCAGTTGGTCGCTTCACAGTCTTTTGCTAGACTTCACCTGTAATAAGCGGGAATACTGCTTGTGCATCCAAACTCCTTAAACCCCAAAGTTGTTCCATATGAGTCCACCATACCTACCTATATGCGGTATTTACCTGCGGTTCCAAGTAAATTTGTATGTGCCAAACTCCAAACCTTCAAATGAAATTCTGTTTTGTATGCTCGAGCAGCTCATGTTTCAACTAGGGCTGCCTATATCTTCCATGCTAGGTGGGTTATTCTCAAGAGGAGTGTACTCCGCTCCTCATTCACGAGAAAGGGTCGGTAGCCAGGATGCCCAGTCCCATGATCCAAAAAGATCAAAGCAAATCAAAATAATTAAACAAAACTCCCCCAGCGTTGTTGTATGTTGGAGGCACTCGTTGTTTTGAGCAAGCCATGGATTGATGCTTGTTGGTGGTTGGGGGAGTATAAACCTTTACCATTCTATTTGGGAACTGCCTATAATGCATGTAGTATGGAAGATACAGCCATCTCATAGTTGTTGCATTGACAGCAAAATTATGCCGCTCAAAATGTTATTCAATCTCTATTTTAAAATTGAGCTCTGGCACCTCTACAAATCCTTGCTTCCCTTTGCGAAGGGCCTATCTATTTACTTTTATGTTGAGTCATAACCCTTCCTATTAAAAAGCACCCGCTAGAGAGCACACTGTCATTTGCATTCATTATTATTGGTTTATATTGGGTATGACTTGACTGGATCTCTTTTAACATGATTTACAATGCTTAGTCAGTCCTTGATTTCAAAGGTGCTCTGCATTTATGTTTTGCAGTCTCAGAAAGGGCTAGCGAGATACCATTTTGTTATATCATGTTATGATTATTTTGAGAAAGTGTTGTCAACCGAGTTTTATTATTATGGCTCGCTAGCTGATTATGTTATTGATATGAGTAATTGTGAGACCTATGCGTTATTGTTAGTATGGTTAGTTCATAATATTTGCTGAAACTTGAATGCTGGCTTTTCATGTTACAACAAAAAGAGCAAACAGAGTTTGTAAAAGTTTTTCTTTATCACTTTCAGTTCATCAACTGAATTGCTTGAGGACAAGCAAAGGTTTAAGCTTGGAGGAGTTGATACGTCTCCAACGTATCAACTTTTCCAAACACTTTTGCCCTTGTTTTGGACTCTAACATGCATGATTTGAATGAAACTAACCCGGACTGACGCTGTTTTCAGCAGAACTGCCATGATGTTGTTTTATGTGTAGAAAAGAAAAGTTCTCGGAATGTCCTGGAAATCCACGGAGGCACTTTTCAGAATTAGTAATAATTTTTGGCGAAAGAATCAAGGCCAGGGGGGCCACGGGCTGTCCACGAGACAGGGGGCGCCCCCCTAGGGCGCGCCCTCCTATCTCGTGGGCCCCCTGGACACTTCCCAACCTCAACTCCAACTCCATATATATGTCTCGGGGAGAAAAAATCGAGGAAAAAGTTTCATCGCGTTTCACGACACGGAGCCGCCGCCAAGCCCTAATCTCTCTCAGGAGGGCTGATCTGGAGTCCGTTCGGGGCTCCGGAGAGGGGAATTCGTCGTCGTCGTCATCATCAACCATCCTCCATCACCAATTTCATGATGCTCACCGCCATGCGTGAGTAATTCCATCGTAGGCTTGCTGGACGGTGATGGGTTGGATGAGATTTACCATGTAATCAAGTTAGTTTTGTTAGGGTTTGATCCCTAGTATCCACTATGTTCTAAGATTGATGTTGCTATGACTTTGCCATGCTTAATGCTTGTCACTAGGGACCGAGTGCCATGATTTCAGATCTGAACCTATTATGTTTTCGTGAATATATGTGTGTTCTTGATCCTATCTTGCAAGTCTATAGTCACCTATTATGTGTTATGATCCGACAACCCCGAAGTGATAATAATCGGGATACTTCTCGGTGATGACCGTAGTTTGAGGAGTTCATGTATTCACTATGTGCTAATGCTTTGTTCTGGTTCTCTATTAAAAGGAGGCCTTAATATCCCTTAGTTTCCATAAGGACCCTGCTGAACACGGAAGGGTAGGACAAATGATGTCATGCAAGTTATTTTCCATAAGCACGTATGACTATTTACGGAATACATGCCTACATTACATTGATGAATTGGAGCTAGTTCTATATCGCCCTAGGTTATAACTATTACATGAGGAATCGCATCCTGCATAATTATCCATCATTGATCCATTGCCTGCGAGCTTTTCACATATTGTTCTTCGCTTATTTACTTTTTCCGTTGCTACTGTTACAACGACTACAAAAACCCAAAAACATTTATCTTTATTGTTGCTACCCTTACCTTTATTATCATACCATTTGCTACTAAACACTTTGCTGCAGATACTAAGTTATCCAGCTGTGGTTGAATTGACAACTCAACTGCTAATACTCAAGAATATTCTTTGGGTCCCCTTGTGTCGAATAAATAAATTTCGGTTGAATACTCTACCCTCGAAAGCTGTTGCAATCCCCTATACTTGTGGGTTATCAGGCGGCGGAGCTACGTTGATAACTGCGCGAGCAAGACGGGAGAGAGGAGAGGAAAAGGGCAATTCAAGCTAGGACATGGACGTCTTTTTTTTGAACTGGAACACCTTTCATTCCAAAGATCCCATGGACCAGCCAAATCGGCGGTCACTGCATCGCTTACAACTCTAGGGAGGTTTACCAACGACACTTGGTGATCAGCATTGTCGTCCCGTCTACCAATAGTCGCTAGTTCATGACCAGGTGCATTACACACTCGTGGGCAGAAGGACACGGACCACTCAATGAAACCTAGATGGAGGAGGAACTTGATCTCACAGAATAGGGTGCCAAGAGGGGTGTGGTCCAGGGCTGAAGTTGTAACTGCCTGTTGGAGTACCACACAGTCCGTTTAAAAGATGACCCGCTCCATGCCATGCTCCTTCTGGATCGCATGCAACAACGCGATGGCTTCCGCATGCAGGGCTTCGCTCATGTTGGTAAGATTTCTGGTCGCAGCAAACATGACCTCACCCGTGTGATCGCGGGCAATGTAGCCCCACCCCGCCTTCCGAGATCCAGGCTCGAACGAACCATCCACATTTATCTTGGCAACATCCACGGTCGAGCGAGACCAGGACGGCTTTGGTTTTGTGCAACTCTTGCCCTATTCTGCAAAGAAAAGTCTCCACTCTGCAATGTGCTTGGCCAACATGAAACTGAATTCCTGGGTATTCGCTGTTTGGACCTGGTGATTAGCCTTGTTCCACTCCATCCACCAAAGCTAAAGGAGGCAAATGGTGTGCAATTTTTCGTCTTCTGGCAATGATAGGATTTTGCTTAGGAGCTGGCGCGGCGACTGGCACATGAGCAAGTTCTGGCGAGTCTCCTCTAAGCCTGTTGCACGCCACATCTTTCGTACTTCATTGCATCGTAGGAAGAGGTGTCCTCCATCTTCCTGTAACTGGTGGCAAACCATGCAATCGGTCACGAGCTGGACCCTAATGCGCTCGACATTCCTTAGTAGAGGGTGGTTATTACACTACAAAAAAAATACACTTCCGTGATGATACGTGTTTGTCACAGTAGGTCGTGTTTTTTGTCATGCATGTACATCCATGACGATTTTATGACAGAATCAAGATAGTCATACATGTGCTGTCATAGAAGTGTTCCATGAAAGTACCAAAATTATCATCACGGAAGTGTCCACTTCCATGACGATAAATCACACGCCACAGAAGTGCTTTCGTCAAGGGTGACCGACACGTGGCATCCACCATAACAGAATGCCGCTAAGCTATCGGGTCGGGTTTTGGATCCGATAACCCATTAACAGCCCCGACCAATGGGGATTTTCCATGTGTAAAATCATCATTGGCTGGAGGAAACACATGTCGGCTCATCGTTGGGACAGATGTCATCCACTCATTGGACAGAAGGCGCCTATGATACATCGACACGTGGCACGGCCCAACAGAGGCCCATTCCTGTGAAAAGGTCAGCCCGTTTAACTTGGTCAAAAGGTGGCGGGCCGGCCCATGGAAAGCTTGTTAACGGCCTGTTCGCATATAGCCCATTTATAACCAGCTAACCCAAGGCCCGTTACGCCCTATCCAAATTAGGCCCAGTAGCGTCATCTGGGCCATCCAATATGATACCAGCCCGTTTTCACTTCTGGCCCATGACGTCTTTCGGCCCATATGAGGCCCTTTGTAACTCTTGGCCCATTAACGGCCCGTTGTGAAACTGGCCCGTAATGAAAAGTGTATCACTTTACACCCATTAACGGCCCGTGGTGAAACTGGCCCGTAATGAACAGTGTATCACTTTATACCCATTAACGGTCCGTTATTCCGTTGGGCCGTTTCCGGCCCATGTTATCTTTCGGCCTTCTTAGAGCCCATTAATTCTTGGGCTCATTTCCAGCATTCGTTTACTTATGGCCCATTACTATCATTTTCTGCTTGTGGGCCAAATTCAGCCCGTGGTTACAGCCAGCCCGTTTGTGGTCTGTTAATACGTTGGGTCGTTTCCATAGCGTCATCAAATACGACCTATTAACGATGGCCCATTATGGTCGGCCCATGAACGGACGATTCCAACTCTAGCCCGTTTACGACCATAATGCGGTCTGTTATTGGCCCATGTTTGGCCAATCGATCATATGGCCCGTATAAGGCCCATTGATGATATGGCCCATAGAAGACCCATTGTTTCTACGGCCCATAGAAGGCCCATTGTTTCTACGGCCCGTAGAAGGCCCACTGTTTCTACGGCCCGTAGGAGGCCCAGTGTACTACAGTAAAAATTAGCCCATGGTTATTGTGGCCTAGTTTTAAAAAATAGGTTATTGCAGCCACTAGCAAACCGCGGAAAAAGAACTGCAATGACTACAAGCAAACAAATAAACAAGACAACAAGGAAATAAATAAGCAAGCAACTTATGCTAGGTTATCACGGCTATCACACATATTACATCCACTGGGCATCAAAGTTTACCACCAGTGCAAATAAACATGCCGACAAAAGAATATACAAAACTGAGAGCACTTCAGAAGGCACTAGGCCTGGCCAGGTCGCCCCCCCCCCCCCCAAACAGCCGAAGAAGCTGAGTAGACCTTAGGTTTGTCAATGATAGATGCATCAACAGTAGATGTATGGCATGATGGTGCGCACGGCAGTCCTCTGACATCTTCATTGCATCTTTGACTTCAAGTCAAAGCTGAGCTGAAGCAAGCCTTTCCGCTTTAAGTTGAGACTGAAGAAGTCGAACTGATTGAGGCAGCGACTGCACAGAGGTTGTCTCACACCTACTAGTGAGTAGCTTCAACTCACTGTCTTCATCAAGACAGGACCTTGGGGTCATCTCGTTGTCCTCAAGATGGTTTGGCTCACTATCTTCCCTAAAGTTCTGCCTGGCGTAAGAGATACGACTCTGAAAGAGAAACAAGGAGACACGTAACAGGTTTCACAATTATATAAGCAAATAAATGGATCTATTCTGCATAAGGAACATGTTTTTACAACTACAATTTGAAATTGGTAGTTGTTGCAAACATCCAATCAGATGTAAACAGCAAAGCAAACAGCAGTGGAGGAAATGATGCCTATCCAAATCTATACCAGAACAAAGTTTGAAGGCTTGAGAAGGATGAACTTACATTACATGTTAACACGGGCTGGACAAAGCCCTTCTCCATGTTGATGGAAGGATAATTCAATAAATTCCCCAAAGAAAATTCTTTATAAGCGTTGCCATTATTCTACATTTTGCAAAGAGTAAATATAGATCAAATAATATTGGAAGAAACAGAGGATAATGAAGCTCAGGTGTAGACTGATGATACATAATCAAATAGCAATTAATTAAGTACATCATTACAAGGCAAAAGGGAGAGAGGTACTGACAAGAGCAATGCAGAGCCCAGTATTGTTGTGAGATCGTATGATCCTTTGAGCAAGGAGATTCATCTGAAATTAGTTTTCATACAAGAGAGAAGGTAAGGCACATGCAGAAATTTAGGAGTTCAAATTTTGAATTGATATCATAGACAGTACCTGATGCTAGGCTCTCAGCAGTTCTAATAGGGGTTTGGCCACTTGAGTAGGGGTAAATTGTGGTACAGTTGGGCCTGTGTTTTCTGTGGCTGCTCATCTATCTGATTTAACAGGTATCACTACCTTTTCCAAATACCTAGTTTGTACTCCTTGAGAATCTTCACTCACCCTCTTCCTTTTGGACATCTATTACGAAAGAACAACATTTGACTGGAAAAACATAGTGTGACGACACATGGAATAGGTACAGAAAATGGATAGGTATGGCATATACTCATATATGATGCTTAAACTAAGCAGATGGTGTAACAAAGTAGAAGTAATGCAAGAGGTCAGATGCAAAATATGTGCGACCAATACAACTTTGCAAAGTTAGGGCAAGCACCTTGATGGGTGAATAAGATAGGCCATCCTCCACCATGCCAAGTTTGTTAGCCAGTGGATTGTTCCGCCATATTCCTCTCATGTGCCCATTCTCATATTCATTTTGATAATGTTCAATATATGACATGCATGAAAACATAAAAACAAGTGAAATTTATTTGTAATGCAGAAGTGATTATAATCCAATACTGCCTCCCTGTAAACCCCTTTGTGCTATCTCTGCAATTCTTTTAAGAGATGCCATGCATGCTATAATTTGGTGTGTGCATTAATATAATGTGGCCTACTACTCAAAATATGAGAGCTCTAGAAGTGATGACACTTCGCAGATGACAGCTTCAACATATAGTAAAGAAGAACAAGTCGACCTGACCTCACAGATTCAAAATATACTAAGGGAGAACAACTCGACCTGACCAGTCGACCGCAAGAGAAGAGGATCAATTTAAAGAAGAGCAGAAGAGCAAGCAGATTGAAGATATTACAAGTCTTTCAATACAATGTCGGTTGGCCACCCATGATGAACCAGAGCGCACAAAGAAATGCTATTCTTTTCGGTCTCTCCATATGTGGCTCACATGCATTTCGAAACTAAAGTAGGAACATTTAGCTAACCAATTAAACATCTCTCAGTTTTACTAATATCAGCAATAATATCATATATGAATTTGTACAACTAAGCTTGTTTAGCTCGATGGGTGGAGCAATGCTATTACAACATGAACCACGTAGGCTGATTGTGGTCATCATAAAATGGGGAAACCATAAGCATGATAAGTACAGTGTTGACCGTGGCAGTGGGATGGCAGATCTGAAGCTGCAAACCACGCAAAGGGTAGTTAGCAACCGATGTTTGCTTTGAAATAACAACTAAGATTTGGTATGGACAAGAAAGTACGGTCAATAAGTGACAAAGAAATGCAATTATGTTGTCTCTCTATATGTCGCGACATGCATTTGGAAACTCAAGTGGGACCTTTAGCTAACCAATTAAATGTGTCAGTTAACTAATATCAGTATCATATCACAATCATATTTGAACAACTAAGCTTTTGAATTCTGAGTGTTGTGTTGTTTAGCTTGAAGGATGGTGTAATGCTAGTATGACAGAAAGCACCTACGCAGATCATAGTAGAGTAGATAAAAGGGGAAAACCCTAAGCATCAAGAGAAAAATTAGGAAAGTGGAACTAGATGGACCAATGGGTGGCGCACATGCTTTTCGAAATGAATATAGGAACATTAGGTGACCAATTAAACGTTCTCTGTTTTAGTGCTATGAGCATCATATCAGATTCGTATTTCAACATGTAAGCTTTGGGTTGAGGTCTTGAGGAGCAGTGCTGGCACGACATGAAGCACCTACGATGATGGTGATGAATATAAAGGGGGGAAACCATAAGCTTTACGAGTATAGTGCCATGGCGGATCTGAAGGTGCAAACCGGACAAAGCTACTTCGTGACCAATGTTTGCTTTCAACTAGCCACTACGATTTGGTACGGACAAGAAAAGTACAGTAAACAAATTACGATCTATTTTCCGGGTGAGATCAATAACTTAAGCACATATGGAAGAGTACCACCTCTCTTGCGACACCGTGTAGGCCTATGCTGATACGTTGAGGGTGTTGCGGGTGCGATGGCTGTCGGCGGTGGGGAAGAAGACTTTAGATGGCAGACGGCCGGGTCGGGGGATAAATCCTGTTGCCGTGGACGAGGCGGTCGTAGGAGCAGCAATGGCAAGGAGGATGATGGCACCGAGAAGCGAGAGGAGGCGATGAAAGGATCCTGGTCCAGCGCCGTGGATGAGAGACGTCCATCTCTTGTAGTGGATGACAGGGTAGGGCTAGCGGCTCCGGTAAGGTGGAGGATGGGGTGGTGGACGGAGGAGGCCGGCCGTAGTGCGGAGGTTGTCGTTCCGCCGACGGTGTATGAATGGGGAAATTGAGGGGAGGGGGATCTCAAACTTTGGGACGAGCTTCTCTGAAATGTGGGAAAGTTACGAACTTATCCCCCGTTTAAAATTTTGGACATCGCGTTGGTTGGGGATAGGACGGTAATCTCGCATCTCCCAAATATTTGACGGTAACTATTCGGGCGAGGAGAGGGTGTTTTGCCGCCCACGGTTGGCACCCACGGTGTATGAACGGGGCTGACAGGTAGGGCGGTTGTGTCACGTCTGAGGGAAGTTACACATCTGCCCCTATTTAAAATATTAGCCTACATCGATTTCGGACGGGGAGAGTTTGTTTTGCCGCCCATCGTGTATGAATGGGGAAATGGAGGAAGAGACACATGTCTTTCAGACGAGCTTGAATCAAATGTGTTTTGCCGCACACGTTTGGCGCCCACCGTGTCTGAATGGGCTCAGAGGCCGTCGTGTCACGTCTGATTGAAGTTACTAGTCTACCCCTATCGACAGCAGTGTAAATCCGGTCGATAAGGATGTCAAGTGTCAGGGGTAGACAGTAATTTCCATCTCGCAAACACTTGCTTTGGGAAGCCCACAAATTATAGTGGGTGTTTAGCCGCTTCGTTCAAAACTTGGGAGAATTAGCATCCACGTTTGCCCTGGGCCCTGGCAAACTAAATTCAAATCCAATTTGTATTCGATTACGAATATCCACAGATAATTCTACGTTTTGTTATTTATTTCTTCAAAACCACAACAAAGATTTATTCCACCTCTATATATGATGATTTAGAAATGTTGTGATCTTCGAATTCAGTAGGTTGGATACACTCTGAGTCAAACAGTTATTTCATCCAATACAATATGGTCACATGAAAAACAGTTCACCTTATGTCAATCATACAAGTACTGAGGATTACCTCGCCTAAAAAATTCAGATCATTACAACACATGGACAACATAGGGGGTCTTGCAACATAATCCATTCAGAGACATGACACAACATGCATGTACAATAATCTAATGGCAATTTCAACTGGTATCTAAAGAAGAACCGGGATTACCCTGGGCTTCAGATAGCAAAAATAGCAAGACCTCCTCCGTCTTCAAATGCAAGATTCTTACTTCCTCCAACTCTTGGATTGCTTGCATAATGTGTGCCGCTAATTCTGTAATTTCCAGCCTCAAGATAAAGATTACCTCATTCATGGCAGCTACACCATCTCTTTCTGCCTCTAGTAGAGCCTCAAGCACTATAATATATGTGCTCAGACTGCTCTCCGGCGGTGTTGCCTCTGAACCGCTATCATCTGGTAACATGGATGGCGCACTGCTTCCACAAATAGATTCTGGGGTTGTACATTGTGTCCTAGTGTGAAAGGCATCCTGAAAGGTTTCCGCTGGACATAAGTAAGAGATAGTTATCGTATGATCCAGGCAGTAAGCTTACATGGTAAACAACAGACGAATTATTGCCGAGCATGGCAAGCTATATTTAAATGGTTCGAAGCAACATCAGCCGAAAATAAATTAAAATGGTAAGATGAAACTAGGGATGTAAGTGGCAAATAAACGACATCCGCCAGTCCCATCTAGTTAGTTTTTGCTAACTCCCTAGTTCATTTTCCTCAAAAAAGAAAAACTCTTTTGAACTATCATACCACTAGTGGACTTTAATCGGGATTAAACGGGACCCAGTTGACATCCCTAGTTGAAAGGGAGTGTACCACCGCTATATTTAAGTTGCCAAGGCATCTAAGCAGTTGAAATAATCTGAGAAAGCACTTAACAGTGTGGCCTCATATAAACTACTAAGACAGTCTTGTGATGAAGTTGAGAGGAAAAGTTAAGGACTCAAATGAAATAGGCATGCATTTCTTTACGATAGTACAGCAGGCACTGCTGACATATTGGCCAACTCAGGTATAGCGTAACAACAAACAAGCATTCGAATCAAGCAATACAGCAAAGCAGACAACTGAACTATTTGTAATTCGGTAGGATTACAGGTTGAGGGCACAAGACAAGAAAGCAGCCCACTCACATTACATTTCACATGTACTAAAACACACTGGCTTACCATATGTTGCTGTGAAGCCTCGCTGCTGTTGCAATGTTCTTTGAAGATATTGTCAGCATCCCGTGGTTGCAAATCTAGTTGTTGTAGTTTATTCTGCACCCTCTATTTAGGTAAAATTAAGTTTAATCGCATGCACTGGTCTGAATTGATCATCAATGGTTCATCTAAACTAATGAAAGAAGGGTGTGTGCATACACGACAATATATCTGCTTCCCTCTATTTTTATGCTTGTTCGAGGTGCCAGTCCCAAAAGAACAAATATTTTGCTTGATGGGGTTGGCAGCTCCATAATTAATAGAAGCATCAAATTAGTCATGCAACTTGGGAAGATCAAGAGCACACAAACAAGTAATGAACAGAGGCTCGGAGCAGTGATGTAATAGCTAGCATCAAAAAATGTTGGGCAAAACAAACAAAAAACAGCGGAACCACATGCTAGTTTGCTGATGTGTAATTAAGCATAGAGAACATTAAGCAGTCTGATGGAACCAACAGGTGGCATCAGAACAACACCATTATCATAAATATAGCATTCAAGATGTAAAATAGTAGGCAGTGATATCTAGGAAGTACAGTAATAAGTACTTAGGACAAAACTAAAGCATATTAACTATATGTGCACTGGTATGTAATTTAGCACATGTAACATGTTCACTGCCAGAAGTATGGCCCTACAGGTGCAAGCAGAATAACACGTCTCATGAAAAACTGAATGATGCCCTAAAGAAATTCAAAGGTGCGGTGCTTATGCTAAGAAAGTGAACGTAGGCGCCGGCCGTTGGATAATAGTACCTGATTCTCGGCGGCGTATGGGTATCGTTGTCATACTTGATAGCTAAGGATCGTCGATGGTGCTCATGTTACGATTGAGTTTGGGTCGGTTGTCGCCGTCGCTGAAGCGGCTCCGGTGCTACGATTGCGGCGCCTGTCGACCTACAAGAAAGCTCATCTGTGGTAAGTGAACAGTTGCACGATAAAGAGAAAACCCGAAGGAGTACAAATCAAAATAACCTGATGACGTTGCGACGTCGGTAAAGCAGGGTCGGTGGAGTTGAATATGGCGTCCGTGGAGCGGGTCCAGTGCAGTGGACGAAGGCTTCGGCGGGCGCGTTGTATAGTGCTTTCGGTGAGGCAGATCTGTTGCGGCGGACGAGGGCTTGTATGAAGGGCCAGCGAAGGGGCGGACGAGGGAGTCAGTGAAGGGCCTACATTATGGTGGATGAGGGCGCCGGTTAAGCAGATCCGGTGCGGTGGACCATGATGGCGGTCAAGGAGATCTGGAGCGGTGGACAAGCCAATCGCTGAAGCGGCTCCGGTGAAGTGGTGAGTTGGCAGTTGGGGGTTCCAAGGTGAGGAAGGTAGATCCGGTGGGGTGTGAGGTCCACCGATGCGACGGAGGACTAGATTCGGCGGCTTGCCGTGGTTGGGGGGGTCGGGGAGGGGAAGGGGAGGGGCTCTCAGGAAGAATGTTGGGGGCAAAGAGGGGAAAACAATGCAGTTACCAAAGCAGCCCTTTTCCGTTCATGTGGTAGGGGTAAAACAAGAATATCACAGGGCTAAACTTTCGGGCGCGTGATATTTCGATGTGAGCGGGAAGTTTGAAAGCTTTTGGCGCCTAAAATTATAAGTGTTCTGCTCTTGTACGGCCGACTATGATATCATGGCCGACAATTTGTTTGTTTTGCACGCAAAAAAGTGCAGGTTTTGAAAATCAATGTCTCCAACTCGAAACTTAGATTGTCCATTCAGTTCAAATATGGATCATTGAGCTACTACAAGCAAATACCATCATACGGTCCAATTCGAAGGAAATTCCAAATGTGTTTATCCTAAATATGATGACAAAAGCAAAAATATGTATGTGTATGAATAAAGTGGATGATTATAAAGTTTGAACATGCCCGTATGTGTATATCTCTAGGTTTGATATATGAATTTGAAATCACGAAATCCTGGCTTAAAAATGTACCTCTGTTTAAATGAATTACAAAAGCTAATGATGGAGTCGAATTCCAAAATTCCAATCTTAGGTTTGTAATTCTGGTACATCAAGGAATATCATGCATGTTCAAAAGTATCGTTATCTCATAGTCCAAACTGTGAAACAAATTGATCAACCATGAGTGCACAATATCTCAATTACGCTAAAGTCCCTCAAATATAGACACCTCACTCTTTATCTGAAGCCAACTCCCCCCCCCCCTCGTCCCCCCCCCACACACACATAGAGAAGTCGTTCTCTCCCCCCAAACACCAACACACGAGCACATTAACACCCCTCTCTCTTCTAAAGTCCAGACCCCAATATAGGTCTCTATCACTTTGTCTCTCGGGCATGCACACATCTCTTCCCTCACTCTCTAGGTCTCCCGCTATCTCTCTTTCCCAAGCACACGCACTATGTAGATTGTATATTTCCTATACACACAAAATGTCGCCCCCAAACGTCTATCTCCCTAGTTATGTGGTTCTCGCGCACTCACCTCACACACCACCCCCACTGCAAGCAAGCACACATTGTCTCCTTATGCACCGCTCTCCTCTTTCTATCTCTCCCACATGCGGGCCCGCCCCAGCTCCTTCCATGTATACATATATGTCGTGACTCTTTCCATAGCTCCCTAATGTATCATCGTTCTTGATTTCGCACATTGTTCTCTACACCATCTATTCTAGATCTCTCATGAAGTCCCTATCACACACATGATGACTCGCTTCCCTTGCGTCTCCGTACATAGGCCAATTTCGAACAACATCAACATTGTCTCCCTATCTATACGCCATTTATGGACACTGCTACGTCTTGAGCTTGTGTTGGTTTTCCTTGAAGAGGAAAGGGTGATGCAGCAATAGTAGTGTAAGTATTTCCCTCGGTTTTTGAGAAGGTATCAATCTAGTAGGAGGCTCCTCAAAAGTCCCACGCACCTACACAAACAAACAAAGAACTCGCAATCAACGCAATAAAGGGGTTGTCAATCCCTTCACAGCCACTTGCGAAAGTGAGATCTGATAGAGATAGTATGATAAGATAAATATTTTTTTTGGTATTTTATAATATAGATTGGAAAAGTAAAGATGCAAATAAAAGTAGATTAAAAGCTTATATGATAAGAGATAAACCCGGGGGCCATAGGTTTCACTAGTGGCTTCTCTTAAGATAGCATAAGTATTACGGTGGGTGAACAAATTACTGTCGAGAAATTGATAGAAAAGTGAATAATTATGAGATTATCTAGGCATGATCATGTATATAGGCATCACGTCCATGACAAGTAGACCGACTCCTGCCTGCATCTACTACTATTACTCCACACATCGACCGCTATCTAGCATGCATCTAGAGTATTAAGTTCATAAAGAACATAGTAACGCATTAAGAAAGATGACATGATGTAGAGGGATAAACTCATGCAATATGATATAAACCCCATCTTTTTATCCTCGATGGCAACAATACAATACGTGCCTTGCTGCCCCTGCTGTCACTGGGAAAGGACACCGCAAGATTGAACCCAAAGCTAAGCACTTCTCCCATTGCAAGAAGTATCAATCTAGTAGGCCAAACCAAACTGATAATTCGAAGAGACTTGCAAAGATAACTCAATCCTACATAAAAGAATTTAGAGGAGATTCAAATATTTCTCATACATAAACTTTATCATAAACCCACAATTCATCGGATCTCGACAAACACACCGCAAAAAGAGTTACGTCGAATATATCTCCAAGAAGATCGAGGAGAACATGGTATTGAGATCCAAAAAGAGAGAAGAAGCCATCTAGCTAATAACTATGGACCCGAAGGTCTGTGGTAAACTACTCACAACTCATCGGAGGGGCAATGGTGTTGATGTAGAAGCCCTCCATGGACGATTCCCCCTCTGGTAGAGCGCCGGCGAAGGCTCCAAGATGGGATCTCGCAGATATAGAAGGTTACGGTGGTGGAAATAGTTTTTCGTTATCGCCTTTGATGTTCTCGGGGTACGTGGGTATATATAGGAGGAAGAAGTAGGTCGGTGGCCGCCCGAGGGGCCCACGAGATAGGGGGGCGCGCCCTCCACCCTTGTGGCCGCCTCGGCTGCTTCTTGACTTGCACTCCAAATCCTCTGGATCACGTTCGTTCCAAAAATCACCCTCCCAAAGGTTTCATTCCGTTTGGACTCCGTTTGATATTCCTTTTCTTCGAAATACTGAAATAGGCAAAAAAACAGCAATACGGGCTGGGCCTCCGGTTAGTAGGTTAGTCCCAAAAATGATATAAATGTGTAAAGTAATGCCCATAAACATCCAAAACAGGTAATATAATAGCATGAAACAATAAAAAAAGTATAGATACGTTGGAGATGTATCAAGCATCCCCAAGCTTAATTCCTGCTCGTCCTCGAGTAGGTAAATGATAAAAACAGAATTTTTGATGTGGAATGCTACCTAGCATATTTCTCAATGTAATTTTCTTTATTGTGGCATGAATGTTCAGATCCAATTGATTCAAAATAAAATTTCATATTGACATAAGAAATAGTAATACTTCAAGCATACTAATCAAGCAATCATGTCTTCTCAAAATAACATGGCTAAAGAAAGTTATCCCTACAAAATCATATAGTCTGGCTGTTGCTCTATCTTCATCACACAAAGTATTTAATCATGCACAACCCCGATGACAAGCTAAGCAATTGTTTCACACTTTAGTAATCTCAAACTTTTTCAAATTTCATGCAATACATGAGCGTGAGCCATGGACATAGCACTATATGTGGAATAGAATGGTGGTTGTGGAGAAGAAAAAAAGGGATAAGATAGTCTCACATCAACTTGGCGTATCAACGGGCTATGGAGATGTCCATTAATAGATATCAATGTGAGTGAGTAGGGATTGCCATGCAACGGATGCACTAGAGCTATAAATGTATGAAAGCTCAACAAAAGAAACTAAGTGGGTGTGCATCCAACTCGCTTGCTCACGAAGACCTGGGGCATTTTGAGGAAGCCCATCATTGGAATATACAAGCCAAGTTCTATAATGAAAAATTCCCACTAGTATATGAAAGTGACAACATAGGAGACTCTCTATCATGAATATCATGGTGCTACTTTGAAGCACAAGTGTGGTAAAAAGGATAGTAGCATTGTCCCTTCTCACTTTTTCTCTCTTTTTTTTATTTTTTCGTTTCTCCCTTTTTTTCTTTTTTTTTCTTTGGCCTTTCTCTTTTTTTTTCTTTTTGGCCTTTCTTTTTTTCTTTTTTTATGAAGTCCGAAGTCTCATCCCGACTTGTGGGGGAATCATAGTCTCCATCATCCTTTCCTCACTGGGACAGTGCTCTAATAATGAAGATCATCACACTTTTATTTACTTACAACTCAATACTTAGAACAAGATATGACTCTATATGAATACCTCCGGCGGTGTACCAGGATATGCAATGAATCAAGAGCGACATGTATGAAATTTATGAAGGTGGCTTTGCCACAAATACGATGTCAACTACATGGTCATGCAAAGAGCAATATGACAATGATGATGCGTGTCATATAAACGGAATAGTGGAAAGTTGCATGGCAATATATCTCGGAATGGCTATCGAAATGCCATAATAGGTAGGTATGGTGGCTGTTTTGAGGAAGGTATATGGTGGGTGTATGGTACCGGCAAAAGTTGCGCGGTACAAGAGAGGCTAACAATGGTGGAAAGGTGAGAGTGCGTATAATCCATGGACTCAACATTAGTCAAAAGAACTCATATACTTATTGCAAAAATCTACAAGTCATCAAAAACAAAGTATTACACGCATGCTCCTACGGAGATAGATTGGTAGGAGAAGACCATCGCTTGTCCCCGACCGCCACTCATAAGGAAGACAATCAATAAATAAAATTGTGCTCCAACTTCATCACAAAGCGGTTCACCATACGTGTATGCTATGGGAATCACAAACTTCAACACAAGCATTCTTTAAATTCATAATCACCCAACTAGCATGACTTTAATATCACTACCTCCATATCTCAAAACAATTATCAAGTATCAAATTGATCATAGCATCAAATTCACTTTCTATGATAGTTTTATTATACCCAACTTGGATGCCTGCCATTCTAGGACCAATTTTATAACCATAGCAAATACCATGTTGTTCTAAGAGACTCTCATAATAACACAAGTTAAGCATGAGAGATAAAAAATTTCTTCAAAATTAAGCCACCGCCGTGCTTTAAAAGATATAAGTGAAGCACTAGAGCAAAAACTATCTAGCTCAAAAGATATAAGTGAAGCACATAGAGTATTCTAATAAATTCCAATAAAGTGGGCTTCTTCCCAAAAGGTGTGTACAGCAAGGATGATTGTGTTAAACTAAAAAGAAAATACTAATATCATACAAGACACTCCAAGCAAAACACATATCATGTGGCGAATAAAAATATAGCTCCAAGTAAAGTTACCAATGAACGAAGACGAAAGAGGGGATGCCTTCCGGGGCCATCCCCAAGCTTAGACTTTTGGCTATTATTGAATATCTTGGGGTGCCATGGGCATCCCCAAACTTAGGCTTTTGCCACTCCTTATTCCATAGTCCATCAAATCTTTACCCAAAACTTGAAAACTTCACAACACAAAACTCAACAGGAAATCTCATAAGCTCCGTTAGTGAAAGAAAGCAAAACCACCACATAAGGTACTGTAATGAACTCATTCTTTATTTATATTGGTGTTAAACCTACTGTATTCCAAGTTCTCTATGGTTCATACCACTTAATACTGGCCATAGATGCATCAAAATAAGCAAACAACACACAAAAAACAAAATCTGTCAAAAACAGAACAGTCTGTAGCAATCTGTAACCCATGAATACTTATGGAACTCTAAAAATCCTACAAAAATAGTAAGTCCTGGGCAATTTGTCTATTGATCTACAGCAAAAACAATCAATGCAAAAGCACGTTTCTGTGATTTAACAAAATGATTTTCGTGCGCGCAAAGTTTCTGTTTTTCAGCAGAATCAAATTAACTATCACCATAGGTTATCCTATAGGTTCTACTTGGCACAAACACTAACTAAAACACAAAAACACATCTAAACAGAAGTTAGATGCAAAATTTATTACTAAACAGGAACAAAAACAAAAAACACAAATAAAATTGGGTTGCCTCCCAACTAGCGCTATCGTTTAACGCCCCTAGCTAGGCATAAAACCGAGGATAGATTCAAGTAGTTCCATCTTTGGCACTCAAGTCATAAGTAGCTCGCATGATAGATTCATAAGGTAATTTAATTTTCTTTCTTGTAAAGTGCTCCATGCATTTCCTTAATGTAAATTGGAATCTAATATTCCCTTCCTTCATATCAATAATCGCGCCAATCGTTCTAAGGAAAAGGTCTACCAAGAATAATAGGGCAAGAAAGATTGCAGTCTATATCAAGAACGATAAAATCTACAGGCACCAAATTTCTATTTGCAACAATGAGAACATCATTGATCCTTCCCATTGGCTTTTTAATGGTGGAATCCGCAAGGTGCAAATTTAAAGAGCAATCATAAAGATCATGGAAACCTAGAATATCACATAAAGTTTTCGAAATCGTGGAAACACTAGCACCCAAATCACAAAAAGCAAAACACTCAAGATCTTTAATTTTAATCTTTATAGTAGGTTCCCACTCATCATTAAGTTTTCTAGGTAAAGAAACTCCCAAATTAAGTTTTTCATCATAAGATTGCATCAAGGCATCAACAATATGTTTGGTAAAAGCTTTATTTTGACTATAAGCACGAGGAGAATTCACAACGTATTGCAACAAGGAAATACAACCTTCTAAAGAACAATTATCATAATCAAATTCCTTGAAATCCAAGATAGTGGGTTCAGTGCTATTTAAAGTCTTAACCTCTCCAATCCCACTTTTACCAAATTTAGCATCAAGATCTAAAAACTCCGAATCATTGGGACGCCTTTTAACTAAAGTTGACTCATCTCCAGTCCCATTATTATTAAGATTCATATTGCAAAACAAAGATCTAATAGGGGACACATCAATAACTTTAAGATCTTCATCATTATTTTCATGGAAACTACAAGAACACGCCTTTACAAAGCAATCTTTCTTAACACGCAATCTAGCGGTTCTTTCTTTGCACTCATCAATGGAAATTCTCATAGCTTTGAGAGACTCATTGATATCATGCTTAGGAGGAGTAGATCTAAGTTTCAGAGAATCAACATCAAGCGAAAGTCTATCAACGTTCCTAGCCAAATCATCAACTTTAAGTAATTTTTCTTCAAGCAAGGTATTAAAATTCTTTTGAGAGATCATAAATTCTTTCACACTATTCTCAAAATCAGAGGGCATCTTATTAAAATTACCATAAGAATTATTGTAGGAATTTCCATAATTGTTAGAGGAATTACTAGGGAACGGTCTAGGATTAAAGTTTCCTCTATAAGCACTGTTTCCAAAACTATTCCTACCAACAAAATTCGCATCCATAGATTCATTATTATTCTCAATCAAAGTAGACAAAGGCATATCATTGGGATCAATAGGAGCATTCTTAGTAGCAAACCATTTCATAAGTTCATCCATCTTTCCACTCAAAACATTAATTTCTTCTATCGCATGCACTTTTTTACTAGTAGATCTTTCGGTGTGCCATTGAGAATAATTAGCCATAATATTATCAAGGAGTTTTGTAGCATCTCCTAAAGTAATTTCCATAAACGTGCCTCCCGCGGCCGAATCTAAAAGATTTCTAGAAGCAAAATTCAATCCGGCATAAAAATTTTGTATGATCATCCATAAATTCAAACCATGAGTAGGGCAATTCCGAATCATCAATTTCATTCTTTCCCAAGATTGGGCAACATGCTCATGATCAAGTTGTTTAAAATTCATAATATCGTTCCTAAGAGTGATGATCTTAGCGGGAGGAAAATATTTAGAGACAAAAGCATCTTTGCACTTGTTTCAAGAATCAATACTATTTTTAGGCAAAGACAAAAACCAAACTTTAGCACGATCTCTAAGTGAAACGGAAATAACTTCAATTTAACAATATCATTATTGTAGCGACCGGACCCGAATGGGTCAAGTCTCTGTGCTTAAGTGTCATCCCTGGATCGGTATGCTGACACACACAGTACTCGAGGATTTATAACAGAGGTAAATCACATGTATAAAGTAACGCAAATACTATTACCTCAATCCAAAAATAGAGGAAGTAACAAGGTTGTGGATTCCCATCAACACCAATGGCAAAGTTGAGTGTAGAAATCGTAACCCTAACATATCACTTACTCGTCATAAGATCCTGCAACATGAGACGTTGTAGCAACAAAGGGTCAGTACATTGAATGTACTGGCAAATTCACACCATAGAGCAATGATGAATAAAGGCTATCACTACATGCATATTTGGCTGGTGGAGGCTCTATGGTTATAATGTTTTTGCGAAAAGCCAATTTTTCCCTACTACAAAGGAATAAATTTATTTAACTATCATGGTGGTTGTTAAACATTGAGAATGGTTGACAGCATTCTCAATCCCAATTAAAAGTACTCATTAAAACCCAACAATATTAATTAAAGTAACATGATAAGATTCACATGATATCCAAGTTCTAGATACTCAAGACGTCCATAACCGGGGACACGGCTAACCATGATTAGTTTATACACTCTGCAGAGGTTTGCGCACTTTTCCCCACAAGACTCGATCGCCTCCGTTTGATTCCTCGCACTACATGATGTTTGAGAAACAGATGACCGAGACATAGTCTTTCGGAAGCGCTAGCACCTTACCTAGGGTAGACCGGTACACCTACTTTCCCCTACATCTGCTAGTCTACCCATAAGAGTTTGCACGACTTAATCAACTATGCCAGAGCCCATAATGGCTTGTGGCTGCACACGTAAGTTTCTAGTTTGAATAATCTCATGATCCCTCTAAGCCTGGGTGGCGGTCCGAAGAAAAACAGGCAAGTCCTAGAAACCCAGGTGCCTAGACAGGCAAATCCTGGAGTAACTAGGTGCCTCAATCCACCTAGATGTGTATTAATGTTGCCACCTTAAATAAACCATTAATTAACAATCTCACATCTGTCATGGAAATTCACTCAAACCCAATCCACGTCTACGAGCATAGCATGGCATAATAAACAAACGTAGAAGTAACTCCCAAGGGTTTGATAATAAAACAGGTAATAGGTGCTACCTCAATCTACTTCCCAAAACCCACAATTTAATTAGATCCTAATCATGCAATGTTTGAGGATTGAAACTAATGCATAAAAACTGGGAAATAAGGAAGTATGATCAAAGTGTGAACTTGCCTGCAATGTTGATGAAGATGATTCGCACTCAAAACTCTTGATAGTTCTACTCGTCACACTCCGGTCAATCTATCGTGAGCAAGCAATAGTATCCACACATAAGCAATCACTCAAAAGATCGGGAAGAACGAAAAACAATTCGGAAAACATCAAATCCAAGCAAATAACTCTTGCAACATAAAACAATTTATAATAGTACCAAAATTATGTGAATTTGGCCTTATCAGAAAGTTTAGGTCAAGAGCTTCGAATAGCAAAAAGAATCAGCTAAATCGGAGTTATAAAACTCAAGTTATGATCAAACGAAGTACAAATACTAAACTGTTTGAAAAACAAATTTTAAATTTTCAAAAACATGTTTAAGTTGTTTTACTGGATAGAGGGGATCATAATGAAGAAGTGGGCATTCGTTTCGTTGGATTTGGATAAACGGTTGAAAAGTTGTGAGCGTTTGAAAATTAGGGACTAATCTGTGAATAAAATATTCACGGATGGGTCCCTGGCCGAAAACAGAAAAAGAAAAGAACTAAATAACAAACGTTCGTTTATAAGATCTAGACAGTGGACATTCGCTGTTTAATAAAACCTAAAAAACAGATCTAGTCTAGGGTTTTAAAAAAACCGAAGTTAAAAGAAAAACCGGATCGGAGTTCGTTTATACCGGTCCACGGCGGTTCGGCCGGCGGCGAGAAAAACAACTGCGGTGGCGGCGGCTTTCTCCGGCGAGGGCGGCGCGGTGAGTCCACGGCTCCGGCGTGGCAGTGAGGTGGCGGCTTCGGCGGCGGGGAGCGGCGCGGTGGTGGTGGCGCGGCGTGGGGCAGCAGCAGCGGCGGAGCGGCCAGGCGGCGGTTGTGGCGGATCTCGCTGGCGGTAGCGAGATGCGAGCGCCGGCGACGGCGATTCGGCGGCAGGCGGCGAGTGCGGGAGGGGCGAAGGGGCGGCGGAGCTGCGCCTTATAAAGAGGGGTCGGGGAGGAACTGCTTGGGGAAGGGGGCTGAAAGTGCGTTATATCGACTAGAGGGGGGGGTGAATAGGCGATTTTTATGAATTCTTCACTGAGGAATTTGCTGGTGAGGAAATTCCTTAGCGAAGAACTACTTGCAGCGGAATAAGTACTCAGAAATAAGCATAGCAGAATACAAGCATGGTCATCATGATGAAATGAAGACTAGCACAGAGTACAGAAAGCGTAATCACAGGATAACACTAGATGAAGACAAACAGACTGAAGAAATTGAACTGAGGAATTTGAGAAAGTCTTCAGTCAAAGTCTTCAAGCACAGATATGAACAAACACTCAACACAGTAATGAGGAAATGAAAGGGTTGAGGAAATAGAACCAGTTAGTTGGTGAAGACAATGATTTGGTAAACCAGTTCCAACTGATGTCTCAGTTGTACGTCTGGTTGGAGCGGCTGAGTATTTAAACTCGAGGACACCCAGTCCCGGACACCCAGTCACTGAGCACGCAGCTCAGGACACCCAGTCCTCACCGTATTCTCCTTGAACTAAGGCCACGCAGACCTCATCCAATCACTCGTGGTAAGTCTTCAGGCGACTTCCAAACCTTCACAGACTTGGTCACTCGGCGATCCACAATTCCTCTTGGATGCTCTAGACCATGACGCCTAACCGTCTGGAAGAAGCACAGTCTTCAAAGGTAACAAGCGTCAGATCCACGCGGGATCAATTTCTTCAGTGATGCTCAATCACTTTGGGTTTGTAGGGGTTTGGTTTTGGGTTTTCCTCACTTGATGATTTTCGCTCAAAGTCCTCGGAGGATGGGTTGCTCTCAAATGACAAGTGTCAAGTTCTCTCGGAGCAGCCAACCAGCTAGTGGTTGTAGGGGGCGCCTATTTATAGCCTAGGGAGCAGCCCGACATGATAAGACATAAATGCCCTTCAATGATATGACCGTTAGGTGGATAGGATATTTTGGGACAGCTGGCGCGCAGCACAGCAACGGTCGGAAATTTGACTCTCAAATTCCTCAGGGCTATCATGTTCCTCACTGTGTAGGCAATTCGCACTGGCGAATTCCTAACTCCTCAGTCAGAACAAATTCATCAGCGACCAGAATAACTTCGTCTCTGTCACTGAAGAAAATGACTGAACTGTATGAGATTTCCAAAGGCTTCACTCGAAGGGATTGGTAGGAGTAGGATTTTGAGTTGAGCATCACATGGAAATTTTTCCTTAGTATTTCCTCGACCCCCTTTAACAGTACGGTGTTTCCTATGACTCAAGAAAGAGAAAATGAAACTACGAAAACAAAAGTCTTCACGCTTCATGTTCCTCAAATGAATACCAAGTCTTCAAGGTCACACCAATTTCTTCACTTTCAAAGTCTTCAGAAAGTCTTCAGAACATCAAAGTCTTCAGTCGAAGAACTTCATTTTTAGGGGTCGACTTTCTCTGTAAATATCAAACTCCTCATAGACTTATAGACCTGTGTACACTCACAAACGCATTAGTCCCTTAACCTATAAGTCTTCAATACACCAAAATCACTAAGGGGCACTAGATGCACTTACAATCTCCCCCTTTTTGGTGATTGATGACAACATAGGTTAAGTTTTCAACGGGGATAAACATATGAAGTGCAAATACTGATATTGAGGAATTTGATTGCAAGATATAGAAGAACTCCCCCTGAAGATGTGCATAGTGAGGAATTTGCGTTTGAGGCAATGCACATTTGAAGAGTTGAATCATGGAGATCTCCCCCTATATCTTGTAATTCATACACGCATTTGATATATAATATGAAGAATTTAAAATGCATGATGAAATATGGTGTCTGATGAAATTCAGCATGCGTGCAATAATGTTAACGAGGAATAAGCATGCTGAAAGCATCAAAAGTATCAAAGCATAATGCAACAAAAGCATCAGCGCACCATCGGGTTTAAGATTACAACTCGATCCAAATAAAAGTTTCAGAAGAACAAGAGTTGTAACTTTTAAAAAAACGCCCTTAATATAGACCCACTTGAAGACTAACTCGGATTTCTCCCCCTTTGTCATCAAATGACCGAAAGGATCGAAACTGAGGACTAACGCCCCTGAAGAATTTCAAGTTGATGGAGGAGCGCCAGCGTTGTCGGGGTTGTTGGTTGTAGCAGGGCCTACCGCAGTGTCATCCAAATCTTCATACTCATCAGTGTCATGCGATGAAGAATAAGAGCTGGCCACTAGTGGAGGAACTTTGACCCTCTTGAATTTCTTCGGAGGAGGTGCAGACCAGTCAAATTCTTCCTTGAGACCCATAGTCTTCAGTTCTTCAGCGCTATAGACATGAGTGAGGGCAGCCCAGGTGCGGTTGAGGGTTTCATGAAGGTAGTAATGGTTCTTCTTCACTGCATTGTGTGTTGAGGTCATATTGTGAAGAATTGCACCAAACTGACGCTTTACCCATTTGTGATTGCGATCAACCTTCTGATGAAGACTGAGGAGTAACTCACGGTCAGTCATCACCCTGGGTGCTGTGGCTTGAGGATTTTGCTTAGCTGAGGTATTTGCGGCAGTGTCATGTGTGGCAGAATCGTCATTGGTAGAGTAAGATGTAGCCAGGCGAAATTGACCATCCAATGGACGAATGCCTTCATCGATCACAGCAGCTGCCTTGCCTTTATCATCAGAGGATGAAACTGGCCGTTTGAGGACTTCAATGGGAGGCAAGTAGCTACCGTGGTTCAGAGTGTCAGCTTTGTAATTCAGTGAAGATCTTGCCCTTATGAATCTCATAATCCAAGGCGCATAGGGCTTCAGCTCGAATGGTGACATAGCAACATTTGCTAGAGTCCTCATGAAGAAATCATGGAAGTTGACGGGAACGCCATGAATGATGTTGAAAAGCATATTCTTCATGATGCCAATGACTTCTTCATCATTTGAGTCGTGGCCTTTGATAGGACTCATTGTCTTCGTCAGAATGCGATAGACAGTCTGAGGCACATAGAGTAATTCCTTGACGAGGAATTTGGTTCGTGGGGCCTGCCCAGGCTTCAAAGGCTTCATAAGCACTTGCATATAGTGATTTGTCAGTTTAGGGTCACTGTAGATGCAATGTGCACTGTCATGGGGAGGATCGAGAGGAAGGACATGAAGCAATTCAGTTGTTGGTGCCTTGTAGTGAGTGTTTTCAGTCACCCAATCCAACACCCATGAGTTAACATCTTCAGCGTCTCCAGTGATATGCAGTGTAGTGTAGAACTGAAAATGAGTTCTTCATTCCAATCACAGATGTCAGTGCAGAAATTGAGTAATCCTGCATCGTGAAGAACACTGAGGACTGGCTCGAAGCATGGCAGAGATTCCATATCCACGTGAGGAATATGTTCATGATCGAAGATTTTGTCTTTGTCAAACAGCACTAAGGAATAGAAGTTGGCTTGACTAGCAGTCCAGAAACGCCTCTTCCTTATGCGAGCAGAGTCATAGGGGTTGTAGTCAGTGAAGAATACATGCTCGGAAAAGAAGTCTTCAGCCTTGAACTTCTGTTTTCTTGAGAACGGATTCTTCGGCTTTGGCAGAGGGGTGTCAGTGAGTTGCAGTACCACCTCAGGAATCGCGAGCTCAGGTTCTTCAGGCTGAGGAATTTCTGGTTCCTCTTCTTGTGCAACCTTAAGATCAGCAGCAGCAGGTTCTTCAGCACTAGCGGCTGGAATATCTTCATGAACAGAGGGAGTGGGATGAGTTTCTTCAGAGCCTAGTTGAACTGTTGTTGTCGGGGACTGAGGAATCTGTTGGATAGGTGTGAATAGAGGAGTATTGGGATGCTGACTTTCCCAAAAGTCATCATTCATCACTGATGTGGTGCATCCTATATCCACATCTTCATCTTCAATTTCCTCAACACCAGCCTCTTCAGTTGTGAACTGAGGCATAGGTGAGGAAATGACTGGCGTTGAAGGGATTGTGTCCACTTCAATTTCTTCATCAATCTGCTCTGACGAAGCAGCAGAATGATTTTCTTCATCAGATCCACTTGGGATCTTATAGTCTTCTCCAAAAGGAACAATTTCCTTTGATGACATGGAGGAAATTGGAACAACATCAATTGGATGTTCAAGTGAGCTGGTCATTGGCTTCATTTTCTTTGCAGCCGAAGAATTTGACGCAGCTGATGCCTTCCTTTTCTTCACTGCAGCTCGCTCTGCAGCCTTGGTCTTCTTCACCTCATAGGCAGATGGAAGAATTGGAGTTGGTGTAGGCACGGGAGGAGCTGAGTAATTTGGTTGAATTTCTTCAGGCGCAACTGATGCAGTTGCCCTGATCTCTTTAGTTTCTTCAGGCGCACCACTAGTGGATACCCTGGTGATTTCTTCAGCGGCTGGGATTTCTTCATCAGCCCTGGAACTAGCATTTTCTTCAGCAGGCTGAAAGTCATCAGCGGTGCTGGCATGTTCTTCAGCAGGCTGAGCAGAGTCTGCAGCCTGAGGGTTTTCTTGTTGCGATGGGGCTGCAACATTTGTCAATTTCTTCGTCATATTGACGAATCTCACTTTGGCTCCTTGCCAATTAGCATAGTAGGCATCAAAGTCTTTGCTGAGGGCTTGAATTTCAGACTGAGCCTTGAGAAGTTCCTCAGGTGTCATTCTGACAACACTTTTCTTCAGGAGCTTCTCCTTTCTGTATTGAGCTTTCTTGAGCTCTCTTGCCTTTTCAAACTTCCATTTCTCTTGAGTGATGAAATGGGTCAGCATGTGACTTTGACCAGGAGTCAGATGAAAATCAGGCATTGGAGTGTTTGGATCCTTGTGCCAGAGGTCAATGTAGTCGAGGATTTTCTTCGGATCCAAAAGCAGTGGCAGAGATGTGCATTTTGCTCTAGCGGCCTTCACTTGTCTGTCTCTGAGACACCAGAGGCAATTGAAAAACCAGTAGTCCTTTGACATGTAGCCAGATGCACAGGAGCTGAGGACTTTGATGGAGCTGCTGAGGACCTTGGTGGAGCAGTAGCAGTCTGAGGAATTTGCCGTGAGGGCATAGCTGAGGAACTTGGCCGTGAGGGCGCTGTTGGTGAAGCACTCGGCTTACGAGCAGGCTTGTTTGGCATAGATTTCCTCGGTCTGACCGAGGCCTCAGTTGCAGCAGCAGTGGCAGAATCCTCATTGAATTTCTTCACTGCCTCCTTGGCTTGCCTTGCCAATTTGGCTTGGCGCTTAGCCCATTCTTCAGGAAAGTCCTCACCACTCTTGATGCTTGTGGGGTCAGCTACTTGGCCAGGTGCCAATGGAGCTCTTGGGCATGGAGGATTTAAAGCAAATTTCTTCATATACTTTGGAGTCACATATCTGTACTCCCTCCATTCTCTTGCCCATCTCCGTTCAATCTTCTGTATGCGCACCTTGCGCTGATTTTTGGTTTCTTTCCCAAATTTTGATTCATCAGGTGTGCAATAGCCAGCATAAATTTCATCAGGGATCTCAAAAGCAATCATGACCTCAGGCTTCTTTCCTCCTTTCTGTGGTCTCTTACCGTCTGCCATATTCTTTAGATGAGGAATTTGAACAATTGAACATTCTGAAGAAGTATGCAGTTTTTCTTCGAGGAACGCTGCAAATGAGTTAAGTTGATGAGAACCTAGTGATTCAGCAGCGGACATGAGTACCTGTGAATAGAGTGTAGGTGCGAGGAATTTGGAGAGGTCATATGCGTTCTCAGAGGTTTTTCGAAAAGACAAGTTTTGAGGAATTTGACCAGATAAACCTTGAGGAATTTCACTAAGCGTTCTTGTCTTAGGTTCCAGAGTTGTACAGATCGAAGATCCACACAATTGAGGAATCTTGAAGAAAATGATTGCTTAGAGAAATGGATCAAGAGCATATAATTTGTGAGGTGTTTATATGTGAAGATTTGAAGAATAAAACACCTTTGAAGATTTTCAGGAAAGTTTGAGAATCAAAGTGAGTAATAAAAGTAACTTTTAATTACTCGAAGTGAAGAACACGACGAACTGAGATGAACAGATGTGAAGTTCGTCAGGTTAGATCTCCCACGCCCTAACTTGGCAGAGGGAGACAGCTACGACGGCGGCGGAGTGAAGATTTCTGCAACCGGCGCGAGTACGACGGCGACGAGGTCGAGGCAGCGAAGCTCTTCCTCATCGGCGACGATGGAGTAGCGGCGGCGCTAGGGTTTGAGGAGCTCGAGCGAGAGAGAGAGCGGTCGAGCGGAGTAAATAAAGTGAGGAAGGGGAGAGGGGTATTTATAGCCATGGTGAAAAAACTGTTTGCCCGAAGATTTTGGGACGAACATGCCCCTGCCCTTTCTCCTTCACGCGACATGTGTCACCCACGTACAGTGTAGTTGAGATCGTGTAAGATTGTGGGTGAATATAATAATGCATAGTGGGATGCGGAACAGTTTGAGCGGTAAAACCAAAAATCTGGACAAGATTTGTTTTAAAGTTTTGTTCGCAATTTCTTCAGCTGACAAGGACACAGTGAAGATTTTGAACGAGTTTCAATTAGAATGCACATGAAGAATTTGTGAATAGATTGGGTTGAGTATAGCATAGAGGGGAAGGGTCCGATCACATTCACTTAGCAAAGAGAAAAGCAACTTGAAGAAATAGCCATAAGTGAATGCTGTAGAGGACATAAACTCATATATATGTATATAGCCAATGAAAAAAACGACGGAAACAGTGAAGATTTTGCAAAGTTGAAGAATTTGAAAAATTGAAGAATTTCAAAAATGCAGAAAAACTCAAATTGAAGATTTTCAACTTTTTGTGGTGGCGTGACCCACCGTATAAGAATGATGATTTCAGACACCGCGTACAATTGTCGTAGGGTTCTGAGAATCAAATTCTTCATTAATTTCTTCACACTTAGAGTGTTATTCTTCATTGATTGAAGAAAAACATTTCTTCATGTGTTGCACATCTAAGTCATCAATTTTGCATAAGTGTCAGGATGTGTGTCCTTTTCAAAGAACATTCGAAGATTCTAAGATACTTAGCTCACACCGCAACTTGCTAAATCTCTTCTCATCCAAGGGCTTAGTGAAGATATCAGCTAGCTATTCTTCAGTCTTCACGTGCTCGATGGAGATGTCACCCTTCAACACATGATCACGAAGAAAATGATGACGAATCTGAATGTGCTTTGTCTTCGAGTGCTGAACTGGGTTGTGAGCAATCTTGATGGCACTCTCATTGTCGCAGAGGAGAGGCACATTCTTCATGTTGACGCCATAGTCCTTGAGGGTTTGCTTCATCCAAAGCAGTTGAGCACAGCAAGAGCCAGCAGCAATGTATTCAGCTTCCGCAGTAGACAGTGATACGCAGTTCTGTTTCTTCGAGGACCAACAGACCAAAGATCGTCCGAGGAAATGACAAGTGCCAGATGCTGACTTGCGGTCCACACGATCACCAGCATAGTCAGAGTCAGAATATCCAATGAGATCAAAACCAGAGCCCTTGGGGTACCATAATCCTAGTGTTGGTGTGTGAGAAAGATATCGAAGAATATGCTTCACAGCCTTATGGTGTGATTCCTTCGGTGCAGCTTGAAATCGGGCACACATGCAAACACTAAGCATTATATCTGGCCTAGTTGCACATAAGTACAATAAAGAACCAATCATGGAGCGGTATACCTTGTGATCGAAGTCAATACCATTTTCATCAGTGCATAGATGGCCATTTGTGGGCATAGGAATTTTGACGCCTTTGCAATCTTGCATGCCGATTTTCCTCAATACATCTTTGAGCTATTTCTCCTGAGATATGAATATGCCATTGCGCTGCTGAAGAATTTGAAGACCTAAGAAGAATTTCAACTCTCCCATCATAGACATTTGATATTCTTCACTCATCATATAGGCAAATTCATCACTATAACATTGGTCAGTACAGCCAAAGATAATATCATCAACATATATTTGGCACACAAATAGTTCACCATCATAAGATTTAGTAAAGAGAGTAGGGTCGAGTGAACCGGGTGTGAAGCCATTCTTCGCGAAGAATTCCTTCAATGTATCATACCACGCCCGAGGGGCTTGCTTGAGGCCATAGAGGGCCTTATTAAGTCTGAAGACTTTGTCAGGATTCTTTGGATCTTCAAAACCTGGGGGTTGAGCAACATATACTTCTTCCTCAAGCTTACCATTGAGGAATGCACTTTTCACATCCATTTGATATAAGATGATATCATGATGGTTAGCATAAGCAAGTAATATGCGAATAGCCTCAAGTCTAGCAACAGGTGCAAAAGTTTCATCGAAATCAATTCCTTCAACCTGTGTGTAGCCTTGAGCTACTAGTCGTGCATTATTCCTCACCACAAGGCCATTTCCATCTTGCTTGTTGCGGTAGATCCACTTTGTGCCAATGATATTATGCTTGCGAGGATCTGGACGATTGACCAATTCCCAGACATTGTTAAGCTCGAACTGATGTAATTCTTCTTGCATAGCCTGAATCCACTCCGGCTCCATAAATGCTTCATCTACCTTAGTGGGCTCTGTGATAGAGACAAAAGCATAGTGCCCACAAAAGTTAGATAAATGTGAAGCTTTTGAGCGTGTGAGAGGACCTGGGGCTCTAATGTCATCGATGATCTTTTCCACTTGCACTTCTTTTGCAACGCGAGGATGAGCTGGTTGTCGCTGAGGGATTTGATCAGCATTTTCATCAGCACCATTTTCCTCAGGATTTTCTTCAGGTGCATCAGCTCGACGTTCTTCATGAACTGGAATGAATTCTTCAGAAGATTCTTCAGTAGGAATGAGATCCTCAGTTGCCTTGAACTTGATGGAATTCTCAGGTGTTGGTTCATCTAACACAGAAGGTAGGTGCTCTCTTTGCGAGCCATTAGTTTCATCGAACCGCACATCTACAGTGTCAACAATCTTGTGAAGAACAATGTTGAAGACTCTGTAGGTGTGCGAGTCCTTTCCGTAACCAAGCATAAAACCTTCATGTGCTTTCGGTGCAAATTTAGAGTTGTGGTGAGGATCTCTAATCCAATATTTAGCACCGAAGACTTTGAAATAACTCACATTGGGTTTCTTGTCAGTGAGGAGTTCATAGGCCGTCTTCTTGAAGAATTTGTGAAGATATACTCTGTTGATGATGTGGCATGCAGTATCAATTGCATCAATCCAAAAATGCTGAGGCGTTTTGTATTCATCAAGCATAGTGCGAGCCATCTCAACAAGAGTTCTGTTCTTGCGCTCCACGATGACATTTTGCTGAGGAGTATAGGGAGCAGATAACTCATGAGTAATACCAAGTTCATCAAGATAGTCATCAAGACCAGAATTCTTGAACTCAGTTCCATTGTCACTTCTGATGTGCTTGATCTTCACACCAAAGTTGGTTGAAGCCCTCGAGGAAAATCGTTTGAAGACTTCTCGCACTTCATGTTTGTAAGTAACAATGTGTACCCATGTATATCGTGAGTAATCATCAACAATGACAAAACCATATAGAGATGCATCATTAGTGACTGCTGAGTAATGATTAGGTCTGAAGAGGTCCATGTGAAGCAATTCGAATGGATGAGTAGTGGTCATGATAGTCTTCGCTGGATGCTTGGCCTTGGTCATTTTTCCAGCTTCACAGGCTCCGCATAGATGATCCTTGAGGAATTTGACATTCTCAATGCCAATGACATGCTTCTTCTTCGCAAGCATGTGCAAATTCCTCATGCCTGCATGACCAAGTCGTCGATGCCATAGCCAGCCTTCTGAAGCTTTTGCAAGTAGACACACGGCTGGTTGTGGTCCTGTAGAAAAATCAACAATATATAGATCTCCTCTCCTAAAGCCTTCGAAGACTTTGGAATTGTCAGCTTCCATAATCACAACACAGCGATACTTGCCAAAGACAACAACCATATCAAGATCAAAAAGCATTGAGACTGACATGAGGTTGTATCCTAAGGACTCAACAAGCATGACTTTGTCCATGTGTTTATCCTTAGAGATTGCAACCTTACCAAGACCCAATACATGACTTTTGCCTTTGTCAGCAAAGATGATATGCTTCAGATGTGACGGTGATAAGGGAGCATCCATCAATAGATTCTTGTCACCAGTCATGTGATTCGTACATCTACTATCGAGGACCCATTCAGTAGTTTTGGGTTGATCATCCTGCAGATGAATTAGTGTAGCTTACAATCTCATATGCTTCATCAGTGAAGAATATGATATCAAGTTCATCAGATGAATTTCATCAAGCAGTAAACAGATATAGCAGAATTAGGACGTGTGAAATGAAGGTTCATTTCATCATGATTCACCTGCGTCCTTTCAGGCATTTTTGTCAGGTCCCCAGCAAATTCTTCAGACATTAAAGCACGTCTGGAGACCTGGCCCTGCAGAAGAGATTAGTTCTTTTTCTTCATCACCCACATCTGGAGGGGTGGAAAAGAATTCATCACTCTGCGAGCACCATATGAGAAAGGTGGCAAAGATGCCAAACCATTTCTTTTCACATAAGAGGGGTTAGGGTAAGCATATGAATAAGCAGAGAAATTCTTCGAGGACTTATGAACATAATGGTTTGAAGAATAATGAACATATTCATAGCCCTTAGCTCTACCCTACGAGACAGAGTTGTTAGCACGATGATAATCATATGAGGACTTTGATCCTTTTGAGGAATTTGATCCATGTGAGGAATTTGGTCTGTATGAGGACTTGGATCCATATGAAGAATTTGGTCCATATGAAGAATTTGATCTGAGGTTCCTGTTCTTCACAGGTGGTGTCATGAGGACATTCACCTGAAGAGTTTCAAGGCACTTCTTGGGAACCCAGATTTTCTTCATAGGAGAACCATTCCTGCAGTTAGTGCCAACATATCTAGCAAATACTTCACCATTCTGATTTTTGAACAGTTTATAGTTGGAGTCAAATGGCTCATCAGTAGAATGAGGAGATTCACATGTAAAGCCAAATAAGTTAGATGGATCAACTGGAGGTCCCTTTGCAGCAACCCATGAGGTTTTGGGGTACTGCTCAGGCTTCCAATAGGTTCCATCAGCATTAAGTTTCCTCTCAAAGGCAATACCCTCTTTCCTAGGGTTTCTGTTGAGGATCTGCTTTTTAAGCACATCACAAAGAGTCTGATGCCCTTTGAGGCTTTTGTACATGCCTGTCATGTACAATTCCTTCAACCATGCATTGTCAGTGATACTAGCAATGTCCTCAGATGAGGAATTAGTGATAGCAGAGGCAGATGAAGAATTTGTAACAGTTGAAGCATTTGAACATTCAGGTGAAGAATTAGCAGATTCACGTTCAATGCACTTTAAGCATGGAGGAACAAATTCTTCCTGAGAAGCGCTGATTTGTTGAGCTAGTAATGAATCGCGCTCCTTCTGAAGATCTTCATAACACACTTTTAGCTTTTCAAGATCTTCCTTTCTTTGAAGAGATTCAGAAGAAAGCTTCTCGTGATCTTGCTTTCCTTGAAGAAATTCATAAGAAAGTTTCTCATGATCAGATAAGAGAGTGTTATGATGACTTTGAAGGTTATCAAACCTAGACTGAAGTCTCTGAAGATTTTCAGTCAGGGATTTAGTGCGATCCATTTCTTCACCCAACATATCATCACTTTTGTCTAGCATGTTTTGAACCTTTTCAAAAGCCTGTTGTTGTTTTACAGCAATCTTAGCAAGTTTAGAGTAGCTGGGCTTGAGATCCTCATCAGATTCATTTTCACTAGATTCAGAGGAGTTGTATTTGAGTACCTTTGCACCTTTCGCCATGAAGCAATAGGTGGGAGCGTAGCCATCATTATCTTCATCAGGCTTGTCGGTGGGGTCAGTTTCTTCAGTGTTGAAGATGGACTTGCTGACGAAAGCAGTAGCGAAGGCCAGACTTGCCACACCAGATTCGGATTCTTCAGACGCCTCCTCTTCCTCATTTTCCTCAGACTCAGCTTCAGAGTCCATTTCCTTGCCAATGAATGCCCGAGCCTTCTTGGAGCTGCTCTTCTTGTGAGATGAAGACTTCGAGGATTTTGATGACGAAGATTTTGACGATTTCTTCTTTTTCTTCGCATCATCAGAACTGTAATCCTTATATTTCTTCTTCTTCATTTCCTTTTCCCACTGAGGACAATCTTGAATATAGTGACCAGGTTTCTTGCATTTGTGGCACAGCCTTCTCTTATAGTCACTGGATGAGGAATCACTGCTTCTTGAGGATTTTCCAAAGCGACCACGTCTTGAGAACTTCTGGAATTTGTTCACGAGCAGTGCTAGCTCCTGGCTCAATTCTTCAGGATCACCAAGGCTACTACCAGAATCCTCACATTCAGAGTCAGACACAGCCTTGGCCTTCAGGGCACGTGGTTTGCCATAGCTTGAACCATAGAGATCTCTCTTTTCAGCAAGCTGGAACTCATGAGTATTTAGCCTTTCGAGGATATCGACAGGATCAAGAGACTTGTAGTCAGCATGTTCTTGTATCATCAGTCCCAGAGTATCAAATGAGGAATCAAGCGATCTCAACAGTTTCTTCACCACCTCATGATCAGTGATGTTAGTGGCACTGAGGGCTTGAAGCTCATTTGAGATGTCAGTGAGGCGATCGAAGGTTTGTTGGACATTTTCATTGTCGAGTCTTTTGAAGCGGTTGAAGAGATTCCGAAGAACATCAACTCGAGAGTCATGCTGAGTTGAGACTCCTTCATTCGCTTTGGACAGCCTATCCTAGATAAGCTTAGCAGTTTCCAAAGCACTCACTCTTCCATACTGTCCTTTACTCAGATGGCCACATATGATATTCTTCGCTTGAGAATCGAGTTGCTTGAATCTCTTCACATCGGTAGCGTCCAGTGAGGGTGAGACAGAGGGAACACCATTTTCCACAACATACCAGAGATCGTTATCAATTACCTCAAGATGCATTCGCATCTTATTCTTCCAGTAGGGGTAGTCCGTCCCATCAAAGGTAGGACACCCAGCCGAGACCTTGATCATACCTGCGGTCGACATAACTAAAACTCCAGGCGGTTAAACCAAAATCACATAGAACAAGGGAGTACCTTGCTCTGATACCAATTGAAAGTGCGTTATATCGACTAGAGGGGGGGTGAATAGGCGATTTTTATGAATTCTTCACTAAGGAATTTGCTGGTGAGGAAATTCCTTAGCGAAGAACTACTTGCAGCGGAATAAGTACTCAGAAATAAGCATAGCAGAATACAAGCATGGTCATCATGATGAAATGAAGACTAGCACAGAGTACAGAAAGCGTAATCACAGGATAACACTAGATGAAGACAAACAGACTGAAGAAATTGAACTGAGGAATTTGAGAAAGTCTTCAGTCAAAGTCTTCAAGCACAGATATGAACAAACACTCAACACAGTAATGAGGAAATGAAAGGGTTGAGGAAATAGAACCAGTTAGTTGGTGAAGACAATGATTTGGTAAACCAGTTCCAACTGCTGTCTCAGTTGTATGTCTGGTTGGAGCGGCTGAGTATTTAAACTCGAGGACACGTAGTCCCGGACACCCAGTCACTGAGCACGCAGCTCAGGACACCCAGTCCTCACCGTATTCTCCTTGAACTAAGGCCACGCAGACCTCGTCCAATCACTCGTGGTAAGTCTTCAGGCGACTTCCAAACCTTCACAGACTTGGTCACTCGGCGATCCACAATTCCTCTTGGATGCTCTAGACCATGACGCCTAACCATCTGGAAGAAGCACAGTCTTCAAAGGTAACAAGCGTCGGATCCACGCAGGATCAATTTCTTCAGTGATGCTCAATCACTTTGGGTTTGTAGGGGTTTGGTTTTGGTTTTTCCTCACTTGATGATTTTTGCTCAAAGTCCTCGGAGGATGGGTTGCTCTCAAATGACAAGTGTCAAGTTCTCTCGGAGCAGCCAACCAGCTAGTGGTTGTAGGGGGCGGCTATTTATAGCCTAGGGAGCAGCCCGACATGATAAGACATAAATGCCCTTCAATGATATGACCGTTAGGTGGATAGGATATTTTGGGATAGCTGGCGCGCAGCACAGCAACGGTCAGAAATTTGACTCTCAAATTCCTCAGGGCTATCATGTTCCTCACTGTGTAGGCAATTCGCACTGGCGAATTCCTAACTCCTCAGTCAGAATAAATTCATTAGCGACCAGAAGAACTTCGTCTCTGTCACAGGCTTCACTCGAAGGGATTGGTAGGAGTAGGATTTTGAGTTGAGCATCACATGGAAATTTTTCCTTAGTATTTCCTCGACCCCCTTTAACAGTACAGTGTTTCCTATGACTCAAGAAAGAGAAAATGAAACTACGAAAACAAAAGTCTTCACGCTTCATGTTCCTCAAATGAATACCAAGTCTTCAAGGTCACACCAATTTCTTCACTTTTAAAGTCTTCAGAAAGTCTTCAGAATATCAAAGTCTTCAGTCGAAGAACTTCATTTTTAGGGGTCGACTTTCTCTGTAAATATCAAACTCCTCATAGACTTATAGACCTGTGTACACTCACAAACGCATTAGTCCCTTAACCTATAAGTCTTCAATACACCAAAATCACTAAGGGGCACTAGATGCACTTACAGGGGCGGCGCGGCGGCGTGGCTCGCTCGGACTCCGGCGAGTCCGGGTTGAGCACGGGAGGAGGAAGGCGGCGCGACTTGGGCCGGCTGGCTGGGCTTCAGCCCAGTTGGCCCGGGGAACTCCTTTTAAAAAAAAACTTTTTCCGGGAAACAATAGAAATAAACCACCAAAATGAAAATATACTATAGGCATATTATATATCAAAATTTTCGGAAAAATATTTTCTACAACGTGAACATTAATATAGCATCAAATAAAATCCTCAAAAATTTAAATAAATCAAACAGTGCTACTACTCTAATAAAATCCAATAAAAATCATTTTAAAAAATACCAAAATTAATTCAAATTTATTTCTCTCCAATTTTCTGATGTAGGGAATCATGTTACCCTATTTTCCATATATTTTATTTTTGGAGAAAAATAATTTGAATAAAACTCAAATAACTCCAAATTGAAAAATAAATTCAAAAGAACTTTGAATTTAATTCCTTGAAACTCCCGACTCATATTTCATATGTTTTGAAGAAGTCATTTTATCTTCGCTCGTGAAAATCATTGAGTTGCATAAAGTTTCTGGGTTGGAAATATTTTCCAAATGAAATTCAAATATTTTCAACACCCCTTGTCATTTAAATAAATGGAAGAAGTCATGTCATCTTCTCTCCAGGGTTTTGTGGTGAAAAGAATTTGAATTCACGGAGATCACGAATGAAAAAAAATGAAAGTTTGGGAAAGTCCTTTTATTCCCTCTCATTTAACTTTCAAAAAGTTTCGAATTTCACTCAATCAATCAAACAATCAATCAAATCTATCTATTTATTATAATATTCCAAAATTTAGAATTTTGGGATGTTACAAACCTACCACCCTTAAAATGAATCTCGTCCTCGAGATTCGGAGAGGCTAGCAAGAAATAGGTTAGGGTTTGGGGTCTTCTCAAAAACCATCGATCGTCTCCGGGGTCTCAGGTGCTACCACCCTTAGAAGCATGGTTACAGTTCCATCAAAACTCATATACTCCATCCTTATTCTTGACAGTGGCAGTCTTCTCAGATCTTCAGGATAATTCCTTCTCTGGGTTCTTCCGGTGGTGGCATAACCTTTTTCTTAATTCCTGTATCCATTTCATCCTGGTAAGGTTATTCCATGACTGGGTCTTCTTAGCTGACGGGTCTGGCGCCAATACTAAACAACTATTGATATCTCATGGTGGTCAAGAATTTATGGTTTCTCCTGCAGGAAACGGGTCTGGGTTGAACCTCACCGTATGACCTACGCTTGGCAACAGCGGCCGTGTACAAGGGAAAATACCTATACCATTCTAAGGTTCAAACAAGGTTTTGATCGTCGTCTCTCTACTATAGGTAAGTCACTCAGATTTACCATCCCATATAGCAAGGTGAACAATAAGAGTAAGTCGGTATGGTGATCAATCCATCCCGCACCCAAATCATTACCTTGTATACGGTTTAGCGAATCTCGCATTCTAACACTTTGTCATCCTCACTGGCATTGCAGACTTTCTCTTGTCGACGAACCAAGTTCGGATAAATCCTTTGATTCTGTAAGTCAAACAAACAACTATCGGTCCTTCACAACTCTCAGGTTTTGCGTTACTCTATAAATTCGTCTGTCAATTAAAATCATACTTCTTTCAGGGTTTTTCCTTCAGCAAGAGTGTGCTTGCTTCTTGGCAGGTCCTGGGGCCTGTGGGTTACAGCCCATCTCATCACTTGTAAACCTTGAACTCTTCCTCGGGGCAACTGATCGTTATTCCAACATCAAGCTTCCAGATTCCTAGCATACTTAAAATCCATCCAATTGTATGGTCTCTCTTCCTTCTATTGGTTCCAAACTAAGACGTGATTACTCCGTCCCAATGTGGAGTTATAATTGCTCCATATTACCAACATCATACCTATTTCATAACCAATAGTACTTCCTCCCTCCATACTCTTGGGGCATCCACATATCGAGGCAAAACTCATACTTATTTTGTCCGAAATCCACTCCGTGGAATATCATTATCTTTACCAAGGGTCAAGTGCCATCACAGGGTACTACCACCCTTAAAATTCTCCAACCCTTCCATAGACCAAATTTCTCATATCCTCGAAAATGGTCAAAATCTTTCTTCATAGGGTAACAACTCATAAAATTCAAATCAGTACCAATGATACTAACTTTATTAATCCTCAAATTACTACAATCTCCTGCATATCTATTACATGCCTCAACTCAACACCTCAATATAAGAGAAGTGTTCCCTCTACCACTACTATTACTTCTTTTGTTGCAACTCAACTATTTATCCCAAGTCTCCTTCTCTTTGGGACAATCTCCGACAAAGTGCCCTGCTTCATTACAGCAGAAACATACCACTTCTGACAATTGTCGTGGTTTCCTCATGATTACATAGCCTCCTTGGGTCCTCGGCTTCCTTTTTGGGCAAGTGTTGAGGTAGTGCCCTGACTCCTTGCATTTGTAACAGGTGATATGACTCAGGTCCTTCTTGGAATTCAATCTACTTCTCTTCCTGGACTTTTCCGTTCCAATCAGGGCTTCTATTTCCTGTGGGTCATACTCTACTTCATCCGTCGGGAATTCTACTAGATCCCCATTCATACAATTCTGGGAGATGTGTCCTTCTTCTCCACATGAATAGCATGACTTGGTGCAGGGTTTAATTGGTTCTTCTTTGGGTGTGTCCTCCACCTCTTTCTTCAACACTGGTTCTTCTAGAATCTCCATGAGGGCTCCTTTTATTGCTTCTTTCTTCTGCTGGATGGTTCTTTGTACCATGGGGTAAATGTGACACTGAGCAGGGTAGTGGGTAGTCCCTTCACACAAGAAACAAGTGATCTACCTAGTTGGGCATTCTTCAGCTAGGTGACCTCCTTCACAATTTGGGCATTCATCCTTGTGTTCTTTATGGATGTGTCCTATTTCTCCACAAAGCTTGCATGCACAGGGTTTCTTCATATCCTTTCCCGAAGGCTTCAGTTTCTGGGACACAAACCAAGACATTAGCAAAGTCAACTTAAATTCTCCCCCAAGTGGTTACTCCTTGCCATCCATTGATGGTTTGGTACATCCTCCACCAAGTAGCAGCACCTCTTTCAAAACACTGAAGAGCATGCTGGGTCATATCCTTTCCGGTTATAGGGTTATTCTCCATTTGATTCTTCCATGTTCTCAATCCATCGGTCCGTCTCCAATTGACCCATCGGTCCAGAAAATATAAGCTCATCTCCATTCATCCTCTATTGGGTCCATGGGTTTGGGGTGGGATAAGAGAGATCGAGAGGGATGCACACAATACAAACAAAAGTTTTGAAAAGGCAGATTTTATTGTGGCTGTCGGAAAAACAACAAACAAATGACAGCTCACAAACGTCGCATCTAGAATGGGTATAACGGGGTTGGGCCTTCTAATGGTCTATAGATCTCAACGCCATCAAACTCTTTAAGTCTTGGTCATGTCTTCGATGGCTCCTTCTGATCATGCTTGTCCTTCACAAGTTCCTATGCCAGATCTCTGTTGACGCAAAGTCTATCATGACGTCCTTTAATATTTTTGGAGTTGTGTTCCAAACTTCTGGGTTTCAATATCCTTGGCATGAAACATGGTCCTAATGTCCTTCAGTTCCTGACAAATCTCCGGTATCTCGAGGTTTTAGATCCTCCAGCTTGGCTACTTCAGCTTCTGATTCCTGAGTTCTTCACGAATTGCCTCCTTGTCAAATATGACTTCCTAAAGTCCATCTTAAAATCCTTGATGTAATACTCCAGATCCTGGCGATACACCAGCTAAGGTTAAAATTTCATCCTTTGCTGATGGGTGTTCCATCAGCTTTCTACCATCCAATACTTTCGAAGGAATGCATGTTTAACCCAACACGGTAATAATAGCATAAGAGAGCGGTAACATCTTGGATATCCATATTTCTGCCCTAGTCATTGACATGAACTTTTATTCCATAGTTGATATCTCCTGCCTTAAGGTTTTCCTTGACGAAAACTTCGAGTTCTAATGCTCCATGTTCAGTCTTTCTCCGATACACCTTGATCTCGGGTATTGACAGTTTCCATAGTCTGTCAAGTTCCATACGGGGTGCCTTTCTAGGTCATACAAATCCAGAAATTCTTCAAAACCTTCAAATTCTCCTAGTCTTCGGAGTCTTTATCCGTCGTAGTTTCCATCATTATAATGCTCGGTAAAATCCTCTTCATTCCGAAGCGGTCTTAGTTGTCCGATATCTGGTCCTTCTTGGAGTGGTCTCATCATCCGAATCTTCGTGATCAAAAAGGGGGAAAGGGTATAGTCTCACTAAAGGGAATATTTGAATAAGCTCAGAAGAGAAGAGAGGTAAAAGATTCTTTTGAAAAGAAAGTTGTAGAGAAAAATCTTTCCCATGGGCTTGCCAGTTTCTAGGGTCACGTCCTACAGTCAACATGTGCTCTGATACCATCTTGTAGCGACCGGACCCGAATGGGTCAAGTCTCTGTGCTTAAGTGTCATCCCTGGATCGGTATGCTGACACACACAGTACTCGAGGATTTATAACAGAGGTAAATCACATGTATAAAGTAACATAAATACTATTACCTCAATCAGAAAATAGCAGAAGTAACAAGGTTGTGGATTCCCATCAACACCAACGGCAAAGTTGAGTGTAGAAATCGTAACCCTAACGTATCACTTACTCGTCGTAAGATCCTGCAACATGAGACGTTGCAGCCACAAAGGGTCAGTACATTGAATGTACTGGCAAATTCACACCATAGAGCAATGATGAATAAAGGCTATCACTACATGCATATTTGGCTTGTGGAGGCTCTATGGTTATAATGTTTTTGCGAAAAGCCAATTTTTCCCTACTACAAAGGAATAAATTTATTTAACTATCATGGTGGTTGTTAAACATTGAGAATGGTTGACAGCATTCTCAATCCCAATTAGAAGTACTCATTAAAACCCAACAATATTAATTAAAGTAACATGATGAGATTCACATGATATCCAAGTTCTAGATACTCAAGACGTCCATAACCGGGGACACGGCTAACCATGATTAGTTTATACACTCTGCAGAGGTTTGCGCACTTTTCCCCACAAGACTCGATCGCCTCCGTTTGATTCCTCGCACTACATGATGTTTGAGAAACGGATGACCGAGACATAGTCTTTCGGAAGCGCTAGCACCTTACCTAGGGTAGACCGGTACACCTACTTTCCCCTACATCTGCTAGTCTACCCGTAAGAGTTCGCACGACTTAATCAACTATGCCAGAGCCCATAATGGCTTGTGGCTGCACACATAAGTTTCTAGTTTGAATAATCTCATGATCCCTCTGAGCCTGGGTGGCGGTCCGAAGAAAAACAGGCAAGTCCTGGAAACCCAGATGCCTAGACAGGCAAATCCTGGAGTAACCAGGTGCCTCAATCCACCCATATGTGTATTAATGTTGCCACCTTAAATAAACCATTAATTAACAATCTCACATCTGTCATGGAAATTCACTCAAACCCAATCCACGTCTACGAGCATAGCATGGCATAATAAGCAAATGTAGAAGTAACTCCCAAGGGTTTGACAATAAAATAGGTAATAGGTGCTACCTCAATCTACTTCCCAAAACCCACAATTTAATTAGATCCTAATCATGCAATGTTTGAGGATTGAAACTAATGCATAAAAACTGGGTAATAAGGAAGTATGATCAAAGTGTGAACTTGCCTGCAATGTTGATGAAGATGATTTGCACTCAAAACTCTTGATAGTTCTACTCGTCACACTCCGGTCAATCTATCGTGAGCAAGCAATAGTATCCACACATAAGCAATCACTCAAAAGATCGGGAAGAACGAAAAACAATTCGGAAAAACATCAAATCCAAGCAAATAACTCTTGCAACATAAAACAATTTATAACAGTACCAAAATTATGTGAATTTGGCCTTATCAGAAAGTTTAGGTCAAGAGCTTCGAATAGCAAAAAGAATCAGCTAAATCGGAGTTATAAAACTCAAGTTATGATCAAACAAAGTACGAATAATAAAATGTTTGAAAAACAAATTTTAAATTTTCAAAAACATGTTTAAGTTGTTTTACTGGATAGAGGGGATCATAATGAAGAAGTGGACGTTGGTTTCGTTGGATTTTGATAAACGGTTGAAAAGTTGTGAGCGTTTGAAAATTAGGGACTAATCTGTGAATAAAATATTCACGGATGGGTCCCTGGCCGAAAACAGAAAAAGAAAAGAACTAAATAACGAACGTTCGTTTATAAGATCTAAACAGTGGATGTTCGTTGTTTAATAAAACCTAAAAAACAGATCTAGTCTAGGGTTTTAAAAAAACAAAGTTAAAAGAAAAACCGGATCGGAGTTCGGTTTATACCGGTCCACGGCGGTTCGGCCGGCGGCGAGAAAAACAACGGCGGTGGTGGCGGCGTTCTCCGGCGAGGGCGGCGCGGTGAGTCCGCGGCTCCGGCGCGGCAGTGAGGTGGCGGCTTCGGCGGCGGGGAGCGGCGCGGTGGTGGTGGCACGGCGCGGGGCAGCAGCAGCGGCGGAGCGGCCAGGCGGCGGTTGTGGCAGATCTCGCCGGCGACGGCGAGATGCGAGCGCCGGCGACGGCGATTCGGCGGCAGGCGGCGAGTGCGGGAGGGGCGAAGGGGCGGCGGAGCTGCGCTTTATAAAGAGGGGCCGGGGAGGAGCTGCTTGGGGAAGGGGGCGGCATGGCGGCGTGGCTCGCTCGGACTCCGGCGAGTCCGGGTTGAGCACGGGAGGAGGAAGGTCGCGCGACTTGGGCCGGCTGGCCAGGCTTCGGCCCAGTTGGCCCGGGGAACTCTTTTCTCTTTAACATTTTTCGGGAAACAATAGAAATAAACCACCAAAATGAAAATATACTATAGGCATATTATATATCAAAATTTTTAGAAAAAGATTTTCTACAACGTGAACATTAATATAGCATCAAATAAAATCCTTAAAAATTTAAATAAATCAAACAGTGCTACTACTCTAATAAAATCCAATAAAAATCATTTTAAAAAATACCAAAATTAATTCAAATTTATTTCTCTCCAATTTTCTGATGTAGGGAATCATGTTACCCTACTTTCCATATATTTTATTTTTGGAGAAAAGTAATTTGAATAAAACTCAAATAACTCCAAATTGAAAAATAAATTCAAAAGAACTTTGAATTTAATTCTTTGAAACTCCCAACTCATATTTCATATGTTCTGAAGAAGTCATTTTATCTTCGCTCGTGAAAATCATTGAGTTGCATAAAGTTTCTGGGTTGGAAATATTTTCCAAATGAAATTCAAATATTTTCAACACCCCTTGTCATTTAAATAAATGGAAGAAGTCATGTCATCTTCTCTCCAGGGTTTTGTGGTGAAAATAATTTGAATTCACGGAGATCACGAATGAAAAAAAATGAAAGTTTGGGAAAGTCCTTTTATTCCCTCTCATTTAACTTTCAAAAAGTTTCGAATTTCACTCAATCAATCAAACAATCAATCAAATCTATCTATTTATTATAACATTCCAAAATTTAGAATTTTGGGATGTTACAATTATCCGTATCTTTCTTCTTTTGCATATCACACAAATCAACAAAGTTGCTTAGATGGGTAGCGGCATCTTCACTAGGAAGGCCGGCGAATTGATCTTTCATAACAAGATTCAGCAAAGCAGTATTGATTTCACAAGACTCAATATCATTAGGAGGAGCAATCGGAGTACCAAGGAAATAATTATTATTGGTATTGGAGAAATCACACAATTTGGTATTATTTTGCGCCATGGTGACAAGTAATCCAACACACAAGCAAACAGAAAAAGGAAAGCGAAAAAGAGAGAGGAGAAGAAGAGTGCAAGCGAAAGAGAGAGGAGATTGGGAAAGAGAGGGCGAATAAAACAGCAAGGGTGAAGTGGGGGAGAGGAAAACAAGAGGCAAATGACAAATAATGTAAATGCGAGGGAGATGAGTTTGTGATGGGTACTTGGTATGTCTTGACTTGAGCGAAGACCTCCCCCGCAACGGCGCCAGAAATCCTTCTTGCTACGTCTTGAGCTTGCGTTGGTTTTCCTTGAAGAGGAAAGGGTGATGCAGCAATAGTAGCATAAGTATTTCCCTCAGTTTTTGATAACCAAGGTATCAATCCAGTAGGAGGCTCCTCAAAAGTCCCACGCACCTACACAAACAAACAAAGAACTCGCAACCAACGCAATAAAGGGGTTGTCAATCCCTTCACGGCCACTTGCAAAAGTGAGATCTGATAGAGATAGTATGATAAGATAAATATATTTTTTGGTATTTTATAATATAGATTGGAAAGTAAAGATGCAAATAAAAGTATATTGAAAGCTTATATGATAAGAGATAGACCCGGGGGCCATAGGTTTCACTAGTGGTTAAGTATTACGGTGGGTGAACAAATTATTGTCGAGCAATAGATAGAAAAGCGAACAATTATGAGATTATGTAGGCATGATCATGTATATAGGCATCACGTCCGTGACAAGTAGACCGACTCCTGCCTGCATCTACTACTATTACTCCACACATCGACCGCTATCCAGCATGCATCTAGAGTTTTAAGTTCATAAAGAATAGAGTAACGCATTAAGAAAGATGACACGATGTAGAGGGATAAACTCATGCAATATGATATAAAACCCATCTTTTTATCCTCGATGGCAACAATACAATACATGCCTGCCCCTGCTGTCACTGGGAAAGGACACCGCAAGATTGAACCCAAAGCTAAGCACTTCTCCCGTTGCAAGAAAGATCAATCTAGTAGGCCAAACCAAACTGATAATTCGAACAGACTTGCAAAGATAACTCAATCATACATAAAAGAATTCAGAGGAGATTCAAATATTTCTCATACATAAACTTGATCATAAACCCACAATTCATCGGATCTCGACAAACACACTGCAAAAAGAGTTACATCGAATAGATCTCCAAGAAGATCGAGGAGAACATGGTATTGAGATCCAAAAAGAGAGAAGAAGCTATCTAGCTAATAACTATTGACCCGAAGGTCTGTGGTAAACTACTCACAACTCATCGGAGGGGCTATGGTGTTGATGTAGAAGCCCTTCGTGGTCGATTCCCCCTCCGATGGAGCCGCGGCTAAGGCTCCAAGATGGGATCTCGCGGATACAGAAGGTTATGGTGGTGGAAATAGTTTTTCGTGGTCGCCTTTGATGTTCTCGGGGTACGTGGGTATACATAGGAGGAAGAAGTAGGTCGGTGGCCGCCCGAGGGGCCCACGAGATAGGGGCGCGCCCTATAGGGGTGGGCGCCCTCCACCCTCGTGGCCGCCTCGGCTGCTTCTTGACTTGCACTCCAGGTCCTCTGGATCACGTTCGTTCCAAAAATCACGCTCCTGAAGGTTTCGTTCCGTTTGGACTCCGTTTAATATTCCTTTTCTTCGAAATACTGAAATAGGCAAAAAAACAGCAATACGGGCTCGGCCTCCGGTTAGTAGGTTAGTCCCAAAAATGATATAAATGTGTAAAGTAAAGCCCATAAACATCCAAAATGGGTAATATAATAGCATGGAATAATCAAAAATTGTAGATACGTTGGAGACGTATCAGACACAAACGACCCCTCTCACCCCTTCTCTTCCTTTCTATCTCTCTCCCCGTCGCTAGCTCTCTCTCTCTCTCTCTTTCTCTCACACCCCTCTCCCACACACACACTCGATGTCTCTTCCAAATAGTCTGCTCCCCCCGCCCGCACCCATGCTATCCCGCTACTACACATGTCACACCATTCCCCTTCCCTTATACTAGGTTTACATCATTAGTGGTCTCTCTACTCCACATACACACACTCCCTCTCACACACAAACGCGTGCACAAACACACACAGACACGCACAAACACCCATTTATCTGGATCCTCATCTCTCCCCATGTCCGCATGTGTATCTCACACACTCACTCTCTAATTATGTATATGTGTCTCCACGTTACACAACACAAAGCCCCATGTACATGTCTCTCTTTATCCTCCACACACATAGACACAAAGAATCTGTTATCATTGCCTCAGTCTCTAACATATCACACACGCACACTCTCTCTCTCTCTCTCTCTCTCTCTCTCTTGCAAACACGCTCAACAAGGGTTTCCCCGTGAATAACTTACCGTCTATTCATCAACAGTCGTGGCAGTACGGCGAACACGAGACGTGAAAAAGAATAAATCTACACATGCTTAGACCACCTAGTATGACTACTAGGACTAGAGCAAGCCAAAAAGTGTGCCGCCGTCACCCCCTCCTTGTCGGCGACGGGAAAATCTTTGTTTTACACAGTCGAGAAGTCATTGTGCTAAGGCCCCACATGCCGAGGCATTGAATAGAATGTAGATGCTAGTTTACGGAAGCAAGTATCGATAATACGTTTGTATCTCCATACTTATATTTCTTCTCTTATAAAAAATCGAGTTGGTGATGATGGTACATGTGCCATCTTGCAATATAGACCGTCCGATCTATATCTGACGGATGGAAATTAAACTAAAAGATACCCGCACCCCTCTCCACATTTGCAGACTAGGCCTTCCCTCATTCATCCTTATGTCCAACAAACCTCATTGTTGAGCAATTAAGAAAGGAAGCCTCTGGAACAAACTGGCCTGGTGGCCGCTGCTGGTGTCGTCAATCCCCATGCCTCCGCTCAGTCCGACCACCAATCACCACCACACCCCACTCCTCTTCACCTTATCTCATATTTCTCGAGATATCATTAGTTTTTACACATGGGATTACTCCCGCAAGGGTCAATCACAACAAGTGTTTTATAAAAAAAATGCATCTTGATGTTCCATGCAATGCACGGATCTTGCTAGTACTCCTACAGAAGACTAAGTTGGTGATGATGGTGTGTCTGCCATCCGTCGTTTCTGACCATTAGATCTACATCTAACGACTGTGAGGTAAGTTGTTGCCTTTTCTCACCAACATCCCACTTGTCTACCAATTTGCAGAAAACCCCATAATTAGTATCTTAAAACCAACCACATCCCTCCCTGACCTCACCAAAACAGCCCAAGGAATATATTCTAATTGAAACATAATATATCTCTAGTGACATATGTATATCAAAATTAGAGTGTTTTGTATCAAGTTTGTGAATAAGTATTATTCTAATTATGATTCGTTGCAATGCACATGAACATTGCTAGTATTTCCAACCATGCATTTTTTCCTAGTATTCCATAGCTTTGAGTTTTCCATCAAGATATTAGTCACTCATGGTTCATATTTACTTTCAATCATGTACACATATGCACTATGTAACTAGCCTTGCTTATTGGCTTCCAAAGCTTAACTTTCACTCCTACTTAGAATATGTAGAGTATTTAACAAAAAAACTACCACTTTCAACCAGCCCTAGGAAGAATCTATTGTACAAAAAATAGCAAAAACATACCCAAAATTTCTTAATCCATGCCAAAAACTACTACCTAGTACTCCTACCGATTAGGTTCGTTTAAAACAATTTATGACAGGGTTGGCCCACATGTCCGTGCTGACAAGGCAGCTTAAACCAACACATTTTGTTTGACCGTTGACACGAGGGACCCACATCTAACCATCTATCCTGTTATTCCCCCTCAAATCATTATTTTTCCTGAACATTACTTCAAACAGTACTAATGCGTGTTCGTCGGTGGTGCCGGTGATGAGCGAGTTGGCCGCCGCTCCGCCGGACGGGCCGGACGCCGCGCTGGCCTCCGCACGGGTTGGCAGGCTGGCCCGAACGTGACTCACGAGTGAGCAAGCCGCCACGCTGGCCTTCGCTCAAGCCAGATGGCTGGCCTTAGCGCGGCACGCGTGAGCAAGTCACCGCGCTGCCGTGCCAATCTAGCTAGCAAACCTTGCAGACAAGCAGCTGGACGGAGCTATCTTGGCTAGCTAGCGGCCGCGAGCGCCGGACGGAGCTGGCATTCGGTCTGCCGCAACATGGGCTCCGCACCGCCGGCGGTTTTGACCTCGCCTTCTGCCGGCGGCGGTAGCTGCGTCCCATGGCCGAGGATGACTAGGTGGACGGGTCGGAGGTAGGAGGTCACTCGGGGATTTTTGTGCAGACTGACATGTAGGTCCCACAAGTCATAACGCCTGGTCGAATAGAAGGCGTTGACTTAATGGGCGACATGGGCCCTGTCAGAGGTTAGAGTTAGATTCTAACCCTGAACTAACTCTAACCAAAGTGGTGTTTGGATGGCAGGGTTAGATTGACAACAAATGTATCCAAACAGGGCCATGGGTTGAAACGTGCCTATAACGACACTTTGTAGAGTAATCGTTTCTTGGTAGGGCTGGTTGGTAAGAGCATGTACAATGGTTGATAAGGTAGTCTTATCTTAAGTCTGCCATGTATGCAAGTTGTAGTAGTTTCTTGGCATTTTAGTGGTTTCTTGCATTATTGGGGGTTTCTTGTAAGGAACAATGTACGTACTACTAGCGACCAAAGGCGATTCTAGGTTGCATTGTACTCCAACGACTACTACTAGTGGTCGCGGGAGTGTATACCTCGTTTTGTGGGTTCGATCCCGGCCAAACGCACGGCGGCCTTTTTTTTTAATAGTAACTTCGCTGCGACCCAATATTTTACACGGGTAGTTTGAGTTTTGAAGTCAAACGGACGTGCGGCACCACAATCTGGGTGCACTGGATAGCCTAGCCACGTGAACGGGTTTTCCTAGCCACACCTCGCTTGCAGCTTCCTCATCAGCTAGTAGCATATTTAAACTAGCGCCTCCCAATTAAGCCCGAGGAGCTAGAAAAGCCTGGCGGGGCATTGGGAACTGTGCAATATGGCTCTGTACGTAAAGTGCTCTACTACTACTCTATAGCTTGTGGCGTTGCACGCATGGACTTCACTCCATTATCGGCTCTACTATAAAAGAAATTCCTCTTGACGTGTTTTTTTTGAAACGGAGGCAAAAGCTTTGCTTCATCTCATTCATAAAGAAGGAACTACTAACGAAGTTCGACGAGATCCATTACACCTCCACAAATGGAAGCGAAAAGCCTAGTCTCGATGTATCAAATAACTCAAATGTTCTGCCCCCGCAGTAACCATCGCTGGTAAACAGGCTGCTAGTGTGTGCGTGAGAGGAGCGGCTGAGTAGGCCAGCTGCATGAGAGGAGCGGCTGAATAGAGCACCGAGAGTACCCACTAGGCCACTACGCAGGTGTACTTTCCCTGCATTGATAGTACAGCGATGGTTCTAGAGAACAGTAGTACCCTCCACTTCCAACTGTAGCTCCTTGGCCCTCAGATTCAAGAGTTCAAAACTAGTGCACTTTACTAGACTAGACTAGAAGTACAGTACATCGCACTACTAGTTGAGAAAAAGTAGTACTAGTACTGTTACAGTACGAGTACGTACTCCTCTGTCACATAATGTAAGACGTTTTTGACACTAGTTGGCATGTACAAAAAATAGCAAAAACATACCCAAAATTTCTTAATCCACGCCAAAAACTACTACCTAGTGCCAAAAATTTCTTACTAGTGCTATTATTTACAGTATAATGCAATCCCATAACGTTCCATAATGCTAGTACTAGTAGTAAATAGTAGCCTCACCCCTTTGCTAAGGAACAATCTACAGTTGGAAGGGACGAGTCCCTGCGGTTACTACGCTCTTATCTCCTCCTCGCCAGCTCCCCCTCCCCCCGAAGAGAAGGCAGATCGTCGTTGCTCCCATGGATTCGCCAGGCGGTACTCCTCCTCGTCAGGGCTGGGAGACCTTGGACAACGATCCTCTGGGAGAAATCGCACGTCGCTCCGATGTCCTCACCGCTGCAAGACTCGGTGCTTCCTGCACCAACTTTTTCAAGACAGTGCTTAAACAGGCTTGGGAAAAGGCCATGCTTGTTGGTCTTCCATGCGTCCTCGAGGAGAAGGTTCTTCTATGGGACAATCCTTCGAAGAGTCCACCGCTCCCTGGCCATGGTTGCATGTTGACTCTGCTAGAGTTGCCGATGTTGAGAGGTAGTCGGATTTTGTCCGATGAGCAGGTCAGTAGGAGTTTGATCATGTAGTACTTAGTTATTCCATTTCCATCCCGTAATTTCTCCGCTGCCCACCGTCTTATATATAGGTCTGGGTCGGTGCCAACGAAGATTGGCTTGCATACCTCCGGCCGGATACCACCATCATTTTGCGCAACATCCACAGCAGTGCGGCCATTCCGGTAGACCCCTTCTCCACCATTGGGATCGGCCTTCCGGGCTGGCTGGGCTTGAATACGTATGATGATGCCTACATGAGATTGAAGAAGATAGCAATTGCAGACCCGCCGACAAAACGACGCGGCTACAACGATTAATATCTCATCGCGGTGTTCGACATAAGAATTGCCATCAATGCAAGAGGCAGTAACGGCAGAGGCTGGCGCATGTTGGCGACGGTATATTTGTACCCGTACACGTTCGAACACGCCGTGCGCCATCTAGGCCGCATCGTGACAAGCCAGGGGACTTGTTTCATCTGGTTGCCATCTTACGGTATGGGAGATTACAAACGGAATGCACAAACCATCATTTGCATCCCTAACGATACTCCATTATTTTGCAGGGACCAGTCATCCCCCGATCAAAATAAGATCGCCGATCCTGGATGTGCATTTGCATCTGCGATTCGGTCTAACCTAGAACCTTATAGCTGACTTTGGCATATTGGGATCAACTATCTTAGCAGTCGTTACCCATGGTACCACTGATGTGCAACATGGTCACACAATCTACCACAATCGGACCGTCACCATCTACCCAGGTATTCCATTTTTAGCCCTCTCGCCTTCTCTTTCATTGTTGTACTAGTAGTATACTTAGTAGTACTAGTAGGAGTACTTTTTATCTTGGAGGATGCGTATAGCTAGCCAGGCCCTAGAAGACTTGAACCCACTAGCTGCCACCATTTTTGTTTTTCCATATCTTAGGCCCTCCACTATGTATCTGGTGCCAAAATTCTAACAAGCGTGCCACGTATACATCGATGTCAGATGAAAAGCTTTTGGCACCCCTCTCACAACATAGACAATTTGGCACCGGTAAAAGACTGGCCCACATCTAGCAGAATAATGGATCGAAGTACTACTCTTTCTCTCACAGGGAACCCATTCCATCTAGTCTGCATGCAAGATATGGATTTTTTATTGCCTCACAGAATTTGGCATCGAAGCAGCTACTTGCTCCGATTCCCATAATTTTTATTAAGGCACTAGCTGGACAATGAAGGCACCGATGCTAAATGTGTCAAAAGTGAATATGGCATCACTTTTGGCCTACATAGTGGAAGGCCTTACTATCTCATCCATGTAGCCAAGAGTGGCTATATATAATAAGCCAGTTATTTTACTTCCTCTATACCGGAGTAGTACTATTTGCTGCACAGTATTACTGACCGCCATATTTGAGCACAACATTATTATGCATGGACCTTGACTATGTATGTCACAATGTGTCCAGATCTGAGATGCCGCGTGTACCAGATGAACAGCGCCGAGTTCGACCCCCGTGATGCTACGTGGGTGCCGAGGAACACTCTTGGAGAGTACTCGATTTTCATCGGGGACAGCTACCCCATTGTGAAGCGGATGCCACCTTCCGTGCACGACACGGAAGGCCTGCCGTTCATGAAGCATGGTTGTGTCTTCAGTGTGCATCGCCGGATGAATGACATGCTGGGACACACTATCCCTGATTTATGCCGCTTCAGCTTGGATGAGTCTCCATCGCGTGGAACCGGACTAGAAAGCTACGACAATGATTCCCGTTACCCACCGCTATGGATCGTGCCATCCATGAAGAATACCTGGTACTGGAACCTGGAGGAGGACATGTAGCCCATCTATAACGTGTAAGTGGAGTACGGTAATTGTGAACGGTAGTGCTGTGAATATATGTAGACTAGTCGTGCACAAATTTATCACATGAATTGGAGATGAACTTGTGTGGCATACTGGCATTTATCCTTTAGAATTTATTACCAGTAAATGTGTTATGTGTACGTGCAACTTGTGTGGTTGTTGCACGGGCTCAAACACGTTCTTTGAGAAAAAAGGTGGCACAGCTTCGGATATACGTGATGTGGAGGCATCATACAGTAGCATCGTTCGCTATGGTTGTAGTACACTCCTACTAGGACGACAACTCCTATAAAAACTTGCGCTTGGCTCTTTGCCTCTTCGGGAGGTTCAATAGTTTGTACTCGTGTGAACCTTCACTTGGCTCTTCGCCTCTTCAGAAGGTCCAACAATGATGATACTATAGTACAATATGCTTCTGGCAATCTGACACCGATTGAACTGCTGCATGTCCACCACGAGGGCTAGGGCGAGGCAGAGGGAGAGGGAGAGGGCGCTGTAGTCAAAACCCTCTCCTCGTCCTGTGAACCACCGCGCGCGTGGGCGAGGGAGAGGCGTAGTAAGCAAGCTTCTCCTCGTTCGGCGAGTTGTCCGGACACATCAAAGCAGTACTAGTACTAGTAGTCCATACTATGTCCTTTCTGATTAATATGGTTTAATTTGAAACGAGAAAAATACACTAGCGGTCAACGTATGTAACAATACGCTCTTTACGGTCACTATATATAGTTTTGCGGTGATTTTACGATCACTAGCTCATCGTAGAGCACCATATTGCACCCTACTGACCGGCCACATAGTCGACGTGGCACTTGGTTGACTGGTTAAATTGTCACCTGGTTTCTAGGTCCCACCTGTCAGTTGGCAGAGCAAAGAAATCAGTTAAACAAAACTTTACGCGGGCGTGACACGAGTCCAACCCTTGCGCGTGAACCACCCTGGCTGTGTATGTGAGTGCATGCACATGTACTCCCTCAGTCTTCTAACAAAGAGTGTACATCGGCTATAAAACAAAGAGTGTAGTACATGATGTACATCTACACTTCCAATGTATTTAGCCTTTAATCTAAATCGATATTGATTGACTAATGCACCAACTTGTGCTCTAGGTATAGGCTACATGTCTATCCTTAATTACAACATGCAATGGCCTTCATTTAATCTTCTTCTCTCAATGGTCGCATGCACACATAAGTCAGCTACTTTTGGGCGTTAATTATGCCCTGGTCAATGTGTAAATCTCTAAATGTACAGTCTTTCATGAACGTAGGGAGTAGGTTGAGCACTTGAGCGTGAGCGTGTGTGTTGCGTCGTGTGTTGTGTGCCGCATGGGTGCATGAGTGTTGCATGCGTCCATGTGTACGTGTGAGTGTTGCATGTTGCATGCATGCATGGGGCTTACTCCCTCCCATTGACATGTTCATATTTCAAGTTTCCTTTGTTCCCTCCATATGGTGGTACTCCCTTTGTTTCCAAATACGGAGTAAAAGCCTCCCTCTGTTCCCAAATACGGAGTATTTGTCTTTCTATAGATTTCAACAAGTGACTAGGTACGGAGCAAAATGAGTGAAGTGAGCGTAGAGGCATAGGGATACTATAGAAAGGAAGTCTTCACGATCCATTATTCCCCATCTCGGTCAGAGAGAACTATTCAACTACTCTTCACAGTGAAGTGAAAATACATGCTGCAGTAGATGGGACACGTAATTAATAAGCTGAACTAGCGTGTTGGTGTTACTAAATCAGCCTTACCCAGTACTGCCATCATGTTTGCTAGTAGAGCACGCTTCTCCAAATATGCCTACGCACCTCTGTCCTCCATTAACTGACATATGGGCCCTCTTGTGGTAGACCCACATGTCATCGGTGTAACTATTTACACTCCAAAGGACGGTATATCCTAGTAGTAGTACTAGTAGAATTGAGATTTAATGCACTTTCTTCCCCGTCTTCCACTCTTCTTCCTCCTCTCTTCTTCTTCCTCCTCTCTTCCCCATCGTCGGCCACACACCATTTACCTCCGCTCACTGCTCGCCCGTCCGCGCCATCTTCCTTGGTAGCTCACACGTACCATATCCCCCCGCTTACTGCTCAACCACATGAGGAGAAGCTTCTTCGCTCGCCCACCCGAATCCACTTCCCCGCTGGCTCGCGGACACCGAAAACCCCAATGGCAGAACTGACTGACACGCAGAGCCGCGATTGGAATTCCCTCCCCGATGTTCTCTTGGAGCAGATCTGTAATCGTATGGACCTACTCAGCACCGTTCGTCTGGCCGCATGCTCGGTCTCTTTGTACCGTCTACTTGTCTGCAACTGGCTGGCTCTTTTCAAGACACCCTGCTTGCTGATGCCCGATCCTCGTAGGTGGCCCAGACACTGACTTCACGATCCTATGGAGGTTGTCATGGTGCCCCTTGACTTGCTACCACTACCCGTCCATCTGTCCTTCATGCGCGGCCACTACTGGGCGGGCATGAAGGCCAACTGGATCGTCCTCATCCACCAATCCGGTAGTCTGTGGCGTCTCATGGATATCTACACCCAGCGAGAGATCACCCTTCCATCATTGGATACCGCCGCCATCGAGCCTCGTGGCCCACCGGACACTCCTGCCTACTACGCACGAGACGCGTCAAGCTTTTGGCTCGACCTCTGTTTGCTGAAAGTTGTAATCTGTGAAGTGCCCACACCATCAGAAGACTACATGGATTTCAAGCTCATTGCCTTGTTCAACATGGGATTAGTCTATCTGGAATCTGGTCGCCATACATGGTTCTGGCTCATCATCAATCCTGTTGAGGCAACATTTCTGTCTGATGCTATAATGCACGATGGCATCGTTTACGCGGTCGACGCACAGATTGGCTGCCTATACTAGTGGAATCTATCGTCCTGTAATTGTTCTATCTCATCTCATCTTTACCTTATGAATACGACTGCCTGTTCATTGTTACAAATTTAGAATAGATAGTATGTCTATAACCACATCATTGCTACTCCCTCCGCCCGAAATAAGTGTCTCAAATTTGTACTAGCTCTAGTACAAAGTTGTACTAAGCTTAAGACAGCTATTTTGGGACAGAGGGAGTATATGTTCCTCTCATTTCCTAGATTTTTATGACCACACATGTTATTGTTAGAGTTGATATGAGAACAATTGGCATCTAATGATTGTTAGAATACATATTATGAGCATAACATCATGATTGCTATATGTTACTCTCGTTTCCAAGATTTTTATAACAACGCATGTTATTGTTAGAGTTGATATGAGAACAATAGTAGTAAGTGCTATGGTAGAATATGAGTAGGCTCTGTCATAGCTGTTTTCTTCTCATTGTTACATGATGTTTAAACCATGACATATTGCTAGAATATGAAAGCCATTGGCTTATTTTTCTAATTTGGGGTATGATTATGACCTTGACATTGCAATTCTCTGTCTATGATATGTGTCACTGTTATAATAATCTTAATTCCACACATACTCTAAACATGATTGTTTATTTTTGTCCTTTTGGTTTCCAATTTGAATTGTTGCAGCAGACGCAAATGCACTGGCCTTCATGATTTCAGGACCTGGAATCATACCAGCCGATGGGTGGTGGTTTATCGCTCGTTCAGCTGACGGCGGTCATTTGATGCTCATTCCCACGTACCAAATTGACCAAACCATTACATCAAACCACATGCAGTACAATGTGTGGGGCGTTCGTGATATTGATGGCTATGACTGCTTCATGTTCGAGAAAGATCCCAGCTCCGTTGGTCCAGGCGTATTCAACTGGAGGCGGGTTTACGACCTCGGCAACCACTCCTTGTTCCTCGGGCTCAATTATCCGATCATCCAACCAATCATCGATCATATCACCGGCGATGATTACCGTGCTATGCAACTTCCATTCGCCAGGGGGATTGTGTTTACATATCATACCATGGGTTTCATGAATCACCATATCCAAAGATTCGTCGACACAGCTTGTTGCCAGATAATCTTCAGTGTGTGAAAGGCATCAAGCTTCCATGCGATGGATGGCTTTTGCAAACCCGACATGCAGCGATGTGGTTCATGCCAACAGCAAATATGCACAACTTGATTCGTGCTGATATCTAGACTGAGCCATGTATTCTGCTGCTATAGCACGACCCTCTTTTGTTGGATATTATGTATTGTTGTTAGTTTGAAGCACTCCTCTGGTTTGAAGGATAGATACCTTCCCGGGATCAAGTGCATCATAACTCACCTGCGTAGGATGTACTGATAACTCATAGCCGGTCTATTCTGCTATTTTAGCAGAATAACTATTCTTATAACACTTCCGCACTGCATGCTCAACGCAAGTGCACGTCATTGTTTGAACCAAGTGTGCTGCAGTACTCACGCGAATGAACTTCCCGTCGCAAAAAAACTACACACCGTGTTTTTCCGGTACTGTTTTCTCTCTAATTTTTTAACCGTTTATCGTAACAAGGTGTATAATATACCGTTGGAAAGCAATGGATTAGGCGCAACTTCGACATGTTGAACACTTTTCGAGATTCCTCGCGGTTTAAGAGCAGTTTTGAAAACGGTGCAGCCCACGACGAGCGGCAGCGAGCGTATTTTTGTGATTTTTTTTCTAAACCGCTCATCGGAATAAAGCAAATGATACGCCGTTGGAAAGATATCCTCGAGGTGCATCTTTTTCATATGTATTATTTTCTCTAATTCTTTACGGTTTAAGAACAGTTTCAAATTTACTAAATCGCGGAATTACGTTTTTTTGAAAATTTTGCAATTTTCGGTACTGTTTTCGCTCTAGTTTTTGAACCGTTTGTCAAAACAAGGCATGTAATATGTCGTTGGAAATCTATGGACAAGGCACAACTTTCATATGTTGAAATGTTTTTGAGATTCCTTACAGTTTTAAGTTAATTTTGAAAATCGTGCGGCGGACGACAAGTGGCAGCGGCCGTTTTTTGCGAAATTTTTACAAACCACTGGTTGGAATGATTCAAACGATACGCTGTTGGAAAGATATCAACGAGGCGGAATTTTTTCATGTAGAACACTCTCTATAGTTCTTTACGGTTTAAGAGGAATTTTGAATTTACCGAAATGCGGACACTCTGTTTTTCGTGACACCCAAATTGACGTGTGTACTTCATCCGACTGAAAACCGCACTGCATCGGACGAAAAACCGCACCGCATCCAACGGGAAAGTGAACTGCATGGTTTCTTTTATTCAGACGTAAACTTTCTCACGTGAGTTTTTGTGAGTTTTTGTTATCTTGTTGTTTCAACATTTTTTATGAACAAGTAGACCGCAGAGATGAGGGCAAGTGAACCGCGACATATATCAAAGTGAATCACATTACTTTTGTTGTTCTTTTCCTAACATTTTTCGCACTTCCACACTGTGCGCAAGTGAACAGCATCACTCTCAAAAGTGAACCATATCGGAGGCCAAATGCACTGCAGGTGTTGATGTACTCGACTGGTTTGTGACTGGACACATACATATTAAATTATCTACATGAAACAGAAAAGAGCAATCTGAATCAAGAACCATGGAATGCTTGGAAGACAAAATGTAGCAGACTGCACGGCCGACGGCGTGCACTACAAACAACATCGAATGAATAGGCATAGTGAACTCCCATACACATAAAAGTGCCCTGCATTTTCACTTTCAGATTTTCAGCCATCGTTTTTCTTGAACACAGCCATCATTTTTCTGTTATCTATACATTTTTTTTTGAATCTAAACCTCATATAATGTATTGCGGGCGCGTCCATAGCGAACCAAATCGAGTGGACCGCAGGGCTAAGTGCAAAATTACACCTACACACCCACATACAAGATCTAAAAAAATTAAAAATGTTTAGCAATGAACTGCAGGCAACCCAACTGCATCACAATAGACACTGCAGCCGCGAGCTGCACGCACCGATGAACAGAACCGCTGGAGTACATGAAGTGGAATGCCAAGGGAATGGAGACCCCACGCGCCATGGATTTGGACCAACTTTTTAGAGTGGGTGCCAAGAGTGGAGACAACGCGGGGAGTTGGGCTGGTGGTGCGGGCAGGCGAGGCCGCACCGGTTGGCAATAGGGGGAGGTCAGAGGTAGAAGGAGGATGTCGAAAGGAGGGGACTGTAGTGTCGCACCGAGTGGACTGCAGCGCCACGCCGCACTGGAGGAGGAGGACGGCGACCGAGATCTGGCGCACGGAACAAACTACAGGGAGGACGCATGTGGAGTTGGAGGAGGAAAGGGGACCGTCAGTAGAGCTCCACAGGGGAACTACAAGCGCTTTGTTGCCGGACTGCAAAGGAGGAGGTGAACGGCCGAGGAGCTCCGGTCAGGCAGCTAACGTCGAATGAATCGGGGTGTCAATTCCCCATGTTCCTCGTCTCCCACGACGAGCGGAGAAGAGGAGTAGCCCACGAGGTGTAGAGTGAACGCTGCACTCCTCTTGTACTGCAGGGGAGGAGGAGGGGAGCTTGGAGGGTGCAGGGCAGTGGTGGATCTGGGCCTCCCCGATGCGTTTGTCGCCGGCACCACCGCACGACCAGAAGGCCGTAGTTGGTGCGGGGCTCGATCCCGGTCCATGGGATGACACGAACTGCACAAGAGGGCTCGATCCGATGGGGATAGGGTGGGGGTTGTCGGCGGAGAGCAGAGTATCGCCCGCCATGGTGACGTCCAGTTGAGGAAGACGGGGAGGGAGGTGGCAGGGAGGGCTTGCTGTGGCGGCGCATTGTCGGGCCTCTGGAAGAAGGCCGGTCAGGGGGGCGGCACGTGGCTGAGCAGCGAGCGGCGATGCCGTCCCAGATCCAGCAGCGGGGCGTCGCGGCGGACTGGATCAGGCTGCCCACGGGTGTTTGGATTGGGGAGGCGGCGGCAACTCGGGTTGCAAGGTCGCTGGGGGTTGCGAGGAGTTGCGGGCATGGGAGGAAGGTGGAGGGAAGTGGGGTGCGTGGGTCTAGGTAGTTGGGAGGGTGGGCACAGGATGAGCAAGGTGCGAGTGGGCCATTCATTTTGTTTGGTATTTGTTTTTGGGTGCGGTTCGGTTTCAGGGCCTAAGTGGTACTATGCTGTTAGCAGAATAAGAGTCTTAAGGGGTGTTATCAGCATACACCCACCCTATATATATATATATATATATATATATATAAATTGTGACACTAAATACGACTAGTAAGTAGTATAGTAGCAGTACTAGTATACGTCGGTCAAATTATTCATCATGTCCACACATTGAATTGACGTGACAACATGCTGCGCGTGAGGTGACACAAGAATCTCGACGGCGTGTTCGGTTATTCTGGACTTCAGATTTGGAGTACCACTTATCTGTCGAAATCTTTCATCATTCACTTAAAACAGTCGATTGGTCATACATTGAGTACCATATAACTGAAATTACAGATGCAAGTCGAAGAAGGATTGGCCGGTGCTGCTGGCTGGCGTCAAGTTTGATCCCACGTATCAGGAGCTGATCGAGCACCTTGAGGCCAATGTGAGTGCTGACAGCGCGAGATCTCACCCTCTCATCGATTTGTTCATACCAACCATCGACAGCGAGCATGGCATTTGCTACACCCAACCTGAGAAACTTCTAGGTAAGACACCAATCGGCTGTCTACTTGCACAAACATATTCCTTTGTTTATAGCTCTATTTTTCTTTTTAGACATAGACCTGGTGAAGCAATTACAATTTGACAGTTAATAAAAAGTGAAACAAGTGACTGCAACATGCCAAAGATGTTATGAAAATGCCAACTACGTACACTAAAACCTGTATTCGACAATACTGCAGGTATCACACGGAGTGGCCTAAGGAAGCATATCTTCCAGGACAATTCCAGGGCGTTCAAAAGGGGCACGTGGACGCGTCGCAAGATACAGTCAGAGTGCGGCATGCACGCGATGTGGCACAAGACCGGCAATACCTTGCCGGTGATGGTCAACGGCCGGCAGACGGGCAGCACAAAGGTTCTGGTGCTGCACACCAACAAGAATTTCGACCAGTAGAGGACCAACTGGGTGATGCACCAGTACCACCTCGGGGACCTGGAGCAAGAGAAGGAGCGGGAGCTGGTCCTCTGCAAGATTTTGTACTAGACGAACACTAGGGCCAGGAGTAAAAAGATTATAAGTTAGTTTGGTATTGGTAGTTGTACTACCTTGTCGTCCGCAAGTTGGTATTGTTGTTAACGATCTTTTGGTATGAACTTGCATTTTCTTCCAACCATCATCTCGAGGGTCGACGGGGATATAAAGCTGAATCATTTGTTTTGAAACGAATTTTCAGGCACCTGATTTTTATTTGATGGGTAGCATAAGCACCTGCCGTTTGAACTCCCAGTTCTCCAATTTTTATGAAACAAGTACATGCACTTATTATCACGATGAAAAAACAATATTCCTGCTGCATCCCAGTTATCAGTCTGTACTTGCAGAATTCTCTCGTTTATTGAGCATGTATATTGTTTTTTCAGGTCGAGCAAGTTTCAACTGGGCTGTATACTGCCCAGGCTTGGTTTTCTTTTTAACAGGCCCAGCCCATGACGACAACGGGGCACAAAGATCCAGCATGTATCTACTGGCCTCTGGCCCGCCAGCGTTAGCTATATTTTGTCTTACAACATCCGCAGGCAGATTTTTTACTGAATCAAACACACAGCCAAGTTCTATTTTCCTCTTGAAACGCATGTCCTACATCCGTTTTCTAATCTCTACCTATAGTTTTACTAGTTCATATACACATATCATTATATTTAAAACACATAAAATTCCCTTTTCATATTTACATCCTTATTTTTGTTGTTTTTTCCCACCCAGCGCTGATTTTTTTACCACTGGTTTTCCCTTAAACCAACTCAATTGTCCCACGTCTTATTTGCTTACAAAAACAAAACGATTTTTTTGGCAATAAGTTCTTAAAAAAATGTTTATCATTTCGGGATTACAATAGTTCAGACTCCACCAAAATATGCGAAATAAGGTTGAACTTTTTGACCGTGGTCCTGGGCAGAAAATGGGCTGTAATAAATTACTTCAGAATTAGCAAATGGGCTGCAAATTATAAAAAATAGCAAATGGGCTTTATGTTGTCTGCCACAGATTTGGAGGCTGACTTGTGGGCCTACTAAGTTCATGCGTACACAAGGTTTCTCAAAAAACAAACTTAGTCAACAATCAACTCTACCAGCGTCAGACCGTTAGATGTCAATCTAACGGCAATCGTGCTTCTTCAGTCTCTGATCTTCCTGCCCCAGCCGCCCAAACCAGCGCCGTCGGAACCGCCTGCTCCCGCCTCCCGTGGCCGGCTGTGCTGCCGGGCAGGCCTCACGGCCCCATCATACTCGCATCCCTGGCATGTCTATCCCTCTACTCACCCACACCTCCTGTTATTTTCCGGCAACGGCAGCCGAACCAGTCAACCCTCGTACTCTCCACCGCGTGGGCAGCCACTTCCGTGTCTTACCCGGCTCCATGTCGTTCCCTTCATAGGCCTCACCGTCGTCCACCGCCCTGGTGCTCTCGGTGCGGCGTGGTCAACTTGGTCAACGAACGACATCCATCGGAAGTGAACTGTACATGGAGAGGCTGATAGCATGGTCCACGGCCGCACACAAGGAAATGCCTCCTTATTACACGCAAAATAATGATTCCTCCACCTGGCATCTGGGACCCGCCGGAAGGGCCTTTGTATTTCGCGAAAAAAAGTTCCCTTCGCTGACAGGTCGGACCCACCAACTATATCTTCGCACGCAAGGAAGTGCCTTCTTATTGCGCACAAAAAAATGAATACCCCCCTGCCAACTGGGACCCACCATAGTGGGAGGCTGACTTGTGGGCCTACTAAGTTGACGGGGACGGAGGGATTTGTCAACTTAGTCAATATATGAACGATTTTAGCTCTAGTGACCGTACGATGTCCATCCAATGGCCGTAGTGCTTCTTCAACCTCTGGTCTTCTTGCTCCAGCCGCCCAAAGCAGCGCTGGTTGTGCCGCATGCTCCTGCCTCCTGTGGTCGGCTGTGCTGCCGCGGAGGCCTCACTGCCCCCATACTACTCCCACCGCTGCCCAGGCCATCCCTCCACTCACTCACTCCCCCTGTTATTCTGCGGCGACGGCAGCCTCACACCGCAGCCGAACCAGTGAACCCTCATACTCCTCTTCGCGTGGGCATCCACTGCCGCGTCTTCCCCGGCTCCGCGTCGTCCCCTTCCTAGGCCTCGCAGTCGTCCACCGCCGTGGTGCCCTCGGCACGACGTGGTCAACATGGTCAAGGAACGACTTCCATCGGACGTGGACTGTACGTGGAGAGGCTGACAGCTGGGTCCACGGCCGCAGCAAGGAAGTGCCTCCTTATTACGTGGAAAATAATGATACCTCCACCTGACAGCAGGGACCCACCAGACGGGCCACTGTATTTCGCGAAAAAAAACATTTCCCCCTGACTGCTGGGACCCACCAGCTACATCTTCGCACGCAAGGAAGTGCTTCCGGGCAACAAAAAAACGATTCGCCCCCCTGACTGCTGGGACCCACCAGCTACATCTTCGCACGCAAGGAAGTGCCCGACAGTCGGGACCCACCTGGTCGAAGCATATGTAGCGTTGTCATTCTGGTCGCAAGCATGTATGTACATACTGGTCGATGTAGAGGTGCGCACGTGTCTTAGTAGAGGCACGCACATGTCGTAGTACATGCGCGCACGTAGCATGTACACGTACGTACAACGGCCAGGGTGCAAGAAAGTAAATACGGCCACGCACGTACATACGGGCGGGGTCTCGAATGCCTACTCGCGCATACGTACAGCCAGGGCTCGTGTACACGGCTGGATCGGAATGAAGAAATTGCGTCGGCATCGTGTTCATGTTGAGGCAACGGAATGCGTCGTGTTCATCGGGAGGCAACGGAAGGCGTCATGTTCATCGGGAGGCAACAGAACGCATGGGAGCCAACCGGCTTGGACGGAACAGGGGACGGAAGCGAGGCCTGGCATACCGCAGAACGGAGGAAACAGCCTTGTGTTCGACCGGCCACGTTCGAAACGGGATCATGTTCATCGGGAGGGGTCTAGCGTACCGCAAAACGGAGGAAACGGACCTCCTACGGTCGAAACGGGGGTCATGTTGATCGGGAGGGGTGTGGCGTACCGCAAAACGGACGAAACGGACTTGTGTTGGAGTGCTACGATTGAAACGGGGGTCCTGTTCATCGGGAGGGGTGTGGCATACGGCAAAACAGGTCTCCACGAGATACTGTTCATCTCCACAATCGACCTCCTCCAGCCTCCACGGGCTACTGTTCATCCACCATCGACCTCTTCCAGCCTCCACGGGCTCCTGTTCATCCAGCCTCCACCGTGCGCTACTCCACCGGCTACTGTTCAACCACCCCTCTCCATGGGCTCCTGTTCAATCACCCCTCCACGGGCTACTGTTCATCCACCCCTCCACCGTTTATTGTTCATCCAGCCCTCCACGGGGCCGTCCTGTTCATCTAGCCCTCCACGGGGTCCTGTTCATCCAGCCCCAACCAGCTCGATCGATCGGGATCCTGTTCATCCAGAGGCAACGCCAAGGGGTCCTGTTCATCCACCCCCACCACTCACTATTCATCCAACCCCCCCCCCCACCCCCCGGCAATGCTCATTGTTCATCTAGAGGCAGCATCGATCGGCTTCAATTAGCAGCAGTAGCAAAGGAATCGCTCGATCGGGTTCAGTTAACAGCCATCGATCGATCGCTCTGGTTCAGTAACGCGTAGCCTGCAGTGCAATCGCTTGGGTTCAGTTAGAGCCCAACGCCTCGCTCGGGTTCAGTTAGAGCCAACGCCTCGCACACACACGCGTACGTGTACGAGAGAAACGCGCATCGCTCGGCCCCTGACCTACCACCGTAACCAGGAACTCGTCGAAATTTTCCTCGCCCTCGCTTCTACCACGGTTTTTTCTGTCATGGATGGCCCAAAGAATGTCATGCAGCTGCGTCTCCGGCCCGCCAAGGACAAAAAGCCCATTTTTTGTCATGATTTTTTGTCATAGAAGTAGGAGCCCACCACATCTATGATGATACCGGGTTTTCTCACATTTTTTGTCATAGAAGTAGGAGCCCACCACATCTATGATGATACCGGGTTTTGTCACAATTATCTCATAGAAGTGTCATAAGTATGACAGAAAAAAATTTGTTTGGCCCAAAATGTCAGGATGTGTCTTTTTTTGTAGTGTTATGGGCCAGCCGCCACATAAAATGATGGATCTTTCCTGGACACCGGACCTTCCATAGATTCTGCCACATTGCCCTGTCCTCTTCCATGTCTGATGAATTTTCCCCCTGTTGCCGAGTGCTTTGTCTATGGAGCATGTAACTTTGGATCCTATTGGCTGACCGGACAGAGAAAAATCCCTTGCTGTCAAATTGCCAAGTAATAAAATCCTCGTGATGTTCAAAGATCGGGATCTTCAGGATCACATCGGCATCCAGTACACAGAAAGTTTGTTGCACAAGCTGCATATCCCAAGTGAAAGTGATCGGGTTGATGAGTTCAGACACCTTAGTTAGAAGGGTGGCACCTCGAGGGGTTCTAGGGAACCGGACTTGGCCCGCGGGGAGCCAAGGGTCATGCCAGATGCTTATCTGTTGGCCATCTCCCACTCGCCATACCATGCCCTCCTTCACCACTTGAATTCCTTGCAGAATGCTAGGCCATAGATAGCTTATGCCTGGGGTCGAACTTGCGGATAGCAAATCACCATTTGGATAGTACTTAGCTCGTAGGACCCGGGCGCACAGGGAGTCCGGTGCTTGCAATAGGCGCCAAACCTGCTGGGCTAGCATGGCGATGTTAAAGGAGTCAAGGTCCCTGAAGCACAAACCGCCTTGCTGTTTTGGTAGCGTCATCCTCTCGCAGCTGACCCAATGATGCTTTTGCTCATCATCTTGGTTTGCCCACCAGAACCGACATATCATCGTGCAGATATCATCATAGAGGCCCTCTGTCAGGTCAAAACATGCCATAGCATAGGTGGGGATGGCTTGGGCCATTGTTTTAATTAAGATTTATTTGCCCTTCTTTGACAACAACTTGATCTTATACCCTTGTAGCAGCTCCCAGATCTTGTCCCGGATGTATTCGAAACAGGCCTGGCGTGATCTGCCCACATATCTCGGAAGACCTAGGTACTTCCCTTGGAGGCCCTCTCCTCACGGCCCTAGCACATGAAGCAAGGATTGTTTCTTTTGGTGCGGTGTATTCCGGCTGAATTGGATGGCAGATTTGTCTCTGTTAATCGTCTGACCTGAGCCTCTTTCATACACCTCCAATAACTCGTTTACTGTGGTCATATTTTCCTCTGATGCCTCCAAAAGCAGCAGCGAGTCGTCAGCAAAGAGGAGATGTGTAACCGCGGGTGCAGTTGGGGCAATCTTTATACCCTTGATGAGACCCACAGACTCCGCGTGATTGATCAAAGCCGAGAGCCCTTCTGCACAGATCAAGAACAGGTACGGGGCGGCCGGATCCCCCTATCTCAAGCCACGTCCTGAAACCACTGTGTCCGTGCACCAATCGTTGATCTTAAAACAAAAACGCACCGTGCTCATACACTTCATGATCAGAGCCACAACCCTTGGTGCAAAACCAAACTGGTGCATAATTTTCTCCATGAAGGACCATTCCACTCTGTCATATGCCTTGCTCATATCAAGCTTTAATGCTGCAACATGTGTCGAGCCCGTCCTCTTCCGCTTCAGGTAATGCGTCATCTCATAAGCTAGGATTGTGTTATCTGAGATGAGCCTGCCCGGGAGAAAGGCGCTCTGGTTTGGGGATATAATCTCACTCAAAATGCTCTTCAACCGGTTAGCAAGCACCTTGGACACAAGCTTATACACTATGTTACATAGGCTAATTGGGCGTTAATCCTTCAATCTTTCCGTATTTTGAACCTTTGGGATCAGCACCACGAGTGTGTCGTTCCATCCCTTCGGTATACTGCCGCCTTGTAACACGTGTAAAACCTCACATACCACATCCTCACCAATCAGTTGCCAGTAGTGTTTATAGAAGATCGCCGGGAGGCCATCCATCCCCGGTGATTTGAGGTCCCCAATACTATCCAAAGCTTCTTTGACCTCCGCTGCAGTGAACTCCGCTAGCAGAAAATCATTCATCTGGGCCGTGACTTTTGGTGCTATATGGTTTAGAATTTCTGCCTCCTCTGAACCTGCCATGGGGGTAAACAAGTTAGAGAAATAGTTAGTAACGAGGGCCTTCAACCCCTCCTCCCCCGACACCTCCACCCCGTCCTCCCTCTTCAAAGTATGGATCCAGTTTTTCTTCTTCCTCTCCGATGCAAAGGCCTGGAAATATTTCGTGTTTCGGTCACCTTTCGACAACCAATCCACATGTGCTCGTTGGCGATACACCAGGTCAAGTTGATCCTCCAGTTTCTCCATTTGGTACTTCAAGGTAAGCTCCCTCCGGAGTTGTGCTTGGGATATTGGTTGGCGACGGACTGCTTCAAACTCCTCCTTTAGCTTGCGAGCCCTCTTTTGGAGATCACCCAGAACATCACAGCACCATGTATGGAGGGCTCTGTTGACTACCCCTAGCCTGCTCGCCACCGACGGCCCTTGCACTTTCTCCCACGCCTCCCTCACTATGTCATCGCACCCCTCCTCAAGGAGCCAGCGCGCCTCGAACCTCTTGTGTTGCATGTTGCTCGGCCTAGCCCCTGGACCCCTACTGCCCTTTAGCCACAAGATGACCGGCCTGTGATCCGAATGATGCGGGTCCCCGTTGACCACTTTATAGTATGGGAAGCGAGCGCACCAAGCTTGGGAAGCCACCGCCCTGTCTAGACGCTCCCGAATGTAACCATCAACACGAAAGTTATTCTTGCGCCAGGTAAACACATCTCATTTAGATTACAACTTTCCAAAGCATCACGGAAATTCTGCGTCATCGATTGCCCTCTAGGGACGCCTCCTTGTTTCTCATGGTTGAACAAGATCTCGTTGAAATCACCGAGCATGACCCACGAGAAGCTCGCCTCATGATTTAGTGTCCTCAATAGTTTCCAGGTGTCCACCTTATTTTCCATGCGGGGTTCGCCGTATATTCCTGTGAGCCGCCACTTGAAACCATTCAACTCCTACACTATGACACCGATATGCATTCTCCCCATCCATCTAAGTGTCACATCCACTCCCTTCCTCCAGAATCAAGCCAGACCGCCGCTCTTCCCAGCACAATCCTTCACTAGCATATGTGGCATTCCCAACTTCCCTCGAAACTTTTCCATTCTTCTTTTATCTAGGTGGGTTTCACACAAAAAAAGAATGTCGGGATCCTCCTTCTGGAGCGCCAGAAGACCGCGAACTGTCGAGCCATTTCCCAAACCCCGGCAGTTCCAGGCGATGATCTTCATTGCTGGCCGCCAGGCTGTACCTGCAGCCCGGCGTTCTGATCATGGTGTGAATCACCTCTTTCGATAGTCACCTTCGGTAACTTCTTCCTCCCTTCCTCATCCTGGTCAGTGACATCCATCTGCTCCATCCCCCTCTTCTCGCCCAAGATATGCACTCCCCCCTCGGTTGCCTCCATGTGTTCCCTCCCCTTCATTCTCCTGAAAGTACCCCCTCCCCCTTCCCATTTCCAGCGTTCGACTGGACTTAATCCTGCACCACCCTGTAACATCCCAAATTTCCATTTTGGAATGTTATACATAGATCATCATGCATATCATATTTTTATTGCATTGTTGGCTCAATCCTAGAAATTCTACGCAACTCAAGGACCCTCAGAGAGAGTTGGGGATTTCGTTATCTTCATATTTGGGGTTTTTCTCAAATTTTGAAAATAGGATCATTGATTTTATTTATTTTATCTTCAATTATTTCTACTACCAAAAATTCAGAGAGGGAATACAATGACTTTCCCAAAATAAAGAAATAATGAAGATTTAATAAAAAAATCAAATAAGGTATTTTGGAGTTTTTCGCTTTTATTTGAATTTAGGAAAAATGCGCGTTTTTCAAAATTGCATTTAGGTCCCAAATAAATGTTCATCTAGTCCGGCTTGATTTTAGAAGTCGGGGAAAATTTATTTCGGGATTTTTGGAGTCCGTTTAGTATTTCTTTTTATTTTACTACCGAGCGTAATGTTTTAAAAAAAACGCGCACCGACTCCGGGCCGTACCCGAGCGGGACTCCGCTCGGGGGCGCTTTATAAAGCGCGGGACCCCGGCGCCTAGCCCGCCAGATCGCCGCCGCCGCCGCCAGCCCAACCCGCCGCCCCGGCCCACCCGCAAACCCTAACCCTAGCCGCTAGCCGCCGCCGCCGCCGCCGCCGCTGCCGCCGACGCCGCCACCGACGCTGCCGCCAGCCGACCCCGCCGACGCCGCCGCCGTCGGAGCCGCCGCCCCGCATCCCGAGGTTCGTCGCCGCCTCGATTCACGTGCCGCCGGTTTTCTTAAAAACCGGGCGGTTTTTCTTTACGGGTTTTTTTCGGGGTTTTTTAGATTCGTTTTATTTTTAGTTTTCGGTTTTTTTTGGTTTAGGTTAATTAGCGGACGTTCGTCCGTTAGATCGTCTTAGCGAACGCTTTTCGTCAGATTCGTTAAATTAACGAACGTTCGTTCGTTAATCTGTTCGTCGTTTTTCTTTTTCTCGGATTTTCCGCGGTTATTTTCTGATCGCGATTTCTGATCTGATTTTTGATTTAGTATAACTTTTCGCTCATTTATCGGAATCAGGCGATTCAACCGCCTAGAGTTTCGTCTCGAAACCCTCTTTCTGAATAATCTATTTAAACAAGTTTTTGCTTCTGTAAAATTTGACTTAGATCCAGATTAGTAAAATGAAGTTGTTTTCTTTCGCCGTTTGACTTTCGTTGCTTCTTTTGATTTGATTCTTTTTGCAAACCGGAGTTCTTAAGTTGAACATTCTGGTTGGATCTTTTGTTCGAGTTTTACCTATGCATTAGATGAGTACTCATTGTATGCTTGTTTGTTTGTCTGCGATAGAATACCCGGAGTGCGCCGCCTGTTACTTCGAGTCTCTAGGTTTCACGGATCATCAGCAAGGCAAGTAACACTTGATCATACCTTTTCTACTACCCAGTTTTTATGCATTAGATCTATCCTCAAACATTGCATGATTAGGATCTAATTAAATTGTGGGATGGGAAGTAGATGAGGTAGTACCTATTACCTGTTTTATTATCAAACCTTTGGGAGTTACTTCTACGTTTGCTTATTATGCCATGCTATGCTAGTAGACGTGGATTGGGTGAGTGAATATCCATGACAGATGTGAGATTGTTAATTACTGGTTTATTTAAGGTGGCAACCTAAACACACATCTGGGTGGATTGAGGCACCTGTTTTCTAGCAGGAATTGCCTGTTTTTCTTCGGACCGCCACCCAGGCTCAAAGGGATCATGAGATTATTCAAACTAGAAACTTCCGTGTGTAGCCACATGCTATTATGGGCTCTAGCATAGTTGACTAAGTTGTGCAAACTCTTACGGGGTGGACTAGCAGATGTAGGGGATGTAGGTTGGTACGATCTCCCCCTCATGTAAGGTGCTAGTGCTTCTGAAAGACTATGTCTCGGTCATCCGTTTCTCAAACACCATGTAGTGCGGGAAACCAGGCGGAGGCGATCGAGTCATGTGGGGAAAGTGCGCAAACCTCTGCAGAGTGTATAAACTAATCATGGTTAGCCGTGTCTCCGGTTATGGACATCTTGAGTATCTAGTACTTGATTATCATGTGAATCTCATCATGTTACTTTAATTAATATTGTTGGGTTTTAATGAGTATTTTTAATTGGGATTGAGAATGCTGTCAACCATTCTCAATGTTTAACAACCACCATGATAGTTAAATAAATTATTTCCTTTGTAGTAGGGAAAAATTGGCTTTATGCAAAAAAACTGTAACCATAGAGCTTTACCACCAGCCAAATATGCATGTAGTGTAGCCAATCTCCATTGTTATTCTCTATGTGTTACATTGCCAGCATATTCCATGTGTTGACCCATTTTCGGGCTGCAACGTTTCATGTTGCAGACTTTTCAGACGACGAGTAAGGTGCTTTTAGGTCGTGGTTCTATACTCAGTGATGCCATTGGAGTTGATGGACTCGCTTATCTTCCAAGCCTTCCGCTGTTATCGTTTTAGATGGCCTTAAGCCATATTTATTTCAATAAGTTCTCTTTTGAGACATTCGATGTAATAAGTGTGTGATTGCTACTCTGTTATAAATCCTCCAAGTACTGTGTGGTGTCAGCATTACTGATCCAAGGATGACACTGAGCACAGAGATCAGACTATTTGAGGTCTGGTCGCTACAAGGTGGTATCAGAGCACACGCTGACTATAGGACACGGCCACTAAGCTTAAGCCCTAGATCACTACTTTTTCTTCTCATTTCTGACTCCTCATCTTTTCTATTCTTTAGGATGACGGATGCAAGGATGAAGTTCGCGCAACCAGATGAAAATTCACCTTTTGGATGTCACTTGAAGGAAGCCGCTAGATACTTGAACATAGGAGTACCAAGCTTCACTGGAACTTTCAACGCCACTTTACCCGAAGAGGAGCGCTGGAGGATTCAAGTCTACATTCCAGGAAGGACGTTTGCACCAGTCACGGAGCCAATAGAGTTTACCTTTGATGTAGCAACATGGAGCCTAGGAAAGAGCATGGCAGCTCACATCGCCATGGGACGAATTGGAGAAGTTTATCGCAACGATCTCAAGAATACTATCTACCAGATTTGTGGGCGCCGAGATGAGCATTGGGAGATGATCACCACCAGGAGGGACAGATCAATCGCAGCTTATATTCAGGAGTTAAACCAACACATCCGACGCCAGGAGAATCAGATGTGCGCAGATATGGAGGAGCTACAGAAGGCTATGACCAGGATTAAGGAGCTAGAAGCAGAACTCAAGGCTACACATAAAGACTATATGGAAGAAATCGTCGCTCTAGTAAGACAGAATGGTGACCTTAAGGAGAAGATTGGAGTATTCATGGGAGGTTCAGCACCCAAAGGAGAAGAGGATGAACCTACCTGTCCAGATAATTATATCATCATCGACGACACCGACTCGGATCCCGATGATAGCGATGATGACTATGTTGATGAAGCTGGAGCAGATATCATGGACTCTGCATCGGAGCAGTTTTTCTAGTTGACCACCATAACAGTAGTAGAATTTTCCACCATTTAACTAGTTTTAGTCCAAGCACTTTTGTAACGATAGTTAGACCGTTGTATGCCCTTGTTTGAATTGATTGGAATGATATTGTGTGTTTTTGTCTCATGTGCATATGGGTAGTGTTATCTCACTAGACCTCATTCTATTCTTAACTCTCCCCTTTAAACCCTCATATGCCTCCGAGACGCGACCCCGAGTTTGTTTTCCCGACAGAGATCACTCAGTTGATTCAGCAGCAGAATACCTTGATTCAAACATTGGTACAGAACCAAGGCAACAACAACAACAATCCACCACCACCTGTTGACCATCTGGCACGTTTCTTAAGGTTGAACCCGCCGGTGTTTTCCAGTAGCACCGAGCCAATAGTAGCAGATGATTGGCTCCGTAAGATAGGGAGGGAGTTGACCACTGCAGGATGCACAGATGGAGAGAAGGTGAAGTTTGCCGCGCATCAGCTTGACGGACCCGCAGCAGCATGGTGGGAGAATTTTACAGCCACTTACCCTGTAGACACTGTCACATGGAATCAGTTTCAGCAAGCTTTTCGTACTGCCCATGTTTCAGCCGGAGCTATGGCCATGAAGAAGCGTGAGTTTCGCAACTTACGCCAAGGAGGACGGACAGTTGGCCAGTATGTGGATGATTTTAGTAAACTAGCACGTTATGCCCCAGATGACGTTGCTACGGATGCAGCTAAGCAGGAGAAGTTTCTAGAAGGACTGAATGATGAGCTGAGCATGCAGTTGATGGTAGCCACTTTCAATAACTACCAGGAGTTAGTAGATCGTGCTCTTATGATTGAAGGGAAGCAGCAGCAGATTGATAATCGTAAGAGGAAGTATGCACAGGGGAAGTATAATTCTGGAGCTCAGCAGAAGCCACGTTTTACCCCAAAGTCAGGAGGACATTTTCAGCATACTCATGGAGGAGGCAGCTCGCACAATCACAATGGCACAAAGAATGGGAACGGGAATGGAGGAAGCAATGGACAGAGCCGCACCACCCCGTCAACACCATCCAAAGCAGACCTGAGCCATATCACCTGTTATAAGTGCCGCAAGACGGGGCATTATGCAAATGATTGTCCTGAAGGCCAAAATGGAAATGGCAATGGAAGCTCAGGAAAGAAGCCAAACCCTTTCAATAGGGGGCAAGTGAACCACGTTACCGTGGAGGAGGTTGAAGCTCAGCCAGATGCAGTAATAGGTAAGTTTTTGGTTAAGGCATTTACTGCAGTTGTTCTTTTTGATACTAGTGCATCGCATTCATACATATCAAGGGGATTTGTGGATAAATATAAATTGCCAACCCAGGCACTTAGGTCACCCATGCTAGTAACCTCACCCGGAGCAGAGTATACGGCTAGTAAATGGTGTGATCGACTGCCATTAAGGATTGGACACCATGTATTTCCCTCGGACCTAATAGTTTTGGAATCGCAAGGTTTGGATGTGATATTAGGCATGGATTGGTTATCGAAGTATGGAGGGAACATTGATTGCGCTAGTAAGACAATTTTGCTTACAACACCAGAAGGGATAAGGATCAAGTATGTATCACGGCATGAGCCGAGGAAAGCACATGTAAATTCCTTATCAGGAGTTGTGCAGGAGGAAGTACCAGTGGTAAGGGATTTCCCCGATGTATTTCCAGAGGAGTTGCCAGGCATGCCACCAGATAGGGACATTGAGTTCTTAATTGAGCTACTGCTAGGCACTGGACCAATATCCAAGAGACCGTACAGGATGCCAGCCCAAGATTTGGAGGAAATCAAGAAGCAGATTAAGGAGTTGTTGGATAAAGGTTTTATTTGCCCAAGTTCTTCACCTTGGGTATCGCCAGTACTTCTAGTGGAGAAGAAGGATGGATCGCTAAGAATGGTTGTTGATTACCGCGGATTGAATGAAGTAACCATCAAGAACAAGTACCCACTACCAATGATTAATGATCTGTTTGATCGGTTGCAAGGAGCTAAGGTGTTTTACAAGATCGATTTGCGATCAGGGTACCATCAGTTGAAGATTCGGGAGCAAGATATACCGAAGACAGCTTTTACCACCAGGTACGGGCTGTATGAGTATACCGTTATGTCATTTGGTCTGACTAACGCCCCAGCCTATTTTATGAACATGATGAACAAGGTGTTTATGGAATTTTTGGATAAGTTCGTCGTGGTGTTCATTGATGATATTTTGGTTTACTCGAAGAATGAAGAGGAACACAAGGAGCACTTGCGATTAGTACTTGAGAAGCTCAGGGAACATCAGCTATATGCCAAGTTCAGCAAGTGTGAGTTTTGGTTGAAGGAAGTTGGATTTCTCGGACATGTTATATCCGGAGAAGGTATCGCAGTAGATCCCACTAAAGTCGTCACTGTGACAAACTGGGAAGCACCAACCACAGTTGGAGAGATCAGGAGTTTCCTTGGACTCGCGGGATACTACCGAAGATTCATTGAAAATTTCTCGAAGATTGCGAAGCCTATGACAGAATTGTTGAAGAAGGATACCAAGTTCATTTGGACTGAGGAGTGTGAGGCTAGTTTCCAAGAGTTGAAGAAACGTTTGGTTACCTCACCCGTGTTGATTCTGCCAGATCAGACTAAGGAATTATGAAGTGTATTGCGACGCTTCACGATGAGGACTTGGAGCAGTGCTTATGCAGGAGGGTAGCGTTGTTTCGTATGCTTCACGACAGCTTAAGCCCCATGAGTTGAATTATGCTACTCATGATTTGGAGTTAGCAGCCGTAGTGCATGCACTGAAAACGTGGAGACATTTTCTCATTAGAAATCATTGTGAGGTGTACACGGATCACAAGAGTTTGAAGTACATCTTCACGCAGAAGGAGTTAAATCTCAGGCAGAGGAGATGGTTGGAACTTATTAAGGATTATGATATGAGATTACATTATCACCCCGGGAAGGCTAATGTTGTAGCAGACGCGTTGAGCCGCAAGAGCCATGTCAATACTCTAATGACAGGAGAAATACCCAAGGAGTTAGCCGAGGAACTTCGAGAGCTATGTTTGGAAATAGTTCCGAGAGGCTATGTAGCAGCATTGGAGATTCAGTCTACGTAGATGGATAAAATCAGAGAAGCTCAAAAGGCAGATACGGAGGTTGCCACTATTAAGGAACGGATGAGCAAAGGAAAGGCTAAGGGATTTCGTGAGGATGAGTACGATACCCTACGATTTGAGGACCGTGTTTATGTGCCCAATAACCCGGAGATCAGGAAGTTGATTCTGCAAGAGGTACATGATTCACCATAGTCGATTCATCCCGGGAACACAAAGATTTATTTGGATTTGAAGGAAACATTCTGGTGGACCGGAATGAAGAAGGATATCGCAGAGTATGTAGCAGTTTGTGATGTTTGTCAGAGGGTGAAAGCAGAACATCAGAAGCCAGCTGGATTGTTGCAGCCATTGCCTATACCCGAGTGGAAGTGGGACAAACTAGGCATGGATTTCATTACGGGATTGCCCAGGACTCGTTCAGGCTATGACTCGATTTGGGTTGTAGTTGATCGTTTGACGAAGGTAGCTCATTTCATCCCAGTAAAGACTACCTACAGCAGTGCCAAATTGGCTAAGATATACATGATGAGGATCGTATGTTTGCATGGAGTTCCGAGGAGTATCGTATCAGATAGAGGAACCCAATTCACCTCTAAGTTCTGGAAGCAGTTGCACAAAACATTGGGAACCAGGCTGGAGTTTAGCACAGCTTTCCACCCACAGACAGATGGACAGACCGAGAGAGTCAATCAGATTTTGGAGGATATGCTTAGAGCTTGTGTTTTGGATTATGGATCAAGTTGGGATGACAACCTACCATACGCGGAGTTCTCTTATAACAACAGTTATCAGTCCAGTTTGAAGATGGCCCCTTTCGAAGCCTTGTACGGAAGGAGGTGCAGAACCCCGTTGTTGTGGGATGAGGTTGGAGACCGCCAGTTGTTTGGACCAGATTTGATTAAGGAGTCTGAACAGAAAGTAAAGTTGATTCGCGACAGGCTCAAGGTAGCCCAGTCAAGGCAGAAGAGCTATGCAGATTCAAAATGTAAGGAGACAGAATACGAAGTCGGAGACAGAGTTTATCTTCGAGTATCTCCACATCGAGGAGTTAAATGTTTTGGAGTTAAAGGAAAGTTAGCGCCACGTTTTGTGGGGCCATACAAGGTTTTGGAGCGCATGGGAGAAGTAGCATACAAGTTGGAATTACCTAAGGGATTGTCAGGAGTTCACGATGTGTTCCATGTTTCACAGTTGAAGAAGTGTCACGCAGAGATGGCTGATATACCACTGAGAGATACGGTGCCATTGGAAACGATTCAGTTGAAAGAAGATCTGACCTATGAAGAGAAACTTGTTAAGATTTTGGATTATGCCAGCAGAGTTACCCGTAGTAAGGTTATCAAGTTTTGCAAAGTTCAGTGGAGCCACCACACCGAGGAAGAAGCCACCTGGGAACGAGAGGAAGATCTTCTCAAGGACCACCCTCACCTATTTGCTAGCCAACCCGAATCTCGAGGGCGAGATTCATCTTAAGGGGGGTAGGTTTGTAACATCCCAAATTTCCAATTTGGAATGTTATACATAGATCATCATGCATATCATATTTTTATTGCATTGTTGGCTCGATCCTAGAAATTCTACGCAACTCAAGGACCCTCGGAGAGAGTTGGGGATTTCGTTATCTTCATATTTGGGGTTTTTCTCAAATTTTGAAAATAGGATCATTGATTTTATTTATTTTATCTTCAATTATTTCTATTACCAAAAATTCAGAGAGGGAATAAAATGACTTTCCCAAAATAAAGAAATAATGAAGATTTAATAAAAAAATCAAATAAGGTATTTTGGAGTTTTTCGCTTTTATTTGAATTTAGGAAAAATGCGCGTTTTTCAAAATTGCATTTAGGTCCCAAATAAATGTTCATCTAGTCCGGCTTGATTTTAGAAGTCGGGGAAAATTTATTTCGGGATTTTTGGAGTCTGTTTAGTATTTCTTTTTATTTTTCTACCGAGCGTAATGTTTAAAAAAACGCGCACCGACTCCGGGCCGTACCCGAGAGGGACTCCGCTCGGGGGCGCTTTATAAAGCGCGGGACCCCGGCGCCCAGCCCGCCAGATCGCCGCCGCCGCCAGCCCAACCCGCCGCCCCGGCCCACCCGCAAACCCTAACCCTAGCCGCTAGCCGCCGCCGCCGCCACTGCCGTCGTCGACGCCGGAGCCGCCGCCCCACCGCCCCGCATCCCGAGGTTCGCTGCCGCCTCGATTCGCGTGCCGCCGGTTTTCTTAAAAACCGAGCGGTTTTTCTTTACGGTTTTTTTCGGGTTTTTTTAGATTCGTTTTATTTTTAGTTTTCGGTTTTTTTAGGTTAATTAGTGGACGTTCGTCCGTTAGATTGTCTTAGCGAACGCTTTTCGTCAGATTCGTTAAATTAACGAACATTCGCTCGTTAATCTGTTCGTCGTTTTTCTTTTTCTCGGATTTTCCGTGGTTATTTTCTGATCGCGATTTCTGATCCGATTTTCGATTTAGTATAACTTTTCGCTCATTTATCGGAATCAGGCGATTCAAGCGCCTGCAGTTTCGTCTCGAAACCCTCTTTCCGAATAATCTACTTAAACAAGTTTTTGCTTCTGTAAAATTTGACTTAGATCTAGATTAGTAAAACGAAGCTGTTTTCTTTCGCCGTTTGACTTTCGTTGCTTCTTTTGATTTGATTCTTTTTGCAAACCGGAGTTCTTAAATTGAACATTCTGGTTGGATCTTTTGTTCGAGTTTTACCTATGCATTAGATGAGTACTCATTGTATGCTTGTTTGTTTGTCTGCGATAGAATACCCGGAGTGCGCCGCCTGTTACTTCGAGTCTCTAGGTTTCGCGGATCATCAGCAAGGCAAGTAACACTTGATCATACCTTTTCTACTACCCAGTTTTTGTGCATTAGATCTATCCTCAAACATTGCATGATTAGGATCTAATTAAATTGTGGGATGGGAAGTAGATGAGGTAGTACCTATTACCTATTTTATTATCAAACCTTTGGGAGTTACTTCTATGTTTGCTTATTATGCCATGCTATGCTAGTAGACGTGGATTGGGTGAGTGAATATCCATGACAGATGTGAGATTGTTAATTACTGGTTTATTTAAGGTGGCAACCTAAACACACATCTGGGTGGATTGAGGCACCTGTTTTCTAGCAGGACTTGCCTGTTTTTCTTCGGACCGCCACCCAGGCTCAAAGGGATCATGAGATTATTCAAACTAGAAACTTCTGTGTGCAGCCACATGCTATTATGGGCTCTAGCATAGTTGACTAAGTTGTGCGAACTCTTACGGGGTGGACTAGCAGATGTAGGGGATGTAGGTTGGTACGGTCTACCCCTCATGTAAGGTGCTAGTGCTTCTGAAAGACTATGTCTCGGTCATCCGTTTCTCAAACACCATGTAGTGCGGGAAACCAAGCGGAGGCGATCGAGTCATGTGAGGAAAGTGCGCAAACCTCTGCAGAGTGTATAAACTAATCATGGTTAGCCGTGTCTCCGGTTATGGACATCTTGAGTATCTAGTACTTGATTATCATGTGAATCTCATCATGTTACTTTAATTAATATTGTTGGGTTTTAATGAGTATTTTTAATTGGGATTGAGAATGCTGTCAACCATTCTCAATGTTTAACAACCACCATGATAGTTAAATAAATTATTTCCTTTGTAGTAGGGAAAAATTGGCTTTATGCAAAAAACTATAACCATAGAGCTTTACCACCAGCCAAATATGCATGTAGTGTAGCCAATCTCCATTGTTATTCTCTATGTGTTACATTGTCAGCATATTCCATGTGCTGACCCGTTTTCGGGCTGCAACGTTTCATGTTGCAGACTTTTCAGACGACGAGTAAGGTGCTTTTAGGTCGTGGTTCTATACTCAGTGATGCCGTTGGAGTTGATGGACTCGCTTATCTTCCAAGCCTTCCGCTGTTATCGTTTTAGATGGCCTTAAGCCATATTTATTTCAATAAGTTCTCTTTTGAGACATTCGATGTAATAAGTGTGTGATTGCTACTCTGTTATAAATCCTCCAAGTACTGTGTGGTGTCAGCATTACTGATCCAGGGATGACACTGAGCACAGAGATCAGACTGTTTGAGGTCTGGTCGCTACACACCCCCACACTACGTCCAACACCCCCACGTTGATCTGCATGGGCTCCTGCATGGGCTTGGTCCCCGTGATTTTGGCCCTTTCCGCATCCACCACCCGATCCACACCCACCACCTGAACTGCCCCATGCATGGCCTCGGGGGCAGTGTTTTTGGCCCTATCTGCCTCCTGCATGGCTGGTGGGAGGGGGTTCGTATCTCCTGGCGCATGGCTCAGCTTGTCCCCTTCCCCATCTTGCAGGCCCTCACTTTCTCGCATCCCCACCTGGGCAAAGTTGTCCCCCCTAGCATCCATCTGCACTACACCGGCTACCGTCACCGCCAGCATTTTCCCTTCATCCTCCACGCGACCCTGGCCATGCACACGCCTTGGCTGCACCACAGTGTCACCGAAAGTGAGCTTCTTTTGCGACACCACCCCCCCCCCCCCCCGATCACCTCTATCTACGTTCTTTAGAGGGCTAGTAACCTCCTGGTCCCTCTCCTCCTCCTCTGCCATGTCCGCCCAACTAGTGCCTTCTTTCCTCCAAGATAGTGCATCACTCCCTGATAACGATTTCCCTCTCCATGAACCAGAGCTACATGACCCCTGGCCTCTCCCCGACGGAATAGATCGCGGCCCCGTTCTCCTCTTGTCCATGGAAGCACGCAGCCATGGGCCGAACTGCCTCCGCTCACCCCTCTTTAACTTCATCCTGCACATTTTGTCCACATGGCCAAGTGTCCCACACTTATAGCAGAAGTCCGGGAGATACTCGTATTCAAACGGGCACCAGTTCTGGTCCTCCTCCGCCTCCCTCTCATTCCTTACCCGGTTTCCCTCCTCTGCCTCCTCCTCCAGCATGAAACCCCTCATGAGAGGAGCTTTGATGTTCATCCTCACCTTCACCTGTAAATATTAGCCCACTGCTCCCCCGTTCGCCTGAGTGTCTACATCCAGGACCTCACCAATCTCAGCTCCAATGGTTTCCCCCGTTTCTCGAGTCATCAGCCCCAACGGCAAAAGAAGCACACGCACCTAGATCGGGATAGTGTCGAAGCTGTAATCCTCAATGCGTTTTCGTGGCACAAAGTCTTCCACCACGAGTAGGTCATTTCCAAATTCCCAGGGGCCTCCCTCCAACACCACCCTCTTCCCCGATTCCTGTCCAAAGGTAAAGTGAAAAATATTATCCCCCACCTCCTTGCATCCCACCCCCTTGATAGGGCACCAGATCCGGCCTAGGGTTTCCGCCATAGCCTCTACGAAAACCGGCTTCTCCGAAAGCAACTTCGCCAGGGCTTGTGGTTCCACCACCCCTGCCTTACCTGATCCAGTCCATCCGATCTTGATCCCCTTCTTCTCCTTCTCCGACAAGCACAGATCCTTCAACAGAACCTCCACGTTTTCCATCCCCGATCCCCGAAGTCGATCCCGGGAAAGAAACTAGGTTTTTGTGGTGTACAATCACGTGCCCTAGCTACACGAGAAAGGCTTTTGGTGGATGGGATGGGGGGGGGGGGGGGGGGGAGCAGCCGCCGCGCAAACAACCAGAGGAGAACAGACCACAGGGTGAGCATCGGCGGCACAGCTATGGGCGCCGCCATAAACCCTAGGTCGCCTTAGAGATTTGGAATGGAACCTTCCCGTCCCTGTTTTCATGACCGGGTAGATGGAGATATGAAAGGTTTTCATGACCCGGTCATCTACCGGACGTATAGGTGGAGGGTCAAAGGGTCCGGTTGTAGATGATCTGATACTTGCCATAGTAGTCAAACAATATAAACTCCCTCAAATAAAAGTAAAAATAATATAAACTGGCACCAAATATGCTCCGTCAAGATTACGCAACTAAGTTTTCTTTTGTACAGTCTCAGCTCTAATGTATGCAAATCTTCAAACTTTGTAACAGGCGCATGATAGCTGCACACCAACGATCAGGAGCGGCTTCTCACATGTAAGAAGAACAAACGAATAAGGAACTGGCATATCAAATGTGTAAAAATAATATAGCAAGTGATTTATAGAAGTTGTATAAAATCCATAACCGGCACATGCAAATCAAATACCCACAATTCAAACCCAAAATGTTCCAAACTCAATACTCATGGACTACATTTCGAGTTCTTGACAAAAGCAAGACAACACCATCCAAAAGCCATGCGAGCAGATATTTTACATAACAATAAATACTCAGACGCGTGAACACCCAGCGGGGTGAAGATGGACTCTGCTCAAGACACCTTCTGACTGTCTCAAAAAGTTCTCAGCATATTTCATCGTCAACGACTACCAACTTCCGTCGACAGGAAGGACCAACAAACTGACTCTTGCCACCGAGCAATGCTCAGCAGTAACATTGTGACGGGCGTTGCTCTGCCCACTACTCTGAGGGGGCTGTCGCGACTTTGGTTTCTGTCTCCTTGCTAGCATCAGTTGATTCCTCCTTAGCTGCACTTTCCTCAGGTTTGCTTTCGCTTACACTAAGTTTCTCCAGCAGTCCAGCTGCGGAAGAACCTTCTTCGCTTTCACCGCCTTCATTCTTTGCAAGCGACTCAGCGATCTCGTCAACCAAGTCCTTAAACTTCTTGCAATCTAAAAGATAAGGGAGTCATTAGCAGAGACATTCAACTAGTTTCAAAGTCTGCACTTAGTAAAACATAAATATGAAGCATCAGCGCACTACCAATATGGTGGCATAGAGAAAATGAAATTGCACAACTTTCAGTTGACCTCTGGTTGACTGGGGCAACACATGGAAAACACTGCAGGTGTGTTTAGTTCCTAAACGTTAATGCTAACCCTGGGTGTTTGGTAGAGGAAAGTTAATTTTGCCAAGCAATTCTGGGCTAGAAAATCTTTACTCCACTGGGAGAGCCTACGCAGCTCTCTTCTGATGGCAATAACAGAGAAAAATGCAGAGTTAAACTGTTGTCCTGCTAGTGGGCGTAGATACTGCTGCTTGAATATGCTCAGGTTGGATTAGCTAACCACATATCAAACAAGTAGCTCTGCCTGGGTAGGGTATAGCTCAAACAGGCCAGTGGAGCCTAGCCTAACTAGGTGAGCTAATGATCCAAAGGCTCCCTATGCAGCCTAAACATGACTACTTGAACAGGGTATCAGGGAGATTTGCAGGAGAGATGTTATAGCTAAAGATAAGATTGAACGACAGCCATAAGTAGCAACAGAACATTTATATATCTAATACGCAGCTGCTACTTGGATGAAATAAGAAATACTACGCAATAAATACTGAGCAAGTCAATAGGTTAAACAAGACATTATATGCCTAATTATAGTACTTCACAGAATCACACTCAAAATGCAGCATTGAGCATGACTAAAAACAAAGACTAATGTGTGTGGCAGAGGCGCAGAGCTAGCATACACCATTTATCACAAATCAGGCATGGCTACTAGTGGGGAAAACGACACAAAACAAAAGAACTGGGACAGTGCATTATTCCAAATTATGTCAGGAACCTATGAAACTACCAAGTTTGCAACTTAAAATCCCTAAAAAGTTGTAACAGGTTACAACCAGATCTTGATTGTAGCGACCACAAGGCCGCAAAAAAAGGTGCAATTTTGAAGCTACAAATATCAATCATACTTAAACACTGGAAATACCTTAATTAATGTACAAAATACTCGGCAACTGGAATTAAAAATGTCAATTAGAGAGGATCCCTGTGACCACTAACATAAACAAAGCAGCAAAAAGAACTTCCATGTGGATCTACAGCAAAACCGTAAAGTCGAGACATGATATTATGATATAACTAAGACGTTACAACTTAAATTTAGAAGTACCTTGAATGTTACAAATTCACAAACATCAAGAGTCACATGAAAACAATGATAGGTTGTGATCGTGTCACCTTCACTATGACAAGTAACGGCCTTGCCTCTTGGAACGTTACTCTTATTATACCCAATCCACCTACCCCCAATCATGGAAGGTATTTTTTATGATCCTTTATCCCAAATAGTAGATTACTACAAGATCACATGCTTAAGATGTAATTTCTGATAAAGAGTGCCAACACACACCCTAAATATGTTGTATTGCTGATGATTCACTGAGCCTCGTAAATACTAAATTGCTAAAAGAAAAATCCACGTGCTCAAGACAAAACACAATGTTCAGCTATAGAATGTAACCAGGTCATGTTTCACTAGTGTCTCACAAAGCATACAGAAGAAACTACTAATGCTACAAACAGGGTGATCTAGCATGTTATCCAACCAAGTCAACCACGCAAGACACCCACGCGGAAATAGAGTTGAGAACTCACTCTCCACGGTGCCAAACCGGATGGCAAACATCTCATCCTTAAGCTCTCCGTCAGCAAAGTCTGCCGCGTGCCAGACACAGGACTTGTCGCTGCCGGCGTGTTCCTGCATCTTCGTGGTCGAGATCACTGCACGCAGAGAGTATCAAGGCCATAACCGTGAGACGAGATCCTGTGATGAATCTACTTGAAGCAACTGAGCGATCGGAAATAAAGGGGCAAAAATCTGAGGAAACAACCACAAACCTAGGTGGTTGGCGCAGATCTTAAGTGTCTTGGCCTGGCGCATAACAAGGCGGACCTTGCCGTTCTCCTTATGCTTGAGCAGCTTGACGGTGCCCGTGCCCCTCTCCTTCCACTGGTTCCCATCCTTGTCGAACCTGTATAGTTTCGCCTTCCTGCGCATCGCCGCACGAACCCATCCCAAAATCAGCGCCAGATCGAGCCGAAACGAGCAGACCTAGGGGGACGCGGGGGAGCTTACATGTCGAGGAGAGAGTCCTCGTCCTCCTCGCCGGTGGTGACGGCGACCTCCTCGAGCCGCACGATGGGGGCGACCTGGGCACCGGTGTCCTCCTCCTCGCCGGCGGCGGCCGCGGCAGCGGAGTCCTCGCCTTCCTCCTCCGCGACGGGGCGCTCCACGACGGGCTCCTTGTCCGCCATCGGAAGGGTTGGGCGGCGGCGCGCTTGCTACTTCCGAGTCGACGCGGCGGCGAGAGGGGGGGAGGGGGGCGAAGAGAGACGCCTACGGAAGTTTTGGGAGGTCGGTCGAGAGGAGGGGGCGGCCGTAAAAGGGCAGTGCGCTAGGGTTTTTGTGTACCACGGAGGGAGAGGCGCCGCCACAGAAGTGGGGCCCACTGGAAGCGTGATGGGGCGAGGCCCTGGCGTAGGGTCATCGCCTGAACTGCGTGTTAACAACGCCACTACCGATTAGCAACGGCATCAGTTTTTCTTCCAACAATCTTTTCTTTTTTTTTCAACTTAAAATAGGTTTCCTTTGTCCCTTCCGGGACATCCCATAAATAAAACTTTTCTTTTGTGACTTTTTAAATTTTTGAACAAATTATTTGTTACTAGTTCATACGCTCACCCTATGAAGGCTCCTAGAGACTGAGTTCATCTTAAGATTGACAAAGTTGCCACAAACGACTTCGAAGTCGACGGGGATGTCTCCTCGCACTGAACGCACATCATCGAAAGAACTGAAATAAATTCAGAGAAATGTGACCACAATGCTAAGCCTAAGACTTGAACATTGCAATTACGCTCAGTTCGTTGTTTACAATAGTTGCAAAATCACCACACATATCTTGTGGTCAACATGTACATTGTCTCCCGCTGAACATAAAAATCTGAAACAAATCCAAAAAATTACAAACGCCCATGTAAGATATAAAACTTGAATACAAATTCCATTATAAGCAACTTATCTGTCTAAACTACGACTCAAGAAAGAGGTGAACAACTTTTAGTCATTCAAAATGTTTTAAGGTACATAATTAAGCCTAGACTAGTGCGATCCTTAAAAAAACAGACTAATGTGTAAAAAAAAACTATGTTCACACAATGTTTGCAACCAGATATATATTGATCTAATGGTTGAGATATAACAAGTTTTGCAACAAAATATTACCGACGTCGCTATTGTTTTTTTTTCCTTTATCACATTTTCTTATAACCTCTCCTTTAATTGTATCCTGTGAGGATTATTCTACATTATTTTTGCAAAGATAAGATTCTCGTACGTTTTGTGTGGCTATGTAATATATGATCGTTGAATTTATGGTGACGTTATTTTATCTAAATCAGTCTTGATGAATGTTATGTCATTTTGATTATTATGTTGACTTTGTCACTATCGTCCAACTTCGGGTCATGCCTCTGGCTTTGGCTTTAGTGTGTGGATGGGCTCAACTCTGTTTTTCAGTAAATGTTCAGGATATGGGCCAAGCTCGGGCTAAACATTCGATACCTGAGGCTTCCGCAGGCCTAACAAAAAACTTGGCTACCCAGAGAAAGGCCATATTTAGATATCACTGGCTGGTCGATCGACCTATTAATAATGACCAACATCACTAATAGGTTGACCAATTAGTGATAATTGTTGCGGGTAACCAAGGGTTGGTGGGCAATGATCGATCGTCACACTTCGACCTGTCTGTGATGATTGGTGGTGGCTTTGGCAGTTAGGGTTGCACTGCCTCGTACCCATATGTACATGAACATAACAAATGATATCATATGTAAGACATTGCACATTATCACATGCAAGCATGGTATAAATAGTGCATATCAAAACATACAAGCATAGTGTCAACATTGCATATCAACACATACAAACACATGTTGCATATCATCGCATAGTCTCTATTTGTCACATATCATCTATGGCAGCATATTACTAACATCGCATTTCATCCTTATCACTTAGCATCTATACCATTGTGAAGATTTTGTTGGTTACGCCATTGTTGTCCCATCTCGCCTCTATATGTTTAGACCATCAATCGTTGATCTCGTCGCACATATCCAGTCTATCTCCATGTGTACCCAAATATATGTCATTTAGAGCCTCGGTCGAGATATTTAGAGTGGTGCGAAATTGCTCGTATAGCTAGTTTTGCAAAAGAATGACTCGGACCAAAACTGTTTCATTGAACACATAGGCACTCCTCATCCTAACTGTAAGTGCATCTAGTGCCACCCCTAGTTGGTTTTGGAGTATTAACGACAAAGTTGGTTGAGGGACTAATGCGTTTGTGAGAATTGCAGGATAACGCAGGTAGTGTCCCTCATTGATTCGGTTTACCTACCGGAGATGACCCCTAAAAATGTATGAAGACATTGAAGACAATAGTGGTATGAGAAGATATTCATATGAAGACTATGACGTGAGAAGACATTGCGTGAAGACTATGGAGCGCGAAGACTGTGTGGTTTCGTTGTTTCCTTTTCTTCTTTGTTGAGTCATAGGAACCACCGTACTGTTAAGTGGGGTCCAAGTGAACTAAGTCAGAGTGACTGAAGTGATGCTCAACCCAAATCCTATGTCTTCGAGCAAAGACAATGAGAGCAAATCTTATCCAGAGCTGGATGAGTCAGCTTTGCTTGTAGCCCAAGTAAAGTTGTCGTGTGTGTTTGAAATCTGACCGTTGGAACACGTGTCAGTTCCTTAGTGACCCAGGGTCATTTCGGACATATCAGGTCGGGTTGCCCAGTGGCTATAAATAGCCCACCCCCTACACCATAAATTGGTGGCTGCTCAGAGTTAGTGCACGGCTTTTGTCGTTTGAGAGCAACCCACCTTGAAGCCTTTGAGAGAGAGAAATCCTTGCGAGGACCAAGCCCAAACACCCAGAGCCAAAGAGTATTTGGCATCACTGAAGTCTTTCTGTCTGTGTGACCTGAAGACTTATTACACTTGAGGACTGTGTATCCTCCAGCCGGTTAGGCGTCGCGTTCTGAGCATCCAAAAGTCACTATGGATTGCCGGTGAACGAAGTCTGTGAAGGTTTGGAAGTCTACCTTGAAGACTTACCAGAGTGATTGGGCGAGTGTTGGGGAACGTTGCAGAAAAACAAAAATTTTCCTACTCGTTTCACCAAGATCCATCTAGGAGTTCATCTAGCAATGAGTCATCGGATGCATCTACGTACCTTGTAGATCGCGAGCGGAAGCGTTCAAAGAACGGGGATGATGTAGTCGAACACGACGTGATCCAAATCACCGGAGATCCTAGCACCGAATGGACGGCACCTTCGCGTTCAACACACGTACGGAACAGCCACGTCTCCTCCTTCTTGATCCAGCAAGGGGGGAGGAGAGGTTGAGGGAGATGGCACCAGCAGCAGCACGAAGGCGTGGTGTTGATGGAGCTGCAGTACTCCGGCAGAGCTTCGCCAAGCGCTATGGAGGAAGAGGAGGTGTTGGAGAGGGAGAAGGAGGCAACCAAAGGCCAAGGTATGAAGTCCCTCCTTTCCCCCACTATATATAGGAGGGCCAAGGGGGGTTGGCCGGCCCTAGGAGATCAAATCTCCTAAGGTGGGCGGCGGCCAAGGGGGTTTCCCTCCCCCCCAAGGCACCTAGGAGGTGCCTTCCACTAGTAGGACTCCTCCCCCATGGAAACCCTAGGCGCATGGGCCTAGTGGGGCTGGTGCCCTTGGCCCATGTAGGCCAAGGCGCACCCCCTACAGCCCATGTGGCCCCCGGGGATGGGTGGCCCCACCCGGTGGACCCCCGGGACCCTTTCGGTGGTCCCGGTACAATACCGATAACCCCGAAACTTGTCCCGATGCCCGAAACAGGACTTCCCATATATAAATCTTTACCTCCGGACCATTCCGGAACTCCTCGTGACGTCCGGGATCTCATCCGGGACTCCGAACAACATTCGGGTTACTGCATATACATATCCCTACAACCCTAGCGTCATCGAACCTTAAGTGTGTAGACCCTACGGGTTCGGGAGACATGTAGACATGACCGAGATCGCTCTCCGGTCAATAACCAACAGCGGGATCTGGATACCCATGTTGGCTCCCACATGCTCCACGATGATCTCATCGGATGAACCACGATGTCGAGGATTCAAACAACCCCGTATACAATTCCCTTCGTCAATCGATATGTTACTTGCCCGAGATTCGATCGTCGGTATCCCAATACCTCGTTCAATCTCGTTACCGGCAAGTCACTTTACTTGTATCGTAATGCATGATCCCGTGACCAGACACTTGGTCACTTTGAGCTCATTATGATGATGCATTACCGAGTGGGCCCAGTGATACCTCTCCGTCATGCGGAGTGACAAATCCCAGTCTTGATCCATGTCAACCCAACAGACACTTTCGGAGATAACCATAGTATACCTTTATAGTCACCCAGTTACATTGTGACGTTTGGCACACACAAAGCACTCCTACGGTATCCGGGAGTTACAAGGTCTCATGGTCTAAGGAAAAGATACTTTGACATTGAAAAACTCTAGCAAACGAACTATACGATCTTGTGCTATGTTTAGGATTGGGTCTTGTCCATCACATCATTCTCCTAATGATGTGATCTCGTTATCAATGACATCCAATGTCCATAGTCAGGAAATCATGACTATCTGTTGATCAACGAGCTAGTCAACTAGAGGCTTACTAGGGACATGTTGATGTCTATTATTCACACATGTATTGCGATTTCCGGATAATACAATTATAGCATGAATAAAGACAATTATCATGAACAAGGAAATATAATAATAATGCTTTTATTATTGCCTCTAGGGCATATTTCCAACAGTCTCCCACTTGCACTAGAGTCAATAATCTAGTTACACTGTGATGAATCGAACACCCATGGAATTCTGGTGTTGATCATGTTTTGCTCTAGGGAGAGGTTTAGTCAATGGATCCGCTACATTCAGGTCCGTATGTACTTTACAAATCTCTATATCTCCATCTTGAACATTTTCACGAATGGAGTTGAAGCGACGCTTGATGTGCCTTGTCTTCTTGTGAAACCTGGGCTCCTTGGCAAGTGCAATAGCTCCAGTGTTGTCACAAAAGAGTTTGATTGGCCCCGACGCATTGGGTATGACTCCTAGGTCGGTGATGAACTCCTTCACCCATATTGCTTCATGTGCTGCCTCCGAGGCTGCCATGTACTCCGCTTCACATGTAGATCCCGCCACGACGCTCTGCTTGCAACTGCACCAGCTTACTGCCCCACCATTCAAAATATACACGTATCCGGTGTGTGACTTAGAGTCATCCAAATCTGTGTCGAAGCTAGCGTCGACGTAACCCTTTACGACGAGCTCTTCGTCACCTCCATAAACGAGAAACATTTCCTTTGTCCTTTTCAAGTACTTCAGGATATTCTTGACCGCTGTCCGGTGTTCCTTGCCGGGATTACTTTGGTACCTTCCTACCAAACTTACGGCAAGGTTTACATCAGGTCTGGTACACAGCATGGCATACATAATAGAACCTATGGCTGAGGCATAGGGGATGACACTCATCTCTTCTATATCTTCTGCCGTGGTCGGACATTGAGCTGAGCTCAATTTCACACCTTGTAACACAGGCAAGAACCCCTTCTTAGATTGATCCATATTGAACTTCTTCAATATCTTATCAAGGTATGTGCTTTGTGAAAGACCTATGAGGCGTCTTGATCTATCTCTATAGATCTTGATGCCTAATATATAAGCAACTTCTCCAAGGTCCTTCATTGAAAAACTCTTATTCAAATAGGCCTTGATGTTGTCCAAGAGTTCTATATCATTTCCCATCAAAAGTATGTCATCTACATATAGTATGAGAAATGCTACAGAGCTCCCACTCACTTTCTTATAAACGCAGGCTTCTCCATAAGTCTGCGTAAACCCAAACGCTTTGATCATCTCATCAAAGCAAATGTTCCAACTCCGAGATGCTTGCACCAGCCCATAAATCGAGCGTTGGAGCTTGCACACCTTGTCAGCATTCTTAGGATCGACAAAACCTTCCGGCTGCATCATATACAATTCTTCCTTAAGGAAACCATTAAGGAATGCCGTTTTGACATCCATTTGCCATATTTCATAATCGTAGAATGCAGCAATTGCTAACATGATTCGGACGGACTTCAGCTTCGCTACCGGTGAGAAAGGCTCATCGTAGTCAACCCCTTGAACTTGTCGATAACCCTTAGCGACAAGCCGAGCTTTATAGATGGTCACATTACCATCCGCGTCTGTCTTCCTCTTAAAGATCCATTTATTTTCTATGGCTCGCCGCTCAACGGGCAAGTCAGTCAAAGTCCATACTTCGTTTTCATACATGGATCCTATCTCGGATTTCATGGCTTCTAGCCATTTGTCGGAATCCGGGCCCGCCATCGCTTCTTCATAGTTCGAAGGTTCACCGTTGTCTAACAACATGATTTCTAAGACAGGGTTGCCGTACCACTCTGGTGCGGAACGTGTCCTTGTGGACCTTCGAATTTCAGTAGGGGCTTGATCAGAAGTATCTTGATCATTATCATTAACTTCCTCTGTAGTCGGTGCAGGCACCTCAGGAACATTTTCTTGAGTTGCGCCATTTTCCGGTTCAAGAGGTAATACTTCATCAAGCTCTACTTTCCTCCCACTTACTTCTTTCGAGAGAAACTCTTTCTCTAGAAAGGACCCATTCTTGGCAACAAAGATCTTGCCTTCGGATCTGAGGTAGAAGGTGTACCCAATAGTTTCTTTTGGGTATCCTATGAAGATGCATTTTTCCGACTTGGGTTCGAGCTTTTCAGGTTGAAGTTTCTTGACATAAGCATCGCATCCCCAAACTTTTAGAAATGACAGCTTAGGTTTCTTCCCAAACCATAATTCATACGGTGTCGTCTCAACGGATTTCGATGGAGCCCTATTTAAAGTGAATGCGGCAGTCTCTAAAGCATAGCCCCAAAAAGATAGCGGTAAATCGGTAAGAGACATCATAGATCACACCATATCTAATAGAGTGCGATTACGACGTTCGGACACACCATTACGCTGAGGTGTTCCAGGCGGCGTCAGTTGTGAAACTATTCCACATTTTCTTAAGTGTGTACCAAATTCATGACTCAAGTATTCTCCTCCACGATCTGATCGTAGAAACTTGATTTTCCTGTCACGTTGATTTTCAACCTCACTCTGAAATTCCTTGAACTTTTCAAAGGTTTCAGACTTGTGTTTCATTAAGTAGATATACCCATATCTACTTAAATCATCAGTGAGTGTGAGAACATAACGATAGCCACCGCGAGCCTCAACACTCATTGGACCACACACATCAGTATGTATGATTTCCAATAAGTTGGTTGCTCGCTCCATTGTTCCTGAGAACGGAGTCTTGGTCATCTTACCCATGAGGCATGGTTCGCACGTGTCAAATGATTCATAATCAAGAGACTCTAAAAGTCCATCTGCATGGAGCTTCTTCATGCGTTTGACACCTATGTGACCAAGGCGGCAGTGCCACAAGTATGTGGGATTATCATTATCAACCTTACATCTTTTGGTACTCACATTATGAACATGTGTAGTATTACGTTCGAGATTCATAAAGAATAAACCATTCACCATAGGAGCATGACCATAAAACATATCTCTCATATAAATAGAACAACCATTATTCTCGGATTTAAATGAGTAGCCATCTCGAATCAAACGAGATCCCGATACAATGTTCATGCTCAAAGATGGCACTAAATAACAATTATTAAGGTTTAAAACTAATCCCGAAGGTAGATATAGAGGTAGCGCGCCGACGGCGATCACATTGACCTTGGAACCATTCCCGACGCGCATCGTCACCTCGTCCTTTGCCAGTTTCGGCTTATTCCGCAGCCCCTGTTTTGAGTTACAAATGTGAGCAACTACACCGGTATCAAATACCCAGGAGCTACCACGGACACTAGTAAGGTACACATCAATTACATGTATATCACATATACCTTTTGTTTTGCCGGCCTTCTTGTCTGCTAAGTATTTAGGGCAGTTCCGCTTCCAGTGACCGCTTCCCTTGCAATAAAAGCACTCAGTCTCGGGCTTGGGTCCATTCTTTGGCTTCTTCCCGGCAGCTTGCTTGCCGGGCGCGGCAACCTCCTTGCCGTCCTTCTTGAAGTTCTTTTTACCCTTGCCTTTCTTGAACTTAGTGGTTTTATTGACCATCAACACTTGATGTTCCTTCTTGACTTCTACCTCTGCTGATTTCAGCATTGCAAATACCTCAGGAATGGTCTTTTCCATTCCCTGCATATTGAAGTTCATCACAAAGCTCTTGTAGCTCGGTAGAAGCGACTGGAGGATTCTGTCAATGACCGCATCATCCGGGAGATTAACTCCCAGCTGAGTCAAACGGTTATGTAACCCAGACATAGTGAGTATGTGCTCACTGACAGAACCATTTTCCTCCATCTTACAGCTGAAGAATTTGTCGGAGACTTCATATCTCTCAACCCGGGCATGAGCTTGGAAAACCATTTTCAGCTCTTCGAACATCTCATATGCTCCGTGTCTCTCAAAACGCTTTTGGAGCCCCGGCTCTAAACTGTAAAGCATGCCGCACTGAACGAGGGAGTAGTCATCGGTACGTGCCTGCCAAGCGTTCATAACATCTTGTTCTGCAGGGAGAACAGGTGCGTCACCAAGCGGTGCTTGCAGGACATAATCTTTCTTGGCAGCTATGAGGATGATCCTCAGCTTCCGGACCCAGTCCGTGTAGTTGCTGCCATCATCTTTCAGCTTGGTTTTCTCTAGGAACGCGTTGAAGTTGAGGACTTCGTTGGCCATTTGATCTACAAGACATATTGTAAATGTTTTAGACTAAGTTCATGATAATTAAGTTCATCTAATCAAATAATTAATGAACTCCCACTTAGATTAGACATCCCTCTAGTCATCTAAGTATTACATGATCCGAGTTAACTAGGCCGTGTCCGATCATCACGTGAGACGGACTAGTCAACATCGGTGAACATCTTCATGTTGATCGTATCTTCTATACGACTCATGCTCGACCTTTCGGTCTTCTGTGTTCCGAGGCCATGTCTGTACATGCTAGGCTCGTCAAGTCAACCTAAGTGTTTGCATGTGTAAATCTGTCTTACACCCGTTGTATGTGAACGTCTGAATAAAACACCCGATCATCACGTGGTGTTTTGAAACAGCGAACTGTCGCAACGGTGCACAGTTAGGGGGAACACTTCTTGAAATTAGTATGAGGGATCATCTTATTTACTACCGTCGTTCTAAGTAAACAAGATGCAAAACATGATAAACATCACATGCAATCAAATAATAAACGTGACATGATATGGCCAATATCACATAGCTCCTTTGATCTCCATCTTGGGGCTCCATGATCATCTTGTCACCGGCTTGACACCATGATCTCCATCATCATGATCTCCATCATCGTGTCTCCATGAAGTTGCTCGCCAACTATTACTTCTACTACTATGGCTAACGCGTTTAGCAATAAAGCAAAGTAATTTACATGGCGTTTCTCAATGACACGCAGGTCATATAAAAGAATAAAGACAACTCCTATGGCTCCTGCCGGTTGTCATACTCATCGACATGCAAGTCGTGATTCCTATTACAATAGCATGAACATCTCATACATCACATATAGATCATTCATCATTCATCATAACTTTGGCCATATCATATCACAAACCACTTGCTGCAAAAACAAGTTAGACGTTCTCTAATTGTTGTTGCAAGTTTTACGTGGCTGAATTAGGGTTCTAGCAAGAACGTCTTCTTACCTACGTTAAAGCCACAACGTGATTTGTCAACTTCTATTTACCCTTCATAAGGACCCTATTCATCGAATCTGCTCCAACTAAAGTGGGAGAGACAGACACCCGCCAGCCACCTTATGCAACTAGTGCATGTTAGTCGGTGGAACCGGTCTCACGTAAGCATACGTGTAAGGTTGGTCCGGGCCGCTTCATCCCACAATACCGCTGAAGCAAGAAAAGACTAGTAGCGGCAAGAAAGTTGACAAATCTACGCCCACAACAAATTGTGTTCTACTCGTGCAAGAAGAACTACGCATAGACCTAGCTCATGATGCCACTGTTGGTGAACGTTGCAGAAAAACAAAAAATTTCCTACTCGTTTCACCAAGATCCATCTAGGAGTTCATCTAGCAATGAGTCATCGGATGCATCTACGTACCTTGTAGATCGCGAGCGGAAGCGTTCAAAGAACGGGGATGATGTAGTCGAACACGACGTGATCCAAATCACCGGAGATCCTAGCACCGAACGGACGGCACCTCCGCGTTCAACACACGTACGGAACAGCCACGTCTCCTCCTTCTTGATCCAGCAAGGGGGAAGGAGAGGTTGAGGGAGATGGCACCAGCAGCAGCACGATGGCGTGGTGTTGATGGAGCTGCAGTACTCCGGCAGAGCTTCGCCAAGCGCTATGGAGGAAGAGGAGGTGTTGGAGAGGGAGAAGGAGGCAACCAAAGGCCAAGGTATGAAGTCCCTCCTTTCCCCCACTATATATAGGAGGGCCAAGGGGGGTTGGCCGGCCCTAGGAGATCAAATCTCCTAAGGGGGGCGGCGGCCAAGGGGGTTTCCCTCCCCCCCCCCCAAGGCACCTAGGAGGTGCCTTCCACTAGTAGGACTCCTCCCCCATGGAAACCCTAGGCGCATGGGCCTAGTGGGGCTAGTGCCCTTGGCCCATGTAGGCCAAGGCGCACCCCCTACAGCCCATGTGGCCCCCGGGGATGGGTGGCCCCACCCGGTGGACCCCCGGGACCCTTCCGGTGGTCCCGGTACAATACTAATAACCCCGAAACTTGTCCCGATGCCCGAAACAGGACTTCCCATATATAAATCTTTACCTCCGGACCATTCTGGAACTCCTCGTGACGTCCGGGATCTCATCCGGGACTCCGAACAACATTTGGGTTACTGCATATACATATCCCTACAACCCTAGCGTCACCGAACCTTAAGTGTGTAGACCCTACGGGTTTGGGAGACATGTAGACATGACCGAGATCGCTCTCCGGTCAATAACCAACAGCGGGATCTGGATACCCATGTTGGCTCCCACATGCTCCACGATGATCTCATCGGATGAACCACGATGTCGAGGATTCAAACAACCCCGTATACAATTCCCTTCGTCAATCGATATGTTACTTGCCCGAGATTCGATCGTCGGTATCCCAATACCTCGTTCAATCTCGTTACCGGCAAGTCACTTTACTCGTATCGTAATGCATGATCCCGTGACCAGACACTTGGTCACTTTGAGCTCATTATGATGATGCATTACCGAGTGGGCCCAGTGATACCTCTCCGTCATGCGGAGTGACAAATCCCAATCTTGATCCATGTCAACCCAACAGACACTTTCGGAGATACCCGTAGTATACCTTTATAGTCACCCAGTTACGTTGTGACGTTTGGCACACCCAAAGCACTCCTACGGTATCCGGGAGTTACACGATCTCATGGTCTAAGGAAAAGATACTTTGACATTGAAAAACTCTAGCAAACGAACTATACGATCTTGTGCTATGTTTAGGATTGGGTCTTGTCCATCACATCATTCTCCTAATGATGTGATCTCGTTATCAATGACATCCAATGTCCATAGTCAGGAAATTATGACTATCTGTTGATCAATGAGCTAGTCAACTAGAGGCTTACTAGGGACATGTTGATGTCTATTATTCACACATGTATTGCGATTTCCGAATAATACAATTATAGCATGAATAAAGACAATTATCATGAACAAGGAAATATAATAATAATGCTTTTATTATTGCCTCTAGGGCATATTTCCAACAGCGATGACTGTGTGTCCTTAGCTCAAGGGGAATAAGGTGAAGACGCGGTCTTCTGAGTTAAATCTCAACCTCCCTAACCAGACGTACAGTTGTCACAGCAACTGGAACTGGTCCAACAAATCCTATGTCTTCAACAAGTGACTGGTTCTATCCTCTTCCTTCCTTTACTTAAGTTTGTCTTCGTGAAGTCATTGTCTATCTATCGTACTTGTTTGACTTCATTGTTTGTCTACTACTGTTGATTGGCTTCATACTATCTTCCATCCTGATCCTTACTACTTAGTTGATATTAGTCCTGTACTTCCACATCATTGCATACTTGACTATGGCTTGCTTATGGTAGTTTATCTTCCGCTGGATATCAACTAGGTCATTTTTATCGTTTGTCTTCGAAACTTCCAAGTTTTGAAGACTTTCATAAAAATCGCCTATTCACCCCCCCTCTAGTCGATACTAGCAATTTCAATTGGTATCAGAGCAAGGTACTCCCTTGTTCTGTGCGATTCGGTTTAACCACCTGGAGTTTTAGCTATGTCGACTGCAGGGATAATCAAGGTCTCCGCTGCTTGCCCCGTGTTCGATGGAACTGAATGTCCCTACTGGAAGAATAAGATGCGTATGCATCTTGAAGCCATTGATGTCGACCTCTGGTATGTCGTCAAGAACGGCATTCCCAAAACTGGTGAAGGTGTCACCCCTGCGATGTCAAGAAGTTCATTCAACTGGACTCTACTGCCAAGAACATTATCTGTGGTCATCTGACCAAAGGACAGTATGGCCGTGTGAGTGCTCTGGAAACATCAAAGCTAGTCTAGGACTGGCTATCCAAGGTTAACGAAGGCGTATCAACACAGAGAGATCAAAGAATCAGTGTTCTTCACAACCTCTTCAACCGCTTCAAGAGAAACGACAATGAAAATGTCCAGCTCACATTCGATCGCCTCACTGACATCACAAATGAACTTCAAGCTCTTGGCGCAACCGAAATTACCAAGCATGAAATCGTCAAGACACTACTGAGATCACTTGACAGCTCATTTGACACCCTTGCCCTCATGATACAAGAACGTCCTGACTTCAAGACACTCGATCCGTCTGATATACTTGAGAGGCTCAACACACATGAGTTCCAGCTTTTTGAGAAAAGAGATATCTATGGCCCAAACTATGGCCGAACTCGCGCTTTGAAGGCAAAAGTTGTTTCCTCATCTGAAGAAGAATCTGACTGCAGTTCTGATGATCCTGAAGACATTGGAAAGGAACTTGCTATGGTTGTGAAGAAGTTCCAGAAATTCACTAAGAAGAAAGGCTTCAAAAAGTCTTCACGATCCAGCTCAAGGAATGATGAAGCTTTCACCCATGACCACAAGAAGAGAACCTGCCACAAGTGCAAGAAACCTGGTCACTACATATCTAAGTGTCCACAGTGGGACAATGAGAAGAAGAAGAAGAAGAAGAGCAAGGAATATGATTCTGATGACAAGAAGAAGAAGAAATCTTCTAAGTCTTCTTCTAAGTCTTCTTCCAAGTCTTCATCACACAAGAAGAGCTCATCTGGCAAGGCTCGTGCCTTTGTTGGCAAGAAAATGGATTCAGAGGAGGAGTCTGTCTCTGAGGAGGCGGAGGTGGAGTCTGGAGAGGAGTCCGACCCTGGCGTTGCAAGTCTGGCTCTAGCCACAGCCTATGTCGCCAAGTCCATCTTCAACAGTGAAGACAATGACTTCCACACCAACGCTGAAGCTAATGACGAAGACGATCCTACTCCCACCTACTGCTTCATGGCACGTGGTGCCAAGGTAAAATCACGTGATGCTTACTTTCAAACATCAAGTGAAGATGACTCTGGTTGTGAATCCAAACCTAGCTACAAAACACTTGCTAAAATTGCAACTGAACAACAAAAGGCTATGGAACATACTCAAAAACTGTTAGACAAAAGCGATGACCTGTTGGACACGGAAATGACACGTTCACAGTCCTTAGTTGAAGACATAAAAAATCTTCATGCTAAGTACGAAGAACTTGAAAGTCGTCATGAAACGCTCTCAACTACTTATGAAAGGCTATCCTATGATTATCTTCAAAGGAAACAAGAGCTTGAGAAATTGAGAGCGGCTCATGAAGATCTTCAAAAAGAGAATGAGTCACTTCGCGCTCAACAGATCAGTCCCGCTCGGGATGGATTTGAACCACCATGTCTAAAATGCATTGAGCGTGATAATGCTACATCTGTTGCTGAATGTTCCACTACTGCTACTGTTTCATTGTCTTCACCTACTGATGTGGTTACTAACCCCTCTGCGGAGGATACCACTGCTATTGCTGATGAAAATGCTATGTTGAAGACATTGCTTGAAACAGGGATGTATAAGAGTCCGAGAGGGCATCAGACACTCTGTGATGTCCTCAAAAAGTAGATTCTGAACCGAAACCCTAGGAAAGAGGGTGTTGGGTTCGAGAGGAAAATGAATGTTGATGGCTCGTACTGGAAGCCTGAGCAGTATCCCAAAACCACATGGGTTGCTGCAAAGGAACCATCAGTAGATCCATCCACTTTGTCTGGCTTTACCTGTGCTAATCTTATTATCATTGATGAATCCCTTGATGCAAAATATAAGCTGTTCAAGAATCTGAATGGTGAAGTGTTTGCCAGGTATATTGGTACTAACTGCAGGAATGGACCACCTATGAAGAAGATCTGGGTACCTAAGCAGTACATTGAGAATCTTCCTATGAATGTCGTCATGACACCACCAAGGAAGAAGACAAACCCCAGACCTATAGCTTCATATGGCCCAAAGGCTTCATACAGATACAGGACTCACCTGAGTCACCCTAACGCCAATGTTTTGCAGGGAAATCATACTCAGACTCATGAATATGAGCGTGTGTCTTCGAACCGCTATGTTCATAGGACTAAGAACTTTTCTGCTTATTCATATGAGTATCATTCATCTCCTGCAAGGCTATTTGCTAGGGCTCCAAAGCCAAAATTCTCAGATGCTGCACTTAGACTCATTGCTTCTAAGCCACCCCTGAAGATGTGGGTGGCGAAGAAGAATTAACTTTCTTTTGCAGAAAAGGGTCTCCAGCCTGAAATCAAAGGCGTCTAATGCTATTGCTGGGGACCTAAAATGAAGGAAATATGCCCTAGAGGCAATAATAAAGTTATTATTTATTTCCTTATATCATGATAAATGTTTATTATTCATGCTAGAATTGTATTAACCAGAAACATAATACATGTGTTAATACATAGACAAACACAACGTCACTAGTATGCCTCTACTTGACTAGCTCGTTTATCAAAGATGGTTATGTTTCCTAGCCATGGACAAAAGAGTTGTCATTTGATTAACGGGATCACATCATTAGGAGAATGATGTGATTAACATGACCCATTCCGTTAGCCTAGCACTTGATCGTTTAGTATATTGTTATTGCTTTCTTCATGACTTTTACATGTTCCTGTAACTATGAGATTATGCAACTCCTGTTTACCGGAGGAACACTTTGGGTGCTACCAAACGTCACAACGTAACTGGGTGATTATAAAGGAGTACTACAGGTGTCTCCAAAGGTACATGTTGGGTTGGCGTATTTCGAGATTAGGTTTTGTCACTCCGATTGTCGGAGAGGTATCTCTGGGCCCTCTCGGTAATGCACATCACTATAAGCCTTGCAAGCAATGTAGCTAATGAGTTAGTTACGGAATGATGCATTACGTAACGAGTAAAGAGACTTGCCGGTAATGAGATTGAACTAGGTATTGGATACCGACGATCGAATCTCGGGCAAGTAACATACCGATGACAAAGGGAACAACGTATGTTGTTATGCGGTTTGACCGATAAAGATCTTCATAGAATATGTAGGAGCCAATATGGGCATCCAGGTCCCGCTATTGGTTATTGACCGAGAATAGTTCTAGGTCATGTCTACATAGTTCTCAAACTCGTAGGGTCCGCATGCTTAACGTTACGATGACAGTTTTATTATGAGTTTATAAGTTTTGATGTACCGAAGTTTGTTCGGAGTCCCGGATGAGATCACGGACATGACGAGGAGTCTCGAAATGGTCGAGACATAAAGATTGATATATTGGACGACTATATTCGGACACCGGAAGTGTTCCGGGTGATTTCGGAGAAAACCAGAGTGCCGGAGGGGTTACCGGAACCCCCCGGGGAAGTATTGGGCCTTAGTGGGCCTGAGGGGAGAGAGAGGGCAGCAGCCCAGGAGGTGGCGCCCCCCCCCATGAGGAGTCCGAATTGGACTAGGGGAGGGGGCGCGGCCCCCCCTTTCCCTCTCCCTCTCCCTCTCTTTCCTTCCCCCTTCCTCCTTCCTAGTGGGACTAGGAAAGGGGAGTCCTACTCCCACTAGGAGGAGGACTTCCCCCTCCTTGGCGCGCTCCCTAGGGCCGGCCGGCCTCCCTCCCTTGCTCCTTTATATACGGGGGCAGGGGGGCACCCTAGAGACACACAAGTTGATATACGGATTGTTCCTTAGCCGTGTGCGGTGCCCCCTTCCACCATATTCCACCTCGGTCATATCGTCGTGGAGTTTAGGCGAAGCCCTGCACCGGTAGAACATCATCATCGTCACCACGCCGTCGGGCTGACGGAACTCATCCCCGACGCTTTGCTGGATCGGAGCCCGGGGATCGTCATCGAGCTAAACGTGTGCTGAACTCGGAGGTTCCGTACGTTCGGTACTTGGATCGGTCGGATCGTGAAGACGTACGACTACATCAACCGCGTTGCCATAACGCTTCCGCTTACGGTCTACGAGGGTACGTGGACAATACTCCCCCCTCTCGTTGCTATGCCATCACCATGATCTTGCGTGTGCGTAGGATTTTTTTTGAAATTACTACGTTCCCCAACATAAAACACATTAAGGACGCATGATAAAATGTCATACTATATACCTCACATCTGATTCGCTTACCTGTCATACTATGTAACCTAATCTTGATCTAAGCTGTGACAATCCCTATATGCGCCAAATGCTTATGCTTCACAACACTCTTGTGAAGCCTATCCTCCTAACTTCACTGTAGGGTACATCACCAAAAGCTTCAGAATGGATTATGGACAGTGGATGCACAAATCATATGACTGGTGATCGAAGTCTTCTCATGGACTCAACCTTACGTCCATCCGACATGAGTCACATCACGTTTGCTGACACTGGTAAAAGCAAGGTATTGGGTCTAGGTAGAGTTGCAATCTCAAAGGATCAACACATGGATAAAGTGATGCTTGTTGAATCCCTTGGTTTCAACTTAATGTCTGTCTCAATGCTTTGTGACTTGATCATGATTGTGCTATTCGGAAAATATCGCTGCCTTGTACTAATGGAATCTGATAAGTCTCTAGTCTTTGAAGGGTATCGAAAAGATGATCTCTACATGGTAGATTTCTCAGCAGGTTCACAGCTTGCCGTATCTCTTCTCACAAAAGCTTCAGAATGCTGGCTCTGGCATCGAAGGCTAGGACATGCTGGCATGAGGAACTTACACTCACTCGTCAAGAAGAAGCATGTCATAGGCATCGAAGATGTCAAGTTCAAGAAGGATCATTTGTGTGGTGCCTGCGAAGCTGGAAAGATGACAAGGGCAAAGCACCCCTCGAAGACAATCATGACAACATCTCAACCCTTCGAGCTGTTACACATGGACTTATTTGGACCTACTCACTACTCCACCCTCACAACAACTGCTTGTCTCTATGGCTTCGTCATTGTTGATGACTACTCAAGATACACATGGGTTCATATAATTCTCTACAAGACTGAAGTGCAAGATGTCTTCAGACGCTTCGCCAATCGAGCAATGAACAATTATGGCGTGAAGATCAAGCATATCAGAAGTGATAATGGCACTGAATTCAAGAACACCGAACTTGATCTTTATCTGGATACAATGGGAATCACTCATGAGTTCTCTGCTCCATACACACCTCAGCAAAATGGCATCGTTGAACGCAAGAACAGAACCCTCATTGAGATGGCTCGAACAATGCTCGATGAATACAAGACACCAAGAAAGTTCTGGCCTGAAGCTATTGATACAGCATGTCACATCATCAACCGTGTCTACATCCATAAGCTTCTGAACAAAACATCCTATGAGCTCCTCACTGGCAGGAAGCCAAATGTCAGTTACTTCAGGGTATTTGGAGCTAGATGCTGGATCAAGGACCCCCATCACAAGTCAAAATTTGCACCTAAAGCTCACAAAGGCTTCATGCTTGGCTATGGAAAGGACTCACACTCCTACAGAGTCTTCAACCTCTATCTCTATAAGATTGTCGAAACTGTGGATGTGAGATCTGATGAAACCAATGGTTCACAAAGAGAACTCCTGCCAAGTACACTAGATGAAGCTCCTCCAAGCGAATCTATCAAGCTGATGGGAACTGGTGAAATCATGCCTTCTGAAGCACAGCCTGAAGAGGAACTTATCATTTATGCACCAAATCAACCTGAAGACAATGCTCAGACCGAAGACAATCCTTCCAATGATGACAATGATCAGCAAGAGCAAAGTCTTCGTCCTGTTCATCCTCGTGTTGCAAATGAAGTACAAATTGAGAAGATAATCGACAGCATCAATGCACCTGGTCCACTGACCTGCTGAAGAGCAACACAGTTAGCAAACTTCTGTGGGCACTTTTCATTTGTGTCAATATCAGAACCCAAGAAGGTTGCTGAAGCTTTTATGGAACCTGAATGGATTCAAGCTATGCAAGAAGAACTTCAACAGTTCAAGCTAAACAATGTTTGGGAACTTGTCAAGCAACCTGACCCTCGCAAGCATAACATTATTGGAACGAAATGGATATATCGAAACAAGCAAGATGAGCATGGTCAAGTCGTCAAAAACAAAGCACGTCTTGTGGCTCAAGGATATACTCAAGTAGAAGGAATTGACTTCGACGAAACATTTGCTCCTGTGGCTAGGCTTGAAGCTATTCGCATACTGCTAGCCTACGGTAATCATCACAACATCTTGCTATACCAAATGGATGTGAAGAGTGCATTTCTCAATGGCAAGATTGAAGAAGAAGTATATGTAGCTCAACCACCTGGCTTTGAAGATCCAAAACATCCTGATATGGTGTACAAGCTAAACAAAGCACTGTATGGCCTCAAACAAGCTCCTCGCGCATGGTATGATACGATCAAAGACTTCCTGAAGAGCAAAGGCTTCAAACCAGGATCCCTCGATCCCACACTCTTCATGAAGATATATGATGGTGAACTGTTTGTGTGCCAAATATATGTGGATGACATAATCTTCGGCTGCACCAACCAGAAGTATACTGATGAGTTTGGATACATGATGCAAGAGCAATATCAGATGTCCATGATGGGTGAGCTGAAGTTCTTCCTTGGTCTTCAAATTCGTCAGCAAAGGAATTGCATCTTCATATCTCAAGAGAAATACCTCAAAGATTGTCTGAAGAAGTTTGGAATGGAAGACTGCAAAGGCTACATGACGCCAATGCCAGCCAAACACCATCTTGGTCCCGACGACAATGGTAAAGAGTTCGATCAAAAGGTATACCGCTCCATGATTGGTTCTTTGCTTTATCTATGTGCATCTATGCCAGATATTATGCTTAGTGTTTGCATGTGTGCTCGATTCCAAGCGGCACCAAAGGAATCGCATCACTTAGCTGTGAAGCGAATTCTTCAATATTTGGCTTACACCCCAACACTCGGATTATGGTATCCCAAGGGCTCAAAATTTGATTTGGTTGGATTCTCGGATGCTGATTATGCTGGTGACAAGGTGGATCGCAAGTCTACATCAGACACATGTCACTTTTTGGGTCGATCACTTGTCTGTTGGTCTTCAAAGAAGCAGAACTGTGTATCACTCTCAACTGCTGAATCTAAATACATTGCTGCTGGATCTTGTTGTGCTCAGCTTCTATTGATGAAGCAAACTCTCAAGGACTATGGCATCAATCTGAAACAAGTACCTCTCTTCTGCGACAACGAAAGTGCCATCAAGATAGCCAACAATCCAGTTCAGCACTCGAAGACAAAGCACATTGAAATTTGTCATCACTTTCTCAGAGATCATGTCATGAAGAAAGATATCGACATCATTCATGTCAACACTGAAGAGCAACTGGCAGATATCTTCACAAAGCCCTTGGATGAGAAAAGGTTTTGCAAGTTACGGTGTGAGCTAAATATCTTGGAATCCTCTAATGTCCTGTGATCAGGCACACATCCTAACACTTATGCAGGTTGATGACTTAGATGTGCAACACACGAAGTACTGTATATCTTCAATCAATGAAGAATTACATTCTGAGTGTGAATACATTAACATGGAATTTGACTTCGAAGCACCACGATAATTGTGCGCCGTGTCTGGGTCTAATACTTCCTAAACGGTGGGTAACGTCACCACCAAATTTCTTTGTTTGAAGTGTTTTTACTCATGTCGTTATTCTTGCAATGACTTCGCATTTGGTTTGTCTTCAGTTTCAATTTATCTTCATGATTCTCTTCACTATGATGATTTGATTGCATATATATATATATATATATATATATATATATATATATATATATATATATATATACACACTAGTGTTCTGTCCTCTATAGAATTCACTTATAGCTATGTCTTCAAGTTGAATCTTTTGAACTAAGTGAATGTGATCGGACCCTAACCTCTCTATGCTTTCAATCTCAAACTCTATCTGTCCAAATCATATGCATTCTATTGAAACTGTCGAATGCCTTCTCTGCGTCCTAGTCAGCAGAAGGCACAACGACAAACATTAAGTCTGTTTTAAATAACTCATCTTTATTGTTGAAATCCGGAGAAGCCGGAACAACTATCTGACATGCCTGGCGGGTGTGGGAACGTGGGACAACTCTGAGTATGTTGCATGCTTGCCACATACCCCTCAGATGTGAACCGCCAGGGGCACCAGCGTAATTGCGCTGTGCCGCACACCTCCTTATAAATACTTGTCCCCTGCGGTAAAGAAATCCTTCTTCCACCTCTCCACCTCGTCAAAACCCTAGCGCCACCGCTAGCTCTCGACGACGCCGGCGACGAAGCGCTTAGCTGCTGCGACTTCTCCGACACCGTCCTCACGCCGGCCGCGGACATCGTCCTCTCCGCCGTCGCCGTAGGTGTCCTCCGTTGCCAAGTTAGGGCACGGTGGGCTGAACTGCTCGGTCTCCTATTCATCCCATCTAGCAGTTCTTCGTGCGGTAATTATAACTCTATTTTTACCACCTTTTTGATCTTCAAGATTTCATCCTATTTACCGAAAGTGGTTTCTTCCTACACAGTGTTAGATCTATTCTGTCTGCATCTCATACTGCCTAGTCAATTCACTTAGATTTCATATCTAGTTTGATTCCTCACTTCTACTTATTCACGGATTGGTACAAATCTGGAACCAACTCACCCCATATAAGTGAATGTCTTCGCATCATGAGGTCAATGTCTTCAAACTGATTTATCTTCAAAATCTTCTGAGAATGCATATGACCTCTTCCCCTTCCCTCGCATCTCTAATGCTGTCACAGGTACATGTCCGTGGGAGAATCCCTTGGTTCTCATAGTCTGCATTCGTTTGCAGAATACTTACAACATCACATTAATTCTCCTGAAGCCAGTTCCTGCTTGACCAGCAAGCATAAGTCTCTGAAGCCTTTGAACATATTGAAGCCATCCAGTTTGAAGTTCATGGCTGCAGAAAAATCAGCAAGGAAGGGTGGCAGACAGCGCTGAGAAGGAACATCCAAAGATCTGCCTGATGACCTAGCAGAGCTCTACAAGACAAATCCTGAAGAGACTTATCATCAGCGCAAGACACGAATCCAATGGATTCGACGCTATTGGGCTGAAGAATGGTTCAAGTACAAATTCGTGACCAAGGAATATGCAAAGAAGAATGCCATCAAGAGTCCTTGGGGCGATATTCTCTATCGAGGCCTTCAACCCAAGAACAGTGCTGAAGCTATTGCACAAGGTTTCTATCCCTGCATGGTCCGTGGACCTCAGCCTGAGAATGCCGATCCCTCATCATTACTCTGGTGTCGTGATGATGCTCTCTTCAAGCGCAACTTTCAGCACGCCAAGGCTTCGGCCAAGGAAAACAAGAAGTCATTGGGATTAGACTTCAACCCTGGTCCCTCTGCTCCCCGTGCCGACGGCTCTCGTGATGCAGAACCTAATGTCATCGGCCCCTTCTCCAACCTCGATGGCCTCATCACCTACATCTTGGTCCAAGGTGCCAGGGTAGATCATTCTGATAATGATGCTGACACTGTTGAAGCCCCAGCTCCTCCTCCAAAGCCGCAGAAGCAAAAGAAGCCAAAGGCTTCTAAATCAGCACCTCCAAAAGCTTCACGTGTGAAGCCTCTGGCCACTGCACCTCCTGAAGCCGGTGTGCAGTCTGAAGATCAATCCTGTATCTCCAAGAAGATGGAGAAGAAAAAGCAAATCGTCAGGCATACTGATCAAACCTTGACTCCTGCTGCCATTCTGCGTGAAGAACCCATTGATCTGTCCAGTGATGAAGATCTTGCAGATGATGCCCTTGAGCAACTGATAAAGAGCAAGGAAGAAGCAGAGATCTTCAACAACCTGCCTCTCTTCGATGTGGCAATCATCCATAACTTCATTGATGAGTTGTTTGACACACCAAATCTCAGCTTTGAAGATCTGCAGCTTCCCATTGGCCTCAGCGTCTCTTTCAATGGCGCCATTGCTTCCGAGCTAGCCCTCGCTCAGCGCATCGTTGAGCTGAAGAACAGAATTGATTATGAGAAGGCTCAGTTCAAGAAGCATGTGGCGAAGCTCAGTGTGCAAGATGTCAGAAACTTCAAGGTCATGCTGCATGAGCTTAAATAAGCCTTTCTCAAGAAGCGCCAAGAAGCCCAAGGTTCCCGCGAGCGTATGAAGAGTTTGGCTGACAAGTGTGTGCTTGCCTACAATGAGGCTGAGAAGCGCAAGTCTCTTGGCCGTCCTGGCATTGACCCCAGGATGGCTGCAAAGAAAAAGAAGAAGCTCTCTACTGCCCAACCTGCGCCTTCAAGTCAAGAAGCACCTCGCATTATCTTCCCCAGCAGCATGACTGGCTCGAAGCCAAAGGTCACGACAACCGCTTCAGAACAGAAGAAGACAAGGGCTGCCGAGGCTGAAGCCAGAAAGAGGAAGAGTACTGAAGCCTCTGATGCCGCTCCCTCCAAGAAGAAGCGCAAGACCAAGAAGAATAGGGCTGCTCCCACAGAGCCCTTGGTTGTTGAACCCATTTTAGTGGTTCGCCCTGCGTCTGAACATCAAGAAAGACGGATGATAGTTCATGAGCCTGCTCCCACAGAGGCTCATGAAGCTAAAGACATTCCAGCAGCTGAACCCACCGCTGCTGAAGACATTGGTCATGATGAAAATGCTGAAGATGATGAAGTTCTTCCTCAGATCGAACACAATGTGGTATCATTGCCTGTTCTCACAAACAACAAACTCATCAGCATTGGTCGTCCTCTGACGCCAACTGCTCAGGATGCATCGTGGGCTGATCACCCACAGCAACAAGACTCCCCCAATACTCCACAACAACAACAAGAAGCTACACCACCCGTGCAAGAAGAAGAAGAAGACTTTGAGGCCCAGCCAACTCCATCTCCAAAGGCGTTGCCAGCATTCCGCAGGCTTTGCAAAGGACAAAAGCCTCAAGTCCCTCTTTCGAGCGTTCCAGAAGGAGAAGTGCATCATCAACCTGTTGCACGTCAAGTGTTTCCTGAAGCCACTCCAACTGAGAATGTCTCCGCGTCTGAAGCCCAAGCTGCTGAAGACATTCCGGATGCATCAGCCGATGAAAGACAAGAAGACGTACGTGTCCCTACTCCCCCAGTTATTGAAGAAGCCGTTCCTGATGTGAACGCACCAGTGCCCGACCCTCCAGCTCATCAAGTGGAGGTTGAAAATCTTGAAGCTGCCACTACCAACGCAAGTGAAGCCAATGACGTAGTCATGGCTGAAGCTAATGTGGAGCTTGAACCAACCAGCATGCCTGAAGCCAATGAGGCAACTGCTCCTAAAGCACTTATTGTGCAGCCTGAAGCCTCAGTTGTTGCCACTGCTCCTGTTCCGCCACCAAGGCCCCATACAATTGAGCAAGCATACAATCATGGTCAGCTAACCACTGTCCGATGGCCCATTCTGGTACCTCCGCCTACTGCCTCTGGACTTCAATTTGATTATCATGTTGAGCATAGGCCTCAGGTTCAGAAACCAAAGCCAAGATTGCCAAGGTTTCTAGGTACTGCAAACTCACCAGGGTCCTTCAATGCTAATGGCTTCAAAAGCCACAATACCTTCTTTGACAGCGCCAAGAACCCCTACTCAAAGCCAAGGATATCATCTGATCGGTTCTGGAGTTATCAGCAGCGAAGCTATTACTCCTGCGTTCTGTATGATCAAGGGCGCATTTTCCCTCATATGCGCCTCGAAACTGAAGCCATTGCTGGACTGCCGTGCTTAGAAGAAGCACTTGACTGTTTTCGTGATGCCGGTCTGCTCAGCTTTGTGACAGACAAAGAACACTGGAATGAAGAACTTTTACTTCAATTCTATGCTACCCTCCACATTCGCGGCTACAACAGAGACATCAAGACATGGGTTCTCGAGTGGATGACTGGAAATGTTCATCATGAAGCCAAAGCTCTTGACATCATTGAGCTTACTGGCCTATCCACTCCCGGAGATCTCTATGAACCTGACTGTCAACTACACCGCAATGCACAGGAGAGCATCTTCCACAAGCCTGAACCCAATATGAGCCAGATGTTGAGCATGATGAAGCCTTTGCCATCTGATGTTGAATATCCAACGGAGTTCTTTGTTGATGACCTTGAGTATCTGCCTTGCACCATATATCATATCATCAGGCGAACTCTATGGCCTATCAAAGGACATTCATCAGCTGCAAAGCTTGAAGGAGCCATGAAGACATTGGTCTTCTACATCCTCAATGGCATCAACTTCAATTCTCAAGAATTCTTCATCAGGCAACTTGCTGCTTCTAGATCTGACCTTTTTGGTCTGAAGTTTTATGCTCCATGGGTCATGCGCCTCATCAAGCGACACTCTTCTATCAACTATCAGCCCTCTGCTCGCAATCATCTGATCTTTCTACCAGAGGTTGATATGTCAGTTGAAGCCATATACCCTGAGCCTGCCAAGGAGCCTCTTTGTCTTCAAAATGCTAATCACCAAAGCTTCACTCAGTCCATGGAAGGCACTCAAGCAGTAACACGTATCTACCCAATGGCTGGAAATACTCGTCTGCCTCATCGTGCACCTACTGAAGCCACTGAAAGCACCATTGCACAAAGGCCTAAGAAGCGCTCTCGTGTTCTCAATGACCGAGAACTTCTTGTGGCACTTCATCAGAAACAAGATAAGCATCACTATTGGCTCAAGAGACAGATGCAAAGCCTCTTGGTGGATGTCAATCGCATTCGAAACCTTGCCACCAAGAATGCATTTGTTGCTCATGAGACTTGCCGGCGATCATGGAAGAGTTTGACGCTGCTTAGTGCTGAAGCAGATCTTCAAGACGATGGCTTCAATGAAAGATTCAAGTTTGACTCCACTCCTCCACGGACTGCTGTCCTACGTCAAACTCCATCCCTTGAAGATGATGCTACTTCACCGCCTCCTACTACTGCACACATCGACACTGCACCAAGTACGTCTGCACCGCCAACCAACAACAACAACCCTGCTGCTTCACCTACTCACGAGGACAAGTAGATGCTCTATGTCTTCAAACCTTTTTGGTCATTCCTGACAAATGGGGGAGAAGCGTTGTTGGGGAACGTAGTAATTTCAAAAAAATTCCTACGCACACGCAAGATCATGGTGATGCATAGCAATGAGAGGGGAGAGTGTTGTCCACGTACCCTCGTAGACCGATAGCGGAAGCGTTAGAACAACGCGGTTGATGTAGTCGTGCGTCTTCACGGCCCGACCGATCAAGCACCGAAACTACGACACCTCCGAGTTCTAGCACACGTTCAGCTCGATGACGTCCCTCGAACTCCGATCCAGCCGAGTGTCGAGGGAGAGTTCCGTCAGCACGACGGCGTGGTGACGATCTTGATGTACTACCGATGCAGAGCTTCACCTAAGCACCACTACAATATTATCGAGGTGGATTATGATGGAGGGGGGCACCGCACACGGCTAAGAGATCCAAGGGATCAATTGTTGTTGTGCCTAGAGGTGCCCCCTGCCCCCGTATACAAAGGAGCAAGGGGGGAGGGGGCGGCCGGCCTAGGATGGGGCGCGCCAAGGGGATTCCTACTCCCACCAGGAGTAGGACTCCTTCCTTCCTTGTTGGAGTAGGAGAAGGGGGAAAGAGGGGGAGAGGAGGAAGGAAAAGGGGGCCGCACCCCTTGTCCAATTCGGACCAGAGGGGGGCTGCACGCCTCCTTCCTTTCGCCCTCTCTCCTCTATTCCCGTATGGCCCAATAAGGCCCATATACTCCCCGGCGAATTCCCGTAACTCTCCGGTACTTCGAAAAATACCCGAATCACTCAGAACCTTTCCGAACTCCGAATATAGTCGTCCAATATATCGATCTTTACGTCTCGACCATTTCGAGACTCCTCGTCATGTCCCCGATCTCATCCGGGACTCCAAACTTCTTCGGTACATCAAAACTCGTAAACTCATAATATAACTGTCATCGTAACGTTAAGCGTGCGGACCCTACGGGTTCGAGAACTATGTATACATGACCTAGAACTATTCTCGGTCAATAACCAATAGCGGAAACTGGATGCTCATATTGGCTCCTACATATTCTACGAAGATCTTTCTCGGTCAAACCGCATGACAACATACGTTGTTCCCTTTGTCATCGGTATGTTACTTGCCCGAGATTCGATCGTCGGTATCCAATACCTAGTTCAATCTCGTTACCGGCAAGTCTCTTTACTCGTTATGTAATGCATCATTCCGTAACTAACTCATTAGCTACATTGCTTGCAAGGCTTATAGTGATGTGCATTACCGAGAGGGCCCAGAGATACCTCTCCGACAATCGGAGTGACAAAACCTAATCTCGAAATACGCCAACCCAACATGTACCTTTGGAGACACCTATAGTACTCCTTTATAATCACCCAGTTACGTTGTGACGTTCGGTAGCACCCAAAGTGTTCCTCCGGTAAACGGGAGTTGCATAATCTCATAGTTACAAGAACATGTATAAGTCATGAAGAAAGCAATAGCAATATACTAAACGATCAAGTGCTAGGCTAACGGAATGGGTCATGTCAATCACATCATTCTCCTAATGATGTGATCCCGTTAATCAAATGACAACTCTTTTGTCCATGGCTAGGAAACATAACCATCTTTGATAAACGAGCTAGTCAAGTAGAGGCATACTAGTGACACTATGTTTGTCTATGTATTCACACATGTATTATGTTTCCGGTTAATACAATTCTAGCATGAATAATAAACATTTATCATGATATAAGGAAATAAATAATAACTTTATTATTGCCTCTAGGGCATATTTCCTTCAGTCTCCCACTTGCACTAGAGTCAATAATCTAGTTCACATCGCCATCTGATTTAACACCAATATTCACATCTGTATGTGATTAATACCCATAGTTCACATCATCATGTGATCAACACCCAAAGGGTTTGTTCACATCGCTATGTGATTAACACCCAAAGAGTACTAAGGTATGATCATGTTTTGCTTGTGAGAGAAGTTTAGTCAACGGGTCTGTCATATTCAAAGCCGTATGTATTTTGCAAATATTCTATGTCCACAATGCTCTGCACGGAGCTACTCTAGCTAATTGCTCCCACTTTCAATATGTATCCAGATTAAGACTTAGAGTCATCTGGATCAGTGCCAAAACTTGTATCGACGTAACCTTTTACGACGAACCTTTTGTCACCTTCATAATTGAGAAACACATCCTTATTCCACTAAGGATAATTTTGACCAATGTCCGGTGATCTACTCCTAGATCACTATTGTACTCCCTTGCCAAACCAGGGCAGAGTATACAATAGGTCTGGTACATAGCATAGCATACTTTATAGAACCTATGACTGAGGCATAGGGAATGACTTTTCATTCTCTTTCTATTTTCTGCCATGGTCGGTTCTTGAGTCTTACTCAACTTCACACCTTTGCATCACAGGCAAGAACTCCTTCTTTGACTGTTCTATTTTGAACTATTTCAAAAAATTATCAAGGCATGTACTCATTGAAAAATCTTATCAAGCGTCTTGATCTATCTCAATAGATCTTGATGCTCAATATGTAAGTAGCTTTACCGAGGTCTTTCTTTGAAAAAACTCCTTTCAAACACTCCTTTATGCTTTGTAGAATAATTCTACATTATTTCCGATCAACAATATGTCATTCACATATACTTATCAGAAATGTTGTAGTGCTCCCACTCACTTTCTTGTAAATACAGGCCTTTCCAAAAGTCTGTATTAAACCATATGCTTTGATCAACTCATCAAAGCGTATATTCCAACTCCGAGATGCTTGCACCAGTCCATTGATGGATTGCTGGAGCTTGCACACTTTGTTAGCATCTTTAGGATTGACAAAAACTTTCTGGTTGCATCATATACAACTCTTCTTTAATAAATCCATTAAGGAATGCAGTTTTGACATCCATTTGCCAGATTTCATAAAATCTGGCAATTGCTAACATGATTCAGACAGACTTAAGCTTCGATACGAGTGAGAAAATCTCATCGTATTCAACACCTTAAACTTGTTGAAAACCTTTCGCAACAAGTCGAGCTTAGTAGATAGTAACACTACTATCAGTGTCCGTCTTCTTCTTGAAGATCCATTTATTTTCTATGGTTTGCCGATCATCGGGCAAGTCCACCAAAGTCCACACTTTGTTCTCATACATGGATCCTATCTCAGATTTCATGGCCTCCAGCCATTTTGCGGAATCTGGGCTCATCATCGCTTCCTCATAGTTCGTAGGTTTATCATGGTCTAGTAACATGACTTTCAGAACAGGATTACCGTACCACTCTGGTGCGGATCTTACTCTGGAAGACCTACGAGGTTTGGTAGCAACTTGATCTGAAGTTTCATGATCATCATCATTAACTTCCTCACTAATTGGTGTAGGAATCACTGGAACTGATTTCTGTGATGAACTACTTTCCGATAAGGGAGAAGGTACAATTACCTCATCAAGTTCTACTGTCCTCCCACTCACTTCTTTCGAGAGAAACTTCTTCTCTAGAAAGGATCCATCTTAGCAACAAATAACTTGCCTTCGGATCTGTGATAGAAGGTGTACCCAATAGTTTCCTTTGGGTATTCTATGAAGACGCATTTCTCCGATTTGGGTTTGAGCTTATCAGGATGAAACTTTTTCACATAAGCATCGCAACCCCAAACTTTAAGAAATGACAACTTGGGTTTCTTGCTAAACCATAGTTCATATGGTGTCGTCTCAACGGATTTAGATGGTGCCCTATTAAACGTGAATGCAGCTGTCTCTAATGCATAACCCCAAAACAATAATGGTAAATCAATAAGAGACATCATAGATCGCACCATATCCAATAAAGTGCGGTTACGACGTTCGGACACACCATAACGTCATGGTGTTCCAGGTGGCGTGAGCTGTGAAACTATTTCACATTGTTTTAATTGAAGACCAAACTTGTAACTCAAATATTCGTCTCCGCGATCAGATCGCAGAAACTTTATTTTCTTGTTACGATGATTTTTCCACTTCATTCTGAAATTCTTTGAACCTTTCAACTATTTCAGACTTATGTTTCATCAAGTAGATATACCTATATCTGCTCAAATCATCTTGTGAAGGTCAGAAAATAATGATACTTGCCACGAGCATCAACACTCATTGGATCGCATACATCGGTATGTATTATTTCCAATAAGTCAGTAGCTTGTTCCATTGTTCTGGAAAACGGAGTTTTAGTCATCTTGCCCAAAAGGCACGGTTCGCAAGCATCAAATGATTCACAACCAAGTGATTCCAAAAATCCATCTTTATGGAGTTTTTTTCATGCGCTTTACACCGATATGACCCAAACGGCAGTGCCACAAATAATTTGCACTATCATTATTAACTTTGCATCTTTTGGCATCAATATTATGAATATGTGTATCACTATGATCGAGATCCAACAAACTATTTTCATTGGGTGTATGACCATTGAAGGTTTTATTCATGTAAACAGAACAACAATTATTCTCTGACTTTAAATGAATAACCGTATTGCAATAAACATGATCAAATCATATTTATGCTCAACGCAAATGCCAAATAACATTTATTTAGGTTTAACACTAATCCCGAAAGTATAGGGAGTGTGCGATGATGATCATATCAATCTTGGAACTACTTCCAACACTCATCGTCACTTCCCCTCCACTAGTCTCTGTTTATTATGTAACTCCTGTTTCGAGTTACTAATCTTAGCAACCGAACAAGTATCAAATACTTAGGGGCTACTATAAACACTAGTAAGGCACACATCAAACACCTGTATATCAAATATACCCTTGTTCACTTTGCCATCCTTCTTATCCACTAAATATTCAGGGCATTTCCGCTTCCAGTGATCATTTCCTTTGCAGTGTAAGCACTCAGTTTCAGGCTATGGTCTAGCTTTGGGCTTCTTCGCAGGAGTGACAACTTGCTTGTCTTTCCACTTGAAGTTCCCCTTTCTTTCCCTTTGCCCTTTTCTTGAAACTAGTGATCTTGTCAACCATCAACACTTGATGCTCTTTCTTGATTTCTACCTTCGTCGATTTCAACATCACGAAGAGCTCGGGTATCGTTTTCGTCATCCCTTGCATAATATAGTTCATCACAAAGTTCTACTAAGGTGATGGTGACTAGAGAATTCTGTCAATCACTATCTTATCTGGAAGATTAACTCCCACTTGATTCAAGCGATTGAAGTACCCAGACAATCTGAGCACATGCTCACTAGTTGAGCGATTCTCCTCCATCTTTTAGCTATAGAACTTGTTGGAGACTTCATATCTCTCAACTCGGGTATTTGCTTGAAATATTAACTTCAATACCTGGAACATCTTATATGGTCCATGACGTTCAAAACGTCTTTGAAGTCCCGATTCTAAGCCGTTAAGCATGGTGCACTAAACTATCAAGTAGTCATCATATTGAGCTAGCCAGACGTTCATAACGTCTACATCTGCTCCTGCAATAGGTCTGTCACATAGCGGTGCATTAAGGACATAATTCTTCTGTGCAGCAATGAGGATAAACCTCAGATCACGGATCCAATCCGCATCATTGCTACTAACATTTTTCAACACAATTTTCTCTAGGAACATATCAAAATAAACATATGAAAGCAACAACGCGAGCTATTGATCTACAACATAATTTGCAAAATACTACCAGGACTAAGTTCACGATAAATTTAAGTTCAATCAATCATATTACTTAAGAACTCCCACTTAGACAGACATCTCTGTAGTCATCTAAGTGATCACGTGATCCAAATCAACTAAACCATGTCCGATCATCACATGAGATGGAGTAGTTTTCAATGGTGAACGTCACTATGTTGATCATATCTACTATATGATTCACGCTCGACCTTTCGGTCTCCGTGTTCCGAGGCCATATCTGTATATGCTAGGCTCGTCAAGTTTAACCTGAGTATTCCGCGTGTGTAACTGTTTTGCACCCGTTGTATTTGAACGTAGAGCCTATCACACCCGATCATCACGTGGTGTCTCAGCACGAAGAACTTTCGCAACGGTGCATACTCAGGGAGAACACTTCTTGATTATTAGTGAGAGATCATCTTAAAATGCTACCGTCAATCAAAGCAAGATAAGATGCATAAAGGATAAACATCACATGCAATCAATATAAGTGATATGATATGGCCATCATCATCTTGTGCTTGTGATCTCCATCTTCGAAGCACCGTCGTGATCACCATCGTCACCGGCGCGACACCTTGATCTCCATCGTAGCATCGTTGTCGTTACGCCATCTATTGCTTCTACGACTATCGCTACCACTTAGTGATAAAGTAAAGCAATTACAGGGCGTTTGCATTTCATACAATAAAGCAACAACCATATGGCTCCTGCCAGTTGCCGATAACTTCGGTTACAAAACATGATCATCTCATACAATAAAATATAGCATCACGTCTTGACCATATCGCATCACAACATGCCCTGCAAAAACAAGTTAGACGTCCTCTACTTTGTTGTTGCAAATTTTACGTGGCTGCTACGGGCTTTAGCAAGAACCGTTCTTACCTACGCATCAAAACCACAACGATAGTTCGTCAAGTTGGTGCTGTTTTAACCTTCGCAAGGACCGGGCGTAGCCACACTCAATTCAGCTAAAGTGAGAGAGACAGACAACCGCCAGCCACCTTTAAGCACGAGTGCTCGTAACGGTGAAACCAGTCTCGCGTAAGCGTACGCGTAATGTTGGTCCGGGCCGCTTCATCTCACAATACCACCGAACCAAAGTATGACATGCTGGTAAGCAGTATGACTTGTATCGCCCACAACTCACTTGTGTTCTACTCGTGCATATAACATCAACGCATAAAACCTAGGCTCTGATGCCACTGTTGGGGAACGTAGTAATTTCAAAAAAATTCCTACGCACACGCAAGATCATGGTGATGCATAGCAACGAGAGGGGAGAGTGTTGTCCACGTACCCTCGTAGACCGATAGCGGAAGCGTTAGAACAACGCGGTTGATGTAGTCGTACGTCTTCACGACCCGACCGATCAAGCACCGAAACTACGGCACCTCCGAGTTCTAGCACACGTTCAGCTCGATGACGTCCCTCGAACTCCGATCCAGCCGAGTGTCGAGGGAGAGTTCCGTCAGCACGACGGCGTGGTGACGATCTTGATGTACTACCGATGCAGAGCTTCGCCTAAGCACCGCTACAATATTATCGAGGTGGATTATGGTGGAGGGGGGCACCGCACACGGCTAAGAGATCCACGGGATCAACTGTTGTTGTGTCTAGAGGTGCCCCCTGCCCCCGTATATAAAGGAGCAAGGGGGGAGGGGGCGACCGGCCTAGGAGGGGGCGCGCCAAGGGGAGTCCTACTCCCACCGGGAGTAGGACTCCCTCCTTCCTTGTTGGAGTAGGAGAAGGGGGAAAGAGGGGGAGAGGAGGAAGGAAAAGGGGGCCGCACCCCTTGTCCAATTCGGACCAGAGGGGGGCTGCGCGCCTCCTTCCTTTCGGCCTCTCTCCTCTATTCCCGTATGGCCCAATAAGGCCCATATACTCCCCGGCGAATTCCCGTAACTCTCCCATACTCCGAAAAATACCCGAATCATTCGGAACCTTTCCGAACTCCGAATATAGTCGTCCAATATATCGATCTTTACGTCTCGACCATTTCGAGACTCCTCATCATGTCCCCGATCTCATCCGGGACTCCAAACTTCTTCGGTACATCAAAACTCATAAACTCATAATATATCTGTCATCGTAACGTTAAGCGTGCGGACCCTACGGGTTCGAGAACTATGTAGACATGACCTAGAACTATTCTCGGTCAATAACCAATAGCGGAACCTGGATGCTCATATTGGCTCCTACATATTCTACGAAGATCTTTATCGGTCAAACCGCATGACAACATACGTTGTTCCCTTTGTCATCGGTATGTTACCTGCCCGAGATTTGATCGTCGGTATCCAATACCTAGTTCAATCTCGTTACCGGCAAGTCTCTTTACTCGTTATGTAATGCATCATTCCGTAACTAACTCATTAGCTACATTGCTTGCAAGGCTTATAGTGATGTGCATTACCGAGAGGGCCCAGAGATACCTCTCCGACAATCGGAGTGACAAAACCTAATCTCGAAATACGCCAACCCAACATGTACCTTTGGAGACACCTGTAGTACTCCTTTATAATCACCCAGTTACGTTGTGACGTTTGGTAGCACCCAAAGTGTTCCTCCGGTAAACGGGAGTTGCATAATCTCATAGTTACAGGAACATGTATAAGTCATGAAGAAAGCAATAGCAATATACTAAACGATCAAGTGCTAGGCTAACGCAATGGGTCATGTCAACCACATCATTCTCCTAATGATGCGATCCCGTTAATCAAATGACAACTCTTTTGTCCATGGCTAGGAAACATAACCATCTTTGATAAACGAGCTAGTCAAGTAGAGGCATACTAATGACACCATGTTTGTCTATGTATTCACACATGTATTATGATTCCGGTTAATACAATTCTAGCATGAATAATAAACATTTATCATGATATATGGAAATAAATAATAACTTTATTATTGCCTCTAGGGCATATTTCCTTCAAGCGTATGAGTTGATAATCTTCAAGCAGGTTCATATGGGCGGTTGCTTTATATTTTGCCTCGTGCTTACAACTCTTGCTCTTGAAACATTTGGTTCTTTGAGTTGTAACACCTAAACTCGATGGTCGCCTGCTACTTATTCGCTTTACTGTGATGCGATGATAAATTCCGCATGTGCGCTGATAACTTCCGCACTTAGATCATTCTGCAGACGTCCATTTTTCATCATGCATGTCATTCTACTTGCTATATCATTTCATGCATGATGAATTATCTTCATAAGTTGAAGAGGATCTCCACAAGTACAACCTGCCATGTGCATTTGCATTCCAAAAGCAAATTACTTATATGCACATCTTTAGGGGGAGCCCTTGCTACTTATTAAGACAATACCCTATCTTTTACAATTTCACATACTTTATCCCCGTTGAAAACTTCAACCAGTTTGTCATCAATCACCAAAAAGGGGGAGATTGTAAGTGCATCTAGTGCCACCCCTAGTTGGTTTTGGAGTATTGACGACAAAGTTGGTTGAGGGACTAATGCGTTTGTGAGAATTGCAGGATAACGCAGGTAGTGTCCCTCATTGATTCGGTTTACCTACCAGAGATGACCCCTAAAAATGTATGAAGACATTAAAGACAATGGTGGTATGAGAAGATATTCATATTGAAGACTATGACGTGAGAAGACATTGCGTGAAGACTATGGAGCGCAAAGACTGTGTGGTTTCGTTGTTTCCTTTTCTTCTTTGTTGAGTCATAGGAACCACCGTACTGTTAAGTGGGGTCCAAGTGAACTAAGTCAGAGTGACTGAAGTGATGCTCAACCCAAATCCTATGTCTTCGAGCGAAGACAATGAGAGCAAATCTTATCCAGAGCTGGATGAGTCAGCTTTGCTTGTAGCCCAAGTAAAGTTGTCGTGTGTGTTTGAAATCTGACCGTTGGAACACGTGTCAGTTCCTTAGTGACCCAGGGTCATTTCAGACATATCGGGTCGGGTTGCCCAGTGGCTATAAATAGCCCACCCCCTACACCATAAATTGGTGGCTGCTCAGAGTTAGTGCACGGCTTTTGTCATTTGAGAGCAACCCACCTTGAAGCCTTTGAGAGAGAGAAATCCTTGCGAGGACCAAGCCCAAACACCCAGAGCCAAAGAGTGTTTGGCATCACTAAAGTCTTTTTGTCTGTGTGACCTGAAGACTTATTACACTTGAGGACTGTGTATCCTCCAGCCGGTTAGGCGTCGCGTTCTGAGCATCCAAGAGTCATTGTGGATTGCCGGTGAACAAAGTCTGTGAAGGTTTGGAAGTCTACCTTGAAGACTTACCAGAGTGATTGGGCGAGGACTGTGTGTCCTTAGCTCAAGGGGAATAAGGTGAAGACGCGGTCTTTGAGTTAAATCTCAGCCTCCCTAACCAGACGTACAGTTGTCACAGCAACTGGAACTGGTCCAACAAATCCTGTGTCTTCAACAAGTGACTGGTTCTATCCTCTTCCTTCCTTTACTTAAGTTTGTCTTCGTGAAGTCATTGTCTATCTGTCATACTTGTTTGACTTTATTGCTTGTCTACTACTGTTGATTGGCTTCATACTATCTTCCATCCTGATCCTTACTACTTAGCTGCTATTAGTCTTGTACTTCCACATCATTGCATACTTGACTATGGCTTCCTTATGGTAGTTTATCTTCCGCTGCATATCAACTAGGTCATTTCTATCGTTTGTCTTCGAAACTTCCAAGTTTTGAAGACTTTCATAAAAATCGCCTATTCACCCCCCTCTAGTCGATACTAGCACTTTCACTAACCGGTTATGTAATAATCACAATACAAATATTGAGATAGTTTGTAGCATACACATAATCGGATAGGATACAAAATAACCTGCGAACGATTGGAAAGGACATCAAGGTCCAAGTTATTATTTCAAAACCTAGATGATATATTAGTTTCTATCTTTTTTGAACACCAGTACAGACGCAAGCGCTCATCCATACGCGCATACTTTCACCCCTATGAACACACACACACACCCTACCCCTATGAGCACCTCCGAGGGACTGAGCCGGCATGTCATCTTAAAATTTACGAAGTCACCGTAGACTTGAACCCTAGTGGGCTGGAGATACCACTGTCCCTCTAACCATTCAACCACAGGTTGGTTCGCATATTAGTTTCTATCTTATAATGTGTTTTCTAATCATCAGCGGATCCAAATTTGTTGCCAAGTATAAATTTTGGTGAACCAAAACCTAAATTTAAGACAAAGGAAAAATGACTCATATGTCATGTGGTGCGCACGAAGCGTCATCATTGAGCATCGAAAGCCAACGAGTATGCCATATGTGCCCATCAGTAAAAAAGACCCTCTGATTTACGTCCACCACTAGACAAAGATGAGATGGGATTGGGAAAGATAAGAATGGAACATAGAACCTTGCATCCTGAAATTCTAATATACTCATAGAAAAATTCTAGTAACTCTTAGCAGTTGTAACATTTCATAGCAAAAGACTGCAAGATTCATATCCAATTAAATTTACAACATTCATAGCAAAATGACTTTTTTTTCAAGAGTACGTATATTGCGTATTATAGAAGGTTGTTCAATTTGTTTTTTTTTAAGGAGAAGAAGGACATGAATCAGAAGGTAGTTCATAGCAAAAGGACATGAATTAGAGGGACATGCACGCTTCACTGCGCCTTGCGATTGGTTGTGTTTCTTTGTTCGCGAGGCATGTTAGTCTGAATAAAGTATGCTCTCTACGTTATCAGGTTCAAGTTACAGTTTCAAGGAAAGTATTTAGTTGTGATAGCATGTGCAATTGATAAAGCCAAAAACGAAGCATCTGACAATCTTTGGCACATATGTCACATTTGTTAATTTCTGTCAGAATTACAGCCAGTGTCCACACTATGAAGCACAATACAGAATTGGAGGTTCGGCCACTCTCAAGATAGGCTTTGCATGAGGTGAGGCCGTTCTCATGATATTTTGAAACACCAAACCTCTTTCCTCTGCGCTTGGCCAAACCAGTGGATGCTCATCACACCACACTCAATATCACATCTTGCAAGCTCTCACTCTACCTCTGCTTTGCTATCCTTGCTCTGTTCGGAACGTTCTGAATTTTTGAACACTTGCAGGTAGCTTCTGAACTCTGAAGTCTGAACACTTTCAGACGTCTTCATATTTCAGGCGTCAGGTTGAGCCTGACGCACCGCCTCTCGTTCCCCACCGCCTCCCCGCCTCCAGCCGCCGAGGGTCTCCGCCGGCGCCACCCCCGGATCCTTGCTCCCCCGTTTCTCCACCCGGCACCGACGCCACCCCCGGCGACACTTCGCGGTTTCTTCACCCGCTCGTCCTGCTCAGGTCTCTCCAGCGTTCTAGGGTTAGCCTCCTCTGTTCTGGGGTTTGGCTCGCCTTGCCGCGCCGCCCTTGTCTCGCCGGCATCCCTGCACCGCCGAAGGAACCTCGACCGCGGCCGCCCACCCTCGGCTCGCTCGGCTAGTGTGCACCTCCTTCCCTAACTACCCGAGCAGCGCCTCGTAGTTGCACGCTCCCGCATCTGAGGGTCCCTCCTGTTTCGCCGAATCGCGGTCAGTCCCGCGATGGCGGCGATGGGGCAGGAGGGGGACGACGTCGACCACTACGAGGTGCTCTGCCTGCTGTCCGGCGAGGAAGGCGCGGCGCTGAGCGTCGAGCAGATCGAGAAGGCCTACCGGACGCAGTCGCGGCTCCGGCACCCCGACAAGCGCCCCGACGACCCCAACGCCACCGCCGACTTCCAGAGCCTCGCCAGCTCGTACAAGTTCCTCCGGGACGAGTCCCTCCGCCGCCAGTTCGACGCCCGCCTCCGTGGCCGCCGCGAGGCCGCCGCCCGCGCCGCCGCCACCGGGGTCAAGCGGCGGAAGGCCGTTTCCGACCTAGAGGAGCGCGAGCGCGCCTTCGCTGCCGGCGGAGGCCCCGCCGTCGACCCCGTCGAGCTGGCCAGGCGAGAGGATAAGCGGAAGGCTGCTGACGTCAAGCGCGAACTCGATGAGTTCTTCGCTGCCAAGAAGTCCGGCGTCTCTGGCTCTGCTTCGACTCCGGTAATGTCTCTCTGTTGTTTGAATGTATTCAATTCCTATGTTTCTTCATGTAGGGTTGATAGCGCTGTGCTCTTGCTGCACTTATAGTTTGCTGCCTGCCTCTTGCACGCGAAGTTGAGCTAGTTCTTCAACCGTGCCGAATTGCTTAAAGATCTCATCCAGCTAGTGTACTTCTGAATTAATATTCACCCTTGTGGTTTTGTAATCAGTTGCCCCGAAGTTGAGCTTTAGACGTTAGGTGTAAATAAAAGCCAAAATAATGCCCCTAAAACTTGCGTACTTCTGAATTAGTATTACTGAAAAGTGATAGTTGATCAGAGGGGATAGGGTTTGCAATTGTAGCCTTGCGGAGGAAGGCGGAACAGTATATAAGTGACTGGATGTAGCATTGAGGATAATAACCTACAAACAGAGTAATATATACTCCCACCGTTCACAAATATAAGATGTTTTAGATATTTCAGTTGGACTACATACGGACTAAAATGAGTGAATAAACACACTAAAACGTGTCTATATACATCCGATTCAGGAAAAAGGTTAAACCATCTTATATTTGTGAATGGAGGGAGTACTTTCATACTGTGGGTGACGATTTTTTTTTTAAAAGTGTTAACTTACAAACAGAGTAATCCTTGCTGCGCACAATGCTGATAGGTCATTCCCCAGAAATGCATCCGCAATACTTGCCTTCAAAGTAAAATCTTAAGGTTATGCAAGAGATTTGTTGATTTGTACCTTTTATGTTGGTACTACTACTGACTGACCACAACTTGGTTATTTCTCCTTTTAGGCACATGGAGATAAGAAGGGTGGAACTCCAGAGAACGGACCAAAAATGGACAAGGGTAAGATCTTGAAGGTTTCTTGGGAAGGGGGTGCAGATTACTACACGGCAGCAAAGCTTGATGAGATCTTTAAGCAATTCGGCATGGTTGAAGACATTGTGATCAAGACTAGGAAATCAAAGAGCAAGGGTTCAGCAATTGTTGTCATGGCTTCCAAGGAGGCGGCAGTAAGTTTCATTTATCTACTGTTTTTTTGTCCTGGAGAATTTTTCTACCTTTATTAAAAGTCTTGTAGATCTTGAACTAGCAGATAAAATTGAGCTAATTTCAGATCCACTACAAGATAGGAGTTTGCAAGCAACCGCGTGCCTATGTTTTATCATGCATGGTGTCTTGCTGTCTCTGTTTATGGTTCAATAGTCAATTTTGATTTCATTTGTTCCATTTCCATATCATATCACCTCGTGGGTCTTTAACAAGCTGTACTATGTGTCGGAATTGATTATATATTTTTGTTGTGCGGCTAACCAACACTTCTTGATTTTTTTACAGCAAACTGCACTGAAGAACCATTCTGTGTACAATGTTTTCCCTGTCCCATTGATTGTTGCTTCTGTTCAAGAATCGGGAGGGCTACCGGCAAGGTCAACCCAAACACCTGAACCGAGGACAAGCAACATTGATGGAACTGGGTTCAGCGATTTGGAAGCATCGGTATTCCGAAAACTTCAAGAGGTACTTGTTTTGGTTCTTCTTCAGTTTCCACTGTATTAGTTAAATTTAATATTCATTCTCATGGCTAGTGAACAAAGAAAATCCATCTTAGAATACTGTTTAGTTTCTTTTACAAGGTAGTTTAGCATGTGTGTTGCGTGATAAGACATATATGTTAGGATAAGCAACTTATATTCCCATGAGGCCATAGCCGATATATATACATGTACAGGTGTGGAACATATGCAGGAAACCCCTTATACAACGTGATAAATACAAAGGGGTACATGACTTATATTATAACTCAACACCCCCCTCAAACTCATGGTGGATGAACAACACTGAGTTTGGAGAGATAAAAGCCATGTTGTGCTCTAGTCTGGGCCTTCGTCAGGAAATCCGCCAACTGTAACTCGGAAGGCACATACTGAAGAGCAATAACCTGATCCTGCACACCAGCGCGCACATAGAAAGCATCAACACCAATATGCTTGGTGAGCTCATGCTTCACAGGATCGCGCGCAATGCTAATAGCACCTGTACTGTCAGATAAGAGCAGAGTCGGTGTAGTGACAGAAACACCAAAATCCTGAAGTAACCACCGTAACCAAGTCACCTCTGCTGTCAAAAGAGCCATTGCTCGCAACTCAGCCTCGGCACTCGAACGGGAAACTGCAATTTGTTTCTTCGTCTTCCAGGCAATGAGAGAACCACCAAGAAAAACACGGTAAGTAGAAAGTGAACGGCGATCTGAAGGATCACTAGCCCACGTAGCATCCGAATAGGCCTGAAGCTGTAAAGAACTGGAGCGAGGAAGGAATAGACGGTGAGAGATCGTGCCCCGAAGATATCGGAGAACACGAAGGAGATGACTATAGTGAACCGATGTGGGAGCAGAGACAAACTGACTCAGAATATGAACTGGATAAGAGATGTCCGGACGAGTGACAACTAGATAGACAAGACTGCCAACAAGATGACGATAACACGTCGGGTCGGGGAGAGGATCACCATTAGTAGCACGGAGGTGAACATTGAGCTCCATAGGAGTCTCAACAATGTGCTCGTCAATAAGAGCAGCACGAGCAAGAAGATCCTGGATATACTTTTCCTGGGATATAAAATAGCCATCAGAGGTAGAAGAGACTTCAATCCCAAGAAAGTAGCGAAGAGGTCCAAGATCAGACATAAGAAACTGCTCACTAAGACGGGCCTTTACAAAGGCAATATACTCGGAGTCATCCCCAGTGATGATCATGTCATCAACATAGAGAAGAAGAAGAGTCCGACCACGAGGAGAAAGATGGATAAACAACGCTGGATCATGATCACTTGTTGAAAAACCAGCGGCAGTGACCACAGAGGCAAAACGCTCAAACCAGGCGCGGGGGGCTTGCTTAAGGCCATATAGAGAGCGACGAAGACGACATACCATGCCATCAGGAACAGAATACCCAGGTGGTGGTTGCATGTACACCTCCTCACGCAGCTCACCATTAAGAAAGGCATTCTTAACATCAAGCTGAGATATAGACCAGTGGCGTGCAGAGGCAACAACAAGAAGTGTACGAACAGTGGTCATATGGGCCACAGGAGCAAAAGTCTCGTCATAATCATGACCATGCTCCTGCTGAAAACCACGAGCCACAAGACGAGCTTTATGACGCTCAAGAGAACCATCGGAGCGAGTCTTAACCTTGTAGACCCACTTACAAGTGATGGGACGGACTCCGGGAGGAAGAGAAACAAGATCCCAAGTACCAGTGCGTTCAAGAGCAGCAATCTCCTCTGCCATCGCAAACTGCCATTCAGGATGAACAATAGCCTGACGATAAGAAGTCAGCTCAAGAACAGCAGCACCAACGGTGGGAAATCCAAAGCGATCAACAGGCGGACGAGGACGAGAACGCAAGCCATAAGTAGGCTGAGAGGAAGATGACGATGCATCCACAGAGGCATCCACAGGTCGTGAACGACGAGTGTAATGCTGAGGAAAAGATGGAACAATAGGAGGAATCACCAAGGTAGAATCAGGGGGAGGCGACGAAGAAGTCACCGGAGATGAAGGTGTAAAACCCGGGGACATGCTAGGCGAGGAGACCGGGGAAGATGGTGGCTGCAAATCGGCTAGAGGTGGAGAAGCAGAGGGAGTGGAACGAAGAGGCACAGGCTCGACGGGGGTGATAGGTGAGTCAGGAAAAGTGAGGAAAGAGATATCCTCCACTGAAAAAGTCGAGGAAGATGGGCGTGGGTAGAATGGACGAGACTCATCAAAAGTCACGTCTCGAGAGATACGCATCCGACGACCGATAGGATCCCAACAACGATAGCCCTTATGCTCATCACTGTAGCCTAAGAAGACACACTCAACAGACTGAGCGGTCAGTTTGGTGCGTTCGCGAGGGGCAAGAAGAACATAGCAAACACAACCAAACAAGCGAAGCATCGAATAATCGGGAGAATGATCAAAAAGACGCTCGAAAGGAACACCACCCTGTAGAGCAGCGGAAGGCTGTATATTGATAAGATAGGTGGAGGTAGAGACGGCCTCAGCCCAAAAATGAGGCGGGAGAGAGGCAACAATCATCAATGCACGAGCCGTCTCAAGAAGATGTCGATGCTTTCGCTCAGCCACACCATTCTGAGCATGAGCACCAGGACAAGAGAACTGAGAGAGTTCCTTGCTCAGCAAGAACACCACACAACATCTTAGAGATATACTCGCCAGCGGAGTCAGCACGAAAAACACGAATGGGTGAAGAGAACTGAGTATGAACCATGGCAGCAAAACGCTTATAAATAGACAACACCTCACTACGAGAAGTCATGAAATAAAGCCATGTGTAACGGGAGAAATCATCTATGAAAATAATATAGTATTTATGACCACCTTTCGAAGCGAAAGGAGCCGGACCCTATACATCAGAATGGACTAAATCGAAAGGACGCTTAGACACTGACTCACTATGTGAATATGGTAACTGAATCTGCTTGCCAAGACGACAACCCTGACACTCTAAAGAGACATCTCCTGAGACAGACCCTAGAAGACCTCGACGAACTAAAGACGACAACCGAGAACCACACAGATGACCAAGTCGATGATGCCACTGCTTGAAGGAACCAGTAACGGAGGCGACTGAAGCGGAGGAACTGGCGATGGTGGTGGCAGCGGAAGGAACATGAAGCCAGTCCAACTCCCAAAGACCCTGAGAATCACGGCGGCGAGGGCCAGCCCCAACCAGAGTGTGCGTGCGACGGTCCTGGACAGAACAAGAGTCAACGTCAAGGATGACACGACAACCAGAATCAGTAAGTTGACCAGCAGAAAACAGATTCATGGTAAGTCGAGGAACATGAGCAACATCAGGAACAGAATAAGGAGTGAAAAGATTGTCTCTACTAGCAACAGAAAGTGGAGTACCATCAGCAGTGAAAACATAAGCAGGAGAATCCGGCGATCGAAGAGAGGACAAAGTGGAAGAATAAGAAGACATATGAAAAGAAGCTCCAGAGTCCAGAACCCATGGGGATGTACCTGACTGTGTAGAGGGCGGTTGCTCAGGGCGGGAAGCATCAGTCACAGAACCAGCAGTACCCGTCGAGGAAGAACCTGAAGCCGCAAGCAGACGCTTAAGTCTCAGAATATCCTGCTTAGTCAAAGCAATGGTTGAAGCTGTCGAGGTAGATGACGAAGTCCCTGAAGATGATGATCGCGCCTTGCGCAGGTGTTCCCTCTTCGTGTAGCACTGGGACTCAATATGACCATCATTGTTGCAGTAGTCGCAATGTGGACGGGGGCGACTTGAGCCTCCAGAAGGAGTGGGCAAGAGTGGCGGAGCACTCGAGCGAGAAGAGGTCGGTGCAGCAGGTGGCGTGGAAGAAGACCGAGTAGCGAGCACAAATGGAACCTCCAACAAACCAGCACCACGTAAGCGAGTCTCCTCAGCACGAATCTCAGAAAGCGCCTCCATGAGAGAAACACCGCCACGAGCAAACAACTGAGCATGCCGGGGCTCAAACTCCTTACGGAGCCGAGACAGGAACTCGTAGACGCGATGAAACTCCAAATTGGCCTGGACAGCCTGGCAACAGGGGCAAGTACGACAACTAGCAGTGCGGAGAGAATCAAGCTGGCGCCAGATAGCAGAACTCTGTGCATAGAAATCATCAATAGTAGTCACCCTGCTGAAGAGCATGCCCCTGACGGACCACAGAGAGGTATAAGGCATCACCCTTGGGCTCATAGCGCTGACGAAGACTGGTCCACATCTCAAATACAGTAGGAAGGCCCAAAAACTCAGAAGCAAACTGAGGCAGAACACTAGCAGTGAGAACAGCTGCAACACGTGCATCATCATCAAGCCACTGGGTGTAAACAAACAAAGCACCATGATACGTCTGAAGAGCCTCCTCATAAGCCAAAACCTGCTCATCATAAGCACGATCAGCAGCCTCATCAACAAGCTTAGCCGCATCCTTTGCGGCCTGATTAGCATTCGCAGGAAGAACCGATGGAGTCGGCGGAGTAGGGGCCACTGGAGGAACCGGACGTGGCGTACAGCAGACCTCGCCAGAAAGAACACCCCATAGGCGGATGCCACGCATATGAATGCGCATGAAGCCAACGAACTCGGTGTAGTTAGAGCCATCAAAAATCACCGGGCAACGAGGAACAGCAACATAGCCTGATCCAGTAGACATTTTTTTTGGGCGCGCACGGCGGTAACAGATCAGGATTTGGCCCCCTGCGTCCGGCAACCAGCAGGGGGGGGGGGGGGCGATCGATCCGACTTCAAGTGCGATCGGGAGCGGAGAGGGAATCATCGAAGCCGGCGGGGCCTACGGGACCAGACCGAAGCTCAGCTGCGAGGCGATCGATCGATCGGGAGAGGCCCGACTGTGGGGCGACGACGACCAGATCGGGAGAGGCCCAAGGCCCAACTGCGGGGCAGGGCAGAGCGATCAGATCGATCAGGAGACCGGCGGGCGAACGGAAGACGACGGCTCGACTCGATCTGGAGAAGCAGAGGAAAACCACGGGGCGAGGCGGGCAGATGAAACCCAGCGGCCGGAGTAGCGGATCAATGGCACGAGTTGCGGCGTGCAAAAAAAAAATTGACCTAGCTCTAATACCATGTTAGGAATAAGCAACTTGTATTCCCATGAGGCCATAGGCCGATATATATACATGTACATATACATGTACAGGTGTGGAACATATGCAGGAAACCCCTTATACAACGGGATAAATACAAAGGGGTACATGACCTATATTATAACTCTAACAATATACTTGTGTGCCTTGTACAAATAGATAAGCAATGAATGCATTTTGACTTTGCAGGCCCAAAAAAGGAAGAAATCTGGATAATTGATGCTCCTCAGGCATGAGGTACCGCAAGTTACAGAGGACATCTCCCTTCGCTACAGCTGAGGATCATCAGGGCAATGCGGAACAATCTTCTAGTATCGTTACTGTTATTTTTTGATGGGTATTTTGCATCTTGGATACAGTAGAAGAACCAATTTTTTGCTAGGAGAGGTGAAAGGGAAACAGAGCTCCATATCCATACTTGTGCTGTCGATTGTACACTTGTCCTGGTGCCAGAAGCTATTTTCATAGCTCACTGAAAGCAAGCAATTACTACTATACTAAACTACTAGTACTGTACTAAATTACTACTCCCTCCGTCCCATAATATAAGACGTTTTTGCAAGCTAACATGGCTTACAAAAACGTCTTGTATTCTGGGACGGAGGAAGTAGTATTGATCTTCGGGTAGATCGATATGCCGATGGAAGACAAGTCCAGAATAAATTGTTTGCATGATTGTTGTACTACTATTTTTCTTAATCACGTATGCAGTACGAACGGGAAGAGACACATACTACATAGCTGCTTGCCGCTTGCCGGGCAAAGTAAAGTGACAAGCAAGCCGGAGAACTGAGCTATTTGCAATCAATTCAAGTAGAAGAGCTGACAATTGAGCCAGCAGCAAGCTAGAGTGGCTAGCTAGCTGGATTGGCGGCACCATGTTGGTGTTGAGCACCGATTATATTGGTCATCATGCATAGTGCTGAAACTGATACCGGCTCATCGGAGGAGACCCGGAGGAGCTCCTCCAGGTAATCCGCGCTACCGTCTAAAGAAAGAAGGTAATCCGCGCCGACAAGCAAGCAAGCAAGGAGAAGTTGTTTAGTAAAGGTGGTTGTGGCCTGGCTAGTTTTTTTTCGTTTTTGGAGAACCGCCCAACATGACTTTCGTTCATTCAAGCGGAGCATATTTGATTGAATAGGTTCAGTCAGAAAATCAAGGATTGCATCGAAAGGGCAAGAATCAATAGAAAGAAGTAGAGACTGCCTAGCACATTGGTGGGTCACCACATTTCCTTTGGTGTTCATGTATAGGGCCGGACCAAAAAGCTGGTAGTCCGCGAGCTTATCGAGCGCTCTCGATAGCTCTAACTTGCTTTTTTAATGAACAGAGCCAATTATTATTTTGAGCTAGTTAAACTCAATAATGAGTTTCACAAGCAGCTTGTTAGTACAGGACAACACATGTTCTTATGTTACGTGACAACATTTCGTGGCATCTCAACCCATCTACTCAATTTAATCGACACATCCCAACCCGTAGGAGGCATCAAACTAGCCTATCTCCTCCTATAGTCACCATATTCCTTCGTAAATATTACACCCACACTCTTACCCCATAAGCTGTAATACCGTAGTCTCTTAAAAAGGGCTCATGAGCTTAATGAAATTTAAACCAATGGAGCTGAACATGTTTTTTTGCTCGTTAAGCTTAATGGGCTTAACAAGCTGAGCCTTATCGAGCATGAGCTTAACGAGCCGAACAACTTGTTTATCCACCCTATTCACGTGGGTTGTACAATATATGCTTATTTGCCTCGGGAGCATATGCTCCGAGATGAGTAGTAAATTTTTTTAAAAATGTGAAAGAAAATAAAAAAAGCTGATTTTTTTTTTGCCGATGTCCGTGTCAGTACTGCAGGCATGCTTGACAAATTTCATGCGAAACTGAGCAACAGTCTTTCATCGGTAAAAAAACAAAACTGGGGTGACATTTGGTCTTCAATTTGTCTTTTTTTTCACAGGCCAAAATGCTTAACCTTTATGCCTCAAAATTTGCAGGTAGCATTTGGATGTGACTAAGATCACATAAATTTTTTGTCTTGATTTTTTTGACATTTGAAAAATTATTTTTGGGCTCGGGAGCATGTGCTCTCGGGAGCCAAATTGAATTTCCGTATTTGCAGTACTATGTATCAATGTTTTGTCCGTTTGATATGTTGTTTGCATAAAATGTGTAACTCAAATACAGGAAATATCAGTGAGTTTGCACTCCTTTTTTGTGATAAATGGGATATATTAATATAAAAAAGATATCAATTATATCCGACCTCTGCATCAACACAATCTCAAGAGTTACTCAAGACATCAAGGATGCGCAAGACCAAACTATTACAAAAGAAAAATACGACCAACATATCAACTGCACAAACAACAGGAACAATTATTAATGATGGCAATCTAAATAGTAGGATAGATGCTCCCGTGACGACGCCTTGAGGAAGAAAACGACGCATAAGCGTCATCGTTGCCGGACCCAAGCACCGAGACCCTAAGAGCATGTAACACACACGATGCGGATATATCTCCCACGTGTCGAAGCACGACTTAGAGGCATAACCGCATTGTGGTTTTGTCGCAAGAAGGGTCATCTTCACACAATCCCATGTAATGAACAAGACTGGGATACAGAGTTGGCTTACAATCGCCACTTCACACAATGAACATATAATTCAACATCATTCAGAATACACACATAGTCCGACTACGGACGAAGCCAAAAGAAAAGAAGATAACCCAACTGCTAGATCCCCGATCGTCCCAACTGGGCTCCACTACTGATCAACATGAAACGAAACATAGCAACGACCAAGTTCTGCGTTGAGCTCCCATCTGAGCTCGGTTGCAACACCTGCACTGGTATCATCGGCACCTGCAACTGTTGTGATAGTATCTGGTGAGTCACGAGGACTCAGCAATCTCAAAACCCGCGAGATCAAGACTATTTAAGCTTATGGGTAGGAAGTGGTAATGAGGTGGAGTTGCAGCAAGCACTAAGCAAATATGGTGGCTAACATACGCAAGTAAGAGCGAGAAGAGAAGCAACGGAACGGTCGAGAAGCTAGAAGTGATCAAGAAGTGATCCTGAAACTACTTACGCACAATCATAACACAAAGACCGTGTTCACTTCCCGGACTCCGCCGAGAAGAGACCATCACGGCTACACACGCGGTTGATGCATTTTTATTAAGTCAAGTGTCAAGTTCTCTACAACCGGATATTAACAAATTCCCATCTGCCACATAACCGCGGGCACGGCTCTCGAAAGATAATACCCTGCAGGGGTGTCCCAATTTAGCCCATCACAAGCTCTCACGGTCAACTAAGGATATTCCTTCTCCCAGGAAGACCCGATCAGTCTCGGAATCCCGGTTTACAAGACATTTCGACAATGATAAAACAAGACCAGCAAAGCCGCCCGATGTGCCGACAAATCCCAATAGGAGTCGCACGTATCTCGTTCTCAGGGCACACCGGATGAGCCATACATCGGGTTGGCATAGACCCTGGTTGCCCAGGGGGCGCCGGACATCGCTCGGTTTGGACCAGCACCCGGAGGAGCACTGGCCCGGGGGGTAAATAAAGATGACCCTTGAGTCTGCAGAACCCAAGGGAAAAAGGCTTAGGTGGCAAATGTTAAAACCAAGGTTGGGCCTTGCTGGAGGAGTTTTATTCAAAGCGAACTGTCAAGGGGGTCCTATAAATCACCCAACCGCGTAAGGAACGCAAAATCAAGGAACATAACACCGGCATGACGGAAACTAGGGTGGCAAGAGTGGAACAAAACACCAGGCATAAGGCCGAGCCTTCCACCCTTTACCAAGTATATAGATGCATTAATTAAATAAGAGATATTATGATATCCCAACATAATCCTGTCCATCATGGAGCAATCTTCAACTTTACCTGAAACTAACAATGCTATAAGAGGGGCTGAGCAAAGCGGTAACATAGCCAAACAACGGTTTGCTAGGAAGGGTGAAAAAGGTTAGGGGCTGACATGGCAATATGGGAGGCATGGTAAACAAGTGAAAGGTCGCAACATAGCGATAGAACAAAGCAACTAGCAAGCAAAGATAGAAGTGATGTCGAGGGTAATGGTCATCTTGCCTGAGATCCCGCAAGGAAGAAGAACGAGTCCATGAAGAAGACAAACGGACATAGTCGAACGAATCCTCATAAACGCAACGTTACCGGAACTATCAAGTAGAAGCGCAACCGGAAAGAAGCAAACAACATGGTAAACAACCATCACATAAGCATAGCATGATGCACAATCAAGTATGATGCATGTCCGGTTTAGATAGGCATGGCATGGCAAAGTGCACAAACGAATACTACAAGTTAAGAGGAGCTCAATATGCAACGAGATGCATATTGACGAAACACCACATCCAATTATTTAGTTTGCTCTCGTTTATATACCCAATAACATTAAATGTTATTAAACATGGCAAGGGGTGAAGCATAATAAAACTACCTCGCTAGGCAAGTTTAAATGAGGCCGGAAACAACAAACAACAATTCCGGAAAATCCCCATGTGCATAATTTGAGTTTGGTACTGTTTTGCCCTAAACCATATTTTAATGTTGTCAAACAATAAAAAAAAGTGCACCAAATTAATCTATGCATTTTCCACCCCATTTACATATAAAGTTTATTAAATTTGGAGCTATGGTTAATTAGTTATGAAATAAATCATTTTAGCATGTTATTTATGCAAACTTAAACAAACAACAAGTTAAACATTTTAAACATGGTTGAAAGTGGCAAATTAAGAAACTATATGAAAATCTAAGCATTTTACATATTAAAATCATTTTAATCCGATGCACCATTTGTGAGTTATTAAATGCATGAAGTGCAAGGGGTTTTCCGTAAACTGACAGTCTCTGGATAAAAGGCAAAATTCGCAGCGCATGGGAAAAAAATACACGGGCCGAATCTGATGGAACTGGGCTGCTCACATTGGGCCTTGAGGCCTGCGGATCTGGTGCTGGGCTGGATCTGGAGGCTAGCGTGCGGTCGCTGGAGCGGTCAACGCGGGCGGGGCAGGGTCAAGGCGCTCGTGCGGGACGAGTCAAGCTCGTGCTCAATTCGGTCGGCTTGGCGACGGAGACGGCGTGGAGACGAACAGGGGCCGGGCACGACGGTGGACTTGGCGAAGGGCGGCACGCCGGCGTGGGGAGGCTCGGGAGGAGGCGCCTGGTCATCAGCTGGGGCGACGGCCTCGAGGACGGGCTCTGGGATCGATCTCCTGGAACAAGAGACGACGGGGTCAGGAGCATCAGACGCAGAGCGAGAGAGAGGGAAGGGAAGGAGGCACAGAAATCAAGGGAATTGGTCGGGGAGGATTTAGATCGAGAAGAGATGGAGGCTGGTTGGTTGGGATGGATCCCGAGGGAGAAAGGTGAGTAGGTGGCGACGGCGGGTGAGGGGATGGATGGATTGGACAGGCTAGTTAGGGTTTCATCTGAATATATAGTAAGATGATTTTGGTTGGGGCTAATCTAGCCCCTCCGATCGCAATCGGACGGTCGAGAAATAAATAGGTAGGGGGTCCAAATAAGAAAACAGAGATGTTTTATAGATGTTTGGGATGATCCGGACTCATCGGTCACGACAGCCCGGTTCGGGTTCGGAGCAGTTTTCGGACGCGCGCAAGAGGGGTTGACAAAACGCCATGGAGACAAGGGGTTTTGATGGGCTCGGAAAAGAGAAAGAAGAGAGCGGTCCGGTTGATCTAAGAGGGGTCAACAGGGACAAGGAAGAAGCGGCAACTACGAGCGAATGCAAGTTTTAAGAAAACAAAGCCGATGCAATGCGCATGATGCTATGAGATGAAATGCAAGACATGAACAAAATGCAAAACAAAAGACAAAACCCCAACCACGAAGGAAATAACATATCACATAGCCGGAAATGGCAAGAGTTGGAGTTGCAAATATGGAAAGTTACATCTGGGGCGTTACAGAGCATCTCTAGCAGACCCCGCAAAATGCGAACCTGCATATGTGTTTTGCAGTTCGCGGAAACGGGCGTATGCAGGCCGGCGCGGCGAGCCAGACCCCGCAAAACGGACCCGTAAAAAGGTATATTCACCGAATATGCGTTTTCACGGGTCAGCTACGCGGGGTCTACTCGGGCAGCGCCGCGCTGACCCGCAAACCGAATAACCCAATAAGCTAAAATGAGTTCAAATTCGGACAAATGAGTTCAAATTCAAATGCTAAAACATAGTTCGGCGAGAAATAAAAGCATAGTTTTGATAGGACAAACGCAAAAGGTCTTGCAAAAGCGACGACCACGTCCGGCATCATCTTGGTCGGTCTTCACTCCACGCCATCGATTCCATGGAGATCATCGGAGCCACCGAATCCACCTCCGGCGCTTGTGCCAATGCCGGCAGCAAAATCATCGGCAGGTGCACTTAACGCATCGGCGACATTGGCTCCAAATCTCGCACCGAATCCACCTCCCGCACTGTAACACGCACTGGCCGACGCAACCATTCTCCTCTTCAATTCTCTTCTTGCCATATCATGCCATTCTTTTGTGAGGTTTTTTTTGAAGAATCAGCGACAGTGGGAGAGGCTCCCACTGACTTTTGTATTACTCACAATAGGACAGTTACATGTGTGTTACAATGGGTTTTAGGCCCCCCGGCCGTAAGGGTTGCAAAAGCAAATGCTAGTGGCCTAAACTTACAATGTAATCAGAGAGAAATGGATGAAATTTCTCAGGACAGTTATGGACCACCAAACCCAACAGATTTTTGAACCTAGCTAACCAAGCCGCGAAGGAGTGTGGAATCTCCCTGAAATGTTGGTTGTTTCTCTCCATCCACAGGCTCCAAGCAGCAAGCAAGAAAACATCCATGAATAGTGGCCGACGCCAGTTTTCTCTCCCCCCATGCAAGATGGCTAGCCTGTTGGTTCCTCCTGGCCAGGACAGACCAACCTTACTCCAGCATCGCTGGGCGAAGGGGCACGCGAAGAAGAGATGCTCCACAGTTTCCTCGGGGGGGGGGGGGGGGTTTCTGACAGAACATGCAAGCGTAGTTACCCCCGGTTACAGCAAAGTGTCGCCGCCTCAGCATGTTCCTGGTGTTTAAACGATCGACTAGAAGCAGCCACCAAACATCTTGAACTTGATCGGGCTTTTGGAGTTCCACAGCCAACCAAACGCCTCGTCAGCCTCCACCTGCCGGAAACAGTGGTTGTAGTACTTCTTTGACGAGTAGCGCCCTAGATCACAGATCCAAGTGTCGGCAAAGGCATTGTCCAGGCTGACATGCGCGGACCCTCGCTGAATCTCTCTGATCTCCTCCCTGGCCTGGACCGAAAGAGGCAGGCTGAAGATCGTGGCGGGGTCAGTGGTCATGAGAACCTTGGCAATGGAGTCATCTTCGTTGAGGGCAAAAGAGAAGGCTCGTGGATACGTGTCCATCAGCGTGGAGCCATTGTCACCAAACCAGACATCTTTCCAAAACAGAGAGCTGCAACCATCCCCGGGGATGACTTTGGTGACTCCTCGGAAGGATCCACTGAGCTGCATCACATCTTTCCACCAGAAGGAACCCATCGGCTCCATGGCGTGCGGCACCTTGCTCGCGTAATATGCTCCCCAGACTAGCTGAACCCAGGGCACATCCTCACATTGTAGAATTTGAACAAGTGTTTCAGGAGTAGCGCAACATTCTGTGTCTTGATATCGATAACCCCAAGTCCACCACACCGTTTAGGTCGGCAGACTAGCTCCCAGGCAGCAAGGGAGTTGGTTTTGACCCCATCATCAGAGTTTTTAGCCCAAAGACAGTATCGGCGCAGTTTGTCGAGATGCTCAACCACTTTGGGGTGCAGCTTGATCGTGCACATCGCATAGATCAGCATGGAGGTCACCACCGAATTGACTAGAGTCAACTTGGCCCCCGACGACATCAGTGATAAGGCAGTGGAGGTTTTCCTCTCAACTGAGTGCACCAACGGCATGAGATCCAGCACACTCGGCCTCGTCGTCCCCATGGGGAGACCGAGGTAAGTGAACGGCAAGGTGCCAATGGAGCAGCCAAACACCTCTGCTAACTCACTCACACGTTGGTGGTCGACATTAATTGGTATGAGGGTTGATTTATGGAAGTTGATCTTGAGTCCCACCGAAGCCGCATAATCCTCCAAGATAAGTTTCATGAGGGCGGCCTGTGTAGGACAAGCTTGCATAACCAAGATTGTGTCGTCAGCGTATTGCACCACCGGGAAATTGCCTGCATTTTCACGAGGAATGGGAAGCGCTAGCAGACCCTGGGCATAAGCGTCATTGATCGCAGCTTGGAGCAGATCAGATGCAAGGATAAAGATCAGTGGCGAGAGAGGGTCACCCTGTCGCACGCCACATTTGCATTTGAATTTCCGACCAGGAACACCATTTAAGAGAACTGATGAAACTCCCGAACCAAAGATCGTTTCCATCCAACCTAACCACTTGTCATCAAAACTCATGTGTTTCATGATTTCCAACATGGGGGCATGTTCAATCGTATCGAAGGCCTTGGCCAAGTCAAGCTTAAGCAACACAATCTCTCTCTCAGACGAGTGGCATTGATGAATATATTCGTACGACCATGCAAGACAATCCTGGATGGTCCTCCCCTTGATAAAACCATATTGGTTCCTGTGTATGATTTTGAGGATAACTTTCTGCAGACGGTTGGCCAAGATCTTTGTAATGATTTTCAGACAACAGTTCAGTAGGGTAATTGGTCTAAAATCATTAGCCGTTTCCGGGGAGGATATTTTTGGAATCAGGGTGATGTATCCCTCACTAATGCTAGCGATATCAAGCCCACCTGCATGGAAAGCGTGACAGAGGTCGTAGAAATCCGACTTGATGATTTGCCAGCACTTCTTAAGAAAACAACCATTGAAACCATCTGGGTCGGGGGCTCAGTCACTCGGCATTTCCTTGATAACAACATCTATCTCATCAGTAGAGAAAGGTGCACTCAATTGATCCAGCCCATCGATCCTGCGGATGATCCTAGAGAGATCAAACCTCATGTTGGTGGGTTTAGAAGAACCTAAACGATCCTTGTATGTATTGAACAGAACCCCCTCCTTGCCAACATGGTCATGGATTTCCACGTCGCCAACTCTAAGCATGGCAATGGCATTGTGTCTATATCTCTCCGTTGCCAGCGATTGAAAAAGCTTAGTTTTCTCGTCAGCAAAGCGAAAATACCTGATAGTACATCTCTTTCTCCAATACTCATTCTGGTATTTGGGCAAGGCCTGCAAGTGGGTTTTCAATATCTTCCTAAAGTTTGACTCCTGGACATACAAGGGTCGTTTATCCTCAAGAGTGTCCATGATGGCCAGAGTCTCATTACTGTTTTGAATCATAATTTTAAGTTTCGAGACACCCTTGCTCCATCGCTTAAGATCATATCTCAGGGTTTTAAGCTTTTTGCATATGCGTGCAGCGGCATTGGGGGCGTGACACGCCTTAGACCATGAGTTAGCAACAACCTCCATGAACCCGTCATGATTAGTCCAAAAGTTCTCAAACCGAAAGAGCTTGGATCGGGGGATACTTGATTCAATTGTGACCACGCACGGAATGTGGTCGGACAGTGGCTTCCCCAGAGGCAGGACCATTGTGTTTGGATATGAGGTGGTCCAACAAGACGACGAAAAAAACCAATCCAACTGTTCGAGCAGAGGATCATCCTGCATATTACTCCAGGTGTATGCTCGGCCTTTCATAGGCAATTCCATGAGCGACTGTGCACGGATGAGCTCATTAACTAACAACATGTCCGCAGCGTCACCCCCAGGTTTGTTTCTGTTGTTTGTGGATCGAATAAAGTTAAAGTCGCCAAGAATCAACCAGTTTTCATCATCAGGAATATTCAGATCAAAGAGTCAGTTTGTAAAATCCACTCGACGCTGACCAGAACAGGGGCCATAGACATTGATCAAATTCCATGAGTCATTCGACTGCATGGCGACAAAAGAAATCCCCCACGGCAAAAGAATCCATGAACCAAGGTGTGCCCATAAACACAGAACTATTCCAAATTATAATGATGCCACCCGAGGCACCCACTGATGGTGCAAAAACAAACTTATCGAAGCGCTTAGGGCAGAAAGTCTTAATAAAAGCAAGATCGAAGGATTCACGCTTAGTTTCCTGTATACATAGCACAGAACAACCGCTAGTATCGATCGCATTCCTAATAGCCAAAAGTTTTGCATCAGAGTTTATGCCTTTGATGTTCCACGAGAGCACGTTCCACGATTTATTCATCAGGAGGGGAGACTTCAGTCTTCATCCGCCACCGACGAGCGTTGGTCATCAAGCAGCTTCTCGCGGGAGAGGGCTTCCGGAGCAATTCCACAATTGCTCCCCATCTGTTGAAGATCCTCGATCGTTGTTGGTGGGGGGCAGGCAGCAATGGGCACTTCATAGGAGCAGCAGCCAAAGAAACAGCATTGACAAAAGGAGTCTCACGTGACTTCACCCTTGATTTGGAGCGCTTTGTGTCTGGAGCATAGTTGATTTTGAATCCATCATACTTGTTGGATCTAGTACTCCGTCTGACAGCCGCGGTGTCCAAAGGCACTAACACACTGCGGTGTTGAGTAGCATTGAACATAGAGGAGGATGCAATCACTTGAAGCGCATTAGGCTGGTCCATCGGAGGTACTAACTGAGATTCCACATCTGCCGAGACAAGCTGCGTGATCGCCTTGAGGCCAGGAGAGTGTTCAGGCAAATCCCAGTCCGCAGCAGACAGCCGAGCCCTGGGTTCAGGAGCCAACAACGACGATGGAACAACAATTTTTCCCCACTGAATTGCAGTAGCAAAGATCATGGAGAAGATATCAGGTTCAGGTGCCATACACTCAATCCAGGCTGCAGCAGCGGCATTAAGATGGTTCTTAATTATCAGGAAAGGGTTTAGGGGCAACATCACAGGAGAGGTATGCTGGAAGGTGATAGCTGGTGTATATATGCGCTTGAGCATACTCCCAATCCAAAGCAAGAACTCATGATCAACAACAACCTGAAGAAAAACAGAGTTTCCCCCAGCCCGGACGAACTCCAACCTGGCCGCAGGATTGCCATTAACAAATCCATCCGCCAAAGCTTCCACTGTCTGGAACTCAGAATCAGATGACCAAATGTCAGACAGATTGTCCTGCACATTATGCTCCGGATCCACACCATCCATGAGTGACGGGCCATCATACTGAAAGAATGTCCTGAAACTAAACCCAGTATAAGGTGGAGGGATCACAGGCCACATACCCCACCCGTTTTCCTGAATTTCCTGAGCAGGTTCAGGGGCATTCCAGGCTGCCTCATTCAGAGCATCTTGAGCAGCCATCTCATCAATTCGTGCTTGTTGCATGAGGGTGTAATAAGGAAGCTGATACGGGTGTGGAGAAGCATTCAAGAGCGGGGGAACATCCTCATTACCAACCAAATTTGGTATCGTGTTTCTGCCATTCAGAACATAAACCGGCACCGACCATGAGCGGGCAAGACCTGGCAGAAGACCCACCCTGGTAATGACAAGACTGTGCGGCACCTCAACAACATCTTTGATATGACATTTGACAAGGATTCTAGCCTTGTTCTGTCCCGGACGGGGCCAGACTAGCAACTTCCCAAAGTGTGAAACAGCCTTATGGACATAATGTTCAGTTTGATAATCCATTGGAAAAGCAAGAAACATGACCCAAACTTCATATTCAAAAGCAGGCATGCGCATATTGATACTCTCATCATGAGGAACTAGGGAGAAGGTGGAATCATCAGTCAAAGCATGCGGTCCTTCCCTAATGGCAGCATCTCTACTTTCCATATCCGCAAACACCACACACCCGATCCCCAGAGGGTAAACAAAGTCATCTAGCAGTTCATACTCTAAATCTCCAACAATAATGCGATAGACCTCGGCTAACCAGAACTCCTTCTGATGATCAGGGACCGAAGGGTGGACGGAGACAATGGCGTACCTGTCATGGTTCAGAGGCGGATCATCCACCACCATGACGTGACGCTGGACCCGGTGAGCAGGCCCACGATCAAAGGTCGATCCATCCGGAGCGAAGGCAAACGGGCGCACGGGGAAGTTCGCCATGGTAGATGGTGCCGGGGGCTGCGCCTGCTTGAGAGAGTTCGCCGGAGTAGGAGGTGGGGTTTTCTTTCTCAAGGTTGAAGGCGAGGAGAATCGAGATGGTAGAGGCGTGGGTGTAGAACTCGAGGAGGGCGTCGGCTCACCCGATTGGGGTTTTTGGCAGGCAGAATTGACTACACCCTGACCAGGTAGGCGTATCGTCAAGCAATGGGGGTTAGCCACGTCCGCGGGGTGTGGGATTATCTGTTTCCGTTGCCATATGCAACCACCATGTGGATTCCTAACAACACGGGCCATACCAACCTCCATAGAGTTACCAACCACAAACTTATCCGCAGCAGCCCGAGGCAAGATCCTCTCCGATTGTGTTAGATTTTTTCGTTTCCAAGCCCAACGAGGGAGAAAAGTACAAGCCTTGAGCTTACTTGACTTGTGGCCCAGACGAAAGCAGAGAGAGCAGCGGCGAAGCCCAGGACAAAGCCTAGTCATATGGTCAACCGCAGAACATGCAGTACACGGAAAGCCCAAAGGATCCGGGCCTACTTTGCATGGCACATGCGCATGATCATCAGTACGTGCAGCCGAACAAGCGCAGGCGCCAGAATCATCCCCACAACGTTGACAAAAAACTCCAGTGCAAGATTCATCAACATGACCAAGACGATCACAAAGAGAGCAATGTAAAAGTCTTTTGTAAATGTATTCCTTGGTGGGGACTGACGAGACTTGCACCATAAGCTTAACAGTATCATTATCATATCTGGCCTGCCAGCCATCCAGAATAGAAAGTAGTGTATCATCCGGGATTGAATCCCATAAACCCACAATATATCTTTCACCATAAAAAGATGGCAACCTTCCAGGAATATTGGTAGAAATAGGTAATGATATGGAACCAATTCGAAAAGAATCCGGAGAAACCGGAGACGAAAAACTACCAAATGAGATCGGATCTGAAGGCTCGCCGGAATGTAAGTCCGCCGGCAGCGGAATGAAACCCAATTTCTGTAGCACTGGTATCGACGCGGGATCCAAAGGTAGTTTACTCTAGTTAGAGAGCCATTTAGATTTAATCGCTGGACCCGGTGAGGAAGCTAAGCCAGTCAACTCAGAATCAGCGTGCCATGAGGGGAGCTGGGGACGTGAATCCACAGGACGATGAAGATGAAAGTGGCAGATAAAGTCCGGCCAAATACGGTCTCTTAATCCAAAAATGAAATGCCCCACACGATTTGAGGCCACTGAGAACCGAAAATGGCGATCACCCAGCCGCATAACATTGAAACCAGCACAAAGACCACCAATGCATGACTGAAGGGCCAAACCCACCGAATCCACCGAGAGGGGAAAAGAAGCCGAGGAGAAGGAAACTTCAAGGAAGAATTCCTTGGAGCCGGGATTGGGAATGAAGTGGACCGTAGATCCAAACCTTGCACGCACCTGAGCCTCAACCTTGAGGCCGGGGGAGAAATCCCAATGGAGAAGGCCGTCCATTGGGGTCTTCGGAAGGAGATCGTAGGGTTAAACCCTAGAATCGCCATGGGAATCGCCTGAGGTGGGTGGAGGTGGGGGTGGAGTCGCCATACGTCCGGACTATTGAAGCGTGAAGATTTGCAGTTCATTGACATGATCTTGTTCTCTTTGGCGAGCAACATGGACATGGCTTTGTTCTCAGCGGCACACACTCGTCTCTCCTCAATGCCCACTTTGCGCAGCCCCTCTTCCTTGAGCAACTCCCATTTCTCATGCTTCTCCCGTACCTTCTTCTCGGCCAATTCTTTCTTTATATCCAACGACTTCAAAAGCATCATCTCATTTGGTTGCACCATGGCATCAATCTTCTCCCTCAAGCTCGACGATTCGTGCTCTCTCTTGATCTTCTCCCTTGTCTTCTTGTCACAATCGGGCTTGTTCAACTTCCTTGGTCCATCATCATCCTCATCTTCATCCATGTTTGTAAGTGAACCTCTCTTCGGTGGGGACTCTTTCTCTATCAATGCCCACTTGTCACAATTCTTGAGCAACTCCCAACAATGATCTAGTTTGAAGAATTTGCCTTCTGAAGCCTCCATGTCTTTGTATCTATGTTGGGAAATTTTGTCCTACAAAATTTGAACAATGCAAATGTTTCATATGATGCAATCATTATGAATGATGCAATGTGATTTGCACAACTTGAACAAAGGTAAAATGAACTCACATAGTTGGGCTCCACGGTTCCACTTGGAGGTGCATTACGTACTTGCTCCAAGCAAGCTGCCCAATGGCTGCAAATGGGCTTGATCACGTCCCAACGCCCTTGGAGCGACCGAAAGGTGCATGGAGTCCTATTGGGATACTTTGCCATCATGTGGAAGTATTGATCTTCGATCCTTTGCCAATACCTTTTGGCGGTTTGAGAAGTACCCGCGCACGCATCAAGAGATACCGGACTCCATGCCTTGATCAAGATTTGGTCTTCCAAGATCATGTAGTTCTTCGATCTATGGCGTTTCCACTCTTTGCTTGCAACTGCTCATACGCCAACTCATCGATCTCCTCCAATTCTTCTTCACCTCCATGATCATCAACGTCGCCCTCTGTTTCATTGTACTCAAATGCGGCGAATGGGGCCTCATCAATGTCAATGGCCTTGGTGTCCAACAAGTTCACGAACTCGGCAGTTGCATTGTTCGAACCACCGCTATAGCGAACGGCAACAAGTCACGAGCTAATTGCGAAAGCAAAGAATATTTCCATGACCGAAGAGTGAACGGATGACCGAGCCATACCTTGCGCCCATTTTGTCAAACACATCGCCTGCGGTGGGAGAAGCACCATTGAGCGGGATCGCCGGGGAACCTATTTCCGGGCCGGAGGGAGTGGATGAAGTAGCCGGACGCCTTGTAGCCGGAATCTTCCTCCGCTTTGCGCCCGGGATCTTGGCGACCTTCGCCGCCGCCTGCCGGGATCGCGCAGCCGCGTTGGTGCCTAGAGCATGGGCCCTGCCGGCAGGGGCAACCGGGTTCCCGCCCTGCACGAGCACACTGACCTGACGCTTGCGGGCAGCCACGGTGGCGCCTTGGGCGACGGTGGGGCCAACATGGACGGCGACAAGATCCGCCCGAGGGGATTGAGCGTGCGCGACCTCGACGGAGATAGGGGAGGGCAAGATGTCATCCATGGAAGTGACAGATTGCCGGGGAAGATGAACGAGAGCGGGAGGTGGCGGGAGCAATGGTGGTCGGGGGTGGGAGGAGTGGAACGGCAGCGCGGAAATGTCCCTCCCGCCAAAATCTCGCTGCGGATAGGGGCCGAGCTCAGGTCGTGCTCCCGCCCCGTGAAACTAGAGTCGGGGGAGATCTTTTGCCGTGCCCCGCAAAAACATTCCCGGGTCGGATGCGGATGTGAAGTTTGTTCGGGCGGGATTTTCCGCGCCGACCCGCATTTTGGCGGTTATTTTGCGGGTCGGGGCCTTTTGCGGGGTCTGCTAGAGTTGCTCTAACAGAGTCACACGACTGCAGTCAAGCATGAGCGGGAGAAGGTAATAGGAAGCAAAAGGTTTCCAGGAATACATAGTTTTCTTTTATCATCTTGACACCCTCGATATTTGGTATGAACATGAATGCATGATGCTAGAGTTTCTTGTAATAATTTTGAAATGCAAGACCCCGCTTGCCCTCCCTGAGCACAATGCTAGAGTTTTACATAACAATTTCAAATACTAGTTGATATCAAGTGTAAATATAAATATATACATATACGCATTGTTTGTTACTATGATCATCAGAGTGCAACACAAATAGTGAGTGACATTAATGCTTATGTCGGTCCGATCCATCCATCCATACCCATCGTCCAAACAAGAAAAAATATCAATGGGTGTTAGAAGCAAATGGATGTGTGCGTATAGTTTTAGTCTAAGGACGACCGCATCCAACCCAAAATGTTGGGGAGAAACTGAAAGTGTGTTATATCGACTAGAGGGGAGGGGGGTTGAATAGGCGATTTTACAAATTCGTCACTGAGGAATTTCTAGGTGAAGAAATTCCTAAGCAACGACACTCTAGCAGCGGATTAAATACTGAGGTATAAGCATAACAAAGCAATAATATAGTCATCATGATGAAATTAAAACAAGCACAAAGTACAGATAGCATGAAAATAGGATAAGCAGGCTAAAGACTATGTGACTGAAGAATTAGGATTGAGGAATCAGAGAAAGTCTTCAGTCAAAGTCTTCAAACAGTAATGATCAGGTTCATCAACACATGAATGAGGAATGAAAGGGTTGAGGAAATAGAACCAGTTGGCTTGGTAAAGACAATGATTTGGTAGACCCGTTCCAACTATTGTGACAGTTGTATGTCTGGTTGGAGCGGCTGAGTATTTAAACTCAAGGGCACATAGTCCCGAACACACAGTCCTCATCGTATTCTCCTTGAGCTAAATTCACACAGACCTCGCCCAATCACTCGTGGTAAGTCTTCAGGTGACTTCCAAACCTTCATAGACTTGGTCACTCGATGATCCACAATTCCTCTTGGATGCTCAGACCATGACGCCTAACCATCTGGAGGATACACAGTCCTCAAAGGTAACAAGCATCGGTTTCACACAGGAACAATCTCTTCAGTGATGCTCAATCACTTTGGGTTTGTAGGTGTTTGGGTTTGGGTTTTGGGTTTTCCTCACTTGATGATTTTCGCTCAAAGTCCTTAGAGGATGGGACGCTCTCAATGACAAGTGTCAGTTGATACGTCTCCAACGTATCTATAATTTATGGAGCATTCATGCTATTTTATTATCTGTTTTGAATGATTACGGGCTTTATTATACACTTTTATATTACTTTTGGGACTAACCTATTAACCGGAGGCCCAGCCCATATTGCTGTTTTATTGCCCGTTTCAGTATTTCCAAGAAAAGGAATATCAAACGGAGTCCAAACGGAATGAATCCTTCGGAAAAGTTATTTTTGGAATAGAAGCAATCCCAGGAACTTGGAGTGCAAGCCAGGGGAGCATCGAGGAAGCCACGAGATAGGGGGGCGCGCCCACCCCCCTGGGCGCGCCCTACCCTCTCGTGGGCCCCTCGAGGCTCCCACGACCGACTTATTTCGCCTATATAAGCCTACGTACCCTAAAAACATCAGGACAGAAGATAGATCGGGAGTTCCGCCACCGCAAGCCTTTGTAGCCACCAAAAACCTCTCGAGAGCCTGTTCCGGCACCCTGCCAAAGGGGGAACCCATCACCGGTGGCCATCTTCATCATCCGGGCGCTATCCATGACGAGGAGGGAGTAGTTCACCCTCGGGGCTGAGGGTATGTACCAGTAGCTATGTGTTTGATCTCTCTCTCTCTCTCTCTCTCTCGTGTTCTCTCTATGGCACGATCTTGATGTGTCGCAAGCTTTGCTATTATAGTTGGATCTTATGATGTTTCTCCCCCTCTACTCTCTTGTGATGAATTGAGTTTTCCTCTTGAAGTTATCTTATCGGATTGAGTCTTTAATGATTTGAGAACACTTGATGTATGTCTTGCCGTGCTTATCTGTGGTGACAATGGGATATCACGTGCCACTTGATGTATGTTTTGGTGATCAACTTGCGGGTTCCGCCCATGAACCTATGCATAGGGGTTGGCACATGTTTTTGTCTTGACTCTCCGGTAGAAACTTTGGGGCACTCTTTGAAGTACTTTGTGTTGGTTGGATGAATCTGAGATTCTGTGATGCATATCGTATAATCATGCCCACGGATACTTGAGGTGACAATGGAGTATCTAGGTGACATTAGGGTTTTGGTTGATTTGTGTCTTAAGGTGTTATTCTAGTACGAACTCTTGAATAGATTGATCCGAAAGAATAACTTTGAGGTGGTTTCGTACCCTACCATAATCTCTTCGTTTGTTCTCCGCTCTTAGTGGCTTTGGAGTGACTCTTTGTTGCATGTTGAGGGATTGTTATATGATCTATCTATGTTATTATTGTTGAGAGAACTTGCACTAGTGAAAGTATGAACCCTAGGCCTTGTTTCCTATCATTGCAATACCGTTTACGCTCACTTTTATCATTAGTTACCTTGCTGTTTTATATTTTCAGATTACAAATACCTATATCTACCATCCATATTGCACTTGTATCACTATCTCTTCACCGAACTAGTGCACCTATACAATTTACCATTGTATTGGGTGTGTTGGGGACACAAGAGACTCTTTGTTATTTGGTTGCAGGGTTGCTTGAGAAAGATCATCTTCATCCTACACCTCCCACGGATTGATAAACCTTAGGTCATCCACTTGAGGGAAATTTGCTACTGTCCTACAAACCTGTGCACTTGCAGGCCCAACAACGTCTACAAGAAGAATGTTGTGTAGTAGACATCATCAGTTTCTCTCAGAGCATCCAACCAGCTAGTGGTTGTAGGGGGCGGCTATTTATAGCCAAGGGAGCAGCCCGACATGATAAGACATAAATGCCCTTCAATGATATGACCGTTAGGTGGGTAGATATTTTGGGACAGCTGGCGCATAGCACAGCAACGGTCGGAAATATGAGGTTCAAATTCCTCAGGGCTATCATGTCCCTCACTGTGTAGGCAATTCGCACTGGTGAATTCCTAAATCCTCAGTCAGAGCAAATTCCTCAGAGACTAGAAGATATTTGCCTCTGTCACTGAAGAAATTGACTGAACTGATATGAGATTTCCAATGGCTTCACTCGAAAGGATTGGGTAGGTGTAGGATTTTGAGATGAGCATCACATGGAAATCAGTTTCCTTAGTATTACCTCGACGCCCTTTAACAGTACGGTGTTTCCTATGACTCAAGAAAGAGAAAATGAAACTACAAAAACAAAAGTCTCCACGCTTCATAATCCTCGCATGAATATCCAAGTCTTCAAGGTCACACCAATTTCTTCACTTTCAAAATATTCAGGAGAACCAAAGTCTTCAGCTGAAGACATACATTTTTAGGGGTCGACTTTCATCATAAATATCAAAATCCTCATCGACTTATAGAGCGTGTGTACACTCACAAACATATTAGTCCCTTAACCTATAAGTCTTCAATACACCAAAATCACTAAGGGACACTAGATGCACTTACAATATTCCCCTTTTTGGTGATTGATGAAAAATAGGTTAATTTTTCAACGGGGATAAACATATCAATCGAAAGTGCTAAGAATTAAGGAATTTGATTGCAAGATATAGAAGAACTCCCCCTGAATATGTGCATATTTGAGGAATTTGCCTTAGATAGCAGATGCACATTATAGAGTAATATCATGGAGATCTCCCCATATATCTTGTAATTCATACACGCATTTAACATATCGAATGAAGAATTTGAAATGCATGATGAAATATGGTGTCTGACGAAATTCAGCATGCGTGCATTAAGTACTTGAGGAATTAAGCATGCAGAAAGTAGTCAAAAGTATCAGACCACCACAGGACTTAAGTTTACAACTCGGCGAATCAAACACATCAGAAGAACGAGAGTTGTAACTTAAACAAAAAACGCCCATATAATATACTCGCTTGAAGACTAACTCAAATTTCTCCCCCTTTTTCATCAACTGACCAAAAGGGACGAAACATGAGGACTAACGCCCCTGAAGAATATCATCATGATGTCGATGGAGGAGCACCAGTGTTGTTGGGGTCGTCCATTGTTGTAGGGCATGATGCAGTGTCGTCCAAATCTTCAGCTTCGCCTGTCTCGCGCGATGAAGAATATGAGCTGACGACCAGCTGAGGAACTTTGGCCTTCTTGAATTTCTTCGATGGTGGCTGAGACCAGTCAAAGTCCTGTTGGAAGTCCATCTTCTTGAGTTCATCATCGGTGTAGATATGCGAAAGAATGGCCCAGGTGCGGTTGAAGACTTGATGCGGATAATGGTGATTCTTCTTCACAATGTTTTGAGTGACAGTCATGTTCTGAAGAATTGCACCAAAGTGACGCTTGACCCACTTGTGATTTCTATCCACCTTCTGATGAAGACTTAGGAGCAGCTCACGATCAGTCATCACACGCAGAGCAGTTGCCTGAGGATATTGCTTTGAAGCATTTGTAGCAGTGTCATGAGTGGCAGAGTCATCATTTGTTGAGTAGGATGCTGCCTTTCGAAATTGACCGTCCAGAGGACGAGTGCCTTCATCAATAATTGCAGCCTTGCCCTTCTCATCAGCCTAGGTAATAGTCCGTTTGAGGACTTCAATTGGTGGCAAATAGCTGAGATGATTCTGAAAGTCAGCTTTGTAATGAATTGAAGTCCTTGATCTGATGAATTTCATGATCCAGGGAGCGTAAGGCTTCAACTCAAAAGGTGACAAAGCAGCATTGGCCAAAGTCCTCATGATAGATGATTGGAATACCATGCATGATGTTAAAAAGCAAGTTCTTCATGATGCCAACAACTTCTTCTTCTTCAGAGTTGTGGCCCTTAATAGGACTGAGGGTTTTGGCCAGAATGCGATAGATAGTCCTTGGCACATACAACAAATCCTTAACGAGGAAATTTGTCCTTGGAGCTTGGCCATCCTTCAAAGGCTTCATCAGCACCTGCATCAGATGATTTTGCAATTCAGGTTCTTCATATAGTTTCAGAGCGCCTTCAGTGGGTGGACTGACTGGGACGACATGAACCAATTCAGAGGCCGGAGCTTTGTGATGAGTATTTTCAGTCATCCAGTCCAGAACCCATGAATTCACATCGTCAACATTGCTTGTCAGATGTAAAGTGGCATAGAACTGAAGAATAAGCTCTTCATTCCAATCGCAGATGTCGGTGCAGAAGTTGAGTAGCCCTGCGTCATGAAGAACACTGAGGACTGGAGTGAAACATGGAAGAGACTCCATATCCACATGAGGAATTTGCATATGGTCAAACACTTCATCCTTGTCAAACAGCAGTGTTGAATAAAAGTTCATCTGAGAAGCAGTCCAAAAACGCTTGCGGCGAAGGCGAGCAGAGTCATAAGGATTGAAATCAGAGAAGAAATGACGCTCAGCAAAGAAGTCGTCAACCTTGAACTTCTGCTTCTTGGAGTGAGGATTCTGTGGCTTGGGCTGAAGATTTGCAGTGGAAGTCTTCACAGCCGCTTGAAGCACAGCCTCTGGAGCCTCAGGCTGAGGAATCTCAGGAGCAATTTATTCTGTTGTTTTCTTCTCCATTTCATCAGCACTAGTGGCTGGAACTTCTTCGGGGATTGAATGAAGTGAAGCTTGACCTTGATCAGAACCCGTATGAATTTCTTCAGTTTGCATGGGGGACTGAGGAATTTGTTGCAGAGGAGTGGTCAAAGGAGAATTGGGATGATGACTTTCCAAATAATCATCATTCATCACTGGAGTCGTAGACCCGATGTCCACATCCTCTTCTTCAGCTTCAATTTCTTCAACACCCGCCTTTTCAGTAGTGAACCGAGGTAGGGGCGATGATACCTGTAGTGGTGAAGGGATAGCATCCACTTCAATTTCATCATCCAACTGCTCTGACGTAGCAGCAGATGGATTATCTTCATCAATGTCACCAAAAGGAACAATCTCCTTTGATGGCATGACAGTCAGGGGAACAACATCAATTGGATTTTTGTAAGAGCTCGTCAAAGTCTTCACTTTCTTTGGAGCTCATTTCTTATTACAAGTTGCTCATTTCGTATTACAAGTTGCTCATTTCTTATTACAAGTTATACTTCGCAACCATTATTTATCCACTATTTTCTTAATCTATTATCAATAACGAGACACGTGGATGGTGTTATATGTTTGAATCATTCTGGGCAAAGGCGGAGGGATTCCGCGATGTGGTGGCTACTGCGTGGGCTTCTGTCCCTTCAACTGGGAATCCATTTGTGTTGTCAGATAATAAACTATGGGCCACAGCCAAAGCTTTGCAAAGCTGGAGCGACAATAGCCATTGTCCTTGAGTTGATTCTATGTTTGGATGAGACCATGGAATTGAGACCGCTTGAGGAGAACAAAATTGCCTTAAGAAGAACCCTCAAGCGTAAGTTGCTTAGGCTATGCTCACTTGAGTGAACCATAGCTCGTCATTATTCCCGGATGACATGGCTTCAAGGTGGAGATGCACCCACTCAGTTCTTCAAACAACATGCCAGCCATAGGAGGCGGTGCAACGCCATTATGAGCCTTCGAAGTGATAATACCATCATCACCGGCGGTCAGGAGGATATTGCGGAGGTAGTGGATCTCTATTATGAGGGGATTCTTGGCTCAACGCCGCAACGGGAGAGGAGCCTCAATTTCGACACTCTGGGCCTGCCTAGGTTGGACTTGGCACACCTAGAGGTGCCTTTCTCAGCTGATGAGGTGGAGAAAGTGTTTAAAGCTATGTTGGGGGACAAGGCCCCGTGCCCGGACGGATTCTATGGACGTTTCTATGCTGTCTGTTGGGACATCATCAAGACAGACTTCATGAGGGCGCTTGACTGCTTCTTCAGGGGTGACATGAGGGGACCGCATGCTATCAACAAAGCCCTTGTCACTCTAATTCCAAAAAAGTTGGCACAGAGGAGATACGGGACTTTCGGCCGGTGAGCTTGGTACACGGGGCCATCAAAATCTTCGACAAGGTCCTCTCGGTGAGGCTAGCCACTGACCTACCATGGCTTGTGGGGGTCCACCAGAACGCGTTTGTGCGTGGGAGATCGATGCATGATAATATCATGCTCATGCAGTGTACAACGAAGAAACTTCATGCACTTCGGAATGCTTCTATCATGGTCAAGCTTGACATATCAAAAGCCTTTGACACGGTTCAATGGCCTTTTGTGATTGAGGTTCTTTCGAGCTTGGGCTTTGGGCCACGATGGATCTCATGGATAGTGGGCCTGCTCTCCTCCTCAACTAGGTTCTTGTCAATGGTGTGCCGGTAACGCTAATCTAAAACCGAAGGGGCTTCAGACAGGGAGGACCTCTCCCCGTGCTTTTCATACTAATGATGGAGCCGCTACATCGACTATTCTCTCTAGCGTCCGAGAGGGGTCTCTTCGCCCCCTAGCACATACGGGCTTGCACCAAATGATGTCCTTATTCGCTGATGATGTTATGATCTTCCTCAAGGCCGACGAGGGTGAGCTCCAGCTATGTCTAGATATCATTGACACCTTCGAGCATGCATCAGGACTGAGAATGAATCTGGCTAATACCATGGTCGTGCCAATAAGATGCTCTGAGGACCAGACCCTCACCGAAGCCCTGGGTTGCCCGATTGAAGCATTGCCATGCAAATACCTCGGCCTCCCGTTAAGCATCTGCAAGCTGTCAGCGGCTGATAACCCACAAGTGTAGGGGATCGCAACAGCTTTCGATGGTAAAGTATTCAACCCAAATTTATTGATTCGACACAAGGGGAGCCAAAGAATATTCTTGAGTATTAGCAGTTGAGTTGTCAATTCAACCACACCTGGATAACTTAGTATCTGCAGCAAAGTATTTAGTAGCAAAGTAGTATGATAATAAAGGTAACAGTAGCAACAGTAAAAATAATAGTTTTTGGGTTTTTGTAGTAGTTATAACAGTAGCAATGGAAAAGTAAATAAGCGAAGAACAATATGTGAAAAGCTCGTGGGCAATGGATCAGTGATGGAAAATTATGCCAGATGCGATTCCTCGTGTAATAGCTATAACATAGGGTGACACAGAACTAGCTCCAGTTCATCAATGTAATGTAGGCATGTATTCCGTAAATAGTCATACATGCTTATGGAAAAGAACTTGCATGACATCTTTTGTCCTACCCTCCCGTGGCAGCGGGGTCCTAGCGGAAACTAAGAGATATTAAGGCCTCCTTTTAATAGAGAACCGGAACAAAGCATTAGCACATAGTGAATACATGAACTCCTCAAACTACGGTCATCACCGAGAAGTATCCCAATTATTGTCACTTTGGGGTTGTCGGATCATAACACATAATAGGTGACTATAGACTTGCAAGATAGGATCAAGAACACACATATATTCATGAAAACATAATAGGTTCAGATCTGAAATCATGGCACTCGGGTCCTAGTGACAAGCATTAAGCATAGCAAAGTCATAGCAACATCAATCTCAGAACATAGTGGATACCAGGGATCAAACCCTAACAAAACTAACTTGATTACATGGTAAATCTCATCCAACCCATCACCGTCCAGCAAGCCTACGATGGAATTACTCATGCACGGCGGTGAGCATCATGAAATTGGTGATGGAGGATGGTTGATGATGATGACGACGACGAATCCCCCTCTCCGGAGCCCCGAACGGACTCCAGATCAGCCCTCCCGAGAGAGATTAGGGCTTGGCGGCGGCTCCGTGTCGTAAAACACGATGAAACTTTCTCTCTGATTTTTTTCTCCCCGAACATGAATATATGGAGTTGGAGTTGAGGTCGGTGGAGGTCCAGGGGGCCCACGAGATAGGGGGCACGCCCAGGAGGGGGGGCGCCCCCTGTCTCGTGGACAGGGTGTGGGCCCCCTGGTGTATTTCTTTCGCCCAGAAATTCTTATTAATTCCAAAAAGTGCCTCTATGGATTTTCAGGACATTCCGAGAACTTTTCTTTTCTACACATAAAACAACATCATGGCAGTTCTGCTGAAAACAGCGTCAGTCCGGGTTAGTTTCATTCAAATCATGCAAGTTAGAGTCGAAAACAAGGGCAAAAGTGTTTGGAAAAGTAGATACGTTGGAGACGTATCAACTCCCCCAGGCTTAAACCTTTCTTTGTCCTCAAGCAATTCAGTTGATAAACTGAAAGTGATAAAGAAAAACTTTTACAAACTCTGTTTGCTCTTGTTGTTGTAAACATGAAAAGCCAGCATTCAAGTTTCAGCAAATATTATGAACTAACCATACTCACAATAACACTTAGGTCTCACAATTACTCATATCAATAGCATAATGAGCTAGCGAGCCATAATAATAAAACTCGGATGACAGCACTTTCTCAAAACAATCATAACATGATATAACAAAATGGTATCTCGGTAGCCCTTTCTGAGACCGCAAAACATAAATGCAAAGCACCTTTAAAGATCAAGGACTGACTAAACATTGTAATTCACGGTAAAAGAGATCCAATCAAGTCATACCCAATATAAACCAATAATAATGAATGCAAATGACAGAGTGCTCTCCAACGGGTGCCTTTTAATAAGAAGGGTGAAGACTCAACATAAAAGTAAACAGATAGGCCCTTCACAGAGGGAAGTAGGGATTTGTAGAGGTGCCAGAGCTCGATTTTAAAACAGAGATTGAATAATATTTTGAGCGGCATACTTTCACTGTCAATGCAACAACTATGATATGGCTGTATCTTCCATACTACATGCATTATAGGCAGTTCCCAAACAGAATGGTAAAGGTTTATACTCCCCCAACCACCAACAAGCATCAATCCATGGCTTGCTCGAAATAACGAGTGCCTCCAACTAACAATAGCCCTGGGGGAGTTTTGTTTAATTATTTTGATTTGCTTTGATCTTTTTGGATCATGGGACTGGGCATCCTGGTTACCGGCCCTTTCTCGTGAATGAGGAGCGAAGTCCACTCCTCTTGAGAATAACCCACCTAGCATGGAAGATATAGGCTGCCCTAGTTGTAACATGAGCTGCTCGAGCATACAAAACAGAATTTCATTTGAAGGTTTGGAGTTTGGCACATACAAATTTACTTGGAACGGCAGGTAAATACCGCATATAGGAAGGTATGGTGGACTCATATGGAACAACTTTGGGGTTTAAGGAGTTTGGATGCACAAGCAGTATTCCCGCTTAGTACAGGTGAAGGCTAGCAAAAGACTGGGAAGCGACCAACTGAGAGAGCGACAATAGTCGTAAACATGCATTAAAATTAATTTACACCGGGTACAAGCATGAGTAGGATATAATCTACCATGAACATAAATATCATGAAGGCTATGTTGATTTGATTCAACTACATGCGTGAACATGTGCCAAGTCGAGTCACTCAATTCATTTAAAGGAGGATACAATCCCATCATACCACATCATAATCATTCTAATAGCATGTTGGCACGCCAGGTAAACCATTATAACTCATAGCTAATCAAGCATGGCACAAGCAACTATAATCTCTAAATGTCATTGCAAATATGTTTACTTCATAATAAGCTGACTCAGAAACGATGAACTCATCATATTTACAAAAACAATAGAGGTCGAGTTCATACCAGCTTTCGTCATTATTGCCTTTCACTTGCACGACCGAACGATGTGTATAATAATAAGAGTGCACGTGCATTGGACTAAGCTGGAATCTGCAAGCATTCAACTCAAAAGAGAAGAAAAAGTAATATGGGCTCTAAGTTAAATAAACAATCATGCATATAAGAGCCCCTAAGCATTTTCAATATAGTCTTCTCGACCCCCAAAAGAAAGAAAAGAAAATAAAACTATTTACACGGGAAAGCTCCCAACATGTAAGAAGAAGAACAAGAAATCTTTTTGGGTTTTCATTTTAATTTCTACTACAAGCATAGAATTTAAACTAACTAATTTTTTTGGTTTTTCTTAAAGTTTATCAAACACACAAGAAAACTAGAAAAGGAAAATTAAACTAACATGGATAATACAATGAAAGAGTATGAACACTGACGACTAGTGTGTGAACATGAATGTAAAGTCGGTGAGAAATACGTACTCCCCCAAGCTTAGGCTTTTGGCCTAAGTTGGTCTTGTACCAAGGACTGCTTGTGTGACGCCCGGATAATCAAGCTACAGTAACCTCTGCTAATGACGCCATGTCACCTCCATTACTGTCGCTAATCTCGCGTTAGTTCAAAACGATTCGAATTCAAATTTGAATTTTTGGCAAACAACCAAAGTTTTCAAACTTAAAACAAAAATGTTCAGACTGTGTCAAATAGTGCATAGATAATTATGGTGAAGTAAACACATTTTTAGAAAATGCATAAATATTTTAAGTTGAATTAAACAGAAAAGGAAATAAATAAAATAAAAGGAATAAAGAAAAACAAACCTAACAAACTACTAAAGAGAAAAAGAAAGCCCCCAAACCCCCCCGGGCCAATTGGCCCAGCTAGCCGACAGTCGGCCAGCCCAACCGGCCCATCCGGGCCAAGCCCACTCCCCCGTTCCCCCTTGTCGCCTCCTTCCTGGCGCGCTGTTCCTCCGACCGCGCCATGAACATGGCGCGTCCCCATCGCACCACCTCGCCGTCCCCGCCGACGGGATAAGGCCGCCACGCCCCCGCCGCCTCGGTTCCCTCTCCCACTCACCTCCCCCTGCTCTCCTCCCAGATCTCCGCCCCTCGCTCGCTCCTCAGATCCGCCCCGTCCAAGCGCTCCCATGGCCGTGGCCGTCATGTAGCCGTGGCCGCCGTCCTCCCCGCACCGCGCCAATGTGTCACCGGACTCCCTCGTCGCCCGCCTCGTCGTCCCCGATCGTTGATTCGAGCTCCGCGCCGTCACAGCGTCGTGGACGAGGTCGTCTTCTTCCTCCGCCTCGCCGCCGCTCATCCCCAACTCCGGTGACTCCCTCTGCAGCTACTAAGCCGCCAAGGGCCACCGTGTGTGCCGCTCGGTGAGCCCCCGCTCCCTTCCCTCTCTCTCTCTCGACGCCGTTCGCTAGTTGGATGCGCCGCCCCCAACTTGCCCGAGCGCATCGCTGCACGCGCTCATCGCCGGTAGCCGTCCGGTGACCATTTGGTCCCGGGCTCGTGGCCGTTGTGCTCGCACGCGCAAGTAGAGGCCTCCCGGCCATTTTGAGTGCTTGCCAACACGCTGCATCACCGTTCCCTCTCGCGGCCGAACGCCAGCGTCCGCCCCGCTCGTCGCCGGTGAAGCTGCGCCCCTCCTCCGGCCAAGCCCCTGCCTCCATTCAATGCGCCACAGCGCGGGCGTTCGAAAGAGCCCACCCGCGCCCCCTGACATGCATCGTGGCGCGATTCCGGCGAGGTCCGCGCCCCTGCGCCGCGTTTTCATTCGCCGGTGGTGGACCTCCGCCGCCCGCCGACGTGGCCTGCTGCTGGGGTCCATCAGGGTCACTGCCTGGTGGCCCCAGGGGCCCGGCTCGCCTAGTTGACCATGGTCAACTTGCTGACTGGGCCGGTCCCAGAAGCTGACCAGTGGCCCCCACCCTATAAACTAATTACATGGGTTAATTTAATTAATATAGACTAATCTGTCACTGTCCAAAGGGCCCCATACTTAACTAATCATAATTAGTTTAAAACAAATCCTATTTCAACTCTGACCCAATGACAGGTGGGTCCCACTGGACCCACAGGTCAGATTTGACTCAGTCAACCGCGCTGTTGACTGATGACCTCAGCATTGCGCCATGCTGATGTCAGCAGACACTATTCTGGATAATGTTGGATTTAAATAAATAATTAAAATCAGAAAATGATTAAAACTTTAGAAAATCATATAAAATAATTCGTAACTCGGATGGGAAAACTTTGTACATGAAAGTTGCTCAGAACGACGAGACGAACCCGGATACGCAGCCCGTTCATCCGCCACGCACTCCTAACATATCAAACTCGCAACTTTCCCCCTCCGGCTCCTCTGCCCGGAAACGCGAAACACCCGGGATACTTTGCCGGTTGTTTCCCCCCTTCGCCGATATCACCTACCACTACGTTAGGTCACCCCTAGCACCGCATATTGCTGCGTCTTGCTTTGTGTTACATTTGATTGCTCTGTTATTTATTGTGTTCCTCCTTCGTTACTTCTTTCCGGTAAACTCTGAGACCGGTGCCGATGTCCGTGTGTTCAACTACACCGAAGATGACCCCTCCTTCTTGCCAGAGAAACCAGGCAAGCCCCCCCTTGATCACCAAATATTGCCTATTCTCCTCTATAATGCTTGCATTAGAGTAGTGTAGCATGTTATTGCTTTCCGTTGATCCTATTTTGACGCATAGCCTGACATTGTTGCTACATCTGTTGATACCTTACCTGCAATCATAAATGCTTAGTATAGGATGCTAGTTTATCATCATTGGCCCTACATTCTTGTCAGTCTGCCTTGCTATACTATTGGGCCGTGATCACTTGGGAGGTGATCACGGGTATATACTATACATATATACATACTACAGATGGTGACTAAAGTCGGGTCCGCTCGAAGAGTACCCGCGAGTGATTCACGGATTGGGGGCTGAAAGGAGCTTTGTCCCGACGGCCCTCTGTGTGGATCTTTGTGGCGGAGCGACAGGGCAGGTTGAGACCACCTAGGCGAGAGGTGGGCCTGGCCCTGGTCGGCGTCCGCGGTTGCTTCATAATAACACGCTTAACGAGATCTTGGTATTTGATCTGAGTCTGGCCATTTGGTCTATACGCACTAACCATCTACGCGGGAGTAGTTATGGGTATCCCGGCGTCGTGGTATCAGCCGAAGCCTTCGTGACGTCAGTGACTGAGTGGCACGCGCCGGATTGGACTGGAACGCCACTAGGCTAGGTCTGCTTCCGGCCGCGTACGCAACGTGCAGGTGTGCAAAGGGCGATGGGCCCAGACCCCTGCGCCATAGGAGTTAGACCGGCATGCTGACCTCTCTGTTGTGCCTAGGTGGGGCTGCGACGTGTTGATCTTCCGCGGCCGGGCATGACCCCGAAAAGTGTGTCCGGCCAAATGGGATCAAGCGTGTTGGGTTGTGTGGTGCACCCCTGCAGGGAAGTTTATCTATTCGAATAGTCGTGTCCCTCGGTAATAGGACGACCCGGAGTTGTACCTTGACCTTATGACAACTAGAACCGGATACTTAATAAAACACACCCTTCCAAGTGCCAGATACAACCCGGTGATCGCTCTCTAACAGGGCGACGAGGAGAGGATTGCCAGGTAGGATTATGCTATGCGATGCTACTGGAGATGCTACTTGAAGATGCTACTTGGAGGACTTCAATCTACTCTCTTCTACATGCTGCAAGACGGAGGCTGCCAGAAGCGTAGTCTTCGATAGGACTAGCTATCCCCCTCTTATTCTGGCATTCTGCAGTTCAGTCCACTGATATGGCCTCCTTACACATATACCCATGCATATGTAGTGTAGTTCCTTGCTTGCGAGTACTTTGGATGAGTACTCATGGTTGCTTTCTCCCCCCTTTTTCCCCCTTTCCTTTCTTTCTGGTTGTCGCAACCAGATGCTGGAGTCCAGGAGCCAGACGCCACCGTCGACGATGACCCCTACTACACTGGAGGTGCCTACTACTACGTGCAGCCCGCTGACGACGACCAGGAGTAGTTAGGAGGATCCCAGGCAGGAGGCCTGCGCCTCTTTCGATCTGTATCCCAGTTTGTGCTAGCCTTCTTAAGGCAAACTTGTTTAACTTATGTCTGTACTCAGATATTGTTGCTTCTGCTGACTCGTCTATGATCGAGCACTTGTATTCGAGCCCTCGAGGTCCCTGGCTTGTATTATGATGCTTGTATGACTTATTTATGTTTTTAGAGTTGTGTTGTGATATCTTCCCGTGAGTCCCTGATCTTGATCGTACACGTTTGCGTGCATGATTAGTGTACGATTGAATCGGGGGCGTCACAGCTTGGCTGATATCCGTAAGTGAAACTGGGGTCGTACTGAGATGCAGCGGCAACCACCTCCTGAGCTGCAGCGTGTTGGCGAGCTGTCTCCGCTCTCCTCTCGTAATCAGCTGCTTGCTCCCTGGTGACAGTATATCTTCCTTTTGCCTGATAACCAAAAAGGTAGGGAGCAGGAAGAGTAACATGGACAACGTTGCGTCTGTCATAGATTAGTCGATAATGGAGGAATTGTTCATTCCTCGCAAGAAATTGATGATTGAACATAGCTTATTTATCCAAATAAACAGGAGGTAAAATCATATCCCCTTCTCATGGGGTTATATTAAGATAATTAGCCACACGGGTTACATAAATTCCTCCAAATAAATTCCCCTTTCTACTATCATTCTGCAACCTACGTGCAACTATTGCCCCCAAGTTATAACCTTTATAACCTAAAACAACACTCTTGAGGACACACAGATCAGGGACACACATGTGACATGCTTCATCCTTACCGTTAATGCATCTACCAATAAAGAGAGCAAAATAATGCATAGCAGGAAAATGAATGCTCCCTATGGTAGCTTGTGGTATGTCCCTAGATTCTCCCATAGTAATACTAGCAAGGAAGTCTCTAAATTCAGATTTGTGAGGATCATTAATATTACCCCACTGCGGGAGTTTGCAAGCAATTGTAAAATCCTCTAAATCCATGGTATAAGATGTATCATAAATATCAAATATGACACTAGGAGAATTACGCGCACAGTTATATTTAAACCTCCGCACAAAAGAATCAGTCAACTGATAGTACTGCAGACACTTATCTTGTAAGAAGTCCTCCAGCTCGGCATTATGCACATACGCGTCAAATTCCTCCTTGAAGCCTGCTTCGACCATAAAATCATCGGATGGCCACTCACAAGCTCGTACATCCGCGTCCCTCGACAATTCAACATCTTGCTCACGTATAGCAATCCTGGGCCCTTTCTTCACCGAGGAACCACCTTGGTACATTATCCTAGACATAATTCTTTTTCTGAAAAATTTCTGAAATTTTAGTAACTTCAAAATAAAAGTGAATAAAACTAAACAAGATTGGTAGCAACTACTCCTGCAAGTGCCTAGAGCCTATATCATGCATCAGAATTGCTTGGGACCTCATAAATTTAACATGCAAGCTCAAGAACATGGTCACCTATGCAACAAAAATTTGCAATGAATAAAGCACTAGAACAAAAACTAATTGGACCAATGGAGGGGTCACATATCAAGCAACAATCTCCCAAAGCAGTTTTGTGAATGGAGCTTTGAGCAAGGAGATCGAAAATCGCAGCAAAATGAGCTAGAACTCGTGCTTGAGCTGGATGGGGATTTTTTTGGGTAGAAGATGAAGTGTGTGGGTGCTGGCATAAGTGGAGGGGGGCCACCAGGGGCCCACGAGACAGGGGGCGCGCCCTATAGGGGGGGCGCCCTCCACTCTCGTGGCCTGGTGCTTGCCCCTCCTGCAGTGTTTTCAGTGCCTAAAATCCTCAAATATTCCATAAAAAATCATACTAAATTTGCAGGGCATTTGGAGCACTTTTATTTTCGGGATATTTTTTAATGCACGGATAAATCAGAAAATAGACGGATAATACTATTTTTGCTTTATTTATTCTAAATAACAGAAAGTAAAAAGAGGGTACATAAGGTTGTGCCTTCTAGTTTCATCCATCTCATGATCATCAAAATGAATCCACTAACAAGGTTGATCAAGTTTTGTTAACAAACTCATTTCGAATAACACGGAACCGGGATAAATTTTGAATAACACTAAGTTACCTCAACGGGGATATGAAAATCCCCAACAATTAGAATATCATATTTTTTCTTGACAGTAGGGAGAGGAAATTCAAAACCTCCAATAATAATAGTTGGAACTTTTCCAATAGAATTGATGCTATGAACTTGAGATTGTTTCCTCAGAAAGTGTACCGTATGCTCATCACCATTAACATGAAAAGTGACATTGCCTTTGTTGCAATCAATAACAGCCCCTACAGTATTAAGAAAAGGTCTACCAAGGATAATAGACATACTATCGTCCTCGGGAATATCAAGAATAACAAAGTCCGTTAAGATAGTGACATTTGCAACTACAACAAGCACATCCTCACAAATACCAACAGGTATAGTAGTTGATTTATCAGCCATTTATAAAGATATTTCAGTAGGTGTCAACTTATTCAATTCAAGTCTACGATATAAAGAGAGAGGCATAACACTAACACCGGCTCCAAGATCACATAAAGCAGTTCTAACATAATTTCTTTTAATAGAGCATGGTATAGTTGGTATACCCGGATCTCCAAGTTTCTTTGTGAAAGGATCGATACGGTCGACTAGAGGGGGGGGGGTGAATAGGAGACTACAAATTTTAATCTTCCTTGTAGATTTTAAGGCTTAGCGGATAAAAGAGTTCTCTAGATATGCAACTAGGTGAATGCAACCTATATGACAAGTAAGCTCCAAGATAAATATGCTAGGCAACAAACTACTTAGCAAGCCAACAAGCATACAACAACAAGGAAAGGTGCGGGAAAGGATTAACCACAAGTGAGATGAGGACGCGGATTTTAACCCGAAGTTCACTCTTCCTTGGGGAAGAGCTAATCTCCGTTTGGAGCGGTGCCGGAGCCAAAGCTTGCGGAACGCCACCGAAGGCTCACCGTATTCTCCTTCGAGTCACCCCCAATGGATGAGCCTCGAATCACTCGGGGTTGGTCTTGAAGGCGACCACCACACCTTTACAAACTTCTCCGGAGCACACCACAAGCAAGGAAGCTTCCGGAGGAACCTCTAGCCGCCTAGGAGCCCAAGCTCCAAGAGTAACAAGTCAATGGGAAGAAATGTTGCGGGGAACGTGATTTGGTTTGGTCAAGATGTAGATCGGGTCTTGCTCTCCCAATCCCCAAAGTTTCAACAAGTTTGGGTGGAGGGATTGAGAGTATTGAGCAAAAGGAGGTGTAGCAATGGTGGAGCTCAACAAGACATTAGGGTTAAGGGTTGGAGGTGGAAGAAGGCCCTTTTTATAGTGAGCAGGGGCTGGTGGGGATTTCTGCCCGTTGGACCCCGTGCGCACGGGCTAAGTCAGCCCCATGCGCACGGGGTACTCAGAGACAATCACACCACCCCGTGCGCACGGGGGTCAAAAGACCCCGTGCGCACGGGGTACCCAGAGAGTTACGCAGTACCCCGTGCGCACGGGGGTCAAAAGACCCCGTGCGCACGGGGTACCCAGAGAGTTACGCAGTACCCCGGGCGCACGGGGGTCAACAGACCCCGTGCGCACGGGGTACCCAGTAACTTTCTGTTGCAACTTTCTGAGTACCACAGCATACACACTAGGCCCTTATAAGATGATCGAAGTGGGAAGGGTAAGAGAGTGAGGCTCGGCAATGGCATTCCCACACGACATTTATCCACACAGACCCCTCTTGATAGTGCGGTCTTTCCTATGACTCGAAGCAAACCAAAACTAAACCTTCGAAGCGTCGAAAGACAACGCCTTTGTCCTTTTTAAAATGGGGGGTCGCACATCTCCATCGCGGGCACTTAGAACCAATAACCTGAGATAAACTTTAGCAACCGGTATTAGTTCAACTAACCACATTGTCATCACACCAAAATAAAGCATAAGTGCCACTTAGCACTTTCAATCTCCCCCTTTTTGGTGCATTGATGACAACGTGGTTAGAGCATGGCAAGGAGGATAAATAGATAGAAAGCCATGGAACAAATAATGATCATGATAGCTCCCCCTAAAAGTGTGCTCGAAAACAAGAATGCATCTAGAACACTCATAGGAGGTTCAACCAAGATCATTATAGAAACGTCATGAGTTTCAACAAAATAAACATATAACGGTGCCTAGAACTCATGACATAGTGTGGGAGAGCAAATAATGTGAGACCTAATAAGCATAAGAGGATAATGGCAAGGTTCAATAATAAAGCTAGAGTCTCACAACCACACAGGCAGAAGGTAAATAAGAGTATCTCAAGCCAACTAAAACCAACCAACAGCGAGAAACACGAGGCTTGAGATCTCAACACACACACGAACGCACACCACACACCACTTCTCCCCCTTTGTCATCAAGACAACAAAAAGGAGACAAATGGCGACACGAGACCCATTAGACAAGAGGAGGAGCACTCGAGGCATCATCATCATCATCAAAACGCCACCCGACCATTGGGAAAGACCGAGCAGTGGCCTCACTGTCGACGTCCTCTGAACCTGGACCGACCAGCTCACTAGCAGCAGCCCTTGCTGCCTTCTGCTCACGCTGAACAAGCTTCTCCTTGTTGATTTCCTTGATCTGACGACGCTGAATGGACCGACACATCTTGAACATGTTGCTCAAGGTCTTGAACAGTGACTTCTTCTCTCCCTTGACAAAGATCCGTGCAACGGGCCGCTTTGAGGCAGCACGTCGAACAGACTTGGCCCGACCACGAGGGATCCGTGCAGTAGAGGACATGCCTGGAGTGTAGGTAGCACGATCCTCAGGCCTAGGGTTGCGCCCCTTCTTGAGAGGCACATAGGGAGCAGGAGCAGCAGGGGTCCAGTTGGAGTTGCGCTTGGGGACAGAAGTCTTGAAGCTGGCAATGTACTTTGCTGGACAAACAGTCTCAATCAATGCCTGTATGAAAGGAGCATAGATCAAGGACTTGTTCTCTTGAACACACTGACGCAGTTCGTAGTACATGAAGTCCAGAACAACCACTTTCTTCTTCTGATGAAGATACACAAAGACATCAAGCATGGAGCTCCGAATGTTATGGGAATCCCCGGCCTTTGGAGTGAGGGTATACCTCAGGATATGGTGCATGGTATCATAGAGGGGCAAGAGGTCTTTGATTGACCCAGTGACGAAAGACTTCTCCTGTTTGTAAGCAAAGTCAATCTCATCTTTAGTGCGCTTCCCACTTTCCCGAACAACGCCAAACTCATCAAAAACGGTCTCTTCATCCATGAACTGATAGGGAATGATCTCAGAGAACTTTGCCATAGGAGCTGAGCACTGATGCGTTCCGGACATCCAGGTGAGTGTGCGAGCAGAATCATTGGAGAAGTACATAGTGGCAAAGAACTACATCACTAGATCTTCATTATAGGGGTGGTTGAAGGTGACAAACGGAATCAGACCCAGTCGTCCTAGAGCGGAGTACACACCGGGATACAGATGGTCATTGTCACGCAAACTCTCAGTGTTGACTTGCTTGTGAGGGGCAAACTTCTTGGACTTGGTCATAAGAAGCTCATGATAGACCCTTTGCTGAAACTCATTCTTGAACCGGGGATCCACTCCCATACCAGTGGCAGCAACATACGGATGGCTCTGTCTCTCAGCCCAGATTTCTGGCTTGGTCCACTTGACAAGAGGCAAATTCCGGAGGTCACGCCCGCCCGGAATGGCTTGCTCCGGACTAGACTCCTCATCCTCTTCTTCATCTTCCTCAGAATTGTCGGAAGCCTCTACAACGGGCCGCTTTGAGGCAGCACGTCGAACACGGCCCTGACCAGACCCAGACCCCTGACCCATGCCTTCAGACGGTTGACGACGAGCAATGGTGAAGTCCTCTGATCCTCTTTTTCCACGCTTGCGACGAAGCTCAGACCTCTTGTCAGCGGAGTCTGAAACACACGCAAACACCCAACAACACAAAGCACGAACCACAAATGAGTACAAGTGCAAGATGGAAGGCAAGGGGATAGACAAAAATCCAGGCAAAAAGTTCCTGGATAGCCCGTGCACACAGGGGTTTAGACCCCGTGGGCACGAGGGTCCCGTGCGCACGGTACAGGACCGTGGACATGGGGCCCCGTGCGCACGGGGGTCAAACACTCCGTGGACACGGGGTCTCCCAGCCGCAGCCACCAGAATGAACTCTGGGAGTGGGTGAAGCAGACAGACCAGAGGAACTACACACTAGAGTTCTATCTACCAACATTTGAGATCAACCGAATCTAGGGAGCAAAGAAACCCTAAAGCTAGAGAAAAAGAAAGAAACCCAAGGAGGAAGACCAAGGAGGCAGGACCAACCGGAAGAGGACCCCATCTGGATGCCGATCCACCGAGGAAGAACCCCGACGAAGCCCGGAGGAGCTCCGGTGAGGGGAGGCGACGGTGGCGGCGCTGGAGGCTGTCTGGGGAGTGGAGGGGGCGAATGGGTGGAAAGGAGCCCGGGCCACCCCCACGCCCCACCTTCAGGGCCAGAAACCGCAGACCCCGTGCACACGGACTAAGAGATCCCTGTGCGCACGGGGGTCCCGTGCGCACGGTACAGAGCCCGTGGGCACGGGGGCCCTGTGAGCACGGTACAGCCCCATGCGCACGGGGTACTCAGGAACTTGACATGAGTGGACTTGTTTTGAATACGGGGCTGAGTGTATACTCTTACCCCTTACTTCACAAAGCACTCGGTCGATATTTCTGAATACGCCGCGAGGAAAGACCTATCGCTATGGAAAGGGAATATGAGGGGCGCTTGTACCAAAAGAGAAGTAGAAAGAACAAAACACAAAAAAAGGAAAAGAAACATAGGCGAAACAAACACGGACACAACCCTCAAGCAAGGGCAATGGCCAAGGCCACCATGTTTGAGTTTACTTGGTATGGCACCGCGAAGATATGAACCTTGGGCCCAAGACCAATACTCATCTTTGAAGCACAAGTACCACCTAAAGTGGCTAATGTGAAAGATTTAGTTTGATTTATGCACTTCCAGGATAAGATAGCTCATGGGTTGAGCTAGCTCCCCCTAGACATGTGCCTACATCTAAGCAAGATAGTACATGAGTATGTGTGTATGAGCAAGAGTTTCATCTGAAGTTACTAATATCCACGATATTTAGCTCATGCCTTAACTCCCGGAATCTTGCTTCGTCAAGAGGCTTGGTGAAAATGTCTGCAAGTTGATTCTCGGTGTTGACATGGAGTAACTCAATGTTTCCCTTGGCCACATGATCTCTAATGAAATGATGACGAATCTCAATATGCTTGGTCTTGCTATGTTGAACCGGATTCTCGGCGATCTTGATGGCACTATCATTGTCACACCACAGAGGCACTTTGTCACATTTGACACCATAATCCATCAAAGTTTGCCTCATCCATAATAATTGGGCACAACAACTTCCGGCAGCAATATACTCGGCTTCATCTGTGGAGAGAGATATACAATTTTGCTTCTTTGAAGACCAACTTACCAACGACCTTCCTAAAAATTTACATGAACCAGAGGTGGACTTGCGATCAACCTTGTCTCCGGCCCAATTCGAATCCGAGTAACCCATTAACTCAAATGAAGATCCCTTGGGATACCAAAGGCCTAAGTTTGGGGTATGAACCAAATATCGAAGGATCCTTTTCACTGCCGAATAGTGGCTCTCCTTAGGAGCAGATTGAAATCTTGCACACATACACACACTCAACATAATATCTGGCCTAGATGCACAAAGGTAAAGCAGGGAACCGATCATGGAGCGATATACCTTTTGATCCACTTCTTTACCATTTGGATCAAGATGAAGTTGACCATTTGTGGCCATGGGTGTCTTCTTTGGCTGGATATCTTGCATTTTGAATCTCTTGAATGTCTTGGATACAACGAGATTGATTGATGAAGGTTCCGCCTCTTAATTGCTTCACTTGAAAACCGAGAAAGAACTTCAACTCTCCCATCATGCTCATCGCAAATTCCTTAGTCATAAGATTCTCAAACTCAACGTTAATAGCATGGTTAGTTGACCCAAAGATAATATCATCAACATATATTTGGCAGACAAACAACTCTCCTTTTACCCTCTTTGTAAAGAGAGTGGAATCTATTACCCCAATCTGGAACCCTTTCTCGCTTAGGAATGCCGTAAGGTGATCATACCAAGCACGAGGTGCTTGTTTGAGTCCATAAAGTGCCTTATGGAGTTCATAAACGTGAGAGGGATGATCGGGGTCTTCAAAACCGGGAGGTTGCTTGACATACACTAACTCCTTAAGAGGACCATTAAGAAAAGCGCTCTTAACATCCATTTGATATAATTTGAAATCATGATGAGAGGCATAAGCAAGTAAGATACGAATGGATTCGAGACGGGCAACGGGGGCAAACGTTTCACCAAAGTCCAAACCTTCAACTTGGGTGAAACCTTGTGCCACTAACCTTGCCTTGTTCCTTATTACTTGTCCATATTCATCTTGTTTGTTCTTGAAAATCCACTTTGTTCCAATGACATTATTAAATTCCTTGGGTCTTTCTACAAGGGTCCATACTTTGTTGCGTGTGAAGTTGTTGAGTTCTTCATGCATGGCATCTATCCAATCCGGATCGTCAAGTGCATCTTCCACCTTAAGGGGTTCAACACAAGAGACAAACGAGTGATGTTCACAAAAGTTTGCCAAACGTCTACGAGTAGTTACCCCCTTTTTGATGCTTCCGTAGATGTTCTCGGTGAGGTGTTGAAGATGTTTCAGCTTGGCGGCCACTTTTTGCTCTTTGCGGTCAAGCTCTTCTTCACTTGGTTTTGGACTTGATGAGGAGGCTTGCCCTTGAGATTGCTTTAGCCTTGGAGACACTCTTCTCTTTGCAACCACAGGTTCTTGCTCTGTAGGAATTGATGTCGATGAAGACACATGTGGTTGGGGTTGCTCTTGATCCTGATCATGACTTTGAGCTTGATCTTGAGCCTCAACGATTGGTTCTTCATTATTCGGATGAGTTTGCTCTTGATCTTGCTCAAGAATATGAGGGTCTTGATCTTGTTCTTGGATAAGTTCATTATTTCCCGAAGCATCTTGGACAAGTGGCGTTGGTGATGACTTCCCTTGAGGAGAATCCTCAAGAGGGGCTCTTACTCCTTCTTCTTATACTTGGACATGGGGTGTTTCTTGTGGGAGAATGTGGCCTATCCCCATTGTCCTTATAGCTTGTGAAGGAGCCTCATCACCTACAACACTAGGAACAATTTGCTCCATGCGGGAGCCGTTATCTTCATCAAACTCCACATTTACCGTTTCCTCAATGCATCCGGTGGATTTATTGAGAACTCGGTAAGCATGAGAGTTTGATGCATATCCAACAAATATGCCCTCATAAGTTCTAGACTCAAATTTAGCTAACCGGGATTTTTTGTTTAAAATGAAACACTTACAACCGAATACCCGAAAGTATTTGACGTTGGGCTTTCTCCTGATTAGGAGCTCATAAGGGGTCTTGTTCTTGAGCTTGCGGAGATAAAGCCGGTTTGAAGCATGGCACGCGGTGTTGATGGCTTCTGCCCAAAGCTTGTATGGTGATTTGTACTCATCAAGCATGGTCCTAGCCATCTCAATAAGAGTCTGATTCTTCCTCTCCGCAACCCCATTCTGTTGGGGAGTATATGGTGAGGCATATTGGTGCTTTATCCCCTCTTCACTCAAGAAATCATCCATTGTATAGTTTTTGAACTCGGTGCCATTGTCACTCCGGATTGCCTTGATCTCACAATTATGTTGACGTTGAGCTTCTTTGGCAAAGTTGATGAAGGTTTCTTGAGTTTCATCTTTAGTCTTGAGAAAGAACACCCAAGTATATCTTGTGAAGTCATCAACAATGACAAGGCAATATCTCCTTCCTCCCAAACTATCATATGTGGGAGGCCCAAAAAGATCCAAATGGATAAGCTCGAGGGGCCTCAAGGTGGTGATGATAGTCTTCACCTTGTGAGCTTTTTCATGAAGCTTTCCGGCAATGCAAGCACTACAAGGATGATCTTTGGCAAAAGACACATTGGTTAGTCCAAGAATGTGTTCCCCCTTTAAGAGAGCTTGTAAATTTCTCATGCCCACGTGGGCTAGTCTACGGTGCCATAGCCACCCCACGTCGGCCTTGGCCATTAGGCATGTTGCAAGATGAGTTTTCTCTTTCGAGAAATCAACCACGTAAAGGTTGTCTTCAACATGCCCAACAAAGACCACTTTGAGATTGCTTCTCTTAAAGACAGTCACATGGAATTCACCAAAATGTGAATCATATCTGGCACGAGCCAATTGTATAGTTGAAAGTAAATTGTAGTGAAGGGATTGGACAAGCATGACATTTGAAAGCGATGAATCATTAGAGATTACCACCTTGCCCAAACCCAATACCTTGCCCTTGCTATTGTCACCGAAGGAGATGTTCGAAGAGGCCTTGAGTGAATCAACAAACTCCACGAGCATCTCCCTTTCTCCGGTCATATGATTTGTGCATCCACTGTCGATCACCCATTGAGTTCCACCGGAGACATAGTCCTACAATAATCAAGCTTTGGTTATAGGTACCCATTTTGCAATGGGTCCTGGAGAGTTAGCAACAAGGATCTTGGGAACCCAAATAGTCCAAGCATAATCATCATAGTTAGTTCCAACAAATATTGCAAAGGTATGGCCATCATCTCCTCTCATGAGAACGTATGATGGATTGTTCTTGCCGGCAAAATTATTGGGAATGGCCTTGTCCCTAATGACCTTTCCATTCCCAACACCCTTTAATTCCTTCTCCTTCTCCTTGTGCCCTTCATGCACAAACACTACCTTTTGGGGAAGGGAAGGAGTCGGACCGATTTTCTTGTTGGTCTTCTTCTTCTTTTTCTTACCATTCTTGGATGCGGGATTAAACCAAACTCCCTCCTTGGCAACACACTCCTTTTGGTTGCTCAAGAGGTCGTTTAGGTTTTTCTCCCCTTGGATGCATGACACAAGCCCTTTCTCAATTTGAGCTTTCAACTTCTTATTTTCCTCTTGAAGGAAAGTGCAATCATGAGCAAAGTTAGCAGTACAAGCATCATCATTTAAATCAATATGAGGTGCGCAAGTGAGAGCCTTAATGTTTGTAGCTTTTAGTTGGGCATAAGACTCGGTGAGGGCAATGAGGTCACCTTTGACAACCTTGGAACTAATCACAAGGAACTCATGCTCCTCAACAAGTTTTGTATGGTCAAGTAGAAGCTTTTCAACTCTAACGTTAAGAGCATCTTTATTCTTAAGAGCAAGTTGCAAATCATTGTTGCTTTTAACAAAGTCAATTTGATGAGCAGATAAGGCTTCCTCAAGTGATGCTCTCATGACACTCTCTTCATTAAGTTCGTGCTCGAGGAGATCCACTCTCTCCTTTTCCTCTGTAAGGAGGTTCTCAACGTTCTCAATAAAGTCATCGCGTTCGGCAAGTGACTTAAGGAGATCGCCAAAACGAGCACGAGCTTCACCATGAAGAGTTTTCATGAAAGCCATTAAGGATTCCTCATCATTATCCACACCCTCCTCACACTCATCCTCCACTATCTCACATGAGACATTGGGATGTAGTTGTCGGGTTTCTTGGGTTCGGACTTTGTTTTTACCTCTTTGGCCATGAGGCACCGATGAGTGAATGGCTTGTCCTCGTTTGGAGAGTCGAAGAGGCCGGTGGTGGAGGAGGTAGTGGCATGCATGGCAAAGGCGGCCGTGCCCACTTGATCATCATCACCGTCATCTTCATCTCCAGACATGTATTCTTCATGAACAAGAGCCTTGTCATCCTTCCTCTTTGCAAACTTGGTGAACTTCTTCTTCTTAAGCACAAGCTTCTCGGACTTGTCTTCACGTCTCTCATATGGACAATCATGAACAAAGTGTCTTGGGCTATCACAATTGTAGCATTTCCTTCGTCCAAAAGATCTTCCTTGAAGATTTCTTCCTTTGTTTGCCATGGTCCCGGAGTACTTTTTGACTAAGAGAGCCAAGTCTTCCGCAAAATCATTTGCCGGACACGAGGTGTCAATATCCTCCTCACCAATCTCTTCACTCACTTCTTCCTCCCTCGAGGGTTGGCTCACAACTTTCTTGGCCTTCAAGGCAAGATTGGAGTTCTTGGTTGCTTGAGCTATTGCGAATGTTTTCTTGGACTTGGTTTCCAAAAGAACATGGGTAGAGAAGGTGGAAACAACTTGAGCCGAAGTCAGCTTGTGATAGTCCGGACGTTGATGAACCATCATGACCATGGTATGTTCCGTGAGAACCATAGCATCTATGAACTTGTCCTTGATGAAGTCATCATTTGCCCAAGTGCACCCAAAGGTTCTCAAGTTGAGCACAAGAGACTTCAACCTTCGGTAAACCTCTTCTGCGGACTCACCCTCATTCCTCACAAAGAGATTGACTTCTTGTTTGAGCAAGGCCAATCGAGATATTCGAATTGCTTCATCTCCTTCAAGAGCCTCCTCAAGGCAATCCCAAATTTCCTTTGCGGTTTTGAGAAGAGCAATGGAATCACTATAGTCTTCAGTCACAGCGTTGCGAAGCATGTTGTGTGCGGTAGCATTGAGTTGATCGTCAACTGCTTCTCTTGGAGTGAGATTCATTGGGTCCTTGGGGTTGAATCCATTGACCACAATCCACCACAATTGAGTTGAAGCACTGCGCATGTGAGACTCCATATCTAGCTTCCACTTAGGAAAGGCATTAGCTTTCAAAGGGGGCGGAGGCCCAACAGGATTAATGCGGGGATGCTGCAAGGGTTGAGGAGAGTAAAAGGGTTCCACGGCATTGTACTTGGGAACTTGAGTACGAGCCGGAGAAGCAAGAGGTTCCCTCGAGTCATCCGCATCATGAACTTCATTTGGATTAAACGAGTTTGATGCGGACGTTGATGGCTTTAAGCGGGCATCAATTTCCTCCTTGACCGAGGCCCGAACCTCTTTCATCATAGAGACTTTGAGGTCCGCAAACATTGAAAGAAGATCGGCCGCGGTCAAGGGAGCATTTAGGTTAGGAGGAGCGGCGGGAGCAACGACCGGAGCACCAAGTGGCTCGGTCGCGGCGGGGGGTTGGTTTTGACCATCCTCCGCAACGGGTAAGCCACCTCCCTCATTCCCTAGACCGACCATGTCCTCTAAGGTTGTAAAACCTTATATTAGAGCACGAGGCTCTGATACCAATTGAAAGGATTGATACGGTCGACTAGAGGGGGGGTGAATAGGAGACTACAAATTTTAATCTTCCTTGTAGATTTTAAGGCTTAGCGGATAAAAGAGTTCTCTAGATATGCAACTAGGTGAATGCAACCTATATGACAAGTAAGCTCCAAGATAAATATGCTAGGCAACAAACTACTTAGCAAGACAACAAGCATACAACAACAAGGAAAGGTGCGGGAAAGGATTAACCACAAGTGAGACGAGGACGCGGATTTTAACCCGAAGTTCACTCTTCCTTGGGGAAGAGCTAATCTCCGTTTGGAGCGGTGCCGGAGCCAAAGCTTGCGGAACGCCACCGAAGGCTCACCGTATTCTCCTTCGAGTCACCCCCAACGGATGAGCCTCGAATCACTCGGGGTTGGTCTTGAAGGCGACCACCACACCTTTACAAACTTCTCCGGAGCACACCACAAGCAAGGAAGCTTCCGGAGGAACCTCTAGCCGCCTAAGAGCCCAAGCTCCAAGAGTAACAAGTCAATGGGAAGAAATGTTGCGGGGAACGCGATTTGGTTTGGTCAAGATGTAGATCGGGTCTTGCTCTCCCAATCCCCAAAGTTTCAACAAGTTTGGGTGGAGGGATTGAGAGTATTGAGCAAAAGGAGGTGTAGCAATGGTGGAGCTCAACAAGACATTAGGGTTAAGGGTTGGAGGTGGAAGAAGGCCCTTTTTATAGTGAGCAGGGGCTGGTGGGGATTTCTGCCCGTTGGACCCCGTGCGCACGGGCTAAGTCAGCCCCGTGTGCACGGGGTACTCAAAGACAATCACACCACCCCGTGCGCACGGGGGTCAAAAGACCCCGTGTGCACGGGGTACCCAGAGAGTTACGCAATACCCCGTGCACACGGGGGTCAAAAGACCCCGTGCGCACGGGGTACCCAGAGAGTTACGCAGTACCCCGTGCACACGGGGGTCAACAGACCCCGTGCGCACGGGGTACCCAGTAACTTTCTGTTGCAACTTTCTGAGTACCACAGCATACACACTAGGCCCTTATAAGATGATCGGAGTGGGAAGGGTAAGAGAGTGAGGCTCGGCAATGGCATTCACACACGACATTTATCCACACAGACCCCTCTTGATAGTGCGGTCTTTCCTACGACTCGAAGCAAACCAACACTAAACCTTCGAAGCGTCGAAAGACAACGCCTTTGTCCTTTTTAAAATGGGGGGTCGCACATCTCCATCGCGGGCACTTAGAACCAATAACCTGAGATAAACTTTAGCAACCGATATTAGTTCAACTAACCACATTGTCATCACACCAAAATAAAGCATAAGTGCCACTTAGCACTTTCACTTTGGTATTCCACCGTTAAAAGTGTAATTAGCAAGCATGGTGGAAATTTTAGCTTCCGGTATCTTTCTTTTGTTTGTGATAATATCCTTCATATACTTAGCATAAGGATTTACCTTGAGCATATCAGTTAAACAAAGTGCTCAAAATCCTCATCATCCTTTGACTTGGATGGTTTAGGAGGAAAGGGCATGGGTTTCTGAACCCATGGTTCCCTTTCTCTACCATGCTTCCTAACAACAAAATCTCTCTTATCATAACGTTGATTCTTTGATTGTGGGTTATCAAGATCAACAACAGGTTCAATCTCTACATTATTGTTTTTGCTAGGTTGAGCATCAACATGAACATTATCATTAACATTATCACTAGGTTCATGTTCATCACCTGATTGAGTTTCAGCATCAGAAATAGAAATATCATTGGGATTCTCAAGTGTCCACAGTAGGTTCACTAGAAGCATGCAAAGTTCTATTGTTTTTCTTTTTCTTCTTTTTAGAAGAACTAGGTGCCTCTAAATTATTTCTCTGAGAATCTTGCTCGATTCTCTTAGGGTGGCCTCCAGGATACAAAGGTTCCCGAGTCATTCTACCAGTTCTAGTAGCCACTCTAACAGCAAAGTCATTTTTATTATTTAATTCATCAAGCAAATCATTTTGAGCTTTAAGTACTTGCTCAGCTTGAGTAGCAACCATAGAAGCACATTTGCTAATGAGTTTGAGTTCACCTTTAACTCTAGCCATGTTATCGCTCACGCGTCCTATCTCAAAAGCATTATTCTTTAACTCTCTACCAACATAAGCATTAAAACTTTATTGTCTAGCCATAAAGTCATCAAATTCATCTAAGCACGGGCTATGAAGTTTAGTAGAGGGGATTTCAAGTTTATCATATCTATAGAGAGAATTTACCTTTACTACCTGTGTCGGGTTATCAAGACAATGTGGTTCTTCAACAGGCGGTATATTAAGACCATGTATTTCTTCAATAGGAGGTAAATTCTTAACATCTTCAGCTTTAATACCTTTTTCTTTCATTGATTTCTTTGCCTCTTGCATATCTTCAGGACTGAGAAATAGAACACCTCTCTTCTTCGGAGTGGGTTTAGGAATAGGCTCAGGAGTTGGCTCAATTGGTTCAGGAATTGCCTCAGGAATTGGCTTGGGAAGAGTCCAATTATTTTCATTAGTTAACATATTATTCAATAGTATTTCAGCTTCGTTGACTGTTCTTTCCCTGAAAACACAACCAGCACAACTATCCAAGTAGTCCTTGGAAGCATCGGTTAGTCCATTATAAAAGATATCAAGTATTTCATTTTTCTTGAGAGGATGATCAGGCAAAGCATTAAGTAACCGGATAAACCTCCCCCAAGCTTGTGGGAGACTCTCTTCTTTGATTTGCACAATATTATATATTTCCCGCAAGGCAGCTTGTTTCTTATGAGCAGGGAAATATTTAGCAGAGAAGTAATAAACCATATCCTAGGGACTACGCACACAACCAGGAGCAAGAGAATTATACCAAGTCTTAGCATCACCATTTAATGAGAACGGAAATATCTTAAGGATATAATAATAACGAGACTTCTCATCATTAGTAAACAGGGTAGCTATATCATTTAACTTGGTAAGATGTGCCACAACAGTTTCAGATTCAAGGCCATAAAAAGGATCAGATTCAACTAAAGTAATAATATCAGGATCAATAGAGAATTCATAATCCTTATCAGTGACACAGATAGGTGAAGTAGCAAAAGTAGGATCGGGTTTCATTCTAGCATTAAGAGACTGCTGCTTCCATTTAGCTAATAATTTTTTAAGATCATTTCTATCACTGCAAGCAAAAATTTCCCTAGCAGCTTCTTCATTCATAACATAACCCTTAGGAACAACAGGTAATACATAATCATTGGGGGAACCTTCATCATCACTATCATCAATAATAGGTTCTTCAATATTTTCATTCCCCCTAACTCTAGTAAGTTGTTCATCTAGAAATTCACCTAATGGCAAAGTAGTATCACGCACAGAAGTAGTTTCATCATGCATAGCAGAAGTGGCATCATCAATAACATGCGACATATCAGAATTCATAGCAGTAGTAGGTTTAGGTGTCGCAATCCTACTAATAACGGAAGGAGGATCTAGTGCAGAGCTAGATGGCAGTTCCTTACCTCCCCTCGTAGTTGAGGGCAAAATCGTAGTTCTGTCATCTTTCAAGTTCTTCATAGTGATCAACAGATATAGATCCCAAGTGACTCAGAGAATAGAGCTATGCTCCCCGGCAACGGCGCCAAAAATTAGTCTTGATAACCCACAAGTGTAGGGGATCGCAACAACTTTCGATGGTAAAGTATTCAACCCAAATTTATTGATTCGACACAAGGGGAGCCAAAGAATATTCTTGAGTATTAGCAGTTGAGTTGTCAATTCAACCACACCTGGATAACTTAGTATCTGCAGCAAAGTATTTAGTAGCAAAGTAGCATGATAATAAAGGTAACAGTAGCAACAGTAAAGATAATAGTTTTGGGGTTTTTGTAGTAGTTGTAACAGTAGCAATGAAATAGTAAATAAGCTAAGAACAATATGTGAAAAGCTCGTAGGCAATGGACCAGTGATGTAAAATTATGCCGGATGCGATTCCTCATGTAATAGCTATAACATAGGGTGACACAAAACTAGCTCCAGTTCATCAATGTAATGTAGGCATGTATTCCGTAAATAGTCATACGTGCTTATGGAAAAGAACTTGCATGACATCTTTTGTCCTACCCTCCTGTGGCAGCGGGGTCCTAGCGGAAACTAAGGGATATTAAGGCCTCCTTTTAATAGAGAACCGGAACAAAGCATTAGCACATAGTGAATACATGAACTCCTCAAACTACGGTCATCACCGAGAAGTATCCCGATTATTGTCACTTCGGGGTTGTCGGATCATAACACGTAATAGGTGACTATAGACTTGCAAGATAGGATCAAGAACACACATATATTCATGAAAACATAATAGGTTCAGATCTGAAATCATGGCACTCGGGCCCTAGTGACAAGCATTAAGCATAGCAAAGTCATAGCAACATCAATCTCAGAACATAGTGGATACTAGGGATCAAACCCTAACAAAACTAACTTGATTACATGGTAAATCTCATCCAACCCATCATCTTCCAGCAAGCCTACGATGGAATTACTCACGCACGACAGTGAGCATCATGAAATTGGTGATGGAGGATGGTTGATGATGACGACGGCGACAAATCCCCCTCTCCGGAGCACCGAACGGACTCCAGATCGTAAAACGCGATAAAACTTTCTCTCTGTTTATTTTTCTCCCCGAACGTGACTATATGGAGTTGGAGTTCAGGTCGGTGGAGGTCTAGGGGGCCCATGAGATAGGGGGGTGCACCCAGGAGGGGGGGCGCCCCCCTGTCTCGTGGACAGGGTGTGGGGCCCCTGGTGTATTTCTTTCACCTAGAAATTCTTATTAATTCCAAAAAGTGCCTCCGTGGATTTTCAGGACATTTCGAGAACTTTTCTTTTCTACACATAAAACAACATCATGGCAGTTCAGCTGAAAACAGCATCAGTCCGGGTTAGTTTCATTCAAATCATGCAAGTTAGAGTCCAAAACAAGGGCAAAAGTGTTTGGAAAAGTAGATACGTTGGAGACGTATCAGCGACCCAGCTACACGATTTGGTGCATCAAGTAGCAAGCAAGTTAACACACTCGAAAGGGGACACCCTGCTGAAAAGCAGCCGCCTGCTGCTCATCAAGTTGTTTCTTTGCGCCATCCCATTGCATGCTATGTTGCGCTCAACATCCCACCCAACAGCTCAAGGCCATAATGAAAATTTGTTGGGGATTCTTGCGGTCTGGTAAAAGTGAGGCTAACGATGCACAGTCCGCGGTCGCCTGGAGCTTGGTTTGCACACCGACCTGGGCCAGAGGCCTAGGCATCCTGGACCTGACGTGGTTGAACTTTGCACGGCAGGCCTGATGGTCCTGGCTGCAACATATGGACGCAACAAGACCATGGGCAGACTTTGATATACAGGTCAAGACTGAGGCTCGTAACATCTTCCAGGTGGCAACAGTGAAGCGCCTTGGTAATGGTTGATTGATGTCTGCTAGAACTACGTCGGTATTTCCCCAAAGAGGAAGGGATGATGCAGTATAGAGACAGTAGGTATTTCCCTCAGTTATGAGACCAAGGTTATCGAACCATTAGGAGAACCTCCTCACACCACGTAAACAACACCTGCACAAAATAACAAATACTCGCAACCCAACGTGTTAAAGGGGTTGTCAATCCCTTTCGGGTACGGCGCCTCAAGATAGGCAGATAACGTGAGGTAAAAGTGGTAGATAGGATAAATAGATCGTGGAACAAATAAATTGCAGCAAGGTATTTTTGTATTTTTGGTTTAGTAGATCTGAAAATAAATGCAAAGGAAAATAAATCGCAAAGGCAAATATGTTGAAAAGAGACCCGGGGGCCGTAGGTTTCACTAGTGGCTTCTCTTGAGAAAAATAGCAAACACTGGGAAAACAATTATTGTTGGGTAATTGATAGAACTTCAAATAATCATGACAATATCCAGGCAATGATCATTATATAGGCATCACGTCCAAGATTAGTAGACCGACTCCTGCCTGCATCTACTACTATTACTCCACACATCGACCGCTATCCAGCATGCACCTAGTGTATTAAGTTCATGGAGAAACAAAGTAATGCAATAAGAACGATGACATGATGTAGACAAGATCTATTTATCAATTTATTTAGATATAGACCCCATCTTTTTATCCTTAGTAGCAACAATACATACGTGTCGGTTCCCCTTCTGTCATTGGGATCAAGCACCGTAAGATCGAACCCACTACAAAGCACCTCTTCCCATTGCAAGATAAATAGATCAAGTTGGCCAAACAAAACCCAAATATCGGAGAAGAAATACGAGGCTATAAGAAATCATGCATATAAGAGATCAAAGAAGACTCAAATAATTTTCATGGATAAAAACATAGATCTGATCATAAACTCAAAGTTCATCGGATCCCAACAAACACACCACAAAAAGGCTTACATCATATGGATCTCCAAGAGACCATTGTATTGATAATCAAGAGAGAGAGAGAGGGAGAGAGGAAGCCATCTAGCTGCTAACTACGGACCTGTAGGTCTACAAAGAACTACTCACGCATCATCGGAAAGGCACCAATGGAAGTGGTGAACCCCTCCGTGATGGTTCTAGATTGGATCTAGTGCTTCTGGACTCTACGGCGGCTGGAATGGATTTTCGTCAACTCTCCTAGGGCTTCTGGAATATTGGGGTATTTATAGAGCAAAGAGGTGGTTCAAGGGGCACCCGAGGTGGGCACAACCCACTAGGGCGCCCTTGGGCCTCCTAGCGTGCCCTGGTGGGTGCTGCCCGCCCTCAGGGCACCCCCCATGTGCTTCCTTGGCCCACTAGATGTCTTCTGGCCCAAAAAAATCCTCCAGGAGTTTCATTGCATTTGGACTCCGTTTGATATTGATTTTGTGCGATGTAAAAAACATGCAGAAAACAGCAACTGGCACCGGGCACTATGTCAATAGGTTAGTACCAAAAATGGTATAAATGACTATAAAATGATTATAAAACATCCAAGACTGATAATATAACAGCATGGAAAGATAAAAAATTATAGATACGTTGGAGACATATCAGCATCCCCAAGCTTAATCCCTGCTCGTCCTCGAGTAGGTAAATGATAAAAACAGAATTTTTGATGTGGAATGTTGCCTAAAATATTCATCACATTTATTTTCTTATAGCATGGACATATGGACTTTTATATGATTCAAAGCAATAGTCTAGTTTTGACATGCAGACTTTAATACTCAAGCATACCAACAAGCAACCATGTCTTTCAAAATATCAACACTGAAGCAAGTTATCCCTAGCCCATTATGCTCAGTCATTTATCCATTCATGAAATACACTCGAATATTAGCTACACCCAATGCTCAAATACGATCATAGTGCCCCTTAGTTGGTGCTTTATAAGAGAAGATGGGGACTTAAATTAAAAAATAAAATTTGCATAAGTAAAAGAAAGGCCCTTTGCGGAGGGAAGTAGGGATTTGTAGAGGTGCCAGAGCTCAAATATTAAATTGAGAGATAAAAATATTTTTGAGAGGCATACTTTTCCCACCAACAAAAACGACTTAGAGATCTCAACACTTTCCATGCTAGATACATCATAGGCGGTTCCCAAACAGAAAATAAAGTTTATTCCTTTTTCCACCATTACTTTCACTTTCCATGGCTGACCGTATCCACGGGTGCCCTCCATACCAACACTTTCCAAGGAATTTATTGTTTGACAACATAAATGAAATTCATTTTTCATTTCGGGACTGGGCATCCCTAATACCATTGTTGTACTCCCGTGCAATGACAAGTGAATAAACACTCATCGTGAGAATAACACATCTAGCATAGAAAATATTGGTCACCCTTCACCGCCTCGCGAGCGGTAGAGTACACAAAAGAGAAATTTATTTTGAAAATTAGAGATGGCACATGCAAATTTGCTTAGAATGGCATGGAAATACCGCATATAGGTAGGTATAGTGGACTCATAAGGCAAAACTGGTTTAAAGGGTTTTGGATGCACAAGTAGTGATCATACTTAGTGCAAAATGAAGGCTAGCAAAAAGATTGAGAAGCAACCAACCAAAAAGCGACAAATCTCATACCCAAGCATTAAGCATAAGTAACACCGAATAATGCACCATAAGTAGGATATAAACTTCATTGCATAACTATTTACTTTCGTGCTTTACATCAATATTCTTACTAAAGCACAATTACTCATCAACATGACTCACATATCATATCGTCATATCTCAAAACCATTACTAAGAATCAAGTTTATTTTGTCCAATGATCTTCATGAAAGTTTTTATTATATCCTCCTTGGATATCTATCACTTTGGACTATTTTCATATGTTGCTTTTGATAAGCTCAAACAAATATAAGTGAAGATCATGAGCATAATAATTTTTTCTCTCAAAATAATCTAAGTGAAGCAAGAGAGAATTTCTTAAAATTTACTAACTCCCAAATAAATCTAAGTGAAGCATGAGAGCATTTCTTCAAACATAACAAAGCACACCATGCTCAAAAAGATATAAGTGAAGCACTAGAGCTAATCCATGGCTCTAAATTTTTTAATGAAGCATAGGAGCAAGCATAGCATAATTTTTGGCTCTCCCAAAAGGGTGTGTCCAGCAAGGCTTCAACACTTAAGACACAAAGCAAAACAAGCAAAGGCTCATATCATACAAGACGCTCCAAGCAAAACTCATATTATGTGACGAATAAAATTATAGCTTCGAGTAAAATACCGATGGTTGTTAGAAGAAAGCAGGGATGCCACTCGGGGGCATCCCCAAACTTAGTTGCTAGCTACTTCTTTGAATATTATATTAGGGTGCCTTGGGCATCCCCAAGCGTAGCCTTTTGTTAATCCTTATTCCTTCATCCATCGTAAGATCACCCAAAACTTGAAAACTTCAATCACACAAAATTCAAACAAAACATTCGTGAGATCCGTTAGTATAAGAAAACAAATCACTACTATAAGTATTGTCGTAAACCTATTCTTATTTTGTTTTTGCATTATATCTATTGTATTCCAACTTTTCTATGTCAAAAACTCATCAAAGAAAACCATATAATCATCAAAATAAGCACACAACACAAAGAAAACAGAATCTGTCAAAAACAGAACAGTCTGTAGCAATCTCAATATTTCGAATACTTCTGTAACTCCAAAAATTCTGAAATAAAGTGGTGGACGTGAGAAATTTGTCTATTAATCTTCTGAAAAAAGAATCAACTCAAAATCACTCTTCTGTGAAAAATTACAAATAATCTCATGCGCGCAAAAGTTTCTATTTTTCAGCAAGATCAAATAAACTTTCACCCAAATCTTCTGAAAGGCCTTGCTTGGCACAAACACTAGTTAAAAAACACAATTAAAACAGTAGAATAATTGTTCTAACACACAAAAATAGAAAGGAAAAATAAAAAATAAAATTTATTCATTGGGTTGCCTCCCAACAAGCGATATCGTTTTACGCCCCTAGCTAGGCATAACGCGTAGGATCTAAGTGTTGTCATCTGTTATCTTTGCCACTTTAGTGAGGGTCTTTTCAAATCCGGGAGGCTCTTTGCGCTTCCCTAAATTTTCCAGAAAGAAACCATCTTGAGATCTAAAATATCCAACCGTTTATTGCAAAGGGAAATCAAAGTGTTCATACGATTGATATTGCCATTGAGTTGTTTGAGAGGTTCATTATATTTTTGCAATTCAACCATATGTTTATGCAAATCACCGAGTTTGTCCAAAATTTGGACTCCCTCTGGGGTGAAAGAAAACCCTTTATTTTGTGGTGGAACCCCCAAAATTCCTTCTAAAATTTCATAAGCAGCATTGACATCAAGTTCGATAAAATTCCCTTCTGCGGCAAATTCTAAGAGTTGTCTATGATGCAAAGCCAATCCAACGTAAAAATTTCTATGCAAAATTTTTGCATCTCCCTTTAGATTGCAAACACGGTAAGACTCCATAAACCTATACCAAGCATCCTTCAAATTTTCTCCTTGTCTTTGTTTGAAGTAAAGAACTTCAAAATCTGGTTACAAGGAGGAGAATTCAAACTAGAGGGAGATGCAAAGAGGGCGAATTCAAACTAGAGGGAGATGTAAAGAACTTCAAAATCTGGTTACAAGGAATAGATCTGAAGAGAAAATGGCGAACGAAAAAGAGGGCGAATAAAACGGCAAATTTTTGTGAAGTGGGAGAGAGGAAAACGAGAGGCAAATGGCAAATAATGTAAATTGCGAGGAGATGAGATTTGTGATTAGGAACCTGGTTGATGTTGAAGATCCTCCCCGGCAATGGCGCCGGAAATTCCTTTTGATGTCTGTTATAACTACATCGGTATTTCCCCAAAGAGGAAGGGATGATGTAGTATAGAGACGGTAGATATTTCCCTCAGTGATGAGAACAAGGTTATCGAACCAGTAGGAGCACATCCTCACACCACGTAAACAACACATGCACACAAATAACAAAATACTCGCAACCCGACGTGTTAAAGGGGTTGTCAATCCATTTCGGGTACGACGCCTCAAGATAGGCAAATAACGTGAGCTAAAGGTGGTAGATAGGATAATAGATCGCGGAACAAATAAGTTGCAGCAAGGTATTTTTGTATTTTTGGTTTATTAGATCTGAAAATAAATGCAAAGGAAAATAGATCGCAATGGCAAATATGATGAAAAGAGACCCGGGGGCCGTAGGTTTCACTAGTGGCTTCTCTCGAGAAAAATAGCAAATGGTGAGAAAATAATTACTGTTGGGCAATTGATAGAACTTCAAATAATCATGACGATATCCAGGCAATGATCATTATATAGGCATCACATCCAAGATTAGACCGACTCTAATATGTCTCCAACGTATCTATAATTTATGAAGTATTGAAGCCATGTTTACAATAGTTTTATATATTTTTGGTATGATTTGATTATAACTAACCTGGACTGACGCTGTTTTCAGCAGAACTATCGTGGTGTTGTTTTTGTGCAGAAATAAAAGTTCTCAGAATGCGCTGAAAATCAACGGTGATTTTTTTGGGAAAATATAAAAAATACTGGAAAAAAATCTACCGGAGGGGAGTCCCATGGGCTCCACGAGGGTGGGGGCACAACCACCCCCCTGGGGCGCGCCCCTGTGCCTCGTGGACTCCCTGTGGGGCCCCTTGACTTGTCCTCGACGCCAACCTCTTCTATAAATACCCAAACCTCCAAAAAATAACCTAGATCGGAAGTTCCGGCGCCACAAGCCTTTGTAGCCACGATAAATCAATCTAGGCCCTCTCTGGCACCCTGCCGGAGGGGTCCATCATCACCGGAGGCCATGGGGAAGGAACTCGGAGGGGCCATCATCGCCGTGAAGGCCAAGGACCAGAGGGAGAACCTCTCCCCATCCAGGGGGGAGGCCATGGAGGAGGAAGCACAAGGGGGAGAACCTCTCCTCCTCTCTTTCGGTGGCGCCGGAGTGCCATCGGGAGGGGAATCATCGCCGCGGTGACCGTCTTCATCAATATCACCATCATCATCTCTTTTATGCGGTCCACTCTCCCGCACCCCGCTGTAATCCCTACTTGGACATGGTGCTTTATGCCACATATTATGATCCAATGATGTGTTGCCATCCTATGATGTTTTGAGTAGATATCCTTTGTCTTTGGGTTGATTGATGTTCTAGATTGGTATGAGTTGTATGTTTTATTTTGGTGTTGTCCTATTGTGCCCTCCATGTCGCGCAAGCGTGAGGGATTCCCGTTGTAGGGTGTTGCAATATGTCCATGGTTTACTTATTGTCTGCGTTGCTTCAGTGACAGAAGCATAAACACGGATAAGTGGGTCACGGCGTATGGGAATAAAGGGGACTTGATATGTTAATGCTATGGTTGGGTTTTACCTTAATGATCTTTATTAGTTGCGTATGCTTGCTAGAGTTCCAATCTGATAACCCGCAAGTATAAGGGATAGTTGTAGCCTCTTTCGACAAGTAAGACTGTCGAACCCAACGAGGAGCTAAAGCTAGAATAAATACTCTCTCAAGTCCTATCGGCCACTGATACGACTCTACGCACGCTTGACGTTCGCTTTACCTAGAACAAGTATGAAACTAGAAGTACTTTGTAGGTGTTGTTGGATAGGTTTGCAAGATAATAAAGAACACGTAAATATAAACTAGGGGCTGTTTAGATAAAGATGCGATAAAGTAAATATAGCGAGTGTGGGAAAGTGGTGGTAGGAGTTGTGAAATTTTCCCTAGGCAGTTGACTACGATACTAGACCGGTAATCACTATTGCAATTCTATTTGAGGGAGAGGCATAAGCTAACATATTTTCTCTTCTTGGACCATATGCACTTATGATTGGAACTCTAGCAAGCATCCGCAATTACTAAAGATCATTAAGGTAAAACCCAACCATAGCATTAAAGCAACAAGTCCCCTTTATCCCATACGCAAGCAACCTACTTACTCGGGTCTGTGCTTCTGTCACTCACGCCACCCACCATAAGAAAATCATAAACATATTGCAAACCCTATAGCGGGAATCCCTCACGCTTGCGCGACACGGAGAGCACCATAGGACAGCACCAATAATAAAACATGCAATTCAAACCAATCATAGCAATTCATCAATCACCGGTAGGACAACAAAAATCTACTCAGACATCATAGGATGGCAACACATCATTGGATAATAATATGAAGCATAAAGCACCATGTTTAAGTAGAGGGTACAGCGGGTTGCGGGAGAGTGGACCGCTGAATATAGATGGGGGAAGGTGATGGATGTGTTGGTGAAGATGGCGGAGGTGTTGGTGAAGATGGCAGTGATGATGATGGCCCCCAGCAGCGCTCCGGCGCCACCGGAAGCAAGGGGGAGAGGGGCCCCCTTCTTCTTCTTCTTCCTTGACCTCCTCCCTAGATGGGAGAAGGGTTTCCTCTCTGGTCCTTGGCTCCCATGGCGTGGGAGGGGCGAGATCCCCTCCGAGATTGGATCTATCTCTCTGTTTCTGCGTTCTCAGATTCTGCCACTTCACCGTTTCTTTTATATCCGGAGATCCGTAACTCCGATTGGGGTGAATCTTTCACCAAGATTTTTCTCATAAAATTAGCTTTCTTTCCGCAAAATAAGAGTGTCAACCGCCTTATGGGTGGCCTACAAGAGTGCCAGGCATGCCCAGGGGGAGGGCACGCCCCCCTGTCTCGTGGCCACCTCGGGCACCGTTTCGCGTTGATTCTTCCTCTGGAAAATCCCAAATATTCCAAAATAATTCTCCGGCCGTTTTTATCCCGTTTGGATTCCGTTTGATATGGGTTTTCTGCGAAACATAAAACATGAAACAAATAGGAACTGGCACTGGGCACTGGATCAATATGTTAGTCCAAAAAAATAGTATAAAAAATTGCCAAAAGTATATGAAATTTGTATAATATTGGCATGGAACAATTAAAAATTATAGATACGACGGAGACGTATTAGCATCCCCAAGCTTAATTCCTGCTCGTCCTCGAGTAGGTAAATGATACAAAAGATAATTTTTGATGTGGAATGCTACCTAGCATAATCTTGATCATATGTCTAATCAGGGCATGAATATTAAGACACGAGTGATTCAAAGCAATAGTCTATCATTTGACATAAAAATGATAATACTTAGGGCATCCCAACAAACAATCATGTCTTTCAAAATATCAATGCTTCCAGAACGTTATCCCTACAAAATCATATAGTCTTGATAGCACTATGGGTGGAATGGAATATGATTGTGGAGGTTATGTGGAGAAGACAAAAAGGGAGAAAGTCTCACATCGACGCGGCTAATCAACGGGCTATGGAGATGCCCATCAATTGATGTCAACGCGAGGAGTAGGGATTACCATGCAATGGATGCACTAGAGCTATAAGTGTATGAAAGCTCAAACTGAAAACTAAGTGGGTGTGCATCCAACTTGCTTGCTCATGAAGACCTAGGGCATTTGAGGAAGCCCATCGTTGGAATATATAAGCCAAGTTCTATAATGAAAAATTCCCACTAGTATATGAAAGTGACAACATAAGAGACTCTCTATATGAAGAACATGGTGCTACTTTGAAGCACAAGTGTGGAAAAAGGATAGTAACATTGCCCCTTTTCTTTTTCTTTTTTTTCTTTTTTTCTTTTACTTTTTTGGGTGGGCTTCTTTGGCCCCCTTTTTTATTTAGGCTTCTTTGACATTTCCCCTTTTTTCTTTTTTTTTATTTTTTTTTCATGGGGCAATGCTCTATAATGATGATCATCACACTTTTATTTACTTACAACTCAATATTACAACTCGATACTAGAACAAAGATATGACTCTATATGAATGCTTCCGGCGGTGTACCGGGATGTGCAACGATCTAGTGTAGCAATGACATCAAAAAACGGACAAGCCATGAAAACATCATGCTAGCTATCTTACGATCATGCAAAGCAATATGACAATGAATGCTCAAGTCATGTGTATGATGATGATGGAAGTTGCATGGCAATATATCTCGGAATGGCTATGGAAATGCCATGATAGGTAGGTATGGTGGCTGTTTTGAGGAAGATATAAGGAGGCTTATGTGTGATAGGGCGTATCATATCACGGGGTTTGGATGCACCGGCGAAGTTTGCACCGACTCTCAAGGTGAGAAAGGGCAATGCACGGTACCGAAGAGGCTAGCAATGATGGAAGGGTGAGAGTGCGTATAATCCATGGACTCAACATTAGTCATAAAGAACTCACATACTTATTGCAAAAATTTATTAGCCCTTGAAACAAAGTACTACGCGCATGCTCCTAGGGGGGAGGTTGGTAGGAGTTAACCATCGCGCCCCCCCGACCTTCACGCAAAGATAAACCATGAAAATACAATGCGCGCCAATTTGGTTACATAATTAGTAGACCATACGTGCATGCTTCGGGAATCAAAAACTTTAACACCAACATCCTTACTGAACACAACCATCTACTAGTACCTCCCACATATTATCATCTCTATATCGCAAAACTATTGCAAGGAATCAAACATATCATATTCAGTGATCCACAAGTTTATGTAGGATTTTATGACTAACCATGTGAATGACCAATTCCTGTCATCTCTCTAAATTGATATTAGTGAAGCAAAAGAGTTTAATTCTTTCTACAAAAGATATGCCCACGCTCTAACAATTATAAGTGAAGCAAAAGAGCATTCTACAAATGGCGGTTTTATATGTGAAAAGAAACAGGCAATCCAAACTTCAAATAATATAAGTGAAGCACATGAAGCATTCTATAAAGCCATACTCAAAAGATTTAAGTGAAGTGCAATGAGAATTCTATAAATCAACCAAGGACTATCTCATACCAGCATGGTGCATAAAAGAAAAGTGAAAATAAATGCAGAAGACGCTCCAAGACTTGCACATATCGCGTAAACGAAACGAATACGAAAACATACCGATACTTGTTGAAGAAAGAGGGGATGCCTTCCGGGGCATCCCCAAGCTTAGACGCTTGAGTATCCTTGAATATTTACTTGGGGTGCCTCGGGCATCCCCAATCTTGAGCTCTTTCCTCTCTTCCTTTTTCTCATATCAAGACCTCCTCGATTAGACACTTCATCCACACAAAACTTCAACAGAAAACTCGGTAAGATCCGTTAGTATAATAAAGCAAATCACTACTCTAAGTACTGTACCAGACCAATTCATATTTTGTTTTTGCATTATGTCTACTGTAATATAACTTTTCCATGGCTTAATCCACTAATATATATTGATTGATTCATCAAAACAAGCAAACTATGCATCAAAAACAGAATCTGTCAAAAACAGAACAGTCTGTAGCAATCTGAACATCCACCATACTTCTGGTACCCCAAAAATTCTACCAAAATTATGCAAAATAAAAAGTTTGTACATCAAGACATTGCAAAAGGAATCAGAACCATTTGACGTTCCAGTTAAAAATGTAAAATCGCGCACTACAGCCAAAGTTTCTGTCCTACACCGTACAAGCCAACAAGCATCGTAAACATCCTAAAGGCAAACCTTGGCACATTATTTTTATAATACAATGGAATTGTACAAGGGGATAATTATTTTTGATGAGAAGTTTCTGTAATCAAGATTCACAAAGTTTCTGTGAGCATGAACAAAGTTCAAGGAGCTCTCCCACTTCAACAATGCTTGTCTCTCTCACTTTCACTTCCCGTTTTGAAAAGTTTTTAGGTTCCCCTCTTTATTTTTTTGTTTTTAAACTATGTAAAAGCACTCAACAGAAATAAATGACTCTCTAAAACTTCCGGGTTGTCTTCCTGGCAGCGCTTTCTTTAAAGCCATTAAGCTAGGCATTTAGTGCTCAAGTAACGAATCCACCCGGATCCCAAGGTATATCAAAGCCAATTTTAATTAACAATGATTTGTGATTTAGTAGTGAGCACAAAGTAACATATATCATGCAACAACAAAGTCTAACTCTCTTCCTATGCATCGGCATGTCATAAAAGAACAATTCATGCACACCTAGTAAAGGCCAATGCATACTATAAGCAGTTTCTTGCAATTTCATCATATTGGAAACATAGAGAGGTGGAGATATAGTTCCTCTAATAATTTCAAGTAGGAGCAGCAAGCACATGCATATTATATCCATCAAAATCATCATGTGCAATGGTAAAAAGCAACCCATCAATATAGTCCTTAATAAGCACAAACTTCTCTGATATAGTATAGTCAGGGAGAATTCAAAAAGATAATAGGACTATCATGCGTGGGTGCAATAGCAACAATTTCATGTTTAACATAAGGAACTATAGCAAGTTCATCTCCATAAGCATAATTCATATTGGCATCTTGGCCACAAGCATAGCAAGCGTCATCAAAAAGGGATATTTCAAGAGAATAAACGGGATCATAGCAATCATTATAGCAATCATCCTTCGGTAAGCACGAAGGGGAATTAAACAATGTATGAGTTGAAGAGTTACTCTCATTAGAAGGTGGGCACGGGTGATCAATCCGCTCTTCCTCCTTTTGTTCTTCGCTCTCCTCATCATCTTTTTCATCCAATGAGCTCACAGTTTCATCAATTTCTTCTTCCATAGCTTCCTGCAAAATATTAGTCTCTTCTTAGACAGCGGAGAATTTCTCAATATATAGTTTAACATAGGCATTAGAAGCATAATTATCATAACAATATTCAAGTATGGCAAAATTTTCAAATGTGTAGAGAGTAGCATCATACTTTTCAATCAAAGAAGCAATTTCATAAGCACCCTTAAAAGCAACAAATTCTTCAATTTGTTGAACATCATAGTAATTATAAACACCCTCAGCATATGAAGATATGATTCCATTATCAATAAACTCACATTGGTAGGGAAGGTGTTTCTTAGGGTTTTCAGAACAACAAGTAATATCATATATTTCACATAAATACCAAGCATAGCATTGCAAATGATGAATTTGATCCAGTAAAAGTTTCCCTTTTTTAGATATATGGTGTCGCACACAACAAGCATGCTCATGTAAAGATTTTCCCTCAACTAAGCTAGTTGGGGTTTCAGCACGAGCACAAAGGGATCGAAGATGATCCAAGTAAAAAAGCTTCAGGAGTGTGATAGATTTTGAGTGGTTCTTCAACCATTGGCTCAGTAGGTACAACTATTTTTTTGGTATTTTGCGTTTCCTACCCATAACTAAAGATAGAAAACAACTAAGAACACAAATAAAAATTACTTAGTGATAAAGCAAACAAGCACACACGAGAATATTCACCCCACGCTATGACTCCCCGGCAACGGCGCCAGAAAAAGGTCTTGATAACCCGCAAGTATATGGGATAGTTGTAGCCTCTTAGATAAGTAAGAGTGTCGAACCCAACGAGGAGCTAAAGGTAGAACAAATACTCTCTCAAGTCCTATCGGCCACTGATACGACTGTATGCACGCTTGACGTTCGCTTTACCTAGAACAAGTATGAAACTAGAAGTACTTTGTAGGTGTTGTTGGATAGGTTTGCAAGATAATAAAGAACACGTAAATATAAACTAGGGGCTGTTTAGATAAAGATGAAATAAAGTAAATATAGCGAGTGTGGGAAAGTGGTGGTAGGAGTTGTGAAATTGTCCCTAGGCAATTGACTACGTTACTAGACCGGTAATCACTATTGCAATTCTATTTGAGGGAGAGGCATAAGCTAACATACTTTCTCTTCTTGGATCATATGCACTTATGATTGGAACTCTAGAAAGCATCCGCAATTACTAAAGATCATTAAGGTAAAACCCAACCATAGCATTAAAGCATCAAGTCCCCTTTATCCCATACGCAAACAACCTACTTACTCGGGTCTGTGCTTCTGTCACTCACGCCACCCACCATAAGCAAATCATAAACATATTGCAAACCCTACAGTGGGAATCCCTCACGCTTGTGCGACACGGAGAGCACCATAGGATAGCACCAATAATAAAACATGCAATTCAAACCAATCATAGCAATTCATCAATCACCGGTAGGACAACGAAAATCTACTCAGACATCATAGGATGGCAACACATCATTGGATAATAATATGAAGCATAAAGCACCATGTTTAAGTAGAGGGTACAACGGGTTGCGGGAGAGTGAACCGCTGAATATAGATGGGGGAAGGTGATGGAGATCTTGGGGAAGATGGCGGAGGTGTTGGTGAAGATGGCGGTGATGATGATGGCCCCCGGCAGCGCTCCGACGCCACCAGAAGCAAGGGGGAGAGGGCCCTTTTCTTCTTCTTTTCCTTGACCTCCTCCCTAGATGGGAGAAGGGTTTCCCCTCTGGTCCTTGGCTCCCATGGCGTGGGAGGGGCGAGAGCCCCTCCGAGATTGGATCTATCTCTCTGTTTCTGCGTTCTCAGATTCTGCCCCTTCACCGTTTCTTTTATATCCGGAGATCCGTAACTCCGATTGGGGTGAATCTTTTACCCAGATTTTTCTCATAAAATTAGCTTTCTTGCGGCAAAATAAGAGCATCAACCGCCTTACGGGTGGCCCACGAGAGTGCCAGGCATGCCCCCATGTCTCGTGGCCACCTCGGGCACCGTTTCGCGTTGATTCTTCCTCCGGAAAATCCCAAATATTCCAAAATAATTATCCATCCATTTTTATCCCGTTTGGATTCCGTTCGATATGGGTTTTCTGCGAAACATAAAACATGCAACAAACAGGAACTAGCACTGGGCACTGGATCAATATGTTAGTCCAAAAAAATAGTATAAAAAGTTGCCAAAAGTATATGAAAGTTGTATAATATTGGCATGGAACAATCAAAAATTATAGATACGACGGAGGCGTGTCACAATCATAAGTGCATATGATCCAAGAAGAGAAAGTATGTTAGCTTATGCCTCTCCCTCATATGAAATTGCAATAGTGATTACCGGTCTTGTTAACAATTGCCTAGGATAATTCTGCACACCGACCCATCATTATTCCACACTCGCTATTTATAATATTTAGTAATATATTCTAACTTTATGATAACAGCACCAACTTTTATATTTTAGCTCTCCGATACCATGCAAAGTTATCCTCTTCATACCCACAACATAGTTTTATTTCTCGTTTCTACTTGGAAGCAAACGTTCGGTGTACGTAGAGTCGTATCAGTGGCAGATAGGACTTGAGAGAATATTGATCTTACCTTTAGCTCCTTGTGGGTTCGACACTCCATACTTATCACTTCCACCTTTGGGAATTGCTATGATGATTCCTTGCACTTGGGGATTATCAAGCTCTTTTCTGGCGCCGTTGCCGGGGAGCAATAGTGTGGGGTTGATATTCTCGTGTGTGCTTGTTTGCTTTCTTCATGAAGTAGTTTTTGTTTTTCCTTTTTGTTTTGCTTAATCGTAGGTGAAACATACAAAAAAATCAAAAAAATGAGAATACAAAAAGATGCACTTGCCTCATATGCCTAAAAAGTTTTTCAAAAACAGAAGTGATTGGAAAGTTATGCATTGAAGAAGTGAGGGTTGACCTTGAGCACTTGTGTTCATGCTCATGGAAACAATGTAGAATTCTTCATGGAAGTTTATTTGTAAATAATTATCCCCTTGTATATATCCATTGTATTATAAAAATAATGTGCCAAGCCTTGGTTTTAGGATGATTAGATTGCTTGTTTACTATATGCAGTACAAAAATAGAAACTTTGGCTGTAGCGCGTGAATTTACATTTTTTACTGGAAAGTAAAATGGGTCTGAAATATTTTGAACATCACTTCTGTACAAATTTTTTAAATTTTCATATTTTATTTAGAATTTTTGGAGTTACAGAAGTTTACTAAATTTCCAGATTACTACAGACTGTCCTGTTTTTACAGATTCTGTTTTCTTTGTGTTGTTCGCTTATTTTGATGAATCCATGGGTAGTATCGGGGGGTATGAACCATGGTGAAGTTGGAATACACTATATATTACACCAATATAAATTAATAATGAGTTTGCAACAGTTCCTAAAGGTAGTGATTTGCTTTATTATACTAATGGATCTCACAAAGTTTTTGTTAAGTTTTGTGTGGATGAAGTGTTCAAAGAACGAGGAGCTACCGATGCGAGAAGAATAAAGAGAGGCAAGAGTTCAAGCTTAGGGATGCCCAAGGCACCACAAGTAAATATTTCAAGAATACTCAAGCATCTAAGCTTGGGGATGCCCCAGTTGGCATCCCATCTTTCTTCTTCAACAATTATCGGCATACCTCGGTTTTTGTTTTGTTCACATGATTTGTGTCCTTTGTGTTTTTCTTTTTAAGAACCATGATAGTATGAGATAGCTTTTCATTGTTTTATAGACTGCTTCATGTGCTTCACTTGTATATTTTGAGCTTGGATATTGGTTAGTATATATTAATTGTAGAATGCCCCATGAACTTCACTTATATATTTTGGAGTATAAATAATACTATTATCTAAAGTGGGTTTGGGAGAGTGTCAACTTTAGGAATTAGTGATCCCGCTATTTTGGAGGGTTTTGAATCTTAGTGTGATATTTATGAAAGTGGATTTGGAAGAGTGTCAACTTTAGTTAGTAACGATTCCACTATTTTGGAAGAGGTTCCAATTGATTATGAGAACGAAGTTGTTATCTGTGATGATTATTGTGATGATATGTATGCTATAAAGAATAATGTTAACCATGAAACTTGTCATCATGATTTTAATTTTCAATTGGATTATGCCTCACATGATAGTTATTTTGTTGAGTTTGCTCCCACTATTCCGAATGAGAAGAATTTTGCTTATGTGGAGAGTAGAAAAATTTCTATGCTTGTAGATCATGAAAAGAATGCTTTATGTGATGGTTATATTGTTGAACTCATTCATGATGCTACTAAAAATTATTATGATGGAGGAATACATGCTTGTAGGAGTTGCAATAATATCAAGTTTCCTCTCTATGTGCTTAAAGTTTTGAAGTTATACTTGTTTTGCCTTCCAATGCTAGTTGATTCTTGTTCCTATAAATTGTGTGCTCACAAAATCCCTAGGCATAGGAAGTTGGTTAGATTTAAATATGCTAGCCATATTCTTCATGATGCTCTCTTTATGTTTCAGTTCTTATCTTTTATGTGAGCATCATTGAAATCATCATGCCTAGCTAAAAGGCATTAAGGAAAAGCGCTTGTTGGGAGACAACCCAATATTTACCATTACTATTTTTGTGTGTTTACATGATTAAGCTCATGTAGTAATCATGTTTTATATCTTTTTTCAATAAAGTGCCAAGTAAGACCTTTGGGAAGACTTGGATGAAAGTTAATGTGATCTTGCTATAAAAAACAGAAACTTTGCACTCACGAGATTAGCTGTCATTTTTTTTACAGAAGAGTGCTTTTGAGTTGATTCTTTTTGTAGAAGATTAATAGACAAATTACTCACGTCTACCAATTTATTTCATAATTTTTGGAGTAGCAGAAGTATGGTTGTTGTTCAGATCATTACAGACTGTTCTGTTTCTTAGTGATTCTGTTTTCATTGCATAGTTTGCTTGTTTTCTAGTTTCTATGGCTTATATTGCTCAATACAAATTATAAAAATGATATGTTACAGTAGGCATTGTGTGAGAACAATTATGAATCTTGTCTTTGACAGTACTGAAGTGAATGATTTACTCTTTATCATACTAACCCATCTCACGAGGTTCCGTTAAGTTTTGTGTGATTGAAGTTTTCAAGTTTTAAGTGAGATATAGATATGAGGAGAATAAGGAGTGGAAAGACCCTGAGCTTGGGGATGCCCAAGGCACCCCAAGATAATATCCAAAGAAGACTCAAGCGCCCAAGCTTGGGGATGCCCCGGAAGGCATCCCCTCTTTCGTCTTCAAAACTATCGGTATACCTTACTCGGAGCTATATTTTTATTCGTCACATGATATGTGTTTTGCTTGGAGCGTATTTTCAATTTTACTTGCTGTTTGAATAAAATCACTGGATCTAAAATCTTGAATGAATCCTCCCATGGCTAGTTAATTATTTGACTACTCGGTGTTCTTCACTTATATCTTTTTGTAGTAGTTTGTCATTTACTCACGTGCTTCATGTATATCCTATGAGTAAATGGTTGAATGAATTGAATATCATAAATCTAAATTTATATATGTTTCATATGATTATACCTTGGGGAGTAATGACTTCACACATAATAAGTATAGGTGGTAAATTTATTGAAAGTTAGAAAACGCATAATTGGTCACTTGAACAATTCATGAAAGAATTGAAGGAAGAGAGATTTCGCATATAAATATACTATCTTGGACATCTTTTGTAATTGTGAGCACTCATTAAAATATGACATGCTAAAAAGTTGATGTTAGACAAGGGAGACAACTTAATGGGTTATGTTTTCCTATATCCAAAATGTTATATTGTTTTGGATCATCCAACATGTTGAGCTTGCCTTTCCCTCTCATGCTAGCCAAATTCTTTGCACCAAGTAGAAATACTACTTGTGCTTCCAAACATCCCTTAAACCAGTTTTGCCATGAGAGTCCACCATACCTACATATGGATTGAGTAAGATCCATCAAGTAAGTTGTCATCGTGCATGCAATAAAAATTGCTCCTTAAATATTTATGATCTATTAGTGCGAAGAAAATGAGATTTATACGAACTTGTGATAGGGAAGAAATAAAAGCGACGGACTGCATAATAAAGGTCTTTATCACAAGAGGCAATATAAAGTGATGTTCTTTTGCATTAAGATTTTGTGCATCAAACCATAAAATCTCATGACAACCTCTGCTTCCCTCTGCGAAGGGTCTATCTTTTACTTTTACGTTCTACCCTTATACAAGAGTCATGGTGATTTTCACCTTTCCTTTTTACACTTCTTCCTTTGGCAAGCACTTTGTGTTGGAGCGATCCGGATATATATATCCACTTAGATGTAGGTTTTCATAAAGTATTATTGTTGACATTACCCTTGAGGTAAAAGGTTGGGAGGCAAAACTATAAGCCCCTATCTTTCTCTGTGTCCGATTAAAACTTTGAACCCATAAATATCATGTGAGTGTTAGCAATTGTGAAAGACTATATGATAGTTGAATATGTGGGATTTGCTAAATCAAAGCTCTTACATAGACCCTTCCTGAAAATAAGATGAATTGCAATTGTTTGATGACTGAGAACATAGTTTGTTAGTTTTCAACAAAGTTTATGGTCTATGCTTTAACATGTGAATAGCTTGTTTCTTGATCATGAGAAGTTTTATGAGATGAGCTACTGTTATGACATATAATGATGCTAGAAAAAGTGATTGAACTATCATTGATAAAACTTAAGCGCTTGCTAGCATTCACACTTCATAAATTATTTCTTTTATCAATTTACCTACTCGAGGACGAGCAGGAATTAAGCTTGGGGATGCTGATACGTCTCGAGCGTATCTATAATTCATGACGTATTCATGCCATGTTTACAATAGTTTTATATGATTTTGGCATGATTTGATTAGAACTAACCCGGACTGACGCTGTTTTTAGCAGAACTACCGTGGTGTTGTTTTTGTGCAGAAATAAAAGTTCTCGGAATGCGCTGAAAATCAACGGAGATTTTTTTGGGAAAATATAAAAAATACTAGAACAAAAATCTACCGGGGGAGTCCCGTGGGCTCCACGAGGGTGGGGGGCGTGCCCACCCCCCTAGGGCGCGCCCCTGTGCCTCGTGGACTCCCTGTGGGGCCCCTTGACTTGTCCTCGACGTCAACCTCTTCTATAAATACCCAAACCTCCAGAAAATAACCTAGATCGGAAGTTCCGCCACCAGAAGCCTCTGTAGCCACGAGAAATCAATCTAGGCCCTCTCTGGCACCCTGCCGGAGGGGGCCATCATCACCGAAGGCCATGGGGAAGGATCTCGGAGGGGCCATCATCGCCATGAAGGCCAAGGACCAGAGGGAGAACGTCTCCCCATCCAGGGGGGAGGCCATGGAGGAGGAAGCACAAGGGGGAGAACCTCTCCTCCTCTCTCTCGGTGGCGCCGGAGTGCCATTGGGAGGGGAATCATCATCGCGGTGATCGTCTTCATCAACATCACCATCATCATCTCTTTTACGCGGTCCACTCTCCCGCACCCCGCTATAATCCCTACTTGAACATGGTGCTTTATGCCACATATTATGATCCAATGGTGTGTTGCCATCCTATGATGTTTTGAGTAGATATCCTTTGTCTTTGGGTTGATTGATGATCTAGATTGGTATGAGTTGTATGTTTTATTTTGGTGCTGTCCTATTGTGCCCTCCGTGTCGCGCAAGCGTGAGGGATTCCCGCTGTAGGGTGTTGCAATATGTCCATGGTTTACTTATTGTCTGTGTTGCTTGAGTGACAAAAGCATAAACACGGATAAGTGGGTCACGGCGTATGGGAATAAAGGGGACTTGATATGTTAATGTTATGGTTGGGTTTTACCTTAATAATCTTTAGTAGTTGCGGATGCTTGCTAGAGTTCCAATCATAAGTGCAGATGATCCAAGAAGAAAAAGTATGTTAGCTTATGCATCTCCCTCATATGAAATTGCAATAGTGATTACCGGTCTTGTTAACAATTGCCTAGGATAATTCTGCACATCGACCCATCATTATTCCACACTCGCTATTTATAATATTTAGTAATATACTTCCAACTTTATGATAACTGCATCAACTTTTATATTTTAGCTCTTCGATACCATGCAAAGTTAACCTCTTCATACCCACAACATAGTTTTATTTCTTATTTCTAGTTGGAAGCAAACGTTCGGTGTACGTAGAGTCGTATCAGTGGCAGATAGGACTTGAGAGAATATCGATCTTACCTTTAGCTCCTTGTGGGTTTGACACTCCATACTTATCACTTCCACCTTTGGGAATTGCTACGATGATTCCTTGCACTTGGGGATTATCAGACTCCTGCCTGCATCTACTACTATTACTCCACACATCGACCGCTATCCAGCATGCATCTAGTGTATTAAGTTCATGGAGAAACAGAGTAATGTAATAAGAACGGTGACATGATGTAGACAAGATCTATTTATCTATTTATTTAGATATAGATCCCATCTTGTTATCCTTAGTAGCAACGATACATATGTGTCGGTTCCCCTTCTGTCATTAGGATCAAGCACCGTAAGATCAAACCCACTACAAAGCACCTCTTCCCATTGCAAGATAAATAGATCAAGTTGGCCAAACAAAACCCAAATACCAGAGAAGAAATACGAGGCTATAAGCAATCATGCATATAAGAGATCAAAGAAGACTCAAATAACTTTCATGGATAAAAACATAGATCTGATTATAAACTCAAAGTTCATCGGATCCCAACAAACACACCGCAAAAAGGCTTACATCATATGGATCTCTAAGAGACCATTGTATTGATAATCAAGAGAGAGAGAGAGGAAGCCATCTAGCTACTAACTACGGACCCATAGGTCTACAAAGAATTACTCATGCATCATCGGAGAGGCACCAATGGGAGTGGTGAACCCCTCCGTGATGGTGTCTAGGTTGGAACTGGTGGTTCTAGACTCTGCGGCGGCTGGAATTGATTTTCGTCGACTCTCCTAGGATTTCTAGAATATTGGGGTATTTATAGAGCAAAGAGGCGGTTCAGAGGGTCACCCGAGGTGGGCACAACCCACCAGGGCGCGCCTGGGCCTCCTGGCACACCTTGGTAGGTGCTGCTCCCCTCGGGGCACCCCCCCCCCAGGTGCTTCCTTGGCCCACTGGATGTCTTCTGGCCCAAAAAAATCCTCCAGGAGTTTCGCTGCGTTTGGACTCCCTTTGATATTGATTTCCTGCGATGTAAAAAACATGCAGAAAACAACAACTGGCACTGGGCACTATGTCAATAGGTTAGTACCAAAAAATGACTATAAAATGATTGTAAAACATCCAAGAATGATAATATAACAGCATGGAACAATAAAAATTATAGATACATTGGAGACGTATCATCGATCAACACTGTTTTGGGGAGAATTGATGGATGCAGGGGCTTAGGGTCCAAGACATCGCTCCTGGCTTATATCATTGGGTCCGGAAAGGGATACACACCTCTAGATCGGTAGAGGAGGCACTACACAACAGGACCTGGGCCAGTGACGTTGGGCCCAACATTGACCACACCCTACTTCTGGAGGTTTTTGATCTTTGGGATAGGACGGAGGCCATTGAACTTGAGCCTTATAGGGAGGATTCAACAAGGTGAGCATTGGAGGAAAATGGCGCATATTCTGCGTGTTCGGCCTATGCAGCGAAATTTTCGGGCATGGAGGTAGCCCGATATGCGGACATGGCATGGAAATCAAGGGCACCGCAGCAATGTCGTTTTTTCGCTTGGCTTGAAGGCAGGAACAGATGCTGGACTTCGGATCGCTTGACTCGCCGCGGGATGCCCCATCAAGCATCATGCCCACTTTGCGACCAGGTGGAAGAGACGCTGAACCACATCCTTATCGAGTGTGTTCTAGCGCGAACGGTTTGGCACCACGTTCTCTCGGTGTTAGGAACGCCTGATGCCGCACCAACAACTGGACGAAAGTTGGTTGATTGGTGCAATTTGTGCGCCTCGACAGCTCCTAGAGGCCTAGGATATACTGACAATTCTATTGCTGGTGATGTGGGAGCTTTGGAAGCATCGGAATGCGTTGGTCTTCGTCTACTTCGAGCACCGCCGCCGCCGCTTGTCCACCCCCTTCGTCTTCCTCCAGCACCAGCCCGTCGCCAGTGTCGCCGTCATCTACCCCGACCACTTCATCTACTCCGACCATCGTTGGTGACATCGGCCCCATGCCGATTGGCGCCACAACCGTCGCCGAGTCTTCTTCTCTACTGGCCCTCTGACTCCTCGACATGGCGTACAACTCGTGCAGGTCCTTCGTCTCCGCGTGGCCGGTGCTAGCAACACCGATGCGTGCCTTCATCCACGACGTGTCCCCAGGCCTGGCAAGCCTGGTCGGCGCTTCGTCAACTTCGTCTTCGTTCGTCTACACATGCCCGGTGCTGGCAACACCGACGCATGCCTTCATCTACGATGTGTCCCCGAGCTAGGCAAACCCTGCGCGACCCGTCGTCAACATCATCTTCTTCCCGGCGCACCACTACTTCGACACCACTGCGCCTATGACTAACACGGCGCCTCATTGCGCCCGCGGCTCCACGACGACTACCTCAGCGCCGGCTACCCCGACTCGACATCTACCACGGCGTTCTTCGCGCGGCTACCTCGACCACGGTTACACCACACACGCTCTCGGCTGATTATCATCTGTTTGAGCAACTCGCCGGCTTCTCTACAGTCAACGCGCCCACAACGCGACACCGTCCGCGACGCTCCCGCTACGACTGCGCGGGGGGGGGGGGGGGGGGGGGGGGAGGGGATGTTAGAGATATATTTTGTAGTAGAGATTGACCAGGATTAGATAGAGTTATTTCCATCTTATCTCTAGGAGGTGTCTTGCCCTTCAAGTCTTGTACTCAATATATACTCGTCATCGAGGCTCAATAATACATCCATCATATTCCACTAAACCCCTCTCTCCCTTCTAACACAGGCATCCATCATATTCCACTAAACCCCTCTCTCCCTTCTAACACAGGCAACCAAACGCGCCCTTGGAGACCAGCTCGACAAGGTTCTCCCCGCTGCACCATTTGCCGCGGAAGATTTGCATGACTCAACAGGCGAAAAATCCTTTTATTGGCTCGCTCCGCCTCCCCTTCCACACGAGTCGGCTCTGGATTCCTCTTTCCGGTACCATTGTATTTGTTCATTCGTTGAGGCACCATGTGCCTATGGCCATCGGTTGCCATGCGATGGAACCAATTTCCCTAAGGCCTCGTTTGTTTCACGTGGGTTGGAGGGGTTTCCACGGGATTAACCCCGCGAGGCCCAGAATCCTCGCAAAACCCCGTCGGCCTGTTTGGTACGCGAGGTTACATGGGCCCAATCCACTCGCTTCCCCTTCGATCCACGTCTTCCCACGCGCTTCAGAACCCTCGAGGGGGGGCTCGAGGATTTGGAGACGCCGCCGCTCGACTCGTGAAGACGGCGCCGCCGCCCGACTCCTCTCCAAGACTCCGCCGCCCGGTGCCTCCCCAAGACGCCGCCGCCCGATGCCTCGACGCCGGCGTACCTCCTCCGGCATACTGGACTTCTCTCCGGTGGTAAGTCCTTGCCTCCCCTCCTTTCCCCTCGTCGTCTAGGGTTTGTCATCGGCCATGGCTGCTGCCTCTTCCTCCCCGGCAACGCAGTCTCCGAGGTGCTTGATCCCCGCCTCGTCCAAACCGACCATCACCAAATCGTGGGCGACGATGTAGGGCTCAGTGCCGGAGTTGCCGGACTTGTATTAGAGGTGGAGCAGCACGGAGCAGCGTCCACATCCTCTGCCTCTGCTGCTGCTGTGCAATTCCCTTGCATCTGCATCTGCTCTTGAATTCTTGATGCTGCTGCTTGCCGCCGCTGCTACTTGCTGCTTGCTGTTGCTGTACAAACAGTGTAAAATGAGTCAACCTGCTGCTTCACCAAGTTGTGGGCTCGGTGCTGGAGTTGCCGGACTTGTAGTACAGGTGGAGCAGCACGGACCAGCGACCCGGCGCCGGCAGCCCGGCGTGGTAGCCCTGAATGGCCACGGTGTGCGGCTCATTCACCCTGTTGCTTATAGTTATAGTACCAACACTTGGATTAGTGAGAGAGAGAAACCTTGGATTCTTCCCCGTTGAGTGCACAACGGTAGCAATGACTTTGCTCGGTCCTTGTGGTTCTGAAACTTGAGATCTTAATTTAGAGACCATCTTCTTGGATGCTACCTCCGATGCACCGTCCAACTCATGGCGTTTCGAATTGTTCAAGAGGCAAATTTATCATCAATGTTTCCTGCAGGTTGACACAACCAGCTTCAGTAATCCCATGGCTCCTATCATTGTTCTCCATTTGGTCCTTTCTTGTTTCTTCTATCACTAATTGGCTGTTAGTTTGCTCTTTTGGGAAGGAAATGTCATCCTGCTTACATCGTGGACATCTCACCAGACCAATGAAATTAAAATATAAATGGTAGTATGCATTCTTTCTAATTGAGGCCAGTCAGGATCACATGATGCCAACCACTTGCCAAGCTTAGCAGCTCACTAATTAAGGCTCTTCGTCAATCAAGAGGCAGAGTCAGGATCACATAAATCTGGAGAGATTTTCTGCTGAGTATTGAATATCTGAGTTGTTGTTGTTGTTGAACTAAATATTTTAAAACGGAAAAAAGCTATCACTACTGTTTCTTTTTCTTATAATTCCTTGTCACTATATCGTTTGGTTAGGATGTTGCTGTTGTGCACCTCTGTGTGCTAGTTTATCTTGTCGGCTGTATAAAAAAAGTGGTCTGCAATTGAATCAAATATGCATACTGTTTTTTTTAACTAAGCAGAACATATTTCAGTTTAGTATTGATCTTCCTAGTTTAATTGCCGAGGTTCATTCCTGCAATATGTGCACTGTCGCCTGTATTTTCTTCTAATTTTCAGAACCTAATTCTCACGTACAATATTTTCTTGTCAAGGTGGTTTACTAATATTAATCATCTGCAGGCTGCAGCAAAGAATAGGATGCATTTTGCATTTCCAGTAGTATCACAGGAAAGAGAGCTTTATGTTTATCTCCTGATTTTGAGTGCCTTCTTTTGCATGCATACAAACGAAACAGTCTGATAGTGCCATGTCCAATACATACAATTAATCATTCGGTGGGTTGATTCGTTAGTGATATTTTGTTGTTTCCTGATGCTTTAGTATTGCCTCATTTTGTTTGACTGGTTTTAGTTTCTGTTACATGGGAGAACCAATTCCCTGTAACGCAAATATAAATGACTAGTTTCTATCTATCTACCTCCCTATTAAGTTGATACATTATCTATCTACCTTTAATTGAATGTTTTGTTTTCAAAATCTGAACAATCTGAATAATTTGTTTTGGGACAACCAACTCGCTAGCTGTTTCATTTGTTGGCTGGTTGGATGTAAGAACTGAATGTGTTGCTTTTGCTTCAGAAGTACTAGCACTCCTATTGGCGTGGCAAATTTTATATCCAACTCCGTGGCAAAAAAAGTGAACATGTTTTTCTTATGATACATGAAGCCCCTAGCCAGCAAGGAAATAGTCTACATTGCGAGCTTCATTGAATAGTTGTTTGAATTTTAAGGAAATAAACATACATACATCCAGGGCAATATTTCATTGCGAGCTTTTAACACATTCTAAGAATTTTAGAAGTGCAGACATATTCTAGTTGGTTTCAAATGTGCTTTGCTTCACTTCGGAAGATGCAAGTTGTTTGAATTTTAACTCTGCGATCTGCTTGAGATTTTTTGTTTGTTTGTTATGAACCTTGTGCTTCTGCCTTTGACGATTTCGTTGAATTCACCATTGACCTAGGTCTTGGTTTAATTCCATCATCATGTTGTACATGTGTACTACTTTTTCTGTTTAATTCTTTTGATCTGATGTTTGGGTGCCAACAAATAACAGGAGATGTACAGACTAAGGACGAAAAGTTTTTATTTGACCAGATAGGGTCACTTCACACTGAATTTTGTTTTCAGCGGCAAGATCGCAGTGCGAGCTTTAATATCATTTACTCAAAATACATCTAACCCTTGGACCAATTCATCTGTTTTTTATAGGGACCTGATCTCGCGGAAGACGGTGACCACTTTGCTGCCACAAGTCTCCTTCACACCGTGTAGCCCGCAAACATGTCTCGGAACATTTGCCGATCAAATTTATGTTGTAATGAACCGTTACTTTCGTTGATCGAACATCTTGTATTTTTCATTTGGACCGTGGCATGTATGCATGTAACATTTTCATTTGAACAGTTGATAGTACATGCAGCAGATTATATGAGTCTTTTTGTTATTTTGCGTAATCTAGTTGCACCATTGTTGCAAGTGCATTTCTTCTATGAGCTTTTGAAGCTTTTGAAGTTGTAAAAATTGCATCTTTAATTATAGTATACTAATTTTGCAAACCCTCTGCATTAATCCCTGTGTATCAAATAGAAGGGTTATGTGAGGGGTTTGGCGATTGGGAGGATTTGAGAGGATTGGGTGGAAGAGAGGGATTCACCAAATCCTCCCAAATCCGCTCCTCCCAAAACCTCTTAAATACTCTTCTACCAAACGAGGCCTAACTATCTGCGGAGGCGACGATTCCTCCTTCGCTTCTTCCCGCGACGACTTGGAATTTCCAGTAGGTTTGTCTTCCTATCGCTTTAGAAAGGCCGTGCCATTCCATTGGACTGGAGGTGCCGAAGCAGGCATTTAGGACGAGCTCTCCCAGTTCGCGGCTTTCTTCTTTGATCTAACGAATCTGGTTTCCCAAATGACGGAAAAGTTGTCACCCGTGGTTTGTTTACCACGGGTGCTACCCCAGAAAACCAAACAAGACCCAATTGATTGATACCACAACATCGGTCTTTTCTCACCTTTTACCCGAATTCAGGAATACTTATTACACGAATCCTCAAGTGTTGTACCGCGCTCCTCATGGCTGAATAAGAAACCAGGATGTTGAGGTAGGCACCAAAAATATCAACTAAAGTGGGAAAAGCATGGATTCACCAAAATGCATGGCAAGATTGTATAGAGAAGCACCAGAGAACATCCTCAAATAGACACAGAAGCCCAAACGTTCATGCCCAATTGCACAGAACAAATGACGTAAGGCTAGGCAGTCTATACGCATCAACACCTAAAACGGTCAACCACAGGTAAACATCACACAGTAGTTGAACTTCAGCCAGATTTATAAGCATTACTGACAGGTAAACATTCGGGACACCATACATAATTATCAGGCTTGTGCTTTGATGCGATGTGCGCCAGGATCGACCATTTTCATTAGACACTTCAAAAAAAGGTACTCAAATCCCCACAGCTGAATGTAATATAACACAATCAGATGCAGCAAAGGAGCAGGTACAAACGTAACGGAAGCAATTCGAAAAAAATGAGAATTATTCCTGGCTTGGTGCGTCCTTAGAAACCTCCATGGGCTCTGCTGCTTCTGCTGCATCTCCTTTCTTGCCTATTACACAATAAAAGAAGCTCTGTGAGTTCAAGGGACTAAGCAATCAGGAAAAGAACCCATGTATCAAGAACAAACAAACAGAGCAGCATATATAATGACAACCAAGCAAACCTTTCTTTTTCTTGCCACCACCCTTCTTCTTTGACTTTGTGCCCAAAGCAAGCCAAGCCTTGATCTCCACGTCGCCCTCGATGGATTTTGAGGGCTCCAATTGCTGTAGTGGATGTGACGTTATCTTGTCAGACCCATTTGGCATCAACAACACGGTGAATTTGATGTGGGCAACCAGGTCCCCTGCATAAACACCAGCAATTAACAGACAAAACAAGCATGAAAGGGAGACTAATTAACATCAGACAAGTAAAAATGACAAATAAACACAAACAATTAAGACAGTTCAAAAGATCTACACAAGCCCAACTGACTTTCACACTAGTTACAAGACAATTTCTATAACATGTCTAGTGGATTATCATAACTACCTGGCTTCTCATGTAGAACAGGGTATGGCTGCAACAGCTCATGATTCATGCATTCTACCAAACCTAAGCGTGCACGCTTCTCCTCCAGCGCCCTGCCACAATTCACAACATAGGTTATAGTAGACTAAAATAATGCGCACACAAAAAAATATAATGTGCATTCACACACCTAGCAGTGAATGGCATGATTGGGAACTTCTGGCTAATCTCACTGAAGATGAACCTTGATGCCTTCATCTTCAAGTGATAGTTCTTGTCTACAGCTCTCTTGTAAATAGTTGTCTGCTTCTCATCCAATAGCTTCGGCTGTGAATTACAATTCAACATAAATGTAAGAAAACATGCAAGCCAAAATATCATCATGCCAATAACATCGATTATCACCTTTCCCTCGCCAGTGCTGGTGACAATATCAATTGCATACACTTCATTTTCTTCAAATTCAGCATCATCCACCTTTGTATCAGCGTTTGAAACACTAAGTACCACTTTGTTACCATCGATGACGAATTGTTTCAGCTGATGGCTAAGAACTCCTTCAACAATTTTACAATCATAAGCAGCAGCAACTTTCTGGATTGCTTCAGTGACATCCTTATTCTGCAGAAAATATAAGGAGCGGATTACTAATAAACCGACATATCAATAGACCAATACAAAGAGAAAGGAGAAGAGTAGTCGTCCAGAGAGAAATATCAGCAACCATGCAGTGAAAGAAAAAGAAGGTAACTTGTGAAAGGCAACCAATGGGATAATCTGTACATAATGTACCTTCTTGCCAGGTCTAACAAGCCTCATTGCAACTTCTGCTGCTGTGTTTGCAGCAGCAAGAACATTAGCTGCTCTTCCAGTAACCGGCCCAGTTCTGATGACATGTGTATGAGCCACCACAGCAATAAAACCATCAATATGGCAAGCCATATCACTGTCAAATGAGAGCAGAATCATCAAGGCATGTGGTGAAATAATAAGATAAACACATGGTAGAAAGGTTAAAGGGAGACATACATCTTCACCATGTCATTTTCTTTGAGTACAGAATCGTCAGTTGCCAGTGGGGAGAAATGACAGACTGTGTTGTTCACAGATACACATGTCGGGAAAGCAATGCCCCTTTCAATCTTCCTCTTCACGTTCTTGTAGACATTCCCAGTTTGCCTGCCATCAATAGGAAACACCATGTAATCAGGAATCCAGGAAGGAAACAGCAAGGAAGATGTCATGAAAGACAAAACTGGATGCATTACTCTGTTATGAAATTGTCACCCTTCTCACAAATGTCAACAATCTTGGCTTTCGGCTTGCACTCCGACAATACCAACTTCAGAGCCTCTGTTCCACAATGAATACCAAGTAAGAATCAGATATCTAGCGACATCATACATATCAATCATAAATGCACATTCACATGCCATGGCTCATCCCACAAAACCAGCCCAATCCAAGACACTGAGAACCTCACACTAAAATTACAGCCTTTCTCAGCACATGCACACTGAATTTTGAAATAGCATGAAGGTGAACATAACAGAGTTGGGTGCATCATCACCAACAAAAGCAAACAAAGAATGAATTGCACACTCAATTTGAAATTACATGAAGGTGAACATTACAGAGTAGAGTGCATCATCACCAACAAAATGGAGCAAACAAAGAATAACGGGCGCGCTGAATTTTGAAATTACATAAAGGTGAACATAGCAGATTAGAGTACAATATCACCAACAAAATGGAGCAAACAGAGAAAGACATGCAAAATGAATCTTGGAAGTTACATGAAGGCCAACCGTGAACATAACAGAGCAGGGTGCAGCATCACCAACAAATGGAGCAAACAGAGAAAGACGTGCACGCTGAATTCTAAAATTACATGCAGGCGAGCTGTGAACATAACAGAATATAGAGTACAACATCACCAACAAAATGGAGCAAACAGAAACAGCCAGCGTCATAAAACTACAACCAGAACATCAGGACTCTAATCAGGTTAATAATCTCGTTCCTCTGCAGGGAGCGGTATGGACACTCCTTAAAACTTGAAGAGCTACTGACCAAACAGCTAAATTCAGCAATGGGTAACAATAACACACCCTAACCTGGGACAGCTTGCCCCGATAACTAAAAATCGCATCGCGCGCTACAGCAGCAGACAGCAGACAGCAAACGAGAGAGTCTGGGGAGGCGAGATTACTGTTGATGATCTCGGCGGCGGTCTTGTACTTGGTGACGACCTCGTTGGAGGAGAGGTCGAGCTCCTTCTCCTCCCTGACCTCCTCGTCGGACGACATCTGAACAAGGACCCGAGAAGGTTAGAAAATGGCGACGAAAACACCTGGGGAAGGCACGAAGCCGCCCGAATCGAGCCCCGGACACGCGAGAAGAGACTGGGAATTCCTCACCGTTCAAGCCGGACGGAGGATGCGGAGGCTGGGGAGGGGAATCGGGCGGCGGCGGCGGCGGGAGGGCGGAGGTTTTAGGGTTAGGGTTTGGGAGGGCGAGGGGTTTGGGGCTTTGGCGTCTCGGGAGGGGGCGGATTAGAATGGAAGCGGGGGCTCGCGACTGGCACTGGGGGATAGGCGGTGGCGGCTGCTTGTAGTGGCTAGGGCTCGGTGCAAGCGACCCGCGCGTGCAGAGACGAGAGACGCTGAGCCGTGGGTCCAGGGCTTCGCGTGGATTTAGGGCGTGTCGCCGTTGGGTTGAGTGGGCCAAGAAGGCCCGGTGATTCTAGCCCATTTACAGGCGGACCACGCGAGAGTTGTTGTAGCCTCCAGGGAGCCACGTGTGGGACACTTTTGTCTAAAAAAAAAAGTATGGGACACTTGGATCAGCGGATTCTCAAATTGCAAAATAGAAAGGCCACCTCTACAAATCATCCGGATGATGTTTGCAGAAAATCATCCACTTCGGGAGCCATCCGATCAGGAGCACAGGGTGTTCGATCATACGCTCCGCAGCCCGTCTTTTCTCCTCTTGCCAACAACCATGAGGACCCCGCGACCTTGTCTCCCTGTAGCACCTCCACGACCCCTAGCTATGCTGCATCACAACACCAAGAACGACGCCGGCGGCGCCGACTGTGCTCCATGGCAGCACAGGCAACATCTGTGATGTTCCATCGCAGCACTGGCTCTGCTCCACACTAGCCACCGTATGGAGCAGTCATCGACATTGCCAGCCACCGTATCCAGCACTGACAGAGCTCCAATGGAGCAACCGGTGATTCCGGCGAAGCTCCAATGCAACCCCGACAGAGCTTCAACGCAGCACCAATGGCTCCGGTGAAGCTCCAATGCAACTCCGGCGAGCTACAACGATGCACCGACGGCTCCGGTGAAGCTACAATGCGACGTATAACTGACGTTCATGGCAGCACTGACGGCGTGATGAGCTCCATTGCATCCGGAGTTGAGGTAGATGCCCCGTCGCAACAACAGCGGCAGGGCTTGCAGCAGCCATGCCACGGGCTGGTAGCAGTGCGCGACGGCCAACTCCCTAGAAGTGTCGTAGGAGCGGCAGCGTGTAAAATTTTAGTTTGCTGGCGACGGAGCACTCAGGGGAAGAAGAAAACAGAACGAAGGAATGGGTGGACGAGGATAGAGATAAGGCAAAGAGGAAAGCAACGTAAGGGTTGGGCCCATAGGGACGTCTAACACGGCAGACAGAAGCGCTCCATGCTGAAGCGTCGGCCTTGCTAAATGCCATTCAGTTCGTGGAAGCTCAAGGAATGAGACGTGTGGACGTGTGGTGTTTGAAACAAACTGCTTCGCACTCCAACACGCAATATCTTCTACTAGCCTTGATCCCAACCCTCTTGGCATGCTTTTCCGAGAAGCAAAGTACCTGCTCCAAATAGGTTTTATTGATTATCAGTGCTCGTATTGCCCTAGAACTTATAAGCAACCAGCTCATGTGATGACGTCCTATGGTTGCCGAAGCAATCTGGAGTGCCAAGCTTTATGGCCACCTGATCTCCCTCTTGATGTAACATGTGTTGTGACCGCCGACTTGAACGGTCCACCATAAGTTTGGAATGCAAAGTGTTCCAATTTGAAAAAAGACACAAGGGTTTTGGATTCAAGAGGTTTCTGGATGGAAAAGCATCCAAAAAAGTGTGCAAAGCAATTATTAGTGTTTTTTTCAATGATTTCATTCATGTGGATCAAACGGCATGCATGGAAAAAAATTCTAAGGATACGGATCCTTCAAAAATCATATGAAGATTCTTTGAATCAAATGAGTATAAAATGTAACCTTAAGTTGTATAAAATGTTAGTTGCAATAGTGTGTGATCAACTCTTGCATTTTTTTATGTGATCACGAGTAGAGTTACTTGATATGTTTAATACCGATGTGAATTGTTTGATCTTTGTGGACTCTTGCTATCGAGAAATTTTGTGTGAATGACTTGTATTTTCTTTAAACATGCATATAAAGAGGATGACTTGTATATATTAACATGTATATAAATGGATGAGTTGTATTTTGGCGATATGTTTAGGTGCTCCGACAATACATATGTGAGATGTGATCTCACCCTTTTCTATTTCTATGCTAGAGGTGAGTTGAACCAAATCATTTCCGTTCGATCTCTCCTACCAAACACTAAAACAGAAGCATTTCCTTTCATCTAATCGCCCCTCAACCAGAAACTCGAACGGAACTAACTCATTCAAATGGAATGGAACCACGCAATTCCAGTATGTTTCATACCCAAACCAACCACACCATTAGATGCAACCAATCACACCTACACCATCAGATGTCCCTAATTAAAATGTTTTGTATGCTCGCTCTGAAGGAAACACATAACACCATGCGCAATGTCTATATAGAGGTGACGTGGAGGTGGGGGTCGAGAAGGCCAATTAGTGGCGTGAGATCACTCACGACCACGACAACGGTGCAAAGATGGTTGAGAATCGAAGGGGTCAAATCCATTTGGGTCCAAGGATGGAATTTCCCAACTTTGATGGGTCAAATCCATCTGGGTGGATTAGACAGGCTGAAAAATATTTCAAAATGACAGGGGCACCACCCGAGTACAAAATATTTCTTGAGAATCACCTAGTCTTTTCAATTTTGTGCAGAAATACTACATTATTTTTCAGCATCCAATAATTACGATTTAGTGGGCAGATTCAATGCTTTTCATCAGGATAATCTCTCCATTGTTGAATACACTAATCAATTTGAGGATCTGATGACTGAGGTCCAAGAAGAAAACCCAAATCTTTCAGAAATGTGGTTTATAAAGTGATGTGTTAATGGAATGGGAGCAACTATCAAGTTTTAGTTGAGGCCTTTGAAAACAGAAACTCTATAGATGCTTATTGGCTGGCTATTTGGCATTAAGCAAGCCACTCCTGCAAGGAAACCTTATTATCCATTAACATCCGTTATACAAAAGCAGGTATTTCGGTCTTATAATCCTCAGGGTTTGATTAATGATAAAGGGAGCATAGGTTAGGCACCCACCTGCCATTCAGAGAGCCAGAGAGACCGGGAAGTGTTGGATATGTGCTGATGTGTGGTTTCATGGGCATAAGTGCAAGCAAGCTCCAATCATAAATATGCTAACTAGAGAGTAGCCAACAAAATTACCAAACGAGCAAGAAGAAGTGACTGAAACAAAGCAGCCGGAGCAACCAAATACTGATGAAAATTGCATGCAAATTTCTTTGCAAACCATGAGTACTACTAGAGTAGCACTTTGTTTGTATTAGTACATGTTGGAGGCAAACAAGCAGTGGCTTTAGTGGATTCCGGGAGTAATTCTGCATTTATGAGTTTGAAATTTTCTTTGAGTACAAAGATTAGTCTAGAGTTGTGACTGTAGCAGGTGATGAGGACATTTGCAGCCATCGAAAAGTCTCCAACAATTATAGACCCAATTACAAGAAGTCACGCCAAACTGATAAGTGAACAGGTGAACGCTAACTTAAGTTTTACCTTGTAACCTTGGTGACACAACTATGCTTTCATCTCCATTGTTTTCGGTTGAACTTAGGTATTGCATGCAGGGATGGCAATGGGTAGGGTATGGGCGGGTACAACCTTCTTCTGTACAAACCCATACCCACGGAATTTGTTTATACCCACCCACTTCAATACCCATCAGCAGAAATTGGCACCCATGCCCATACCCATCGGGTATCCTATATCCAATGGGCATCCGGTGGGTATAATATATATATAACCCACCGAAGAGGAATGAGTTTAAAAATCAAGTGATCATGAACGAGTAGTGACGGTGTCCTGAAATAGGGGGTGCTAACCTAGTCGGCACATGCTCCTCGGGTTGGGCCGATGGGCCTCATTCGTGATCGAGATGGACTCCGGAGGCCGTGTACAAGAGGCATGATCAATAACACCTCCACCGAAGAGTTGACGTATACTCCAAGATCTCTCTTGCCGCCTTGCTCGTGGATACCGACCTTGTAAACCCTAGATACCATCCCCGACGTGTATATAAGCCAAAGGGTTTAGACCGTAGAGGGGACATCAACACAATATCATTCACCTAGCCATAGAGTAAGACCACACATTACGATCTCGAGGTAGATCAACTATGTATTCGATACATCTCCATTAATATAAACAAGAGCAGGACGTAGGGTTTTACCTCCATCAAAAGGGCTCGAACTTGGGTAAAACATCGTCTCTCTGTTCTTGTTACCATCCATCAAAGATCCACGACCCAGGACCCCCTACCCCGAGGTTCGCTGATTTTGACACCGACAAGTAGTATAGCACTAACATGGGATGCGATGGTGGGTGGCCTCTTGGAGGCATCAAGGGAGTATGAGAGATGGTTGGTGGAAGCCCGGTACAATGGGAGGTCGTGGTGGGAATGGGTAATCATTGGATCGAGCAATGGATAGCAGTCTGGTAGCAAAGAGTCGAGATTTCATCTTTTCAACGAGTCACATGGGACGCATGAGGAGTGGCGAGCAGGTGATTATGGGCCTATGAGTTATGGCTGATTTGAGGAATCGAGACTTACGGTGGGCCATAGGAGTTGGATGATGACCCCATATGTCATAGGAGTTACTTTCATTTATTAATTTTTTGGGGGTGTCTATTGGGTTACTAATGAGCGGAATTTCGTACCCATATCCTACCCATATATTTTGCGGGCATGGATACCCATTAGCCATGAGTACAAAATCTCTCCAAGTCTTACATGTACCCGTTGTTTTTGGGTAGGGTACCATCAGGTACCCATACCCATGGGCAAAACTGCCATCCCTAATTTCATGGAAGAAATCCAACAAGGTCTGAGCTCTTGAAGCAACCGGTTTGGAGGAACAAGTTTGGAGAAAACAAGTTTCAAGTGGAGTTGATGTTGTCAGTTTTTACCTTGATGTTTTGTTGTGTGACACCCATGTGGTGGAGATACGGGGCCATAGGGGTACATCACTAAAAGCTCCATCAAATTATCTTTCCAATGCAAAAACCCTCACATCATTTGGAGTTGTGAATCAAAAGTTGTAGTCATTCTCGTGGAAGGTGTCCAGGCTGTCAAGGCTTCGCGAATTTCCGAGGAGCTCTCCGACAACCCCAAAGTTGACTGCTTATTCCCCCCAAGTAAGCCATGCAAACCTGCTTACTTCTGTAAACATTTTCACACCTAGCTAAGGGGGGTTGTCCCTGCTATAAAACCCCACCTCCCCATCCTCTTGAAAACCTTTTTGTTGGGAAACATTGCATGGAAAAAAAATCTACGCACACACAAGATCTATCCATGGAGATGCATAGCAACGAAGGGGGAGAGTGTGTCTACGTACTCTCGTAGACCATAAGTGGAAGCGTTTAACAACCCGGTTGATGTAGTCGAACTTCTTCGTGCTCCAACCGATCAAGTACCAAATGTACGACACCTCCGCGTTCTGCACACGTTCAGCTCAGTGACGTCCTCCGCCTTCTTGATCCAGCAAGACGGCGAGGTAGTAAATGAGTTTCGACAGCACGAAAGCATGGTGACGGTGATGGTGAAGTGATCTCCGCAGGGCTTCGCCTAAGCACTATGAAAATATGACTGAGGGTGTAAACGGTGGAGGGGGACGCCGCACACGGCTAGGCAATTTGTCTGCCGTGTGCTAGGCGCCCCCTTCCCACATATATATAGGTGGGAGGGAGGGAGAAGCAGCCAAAAGAGGCGCCCAAGTAGGAGGAATCCTACTTGGGGTCCCTCCCAAGCCGCGCCCCCTTTCCTTATTTGGGGTGCGGGGAAAGGCAGGGGAGGGTGGCACCCCCCCTTTCCTTTCTCCCATGAGAGGGAAAGGCATGAGGGGCTAGCCCCCCCCCCCTTTTCCTTCCCTAGGGCTGGCCAAACAAGCGAGGGGGCTCATCAGCCCCTTTGTGGGACGGTTTGTCCCCTCCTTTGGCCCAAAAAGCCCATATCTTGCCGGTGGGGTGCCCGGAACCCCTTCCAGTGACCCGATACCTTCCCGGCACGTCCCGAAACACTTCCGGTGTCCAAATACCATCGTCCTATGTATCAATCTTTACCTATCGACCATTTCGAGACTCCTCTTCATGTCCATGATCCCATCCGGGACTCCGAACAACATTCAGTCACCAAAACATATAACTCATGTAACACTATATCGTCAACGAACGTTAAGCGTGCGGACCCTACGGGTTCGAGAACTATGTGGACATGACCGAGACACCTCTCCGGTCAATAACCAAAACCTGGATGCCCATATTGGCTCCTACATATTCTACGAAGATCTTTATCGGTCGAACTGTTATGACAACATACGTAATTCCCTTCGTCCATCGGTATGTTACTTGCCCGAGATTCGATCGTTGGTATCTTCATACCTAGTTCAATCTCGTTACCGGCAGGTCTCTTTACTCGTTTCGTAATACATCATCTTGTGACTAACTCCTTAGTCATTTGCTTGCAAGCTTATGATGTGTATTACCGAGAGGGCCCAGAGATACCTCTCCGATACTCGGAGTGACAAATCCTAAACTCGATTCATGAAAACCCAACAAAACACCTTCGGAGATACCTATAGAGCATCTTTATGATCACCTGGTTACATTGTGATGTTTGATAGCACACAAGGTATTCCTCCGGTATCCGGGAGTTGCATAATCTCAGCCGAAGGAATATGTATTTGACATGAAGAAAGCAATAGCAGTAAAACTGAACGATCATTATGCTAAGCTAACGGGTGGGTCTTGTCCATCACATCATTCTCCTAATGATGTGATCCCATTATCAAATGACAACTCATATCTATGGTTAGGAAACCTTAACCATCTTTGATCAACGAGCTAGTCTAGTAGAGGCTTACTAGGGACACGGTATTTGTTTATGTATTCACACATGTATTTAAGTTTCTGATCAATACAATTCTAGCATGAATAATAAATCTTTATTATGAATAAGGAAATATAAAATAACAACTTTATTATTGCCTCTAGGGCATATTTCCTTCAGTCTCCCACTTGCACTAGAGTTAATAATCTAGTTCACATCGTCATGTGATTAACACCCATGGTTCACATCACCATGTGATTAACACCCAAAGAGTTTACTAGAGTCAATAATATGGTTCACATCGTTATGTGATTAACACTCAAAGAGTTCTAAGGTATGATCATGTTTTGCTTGTGAGAGAGGTTTTAGTCAACGGGGCTACAATATTCAGGTCCGTGTGTACTTTGCAAATTTCTATGTCTACAATGCTCTGCATAGAGCTACTCTAGCTAATTGCTCCTATGTTCAATACACATCCAGATTGATACTCAGAGCCATCTGGATTAGTGTCAAAGATTGCATCGACGTAACCCTTTACGATGAAATATATATCATCTCCATAATCGAGAAACATTTCCTTATTCCTCTAAGGATAATTTTGACTGATGTCTAGTGATCCACTCCTTGATCACTCTTGTACCCCCCTTGCCAGACATGTGGCAAGGCACACATTTGGTCTGGTACACATCATGGCATGCTTTATAGAACCTATGGTTGAGGCATAGGGAATGCCTCTCATTCTCTCTCTATTTTTATGTCGTGGTCGGGCTTTGAGTCTTACTCAACCTTACAACTCAGGCAAGAACTCCTTCTTTGACTGATCCATTTTGAACTCCTTCAAAATCTTATGAAGGTATATACTCATTGAAAGTCTTATCATGCGTCTTGATCTATCTCTACAGATCTTGATGCCCAATATGTAAGCAGCTTCACTGAGGTCTTTTCTTTGGAAAAAATCTTATTCAAATATCCTTTTATGCTATTCAGAAATTCTACATCATTTCCGATCAACAATATGTTATCCACATATACTTATCAGAAATGTTGTAGTGCGCCCACTCACTTTTTCGTAAATACGAGCTTCACCATAAGTCTGTATAAAACCATATGCTTTGATCACCTCATCAAAACGTACATTCCAACTCCGAGATGCTTGCACCAGTCCATAGATGGATTGCTGGAGCCTACTCACTTTGTTAGCACCTTTAGGATCGACAAAACCTTCTGGTTGTATCATATACAGTCTTCTTTTAGAAATCCATTAATGAATCCAGTTTTGACATCCATTTGCCAGATTTCATAATCATAAAATGTGGCAATTGTTAACAAGATTCGGACAGGCTTAAGCATCGTTACGAGTGAGAAAGTCTCATCGTAGTCAACCCCTTGAACTTGTCCGAAACCTTTTTGTGACAAGTCGAGCTTTTGTAGATAGAACATTACCATTAGCGTCCGTCTTCCTCTTGAAGATCCATTTATTCTCTCTGGCTTGCCGATCATCGGGCAAGTCCACCAAAGTCCACACTTTGTTCTCATACATGGAGATTTCATGGCCTCAAGCCGTTTGTCGAAATCTGGGCTCATCATAGCTTCTTCATAGTTCGTAGGTTCGCCTTGGTCTAGTAATATGACTTCCAGGACAGGATTACTATACCACTCTAGTGTGGATCGTGCTCTGGTTGACCTACGAAATTCAGTAGTAACTTGATCTGAAGTTTCATGATCATCATCATTAGCTTCCTCTCTAGTTGGTGTAGGCATCACGGGAACAATTTTCTCTGATGTACCACTTTCCAATTCGAGAGAAGGTACATTTACCTCATCAAGTTCTACTTTCCTCCCACTCACTTCTTACGAGAGAAACTCCTTCTCTAGAAAGGATCCATTCTTGGCAACAAAGATCTTGCCATCAGATATGTGGTAGAAGGTGTACAAATTGTTTCCTTAGGGTATCCTATGAAGACACACTTCTCTGATTTGGGTTCGAGCTTATCAGGCTGCAGTCTTTTGACATAAGTGTCGCAACCCCAAACTTTAAGAAACGACAGCTTAGGTTTCTTGCCAAACCATAGTTCATGCGGTGTCATCTCAATGGATTTAGACAGTGCCCTATTTAACGTGAATGTGGTTGTCTCTAATGCATAACCCCAAAATGATAGTGGTAAATCGGTAAGAAACATCATAGATCGCACCATATCTGATAAAGTACGGTTACGATGTTCAGACACACCATTACGCTGTGGTGTTCTAGGTGGCGTGAGTTGTGAAACAATTCCACATTGTTTTAAATGAAGGCCAAACTCGTAACTCAAATATTCACCTCTGCGTTGAAATCGTAGAAACTTTATTTTCTTGTTATGATGATTCTCTACTTCACTCTGAATTTCTTTGAACTTTTCAAATGTTTCAGACTTGTGTTTTATTAAGTAGATATATCCATACCTACTCAAATCATCTATGAAGGTGAGAAAATAAAGATACCTGCCGCGTGCTTCAACACTCATTGGACCGCATACATTGATATGTATTATTTCAAGTAAGTCATTAGCTTGCTCCATTGTTCTAGAGAACAGAGTTTTTAGTCATCTTGCACATGAGGCATGGTTCACAAGTATCAAATGATTCATAATCAAGTGATTCCAAAAGTCCATCTGCATGGAGTTTCTTCATGCGCTTTACACCAATATGACCTAAACGGCAGTGCCACAAGTATGTTGCACTATCATTATCAACTTTGCATCTTTTGGCATCAATATTATGAATATGTGTATCACTACGATCGAGATTTAGTAAACCATTTACATTGGGTGTATGACCATAGAAGGTTTTATTCATGTAAACAACAACAATTATTCTCTGACTTAAATGAATAACCGTATTGCAATAAACATGATCCAGTCATATTCATGCTCAATGCAAACACCAAATAACATTTATTTAGGTTCAACACTAATCCTGAAGGCATGGGGAGTGTGCGATGGTGATCGTATCAACCTTGGAATCACTTCCAACACACATCGTCACATCGCCTTAACTAGTCTCTGTTTATTCTGCAACTCCTGTTTCGAGTTACTAATCTTAGCAACTGAACTAGTATCAAATACCCAGGGGATACTATGAATACTAGTAAGGTACACATCAATAACATGACATCCTTCTTATCTGCCAAGTATTTGGAGTAGTTCCACTTACAGTGACATTTCCCTTACAGTAGAAGCACTCAGTTTTAGGGTTGGGTCCTGTTGGGGAACGCAGTAATTTCAAAAAAAATCCTATGATCACGCAAGATCTATCTAGGTGATGCATAGCAACGAGAGGGGAGAGTGTGTCCACATACCCTCATAGAGCGAAAGCGGAAGTGTTTCAATAACGTGATTGATGTAGTCGAACTTCTTCGCGATCCAACCGATCAAGTACCGAACGTACGGCACCTCCGCGTTCAGCACACATTCACCTCGATGACGTCCCTCGTGCTCTTGATCCAGTTGAGGATGAGGGTGAGTTTCGTCAGCATGATAGCGTGGCGACGGTGATGATGATGCTACCGGCGCAGGGGTTTGCCTAAGCACTACGATGGTATGATCGAGGTGTGTAATTGTGGAGGGGGGCACCCCACACGGTTGGGAGAGAAACTTGTGTGTTCTAGGGTGCCCCCTGCCCCCATATATAAAGGAGCAAGGGGAGGCCGGCCGACCCTCCTAGGCGCGCCCCAACAAGGGGAGTCCTACTAGGACTACTAGTCCTAGTAGGATTCCACAAAGAGGGAGAGGGGGGAAGGAAGGAGAGGGAGATGGAGAAGGAAAGGGGGGCGCCGCCCCCACCTAGTCCAATTCGGACCTAAGGGGGAGGGGGTGAGGCCTACCCTAGCCGCCCCTCTCTCTCTCTCTCCACTAAGGCCCATCGAGGCCCATTAGTTCCCCCGGGGGTTCCGATAACCCCCCGACACTCCGGTTTTACCTGAAACTTCTCCGGAACACTTCCAGTGTCCGAATATAGTCGTCCAACATATCAATCTTTATGTCTCGACCATTTTGAGACTCCTCATCACGTCCGTGATCTTATCCGGAACTCCGAACAAACTTCGGTCATCAAAACACATAACTCATAATACATATCATCATCAAACGTTAAGCGTGCGGACCCTACGGGTTCGAGAACTATGTAGACATGACCGAGACACATCTCCTGTCAATAACCAATAGCGGAACCTGGATTCTCATATTGGCTCCTACATATTCTATGAAGATCTTTATCAGTCAAACCGCATAACAACATACGTTGTTCCCTTTGTCATCGGTATGTTACTTGCCCGAGATTCGATCGTCGGTATCATCATACCTAGTTCAATCTCGTTACATGCGAGTATCTTTACTCGTTCTATAATACTTCATCCTGCAACTAACTCATTAGTTACAATGCTTGCAAGGCTTATAGTGATGAGCATTACTGAGAGGGCCCAAAGATACCTCTCCGAAACACGGAGTGACAAATCCTAATCTTGATCTATGCCAACCCAACAAACACCTTCGGAGACACCTATAAAGCACCTTTATAATCACCCATTTACGTTGTGACGCTTGGTAGCACACAAACTGTTCCTCCAGTATTCAAGAGTTGCATAATCTCATAGTCTGAGGAACATGTATAAGCCATGAAGAAAGCAGTAGCAATGAAACTGAAACGATCATAATGCTAAGCTAATGGATGGGTCATGTCCATCACATCATTCTCCTAATGATGTGATCCCGTTCAACAAAAAACAACACATGTCTATGGTTAGGAAACATAACCATCTTTGATGAACGAGCTAGTCAAGTAGAGGCATACTAGGGACAATATGTTTTGTCTATGTATTCACACATGTAATAAGTTTCCGGTTAATACATTTCTAGCATGAATAATAAACATTTATCATGAAATAAGGAAATAAATAATAACTTCATTATTTCCTCTAGGGCATATTTCCTTCAGTCTCCCACTTGCACTAGAGTCAATAATCTAGATTACATAGTAATGATTCTAACACCCATGGAGCTTTGGTGCTGATCATGTTTTGCTTGTGGAAGAGGTCTAGTCAACGGGTCTGCAACATTCAGATCCTTATGTATCTTGCAAATCTCTATGTCCCCTTCCGACACTTGATGAAGGATGGAATTGAAGCTTCTCTTGATGTGCTTGGTTCTCTTGTGAAATCTAGATTCATTTGCCAAGGCAATTGCACCAGTATTGTCACAAAAGATTTTCATTGGACCCGATGCACTAGGTATGACACCTAGATCGGATATGAATTCCTTCATCCAAACTCCTTCACTTGATGCTTCTGTAGCAGCAGTGTACTCCGCTTCACAATTACATCCCGCCACGATGCTCTGCTTGGAACTGCACCAACTGACAGCTCCTCCATTCAATAAAAATAGGTATCTGGTTTGCGACTTAGAGTCATCCGGATCAGTGTCAAAGCTTGCATCGACGTAACCGTTTACGACAAGCTCTTTTTCACCTCCATAAACGAGAAACATATCCTTAGTCCTTTTCAGGTATTTCAGGATGTTCTTGACCGCTGTCCGGTGCTCCACTCCGGGATTACTTTGGTACCTCCATGCTATGCTTATAGCAAGGCACACATCAGGTCTGGTACATAGCATTGCATACATGATAGAACCTATGGCTGAAGCATAGGGAATGACTTTCATTTTCTCTCTATCTTCTGCAGTGGTCGGTCATTGAGTCTGACTCAACTTCACGCCTTGTAACACATGCAAGAACCCTTTCTTTGACTGATCCATTTTGAACTTCTTCAAAACTATCTAGGTATGTGCTTTGTGAAAGTCCAATTAAGCGTCCTGATCTATCTCTATAGATATTGATGCCCAATATGTAAGCATCTTCTCCAATGTCTTTCATAGAAAAACTCTTATTCAGGTATCCCTTTATGATATCCAGAAATTCTATATCATTTCCAATCAACAATATGTCATCCACATATAAAATTAGAAATGTTACAGAGCTCCCACTCACTTTTTTGTAAATACAGGCTTCTCCAAAAGTTTGTATAAAACCATATGCTTTGATCACACTACTATTGAAGCGTTTATTCCAACTCCGAGAGGCTTGCACCAGTCCATAAATGGATCGTTGGAGCTTGCACACTTTGTTAGCACACTTTGGATCGACAAAACCTTCTGGTTGCATCATATAGAAATCTTCTTCCAGAAATCCATTCAGGAATGCAACTTTGACATCCATCTGCCAAATTTCATAATCATAAAATGCGACAATCGCTAACATGATTTGGACAGACTTAAGCATCGCTACGGGTGAGAAAGTCTCATCGTAGTCAACTCCTTGAACTTGTCAAAAACCTTTTGCAACCAGTCGAGCTTTATAGACAGCAATATTACCGTCTGCGTTGATCTTCTTCTTGAAGATACATTTATTTTCTATGGCTTGTCGATCATCGGGCAAGTCCACCAAAGTCCACACTTTGTTCTCATACATGGATCCCATCTCAGAGTTCATGGCCTCAAGCCATTTCGCGGAATCTGGGCTCATCATCGCTTCCTCATAGTTCGTAGGTTCACCATGGTCTAGTAACATGACTTCCAGAATAGGATTACCGTACCACTCTAGTGCAGATCTTACTCTGGAAGACCTATGAGGTTTGGTAGTAACTTGATCTGAAGTTTCATGATCATCATCATTAACTTCCTCACTAATTGGTGTAGGAATCACTGGAGCTGATTTCTGTGATGAACTACTTTCCAATAAGGGAGAAGGTACAATTGCCTCATCAAGTTCTACTTTCCTCCCACTCACTTCTTTCGAGAGAAACTCCTTCTCTAGAAAGGATCCATTCTTAGCAACAAATATCTTGCCTTCGGATCTGTGATAGAAGGTGTACCCAACAGTTTCCTTTGGGTATCCTATGAAGACACGCTTCTCTGACTTGGGTTCGAGCTTATTAGGTTGAATCTTTTTCACATAAGCATCGCAACCCCAAACTTTAAGAAATGACAACTTTGGTTTCTTGCTAAACCATAGTTCATAAGGCGTCGTCTCAACGGATTTTGATGGTGCCCTATTTAAAGTGAATGCAGCCGTCTCTAAAGCATAACCCCAAAACGATAGCGGTAAATCAGTAAGAGACATCATAGATCGCACCATATCCAATAAAGTATGGTTATGATGTTCGGACACACCGTTTCGTTCTGGTGTTCCAGGTGGCGTTAGTTGTGAAACTATCCCATGTTGTTTCAAATGGAGACCAAACTCGTAACTCAAATATTCTCCTTCATGATCAGATCGTAGAAACTTTATTTTCTTGTTACCATGATTTTCCACTTCACTCTGAAATTCTTTGAACTTTTCAAATGTTTCAGACTTATGTTTCATCAAGTAGATATAACCATATCTGCTCAAATCATCTGTGAAGGTAAGAAAATAACGATACCCGCCACGAGTCTCAACACTCATTGAACCGCATACATCAGTATGTATTATTTCCAATAAGTCAGTAGCTCGTTCCATTGTTCCAGAGAATGGAGTTTTAGTCATATTGCCCATGAGACACGGTTCGCAAGAACCAAGTGATTCATAATCAAGTGATTCCAAAAGTCCATCAGCATGGAGTTTCTTCATGCGCTTTACACCGATATGACCCAAACGGTAGTGCCACAAATAAGTTGCACTATCATTATCAAATTTGCATCTTTTGGCTTCAATATTATGAATATGTGTATCATCACTATCGAGATTCAACAAAAATATACCACTCATCAAGGGTGCATGACCATAAAGGATATTACTCATATAAATAGAACAACCATTATTCTCTGATTTAAATGAATAACCATCTCGCATCAAATAAGATCTAGATATAATGTTCATGCTCAATGCTGGCACCAAATAACAATTATTCAGGTCTAAAACTAATCCCGAAGGTAGATGTAGAGGTAGCATGTCGATGGCAATCACAGCGACCTTGGAACCATTTCCCACGCGCATCGTCACCTCGTTCTTAGCCAATCTTCGTTTAATCCGTAGCCCCTGTTTGGAGTTGCAAATATGAGCAACATAACCAGTATCAAATACCCAGGCGCTACTACGAGCATTAGTAAGGTACGCATCAATAACATGTATATCAAATATACCTTTCACTTTGCCATCCTTCTTATCCGCCAAATACTTGGGGCAGTTCCGCTTCATGTGACCAGTCTCTTTGCAGTAGAAGCACTCAGTTTCAGGCTTAGGTCCAGACTTGGGTTTCTTCTCTTGAGCATCAACCTTCTTGCCGTTCTTCTTGAAGTTCCCCTTCTTCCCTTTGCCCTTTTTCTTGAAACTAGTGGTCTTGTTGACCATCAACACTTGATGCTCCTTCTTGATTTCTACCTCCGCAGCCTTTAGCATTGCGAAGAGCTTGAGAATAGTATTGTTCATCCCTTGCATATTATAGTTCATCACAAAGCCTTTATAGCTTGGTTGCAGTGATTGAAGAACTCTGTCAATGACACTATCATCAGGAAGATTAACTCCAAGCTGAGTCAAGTAGTTATGGTACCCAGACATTATGAGTATGTGTTCACTGAAAGAACTATTCTCCTCCATTTTGCAGCTGTAGAACTTGTTGGAGACTTCATATCTCTCAACTCGGGCATTTGCTTGAAATATTAACTTCAACTCTTGGAACATCTCGTATGCTCCATGACGTTCAAAACGTCTTTGAAGTCCCGGTTCTAAGCCGTAGAGCATGGCACACTGAACTATCGAGTAGTCATCAACATGCGTCTGCCAGGCATTCACAATGTCTGTAGTTGCTGGCGCGGGTGATACACCTAACGGTGCTTCCAGGACGTAATTCTTCTACGCAGCAATGAGGATAATCCTCAAGTTACGGACCCAGTCCGTGTAGTTATTGCCATCATCTTTCAACTTAGCTTTCTCTAGGAACGCATTAAAATTCAAAGGAACGGTAGCACAGGCCATTGATCTACAATAACATAGATATGCAAAATAACTATCTGGACTAAGTTCATGATAAATTAAAGTTCAATTAATCATATTACTTAAGAACTCCCGCTTAGATAGACATCCCTCTAGTCATCTAAATGATCTCGTGATCCAAATCAACTAAACCATGCCCGATCATCATGTGAGATGGAGTAGTTTTCAATGGTGAACATCATTATGTTGATCATATCTACTATATGATTCACGTTCGACCTTTCAGTCTCAGTGTTCCGAGGCCATATCTACATATGCTAGGCTCATCAAGTTTAATCCGAGTATTCTACGTGTGCAAAACTGGCTTGCACCCGTTGTATGTGAACGTAGAGCTTATCACACCCAATCATCACATGGTGTCTCGGCACGACGAACTGTAGCAACGGTGCATACTCAGGGAGAACACTTATACCTTGAAATTTAGTAAGGGATCATCTTATAATGCTACTGCCGTACTAAGAAAAATAAGATGCATAAAAGGTAAACATCACATGCAATCAAAATATGTGACATGATATGGCCATCATCATCTTGTGCTCATGATATCCATCACTGAAGCATTGTCATGATCTCCATCGTCACCGGCGCGACACCTTGATCTCCATCGTAGCATCGTTGTCGTCTTGCCAACTATTGCTTCTACGACTATCTCTACCGCTTAGTGATAAAGTAAAACAATTACATGGCGATTGCATTGCATATGATAAAACAACAACCATATGGCTCCTGCCAGTTGCCGATAACTCTGTTACAAAACATGATCATCTCATACAACAATTTATATCACATCATGCCTTGACCATATCACATCATAGCAAGCCCTGCAAAAACAAGTTAGATGTCCTCTACTTTGTTGTTGCAAGTTTTACGTGGCCGCTACGGGCTTCTAGCAAGAACCGTTCTTACCTACGCATCAAAACCACAACTATTTTTTGTCAAGTGTGCTGTTTTAACCTTCAACAAGGACCAGCCGTAGTCAAACTCGATTCAACTAAAGTTGGAGAAACAGACACCCACTAGCCACCTTTGTGCAAAAGCACATCGGTAGAACCAGTCTCATGAACGCGGTCATGTAATGTCGGTCCGGGCCGCTTCATCCAACAATACCGCCGAATCAAAGTAAGATGTTGGTGGTAAACAGTATGACTATTATCGCCCACAACTCTTTGTGTTCTACTCGTGCATATTACATCTACGCATAGACCTAGCTCTGATGCCACTATTGGGGAACGCAGTAATTTCAAAAAATTCCTACAATCACGCAAGATCTATCTAGGTGATGCATAGCAACGAGAGGGGAGATTGTCTCCACGTACCCTCGTAGACCGAAAGCGGAAGCGTTTCAATAACGCGGTTGATGTAGTCGAACTTCTTCGCGATCCAACCGATCAAGTACCGAACGTACGACACCTCCGTGTTCAGCACACGTTCAGCTCGATGACGTCCCTCGTGCTCTTGATCCAGTTGAGGACGAGGGTGAGTTCCGTCAGCACGACAGCATGTCGACGGTGATGATGATGCTACCGACGCAGGGCTTCGCCTAAGCGCTATGATGGTATGATCAAGGTGTGTAACTGTGGAGGGGGGCACCGCACACAGTTGGGAGAGAAACTTGTGTGTACTAGGGTGCCCTGCCCCCGTATATAAAGGAGCAAGGTGTCGGAGTAATGGGCCACGGGTAGGCTCACCCGAGTCCCTAAATTTATCAAGACTTTGGGCCGGCTCCGCCTTGCTGCGCCCAAAGCCGAAGCTCCGCCCTCTGGGGGCCGGCTAGCCCGACGGCCGGCCACCAGAGGACGGCCAACCACCAGCAGACGGAATCATGAGCAGCTGGCTCCAGCCGGCCGGCCTCTATGGGAGACGGCATCTAGCAGGCGGCCACCACGCGCCGTCGGAGTCTGTGCCCCCATCAAGAGGACGAGACGGGGCGTGGCAACAGTGAAGCCCTCACCCCCGGATCCTGGGGTCAGCGTGTCCACAATGTCCCGTACGGGCGGAGATCTCCGCACGGCGTGGCATTGTTGCCACTCCCCCACTAACATCACTCTGGGCAGGCGGAGCCCTGCCCCCCACGACGGCCTGTCGGTACGGCCCACAGGCTGCGGCCCCTACCTGGCAGTGACATCCTAGAAGATGGCGCATGCCGAGCCAGACGGACCGGAGGAGGGCCGGCCTCTAGCAGGCGGGTGTCCCCTCCCTCGAGGCCCGTGCACCATTAACCTGATGAGACCAGGTGTGGCTATAGTGATCTCCCAGTTGGCGGCAGGGACTGTAGCCACACTGAGATGACCAAGCCAGCGTCATTAGCGGCACGGCTACAGTGAGCAGCCACCAACCAGACCCGCCGGCGGCGGAAGCGGCCTGTTGGTGTAACGCCCCGGATTCGATGCGCCAGGTGTCCTTCAGCTATTCGCTATAGTTGCCTTGTCTTTTGCTTGCGTGTTGCATTTTGCCATGTCATCATGTGCATCTCATTTTGCATACATGTTCGTCTCATGCATCCGAGCATTTTCCCCGTTGTCCGTTTTGCAATCCGGCACTCCTATGTTCCCCGGCGCCCCCTCTTGCCTCTTTTCGTGTGCGGGTGTTAAACTTTCTCGGAATGGCCCGAGGTTTGCCAAGCGGCCTTGGTATAGCACCAGTAGACCGCCTGTCAAGTTTCGTACCATTTGGAGGTCGTTTGAAACTCCAACGGTTAACCGAGTAATCGTAAAGCCCTCTTTTGTTGCAGCCCAACACCCCTTCCAAAGTGGCCCAAAACCTAGCAAACTCCTCTCCATATTCTCCGCCGTTCGATCACGATCGCGTGGCCGAAAACCGCACCTCATTTGGACTCTCCTAGCTCCCTCCACCTATAAAAACCGTCTTCCCCTCTCCATTTTCGGATCATTTCACCCCGAAACCCTAGCCCCGCTCCTCTCCGCGCCGCCGGACACGTCCGGTCCGGCCGGACACGTCCGCGCCGCCGCGCCCAGCCAATCAGAGCGCGCCGCCGCCCTCCTCGCCGCCGGCCCGCGGAGCCCATCGCGGGCCCGCGCGGGCCCTCGCGCCGCCGTCGCTCGGCCCGTCTTCCGCCGGCCGCGCCCCGTCGCCCGGCCCGGCCGCTGGAGCCGCGCCTTCCCGCCGGCCGCCGCCCGTCGCCCGCCGGCGTGCGCCGCATCCTCCGCCGCGCGCCTCCGCGCCTCGAGCGCCGGCGGCCCGGCCGCCCTCGGACCTCGCCGGCGCCTCCTCGCGTCACCGCCCGCGCCCCATGCGTCGGAGCCGCCCCGCCGCCCTTCGCCGGAGTCGCCGTGGCCGCGCGCCTCCACCGGTGCCCCGCCTCCAGCCGTCGCCCGCGCCCGCCGCCGGCCGGATCCGACCGGATCCGGTCCGGGGCCGCCCCGCCGTCGCCTCCCCGGCCTCCCCGCGCCCGGATCCCTCCGTCCCGGATCTTCCCCGTCCCATTTTTCGCGAGGGTATAATTCCACTAAGTCCCAGATTTTTGTCATTTTCATGCCATGTTTGACATGTCACATCTCTGCATCCGTAGCTCCGTTTTGCACGTGTAATATGTCAAATTGTTCGACTCAACGAGTACTTCATTTCATTCCATTGAATCATTTTCATTTGAGCTCATCTTGATACCCGAAATGCTGTTGGAAGAGTGCATGTTGATGTTAATCTGCTGAAACTGTTATAACTTGCTCATTTATCATTTTTGCCATGATTGATGTGTGCATCCTATGAGGTTGATGTCTACATGTGTTTTGATCTATGCTATGCCATCTTTCCAGGGGTGCCAACCATGTATTTTTGTGAGTTGAGAGTGTATCAAGCTTGCTAAGTAGGGTAGTTGCTGTTGCTGTTTTCCTGACAGATTCTGTTATATTTTGTTGCTATGCAAACATGCTTCTACTAATCATTCTATGCATAATCTGGAGATGTCCTATAAACATGTTTTGATCTACATGTCATGCTCTATCCATTCATGCCCTTGGTTGCAATTATAGCCTGCTGGAACATGTTGTTATCTTGCTCCAAAGTTGTTTCATAATGTTGCTATCAGCCTGTTAACATTAAGTTCACTTGTTCCCATGTGTTTTGCTAGTGTTCCATGCATCCTATGACCTTGCTCTTGCCATGCTTAGCTTCATAAACATGTCTTCTTACTGTTGGTTGCCTTTCCATGCCATGTATTGCTCTGTGGTGAGTGATTCAAGCTCACCAACATTCCTACTTATTGCTGTTCCTGCCATGTTTGAATCTGTAATATAACTTGCCATGTTTACATAGGTGCCATCATATTTTCCGTGTCCTTTTGGCTCATGGTCAGTAAGAGACTTTTGATCTATGCAATTAGTAGATTCATGCCATGCCTTTGTTTGCCATGTTATGTTCCTGTAACATGTTGTTTGATAGCTCTAAACATTGCAACTTGATGTTATTTCTGCTAAAGTCTGAAACTGTTATTATTTGCAATCTTACCATGTGTGTTTGAGCATGCTCTAGTCTTTTCTAGAGATAGCTCAGTGTTCATGTTTTGTTATGCTTTACCTGTACATCATGCCCATGCCTTTTGCTATTATGTTGAGATGATGTAGCATGTTGTTTTGATGCTTGCAGTATGCCTAGTTGCTGTTATGGACAGATTGTTGTTATGTCTTGTATAGAGTGCATGTGTTGCACCGTTGCTCCGTTTTGAGTGTGCTCTATATGAAACTTGCTTGATTTTGCATGTAGTTTCATATTACCATGCTGCATCCTTGTTTTGGTGTGTTTGCTTGATGTTTGGGTGCGTTTTGCATCAATGCCATGTTTAACTTGTTTTGCTCATATCTTCTAGGCCGTAGCTCCAAATCTAATGAACTTTATATGTAACTTGACTAGAATTTCATGTAGATCATCTTGGTGCTCTTTAACTTGCTGTTTAACAACTTCAACTTAATGTTTATTCAGTTCTGGACTAATTTCGAAATACGCATATGAGGACTTACCGGAATTGTTATATGTTGTTCCCGGCCTCATTTAAACTTGCCTTGATGTGTTGTTCTTGTTTGCATCATCTCTTGCCATGAGTAGCTTCATGTAGCTTGGTCATGCATCATGCTTGTTGTGCATCATGCCTTGTTCATGTGTGGTGTGTTTACCTATGTTGTGTGCTTCTTCTTGTTAGTTCCCGTTTCGTTGCGATCGTGAGGATTCGTTCGTCTACGTTTGGTTCGTCTTCGTGGCTTCATCTTCTTCATGGACTCGTTCTTCTTCCTAGCGGGATTTCAGGCAAGATGACCGCTACCCTGGATCTCACTACTATCATTGCTATGCTAGTTGCTTCGTTCTATCGCTATGCTGCGTTACCTATCATTTGCTCTTCAAGCCTCCCAAATTGCCATGAACCTCTAAGCTTTGACACCCTTCCTAGCAAATCGTTGCTTGGCTATGTTACCGCTTTGCTTAGCCTCTCTTATAGCGTTGCTAGTTGCAGGTGAAGTTGAAGATTGCTCCATGGTGGACAGGATTTTGGTTGGGATATCACAATATCTCTTATATTATTAATGCATCTATATACTTGGTAAAGGGTGGAAGGCTCGGCTTATGCCTGGTGTTTTGTTCCACTCTTGCCGCCCTAGTTTCCGTCATACCGGTGTTATGTTCCCGGATTTTGCGTTCCTAACGCGGTCGGGTGATTTATGGGACCCCCCTGACAGTTCGCTTTGAATAAAACTTGTCCAGCAAGGCCCAACCTTGGTTTTACCATTTGCCTCACCACCACCTACTTTTCCCTTGGGAGTAATTAACCCAAGGGTCATATTTATTATAGCCCCCCCGGGCCAATGCTTGTCTAAGTGTTGGTCCAAACTAGAGCACCGTGCGGGACCATTCCTTGGCAACTTGGATTCGTCGGTACCTGTACGCTTCGCTTATCCGGTGTTGCCCTGAGAACGAGATATGTGCAGCTCCTATCGGGATTGTCGGCGCATCGGGCGGCTTTGCTGGTCTTGTTTTACCATTGTCGAAATGTCTTGTAAACCGGGATTCCGAGACTGATCGGGTCTTCCTGGGAGAAGGTCTATTCCTTCGTTGATCGCGAGAGCTTGTCATGGGCTAAGTTGGGACACCCCTGCAGGGTATAAACTTTCGAGAGCCGTGCCCGCGGTTATGTGGCAGATGGGAATTTGTTAATGTCCAGTTGTAGATAACTTGACACCAGATCCGAATTAAAACGCATCAACCGTGTGTGTAGCCGTGATGGTCTCTTCTCGGCGGAGTCCGGGAAGTGAACACGGTTTCTGGGTTATGATTGACGTAAGTAGGAGTTCAGGATCACCTCTTGATCATTGCTAGTTGACGACCGTTCCATTTGCTCTCTTCTCGCTCTTATTTGCGTATGTTAGCCACCATACTTGCTTAGTCGCTGCTGCAACCTCACCACTTTACCCCTTCCTTACCCATTAAGCTTTGCTAGTCTTGATACCCATGGTAATGGGATTGCTGAGTCCTCGTGGCTCACAGATTACTACAACAACAGTTGCAGGTACAGGTTATGCGATGATCTTGACGCGGGAGCGATGTTTGCTTGTTTTGGAGTTCGTCTTCTGCTTCTTCTTCGATCAGGGGATAGGTTCCAGGTCGGCAGCCTGGGCTAGCAGGGTGGATGTCGTTTGAGCTTCTGTTTGTGTTTCATCCGTAGTCGGATGGTGCTCTCTTGTATAATGTATTGTTGTATTCATGTGACATTGTATGTGTTGGATGTATCCCCACTATTATGTAATTGTTGATGTAATGATATCCACCTTGCAAAAGCGTTCCAATATGCGGGTCTATCCTTGGTGGGACCTTTGAGTTCCTTTTGGATAGGGTCGCATATTGGGCGTGACAAGTTGGTAATCAGAGCCTCGACCGACCCTAGGAGCCCCCTTGATTGATCGTGTAGTTTGGCCGATGTTGAGTCTAGAAGAAAACTGTTTTCAGAGTCTAGTTATATCGGAGAGTAGGAATTCTTTTACTCCTCTGCCCCTTCGTCGCTCTGGTGAGGAATCTTGACGTAGGTGTTTTGATTTACTCCTCTTCCCCTTCAAATTTTTCTTTAGGTTCACGCAGTTTGGTTTTCCGATCGTTGTTCCTCAGCTCTTTTCATCCGGTGCATTTCTCGTCAAGTCGACTCGAGCCTCTTCATCTTTGAGTTCAATCCTCAGTTGTTTTATTTTCCCACCCGCCCACCCTTCTTCCTCTTGGAACCGGAGTCCGTAATCGAGTATCCATCCTACTCGTGCGAAGTCCTTACTTTCTTTCAACAATGATTTCAATCGGTGTTTTCTCTTCAAGATATTCGTCGATTTCCCCTTCCGAGTTTCTTTTGTTTTCCCGCCCTCCCACCCTCTTCTTCCCGGAGTCTGACTCTCTCTCTCGACCATCTATTTCATTCGTGCGAAACCCCTTCAGTCTTCCCTCAATTATTTCAACCGGTGATTTCTCGTCTCGTTTGACATTCTTCATCTCTTATTCTTCTCCGGTGGATTCAATTCCAATTTTCGATGTTGATTATATTCTTTTCTTCGGATCAAATGTTTTCCCCTTGCTCATTTGCCTCTCGCTAGTTTATCCTTCCGGAGTGCTCAAGAAATCTCAGGAGATTCGCCTATGTTCAAATTAATTCGAGGTTACCACCTCATTCAAATATTTCAATTGCTCCGGTGCATCATCTATTTGTTCAACATCCTTTCCCAACGGTGTTATCTCTTTAGTGGGCCCTAACCCACAGGCCTTTTCCCAGGATCTTACCCGACTCTTCTGATTCCCCGGAGCTATTCTCAAATTCTTTCAAGTGTGAGGTAAGAATGAATTCCATCAGTCACATGCCTTTTCCAAGATCGATTTCAAATCATTTCATCGTCGGCTCAACCTCTTTGCTTTTCTTTCTCCCGGAGTATCTCAGTAATTTTGGTGGTGTTTCTCGTCATCATTTGAAGATCGAAGAAGAGTTTTTCCTCTAAATCTTGCCCGTTCTCTCGAAGTCTCGTGGTTCTATCTTCATGTTATCCTCTCAAATTATTCCATTTGTCTGATATTCTTTTCTTATCCATTCGGAGTATATCAGAAGTTGTTTTCCATTTCTTTTCACCGTAGGCCATCATTCCAGTTATCGTTCTCTATTTATCACGGTGCTTCGTTCAAGTATTCTTCAATCAGTTCGCGATCTCTTCGTTCTTTTGCATCTAAATCCCCTCAAGCATATTTGTCTTCTAATTCTTCCCGGTGATTTATTCTCTTTCATCAGTCATTTTGAATTCTTCCGGTGGTTCGTTCAAGATTCTTTTTCCTTGATTATCTTTTTAATCCATTCGTTCTTTCAATCCTACCGGTGGTTCCATCAAGACCTTCTCAAGTTTGCGATATGCCACTTCTCTATCCTTTTCAAGAAGAATAAGTAGTATGCAAAATCCATTGCTTGTCATCAATTTAATTTGATGAAGGATAAGCATACAATAAATCTTATTCTTATTTCATCCAAGCGAGTAATCCCTTTTCTTCGGAGTTTGTTCTTGATGGATAAATTCTAGTTTCAAGTGTTTCATCTTTTCTTTTCCGGAGTTCGAATTTCCTCGGCCATCTCGTCGGTACATCCATCGAAATCATCGCAAGGCTCATATTATTCTTTCATCCTTCAACTCTATCTCATTGTCTTTTGTCACCGGAGTTCTTCATGGTGGTTCTTCATGATTTAATTCATTCTTCAAGAGTTCACCAAGTTTCATTCCATCTTCTCTAGTTCATGTTCTATTCCTTCCATTTTCAGCCAGAGTGCTGCCTAAATTCTTTCAGTCTTATTCGTTTCTTATCTCGTTCTAACCGAGTGCTTTCATAGTCTATCTGATTCCGTGAGCTTTCGGTTCTCATCATTCTCGTCGTTCCTCTCTTCTTCTCGAGTGCTCTCGACTCTTTGCTTCTTCTCTTGAATTCTTGTTTCACCTCATCCTTTTTCCCTTCCGTCTCGGTCCTAAGATCTCGGGACGAGATCTCTTGTTAGTGGAGGAGTGTTGTAATGCCCCGGATTCGATGCGCCAGGTGTCCTTTAGCTATTCGCCATAGTTGCCTTGTCTTTTGCTTGCGTGTTGCATTTTGCCATGCCATCATGTGCATCTCATTTTGCATACATGTTCGTCTCATGCATCCGAGCATTTTCCCCGTTGTCCGTTTTGCAATCCGGCACTCCTATGTTCCCCGGCGCCCCCTCTTGCCTCTTTTCGTGTGCGGGTGTTAAACTTTCTCGGAATGGCCCGAGGTTTGCCAAGCGGCCTTGGTATAGCACCGGTAGACTGCCTGTCAAGTTTCGTGCCATTTGGAGGTCGTTTGATACTCCAACGGTTAACCGGGTAACCGTAAAGCCCTCTTTTGTTGCAGCCCAACACCCCTTCCAAAGTGGTCCAAAACCCAGCAAACTCCTCTCCATGTTCTCCGCCGTTCGATCACGATCGCGTGGCCGAAAACTACACCTCAGTTGGACTCTCCTAGCTCCCTCCACCTATAAAAAACGTCTTCCCCTCTCCATTTTCGGATCATTTCCCCCCGAAACCCTAGCCCCGCTCCTCTCCGCGCCGCAGGACACGTCCGCGCCGCCGCGCCCAGCCAATCAGAGCGTGCCGCGTGGCGCGCCGCCGCCCTCCTCGCCGCCGGCCCGCGGATCCCATCACGGGCCTGCGCGGGCCCTCGCGCCGCCGTCGCCCGGCCCCTCTTCCGCCGGCCGCGCCCCGTCGCCCGGCCCGGCCGCCGGAGCCGCGCCTTCCCGCCGGCCGCCGGCCGCCGCCCGCCGGCGTGCGCCGCATCCTCCACCGCGCGCCTCCGCGCCTCGAGCGCCGGCGGCCCGGCCGCCCTCGGACCTCGCTGGCGCCTCCCCGCGTCGCCGCCCGCGCCCCGTGCGCCGAAGCCGCCCCGCCGCCCTTCGCCGGAGTCGCCGTGGCAGCGCGCCTCCGCCGGCGCCCCGCCTCGAGCCGTCGCCCGCGCCCGCCGCCGGCCGGATCCGGCCGGATCCGGTCCGGGGCCGCCCCGCCGTCGCCTCCCCGGCCTCCCCGCGCCCAGATCCCTCCTTCCCGGATCTTCCCCGTCCCATTTTTCGCGAGGGTATAATTCCACTAAGTCCCAGATTTTTGTCATTTTCATGCCATGTTTGACATGTCACATCTCTGCATCTGTAGCTCCATTTTGCACGTGTAATATGTCAAATTGTTCGACTCAACAAGTACTTCATTTCATTCAATTGCATCATTTTCATTTGAGCTCATCTTGATGCCCGAAATGCTGTTGGAAGAGTGCATGTTGATGTTAATTTGCTGAAATTGTTATAACTTGCTCATTTATCATTTTTGCCATGATTGATGTGTGCATCCTATGAGGTTGATGTCTACATGTGTTTTGATCTATGCTATGCCATCTTTCCAGGGGTGCCAACCATGTATTTTTGTAAGTTGTGTGCTGAGTGTATCAAGCTTGCTAAGTAGGGTAGTTGCTGTTGCTGTTTTCCTGATAGATTCTGTTATATTTTGTTGCTATGCAAACATGCTTCTACTAATCATTCTATGCATAATCTGGAGATGTCCTATAAACATGTTTTGATCTACATGTCATGCTCTATCCATTCATGCCCTTGGTTGCAATTATAGCATGATGGAACATGTTGTTATCTTGCTCCAAAGTTGCTTCATAATGTTGCTATCAGCCTATTAACATTAAGTTCACTTGTTCCCATGTGTTTTGCTAGTGTTCCATGCATCCTATGACCTTGCTCTTGCCATGCTTAGCTTCATAAACATGTCTTCTTACTGTTGGTTGCCTTTCCATGCCATGTATTGCTCTGTGGTGAGTGATTCAAGCTCACCAACATTCCTACTTATTGCTGTTCCTGCCATGTTTGAATCTGTAATATAACTTGCCATGTTTACATGGGTGCCATCATATTTTCCGTGCCCTTTTGGCTCATGGTCAGTAAGAGACTTTTGATCTATGCAATTAGTAGATTCATGCCATGCCTTTGTTTGCCATGTTATGTTCCTGTAACATGTTGTTTGATAGCTCTAAACATTGCAACCTGATGTTATTTCTGCTAAAGTCTGAAACTGTTATTATTTGCAATCTTACCATGTGTGTTTGAGCATGCTCTAGTCTTTTCTAGAGATAGCTCAGTGTTCATGTTTTGTTATGCTTTACCTATACATCATGCCCATGCCTTTTGCTATTATGTTGAGATGCTGTAGCATGTTGTTTTGATGCTTGCAGTATGCCTAGTTGCTGTTATGGACAGATTGTTGTTATGTCTTGTATAGAGTGCATGTGTTGCACCGTTGCTCCGTTTTGAGTGTGCTCTACATGAAACTTGCTTGATTTTGCATGTAGTTTCATATTACCATGCTGCATCCTTGTTTTGGTGTGTTTGCTTGATGTTTGGGTGCGTTTTGCATCAATGCCATGTTTAACTTGTTTTGCTCATATCTTCTAGGCCGTAGCTCCAAATCTAATGAACTTTATATGTAACTTGACTAGAATTTCATGTAGATCATCTTGGTGCTCTTTAACTTGCTGTTTAACAACTTCAACTTAATGTTTATTCAGTTCTGGACTAATTTCGAAATACGCATATGAGGACTTACCGGAATTGTTATATGTTGTTCCCGGCCTCATTTAAACTTGCCTTGATGTGTTGTTCTTGTTTGCATCATCTCTTGCCATGAGTAGCTTCATGTAGCTTGGTCATGCATCATGCTTGTTGTGCATCATGCCTTGTTCATGTGTGGTGTGTTTACCTATGTTGTGTGCTTCTTCTTGTTAGTTCCCGTTTTGTTGCGATCGTGAGGATTCGTTCGTCTACGTTTGGTTCGTCTTCGTGGCTTCATCTTCTTCATGGACTCGTTCTTCTTCCTAGAGGGATTTCAGGCAAGATGACCGCTACCCTGGATCTCACTACTATCATTGCTATGCTAGTTGGTCCAAACTAGAGCACCGTGCGGGACCATTCCTTGGCAACTTGGATTCGTCGGTACCTGTACGCTTCGCTTATCCGGTGTTGCCCTGAGAACGAGATATGTGCAGCTCCTATCGGGATTGTCGGCGCATCGGGCGGCTTTGCTGGTCTTGTTTTACCATTGTCGAAATGTCTTGTAAACCGGGATTCCGAGACTGATCGGGTCTTCCTGGGAGAAGGTCCATTCCTTCGTTGATCGCGAGAGCTTGTCATGGGCTAAGTTGGGACACCCCTGCAGGGTATAAACTTTCGAGAGCCGTGCCCGCGGTTATGTGGCAGATGGGAATTTGTTAATGTCCGGTTGTAGATAACTTGACACCAGATCCGAATTAAAACGCATCAACCGTGTGTGTAGCCGTGATGGTCTCTTCTCGGCGGAGTCCGGGAAGTGAACACGGTTTCTGGGTTATGATTGACGTAAGTAGGAGTTCAGGATCACCTCTTGATCATTGCTAGTTGACGACCGTTCCATTTGCTCTCTTCTCGCTCTTATTTGCGTATGTTAGCCACCATACTTGCTTAGTCGCTGCTGCAACCTCACCACTTTACCCCTTCCTTACCCATTAAGCTTTGCTAGTCTTGATACCCATGGTAATGGGATTGCTGAGTCCTCGTGGCTCACAGATTACTACAACAACAGTTGCAGGTATAGGTTATGCGATGATCTTGACGCGAGAGCGATGTTTGCTTGTTTTGGAGTTCGTCTTCTGCTTCTTCTTCGATCAGGGGATAGGTTCCAGGTCGGCAGCCTGGGCTAGCAGGGTGGATGTCGTTTGAGCTTCTGTTTGTGTTTCATCTGTAGTCGGATGGTGCTCTCTTGTATAATGTATTGTTGTATTCATGTGACATTGTATGTGTTGGATGTATCCCCACTATTATGTAATTGTTGATGTAATGATATCCACCTTGCAAAAGCGTTCCAATATGCGGGTCTATCCTTGGTGGGACCTTCGAGTTCCTTTTGGATAGGGTCGCATATTGGGCGTGACAGTCGGCTCCGTACCAGACCAGCCGGCAGGGCCCACCAGGTAGCGGGCCCCAACAATCGGCGGAGAAGCCGGAAGCCGGAGACGCTGATGGCTGGGCCCAGCAGCCGGCTAGATTACCATTGTACCCCTAGGGGTAGGCCTATATAAACCCCCTAGGGCACCCATGCAAAGGGTTCCCACCCCATTAGACCTAGCCACATTCCTAGGGCAGGAGAGAGCTAGCCTTGCCTTCTCCTTCCTCTAGTGCACAGCTCAAGGAGCAACTTGTATCACTTGTACCTTTAGTGATCATGCGGAGAACCCGCAGAGCAGGACTAGGGGTGTTATCTCCTAGGAGAGCCCCGAACCTGGGTAAAGTTCGCCGGCGTTCGTGTCTACGCCTCATCCCGCTTCCGGGCACCAGGGACGTTCTACTCGCTCCCACCATGATAAGCCATCCTTTGGCATATGTTGCACCCAACCCCCGACATTTGGCGCCCACCATGGGGCGAGGTGCACCATCTCCCGGAGACCTGCTCTGGACGGGAACCTTGTTCCTTCCTGGCGAGAGAAGCCAACCTAGCACGCCCGACGGTGTCAGCCTCGACGCCCTGCATGGCGCAGAGATCGCCTGCGTGGCGAGCTGCCTCACCGACCTCGTTGGCGAGATTCACCTCTCCGACGAGCCAGCCTCCGACGCGGGCACCGGCTGCCCCGAGAGCCGCCTCGTTGGCCTCCTCGACCAGCTTCACGTCACCAGCGAGCCTGCTGTGGACCTGGAGTCTGTTGGCTCCACTGACCCGATGATCGTTGACTCTGACACGGCATCGCTTGACGCGTTCCCCACCAACATGGTGATCTATGACAAGTCGCCTCCTCGCGAGCACAGCAGCGGGAGCACCGTCACGGAGGTGCTCATCATTAACAGTGGCGATCGATCGAATGGAGATACTCAAGACCCACTCGATGCGGCGTTGCGGGACTTGGCGACGCCCATCCCAGAAGATGCAGATGCCGAGATGCTGGAGGCACGCCACGTCCAGCTTCTCGAGAGCGCCGGCCGGCTGTCCAGCATGCGACACCTCTCAGATGCCTATCGGCGCGAGATGGACCGGGCCGTCGGTGGCACGCCGACTCCTGGGGGGCCTAGCCGCATCGGCCTTGTCCGGCAGTGCGGCGGGACCATCGCCAGCATGTTCGGGGTAGAACACCCCATCTACGCCATGCCTGCAGAGAACATCCGGGCCGCCCAGGCGGTGACGGAGGAACTGGACAAATACGAGGGTGACGAGCGTCGCCACATGACGGAGCGAGGCCAACAGCTCCTAGATGCGGCTGTCGCATTGCACGAAGCCGGCTACCACGCTGAAGAGCCCGCACCGCGGAATGATGAGCCGCCCCTTTGCCAAGAACACGGCGCGACATCCCGGACACCGACTGGCAGCGCCCGAGGAAGACGAGGCAACGAGCCGGCGGCCAGCCGGAGCCGGACTCGCCTTTCCATCGAGCGTGACGAAGACGGCCGCCCTCGAGCGGTGGAGCGCCAAGGTGATCCTCCGCCTCCTCCGCCTCGCGGAGCAAGATATCCCACTCTGCCGCCTGTCATGCACCCAACACTCGGTGACCGCCTTGGCCGCCATGAGGGATTCAGAGAGAGCGACGCCCGCCATCGGATCGACCGCCTCAACCGATCCCTGACGCTAGAAGAAGAAGATGCGTTGGGCCCGCCCTGTTTCGGCCCACAAATCCGGGATGAGCCCTTTCCCAAAGGGTTCACCCTCCCTCGAGATACGCCCAAGTACACCGGCTCCATGAAGCCGGAGGACTGGCTGGTCGACTACTCGACAGTTGTCAGCATAGCCAATGGCAACAAGCGTGTTGCCGTGAAGTATGTCCCACTAATGCTTCAGGGCACTGCCCGAACATGGCTCAACAGCCTGAAGCCCCGCAGCATCAACAGCTGGGTTGATTTCACCGAGGCCTTCATCCGCAACTTCACTAGCACCTACAAGCGGGCTCCCAAGCCCCGACAGCTCTCCTTATGCGTCCAAGGGCCCACAAAGTCGACTCGCGACTACCTCACGCGCTGGACCGAGTTGCGCAACTCCTGTGAAGGCGTGCACGAGGTGCAGGCAATCGAGTACTTCACCGCCGGGTGCCGAGAGGTCACCCTCCTCAAGCATCGACTCCTCTGCGATGAGCCCGAGACACTCGACGAGCTGCTGATCATCGCCGACAAAGACGCCACGGCCGACTCCTCCATGAAGGCAGAAATCCTAGTTGATGCATCCGGCAAGGTGGCACCTCAGGCCCCTCGGACTCCGGCTAGTGACACTAGTCGGTGACAGCAACTAGGTGACAACAAGCGGAAGGCCACCCAGCCGGCTTCCACCAGCCGGCAGGTGGCAACAATCGAGGATCAGCAGCAGGAAGGGTGATAACCCACAAGTATAGGGGATCGCAACAGCTTTCGAGGGTAGAGTATTCAACCCAAATTTATTGATTCGACACAAGGGGAGCCAAAGAATATTCTTGAGTATTAGCAGTTGAGTTGTCAATTCAACCACACCTGGATAACTTAGTATCTGCAACAAAGTGTTTAGTAGCAAAAGTGGTATGATAATAATAGTAGCGGTAGCAAAAGTAAAGATAAATGTTTTTGGGTTTTTGTAGTAGTTGTGATAGTAGCAACGGAAAAGTAAATAAGCAAAGAATAATATGTGAAAAGCTCGTAGGCAATGGATCAGTGATGAATAATTATGCCGGATGCGATTCCTCATGCAATAGTTATAACATAGGGTGATATAGAACTAGCTCTAGTTCATCAATGTAATGTAGGCATGTATTCCGTAAATAGTGATACGTGCTTATGGAAAAGAACTTGCATGACATCTTTTGTCCTACCCTCCCGTTTTCAGCGGGGTCCTTACGGAAACTAAGGGATATTAAGGCCTCCTTTAATAGAGAACCGGAACAAAGCATTAGCACATAGTGAATACATGAACTCCTCAAACTACGGTCATCACCGAGAAGTATCCCGATTATTGTCACTTCGGGGTTGTCGGATCATAACACATAATAGGTGACCATAGACTTGCAAGATAGGATCAAGAACACACATATATTCATGAAAACATAATAGGTTCAAATCTGAAATCATGGCACTCGGGCCCTAGTGACAAGCATTAAGCATAGCAAAGTCATAGCAACATCAATCTCAGAACATAATGGATACTAGGGATCAAACCCTAACAAAACTAACTTGATTACATGGTAAATCTCATCCAACCCATCACCGTCCAGCAAGCCTACGATGGAATTACTCACGGACGGCGGTGAGCATCATGAAATTGGTGATGGAGGATGGTTGATGATGACGACGGCGACGAATCCCCTCTCCGGAGCCCCGAACAGACTCCAGATCAGCCCTCCCGAGAGAGATTAGGGCTTGGCGGCGGCTCCATGTCGTGAAACGCGATGAAACTTTCTCCTTGATTTTTTTCTCCCCGAGACGGTATATATGGAGTTGGAGTTGAGGTCGGGAGGTGTCCAGGGGGCCCACGAGATAGGAGGGCGCGCCCTAGAGGGGGCGCCCCCCTGTCTCGTGGACAGCCCGTGGGCCCCCTGGCCTTCATTCTTTCGCCAAAAATTCTTGTTAATTCTGAAAAGTGCCTCCGTGGATTTCCAGGTCATTCCGAGAACTTTTCTTTTCTACACATAAAACAACATCATGGCAGTTCTGCTGAAAACAGCGTCAGTCCAGGTTAGTTTCATTCAAATCATGCAAGTTAGAGTCCAAAACAAGGGCAAAAGTGTTTGGAAAAGTAGATACGTTGGAGACGTATCAACTCCCCCAAGCTTAAACCTTTGCTTGTCCTCAAGCAATTCAGTTGATAAACTGAAAGTGATAAAGAAAAACTTTTACAAACTCTGTTGCTCTTGTTGTTGTAACATGAAAAGCCAGCATTCAATTCTCAGCAAATATTATGAACTAACCATACTAACAATAACACATAGGTCTCACAATTACTCATATCAATAACATAATCAGCTAGCGAGCTAGAATAGTAAAACTCGGATGACAACACTTTCTCAAAATAATCATAACATGATATAACAAAATGGTATCTCGCTAGCCCTTTCTAAGACCGCAAAACATAAATGCAGAGCACCCTTAAAGATCAAGGACTGACTAAACATTGTAATTCATGGTAAAAGAGATCCAGTCAAGTCATACCCAATATAAATCAATAATAATGAATGCAAATGATAGTGTGCTCTCCAGCGGGTGCTTTTTAATAAGAAGGGTGATGACTCAACATAAAAGTAAATAGATAGGCCCTTCGCAGAGGGAAGCAGGGATTTGTAGAGGTGCCAGAGCTCGATTTTAAAATAGAGATTGAATAACATTTTGAGCGGCATACTTTTTCTGTCAACACAACAACTATAAGATGGCTGTATCTTCCATACTACATTCATTATAGGCAGTTCCCAAACAGAATGGTAAAGGTTTATACTCCCCCAACCACCAACAAGCATCAATCCATGGCTTGCTCGAAACAACGACTGCCTCCAACATACAACAGCCTTGGGGGAGTTTTGTTTAATTTTTTTGATTTGCTTTGATCTTTTTGGATCATGGGACTGGGCATCCCAGTTACCAGCCCTTTCTCGTGAATGAGGAGTGGAGTCCACTCTTCTTGAGAATAACCCACCTAGCATGGAAGATATAGGCAGCCCTAGTTGAAACATGAGCTGCTCGAGCATACAAAACAAAATTTCATTTGAAGGTTTGGAGTTTGGCACATACAAATTTACTTGGAATGGCAGGTAAATACCGCATATAGGAAGGTATAGTGGACTCATATGGAACAACTTTGGGGTTTAAGGAGTTTGGATGCACAAGCAGTATTCCCGCTTAGTGCAGGTGAAGGCTAGCAAAAGACTGGGGAGGGACCAACTGAGAGAGCGACAACAGTCGTTAACATGCATTAAAATTAATTTACACTGAGTACAAGCATGAGTAGGATATAATCTACCATGAACATAAATATCGTGAAGGCTATGTTGATTTGATTCAACTATATGTGTGAACATGTGCCAAGTCTAGTCACTCAATACATTCAAAGGAGGATACCATCCCGTCATACCACATCATAATCATTCTAATAGCATGTTGGCACGCAAGGTAAACCATTATAACTCATAGCTAATCAAGCATGGCACAGGCAACTATAATCTCTAAATGTCATTGCAAATATGTTTACTTCTTAATAGCTGACTCAGGAACGATGAATCATCATATTTACAAAAACAAGAGAGGTCGAGTTCATACCAGCTTTTCTCATCCCAATAAGTCCATCATATATCATCATTATTGCCTTTCACTTGCACGACTGAACGATGTGTATAATAATAAGAGTGCACGCGCATTGGACTAAGCTGGAATCTGCAAGCATTCAACTCAAAAGAGAAGACAAGTAGTATGGGCTCTAAGTTAAATAAACAATCATGCATATAAGAGCCACTAAGCATTTTCAATATAGTCTTCTCGACCCCCAAAATAAAGAAAAGAAAATAAAACTATTTACACGGGAAAGCTCCCAACAAGTAAAAGAAGAACGAGAAATCTTTTGGGATTTTTCATTTTAATTTCTACTACAAGAAAGGAAATTAAACTAACTAATTTTTTTGGTTTTTCTTAAGGTTTATCAAACACACAAGAAGAAAACTAGAAAAAGAAATTTAAACTATCATGGATAGTACAATGAAAGAGTATGAGCACCGACGACTAGTGTGTGAACATGAATGTAAAGTCGGTGAGAAATACGTACTCCCCCAAGCTTAGGCTTTTGGCCTAAGTTGGTATAATACCAAGGACCGCCACTACTCTCCCCATTGTAGTGAGAGGTGCAATCAGGATACCACTGGCTGGTCATCTCCGGATCCCACTGGACAGATGATGCACGATAAGGGTCCAACTCAGGTTCCGGCTTAGGTTCAGGTTCCGGAGTAAAAGCTTGGGCTAGATGATTGTTCACGGCCTCCGGCGTGACAAGGCGACTTTCTGCAAGCAAATCAAACAACAGAGGCACAGGCAAAATAATATACTCGTAGTGTTTCTTATTGAATCTAAGTTTATAAAAGATCATCTTCTCTTCGTTGTCAACAATAAACTTGTGTACTACCATGCTCTTGTAATCTAAAATGTGAGGGGGTAATTTTGTCTCCTCCTCCTCAAGGTGCCTAATGGGTATCTGAAAATGTTCAGCAAGACATGCAGCATAGATACCTCCAAATATGGGGCCCTTTATACGATTCTGGGCTAGCCGTTTAGCAACGACGGCACCCATACTAAAAGTATTGTCTCCCAGCAAAGCATGTTGAAGAATAATAATATCTGGAACGCTCAAGTTTCCACTATTCCCACGACCAATCAAGCATCTACTAGCAAATATGGCAAAATAGCGTAAAACAGGAAAGTGTATGCTAGAGACTTTTGCCTCAGAACCCTTCTTTGGTTCTTCTACAGCAATAGTTTTAACGAAACCATCCAGATCTTCACGATGGGGTTCCTCTAATTCTCCCTCATAAGGTATCCTACACACCGCGCAAAAATCACGTAAAGACATTTCTCTGAATTCATCATATAAATGAAATGATACTGCAGGCGGTGACTTCTTAGGATAATAATAAAAGTTTTGCAAGAAAGTATTGGTAAGTAAGAGATACTGATCGATTCGGTCGTTCATGAAACCGGTGAGGGTAACAATCAGAGACGTAAGGGTAAACCGCCTCGATCCGGCGGGTCAGGCCCATCTCTTGAACAACTACTCAATGAGCCCTGCCCGAGACACGACACCAGGGAGTGGCCCGCCACACACCTGTGGAAGGATTGCGCGATCATGAAGGTGTTTAAAAATTCGAACATCTATGATGGTCATAATGGGTCCGATGGCGGTTCAGGGGCTGGCAGTTTTCATGGCCCAGGTGGCGGCTCAGGCTCCGGCTTTCAGGGACGTCAAGGAGGCTATAATCAACAACAGTCTGGTCAAGGAGAGCAGCAGCAGCAGCAGTCGGGTTATCAAAGTAACCCGAAGCAGTTGAATGGTGGGCAGTACCACGTGTTTACCACTAGCTTATGCAAGCGTGACCAAAAGGTTCATAAGAGGGCCGTAAATTCTGTCGAGCCGGCGGTGCCCCATTACTTGAGGTGGTCAGAACAACCCATTGTGTGGAGCATAGAAGATCACCCTCCACGGGTCGATAATCCGGGTCAGTTGGCTTTGGTGGTAGCACCTCAGGTCGGTGGATATAAATTCACTAAGGTACTCATGGATGGGGGTAGTAGCATCAATATCCTCTATTATGAGACCTTTCGACGCATGGGGTTAACTGATAAAAATCTGAGGACGTCCAACACTGTTTTCCATGGAGTGGTCCCTGGTAAGTCGGCTTACCCAGTTGGCAAGATTGAGCTGGAGGTGGCCTTCAGAGACGAATATGACTCCAGAGCTGAGAAGTTAACGTTTGAGGTGGTCAAAATCAGGAGCCCATATCATGCTCTGTTTGGGCGGCCGGCTTATGCTAAGTTCATGGCCCGGCCGTGTTATGTTTATTTGCAGCTCAAGATGCCGGGTCACAAGGGCACCATCACTGTGCATGGAAGACGGAAGGTGGCATTGGAATGTGAAGAAGGCGACGCGGCTTATGCTGAGTCGGCCTGTGCAGCTGAAGAGCTCAAATTTTATCAAGACAATGTTGACCCGACGGATATGACCTCCCTCAAGAAACCCACTACTGAGCATGACCCGACGTTGAAGTTTAAATCGGCTGCTGAGACAAAGGTTGTGGACTTTACTCCAGGAGATGCCTCTAAGCAGTTCAGTATCAGTGCCAATTTGGATCCTAAATAGGAAAGCGCGCTCATCGAGTTCATCCGTGAGAACCGGGACATCTTTGCATGGAAACCTTCTGACATGCCGGGTGTACCGAGGGAACTCGCTGAGCACACTCTCAATATTGATCCAAAATATAAGCCGGTCAGACAGTTTCTCCGGCGGTTCAACGAAGAGAGACGGAAAGCTATTGGGGAAGAGGTGGCCCGGCTCTTAGCGGCCGGGTTTATTGTTGAAGTTTTTCACCCAGAGTTGTTGGCTAACCCGGTGCTTGTCCTCAAGAAGAACGACACTTGGTGGATGTGTGTGGATTACACGGATTTAAACAAGGCTTGTCCGGCTGATCCCTTTGCTCTCCCCCGTATTGATCAAATCATTGATGCTACGGCGGGTTGTGAACGTTTGAGTTTTTTGGATGCTTACTCTGGTTATCATCATATCGAAATGGCAGCTAAGGACCAGGAGAAAACGGCTTTCATCACTCCGTTTGGGGCCTTCTGCTATGTATCTATGCCGTTTGGACTCAAAAGTGCCCAGGCGACTTATCAGCGGTGTGTGCAGAACTGTTTGCATGACCAGATTGAGCGCAATGTTCATGCTTATGTGGATGACATTGTGGTGAAGTCCAGAGAAAAGGAAACCTTGATATCTAACTTGAAAGAGACGTTTGATAATCTCCGGGTTTACAAGATGATGCTTAACCCGGCCAAGTGTGTATTTGGCATACCTGCGGGCAAGCTCTTGGGTTTTCTGGTATCAAACAGAGGCACCGAAGCTAACCCGGAGAAGATTAAGGCGATTACCTCTCTGGCTAAGCCGGCATACATCAATGATGTTCAGCAACTGGCGGGTCGTGTTGTCGCCTTAAACCGGTTCATAAGCCGGTTAGGTGAGAAGGCCCTTCCATTGTATCAGATGATGAAGAAAACTGACACTTTTGTCTGGAGCGAGGCCGCTGATGCTGCTTTTGAAGATTTGAAGAGACAATTGTCTGAACCGCCGGTTCTCGCGGCTCCAATTGATAAAGAGCCGTTGCTGTTATACATGGCTGCCAATTCACGAGCCGTTAGTGTTGCTATCGTGGTGGAGCGTAAGGAAGCTGGCAAGGAGCATCCGGTTCAGCGACCGGTTTACTACATCAGTGAGGTGCTCATTGAATCCAAGCAAAGGTATCCACATTGGCAGAAACTTGTTTATGGAGTGTTTATGGCCAACCAGAAGTTGAAGCAGTACTTTCAAAGCCACCCTATAACTGTGGTAAGTTCTGCCCCTTTGGGAGACATCATTCAGAACAGGGAGGCCACAGGACGAGTCGCCAAGTGGGCCATTGAACTTGGGCCTCATGATTTGAAGTATATGCCACGTACTGCTATTAAGTCTCAGGCCTTGGTGGACTTTATCAATGATTGGACAGAGTTACAGGGCCCTGAGGAGAAGCCGGATAATACATATTGGACGATTCACTTTGATGGGTCTAGGCAGCTAGAAGGCTCGGGGGCTGGAGTGGTGTTAACTTCCCCTCGAGGTGACACATTTTGTTATGTACTCCAGCTTATGTTTCCATGTACTAACAATGCAGCTGAGTACGAGGCCTTACTCCATGGTCTCCGAATAGCTAAGGAGATGAACTTAGGCCGGGTAAGATGCTTGGGCGACTCAGACCTCGTGGCTCAACAAGTGTCAGGCAAGTGGGATTCCAAGGATCCCCTTATGGCGACTTATTGTCGTGAAGTAGATGCCGTAGCTGGTCACTTCAAAGGTTATCAAGTGGAACACATTGATCGAAGGAAGAATGAGGCGACTGATGCTTTAAGCCGGTTGGGATCCCAACGTAAGTCGGTGCCGCCTAACACCTTTCTTGACGTGTTACATAACCCTTCTGTCAAGGTGCCTACCGAGGAAGATCTAGCAGTGCCAGACCCGAAGGCACAACTAATGGCAGCTCTTCCTGTTATCCCGGATTGGACAGATCCCTATTTGGCTTATATGACCCGGGGTGAGTTACCTGAGGATGAGACCTTGGCAAGACAAATTGTCAGGCGCTCCAAATCTATGATGATTGTTAACGGCGAGTTACATCACCTAAGTGTCACTAGGGCATTTCAACGATGTGTGTCCCCTGTAGAAGGCCAAGAAATACTCCGTGAGATCCATGAAGGGGATTGTGGCCATCATGCCGGGTCAAAATCCCTTGTAGCCAAAGCTTTTCGTCATGGTTTCTATTGGCTGACGGCTCATGCTGATGCGGAGGATCTGGTTAGCAAGTGTGACGGTTGTCAAAAGTTCTCATGACGAGTTCATGTGCTGGCTCAAGAATTGAGGATGATCCCAATCACTTGGCCAATTGCAGTTTGGGGGCTTGATATGGTTGGGCCTTTCAAGAGGTCTAAGGATAAAAAGACACATCTCCTGGTGGAAGTGGATAAGTTTACCAAGTGGGTTGAGGCAGAGCCGGTTAGTAAATGTGATGCAGCCACGGCGGTTCAATTCATGAAAAAGGTGATCTTTCGTTTTGGTTTCCCACATAGCATCATAACTGATAATGGCACTAATCTCACCAAGGGTGCCATGGAAGAGTTCTGTCAAAGAGAACATATCCGGCTTGATGTTTTGGATGTTGCTCATCCTCAATCCAATGGTCAAGCAGAAAGAGCTAATCAAGAGATCCTGAAAGGTATCAAGCCCCGGCTCTTAGTCCCCTTATAGCGGACTCCAGGTTGTTGGGTGGAGGAGTTACCTTCCATGTTATGGAGCATCAACACTACGCCTAATAGATCTACAGGCTACACACCTTTCTTTATGGTGTATGGAGCAGAGGCGGTTCTGCCAAGTGACATCCATCACGATTCGCCCCATGTGGCTGTTGGGGAACGTAGCAAAAATTCAAAATTTTCCTAAGTGTCACCAAGATCTATCTATGGAGAAACCAGCAATGAGGGGAAGGAGAGTGCATCTACATACCCTTGTAGATCGCTAAGCGAAAGCGTTCAAGCGAACGGGGTTGAAGGAGTCGTACTCGTCGTGATCCAAATCACCGGAGATCCTAGTGCCGAACGGACGGCACCTCCGCGTTGAACACACATACAACCCGGTGACGTCTCCCATGCCTTGATCCAGCAAGGAGAGAGGGAGAGGTTGAGGAAGACTCCATCCAGCAGCAGCACGACGGCGTGGTGGTGGTGGAGGAGCGTGGCAATCCTGCAGGGCTTCGCCAAGCACTGCGGGAGAGGAGGAGGACTTGGGAGAGGGGGAGGGCTGCGCCAGAACTTCGCGTGAAGCTCCCATGCGCCTCCCCACTATATATAGGGGTGGAGGGGCTGGTTTCTTGCCCTCCAAGTCCATTGGGGCGTTGGCCAAGGTGGGAGGAAAGAAATCCCATCATTTCCTTCCCCATCGATTGTTATCCCCCCTTTTTAGGGATCTTGATCTTATCCCTTCGGGATATGATCTTATTCCTTCTAAGGGGGGATCTTGGTGTGCCTTGACCAGGGGTGTGGGGCCTTGCCCCCACTACCCACGTTCATGTGGGTCCCCCCATGCAGGTGGGCCCCACTCCGGAACCTTCTAGAACGTTCCCGGTACAATACCGAAAAATCTCGAACATTTTCCGGTGGCCAAAATAGGACTTCCCATATATAAATCTTTACCTCCGGACCATTTCGAAACTCCTCGTGACGTCTGGTATCTCATCCGGGACTCCGAACAACATTCGGTAACCACATACAAACTTCCTTTATAACCCTAGCGTCATCGAACCTTAAGTGTGTAGACCCTACGGGTTCGGGAGACATGTAGAGATAACCGAGACGTTCTCCGGTCAATAACCAACAGCGGGATCTGGAACCCATGTTGGCTCCCACATGTTCCACGATGATCTCATCGGATGAACCACGATGTCAAGGACTCAATCGATCCCGTATACAATTCCCTTTGTCTAACGGTATTGTACTTGCCCGAGATTCGATCGTCGGTATACCGATACCTTGTTCAATCTCGTTACCGGCAAGTCTCTTTACTCGTTCCGTAACACATCATCCCGTGATCAACCCCTTGGTCACATTGTGCACATTATGATGATGTCCTACCGAGTGGGCCCAGAGATACCTCTCCGTTTACACGGAGTGACAAATCCCAGTCTCGATTCGTGCCAACCCAATAGACACTTTCAGAGATACCTGTAGTGCACCTTTATAGCCACCCAGTTACGTTGTGATGTTTGGTACACCCAAAGCATTCCTACGGTATCCGGGAGTTGCACAATCTCATGGGCTAAGGAAAAGATACTTGACATTAGAAAAGCTTTAGCATACGAACTACACGATCTCTGTGCTAGGCTTAGGATTGGGTCTTGTCCATCACATCATTCTCCTAATGATGTGATCCCGTTATCAACGACATCCAATGTCCATGGTCAGGAAACTGTAACCATCTGTTGATCAATGAGCTAGTCAACTAGAGGCTTACTAGGGACATGGTGTTGTCTATGTATCCACACATGTATATGAGTTTCCTATCAATACAATTATAGCATGGATAATAAACGATTATCATGAACAAGGAAATATAATAATAACTAATTTATTATTGCCTCTAGGGCATATTTCCAACAGTCTCCCACTTGCACTAGAGTCAATAATCTAGTTCACATCGTCATGTGATTAACATTCACAGGTCACATCGCCATGTGACCAACATCCAAAGAGTTTACTAGTGTCATTAAACTAGTTCACATCATCATGTGATTAAGACTCAATGAGTTCTGGGGTTTGATCATGTTTTGCTTGTGAGAGAGGTTTTTTAGTCAACGGGTCTGCAACATTCAGATCCGTATGTACTTCGCAAATCTCTAGGTCATATTGTAAATGCTGCTTCCACGCTCCACTTGGAGCTATTCCAAATGGTCGCTCCACTATATGTATCCGGTTTGCTACTTAGAGTCATTCGGATAGGTGTTAAAGCTTGCATCGTCATAACCCTTTACGCCGAACTCTTTATCACCACCATAATCGAGAAACATATCCTTATTCCTCTAAGGATAATTTTGACCGCTATCTGGTGATCCACTCCTTGATCACCTTTATACCCTCTTGCCAGACATGTGGCAAGGCACACATCAAGTGCAGTACTTAGCATAGCATACTGTAGAGCCTACGTCTAAAGCATAGGGGACGACCTTCGTCCTTTCTCTCTTTTCTGCCGTGGTCGAGCTTTAAGTCTTAACTTCGTACCTTACAACTCAGGCAAGAACTCCTTCTTTGACTGATCCATCTTGAACACCTTCAAGATCATGTCAAGGTACGTGCTCATTTGAAAGTACTATTAAGCATTTTGATCTATCTTATAGATCTTGATGCTTATTGTTCAAGTAGCCTAATCCAGGTTTTCCATTGAAAAACACTTTTCAAATAACCCTTTATGCTTTCCAGAAATTATACATCATTTCTGATCAACAATATGTCAATAACATATACTCATCAGAAATTCTATAGTGCTCCCACTCACTTCTTTGGAAATACAAGTTTCTCATAAACTTTGTATAAATCCAAAATCTTTGATCATCTCATCAAAGCGTACATTCCAACTCCGAGATGCTTGCTCCGGTCCTTAGAAGGATCGCTAGAGCTAGCATACCTTTTAGCATCCTTAGAATCGACAAAAACTTCCTGATTGTATCGCATACAACCTTTCCTTACGAAGACTGGTAAGGAAACTCGTTTTGACATCCATCTGCCAGATTTCATAAATGCAGCTAATGCTAACATGATTTCGACGGACTTAAGCATCGCTACGGATGAGAAAATCTCATCGTAGTCAACTCCTTGAACTTGTGAAAAACTCTTCGCCACAAGTCAAGCTTCATAGACGGTGACATCACCGCCCACGTCCGTCTTCTTAAAGATCCATTTATCTCAATGGCTTGCCAATCATCAGGCAAGTCCACCAAAGTTCATGCTTTGTTATGATACATGGATCCTATCTCGGATTTCATGGCTTCTAACCATTTGTCGGAATTTGGGCCCACCATCGCTTCTCCATAGCTCGTAGGTTCATTGTTGTCTAGCAACATGACCTTCAAGATAGGATTACTGTACCACTCTAAAGTAGTACGCATCCTTGTCACCCTACGAGGTACGGTAGTGACTTGATCCAAAGTTTCATGATCACTATCATAAGCTTCTACTTCAATTGGTGTAGGTGCCACAGGAACAACTTCCTGTGCCCTGCTACACACTAGTTGTAGTGACGGTTCAATAACCATATCAAGTCTCCACCATCCTCCCACTCAACTTTCCGAGACAAACTTTTCCTCGAGAAAGGACCCGATTCAAGAAACAATCCCTATTGCTTTAGGATCTGAATTAGGAGGTATATCCAACTGTTTTGGGTGCCCTATGAAGATGCATTTTATCCACTTTGGGTTCGAGCTTATCAACCTGAAACTTTTTCACATAAGCCTCGCAGCCCCAAACTTTTAAGAAACGACAACTTAGGTTTCTCCAAAGCATAGTTCATATGGTGTCATCTCGACGGAATTACGTGGTGCCCTATTTAAAGTGAATGTGGTTGTCTCTAATGCCTAACCCATGAACGATAGTGGTAATTTGATAAGAGACATCATGGTACGCACCATATCCAATAGGGTGCAACTATGATGTTCGGACACACCATCACACTATGGTGTTCCAGGCGGTATTAATTGTGAAACAATTTCCACAATGTCTTAATTGCGTGCCAAAGCTCGTAAGATACTCATCTCTATGATCATATCATAGACATTTCATCCTCTTGTCACGATGATCTTCAACTTCACTCTGAAATTACTTGAACCATTCAATAATTCAGACTTGTGTTTCATCAAGTAAATATACTCTACATCTACTCGAATCATCTGTGAAGTAAGAACAAAATGATATTCACTGCATGCCTCAGCACTCATTGGACTGCACACATCAAAATGTGTTACTTCCAACAAGTTGCTATCTTGTTCCATTTTACTGAAAAACGAGGCTTTTTAGTCATCTTGCCCATGTGGTATGATTTGCATATCTCAAGTGATTCAAAATCAAGTGAGTCCAAACGATCCATCTGCATGGAGTTTCTTCATGCGTATACCCAATAGACATGGTTCGCATGCCTCAAACTTTTCAAAATGAGTGAGTCCAAAGATCCATCAACATGGAGCTTTTCATGCGTTTTACACCAATATGACTTACATGGCAGTGCCACAAGTAAGTGGTACTATCATTACTATCTTATATCTTTTTGGCATGAAAATGTGTATCACTACGATCGAGATTCAATAAACCATTCCTTTAGGTGCAAGACCATTGAAGGTATTATTCAAATAAATAGAGTAACCATTATTCTCCTTAAATGAATAACCGTATTGCGATAGACATAATCCAATCATGTCTATGCTCAACGCAAACACCAAATCTCGATGGTAGAGGGAGCGTGCGATGCTTGATCACATCAACCTTGGAAACACTTCCAACACATATCGTCAGCTCACCTTTAGCTAGTCTCCGTTTATTCCGTAGCTTTTATTTCGAGTTACTAACACTTAGCAATCGAACCGGTATCTAATACCCTAGTGCTACTAGGAGTACTAGTAAAGTACACATTAACATAATGTATATCCAATATACTTCTATCGACCTTGCCAGCCTTCTCATCTACCAAGTATCTAGGGTAATTCCGCTCTAGTGGTTGTTCCCCTTATTACAGAAGCACTTAGTCTCGGGTTTGGGTTCAACCTTGGGTTTCTTCACTAGAGCAGCAGCTGATTTGCCGTTTCATGAAGTATCCCTTCTTGCCCTTGCCCTTCTTGAAACTAGTGGTTTCACCAACCATCAACAATTGATGCTCCTTCTTGATTTCTACTTTCGCGGTGTCAAACATCGCGAATACCTCAAGGATCATCATATCTATCCCTGATATGTTATAGCTCATCACGAAGCTCTAGCAGCTTGGTGGCAATGACTTTCGAGAAACATCACTATCTCATCTGGAAGATCAACTCCCACTCAATTCAAGTGATTGTTGCACTCAGACAATCTGAGCACAAGCTCAACGATTGAGCTTTTCTCCCTTAGTTTGCAGGCTAAGAAAATCATCGGAGGTCTCATACCTCTTGACGTGGGCACGAGCCTGAAATCTCAATTTCAGCCCTCGAAACATCTCATATGTTCCGCGATGTTTCGAAAACGTCTTTGGTGCCTCAACTCTAAACCGTTTAACTGAACTATCACGTAGTTATGAAACGTGTATGTCCGATGTTCGCAACATCCACAAACGACGTTTGGGGTTTAGCTCACAGAGCGGTGCATTAAGGACACAAGCTTTCTACTGTCTGCATAATCGCTACTATCAACTTTCAACTATATTTTCTCCAGGAACATATCTAAACAGTGGAACTAAAGCGCGAGCTTACGACATAATTTGCAAAGATCTTTTGACTATGTTCAGGATAATTAAGTTCATCTTATAAACTCCCACTCAGATAGACATCCCTCTAGTCATCTAAGTGATTACATGATCCGAGTCAACTAGGCCGTGTTCGATCATCACGTGAGACGGACTAGTCATCATCGGTGAACATCTTCATGTTGATCGTATCCTCCATACGACTCATTCTCGACCTTTCGGTCTCTGTGTTCCGAGGCCATGTCTGTACGTGCTAGGCTCGTCAAGTTAACCCTAAGTGTTTCGCGTGTGTAAATCTGTCTTACACCCGTTGTATGTGAACGTAAGAATCCATCACACCCGATCATCACGTGGTGCTTAGAAGCGACGAACTTTAACAACGGTGCACAGTTAGGGGAGAACACTTCTTGAAATTTTTGTAAGGGATCATCTTATTTACTACCGTCGTTCTAAGTAAACAAGATGCATAAACATGATAAACATCACATGCAATCAAATAGTGACATGATATGGCCAATATCATTTTGCTCCTTTTGATCTCCATCTTCGGGACTCCATGATCATCATCGTCACCGGCATGACACCATGATCTCCATCATCGTGTCTCCATGAAGTTGTCTCGCCAACTTATTACTTCTACTACTATGGCTACCGGTTAGCAATAAAGTAAAGTAATTACATGGCGTTGTTCAATGACACGCAGGTCATACAATAAATTAAGACAACTCCTATGGCTCCTGCCGGTTGTCATACTCATCGACATGCAAGTCGTGATTCCTATTACAAGAACATGATCAATCTCATACATCACATATCATTCATCACATTCTTCTTGGCCATATCACATCACATAGCATACCCTGCAAAAACAAGTTAGACGTCCTCTAATTGTTGTTTGCATGTTTTACGTGGCTGCTATGGGTTTCTAGCAAGAACGTTTCTTACCTACGCAACACCACAACGTGATATGCCAATTGCTATTTACCCTTCATAAGGACCCTTTTCATCGAATCCGTTCCGACTAAAGTGGGAGAGACTGGCACCCGCTAGCCACCTTATGCACCAAGTGCATGTCAATCGGTGGAACCTGTCTCACGTAAGTGTACGTGTAAGGTCGGTCCGGGCTGCTTCATCCCACAATACCGTCTAAACAAGATTGGACTAGTAACGGTAAGCATATTGAACAAAATCAACACCCACAACTACTTTGTGTTTTACTCGTGCAAAGAATCTACGCAATAGACCTAGCTCATGATGCCACTGTTGGGGAACGTAGCAGAAATTCAAAATTTTCCTACGTGTCACCAAGATCTATCTATGGAGAAACCAGCAACGAGGGGAAGGAGAGTGCATCTACATACCCTTGTAGATCGCTAAGCGGAAGCGTTCAAGAGAACGGGGTTGAAGGAGTCGTACTCGTCGTGATCCAAATCACCGGAGATCCTAGTGCCGAACGGACGACACCTCCGCGTTGAACACACGTACAGCCCGGTGACGTCTCCCATGCCTTGATCCAGCAAGGAGAGAGGGAGAGGTTGAGGAAGACTCCATCCAGTAGCAGCACGACGGCGTGGTGGTGGTGGAGGAGCGTGGCAATCCTGCAGGGCTTCGCCAAGCACTGCAGGAGAGGAGGAGGACTTGGGAGAGGGGGAGGGCTGCGCCAGAACTTCGTGTGAAGCTCCCATGCGCCTCCCCACTATATATAGGGGTGGAGGGGCTGGTTTCTTGCCCTCCAAGTCCATTGGGGCGTTGGCCAAGGTGGGAGGAAAGAAATCCCATCATTTCCTTCCCCACCGATTGTTATCCCCCCTTTTTAGGGATCTTGATCTTATCCCTTCGGGATATGATCTTATTCCTTCTAAGGGGGGATCTTGGTGCACCTTGACCAGGGGTGTGGGGCCTTGCCCCCACTACCCACGTTCATGTGGGCCCCCCATGCAGGTGGGCCCCACTCCGGAACCTTCTAGAACCTTCCCGGTACAATACCGAAAAATCCCGAACATTTTCCGGTGGCCAAAATAGGACTTCCCATATATAAATCTTTACCTCCGGACCATTCCGAAACTCCTCGTGACGTCTGGTATCTCATCCGGGACTCCGAACAACATTCGGTAACCACATACAAACTTCCTTTATAACCCTAGCGTCATCGAACCTTAAGTGTGTAGACCCTACGGGTTCGGGAGACATGCAGACATAACCGAGACGTTCTCCGGTCAATAACCAACAGCGGGATCTGGATACCCATGTTGGCTCCCACATGTTCCACGATGATCTCATCGGATGAACCACGATGTCAAGGACTCAATCGATCCCGTATACAATTCCCTTTGTCTAACGGTATTGTACTTGCCTGAGATTCGATCGTCGGTATACCGATACCTTGTTCAATCTCGTTACCGGCAAGTCTCTTTACTCGTTCCGTAACACATCATCCCGTGATCAACCCCTTGGTCACATTGTGCACATTATGATGATGTCCTACCGAGTGGGCCCAGAGATACCTCTCCGTTTACACGGAGTGACAAATCCCAGTCTCGATTCATGCCAACCCAACAGACACTTTCGGAGATACCTGTAGTGCACCTTTATAGCTACCCAGTTACGTTGTGACGTTTGGTACACCCAAAGCATTCCTACGGTATCCGGGAGTTGCACAATCTCATGGTCTAAGGAAAAGATACTTGACATTAGAAAAGCTTTAGCATACGAACTACACGATCTCTGTGCTAGGCTTAGGATTGGGTCTTGTCCATCACATCATTCTCCTAATGATGTGATCCCGTTATCAACAACATCCAATGTCCATGGTCAGGAAACTGTAACCATCTGTTGATCAACGAGCTAGTCAACTAGAGGCTTACTAGGGACATGGTGTTGTCTATGTATCCACACATGTATCTGAGTTTCCTATCAATACAATTATAGCATGGATAATAAACGATTATCATGAACAAGGAAATATAATAATAACTAATTTATTATTGCCTCTAGGGCATATTTCCAACAGTGGCAGCTTACGTTGAGGCTGACAACGAAGAAGCTCGTCAGAATGCACCTGACTTGCTGGATGAGGAGCGAGACTTGGCAATAGCCCGCTTGGCGATTTATCAGCAAGACCTGCGTCGCTATCACAGCCGCCGGGTTAGGAGCAGAACCTTTCAGGAAGGTGATTTGGTGCTCCGGCTCATCCAAGATCAATCTAACATGCACAAGCTATCTCCGCCTTGGGAAGGACCCTTTGTGGTCAGCAAGAATTTAAACAACGGGTCATATTACCTCATTGATGTTTGAGAGCACAAAGACTCACGTAAATCGGAGGAAGAGACCCGCCGGCCGTGGAATATTGCTCATCTCCGGCCTTACTATACTTAAGCCACCGGCTTTCAGGATGTACATATTTTTTTGCCAATGTATATATTATATAAAGAAATAAAAGCAGGACCTCTATCCTTTTTTACCCTCAAAAATCTATGTGTCTTTTTATCAGGTAGTGGAGACAACCAACATGGAGCGGATCACATCTGAATCCGGCTTTCCCTTTGGACTGGCTTATGATCATATCTGAATCTAGCCACGGTCACTTGGGGGCTTCCTGTTCAAACATAGGCCATATTCGAACCAAAGAGAACATAGCTGTCGACCCACTTGATCGGCATACTGCCAAACCCACTTGGGGGCTTCTTGATCATATTTGAATCACAGCTTAACCCCTTTGGGTCTGACGTGGATCGTATTCAAATCAGCGTCATTAAACAACTCTTATGTTCACTTGGGGGCTTCCTGTTCAAACATAGGTCGTATTCAAACCAAAGAGAACATAGCTGTCGGTACCCACTTGATCGGCATCGCCAAAGCCACTGGGGGCTATATGATCATATCCGAATCTTAGCTTAACTCCTTTGGGACGGTTCTTTGATCGTATTCGAATCAGGAGCCTGTGAACATTGTTTAAATATAATTACTTTAACTATCTTGAAACCTTCTTGAGGAGATGATTCTTGATTCTTCCGGTTTAATATTGATTACCCCAGGTTCTAAAGGTGCCAGGTAAAGCATCATATGAGCCGGAAAGGTTATCAAAGGGTTTGCAGAAACTTTTGCTTGTTTTATGTGCAGGACAAGGCGGAGCAAGTTAAACATAAAGAAAGTACACGGCTAACGCAAGGCCAGGAAAATGTAGTGATGGCCGCTTACAAAAGTAATAAGCACCATAAACATGCACCAGGGCAGGACAAACATTAAGAAGTTTTTTCTATCCTATTACAAGACTCCCCGAGTCTGGATAAGTGAAGCATTGTTTGGCAAAGTTATAAAACGCCTGGCGGCTCATTCCTTCGACAGGCTTGATGGCTCCGGGTTATCCTTCTCCGCCTCTCCGTCGGTTGCTTTGACCTGGAAGGTGGACGAGGCCCAGTCAATGCCGCTCAAGGCTTCAAATTCAGCCTCATCATCTATTAAACTGGCCGGGTCCACTTCAGGGGCAAAGGTATGCTTACGCGTTGGAGGGATCAGGCTGACTTGGTCATATGGAACATTTGGGATTCTCCGGTTCTCGCTATCATAGCCTGGCGAGTACTTAGTGATATCAGTATCATTCCCAATGAGAGTCGCCAAGGGACGCACGACTTTGACACAGGCGGTGAAGTCTTGATCATCAAATACAGAGCCATCCTCCTTCAGGCTTGGATACCCAAGAGAGAGATCAGCCAAGTCAAGTTCTGGCACCCATGCCTTTGCCCGGCTTAATGCGGCCACGGCTCCGGCTCTTGCAGATGCCCGCCTTAAGTCCTGAATCCATTGAGGTAGCACTAAGAGATGCTTTAGCACATCTTGTAGGAGGCGAGGAGTGGTATTTGATAAGGCCACAACGGCCAAGGCACGTTGTGACCCGGAGTACAGCTGTTCCACTAAGGTGTAAACCACCTTAAGCTTGATCAGCATGTTTTGCTTGAGGTTGGTACTCCCGGGGCCTGTATGTTCACAAGCATAACAGTAAGCCGGAGATAACTATCACAATAATCCTTGGAAGATTACAATGTTTAAGGTTTTTTAGAGTGACTTGCCGAAGATGGCTGAGACCATTTGGGATATCTGCCGTTTTAAGTTGGACAGTTCGGTTGTTGCCTCTGCAAGAGATGCTTCTGCCGTCTCGGCCCGAGTCACTAGTGAAGCCCTCTCATCAACCCAAGCTTTCTTCTCCGATTCAAAATTTTTCTTCAATTTCTCTTGTTCAAAGATGCTGAATTCAAACTTGGAGTTTGCTTTCTGAGTTTCAAGCTCTTGAAGTTTCAGCTGGCTCTTCAGGTCAGCAATCTCCGACTCAAATTGACTTATGGTGGCCTGTATTGACACCAGGTTATGGTGAGAATCATGGTAAGGTAACATTCAAGTCCCAAACACTTTACAAGTAAAGATATTTGGCACTTGGGGGCTAATGTATGCTGAAGAAATTTTAAACCTACCATACCAGGTTACACATATTAAGTCTCAAGCACTTTACAAGTAGAGATACTTGACCCTTGGGGTCTAATGTGTATTGCAAATTTAAAACTATCATGTTCTAACCGGGTTACATATATTCTCTTTAAACCGGACAAACTAACAGTAAGTAGATTTCTAAGTCTACAACATATTCATTCATAAGCAATAGACTTGGGGGCTGGTACAGTAAGTAAGATTTAGGAAAAAAGCATAAGTTATACCTCAGATTTGTGCTGTATTTGCTTCACCATGTCAATTTCCAGGTCACGACTATTATGCACTTGGTTCAGATAGCCCGAGACTATATCACCAATGCTCAGGTGAGTATAATCAGTGATATCCTGTTTGGCTTTTCGACGTTGGGCAAACTCTTCCATGGCAGTGCATTGAGCAAGAACAGTAGGCCGGCCCGGTTCAACATATTGACATTTCACAATTTCAACTTCTGGGTCAGTCGTCTTGACCGAGCTAGGAATCTCCGGGTTGTCAGAGTTGTGGATAACATCTTCTGCAGGCGGGTCAGAAGTTGGCACCGGAATATCACAAGCCGGTTCAGGCGGTAGCTGATGAGAGGAGCTGTCAGGAACAGATGAGTCAAGCGCCGGTTCAGTGACCACCGGGTCTTGGGACGGCTTATTCTTCTTTGCCCTCTTGCTGGGCTTCACTTGCAGGCTGTCAATAAAGGTAGAAGGATGAGTATTGAAGTATAAATATGGAAAAACTTAAAGTAAGAAAGGTTACATTACCCGGGAGCCGTTTTGAAAGCCGGCATGTTTGATTGCATCGAATCGTCAGAGGAAGGAGAGTTATCCTGATAATTGGAGTCAGTTGAATTGAGAGGTTGGCGAATCAAACCTGCCAAAGGTAAAGCAGAATGTAAATCGGAGATAACCTCGGTCCGACGCTTCCTGGTTACATCGAGTAAGCCGGAGGAGAGTTCTGCGTCTTGGTTGGCCCGAGTCTGCCTCCGGTTCTCAAGCTGTTGTTGCTTCAAAAGAAATTGAGGATCTTGGTAAGCTAGAGGATGTGAAAATCTTACTTTTTGGGTCACCCTTCAGATTTTTTTCTTTGGCAAAGGCTCTGAGTCGGAGGAGATTATAGTTACCTCTTCATCAATTGCTTGACTGTTCCCAGTATCCTCCTGAAAGGATAGAATGTCAATACAATACGCCTAGGAGTTAAGAAAATTAAAAGATTACCTCTTCCTCATCCGAAGACGAGTCATCCAATTTAAGCATATCAGAGGCGCTGGGCTTCTTCTTCTTAGAGGTGCCCGTCTTGGTGGCCTTCCTTTCGGTTTTCTTGGCTGCCCTGGCCTGTTTGGCAGCCTCATGGTCATACTTGACCTTCCAGAAATTTTCACCGGCCTGTGGAAAAAGATAAGGAATCATAAATACAAGAAGGTATAACATGTTAAAGAGTATTTTTGAAGATTGATAACTTACCGCAGGGGCCAAGTTCTTCTTGCAGAAGGGAAGTAAGCCGAAGGCATTACTAGTTACAGTGCCCTCCTTCAACAGTGACTGGGTTGTAGCATCTACCGCATCATCTGGTAAATCGTCGGGACTATGACGCATTGGATCATCCTTTTCGCTTGTGTAAGTACACATTAAGCCGGAGTGGCGGCTTAATGGTAGTATCCGCCAGGTGACCTAGACTCGAACCAGATCGAGTGCATGAGCTTTGATCTTCCTGATGGTGGGGTTGAGAGGCAGGCGGTCAACAGCAGATAACTTATCCGCTAGCGGATGGTTGGATTCAAGGCGCAGGGCGCGAAAGCCGGGCAGAGGCCTCTCATCAGCCGGTGACGTGTCTGGTTCCAGTCTTTCGGGTGACTCGGCAGCTCAGCATAAGGGAAGAGACAATCTCTCCGCCGCTGGATTGAGATGCCGCCGAGCTCAAGACTAGGCCCGTTGGCACGTTCATTTTGCTGGTTCAAATAAAAAAGTTCTCTGAACAAAAGCAGACTTGGCTCCTCTCCCAGGTAAACCTCGCAGAAGACTTGGAAATTGCAAAGGTGTGGCACGGAATTGGGTCCAATGTCTTGAGGTCTAAGATCAAAAAAAGTTTAGAACTTCCCTGAAGAATTTTGAGCCGGGAGGGGCAAATCCCCGGTTCATGTGATCTGTGAAAACTATCACCTCCCCGTCTTTGGGTTGAGGCTTTTCTTCGGACGGATCAGGAGCACGATACGACATAACCTCCTTTTTTGGCAGGTGGCCAGACTTCACGAACTCCGCAAGTTTACTCTTAGTAACTGTGGATGGGACCCAATTGCAAGTCACCGGGGCTTTGGCCGCCTTAGGTGCCATGACAACAGTTGGCCTATGACAAAATAAGAAGCTCCCGTTCAAACTTTAACCCGGGAGAAATGTTTACATCATTTAAAGTGGTGGCTTAAGAAGGGGCCTAATGATATAAGGGTGATTATGCAACAGTATTTAAGCCGTTACAAGTATCAAGAGCAATTCAAAATTTTTAAGGTCATGAGAAGAAGGCAAGGCTTACAACTCAGTATCACTTATTTAAACCGGACACCTGGGCAGTGTGTTTACATTTACCAGAAGAAGTTTTCCGGGTGATAGAAACAAGTTTCACAGACGACAACTATTATTTTGAATCAAATTATTGCTCTGAAAGGAAAATTTTCTAGACCTAAAAACAGGGCAGAGAAGTTCATGCACTCGAAGAGGGTTTCCAAACAAGGGAAATGAGATCTGTTTCTATGCAAGATCAACACAAACACTTACCGCAGCAGTTCTACATAGTTTTTACAATCTAAACAGGGCATTGGAGGTGCAAACTAGCGAGAGTTTGCGTCGGGCGGTGATGAACACCGACAAACTCAACAGGGTTCCAATGCAGATCTACAGAAAGGGAAGGAGAGGAACTCACGGATGTGGATGAGCTGTGGAGGTTCGCCGTCGATTTCTGGTCAGAGTCAGGTTGATGCAGCGGCCTGAGTCGATGAAGACGAGGGGTTCGACGGCGGCAGCGACGGAGCTCGAGTGGCAGAGAGGAGAGGAAGAAGACGACTGGAAGGAGGAAAATGAATTCCGGCTTCTTTCAAGAAATCCTCACACGGCCATTCACATGGCCGTCTCAGTTATCCTCTCCCTATTAAAGCATAAAAGTCTTCATGAATTCCGGCTTCTTTCAAGAAATCCTCGCACGGCCATTCACATGACCGTACTTCCGCTAAGCGAGGAAGATTATACTTGGGTTTTTCCTTCTCTTTGTCTTGTTTTTCCTTAGAGCTTTGGCTAGAAGAGCCTTTAAAGAGCCTCCTTAACATTTTCTAAAAATTTCTGAAATTTTAGTAACTTCAAAATAAAAGTGAATAAAACTAAACAAGATTGATAGCAACTACTCCTACAAGTGCCTAGAGCCTATATCATGCATTGGAATTGCTTGGGACCTCAAAAATTTAACATGCAAGCTCAAGAACATGGTCACCTATGCAGCAAAAATTTGCAATGAATAAAGCACTAGAACAAAAACTAATTGGACCAATGGAGGAGTCACATACCAAGCAACAATCTCCCAAAGCAGTTTTGCGAATGGAGCTTTGAGCTAAGAGATCGAAAATCGCAGCAAAACGAGCTAGAACTCGGGCTTGAGCTGGATCAGGATTTTTTTGGGTAAAATATGAAGTGTGTGGGTGCTAGCATAAGTGGAGGGGACCCACCAGGGGCCCACGAGACAAGGGGGGCGCCCTCCTCTCTCGTGGCCTGGTGCTTGCCCCTTTTGCAGTGTTTTCAGTGCCTAAAATCCTCAAATATTCCAGAAAAATCATACTAAATTTGCAGGGCATTTGGAGCACTTCTATTTTTGGACTATTTTTTAATGCACGTTCAGAAAACAGACGGATAATACTATTTTTGCTTTATTTAATCTAAATAACAGAAAGTAAAAAGAGGGTACAGAAGGTTGTGCCTTCTAGTTTCATCCATCTCGTGATCATCAAAATGAATCCACTAACAAGGTTGATCAAGTCTTGTTAACAAACTCATTCCGAATAACACGGAACCGGAGAAATTTCGAATAACACTAAGTTACCTCAACGGGGATATGAAAATCCCCAACAATAACAATATGAATATGTCTGATGAGGAGGGTCAACGTGTGGCGGCTTTGCTTGGATGTGATATTGGCTCCATGCCATTTACTTACCTGGGATTGACAATGGGTACTACTCGGCCCACAATTTATGACTTGCTCCCCTTAGTGGACCGCATAGAGAGAAGATTGTCTGCCTCATCCTGTCTGTTGAATCAGGGCAGCCGGCTGCAGCTCTTGAAATCGGTTTTATGTTCCATGCCAATATACTTCTTGTGCACTCTTTCATTACCTCAAGGAATTTTGAAGCAGATTGAACGTATCATGCGGCAATGTTTGTGGCGAGGCAACTCTGATACACCAAGACAATCATTGGCAGCTTGGGAGTTAGTATGTCGGCCCAGGAACCAGGGAGGACTTGGGGTTCTAGACCTTGGGAAACAAAATGATGCCTTGTTGATCAAGCATCTCTTCAAATTTTATAACAAGTTGGATGTGCCCTGGGTTTCACTTATCTGGGACACATATTATGCTGCTGCACTGCCCCAAGTAACTCAAAGTTGTGGTTCTTTTTGGTGGCGTGATGTGATGAAGCTCTATGACAATTTTTGTAAGTTGGCCGTCCCTCATGTGCGCTCCGGGGACTCGGTGGTTTTCTGGCTGGATCGGTGGCAACTTAATAACGAGGTGGTTATCATGCAACAACGTTTCCCGAGGCTTCATTCTTTTGTCATTGATGACACGCTTACCATTAAGAATGTAATGGAGCTGCCTGACATGACCGACAATTTTCACCTGCCTTTATCAGTTGAAGCTTTCGAGGAATTCAATCAGCTTCAGGCTATAATGCCTCTGATAAATTTGCATGAGGGAGTTAGTGATGTCCGGAAATGGCCTTCAAAAACTGGGGATTATCAATCCAGGATCTACTATTTGTCTTGTTTTTCCGAAGTCGTGGCTGACCCTCTTTTTCGGTGGATATGGAAATGTTCTTGCACTCTCAAGCTCAAGGTCTTTGGCTGGCTTCTTTTGATGGACCGTCTAAACACTAGGGATATGATGCAGTGACGACATTGGATTATCCAGGATGATACTTGTGCCATTTGCTTCTCAGGTTTGCATGAAGATAGAGCTCATCTCTTCTTTGCTTGCAACTTTAGCCAACGTGTCTGGAATTATTTGGGCATCACATGGAATGTTCAACCTAACCAGACTACTTTTGAAATGGCTTGTGCGGCCAGGAGGGAATTTGGTCAGCCGTTTTTCACTGAGGTAGTCTTTACAGCTACTTGGAATATTTGGACCCAAAGGAATGGAAGGATTTTCAGAAATGAGTTGCCCACTTTCAGAGCTTGGAGGAGGAATTTTATTCATGATATTTCTCTCTTAGCTCATAGAATCAAGTGTAAATATAGAGATAGACTAACTGCTTGGATAGCTTCCTTACACTAATCACTCCCTGTAAGTAGTCTTTCTTCTTTTTGTTTCCCTTTGTAATTTCGTACTGAACCCATATTGTTTTTAATAAAGGGCTGTGAGGCTGTTGCCTTGCAGTACATAGTTAAAAAAACAATAAGAATATCATACTTTTTCTTGACAGTAGGGAGAGGAAATTCAAAACCTCCAAAAATGATAGTTGGAACTTTTTCAATAGAATTGATGCTATGAACTTGAGATTGTTTCCTCGGAAAGTGTACCATATGCTCATTACCATTAACATGAAAAGTGACATTGCCTTTGTTGCAATCAATAACAGCCCCTGCAGTATTAAGAAAAGGTCTACCAAGGATAATAGACATACTATCGTCCCCAGGAATATCGAGAATAACAAAGTCCGTTAAGATAGTGACATTTGCAACCACAACAGGCACATCCTCACAAATACCGACAGGTATAGCAGTTGATTTATCGACCATTTGCAAAGATATTTCAGTAGGTGTCAACTTATTCAATTCAAGTCTATGATATAAAGAGAGAGGCATAACACTAACACCGGCTCTAAGATCACATAAAGCAGTTCTAACATAATTTCTTTTAATAGAGCATGGTATAGTTGGAACACCTGGATCTCCAAGTTTCTTTGGTATTCCACCCTTAAAAGTGTAATTAGCAAGCATGGTGGAAATTTCAGCTTCTGGTATCTTTCTTTTATTTGTGATGATATCCTTCATATACTTAGCATAAGGATTTACTTTAAGCATATCAGTTAAGCACATACGTAAGAAAATAGGTCTAATCATTTCAGCAAAGCGCTCAAAATCCTCATCATCCTTTGACGATGGTTTAGGAGGAAAGGGCATGGGTTTCTGAACCCATGGTTCTCTTTCTTTACCGTGCTTCCTAGCAAAAAAAATCTCTCTTATCATAACATTGATTCTTTGATTATGGGTTATCAAGATCAATAGCAGGTTCAATCTGTACATCATTGTCTTTTCTAGGTTGAGCATCATCATGAACATTATCATTAACATTATCACTAGGCTCATGTTCATCACCTGATTGTGTTTCAGCATCAGAAATAGAAATATCATTGGGATTCTCAGGTGTGTCTACAGTAGGTTCACTAGAAGCATGCAAAGTTCTATCGTTTTTCTTCTTCTTCTTTTTAGAAGAACTAGGTGCCTCTAAATTATTTCTCTGAGAATCTTGCTCGATTCTCTTAGGGTGGCCTTCAGGATACAAAGGTTCCTGAGTCATTCTACCAGTTCTAATAGCCACTCTAACAGCAAAGTCATTTTTATTATTTAATTCCTCAAGCAAATCATTTTGAGCTTTAAGTACTTGCTCAGCTTGAGTAGCAACCATAGAAGCATATTTGCTAACGTGGTGAAGTTCATCTTTAACTCTAGCCAGATTATCACCTATGTGTCCTATCTCAAAAGCATTATTCTTTAACTCTCTACCAACATAAGCATTAAAACTTTCTTGTCTAGCCATAAAGTCATCAAATTCATCTAAGCATGGGCTATGAAATTTAGTAGAGGATACATCAACTTTATCATATCTATAGAGAGAATTTACCTTTACTACCTGTGTCGGGTTATCAAGACAATGTGGTTCTTCAGGCGGTAAATTAAGACCATGTATTTCTTCAATAGGAGGTAAATTCTTAACATCTTCAGCTTTAATACCTTTTTATTTCATTGATTTCTTTGCCTCTTGCATATCTTCAGGACTGAGAAATAAAACACCTCTCTTCTTTGGAGTGGGTTTAGGAATAGGCTCAGGAGTTGGCTCAATTGGTTCAGAATTACTTCAGGAACTGGTTTAGGAAGAGTCCAATTATTTTCATTAGTCAACATATTATTCAATAGTATTTCAGCTTCATCGACTGTTCTATCCCTGAAAACACAACTAGCACAACTATCCAAGTAGTCCTTGGAAGCATCGGTTAGTCCATTATAAAAGATATCAAGTATTTCGTTTTCTTAAGAGGATGATCAGGCAAAGCATTAAGTAATCGGAGAAGCCTCCCCAAGCTTGTGGGAGACTCTCTTCTTTGATTTGCACAAAATTATATATTTCCCGCAAGGCAGCTTGTTTCTTATGAGCAGGGAAATATTTAGCAGAGAAGTAATAAATCATATCCTGGGGACTACGCACACAACCAGGAGCAAGAGAATTATACCAAGTCTTAGCATCACCTTTAATGAGAACAAAAATATCTTAAGGATATATAAATAGCGAGACTTCTCATCATGAGTAAACAGGGTTGCTATATCATTTAACTTGGTAAGATGTGCCACAACAGTTTCAGATTCAAGGCCATAAAAAGGATCAAATTCAACTAAAGTAATAATATCAGGATCAACAGAGAATTCATAATCCTTATCAGTAACACAGATAGGTGAAGTAGCAAAAGCAGGATCGGGTTTCATTCTAGCATTAAGAGACTGCTGCTTCCATTTAGCTAATAATTTCTTAAGATCATTTCTATCATTGGAAGCAAGAATTTCCATAGCAGCTGTTTCATGCATAACATAACCCTTAGCAACAACAGGTAAAACATAATCATTGGGGGGACCTTCATCATCACTATTGTCGGTGTCAAAACCGGCGGATCTCGGGTAGGGGGTCCCGAACTGTGCGTCTAGGCGGATGGTAACAGGAGACAAGGGACACAATGTTTTTACCCAGGTTCGGGCCCTCTCGATGGAGGTGAAACCCTACTCCTGCTTGATTAATATTGATGATATGGGTAGTACAAGAGTGGATCTACCACGAGATCAAGGAGGCTAAACCCTAGAAGCTAGCCTATGGTATGATTGTTGTAATGGTTGTTCGTCCTACGGACTAAAACCCTCTGGTTTATATAGACACCGGAGAGGGCTAGGGTTACACAGAGTCGGTTACAATGGTAGGAGATCTACATATCCGTATTGCCAAGCTTGCCTTCCACGCCAAGGAAAGTCCGATCTGGACACGGGACGAAGTCTTCAATCTTGTATCTTCATAGTCTTGGAGTCCGGCCGATGATGATAGTCCGGCTATCCGGACACCCCCTAGTCTAGGACTCCCTCAGTAGCCCCTGAACCAGGCTTCAATGACGTCGAGTCCGGCGCGCATATTGTCTTCGGCATTGCAAGGCGGGTTCTTGCTCTGAATAATTCATAGAAGATTGTGAACACCAGGATAGTGTCCGGCTCTGTAAAATAAATTCCACATACCACCGTAGAGAGAATAATATGTACACAAGTTCAATCTGCTGACGTATTTTGTGGCGTGACGTCACACCACTACCAAGCCTCTACTTGAATCGTTTTTATTATACCACCTCAGTGCGTTTAGCAAAGCGGTTTCCTTGGCACGTCTTGTCGAAGCAGAGATGTGTTCCCCTTATTCCGGGATTTCCATCAATACGGACGTGGGTAACCCAACCGCGCCATTGATTGTGGCGCTTGGGAGATAAGCGAGTTTTACCAGGCCGGTGGGGACGCATAGTCTTTGTCCGCCCATATATAAGGGGATAAGGATCCACCTTTTTTACCTACGCCTTCTTCCTTCTTTGCTTATCCATCTCCGTGCACTCGAGCTCCAGCGCCCAAGTCCGCACATCTCGCCTCAACCTTCTCCAGCCATGTCCGGAGCGGGAGGCAAGTGGATGGCCTCCTCCGTCACGGAGGGGCACATCGAGAAGCTGCGCGGCGCCGGATACCTGTCCAACGATATCGCGCACCGGCTGCCCGACGAGGGGCAGCTCATCCCCACCCCCAGGCCCCATGAGAGGGTCGTATTTCTTCCCCACTTCCTCCGTGGACTGGGCTTCCCACTTCACCCCTTCGTCCGGGGGCTCATGTACTACTACGGCCTGGACTTCCACGATCTGGCGCCAAACTTCATCCTCAACATCTCGGCGTTCATCGTCGTGTGCGAGGCCTTCCTCTGCATCCAGCCCCACTTCGTCTTGTGGCTAAAGACCTTCAATGTCAAGCCGAAGGTGGTGAAGGGCGTCCAAGCGGAGTGCGGAGGCACCATGGTGGGCAAAATGCCCAACGTCACCTGTCTCGAGGGTGCCTTCGTGGAGTCCATCGAAGGGTGGCAATCGGGGTGGTTCTACATCACCGAGCCGCATGACCCTAAATGGTCAGCGGCCCCCGAGTTCAGATCTGTTACCCCCATGCAGCTCACCTCCTGGAAAGAGAAGGGCTTGTTATGGGGTAGTTTGGAGGAGCTGACCGGACTCCAGTCCTGTCTCCAGACCCTGGTGAACAAGAAGCTTAAGCTTGTCAACGTGATCCAGGTCATGCTCGTCCGCCGGATTCTCCCCTGCCAGCAACGGGCCTTCAATTTGTGGGAGTTTGATCCGGCACAGCACCAGACCTTGAGCGGGCTCTTCGACACGACGTACGAAGCTGCTTGGAGGGTGCTGTTCAAGGGCGGAGAAGCCCCCGCATCCGCAACCGAAGATCGCGGATTCAGCGTGCAGCGCCCAGCCGGCGAGGTAAGCTATGTTATCCTTTATGGGACACTCATTTCTTTCATAGTTTGACTCTATGTGGGATCTAAAACTCCCAATGCCTTTAACAGGACTAGCAGAAGACGTCCGGACAGGTTAACTGTCCGGCTCCCCTTCCCGAAGACCCAGCGGACACCCGTTTGACGGGGCTGCTAGTTCCGGTCCTTTACGTGGTGCCGGAGAAGAAGGCCAAGAAGAAGGCCACGGGAGCCCGAAGGAGTTCCCGGCGCCAGGTGGTGTCGGACTCATCATCCGATGACTCCGAGGCGGACTCCGCCCCCGAGGAGGAGGAGAAAGAGGCCTCTTCCCCAGCGGGGGGAGAGAAGAAGAGGAAGGCCTCCCCAACGAGGGCGGACGAAGGGTCCAAGAAAGGACGGACCCTTCCTCTGGACTGCTCCGCCAACGCCGACGACGACGACGAGGAGTGGCCCTCAAGGGCCAAGCCCCTGGCAAGATCGTAAGTGTCCGAATTCCTGGATGGTTTATAATTTCTCTTTTTGCCACGTGGTGTCCTTCTAATGCTGCATACAACCTGTAGTCCGGCCAAGGACGATCTTCCCGCTTCGTCGAGCGGGTCCTTGGCTCCGTCGGATATGGATTCCCTTCCGACCTCCTCCACCCCTCGTGACGCTGATGACGCCGAGGTGGGATCCCAGGAGGGGACCCACCAGGAGGGGGAGGCTCCGGAGGTGCCATAGGGCAACCTCCCGGATTTCGCACCGGACTCCGCACCGGAACCCGCAGTGGTTCCGGAGTCTGGCAGGTGGCCCCTTCGTAAGAAGGGCAAGACTGTGACACCGGCGTCCGCCGTCCAACTGGAGGCACCGGATAACTTGTTGGAGGCGCTCAACGGCGCTTCCATCAAAGAAGAACACCGCACTGTCATGAGTGCGGTGATTCAGAAGGTTCAGCTCGCCAAGAGCGGGCTGACCGAAGCCTGCAGCAGCCTTCTAACAGGCTTTGAGGTAAGAATTTTAAGACATGTAATATAATACCGCATAGACAGTAGCTCCTGATGCTCGGTTCGGTGTTCGGAAAAAAAAGCTGGACTGAGGATCTTACAAAGATATACACAGGAGTTCTAAAAAATATGTCAATATGGGATTGCAGGCTGCGCTGCTGACCTCTGCCGCACTGACTGCGGAGGTCGATGCTTTGAAGCAGAACCTCGAGCGGTCCGAGAGCGAGCTCGGCCGTGCCAAGAAGCAGCTCGAGGACAAGGAAGGTGAGTAACACCGTACTAAATTTGTACCTTACAGAAAAGGATTTGGTTGCAAGGGGAATAACAGGGATAACATGGGTACTACAGGGGCCACGAACAAGGTGGCGACCCTGAAGGAGGCTGTGTCCGCGGCCGAACGCAATGCGGCCGCGGAACGAGCCGAGCGAGAGAAGTAGGAGGCGCGGGTGGCGGAGGTGCAGCAAGAGCTCCAGGCTCTCATGGAAAAACATGAGGGTTTGGAGCGCGACTCAAAGACTCGAGAGTCCGAGCTTGCATCGGCTCTTGAGAGCGCCAAAGCCGCTAAGGCCGAAGCCCACAAGGCCCTCCAGGAGATCGAGGATTTGAAGAAAATAGCAGCGGGTAAGGCATTTTTCATGCAAAGCAAGCATGTTAATGTGAATTACCTATTACTTACCCGAATTCGGAGCTCTCCAAGAGCGTTCGCGGATCTGCCCCGCAGCGTGTCAGATGCTGCCACTTTCTACCGGGCCGAGGAGGGGAGCTCGACGGAGAAGGTCTTCTGGTCTCAGTATGCTGAGGCCGGACATCCGGTGCCCCTTAGCGACCAGCTGAAGCAGCTGGTCGAGCTCCACAAGGTAGCCGAACAGGCCATGAAGGGCCTCATAGTTCGGCTGTGGCCCAAAGAGGCCATGCCTGGGAGCTACTTCGGCCTGGTATGGCGGCTGGTGGACGCGTGTCCCTGGGTCGAGGTCGTCAAGCATTCCGCCTGCATTGAAGGTGCCCGTCGGGCCCTTGCCCGTGCAAAGGTACACTGGGGCAAGATGGATGCTGAGAAGCTGCTAACGGACGTGCCACCGGCGGGCAAGGAGTATCGTATGCCCGAAATGTATTATAAGAGTGTCCTGAAGGGTGCCCGCATGATTGCGGGTGAGTGCTCCAAAGATGTAATATTTGAGTAGACTTGCAATGTGTTATCCTGTGCGCCGAAAACTTTGTTCATATGTGCTAAGCAACGCTTATTAATTTAAAATATTACCTTCTGTGCGGCCGTTTATCAAATCTGAGAGATGGCAAGTCGTTGGCTTCAGCCCCCATGCCACGAGTGCTGGGGTGTTCGGGATAAACTTGAGCTCTCTTGTTCCCATTGTTGGGTCCATCTAGGGAGGCGCTCAACACAACGAACGAGCCAACCAGACTTATAATGCTTGAACACTCTCACTTAGCCATAGAATTCTATAATTTTAAATTTCGGCGAAGCCCCTAGTGTTCGGAAGACCGAGTTCAGGGTGCTATCCACGCCTGGGCCGGACAAAGCCGGTTCCTCGCTCTAAGCGGCATAAGCCTTTAGGGACTCGAAAAGACCTCTCGAACAGCGACCAGCTCTCGCCTTATCATGACGGTCAGTTTTAGCTTTCTCCACTGAGGCGCTCGCCCAGCTCAACTGGGGTGCAATCGCAGTGGTTCTCCCAGTGCTACCTTAGCTGATAAAACGGAATGTAAGGTACCAAAACATGGGAGCCGGGCAAACCCAACTATTGACCCAAGACATGATTCGGAGCCGATGCATATAATGCTATAAGTTCGGGGTGCCGCACTTGTGAAAGTGTTCGGACTTATCACACCATAATGCGGGGAACTTAAGCCCCTGGTGTATTCGTCCATACCAAAGTGTACGGATGCAAGATGTCATAAATGAACATATATATAAGGAAGAAATGCAATTATAAGCGAAAAGCATGCATTGTCTATTCAAGGAATTCTGCGATGAATGCAGAACGATACAAATAGTGCGGTAAGCAAGGGGTAAGACTATTAAACATGTCCCCCTCCAGGGGTAGGCTGCGGAATGGTGTATGAAAACGGATTTAATGCTCGTAATGGAGACCACCTGGATACTCGCCGTAGCCCTTCTTCTCCCCTGGCTGTTGCATCGTGTGTTCGGCAGGTCTACTGCCGGACAGGGCTTCTGGTGAACGGAGTCCTGTGCGTAAGAAAAAAGAAAAATAAAAGGAGTCACACACTTGGGAGCCCCTGGTGCGGTTAAGCCGCATTCTGGGCCTGTGGTGGCCGTGCCCCTCCCCCTATGCCCATGGTATCTCCAGAGCGTAATGATGTACGCGAAGGACCAGTCTTGCAATTTGGCAGGGGCTGGGGTTGGGGCTGCATTGCTACGCGTGCTCGGAACGTGCCAGGTGGTCTTGTTGTAGGTTACCCCGGGCGCGATTGGCCGTGTCTGGTCGCTTAACGGCCGGACTCGAAAATTGCCTTAAGAGGCTGCTCTGTACTTCTGCCGCGAGAGCCGCTGTGTGTTCCTCCGTTCGGAGGGAGCGTTCAGTGTTTCCATTGACCGTGATGACTCCTCGAGGGCCTGGCATCTTGAGCTTGAGGTATGCATAATGTGGCACCGCGTTGAACTTTGCAAACGCGGTTCGTCCGAGCAGAGCGTGATAGCCGCTGTGGAACGGGACTATGTCGAAGATTAACTCCTCGCTTCGGAAGTTATCCGGGGATCCGAAGACCACTTCTAGTGTGACTGAGCCTGTACAATTGGCCTCTACACCTGGTATGACGCCTTTGAAGGTCGTCTTTGTAGGTTTAATCCTTGAGGGGTCTATGCCCATCTTGTGCACTGTGTCCTGATAAAGCAGGTTCAGGCTGCTACCGCCGTCCATCAGGACTCTGGTGAGGTGAAATCCATCCACGATTGGGTCTAAAACCAATGCGGCGAATCCGCCATGATGGATACTAGGGGGGTGGTCCCTTCGATCAAAAGTGATCCGGCAAGAGGACCATGGATTGAACTTTGGGGCGACTGGCTACATCGCATATACGTCCCTAAGTGCACGCTTCCGCTCCCTCTTGGGTATGTGGGTTGCATATATCATGTTTATCGTCCGCACTTGTGGGGGGAAACCCTTCTGTCCTCTATTGTTCGGCGGCCGGGTCTCTTCCTCGTCATTGCTATGCAGCCCCTTGTCATTGTTTTCGGCGATTAACTTGCCCGCCTGCTTGAATACCCAACAATCCCTATTGGTGTGATTGCCTGGCTTTTCGGGGGTGCCGTGTATCTGGCACGAGCGGTCGAGTATTCGGTCCAAATTGGACGGACCCGGAGTAGTTCTTTTGAATGGCTTTTTCCGCTGACCGGGTTTAGAGCCTCTGAATCCGGCGTTGACTGCCATATCCTTAGTGCTATCGCCGTTAACGCGGAGTTTGTTTTTGTTTCGACGCGACCTGCCATTGCGGTCCTTGGTATCCGTACTGCCAGAATTTTTGCTGAGGTTGTTACTGCGGGCTAGCCAGCTGTCCTCTCCCGCACGGAAGCGGGTCATGAGTGATGTGAGGGCTGCCATGGATTTCGGCTTTTCCTGTCCTAGGTGCCGGGCCAGCCACTCGTCGCGGATGTTATGCTTGAAGGCTGCAAGGGCCTCTGCATCCAGACAGTCGATGATTTGATTTTTCTTTGTTAAGAACCGTGTCCAGAACTGTCTGGCCGATTCGTCTGGCTGCTGAATTATGTGGCTTAGGTCATCGGCGTCTGGTGGTCGCACATATGTGCCCTGGAAGTTGTCAAGGAATGCGGCTTCCAGGTCCTCCCAACACCCAATTGACTCTGCTGGCAAGCTGTTAAGCCAATGCTGAGCTGGTCCTTTAAGCTTGAGTGGGAGATATTTGATGGCGTGAAGATCGTCACCGCGGGCCATATGGATATGAAGGAGATAGTCTTCGATCCAAACCGCGGGGTCTGTTGTGCCATCGTAGGATTCAATGTTCACGGGTTTAAACCCTTCAGGGATTTGATGATCCATTACTTCATCTGTGAAGCATAGTGGGTGTGCGGCACCTCTATATTGGGCAATATCACGATGTAGCTCAAGAGAGCTTTGTCTACTGTGTTCGGCCCAGCCGGAGTTGCTATATCCGGCGCGATGGTAGTCGTCGCGCATCGTGGGGCGCCCACGTGATCCGTAGATCGATCTTGATTGTCTTGTCTTGTCCTCCAATATGTCTCGTAAGTCCGACATGTTCCCCCGTGGCTTCGTACTTTTCGAGCGGTGCCGGGGTACGGTTCTGGTGGAGGGCCTAGATGCCTCTTTGTCGCGGCCACGAGGTTGTCGGTCTGCCGTATTGTGCGCTGGTGATGAGGGTTTATATGCCTCCTCCTCTAATCGGGGGAGCAACTTGCGTTTTGGGTAGCTTTTGGAGGGGCGTTCGAGTTCATGCTCTTCGGCCGCGAGGACTTCGTCCATCTGTCGGCCAGCAGGTCTTGATCAGCTCGAAGCTGTTGCTGCTTTTTCTTTAGGCTGTTCGCCGTGGCCATTAGCCTGCGTTTAAAACGCTCTTGTTCGACGGGATCCTCGGGCACGACAAGTTCGTCGTCGTTGAGGCTTGCCTCGTCTTCGGAGGGAGGCATGTAATTATCGTCCTCTACCTCTTCGTCTGCCGCTCTCTCGTGGGGGCTGGCTTCTCCGTCCTCCTGTGTTGAATCTTGCTGGAGGGGGTTGTCTTTGGCACTCTCTGGGGTGTTACTATCCCCGGTGCCGGAATCTCCATTCTTGCTGTGGCGGGATTTAGAGCGGCGCCGCTGACGCCGGCGCTTGGGCTGTTTCTTAGAGGAATCTGTCTCCGCTGCTTCTTTGCCATTCCCATCCTTTGGGATGTCCACCATGTATATGTCGTATGATGAGGTGGTCTTCCAGTGCCCTGTAGGCGCTGGTTCTTGGTCGTCTCCGGCATCGTCGTCCATACCGTCGATGTCTTCGGAGTCGTAGTCTAGCATGTCGGTTAGATCGTCGACAGTGGCTACAAAGTGGGTGGTGGGTGGGCTTTGAATTTCTTCATCGTCCGCATCCCAACCGTCCTGACCGCAGTCCGGCCAAGGCTCTCCTGATAAGGAGAGATAATTTAGCGAATTCAGGATGCCGCCAAAGGGTGAGTGCTGAAAGATGTCCGCGGCGGTGAACTCCATGATCGGCGCCCAATCGGATTCGATTGGTAGGGGTGCAGGAGGTTCGGAGTCCGGTGAGGAGTCCGGTACCTCGGAGTCACGAGCTCTACAAGGGACAAGGTCAGTATTCGGCTCCATCGCCGTAGAGATTGCAGCCCCCGAGGCGGTGTCTAGCCACCCGTCCTCGATCTGCGTGGTCGGCTCCGAACTAAGGGTCGGAGCGGACTCATGTGCGGCCTCTAGGGCACTGTCCGGCAACAGAGCTACATCATGCCCATCGTGACAGTGCGGCACACTCGGCTGTGGCTCGAATCCATCGAAGATCATGTCTCCGCGGACGTCAGCCGTGAAGTTTAGACTTCCAAATCTGACCTGATGGCCAGGGGCGTAACTTTCGATCTGCTCCAGATGGCCAAGCGAATTGGCCCGCAGTGCAAAGCCGCCGAATACGAAGATCTGTCCAGGGAGAAAAGTCTCACCCTGGACTGCGTCGTTATTGATGATCGAAGGAGCCATCAAGCCTATTAGTGACGACACAGAGGAACTCTCAATGAAAGCACCAATGTCGGTGTCAAAACCGGCGGATCTCGGGTAGGGGGTCCCGAACTGTGCGTCTAGGTGGATGGTAACAGGAGACAAGGGACATGATGTTTTTACCCAGGTTCAGGCCCTCTCGATGGAGGTAAAACCCTACTCCTGCTTGATTAATATTGATGATATGGGTAGTACAAGAGTGGATCTACCACGAGATCAAGGAGGCTGAACCCTAGAAGCTAGCCTATGGTATGATTGTTGTAATGGTTGTTCGTCCTACGGACTAAAACCCTCCGGTTTATATAGACACCGGAGAGGGCTAGGGTTACACAGAGTCGGTTACAATGGTAGGAGATCTACATACCCGTATTGCCAAGCTTGCCTTCCACGCCAAGGAAAGTCCCATCCGGACACGGGACGAAGTCTTCAATCTTGTATCTTCATAGTCTTGGAGTCCGGCCGATGATGATAGTCCGGCTATCCGGACACCCCCTAGTCCTGGACTCCCTCAACTATCATCAATAATAGGTTCTTCAATATATTCATTCCCCCTAAATCTAGCAAGTTGTTCATCTAGAAATTCACCTAGTGGCACAGTAGTATCACACACAGAAGTAGTTTCATCATTCATAGCAGAAGTGGCATCATCAATAACATGCGACATATCAAAATTCATAGCAGTAGCAGGTTTAGGTGTCGCAAGCTTACTTATAACGGAAGGAGAATCTAGTGCGGAGCTAGATGGTAGTTCCTTACCTCCCCTCGTAGTTGAGGGCAAAATAGTAGTTCGATCGTCTTTCAAGTTCTTCATAGTGATCAACAGATATAAATCCCAAGTGACTCAGAGAATAGAGCTATGCTCCCCGGCAACGGCGCCAGAAATTAGTCTTGATAACCCACAAGTATAGGGGATCGCAATAGCTTTCGAGGGTAGAGTATTCAACCCAAATTTATTGATTCAACACAAGGGGAGCCAAAGAATATTCTTGAGTATTAGCAGTTGAGTTGTCAATTCAACCACACCTGGATAACTTAGTATCTGCAACAAAGTGTTTAGTAGCAAAAGTGGTATCATAATAATAGTGGCGGTAGCAAGAGTAAAGATAAATGTTTTTGGGTTTTGTAGTAGTTGTGACAGTAGCAACGGAAAAGTAAATAAGCGAGGAACAATATGTGAAAAGCTCGTAGGCAATGGATCAGTGATGAATAATTATGCTGGATGCGATTCCTCATGCAATAGTTATAACATAGGGTTATATAGAACTAGCTCCGGTTCATCAATGTAATGTAGGCATGTATTCCGTAAATAGTGATACGTGCTTATGGAAAAGAACTTGCATGACATCTTTTGTCCTACCCTCCCGTTTTCAGCGGGGTCCTTACGGAAACTAAGGGATATTAAGGCCTCCTTTAATAGAGAACCGGAACAAAGCATTAGCACATAGTGAATACATGAACTCCTCAAACTATGGTTATCACCGAGAAGTATCCCGATTATTGTCACTTCGGGGTTGTCGGATCATAACACATAATAGGTGACTATAGACTTGCAAGATAGGATCAAGAACACACATATATTCATGAAAACATAATAGGTTTAGATCTGAAATCATGGCACTCGGGCCCTAGTGACAAGCATTAAGCATAGCGAAGTCATAGCAACATCAATCTCAGAACATAGTGGATACTAGGGATTAAACCCTAACAAAACTAACTTGATTACATGGTAAATCTCATCCAACCCATCACTGTCCAGCAAGCCTACGATGGAATTACTCACGCACGGCAGTGAGCATCATGAAATTGGTGATGGAGGATGGTTGATGATGACGACGGCGATGAATCCCCCTCTCCGGAGCCCCGAACAGACTCCAGATCAGCCCTCCCGAGAGAGATTAGGGCTTGGCGGCGGCTCCGTGTCGTGAAACGCGATAAAACTTTCTCCTTGATTTTTTCTCTCCCCGAGACAGTATATATGGAGTTGGAGTTGAGGTCGGGAGGTGTCCAGGGGGCCCATGAGATAGGAGGGCGCGCCCTAGGGGGGGCACCCCTATCTCGTGGACAGCCCGTGGGCCCCCTGGCCTTCATTCTTTCGCCAAAAATTCTTATTAATTCTGAAAAGTGCCTCCGTGGATTACCAGGTCATTCCGAGAACTTTTCTTTTCTACACATAAAACAACATCATGGCAGTTCTGCTGAAAACAGCGTCAGTCCGGGTTAGTTTCATTTAAATCATGCAAGTTAGAGTCCAAAACAAGGGCAAAAGTGTTTGGAAAAGTAGATACGTTGGAGACATATCAAAGGGCACCCGGCACCCAAGCGGCAGAAGGGCGGCAAGTCCAATTGGTTTCCCGCCTTCTCTTATGGGCAAACCTTAGATGCACCCTGCAAGTTCCATAGCGGCGCAAAGCCATCCAACCACACCACTCGGAAGTGTCACTGGCTCATCAGAATCGCCAAGGGAGATGGACTCCTGCCTCCTCCGCCTGCCGGACTGCCGCCTCCTCAGCTCCAGCAGCTGGCGGCCCGATCAGCCGGTGCCATACAAGACGAGTACCCAGAGGAACACGGAGCCTTATGTTGTGTTCACCAGCGTGGCCGATGACAGATGCAGCAGACGACAACAACAACAAGAAGTGCAAGCAGTGGCCTCCAACACTCCATAATTCATGCATTGGTCTGAAAAGCCCATCAGTTGGAGCAGGGCCGACCACCCGGAAGTGATGCCTTCCCCAGGTTCATGCGCCATGGTCCTAGAAGCTACCCTTGCAACAGAGAGGCAGGCTGCACATTTCTCCAGAATCTTGATAGATGGCGGCAGCAACATCAATATCCTGTACTGTGACACAATGAAGAAGTTGGGAATCAAGCAGAAGCATCTCATCCCTAGTCAGACTGTATTCCATGGCATAGTCCCTGGCCTTTCCTGCTCACCAATCGGCAAGACCCAGATTGATGTTCTCTTCGGAGACAAGAATCATTTCCGCCGTGAGCCAGTTTGGTTTCAAGTGGTGGACCTCGAGAGCCCCTACCATCAGGGGCGTAGCTAGGCCTCGGGCTGCCCAGGCCATGGCCCGGGACATGGAAGGAAAATACTTCATATAATGTACCTACAGTAACGTGTTTTTAGCTACAGTAGTTACTGTTTCATCGAAGCTGGCCCGGGGCGTAGCCATATCCTGGCTACGGCACTGCCTACCATGCACTGCTTGGCCGACCAGCTTTGGCCAAGTTCATGGCAGTCCCCCACTATGCTTACCTCAAGATGAAGATGCCGAGTACCAAGGGGATCCTGACTGTAGTCGGAGACTACAAGAAGTCGGTCGCTTGCACCGCACATAGCAGTCGGCTGTCCGAGTCCCTCGTGATTGCAACTGAGAAGCGACTCCTTGACAGGGTGGTGGTGTTGGCAGGCAAGAAGCCGGAAATGTCACCCATCCCCCAGGAGTCAGAGGTTGAGGGCTCGTTCAAGCCGGCCAACGAAACAAAGAAGATACCCTTGGACCCGGAGCATCCGGAGAGGCACGCTGTCATAGGTGCAAACCTTGACAGCAAATAGGAAAGCGAGCTCGTCGATTTCCTCTGTGAGAATCGTGACATCTTCGCATGGTCTCCCAAAGACATGCCGGGTGTTCCGACGGATTTCGCTGAGCACAAGTTACATGTCCGACCTGACGCCAAGCCGGTCAGGCAGCCTTTGTGCCGCTTGTCGGAAGAGAAGAGAAGAGTTTTCGGAGAAGAAATAGCCCGGCTTCTAGCAGCCGGATTCATCATGGAAGTGTTCTTTCCAGAATGGCTGGCCAATCTAGTCCTAGTATTGAAGAAGAATAAGCAGTGGCGCATGTGCATTGCCTACACCAGCCTCAGCAAAGCCTGCCCCAAAGATCCCTTTGCTCTACCAAGGATTGATCAAGTGATAGACTCCACAGCCGGATGCGAGCTGTTAAGTTTTTTGGATGCATACTCAGGGTATCACCAGATAAAGCTGAACCCGACCGACAGGCTGAAGACCGCCTTCATCACGCCATTCGGAGCCTTCTGCTACCCGACCATGACGTTCGGCTTGAGAAACGCCGGCGCCACGTTTCAGTGTTGCATGCAGAAGTGTCTCCGCAAGTAACTCGGTAGGAATGCCCATGTCTATGTGGATGATGTGGTGGTGAAGACGGAGAAGCGTGGCATGCTACTAGAAGACCTCAAGGAAACTTTTGAGAATTTCCGCCGATTCCAGATCAAGCTCAACCGGGAGAAATGTGTCTTTGGAGTACCAGCCGGCCAGCTCCTTGGTTTTCTGGTCTCAGAGCGCGACATAGAGTGCAACCCGGTGAAGATCAAGGCCATTGAGAAGATGGAGGTGCCCACCCGACTGCTGGACGTGCAGAAGTTCATCGACTGCCTGGCATCAATTAGCCGTTTCATCAGTCGGTTGGGCGAGAAGGCTCTCCCTCTGTACCAACTTATGAACCACTTTTTTCGAGTGGAACGACAAGGCGGACGAAGCCTTCTCCCAGCTCAAGAAGATGTTGGCGACCCCGCCTGTCCTGGCAGCTCCGACTGAGAAGGATCCCATGCTCCTCTACATCGCTGCCACCAGTCGGGTTGTCAGCATAGTCATTGTGGTAGAGCGCAAGGAGGAGGACAGAGCATTGCCGGTCCAGAGATCGGTGTATTACTTGAGTGAAGTACTGTCCGCCTCCAAGCAAAACTACCCGCATTACCAGAAGATGTGCTATGGCGTGCACTTTGCCGCCAAGAAGCTGAAGCCTTACTTTCAAGAGCACCCAATAACTGTCGTCTGCACGGCTCCGCTTGCTGAGATCCTGGGAAGCCGGGATGCTTCTGGCCGAGTGGCCAAGTGGGCCATCGATCTGGCCCCTTACACCATCTACTACCAGCCCCGCACCGCCATCAAGTCGCAAGTGTTGGCCGACTTCCTCGTCGACTGGGCCGAGACCCAGTACCTACCCCCAGCACCAGACTCCACCCATTGGTGGATGCATTTTGATGGTTCGAAGATGCGCACCGGTTTGGGAGCCGGCATTGTCCTCACCTCTCCCAAGGGCGACAAGCTCAAATATGTGTTGGAAGTCCATTTTGCCGCCTCCAACAACGTAGCAGAATATGAGGCACTCATACACGGACTCCGACTTGCCAAGGAACTCGGCATTTGCCGGATCCTGTGCTATGGTGACTCCGACTTGGTGGTCCAGCAGTCGTGAGGCGACTGGGATGACAAGGACGCAAATATGGCAAGCTACTATTTCCTCATGTAGAACTCATTAGATACTTTGACGTGCGAGTTCCTTCACGTGCCAAGAAACGATAATGAGCAAGGGATGCTTTGGCACGGATTGGCTCCACCCGTCGGGCGATACCAGCCGGCGTTGCCTTGCAGCGCCTCTTCAAGCCGTCTGTCAAGCCATCTCCAGAGTCTGACTCCATCTTCGTGCCGGCCCCCCTTGAAGCAATCGGATCTGACTTGAGGATATGAGAAGCCGGCATGGGGACTTCAGTAGGCGAACCGGGGACTGCAGCCGTCGCTCCCGGCCCGGGAATCTCAGAGCCCGGCCCGGGGACTGCAGCAGTCGGCCCGGGGACTTCTTCAAGATAGCAGGCGGCAGCCGACTCCAACCCGCCGCCTCCGAGCCCAACCGCCCCCGTACAAGTTGCTGTCGTGGCAATCAGAGAAATAGCAGCACCATCATGGGCTCAACCCATCCTCAAATTCCTGGTAAACAAAGAGGTGCCAGCCAACGAGACCCTGGCCTGACAAGTGCAACGGTGGGCGGCGGCATACACTATAGTCAACAAAGAGCTGGTTCGGCGCAGTGTCACTGGAGTGTATCAGCGCTGTGTGGAGCCGGACCAGGGCCAAGCAATCCTCAGAGATATCCACCAGGGTGAATGTGGTCACCACGCGGCCTCGAGAGCACTCGTGGCCAAAGCTTTTCGCCATGGATTCTTTTGGCCGACTGCTCTTGAAGAGGCCAAAGAGTTGGTCCAGAAGTGCCAAGGGTGCCAAAGATTCCGCTCCAAGCCTCACTTGCCAGCTTCTGCACTCAAGACTATTTCGATTGCTTGGACATTTGCTCTTTGGGGTTTGGATATGGTGGGGCCATTCAAGACAGCCCATGGCGGCATGACTCATCTGCTTGTCGCTGTGGACAAGTTCACCAAGTGGATAGAGGCCAAGCCAATCAAGAAACTGAATGGGCCGACTGCCGTGACTTTCATCGCCGACATCACCACTCGGTACGACATAATGCATAGCATCATCACCGACAGTGGCACAAACTTTGCCAAAGGGGCTGAGGGAGTCCTGGACTAGGGGGTGTCCGGACAGCCGAACTATCACCGTCGGCTGGACTCCAAGACTATGAAGATACAAGATTGAAGACTTCGTCCCGTGTCCGGATGGGACTTTCCTTGGCGTGGAAGGCAAGCTTGGCGATACGGATATGTAGATCTCCTACCATTGTAACCGACTCTGTGTAACCCTAGCCCTCTCCGGTGTCTATATAAACCGGAGGGTTTTAGTCCGTAGGACGAACAACAATCATACCATAGGCTAGCTTCTAGGGTTTAGCCTCCTTGATCTCGTGGTAGATCTACTCTTGTACTACCCATATCATCAATATTAATCAAGCAGGAGTAGGGTTTTACCTCCACCGAGAGGGCCTGAACCTGGGTAAAAACATCGTGTCCCTTGTCTCCTGTTACCATCCGCCTAGACGCACAGTTCGGGACCCCCTACCCGAGATCCGCCGGTTTTGACACCGACATTGGTGCTTTCATTGAGAGTTCCTCTGTGCCGTCACCATCAGGAAGGATGCCTCGTCCCGTCTTTAAAGACGGCACCATTGCTAAAGGAGCTTTGGCCATCAGCCAAACTATCCGGGTAGGCGGTTTTCTTATGACTGCCTGTTCGGCCGCCGCGCTCGATGACCTCTCGGGTCATCAAAAGCGATCTTCACGTCAACTCGGAACTCGCCGAGCAGCTAGATCCGATGGAGCTCTCCTCCTTAAACGAGCTCTTGGATCGCATCGCCGCCCTGGGAGTCGCTACAGACTACGATCAGATTGGGCCTAAAACCGATCTGAGAGAGATCAACTCTCCCCAAGGTACCCACCACGTTGCTGTGGTGGAGGAACAGCACGACGACTCTTCTTCTATATTAAGGACAAGCTATGTCTGGATTCTCGACCCCTCCATGCCGGATTCCCGCGGAGGGATGAACGTCGATCAAGTCCTGAACCTAAAGTCAGGCAGCAGGCTGGACTCATTGGACAATATCCAAAAACCCAAGCTTCCAAGTTCGGAAACTTTTCGGCCTTTGAGTCTTAGATTGGACGGGGTTCCGAATTTAATTCCACCCGCCCACCCAAACATAAGCGATCTATCCCGAATCCGGCAAGAGCCCGCTGAAACAGTACACCATTACTGGGCCAGATTCTTCCTGGTTATGGATAGGATAAAGGACTGTCGCAAGGAAGACGCAATCTTACTCTTCTGCAATAACTGCACGGACAAGGGAATCCTAAACACCATAAGCCGTCGCGAAATTACACGCTTTGCTGACTTGGCGTCCATAGTATGAAAGTACTGTGCGATGGAGAGCGCCTTGAAAACCGAAACCAACTTTTGGGATAATCCGGCTCCGAATACAACCCTAGTCCGAAATAAAAGGGTGCATCATCGTTAGGCACCTGGGTTACATACCAAAAAGCAAAAAACCCTAAAGGGCACGGAACCGTACTGGAGGGATGGCTCAGTGGACCCTGCAAAATTCATAGCACAGAGGGCGCCACTCCAACTCATAGCCTTCGAGCATGTTGGATACTACGGCAGGTGGCCAAAAGTGGTGAAGAGCTTCTAGCTCCAGAGAACCATCCCAGCAATACCGGTATGGTATCAACAGTCTTTGAGACTTTCGCATCAAATAATATGCGGAAACGAACACTCCGCAGCCTTGCCGAAGCCTACCAAGTAGCAACAATAAATCCATGGAGTGACACGGCTATTACCTTCAACGCCAGTGACGAACCTAAATTCCGAACAGCCCGGGCACCAGCCGCATTGGTCCTCAGCCCAATAGTGGACGACGTTCGCCTTACTAAGGTACTCATGGACGGCGGCAGCGGATTAAACCTCATTTACGAGGAAACCCTTCAAAAAATGGAAATAGATTGGAGCCGCATTGAGCGAAGCAGCACAACCTTTAGAGGAATAATCCCTAGTCGGGAAGCATGCTGCACAGGAAAAATCACACTAGATGTGGTGTTCGGTTCGCCGGACAATTACAGGTCCGAGGAGGTCACGTTCCAAGTGGCCCCGTTCAGCAGCGGATATCACGCTTTATTAGGACGAGAGGCATTCACAATTTTCAAGCTATACCCCATTACGGGTACGTGAAGCTAAAAATGCCCGGGCCCAACGGAATCATCACTCTTGCCAGTGATCCGGACATAGCACTCCACACCAAAAATAAGACAGCTGCACTAGCCCTAGAGGCACTATCAGAAGCCCTAGCGGCCGAGGAACTCACTGCGCTGCGCTCCACGGTGAACAGGGACGATGTGATACTCGATAAAAGATCCAAGTCCACCTCTTTTAAGCCAGCGGACGAAATAGTCAAATTCCAAGTCCATCCAACGGACCCTACAAAGACAGCCTCCATTGGGGCACAATTAAACCCTGAGGTAGACGCCGCACTACGAGAATTCCTACGGGAAAATTGGGGCATTTTTGCCTGGCACCCTTCAGACATGCCAGGAATCCCATGACGGCTGGCCGAGCACAGCCTAAATATCCTAAAAGGATTCAAGCCAGTCAAACCGGCTCTTCGGCGATTTTCCGAACCCAAGAGACATGCAATGGGAGAGGATCTAGCCAAGCTATTAGAGGCCAGATTCATCAAAGATATGAAACATCCAGACTGGCTAGCAAACCTGGTAATGGTACCAAAGAAGGACAAATCCTAGCGCCTGTGCGTCGACTTCAAGGACCTTAACAAGGCTTGCCCAAAGGATCCATTCCCCCTCCCCCGCATCGATCAAATCATCGACGCTACTGCAGGGCACGACTCACTGTGCTTTCTCGACGCATACTCCGGCTACCACCAAATCAAGATGGCAGAGCCAGACCAAGCCGCAACGGCATTCATCACTCCATACGGACCATTCTGCTTCAACACAATGCCCTTCGGGCTCCAAAATGCCGGCGCAACATATCAGCGCATGATTCAGACATGTCTGGCAAACCAGATCGGCAAAACAGTGGAGGCATACATAGATGATGTGGTTGTCAAATTCAAGCATGTCGAAACTCTAGTAGACGACTTGAGGCTCACATTCGACAATCTCCAAACATACGACATTAAGCTCAACCAGGAAAAATGCGTTTTCGGCGTACCAGCCGGAAAGCTCTTGGGCTTCATTGTATCCGGTAGAGGAATAGAAGCAAACCCAGCCAAGATCCGAGCTCTGTCGCAATTGGATATCCCAAAAGACCTCAAGCAAATACAAAAATTGACTAGATGCGTGGCGGCTCTAAGCCGCTTTATCTCCCGCTTAGGAGAAAAGGCATTACCCCTTTATCGCCTCCTCTGGCGCACCGAACACTTCGAGTGGACGGATGCCGCCACGGCCGGACTCGGAGAAATCAAAGCCATATTGGCAACAAATCCGGTCCTGGCCGCGCCCAATTTGGGCGAACCGATGTTATTATATATCGCGGCAACACATCAAGTTGTAAGCACGGTGCTCGTCGTCAAACGAGAAACGGACGGACACAAGTTCCCTCTTCAAAAACCAGTTTACTACGTGTCCACTGTCCTAACTCCATGCAAGTCCGGGTACCCACATTATCAAAAGATAGCATACGCGGTGTTCATGGCATCCCGGAAGCTGCGACACTACTTTCAAGAGTGTTCGATAATAGTAGCCTCCGAAGTACCCCTTAATGACATTATAAACAACCGCGACGCAACTGGCCGGATTGCAAAATGGGCCATCAAGCTCCTTCCATTCGACATAACCTATAAGCCACGACGAGCTATCAAGTCGCAAGTTTTGGCTGACTTCATCGCCGAATGGACTGAAGCCGAACTCCCTAAAGAGTATGGCGCATATTCCAATTGGATCATGCACTTCGACGGCTCCAAAATGCTAGCCGGCCTGGGGGCTGGCGTCGTCCTAACGTCCCCAACTGGAGATACAGTCCAATACGTACTCCAGATAATGTACACGGACTCCAACAACGCAGCCGAATACGAGGCCCTTCTACATGGTCTCCGGATGGCAGTGTCCATGGGCATTCAGCGTCTAGAGGTTCGCGGGGATTCAAACCTCGCAATATCCCAAATAAATGGAGACTTTGACGCCAAGGATCCGAAAATGGCAGCTTACCGTAACGCCGTCTTAAAAATGTTAGCTCGGTTCGAAGGGCTCGAATTCCACCATATAGCCCGGGATAATAACCAGGCGGCGGACGTATTGGCACGCATCGGCGCAAAGCGCGATGCCGTCCCTCCCAACATCTTCCTGGAGCGGCTTTTCAAGCCATCCGTACTATGGGAAGGGGAGTCCGGAAACAACAATCCGGACCCAACCGCACCGCCCAACACCGAACATTCTGACACAATCGATGGTTCTGCCAACGAAATAACACCTTCAGCCCACGAAATAATGGCAGTTATTGCCCCGTGGACTGAGCCATTCCTAGCCTACTTAACCAGGAAGGAACTCCCTGAGGACCAAAACGAGGCCCGCTGCATAGTACGGCGATCTAAAGCCTATAAAGTCCACAAGGGAGAGCTTTATAAGAAAAGCACAACCGGAGTCCTTCAAAGGTGTATCTCCGAAGAGGAAGGGCGAAATCTTCTGGCTGAAATTCATGCCGGACTCGGTGGGCACCACGCTGCAGCCTGGGCCCTTGTAGGCAAGGCCTTCCGTACAGGATTTTATTGGCCGACGGCCCGGGCAGATGCACAGGACTTAGTCCAATGATGCGTCGGTTGCCAGCTCTTTGCTAATCAAAGCCACATGCCACCCACCGCCCTCAAAACTATACCCATTACCTGGCCGTTCGCGGTCTAGGGGCTTGACATGGTTGGACCCCTTAAAGGAGGAACCCACAAGCAAAAATACCTATTGGTCATGGTGGATAAATTCACCAAATGGATAGAGGCCAAACCAGTTAAGATGGCCGAATCCGGACCCGTGATAGACTTCATATCGGGGATAGTACACCGTTACAGCGTCCCCCATAGCATCATCACTGATAACGGAACGAACTTCACGGCCGACGAGGTTAAACTCTGGTGCAAAAACATGGGCATCAAGCTCGACTACGCTTCAGTCTATCACCCTCAAACTAACGGTCAAGTGGAGCGAGCAAATTGTCTAATCATGAGCGGCATCAAACCCAGACTAGTGCGGTCCCTTAAGGAATCTAACACGCACTGGGTAGAGGAGCTCGACTCCGTACTTTGGGGGCTGCGGACCACGCCGAATGGCACGACCGGATTCACACCATTTTTTATGGTATACGGCGCAGAGGCAGTTTTGCCCTGCGACATAATTCATGACTCACCTCGCGTGCGCATGTATGAGGAAAGAGAAGCCGAGCTGGATCGGCAGGACAGTTTGGACGCCTTAGAGGAGGAGCGCGACGTGGCAAAAGCTCGTTCCGCATTCTATCAACAGCAGGCTCGAAGATATCAAAGCAGAGAAGTACGGGCCAAAACTTACAACGTTGGCGAACTAGTTCTACGCCTGCCGGACAAGAAAAAGGACAAACTCAAGCCCAAATGGGAAGGTCACTTCATCATCGACCAAGTCCTGACCGGCGGAGCATACCATCTGTGAAACGCATCGGATAACCGACTCGAGCCAAACCCATGGAACGCAGCCCGTCTCCGAAGATTCTACGCCTAGCGCCGGACTCTGAGTTCGTCTCCTTCCCCCGTCCATATTTTATACTTTAACTGTCTTTTATTTCTCTCCTTCTTTCCCCCCTTTTTTCTCACAAGCCTTTGAAAGGCTCGCCTGCGCATTGTTCGCACACACTTGACGTGCTACTCGCGCTCATTATACCTGGGGGCTTCTTTAACAGAAGCTTATTTATACGGGCTTTATGCCCAACACATGCATCACACTTCCGCATGTACCCTTTATTCACCATTATATGCATCGATATGACTTAAGTTTTGGCCAAGCTGGGTTGCCTGGCTCCTGTGCTTACCCCTACATTCCCGATTGTTCGGCTAGGAGGTAAAGGGAGCACCTCTGCGATTGTTACTGCCGGGTCAGCCGGATGTGTACCTCAGACTAGGTGAAGCCGAAAGCTAGCGTTCTTAAGGGAATATTCGGTCAGTGAATTGAAAGATGATTTCTTACCTATTTATTTATCTGCCCCCAGATGCTTTCCTGCTCTTTTCGCAGTCCGGACATGCACTTTAGGGCATGCCACCTAGGGAAAGGAACCCCTAACGGAACTATTCTCCCTGGAAGATGTTTCTTACTAACCATGTAATATAACACAACTAGTTGGGCACTTGTCTGATAAAGCACTAATGACCCCTACGCCTGGTCTCCACGCATGCCCCGGTTTTTTCTATAACCGCGAGGGTATTCGGACACACTCCGGACTGTCGGGTCCGGAGGTTGAAGCGAAAAGGTCCGCTACGACAAACGATCTACAATCCGGCTAGAAGGCATTTTACATGTCATTTTAAATTACATAGTCAAACTGACTGATTGTATTCCTCTTCGATACCATCTAATAAACTGTCTAGTTTACAGTCCCGCTGGGAATACTTTGCGGCCAACTCTACTTGGCCGTACACTAAGCTCACAGGGATCTCCTTCCCATCGGGCCCCACAGGTCCGACCTCGGCAATGTGGTTTGGGTCAGCCTTCGCATCTTGGAGCTTATTTTTCTCTTGCCGCACCCTTGTAAGCACCTTCTCGCCGGCCTTTAGCTGGCGTAGTAGCTATTGCTTGTCCGGATCTAGTCCGGCGCCATCTGCAATATTACTATCAGACTTATACACATGCCGCACTTGACAAACTACTTATCTTTCGAAGGCAACTCCGCTCATCACCTGCCGAACTCGTTCGTGCAGTTGCAGCAGCTCGGGAAGTAGGTCACCCATTGAACCGGACATTTCCTTCGCAGGACGACCTGTGAGCATACCTACAGACATATTTCTGTCAATCGACTTCCTCGCCGAACTCTTCTTTTCAGAAGTTCGCTCAAGCACTTACTATAAATGCCACGACGAAGCCGCCGATTCTCCTTCACGGAGTCAGACAACTGGGCCCGAACATCTTTTAGTTCCTCGCCTAGCCGGGTGTTGGCATCTTGGAGCTTATTTTTCTCTTGCCGCACCCTTGTAAGAACCTTCTCGCGCGGCCTTTAGCTGGCGTAGTAGCTATTGCTTGTCCGGATCTAGTCCGGCGCCATCTGCAATATTACTGTCAGACTTATACACACGCCGCACTTCACAAACTACTTATCTTTTGAAGTATATATTACCGGAGGGGGTCTCTGTGGCTCCCCCTGTGGCGGCTAGTGCGGCCTCAAGTTGGGCCTTGCACTCTTGAAGCTCCTGGGACAGTTGGGTATTCTTTTCTGTAAGATCTTGCATAACAAATGATCCTTAAATCAGTTATTCTAACTATTTTAAGTCTCGGGGGCTACTGGCATATATAACTGTCAAAATTCACTCACCCGTATGTCTTTCACATACTGCTCCATGGCTCTGGCTAGACCATCTTGAGCGGCACGGAGGTGCGCATCTCCCGAATTGAAGGCATTCAATGCCTCCAGGGAGAAACACGCGTCACGAAGAACTGTCCAGCGACGCCTGTGATTCATGGCACTCTCCACCTCAGATCTGGTGGTGGACATCCTATGGGCATCCTCCGTTGGAGGAGCATCCGACGCGCGCCTTGTGTTCGCCTCCCCCTCCGGACCTGGCGTTGGAGCCTGGCTGGCGGAGGCTCGATTGGCAACCTCTCCGGACACAGTCCGGCGAGCGCTCTTTCTCCTGAAAAAATCACGAGCATTAATATGCCTTCCAGGAATCTTTCCTTGAAACACGGTGGCGCGCCATACCGTTGCGGCGACGTCTCGATTCGCACTGCACTTCTTTTCCACCTGCTGGGCCGAGCTGCCCCTTGTTGGCCAGCCGTCGCAGGCTCGGCTTCCCGCCTCAAAGGCACCTCCTGCGGGACACCATTGGTATACGGTGATCAGAGATAAGCACGGATGGGTAATGGTATCAGGACTTCAGTCACAGTTACCTGGGAAACCAGAGATATTCTGGGGTAGTCGGCCGTAATGGTGACCAAAGCATTGTCGATGCTAAGTTGGTGGAACACCCCATCGATCAGCTCCACCTTTATGTCCAGATCCTCTTCAGAGGACGGATCGAGGGACCGTTCCGGATCCTCGGGTTGTGGAGCCGGGCTGTGTATATCCTCTACGGCCCGGCGCAGTTCCTTCGTCGAAATCACAAAATGAGACACTTAACTTTGGGAATATGGATCGGATAGACAAGTGTCTGCTTACCCAGCTTCGAGGGTTGTTCATGGAAAATCCATTCAATGGACTGGCACGGAGGAAGTCCTCCTCCTCCCCTTTATACAGGCCGGACAGGATCTTCACCAGATCAGCGATCGATCCCGGCCCCTTGCGGCCATGACGGATGGCATCATCCTCCCCGTTAAAATCCCACATGGGGTGGCCCCTATACTGGAGCGGCTGCACCCCTCGCATAATGCATGTGGCGATGACCCCAATCATGGTCAATCGGGAATGAGCCAATAATCTTATTCGGCCCATCAGGTACTGGACGTCCCTATCATTCTCCCGTTGAGGGCTCCGCGGACGCCAACTTAGGCATTTCTTCAGAGGAGCATTACTGAACTCCGGGAGGCCGATCCGAACTGGATCCGGTAGCGGGGTGTGTTCTATATAAAACCATGCCGAAGGCCAGTCTTCGGACGCCTTCTTCGGGGTTCCGGATAGATATCCGGTCCCGGCGATGCACCATAGCTCGGCTCCGCCCACTTGATATATCGACCCCTCATGAGAACGGTGTACGAGGCAGAATAATCTCTTCCACAGTGCAAAATGAGCCTCGATGCCCAGGAAAAGCTCGCAAAGGGCCATGAAGCCCGCTGTCGGTGTCAAAACCGGCGGATCTCGGGTAGGGGGTCCCGAACTGTGCGTCTAGGCGGATGGTAACAGGAGACAAGGGACACGATGTTTTTACCCAGGTTCGGGCCCTCTTGATGGATGTAAAACCCTATGTCCTGCTTGATTAATATTGATGATATGGGTAGTACAAGAGTGGATCTACCACGAGATCAAGGAGGCTAAACCCTAAAGCTAGCCTATGGTATGATTGTTGTGACGTATGTTGTCCTACGGACTAAAGGCCTCCGGTTTATATAGACACCGGAGGAGGCTAGGGTTACACAGAGTCGGTTACAATGGTAGGAGATCTACATATCCGTATTGCCAAGCTTGCCTTCCACGCCAAGGAAAGTCCCATCCGGACACGGGACGGAGTCTTCAATCTTGTATCTTCGTAGTCTTGGAGTCCGGCAGACGATGATAGTCCGGCTGTCCGGACACCCCCTAGTCCAGACTCCCTCAGTAGCCCCTGAACCAGGCTTCAATGACGATAAATCCGGCGCGCATAATGTTCGGCATTGCAAGGCGGGTTCCTCCCTTGAATAATCCAGAGAAGATCATGAACACCAGGATAGTGTCCGGCTCTGCAAAATAAATTCCACATTCCACCGTAGAGAGATTAATGCACATAAATCCAATCTGCTGACGTATTTGGCGGCGTGACATCACACCGCCACCAGGCCTTTACTTGAATCGTTTTTTATTATAACACCTCAGCACGTTTAGCGAAGCGGTTTCCTTGGCACGTCTTGTCGAAGCAGAGATCGTGCTCCCCTTATTCCGGGATTCTCATCAATACGAGCGTGGGTAACCCAACCGTGCCCGTTGCCACGCCTCCTCTATCGAAGGTGAATCCCGAACGGTCACGGAGACGGCTCTTGGTATTTTCCCCCTTTATAAGGGGACCAAGGCTCGCTTATTTTTCTCAATCTTCCATCGAATCCTCTCCTTGCTCCAAGTTCCAACACCCAGAGCCCCAGATTCGAGCGCTTTGGATCTTCAACAATGTCCGGTTCCGACCTTGAGGGCCGGTGGATGCCCTCCTCCGTCACGGAGGAGGATGTGTTAAAGCTGCGTGAGGCCAAGTACCTGTCCTACGAGATTTCGCACAGGTTGCCCGCCCGAGGGCAGGCCGTACCCACTCCCGAGCCCGGTGAGTATGTCGTCTTCGTATCCCACCTCCGTCGGGGTTTAGGCTTCTCGACGGACCCCTTCGTGAGAGGGCTCATGTTCTACTACGGGCTGGATTTTCACGACTTGGCTTTGGAGTCCATCCTCCATATTTCCGCATTCATTATTGTCTATGAAGCCTTCCTCCGCGTCACCCCCCACTTTGGCCTATGGCTAAAGACCTTTAATGTGGAGCCAAAGATGATCGGGGGGCGTCAAGCGGAGTGCGGCGAGGCGGCCATAAGCAGGAGGGCCGATGCCCCGTGGCCCGAGGGCTCCTTCCAAGAGGAGCTCGGCTTGTGGCAGTAGGAGTGGTTCTATGTCACCGCTCCGAAGGGCAGCAAGCAAAAGCCGCCGCCTTCATTCCGCCCGGGACCTCCATGCCGATTGATGTCGTGGGTCAACCAAGGTCTCAAATGGGGGCCGTCCGAAGACGTGCCCTTATTGCAGGGCCGGATTCGAGACCTCCAAGCGAGGGAGATCAATCTGGTTGTGGTGATGCAGGTCATGCTAATCAGGCGTCTTCTGCCCTGCAAACGCCGTCCTCTCCGGTTATGGGAGTTCAATCCGGAGGGGCCACGAACTCTCCAACACTTCATGGGTATGACGCCCGTGGAGATGTACAAGTTATTCTTCGGACCGCAGGTGGCGTGTCCGGAATTGACCGAGAACGCAGGCCTAAGCAGCAATCGCCCGGATACACAGGTAAGTAGCTCAGAGTCCGGACGTTCTATTTGTTTGCTTTTCTGAAATTCGCCTTCTAACCCATTATTCTTCATCAGGAGTAGGTAGCGCGATCGAAGCTGACAAGGTGTCCGGCCCCCCTCCCAGAGACCGCACCGGAGCCCGTGCTGGTCAGAATGTTGGAGGTCGCGCCCATAGAAGGGGGCGATGGGGAAAATAGAAGAGCTATCACCTCGCCCAAGGGGGCGCCTGAAGTGGGGGGATCGATAATCCCTCCTTCCAGGGGGAGAAGAGGACCGCCTCCGAAGACCCGGAGGCCAAAGCCCCTAAGCGGGGGAAGAAATCTTTACCAGAGGGTCCTGTGTCCGGGGAAAGTCCGGACGTACAATCGTTTCTAAAGGATCAGCCCTCCAGCGAGCCGTGAGTAAAAAAAGGGGGGTTCATTAATGAGAAGATACCCCTATTTGTGCTTCTGTGGATGACCAAATTTTTTTACCATGCAGTTCGGATCTGCGGCCTTCTCAGATGAGTTCGTCTTCGGGGGATCTTCGTCCGGAGATGATGGAGAGCGAAACGCCTCCGTCTGCTGCGCCGTTGGATAGGGCAGACAAGCCTGAAGTATCGTCACAGAGGGTATCCCAGAGTCCGGAGGGGCCGGAGAGTTCGGCGCCCACTAGTGTCCGGCCAGGGGAGCTGAAGAATCTGCTTGAGAGGGCGTCCATCTTAGAAGATCACCGTGCTTTGATGCATATGGTGATTGGAAGGATTTCGTCCACCGAAAGCGGATTGCATAATGCCGTCAGGAGTTTACTGACGGGATTTGAGGTACGCAAGAACGACACACCTTTTTGACAGCTTGGCACATAGAGGTGCGCCCTGTATAGATAGTAGCCCCTGAGACTCGGTAGGTTGTCGAAAGCGACAGCGTGCTGAGGATCAAAATCGTAGGTAATGAATGTCGCCGTTCCTATGCAGGTGGCGGATAGTCCGGGGGCTAGCCGGACTAGTGGAGTTGCCGAGTTAATGCGGCAACTTGACGTGGCAGATGCGGACATCACGCTTGTCAACCGGCGACTTGACGAGTCGCAAGGTAAATGAATTCTCCGCAGTCACTTATTTAAGGGAGTCAAAGCCCGCCTCTGATAATGTATATGCTGTGATACAGACGGTGCTGCTGCTGTGGAGAGCCTTCGGGCCGAGCTTGCTCAAGCCAAGGAGCAAGCCCGAAGGAGTGATGCGGCTGCCTCGAGGGCATCCGAGGAGTTAAAAGCCGAAAAGGCTGCACACTGCCTAAGCAGGGAAAAGATGGCCGAATTGGCCGTGAAATTAAAGGATGCTGCCGACCGCAATGAGGCTCTTGAAAAGGAGCGCCTATCGGAGCGGGAAGACCTGGGAAAGGCCACCGCCGAAGCCAAGGATGCCCGTTCTGCGATGCGGGCTATGAAGGAGGAGCTACGCCAGGCCGGAGATATTGTGGCTGGCAGGCCTTTTCTGCTGCGTCGCTGGTTTACGGATCCAAAGTATGCCCAACTTGGCCAGCTGTGGGGTCCGGAGGATCCATATATGGACTTAGCAGCAAGTGCGGCTGATGCCGTTGCACATTTCCGGAGCCAGAAGGATCACCAAACGGAAGAGCTATTTTGGTCTCAATTCCATAGTCCGGACCGTTCACTTCCGTTGACCGATCAGTTGGCCGAATGGGCTGAGCTAAACAGGTTGTCCGGACTAGCCATGAATGATATTGTGGCTCATGTCTGGCTAGAGAGGCCCAAGGCGACGAGCTATTTCGGCTTATTGCAGCAATTTCTTGGAGCGGTGCCGCATATCAAGGAGACGAAGCGGTCGGCCTGCATAGAAGGTGCGCGGATGGCCCTTGCCCGTGTGAAGACACATTGGACAGAGATGGATGCCACCGCTATTGCGGCCCAGGGTTCGGACGAAAGCCAGTTACCCGCCGAGCACTATTTTGGCGAAGTTATGCGTGGCGCTTTTGTAATAGAGTCGCAGTGCTAAAAAAATGTCACGTTCAAATGAACGTTTTTATCTTGTAAGATAATGATTATGATGTAACCGCTTTTTATACTTGTGCGTTCCAAGTATTAAAATATCTCCTATGCGGCCATTTATGTATACATTTGTATAACCTGAAAGATTGCAGTCTTTGGCTTCAGCCCCCACGCACAAGGTGCGGGGGTGTTCGCAAAAAATAGCGCGTTTTCACACTTAATCCGACGTCTCGGTCCTGTTAAGGAGGTGGTAGCGTAGCGAACGAGGCAATCCGGACTATGATGCTTTATCACTTTCACTTAGCCAGTGGAGTTCGAGGGTGGGGCTACGATATAGCCCCTTGGGGCACCGCGCATCTCCGAATTCGGGGCGCGTGTGTGCCTGACCGGGAAACGGTCCTTCGTTAAAGCGGGGAATTCTAAACATTCCGGTAGTCGATCGAGTGGTTGACCAGTCTCTCGCTGTATCATGACAGTCAGTTTTCGGCTTTCTCTACTGAGGTGCTCGCCCAGCCGAACTGGGGCACAATCGCAGTAGTTCTCCTGGTGCCGCGTTAGCCGATGATACGGAACGTAAGGCAGCAAAACACAGGAGCCGGGCAAACCCAACATTTCACCAAAGACATGATTCGGAGCTGATGCATATAAGGCCTAACTCGAGACGCCGAACACTCCCTAAGGTGTTCGGTCTTTGTAATAATGGGCAGAACAATGCCCTAAGCCCCTAGTGTCCAGGTACGAGCATGGTCCTCTGACGCGGCCGATGCCAAAACGTTAGGCTCCGCTTTTGTTATAATAAGAAACCAAGGGATTATAACAACAAGAGACAATAAAAAAGGTTTACGCAGCGTCTTAATCTGAAAAGAATCCTCGCGACGGGTCCCTACTGCACGTCTGCGCCTGTGTCTCCGTTGTGCCGTTATCCTGGACGGGTGTGCACGTTGTTCATCTGTAAAAAGAGAGGAACTTTAGCTTGAATGGAATTTGTGCAGAAAATATATATGAAGGAAGAGATATAAATAAGTAAAGCGGAGTCTGTGTGAGCTCGCTGTTGTTTGTGCGCGCAGCCCCTTGTAAAGGGATGTGCGGCTAGGGAGCCCCTAGCTTACTTATGCCGGACTCGTCTAACCGTGTCCGGGGTCTTTAAGTGACCCTCGTACTGAAATGATGCCACGTGGACCGGGCATCTTGAGTGTAAGAGATGCGTAATGTGGTATGGCGTTGAAACGGACAAAAGCCTCTCGTCCCAAGAGTGCTTGATAGCCACTTTTAAATGGGACGATATGAAAAATTAGTTTTTTGCGTCGAAAGTTGTTCGGTGATCCGAACACGACTTCCAGTAATAGGGAGCCTGTGCACTTGGCGTAAGGGCCTGGCGTAACTCCTTTGAAGGAAGTGCGGCTGTGTCGAATTTTAGTAGGGTCTATCCCCAACTTGCGGATCGTGTTTGGATACAGCAGGTTTAGGTCACTGCCTCCGTCCATCAGGACTTGTGTGAATTGCAGTCCGTCGATTACAGGATCCAATATCAGGGCAGTCCATCCCGCGTTTCGAACGCTTCTGGAATAATCCAGGTGGTCGAAAGTGATTGGTTTTGATGTCCAATCTCTATGTTCCGTTGGGTTGGACCGTGCGAGACCCTTTTTAGAGGATGCCGCACTATTTGTCCGTATTATCACATGAAGTGAGTTTACTGCTTTGACCTCCTGTGGGAAAGTCTTTTGTTTTCCGGTGCTCTGCTGGTGGGGTTTGTCATCATCTTCGCTTGATGCGTCGAGCCCCTTGTGTTCGGCGTTTAGCCGGCCGGACTGTTTGAAAACACAACAATCTCGGTGGGTGTGGTTTGCAGGCCTTCCGGGGGTACTGTGGATTTGACATATCCGACCCAAAATCTTGTTTAAATTGGATAGCTCATCGCTGTTATCCTTGAGAGGCGGTGTTTTGTTGGTTGGCCGCGGGTTTTTGAATCCGGCGTTAACTGCCGTGCTCTTTGGGCTTTTCTCTTTATTCCGGCGCTGCTCTTTTCTATGCCATGATTTTCTGTTTCCATCTCTGATTTCGGATGTACTTGGGTCGCTGGTGCTGCATCTTGCTAGCCAGCTATCCTCTCCCGCACAAAAGCGGGTCATGAGGCTTGTTAGTGCGGACATTGTCCTCGGCTTCTCTTGGCCGAGGTGTCTGGCGAGCCATTCGTCTCGGACGTTGTGTTTAAAAGCTGCTAGGGCTTCAGCGTCCGGACAGTCGACTATTTGGTTCTTTTTGGTGAGGAACCTGTTCCAGAATTTGCGCGCTGACTCTCCGGGCTGTTGAGTTATATGACTTAGATCGTCTGCATCTGGAGGGCGGACATAAGTTCCTTGAAAATTTGCTCTAAACGCGTCCTCGAGCTCTTCCCAACTTCTAACAGTGTTTTCTGGGAGGCTTTTGAGCCAATGACGGGCTGGACCTTTGAGCTTGAGGGGTAGGTATTTTATGGCGTGGAGATCATCTCCTCTGGCCATGTGTATGTGTAGTATATAATCTTCTATCCAGACTCCAGGGTCTGTTGTTCCGTCGTAGGCCTCTATGTTTATGGGTTTAAACCCTGCTGGGAATTCGTGATCCAGCACCTCGTTGGTGAAACATAGTGGGTGTGCGGCGCCCCTGTATTTGGGTGCACCGATGTCTTCGGACACTTGGCGTGTTGTGTTGCGTCCTGGGGCCCTCTTCCTTGGCCCGTAAATGGACCTGGCTGGGCCATCTGTCCTTCCAGGGTCGTTAGTCGGTTTATATGCGGCGCCGCTTTCAGATTTTGGCCTATCATCTGGCCATCTATCCGGCCAGGCGGCCTCTTTGTTTTTTGACTGTGGGGGCTCTATGGCCTCCTCATTAAATTCTGGCAGTAGCTTGTGCTTCGGGTAGCTCTTTGATTGATGGCTATTGCCGTATTTGTCTGCGGTTTTGAGCACTTTGCTCCACCTCATTCTGAGTGTATCTTCCGCTGTTTTGAGCTTCTGTTTTTCCTTCTTCAAGCTTTTTGCGGTGTTGACGAGTCTTTTCCGAAGGTTTTTATTCTCCGGCGGTGTGTCCGGCGTGAGATCGTCCGGACTATTTTTTCCGTCGGGCCCGGACTGATTGTCTGACTCGTCTTGTTCGGACGGTTGCTTGTCGTCGTCCACTGGTTTGCCCTGCTGTATTGCTGGGTCATTAAGAGCACTGTTGTTGTCGAGGCGGGACTTAGGGCAGCGTCTGCATCGCCGTTTTCGTTGTTTGTCGGCAGGATTATCTTCTGCCGCTCCCCGTTGGTCCTCGTTGTCGCTTCCTTTTGGGGTATTCACCATGTATACGTCGTATGACGAGGTGGTCTTTACGTGCCTTATAGGCGCTGGTTCTTGTTCGTCTCCGGCATCGTCGTCCATGCAGTCGATGTCTTCGGAGTCGTAATCTAGCATGTCGGTTAGGTCGTCGACAGTGGCTACAAAGTGGGTGGTGGGTGGGATCTGAATTTCTTCGTCGTCCGTATCCCAACCATCCTGGCCATAATCCGGCCCGGACTCTCCAGATAGCGAGAGATGCTTCAGCGAATTTAGGATGTCGCCAAAGGGCGAGTGTTGGAAGATGTCCGCGGCGGTGAATTCCGTAACCAGCACCCAATCAGATTCGATTGGCAGGGGCGCGGGAGGTCCGGAGTCCGGCAAGGAGTCCGGCACCTCGGAGTCGCGAGTTTTGCGAGGGACAAGGCTAGTGTTTGGCTCCATCGCCGTGGAAGTTGAAGCCCCCGAGGTGGTGTCCATCCACCGGTCCTCGATCTGGGCGATCGGCTCCAGACTAAGGGCCGGGGCAGATACGTGCGCGGACACCAAAGCACTGTTCGGCGGCAGAGCTAGATCATGCCCATCGCAACAGTGCGGCGCACTTGGCTTTGGCTCGAGCCCGTCGAAGATCAAGTCCCCGCGGATGTCGGCTGTGAAGCTTAGGCTTCTGAATCTAACCTGATGGCCAGGGACGTAGCTTTCGATCTACTCCAGATGGCCAAGTGAATTAGCCCGCAGTGCGAAGCCGCCGAATACGAAGATCTGTCCGGGGAGAAAAGTCTCACCCTGGACAGCGTTGTTGATTGAAGATGCCATCGAGCCTATCGGTGACGACACAGAGGAACTCTCAATGAAAGCACCAATGTCGGTGTCAAAACTGGCGGATCTCGGGTAGGGGGTCCCGGACTGTGCGTCTAGGCGGATGGTAACAGGAGACAAGGGACACGATGTTTTTACCCAGGTTCGGGCCCTCTTGATGGAGGTAAAACCCTACATCCTGCTTGATTAATATTGATGATATGGGTAGTACAAGAGTGGATCTACCACGAGATCAAGGAGGCTAAACCCTAAAGCTAGCCTATGGTATGATTGTTGTGACGTATGTTGTCCTACGGACTAAAGCCCTCCGGTTTATATAGACACCGGAGGAGGCTAGGGTTACACAGAGTCGGTTACAATGGTAGGAGATCTACATATCCGTATTGCCAAGCTTGCCTTCCACGCCAAGGAAAGTCCCATCCGGACACGGGACGGAGTCTTCAATCTTGTATCTTCGTAGTCTTGGAGTCCGGCGGACGATGATAGTCCGGCTGTCCGGACACCCCCTAGTCCAGGACTCCCTCACCCGCGATGTGCAGAATGGAGGTAGGCGTAAGGTGGTGCAGCTGGAGGCCGTATAACTCCAAGAGCCCCCGGAGAAATGGATGTATCGGAAATCCGAGTCCTCTTATTAGATAAGAGACGAAGCATACCCGCTCTCCTTTGGAGGGATTGGGGACGCTCTCCGCCTGCTTTCCGCCCTTGTAGGTGGTGAGTCCGGCTCGAACCGGAACCATAAAGGCTGGGGGAAGAAATCCCTTGGTTTGGAGCGTCACTAACTCACTATGCGGGACTGAGCATCTCCCCCAATCTCCTGGCGTAGGGCTGGGAGCGCGAGAGGAGGAGCCGCGTCGACTGTCCATGATGGAATGGATTTTTGTCAAAGGTGCTCCGATGAATACTCGCGGAAGGAGGATGGTGTGATTCGGATCTAGATCCTCGTCTCCTTTTATAGGTAGCTCATTTGCGCGGCTAGGGGGATAAATGTAAAAATACCCTGGCTTTTCGCATTCATTTGACACGTGGAAGATGGCCATTATTTGGCGTAGAAGCCAAGGAGCGCAGCACTTACAAGAAGCCGGACACTATTCAACACAGGATTTGGAGAAGAACCTGCCTTGCAATGCCGAAGACAATCAACAGGCCGGCTTCATCATCATTGAAGCCTGGTTGGGGGCTACTGAGGGAGTCCTGGACTAGGGGGTGTCCAGACAGCCGAACTATCACCGTCGGCCGGACTCCAAGACTATGAAGATACAAGATTGAAGACTTCGTCCCGTGTCCGGATGGGACTTTCCTTGGCGTGGAAGGCAAGCTTGGCGATACGGATATGTAGATCTCCTACCATTGTAACCGACTTTGTGTAACCCTAGCCCTCTCCGGTGTCTATATAAACCGGAGGGTTTTAGTCCGTAGGACGAACAACAATCATACCATAGGCTAGCTTCTAGGGTTTAGCCTCCTTGATCTCGTGGTAGATCTACTCTTGTACTACCCATATGATCAATATTAATCAAACTGGAGTAGGGTTTTACCTCCACCGAGAGGGCCCGAACCTGGGTAAAAACATCGTGTCCCTTGTCTCCTGTTACCATCCGCCTAGATGCACAGTTCGGGACCCCCTACTCGAGATCCGCCGGTTTTGACACCGACATGAGCCTTGGCTCGTTTCTGCGCGACGCGGGGTATCCGACTGGACTTAGCGTCCGTTGCCCACCCGCAGTCAAACGACCAGGTTGAGCGAGCAAACAGCCTCATCTTGTCCGGCATCAAGCCCCGGCTGGTCGAGCTCCTTGAGCGTTCGGCCGGCTGTTGGCTTGATGAGCTGCCGGCCGTCCTCTGGAACCTGCGCACAACTCCAAACAAGTCAACCGGCTTCACGCCCTTCTTCCTCGTCTACGGTGCTGAAGCCGTCATCCCGACGGACATAGAGTTCGACTGCTCATGAGTCACCATGTACATCGAGGCGGATGCCAAGGAGGCGCGAGAAGACAACGTCGACCTGCTGGAAGAGGGCCGGCTGCTGGCACTCAGCCGGTCCGACTACAACCACAAGGTGAAGACAAGATCCTTCCAAGAGGGAGATCTTGTACTCCGGCTGATCCAGCGAACAGCCGGCCAGTACAAGCTCTCGGCGCCTTGGGAAGGCCCTTTCATCATCAGCAAGGTGCTGGGCAACGACTCCTACTATCTGATCGATGCTCAGAAGCCCAGAGCGCGCAAAAGAGATGATTCAGGCAAGGAGACGGAGAGGCCGAGGAATGCGAACCTCCTCCGGAGATTTTACAGTTGAAAGCAGTATGTATCACGCTACCTTTTGTATTATGTACAAAGACTCCGGGTCCCCCGAGACGAACTCGGGGACTGCCCTCCTTTTATCTATATGATAAGTGTTATGCCCATAAGTGTGCTTCTGTTTTATGATTTCCGCTTGGCACCGGGTCGACCAGTCGGCCCAGAGGTTTGCTGCCCTCTACTATATGCCGCCTCCCGCAGCCGGACAAGTAATGTGTTGGCACCTAAAACTTCTTCTGTCAGAAGCCACAGTCCGCAGAGCGGCTGCATGGCGGGTAGAAGCGCAAGACAGCGTCGACATGAAAAATGGTTAAGGAAAAAGCACATATAGCCGAGGTCGGCACCATACCTGCCCGGCCAGCTGCCGAGCAGCCGGCCGACCTCTGCCTCCCTTGCAGAAAACCTCCAAATGGCTTAGTACTTGCCCTCCCACAAAAATTTAAGTACTCAAACCAGCCGCAGTCCGCAGAGCGGCTGCTTGGCTGGCAAGAGGATAGCTAAGGGAGGGCGGCAAAGGAAAAAGCAAGGAGTTCACGCAAGGAAAGCTAGAGGTAGGCAGAGCAAAGCATAAAGTTGCGATAGAATATTTACATAGATAAAGGCCGATCGGCCGGCATTCAGCAAAGTTTAAGATACACCCCGCGGGTGGAATTGTGCGAATTTAACAAAGTGTTCAGAATAGCAAGCAGGAAAAGAAAAAAGATAAAATCCCTAAGGAGCAGCGGAGGACTCCGGCTGGGCGCTCGGGTCGGCAGTTCCGGTTGGCGCAGCAGACGGCTCCGGCTGGATGCTGGGGTCGGCAGTGCTGGTTGGCGTAGCAGACGGCTCCGACTGGATGTTGGGATCGACGGTGCCATTTGGTGCAGCAGGCGGCTCCGGCTGGATGACGGCGTCAGCTGCGCCGATTGGCGTGACAGGCGGCTTTGGCTGGACGATGGTGTCAGCAGCGCCGATTGGCGCGACAGGCGGCTCTGGCTGGGCGCTGGAGTCGGCAATGCCAGTTGGAGGCACGGGCGGCTGGTCGCTCACCACCTGGCCGCCTCCAGCAGCAGCCGGCGCTTTGGAGCGCGGGTCGTTGCTTGAGGCCCAGTCGGGGTGGGGCTGATCATCCGCACCAGCCTCCGGCATGTCGATGTCGCTGTCATCTTCCGCCTCCACCTCCTCCTCCTCCTCATCCTCCTCCTCCTCCCCCTCCTCTCCTTCATCACTGGAGTCGATGACTTCGGCCGAGTCCTCGCTGTCCTCCGGTTCAGCCCGAGCCATTCTTGCAGGGCTTCGCCGCCTTCCTCGACCACCTCCGGAACGAAGATGTTGGTGTCGGTGAAGTCGGCAATCACCGACGCCCTATTGACAAGTTCGGCCTCCACCGCCGCCAGCTCCTCCTGTGCTTCCAGCTGGAACGTGGCCAACTGGACTAAGTCCAGCCTAGGATACCACACCTTGACGAACTCAAGGGCGCGGCGCGCTCCTGCCCGGGCTGCAGAGCCCTTCCATGCCTCCAGGCGGCCGGCCGCCACCTCCAGCCAGTCGGCGGTCCGGCTTGGAGTGCGTGGAGCCAGCAGGCCTGGCCAGAGGGCGGCAATCGCCCGGGCCCTGATGCGCTGAAGACGGCGCAACACTTGATGGGCAGGCCAAAGGCGGGCCTGGATGCTGAGGATCTGCTCATTAAGGGTCCGGGGGGCGTCAGCAGCAATCTGTGCGCCTTCTGCCCTCTGCTCCTTGCACTGGGCCTCAATGGCTTGGTTCGCGGCGACGGAGTGACCCGGGAAGAAATCTGTTTGGGCAGAAAGCAAGAAAAACAAAGTCAGAAACAAGCAGTCGGCTTAGAAGAGGCCGGCAGCTCAAGACAACGAACAAGAAGAACAAAACTCACCGTCGACCAGATCCTCGATGCTGCTGAAGCAGGCCGTCGTCTGCGCCTCCTTGTCGGCCCAGGCGGCGCGCTCGCTTTCGAACTCGGCAAGGAGATCAACCTCCTTCGCCTTTGCATCCCGCTGGGCCGTCTTGAGAGCCTCCGTCTGCTCGGCGAGCTTGGCGACCAGCCGGTCCCGCTCCTCGGTCAGCTTGCTGCACTTCGCCTCCTTGCCACGCAGAGCGGTGTTGGCTTTGCCCAGCTGCTGCTGCAAGGCGGTGTTGGCCTCTGAAAAAAGGGAAAGAAGAAAGAGCATCAGTCAAGAAGACAAGGCGGAATGTAGTTGCCGGGGAGATCCGACCCGACTACTCAGCAGTCGGCCCGAATCTCGGGGACTACAGCCCGCGGGTGCGCCATCGCGCCCCCGCAGAGAAGAAGTAATTAACGAAGAAAGAAACACTGAGGAGATTCGGCCCGACTGCTCAGCAGTCGGCCCGAACCTTGGGGACTACAGCCCGCGGGTGCGCCAGCGCGCCCCCGCGAAGAAAGGAAGAGAGAGCTTACTCCGGCGCTCGGTCAGATGGGCGGTCTGTGTCTCCAGCTCCCGAACCCTGGAGTTGAAGGAGACGACGCGGAGATTGTGATAGTCCTGCAGAAGGGATACCAGACGAGTCAACATTTGATATATACAAGTTAAAGTTCCGGACCGCCTGGTCAGCAGCCGGCCCGAAACTTGGGGACTACGCCCAGTGGATGCGCTAGCGCGCCCCCACGAAGAAAGCAAGAAGGTCAAGGAAAAGGAAAGTAAGGAAAGCTTTCGCGGATGGCTGCCTCCGACTCCAGGAAGGCCTCGTTGCAGCGCCTGAGGGCTTCAGCTTCTGCCCGGAGCTTGGCCTAGACGTCAAGGGACGCCTGGTTCAGGGCTCCCGTCCCGCCCCCATGTATCCAGCCTGCGCGCGCGGTGCTGGTCGCCTTGGTGTCGGGGACCGATGAGCTCGTGGCGCCGACCTCCTGCGGCTGCGGCGCTGACGCCGCCTTCACAAGGCGGCAGCGCGCGGGTGTGCGGACCTCAGGAATCAGGTCCGTCACCACCGTGTCCTCGATCGATGGCATCGGCGGTGCGGCCGGCTGCTCGTCCTGCGTCCCGCTTGCTCGCGGCGGCGGCACAAAGACGTCCGGCATGGCTATGTCGCCGCCCACCCGCTCCCGGATCGGATGATCGTCGCCGGCTCCTCAGGCCATCGCCATAAACTCAGGTGGAGGCGGCGCAGTGTTCAGGGGCGTCATGAGCAGCGGCTCTTGGCGGCGTGCGGCCTCCGCGAGCCTCTCCTTCTCTGCGGCTTCAGCCTCCGCCTGCGCCAGCGCCCTCTCAGCGGATGCGGCGGCCTTGTCCGCCTGCTCCTTGGCCAGACGGTCGGCCTCTTCTTCACGCGCCTCCCGCGCGTTCCTCTCTGTCGCCTCCCGGAAGTCGGCGGCCTGGTCAATTCGCCGGCTGGTGGAGGAGGTCGCCGCCGACCTAACAACCGAGGCGGCGCTCGACTTCTCGAGGACCAACGGGGCCCTGAAATAAGAAGGCAAGTCAAAAAAGCTTTTATACTGGATTGGCGAGAAGACGGAAAACATGGGAAGGATACTTATGCCGACACCATGACGGGCACCTTCAGCTGCCTCTGATACTTGGCCACCTTGGCCATGGCTTCTTTCCGCCTGGTCGCCACGGCCGGGTTCTTGTGCTTCTTTGGGGAGCTGCCAAACAGGGCAGTGCCCTGCTTCCGCTTGCGCTTGCCACCACGGGCGGGCGGCCCAATAGAGGGGCCTGCGCCGGTGTTGGCAGTGCTCCGGGCGGGGCGCGGCTCATCTTCATCATTATCGTCGTTGGGCCAAGTCTCCACGCCGCCGCCCTCCTCGGAGCCGCCTGCTCTGCCGCCGCCGCCTGTTGCATCGTCCGCCAGGGCGGCCGCCCCCAAGTCGGGGTCATCCAAGTCGCTCACCGCCTTGTTCGGCAGGTAGTCATTGCCTGGCCCCAGGAGGGCGGCCATCGCCGCGGACATGTAAATCTGCGACCAGAAAGGAGTTGCATCACGACAGGAACGAGGCTGAAGAAAATAGATCAGAAGGAAGAGGTGAAGAAAACTTACGGCAGGCGGCGGATCATCGCATGAGTAAGGCCGCTTCCCGTATCGCCACTCCACCTCTGACACCTTGAGGTCGGAGATCTCATTCACCATACGCGCGACCTCAACAGTCGGCATCTGCTTCGTGCACAACCGGCTGGGGTCGCGGTGCCCGCTCATCCAGAAGATTGGATGAGGGCGGCTCTGGAGCGGGAGAACCCGACGCTCGACAAAGGCAATCAGGAGGTCGGAGGCCACGAGGCCCTCCGACTCCTGGAGCACCCGGAGTCGGCCGATGGCGGCCACTGCGTCTGGCGTCACCGGCTTCGGCTTATAGCCCCAGTTAGGCCGGAGCCCGGTGGGAGGGCCGGCCTTGTAGGCCGGCAGATTGAGGAAGTCGGCAGCCGGATCCACGTTCTCGGCATAGAAGTAGGACTGCTGCCACATCTTCATGGACTGCGCTAGCTTGATGACGGGGAAGGAATTCCGCTTCGCTGGTCGGCGCACAGCGATGAAACCGCCGCACTCGGCCGCTGTCTCCCTGGCGGAGGTGCCGAGCTTCCCGTAGAAGAATGCTCCCCACAGCTCGAGTGTGGGGAGGACGCCAATGTAGCCCTCGCATGCCATGACGAAGGCGGAGAGTAGAGTCACGGTGTTAGGCGTGAGGTGATGAGGCTGGAGGTTGTTGAAGTCGAGAAAAGAGCGGAGGAAGCTGCTCACCGGAAGGCCGAAGCCGCGGAGGAAGTGCGAGCAGAAGACGACCCGCTCGTTCCCCCTCGGCGCCGGCGAGATCTCCTCCTCCGGCGGAACCCGCACCTTGATGAATGCAGCGTTGGGCATCCGGCGCATGTCGCGGAGGAAGGAGATGTGATCCTCGATCACCGTCGACCCGTCCCAGCCGCCGCCCTTCTCGCGCGCCATGGCTTCCGGCTGGTCGCGTAAGGAGGAGGAGTGCGTTGGCGACGAACGACGGTGGCAGCTCCACGGCAGCGCTGAGCAGCAGCGATGGCTATGGAGGAGAAAGCTGGGAAGAAGAAAGAGTGGGAGGGGGCGCGCAAGCTTTGCCGCACCCCTCCCATCCCCGTACTTATAGCCCTCGGGCTACGAAGCCGAGGGGGCGGGGCGTGGGTCGTGGGATTAACTGCGTCCACGACCCCACATCCCCCATTTATCGCGCGCATTTACCGCGCCGCGAACGGTTGTGGGAATGGCAACCGCCCCCCTCAGCGCAGCGGATCCGCTCGGGTGCCGATGCGCGAGTGGCGGGCCCGGCCCACTGTCACGTCCCATCGGGGGTGTGGGGTGGCAGGCTGGCCGGGCTGGCGCGCACCGCGTGGCATGTCTGTGGCGGGCGACGGCCCGGGAAGCTTAGCAGGCACGCCACCTGTTTTCTCGCCTTGGAGTTCAAAATCAACCAAATAGTTTCACCTAGGCGAGGCCGGCTTCAGCAGTCGGCCGACCGCAAGATGGATCAACGCTCTCCCGGAGCTCGGTGAGGGGGGAAGCCGCTGAGACTTCGTGGCCCCTCGTCCACAACGCCTCACCGGCTTCGGGGACTACTGTCGAAGTAATGGGCCACGGGTAGGCTCACCCGAGTCCCTAAATTTATCAAGACTTTGGGCCGGCTCCGCCTTGCTGCGCCCAAAGCCGAAGCTCCGCACTCCGGGGGCCGGCTAGCCCGACGGACGGCCACCAGAGGACGGCCAACCACCAGCAGACAGAATCACGAGCGGCCGGCTCCAGCCGGCCGGCCTCTATGGGAGACAGCATCTAGCAGGCGGCCACCACGCGCCCTCGGAGTCCGTGCCACCATCGAGAGGACGAGACGGGGCGTGGCAACAGTGAAGCCTTCACCTCCGATCCTGGGGTCAGCGTGGCCACAGTGTCCCGTACGGGCGGAGATCTCCGCACGGCGTGGCACTGTTGCCACTCCCCCCTGACATCACTCTAGGCAGGTGGAGCCCTGCCCCCCACGATGGCCTGTCGGTACGGCCCGCAGGCTGCGGGCCCTACCGGGCAGTGACATCCCAGAAGACGGCGCATGCCAAGCCAGACGGACCGGAGGAGGGCCGGCCTCTAGCAGGCGGCCATCCCCTCCCTCGAGGCCCGGGCACCATTAACCTGATGAGACTAGGTGTGGCTACAGTGATCTCCCACCAGGCGGCAGGGACTGTAGCCACACTGAGATGACCAAGCTAGCATCATTAGCGGCACGGCTATAGTGAGCAGCCACCAACCAGACCCGCCGACGGCGGAAGCGGCCTGTCGGCTCCGTACCTGACCAGCCGGCGGGGCCCACCAGGCGGCGGGCCCCAGTAGTCAGCGGAGAAGCCGGAGGCCGGAGACGCTGACGGGCGGGCCCAGCAGCCTGTTAGATTACCATTGTACCCCTGGGGGTAGGCCTATATAAACCCCCCAGGGCACCCATGCAAAGGGTTCCCACCTCATTAGACCTAGCCACATTCCTAGGGCAGGAGAGAGCTAGCCTTGCCTTCTCCTTCCTCTAGTTCACAACTCAAGGAGCAACTTGTATCACTTGTGCCTTTAGTGATCAAGCGGAGACCCCGCAGAGCAGGACTAGGGGTGTTATCTCCCAGGAGAGCCCCGAACCTGGGTAAAGTTCGCCGGCGTTCGTGTCTACGCCTCATCCCGCTTCCGGGCACCGGGGACGTTCTACTCGCTCCCACCATGATAAGCCATCCTTTGGAATATGTCGCACCCAACCCCCGACACAAGGGGAGGGCGGCCGGGCCTCCTAGGCGCGCCCCAACAAGGGGAGTCCTACTAGGACTACTAGTCCTAGTAGGATTCCACCAAGAGGGAGAGAGGGGGAAGGAAGGAGAGGGAGAGGGAGAAGGAAAGGGGGGCGCCCCCCTCCTAGTACAATTTGGACCTAAGGGGGAGGGGCGCGCGGCCTGCCTTGGCCGCCCCTCTCTCTCCACTAAGGCCCATCGAGGCCCATTAGTTCCCCCGAGGGTTCCGATAACCCTCCGGCACTCTGGTTTTATCCGAAACTTCTCCGGAACACTTGCGGTGTCCGAATATAGTCGTCCAATATATCAATCTTTAAGTCTTGACCATTTCGAGACTCCTCGTCACGTCTGTGATCTTATCTAGAACTCCGAACAAACTTCGGTCATCAAAACACATAACTCATAATACATATCGTCATCGAACGTTAAGCGTGCGGACCCTATGGGTTCGAGAATTATGTAGACATGACCGAGACACATCTCCTGTCAATAACCAATAGCGGAACCTGGATGCTGCTACGTCTTGAGCTTGCATTGGTTTTCCTTGAAGAGGAAAGGGTGATGCAGCAATAGTAGCGTAAGTATTTCCCTCAGTTTTTGAGAACCAAGGTATCAATCCAGTAGGAGGCTCCTCAAAAGTCACGCACCTACACAAACAAACAAAGAACTCGCAACCAACGCAATAAAGGGCTTGTTAATCCCTTCACGGCCACTTGCGAAAGTGAGATCTGATAGAGATAGTATGATAAGATAAATATATTTTTGGTATTTTATAATATAGATGCAAATAAAAGTAGATTGGAAGAAAATATGATAAGAGATAGACCCTGGGGCCATAGGTTTCACTAGAGGCTTCTCTCAAGATAGCATAAGTATTATGGTGGGTGAACAAATTACTGTTGAGCAATTGATAGAATAGCGAATAATTATGAGATTATCTAGGCATGATCATATATATATAGGCATCACGTCCGCAACATGTAGACCGACTCCTGCCTGCATCTACTACTATTACTCCACACATCGACCGACTCCTGCCTGCATCTAGAGTATTAAGTCCATAAAGAACAGAGTAACGCATTAAGCAAGATGACATGATGTAGAGGGATAAACTCATGCAATAAGATATAAACCCCATCTTTTTATCCTCGATGGCAACAATAAAATACGTGCCTTGCAACCCTTTCTATCACTGGGTAAGGACACCGCAAGATTGAACCCAAAGCTAAGCACTTCTCCCATGGCAAGACAGATCAATCTAGTAGGCCAAACCAAACTGAAAATTCGAAGAGACTTGCAAAGATAACTCAATCATACATAAAAGAGTTCAAAGGAGATTCAAATATTTCTCATAGATAAACTTGATGATAAACCCACAATTCATCGGATCTCGACAAACACACCGCAAAAAGAGTTTACATCGAATAGATCTCCACAAGAGAGGGGGAGAACATTGTATTGAGATCCAAAAAGAGAGAAGAAGCCATCTAGCTAATAACTATGGACCCGTAGGTCTGTGGTAAACTATTCACAACTCATAGGAGGGGCTATGGTGTTGATGTAGAATCCCTCCACGGTCAATTCCCCCTCTGGCAGAGCCCCGACGAAGGCTCCAAGATGGGATCTCGCGGATACAGAAGGTTACGGTGGTGGAAATTGTGTTTCGTTGGCTCCCTGGATGTTTTTGGGGTACGTAGGCTTATATAAGAGGAAGAAGTACATCGGTGGCCGCCCGAGGGGCCCACGAGACAGGGGGGCATGCCCTGTAGGGGGGGGGGCGCCCTACCCTCTTGTGGCCACCTCGGCTGCTTCTTGACTTGCACTCCAAGTCCTATGGATCACATTCGTTCCAAAAATCACGCTCCCGAAGGTTTCATTCCATTTGGACTCCATTTGATATTCCTTTTCTTCGAAATACTGAAATAGGCAAAAAAATAGCAATACGGGCTGGGCCTTCGGTTAGTAGGTTAGTCCCAAAAATGATATAAATGTGTAAAATAAAGCCCATAAACATCCAAAAGGGGTAATATAATAGCATGGAACAATAAAAAATTATAGATACGTTGGAGACGTATCAAGCATCCCCAAGCTTAATTCCTGCTCGTCCTCGAGTAGGTAAATGATAAAAACAGAATTTTTGATGTGGAATGCTACCTAGCATAATTCTCAATGTAATTTTCTTTATTGTGGAATGAATGTTCAGATCCAAACGATTCAAAATAAAAGTTCATATTGATAAAAGAAATAGTAGCACTTCAAGCATACTAATCAAAGTAATCATGTCTTCTCAAAATAACATGGCTAAAGAAAGTTCATCCCTACAAAATCATATAGTTAGGCTATGCTTCATTTTTGTCACACAAAAATGTTCCCAAATTCTACACCCCCGATGACAAGACAAGAAATTGTTTCGTACTTAAATAATCTCAAACTTTTTCAACTTTCACTTAATACATGAGCGTGAGCCATGGATATAGCACTATGGCTGGAATAGAATATGTTGATGGGGATTGTGTGGAGAAGACAAAAAAGGAGAAAGTCTCACATTGACGAGGATAATCACGGGCTATGGAGATGCCCATCAATTGATGTCAACATGAGGAGTAGGGATTGCCATGCAACGGATGCACCAGAGCTATAAATGAATGCTCAACCAAAGAAAACTAGTGGATGTGCATCCAACTTGCTTGCTCACGAAGACCTAGGGCATTTGAGGAAGCCCATCGTAGGAATATACAAGCCAAGTTCTATAATGAAAAATTCCCACTAGTATGAAAAAGACAACCTATGAGACTCACTATATGTCGGATTTCGGGTTCCGGCAGACCCTTGAGGTTTGAACACTGGGGTGTACGCGGAGATCACGCCCCCAGCCTACCCATGTCTCACTGCCTTGCTAGGATCTAAAACTACACAAAGAACAACACAAGGGACACGAGATTTATACTGGTTCAGGCCACCATTGTGGTGTAATACCCTACTCCAGTTTGTGGTGTGGTGGATTGCCTCTGGGGCTGATGAGGAACAATACAAGGGAAAAACAGCCTCGCAAGGGTCTGTTCTTGGTTGAGGCGATGAACTGCTAGGGGAGTTCAGTCACCTCTCTGTCTTTGTGTCTTGAATGCGGATCCGATCAAAATCCCCCCTACCCTGTGGGTGGCTAGTCCTATTTATAGGCGAAGGCCCCAGGCCTCTTCCCAAATATTGAGCGGGAAGGGCGCCAACAATTGTCCATTTTGAAGGGGAACATCTAGTACAGTTATCCTGACTAAAGTTGGTCCTCGCCTGCCAAAAGGCCCTGACGATGACGCTGGCTTGGGCTCCACGATGACCTCCTGAAAGGGCATGTAGCCCCTAAGTGTGGTTTTGGTAATTAAATGACAATCTCTATGGACTAATGTTTTCAGTGAGATATATTTGAAGGTTTTGTCCATAGATAGTGCCTCAAGGATATTGGATGGAATCAAGGATGAAGTCCATATATATGAAGATAGTGCCTCAAGGATAGTGGACGGAATCAAGGATGAAGTCCATATATATATGAAGATAGTGCCTCAAGGATATTGGACGGAATCAAGGATGAAGTCCATATATATGAAGATACATTTGCCCTATGCTTTGGTATTAAATGACAATTCCTATGGAGCATCAGTGCATTGAATCTTATATGAATATATGTTCCATAGTGATGCTTGAAGTGCATTGGATTGTTTTGTGAAGTCTGCCATCAAAGCATCCGAAGAAGTCCTCATGGTATCCTTCTCTGGATACCCCGTGCACACGGGCTTGTACCATGCGCACCGGGTCGAGTGTCAACTCTCTGGATACCCCGTGCTCACGGGGCCTAGGTGTTGGCTCTCGAGATCCCATATCCAGTGAGGTTTCAAGTTGGTCTTCGGGTACTTCTATTAAAGCCATCAAGATTGGTTTCAATGCCTAATCTAATTATGTTCATGATGGAGTGCATTGGAGGATCTGAAAGATTGATATATTTGGGCTTCTGAGGATCAAGGCTTGAGAGAGTAATCAAAGAGAAGAATTCAAGTTATGGTTTCAAGAAAAGATCATGGTGAGATCATGTGTTGGGTTTAGGTTGATCAAGTCTTGAAGCAAACAACTAGAGTGAAGAATTCATTGCGCCTCTCAAGATATTATGATGGAGGGCTTTTAAGGATCAAGGGCTTGAGAGAATAGTCAAAGAGAAGAATTCAAGTTATGGTCTCAAGACAAGATCATGGTGAGCTCATGTGTTGGGTTTCGGTTGATCAAGTCTTGAAGCAAGCAACTAGAGTGACGAATTCATTATGCCTCTCAAGAGATTGTGATGGAGTTTTTAGAAGGGCAAGTGGTGACCAAGATGATATTCATAGTGGAACTTGATAGTGGAACTTGATATGGTCATGGAAGAGTCTTTGGTGATATAGTCTTGAAGCAATGAAGGGAAATGAAGAGTTCATTGTGGATTTCAAGAAACCAAGATGGAGCTTCGAGTAGAGATGTTGGTTGACCAAGATGAAGCTCGAAGGTTATATCTAAGTGGTCAACTCTCAAAGCACAAACATTGTACCACGTGAGATCAAGTGATCTAGTGGTACGGTAAGTAATTGTGAATTGTGCATTGTTACCTAACCCATGCTATGTGTTTGGTATATCTATGTGGGTTAGGTGTTTCTCATGGGCTTGCATCAAAAGGAAAGATCTCAAGTAGCCTATGTGTGGATGACATCAAGTGGTGATGGTCATCGGGTTCGAGGAGTCCAAGTGTAAGATGAGAAGCCGGAGGTTATATGCTTTGAAGCTTGCGGTCCACATCATGATAATGCTCATGTGAAGATGGGCTTAAGTTAAGGCTTCCCTCATTGCAATATGAGGAATCAATTCAAGCATCTTCACCAAGTGGTTGTGGACAAGAAAGGGATTCCAACTTGAGACAAGCATTGGAGTCATCACCAAGCTCAAGTTGAATATGCAAGGCAAAGGTATACCTTAGCTAGGTTTTCCTAGTTTTGCCGGTCTCATGGTGCTTGGAGGGAGACCGGATTATAGGTTTGATAGCCGTACTATCAAGAGGGACTCTCGGGCAAGTAGCTTGATCATGTCGCATGTAGAGAGATCAAACCTTTGCATTACTTGCATCATTATTTATTGTTGATCTTGGGTGGTTCTCTATGTGAGGACCTTGGGCTTTTCCATAGCTTCAAAACGAGCCCAAGATCATCAAATTCGGAGTCCGTATGCCAAAGTTATCACTGTTTTAGTGGGCTGCTGCAGGCTGTTCTGGGTACCCCGTGGACACGGGGTTTTTGACCCCCGTGGGCACGGGGCCCCGTGCACACGGGCTTGTACCGTGCGCACGGGACCCATGGGCACGGGGTGTCTAGGAAGTGTCCGTTGGAGCCCCAACGGCTAGTTTCAGAAGTTGGGTATAAAAGAGCCCTTCCTCCCCACCGGTTTGGGGGTTGTTCATTCACATTCTAAACATCATTTTGAGCCTCTTACCACCTCTACCAAACCCCTATCTCCCTTCTAAGTGAAGGGGGATTTGTGGATGGATCTTGGAGTCATTTGTTGATTTCCTCCATTGCATCCCCTCTCTTCAATCTCCCACTTTCTTGAGTTGCATCTTGTGAGATTGAGAGAGTGAGTTGAGCATTTGTTGCTTGACCTTGCATTGAATTTGTTGCATTGGTTTGAGCTCCCCGCATCAATTTGTTCGTGTGAGAGCCCGTGAGTTTATTACTCTTGGAGGCTTCGCCTCCTAGACGGTTTGGTAATATATTGAGAAGATTGTGAAGAGGCCTATGTGGCCAAGGTTCCCCCGGAAGCTTCCTTTTGTGGTGTGCTCTGAGGAAGGGTGTTCAAGTGGCCTAGGTGGTCAAGTTCCTCCGGAAGCTTCCGTGGTTGTGGTGTGCTCCGGAGAGGTTTGTAAAGGTGTGGTGTCGCCTTCAAGACCAACCCCAAGTGAACCGAGGCTCATCCGTTGGGGGTGACTCGAAAGGGAGAATACGGTGAGTCACTTGGTGACGCCCCGGAGCTTTGGCTACGACACCGCTCTAACGGAGATTAGCACTCTCACGAGTGTGAACTTCGGGATAAATCCGCGTCCCCGACTCACTTGTGGTTATCTCATACCCACACCCTTTACTTTCCGCAATTCATACTTGCCCATATTGATATATCTTGTGATAGTTGAATTGCTTTGTTGTTCATTCATTTCCATATCTTGTGATATAGTTTGTGCTTGCTAGTTTGCTTAATTGTCTATCTTGTTTAGCATAGGTTGTTGGTGCTCTTAGTTGAGCCTAGCATATTTAGGATTTGTGCTTGAAAAGTATCCGTTAGTTTAATTCCGCATTAGGATAAAGCCAAATCCGTAAAAGTTTTAAAACTCCTATTCACCCCCCTCTAGTCGTCATCTAGATCATTTCAATTGGTATCAGAGCTTTGGTCTCTCCTTGGCAGGCTTCATCGCCTAGAGAGTAAAGATGTCGACTAGTGGTATAGTGCATGATGACACTTTTTGTTTTAGTGGCACAAACTATCACTTGTGGAAAATTCACATGCTCTGTCATTTTCGGACCATGGGTCTAAGTTTTGTACGAATTGTTCTTGTAGGGGCTTCTCCATGGAAGGATGACCTTTTTCCAACTAGTGAGGAAAATGATGATATGCTTTGTGGATATAGTTCTAAGAATGCCATAATCCGGTTTATATCCCTCAAAGTATTTGAGTCTATCATGACTTGTGTGACGGCACATGATATGTGGACCAAACTTGAAGAAATATATGGTGGGTCCAATATTGTTGATATTCATCATCTTTTGGAGGAGTTAATTGAGGAGGTCTCCACATCTTCAAATCATGAAGATCTCCATATTGCTTCTTCCTCCGTGTACTTGGACATTTCAACTTCTTTCGCCTCACCATCATGTGGCATGTCCCAAGGTCATGACATGGTGAGTGAAAATATCATTTGTGATGATTGTGATGATGTGCTCAACATTGATGATCTTACATGTATACATGGTAGTGTTGTAGATTCTATGGACTTGAGCATATCTAGCAAAAATGACTTACATTCTTGTGTTGATAGTCCATGCATATCATTTGGAGATTCCTTGAATACCTTTTGTGATGATATGCTTGATACTCCTTGTTTCCATGATCTATGTGCTTCTATTTCCTCTAGTTGTTGTTTGACTAACCATGTAGAGGAAACAAGAGAAAATAGTGCACACATCATTAATGAGGAAATTGCTAGAGGAGCAAAGAAGGGCATCACCTTGTTGGAGAGGAAATGCTATGAGTGTCAAGAGGATGGACATGGATATCCTACTCTTGATGATAAAGAAACACCCTCTCCAAAAGAATCATCATCAACCTCCGATGTTCACATGTGCCTCATGGTAAGAGGTAATACTGAGGTATCATCTACTCTTTGTAATGATATTGATGAGAGTAATGATGAATGTGATAGGGATATGAGTCAAGAAATATGTGAAATTGGTAATTCTCTTCGTGGGGTAAATAAGAACAGTTATGAGAAGTTTAAAGATCTTATCACTCATTTTGGAAAGTGTAATGATTTACTTCACGAAGAGCAAGAACAAAATGAAAAACTTGATTGTAACCTTCTTGATGCTCTAGAAACTCTTAGAGACTTAGAGTCTTCTAAAGAAGAGATTGAAGTTGCTCATGATCAACTTAAAGAGGATTTTGAGCACCTTGACCTTGTCTACAAGAATGTCAAAGGAGAGCTCACCAAACTCTCTAAGTCTTATGAGGAACTTCAAGCTACTCATGTGAAGTATCTAGTTTCTTCTAGCTCCTCTCATATTGTCAATGATACTTGTGCTACTAACTCTACTTCTTGTGAAGCATCTATCTTAAAGGAGAATGTTGAGCTAAGGGCTCAACTTGCTTTGCTAACTAGCAATTATGGAAGATTAGAAGAAAGTCATGAAAAGCTCTCGGGATCTCATGATGACCTTCTAATCTCCCATGAAAGGCTAAAGTTAGCTCATGAGGCTATTTTTACTAAGGTAACATCGTGTGAGCCTCATGTGGACATTAGCACTAATTCTACTCAAAATGCTTTATTGACATGTGCTAGTCCTAGTGATTCATCTAGACATATTATTGCTAATTTTTGTGATGAATTGCTCTCCTTGCCTTGTTGCTCTAACAATGAAGCTTCTACTTCCTCTAGTACTTTTGTTGATACTAACCTTGTAGAGGAAAACAAAGAGCTCAAGGCCCAAGTCACTATTTTAATGAAAGACTTGGAAATATGTCATGAAGGAAATACCTCTCTCAACTCTATCTTGAGTGTTCAAAAATCCCCTCATGACAAGGGCGGACTTGGTTTCATCTCCAACAATAAGAAGTCCAAGAGAAAGAAGAAGGGACAAGATCAAGTCAAGAATCTGGCAAACATTACATGCTTCAAGTGCATGAATGTTGGACACCATGTGAGATCTTGTCCATTGAAGAAGAAGGCTTCAAATGTGAAGCATCAAGGGAAGTGTCCTCAAGTTCAATCTCAAGGTCAACCTAATGTTGAAGAAAGGCCACTACCAATGATGAACAAAGATAATGCTCCCCAAGTTGATGAAATAAAGAAGAAGAGAAGGGGGAGCACATGTTGCTATATTTGTCATGAGAAGGGACACATATCCTTATCTTGTCCCAACAGTAACATCCCTAAGCCTCCTCTCATCAATGATCATTATTCGCTTAGGAAGGATGTTGTTGGCAATTTGTTTGCCAAGTTTGTTGGTGCCCAAAGTGGTTTGGAAATGGAAAAGACCATTTGGGTTGCCAAGCCTATTGTGACTAACTTCTTAGGACCCAACTTGGTTGGGGACCATCAAGCTCAAACTTGATCAATAGGTGTGTGGAGGACATTTGAGATTTGGCTAGTCCATGAAGAAAAGAATATTCATCATTTATTTGTTCGAGCCAAGTCATGTGGTTTATCTTCATATTATCTATCCAATGTTCCTCCTTGCGGTAACTTGTATTTTTATTGCTTACATTGAAAGTTCTCGCCCCTTGCATGCTTAGGTTTTGTATCTAGCATGTGCATTTATATGTTGTATTTTCTAGTATGCTTGATTTGTGTTATCTAGCATGTGTAGGTTGCATTGCACATCATATAGTGGTGCTTGTTGTTTTGAGCCTTTATTGTATCTTGTTTTGCTCTTGCGAGATATTAGTGGATCATCACATTATGGGGGAGTGCTATGTTTTGTGCACATCACAAACCCAAAATGTGAATATGAGAAATACCACATAGTATTGATACTCAATATTATCTAGTCACTATGTGGTATGTCAAGCTCATTTGAAATTCAAATTCTCAGAGCATCCACTAATTATCTCTTGTTTGTTGTTATTTGCCTTTGTTGCGTGCTTCATCACGGTGTCCGATGATGTTCTTCAGTGAGTTTCTGGACACCCCGTGTGCATGGGGTCTCTGACCCCCATGCGCACGGGGTACCACGAAACTTACTGGACACCCCGTGCGCACGGGGCTAACTTGGCCTGTGCGCACGGGGTCCATTGGGCAGAAATGCCCACCCGGCCAAGTATGCTATTTCTCTCTTATGCTTTGGAGTATGTTGATGATCTTGTGCATCTTCGGAATCTACCACCGAGTGTTAATTCCAAATACCATTTGTATTCTCTTCAATTGGTATTTCCTCATGTGGTAGAACCTTATGATCATCTTCTTCTTGGCTCGTGCTTCAACTTGCCATATCTCACTGCTTGTACTATCTATTATCTACTTGAGTGAGATAAGCCTTTGAACATGTGTGTAGTGTATATCCTTTATGCTCTTTGGTTTTTGCTTAGTTCATATGTTGTACTTTGTGTGCGGTCCTGTGTGGATTCGTCACTTTGATATAATTTGGACAACTTGAATGCTTTATGTCGTTATTGGAGTATTCATCTTTTAAGCATTCTTTTATCCAAATTATATCTCTTTGGATCTTGGTAGGCATGTGCATGCATATTTATTTATATACTTCTTCATGCCTTGCTTGCTCTCTTGATCCTCTATATAGGGTAAACTCCATAATATCATTAATGGTTAAAGGTGTGCATGAAATTCAATTTCATATCCTTTTGCACATACTTATTGTGGAGTTTGCCCTATGTATTGTGGTTGTGCTTACTACTTCGGACCCAATATGTTTGGGGACCATTTTGTACCCTAATGTGTTTTAGGTACCTTGGAGAAGCATTGGATGCTTGGCTTATTCACGAGGAAGGTGTAGACACCGTGGGAAATTATTAGGGCCAAGCTTGATTGATTCTTTGATTTGAGGGAGAAGATAAATGAAAACCCGGTTCGATCCTTCCATGCGGAGCAATTTGTTTCAAGTGTTGTAGGTGATGAGGCTCCTTCCCGAGATACAAGTACAATGGGTTGGTCATATTATTCCACAAGAAACACCCCTTGTCCATGTAGAAGAAGAAGAAGTAAGAGCCCCTCTTGTGGATCCACCACAAGGGAAGTCATCACCCCCAACATACGAACAAGATGCTATGGGAGATCATGTACCTATCCAAGAACAAGATCAAGTCCCTCATGTTATCTTACTAGATCAAGGGTCCCTTGAACCAATGCTCTCTCTATCTCTCGGTAACAAGTACTTACTTCATGCATTTATTTAAATTAGAGTCAACATTGTGTATGTTGCATCATAGCATGATTAGTACTTGTTGAGTGAGTGCTTGTATGTTTTGCATATATGTTTGCACTCATGAGTTGTCGGATATATTTTAGACCCATGCTTAGCATGATTATCATATTGGATATCTCCTTTATCCCTTGTCCAAAATATGTTCTTTGGATCCTTTGAATGTTTGATTCTCTTTTCATATCATTTTGGTGCATTCTATGGATCCTCAATATAGCGCGAATTTCTTCGTTTGTTCGTAACTGGATATGTGCATTTGATTCCACTCACAATATGAGAAATGCACAAATTAAGGAGGAACTCATACTATATTGGCCGTCTAGATTTTTCTTCCATTTTGGCACTTGTTGCCAATGGGGGAGAAGTTTAGAGGGTTTAGGTGAAGTGGGTTGGTTCCTGTCATTCATGCTTATCTACTTTTGTTGTGCCTGCTCATTGCATGGATGTGTATATAAAGGAAACTCCACCAAGTTATTTCCTGTGCATATATTGTGGGGGAGTTTGCTCTATATATTGTGGTTCTACTAGTTGCTCTATATATTGTGGTTCGACTAGCATCAAATTCTTGTGTAGTATTTCGACGCTAGTACAACTGGTTTTGATAACATCAACTATCTTTGTGATGTTTGAGGCTATCAAAACCACCTCAAGTATATAATTTATTCTCGGATAGATTGCATACTTGTTTTAAATTCATTAGATGAACCCTCTTGTTGAGATTGTCATCAATTACCAAAATGGGGGAGATTGAAAGGGCATGTAGCCCCTAAGTGTGGTTGAGGGAGTCCTGGACTAGGGGGTGTCCGGACAGCCGGACTATCATCGTCCGCCGGACTCCAAGACTACGAAGATACAAGATTGAAGACTCCGTCCCGTGTCCGGATGGGACTTTCCTTGGCGTGGAAGGCAAGCTTGGCGATACGGATATGTAGATCTCCTACCATTGTAACTGACTCTGTGTAACCCTAGCCTCCTCCGGTGTCTATATAAACCGGAGGGCATTAGTCCGTAGGACACAACATACATTACAACAATCATACCATAGGCTAGCTTCTAGGGTTTAGCCTCCTTGATCTCGTGGTAGATCCACTCTTGTACTACCCATATCATCAATATTAATCAAGCAGGACGTAGGGTTTTACCTCCATCGAGAGGGCCCGAACCTGGGTAAAAACATCGTGTCCCTCGTCTCCTGTTACCATCCGCCTAGACGCTCAGTTCGGGACCCCCTACCCGAGATCCGCCGGTTTTGACACCGACATTGGTGCTTTCATTGAGAGTTCCTCTGTGTCGTCACCGATAGGCTTGATGGCATCTTCAACCAACAACGCTGTCCAGGGCGAGACTTTTCTTCCCGGACAGATCTTCATATTCGGAGGCTTCATACTGCGGGCTAATTCGCTTGGCCATCTGGAGCAGATCGAAAGCTACGCCCCTGGCTGTCAGGTCAGATTCGGAAGCCTAAACTTCACGGCCGATGTCCACGAAGACTTGATCTTCGACGGACCCGAGCCACAGCCAAGTGCGCCGCACTGTTGCGATGGGCATGATCTAGCTCTGCCGCCGAACAGTGCCTTGGTGGCCGCACACGAATCCGCTCCGGCCATTAGTCCGGAGCCGATTGCCCGGATAGAGGATCGGTGGATAGACACCGCCTCGGGGGCTTCAACTTCCACGGCGATGGAGCCGAACACAGATCTTGTCCCTCGCAAAACTCGTGATTCCGAGGTGCCGGACTCCTTGCCGGACTCCGAACCTCCCGCGCCCCTACCAACCAAATCGGATTGGGCGCCGGTTATGGAATTCACCGCCGCGGACATCTTCCAATACTCGCCTTTTGGCGACATCCTGAATTCACTAAAGCATCTCTCATTATCAGGAGAGCCCTGGCCGGACTATGGCCAGGATGGTTGGGATACAGACGACGAAGAAATTCAGAACCCACCCACCACCCACTTTGTAGCCACTGTCGACGATCTAACCGACATGCTAGACTATGACTCCGACGACATCGACGCTATGGACGACGATGCCGGAGACGAACAAGAAACAGAGCCTATAAGGCACGGGAGGACCACCTCGTCATATGACATATACATGGTGGATACCCCAAAGGAGAGCGATGACGAGGACGAACGGGCCGCGGCAGAAGATAACCCCGCCGATAAACAACCAAAACGGCGATGCAGACGCCGCCCTAACTCCCGCCTCGATGACAACAACGCTCCCAAGGAGCCCGTAATACAGCAGGGCTCACAAGTGGACGACGAACATGCAGATAAGCAACCGTCCGAACATGACGAGTTAGATAATCAGTCTAGGCCCGGCGAAAACGACAGTCCGGACGACCTCATACCGGACACGCCGCCGGAGAGCAAAAACCTTCGGAAAAGACTCGTCAACACTGCAAGAAGCCTGAAGAAGGAAAAGCGGAAGCTCAAAACAGCGGAAGACACACTCAGAATGAGATGGAGCAAAGTGCTCAAAACCGCAGATAAATACGGCAATGGCCACCAATCAAAGAGCTACCCGAAGCGTAAGCTGCTACCAGAATTCGACGAGGAGGCCATAGAGCCTCCACCGTCAAAAAATAAAGAGGCTGCCTGGTTGGATAGACGGCCAGATGATAGGCCAAATTCTAAAAGCAGCGCCACACATAAACCAACCAACGAACTTGAAAGGACAGATGGCCCAGCCAGGTCCATCTACGGGCCAAAGAAGAAGGCCCCAAGAAGCAAGGCAACACGTCAAGTGTCCGAAGATAGCGGCACACACAAATACAGGGGCGCCACACACCCACTATGTTTCACCGATGAGGTGCTGGACCATGAATTCCCAGCAGGATTTAAACCCATAAACATAGAGGCCTACGATGGAACAACAGACCCTAGAGTCTGGATAGAAGATTATATACTGCATATACACATGGCCAGAGGAGACGATCTCCACGCCATAAAATACCTACCCCTCAAGCTCAAAGGGCCAGCCCGTCATTGGCTTAAAAGCCTCCCAGAAAACACTGTTGGAAGTTGGGAAGAGCTCGAGGACGCGTTTAGAGCAAATTTTCAAGGGACTTATGTCTGCCCTCCGGATGCAGATGATCTAAGTCATATAACTCAACAGCCCGGAGAGTCAGCGCGGAAATTCTGGAACAGGTTTCTCACCAAAAAGAACCAAATAGTCGACTGTCCGGACGCCAAAGCCTTAGCAGCTTTCAAACACAATGTCCGAGACGAATGGCTTGCCAGGCACCTCGGCCAAGAAAAACCGAGGACAATGTCCGTGCTAACAAGCCTCATGACCCGCTTCTGTGCGGGAGAGGATAGCTGGCTAGCAAGATGCAGCACCAGCGACCCAAGTACATCTGAGATAAGAGATGGAAACGGAAAATCACGGCGCAGAAAAGAGCAGCACCGGAATAAAGAGAAAAGCCCAAAGAGCACGGCAGTCAACGCCGGATTCAAAAGCTCGCGGCCAAACAACAAAGCACAGCCTCTTAAGGATGACAGCGATGAATTGTCCAACTTAAACAAGATTTTGGGTCGGATATGTCAAATCCACAGTACCCCCGGAAGGCCTGCAAATCACACCCACAGGGATTGTTGGGTTTTTAAACAGTCCGGCCGACTAAACGCCGAACACAAGGGGCTCGACGCGTCAAGCGAAGAAGATAAACCCCACCAGCAGAGCACCGGAAAACAAAAGACTTTCCCACAAGAGGTCAAAGTAGTAAACTCACTTCATGTGATAATACGGAAAAATAGTGCGGCACTTCCTAAAAAGAGCCTCGCACGGTCCAACCCAGCAGACCATAGAGATTGGATATCAAAACCAATCACTTTCGACCACCTGGACTATTCTAGAAGCATTCGAAGCGCAGGACGGACTGCCCTGATATTGAGTCCCATAATAGACGGATTACAATTTACTAAAGTCCTAATGGACGGAGGCAGCGACTTAAACCTGCTGTATTCAAACACAATCCGTCAGATGGGGATAGACCCTACAAAAATTCGACAGGAAGTGCCGCCAGGACCTTACGCCAAGTGCACAGGCTCCATATTACTAGAAGTCGTGTTCGGATCACCGAACAATTTTCGGCGCGAAAAACTAATTTTTCACATCGTCCCATTTAAAAGTGGATATCAAGCACTATTGGGACGAAAGGCTTTTGTCCGTTTCAACGCCATACCGCATTACGCGTCTCTTACACTCAAGATGCCCGGTCCGCGTGGCATCATTTCAGTGCGAGGGTCGCTCAAAGACCCCGGACTCGGATAGACGAGTCCGGCTTCAGCAGGCTAGGGGCTCCCTAGCCGCACACCTCTTCACAGGGGGCTGCGCGCACAAACAACCGCGGGTTCATACAAACCTCGCTTTACTTATTTATATTTCTTCTTTTACACATATATTTTTCACACAAATTGTTTTCAAACTGAGCATTCCTCTCTTTTTACAGATGAACAATGTGCATACCCGTCCAGGATAACGGCGCAACGGAGACACAGGCGCAGACGTGCAGTAGGGACCCGTTGCGAGGATTCTTTTCAGATTAAGACCCTGCGTAGACCTTTTTTAAATGTCTCTTGTTGTTATTCTCCCTTGGTTTCTTCCTATAGCCAAAGCGGAGCCTGACATTTTGGCATCGGCCGCGTCAGAAGACCATGCCCGTACTTGGACACTAGAGGCTTAGGGCATTGTTCTGCCCATTATCATAAAGACTGAACACCTCAGGGAGTGTTCGGCGTCTCGAGTTAGGCATTATATGCATCATTTCTGAATCATGTCTTTGGTCAAATGTTGGGTTTGCCTGGCTCCTGTGTTTTGCTGCCTTACGTTCCGTATCATCGGCTAACGCGGCTCCAGGAGAACTACTGCGATTGTGCCCCAGTTCGGCTGGGCGAGCACCTTAGTAGAGAAAGCCGAAAACTGACTGTCATGATATAGCGAGAGACTGGTCAACCACTCGATCGACTACCAGAATGTTTAGAATTCCCCGCTTTGACGAAGGACCGTTTCCCGGTCAGGCACACACGCGCCCCGAACTCGGAGAAGCGTGGTGCCCCCAGGGGCTATATCGTAGCCCCACTCTCGAGCTCCAATGGCTAAGTGAAAGTGATAAAGCATTATAGTCCGGATTGCCTCGTTCGCTACGCTACCACCTCCTAAACAGGACCGAGACGTCGGATTAAGTGTGAACACGTGCTTATTTTGCGAACACCCCCGCACCTTGTGCGTGGGGGCTGAAGCCGAAGACTGCAATCTTTCAGGTTATACAAGTGTATACGTAAACGGCCGCATAGGAGAAGTTTTATTACTTGGGATGCACAAGTATAAAAAGCAGTTATATCATAATCATCATTTTACAAGCTAAAACGTTCATTTGAACGTGACATTTTTTGAGCACCGCGACTCTATTACACGAGCGCCACGCATAACTTCCCCGAAATAGTGCTCGGCGGGGAGCCGGTCTTCATCCGAGCCCTGGGCGGCAACAGCGGTGGCATCCATCTCTGTCCAATGCGCCTTTACGCGGGCAAGTGCCATCCGCGCGCCCTCGATGCAGGCCGACCGCTTCATCTCCTTGATATGCGGCACCGCTCCAAGGAATTGCTGCAGTAAGCCGAAGTAGCTCGTCGCCTTGGGCCTCTCTGGCCAGACATGAGCCACGATGTCAGTCATGGCAAGTCCGGACAACCTATTTAGCTCGGCCCATTCGGCCAACCGGTCGGTCAACGGAAATGAGCGATCCGGACTATGGAATTGAGACCAAAATAGCTCTTCCGTCTTGTGATCCTTCTGGCTCCGGAAGTGCTCAACGGCATCAGCCGCACTTGCCGCTAAGTCCATATACGGATCCTCCAGACTCCACAGCCGATCAAATTGAGCATACTTTTGATCCATAAACCGGCGACGCAGCAGATAAGGCTTGCCAGCCACGATATCTCCGGCCTGGCGCAGCTCCTCCCTCATGGCCCGCATTGCAGAGCGGGCATCCTTGGCCTCAGCGGTGGCCTTCTTCAGGTCTTCTCGCTCCGATAAGCGCTCCTTTTCAAGAGCCTCATGGCGGTCGGCAGCATCTTTCACTTTTACGGCCAATTCGGCCACTTCTTCCCTGCTTAGGCAGTGAGCAGCCTTTTCGGCTTTCAACTCCTCGGCCGCCCTCAAGGCAGCTGCGTCACTCCTTCGGGCTTGCTCCTTAGCATGAGCAAGTTCGGCCCGAAGGCTCTCCACAGCAGCAGCACCGTCTGTATAACAGCATATAATTTATCAGAGGAGGGCTTTGACCCCCTTAATAAAGCGACTGCGGAGAACTCATTTACCTTGCGACTCGTCAAGTCGCCGGTTGACAAGTGCGATGTCCGCATCCGCTGCGTCAAGTTGCCGCATTAACTCGGCAACCCCACTAGACCGGCTAGCCCTTGGACTATCCGCCACCTACATAGGAACGGCGACATTCATTACTTGCGATTTCGATCCTCGGCATGCTGTCGTCTTCGACAACCTACCGAGTCTCAGGGGCTACTATCTATACAGAGCACACTTTTATGTGCAACACTGTCAAAAATAGAAGGTGCGTCATTTTCGCGTACCTCAAATCCCACCAGCACACTCATAGCGGCGTTACGCAATCCGCTCTCGGCGGACGAAATCCTTCCAATCACCATGTGCATTAGCGCACGATGATCTTCTGAGATGGAAGCCCTCTCAAGCAGATTCTTCAGTCCTCCCGGCCGGATACTAGTGTGCGCCGAACTCTCCGGCCCCTCCGGACTTGGGGATACCCTCCGTGACGATACTTCAGGCTCGTCTGCCTTATCTGATGGTGCAGCAGACAGGGGCGTTTCGCTCTCCATCATCTCCGGAAGAAGGTCCCCTAAAGACGAACTCATCTGCGAAGGCTGCAAATCCGAACTGCAAAATAAAAATTTCGGTCACCCACAGAAGCACAAATGGAGGTATTTTCTTACTGATGAAATTCCCTTTTCATACTCACGACTCGCTGGAGGGCTGATTCTTTGGCGATGATTGTGCATCCGGATTCTCCCCGGACGCTGGACCCCCCAGGGAAGATCTCTTCCCCCGTCTAGGGGCTTTGGCCTCCGGATCTTCGGAGGCGGTCCTCTTCTCCCCCTGGAAGGAGGGGTTCTTGATTCCCCCCTCTTTAGACGCCCCTTTGGGCGAAATATTAGCTCCTCTATTTTCCCCTTCACTCCCTTCTGTGGGCGTGACCTCCAACATTCTGACCAGCACGGGCTCCAGTGCGGTCTCTGGGAGGGGGGACGGACACCTTATCAGCCTTGATCGCGCCACCCACTCCTGTGAAGAGTAATGGGTTAGGAGGCGAACTCTAGAAAGGCAGATAACTAGAATGTCCGGACTCTGAGCTATTTACCTGAGTATCCGGGCGATCGCGGCTTAGGCATGCGTCCTCGGCTAATTCCGGACACGCCACCTGCGGTCCGAAGAACAACTTGTACATCTCCACGGGTGTTGCACCCATGAAGTGTTGGAGAATCCGAGGTCCCTCCGGGTTGAACTCCCATAGACGGAGAGGACGACGTTTGCAGGGCAGAAGATGCCTGATTAGCATAACCTGCATCACCACGACCAGATTGATCTCCCTCGCTTGGAGGTCTCGAATCCGGCCCTGCAGTGAGGGCACGTCTTCGTACGGCCTCCAATTGAGCCCTTGGTTGACCCACGACATCAGTTGGCGTGGAGGTCCCGGGCGGAATGAAGGCGGCGGCTTTTGTTTGCTGCCCCTCGGAACGGTGATATAGAACCACTCCTGCTACCACAGTCCGAGTTCCTCTTGGAAGGAACCCTCGGGCCACGGGGCATCGGCCTTTTTGCTTATGGCCGCCCCGCCGCACTCCGCTTGACGCCCCCCGATCATCTTCGGCTTCACATTGAAGGTCTTCAGCCACAGGCCGAAGTGGGGAGTGACGCGGAGGAAGGCTTCACAGACGATAATGAATGCGGAGATATGGAGGATGGACTCCGGAGCCAAGTCGTGAAAATCCAGCCCGTAGTAGAACATGAGCCCTCTCACGAAGGGGTCCGTCGGGAAGCCTAAACCCCGACGGAGGTGGGATACGAAGATGACGTATTCGCCGGGCTCGGGGGCGGGCACGGCCTGCCCTTGGGCAGGCAACCTGTGCGAAACCTCGTAGGCCAGGTACTTGGCCTCACGTAACTTCAATATGTCCTCCTCCGTGACGGAGGAGGGCATCCACCGGCCCTGGAGGTCAGAGCCGGACATGGTTGAGGATCCGAAGCGCTCGAATCTGAGGCTCTGGGTGTTGGAACTGGGAGTGAGGAGGAGATTCGATGCGAGATTGAAGAACAAGAACGAGCCTTGGTCCTCTTATAAAGGGGAAAAATACCAAGAGCCGTCTCCGTGACCGTTTGGGATTCACCTTCGGTAGAGGAGGCGTGGCGACGGGAACGGTTGGGTTACCCGTGCATGTATTGATGAGAATCCCGGAATAAGGGGAACACGATCTCTGCTTCGACAAGACATGCCAAGGAAACCGCTTCACTAAACGTGCTGAGGTGGTATAGTAAAAAACGATTCAAACAGTGGCTTGGTAGCGGTGTGATGTCACGCCGCATAATACGTCAGCAGATTGAACTAGTGTACATTTTATTCTCTCTATGGTGGAATGTGGAATTTATTTTGCAGAGCCGGACACTATCCTGGTGTTCATGATCTTCTCTGGATTATTCAAGGGAGGAACCCACCTTGCAATGCCGAACATTATGCGCGCCGGACTTATCGTCATTGAAGCCTCGTTCAAGGGCTACTGAGGGAGTCCTGGACTAGGGGGTGTCCGGACAGCCGGACTATCATCGTCCGCCGGACTCTAAGACTACGAAGATACAAGATTGAAGACTCCGTCCCGTGTCCGGATGGGACTTTCCTTGGCGTGGAAGGCAAGCTTGGCGATACGGATATGTAGATCTCCTACCATTGTAACCGACTCTGTGTAACCCTAGCCTCCTCCGGTGTCTATATAAACCGGAGGGCATTAGTCCGTAGGACACAACATACATTACAACAATCATACCATAGGCTAGCTTCTAGGGTTTAGCCTCCTTGATCTCGTGGTAGATCCACTCTTGTACTACCCATATCATCAATATTAATCAAGCAGGACGTAGGGTTTTACCTCCATCGAGAGGGCCCGAACCTGGGTAAAAACATCGTGTCCCTCATCTCCTATTACCATCCGCCTAGACGCACAGTTCGGGACCCCCTACCCGAGATCCGCTGGTTTTGACACCGATAGTGGTTTTGGTAATTAAATGACAATCTCTATGGACTAATGTTTTCAGTGAGATATATTTGAAGGTTTTGTCCATAGATAGTGCCTCAAGGATATTGGATGGAATCAAGGATGAAGTCCATATATATGAAGATAGTGCCTTAAGGATATTGGACGGAATCAAGGATGAAGTCCATATATATATGAAGATAGTGCCTCAAGGATATTGGACGGAATCAAGGATGAAGTCCATATATATGAAGATACATTTGCCCTATGCTTTGGTATTAAATGACAATTCCTATGGAGCATCAGTGCATTGAATCTTATATGAATATATGTTCCATAGTGATGCTTGAAGTGCATTGGGTTGTTTTGTGAAGTCTGCCATCAAAGCATCCGAAGAAGTCCTCATGGTATCCTTCTCTGGATACCCCGTGCACACGGGCCTGTACCGTGCACACCGGGTCGAGTGTCAACTCTCTGGATACCCCGTGCTCACGGGGCCTAGGTGTTGGCTCTCGAGATCCCATATCCAGTGGGGTTTCAAGTTGGTCTTCGGGTACTTCTATTGAAGCCATCAAGATTGGTTTCAATGCCTAATCTAATTATGTTCATGATGGAGTGCATTGGAGGATCTGAAAGATTGATATATTTGGGCTTCTGAGGATCAAGGCTTGAGAGAGTAATCAAAGAGAAGAATTCAAGTTATGGTTTCAAGAAAAGATCATGGTGAGATCATGTGTTGGGTTTAGGTTGATCAAGTCTTGAAGCAAACAACTAGAGTGAAGAATTCATTGCGCCTCTCAAGATATTATGATGGAGGGCTTTTAAGGATCAAGGGCTTGAGAGAATAGTCAAAGAGAAGAATTCAAGTTATGGTCTCAAGACAAGATCATGGTGAGCTCATGTGTTGGGTTTCGGTTGATCAAGTCTTGAAGCAAGCAACTAGAGTGACGAATTCATTATGCCTCTCAAGAGATTGTGATGGAGTTTTTAGAAGGGCAAGTGGTGACCAAGATGATATTCATAGTGGAACTTGATATGGTCATGGAAGAGGCCTTGGTGATATAGTCTTCAAGCAATGAAGGGAAATGAATAGTTCATTGTGGATTTCAAGAAACCAAGATGGAGCTTCGAGTAAAGATGTTGGTTGACCAAGATGAAGCTCGAAGATTATATCTAAGTGGTCAACTCTCAAAGAACAAACATTGTACCACGTGAGATCAAGTGATCTAGTGGTATGGTAAGTAATTGTGAATTGTGCATTGTTACCTAACCCATGCTATGTGTTTGGTATATCTTTGTGGGTTAGGTGTTTCTCATGGGCTTGCATCAAAAGGAAAGATCTCAAGTAGCCTATGTGTGGATGACATCAAGTGGTGATGGTCATCGGGTTCGAGGAGTCCAAGTGCAAGATGAGAAGCCGGAGGTTATATGCTTTGAAGCTTGCGGTCCACATCATGATAATGCTCATGTGAAGATGGGCTTAAGTTAAGGCTTCCCTCATTGCAATATGAGGAATCAATTCAAGCATCTTCACCAAGTGGTTGTGGACAAGAAAGGGATTCCAACTTGAGACAAGCATTGGAGTCATCACCAAGCTCAAGTTGAATATGCAAGGCAAAGGTATACCTTAGCTAGGTTTTCCTAGTTTTGCCGGTTTCATGGTGTTTGGAGGGAGACCGGATTATAGGTTTGATAGCCGTACTATCAAGAGGGACTCTCGAGCAAGTAGCTTGATCATGTCGCATGTAGAGAGCTCAAACCTTTGCATTACTTGCATAATTATTTATTGTTGATCTTGGGTGGTTCTCTATGTGAGGACCTTGGGCTTTTCCATAGCTTCAAAACGAGCCCAAGATCATCAAATTCGGAGTCCGTATTGCCAAAGTTATCACTGTTTTAGTGGGCTGCTGCAGGCTGTTCTGGGTACCCCGTGGACACGGGGTTTTTGACCCCCGTGGGCACGTGGCCCCATGCACACGGGCTTGTACCGTGCGCACGGGACCCCGTGGGCACGGGGTCTAAACCCCCGTGGGCACGGGGTGTCCAGGAAGTGTCCGTTGGAGCCCCAACAACTAGTTTTGGAAGTTGGCTATAAAAGAGCCCTTCCTCCCCACCGGTTTGGGGGTTGTTCATTCACATTCTAAACATCATTTTGAGCCTCTTACCACCTCTCCCAAAGCCCTATCTCCCTTCTAAGTGAAGGGGGATTTGTGGATGGATCTTGGAGTCATTTGTTGATTTCCTCCATTGCACCCCCTCTCTTCAATCTCCCACTTTCTTGAGTTGCATCTTGTGAGATTGAGAGAGTGAGTTGAGCATTGTTGCTTGACCTTGCATTGCATTTGTTGCATTGGTTTGAGCTCCCCGCATCGATTTGTTTGTGTGAGAGCCCGTGAGTTTATTACTCTTGGAGGCTTCGCCTCCTAGATGGTTTGGTGATATATTGAGAAGATTGTGAAGAGGCCTATGTGGCCAAGGTTCCCCCGGAAGCTTCCTTTTGTGGTTGTCTCCGAGGAAGGGTGTTCAAGTGGCCTAGGTGGTCAAGTTCCTCCGGAAACTTCCGTGGTTGTGGTGTGCTCCGGAGAGATTTGTAAAGGTGTGGTGGTCGCCTTCAAGACCAACCCCGAGTGAACCGAGGCTCATCCATTGGGGGTGACTCGAAAGGGAGAATACGGTGAGTCACTTGGTGACGCCCCGGAGCTTTGGCTACGACACTTCTCTAACGGAGATTATCACTCTCACGAGTGTGAACTTCGGGATAAATCCGCATCCCCGACTCACTTGTAGTTATCTCATACCCACACCCTTACTTTCCGCAATTCATACTTGCCCATATTGATATATCTTGTGATAGTTGGATTGCTTTGTTGTTCCTTCATTTCCATATCTTGTGATATAGTTTGTGCTTGCTAGTTTGCTTAATTGTCTATCTTGTTTAGCATAGGTTGTTGGTGCTCTTAGTTGAGCCTAGCATATTTAGGATTTGTGCTTGAAAAGTATCCGTTAGTTTAATTCCGCATTAGGATAAAGCCAAATCCGTAAAAGTTTTAAAACTCCTATTCACCCCCCTCTAGTCGTCATCTAGATCATTTCACCTCCGTTCTGTCGTCCTGCTGGTCTTGGTCTTGTTGCACCGAAATGGTTGCCTTTGCTTGATACCCTTGCCTACGCTTGCCCCCTTTGCACCAAAGGTGAAACAAGGACTCTGCGCAGGCCGGCGCCCTCCTGGAGCCCGCCCGGCCTTGGTCGTCATGGCTTGCGTCACGGGCACCTCGTGAGGTACCCTGCCTTGATCTCTGCGCCTCCTCGCGAGCCAGCCTGACGAGGCCTTGCCTAAGGAAGCCTCCTGTCACCCACCCCGGAAGGCTTGGCCCCTCGCGAGGGTCTTGAGCATGTGCTGATGAAGATGGGCCGTACTGGGCCACTCCTTGAGCCACGCCGCAGGCCGCAGGTATGCAAGTCTGGGTACCCCCGTTCCCGGAACGCTGACAGTAGCCCCCAGGCCCAAGGCGCGCTCGGACTTGGCTTAGCAGAGAAGCGAAGAGGCAAGTGCGAAGCGCCGCGGGCCCCAATAGCCTGCGGCCTTGGGCGCCGCGTGGCGGTTGATTGGACGTGGGCGTCCCTGTTCCCCCACGCCTCCTTATTTTGCACCCCAGCTAGGCGGACCCACTGTTGTACACAATCTCCCCTCTTCTCGCCGTCCGCGCGCCTCCTGCTCTTCCTTCTCTCGAGCTCCGGCCTCTGCTTCCAATCCAATCTTGCATCCTCTTCCTTCCTGTCGCCATGGCTCCGACGAAGAAGGGGAAAGGGCCAAAGGCTGTGCCCTCGCCCCGCCCGTCGCCGTCGGTGGCTCCCGCTGTTGACCGGTCGATCATACTCAACCGGGAAGGCTCGGACAAGGTCAATTCCGCTATCGCCACCATCTTCAACGAGTGCGGGAGGACGACGGTCTGGCCCGCGTCTCACTTCTCCATTGACAGAACAGTCACCGAGGTCCGGTACTTCACCGATGCTCTGTGGGCGGGTCTGGTTCCCCCCTTTTCCGATTTCTTCAACGCTGTGCTTTCTCATTACCAGATCCACATGATGCATTTGGGTCCCGAATCCATTACTCTTCTTGCCGTCTTCGCTTTTGTCTGCGAGGCGATGATGGGCATTCCTCCTTCAGTTGCCTTGCTGCGCCACTTATTCTCTCTGCGTCTCAGCGTCCTACCCAATGCTCGGGGTGTGTGAGCTTCCTTGCCGCACCAGAAACAGCGGCTTCGGGAATCAATTTCAGCCTTCCTCCGCCCGCGACCGGGTTCCGTGAGCGGTGGCTGTACGTGGATGCTGGGGTGCCCAGCCCCTTGCTTTCGGAGCCAACCGTGCCCGCTATCCCCAATTCGGGCTGGGTCCAAGAGACGCTCACGAGCCCTCGGCTCGTCTTTGTTTGGCATCGCTTCGCGTACTTGAGGTCGCTCGGTGTGACGGCACCCAAGGTGGTGAAGGAGTTCCTCCTGTGCCGCATTGCCCCTCTCCAGCGTCATTCCCGCCGGATGTGGGCCTTCGAGGGACGCGAAGACCACATGAGGCTCCAAGAGGAAGATCTAATGCCCGAAGTGCTGAGGAAGGTTCTCATGATCCTGACTGGGGACCCTTCCCCTGGCAGCATCCGGCATGGGGGTGCCCTGCTGTACCTTTGCTCAAACAGGGGTGATTTCGTGAAGCAGATGCCCCACTTCGACGAATGGGGGCTGCGCCCTGCAGGCCTTAGGGGACCTCGCGAGAACCCAGTTGTGGTGGTTGCCCTTCCGGTTGCCCACGACGGTCCTTCCTCGAGTGGTGGAGCTGGGAGGCAAAGGGCGTCGGGGGCTGAGGGGGCCACCGTCGAGATGATGACGCCAGGCGGTACTCCTGAGACGGCAGCTCCTGAGACCCGCCCTGCGGCGGCTGAAGGTACCGAGGCATGGCCTGCGGCTCCCGTGGGAGAGGCCCCCGAGGCCCCGGCCGCCCTTCTTGGCGCGGCGTCCGGCGCCGTGCCCCTGGGTGAGGCCCCCGATGCCAGTCACCTTGGCGCTTCTTCCTCGTCGCAGGCTGACCCCTGTGCCGAGCTTCTGGGTCGCTTCCGTGTGGACTTCGAGGCTCTCCGAAAGAGAAGGGAGGCCTTGGGTGACGATTACCCTTGCCGCCTATTGAAGCGCAGGAAGTACTTCGCCACTGATGAGTAAGCCTTTCCCTTTCTCTGTTCCTTACTCTCCTGCTGCTTCAGCTGATCATTACCCTGCAGGGCCCTTCCCGCCGAGCTCGTGGAGATGGCTGAGGAGCCATCCCTCCAGGCCTCGCCCTCTCCACCTTCCCCAAGCATCCCGAGCTCCAGCACTACCCTTGCGGTGAGGCCGGTTGGAGAGGTGGGCCATCCTGTGGTGCATCTTGGTTCTGCACCCCTCGCGACCATCCTTCACGAGCCCTCCCGGGGCATAGCCAGCCTGCTCTGGGCTCTTCGACTGGTTGCGGACGACGACTGGCTGAGGTCGGCCTTGCGATCTTCCTTGGAGGGCAAACTGGCTCTGGGCCATGCTTCTGGCGAGGCTCGTCCGGCCATCGCGAGGGCGCCAGCCCCCAGCCTCCTGCCCAGTGGAGGAGTGCTGATCCATAGCCCTCCTCGCATGTCCGAGGCGGAAGGTGATGCGGAAGACGTGCTTGAGCACGCTCAGGAGCACCGCGCCCTCCGCCAAGGGTTCCTCCGGAGGGCGGCGGACGCGGTGAGCCAGCTTGGTACAGAGCTTGCTGACGAGGATGCGCGCCACGAGGCCGAGGGCCTGTGCCTAGCTGAGGAGAGGCGCAAGCTGAAGGTGGCCGTTGCCCTTGCGCGCCACCAGCGTGACCTCGACAACGAGAAGGCCGAGGCATCGCTGGCAGCTTCTCGGGAGGCCTACTCCCGGGCCGTCGAGGAGGCTCAGGAGGCCAACCAACGGCGCAGGGCCGCAGAAGAGCGGGCGTAGGAGCTCCGGGCCCGGAGTAGCTCCCTGGAGCAACAGGTGGAGTTGCATGAGGCAGCCCTTGTGTTGATGGAGGGGGCTCGATCGATCGGGCAGAGCTTCAGAAACGTGAGGAGGCACTGAGGCTGGAGGCCACCGATCGCACCCTGGAACTCGAGCGATTAGAGACAAGGGAGCGCATGGTGGCGCAGGCGGAGGATGATGTTGTCGCGAGGGAAGCCCGAGCCTCAGAAGAAGTTGATCGCCGGGTGGCGGCGGCTCGCTCGAACCTCGAGCGCGAGTTGGAGGAAAGGCTTGAGCTGATCCAGGTCGAAGCAGAGGGCAGGACCGCCACCCTGAAGGCCAAGCTGGATGAAGTGATGCGGCGTGCGGACGCTACCGGGGCCGCCCTTGGTGTGGCACAGGCGGAACTGGCTTCCTCCCGCGCCGAGGTGCTTCTTCTCCACCAAAGGGTGGACGCGGCTGAGGCCATTGCGCGGCGGAACGAGGACGAGACACGCCAGCGGCAGACCTTGGAGCACGTGCACAGCCCCATGCTCCGCGAGCTCCGGGAAAGAGCCAACACGGCCTTGGGTATCATCTGCGAGGCAGCCATTGGGGAACCTCATGTGGTCAACTATGCTGGTAACCTTCAGTTCTTCACAGACGTGGTGACACAGCTGGAGGCCCGTTCGGGCAGAGCTGACAGGTTGGTGGAGGAGAGGAGCCGTGCCCTACTTGGTCGTGCTTTCTCTCGTGTCTTCAGTCACCTTCAGAACATGGACCCCCACTTTGACTTCGATGCCGCCATCGCACCAGTACCCTTGGTTGTCCGGGACAATCTGGCAAGCTGGGTGGAAGACAACGTGGACGCCTTTGTTAGGGCCTTCAGCACTGATGACGACGGGTGGTCGTAGCCTCCGACGAGGGCGGAGTGGTGAATGGCCCGGGTGTTGGCGAGGGCGGAGTGGTGAATGACCCAGGTGCTGTCGGCGGCGACGTAGGAGGTGACGGCGAGGCCAGCGATGCCAGCGGCGACTCCGGAGGTGTCCCCTGGGATGCATTGGGGGATTTATCCGATTGACCGTGTGCTGTTCCTGTTTTTACCCTGGACAGAGAGAGTTTGGGCTTGGCCCAGGAGGTTGTAAGAGCATTTTGGGAGGGGGAGCCCCTCGTGTAAAAACTTGCAGTTAGCGTATTTGTAGACATGATATCACCCGTGTGCCTGCGCCGGGCGACTGGTTCATGGCGAGCCAACTGGCTTGTTTACCTTCGACCCGCGTGGGCCCCGAGCTGGCCTGCGGAGGGTCGTGGTGTCCTGAGCGTCTCCTGAACGAGCCTGTCGAACCTGCAAGTTGATCCTCCTGAGAGGGCGTGCCGACGGCAGTCTGGGCTGCGTTCATGCTGGGCCTGGCCCGGCTCACGAGGGTCTCGCGTGGGGAGGCAGCTGAAGCTTGGACGGACGCAAAGCAGCAACCAGAATGCAAGAGATTGCTCGAACGAGACTAAACACCCCTTCCTCGGACACACGCAAGTTTTAAGCTCAAATCCAACTTAAATCCAAACAGGGAAAAGCAACAACCAAGGGGAAAAGCAGGAAAAGCAGAAAAAGCTGCGTCCGACACCTAGTCTAGTCTTCGACGTCTTCTCACCAGCACGGAGCTAAGTGCTGCCACTAGGTGTGGGCGGGAGCCCCCGAGGCCCGATGGCGGCTCTCCGGAGACTCCGGGGCGTGTACAACCCCACTCATTATTACGTGAGAGTGTCAAGGGGCAGCGAGCTTCACAGGCACTGGGCCTTCTTCACAGGTACCGGCCTTGCTTCATATCGCCAGACGAGGGGCCCGCCTTGCGCCACACTCTATTGCCACCGACGACGGCCGGAGACCAAGGACGCCGCCGATGGGATAGAGCGGTCGCCAGCGGTTCCCCCGACGACCATGGGTCCTCTGTCGGGGGTAGGCCCTGGGGCACCTCCCCGACAGAGGGCCTACCTCCTGAGGGCGCCTTGCTCCGAGCGCCGCGTGGGCGAGACCGGATCTCGGCCCCTCTCCTGCAGCCCCCGGTGCCCTCTTCCTGAGGGGTGGGGAGCTGCTGGATTGGGGCAGCCACCCACTGCAACGACCTGTACCTCCTGCGATCCATGGTTAGCGTATGCCTGTTCCTGAGGGATTAGCGGTACCCGATAGTCGCTGCCTCCGGCGCGGTCGACGGGGCCTTCCCTTGGCTCCTAAAAGAGCTTAGCCTCGGGTGTTTCTTCTCCCCAGCCTGGGCCGAGGAACTGGCCATGGTCTTCCTCCTGCGCGTGTCCTTGATCCATCATGTGCGGCACATATGCCTCCGGGGCCGCCGCTCCGAATGCCTCGCTGTAGTGCCCCATGTGCCATGCAGTTCTGCTCACGATGCCAACCTGGGAGTGGTAGCACGGCGGCTCACCGGGACCATGGGCTGTAGTGGATCCCCCTTCGATGGTCGGAGGCGGAGGCGGCACCGTTGGCGGCCAGGCGCTGAGGACCAGGTTGGCGTTGGAGTGGCCCTGGAATCCACTTGGAGCTGTGCGGGCGCGTGCGGTGCCTCCGTGCGATCCGCCTTGGGCCTGAGGCGACAGCTAGGTGCAGAAGGGGTCAGCCCCCGAGGCGGCGGAGCCCAGGAGCTCTGCCACCCACTCCAGTAGCACGTCGCGGCCACCCTCTAGCAGCCTGCATTGTAGTAGTTCTCGGGCTACCGTGAGCGCGGCCCTTGAGTTCGCCTGCTCTCGCCGTGAGTACGGCGCCGTCGCTGCGGCGTGGCTCGAGGCCCTCGTTGCCGACCGCACCTGCCGCGGTGTGAGAGCTGGTGTCATCTGACTGCGGCGCCCCCGGCCCGCAGCGCCCTGCGGACCGCGGGCTGCCTGGCGCACGGGGTTGAGGTCGCCCTGGGCAAGCGGTTCTACGTGGGCGGGCCAGGCCGCCCAAGGATCTGGATTGCCCGTGGGGTCGCTGGACATGATGACGATGATGCGATAGGTGGCGAAACACGAGGCGACGGGGGTAGATTCCGGTGCACCCCTACCTGGTGCGCCAAATGTCTGATTTCGGGTTCCGGCAGACCCTTGAGGTTCGAACACTAGGGTGTATGCGGAGATCACGCCCCCAGCCTACCCATGTCTCACCGCCTCGCTAGGATCTAAAACTACACGAAGAACAACACAAGGGACACGAGATTTATACTGGTTCAGGCCACCATTGTGGTGTAATACCCTACTCCAGTTTGTGGTGTGGTGGATTGCCTCTGGGGCTGATGAGGAACAATACAAGGGAAAAACAGCCTCGCGAGGGACTGTTCTTGGTTGAGGCGATGAAATGCTAGGGGAGTTCAGTCGCCTCTCTCTCTTTGTGTCTTGGATGCGGATCCGATCAAAATCCCCCTTTACCCTGTGGGTGGCTAGTCCTATTTATAGGCGAAGGCCCCGGGCCTCTTCCCAAATATTGAGCGGGAAGGGTGCCAACAATTGGCCATTTTGAAGGGGAGCATCTAGTACACTTATCCTGACTAAAGTTGGTCCTCGCCTGCCAAAAGGCCCTGACGATGACGCTGGCTTGGGCTCCACGATGACCTCCATTCTGCCGTCCTGCTGGTCTTGGTCTTGTTGCACCGAAATGGTTGCCTTGCTTGATACCCTTGCCTGCGCTTGCCCCCTTTGCACCAAAGGGGAAACAAGGACTCTGCGCAGGCCGGCGCCCGCCTGGCGCTCGCCTGGCCTTGGTCGTCATGGCTTGCGTCACGGGCACCTCGTGAGGTACCCTGCCTTGATCTCTCCGCCTCCTCGTGAGCCAGCCTGACGAGGCCGTGCCTGAGGAAGCCTCCTGTCGCCCGCCCCGCGAGGCTTGGCCCCTCGCGAGGGTCTTGAGCATGTGCTGATGAAGATGGGCCGTACTGGGACACTCCTTGAGCCACGCCGTAGGCCGCAGGCATGCAAGTCTAGGTACCCCCGTTCCCAGAACGCCGACACTATATGAAAAACATGGTGCTACTTTGAAGCATAATATATGAGACTCACTACATGAAGAACAAGGTGCTACTTTGAAGCACAAGTGTGGAAAAAGAGATAGTAACATTGCTTTTTTTTCTTTTTTTTAAATTTTTCCTTATTTTTGGGCAATGCTCTAATAATGATGATCATCACACTTTCATTGATTACAACATATGAATTACAACTCGAAACTAGAACAAGATATGACTCTATATGAATGCCTCCGGTGGTGTACCGGGATGGTGCAATGAATCAAGAGTGACATGTATGAAAAATAATGCATGGTGGATTTGCCACAAATACGATGTCAACTACATGATCATGCAATGGAAATATGACAAAAGTAAAGTATGTCATGATGATGATGAACGGAATGGTGGAAAGTTGCATGGCAATATATCTCCGAATGGCAATGGAAATGCCATGATAGGTAGGTATGGTGGCTGTTTTGAGGAAGATATAAAGAGGTTTATGTGTGATAGAGCGTATCATATCACGGGGTTTGGATGCACCGGCGAAGTTTGCACCAACTCTCAAGGTGAGAAAGGGTAATGCACGGTACCAAAAAGGCTAGCAATGGCGGAAAGGTAAAAGTGTGTATAATCCATGGACTCAACATTAGTCAATAGAACTCATATACTTATTGCAAAAATTTAGAAGTCATCAAAAATCAAGCACTACACGCATGCTCCTAGGGGGATAGATTGGTAGGAAAAGACCATCGCTCGTCCCGACCGCCACTCATAAGGATGCACAAGCCAGGTACACTTCATGTTTCAAATTTGTTACACAACTTTAACCATACGTGCATGCTACGAGACTTGCTAACTTCAACACAAGCATTCTTTAAATTCATAATCACCCAACTAGCATGACTTTAATATCACTACCTCCATATCTCAAAACAATTATCAAGTATCAAATTGATCATAGCATCCAATTCACTTCCTATGATAGTTTTATTATACCCAACTTGGATGCCTACCATTCTAGGAACAATTTTATAACCATAGCAAATACCATGCTGTTCTAAAATACTCTCAAAATAATATAAGTGAAGAATGAGAGACTAGCAATTTCTACAAAAATAAGTCACCACCGTGCTCTAAAAGATATAAGTGAAGCACTAGAGCAAAAACTATCAAGCTCAAAAGATATAAGTGAAGCAGATAGAGTATTCTAGCAAATTTCTAATCAAGTAGGCTTCTCCCAAAAGGTGTGTACAGCAAGGATGATTGTGGTAAATTAAAAAAAGCAAAGACTAATATAATAGACGACGCTCCAAGCAAAACACATATCATGTGGCGAATAAAAATATAGCTCCAAGGAAAGTTACCAATGAACGAAGACGAACGAGGGGATGCCTTCCCGGGGCATCCCAAAGCTTAGGCATTTGGCTATCCTTGAATATCTTGGGGTGCCATGGGCATACCCAAGCTTAGGCTCTTGCCACTCCTTATTCCATAGTCCATCAAAGCCTTACCCAAAACTTGAAAACTTCACAACACAAAATTCAACAGGAAATCTTATAAGCTCCGTTAGTGAAAGAAAACAAAACCACCACATAAGGTACTGTAATGAACTCATTATTTCTTTATTTTGGTGTTAAACCTACTGTATTCCAACTTCTCTATGGTTTATAAACTATTTTACTAGCCATAGATGCATCAAAATAAGCAAACAACACACGAAAAAAAAGAATCTGTCAAAAACAGAACAGTCTGTAGAAATCTTTAACTAACACAAACTTCTGGAACTCTAAAAATCCTACCAAAATAGGAAGTCCTGGAAAATTTGTCTACTGATCAGCATAAAAAAAGAATCAACGCAAAATCACGTTTCTATGATGTAACAAAACTAAATTCATGCGTGCCAAGTTTCTGTTTTTCAGCAGAATCAAATCAAGTATCATCATAGGTTATCCTATAGGCTCTACTTGGCACAAACACTAATTAGAAGATAAAAACACATCTAAACAGAAGGTAGATGCAAGATTTATTACTAAATAGGAACAAAAACAAAAACCACAAATAAAATTGGTTTGCCTCCCAACTAGCGCTATCGTTTAACGCCCCTAGCTAGGCATAAAACCGAAGATAGATCTAAGTAGTGCCATCTTTGGCACTAAATTCATAAGTAGCCCGCATGATAGATTTATAAGGTAATTCGACTTTCTTTCTTGGAAAGTGATCCATGCCTTTCTTTAATGGAAATTGGAATCTAATATTCCCTTCCTCCATATCAATAATCGCACCAATTGTTCTAAGGAAAGGTCTACCAAGAATAATAGGGCAAGAAAGATTGCAATCTATATCAAGAACGATAAAATCTACGGGCACCAAATTTCTATTTGCAACAATGAGAAAATCATTGATCCTTCACATTGGCTTTTTAATGGTGGAATCCGCAAGGTGCAAATTTAAAGAGCAATCATCAAGATCATGGAAACCTAGAATATCACATAAAGTCTTCGGAATCATGGAAACACTAGCATCCAAATCACACAAAGCAAAACACTCATGATCTTTAATTCTAATCTTTATAGTAGGTTCCCACTCATCATTAAGTTTTCTAGGTATAGAAACTTCCAAATTAAGTTTTTCATCATAAGCTTGCATCAAGGCATCAACGATATGTTTGGTAAAAGCTTTATTTTGACTATAAGCATGAGGAGAATTAACTACGGATTGCAACAAGGAAATACAACCTTCTAAAGAACAATTATCATAATCAAATTCCTTGAAATCTGCGATAGTGGGTTCAATACTATTTAAAGTCGTGACCTCTCCAATCCCACTTTTACCAAATTTAGCATTAAAATCTAAATCTACGAATTCCTGGGATGCCTTCTAGGTAAAGTTGACTCATCATCTGTCCCATAATTATCAAGATTCATATTGCAAAACAAAGATCTAATAGGAGACACATCAATAACTTTAAGATCTTCATCATTATTTTCATCTAACTTTTCTGGTTTAGCGGCCATCTTATTGACTAAGGTGGCTTGCTTATCGGAAATTTTGGCTATAGCATTTTCAAGCCGGGTAATTTGAGAGTTCACACCATAAAATTCCTTATTCATATCATCAAGTTCTTTGTTCACAAACCCCCAAAAACCTTTTTGTTCCTTAAGCTCTTTTCTGAAGAAATTATTATGCTCAAATTGCAAATTCATAAAGCTTCTCATATTTGATTCAATCTCTTCCAACCTTCTAAGAAGGTGGTCGGTACTCTTAGGCAAAGCCATAAGGACAAACAAGCACACAAGCAAACAGAAAAAGGCAAGCGAAAAAGAGAGGAGGAGATTGGGAAAGAGAGAGCGAATAAAACGGCAAGGGTGAAGTGGGGGAGAGGAAAATGAGAGGCAAATGGCAAATAATGTAAATGCGAGGGAGATGAGTTTGTGATGGGTACTTGGTATGTCTTGACTTGAGCGAAGACCTCCCCGGCAACGGCGCCAGAAATCCTTCTTCCTACGTCTTGATCTTGCGTTGGTTTTCCTTGAAGAGGAAAGGGTGATGCAGCAATAGTAGCATAAGTATTTCCCTCAGTTTTTGAGAACCAAGGTATCAATCCAGTAGGAGGCTCCTCAAAAGTCCCACGCACCTACACAAACAAATAAAGAACTCGCAATCAACGCAATAAAGGGGTTGTCAATCCCTTCACGGCCACTTGCGAAAGTGAGATCTGATAGAGATAGTATGATAAGATAAATATATTTTTGGTATTTTATACTATAGATGCAAAAGGTAAAGATGCAAGTAAAAGTAGATTGGAAGCAAATATGATAAGAGATAGACCCGGGGGCCATAGGTTTCACTAGAGGCTTCTCTCAAGATAGCATAAGTATTACGGTGGGTCAACAAATTACTGTCGAGCAGTTGATAGAATAGCGAATAATTATGAGATTATCTAGGCATGATCATGTATATAGGCATCACGTCTGCAACAAGTAGACCGACTCCTGCCTGCATCTATTACTATTACTCCACACATCGACCGACTCCTGCCTGCATCTAGAGTATTAAGTCCATAAAGAACAGAGTAACGCATTAAGCAAGATAACATGATGTAGAGGGATAAACTCATGCAATATGATATAAACCCCATCTTTTTATCCTCGATGACAACAATACAATACGTGCCTTGCAACCCTTTCTGTCACTGGGTAAGGACACCGCAAGATTGAACCCAAAGCTAAGCACTTCTCCCATGGCAAGAAAGATCAATCTAGTAGGCCAAACCAAACTGATAATTCGAAGAGACTTGCAAAGATAACTCAATCATACATAAAAGAATTCAGAGGAGATTCAAATATTTCTCATAGATAAACTTGATCATAAACCCACAATTCATCGGATCTCGACAAACACACCGCAAAAAGAGTTTACATCAAATAGATCTCCACAAAAGAGGGGGAGAACATTGTATTGAGATCCAAAAAGAGAGAAGAAGCCATCTAGCTAATAACTATGGACCCGTAGGTCTATGGTAAACTACTCACAACTCATAGGAGGGGCTATGGTGTTGATGTAGAAGCCCTCCATGGTCGATTCCCCCTCCGGCAGAGCCTCGACGAAGGCTCCAAGATGGGATCTCGCGGATACAGAAGGTTATGGTGGTGGAAATTGTGTTTCATTGGCTCCCTGGATGTTTTCAGGGTACGCAGGCTTATATAGGAGGAAGAAGTACGTCGGTGGCCGCCCGAGGGGCCCACGAGATAGGGGGCGCGCCCTGTAGGGGGGGCCCTACCCTCTCATGGCCGCCTCGGCTGCTTCTTGACTTGCACTCCAAGTCCTGTAGATCACGTTCGTTCCAAAAATCACGCCCCCGAAGGTTTCATTCCGTTTGGACTCCGTTTGATATTCCTTTTCTTCAAAATACTGAAATAGGCAAAAAAAACAGCAATACGGGCTGGGCCTCCGGTTAGTAGGTTAGTCCCAAAAATTGTATAAATGTGTAAAATAAAGCCCATAAACATCCAAAAGGGGTAATATAATAGCATGGAACAATCAAAAATTATAGATACGTTGGAGACGTGTCAGATGCTCATATTGGCTCCTACATATTCTACGAAGATCTTTATCGGTCAAACCGCATAACAACATACGTTGTTCCCTTTGTCATCGGTATGTTACTTGCCCGAGATTCGATTGTCGGTATCATCATACCTAGTTCAATCTCGTTTCCGGCAAGTCTCTTTACTCGTTCCGTAATACTTCATCCCACAACTAACTCATTAGTTACAATGCTTGCAAGGCTTATAGTGATCAGCATTACCGAGAGGGCCCAAAGATACCTCTCTGAAACATGGAGTGACAAATCCTAATCTCGATCTATGCCAACCCAACAAACACCTTCGGATACACCTGTAGAGCACCTTTATAATCACCCATTTACGTTGTGACGTTTGGTAGCACACAAAGTGTTCCTCCGGTATCCGGGAGTTGCATAATCTCATAATCTGAGGAACATGTATAAGTCATGAAGAAAGCAGTAGAAATGGAGCTGAAACGATCATAATGCTAAGCTAACGGATGGGTCATGTCCATCACATCATTCTCCTAATGATGTGATCCGTTCATCAAATGACAACACATATCTTTGGTTAGGAAACATAACCATCTTTGATCAATGAGCTAGTCAAGTAGAGGCATACTAGGGACAATATGTTTTGTCTATGTATTCACACATGTAATAAGTTTCAAGTTAATACAATTCTAGCATGAATTATAAACATTTATCATGAAATAAGGAAATAAACAATAACTTTATTATTGCCTCTAGGGCATATTTCCTTCAGGTCCAACTTTGGGCTTCTTCATGGGAGTGGCAACTTGCTTGCCATTCTTCTCGAAGTTCCCTTTCTTCCCCTTGCCCTTTTTCTTGAAACTAGTGGTCTTGTGTAACCATCAACACTTGATGCTCTTTCTTGATTTCTACCTTCACCAATTTCAGCATCGTGAAAGCTCAGGAATCATTTTTGTCATCCCTTGCATATTATAGTTTATAACGAAGTTCTAGTAGCTTGGTGATAGTGACTAGAGAATTCTATCAATCGCTATCTTGTCTGGAAGATTGACTCCAACTTGATTCAAGCGGTTGTAATACCCACACATTCTGAGCACGTGCTCACTGGTTGAGTTATTCTCCTCCATCTCGTAGGCAAAGTACTTGTCAGAGGTCTCATACCTCACGACATGGGCATGAGTCTGAAATACCAATTTCAGCTCTTGGAACATCTCATATGCTCCGTGGCATTCAAAATGTTTTTGAAGTCCCGGTTCTAAACCGCAAAGCATGGCGCACTAAACTATTAAGTAGTCGTCATATCAATCTAGCCAAACGTTCATAATGTCTTCATCTGTTCCTGCAATAGGTGTGTCACCTAGCGGTGCATCAAGGACATAATTCTTCTATGCAGCAATGAGGATAATCCTCAGATCACGGACCCAGTCCGCATCATTGCTACTATCATCTTTCAACTTATTTTCTCTAGGAACATATCAAAAATAGGGGAGCTACAACGCAAGCTATTGATCTACAACATAATTTGCAAATACTATCTAGACTAAGTTCATGATGAATTTAAGTTCAATTAATCAAATTACTAATGAACTCCCACTTAAATCAACATCCCTCAAGTTGTCAAGTGATACATGATCCAAATCAACTAAACCATGTCCGATCATCTCGTGAGATGGAGTAGTCTTCAATGGTGAACATCTCTATGTTGAACATATCTACTATATGACTCAGGTTCGACCTTTCGGTCTCCAGTGTTCCGAGGACATGTATGTACATGCTAGGCTCGTCTAGTTTAACCCAAGTATTATGCATGTGCAAAACTATCTTACACCCGTTGTATGTGAAGTAGAGTCTATCACACCCGATCATCACGTGGTGTCTCGAAACGACAAACTTTCGCAATGGTGCATACTCGGGAGAACACTTTTATCTTTAAATTAAGAGAAGGGATCATCTTATAATGCCACTGTTGTTCTAAGCAAAATAAGATGCATAAAAGATAAACATCACATGCAATCAAAATATGTGACATGATATGGCCATCATCATCTCGTGCTTTTGATCTCCATCTCCAAAGCATCGTCATGATCTCCATCGTCACCGTCTCAACACCTTGATCTCCATCGTTGCGTCATGGTTGTCTTTCCAACTATTGCTTCTACAACTATTGCCAACGCATAGCGATAAATTAAAGCAATTACATGACATTTCATTTCATACAATAAAGAGACAACCATAAGGCTCCTGCCGGTTGCCGATAAATTACAAAACATGATCATCTCATACAATAACGTATATCACATCATGTCTTGACAATATCACATCACAACATACCCTGTAAAAACAAGTTAGACATCCTCTACTTTGTTGTTGCAAGTTTTATGTGGCTGCTACAGGTTTCTAGCAAGAACCGTTCTTACCTACGGCAAAAACCACAACGATGATTTATCAAGTTTGCTATTTTAACCTTCTTCAAGGATCGGCCGCAGTCAAATTTGATTCAACTAAAGTAGGATAAACATACACCCGCCAGCCACCTTTATGCGAAACAAGTTGCATGTCAGTCGTTGGAACCGGTCTCATGTTCGTGGTCATGTAAGGTTGGTCCGGGACCCTGATGTTTGTTTAAACTACATCGGTATTTCCCCAAAGAAGAAGGGATGATGCAACACAACAACGGTAGGTATTTCCCTCGGTGATGAGACCAAGGTTATCGAACCAGTAGGAGAACCACACAACACAACGCAAACAATTTCTGCACACAAATAACAAATACTCGCAACCCGACGTGTTAAAGGGGTTGTCAATCCCTTTCGGGTAACGGCGCCAGAAAGCTCGTTGATGGGAGAAAGTTGTAATAGATTGGATAAATAGATCGCAAATAAAATAAATTGCAACAAAGTATTTTTGTATTTTTTGTTTAATAGATCTGAAAATAAAAGCAAATAAAAATAGATCGCAAAGGCAAATATATTAAAGAAGAGACCTGGGGGCCGTAGGTTTCACTAGTGGCTTCTCTCGAGAAAAATAGCAAATAGTGGGAAAACAATTACTGTTGGGCAATTGATAGAACTTCAAATAATCATGATGATATCCAGACAATGATTATTATATAGGCATCACGTCCAAGATTAGTAGACCGACTCCTGCCTGCATCTACTACTATTACTCCAGACATCGACCGCTATCCAGCATGCATCTAGTGTATTAAGTTCATGGAAAAACGGAGTAATGCAATAAGAACGATGACATGATGTAGACAAGATCAATTTATGTAGAAATAGACCCCATCTTGTTATCCTTAATAGCAACAGTACATACGTGCCGTTTCCCCTTCTGTCACTGGGATCAAGCACCGTAAGATCGAACCCATCACAAAGCACCTCTTCCCATTGCAAGATAAATAGATCAAGTTGGCCAAACAAAACCCAAATATCGGAGAGGAAATAAGAGGCTATAATCAATCATGTATATAAGAGATCAAGAAGACTCAAATAACTGTCATGGAAAAAACATAGATCTGATCATAAACTCAAAGTTCATTGGATCCCAACAAACACACCGCAAAAAGACTTACATCATATGGATCTCCAATAGACCATTGTATTGAGAACCAAGAGAGAGAGAGGAAGCCATATGGCTACTAACTATGGACCCGTAGGTCTACAATGAACTACTCACGCATCGTCAGAGAGGCACCAATGGACATGATGAATCCCTCTGCGATGGTGTCTAGATTGGATCGGGTATTTCTGGAACTTCCGGCGGCTGGAATTGATTTTCGTCAACTCCCCTAGGGTTTCTGGAATATCGGGGTATTTATAGAGCAAAGAGGCGGTGCGGGAGGCCACTGAGGTGGGCATAGCCCACCTGGGTGCGCCTAGCCCCCCAGGCGCGCCTTAGTGGGTTGTGACCCCCTCGGGGCACCCCTCCGGTACTTCTTCAGCCCATCTTGTGTCTTCTGGTCTAGAAAAAATCTACAAAAAGTTTCGTTGCGTTTGGACTCCGTTTGGTATTGATTTCCTGTGATATAAAAAACAAGCAGAAAACAAAAATTGGCACTAGGCACTATGTCAATAGGTTAGTACCAAAAAATGATATAAAATGATTATAAAATGATTGTAGAACATCCAAGAATTATAATATAACAGCATGGAACAATAAAAAATTATAGATACGTTGAAGACGTATCAGCATCCCCAATCTTAATTACTGCTCGTCCTCGAGTAGGTAAATGACAAAAACAGAATTTTTGATGTGGAATGCTGCCTCACATGTTCATCACATATTATTTTCTTTGTAGATGGACATTTGGACTTTTTATATGGTTCAAAGCAATAGTCTAGTTTTGACATGAAGACTTTAATACTCAAGCATATCAACAAGCAACCATGTCTTTCAAAATATCAACACTAAAGCAAGTTATCCCTAGCCCATTATGCTCAATCATTGATCCATTCATGAAACACACTCGAATACTAGGTTCCCCTTAGTTGGTGCTTATAAGAGAAGATAGAGACTCTAGTAAAAATAAAAATTGCATAAAGAAGAAAGGCCCTTCGCAAAGGGAAGTAGGGATTTGTAGAGGTGCCAGAGCTCAAAGCGAAAATTGAGAGATAAAAAATTTTTGGGAGGCATACTTTTCGCACCAATGAAAACGACTTAGAGTTCCCAGCACTTTCCATGCTAGATATATCATAGGCGGTTCCCAAACAGAAAATAAAGTTTATTCCTTTTTCCACCATACTTTCACTTTCCATGGCTAATCGTATCCAGGGGTGCCCTCCATACCAACACTTTCCAAGGAATTTATTATTTGACAACATAAAGTAAATTCATTTTTCATTTCGGGACTGGGCATCCCTAATACCTTTGTCGTACTCTCGTGCAATGACAAGTGAATAAACACTCATCGTGAGAATAATACATCTAGCATGGAAAACATCGGCCACCCCTCACCGCCTCGCGAGTGGTACGAGCACACAAAAGAGAAATTTATCTTGAATATTAGAGATGGCACACAGAAATTTGCTTAGAACGGCATGGAAATACCACATATACGTAGATATAGTGGACTCATATGGCAAAACTGGTTTAAAGGGTTTTGGATGCACAAGTAGTGATCATACTTAGTGCAAATGAAGGCTAGCAAAAAGACTGAGAAGCGTCCAACCAAGAAACAAAAAATCGCGTAAGCGAGCATTAAGCATAACTAACACCGAATAATGCACCACAAGTAGGATGTAATTTCATTGCATAACTATTGACTTTCGTGCTTGCATAGGGAATCACAAACCTTAACACCAATATTCTTACTAAAGCATAATTAATCATCAACATGACTCACTTATCATATAGTCATATCTCAAAACCATTACAAAGAACCAAGTTTGTTTTGTCGAATGATCTTCATGAAAGTTTTTATTATATCCTCCTTGGATATCTATCACTTTGGGACTAATTTCATCTGCTGCTTTTAATAAGCTCAACCAAATATAAGTGAAGAACATGAGCATACCATTTCTTTCTCTCAATAATCTAAGTGAAGCAAGAAAGAATTCCTTAAAAAAATTACTAACTCACAAATAAATATAAGTGAAGCATAAGAGCATTTCTTCAAAAATAAAAAAGCACACCATGCTCAAAAAGATAAAAGTGAAGCACTAGAGCAATTCCAAGGCTCTAAAAATGTAAGTGAAGCATAGGAGCAAGCATTGTATAATTTTTAGCTCTCTCAAAAAGGTGTGTCCGGCAAGGATTCAAGACTTAAAATAAAAAGAAAAACAAGCAAAGACTCATATCATACAAGACACTCCAAGCAAAACTCATAATATGTGACAAATAAAAATATAGCTCCAAGTAAAATACTGATGGTTGTTAGAAGAAAGAGGGGATGCCACTCGGGGGCATCCCCAAGCTTAGTTGCTCGATACTTCTTGAATATTATCTTGGGGTGCCTCGGGCATCCCCAAGCTTAGACTTCTGTTAATCCTTATTCCTTCATCCATCATAAGATCACCCAAAACTTGAAAACTTCAATCACACAAAACTCAACAAAATCTTCGTGAGATCCGTTAGTATAAGAAAGCAAACCACTACTATAAGTATTGTTGCAAACCCATTCATATTTTATTTTTGCATTATATCTACTGTATTCCAACTTTTCTATGGCAAAAAATCTTCAAACAAAACCATAGAATCATCAAAACAAGCTCACAATGCAAAGAAAACAGAATCTGTCAAAAACAGAATAGTCTATAGCAATCTGGAAACTTCGAATACTTCTGTACTCCAAAAATTCTTAAAAATTAGGGCAAAGTGAGAAATTTGTTTATTAATATTATGCAAAAATAATCAACTCAAAAGAACTCTTCTGTTAAAAATGGGAAATATTTTCATGAGCGCAAAAGTTTCTGTTTTTCTGCAAGGTCAAATCAACTCTCACCCAGGTCATCCCAAAGGCTTTGCTTGGCACAAACACTAATTTAAACCACAAAAACAAATCTAATCAGAGGCATAATTGGGTATTTTATTGAAAACAACAAGAAAACCAAAAAGCAAAAAGATACAAGTTGGGTTGCCTCCCAATGAGCGTTATCGTTTTACGCCCCTAGCTAGGCATAATGCATAGGATCTAAGTGTTGTCATCTTTAGTTCTAGATCCATACGATGCCCTCATGATCGATTCATATGGTGGCGTAATTCTTGTTCTAGGGAAGTGTTCCATACCCTTCCTTAGTGGAAAATGAAATTTACTTCTTTCATATCAATCATGGCACCAATAGTATGTAAAAACGGTCTACTAAGAATAATTGGACAAGACGGATTGCAATCAATATCAAGAACAATGAAATCTATGGGCAAATAATTCCTATTTGCAAGAATAAGAACATCATTAATTCTTCCCATATAGGCTTTTTAATAGTAGAATCCGTCAAGTGCAAATTTAAAGAGCATTCTTCAATATCGGTAAGGCCAAGCACATCGCATAAAGATTTCGGAATTGTAGAAACACTAGCACCCAAGTCACATAAAGCAAAACACTCATAATTTTTAATCTTAACTTTGATGGTAGGTTCCCATTCATCATGTAATTTTCTAGTAATTGAGGCTTCTAATTCCAACTTTGTTCGAAAGCTTTCATCATTGCATCAACAATATGTTTAGTAAAAGCTTTATTTTGTTCATAAGCATGGGGTGGATTTATCATGGATTGCAACAAATAAATACAATCAACCAAAGAGAAACTATCATAATTAATGTCTTTGTAATCCAAAATAGTTGGCACATCACTAGTTAAAGTTTTGACCTCTTCAAACCCACTTTTATCAATTTTCTCAACAAGATTTTCACCCTCTGAGTTATCAGGACACCTTCTAACTAATGTTGACTCTTCTCCAGTCCCTTTTTCATTAGTATTAATTTTACTAAACAAAGAATCAATAGAAGAGTCACCAATCATTTTAAGATCTTCATCTCTTTTATGAAAGTAATCACTAGAAAACGCCTTTTCTAAAAATTCTCTTTTAGCTCTAAGCATAGCGGTTCTTTTGTTACTTTCATCCATAGAAACATAAAGAGCTTTGACCGATTCTTAAACTTTAGGCACACAAATTTTCATCTTGAGAGTTTCTACATCATGAGAAATTCTATCAGTACTTCTAGACATATCATCAACTTTATTCGGCTTCTATCGTAGCATTGAAAACCTTTTGAGTATTGATAAACTCTTTAATATTATTCTCAAGATCAGAGGTGTTATTATTATTATTATTATTATTATTATTATTATTATTATTATAAGAAGGATTACCATAGGAATTACCATAATTATTAGAGGAATTACTAGGAAAATGCCTAGGATTAAAATTACCTCTATAAGCATTGTTATTAAAATTGTTTCGCGAGATAAAATTCACATCCATGGCATCACTATTTTGATCAATCAAAGTAGACAAAGTCACATCATTAAAATCAATAGGAGCACTTTTATTAGCAACCAACTTAATAAGAGCATCAACTTTTTCACTCAAAGAATTTATTTCTTCTACCGAATTGACTTTTTTACTAGCAGGAGCTCTTTCGGTATGCCATTGTGAGTAATTTGCCATAATATTTTCTAGCAATTTAGTAGCTTCTCCCAAAGTAATTTCCATAAAAGTACCCCTTGGAGCGGAATCTAAAAGATTACGAGAAACAAAATTCAGCCCCGCATAAATTTTTTGTATTATCATCCAAAGATTTAACCCATGAGTTGGGCAATTCTTTAGCATCAATTTCATCCTTTCCCAAGATTGTGCAACATGCTCATGTTCAAGTTGCTTGAAATTCATGATCTGGGTTATAAGGGAAATGATTTTTGCGGGCGGAAAATACATAGTAAAAAAGCATCCTTGCACTTGTTCCAAGAATCAATACTATTGCGAGGCAAAGAATAATACCCATTTTTTGCACGATCTCGCAAAGAAAACGGACATAATTTCAACTTCACAACATCATTGTCCACATCTTTTTTATTTTGCATATCGCATAATTCCACGAATGTGTTAAGATGGGATGCGGCATCCTCATTAGGAGTACCGAAAAATTGATCTTTCATAACAAGATTTAGCAAAGCAGTATTAATATCACAAGACTCCGCACTAGTGGCGGGATGAGCAATCAGAGTGATAATAAAATCATTATTGTTGGTATTTGAGAAATCACATAACTTGGTGTTCTCTTGAGTCATGATGACTACACAACAAGATTGCACTCAAAAACAAATCTGACGAGAAAACGGCGAACGAAAAAGAGGGCGAATAAAACGACAAATTTTTGTAAAGTGGGGGAGAGGAAAACGAGAGGCAGAGGGCAAACAATGTAAATTGCAAGGAGATAAGATTTGTGATTAGGAACCTGGTTGATGTTGATGATGTCTCCCCGGCAACGGTGCCAGAAATTCCTTTTGATGTTTCCTTGAACTACGTCAGTATTTTCCCAAAGAGGAAGGGATGATGCAACACAACAATGGTAGGTATTTCCCTCAGTGATGAGACCAAGGTTATCGAACCAGCAGGAGAACCATGCAACACAACGTAAACAGCTCCTGCTCAAAAATAACAAATACTCGCAACCCGACATGTTAAAGGGGTTGTCAATCCCTTTCGGGTAACGGCACCGAAAGCTTGTTGATGGGAGAAAGTTGTAATAGATTGGATAAATAGATCAAAAATAAAATAAAGTGCAACAAAGTATTTTTGTATTTTTGATTTAATAGATCTGAAAATAAAAGCAAATAAAAATAAATCGTGAAGGCAAATATATTAAAGAAGAGACACGGGGGCCGTAGCTTTCACTAGTGGCTTCTCTCGAGAAAAATAGAAAACGGTGGGAAAACAATTACTGTTGGGCAATTGATAGAACTTCAAATAATCATGACGATATCCAGGCAATGATCATTATATAGGCATCACGTCCAAGATTAGTAAACTGACTCCTGCCTGCATCTGCTACTATTACTCCACACATCGATCGCTATCCAGCTACATCTAGTGTATTAAATTCATGGAAAAACGGAGTAATGCAATAAGAATGATGACATGATGTAGACAAGATCTATTTATGTAGAAATAGACCCCAGCTTATTATCCTTAATTGCAATGATACATACGTGTCGTTTCCCCTTCTGCCACTGGGATCAAGCACCGTAAGATCGAACCCATCACAAAGCACCTCTTCCCATTGCAAGATAAATAGATCAAGTTGGCCAAACAAAAAAAATATCAAGAAGAAATACGAGGCTATAACCAATCATGCATGTAAGATATCAAGAAGATTAAAATAACTTTCATGGATAAAAACATAGATCTGATCATAAACTCAAAGTTCATCGGATCCCAACAAACACACCGCAAAAAGACTTACATCATATGGATCTCCAAGAGACCATTGTATTGAGAATCAAGAGAGAGAGAGAGAGAGGAAGCCATCTAGCTACTAAATACGGACCAGTAGGTCTATAATGAACTACTCACGCATCGTCGGAGAGGCACCAATGGACATGATGAACCCCTCTGTGATGGTTTCTAGATTGGATCTAGTGTTTCTGGAACTTGCGGCGGTTGGAATTGATTTTCGTCGACTCCCTTAGGGTTTCTAGAATATTGGGATATTTATAGAGCAAAGAGGCGATGTGGGAGGCCACCGAGGTGGGCATAACCCACCTGGGCGTGCCTGGGCCTCCAGGCGCGCCCTGGAGGGTTGTGCCCTCCTCGGGGCACCCCTCTGGTACTTTTTCGACCCATCTTATTTCTTCTGGTCCAGAAAAAATCCACAAAAAGTTTTGCTACGTTTCGACTCCATTTGGTATTGATTTCAAAGATGTAAAAAACAAGCAAAAAACAGAAACTGGCACTGGGCACTATGTCAATAGGTTAGTACCAAAAAATGATATAAAATGATTATAAAATGATTGTAAAACATCCAAGAATGATAATATAACAACATGGAACAACGAAAAATTATAGATGCGTTGGAGAAGTATCAGCCGCTTCATCCCACAATACTGCCGAATCAAAATAAGACGTTGGTGGTAAGCAGTATGACATCATCGCCCACAACTCCTTTGTGTTCTACTCGTGCATATCATCTATGCATAGACCTGGCTCATGATGCCACTGTTGGGAAACATTGCAGGGAAAACAAAAAAAATTCTACGCACACGCAAGATCTATTCATGGAGATGCATAGCAACGAAGGGGGAGAGTGTGTCTACGTACCCTCGTAGACCGTAAGTGGAAGTGTTTAACAACGTAGTTAATGTAGTCAAACTTCTTCGTGCTCCAACCGATCAACGTACGACACCTCCGCGTTCTGCACACGTTCAGCTCGGTGACGTCCTCCGCCTTCTTGATCCAGCAAGATGGCGAGGTAGTAGATGAGTTCCAACAGCACGATGGCGTGTTGACGGTGATGGTGAAGTGATCTTCGCAGGCTTCACCTAAGCACTACAAAAATATGACTGATGGTGTAAACGGTGGAGGGGGGGCGCCGCACACGGCTAGACAATTGTCTGTTGTGTTCTAGGCGCCACCCTCCCACATATATATAGGTGGGAGGGAGGGAGAAGCATCCAGAAGAAGCGCCCAAGTAGGAGGAATCCTACTTGGGGTCCCTCCCAAGCCACACCCCTTTTCCTTATTTGGAGTGCGGGGAAAGGCAGGGGAGGGTGGCGCCCCCCTTTCCTTTCTCCCATGAGAGGGAAAGGCTTGAGAGGCTAGCCCTCCCCCTTTTCCTTCCCTGGGGCTGGACACACAAGGGAGGAGGTAGACCAGCCCCCTTATGGGCTGGTCTATCCCCTCCTTTGGCCCAAACAACCCATATCTTGCCGGGGGTGCCCGGAACCCCTTCCGATGACCCGATACCTTCCCAGTACATCCCAAAACACTTCCGGTGTCTAAATACCATCGTCCTATATATCAATCTTTACCTCTCGACCATTTCAAGACTCCTCATCATGTCCGTGATCTCATCCGGGACTCTGAACAACATTCGTTCACCAAAACATATAACTCATATAACACTATATCGTCAACGAACATTAAGCGTGCGGATCCTACGGATTCAAGAACTATGTAGACATGACCGAGACACCTCTCCGGTCAATAACCATTAGCGGAACCTGGATGCCCATATTGGCTCCTACATTTTCTACGAAGATCTTTATCGGTCGAACCGTTATGACAACATACATAATTCCCTTCTTCCATCGATATGTTACTTGCCCGAGATTCGATCGTTGGTATATTCATACCTAGTTCAATATCCTTACTGGCAAGTCTCTTTACTCGTTTTGTAATACATCATCTTGTGACTAACTCCTTAGTCATTTGCTTGCAAGCTTATGATGTGTATTACCGAGAGGGCCCAGAGATACCTCTCTGATACTCGGAGTGACAAATCCTAATCTCGATTCACGCCAACCCAACAAAACACCTTCGGAGATACCTGTAGAGCATCGTTATGATTACCCAGTTACGTTGTGACATTTTGTAACACCCAGATAATTATGCTACAGTAATCCCATGCTAATGATGCCATGTCACGTGATTACTGTTGTTAACCTCGCGATGATTCAATCACGTTTGAATTCAGAATTCAAAATTAAATCAAATGGCAAAATTAAATAAAAGAAAAGGAGAAAACAACAAAAAAACAAAAAGATCCAGGCGGCCTAGCTGGCCCACCCCCGCCGCCCCTGGCCTATTAGGTCACACCCCCCGAACCCTAAACCACTGCCGCCCCCACTCCCCCCATGACTCTCTCTCTCCCTCTAACGATCCGATCTGGATCGGGCTGTTCCCCACCACTACGCCCCCGACGCCACCGCCTGATTCTGATGACCGCGTCGCCTGCCCCCATGTCAGACACACCGCCCTCCTCCCTGGACCCCCACTCGACTGGTTCTGGATTGGGGAGGGGCCCAATCCCGCGCCTCCCCACGCCCCCAACATCGGCGTCCATTCCCGGCGCTGCCCCGTCGCCGTTGCTTCGCCTCCTCAACTCTCCCTCGTTGGCTCCGTCGAGCCTCGACTCCCCCCTACCCTCCAACACCGGTGAGGCCCGACCTCTCCCCCTTTGACCCCGACCCCCGTTGTCGAACGCGCCGACCGCTACTCTCCGCCGCCCCACGCTCATGTGGTCGCGCGCCCACGCCCCTAGATCCCACGCGTGCCCGCGCCCTCCGCCCTGCTCTATCCCGCGTGCCGACCGCGTCCTCTCCCTCCCCGCACCGCATGCGCTCATTGGGTGCCGCGCTAGTGCCCTGGCCTCGTCGCGCTTCCCCCTGGCAATCGCCCGCGCCTGCCCGGCGCCTCCCCCTAGCATCGTGGTGCCCCTGCCCTGCCCTGCAGCCCCACTCCCGTCACTGTTGCTTCGCCACGCTGGCCGCCGCCCTCCTTGCGCTGCCTACCGCTGTCACCTTGTGCTGCTGCTCCCGCCTATTGGACACCGCTCCGCTCGCCGCTACTGCCGCCCGCCGGCGGCCAGTCACATCTGCGCCCGGCTCCATGGCCCCGGTCGCGCCCTTTGGCCTCGCCTCTCGCAGCCTCGGGTGCGGGCGCCAGCGCCCACGCCTGCCCGTTAACTTGCCCGCCCTGTTAAGGCCCCTGTGCCACTGACGAACGGGGCCCACGCCCAAAAGATTAGAACAAAAAAAAACTAAATAAACAATTTAATTAATTAATTAAACTTAATTAAAGTAATTAACTAGGTTAATTAGCCTAGTTAACTAAGCTTAGTTAATTAAATCTGTTAATTAGTTAGGTCTATGACAGAATGACCACACACACCAGTTTGACTCAGTCAACGCCTTGTTTACTGCTAATGTCATGCTGACATCACGCTGTTGTAATAATAATATTAGAAAATCATTTAAAACTTTAGAAAATTATATAAAATAATCCGTAGCTTGGATGAAAATGTTTTCTACATGAAAGTTGCTCAGAATGATGAGATGAATCCGAAAATGCAGTCCGTTCGTCCGCCACACGTTCCTAGCATAGCAAACCTGCAACAGCCCCCTCCAGTTCAGGTGTGCGAAAATGCAAACTTCGGGAAAACTCTCCCGGATGTTCTCCCCCTTCGCGGTATCGCCTAGCACTGCGTTAGAACACCTCTAGCACCGCTTATTGTCTTGTTATGCATGTGTTTGCGTGTATTTACTATTTCTTCCTCCTCTTCTCTCCAGTAGACCCCGAGACCGCTGCTGATGCCCCTATGATCGACTACGTCACCGACGACACTTCTTCTCTTTCAGCGAAGCTTCTAGGCAAGCCCCCCTTTGACCATGCCGATATCGCCCATTCCATTTTCTCATACTTGCATGAGATTTTGCTACTATAATAGATTGTTCCTATTCTGATGCATAGCCTGCTTATCCTAAAATGCTTAGTATAGGTTGGATAGTGATCCATAAGTGACCCCCACCTTGTCCTTGTTAACCCTGCTTCATCATCGATGACTCGATCAACGTGATCGACGACCAGAGCCCGATACATCACATCACATCATGCCCCTTTTTTTGCTTGATTCTGCAGAGCTACTATCGAGTGCCGAGGGTGATACCTCGTAACGCACTCCTGATGATAATTCTGTAGTGTAGCTATTCGGTCGTGATCATCGAGGGTGATTCCTCTTTGACCACTCCAGATATGACTCTGTCGTGCAACCCCTCAAGTGTGAACCTCGAGGGTGGTTCCTCTTATGTTCACCTTGATGATTACATCGAGTGGAATCCATCAAGGGTGATTCCTCGGGTTTTCCTCCTTGATGTTATGGACACACGGTTACCCGGACTTTACTTGAGACCATTGTTGAAGTCGGGTCGACCCTGTGGGGTACCCGCAAGTTGATGTGAAAGTCGGGCGGGCCCGTAGAGCACCCGCGAGTTTTCTCGAGGCACGACCGAGCATTCTGGGCCCTTGCCGTAAGTCCACGAGACGGGGCAACGGGGTCACATTACCGTGAGTCTCTGCTCGTCTCCGTGAGCCCCCAATGCACTAGCATGTTTGGGTATTTATTCTGAGTTGGCCTCTAGCCTTTACGTACTAACCATCACGCGAGAATAGTTGTGGGCCTCGACGTTGCAGTATCAGCCAAAGCTTTGTTAGACGTCCAGTTCAGCAGTGCGACATGGTCGGATCATGCTGGCCATCCGAGGCGGTGCTCGTATTCACCCTGCACGCAATGACCCAGAGTGCAACGAGCGATGGGCCCAAGACCCCAGAGTGCTTAGGATTTAGACCGGCGAGGACCTCTCTGCTGAGCCTAGGTAGGGTTGCAACGTGTTGATCTTCCGAGGCCGGGCATTGACCCAGAAAAGTGTGTCCGGCCGGAGTAATCAAGCATGTTCGAAAATGTGGTGCACCCCTGCAGGGAAGTTATCTATTCGAATAGTCGTGTCCATGGTAACGGACGTTCAGACTTGTATCCTGATCTTATATAACTAGAAATGAATACTTGAGATATGTGATGGATATGTGGCTCCGAGATTGTTTTCTCACAGGGAGTTGAGGAAGAATCTTTGCGCGTTAATGTTACAACATGCTTGTTTAATATTAAAATGCTATTCTTTACTCTTACACGTGCTGCGATATGCTTGGAGCTGCTTGAAGATGCTAGTCTTTGATAGGCTAGTCCTTCCCTTCTATTCTCGCATTCTGCAGTCCAGTCCACATATACAACCCTTCCATTTGATACCAATGCATACTTAGTATAGATCTGATGCTTGCGAGTACTTTGGATTACTCATGGTTGCTTTGCTACCCCTTTTCCCCCTTCTTTCTTCTTTCCGGTTGTTGCAAGCAGATGGTGGATCCCGGGAGCCAGATGCCACTGCCGATAGACGCTACTACGTGGATACTGCCGACGACTAGGAGTAGTTAGGAGGTCCTAGGAAGGAGGCCTCGCCTCTTCGACCGTGTTGCTTTTGTGCTAGCCTTCTTAAGGCAGACTTGTTTAACTTATGTCTGTACTCAGATATTGTTGATTCTGCCGACCCTTGTGTATCAAGCTTATGTATTCGAGCCCTCGAGGCCCCTGTCTTGTAATATAAAGCTTGTATTATTTTATTTGTGTTTAGAGTTGTGTTTTGATATCTTCCCGTGAGTCCCTGATCTTGATCATACCCATTTGCATGTATGATTAGTGTACGATTGAATCGGGGGCGTCACAAGTTGGTATTAGAGCCGACTACCTGTAGGATCCCCTTTCCAACTCCTTGGCCAAAGTTGAGTCTAGTCTTTCAAAAACTGTTTTACTAACATGGTTGTGTGGCTTACGGGCCCACGTCACCATTGGGTGGTATTAGGATCTTTTACTCCTCGTCTATACTCCGGGATTCTGATATCTCTTCTACTCGGGTTAAATGATTTTGCTAACTCTACCCTAGGTTCTCGTGATCACATCCATCCGGAGATTTGTACTAAGCCTTTTTCGAATTGTCGGCCAAGATCTGCTTCACTTTGTTCATAGGCCGCAGGGTCCTTTTATCGAGGGGACCCTACATCGTCCCCTGCAGATTCCTTGCTCTAGTGGTTTTCTCTGATGATGATGTAGCCTTTGCTATGTCTCGTTGTTGTATCCTTCCATCGCATGCATGTGTGTCGCCTAGTATGTCTAGCATGATCCTCTTGTCCAAACTCCTACTAACAATGTGTATTTGCCTCTATATATGTATCGTATGTCTTTAATGATTACTGCTTTGTACATACTACGCCTTTGCTCATTGTTCAAGTTACATCATGAATGACTCCTTACGCCTGCTCCACCCCCTGTTAAACTGCTTCCTAATGTTTTTAGCAGGATGGTTGACGATCCTCCACCTCCACCCTATATTGCCGCAATGATGCAACAGTTTGAGCTGAATCGTCAGTTTATGACTGGAGTAATGGCTCAGTTTCCAAACCACAATGCTCATCAACAGCCTGCCCCAATAACACTGCAAAAATTTGTGCGCCTAAACCCGTCCATTTTTCGAGACTCCACCAATCCTATGGATGCTGATGATTGGCTTCATGACATCCTGTTTGAGCTGGAGTCAGCTAGTGTTGCCCCTGCCAGTTACGTCACCTTTGCAAACATTCCACTTGAAGGGTCTAGCTACTCAATGGTGGGAAAGCCACATGGGCATGCTGCCCACAAAGACTGTAACCACTTGGCAAGAATTTCAGTTAGCCTTCCGTGCATGGCACATTCCTCAAGGTCTGATGGACCACAAGAAGAAGGAGTTTCGCAAACTCGCATAGGACACAATGACTGTGGATGAATATCAGAGGAAATTCCTCGAGTTATCTTGCTATGCTGCGGTTGACATCTGCACTGACGCTCGCAAGTAGGAGAAATTCCGTGAAGGACTACGTCCCGATATAAGGCTCGCACTTGTTACTCATGATTGCGCAGACTTTGTGATGCTTGTCAGCCAAGCTTTTCAAACTGAAACTGGTCTAATTGAGTACCAGGAGTTGCTTAAGCATACTCGAGAGTTGGCCCATCCTCGGGTCAGACTGCTCAAAAACGGCGAGTCTGGATCCCACACAATGTTCATCACCGACCTGCTCCAACACCAAGACCGTCTTATGTTGCACCTCGTCTGCCTCCGCCGCCGAGACAACTAACGATTCAGGGTGGACAGCCAGGACACCTTACCCTCGATTGTCACCAAGGTCAGCCACAGAATGCATCGTGTCCTTCTGTTGGTCGTAAGAAGAGCAGGCGAAATCGTCATCCCAGAGGTGGTAGTGCCAAGATGCCTGCAATGAGTTGTGGTCAAGTTACCCATGTCAAGATTGAAGAAGCTCATGAGTCCCCAAAAATCATGATGGGTACCCTTCGCGTTAATTCAGTGCCAGCTTCTGTTCTCTTTGATTCAAGAGCATCACATGCTTTCGTGTCCCAACAATTTGCGCGGCTGCATGGGTTAGATATGGAAAATTTGCCCAGCCCTTTAGTGATTCAATCTCCGGGATCCAAGTGGCAAATCACAATGGTAAGCCCTCGCAACCAAATCGAGATTGGAGGTCTGTTGTTTCCAGCTTCTCTCATTGTACTCGGACCTTCCAACATAGACATCATTCTTGGTATGGATTGCTTGACAACTCGTAATGCTTTGATCGACTGTGCTACCAAGGCAGTCCAGCTCACTCCCCCTTCTGGCCAGTTGATCAACTACTCAGCTCAGATGAACCAGGATGCCGAGAACCAGATATATGTTCTGAATGCATTGAATGCTTCACTTCTTGAGGGAATAGAGAACATTCTAGTTGTTCGTGATTTCAAAGATGTCTTCCTAGAAGAACTTCTAGGAATACCGCCTGCTAGAGCACTACTCCTAGAAGGAGGAAAGAACTTCTAGAAGAACTTGAAACCGGGCACTACTCCTATTGCCAAATGACCCTACAAGATGTCGCCTCTGAACTTCTTGAGCTTAAGGAGGAAATCGACACTTCACTTTGTTAGGGTTTTATCCATCCATGTTCATCTACTTGGGGAGCACCTTCTCGCTTTGTCAAGAAGGATGGAACTAATAGTTTGGTCCAAGATTACCGACCTATCAACCAGGCAACAATTCAGAACAAGTATCCGCTTCCCAGAATCAACGACCTGTATGACCAACTTGCTGGTTCCTCAGTATCCTCTAAACTTGATTTGAGGTTGGGTTACCACTAGATTCGGGTTCGTGAAGAGGATATTCCCAAGACCGCCTTCGTTACTTGCTATGGTTCATACGAGTACACTGTCATGTCCTTCGGCTTGACCAATGCTCCAGTGACATTCTCTTGTATGATGAACTATATATTCATGGAATACCTCGACAAGTTCATCGTGGTTTATCTGGATGATATCCTTGTATACTCCAAGAACAAAGAAGAACATGCTGAACACCTTTGACTTGTTCTGGAAAAGCTTCGAGAACATCAGCTATATGCCAAGTATTCTAAGTGTGAATTCTGGCTACCCGAAGTGACCTATCTTGGGCATGTCATCTCCAAGGATGGTATTGCCATCAACCCCGAGCGAGTTTAGGCTATTCTCGATTGGATTCCTCCAAAGAATGTCAAGCAAGTCAAAAGTTTTCTTGGAGTCGCCAGCTATTGCCATCGATTTGTCAAGAACTTCTCCAAGATTGCCAAGCCCCTGACTGGTCCGCTTCACAAGGGCGTCAAGTTTGATTGGACAGAAAAGTGTCAGGAAAGTTTCCAGGCACTCAAAGACAAACTGACTTCTGCCCCAGTGCTTGCTCCACCTGATACTAAGAAGGACTTCGTCATTTACTGCGACGCTTCACGTCAAGGATTAGGCGGTGTCCTAATTCAAGAGCGCAGCGTGATTACTTATGCTTCTCGTCAATTGCGCCCTCACGAAGAGAACTACCAAGTTCATGACCTCGAGATTGCTGCAATCATACATGCACTGAAACAGTGGCGACATTACCTTCTTGGAAATTGTTGCGATATCTTCACCGACCACCAAAGTCTAAAGTACCTGTTTACTCAGCTAAATTTAAACCTTCGTCAGCAGAGATGGATGGAGATCATAGCATACTTTGATTTTGGTATTTCCTATACCCCTGGCAAGGCTAATGTAATGGCTGATGCTTTGAGCCGCAAGTCATATTTGAAGAATTCAGAAAGCTGAACCTCCATATTGTTCCTCCGGGTGCACTCGCTCCCGCTCCTAAGGAGTTCCACAAGATGAACCTCCGTGTTGTTCCCCATGGTTCCCTCAACACCCTGGTTGTCGAGCCAGATCTCATGGAGAGCATCAAGACACTGCAGAAGTATGACTCTCAAGTTGAGAAGATTAAGCGCTACCTCACAGAAGGAAGGCCCTCGTTCTTCACTGTTAAAGATGATGACACCTTGTTCTTTAAAGGTTGCTTAGTGGTTCCTTCAAAAGACAACTTGGATATGAATTAGGAAGTTATGAAAGAAGCTCATGATACGCCTTTGTCTATTATCCCAGTAGTACCAAGATGTACAAGGACATTCGTTAGAGATTCTGGTGGTTAAACATGAAGCAAGACATTGCTCGCTATGTTGCTGAATGTGACATTTGCCATCGTATCAAAGCAAAACATCAAAGGCCTGCTGGAACTCTGCAACCTATCTCTATTCCTAAATGGAAATGGGACCATGTTGAAATGGACTTCGTCACGGGATTTCCCAAATCACAGAAAGGTAATGATGCTATTCTTGTCATCATTGACCGGCTTTCGAAGGTTGTACATTTTCTGGCCATCAAAGAAATGATCACTGCTAGTCAGCTAACAACTCTCTATATGTCCAGAATTGTCTCACTTCATGGTATTCCGCTGGTAATCAACTTAGACCGTGGCATCTTATTCACTTCAAGATTCTAGGCAAGTTTCCAAGAAGCTATGGTAACTCACCTATCTTTTAGCATCGCTTTTCACCCTCAGTCTCAGGGACAAGTTGAATGCGTCAATCAAGTTCTCGAAGACAGGCTTCGAGCTTGTGTTATTTCCTTCGGCAAGAAATGGGAGGAATCTCTCCCGTATGCTGAATTCTCTTATAATAATAGCTATCAAGCTAGTCTGAAGATGGCTCCCTTTGAAGTGTTATATGGACGAAAATGCCGAACCCCTCTGAACTGGTAAGAATCCGGGGAACGTCCACTCTTCGGTCCAGATATTATCCAACACGCTGAAGAACAAGTCCGTGTCATTCGCGAGAATCTCAAGACTGCTCAGTCATGTTAGAAAAATCAGTATGACCGTCCTCACAAAGACATGGTGTATCAACCTGGAAAAAAATCTTATCTTCGAGTCACACCAATGAAGGGTGCACACCGCTTTGGGATCAAGAGCAAGCTAGCTCCTCGCTATATTGGTCCTTTCACTATTCTCGAGAGACGTGGAAAAGTGGCATACCAGTTGGAGCCTCCGTCGAACCTTTCTCAGGTTCATGATGTTTTCCATGTGTCACAACTCCGCCGCTGCTTCAAGGACCCAATCCGGACAGTGGATAATGAAGCGCTCAAGCTGCAACAAGACCTCTCCTATAAAGAGCATCAGGTCCACATTCTCGACAAAGCTGAACGCCGCACACATCAGAAGGCAATCAAGTTCCTCAAGGTCCAGTGGTCGCATCACACTGAAGAAGGAGCCACTTGGGAACGCGAGGATTGCCTGCGTGATGAATACCCCGAACTGTTTCCTTCTACCTCATAAATCTCGGGACGAGATTTCTTGTAGTGGAGGAGAATTGTAACGTCCGGATAATTATGCTACAGTAATCCCATGCTAATGATGCCACGCCACCGCGATTACTGTTGTTAACCTCGCGATGATTTAATCACATTTAAATTCAAAATTCAAAATTAAAATAAATGTCAAAAGTAAATAAAAGAAAAGGAGAAAAAACGAAAAAAAGACACACGCGGCCCAGCTGGCCCACCCCCGCTGCCCCTGGCCTATTAAGCCACACCCCGAACCCTAAACCGCTGCCGCCCTGATAAGTATCCAACATATATATAATTTTTGATTGTTCCATGCTATTATATTACCTGTTTTGGATGTTTATGGGCTTTACTTTACACATTTATATCATTTTTGGGACTAACCTACTAACCGGAGGCCCAACCCGTATTGCTGTTTTTTGCCTATTTCAGTATTTCGAAGAAAAGGAATATCAAACAGAGTCCAAACGGAATGAAACCTTCAGGAGCGTGATTTTTGGAACGAACGTGATCCAGAGGACTTGGAGTGCAAGTCAAGCAACTGCCAAGGCGGCCACGAGGGTGGAGGGTGCGCCCACCCCTACAGGGCGCACCCCCTGTCTCGTGGCCCCCTCGGGCGGCCACCGACCTACTTCTTCCTCCTATATATACCCACGTACCCCTAAAACATCCACGGAGCCAATGAAAAACAATTTCCATCGCTGTAACCTTCTATATCGGCGAGATCCCATCTTGCAGCCATCGCCGGCGCCTCCGCCGGAGGGGGAATCGACCATGGAGGGCTTCTACATCAACACCATAGCCCCTCCGATGAGTTGTGAGTAGTTTACTACGGACCTGCGGGTCCATAGTTATTAGCTAGATGGCTTCTTCTCTCTTTTTGGATCTCAATACCATGTTCTCCCCGTCCCTTGTGAAGATCTATTTGATGTAACTCTTTTTTCGGTGTGTTTGTCGAAATCCGATGAATTGTGGGTTTATGATCAAGTTTATCTATGAGAAATATTTGAATCTCCTTTTAATTCTTTTATGTATGATTGAGTTATCTTTGCAAGTCTCTTCGAATTATCAGTTTGGTTTGGCCTACTAGATTAATCTTTCTTGCCATGGGAGAAGTGCTTAGCTTTGGGTTCAATCTTGTGGTGTCCTTACCCAGTGACAATAAGGGTTGCAAGGCACATATTGTATTGTTGCCATCGAGGATAAAAAGATGGGGTTTATATCATATTGCATGAGTTTATCAATCTACATCATGTCATCTTTCTTAATGCATTACTCTGTTCTTATGAACTTAATACTCTAAATGCATGCTGGATAGTGGTCGATGTGTGGAGTAATAGTAGTAGATGCAGGCAGGAGTCGGTCTACTTGTCGCAGACGTGATGCCTATATACATGATCATGCCTAGATAATCTCATAATTATTCACTTTTCTATCAATTGCTCGACAGTAATTTGTTCACCCATTGTAATACTTATGCTATCTTGAGAAGCCACTAGTGAAACCTATGGCCCCCGGGTCTATCTTTTATCATATAAGCTTTCAATCTACTTTTATTTGCATCTTTACTTTTCCAATCTATATTATAAAATACCAAAAATATATTTATCTTATCATACTATCTCTATCAGATCTCACTTTCGCAAGTGGCTGTGAAGGGATTGACAACCCCTTTATTGCGTTGGTTGCGAGTTTTTTGTTTGTTTGTGTAGGTGCGTGAGACTTTTGAGGATCCTCCTACTGGATTGATACCTTGGTTCTCAAAAACTGAGGGAAATACTTACGCTACTATTGCTGCATCACCCTTTCCTCTTCAAGGAAAACCAACGCAAGCTCAAGACGTAGCAAGATGGATTTCTGGCGCCGTTGCCAAGGAGGTCTTCGCTCAAGTCAAGACATACCAAGTACCCATCACAAACTCATCTCCCTCGCATTTACATTATTTGCCATTTGCCTCTTGTTTTCCTCTCCCCCACTTCACCCTTGCCGTTTTATTCGCCCTCTCTTTCCCAATCTTCTCTCTCTCTCTCTCGCTTTCGCTTGCCTTTTTCTGTTTGCTCGTGTGTTAGATCATTCACCTTGTCGTTATGGCTAGTCATCCTATCCTTGTTATCACTCCTGAACATGAAATTCTTAATTTTAAGCAAAGGGAAGGAGAAAATTTAAAAGATGCTTGGCATAGAATTTGCAATGCTCAAAATAAATCTACTAGGAAGCTTTCCACTTCCGTACTTCTTCGCAATTTTTATGTAGGCATTACTCCTTGGAATAGATGCGTTCTTGATACCGTTACCGGAGGGGATTTCTTGAGTAGCCATACGTTTGATGCTTATAATGCTATGTTAGATTTGTTTGGCCCACCACCTCTTTTGGTTAATGGAAAAGTTTTAACTTTAGAACATGTGATGCAACGGCTTGAGATTATTGAAAATAAAATTGCCACTGTTGAGTTGATTGAAAATTTGGACAAAAACATTCATAATCACATTACCCAATATGGATCTAGGGTTGGAGTTACTTTGAAATTTTTTAAGGAGAAAGAACCTATAGTTAATGAAAAAATAGATCTAGACTCTGCAAGAATCGGTAAACTTGAGGATATCATTACGAACTTAGGGTCGGCGTTTTCTTCCGTGAAAAACACTCCAAATCCTCCTACAAAAACTGCCAAATTTATTTATGTTCCTAAAAATAAGGGTGAATCTTCTAGTAAGGGGAATGCGGATCTCAAATCAATAAGTGTTCATCCCAATTGTCTCTCTATCATTAAGGAACCTTTTGCTACAAATGAATTTCTTGATTCCTTGCCTAAAGGTTTAATCATTGCTAAAAAGGGAGAAACCCCTAAAAATTATAAGTGCTCTATTGAGGAATTGAGTGCCAAAGATGGCACTACTTAGATCTATGTTCGCTTTTATGCCTAGCTAGGGGCGTTAAACGATAGCGCTAGTTGGGAGGCAACCCAATTTTATTTGTGTTTTTTGTTTTTGTTTCTGTTTAGTAATAAATTTTGCATCTACCTTCTGTTTAGATGTGTTTTTATGTTTAATTAGTGTTTGTGCCAAGTAGAACCTATAGGATAACCTATGGTGATAGTTAATTTGATTCTGCTGAAAAACAGAAACTTTGCACGCACGAAATTAGTTTTGTTAAATCACAGAAACGTGCTTTTGCGTTGATTCTTTTTTTGTAGATCAATAGAAAAATTGCCCAGGACTTACTATTTTGGTAGGATTTTTGGAGTTCCAGAAGTTTGCGTTAGTTACAGATTGCTACAGACTGTTCTGTTTTTGACAGATTCTGTTTTTCATGTGTTGTTTGCTTATTTTGATGCATCTATGGCTAGTATTAAGTGGTATGAACCATAGAGAACTTGGAATACAGTAGGTTTAACACTATTATAAATAAATAATGAGTTCATTACAGTAACTTATGTGGTGGTTTTGTTCTAACGGAGCTTATGAGATTTCCTATTGAGTTTTGTGTTGTGAAGTTTTCAAGTTTTGGGTAAAGATTTGATGGACTAAGGAATAAGGAGTGGCAAGAGCCTAAGCTTGGGGATGCCCAAGGCACCCCAACATATTCAAGAATAGCCAAAAGCCTAAGCTTGGGGATGCCCCCGGAAGGCATCCCCTCTTTCGTCTTCGTTCATTGGTAACTTTACTTGGAGCTATATTTTTATTCGCCACAAGATATGTGTTTTTCTTGGAGCGTTGTGTATGATATTAGTATTTGCTTTTTAGTTTACCACAATCATCATTGCTGTACACACCTTTTGGGAGAAGCCTACTTGATTGAAATTTATTAGAATACTCTATGTGCTTCACTTATATCTTTTGAGCTAGATAGTTTTTGCTCTAGTGCTTCACTTATATCATTTAGAGCATGGCGGTGGCTTAATTTTGTAGAAAATGCTAGTCTCTGAAGCTTCACTTATATTATTTTGAGAGTCTCTTAGAACAGCATGGTATTTGCTATGGTTATAAAATTGGTCCTAGAATGGTAGGCATCCAAGTTGGGTATAATAAAAACAATCATAGGAAGTGAATTGGATGCTATGATCAATTTGATACTTGATAATTGTTTTGAGATATGGAGGTAGTTATATTAAAGTCATGCTAGTTGGGTGATTATGAGTTTAAAGAATTCTTGTGTTGAAGTTAGCAAGTCCCGTAGCATGCACGTATGGTTAAAGTTGTGTAACAAATTTGAAACATGAAGTGCACTTGGATTGTGCGTCCTTATGAGTGGCGGTCGGGGACGAGCGATGGTCTTTTCCTACCAATCTATCCCTCTAAGAGAATGCAAGTAGTGCTTGGTTTTTGATGACTTCTAAATTTTTTCAATAAGTATATGAGTTCTTTTGACTAATGTTGAGTCCATGGATTATACGCACGTTTACCTTTCCATCATTGCTAGCCTCTTCGGTACCGTGCATTGCCCTTTCTCACCTTGAGAGTTGGTGCAAACTTCGCCGGTGCATCCAAACCCCGTGATATGATACGCTCTATCACACATAAACCTCCTTATATCTTCCTCAAAACAGCCACCATACCTACCTATTATGGCATTTCCATAGCCATTCCGAGATATATTGCCATGCAACTTTCCACCGTTCCGTTTATCATCATGACACGCATTACTTTTGTCATATTGCCATTGCATGATCATGTAGTTGACATCGTATTTGTGGCAAGGCCACTTTGCATAATTTTTCATACATGTCACTCTTTATTCATTGCACCATCCCATTACACCGCCGGAGGCATTCGTATAGAGTCATATCTTGTTCTAGTTTTGAGTTGTAATTCATGTGTTGTAAATTAATAAAAGTGTGATGATCATCATTATTAGAGCATTGTCCCCCCAAAAAAGAAAGGCCAAAAAATAGAAAGGCCAAAATAAAAAAATAAAAAAAGGAAAGGCCAAAAAAAGAAAGGCCCAAAAAAGGGGAAAAAGAAAAAAGAAAATAAATAAAAAGGGGGGCAATGTTACTATCTCTTTTCCACACTTGTGCTTCAAAGTAGCACCATGTTCTTCATGTAGAGAGTCTCATATGTTGTCATTTTCATATACTAGTGGGAATTTTTCATTATAGAACTTGGCTTGTATATTCCTACGATGGGCTTCGTCAAAATGCCCTAGGTCTTCATGAGCAAGCAAGTTGGATGCACACCCACTTAGTTTCTTTTGTTGAGATTTCATTCATTTATAGCTCTAGTGCATCCGTTGCATGGCAATCCCTACTCCTCATGTTGACATCAATTGATGGGCATCTCCATAGCCCATTGATTATCCTCGTCAATGTGAGACTTTCTCCTTTTTGTCTTCTCCACACAATCCCCATCAACATATTCTATTCCACCCATAGTGCTATATCCATGGCTCACGCTTATGTATTAAGTGAAAGTTGAAAAGTTTGAGATTATTTAGGTACGAAACAATTGCTTGGCTTGTCATCGGGGGTGTAGAATTTGGGAACATTTTTGTGTGACGAAAATGAAGCATAGCCTAACTATATGATTTTGTAGGGATGAACTTTCTTTAGCCATGTAGTTTTGAGAAGACATGATTGCTTTTATTAGTATGCTTGAAGTATTACTATTTCTTATGTCAATATGAACTTCTATTTTGAATCATTTGGATCTGAACATTCATGCCACAATAAAGAAAATTACATTGAGAAATATGCTAGGTAGCATTCCACATCAAAAATTCTGTTTTTATCATTTACCTACTCGAGGACGAGTAGGAATTAAGCTTGGGGATGCTTGATACATCTCCAATGTATCTATATTTTTTGATTGTTCCATGCTATTATATTACCCATTTTGGATGTTTATGGGCTTTACTTTACACATTTATATAATTTTTGGGACTAACCTACTAACCGGAGGCCCAGCCCGTATTGCTGTTTTTTTTGCCTATTTCAATATTTCAAAGAAAAGGAATATCAAACGGAGTCCAAACGGAATGAAACCTTCGGGAGCGTGATTTTTGGAACGAACGTGATCCAGAGGACTTGGAGTGCAAGTCAAGCAACTGCCAAGGCGGTCACGAGGGTGGAGGGCGCGCCCACCCCTACAGGGCGCGCCCCCTGTCTCGTGGGCCCTTGGGCGGCCACCGACCTACTTCTTCATCCTATATATACCCACGTACCCCGAAAACATCTATGGAGCCAACGAAAAACAATTTCCACCGCCGTAACCTTCTGTATCCGCGAGATCCCATCTTGGAGCCTTTGTCGGCGCTCCGCCGGAGGGGGAATCGACCATGGAGGGCTTCTACATCAACACCATAGACCCTCTAATGGGTTGTGAGTAGTTTACCACAGACCTTCGGGTCCATAGTTATTAGCTAGATGGTTTCTTCTCTCTTTTTGGATCTCAATACCATGTTCTCCCCCTCCCTTGTGGAGATCTATTTGATGTAACTCTTTTTGTGGTGTGTTTGTCGAGATCTGATGAATTGTGGGTTTATGATCAAGTTTATCTATGAGAAATATTTGAATCTCCTCTGAATTCTTTTATTTATGATTGAGTTATCTTTGCAAGACTCTTTGAATTATCAGTTTGGTTTGGCCTACTAGATTGATCTTTCTTGCCATGGGAGAAGTGCTTAGCTTTGGGTTCAATCTTGCGGTGTCCTTACCTAGTGACAATAAGGGTTGCAAGGCACGTATTGTATTGTTTCCATCGAGGATAAAAAGATGGGGTTTATATCATATTGCGTGAGTTTATCCCTCTACATCATGTCATCTTTCTTAATGTGTTACTCTGTTCTTATGAACTTAATACTCTAGATGCATGCTGGATAGCGGTCAATGTGTGGAGTAATAGTAGTAGATGCAGGCAGGAGTCAGTCTACTTGTCGCGGACGTGATGCCTATATACATGATCATGCCTAGATAATATCATAATTATTCGCTTTTCTATCAATTGCTCGACAATAATTTGTTCACCCACCGTAATACTTATTCTATCTTGAGAGAAGCCACTAGTGAAACCTATGGCCCCCGGGTCTATCTTTTATCATATAAGCTTTCAATCTACTTTTATTTGCATCTTTACTTTTCCAATCTATATTATAAAATACCAAAAATATATTTATCTTATCATACTATCTCTATCAGATCTCACTTCCACAAGTGGCCGTGAAGGGATTGAAAACCCCTTTATTGCGTTGGTTGCGAGTTATTTGTTTGTTTGTGTAGGTGCGTGGGTCTTTTGAGGAGCCTCCTACTGGATTGATACCTTGGTTCTCAAAAACCGAGGGAAATACTTAAGCTTCTATTGCTGCATCACCTTTCCTCTTCAAGGAAAACCAACGCAAGATCAAGACTTAGCACGCCCCCACTCCCCCTATGACTCTATATCTCCCTCTCCCAATCCGATCTGGTTCGGGCCGTTTTCCCCCACTGTGCCCCCGACGCCACCGCTCGATCCCGAAGACCGCATCACCCGCCCCCATGCCACACGCCTCGCCCTCCTCCCCGGACCCCCATTTGACTGGTTCTGGACCGGGGAGGGGCCCGATCCCGCAGCCCCAACGTCGGCGTCCATCCCCGACGCCGCCCTGTTGCCATCGCTTCACCTCCTCAACTCTCCCTCGTCGGCTCCATCGAGCTTCGATGCCCCACCTACCCTCCGATGCCGGTGAGGACCGGCCTCTCCCCCACTGACCCCGACCCCCATCATCGAACGCATCGACCGCTACTCGCCGCCGCCCCACGCTCATGTGGCCGCGCGCCCATGCCCCTAGATCCCACGCTCGCCCGCACCCTCTGCCTCGCTCTGTCCCGTGTGCCGACCGCGTCCTCTCCCTCCCCGCGCTGCATGTGCTCACTAGATGCCACGCCAATGCCCTGGCCTCGCCGCGCTTCCCCTGGCACTCGCTCGCGCCTGCCCGGTGCCTCCCCCTAGCGCCATGCTGCCCCTGCCCTGCAACTCCGCCGCCGTCGTTGTTGCTTCGCCGCGCCGGCTGCCGCCCTCCTCGCACCGCCTACGATCGTCGCATCCTGCTGCTGCTCCCGCCTGCTAGCCACCGCTCTGCTCACCGTCGCTGACGCCCGGCAGCTGCCAGTCACGTCCGCGCCCAGCTCCACGGCCCCGGCCGCACCCTCTGGCAGCCTCGAGTGCGGGCGCTAGCGCCCACACCTGCCCGTTAACTTGCCCCGCCCCGTTAAGGCCCCTGTGCCACTGATGAACGGGGCCCACGCTCAAAAGATTAGAACAAAAAAAACTAAGTAAACAATTTAATTAATTAGTTAAACTTAATTAAAGTAATTAACTAGGTTAATTATCCTAATTAACTAAACTTACTTTATTAGATCTGTTAATTTGTTAGGTCTATAACACAATGACCCCACACGTCTGTCTGACTCAGTCAACGCCCACTTGAATGCTGATGTCATGTTGACGTCACACTGTTGTAATAATAATATTAGAAAATCATTTAAAACTTTAGAAAATTATATAAAATAATCCGTATCTTGGATGAAATTGTTTTCTACATGAAAGTTGCTCAGAACGACGTGTCGAATCTGAATTCTCGGTCAGTTCATCCGCCACACATTCCTAGCATAGCAAACCTGTAACCGCCCCCCTCTAGTTCGGCTGTCCGAAAATGCAAACTTCCGGAAAACTTTCCCGGATGTTCTCCCCTTTCGCGGTATCGCCTAGCACTGCGTTATAACACCTATAGCACCTCTTATTGTCTTGTTATGCATATGTTTGCGTGTATTTACTGTTTCTTCCCCCTCTTCTCTTTGGTAGACCCCGAGACCGCTGTTGATGCCCCTATGATCGACTACGTCACCGGTGACACTTCTTCCTGTTCAGCGGAGCTTCCAGGCAAGCTCCCCCTTTGACCATCCTGATATCGCCCATTCCATTCTCTCATGCTTGCATTAGATTTTGCTACTGTAATTGATTGTTCCTATTCTGATGCATAGCCTGCTTTTGTACCTGCTGTTGTATCTTACCTTCTTATCCTAAACTGCTTAGTATAGGTTGGATAGTGATCCATACGTGACCCCCACCTTGTCCTTGTTGCCCCTGCTTCATCATCGACGACTCGATCAATGTGATCGATGACCAGATCCCGACACCTCACATCACATCACGCCCCTTTTTTTGCTCGACTCTGCAGAGGTACTATCGAGTGCCGAGGCTGATACCTCGTCGCGCACTCCTGATGACAATTCTGTAGTGTAGCTATTCGGTCATGATCATCGAGGGTGATTCCTCCTTGACCACTCCCAATATGACTCGATCGTGCAACCCCTCAAGTGTGAACCTTGAAGGTGGTTCCTCTTACATTCACATTGATGATTACATCGAGTGGAATCCATCGAGGGTGATTCCTCGGGTTTTCCTCCTTGATGTTATGCACACAAGGTTACCCGAACTTTACTTGAGACCATTGTTGAAGTCAGGTTGGCTCTGAGGGGTACCCGCGAGTTGATGTGAAAGTCGGGCAGCCCGTAGAGCACCCATGAGTTTTCTACGAGGCACAGCCGGGCATTCTGGGCCCTTGCCATAAGTCCACGAGACGGGGCGATGGGGTCACATTATCATGAGTCTCTGCTCGTCTCCGCGAGCCCCTAATGCATTAACAGGTTTGGGTATTTGTTTTGAGTTGGCCTCTGGCCTTTACGCACTAACCACCATGTGAGAATAGTTATGGGCCTCGACTTCGCAGTATCAGCCAAAGCTTTGTCAAACGTCTAGTTCAGCAGCGCGGCACGGTCGGATCGTGCTGGACATCCGAGGCGGTGCTGGTATTCACCCTGTGCGCAATGAACCGGAGTGCAACGGGCGATGGGCCCAAGACCCCGAAGCGCTTAGCATGTAGACCGGCGGGGACCTCTCTGCTGAGCCTAGGTAGGGCTGCGACGTGTTGATCTTCTGAGGCCAGGCATTGCCCCAGAAAAGTGTGTCCGGCCGGAGTAATCAAGCGTGTTGGAAAACGTGGTGCACCCCTGTAGGGAAGTTATCTATTCGAATAGTCGTGTCCACGGTAATTGACGTTCAGACTTGTATCCCGATCTTATATAACTAGAAATGGATACTTGAGATTTGTGATGGATATGTGGCTCTGAGATTGCTTTCTCGCAGGGAGTCAAGGAAGAATCTCTGGGCGTTAATGTTACAACATGCTTGTTTAATATTAAAATGCTATTCTTCACTCTTCTACGTGCTGCAAGATGCTTGGATCTTCTTGAAGATGCTAGTCTTCGATAGGCTAGGCCTTCCCTTCTATTCTGGCATTCTGCAGTTCAATCCACATATACAACCCTTCCATTTGATACCAATGCATACTTAGTATAGATCTGATGCTTGCGAGTACTTTCGATGAGTACTCACGGTTGCTTTGCTACCCCCTTTCCCCCTTATTTCTTCTTTTTGATTATTGCAACTACGTGGTGGATCCCGGGAGCCAGATGCCACCGCCGATGGACGCTACTACATGGAGACCGCCGACGACCAGGAGTAGTTAGGAGGTCCCGTGTAGGAGGCCTCGCCTCTTCGATTGTGTTGCTTTTGTGCTAGCCTTCTTAAGGCAAACTTGTTTAACTTAGGTCTGTACTCAGATATTGTTGCTTCCGCTGACACTTGTGTATCGAGCTTATATATATGAGCCCTCGAGTCCCCTAGCTTGTAATATAAAGCTTGTATTATTTATTTGTGTTTAGAGTTGTGTTGTGATATCTTCCCGTGAGTCCCTGATCTTGATCGAACCCATTTGCGTGTGTGATTAGTGTGCGATTGAATCGGGGGCGTCACACGTTTGATAGCACACAAGGTATTCCTCCGGTATCCGAGAGTTGCTAATCTTGTAGTCAAAGGAATATGTATTTGACATGAAGAAAGCAATACCAATAAAACTAAACGATCATTATGCTAAGCTAGCGGATGGGTCTTGTCAATCACATCATTCTCCTAATGATGTGATCCCGTTATCAAATGACAACTCATGTCTGTGGTTGGGAAACCTTAACCATCTTTTATCAACGAGCTAGTCTAGTAGAGGGTTACTAGGGACACGGTATTTGTTTATGTATTCACACATGTATTTAAGTTTGCGATCAATACAATTCTAGCATGAATAATAAATCTTTATCATGAATAAGAAAATATAAAATAACAACTTTATTATTGCCACTAGGTCATATTTCCTTCACTTTTGTCAAACCATTCAGCTACAAACTTATGCAGCAAGACTGCAAGAGAGATCCGAGAGATACTTGCTACCATTGCTCTTGTTAGTTCATCCGGATTTCTGAGAAGGAGCCTCTGGTTCCCCCTAATTCTTGCTTTACGGTTCCATCCGTTTTGTGTGGGTTATTGCCGGTTTGTGGTTCTACAATTGTTCGGACAGCGGGTTGAAGTTCTTGTAGCTTCGGTCAGCCATCCCTAACGTACGGGTTGCATCCGACCTTGGTAGGTATAAAGCTAGTTATCTTGGTTGCTTGAAGCTAGTTATCCTTAGCGATTCGATCCTACAACGTGAATATCAGGCCACCATCGGGCTTGAACTCGTTCATCGTGTTCCTACCTATCTTCTGGCACCAGAGCCTTCGTTGACACGGTAGGATGTGTTATCCGAGTTTATCTTGCTATCATCCCTTTAGATCGAGTGTTTTTCATGCTAAATTTTCTGTCCTAGAAGTCCAAAGTCTCACCGAAAATAAATCCAAGCCTTGTTGGTGCTGAGATCTTGTTGTTGCATACCATGCATATTCTTAATCTTTTAGATTGGTGATACGTCTCCAACGTATCTATAATTTTTGATTGTTCCATGCTATTATATTATCTGTTTGGATGTTTAATGGGCTTTATTATACACTTTTATATTATTTTTGGGACTAACCTATTAACCGGAGGCCCAGTCCAAATTGCTGTTTTTTGCCCATTTCAGTGTTTCGCAGAAAAGGAATATCAAACGGAGTCCAAACGGAATGAAACCTTCGGGAGAGTTATTTTTGGAACAAACGCAATCCAGGAGACTTGGAGTGGACTTCAAGAAAGAAACGAGGAGGCCACGAGGCAGGGAGGCGCGCCCCCGCTCTCGTGGGCCCCTCGTGGCTCCCCTGACCGACTTCCTTTCGCCTATATATACTCATATACCCTGAAAACATCCAGAAGCACCACGTAACCCTATTTCCACTGCCGCAACCTTCTGTACTCTTGAGATCCCATCTTGGGGCCTTTTCTGCCGCTCCGCCGGAGGGGAAATCGATCACGAAGGGCTTCTACATCAACACCATAGCCTCTCCGATGAAGTGTGAGTAGTTTAGCACAGACCTTCAGGTCCATAGTTATTAGCTAGATGGCTTCTTCTCTCTCTTTGGATCTCAATACAAAGTTCTCCTCGATCTTCTTGGAGATCTATTTGATGTAGTTCTTTTTGCGGTGTGTTTGTTGAGATCCGATGAATTGTGGGTTTATGATCAAGATTATCTATGAACAATATTTGAATCTCCTCTGAATTCTTTTATGTATGATTTGTTATCTTTGTAGGTCTCTTCGAATTATCAATTTGGTTTGGCCTACTAGATTGATCTTTCTTGCAATGGGAGAAGTGCTTAGCTTTGGGTTTCAATCTTGCGGTGTCCTTTCCTAGTGACAGCAGGGGCAACAAGGCACATATTGTATTGTTGCCACCGAGGATAAAAAGATGGGGTTTATATCATATTGCTTGAGTTTATCCCTCTACATCATGTCATCTTGCCTAATGCGTTACTCTATTCTTATGAACTTAATACTCTAGATGCATGCTGGATAGTGGTCGATGTGTGGAGTAATAGTAGTAGATGCAGAATCGTTTCGATCTACTTGTCGCGGACGTGATGCCTATATACATGATCATGCCTAGATAGTCTCATAATTATGCACTTTTCTATCAATTGCTTGACAGTAATTTGTTCACCCACCGTAATACTTATGCCATCTTGAGAGAAGCCACTAGTGAACCTATGGCCCCCGGGTCTATTTTCCATCATATAAGTTTCCGATCGATTTTATTTTGCAATCTTTACTTTCCAATCTATATCATAAAAATACCAAACATATTTATCTTATTATCTCTATCAGATCTCACTTTTGCAAGTGGTCGTGAAGGGATTGACAACCCTTTATCATGTTGGTTGCTAGGTTCTTATTTGTTTGTGCAGGTACAGGGGATTTGAGTGTAGCCTCCTACTGGTTTGATACCTTGGTTCTGAAAAACTAAGGGAAATACTTACGCTACTTTGCTGCATCACCCTTGCCTCTTCAAGGGAAAACCAATGCATGCTCAAGAGGTAGAAATAAGGATTTCTGGCGCCGTTGTCGGGGAGTCTACGCACAAGTCAAGACATACCAAGTACCCATCACAAACTCTTACCCCTCGCATTACATTATTTGCCATTTGCCTCTCGTTGTCCTCTCCCCCACTTCATCTTTACCTTTTCTTCGCCCTCCTTCCGTTTGATCTTGTGTTACCATGTGCCTTCTATTTACTCGCATCTTTGCTTGCTAAAAATCTATTGATATGGATCCACTTAAAGTGTTCTACTTGGATCATCTTCGATCTATATGTGCTCGTGCTGAAACCCCAACTAGTTTAGTTGAGGGAAAATCTTTAGATGAGCATGCTCATTTTGTACGTCATCGTTTGTCTAAAAAGGGGAAGCTCTTATGGTATCAAATAAATAGTTTTCTATGCTATGTTTGGAATCTTTGTGAAATTTATGATTTTACTTGTTGCTCTAAGAACCCTAAAAAACACCTTCCCTACCTATGTGAGTTTAATTACAATGAAATCTTATCTTCTTATGGAAAGGGTGTTTATGGTTACTATGATATTGAACAAATTGAAGAATCTGTCGTTTCTAAGGGTGCTCATGAAGTTGCTTCTTTGATTGAAAATTCCGACATACTTAAATATTGCTATGAAAACTATGCTCATAATGCCTATGTTAAGGAATTTATTGAGAGAATGACCGTTGCTTTGGAAGAAAATAATGATATGCATGAATCTATAGATAATTATGATTCCGACGATTTGATTGAAATATCCCTTGATGAACATGATGCTTGCTATTCTTGTGGCCATGATGCCAATATTTATGAAGATGAATTTGCTATAGTTCCTTATGTTAAACATGAGATCGTTGCTATTGCGCCAATACTTGATAGTTCCTTCGATGAAAAGCATGATTGCAATGATGTTATTATAAATTCTCTTGATGTCAATTGTGCTAATAATATGCAAAACCCTAAGCTTGGGGATGCTAGTTTTGCTATGTCTACTACTTGTTGCAATGATCATGATTGGGGTGATTCTTCATATGATCTTGAAAATTTATTTAAGCCCCATGATGAATATGAGATTGATAATAATGTTTGCAATAATACTGAAAGTGGGTTTGGAAGATTGTCAAATTTATATCCCACATATTTGGATAATGTTCAATCTTATGAAGTTTTTGATAAAAGTGGGTTTGGAGAGGTCATGATTTCAGTTAATGATATTCCCACTATTTTGGAAGTGTGTCAACTTTGCATGGATGTGGATCATGTAGAGAAAATTTATGTGAGAGCTATATTGTTGAATTTGAATATGATACCACATGTAATTATTATGAGAGAGGAAAATATGGTTGTAGAAATTTTCATGTTACTAAATTGCCTCTCGTTATGTTGAGATTGTTATTGTTTCTCACTTCTTTCTTGCATATGCTAGTTTTTGCTTGTCTTGATAATTTATTTTCCTATAAGATGCCTATGAATAGGAAGTATGTTAGACTTAGATGGGTTTTTCATATGCTTTATGATGCTCTCTTTGTGCTTCAATTCTTGTCTTTCATGTGAGCATCATTGAAATCTCAAGGCCTAGCTAGGGGTGTTAAACGATAGCGCTTGTTGGGAGGCAACCCAATTTTATTTTTGTTTCTTGCTTTTTGATTCTGTTTAGTAATAAATAATTCATCTAGCCTCTGGTTAGATGTGGTTTTATGTTTTAGTTAGTGTTAGTGCCAAGTAAAACCTATAGGATCTTCTTGGGTGATAGTTATTTTGATCTTGCTGAAAAACATAAACTTTCATGCACATGAGAATAATTTTCATATATCACATAAACGTTATTTTCAGTTGATTATTTTTGAATAAGATTAAAAAACAAATTATTTAGGACTTCCTATTTTGGTAGAATTTTTGGAGTTCCATCAGTATTCGAAAGTTACAGATTACTACAGACTGTTCTGTTTTTGACAGATTCTGTTTTTCGTGTGTTATTTGCTTATTTTGATGAATCTATGGCTAGTATCGGGGGGTATGAACCATAGAGAAGTTGGAATACAGTAGGTTTAACACCAATATAAGTAAATAATGAGTTCATTACAGTACCTTAAAGTGGTGGTTTGTTTTTTCTTGCACTAACGGAGCTCATGAGATTTTCTGTTGAGTTTTGTGTTGTGAAGTTTTCAAGTTTTTGGGTAAAGATTTGATGGATTATGGAATAAGGAGTGGCAAGAGCCTAAGCTTGGGGATTCCCAAGGCACCCCAAGGTAAAATTCAAGGACAACCAATAGCCTAAGCTTGGGGATGCCCTGAAAGGCATCCCCTCTTTCGTCTTCGTGCATCGGTAACTTTACTTGATGCTATATTTTTATTCACCACATGATATGTGTTTTGCTTGGAGCATCTTGTATGATTTGAGTCTTTGCTTTTTAGTTTATCACAATCATCCTTGCTGTACACACCTTTTGGAGAGACACACATGAATTGGAATTTATTAGAATACTCTATGTGCTTCACTTATATCTTTTGAGCTAGATAATTTTGCTCTAGTACTTCACTTATATCTTTTTAGAGCACGGCGGTGGTTTTATTTTATAGAAATTATTGATCTCTCATGCTTCACTTATACCATTTTTAGAGTCTTTTAGAACAGCATGGTATTTGCTTTGGCTATAAAATTAGTCCCAATATGATGGGCATCCAAGATAGGTATAATAAAAACTATCATATAGAGTGCATTAAATACTATGATGAATTTGATACTTGATAATTGTTTTGAGATATAAAGGTGATAATGTTAGATTCATGCTAGTTGGGTGATTATGAAATTGAGAAATACTTGTGTTAAAGTTGGCAAGTCCCGTAGCACGCACGTATGGTGAACGTTGTGTGATAAATTTGAAGCAAGCATGGGGTGTTCTTTGATTGCCTTCCTTATGAGTGGAGGTCGGGATCGCGCGATGGTTGACTCCTACCAACCCTTCCCCTAGGAGCATGCATAGTAGTACTTTGCTTTGAGGGCTAATAAACTTTTGCAATAAGTATATCAGTTCTTTATGACTAATGTGAGTCCATGGATTATACGCACTCTTACCCTTCCGCAATTTGCTAGCCTCTACGGTACCGTGCATTGCCCTTTCTCACCTTGTGAGTTTGTGCAAACTTCGCCGGTGCATCCAAACCCCGTGATACGATACAGTCTATCACACATAAACCTCCTTAATTATATCTTCCTCAAAACAGCCTCCATACCTACCTATTATGACATTTCCATAGCCATTCCGAGATATATTGCCATGCAACTTTCCATCGTTCCGTTTATTATGACAAGCTCCATCATTGTCATATTGCTTTGCATGATCATGTTTTTGACATCGTATTTGTGGCAAAGCCACCTTTATAATTCTTTCATACATGTCCCGGTACACCGTCGGAGGCATTCACATAGAGTCATATTTTGTCCTAAGTATTGAGTTGTAATTCTTGAGTTGTAAATAAATAGAAGTGTGATGATTTCCATTATTAGAGCATTGCCCCATGTGAGGAAAGGATGATGAAGACTATGATTCCCCCACAAGTCGGGATGAGACTCTGGACTTTATGAAAAATAAAAGAGGCCAAAGAAGCCCACATGAAAAAAAGAGGCCAAAGAAGCCCACCGAATAAAAAAAATGAGAGAAAAAGAGAGGAGGGACAATGTTACTATCCTTTTTCCACACTTGTGCTTCAAAATAGCACCATGATCTTCATGATAGAGAGTTTCTTATTTTGTCACTTTCATATACTAGTGGGAATTTTTCATTATAGAACTTGGCTTGTATATTCCAATGATGGGCTTCCTATGCCCTAGGTCTTCGTGCGCAGGCAAGTTGGATGCACACCCACTTAGTTTCTTTTTGATGAGCTTTCATACATTTATAGCTCTAGTGCATCCATTGCATTGCAATCCCTACTCCTCGTATTGACATCAATTGATGGGCATCTCCATAGCCCGTTGATTAGCCGTGTCAATGTGAGACTTTCTCCTTTTTTGTTTTCTCACATAATCCCCATCATCATGCTCTACTCCACCCATAGTGCTATGTCCATGCCTTACGCTCATGTATTGCGTGAGGGTTGAAAAGGCTAAAGCGCATTAAAAAGTATGAACCAATTGCTTGGCTGAAACCGGGGTTGTGCATGATGGGAGCATTTTGTGTGACAAAAATGAAGCATGGCCAAACTATATAATTTTGTAAGGATGAGCTTTCTTTGGCTATGTCATTTTGATAAGACACAAACTTCTTGGTTAGCATGCTTGAAGTATTACTATTTTTATGTCAATATTAAACTTTTATCTTGAATCTTTTGGATTTGAACATTCATGCCACAATAAAGAAAATTACATTGAGAATTATGCTAGGTAGCATTCCACATCAAAAATTCTGTTTTTATCATTTACCTTCTCGAGGACGAACAGGAATTAAGCTTGGGGATGCTTGATACGTCTCCAACGTATCTACAATTTTTGATTGTTCCATGCTATTATATTATCTGTTTTGGAAGTTTAATGGGCTTTATTATACACTTTTATATTATTTTTGGGACTAACCTATTAACCGGAGGCCCAGTCCAAATTGTTGTTTTTGCCTATTTCAGTGTTTCGCAGAAAAGGAATATCAAACGGAGTCCAAACGGAATGAAACCTTCGGGAGAGTTATTTTTGGAACAAACGCAATCCAAGAGACTTGGAGTGGACGTCAAGAAAGAAACGAGGAGGCCACGAAGCAGGGAGGTGCGCCCAGGGGGGGTAGGCACGCCCCCCACCCTTGTGGGCCCCTCGTGGCTCCCCTGTCCGACTTCTTTCGCCTATATATACTCATATACCTTGAAAACATCTAGAAGCACCACGAAACCCTATTTCCACTGCCGCAACCTTATGTACCCATGAGATCCCATCTTGGGGCCTTTTCTGGCGCTCCGCTGGAGGGGGAATCAATAACGGAGGGCTTCTACATCAACACCATAGCCTCTCCGATGAAGTGTGAGTAGTTTACCATAGACCTTCGGGTCCATAGTTATTTGCTAGATGGCTTCTTCTCTCTCTTTGGATCTCAATACAAAGTTCTCCTCGATCTTCTTGGAGATCTATTCGATGTAATTCTTTTTGCGGTGTGTTTGTCGAGATCCGATGAATTGTGGGTTTATGATCAAGACTATCTATGAACAATATTTGAATATCCTCTGAATTCTTTTATGTATGATTTGTTATCTTTGCATGTCTCTTCGAATTATCAGTTTGGTTTGGCCTACTAGATTGATATTTCTTGCAATGGGAGAAGTGCTTAGCTTTGGGTTCAATCTTGCGGTGTCCTTTCCCAGTGACAGCAGGGGCAGCAAGGCACGTATTGTATTGTTTCCGTCAAGGATAAAAAGATGGGGTTTATATGATATTGCTTGAGTTTATCCCTCTACATCATGTCATCTTGCCTAATGTGTTACTCTGTTCTTATGAACTTAATACTCTAGATGCATGCTGGATAGCGGTCGATGTGTGGAGTAATAGTAGTAGATGCAGAATCGTTTCGATCTACTTGTCGCGGATGTGATGCCTATATACATGATCATGCCTAGATATTCTCATAATTTTGCACTTTTCTGTCAATTGCTCGACGGTAATTTGTTCACCCACCGTAATACTTATGCTATCTTGAGAGAAGCCACTAGTGAAACCTATGGCCCCCGGGTCTATTTTCCATCATATAAGTTTACGACCTATTTTATTTTGCAATCTCTACTTTCCAATCTATATCATAAAGTACCAAAAATATTTATCTTATTATCTCTATCAGATCTCACTTTTGCAAGTGGCCGTGAAGGGATTGACAACCCATTTATCGCGTTGTTTGCAAGGTTCTTATTTGTTTGTGTAGGTACAAGGGATTTGAGTGTAGCCTCCTACCGGATTGATACCTTGGTTCTCAAAAACTGAGGGAAGTACTTATGGTACTTTGCTGCATCACCCTTTCCTCTTCAAGGGAAAACCAACACATGCTTAAGAGGTAGCAATCTGCACCAAGTTCACCTTCATAGTTATTTTCAGATTTGGCTGTTGTGCTTTGGAAAAAGAGAGGAAAAAGTGGCAAAAAATTGAAGAGAGAAAAAAAAGAGTGGCAAAAAAAGTTAAGAGAGATAAAGTAAGTGTTGTGTTAAGATCCAAAAGTTTCAGCTTGGTAGAAAATTTCAGAAGCTTGTGTATTTTTAATCTTGGTGCAAAGGAGCAACAGATCTATCCCCATATTTTCTTGGTTTGCATCAACTAGATTTCAGCACAAGCCCCCTTTTGTTTACACCACGGAGCTCCACTGAAAACCGAAGCTAGTTCTTTGATCCATGTCTTTCATCGCTTTAACACATCCGAGAGAAGCACAATATGATGTGAACTCATAAGAACTTTGGTGAGTAAGAGGTGAGGTTGCGTGATTCCACAAAAATATCCTATTCCACTTTTTAACCCCACTGACATGGCAGGAACTGCATGGAGTGTTTATAGAGAAGATCAAGGGGAAGAAGTTGCCCCGATCACACGTGCTGAGTTTCATGAATTACGGAACATGGTTCGAGACCTTGGAAGGATGTTTCACGAGCGACCTCCAGCAAGTGGCGATAGGGTTCGACACCGACAAAACCTTATTGAGCCACTTGAGGAAGTTGGGTTTGAGAATTCCATGCATGCTGTTGTGGATGATGCCTTGGAGGATGATAACAACAGCTATGGTGGACATGTGGCTGCTGCTCGTGGGCATGGTGCTGCTGCTCATGGAGGGCAGCGAGGAGGACAACTTCGAGGGCGAGGAGATGGTCCTCGTGGGCACTACTATGACCCTCATAAGCGTGTTGCTCGTGGCCATGGAGATGTTTTTGATGATTATGATGGTGTCCCATACCGTCGTGCTACTGAAGATGGGCGTCGTGCAGAATGTCGTGATCGAGATGGTCGAGATGACATAGCAAGAATCAAGTTGCACGTACCCAAGTTCACAGGAAAGGAAGACCCCGATGCATATTTTCACTAGGAAGAGCAATGTGATCAGATTTTTCATATCCATAACCTTGCCGATCCAAAGAGAGTAAACCTTGCTTGTGTTGAGTTCTATAGTTATGCACTCACTTGGTGGAATCAACTACAAGAAAATTAGTTGTTGCTAGGCCGTGACCACATTGACACTTGGGAAGAGATGACAAGCCATAAGGTGAAGATTCGTTCCTTCAGAATATCAGAGAGATCTCCGAAACAGATTGTAGCGCCTCAGCCAAGGTACGTGCACGGTGGATGAGTACTATAAAGAGATGGAATTATTGCTGGTTCATGCTCGTATTCATGAAGATAAGGAGTCAAAGATGGCATGATTTCTGCATGGTCTCAATAATGAAATTTCAGATTTTGTGGAGATGTTTCCCTATAACACTCTACAAGACATTTTGGAGCAAGCAAAGTGCATGGAGAGGAACGTGTAGCGGAGTGGTCTTGGACGGATATCTCACAACCACACCACTACACCATGGCAAAAGTCATAGCCGAGTGCCTCTCATGGTGGTTTAGTTTCAGCATACTACACACCCTACTGCCACTTGGCGAACAGCGACTTCATCAGCATCATCATCGACTCCTAGGAATGTTGATGTAACATCCCAAAATTCTAAATTTTGGAATGTTATAATAAATAGATAGTTTTGATTGTTTGTTTGATTGATTGACTGAAAGTGGGTGAATTCGAAACTTTTTGAAAGTTAAATGAGAGGGAATAAAAGGACTTTCCCAAACTTTCATTTTCTTTTCTGATCCTCATGAATTCAAATACTTTCCACCACAAAGCCCTCGAGAGAAGATGACATGACTTCTTCCATTTATTTAAATGACAAGGGGTGTTGAAAATATTTGAGTTTCATTTGAAATTATTTCCAATTCATAAACTTCAAGTAGCTCAATGATTTTCATGAGAGAAGATAAAATGACTTCTTCAAAACATATGAAAGATGAGTTGGGAGTTTAAAACAATTAAATTCAAAGTTCTTTTGAATTTATTTTCAATTTGGAGTTATTTGAGTTTTATTCAAATTATTTTTCTCCAAAAATAAAATATATGGAAATAGGGTAACATGATTCCCTACAATAGAAAATTGGAGAAAGATGAATTTGAATTCATTTTGGTATTTTTAAAATGATTTTCGTTGGATTTTATGAGAGCAGCAGCAGTGTTTGATTTATACGAATTTTTGTGTATTTTATTTGAAGCTAGAATAATGTTCATGTTGTAGGAAATCTTTTTCTGCAAATTTTGATGTATTATATGCCTATATAATATTTTTTAGTTATTTTGATTTATTCTTCTAGTTCTCTGAAAAAAATTGTTTTTATATAAAAAAATGTTTCCCTCCCCGACTGGGCCGGCCCAGCTAGCCAGCCAGGTCGCGGCCCAGCCCGCGTCGCGCCGCCACCGACCTCCGGCGGGAGACCGGCTCCTGTACGTCGCTGCCGCCGCCGAACTCCGATCCGGGCACGCCTCCCGAAGTCCATCGCCCCCCTCTATTTAAGCCACACCGGGGCCCCCTGGATCCCGATCCGCCGCTGCCCTTCCTCTCCCGCCGCTGCCGCCTACCCGCCGCACATCTCGCGCCGCCGCCTGGCTTCGCCGCCACTGCTGCCGCCGTCCTCACCTCGCCGCGGCAAACCTCGCCGCCGGCGGTTTTCAATGGAAAAGCGCCCCGAACCGGTACAAACCGACCCGGTTTTATTTTTAGGTTTTTCTTTAGTTCGGTTTATTTTATTAGGGTTAGGTTTTCTCTTCGGTTTTTCTTGAAAACTCGTTTTACCGGTTATTTAACGAACGTTCGTTCGTTTAGGATCGATAGTGAACAGATTCATTAGATTAGTTCTGTTAGCGAGTGCTCGCTCGATAGATTTTTTCCTTTTTCTTTTTAATTTCTTTCCAGGGACCTATTTGTAGTAGTTTCTTTTACAAATTAGTCCCTGATTTTCAAACGGCCACATCTTTTTACTCGTTACTCCAAATTCAACGAAACCAACGCCCACTTCTTCGTTACGATCTCCTCTATCCTGTAAAACAACTTAAACATGTTTTTGAAATTTAAAACTTGCTTTCAAATAGGTTTGAATTTGAATCTTCTTTTGTTCATAACTTGAGTTTTATAACTCCGATTTGAGTGATTCTTTTTGCAAATCGAAGCTCTTGACCTAAACTTTCTGATAAGGCCAAATTCACATAATTTTGGTACTGTTAGGAATTGTTTTATGTTGCAAGAGTTATTCGCTTGGTTTTGATGTTTTTCGAATTGTTTTCCTCGTTCTTTCCGATCTTTTGAGTGATTGCTTATGTGTGGTTACTATTGATTGCTTACGATAGATTGACCTGAGTGTGACGAGTAGAACTATCAAGAGTTTTGAGTGTGAATAATCTTCATCAACATTGCAGGCAAGTAACACATTGATCATACTCTTTTCATACCCAGTTTTTACGCATTAGTTTCAATCCTCAAACATTGCATGACTAGGATGCCTTTAACATGTGGGTATTAGGAATTAGTTGATGAGGTAGAACCTATTATCCTGTTTATTATCAAACCCTTGGGAGTTACTTCTACGTTATGCTTATATTGCCATGCTATGCTCGTAGACGTGGATTGGGTTTGAGTGATATTCATGACAGATGTGAGATTGATAATTAATGGTTTACTTAAGGTGGCAACTTTAATACACATCTAGGTGGATTGAGGCACCTGGGGTTACCAGTGATTGCCTGTTTTATTTTTGGAAATCCCGGGGTTACCGTGTGATTCTCCTATGGACCGCCACCCAGGCTCAAAGGGAACTGAGTCTATTCATGCTAGAAACTTCCGTGTGCAGCCGCAAGCTATTATGGGCTCTAGCATAGTTTGAGGAAATTGCGTGAAGCTCTTGAAGAGGTGGATTAGCAGGTAGTGGGTTTGTAGGTTTGGTATGGTCTGCCCGGAGTAGAGAGTTAATACTTCTGAAAGACTGTGTCTCGGTCATCCGTCTCTCAAACACCATGTAGTGCGAGAAATCAACGGAGGCGATCGAGTCTTGCGGGGAAAAGTGCGCAAACCTCTGCAGAGTGTACAATCTAATCATGGTTAGCCGTGTCCCCGGTTATGGACAATTCTGAGTATCTAGTACTTGAGTATTCACATGTATCTCAACACTCTTAAAAATTAATATTGCTTGGGTTGTAAACTATTTTTAATTGGGATCATTGAGTTGGGGTTTACCTTCTCAAATGATGTTTCAACCACCATGATAGTTAAATTAAAACTGATTCCTTTGAAGTAGGGAAAAATTGGCTTTTCACAGAACTGTAACCATAGAGCTTTCCACCAGCCATATATGCATGTAGTATAGCTTATTCTTTCATTACTCTCTATGTGTTACATTGCCAGCATATTCCATGTGCTGACCCGTTTTCGGGCTGCAACGTTTCATGTTGCAGACTTTTCAGACGACGAGTAAGAAATACGTTAGGGTTACGATTCCTATACTCAACTTTGCCGTTGGTGTTGATGGGAATCCACAACCTTGTTACTTCCGCTATTTGGATTGAGGTAATTGTATTTACGTTATTTTATACATGTGATTTACCTCTGTTATAAATCCTCGAGTACTGTGTGTGTCAGCATACCGATCTAGGGATGACACCTAAGCACAGAGACTTGACCGTCTGAGGTCGGGTCGCTACAAGATGGTATCAGAGCACATGTTGACTGTAGGACGTGACCCTAGAAAATGGCAAGCCCATAGGAAAGATTTTTCTCTACAACTTTCTTTTCAAAAGAATCTCTTACCTCTCTTCTCTTCTGAGCTTATTCAAAAAAATTCCTTTTAGTGAGACTATCCCTCTTTCCCCCTTTTGACCACATGAAGATTAGACTGATGAGACCACTCCAAGAAGGACCAGATATCGGACAATTAAGACCATTCGGAATGAAGAAGATTTTACCATGCATCTGAATGATGGAAACTACAACGGTTGAAGACTCTGAAGACTAGGAGAATTTGAAGTCTTTGAAGAATTTCCAGATTTCTATGACCTATAAAGGCACCCCTTATGGAACCTGGCAGACTATGGAAGCTGTCAATACTCGAGATCAAGGTGTGTTGGAGAAAGACCGAAACATGGAGCGTTAGAACTCAAAGGTTTTGTCAAGAAAGCCCCAAGACAGGAGATATCAATTATGGAATGATAGCTCATGGCAGTAACATGGGCATAAACACGGTTATCCATGATGTTATTGCCCGCATATACTATTATCACCGTGCGGAGTTAAGCATGCATATGCATGGAAAGATTGGATGGTAGAAGGCTGATGGAGCATCCGTCAGCAAAAGGATGAAGTTTTAACCTTAGCCGGTCTATCACCAGGATCTGAAGTGTTACATCAAGGAGTTTTAAGATGGATCTGCATGAAGCGGTACTTCACCAGTAAGCAGTTCGTGAAGAACTCAGGAACCAGAAGATGAAAGTAGCCAAGCTGGAGGAGTAAGACCTCGAGATACCGGAGATCCTTCAAGAACTGAAGGACAGTAGGGCATGGTTCATGCCAAGGATGTTGGAACCCAGAATTTTGGAACGCAATTGCTGAATATTAAAGGACGTCAAGATAGACTTTGCGTCAACAGAGATGATCTGGCAAAAGAACTTGAGAAGGACGAGCATGATCAGAAGAAGTTACCAGAGACATGACCAAGACTTGAAGAGTTTGATGACGTTGAGATCTGTAGACCATTAGAAGACCAAACCCCTATTGTATACCTGCGTTAGATGCGACGATTGTGAGTTGTCATTTGTTTGATGTTTTCCGACAGCCACAATAAAATCTGCCTTTTTAAAACTTTTGTTTGTATTGTGTGCAACCCCTCTCGATCTCTCTTATCCCACCCCAAAACCCATGGACCCAATAGAGGATGAATGGAGATGAGCTTATATTTTCTGGACCGACGAGTCCCTTGGAGATGGACCAATGGATTCAGAACATGGAGGATGAAATGGAGAATAACCCTATAGCCAGAAAGGATATGACTCAGCATGTTCTACAATGCTTTGAAAGAGGTGCTGCAACTTGGTGGAGGATGTACCAAACCATCAATGGATGGCAAGGAGTAACCACTTGGAATGAATTTAAGTTGACCTTGCTAAAGTCTCATCTTGTGTCCCAGAAGATGAAGCCTTATGGAAATGATATGAAGAAACTTTGTGCATACAAGCTTTATGGAGAAATAGGACACAACCATAAGGATAACAAGGATGAATACCCTCATAAGCGGAGGATTACCAAAGGAGTTAGCCGAGGATTTTCAGGGAACTTCGGTTGGAGATTGTTCCCAAAGGTTTTGTTGCAGCAACGGAAGTTCAGTCTACATTGTTGGGAAGGATTTTTGAAGCTCAGAAGTATGACAAGGAGATTGCTGAGATAAAAGAGAGGATGAGCAAAGGAAAGGCCAAAGGTTTTCGTAATGATGAGCACGACATCTTATGGTTCGAGGACCGTGTACATGTTCCCAATAATGCAAAGATCAGGAAGTAAATACTTCAGGAGGCTCATGACTCACCATACTCGATTCGCCCTGGAAACACCAAGATGTATTTGGATTTGAAGGAGCGTTTCTGGTGGACTGGTATGAAGAAGGATATTGCGGAGTATGTAGTCATAGGTGATGTATGCCAGAGAGAGTAAGAGCAGAGCATCAGAAGCCAACAGGATTGCTACAGCCTATGCCGATAACCGAATGGAAGTGGGATAAGCTTGGCATGGATTTCATTACCGGATTTCCCAGAACCCGAACGGGACATGATTCTATCTGGTTAGTAGTTGATTTGCTTGACCAAAGTGGCTCACTTTATCCCAGTGAAAACCACCTATACAAGTGAGAAGTTGGCCAAGATATATTTGACCAGGATCGTATGTCTGCATGGAGTTCCGAGGACCATCGTATCAGATAGAGGAACATAGTTTACCTCAAAGTTTTGGAATCAGCTGCACCAGACTTTGGGTACTAGGCTAGAGTTCAGTACAACCTTTCATCCGCAGATAGATGGATAAATCGAGAGAGTCAATCAGATTCTGGAGGACATGTTGAGAGCGTGTGCGCTAGATTATGGATCTAGTAGTGATGATAATCTACCTTACGCTGAGTTCTCATGCAACAACAGTTACCAAGCTAGTTTGAAGATGGCCCCTTTTTAAGCTTTGTATGGGAGAAGGAGCCAGACACAGTTGATGTGGGATGAAGTTGGAGACCGTCAGTTGTTTGGACCAAATGTGATCAAGGAGTCAGAAAAGAATGTTAAGTGGATTCGAGATAGACTGAAGGTAGCTCAGTCCAGGCAGAAGAGTTATGCAGACTCAAAAACGCAAGGAGGTAGTCTATAAAATTGGAGACACAACATGTCTTCGTGTGTCCCCTCTGCGAGGAGTTAAACAATTTGGAGTTAAGGGAAAGTTAGCCCCAAAGATTTGTAGGACCATACCGAGTTTGGAGCGTATGGGAGAAGTGGCCAACAAGTTGGAGTCACCCGAAAGACTGTCAGAAGTTCATGACGTGTTTCACATTTCCAGTTGAAGAAGTGCCATGCAGAGATGGCCAATATTCCCTTTTAAGGACGCTTGACCCTGGAAAGGATAATGATGTTCCACGAAGGGAAGTATGGACTTCATAAGTATAAGTTTTATCTCGGTATGTGGGATATCCCACGAGGATGAAGAGATGAATTACTATTGGGTATAAAGGAGGTATGATGTTGGAAATATGGATCAATGGGAACTCCATGATGAGTTTGAGTAATCACTTCCTAGTTTGGTGCCAATAGAAGGAAGGAAGATAGTACAATTGGATGGATTTAAGAATGCTAGGAAGTTGGATGTTGGAATAGTGATCAGTTGCCCGCAATGATGAGTTTAAGGTTTACAAGTGATGAGATGGGCCATAACCCACAGGCCCCAGGACCTACCAAGAAGCAGGCACACTCTTGCTGAAGGAAAACCCTGGAAGAGGATACGCCTTACGATCTTATAGGAGTAACGCAAAACCTGAGAGTTGTTAAGGATCGATAGATGTTTGTTTGGCTTGCAGAATCCATGGATTTATCCGAACCTAGTTCGTTGACAAGAGAAATTCTGCAATGCTTGTGAGGATGACCGAGTGTTAGAATGCGAGATTCGCTAAACTGTATACAAGGTAATGATTTGGGTGCGGGATGGATTGATCACCATACCGACTTACTCTTATTATTCGCCTTGCTATATGGGATGGTAAATCTGAGTGACTTACCTATAGTAGAGAGACGACGATCAAAACCTTGTTTGAACCTTAGAATGGTATAAGTATTTTCCCTTGTACACGGCAGCTGTTGCCAATCGTAGGAAATATGGTGAGGTTCGAACCAGACCCATTTTTCTGCAGGAGAAACCATAAATTGTTGACCACCATGAGATATCGATAGTTGTTTAGTATCGGCGCCAGACCCGTCAGCTAAGAAAACCCAGTCTCAGAAGAACCTTATCAAGATGAAAGGACAGAAGAATTGCGGTAGAGGTTATGCCACTACCGGAAGAGCCCAGAGAAGGAATTTTCCCGAGATCTGAAGAGACCGACACTATCAAGAATAAGGATGGAGTATAGGAGTTTTGATGGAACCGTAACAATGCTTCTAAGGGTGGTAGCACCCGAGACCCCGGAGACAATCGATGGATCCTAAAGACCCCCTGCCCTAACCTATTTCTTGCTAGCCTCTCCGAATCTCGAGGACGAGATTCATTTTAAGGGTGGTAGGTTTGTAACATCCCAAAATTCTAAATTTTGGAATGTTATAATAAATAGATAGTTTTGATTGTTTGTTTGATTGATTGACTGAAAGTGAGTGAATTCGAAACTTTTTGAATGTTAAATGAGAGGGAATAAAAGGACTTTCCCAAACTTTCATTTTCTTTTCTGATCCTCATGAATTCAAATACTTTCCACCACAAAGCCCTGGAGAGAAGATGACATGACTTCTTCCATTTATTTAAATGACAAGGGGTGTTGAAAATATTTGAATTTCATTTGAAATTATTTCCAATTCATAAACTACAAGCAGCTCAATGATTTTCATGAGTGAAGATAAAATGACTTCTTCAAAACATATGAAATATGAGTTGGGAGTTTAAAACAATTAAATTCAAAGTTCTTTTGAATTTATTTTCAATTTGGAGTTATTTGAGTTTTATTCAAATTATTTTTCTCCAAAAATAAAATATATGGAAATAGGGTAACATGATTCCCTACAATAGAAAATTGGAGAAAGATAAATTTGAATTCATTTTGGTATTTTTAAAATGATTTTCGTTGGGTTTTATGAGAGCAGCAGCAGTGTTTGATTTATACGAATTTTTGTGTATTTTATTTGAAGCTAGAATAATGTTCAGGTTGTAGGAAATCTTTTTCTGCAAATTTTGATATATTATATGCCTATATAATATTTTTTAGTTATTTTGATTTATTCTTCTAGTTCTCTGAAAAAAATTGTTTTTATAAAAAAAATGTTTCCCTCCCCGACTGGGCCGGCCCAGCTAGCCAGCCAGGTCGCGGCCCAGCCCGCGTCGCGCCGCCACCGACCTCCGGCAGGAGACCGGCTCCTGTACGTCGCCACCGTTGCCGGACTCCGATCCGGGCATGCCTCCCAAAGTCCATCGCCCTCCCTCTATTTAAGCCGCACCGGGGCCCCCTGGATCCCAATCCGCCGCCGCCCTTCCTCTCCCGCCGCTGCCGCCTGCCCGCCGCACATCTCGCGCCGCCGCCTGGCTTCGCCGCCGCTGCCGCCGCCGTCCTCGCCTCGCCGCGGCAAACCTCGCCGCCGCCGGACCCCCTAACTGCCACCGGCGGTTTTCAATGGAAAAACGCCCCGAACCGGTACAAACCGACCCAGTTTTATTTTTAGGTTTTTCTTTAGTTCGGTTTATTTTATTAGGGTTAGGTTTTCTCTTCGGTTTTTCTTGAAAACTCGTTTTACCGGTTATTTAACGAACGTTCGTTCGTTTAGGATCGATAGCGAGTGCTCGCTCGATAGATTTTTTCCTTTTTCTTTTTAATTTCTGTCCAGGGACCTATTTGTAGTAGTTTCTTTTACAAATTAGTCCCTGATTTTCAAACGACCACATCTTTTTACTCGTTACTCCAAATTCAGCGAAACCAACGCCCACTTCTTCGTTACGATCTCCTCTATCCAGTAAAACAACTTAAACATGTTTTTGAAATTTAAAACTTGCTTTCAAACAGGTTTGAATTTGAATCTTCTTTTGTTCATCACTTGAGTTTTATAACTCCGATTTGAGTGATTCTTTTTGCAAATCGAAGCTCTTGACCTAAACTTTCTGATAAGGCCAAATTCACATAATTTTGGTACTGTTAGGAATTGTTTTATGTTGCAAGAGTTATTAGCTTGGTTTTGATGTTTTCCGAATTGTTTTCCTCGTTCTTTCCGATCTTTTGAGTGATTGCTTATGTGTGGTTACTATTGATTGCTTACGATAGATTGACCGGAGTGTGACGAGTAGAACTATCAAGAGTTTTGAGTGCGAATCATCTTCATCAACATTGCAGGCAAGTAACACATTGATCATACTCTTTTGATATCCAGTTTTTACGCATTAGTTTCAATCCTCAAACATTGCATGACTAGGATGCCTTTAACATGTGGGTATTGGGAAGTAGTTGATGAGGTAGAACCTATTATCCTGTTTATTATCAAACCCTTGGGAGTTACTTCTACGTTATGCTTATATTGCCATGCTATGCTCGTAGACGTGGATTGGGTTTGAGTGATATTCATGACAGATGTGAGATTGATAATTAATGGTTTACTTAAGGTGGCAACTTTAATACACATCTGGGTGGATTGAGGCACCTGGGGTTACCAATGATTGCCTGTTTTATTTTTGGAAATCCTGGGGTTACTGTGTGATTCTCCTATGGACCGCCACCCAGGCTCAAATGGAACTGAGTCTATTCATGATAGAAACTTCCATGTGCAGCCGCAAGCTATTATGGGCTCTAGCATAGTTTGAGTAAGTTGCGTGAAGCTCTTGAAGAGGTGGATCAGTAGGTAGTGGGTTTGTAGGTTTGGTATGGTCTGCCCGGAGTAGAGAGTTAATGCTTCCGAAAGACTATGTCTCGGTCATCCGTCTCTCAAACACCATGTAGTGCGAGAAATCAACGGAGGCGATCGAGTCTTGCGGGGAAAAGTGCGCAAACCTCTGTAGAGTGTACAATCTAATCATGGTTAGCCGTGTCCCCGGTTATGGACAATTCTGAGTATCTAGTACTTGAGTATTCGCATGTATCTCAACACTCTTAAAAATTAATATTGCTTGGGTTGTTAACTATTTTTAATTGGGATCATTGAGTTGGGGTTTACCTTCTCAAATGATGTTTCAACCACCATGATAGTTAAATTAAAACTGATTCCTTTGAAGTAGGGAAAAATTGGCTTTTCGCAAAACTGTAACCATAGAGCTTTCCACCAGCCATATATGCATGTAGTATAGCTTATTCTTTCATTACTCTCTATGTGTTACATTGCCAGCATATTCCATGTGCTGACCCGTTTTCGGGCTGCAACGTTTCATGTTGCAGACTTTTCAGACGACGAGTAAGAAATACGTTAGGGTTACGATTCCTATACTCAACTTTGTCGTTGGTGTTGATGGGAATCCACAACCTTGTTACTTCCGCTATTTGGATTGAGGTAATTGTATTTACGTTATTTTATACATGTGATTTACCTCTGTTATAAATCCTCGAGTACTGTGTGTGTCAACATACCGATCCAGGGATGACACCTAAGCACAGAGACTTGACCATCTAAGGTCGGGTCGCTACAGTTGACAAGCATGCTCCTTCTACTCCTGGAAGTACTTCTAACCCCATGGATGTACCATCATCTCGAAGCTGAGATATTGAGTGTTGGAAGTGCAAAGGGCATGGTTTGCGATCTCTTTGGCTAACTCAGGAGCAATGCCAATGTTGGACATTTCTTTTGAATGTCGAAACAAGAGAGTTCTATTTTATCAATGAACAAGGTGAGTGGGAATCTGAGAGTGAACATGAAGATAGTGGAGCACCCGAAGATCATGAGGATTAAGAGGGCGAGAAGAGTGGTTGTGACATTCAGGCCGACATGGGAGATTGCTTTGTTTCCCATTGTGTTCTTAGTGTCAATGCAGCTAGAGAAGAGAAAGGGCAGAGGCATAATATTTTTCACGCCCGTGGCACCATCAAGGACAAGGTTTGCAGAATTATTGTTGACAATGGCAGCTGCAACAACATTGCAAGTTCAGATTTAGTAGAGAGATTGGGACTCAAACAAAGAAGGCACCAAAGTCCATGTAAGATACAATGGCTCAATGATTGTGGTACACTTCGAGTAAGCAACATAGTCACCGTGCAATTTTCCATTGCGAAGTACCGAGATCAAGTGGAATGTGACATGGTGCCAATGCAAGCATGTCAATTGTTGTTGGGAAGACCTTGGTTGTATGATCGTGATGTGCAACTCAGCGGCCGTGCTAATCATCTCTCATTCCAATACGAGGGAGAGCACATATCTTTGCTCCCTTTGACACCCGAAGAAATATTGATGGATGATCTGAAAAAGAAAGAGAGAGTGAGCAATAAACACTTGAGTGATATCCACCAAAATAGTGAGCGAGAGAATCCAAAGCCAAATAAAACCCCACAACTTAAATTGACCAAGACATGGGAAAAACAGAGATTAGTTATGATGGCTGGGAAAAGGGACAAGAGAGAGTTGAGAGAACCCAACTTTGTGTTCTTTGTACTTTTGTACAAGGACAATTTTCTTTCTACTAAAGAATTACCATCTACCACTCCAAGTGTTGTTGTTGAACTTTTGGAGGGGTATGAAGATGTGTTTCCTGAGGAGGTACCACTGGGGCTACCACCACAAAGAGGCATTGAGCGCCAAATTGATTCGGTCCCAGGAGCCCCATTGCCAAACCGACCACCATACCACACAAACCCGGAGGAAACCAAGGAGATTCAGCGACAAGTTGAAGGCGTACTAAACAAAGGTTATGTAAGGGAAAGTCTCTCTACTTGTGTTGTACCAGTTCTTTTAGTACCAAAAAGATGGATCCTCGAGAATGTGTTGTGATTGTAGACCTATTAACAACATCACCGTGAGGTATAGGCACCCCATCCCTAGGCTTGATTATATGCTTGATGAACTTAGTGGTGTCACCATCTTTTCTAAAATTGACTTTCGAAGTGGCTACCACCAAATTAGAACGAGAGAGAGTGATGAATGCAAAACTGCTTTCAAAACAAAATCTGGTTTGTATGAGTGGTTAGTTATGACATTTGGATTGACAAATGAACCTAGTACCTTCACGAGATTAATGAATCATGTGCTTAGAATGTTCATTGGCAAGTTTGTGGTTGTTTACTTTGACGACATCCTGATTTATAGTAAAACTTTGGATGTACATGTTGAACACATCTGGTGTGTGCTTGCTGTCCTAAGAGAGGAGAGATTATATGCTAACAAAGAAAAGTGCACATTTTGCAATGACAAAGTTGTGTTTCTTGGCTTTGTTGTTTCAGGCCAAGGTGTGGAGGTAGATGAGGAGAAGGTCAAGACCATCCATGAGTGGATGCCTCCAAAAAATTTAAGTAGGGGCGGACCCAAGAAAAAACTTGAGAGGGGGCAAACATGTATGGCCATATTCCTGAATTAACAGGGCAAGTATCCATATAAAATAAAACCTGAGCACAATCACTTCATTCTATACAAGATTAGCCAGTTCATTGCAAACTGAAAGGAAACTAACTATACAAAGAAAATGACTTACATCAGTATGTCGATATCTTTTTTGAAAGTTGCAAAAGAGAACATTGACACATTGCTCTAAAAATCTAACCTGCAACATGCAAGAAAAAAATTCTTGTCAAATAGACAGAGAAATAATAACATTGAAGTATACCACTATTACAAAAGAAAAGGAGCTTTAGCACAATACCTTTTATTTTATCCAACAATGATCTTTCATCTCAACAAAGCTTTTAACCATAACTTCATTACAAATTGTATTCAACAATTGATCTTCACTAAAATATTGATTGATCTTCTCGGTCATCATTGACTTAAACTTTCTAAAAGTAAGCACATGCCCCCCCCCCCACCCCCACCCCCCACACACATCAAGTTCTTTCTTCTTACATAACCATGCTGGTTGGGAATGTAGTATGCAGTCCTCTTTCCTTTTAGATGGATCCATAGAAAGCTTGTTCAAACCAACCAGTTCATGAATCTCAGACGTTGTTAATTTATTTGAAGAAGAAAAACTTCCCCCTTAGCTTCCCAACAATTTTGAATGCCAAAAACTAATACGTTAAATACATTATCAAATCGCAAAACATCATACACAATGATGAAGTGTACTATGAACAAGGAAAAAACTAATAGATGATATGAATTAAATTGGAGTTAGTTAGTCTAGACTAGCCAATTTTACTTGTAAAATGAGAGATGCATACTAAATTTACATGTTGCAAAAAAAGTTTGAACTGACATGGTCCTCTAAATTTATACAAAAGTCAATGATACTAACATGATTTGTAACCTAGAAATTGCAAGCGAACAAAAAAATTGGCAAGAATAAACCCTAGAAGAACTATACTATTTACCTCCACATCAATTAGAATGAGGGAATTCCAGAATTGGTAGATCGGCTTTCGTCGTGGTGTCGTCGTGCAAGGCTGGGAGAGATGGGCAACGGCAAGTCGCCGATTGTCGGCGGCGATCAGGTGACCACACGAGTCCGCGATCACGTGAGTGGCGTGGTATGGACGTCCGCCATCTGGTGCATTTTTTTAGGGGGACGTCGTGCGCGTATGTTAAGCAGGTCGCAGGTTTTTTTGAGACAAAGCAGGCTGCAGGTGTCCATCAAGTTACGCAATCGTAGCTAGGCTTGCTGGCACTTATTAGCAGGCTCGGGTGTACCCTATCTCTTAAGTCTACTAGTTCTTTGATGGTGGGTTGCATTTACAAATTTGGCATATATGTAGCTCTGAAAATAAACAAATAACTAGGATGAGTGGGGGAAAATGTATTGGGCCAAGTGGGGACACACTCAGATAGGCAGGACCAGTATATAAGCGTACGTAAAAATCGTGAGGGGGCAGCTGCCCCCACAGTCTTCAACGTGCGCCGCCCCTAAATTTAAGCCAAGTACGAAGCTTTCTTGGCCTTCCTGGTTTTTACCGTCGGTTTGCGAAGGACTTAAGCACCATTGCTGCCCTGATCATGAACTAGCCAAGAAAGATATTCCCTTCAAGTGGGAAGACGGACAAGAAAAGGCCTTCCAAAAGTTGAAAGATAAGTTGACATCCGCGCCATTGCTTGTGCTACCCAACTTTGGTAAGACTTTTGAAATTGAATGTGATGCAAGTGGTGTTGGTATTGGAGGAGTTCTTATGCAAGAAGGTAGTCCTATTGCATATTTCAGTGAGAAACTAAGTGGACCAACTTTGAATTATTCTGTTTATGGCAAAGAATTATATATGCTTGTGAGCTCTTTGGAAACATGGCAACATTATTTGTGGCCTAAAGAATTTGTGATAAATTTCGACCATGAATCTTTAAATCACCTTAGGGGTCAACAAAAACTGAACCGTAGACATTCAAAATGGAGTGAATTCATAGAATCTTTTCCATATATTGTAAAGTAGAAGAAAGTAAAATATAATGTTGTTGTCGATGCTTTGTCTAGACGCCATATTTTAGTCTCACAACTTGATACTAAAATTATTGGGTTGCAAAGCATCAAGGAATTGTATGCCAATGACCCATATTTTGCTGAACCACACTCAAAGTTTAGTGAGGGGAAAGGTTTGGAAAAGTTCCACTTGCATGATGGATTCTTGTTTTGAGCTAACAAATTGTGCATCCCAGATTGCTCTGTTCGTTTGTTGCTTTTGTAGGAATCTCATGCTGGTGGTCTTATGGGACATTTTGGAGCAAAGAAAACTGAAGGTGTGCAGATTGATCATTTCTTTTGGCCAAGGATGAGGTGTGATGTTGAGCGCTACGTGCTACATTGTGAGATCCACCGCAAAGGTAAGTCACGTTTAAACCCTCATGGACTTTATACTCCCTTATCAATTCCTAGTACACCTTGGGAAGATATTTCTATGGACTTTGTTCTTGGTTTACTGCGCACTGAGAGAGGGAGTGATTCAGTTTTTGTGGTGGTTGTTATGTTTAGCGAGATGGCTCATTTTATCCCGTATCATAAGCGCGATGATGCTTCACACATTGCTGATTTGTTTTCCAGGGAAGTTGTGCGGCTACATGGAGTACCACGCACTATTGTTTCAGATCGTGACACCAAGTTTTTGAGATATTTTTGGAAAACATTGTGGGCAAAGCTAGGAACAAAGCTTTTCTTTTCCACTACATGCCACCCACAAACGGATGGACAAACTGAAGTTGTCGCACACTATGCATGATGCAAAGAGCAATTTTAAAGACGGATTTGAAGATGTGGGAAGAGTGTCTTCCCCACGTGGAGTTTGCATACAACAGGGCAGTACATTTGACCACTAAATTTTGTCCTTTTGAAATTGTTTATGGTTTCAAACTTGCTGCTCCCATATATCTTTTGTCTTTACCATGGCAGGAGTGAACTAATCTTGTTGCAAGTAAGCGTGTTGACTTCATGAAGAAAATTCATGAGAAGACCAAGGAAAATATTGAGAAGATGATTGTACAATATGCAAAACAAGCAAACAAGGGAAGAAAGAAGGTGTTGTTTGAAGAAGGTGATGTTGTCTTGGTACACCCGCGGAAGGATCGTTTCCCGGATCAACGCAATTGCAAGTTGCAGCCACGTGGAGATGGTCCCTTCAAAGTGCTTGCGAAGATCAATGACAATGCCTACAAGATTGACCTTCCCATGGATTATGGTGTTAGTCCAACTTTCAATGTGTCTGACCTCTCTCCATACTGTGGACCATCAGAGTTGAGGACGTCTCCTTTTCAAGAGGGGGGGATGATGAGGACATCACAACCATCGACAAGTCTCCAACAATTATAGGCCCAATTACAAGAAGTCGCGCCAAACTGATAGGTGACCAGGTGAACGCTAACTAAGTTTACCTTGTAATCTTGGTGAGACAAATATGATTTCATCTGCATTTTTTGGGTTGAACTTTGGTATTGCATGGAATAAATCCAACAACCTACGAGCTCTTGAAGCAACCGCCTTTGGAGGAATAAGTTTGGAGAAAACAAGTTTCAAGTAGAGCTGATGCTGTCAGTTTTTACCTCTGATGTTTTGTTGTGCCACACCCGTGTGGTGGAGACATGGGCCCATAGGGGTACATCACCAAAAGCTCCATCAAATTATCTTTCCAATGTAAAAAAACTCACATCATTTCAAGTTGTGAGTCAAAAGCTGTTGTCATTCTCGTGGAAGGTGTCCAGGCTGTCAAGGCTTCGCGAATTTCTGAGGAGCTCTCCGACAACCCCAAAGTTGACTGCTTATTCCCCCCAAGGAAGCCATGCAAACCTGCTTATTTTTGGAACCATTTTCACTCCTAGCTAAGGGGGGTGTCCCTGCTATAAAACCTCACCTCCCCCATCCTCTTGAAAACCTTCTGTCAAACCATTTAGCTACAAACTTATGCTGCAAGACTGCTAGAGAGATACGAGAGATCCTTGCTACCTTTGCTTTTGTGAGTTCATCCAGATTTGTGAGAAGGAGCCTCTGGTTCCCCCTAATTCGTGCTTTACGGTTCTAGCCGTTTTGTGTGGTCTAGTCCCTGTTTGTGGTTCTGTGATTGTTCGGACAGCGGGTTGAAGTTCTTGTAGATTCAATCAGCCATCCCCAACATACGGGTTGCATCCAACCTTGGCAGGTATAAAGCTAGTTATCTCGGCTGCTTGCAGCTAGTTATTCCTCTGGATTCGATCCTACGACATGAAGATCGAGCCACCCTCGGGCGTGAACTCATTCATCGGGTTCCCACCTATCATCTGTCACCAGAGCCTTATCTTGCTACCATCCCTTTAGATCGAGTGTTTTTCATGCTATATTTTCTGTCCTAGAAGTCCAAAGTCCCACCAAAAATAAATCCAAGCCTTGTTGGTGCTGAGATCTTGTTATTGCATACCTTGCATGTTCTTCATCTTTTAGATCTACACCAAGTTCACCATCATAGTTATTTTCAGATTTGGTTGTTGTGCTTTGGAAAAAGAGAGGGAAAAAGTGGCAATAAAATCGAAGAGAAAAAAAGAGTGGCAAAAAACTCAAGAGATAAAAAGAAAGTGTTGTGTAAGATCCAAAAGTTTCAGCTTGGTAGAAAAATTTCAGAAGCTTGTGTGTTGTACATTTTTAATCTTGGTGCAAAGGCGCGTCAGATCTATCCCCATATTTTCTTGGTTTGCATCAACTTGATTTCAGCACAAGCCCCCTTTTGTTTACCCCCACCGAGCTGCACCTAAAACTGAAGCTAGTTCTTTGATCCATGTCTTTCAATCGCTTGAAAACATACGAGAGAAGCACAATCTGATGTGAACTCATAAGAACTTTGGTGAGTAAGAGGTGAGGTTGTGTGATTCCATAAAAAATATCCTATTCCACTTTTTAGCCCCACTAACATGGTAGGAACTACAATGAGTGTTCATGTAGAAGCTCAAGGGGAAGAAGTTGCCCCGATCACATGTGCTGAGTTTCAGGAATTACGGAACATGGTTCAAGACCTTGGAAGGATGTTTCACGAGCGACCTCCAGTAGGTGGAGATAGGATTCGACACCGATAAAACCCTATTGATCCACTTGAGGAAGTTGGGGATGAGAATTCCATGCACGCTGCTGTGGACGATGCCTTGGAGGATGATAACAATAGCTATGGTGGACATGTGGCTGCTGCTCGTGGGCATGGTGTTGTTGCTCATGGAGGGCATCGAGGAGGACAACTTCGAGGGCGAGTCCATGGTCCTCATGGGCAGTACTATGACCCTCATGAGCGTGTTGCTCGTGGTCATGGAGATGTTTTTGATGATTATGATTGTGTCCCATACCATCGTGCTGCTGAAGATGGGCGTCATGCAGAACGTCGTGATCGAGATGGCCGAGATGACATAGCAAGAATCAAGTTGCACGTCCCCAAGTTCACAGGAAAGGAAGACCCTGATGCATATTTTCACTTGGAAGAGCAATGTGATCAGATTTTTCATATCCATAACCTTGCTGATCCTAAGAGAGTAAACCTTGCTTCTGTTGAGTTCTCTGGTTATGCAGTCACTTGGTGGAATCAACTACAATAAAATGAGTTCCTGCTAGGCCCTGACCACATTGACACTTGGGAAGATATGAAACAAGCTACGAGGCGAAGGTTCATTCCTTCACAATATCAGAGAGATCTCCGAAACAAATTGCAGCACCTCAGCCAAGGTACGCGCACGACGGATGAGTACTATAAAGAGATGGAATTATTGCTGGTTCGTGCTCGTATTCATGAAGATGAGGAGTCAAAGATGGAAAGATTTTTGCATGGTCTCAACAATGAAATTTCAGATTTTGGAGATGTTTTCTATAACACTCTACAAGATATTTTGGAGCAACCAAAGCGCACAGAGAGGAAGGTGCAGCAGAGTGGTCTTGGACGGATATCTCACAACCGCACCACTACACCATGGCAAAAGTCACAGCCAAGTGCCTCTCATGGTGGTTCTCAGTTTCAGCATATTACACACCCTACTGCCACTCGATGAACAACAGCTTCATCGGCATCATCACCGGTCCTAGGAATGTTGACAAGCGTGCTCCTTCTGCCGCTGGAAGTACTTCTAACCCCACGGTTGTACCATCATCTCGAAGCTGAGATATTGAGTGTTGCAAGTGTAAAGGGCATGGTCACATTTCTTCTGAATGTCGAAACAAGAGAGTTCTATTTATTAATGAACAAGGTGAATGGGAATCTGAGAGTGAACATGAAGATAGTGGATTAGCGGATGATCATGAGGATGAACAGGGCGAGAAGAGTGGTTGTGAATTCAGGCCGACATGGGAGATTGGTTTGTTTCCCGTCGTGTACTTAGTGTCAATGCAGCTAGAGAAGAGAAAGGGCAGCAACATAATATTTTTCACACCTGTGGCACCATCAAGGCAAAGGTTTGCAGAATTATTTTTGACAATGGCAGCTGCAACAACATTGCAAGTTCAGATTTAGTAGAGAGACTGGGACTGAAATAGAGAAGGCACCCAAGTCCATATAGGATGCAATGGCTCAATGATTGTGGTACACTTCGAGTAAGCAACATAGCCACCGTACAGTTTTCCATTGGTAAGTATCGAGATCAAGTGGAATGTGGTGTGGTGCCAATGCAAGCATGTCAATTGTTGTTGTGAATACCTTGGTTGTATGACCATGATGTGCAACTCAGTGGACGTGCTAATCGTCTCTCGTTCCAATACGAGGGAGAGTGCATATCTTTGCTCCCTTTGACACCCGAAGAAATATTGATGGATGATCTGAAAAAAGGAAGAGAGAGTGATCGAGAAACACTTGAGTGACATCCACCAAAATAGGGAGCGGGAGAATCCAAAGCCAAATAAAACCCCACAGCTTAAATTGACCAAGACATGGAAAAAACATGATTAGTTATGATGGCTGGGAAAAGGGACATGGGAGAGTTGAGAGAACCTAATTCTGTGTTCTTTGTACTTTTGTACAAGGATAATTTTCTTTCTAATAACGAATTATGTACCCTCTACCACTCCTAGTGTTGTTGTTGAACTTTTGCAGGGGTATGAAGATGTGTTTCCTGAGGAGGTACCATCGGGGCTGCCACCACAAAGAGGCATTAAACACCAAATTGATTTGGTCCCACGAGCCCCATTGCCAAACCGACCACCATACCGCACAAACTCGAAGGAAACCAAGGGGATTCGGCAACAAGTTGAAGGCCTACTAAACAAAGGTTATGTAAGGGAAAGTCTCTCTCTTTGTGCTGTGCCAGTTCTTTTAGTACCAAAAAAGATGGATCCTCGAGAATGTGTTGTTATTGTAGGCCTATTAACAACATCACCGTGAGGTATAGGCACCCCATCCCTAGGCTTGATGATATGCTTGATGAACTTAGTGGTGCCACCATATTTTCTAAAATTGACTTGCGAAGTGGCTACCACCAAATTAGAATGAGAGAGGGTGATGAATGGAAAACTACTTTCAAAACAAAATCTAGTTTGTATCAGTGGTTAGTTAAGCCATTTGGATTGACAAATGCACCTAGTACCTTCATGAGATTAATGAATCATGTGCTTAGAATGTTCATTGGCATGTTTGTGGTTGTTTACTTTGACGACATCCTGATTTATAGTAAAATTTGGATGAACATGTTGAAACATCTGGTGTGTGCTTGTTGTCCTAAGAGAGGATAGATTATATGCTAACAAAGAAAACTGCACATATTGCACCGACAAAGTTGTGTTTCTTGGCTTTGTTGTTTCAGGCCAGGGTGTGGAGGTAGATGAGGAGAAGGTCAAGGCCATCCATGAGTGGATGCCTCAAAAAAAAGGCAAGTACGAAGCTTTCTTGGCCTTGCTGGTTTTTACCGTCGGTATGCGAAGGACTTCAACACCATTGTTGCCCCGATGAATGAACTAACCAAGAAAGATGTTCCCTTCAAGTGGGAATGACACACAAGAGAAAGCCTTACAAGAGTTGAAAGATAAGTTGACATCTGTGCCATTGCTTGTGCTACCCAACTTTGGTAAGACTTTTGAAATTGAATGTGATGCAAGTGATGTTGGTATTGGAGGAGTTCTTTGCTACTTCTTGAGCTTGCGTTGATTTTTCCCTTGAAGAGGAAAGGGTGATACAACAAAGTAGAGATAAGTATTTCCCTCAGTTAAGAACCAAGGTATCAATCTAGTAGGCGGCACAAGCAAGTCTCCAATATATGCACATGCGCAAACTAACAAACTAACCCAAAAAAGAGTTTTCAACCCCTTCACGCTCATGAACAAGAGCGAGACCTAATAGAGATAGGTATAGAAGATAAATGAAAGAGCAAACTAAAGTAAATATAAATAAACTGCAGCAAGTTTGGGTTTTTGGTTTATAGATCTGAAAATATATGATGGAAAATAGACCCGGGGACCATAGGTTTCACTAGGCTTCTCTCTTGAAAGAAAACATACGGTGGGTAAACAAATTAGTTTTGAACAATTGATAGAAGAGCGCATAGTTATGACGATATCTAAGGCAATGATCATATAGGCATCACATCTGTGACAAGTAGACCGAAATGATTCCACATCTACTACTATTACTCCACACATCGATCAACTCCTGCCTACATCTAGAGTATTAAGTTCATAAGAACAGAGCAATGCTTTAAGTAAGATGACATGATGTAGAGGGATAAAGTCAAGCAATATGACATAATCCCCATCTTTTTATCCTCGATGGAAACAATACAATACATGCCTCGCTACTCCTTCTGTCACTGGGTGAGGACACCGCAAGATTGAACCCAAAACTAAGCACCTCTCCCATTGCAAGAAAAACCAATCTAGTTGGCCAAACCAAACCGACAGTTCGAAGAGAAATACAAAGATATCTTAATCATGCATAAAAGATTTCAGAGAAGACTCAAATAATATTCATAGATAATCTGATCATAATCCACAATTCATCGGATCTCAACAAACGCACCGCGAAAGAATATTACATTGGATAGAACTCCAAGCACATCGAGGAGAACATTGTATTGAAGATCAAAGAGAGAGAAGAAGCCATCTAGCTACTAGCTATGGGCCCTTAGGTCTGTGGTAAACTACTCATGCTTCATCGGAAGGGCAGCAAGGTTGATGTAGCGGCCCTCCATGATCGAATCCCCCTTCGGCAGGGTGCCAAAAAAGGCCCCAAGATCGGATCTCATGGAACAGAGGCTTGCGACGGCGGAAAAGTATTTTGGTGGACGCTTCTGATGTTGGGGGGAATATTTGAGAATATATATGTTAAGAATTAGGGTTGGAGGACTCCCAAGGGGCCCACAAGCCAGGGGACGCCCCCCGAGGGGCGCCCCCACGGCTTGTGGCCTCCGCGGGACTCTTTTGGCCCTCTCTCCAAGTCACGTGGGTGTCTTCTAGTCCAAGAAAAATCATCGTAAAGTTTTATTCCGTTTGGACTCCATTTGATATTCCTTTTCTGTAGAAGTCAAAAACAAGGAAAAACATATTGTCAAGTACAAGAAAGGAAAAGATAATGTTGTTGTCGATGCTTTGTCTAGATGCCATATTTTAGTCTCACAACTTGATACTAAAATTCTTGGGTTGTAAAGCATCAAGGAATTGTATGCCAATGACCCATATTTTGCTGAACCACACTCAAAGTGTAGTGAGGGGAAAGGTTGGGAAAAGTTCCACTTGCATGATGGATTCTTGTTTCGAGCTAACAAATTGTGCATCCCAGATTGCTCTGTTCGTTTGTTGCTTTTGTAGGAAGCTCATGCTGGTGGTATTATGGGACATTTTGGAGCAAAGAAAACTGAGGGTGTGCTGATTGACCATTTCTTTTAGCCAAGGATGAGGTGTGATGTTGATTGCTATGTGCTACGTTGTGAGATCCGCTGCAGAGCTAAGTCATGTTTAAACCCTCATGGACTTTATACTCCCTTATCAATTCCTATTACACCTTGGGAAGATATTTCTATGGACTTTGTTCTTGGTTTACCGCGCACTAAGAGAGGGAGTGATTCAGTTTTTGTGGTGGTTGTTAGGTTTAGAGAGATGGATCATTTTATCTCGTGTCATAAGAGCGATGACACTTCACACATTGCTGATTTGTTTTTCAGGGAAGTCGTGCGGCTACATGGAGTACCATGCACTACTGTTTCAGATCATGGCACCAAGTTTCTGAGCTATTTTTGGAAAAGTTGTGGGCAAATCTAGGAACGAAGGTTCTCTTTTCCACTACGTGCCACCCACAAACGGATGGACAAACTGAAGTTGTCAACCGCACACTATCCGTGATGCTAAGAGCAGTTCTAAAGACAAATTTGAAGATGTGGGAAGGGTGACTTCCCCACGTGGAGTTTGCATACAATAGGGAGGTACATTCTACCACTAAATTTTGTCCTTTTGAAATTGTTTATGGTTTCAAACTTGTTGCTTCAATAGATATTTTGCCTTTACCATTGCAGGAGCGAACTAATCTTGATTCAAGTAAGCGTGCTAACTTCGTCAAGAAAATTCGTGAGAAGACCAAGGAAAATATTGAGAAGACGACTGTACAATATGCAAACAAGCAAACAAGGGAATAAAGAAGGTGTTGTTTGAAGAAGGTGATGTTGTGTGGGTACACCCGCGGAAGGATCGTTTCCCGGATCAACGCAAATCCAAGTTGCAACCACGTGGAGATGGTCCCTTCAAAGTGCTTGCGAAGATCAATGATAATGCTTACAAGTTTGAACTTCCCATGGATTATGGTGTTAGTCCAACTTCCAATGTGTCGGACCTCTCTCCATACTTTGGACCATCAGAGTCGAGGACGACTCCTTTTCAAGAGGGGAATGATGATGAGGACATCACAACCATCGACAAGTCTCCAACAATTATAGGCCCTACAAGAAGTCACGCCAAACTGATAAGTAACTAGGTGAACGCTAACTTAAGTTTACCTTGTAACCTTGGTGACACAACTATGGTTTCATCTCTGTTGGGGATATAACTACTGAGTGTAAACCGCCCAGGAGGGGCCGGTTTACGCTCATCTACATTGAAGCCCATGAAGACAAGGAGTATGGCGCTCTACTGTTAAAGCTTAGAGGCCCAGAGCCTAAAGGCGGATTAGGGCCCATAGTAGTAAACCGCCATAGATGTATAACTTGTATTGTAAGTTAGGTAAGGGAAGAGACCGAGCCGGACACTTGTATGAGCCGGCCTCGGAATTCTGTAAATGGGTCGGGCGTCAACCTGTGTATATAAAGGGACGACCCGGCGGCGGTTCAGGGACAAGAAATAGCAGCTCGAGAGATAGGTAAAGTGGATTCACTCCCAGCTCATCAAGATCAATCAATTCCACAACAATTGGAGTAGGCTTTTACCTTCACCGCAAGGGGCCGAACCAGTATAAACTTCCCGTGTCCTTTGTTCCGGTTTAACTCCTTTAAGCTAATCTCGTTGCGATGGCTCCACGACTAAGTCCTTCCGCTAGGACATCTAATGTGTTAATTCCATGATAGTTGGCGCCCACTGTGGGGCTATCGTGCGATGGTTTCGAGTTCTTAAAGGGCAACTTTGAAGGACTCAAAGGGTACGCGGTCGGCCGGATGACCAAGAGTCGTCACGGCAAGCTCTACATCGACGACGCAGGATGGGGCCCTGAGGCCGGCTTAATTGAGTACGGGTACCGAGTCCCCTTTGGCGAATTCACGTTTTCATCGGCAAGATCGGCGAATCCCCTGAGCCGGACATCTCCACCGACATCGTTGAAACGGCTCAACGTGCAAGTCCTGCCCAGGTTCCGCCTGCCATGAAGCGTGCGTTCGTAGGGTTCATCCATGGTGCGGAATTTGAACAGGTGTCCTACGGTGAGACGGCCATCTACTCAGATGGTGAATCATCCACTAGCAAAACTGAGTCGCTGTACCAATTACTAGATGGCCAGATTGGGGGATATTCCGATGGCGACAGTATTCCGGGCCCCTTTGAACCGCCAAACTGGGTTTCAATCTTCATGGCCGGTACGCTGCCCACCGTGCAATCTTCATCTGCAGCAGCAATGATCTCCGGATCGGCAGCCGGGGCAGGAGGCCCTACACGCCGGCCGGCTCAAGTTCTGGCCGGTTTGCTGGACGCTTTGACGACATTGTTGACCACAGTGGTCACCCCGGAGACCCAAGATCAGCATAATGCGGATGTTACAAAACTAAAGGATCAGATAACTCAGGCCAAGGCAGACTTGGTGGCTAAGGAGGCCAGGATGACTGAAGAGCGGGCCGCTTTAGATGCCCAATCACAGCAGATCCAGGCACAGAATTACCGGCTTATGTTGGTTCAGAACGCGTCAAACGAAGTAATGAGGAGGAAGTACTGGTCTCGTCTGCCGCTACTTTACGAAGGACTGAATCTCTTCAATACGCCAGGCGCCGGGCCTAGTAATCCAGCAGCAGAAACCAGACCGAGGCACGTGGGGCGGCGCCGGATTAGCCACGGGTGATGGACCCGCCTTGACGGACGGACAACCCGCCGCCATATGTAACAACGCCGCCAGGTCACTTCTCTATCCCTTTGGATAACATGATTGCTGCAGCGTCACGTTTGGCAGCTATTCCGATGGAGGGTGACTCACTGGCGGCGGTTGAGACACGATGGGCCAGCGATCTTCTTCAAACCGTTGTTGTGTAGCAGCAGGCTTATTCCTATAGCCGAGACAGAATACACTCAACCCCCCGTCCGAGCAAGAGTTATAGCAGGCACATGGACGAACCGGCTGTGTCAAGCAGTGCGCGGCATTGTGACACCCCTCAAGGGCCTAATCCGGCGTACGGCGGTATGAATGCACAGGATGTAGTGAACAACGGCAGAGCACGACGAGAGGCAGAGTTAGCAGCACAATATGCGAATCAACCCGCTCCGGTTCAGCCAGCGGCATCAGTTGAACGTGGATTGGCCTTTAGCTCTTGGGGAGTACCGTGCCTCACCCCGGCTCAGCGTAATGTGCGGCTGCCCAAGGATTTCAAGGGTCCGCGTAAAGTGCCTAATTATACCGCCGATCAACCCCCCGAAACGTGGGTTGAAAGTTATGAGATGGCAATGGAGATGCTGGATGTGGATGAAGCGGCGTGTGCAAAATACTTCACCATGATGTTAGAAGGAACGGCTCGTACCTGGCTGAAGAGCCTGCCCGTTAACTCGATCAGTTCATGGGACGAGTTGAAGGTCTGGTTTATAGCGAACTTCAAGGATACTTGCAAGCAACCCATGTCCATTGTGGATCTGGCTGCTTGTGTCCAGGGAGAGAACGAATCAACAACTCATTGGGTGCACCGGGTTTCAGAAATCCTGCATTCGTTAGGCCGCATTAATCCTGTTATGGTAATCGTGACCTTGGAGGGTAACTGCTGGTTTAAGTCATTGAAGATGAAGTTGGGATGGCTCAAGCATCACTGCAATCATATGGGAACGCTCATGGCAGCTCTTGTTAAGTATGCTAATTCTGATAATACCAAGGACCCCGATTGTGATGAAGAAAAGCAGGAGAAGGGAAAGAAGAATGTCGGTGCAAAAGGACAGCATAACCAGGCGAGCCATGGAAACAATGGTAAGCGTAAAGTGGACAATTCAGATTTTGTGGCTAACACCAATATGCAGGGCAATATGCAGCGCCATAAGGGTAAACCGCCCCAGCGCGATGGAGGCATGAATCTGGAATGCTTGTTAAACCAGCCCTGCCCAAAGCACGGGACAAAGGAGGTTCTGGCCACACACCTGTGGAAGGATTGTTTCATCATGAGGGATTTCAAAAACTCTGATCTCTTCTGGTATGATAAGGGTCCATCCGGCGGTGCCGGTCCAGGGTTTCACGGGCCGGGTTACGGTGGCGGCGGTTCAAACTCAGGATTCCAGAATAGTCAGGCCAACCAGAACAACCAAGGTGGTCACAATCAGCAGAGTAATCAGGGGAATCAGCAGCAGTCGGGTTATCAGAGCAACCCGAAGCAGTTAAATGGTGGACAATATCATGTCTTCACTACTGGTCTGTGCAAGCGCGATCAGAAGCTCCATAAAAGGGCAGTAAACTCTGTTGAGCCGATGGTGCCCCGTTATCTGCGCTGGTCTGAACAGCCTATTGTTTGGAGTCGGGAGGATCATCCACCCCGGGATGATAATCCTGGCCATCTGGCTTTGGTGGTTGCACCACAGGTTGGAGGTTATAAGTTTACCAAAGTACTCATGGATGGATGGAGTAGTATCAATATCTTGTATTACGGAACCTTCCGGCGTATGGGGTTGACAGATAAGAATCTTAGACCATCAAACATCGTTTTTCACGGTGTGGTGACTGGTAAATCGGCTTACCCAGTTGGTAAGATAGCTCTGGAGGTGGTTTTTTGGAGATGATCATGATTCAAGATCAGAGACGGTGACCTTTGAAGTGGTTAAAATCAGAAGTCCGTACCATACCCTGTTTGGACGGCCGTTTTATGCTAAATTCATGGTAAGGCCGTGTTATGTTTATCTGCAGCTCAAGATGCCGGGTCATAAGGGGACCATCACGGTTCACGGTAGCCGCAAGATTGCTCTGGAGTGTGAGGAAGGTGATGCGGTTTATGCTGACTCGGTTTGTGCAACAGAGGAGTTGAAGTTTTATAAGGACAATGTTGATCCGGCAGATATGACTTCTCTAAATAAGCCCACTATAGAGCATGATCGGCTTTGAAGTTTAAATCGGCTGATGAGACTAAATTGGTTGATTTTGTTCCTGGCGATTCATCCAAGCAGTTCAGCATCAGCGTCAACTTGGATCCGAAATAGGAAAGCGCGCTCATCGAGTTCATTCGTGAGAACCGGGACATCTTTGCGTGGAAACCTTCTGACATGCCAGGTGTACCGAGAGAACTCGATGAGCACACTCTTAATATTGATCTGAAGTTCAAACCGGTCAAATAGTTTCTTCGCTATTTTAATGAAGAGAGGCAAAAGGCCATTGGTGAAGAGGTAGCCCGGCTGTTGGCAGCAGGGTTTATTGTGGAGGTGTTTCACCCAGAGTGGTTGGCTAATCTGGTGCTGGTACTCAAGAAAAATGGCACTTGGCGAATGTGTGTGGATTACACAGATTTGAACAAAGCTAGCCCAGTTGATCCCTTTGCCCTCCCTCGTATTGATCAAATCATTGATGCTACAGTGGGTTGTGAGCGTTTGAGTTTCTTGGATGCTTATTCTGGTTATCATCATATCAAGATGGTAGTTAAGGATCAGGAGAAGACAACTTTCATCACTCCCTTTGGAGCCTTCTGTTATGTGTCTATGCCCTTTGGGCTCAAGAGTGCCTAGGCAACTTATCAGTGTTGTGTGCAGAATTGTCTTCATACTCAGATTGGGCGCAATGTTCATGCTTATGTGGATGATATTGTGGTGAAGTCTAGGAAAAAAGAGACATTGATAGATGACCTCAAGGAAACCTTTGACAATCTTCGGGTTTATAAGATGATGCACAATCCGGACAAGTGCGTCTTCGGTGTCCCAGCAGGCAAACTCTTAGGTTTTCTGGTATCTAACAGGGTTATTGAGGCTAATCCGGAAAAGATTAAAGCTATTACGTCTCTCGCTAAACCGGCGTGTATCAATGATGTTCAACGTCTGGCAGGTCATATTGCGGCTTTGAGCCAGTTTATCAGTAGGTTGGGAGAGAAGGCGATCCCTCTGTATCAGATGTTGAAGAAGACAGACAATTTTGTTTGGAATGATGCTGCTGATGCGGCATTTGAGGACTTCAAAAACAGTTGGCTGAACCGTCGTTCTTGCTGCTCCAGTTGATAAGGAGCCACTATTGCTATACGTGGCTGCTAATGCCCGGGCTGTCAGTGTAGCTCTTTTGGTGGAGTGCAAGGAGGCTGGGAAGGAATACCCGGTTCAAAGGCCAGTTTATTATATCAGCAAAGTACTCATTGAGTCAAAGTAAAGGTATCCGCATTGGCAGAAGCTGGTGTATGGGGTCTTCATGGCAAGTCGGAAGCTTAAACAGTACTTTCAAGGCCATCCCATCACAGTGGTCAGTTCCACTCCTTTGGGGGATATAATCCAGAACAGGGAGGCAACTGGCCGGGTTGCTAAGTGGGCTATTGAGCTTGGACCACACGGTTTGAAATATATGCCTCGGACAACTATCAAGTCCCAGGCCCTGGTTGATTTCATCAATGATTGGACAGAGTTGCAGGCACCGGAAGACAAACCGGACAGCACATACTGGACTATCCACTTTGATGGGTCCAGGAAATTGGAGGGCTCGAGGGCTGGAGTTGTCCTTACTTCCCCTCGAGGTGATAAAATTCATTATGTTCTTCGTTTAATGTTTCGTTGTACTAACAATGCAGCTGAGTACGAGGCCTTACTCCATGGTCTTTGAGTGGCCAAGGAAATGAACTTAAGCCGGGTACGATGCTTTGGAGACTCCGATCTGGCGGCCCAGCAAGTTTCAGGTACTTGGGATTCCAAGGATCCACTCATGGCGGCTTATCGACAAGAGGTGGATATTGTCGCTGGTCACTTTAAGGGTTATCAAGTGGAGCACATTGATCGGCGCAAAAATGAGGCATCCGATGCTTTAAGCCGGCTGGGATCTCAGCGTAAACCGGTGCCGCCCAATAACTTTCTGGATATCTTGCACAACCCGTCAGTTCAGTTGCCTACAGAGGAGGACCTTGCTATTCCTGATCCAGAGGCACAATTGGTGGCAGCTTTACACAATATTCCGGATTGGACGATTCCATATTTGGCGTATATGAACCAGGGTGAGTTGCCAGAAGATGCAGTTTTGGCCAGGCAGATAATCCGGCGATCCAAGTCCATGGTTATTCACAACGGCGAGTTACACCATTGCAGTGTCGCCGGTGTGTTCCAGCACTGTGTTTCTCTAGAAGAAGGCCGTGAAATTCTACGTGAGATCCACGAAGGAGACTGTGGTCATCACGCCGGTTCAAAATACTTGGTGGCTAAAGATTTTCTTCATGGCTTTTATTGGCTGACGGCTCATGCTGATGCTGAGGACTTGGTGAGGCGGTGCGACGGTTGTTAGAAATTCTCACGACGGGCTCATGTTCCGGCTTAGGAGCTACGAATGATTCCCATCACTTGGCCATTTGCTACTTGGGGGCTCGATATGGTAGGGCCCTTCAAGCGATCCAAAGATAAGAAGACCCACCTGTTGGTGGCGGTTGACAAGTTTACTAAATGGGTTGAAGCGGAGCCAGTAAGGAAGTGTGACGTAGCCACGAGGTTCAATTCATCAAGAAAGTGATCTTCCGTTTTGGTTTTCCACACATCATCATCACAAATAATGGCACGAACCTCTCCAAAGGTGAGATGGAGGACTTTTGTCAACGAGAACACATCTGGCTTGATGTGTCGTCCGTGGCTCACCCCCAGTCTAATGGTCAAGCTGAGAGGGCTAATCAGGAAATTCTGAAGGGTATCAAGCCTTGGCTTATGGTTCCTTTGAAGAGGACGCCGGGTTGTTGGGTGGAAGAATTACCATCTGTGTTATGGAGCATAAACACCACCCCAAATCAATCTATAGGTTATACACCTTTCTTCATGGTTTACGGGGCAAAGGCGGTACTCCCAAGTGATATTCATCATGACTCGCCCCAAGTTGCCAATTATGTTGACGCGGACAACGAGCAAGCACATCAGGAAGCACTGGACCTGTTAGGTGAAAAACGGGACATGGTGTTGGCTCGTTCGGCGGTTTATCAGCAAGACCTGCGGCGTTATCACAGCCGCCGGGTTAAAACAAGAACCTTTCAAGAAGGCGACTTAGTGCTCCGGCTCATCCAGGATCAGACCGATATGCACAAGTTATCCCCACCTTGGGAAGGGCCCTTTGTGGTCAGCAAGAATCTGCACAACGGATCATACTACCTCATCGACGTACGAGAGCACAAAGACTCAAGCAAATCGGAGGAGGATACCCGTCGGCCGTGGAATATCGCTCATCTACAGCCTTACTACACCTGAGCCATAGGCTCTCATTATGTACATATTTTGACAATGTATATATTATGATCAATATAATAAACCGGCATCCTTGCTACAAGCAGGGCCTCTGCTGTTCTTCCAATATTTCTTGGTTACAAGGGGGCTTCTTCTTATAAAGCGGTGTCCTATTTGTCCATTAAACCAGTGTCGGTGTACTAAAGTAGGGGTACCTTAGTATCCCGAACTTGTGCACGGGCAGTCGCAGCGACCCGCGGCAGGGCTTGCCGGGCGTCCGCCAAGATCCTCAGCGGCTACTTTGATGCCATTCAAGAACAAAGTACTCAAACTAAGGCCCCGACAAGAGGAGCTTGCCGGGAAGGCCGACCAAGGCCCCGGCAAGAGGAGCTTGCCGGGAAGGTCAACCAAGGCCCCGGCAAGAGGAGCTTGCCGGGAAGAAGGACAAAGGCCCCGGCAAGAGGAGCTTGCCGGGAAGGCCAGCTAAGGCACTACAAGAAACTTGCCGCAACGCCCCGCGCGTCCCGGCAAGGCCCGGCGAGCGGCGAGCTTGCTGGTGCGACAAGATAAGGGTCGCGGCAAGGCGCTTGCCGCGGCAGGGCTGCCACCCTGCACCCACGCTCCAGCACACCCGACGACATGTCGCCACAAGATCGCTCCTGGTGCACGTGGCGGGTAGCTGTGCAGCATGGCGGTGCGAGGTGGCAAGCGAAGCTGGCAAGATAACCATCGTGGCAAACGGTGGCGTCCCTAGCGGTCCCTTTCGGCACTGTTTAGGCGACACAGATGGGCATTAAATGCCCTTGTCCCCTGCCGTCAGAGTTAGGTAGGGGACACTGTTGGTAGTAGTTGTACCAACCCGCGTTTTTACCTTTCTACCCCTCTTTCTACGCTGCCACCTGTCGGTGACCCCTTTAGCCTATAAAAAGGAGGCCCATGCGCACGTAGAGGGGGTTCGGAGGTTCGGAATTTTGGTTCCACAGCTTGTGGGTTCGGCTGATTCGACGCCACGCCCGCTCTCTCGAGCAAGAACAGAATACAAGACACAAAGCAGCAGTAGGAGTTTTATCTCTCCGGAGAGCTCCGAAGCTGGGTAAAAATCCCCCGCGCGCTCTCTCGCCTCGATCTGCTCTGCGTGCGCCCTCCGCTCCCTTGCCGGACAAGAAGGGGCCCTCCTGCCCCATAGGTGCTCGTGCTCCCAGCCACCACGACATCTCTGGCACGCCAGGTAGGGGGGCGTCGAGGTCGTGCGTATCTGATCCGGCGTCTGCGCGCGCTACATCAACATCTTCGTCGACATGCCACCAAAGAAGAAGACTTTGGAGGTGGCCGCTCCGTCTGCGACTTCCCTACCGCCACAAGAGCAAACGGGCGGTGGGGCGGACGCCGGCGGAGGAGCGGGCGCTGGCGGGGGGACGCGCATCGTCACCCGGTCCAAAGACAAGGCCCCGCAAGGTTCAGCTTCTGCATATCCACCGCACCCCTCCCAGGAGGTGCAGGATCGACAACGCCACGATGCTCCTAGCACCGTACTCGCGTTGGAACAAGGCCGAGCTGGTGGGTCGCGGGACGCTCAAGGCCAACATGCACGCCAACACGCTGGCGCGAGCGCAGTGCGGTCGCCTGGGCGAGATGTTACTCCATCTAACACTGTTAGAAGTTTGAGCATGTCTCGCACCTCGCGCCGCTCGCCACCGCCACCCAAGACTCCAGAGGAAGCGCTGGCCCGAGCCCAGCTGCTTCTAGATTACCCTCCAGCGCCGGACAAGATCGACGACTGGAGGGCCGCCATTTATAGCCTCATTGGCTTCGCCAACGGCGACAAGCCCCGATGACCGAGCACATCGAAGCCCCGGCAAGACGCCCAGGCGCAAGCCGATGCCGACAAGACCGCTGGGGGTGCCACCACTGCACACTCCCCGCCCCGAAGGCCAAGATCGCCGACTCGCCGGGCCAACCTCGACACCGACTCCACCGCGTCGTCAGACCCGCGAGCTCGCCGCGATCAATGCCAAGTTCTCCAAGAACGACGACACGAAGACGCTCGCACTCGCATCGAGCGTCGAAGAGAAGCGCGACGCCAATCTGACCGGCGCGCTGGGCCCACTGTTGACATGCATGCGCCAGGGGAACCAGGCGGCTTGCCGTACGCGGCAGGTTGCCCTGCGTTCACCCGTGAGCTGCGGCAGGTCCAGTGGCCCAGTACCAAGAACTTCAAGCCAGACGTGCCCGAGAAGTACGATGGCAGGATACATCCGTCAGAGTTCCTCAGCGTCTACACCATCGTGGTGCAGGCTGCCGGAGGGTGCAACGAGAAGATCCTCGCCAACTACTTCCCGCTGGTACTCAAGCCCAACGTCAGATCTTGGCTCATGCACTTGCCGGACAACTCCATCTCTTCGTGGGTGGACCTGTGCCATCAGTTTGTTGGCGCCTTCACAGGCGGCCACAAACCCCATGGCCAGGAGAGTGATCTTCACCTGCTCGCCCAGAAGGAAGGAGAACCCCTGCGCAAGTATATACAGAGATTCAGCCAGGTGCAGCGCAACATCCCAGACGTCCACCCTGCCGCGGTTATCAGCGCTTTCCATCAAAACATGCGTAACCGCAGGATGAGGGAGGAGATGGCGATGTGCAAAATCAGAGATGTCAGCGAGCTATATGCCCTGGCCGACAAGTGTGCACGCGCTGAAGAGGGGAGGAGACTCCCCGGAGAGAATGCAGGAGCAGAAGGATCTGACAGTGAAGACGCCCCTCCGGCAAAGAGGAACCGGAGGCGGAATAACAGAAAGAGAAAGGCTAAGGATGTGCTAGTTGTTGAGCAATCCGGCAACGGAGGAGGTTCCGAGAAGGCTAGAGCTGGTAGCACCGGCGAGGCTGTGGTGGCCGCCGACAAGCAGGATGGCTCCGACAAGCAGTATTGCAAGATCCACCGCACCAAGGGCCATGACCTCCGAGCCTGCAAGAAAGTTGAGCAGATGGCGGAGCTACAGAAAGCTGAATACGAGCGTCGCGACAAGGAGAAGGCCCGAGAAGGTGGCGGAGGATCCGACAAGAAGTACCCCGCCCGGGGAGGGCGCCGCGGCAAGGCCAAGCCACGGCAAGGAGACAGGCCTCCCCGCGGCCGCCACAAAGATGAAGACGAAGATGAGGATGATGAGATGGAGGAAGATGAGACTGACGAGCAGGAGTTCCAGAAGGCGACAGAGGTGTTGTGCGTCGACGGCGGTGCTTCTCTGCACACCTCGCACCGCCAACTCAAACAATGGATGCGGGAAGTGAACGCAGCAGAACCGTCCGTTGAGTCGTGCAAGCCCCTGAAATGGTCCAGCACGCCCATCATCTTCGACATTGAAGACCACCCTGATCGCATCACTGCGGTCGGGTGCTTGCCGATGTTGGTTTGGCCAACAATCCGCAACCTCAGGGTCACGAAGATGCTGGTTGACGGCGGGGCCGGCCTGAATCTGATCTCCTCCGCAGTGCTCAAGAAGCTCCAGATCCCCGACAGCGAGCTCGAAGAGACTGGTACCTTTCAAGGAATAAACCTGGGAAGGAGCAAGCCGAAGGGGAAGATCACACTGCCAGTGACATTTGGCAGCGAGCTGAATTTCAGGACAGAGAGAGTCACATTTGACGTTGCTGATTTCCCATTGCCCTACAATGGGATACTTGGCCGTCCAGCGCTCGCTAAGTTCATGGCAGCCTCTCACTATGCCTATAATGTGCTCAAGATGCCTGGTCCGATAAGTGTCATTTCTGTCCAAGGCGACAAGAAGGATGCACTCATCTGTACCGACAAGATCTACCGGGAAGCAGCAGCCACAGCAGAACGCAAACCACTTGCCGCTGAAGCTCCCGGGGGGAAGAAGAAGACCAAGACCGGCAAGAGTAGCTCTGATGCCTACTCCGGCAAGCGCACCTCTTCGGAGTGCTGCGCTACCGTCGAGGACGCACCATCGAGCTCCACCGGCAAGTGCAAGAAGGCAAAGGCAGCTTCACCAGAGACCAAGAAAGTGGCCGCCAAGGAGGACGGCACTGGTGGCACCTTCACCATCAGTGCCACGCTTGATCCTAAATAGGAAAGCGCGCTCGTTGCTTTCCTGCGGGCGAATGTCGATGTGTTTGCATGGCAACCATCTGACATCCCCGGTGTTCCCAGGAAAGTAATTGAGCACCACCTTGCCGTCTGTCCTCACGCGCGGCCCATCAAGCAGAGAGTTAGGAAGCAAGCAGTAGAGCGTCAAGAATTCATTGCAGAGGAGATCAGGAAGTTGGAAGCAGCAGGCCTGGTCCGAGGAGTGCTCCATCTGACGTGGTTAGCCAATCCAGTAGTCGTGCGCAAAGCAAACGGGAAGTGGAGGCTTTGTATTGACTTCACTGATGTTAATAAAGCTTGTCCCAAGGATCCATTTCCCTTGCCGCGCATTGACCAGATTGTCGACTCCACGGCAGGATGTGATCTGCTTTCGTTCCTTGATGCATATTCAGGATATCATCGGATCTTCATGGCAGAAGAGGATGAAGAGAAAACAGCGTTCATTACTCCATGTGGCATGTACTGCTTTGTACGAATGCCCTTCGGACTAAAGAATGCTGGTTCAACATTTGCAAGAGTAGTCAGTCATGCTTTTGAGCCACAGCTGCACAGAAATGTAGAAGCTTACATGGATGACATAGTGGTCAAGAGCAAGGACAAAGAGACTTTGATCCAAGATTTGGACGAGACTTTTGTAAATCTGCGCAGGATCAACCTCAAGTTGAATCCCGAGAAGGGTGTGTTTTGAGTTCCTTCCGGCAAGCTTCTCGGATTCTTTGTCTCCCAGAGGGGGATTGAAGCTAATCCCGACAAGATCAAGGCCATTGAGCAAATCGAAGCACCAAAGCGCGTCAAGGATGTGCGAAGGCTTGCTGGATGTGTTGCTACTCTCAGTAGGTTCATCTCTAAGTCTGCTGAGCGCGCCCTGCCATTTTTCAAAATTTTGAAAAAGGCAGGTCCAATGAAATGGACTCCGGAAGCGGAGGCTGCGCTGCAGGCCCTGAAGAGATACCTATCCTCTACTCCAACACTTGTCGCACCTAGGCCACAAGAGAAGTTGCTGCTATATCTGGCGGCAACCAATCAAGTGGTTAGTGCTGCGTTAGTAGCGGAAAGGGAGGCAGAAGGTGAGCCAGCGACCGCGGCAAGTGAGTCCAGCGACAAGCAGGGGGCTTCTCCGACATGCTCTGGCCCGACAAGCCCTGATCCGGCAAGTTCCGGTTTCGGCAAGGATGGGTCTGCGCAGCCACAAGAAGAGAAACAGAAGAAGATGGTGCAGCGCCCAGTTTACTTTGTCGGTTCCCTTCTGTAGGGGGCTAGATCAAGGTACTCTGGTGTGCAGAAGTTGCTTTTCGGCCTCCTAATGGCCTCGAGGAAGCTGCGCCATTACTTTCAAGCACATGAGATCACAGTGGTCACTCGCTTTCCGTTGAAGAGGATATTGCAGAATCCAGAGGCAACGGGCAGGACTGTCGAGTGGGCACTGGAATTGTCAAGCTTTGGCCTCAAGTTCGAGAGTACTTCAACTATTCAGAGACGAGCCTTGGCAGAATTCATAGCAGAATGGACGCCAACACCTGATGAAGGAACTCCGGAGAGGAGCATCCCCGTCAAGGAAGCTAGCAAGGAATGGATCATGTACTTCGATGGTGCCTTCTCGCTGCAAGGCGCCGGTGCGGGCGTACTACTTGTCGCACCCACCGGAGAGCACCTCAAGTACGTGGTCCAGATGCACTTTCCCAAGGAGCAAGCAACAAATAATACTGCAGAGTATGAAGGCTTGCTTGCCGGACTCAGGATCGCGGTAGAACTTGGGATCAAGAAGCTTATTGTCAGGGGTGACTCACAGCTTGTCGTCCGCCAAGTTAACAAAGATTATCAGAGTCCGTTGATGGAAGCCTACATCGATGAAGTAAGGAAGCTAGAAGAGCATTTTGACGGCCTGCAAATGGAGCATGTTCCGAGAGCTCAGAATGACATTGCAGATGGACTGTCAAAGTGCGCCGCACTCAAGTTGCCTGTGGAACCAGGGATTTTTGTGCTCAAGCTGACTCAGCCATCTGTAACACCATCAACTGGACAGAACAAGAAAAGAAAGTTGGTTACCGACGACTACTTTCCGGCAGAACTCCCCGGAGCCGCCGCCAAGAAGGTCCTCAGGATCAACGCAGAGAGTGCTGAGGAGCAGACTGCTCTGACAAGCCCCAGGGCTTGTTTCGTTGAAGCAAACGCTCCCGACAAGCTATGTCCCGACACGCTTGCTGGGGAGCATCACGCTCCGGTAGGATCCCAGATTCTTGCTGTAGAAGCGGATGTTCCCGCAGCAGCATTCGCGCCTTTAGTCTTGTCGTCGAGCCACAAGCTCCGGCATGGGCACAGCAGATCGTCCATTTCCTTCAGACAGGAGAACTTCCCGGGGAACAAGAAGAAGCGGAGAAAGTAGCCCGGCAATCAAGTATGTACCAGTTTGTCGATGACATACTGTACAGAAAAAGATTCAACGGAGTGAAATTGAAGTGCATTTCCCGGGAAGATGGACAGGAGCTATTGGCGGAGATACATGGAGGCATATGTGGTCACCACATTGGCGCAAGAGCACTTGCCGGCAAAGCCTTCCGGCAAGGTTTCTTCTGGCCGACAGCCCTTCAGGATGCAACTGCACAAGTAACCAAGTGTGAAGCGTGCCAGTTCCGCTCCAAACAGATTCATCAGCCAGCTCAAGCTCCCAAAACGATCCCTTTGTCCTGGCCATTTTCGGGCTGGGGGCTCGACATTCTCGACCCCTTTCCCCTCGTATACGGATCGCCTCGAGTACTCCCTTACGGTGAGCTAGAGCGAGAGCAGCCGCGGAAAAGATGACGCGCTGCTCCTCGAGGAAGATCGTCTTCAGGCTGCGGTACGAGCTGCTCGCTACCGGCAAGCTTTGCGCCGCTACCATAGCCGCAAAGCTAACGCCAGAAGCTTCGAGGAGGAGAGGATAGAGGTGTGGGCCGGGTGTCGTTCAAAGGAGCATGGCCTCGCCGGAGCACAGACGACAGAAAAGATAAGTTGCCAAAGTTTGAGAATGATCAAGTTTTAAATTTTTAAGTTATATTCCTTGAATGTTCGTGCCTTGTATGGAAAACCTGTGCGCGGAGGAATCGACTCATGGCTAAGTTGCGCCCTTGATTTGTTTCGAGTCCGCTCAACAATACAAGCACGCTGCAACTAGCCCCGACAAGGTTTCTTGCCGGATGCAACACCGCCAGCGGGCTGCTGATGTTCCGCACTCAGCAAGTGTGCTTGCGCCGGCAAGTTTCCCTCAAAGCGTAGGGTGAAAACATACAAGGGATGTAACAGAGTAAAGGATATAACATAGAAAGCGTCGCCCAGGACAAAGTTATATTCCTTGAACGACCGTGCCTTGTGTGTAAAACCTGTGCGCGGAGGAACCGGCTCGTGGCTAAGTTGCGCCCTTGATTTGTTTCGAGTCCGCTCAACAATACAAGCGCGCTGCAACTAACCCCGACAAGGTTTCTTGCCGGATGCAACACCGCCAGCGGGCTGCTGATGTCCCGCACTCAGCAAGCGTGCTTGCGCCGGCAAGTTTCCCTCAAAGCGTAGGGTGAAAACATACAAGGGGCGGAATCAAGTAAAGGAAGTAACATAGCAGATAGTGCCCAGAATAGAGTTATATTGCAAAAGTAACTTGTCGCGGCACTGGCTAAGATGTTCTCATAACTAAAATGACAGCGACCAGGAAGAAGAAGAAGGGCGCGCCGGCACCTGGACCCCGGCAAGCCAGTGTTGCCGGGGGCCGCGAATACCAAGTTTCATCCGCGGCAAGCCAAAGTTGCCGGAGGCTGCGATATCAGATAAGTTTTTCATCCCTCATCATGCATCCTCTTATGGACTGGGGAGCGCGAAGCCGCGTCCTTTAACGACTGTGCCTTGTATAAAAAACCTGTGCGCGGAGGAACCTCCTCATAGCTAGTTGCGCCCTTACTTCGTTTCGAGTCGGCTCAACAACTTAAGTGAGCCGCTAAGCGCTCTTACTTTGCTTCGAGTCCGCTCAGCAACTTAAGTGAGCCGCTAAGCGCCCTTACGTTGTTTTCGAGCCCGCTCAACAACTTAAGTGCGCTGCAACTAGTTGCGGCAAGGTTTCTTGCCGGAATCGGCACCGCCAGCAGGCTGCTGATGTTCCGCACTCAGCGCTCGCGGCAAGCGTGCTCCGGCACCGCCAGCAAGCTGCTGATGTTCCGCACTCAGCACTCGCGGCAAGCGTGCCCGTGCCGGCAAGTTCCCTCAAAGCGTAGGGTAAAAACATACAAGGCATAGAATCAAGTAAAGGATCTGACATAGCAAGCTTCCCCTTTCCATTAAAAAACATCCCGCCCGGGTACAGTCCATAGAGGATGAAAAATATGAAAGAGAGGATTACAAGTTTTAAATGCAGCTAAGGCCCGAAGGCTTACAAATTAAAAAGATAAGATGCCCGTAATCCTTTTCCTGTCCCTCTTTTCAGGAGGTAGGTCAAGGAGGCGAGAAGGGCAAAAGGGGCCGTCCGAAGGCTGGATGGTGATGGCGGCGCCGGAAGTAGAGCTCGAAGAAGGGGCGGCAGGACGTCAGCACGCTGTCGAGGGCACCATGCCCTCGTACTCCGACTTGACGGCCTTGCCGCCAGCCCTCTTCCTCTTCCGCAGCCTCCCTACGCCAGCCGCCCAAGGAGACGACCCCGGGGAGTTCAAGGTGCCGGCGACGCGGATGATGGGGTCGCCGGTGACGCGCGGAGCGGCGCCCGACACCTAGTCGGACTCGCCACCCCGCCGCCCGCTACCCTCATCGTCGCTGTCGCTCTCCTCCTCATCACTCTCGCTCGAGGGGGAGTCTTCGCTATCGGAGGAGCTGTCCACGCAGCACCTCGCCCGGATGCCGGAGTCCCCGAAGACCTTGACAGAGAGGAGGTCGCCCTCCATTAACTTAAAATGGAGGGTAAACCCCGCCGTCAAGCTGTGGATGCGGGCGAACGTCTTCCACCCTCGATCAAGATACATCACATTAGGGGCTGGGGATACAACGTGGACTCGCGTGCCGTTGATCCCACAGCCCCTCATGTGCAATCTCAATGTCTTGGGCGGTTCCAGCTCCATCGCGCTCGCAAACGGAGCTGGGAGCCGGAGACGACGACGAGGCGCCCGGCGCAGCCTGACGAAGAACTCGCAAGGGTCGTCCCCTGTATGGACCGCCGCGAGGGGAGGAATCACCGGTGGAGGTGGAGATGTAGTGTCGCCCCGACCGCCTCTTCCCCGAGCGCCTCGACCTCGTCCTCGGCCTCGTCCACGACCGCGCCCCCTCCCTCTTCCCCTTGTGGCTGGCTCTGCCACCACGGGCGTGGAATAGGGAGGGATGTGCTGCCTGGTGGTGACCCTCGCCGCCACTGATGAAGGACCAGGGTTCCCTTTCTCCATGGTGGATGGGAGAAAGGGGAACGGAAGCTGAAGAAAGGAGGAGATGAGAAAGTGCGGGTTTCTGCGCTCCCCTCTTGCCCTTCTTAAAGGAGCGAGGTGGGGGCTCGGCCGCCCCGCTCGGCGAATCAGAGCACGGGGAGAGCAGGGAATCGGGACCAACCCGCTGCCTCCGCCCGTGACGGCCCAGTTTCCCACCTCCACCGTCCGCGACCCCGAGTGCATGGGAGCCGCGTGGCGGGGATGCAGAGCCAAGGCGACAGATGAGGTGACCTCGCCCCTCCCCGTGGTCACGGGTGGGGGGTGGACGCCTCGGAAATCGCGCACGCCACCCACGTCTCCCACGACGCCGCGTTTGACGCGTGCCGTCGCGAGGGGGGCATGGTGGGTACAGAGTCGGATTCGGTGTGACCTAGGCCGCGCGTGCCCGTGCACTGTTTTGGGCCTGGCCCAACAGCGCTCGGCACCGTGTGTGGCCCAGGCCTGGGGGCTCCTGTCGGTGTACTAAAGTAGGGGTACCTTAGTATCCCGAACTTGTGCACGGGCAGTCGCAGCGACCCGCGGCAGGGCTTGCCGGGCGTCCGCCAAGATCCTCAGCGGCTACTTTGATGCCATTCAAGAACAAAGTACTCAAACTAAGGCCCCGGCAAGAGGAGCTTGCCGGGAAGGCCGACCAAGGCCCCGGCAAGAGGAGCTTGCCGGGAAGAAGGACAAAGGCCCCGGCAAGAGGAGCTTGCTGGGAAGGCCAGCTAAGGCACTTCAAGAAACTTGCCGCAATGCCCCGCGCGTCCCGGCAAGGCCCGGCAAGCGGCGAGCTTGCTGGTGCGACAAGATAAAGGCCGCGGCAAGGCGCTTGCCGCGGCAGGGCTGCCACCCTGCACCCACGCTCCAGCACACCCGATGACGTGTCGCCACAAGATCGCTCCTGGTGCACGTGGCGGGTAGCTGTGCAGCATGGCGGTGCGAGGTGGCAAGCGAAGCTGGCAAGATAACCATCGTGGCAAACGGTGGCGTCCCTAGCGGTCCCTTTCGGCACTGTTTAGGCGACACAGACGGGCATTAAATGCCCTTGTCCCCTGCCGTCAGAGTTAGGTAGGGGACACTGTTGGTAGTAGTTGTACCAACCCGCGTTTTTACCTTTCTACCCCTCTTTCTACGCTGCCACCTGTCGGTGACCCCTTTAGCCTATAAAAAGGAGGCCCATGCGCACGTAGAGGGGGTTCGGAGGTTCGGAATTTTGGTTCCACAGCTAGTGGGTTCGGCTGATTCGACGCCACGCCCGCTCTCTCGAGCAAGAACAGAATACAAGACACAAAGCAGCAGTAGGAGTTTTATCTCTCCGGAGAGCTCCGAAGCTGGGTAAAAATCCCCCGCGCGCTCTCTCGCCTCGATCTGCTCTGCGTGCGCCCTCCGCTCCCTTGCCGGACAAGAAGGGGCCCTCCTGCCCCATAGGTGCTCGTGCTCCCAGCCACCACGACAACCGGCTATCATGCCACAATAAAGCTTGGGAGCTTCACACCCAAGGGGCCAAAGAGAGTATTGTTGCTAAAAGCACAACTCAAACATAGTAACCCATTGACCACAGCTCACAAAGTTACTTGGGGGCTCTTTGTGCAAAGCAACAAAGAGTTTGAAAGGACCCTTGTAATTGGCTATCAAGCCATGGCTTGGAAGCCTGGTGTATTCACCTAAAACCCCGGGTTAACCTGCCTCATCAAGTAAGCCACTCCTATCCAGGTAATCCTGGTATGACCCGCCGAACATTTGACAAGTCAATCTTATACAGACCCTGAACTTGTCAAAGTTAAAACGACGATTGGTTAATTGGAGGCCCATCTTAAAAGGCTTTGTCAAATAGTTTAACTCAGCGGCATGACATCCCATGAAAAGCCTCGAATTTGGGCCTGGCAGCCCTTGAAAAGCCTCGACTACAAATTTTTATTTGATTTTGTTTTTGCAAAGTTTTATCTCTTTTGATGAAGTTCTAAGTTAAACCGGCGTCTACTGACCCGGCCCGACTATATGTCATTACATCAACCCGGTGTTTCATAACCCGACATGGCTTACAGTTATCAGCTGTTAGCACATAATCAATTATGAACCGGCATCTCTTAATCGGGTCTGGCATTGACTATAAGTTGCCAGGATGATCATCCGGTGTTTGTCATAACCCGGCATGGCTTATTATGCACCAGCACACCATGGTGGGAGTTTTCAAACACTCAAATTTGGGTTATCACCCTTACTACACAAGTTGCTAAACCAATAAAGGTGATTTAATATCACAGGTATGATATATTTCATATTTCATCACTTTATAACCTTGGTTATGAGAATTCTGGTTCTGTATTGGGTATCATAACCCGTCCGGCAGTAAATCGCTAGGACATGTTTAAGTTTTTCAAAATGCAGAAGGCAGGATTTTATAAGAAATACTAAGGCACATAAAGCAAGCATAGCAACAATCATGCCGGATTACAATATCAGGAAGCAGTGCACGATGGCAGAAGATCAAAGTATTTCAACTAGCCTATTACAAGGTGCTTTGATGCCCAAAAGAATAATTGTTTGTTGCCCAGAATGCTATATGCGAAAATCAAACCGGCTGCCGGATTATGATTTGTCACCAGGCTGACGTGAAGTTGAAGGATCATCTCACGTTGGTTCAATCTCCTCCTGCTCACCCAGTGGCTGGAAGTCAAGGGTGGCCCAATCAATCCTGGTTAAGGCTTGGAAGATAGCTTCGTTGTTTATAAGATTGGAAGGTTCAACGTCAGGGGCATAGGTGTGCTTACGAATTGGAGGGATAAGATTATGTGCTTCTTTCACAGCTGCATCAACCCGTTTGTTGTCTGCATCATAGCTGGACCGATGGACAGACAAGTCAACCTCTTCGGCCAATTGGCTTGCCAACGGGCGCATCTCCTTTGTCAAGGCTTTGAGGGCTTCATTATCAAAGTCTGACCCGTCTTCTTGTTGGCCAGGATAGCCCTTTGCGATATCTGCCGGATCAAGATCAGCAATCCAAGCTTTGGCCCGAGTCAGTGCTGTTAAAGCGCCAGCCCTCACAGCAGATCGCTTTACCTCTTCTATCTGGGCAGGGGTCATAGATAATTTGGCCAACGTACCCTTGATCAATGTTGGTGCCAGTTTGTTGTAGGAGGCCGCACAGATGACTTGTTGAGCACCGGTATATAGTTGTTCTATCAACGTATAGGCTGCTTTCAACTTCATCTGCATATCCGAGCATAAATGAGCAACACGACTACATGCAACGGTCTAAGAATTTTCTGTTAAACCGGCAACTTCAATAATGTTTACAGAAAGGTTCTTACAAAGATTACTTACCAAATATTGCAAAAGTCATAGCATTGACTTGATGCTTTAGCCCAGTTAGCTCTTCTGCCACCGGTTTAAGAGCTGCTTCGGCATTTTTAGCCTGCTTTAATAGAGCAGCCTTCTCGGTTTCCCAATCCGCCCGCTCGCTTTTGAAACCATCCTTTAATTTCTCCATGGCAGTTAAAGTGCCCTTCAGTTCATCTTTAGCCTTGGAGGTTTCTGCTTGCTGGGACTTGATGCTTTCTTGAAGATCGGCAACCTGGGAATCTTTGTTGCTCAAGTCAGCCTGCAAAAGACAGATGATGAAGATATTAAGATTTTTTCTCAAAGTCCCAAGCACATAACAAGTTATACACTTGGCACTTGGGGGCTAATGCGGATTGCTTCTTTTTTGACTATTATTCAAAGTCCCAAGGCTCAATACAAGTATTAATCTTGGCACTTGGGGGCTAATGTGTAATTGATCAGAAAAATCAAAGGTGAATGAGGGAGTCCTGGACTAGGGGGTGTCCGGATAGCCGGACTATCATCATCGGCCGGACTCCAAGACTATGAAGATACAAGATTGAAGACTTCGTCCCGTGTCCGGATGGGACTTTCCTTGGCGTGGAAGGCAAGCTTGGCAATACGGATATGTAGATCTCCTACCATTGTAACCGACTCTGTGTAACCCTAGCCCTCTCCGGTGTCTATATAAACCGGAGGGTTTTAGTCCGTAGGACGAACAACCATTACAACAATCATACCATAGGCTAGCTTCTAGGGTTTAGCCTCCTTGATCTCGTGGTAGATCTACTCTTGTACTACCCATATCATCAATATTAATCAAGCAGGAGTAGGGTTTTACCTCCATCGAGAGGGCCCGAACCTGGGTAAAAACATCGTGTCCCTTGTCTCCTGTTATCATCCGCCTAGACGCACAGTTCGGGACCCCCTACCCGAGATCCACCGGTTTTGACACCGACATTGGTGCTTTCATTGAGAGTTCCTTTGTGCCGTCGCGATCAGGAAGGATGCCTCTTCCCATCTTTAAAGACGGTATCATCGCCAAAGGAGCCTTGGCCGCCGGCCAAACTATCCGGCTAGGAGGTTTTCTCATGACCGCCTGTTCGGCCACCGCTTCGACGATGACCTCTCGGGTCATCAAAAGCAATCTTCACGTCAACTCAGAATTCGCCGAGCAGTTGGATCCAATAGAGCTCTCGTCCGTAAACGAGCTCTTGGATCGCGTCGCCGCCCTGGGAGTCGCTACAGATTACAATCATATTGGGCTTAAAACCGATCTGAGAGAGATTAACTCTCCCCAGGTTACCCACCATGTTGCGGTGGTAGAGGAACAACGCGGCGACTCTTCTTCTATATTGAAAACTAGTTATGTCCGGACTCCTGAACCCTCCATGCCGGATTCCCGCGGAGGGATGGATGTCGATCAAGCACTGAACCTAAAGTCAGGCATCGGACCAGACTCGTTGGACAACGTCCAGCAATCCAAGCTTCCAAATTCGGAAATTTTTCGGCCTTTGAGCCTCAAGATGGGCAGGGTTCCGGACTCAATTCCGCCTACCCACCCAAACATATGCGATCTATCTCAAATCCAGCAAGAGCCCGCTGAAATAGCACATCATTACTGTGCTAGATTCCTCCTGGTTATGGACAGGATAAAAGACTGCCGTGAGGAAAACACAATTTCGATTTTCTGCAGTAACTGCACGGATAAGGGAATCTTGAACGCCATAAGTTGTCGTGAAATCACACGCTTCGCCGTCCTGGCGTCCATAGTACGAAAGTACTGTGCGATGGAGAGTTTCCGGGAAACCGAAACTAAGTTTTGGGACAATCCGTGTCCGAATACAACCCTAGTCCGAAAAAAAGGGTGCATCATGCTCAGGCACCCGGTACAAAAAACAAAAAGCAAAAACCCCATAAAGGGCAAAGAACCGTACTAGAGGGATGGCTCAGCGGACCCTGTAAAATTCACACTACAGAGGGCGCCACTCCAACACATAGCCTTCGAGCATGTTGGATACTGCGGCAGGTGGCCAAAAGTGGCGAAGAGCTTCTAGCCCCGGAGAACCACTCCAACAGTACCAGTACGGTATCAACAGTCTTCGAGACTTTCGCATCAAATAATATGTGGAAACGAACGATCCGCAGCCTCGCCGAAGTCTACCAAGTAGCAACAACAAATCCGTGGAGCGACACGGCTATCACCTTCAACGCCAACGACGAACCTAAATTCCGAACCGCCCGAGCACCAGCCGCATTGGTCCTCAGCCCAATAGTGGATGGTTTTCGTCTCACGAAAGTGCTCATGGACGGCGGCAGCGGATTAAACCTCATCTATGAGGAAACCCTTCGAAAAATGGAAATAGACTGGAGCCGTATTGAGCGAAGTAGCACAACCTTTAGAGGGATAATCCCCGGCCGGGAAGCACGCTGCACAGGAAAAATCACACTTGATGTGGTGTTCGACTCGCCGGACAATTACAGGTCCGAGGAGGTCACGTTCCAAGTGGCCCCGTTCAGCAGCGGATATCACGCTTTATTAGGACGAGAGGCATTCACAATTTTCCAAGCCATACCCCATTACGGGTACATGAAGCTTAAAATGCCTGGGCCCAATGGAACCATCACCCTTGCTAGTGATCCGGACATAGCACTCCGCGCCGAAAACAAGACAGTCGCATTAGCCCTAGAGGCACTATCTGAAGCCCTAGCGGCGGAGGAACTCACTACGCTGCGCTCTACGGTGAACAGGGATGATGTGATACTCGATAAGAGATCCAAGTCCACCTCTTTTAAACCAGCGGACAAAATAGTCAAATTCCAGGTCCATCCAACGGACCCAACAAAGACGGCCTCCATCGGGGCACAGTTGAACCCTGATGTAGACGCCGCACTACGAGAATTCCTTCGGGAAAATTGGGACATCTTTGCCTGGCACCCTTCAGATATGCTAGGAATCCCACGCAGATTGGCAGAACACAGCCTAAACATCCTAAAAGGATTCAAGCCAGTCAAAACAGGCTCTTCGGCGATTTTCCGAACCCAAAAGACAGGCAATGGGAGAGGAGCTAGCCAAACTATTGGAAGCCGGATTCATCAGAGACATCAAACATCCGGACTGGCTAGCAAACCTGGTAATGGTACCAAAGAAGGACAAATCCTGGCGCCTATGTGTCGATTTTAAAGACCTCAACAAGGCCTGCCCAAAGGATCCTTTCCCCTTCCCCGCATCGACCAAATAATTGATGCTACTGCAGGGCACGATTCATTGTGCTTCCTTGACGCATACTCTGGCTACCATCAAATCAAGATGGCGGAGGCGGACCAAGCCGCAACGGCATTCATTACTCCATACGGACCATTCTGCTTCAACACGATGCCCTTCGGACTCAAAAACGCCGGCGCAACATATCAGCGCATGATTCAGACATGTCTGGCTACCCAGCTTGGCAAAACAGTAGAGGCATACGTAGACGACGTGGTCGTCAAAACCAAACACGTCGAAACTCTACTAGACGATTTGAGGCTCACATTCGACAACCTCCGAGCATATGACATTAAGCTGAACCCGGAAAAATGCGTTTTCGGCGTACCAGCCGGAAAGCTCCTGGGCTTCATTGTATCCGGTAGAGGAATTGAAGCAAACCCAGCCAAGATCCGAGCTCTGTCACAACTGGATATTCCAAAAGACCTCAACAAATACAAAAATTGACTGGATGCATGGCGGCTCTAAGCCGCTTCATCTCCCGTTTGGGAGAAAAGGCACTGCCCCTCTATCGCCTCCTCAAGCGCACCGAACACTTCGAGTGGACGGATGCTGCCACTGCCGGAGTCGAAGAAATAAAGGCCATATTGGCAACAAATCCGGTCCTAGCCGCGCCTAACCTGGGCGAACCAATGTTGTTATATATCGCGGCAACACATCAAGTTGTAAGCGCGGTACTCATCGTCGAACGAGAAACAGAAGGGCATAAATTCCCTCTTCAAAAACTAGTGTACTACGTATCCACTGTCTTAACTCCCTGCAAGTCCCGGTACCCGCATTATCAAAAGATAGCATACGCGGTGTTCATGGCATCCCAGAAGCTGCGACACTACTTTCAAGAGTGTTTGATAACAGTGGCCTCCGAAGTACCCCTCAACGACATCATAAACAACCGCGACGCGACGGGCAGGATCGCAAAATGGGCCATTGAGCTCTTACCATTTGACATAACCTACAAACCACGGCGAGCTATAAAGTCGCAAGTCCTGGCTGACTTCGTCGCTGAATGGACCGAAGCCGAACTCCCTAAAGAGTATGGTGCATACTCCAATTGGATCATGCATTTCGACGGCTCTAAAATGTTGGCCGGCTTGGGGGCTGGCGTCGTTTTGACGTCCCCAACCGGAGAAACAGTCCAATACGTACTTCAAATAATGTACATAGACTCCAACAACGCAGCCGAATACGAGGCCCTTCTACACGGTCTCCGGATGGCAATCTCCATGGGCATTCAATGCCTCGAGGTACGTGGGGATTCAAACCTCGCAATATCACAAGTAAACGGAGACTTCGATACCAAAGATCCGAAAATGGCAGCCTACCGTAACGTTGTCTTAAAACTGTCAGCTCGGTTCGAAGGACTCGAATTCCACCATGTAGCCCGGGATAATAACCAGGCAGCCGACATGTTGGCACGCATCGGCGCAAAGCGCGACGCCGTCCCTCCAAACATCTTCCTGGAGCGGCTCTTTAAGCCATCCGTTGTATGGGAAGAGGAGTCCGGAAACAACAATCCGGAACCAACCGCACCGCCCAACACCGAACATTCTGACACAACCGGTTGCTCAGCCAATGACATAACACCTTCCGCCCACGAGATAATGGAAGTCATTGCCCCATGGACGGAACCATTCCTAGCCTACTTAATTAGGCAGGAACTCCCCGAAGACTAAAACGAGGCCCGCTGCATAGTTCGGCGATCTAAAGCCTACAAGGTCCATGAGGGGGAACTTTATAAGAAAAGCACAACCGGAGTGCTTCAAAGGTGTATCCCTGAAGAGGAAGGGCGAAATCTCCTGGCTGAAATTCACGCCAGACTAGGCGGACACCACGCGGCAGCCCGGACCCTTGTAGGTAAGGCCTTCCATACAGGATTTTATTGGCCGACGGCCCAGGCAGATGCTCGGGACTTAGTCCAACGATGCGTCGGTTGTCAGCTCTTTGCTAATCAGAGCCACATGCCACCCACCGCCCTCAAAACTATACCCATCACCTGGCCGTTTGCAGTCTGGGGGCTTGACATGGTTGGACCCCTTAAAGGGGGAACCCACAAGCAAAAATACCTATTGGTCATGGTAGACAAATTCACCAAATGGATAGAGGCCAAGCCAGTTAAAACGGCCGAATTCGGACCTGTGATAGACTTCATATCCGGGGTAGTACACCGTTATGGTGTCCCCCACAGCATCATCACCGATAACGGCATGAACTTCACGTCCGACGAGGTTAAACTCTGGTGCAAAAATATGGGCATTAAGCTCGACTACGCTTCAGTCTATCACCCTCAAACCAACGGTCAAGTTGAACAAGCAAATGGCCTAATCATGAGCGGCATCAAACCCAGATTAGTGCAGTCCCTTACGGAATCTAACACGCACTGGGTAGAGGAGCTCGACTCCGTACTCTGGGGGCTGCGGACCACGCCAAACTGTACTACCGGGTTCACGCCATTTTTCATGGTATACGGCGCAGAGGCAGTTTTGCCCTGCGATATAATTCATGACTCACCTCGAGTGCGCATGTATGAAGAAAGAGAAGCCGAGTTGGATCGGCAGGACAGCTTGGACGCATTAGAGGAGGAATGCGACATGGCAAAGGCTCGTTCCGCATTCTATCAGCAGCAGGCTCGAAGATATCAAAGCAGAGAAGTACGGGCTAAAACTTACAATGTTGGCGAACTAGTTCTACGCCTGCCGGACAAGAAAAAGGACAAACTCAAGCCCAAATGGGAAGGTCCCTTCATCATCAACCAAGTCCTGACCGGTGGAGCATACCATCTGCGAAATGCATCAGACAACCGACTCGAGCCGAACCCATGGAACGCAGCCCGCCTCCGAAGATTCTAAGCCTAGCGTCGGACTCAGAGTTCGTCTCCTTCCTCCGTCCACATTTTTACACTTCAGCTGTCTTTTGTTTCTCTCTTTTCTCCCACCTTTTTCATAAAAGCCCTTGAGGGCCTATTTGCGCATTGTTCGCACACACTTGATGTGCTACCCGCACTCATTATACCTGGGGGCTTCTTTAACAGAAGCTTACTTATACGGGCTTCATGCCCAACACATGTGTCAAAACTTCCGCATGTACCTTTTATTCACCATTATATGCATCGATATGACTTAAGTTTTGGCCAAGCTGGGTTGCCTGGCTCCTGTGCTTACCCCTATGTTCCCGATTGTTCGGCTAGGAGGTAAAGGGAGCACCTCTGCGATTGCTACTGCCAGGTCAGCCGGATGTGTACCTCAGACTGGGTGAAGCCGAAAGCTAGCGTTCTTAAGGGAATATTCGGTCGGTGACTTGAAAGATGATTTTTCACATATTTATTTATCTGCCCCAGATGTTTTCCTGCTCTTTTCGCAGTCCGGACAAGCACTTTAGGGCATGCCTCCCAGGGAAAGGAACCCTTAACGGAACTATTCTCCCTGGAAGATGTTTCTTACTAACCATGTAATATAACATAACTAGTTGGGCACTTGTCTGATAAAGCACTAATGACCCCTACGCCTGGTCTCCATGCATGCCCCAGTTTTTTCATAACCGAGAGGGTATTCGGACACACTCCGGACTCTAGGGTCCCGAGGTTGAAGCGAAAAGGTCGGCAAAGACAAACGATTTACAATCCGGCTAGAAGGCATTTTACATGTCATTTTAAATACATCGTCAAATCGACTGACTGTACTCCTCCTCAATCCCGTCTAACAGGCTGTCTAATTTACAGTCCCATTGGGAATACTTAGCGGCCAACTCTACTTGGCCGTACACTAAGCTCACAGGGATCTCCTTCCCATCGGGCCCCACAGGTCCGACCTCGGCCATGTGGTTTGGATCCGCCTTCTTGTACCGCGTCTTCACCATGGCCCAGGCCTCCCTGGCACCTTGGCGGCAGGCCAATATCTTCCATAAACGGAAGCGCTGCCGTGCTCCTTGAAGCTTCTCCGCAAGCTCTCCAAGGCCCTCGGGTAGGGAGACGGACGGCCATAAGGCCTGGACGACGCCACTCATTGCCTGTCGAACACGTTCGAGCAGTTGCACCAGCTCGGGAAGTTGGTCACCCATTGAACCGGGCATTTCTTCCGCAGGGCGACCTGTGAGCACACCTACAGACATATTTCTGTCAATTGACTTCCTCGCCGAACTCTTCTTTTCAAAAGAGTTCGCTCAAGCACTTACTATAGATGCCGCGACAAAGCCGCTGATTCTCCTTCACGGAGCCAGACAGCTCGGCCCGAACACCTTTCAGCTGTTCTCCAAGCTGGGCGTGGGCATCCTGGAGTTTGTTCCTCTCCTGTTGCACTTTCGTAAGCACCCTCTCGCCGGCCTTCAGCTGGCGCAGTAGCTGTTGCTTGTCCGGATCATCCGGCAACATCTGCAATATCATTGTCAGACTTATACGCACGCCGCACACCGCTTATCTTTTTGAAATAATGTGTTACCAGAGGGAGTCTCTGTGTCTCCTTCTGCGGCAGCTAGTGCGGCCTCAAGTTGGGCCTTGCACTCTTCTAGCTCCTGGGACAATTGGGTATTCTTCTCCATAAGATCCTGCATATCAAATGATCCTTAAATCAGTTACTTTAACTACTTTAAGTCTCGGGGGCTACTGGCATATACAACTATTAAAATCTCTTACCCGTATGTCTTTTACATACTGCTCCGTGGCTCTGGTTAAACCATCTTGAGCGGCACGGAGGTGCGCGTCTCCCGCGTTAAAGGCATTCAACGCCTCTGGGGAGAAACACGCGTCACGCAGTACTGTCCGGCGGCGCCTATGATTCATGGCGCTCTCCACCTCAGACCTGGTGGCGGACAGCCTGTCGGCATCCTCCATTGGAGGAGTACCCGGCTCGCGCCTTGCGCTCGCCTCCCCCTCCGGACCAGGTGGTGGAGCCTGGCTGGCGGAGGCTTGGTTGGCGACCTCTCCGGGCACAGTCCGGCGAGCGCTCTTCCTCCTGAAAAAGTCATGAGCATCAATACACCTCCTAGGAGTCTTTTCCCTAAATAACGGTCGCAAGTTATACCGTTGCGGCGACGTCTTGATTCGCACCGCACCCCTCTTCCGCCTGCTGGGCCGGACTGACCCTTGTTGGTCAGCCGCCGCGGGTTCGGCTTCCCGCCTTGAAGGCACCTCCTGCGAGACACCATTGTATACGGTGGTCAGAAATGCACAAGGACGAAAGAATGGTGTCAGGACTTCGGTCATAATTACCTGGGAAGCCGGAGATAAGCCGGGGTAGTCAGCCGTAATGGCGACTAGAGCATTGTCCTGAGTTGGTGGAACACCCCGTCGATTAGCTCCACCTTTATGTCCGGATCCTCTTCCGAGGCCAGATCAAGGGATCTTCCCGGATCCTCGGGTTGTGGAGCCGGACTATGTATGCTCCCCACATCCCGGCGCAGTTCCTGCGTCAAAAGAATAAAGTAAGGTACTTAACTTTGAAAGCACAGGTCGGATAAATAAACGTCCGCTTACCCAGCTCCGAGGGTTATTCATGGAGAACCCATTCAATGGGCTCGTCTGGAGGAAGTCCTCCTTCTCCCCCTTGTACAGGCCGGACAGAATCTTCACCAGATCTGCGGCCGATCCCGGCCCCTTGCGGCCATGACGGGTGGCATCATTCTCCCCGTTGAAATCCCACATGGGGTGGCCCCTATATTGGAGCGGCTGCACCCCTCGCATAATGCACGTGGCCATGACTCCAATCATGGTCAATCCGGAATGGGCCAGCAACCTTATCCGGCCCATCAAATAATGGATGCTCCTGTCTTCCTCCTGTTGAGGGCTCCGCGGGCGCCAACTTAGGCGTTTCTTCAGAGGAGCCTTGCTGAACTCCGGGAGGCTGATCCGAACTGGGTCCGGCAATGGAGCATCTTCTACATAAAAGCATTCCGAAGGCCAGTCTTCGGACGCCTTCTTCGGGGTTCCGGATAGATATCCGGTCCCGGCGATGCGCCATATTTCGGCTCCGCCCACTTGATATATTGACCCCTTGTAAGAACGGGGTACGAGGCAAAATAGTCTCTTCCACAGCGCAAAATGGGGCTCGATGCCCAGGAACAGCTCGCAAAGAGCCACGAAACCCACGATGTGCAGAATAGAGGCGGGCGTGAGGTGATGAAGCTGGAGTCCGTAGAACTCCAGAAGCCCCCGGAGAAACGGATGTATGGGAAACCCAAGCCCCCTTATTAGATAAGGGACGAAGCACACCCGCTCTCCTTTGGAGGGACTAGGGGTTGTTGGCAATATGCCCTAGAGGCAATAATAAAAGTATTATTATATTTCATTGTTCATGATAATTGTCTTTTATTCATGCTATAACTGTATTATCCGAAAATCATAATACACGTGTGAATACATAGACCAAAATATGTCCCTAGTGAGCCTCTAGTTGACTAGCTCGTTGTGATCAACAGATAGTCATGGTTTCCTGGCTATGGACATTGGATGTCGTTGATAACGGGATCACATCATTAGGAGAATGATGTGATGGACAAGACCCAATCCTAAGCATAGCATAAAGATCGTGTAGTTCGTTTGCTAGAGCTTTGCCAATGTCAAGTATCTCTTCCTTCGACCATGAGATCATGTAACTCCCGGATACTGTAGGAGTGCTTTGGGTGTATCAAACGTCACAACGTAACTGGGTGACTATAAAGGTGCACTACAGGTATCTCCGAAAGTGTCCGTTGGGTTGACACGGATATTTGTCACTCCGTATGACGGAGAGGTATCTCTGGGCCCACTCGGTAATGCATCATCACAATGAGCTCAAGGTGACCAAGATGTTGGCCACGGGATCATGCATTATGGTACGAGTAAAGTGACTTGCCGGTAACGAGACTGAACAAGGTATTGGGATACCAACGATTGAGTCTCGGGCAAGTAACGTACCGATTGACAAAGGGAATTGTATATAGGGTTTGATCGAATCCTCGACATCATGGTTCAACCGATGAAATCATCGAGGAGCATGTGGGAGCCAACATGGGTATCCAGATCCCGCTGTTGGTTATTGCCTGAGAGTCGTCTCGGTCATGTCTGCGTGTCTCCCGAACCCGTAGGGTCTACACACTTAAGGTTCGGTGACGCTAGGGTTGTATGAATATGAGTATGCAGCATACCGAATGTTGTTCGGAGTCCCGGATGAGATCCCGGACGTCACGAGGAGTTTCGGAATGGTCCGGAGGTAAAGAATAATATATAGGAAGTGGTATTTCGGCCATCGGGAAAGTCTCGGGGTCTCCCGGTAATGTACCGGGACCACCGGAAGGGTCCCGGGGGTCCACCGGGTGGGGCCACCCATCCCGGAGGGCCCCATGGGCTGACGTGGGAGGGGAGCCAGCCCATAGTGGGCTGGTGCGCCCCCCTAGGCCCACCCCCTGCGCCTAGGGTTGAAACCCTAGGGTGGGGGGGCGCACCACATGCCTTGGGGGGCACTCCTCCCCCTTGGCCGCCGCCCCCTTGGGAGATCCAATCTCCCAGGGCCGGCGTCCCCCCCTGGGGGCCTATATAAAGGAGGGCAGGGGGGAGGGCAGCCGCACCCTTGTGCTTGGCGCCTCCCTCCCCCTGCTACACCTCGTCCTCCTCCCGTAGTCGCTTGGCGAAGCCCTGCTGGAGTTCTGCTGCATCCACCACCACGCCGTCGTGCTGCTGGATCATCATCAACCTCTCCTTCCCCCTTGCTGGATCAAGAAGGAGGAGACGTCTCCCGTCCCGTACGTGTGTTGAACGCGGAGGTGCTGTCCGTTCAGCACTTGGACATCGGTGATCTGAATCACGTCGAGTACGACTCCATCATCACCATCCCATTGCAAGCTTCCGCACGCGATCTACAAGTGGTATGTAGATGCAAACTCACTCCCTTGAGTCGTTGCTTAGATGAACTCATAGATGGATCTTGGTGAAACCGTAGGAAAAATTTTAATTTTCTGCAACGTTCCCCAACAGTGGCATCATGAGCTAGGTCTATGCGTAGTTCTCTAATGCACGAGTAGAACACAATTTTGTTGTGGGCATAGATCTTGTCAACTTGCTTGCCACTACTAGTATTTTCTTGCTTCAGCGGTATTGTGGGATGAAGCGGCCCGGACCAACCTTACACGTACGCTTACGTGAGACCGGTTCCACCGATTGACATGCACTAGTTGCATAAGGTGGCTGGCGGGTGTCTGTCTCTCCCACTTTAGTTGGAGCAGAATCGATGAAAAGGGTGCTTATGAAGGGTAAATAGAAGTTGACAAAATCACGTTGTGGTTATTCGTAGGTAAGAAAACGTTCTTGCTAGAACCCAATTGCAGCCACGTAAAAGATGCAACAACAATTAGAGGACGTCTAACTTGTTTTTGCAGCGATTGATCATGTGACGTGATATGGCCAGAAGTTGTGATGAATGATGAATTGTGATGTATGAGATCATGTTCTTGTAATAGGATTCACGACTTGCATGTCGATGAGTATGACAACCGGCAGGAGCCATAGGAGTTGTCTTTATTTTTGTATGACCTGTGTGTCATTGAAGAACGCCATGTAAACTACTTTACTTTATTGCTAAACGCGTTAGCCATAGAAGTAGAAGTAGTCGTTGGCGTGACAACTTCAAGAAGACACGATGATGGAGATCATGATGATGGAGATCATGGTGTCAAGCCGGTGACAAGATGATCATGGAGCCCCGAAGATGGAGATCAATGGAGCTATATGATATTGGCCATATCATGTCACAACTATATAATTGCATGTGATGTTTATTATGTTTATGCATCTTGTTTACTTAGGACGACGGTAGTAAATAAGATGATCCCTTACAAAATTTCAAGAAGTGTTCTCCCCTAACTGTGCACCGTTGCTACAGTTCGTCATTTCGAAGCACCACGTGATGATCGGGTGTGATAGATCCTTACGTTCACATACAACGGGTGTAAGACAGTTTTACACAGCAAAAACACTTAGGGTTAACTTGACGAGCCTAGCATGTGCAGACATGGCCTCGGAACACGGAGACCGAAAGGTCGAACACGAGTCGTATGGAAGATACGATCAACATGAAGATGTTCACCGACGATGACTAGTCCGTCTCACGTGATGATCGGACACGGCCTAGTCGACTCGGATCGTGTAACACTTAGATGACTAGAGGGATGTCTAATCTGAGTGGGAGTTCATAATTTGATTAGATGAACTTAATTATCATGAACTTAGTCTAAAACCTTTGCAAATATGTCTTGTAGATCAAATGGCCAACGCTCATGTCAACATGAACTTCAACGCGTTCCTAGAGAAAACCAAGCTAAAAGATGATGGCAGCAACTATACGGACTGGGTCCGGAACCTGAGGATCATCCTCATAGCTGCCAGGAAGCAATATGTCCTAGAAGGACCGCTAGGTGACGCTCCCGTCCCAGAGAACCAAGACATTATGAATGCTTGGCAAACTCGTGCTGATGATTACTCCCTCGTTCAGTGCGGCATGCTTTACAGCTTAGAACCGGGGCTCCAAAAGCGTTTTGAGCATCACAGAGCATATGAGATGTTCGAAGAGCTGAAACTAGTTTTTCAAGCTCATGCCCGGGTTGAGAGATATGATGTCTCCGACAAGTTCTACAGTTGTAAGATGGAGGAAAACAGTTCTGTCAGTGAGCACATCCTTAAGATGTCTGGGTTGCACTACCGTATGACCCAGCTGAACATAAACCTCCCAGATGAGGCGGTCATTAACAGAATCCTCCAGTCGCTCCCACCAAGCTACAAGAGCTTTGTGATGAACTACAACATGCAGGGGATGGTGAAGACCATTCCTGAAGTGTTCTCGATGCTGAAGTCAGCAGAGGCTGAAATCAAGAAAGAACATCAAGTGTTGATGGTCAATAAGACCACTAAGTTCAAGAAGGGCAAGGGCAAGAAGAACTTCAAGAAGGACGGCAAGGATGTTGCCGCGCCCGGTAAGCCAGTTGCCAGGAAGAAGTCAAAGAATGGACCCAAGCCTGAGACTGAGTGCTTTTATTGCAAGGGGAAGGGTCACTGGAAGCGGAACTGCCCCAAATACTTAGCGGATAAGAAGGCCGGCAACACCAAAGGTATATTTGATATACATGTAATTGATGTGTACCTTACCAGTACTTGTAGTAACTCCTGGGTATTTGATACCGGTGCCGTTGCTCATATTTGTAACTCACAGCAGGAGCTGCGGAATAAACGGAGACTGGCGAAGGACGAGGTGACAATGCGTGTCGGGAATGGTTCCAGAGTCGATGTGATCGCCGTCGGCACGCTGCCTCTACATTTACCTACGGGATTAGTTTTGAACCTTAATAATTTTATTTAGTGCCAAGTTTGAGCATGAACATTGTATCTGGATCTCGTTTAATATGAGATGGCTACTCATTTAAGTCTGAGAATAATGGTTGTTCGATTTATATGAGAGATATGTTTTATGGTCATGCTCCGATGGTCAATGGTTTATTCTTAATGAATCTCGAGCGTAGTATTACACATGTTCATAGTGTGGATGCCAAAAGATGTAAAGTTGATAACGATAGTCCCACATACTTGTGGCACTGCCGCCTTGGTCACATTGGTGTCAAGCGCATGAAGAAGCTCCATGCTGATGGACTTTTAGAGTCTCTTGATTATGAATCGTTTGACACATGCGAACCATGCCTCATGGGCAAAATGACCAAGACTCCGTTCTCCGGAACAATGGAGTGAGCAACCAACTTATTGGAAATCATACATACCGATGTGTGCGGTCCAATGAGCGTTGAGGCTCGCGGAGGATATCGTTATGTTCTCACTCTCACTAATGACTTGAGTAGATATGGGTATGTCTACTTAATGAAACACAAGTCTGAGACCTTTGAAAAGTTCAAAGAATTTCAGAATGAGGTAGAGAATCAACGTGACCGAAAGATAAAGTTCCTACGATCAGATCATGGAGGAAAATACTTAAGTCACGAATTTGGCACACACTTAAGGAAATGTGGAATTGTTTCACAACTCACGCCGCCTGGAACACCTCAGCGAAACGGTGTGTCCGAACGTCGTAATCGCACTCTATTAGATATGGTGCGGTCTATGATGTCTCTTAACGATTTACCGCTATCATTTTGGGGATACGCTCTAGAGACAGCTACATTCACTTTAAATAGGGCACCGTCTAAATCCGTTGAGACAACACCGTATGAATTATGGTTTGGGAAGAAACCTAAGCTGTCGTTTCTAAAAGTTTGGGGATGCGATGCTTATGTCAAGAAACTTCAACCTGAAAAGCTCGAACCCAAGTCAGAAAAATGCGTCTTCATAGGATACCCTAAGGAAACTGTCGGGTATACCTTCTACTTAAGATCCGAGGGCAAGATCTTTGTTGCCAAGAACGGATGCTTTCTGGAAAAAGAGTTTCTCTCGAAAGAAGTAAGTGGGAGGAAAGTAGAACTCGATGAAGTACTACCTCTTGAATGGGAAAGTGGTGCAGCGCAGGAAAATGTTCCTGTGATGCCCACACCAACTGTAGAGGAAAACAATGATGATGATCAAGGTACTTCGGGTCAAGTTGCTACTGAACTTCGTAGGTCCACAAGGACACGTTCCGCACCAGAGTGGTACGGCAACCCTATCCTAGAAATCATGTTGTTAGACAACGGTGAACCTTCGAACTATGAAGAAGCGATGGCGGGCCCAGATTCCAACAAATGGCTTGAGGCCATGAAATCCGAGATAGAATCCATGTATGAAAACAAAGTATGGACTTTGACATACTTGCCCGATGATCGGCGAGCGATAGAAAACAAATGGATTTTTAAGAAGAAGACGGACGCGTATGGTAATGTTACCATTTATAAGGCTCGACTTGTCGCTAAGGGTTATCGACAAGTTCAAGGGATTGACTACGACGAGACATTCTCTCCCGTAGCGAAGCTGAAGTCCGTCTGAATCATGTTTGCAATTGCCGCATACTATGATTATGAGATATGGCAGATGGACGTCAAAACGGCATTCCTTAACGGACATCTTAAGGAAGAACTGTATATGATACAGCCGGAAGGTTTTGTCGATCCTAAGAACGCTAACAAAGTATGCAAGCTCCAGCGATCCATTTATGGACTGGTGCAAGCATCTCGGAGTTGGAACATTCGCTTTGATGAGATGATCAAAGCGTTTGGGTTTATGCAGACTTATGGAGAAGCCTGCGTTTACAAGAAAGTGAGTGGGAGCTCTGTAGCATTTCTCATATTATATGTAGATGACATACTCTTGATGGGAAATAATATACAACTTCTGGACAGCATTAAGGCCTACTTGAATAAGTGTTTTTCAATGAAGGACCTTGGAGAAGCTGCTTATATATTAGGCATCAAGATCTATAGAGATAGATCGAGACGCCTCATAGGTCTTTCACAAAGCACATACCTTGATAAGATTTTGAAAAGGTTCAAAATGGATCAGTCCAAGAAAGGGTTCTTGCCTATGTTACAAGGTGTGAGATTGAGCTTGGCTCAGTCACCGACCACGGCAAAAGATAAAGAAGAGATGAGTGTCATCCCCTATGCTTCAGCCATAGGATCTATTATGTATGCCATGCTGTGTACCAGACCTGATGTAAACCTTGCCGTAAGTTTGGTAGCAAGATACCAAAGTAATCCCGGCAAGGAACACTAGACAGCGGTCAAGAATATCCTAAAGTACCTGAAAAGGACAAAGGACATGTTTCTCGTTTATGGAGGAGACGAAGAGCTCGTCGTAAAGGGTTACGTCGACGCTAGCTTCGACTCAGATCTGGATGACTCTAAGTCACAAACCAGATACGTGTATATGTTGAATGGTGGAGCAGTAAGCTGGTGCAGCTGCAAGCAGAGCGTCGTGGCGGGATCTACGTGTGAAGCGGAGTACATGGCAGCCTCGGAGGCAGCGCATGAAGCGATTTGGGTGAAGGAGTTCATCACCGACCTAGGAGTCATACCCAATGCGTCGGGGCCAATCAAACTCTTCTGTGACAACACTGGAGCTATTGCCCTTGCCAAGGAGCCCAGGTTTCACAAGAAGACCAGGCACATCAAGCGTCGTTTCAACTCCATCCGTGAAAATGTTCAAGATGGAGACATTGAAATTTGCAAAGTACATACGGATCTGAATGTCGCAGATCCGTTGACTAAACCTCTCTCGCGAGCAAAACATGATCAACACCAGAACTCTATGGGCGTTCGATTCATCACAATGTAACTAGATTGGTGACTCTAGTGCAAGTGGGAGACTGTTGGAAATATGCCCTAGAGGCAATAATAAAAGTATTATTATATTTCATTGTTCATGATAATTGTCTTTTATTCATGCTATAACTGTATTATCCGGAAATCGTAATACACGTGTGAATACATAGACCAAAATATGTCCCTAGTGAGCCTCTAGTTGACTAGCTCGTTGTGATCAACAGATAGTCATGGTTTCCTGGCTATGGACATTGGATGTCGTTGATAACGGGATCACATCATTAGGAGAATGATGTGATGGACAAGACCCAATCCTAAGCATAGCATAAAGATCATGTAGTTCGTTTGCTAGAGCTTTGCCAATGTCAAGTATCTCTTCCTTCGACCATGAGATCGTGTAACTCCCGGATACCGTAGGAGTGCTTTGGGTGTATCAAACGTCACAACGTAACTGGGTGACTATAAAGGTGCACTACAGGTATCTCCGAAAGTGTCTGTTGGGTTGACACGGATCGAGACTGGGATTTGTCACTCCGTATGATGGAGAGGTATCTCTGGGCCCACTCGGTAATGCATCATCACAATGAGCTCAAGGTGACCAAGGTGTTGGCCACGGGATCATGCATTACGGTATGAGTAAAGTGACTTGCCGGTAACGAGACTGAACAAGGTATTGGGATACCGACGATCGAGTCTCGGGCAAGTAACGTACCGATTGACAAAGGGAATTGTATACAGGGTTTGATCGAATCCTCGACATCGTGGTTCAACAGATGAAATCATCGAGGAGCATGTGGGAGCCAACATGGGTATCCAGATCCCTCTGTTGGTTATTGCCCGAGAGTCGTCTCGGTCATGTCTGCGTGTCTCCCGAACCCGTAGGGTCTACACACTTAAGGTTCGGTGACGCTAGGGTTGTATGAATATGAGTATGCAGCATACCGAATGTTGTTCGGAGTCCCGGATGAGATCCCGGACGTCACGAGGAGTTTCGGAATGGTCCGGAGGTAAAGAATAATATATACGAAGTGGTATTTCGGCCATCGGGAAAGTTTCGGGGTCTCCCGGTAATGTACCGGGACCACCGGAAGGGTCCCGGGGGTCCACCGGGTGGGGCCACCCATCCCGGAGGGCCCCATGGGCTGACGTGGGAGGGGAGCCAGCCCATAGTGGGCTGGTGCGCCCCCCTAGGCCCACCCCTGCGCCTAGGGTTGAAACCCTAGGGTGGGGGGGGCGCACCACATGCCTTGGGGGGCACTCCTCCCCCCTTGGCCGCCGCCCCCTTGGGAGATCCAATCTCCCAGGGCCGGCGCCCCCCCCTTAGGGGCCTATATAAAGGAGGGCAGGGGGGAGGGTAGCCGCACCCTTGTGCTTGGCGCCTCCCTCCCCCTACTACACCTCGTCCTCCTCCCATAGTCGCTTGGCGAAGCCCTACTGGAGTTCTGCTGCATCCACCACCACGCCGTCGTGCTGCTGGATCATCATCAACCTCTCCTTCCCCCTTGCTGGATCAAGAAGGAGGAGACGTCTCCCGTCCCGTACGTGTGTTGAACGCGGAGGTGCTGTCCATTTAGCACTTGGACATCGGTGATCTGAATCACGTCGAGTACGACTCCATCATCACCATCCCATTGCAAGCTTCCGCACGCGATCTACAAGTGGTATGTAGATGCAAACTCACTCCCTTGACTCGTTGCTTAGATGAACTCATAGATGGATGTTGGTGAAACCGTAGGAAAATTTTTAAATTTCTGCAATGTTCCCCAACAGGGGTGTCCTCCACTTGCTTTCCACCTTTGTAGGTGGCCAGCCCGGCTCGAACCGGGACCATAAAGGCCGGAGGAAGATATCCCTCCGCTTGGAGCATCACCAGCTCTTTGTGCGGAACTGAACATCTCCTCCAATCTCCTGGCTGAGGGCTGGGGGCGCGAGAGGAGGAGCTGCGTCGACGGTCCATGATGGAATGGATTTTTGGTCGGAAGCGCTCTGATGAGTACTCACGGAAGGAAGATGGTGTGATTTGGATCTGGATTCTTGCCTCTCTTATAAGCAGATTATTTGCGCAGCTAGGGGGTAAAACATAAAAATACCCTAGCCTTTCGCATTCATGCGACACGTGGAAGAGGGCCATTATTGGGCGCGGAAGCCAAGGAGCGCAACATTTGTAAGGAAGCCGGACACTATTCGGCAAGCACATGGAATTTGGAGGAGAACCCGCCTTGCAATGCCGAAGACAATATGCGCGTCGGACTCGTCGTCATTGAAGCCTGGTTCGGGTGCTACTGAGGGAGTCCTGGACTAGGGGGTGTCCGGATAGCCGGACTATCATCATCGGCCGGACTCCAAGACTATGAAGATACAAGATTGAAGACTTCGTCCCGTGTCCGGATGGGACTTTCCTTGGCGTGGAAGGCAAGCTTGGCAATACGGATATGTAGATCTCCTACCATTGTAACCGACTCTGTGTAACTCTAGCCCTCTCCGGTGTCTATATAAACTGGAGGGTTTTAGTCCGTAGGACGAACAACCATTACAACAATCATACCATAGGCTAGCTTCTAGGGTTTAGCCTCCTTGATCTCGTGGTAGATCTACTCTTGTACTACCCATATCATCAATATTAATCAAGCAGGAGTAGGGTTTTACCTCCATCGAGAGGGCCCGAACCTGGGTAAAAACATCGTGTCCCTTGTGTCCTGTTATCATCCGCCTAGACGCACAGTTCGGGACCCCCTACCCGAGATCCGCCGGTTCTGACACCGACAGTGAAGGAATTCAACAAGGACATGTTTTGAACGGAAAGTCCCGGTTCGTCTTGCAGAGGTAAACCGGCCCTTGGGGGCTACACCGTTTTTTACTATGTACTGCAAGGCAACAGCCTCACAGTCTTTTATTAAATAATAAAAGAGTTCAAGTTACAACTTTACAACTGTACATGAAGAATAAAATACTTACAAAAGAATAAACTAGGTAAGGTTAGCTATCCAAGACATAAGACTATCCTTATATTTGCACCGAATCCTATGGGAGAGAAGAGAGATGTCATGAATAAAGTTTCTCCTCCAAGCTCTAAATGAGGGCTGCTCATTTCGGAAGATCTTCCCATTCCTTTGAATCCAAATATTCCAAGTAGCCACAAAAACCACCTCAGAGAACAAAAGGGAGACCAAAATCCTTTCTAACTACTTGGGCCATATCATAAGTGGTTTGGTTAGGTAGAACAGTCCAAGATATCCCAACATAGTTCCAAACCCTTTGGCTGAAGTTGCAAGCAAAGAAAAGATGGGCCCGATCCTCATGTTGTGCTAGGTTGCAAAGCACACAAGTATCATCCTGGATGATCCACTGCCGACGTTGCATCATGTCCCTAGTGTTCAAACGATCCATTAGCAGAAGCCAACCAAAAACTTTTAGCTTCAGTGTGCATGCACACTTCCAAATCCACTTGAAAATGGGGTCAACCACAATGTGCGTGAAGCAAGAGTCATAATATAACTTGGCCCTAAAGTCACCAGAATCCTGGGAGCTACACAGTTGAAGTCTTTTTTATCCAAAGTCCCGGTTCATCTTGAAGAGATAAACCGGCCCTTGGGGGCTACAATGGAGATGATATACAGTACAACGAAAATTTATAGTGTTTGGAATGGAAGTTACCTCATAACGCTCCTTCATCAAATTGACTAAACCGGCCTCATAGTCACGGCTTGCATATAGGCGGTTTAGGTATCCAGAGTGAAATTCTTGAGAGGTGAGATGAGCACAGCTTGACAGACCAGTCTTCCATTTGCCCTTCTCTTCAGCAGCAGATTCCACTTTGGCACTGTGCTTTGACAAAGCGACAGGATTGTCAGGAGAAGTATGGCCAAACCCGGTAATCACAACATCATCAGTTGCTTTATTTGGGCTCGCCGGTTTATCTGAGGTTTTGGCCGGGCTCGGTGGATCAGCAGTTGGACTTGGAGGATTGGCAGTCGGGCTTGGTGGATCAACATGAGGACTAGCCGGGTTAACTTCTGGCGGATCAACATCAGTGTCCTGACCTTGTGGCACAGGATCATCCATAGCAATATCAGCATCTCCACCAGCACCTTCTGAGGTCCTCTCCGGTTCAATCTCATCAGTGGGAGCATTTGTTTTCACTTTCTTGCTGAGTCGGGCTTTGGCGCTGCAAAATGGCATACAGAGGTTAATATGGTAAACCGACGCAAGAAGGCAAAGCTAAAGTTATTATGCTTACCCAGGGACGGTCTTGAGGGGAGGCATCTGTGTGGTTGACGAATTGCCAGAGGATGAATTGGAAGTTATCTGATAATTTGAGTCAAACAGATTAAGAGGGTATCGGAAGTAACCTGCCAAGGGATAAGACTTGTTAGAATTACAAGAGACCTCTGCACGGCGCTTCCGGATTGGGGTGTCTGGTAAACCAGAGGAAGTGACTTGCTGGCCACTATACCGGCTTGTGCGATGAGCTTCAGGATGCTGTGTCTTCAAAGAAAATTGGGGATCCAAATGAGTAGGAGGATGTGAACGTTTCACTTTCCGGACCGCGCGGCGGAGTTTTCGTACTGGCACAAGATCAGAATTGGAGGAAAGGGAGATTACCTCTACGTGGTCAGCATGGCTGGCTTCCGCATCATCCTGGTAATGGTCGTTGTCAATAAGATGTATGAAAAATGAACCAAGGGAGTCAAGTTCTACCTCTTGTTCCGAATCATCAACATCTTCGGGCGGATCAGAGGACTCGATGATTTTCTTCTTTGCTGGCCTCTTTGTGGCCTTGCTCTTGCCACGAGGAGCCCTCACCGGTTTGTCTTGAGTTTTTACCGGTTTTTCTTGAGTTTTCCTCTTCCAGAAAGGATCTTTGGCCTGTAAGAATAAACAAAAGGCTATTAGAAAAATGTTAAAGGGGAGACGGATTAAAAAGCAGAAGGATAAATTCTTACCGCTGGCGATTTGTTGGAGGCATAAAAGGGACGCAACCCAGTCTTGCTGCACTCAGAAATCGGTTTATCTAGCATCTTTTTGACAGACTCAGTGACTTCATCATCATTCATCTGTATTTCAGTGTGCCGTTGAGGGTCTTTGACATCCCCGGTATATTCATGCATTAACCTGGTGCGACGGCTTAAGGGCAGGATACCCCATGAAACCTAGCAACGGACGAGGTCAATGCCGGTTAAGTCGTTTGCTAGAAGAGACCGGAGCTTAGCAAGTTGTGGTGCATATGTTTGTCGTTCTTTGGCAGTAAGCCGCTGAGGCAGTGGATGTCCATTGCTGAGTCGGTAAGCACGGTAACCCGGCAGAGGATTTTCATCAGCAGGAGTGGTGTTCTGACAGTAGAACCATGTTTGATTCCAATCCTTGGGGTGGCTGTGATGTTTGGCATGAGGAAAATCGACTTCTTTCCTTTTTTGAATCGATACTCCTCCAAGTTCAGTATTGGGGCCATCAGAAAATTCAGTACGGCGGTTCAAGTGGAAGAAGTCTCTAAAGAGTTCAACAGTCGGTTCTTCTTGTAGATAAACTTCACAGAACACTTGGAAATTGCAGATGTTGGACACAGAGTTCGGTCCAATGTCTTGAGGATGGAGTTGGAAGTTGGCAAGTACATCACGGAATTTTTTTGATCCGGGAGGGCTAAACCCTCGGTCCAGATGCTGCATAAACACAACCACTTCTCCATCTTGAGGTTCAGGAGGGTTTTCGGCACCAAGGACTCTCCAATGAATGACTTCCTTCTTTGCCAAAGCGCCAGTTAGAACATATCCAGTGAGTTGTTCTTCTGTGATCCGGGAGGGAACCCAATTGCAAGAAGAGAATTGTTTGGCCATTTTTGATGACAAACTGTAAAGGAAGTTTACATGCCGGTTCACGGTTCAAGATTGATACACATAAACCGGTGTCAAGCCGGGGAATTTAATCAAAGCATGTGTGTGTGCATATTAAGCCGGATACTGAGGATCAAGTAAATATGTCGGTTTAAGTGAGGGCTAATGGTATCTGGCAGATTATCATTTTTATAGGTTAAACCGCCTACACTGGTATGGAGGAAAACAGATCTGAAGATTGCTAAGTGCTACACAAACAGGTTTCACAAGCTAAGGATTATCAGTATGGATCTAACACAGTTCAGGAAAAAGAAAAATATCAAAGCCCTAAAATGGCGACAGCAGAACAGAAAGGATCCAGATGGGATCTGTTCGAGGTCCTAAAGATACTATGGTGAGGCGAAATAAACTAAAAACTTCGGCTGCAAAGGAAAGATGTGAAGCTTATATAGATTCAATGAGACAGTAAGATCGAAACAACGAACGCGGACGAACACTGATGAACATGGATGAATACCGAAACCCTAATGTAGATCTAGGGTTGAGGGAAGAAGGCTTACCGGATTCACAGGAGTGGCGGAGGAGAGTCGTGGATCTATGGTACGTTCAGGTTGATGCAACGGCCAGGGATGATGGAGCGCTTGAATGTTGACGGCTGCGGTGGAGCTGTCGAGCTTGAGCATCGAGAGGAAGAAGAAGAAGCGCGGAAGGGGAAAAGGGAAGGACCCCTGGGCCTATTTATAAGGCAAACGGATAAGCAGGCAAGCGCGGGGATCGAGGATCCCAAAGCGGAAAATGGGGCACAGTTGTTGCCTCGATCTTCGGAAGTTAATTAATAAAGGGAATCTTTATGACTTTTTTATACAGAGATGACGTCATGACGATTTACTGCAATTTTAGAAGATGACATCATGGCGGTTTACCAAAGCTCACGGGGAGAAGATATCATGGCGGTTTACGAGGATCATAAGAAGATGTTGAGGGAATTTTTCTAAGTATTGAAGATTGACATGAACAGGTTCAAATCAATCTGGGGCCTAATGTTGGGGATATAACTACTGAGTGTAAACCGCCCAGGAGGAGCCGGTTTACGCTCATCTACATTGAAGCCCATGAAGACAAGGAGTATGGCGCTCTACTGTTAAAGCTTAGAGGCCCAGAGCCCAAAGGCGGACTAGGTCCCATAGTAGTAAACCGCCATAGATGTATAACTTGTATTGTAAGTTAGGGAAGGGAAGAGACCGAGCCGGACACTTGTATGAGCCGGCCTCTGGATTCTGCAAACCGGCCGGGCGTTAACCTGTGTATATAAAGGGACGACCCGGCGGCGGTTCAGGGACAAGAAACAACGACTCAAGAGATAGGTAAAGCGGATTCGCTCCCTGCTCATCGAGATTAATCAATTCCACAACAACTGGAGTAGGCTTTTACCTTCACCGCAAGGGGCCGAACCAGTATAAACTTCCCGTGTCCTTTGTTCCGGTTTAACCACTTTAAGCTAATCTCGTTGCGATGGCTCCACGACTAAGTCCTTCCGCTAGGACATCTGACGTGCTAATTCCACAACAATCTCCATTGTTTTTGGTTGAACTTAGGCATTGCATGGAAGAAATCCAATAACCTATGAGCTCTTGAAGCAACCGCTTTGAAGGAACAAGTTTGGAGAAAACAAGTTTCAAGTGGAGCTGATGCTGTCAGTTTTTACCTCGGATGTTCTGTTGTGCGACACGCATGTGGTGGAGAGACGGGGCCATAGGGGCACATCACCAGAAGCTCCATCAAGTTATCTTTCCAATGCAAAAAAACTCACATCATTTGAAGTTGTGAGTCAAAAGTTGTTGTCATTCTCATGGAAGGTGTCCACGCTGTCAAGGCTTCGCAAATTTCTGAGGAGCTCTCCAAAAACTCCCAACGTTGACTGTTTATTCCCCCAAGGAAGCCACACAAACCTGCTGACTTTTGTAACCATTTTCACACCTAGCTAAGGGGATTTTTCCCTGCTATAAAACCCCACCTCCCCCATCCTCTTGAAAACCTTTTGTCAAACCTTTCAACTACAAACTTATGCAGCAAGACTGCTAGAGAGATCCAAGAGATCCTTGCTACCTTTGCTCTTGTGAGTTCATCCGGATTCGCGATAAGGAGCCTCTGGTTCCCCATAATTCGTGCTTTACGATTCCGACCGTTTTGTGTGGGTTAGTCCCAGTTTGTAGTTCTGCGATTGTTCGGACAGCGGGTTGAAGTTCTTGTAGCTTCGATCAGCCATCCCCAACGTACGGGTTGCATCCAACCTTGGTAGGTATAAAGCTAGTTATCCCGACTACTTGCAGCTAGTTATCCCTCCCGATTCGATCCTACGACGTGAAGATTGGGCCACCTCGGGCGTGAACTCGTTCATCGGGTTCCCACCTATCAGCAGGTGGGGGTATTTTGTGGTCTGGCTCATAATTTCCTGCTACTACATTTCACGTGGGCAAAGAACAGTTTGAACATTCTTTTAGGATTCTTAATTTGTCATAGTATGACATGGTAATTGGGTATGATCTGCTAGCAAAGCACAACCTTGTGTCATATGACTATGAAAACAATCAAATAATTTTTGAAGAAGAATGGCACCCATCATATTACTATCTCTACATGTAACTCATTTTCTGTAGCCAGAGAAATTCACAGTTCAAAATTAGCTTCTATGCTAACAATTGGAGCTATTGGATATGCTATTTATCTAATCAGGGATGTCACTGTTACCAAGGATCAAACACGTGTAACACCTCCAATAGTAGAACAACTACTACAACGATACTGTAAGGTGTTTGCATAACCCGAGGGACTATCTCCTATAAGAAGTTGGGACCATAAGATTCCTCCACAACCCAATGTTGTAGCTATATCTACAATACAATGTAAAGGAGATGTTCCTCTTTAATTGAGTGTTTCGATTCCCAATTTCCTTCGAAATCCTAGCATCTTTGCTTGATTTCCTCCTCCGATCCACCCGGGGTGTGACAGGCGTCGAGGAGGGGCGATGGCTGCTAGCGTCTCGGTCATTGAGGTGTGTCGACGGCGCTCTGAGATCTACACATCGTTGTGTCGGCGGCGCTCTGAGATCTACACATCGCATACTGGTTTGACGAGCACCTTCCAGGTGAACAACAACGCGTCGGCTGCAGCGCTTCCTCAAAGGACGAGCCCCGTCTACATGTGCGCGCGTGTAAACGGTGGTGATCCATTAGTGCAGCATGACCTTCTACATATGCGACGGTTGGGCAAAGGGGAAGTGATTTGGGGCTTGCGAGTTGGGAGTCGAGGAAGGTCACGTTAATGAAGCGGTTTGGGCTTTGAGGCAACAGTTTTGCGGAATACCTGTGTGACTAGTTTAGGTGTTAGCATGGGAGGGACGGGCAAGAGGAGAGGGGCGGACGAAGGACGTGCGAAATGGGAACATTACGTATTTTTTTAAGATAGGAGAGACATCTTTGAATCAAATGTCAAAATTCAACCTCGTTTGCATATTCATGTTCCCTGTGATCAATGGTTTGAAATAAAACCACTTTTGCATACGTTTTGATAAGTTTTAAAACTTCATCAAGTTTCATCTGCTGAAACTTGGTACCAATAAACGATAAATAAATATAAAACTCGATATGGCCTCGGGCGGAGTGCCAGAATCCAACAATTTAGCGAATCGTGAAACAACCTACGACCGGACACGGCTGGGGAAGTGTTGTGTGCCCAAACAAACGGAGTAGATCTAAACTAACACGTGTCCTTACAAAAAATTAAGCGAAATAGAAAACACATAGAATATGGATATAAACTAGCAAAAGAGCCCATGCGTTGCAACGGGAGAGTAAATAACACACGTTCTTAACCCAATAACCATGACTCAAGATCCTAATGTGTTCACGTCCTTTATTTTTCACATGGCATCACATCAAGAGATATGAACGGGAGGGATGGCTGAGCCTCCTCAGAGCTCAGTGATTCTGGGCCGTCCGATCGTTTCCTTGATGCGTTTCTGGCCGTTGGATCTCGGGCTCGGTCGCTGTGGGCCGTCGGATATTTAGCCGATCCTCTTCAACCGTCCGATATTTTCCTATGAGCCGTGTCCCACCCGGCCGTGCCACCGCGTGTAATTTCCGTGCCCCGCCGAGGGCATTATTGTCATTTCACTTGGCTGGGAAAAGATCCTATAGCGCAGGCAGGGGCGAGGCCGTAGAGACCGTCGTTCCCCTTCCCCTCCAGCCCGCTCGCCTCCTTCTCCCCCTCTCGCGCCCGCCTCTCTCTCTCTCTCCCTCCCGCGCCCCTCCCTGCCCCACCGCCGCCGGCCGCCGCCGCCGTCGCCGCTCGCCCGGGCACCTATCCACGACCCCGCGCCACCCCTCTCCTCTTCCTCCCACCTCACCTCTATCTTTCTCTCTCTCTCCTCTTCAAACCCTAACCCTAGCCACCAGCCTCCGCTCCCTGCCGCGCCGTCGCGTCGTCTCCTCCTCCCCGCCCTCTCGGTCCTCAGCAGGAGGAGCACGGCTCGCCGCCGCAGCTGCTCCTGCTCAAGGACGAGGTGATGAAGATCACCCCCGTGCAGAAGCAGCGCAGCAGCATGCCTTGGGCAAGATTCCTCCGACCGTGTCCCGCGTCACCTCTCCTCCGACCACGCCGCCGTGCTGCGCGACGCCGAGTGGGCGCCCGCCCTCCCCGTCCCGCGACGGCCGAGATCCAGTTCGTCGCCATCGGCCTGAGAAGCGCTTGGGCCGCTGCTCCCCATCGAGCCCGCGTGTGCGACGCATCTGATGGCCAGCACAGCCGTGTACAACTCTGCTGCCTCCAGCTCGAGCTCCCATCTCCACTATGTCCAGGTTAATCTCTCTCTCTCTCTCTCTCTCTCTCTCTCTCTCATCGTCTTTGCTTGCAGGTTGCCGCTGTCGCGGAGTTGGATGAGGTCATGGCTTACTTGACGAGGTCAACAACTAATAGAGGTGCACCACCTTGTGCTAAATCATGAGCTTGGTTACTTTTTAGGCTAAATCCCTGCAGGTACAATAATGTTATTTCGCTTCCCATCTTTTTATTGAGTGATATATTTTACAGGTACAAGAATTCACTTTGATTGCAGATCCCTGCAGAAGTAAATCCATGGCTACTGGACTGGTTAGTGCCCTTCCTGCCAAGATTCACCATTTCCATTATGTATTTGATTTTGTGTTGGATGGATATTTCTGTATAGGAAAGATAAATTTATTCTTTATCAACCTGCGGTTCGATGTATAGCAGTGGGAGTGAGCTCTTTAGTTAATGATCTTGCTTGTGTTGCTGCGGTTCAGGTTCCTTTGCTTCAGATTAGAGCTATAAAAGAGTTAATTAACATTGACAATTAAGATGCCCATTTATCATGTATGTGTATCTGTGTAGTTGTTTATGGATTTGTATCACTAATGCTGAAATGGGCATCAAATAATCATGAGAGTTTATGTCCGAGTAAATGTTCATAAGAGGATCTAATGTGAGTATACATGTTAATATTATTATATTGTTTCATCAGATTTGTTTGCTCAAACGATCCAAGTATTGAATGAACAATTGTAATGAAGGACCCCTCTCTCCACTTTGAAAAAAATACCCTTCCTATTAATTATGATATATACCTCCTTGATGTGCCTTCCTATTTTCCTAGCATGTGCCATTTAGTTCCTTAATTTTTCTGCTCTGCAATTTAACTTTGTGTGTCTGATTAAGCTTTGCAAATTGTTTTTTTACTGATAAACAATAAAACCTTCCTTACACAGGTGGTTTTCATATGTGGATGCAGTATTTCTTTTCGTTTATGGAAAGAGCACTAGCTAGAACTGACATATCTCTCTCATGAGGTGTGCTTGTGTATGTCCAAAACTGCAGCATCCTCCATCATCCCCTTCTGGATGTTCAGTTTACTGTACGAGTCAATATGGCTTTGATTTTTAAATCAGCTTCAAAGGTTGCTTTCACAATCCTTTGATGTTCAATTTACTGCATGAGTCACTGAGGGATTGCTGTTAATTTGCCTCACGGTTCTGTTGCTAGGTACAATTCTTTATTAGGTTTTGCATAATATTTGGTCAACATTTGCTAGGTACGGAAAAACATCACTCGCCACTCCTGGTCCATCTAATTGCTGGTGACATCACATTAGTTAGCACATATTTCTGATGTGCCTATAAATCTGTACCATCCATGTACAAATGATTATCTTTTATTGCCTTCCCTTGTTATTATTTTTGGTTCAAGAAGTAGCTCTTAAAATTCAGTTCAGCTCTTTTCTCATATTCCATTTTGTAGAATACATTCTATTTAGAATTAATACTGGGTACAATGTACAAGTGCTCCGCATCCATCCAGCAAGTACTGCCTTTGCATAGCTATGCAACCTTTAGGAACTATAGTTGGTGCCGCAGAGTCAACCAGGAGGTTCAGGACACATATATTATGCTATTAGTGATGAACGGAAATCAAGGAGAACTCCCACGCACGCTCCTGAATTTACTTCTGTATGTTCGTCATCTCTGGTTCTTTCTTTCAGCCAAAATCCGCACCCTTGATGAGATTTGAGTAGGGAGTGAATTAGAGTATGGTTGCTATGTCTGTCTGATTATAGATTGGTAAGTTTTTCTCATGATTAAATCATGTTTTAGTAAGGTAGAAAATATAATATCTAGAATTCAATCTTCATTTATGTTGAGCAATAGTGGCAAAATCAATTGAGTGGAAATATCTGTGAGAAGTGATAACACATATACAGTGTATGGCATGGATGTACAGTGAGCTATAGCCTGAGATACTTTCTGCAGATGAGCCTTAACTTTAGGATCATGTTAAGCTTGTTAGGGAGTGACAGCGAGTAGTGCTCTCCTTTATCATTGTTTGCTCTGGACCATGTGATCAGCGGTTTCATATTTGGTGTTTATATATTAAATAAAATATACTATCATACCTTTAGATTCGCCTTTCCTTGGTCCCCAGCTGCCAATTGCACTATTTTAATAAGACTTAAACCATTCATATTTAATCGAGCCCCCTCAATTGACATGGATAATGTGCTTCCAGGTGATTATCAGCATAATTGGTCTTCTTTTATTTTTGGGAAATTATTAGAGCCTTTATGGGGAACAAAGGAGTTACCGAAGTTCGTTTTTATTGTCAACTTCTCAACTTCAATGTGTGCTTTCGTAACTGCTATTGCTGTGTTCTATGTAACACAACAAGAGAGCTACCTATAAGTATTCTATTTCTATAGAAGTGTCCGAGCACATCTGGTTTGATGTTCTGTATTGGGTAAACTGATGAGTTTTTCTTAATGTTTGATTTCTCACGTACACTCCTCTTTCTGGTTTTTATGGGGTTCTATCAGGATTGCTGGTGGGCATCAAGGAACTTATGCCAGAGATGGAGCTTAGTCTTTTCGTGCTGAAGATTAAGGGAAAGGTTTGTAACTGATACTGTTAATAGAATGACTCTGTTTGATGTTATTGTCTGATCTGACATGTTTATTTTTTGTCCCTACTCAGTGGATCCCATCTCTTACTGCACTGATTTCCGTTGTTGTAAGCTTCTTCATGAAGGACTTGGTATCTTACCTCCCAGTTATACTGTTTGGCATTTATATGAGTTGGATATACCTGGGTTACTTCCAAAAGAGGCTAGAGACAGGCCTGAAAGGGGATCCAAGCGAGGATTTCTCTTTCGCAAGTTTCTTCCCTACAATTTTGTGGTATTAAGGGTTCCCCTTTATATAATACTAAGATCTTAGTTTACGGACTAACTTCCCGACTAATTTATGGAAACATAGCCAAATTCTGGATTCAATAGTCTTTATATTTGGATTAATTTATTAAACATGTGCAGACCAGTTCTGAATCCAATAGCCTCAATATTCCATAGGCTTCTTTGTGGAAGATGCCAGCAAAGAGTGCTGCACTATCACGCAGCTTGCAGAATTTTACACTCTGAAAATGACATCAAACGCACACATGATTATACTATGCAACAGACACTTCCACTGATTGCCTGCTTGATTTAACCAATGTAGATTCTGCTGAATTGTCAAGCTACTTTATTTTATATGCCAGGACGTCTCACTCCAAAAGTGACATCAAATTATTTGTTGTCACTGTTCCGGCAGTAGAAGTGGTTCTAGCCTTAGGCTTGTAGGTAACCATGGTGAAGCTGCAGTAGCTACCAGTTAACGAGCTTTAATAACTGCAATGTGCATATGAGAATAATGACGCAAGTAGCTGACTGGTGGCTTGGTGAATTTGGATGCAGGGACGATCTGTAAGAGTACACAGTCGACTTCGGCAAGTGTACATCGACATGCTCAAGGAGCAGCTCCTCGACGTCGACACCGTCCCGGGCCGCTCCCTCATCTCCATCGCCGGCGAGAGCAGCATCGGCAAGACCACGCTCGCGCGCAAGGTCTACCAGAGCCCCGAGATCCGCAACCACTTCGCCATACTACACCGTAAGGTTGCTTGACTGAAGATTTTGATTGAAGTCCTGAATTATGGAGTAGTAGGATCTGAATTCTGAAACTACACCCTGTTCACAGTATACCCTATGAAGCTTCTGTTAACTCTAAAACTTGTGGCCAAACAGCCCACTCAAAGTTTAATGAACTTCTTTGCAAACATGTGTTATGATCTCAAACAAATTTGAACACTAAAACTTGTGCATTCTTTCTCTTTCTTTCCATTCCTTTGCTTTGACGTGTAAAAATGAAGTTAATATGAAGTGTGAGGGGACAAGAAAACAACACTTGCTCTAACTGAATTTCTTTGCTCCATAGATATCAGTGATGGACACTTTGCTCTAACTGAGTTTCTTTGCTCCATAGATATCAGTGATGGACACTTTGCTCTAACTGAATTTCACATTTTCACAATTTGTGATGGATACACACAGAAATAGAGCTGAATATTGCTCATGTACACTTGGCCATGGCATTCAGTTAACTGAATATTGCTACTACAGCAGGTACACACACAGTTATTGTACAGATTGATGCTACTTGATTTTATCATGCCTTCATTGTTCACATGTTCTGTTTTAATGTTTTTGTATTTTTTTTGGCTGACCAGGGCTCAGAAACAATAGTGTGCCTCACAGCACTTGGATTTGAACATGAATTTCTTAGATTGATTTGCTTTGATATGATATAAGGAAATAGTTGTCTGCGCGTATACTAAGGTACCACTTTACCTTGCTGCTTTGGACTGAAGTTTATGCTTTTATACATAAGAAGTTAGAGGAATATGAAGCAACAAAGATAGTGTTGGTCTATAGATCCCTACTTTTTTCATTCATTGACTCAGGGAGCATCTAAGTAATACTGAACCACGATTTTTTAGGCAACGCCTTTTGTTGGTCTTCAACAGTATTTATGTAGCTTGCCTGCATGGCCATTGAATGATCTTAGTATTGGGTTTGACAAAGTTTTATAGTTTTGAATTATGCTTTCCTGACATGCAAATATTTTCTAAGACTGGCCGTATATGTGTGGCTTCTGTATGATTCCCAGTCCTCATTCAGAACACCTTTCATTTTTGTCTTGAAGGATTGCACCCTTCTAAAAAGTTACTCCGATACAGTTGTCCTTGAATTTACCCATGACTAATTCACCTGCCTAAATCATTTCTGTTTAAAGCAATTTTTCTTAAACTCCTATCATCATTCCATTCGTATTCATAGATGTGATCTCCTCTATGCCCTTTTTTCCATAACCGGAGAAATGAAAGAATCCACAGATCGTATAGATAATCCTCACCTGCCTAAATCATTTCTGTTTAAAGAAATATTTCTTATACTCCTATCATCATTCCATTCGTATTCATAGATGTGATCTCCTCTATGCCCTTTTTTCCATAACCGGAGAAATGAAAGAATTCACAGATCGTATAGATAATCCTCCGAGTTCATTTTTGCGCTGCAAAGCTGCATGCGTCAACTTAGTTTGAATGTATTTCCTTTTATTTCTGTTTGAAAAGACACAAGAAAATTACACTTCAATTATATATTTTATCCTTTCAAGAATACAATTTTGATTAGAAGTTATAATACTCATTCAACTTTAAAGGAGTTCTACGATATGATTTTGTAAATATTGCTATTCAGGCCTTTTTTTGGTCAATGAGTTGGACCCACAATACCTGCTAAATGATCGCAGCAAAGTAGGTATTGATATCATAACAAGCTGACCTTCATGTATTTCTTATAGATTTATTTCAATCATTAACTTTACTTTTCTGCTAAAAATAATCATTAACTTCCCTTTGGAGGTCAAATGAGTTCCCCCCCCCTATAGTAGATAATTTGAAGCTGGATTTTTTTGCTACAGTCTATTCATGACCGTCAATTTCAGGTATACAGTATTGGGTATCGCCGTGTGACACTATTTGTACAAATAGGATATTTTCCCCCAATAAATACAGTAGCTCGAAACTTCAAATGCACTTCTTTTTGGGGGAAATTTGCACAACCAAGAAAACCATATTTGATCAAATGATGTAATCAGAGATGTTTATTTTAGCTTGCAAAGAAAACACATGTTGTATTCGATTTCTAAAGGCCTGTGCAACACTCATATGTTTTTGAGATTTTTCAGGGTCTTATATGCTTCTTTTGCTCAAGTAATGAGACACCAACTTATTTTAGTTCTTGAGATTTTTCATAGGACTGGATTAATTATCTGTAACAATGCCCATGTTTCTCACATTTATTTGCAAGAGTGCTCCTGATTTTTTGTGTCGTTAAACAAAGCACGACATCTGTGCCTTTTTGGATAATCGATGATGTAGTATGCATTCATTTTAAATGCTACACATGTTCTCAAACTGGATCATATATGTGCCTGCTTAATGATCAGTGTTAATGCTCTATGGTTTCTTATGCTTTTTCTTGCATGTGCTCAGGGGAAGACTGTCGAAGTTGGTAGAGCCCACTTTGCGACTGAAAATACAAGTTTAGGTGAAGTGAGGACGTGGTTCAGTTTACAGTTTGAACTACACAAAATTTTAGTCTTTTTTCTTGCCAAATCTATTCTGGTAATGACTAACGAATCTACATGGTCAATCTATATTGTTCAACCTCATATCATACGAGAGTTCAAATATATAGATATTTGTTGTTACCTTATATTTATCAGAATAAGGATGCACCTTGAATTATGTACCTTCCATGCCCATGTTTTTTATCTTTACACAGTTTGTTGTGTAATTCTAATGGGCACCTATGTAGATTTTTGTATCCTGATCATAGGAACATTTGCTTTGTATTATTATCGGCTGTGTTGTCTCTTATCTCGATGGCCACTCTCTTATTTGATGTGCCTACAAGCTTTTTTGATGGATTCGACCTATTATGTGGAGTGGGTTTAGGCAGTGTATGGCAAGCTGCACTCCCTACATGTTAATGTACTCCTTAACATTAGGGCATCGTATGTTGAAAAGGGAAAATGCCAGTGCTCTTAAAATATGCCTATGCTAATATGGACATACGAGTCATATGTGCACCTGTTCAATGAAGCCTTTAAAATCCTTATCATTTTTTCTTTATGTAGATAACCTGAAGGCACGTGTTTTGTCGGATGGCAGTTGTTCCTATGCTGACATTACTTTTTCTCTTCCCTTTCTTCCATTATTTTCATGTGTCAATCAGAAGAATTAGATTTTATTGTTGTGCGTACTGATTAACTAGAACAAGTTGAGCCAATATTTAGACGTAGGAGTCAGCATGAATTGTTTACGAGTAATGCTTATGGTTCACTGTCAACTACTCCCTCCGTAAACTAATATAAGAGCATTTAGAATACTAAAGTAGTGATCTAAACGCTCTTATATTAGTTTACAGAGGGAGTACTTTTTATTCATGGCTTATATATTTTTTATATATAGATTGTGACCATAATTGTAGGCCTTATGGGAGGCAACTCACTGGATAAATATAATGGACTCTGGGTGGTGAATTTGGTAGCTTTCGGAATGGGCCTTACTTACATGGTGTAGGAGCAGCTGAAGATCATGCTCAGCTCGTGACTCGGAGGCGCGACGGCAGCCGCGCGCATGCACGACCCGTCGCACTGACATGAACGGGCGGCGCCGGCACCTGAGATGCATCGCTCTGCTCGACCACTGCCCCGCTCAACCACTCCTTTACAAGCTGTTCACAAAGGCAGAGAGATGGGAGCAGCACCAGGCCATTTGCCATGAACGTAGGAGGCAACATGGTATGGAACTGTTGTTTACCCATTTTGGCTAAAACCATGGTTTTAACCATCGGTTCAGTTTAGTTTAGGTGAAGTGAGGACGTGGTTCAGTTTGGTTTGGGTTTAGTTAAAAATTAAAGAGGTTTAGTTAGGTTCGGTTTGCCCAAATTGATCATGTGGGTTCAGTTGAGGTTTAGTTCAGTTCCCCAACCGTTCTCAGATTTCGATATAGCTCTCACTTCATTGTAAACAAGTTATTGTGTGCTGCTATTCTTTTTTTTTGGTATAATGTTCTAAACGTCTGCACTTGTCCCTTTCATTGAATTTGAAGCGTGACCTACTGTGTCAGGTTGTATGTGACCGCACCCGGCAGATGTCCAGAATGTAAGGAGGTTGAGATTGACATATTAAGCGACTGCCAAGAAGCCAATAATGCTTGCCCCCTGTCATTAGTAATACCCTTGCTCTTCTTTATGAAATCTTTCCTAACTATCGTTGCTGATTGTGAGAACCCTATTTAAATACATCACTCAGCGGGTGGTCGGTATAGAGTTGCGTGGGCAGGCATATGTGTTTTCAGCCACCTTATCAATTGTAGGCTTAGAATGATTTGCTTCGTCCAAGTGTTGTTCGTCAACAATTCCTTTGTTTGTCCATGTCAATTCTGATTTTAGAGGATACATATGTTTTGGTACGAAGTGTATTGTTCTTATGTTTTTTCCTGGTATGTATTGATTGATGCAGTAACTGATGTTTCAGATTATCAAATCCCTATTTAATGAATCGCTCGGTAATTGTCTTGTATGAATGCATATGCTGAATCTGGGTTCCTACTAACTCAACATTACCTGCTTGACCAAAACATCAGGACCGGCACCCTCGCGCCAGGGCGCGATTCCGATCTAGTTTGTGTTGTTGATGGTGGTCTCAGTGCTCACACAACGAAAGCGTGTTTGAATGCGGTCAGTTCTAAGGCGTCTCTCTCGCGCACACTCGCTCAAAATAAAATAAAAAAATATGTTCTTTTTTCCCGTGAGGTTTTTCACAGGTGTGTATGCGTAGTTATTGATGTTTTCTTTCCTCTCTATCAGTAAGAAAGAAAAACGGATTGTACATTATAGATTAAGTTCACACCAAAATAATATTTTAGAAATATTTAACAGCTAAAAATAGCATCATATTTAGATTCTAAACATTTTTCTAATCAAGTTTCATATATAACATGTTAAAATTGAAATTACGGTTTAAAAGATATTGATAATTTTGTTTAGATAAACTGTCAGCGGGTTTTATGTTAAAACGAAAAAAACAACTCGGTTGACTTAAGTATGGACGGCGGGTTGATTAAAATATCAGGGGTTTTTGTGGGAAAATGCAAAAAAAAAGGTTCGGAAGTGACTTAAACGGGTACCACAGATTTCTTTATGGAAAATAGAGGTTTTTTTTTCAAAAATGTACGACGGACGACCAGAAACCCAATTTACTTTATTATTAGGTAAAGATAAAAATAAAAATTAAGATATAATAAAATGGCCGCATGCACGATGCAGAGGCCGGGGGGTCATCTTTAAAAAAGAAGAAATATAAATATATTAGAGCAAACCATACGAAGAAATGGCATGACGATCGGTTCACGGCCAGTCTCCGATCGAGCCCGGCCGCCAAACACTGGATACAAACGCACACGCGTCGACAATGCATGCATGCAAGCAGAGTCTTGAGCTTCTCGTCCCCTTCCTCGGATAACTCCATGCCTTGCGAGGGCACGCCCATTACGTGTTGTCTTCCAGGCCCTTGCCGGACACGTGGCGCGACAGCAGGACAACGAGCAGGCCGACGCACGTCCGCGTCGCTGCACACGTGCCGCCTCCGTGCTTCACGACGCACCGCGCCCCTCCAGCTATAAAAACACGGCGTATGGCTCGTCTTCCCCACCATCGATCATTGGCTCGAGCGCCAGCAGTTGCATACACCACACACGCATACACACGTCCGCTTCAGGAACCTTAGCGGTCGCGCACCTGTTAGCAATGGCGTCCGGTCAGGAGAAGGGGAGGTCGGAGCTGGACAGCTTGGCCCGCGAGGGGCAGACCGTCGTCCCCGGCGGCACCGGCGGGAAGAGCTACGAGGCGCAGGAGAAACTCGCTGAAGGTACGTACATTGAAAATGTGTCAATACTAATATACTGAACCGGCATTGTTGTAACACGCGCGCATTTGTGCAGGGCGCAGCCGTGGTGGACAGACTCGGAAGGAGCAGATGGGGGAGGAGGGGTACAGCGAGATGGGGCGCAAGGGCGGGCTGAGCACCAACGACGAGTCCGGCGGCGAGCACGCGGCCAGGGAGGGCATCGACATCGACGAGTCCAAGTTCAAGACCAAGTCCTAGATGTTCAGTTCAGTGCCTAGCTTAGCAAAGCAGCTGACTGCTCGCTCGTGTTTGGATGTAGTCCGTTTAGCGTGTCCCAGGTACTGAATAATGTAGGTCGTCAGGTACTCGGATCTTGACGTGAGCACGCATGTACTAGGTGATCATGTGTACCGTGATCGTGTGTGCTTTAGTGTCCCAGCTAGCAGGAGCTAGCTGGTAGTAGGTGTCGTTGTAAGTTGTGACCAAGCTAGGCTGCTGCTCTCTGTAATGTAGTGCGTCTGTCTGTTTGTTATGAATCTGAATCTCCGTCTGTGTGCAATGTTCGCTCAGCAATGTACATGGTATATATAGTTCCCACTTCCCAAGAAATCCTAAACCTACGAACTCAGCGAGATGGACGCCCAATGAATCCCGTTCGGCATCTAACCCTCGAGCATCGAGATAACAGATGGTACTACAATATCTGACTTGGAAGTAACATGTTTATATTAATAATAACTAGCAACAGGAGATAAAATAGTATGGCATCTGTGCATAAAAGAATGAAACATTTAGCTCATTTAGCTCGGTTTCGTGAAGGAATCAATCCTCTATTTTTTTTCTTTCATTTGATCACGGGCATTTAAGAGTTTTGTACGCCTTGAGTTAGTCAATCTACTTTTCCTAAGAGTTTTATTCAATCTATTTTTCCTAAGAGTTTTGTAACGTACGAAGGTCCATGAGTTACTTTTTAAGAGTTTTATTCAATCTATTTTTCCAAGAGTTTTGTTACGTGCGCCACAGAAGGCCCATAAGTTACTTTTCCTTTCAATCGAGAGAATTTTAAGTATGAAGTTTTTGAATATTCTAAAAAACATGAAAAAAATCTTGAACAGTTTATATGAAGTTTTTGAATATTCTAAGAAACATGAAAAGAAAATCCTGAACAGTTTAAAAATATTGTGTACAATTTTGAAAAAACACAAACAAAATATGAAGGGGAACGTCTTTTAAAATTCACAAACATTTTGAGTACGAATACCACGCAGTGGTGGAATGCACCAAGAGCAGAGCATTTCCTAGAGAGGAGCTCTTTCGCTACACTGGAACAGACTGGCTCCAAAGCCTGTTAAATTCATGCGATGGAGAGACACGGAACAGAATTCTTCTCCTGCTGTGGCGGGCATGGTACTGCGCGACAATTGTCCACGGAAATGGCAAAGAGCATATATCAAGATCAGCCGCTTTTCTAGTTCAATATGAGCAGGAGATCAATGCATCCCAAGATAAACGGAAGCCTGAGAGCGCACTGGGATGCCAAACTCTGTTCGAGGACCAGGGGATTCAGCTGCCAAAGCCCGTGTCGTCAAGCTGGCAGCCACCGCCGGAGGGTGTTACTAAATTAAACACCGATGCGGCATTTGAGGCCGCCTCCGGAGCAAGTGCATGTGGAGCCATTGCTAGAAATGGACAGGGTGTGATCCTCTTCTCAATGGGATGCAAGCTAGATAATTGCTCGTCGGTGGAAGAGGCGGAGGGGCTATCGCTGTTGCATGGCCTTCAGGAACTAGCTAAGATCTACAGGGGCCCAATCCAGGTCGAGGTGGACTGCTCGTCGCTGGTCCCTCCGCTAACCCCAGGGTCCACGAATAGATCAAGCCTTTTCCCAATCATCGCTGAAATCCGATCTGTCCTGTCTGGATTCAGGGGCGTTGAAATTGGATGGATTAGTAGGACTGCAAACAAAGCAGCACACTGTCTTGCAGCGCGCGTGAGGACCCATGACGACTTTATTTTCTTTGGCTATGCTCCGAGTGAGCTGCAGGATATTTTGCCAAACGATTGTAGTCCGGCTGTGTAACCCTTTTGGGTTTTTCCTCAAAAAAAACTAACTTTTTTATATAAAAGCAAGAACATTATTTGAATTTGTGAACATTTTTTTAAAACGGGAACATGTGTTTAAAATTCATAAGATTTTTAAAAAATGTGTATCTTTTACGCAAACATTATTTTTAATTGTGAATGTTCCACTAAGACAAGAATAAATTTCAAATTTGCAGGTTTTTTGTAATGTCCTTTTCCTTTTAGAAATCTTCAACAATTTTGAAAAATAATATTTTTTGAAAAAAGGGAACTTTTTGCAAGTTCCGAATATTTTTAAAATATCAACAAAAATTTGAAATTCTGAACATTTTTGAAGATTTGTGTTCCTAATTCTAAACTTTTTTGAGAATTTTTAATTTACGAAATAAATTCTAAAAAAATAAACTTGTAAGGGAAATACGAGATAGGGAAAGGAGAATAAAAATAGAAGTAAAAAACAGAAATAAAGAAAAATTGTCCAACCCATTATTGATTATCCTATGCGAACTCCGACTAATTGTTGCCAGAGTGGAAAACAGAATTTTCTCAACTGTGTGGGCAGAAAAATAAGTGGGCTAGCTTCGCTAGGCCACAGCGTGCGGCCCAAGTACGAAAATTCTTTTTCTAGCAGATAAACGCATAGGATTTTAGTACCACCTCGGATAGAAAAAAAATCTTTTAGGTGGGTGAACGGATGAAAAAATTGGCGAAACGCATGTTGCTTTATTAGTAAAAAATAAAGCATATATATATATATATATATATATATATATATATATATATATATATATATATATATGTGTGTGTGTGTGTGTGTGTGTGTGTGTGTGTGTGTGTAGATATAAATATAGATATCAGCATATTACAACACAAATGGCAGATCTGAGGAGAAACCCAAAGAGATAGCACACCAAGAGAAATTGCAAGAAAAAAAGAACACCGCCATCGCCGGAGCGTCCTTCGAAAAGGAGAAGAAAACGTCTCCACCAAGCCAAGATCCAAAAGAAAGGCGAAGAAAACATCTGCATCAAGCCAAGATCCAAAGAAAGTACTGCGTTGTGTGCCTCTAAACAGGCGTTGCCAAGATCCAAAAGAAAATACTGCCTTGTGAGCCTATGAACAGGCGCTGCCACGAAGGGCATCATACTTGTCGCTGTGGATTGTCGATCGGAGCACATCTCCACTGCTCTTGACTCACGATTCTGAAGTACTCATGCGGCAAAGCTGCTGAATGGCTCTAGAACCGGCAACCATCTTCCACCTTCGAAGAAACTCTAGATGCACAATATCTTGGATGAGACCACCGCTGCAGCACCGACCACCTCCAACACCAACACTTTCGGCTTCGCGATAGCACCGAAGGAACCGCTAACGCGGCATGGATGAAGAAGCCAAAGAAACATGACCCTCGACAAGACTTCCACCGCTGTCTTGAAGGCCTTGCCTGGACACATATCTGCAACTCCTTGACGCCGTCAAGGTGGTGGCCCGATAACTTGTATTCCTGACGAAGACGTTCAGTACCGACCGAGTGATGTCGCCTAAACAAACTAGCCTAGACCTAGACACGAGTCAAAAAGAACCGGGGCTCCCCAACCCTGCTGCCGCCGCTGGAGCGACGAGCGAAGGGAAGGAAAGCCAGCGGTTGTGCCGGCGTAGGAACTGCTCGTGCATCACCTCGAGCGAGGGAGAGGAAACGGAACCGCCTCGCTACAATTTCTGACGCAATGGTCGTTACGTTACGTTGCTGAAAAACGTGTGCGGTTGAGGTAAAGCGGCGGTCTTGTGAACAATCTCGTAAATCCAGAATCTTTTCTTTTTGCCTTTGTCTGAACAAGCCTTTCAGGATTTGCGGCAACTTTCAGCCTTGATGGGCTCTTTTCAATTGGACAGTGCCTGCCATGATTCTTGGAGGTGGAGACATGGTAAGAAGTCTGAATATACTGCAAAAAAGTATTATGATTTTGCTTATCAACCAGTGGTAGCAAATCCAATTCTGGGATGGATTTGGAAGAGTTGCTGCACCATGTCAATCAAAATGTTTGCTTGGCTTGTTATAAGAGCATCTCCAACAGCCGCGCTAAACTAGCGCCGCGCCGCAAAATGGGTCGTTTTAGCGCGCGTGCAACGCGTCAGGTCGCTCCAGCGGGCGCGCAAAAACGGCGCGCGCGCTAAAACGGGTTGGGCGCGCGGTCAAAAACACTTACCCGCGCGGCGTATTTCGGGCGCCTACTACAGCGCGCGGCACACTCGAGCGCTCGCGCCCGCACTTCCTCTCCCGCTTCCACCCCCGTCCGGCCGCGCCGCCGCCGCCGCCCGCGCACCCCAGCGACCGTTCAGGCTTCCCCGGCCTATCCCCGCGCGCCCGCGCTTCCGCCCATCCCCTCCTAGTACCGCAGGCGCTCGCGCGCCTCCGTCGTCCGAGGAACAGCGCCCGAGCGCTCGCTGCCGCGCCGCGCCCGCAAGGTGTTCGACAAAACGCCTACAAGGTATGTATTGCTCAAACTTCATGAATTTGGTGCATGTTTTGAATTGTAGCTTTTATAGTATAGTATTGAACATTGTAGATGAGTTCGTCGTATGATTCTTCCGAAGAAGAATTTGATATGGAAGAGGAGGAGGATCTTGCAATGATCGTAGCTATGCATATCAATAAAAAACCGAAGCACGGTGGTTCGGTTATGGATCGGGAGAAAATTTGGAGAGATAGGATTGATGCCCATAACAGATTGATGAAGAACTATTTCGTGGAGAATACCACATACCCGGAGTCGTATTTTCGTCGCCGGTTTAGGATGAGCACCGACTTGTTCAGGCGCATTGCAGAGAAACTAGCGAGCCATGACTGGTTTTTCCAGCAAAGGAGGAATGCCGCCGGAGAGCTCGGGCATAGCACTTTTCTGAAGGTGACAGCCGCTTTGCGTATGTTGGCATACGGTATCCCGGCTCATCTAGTTGATGATCATTTGGCTATGGGTGAGAGCCAAGCCATCATGTGTGTCAAGCGCTTTGCAGTGGGAATTGTGCAAGTGTTTGGCGAGGAGTATTTGAGATCTCCCACTGATGAAGACGCCGCAAGGCTATTGGCGATGAACAAAGCGCGCGGCTTTCCTGGCATGCTTGGCTCAATAGATTGCATGCATTGGAGTTGGAAGAATTGTCCAAAGGCATGGCATGGGCAATTCCACGGCCAAAAAAAGGGTTCCACTATAATCCTTGAAGCGGTGGCCGATCAGGAGACTTGGATTTGGCATGCATTCTTTGGAATGCCTGGATCTTTGAATGACATCAATGTTGTCAACCGGTCACCACTGATGAATATGATTGCAAACGGTGAGTTGCCACCTGTGCAGTTTGTAGCAAATGGCCGTACGTACAACTATGGCTATTATCTAGCGGATGGCATCTATCCAAAGTGGCAAACCTTCGTGAAGCTGTTGAAAAAACCGGAAGGTAAGAAAAATCTTGATTTCCAAATGCTCAGGCGGCGGCTAGAAAAGATGTGGAGAGAGCATTTGGGATTTTGCAAGCCCAATTTGCTATTGTGAGAGGACCGGCAAGATTTTGGGATCAACAAATGCTTTGGTACATCATGCACACTTGTGTGATCATGCACAACATGATCATCGAGAATGAGCGTGGCCAAGATTTAGACTACTCACAGTATGAGCTCTTGGGACATCCCGTGCGAGTGCGGCGGAGGGCTGAAAGGGTAGCCCATTTTGTTGCCTCCTATCATGCCATTCAGCGTCCCACAACGCACAATGAACTTCAGAATGATCTAATTGAAGATTGGTGGGCATGGCATGGACGGCAAAGAGCATGATGATATCTGCACTCGACATTGTATTGTTCATGAACTATTTGTTGTGTTTATTGCATTAGTTGTTGTACTGAACGATAAACTATTTGTTTGAGTTGTAATGATTTATTTTGAACTATTTGTTGTTGATTTATTTTGTTTGTTTGATCATTTTTGCTCATCTTCTTTGAAATGTACATGTGGTTTGTGCGGCGCGCGCGCTGTATTTTTGTGCTCTGCTGGAGCGGCGCGCGCGCGCTGCATTATAGCGCTGCTGCTGGAGCCAGCGCAGGCGGGCGCGCAAAACTAGCCGCAGCGCGTGCGCTAAACAGGTTTTTTGCGCGCGGCACTTTAGCGCGGCTGTTGGAGATGCTCTAATGGACATAGTAAACACTAAGGACATGATCTAGAGGAGACATTGGAGGATTAATGATGGGCCTGAATGTGTTCTCTGTCCAACTGGCACACTTGAGGACAGAAATCATCTTTTCTTCCAGTGCAATTTCAGTGTTGGTGTGTGGAACTATCTGCAAATTGTTTGGAAGGATAGTGATGACATGGTGGATATTGCTTATAATGCTAGAAAGGATTTTAGCAAATCTTTCTTTGTGGAAGTGGTCTTTACTGCTTGGTGGAATATTTGGAAGGTGAGGAATGACAGGTCTTTCAGGAGCATCAGACCTTCTTTCAGAGCATGGAGAAATGGTTTCATTGGTGATCTTACACTCCTCTCTCATAGAATCAAAAGGAAATACAGGGATGCTTTGTTAAAGTGGATTGATTTTCTGCCTCCTTGAGAGGGGCTTATTTTTGTATGTAATGCTGTAATTATTAGGTATAGTTTCCTTCCCCCACCCCCTCTCCCTGCTTTCTTTTGTATAGTCTTTTATAGGTTTCTGTAGTTTCTCTTTTCTTTTCCTCATCTTGAGGAAACCTTGTATTGTTCTGTTTTTCTTTTAATCAATAAAATGTTGTGGGGTGCAAGCCCTGCAGTCTTTAAAAAAACAATCTCGTAAAACAAGCTAATACTCCCTCAATACTCCCTTAGTGAGTTCTAACCTCTAACCAAAAGCTAATTTTTTTCTCTAATACGTATTAGTGTGCATACTTTACTATAAAGGAGTGGGGAAAAGAGCCCCTCCACATTAGTGTTTACATATTACATGAACACGATTCCACCACTACTACTACCACCTCAACTATATAGTAACTCCTCGCACTAGCCCATATTTCCACCTCGTGAAAGAATCCATCCGTGTCACATTTGATCAACCCCGCTTGTTTCCACGCTCTACCCTCCTGGCAAATCCGAAGAATAACATAGTTCTTGGATGGCGAGGCCCCATCGAAGATAATGGCATTACGGTGCTTCCACATCTCCCACATGACCAAGATGAGAATTGTCGCCCGATCCCTCTTTTGCTTGGTTGTACCTCCCTTATCTATGCACCAGTCTTCAATTTTGTTGCCCGTCGTCGGCATCCACTCCAGCTTGCCCATAGCTTGTAGGACCGCCGTCCATATCTCCTTTGCAAACATGCAGTGTAGCATGAGGTGGTTGGTTGACTCTTCCTCTTGGTCACATAGAGGGCAACTGTCCTGATGATTAAGGCCTCGCCTAGCTAGTCGGTCAGAAGTCCAACACCGGTTTCGCGCTGCGAGCCATATGAAGAAACGGCATGGTAGAGGCGCCTTGGCTTTCCAGGTGAATTCTGCCATTGGTGCCACCTCCCGTCCCCAGAATAAAGCCTCATACACAGATTTTGCAGAGTATTCGCCATTCCTCTCCCAAGTCCAATCGACAGTGTCTTGCTCATCCTGAACTAGCTCCACATCCACCACCCTAGACCACAGCTTCATGTATTCATCTAGCTCATCTGAAGTCATCTCCGGTCCAATGTCCCTCGCCCATGAGTGGTCAAGCATGGCCTAGGCAACAGTACGGTTAGCCCGGACCCGGTTTCTTACCCTGCTGTAAATCAATGGTGCAATATCCTTAACTCCCTCTCCATCTATCCATTTGTCCTCCCAAAACATCGCTCTGTTACCATTGCCCACAATGGCACGGGTGTCCGCATTGCAAATCTGAAGAGATGCCACCAGAACATTTATCTTGAATTCAGACCAGGGTCTGTCACCGTTCACTTTTTGTAGCCAAATCCATCGTGCTTGCAGCGCAATGTTCATCCATTTGAGATTCGGAATTCCTAGCCCAAAAGCCCACATAGGCGCGCACACGTGATCCCATGCGACAGCACATTACCCACCATTTGCTTGAGCTTCAGCGCACCAAAGGAATCCGCGATAGATTTTGTTCATTGCCTTAATGGTTTTTTGTGGTAGATCAACTGCAAGCATCATGTGGACAGGAATCGCGCAAAGAACTAAATAAATTAAGGCCTTTATCGATTTATGCTCATGCATATGTGTGATTAGGCTAGCACCGCAATGAGTTAATAGCAAAGGTACTAACACGTACTTCATAGGCTAAGTATCGTTTCTCTCATCTCTTTCGTGCCTGTCTCATCCTCAACAAGTCCCAGTTCCACTTTGCGACAGGAGAGAGAGTCCCCATCCGCCGCCGCGCCCGGCTCACCGGGTTTCCCCTTCCTAATGCCTGCCACTCCGGTGGCGGGAGGAGCAGGGAACCCCGGTGACTCGTTCCTGGCTGGTAGTAGATTACGGTTAGGTTTTTTCTCATAGTGGCATTGTGATGGAGGCGGCGTCGTTGACTCAAATAATTTATCTTCTGCTCCATCCCCATCACGGTGGTTCTTCTTGTGGAGGAGCTGATGAGCGTGGGCTATGTCTCCCTCATTGGGCCGTTCGTCCGGTGAGGCTTTGGTTTACGGGCTTGGTCGATGAGGCGGTGGCAGTGACCAAGCTATGGATGTGTGTCCTCTGGCCTCCTCCCCGCTGCAGTGGCGCCTCCTCCAACGCCGTTGTGAGGCATGTGGGGTTGTCATGTTTAGGAGTCAGCCAACGCCCTTTGTATTTCATGGTGGCGGCAGTTTGCAGAGGTTGGATGTTGTTACAGCGCTTGCTTGAGGATTGCAAGATGGCGGTTCTTTTTTTCTTCATGGATAACGTCGATTGGAGATGGTGGATCTGGGGCTCGAGTTGCATGGGGTTGGACCCCAGCCGATGTGCCACAGTGATATGTGCTTCGTCGTCCACGACGACGGAAGCTTTCTTCGGCTCACAAAGCTTCGCCGCGATGGTGTGACAACAACTTTTTGGCATGTGGTTTCTGTCTCCTCTTTCGTCGGCGGTCGCTTCTGCGACGATGGTGGACGGTGGCAGGCGAAGGTTTCGTTCAGCAATTAACACCCTCAGGGATGTGTTTGTAATGTTCTTTTTTGTGGGGTGTTTTCTGTTGTTGTGCTGGAACGGTTGTTCCCTTTGGTGTTTTCCGGTGTGTGCTACATGTGTTGTAAACTATTGTATTGAATGAATAACATGTGGTAGCCTCTCAAAAAAGTACTGGTTCTCTTCCCCAACCGCACGAGAGGCGGACAAGGAGGAGAAACTGCTGCCCCTCCTGGTGAAGCTGGGTCCCTGCCTTGATCTGCCGCTCCGGCGGCGGGTGGGGTGGGGACCTCGGTGCTTTGGCTCCGGTAGGTAGTTAGGATTAGCATCGTTTCCTCTTGTTAGGATCTAGGTTTGTTGGGGCGGCGCGGCGCTCAGATGATGACGATGGCGCCTCACTTAATAAAGTCTCCCCCGGCTTCAGTCCTATCTCGGCCCCGTTCGGCGACGTCCCATCCGCAACCAACAACGTCAGGCCGGCTCAAGGTGGAGCGGCTGAATAAACTCTCCCCAGGTTTAGTCCCGTCTTGGTGGTGATGCTGAGAATCTTGTGGCAGTGGTGTGGTTCTCGAGGATTTCTTCTGTCTATGGGGGTCACCGGATCGTCAAGGAGTTTCATCGACGGTTATTCCTTCATCTTTGTCTCTGAGACGGATGTGATCTTCTTGACCCGTTCGGCGACTTCCTCCACAACCAACAACGACAGGCCGGCTCAGGGTGGAGCGGCTGAATAAACTCTCCCCGGCTTCAGTCCCATCTCGGCGGCGATGTTGAGAAGCTTGTGGTAGTGGTGTGGTTCTCGAGGATTTCTTCTGGCTGTGGGGATCTCTGGATCATCAAGGAGCTTCATCGATGGTTATTCCTTCTTATTTGTTGTTGAGATGGATGTGGTCTTCTAGACCCATTCGGCGACTTCCTCCGTAACCAACGTCAGGCCCTCAGGATGGAGTGGAAGCCGCGACGCACCGTCGACATGGTCTGGAGGTTGAAGAAGAAGGGCATCTCATGGTTTTCGTTGTAATTTTGTTTTTGTTGAGGTGCTTTGTACTATTTGATGTTTCTTTTAATGCCAGGGTTATTTTTGCAAAAAAGGCTAGGACCTCATCGTGATCAACAAAATTGCCTATAAAAGCGTGCTAAAAAACCAACATTGAACGAGATGTCTATTACTGACCAAAGGCGCGACGGCCAAGCATAACCCACTCTAGGATCATGCAAGATCCACCCTGGGGCTAGATAAGAACCGAAACCCACCAGCCTAGACATTCCAAATATTCAGACATGCCTATAGAGATAAAATAACTAGAAACATAAAATGAAGAAAAACTAGAGAACCATCCATTTCTCATCTCTGCCAACAATATAGCCACCAAGTCGAGTACGCCAAATCGTCAACCTTGTGACGTGTGGTAGACATCACTTGCTACTTGTTCGACCAACCTTTCTCTCTGCTTCAATAACTTTGTTTTGGGCTCCTTTATCTACAAAATCGCCAGTTTCACTAGTGTCATAGGATCACAAAATTTTCTCCTATTAAAAATGATGTCATTTCTACATTTCTAGAAAGACCAAAAAGAGCTGAAACCCCAACTAGAACCAATTTTTTGTCAGGTTACGGAAAGGTTTTGATCCATCTATTAAAGCAATCATCAAGATTAGTAGGAGTGGAGTTCAAGTCAAAAGCACATTTTAAGAGGATCGAAATCAATCTAGGAGCATATCATTGAAAAAAGGTGATCAATAAATTCATCTTGCCGACAAAAGGCACGTCCTTTATCACCTTTCCAACCTCTTCTCAAAAATTATCTCTAGTTAAATACTTTTCTTATTCATCAACCAAAGAAATATTTTGATTTTAGAGAGAACCCCAAACCCCCTTGTTGTTTTGGCATATGAGAAGTTATTCGGTTAATCAAATGGTATTTCTTTTTAGAGAGAAGTGCATATTTTAACCCTGAACTCTAGGGCTAGTTTGAGTTACAAACCCCAACTTCAAAACCTGTTGTAGGATCGAAAGTAGGTCTAGAGGGGGGAGGGGTATTAGACTACTTGACCAAAAAATCTAACCTTTTCCCAGTTTTAAGTCTTGGCAGATTTAGCAACTTAACACAAGTCAAGCAATCAACCTACACATCCAATTCTAAGAGTTTAGCAGTGGAAAGTAAAACATTGCATATGAAGGTAAAGGGAAGGGTTTTGGAGAAGGCAAACACAATGTACACACGGAGATTTTTTGCGTGGTTCTGATAGGTGGTGCTATCGTACATCCACGTTGATGCAGACTTCAACCCACGAAGGGTAACGGCTGTGCGAGTCCATGAAGGGCTCCACCCATGATGGGTCCACGAAGAAGCAACCTTGTCTATCCCACCATGGCCAACGCCCACGAATGACTTGCCTCACTCGAGTAGATCTTCATGAAGTAGGCGATCTCCTTGCCCTTACAAACTTCTTGGTTCAACTCCACAATCTTGTCGGAGGCTCCCAAGTGACACCTAACCAATCTAGGAGACACCACTTTCCAGAAGGCAATAGATGGTATGTTGATGATGAACTCGTTGCTCTTGTGCTTCAAATGATAGTCTCCCCAACACTCAACTCTCTCTCATAGATTTTCCTATGGTGGAAGGATGATTTGAGTGGAAAGCAACTTGGGGAAGGCTAGAGATCAATATTCTTGTGGTTCGATTGGAATGTCTTGGTCTCAACACATGAGTAGGTGGTTCTCTCACAGAAAATGAGTAGCGGAAGTGTAGGCACGTTCTAATGGCTCTCTCTCTCTCAAATGGAGAAGGGGGTGGAGGGGTATATATAGGCTCCACACAAAATCCAACCATTACACACATTTGACGCAACTCGGTCAGACCGAATAGAAGAACTTGGTGAGACCGATTCAGTTCAAAATGTGAACGTTAGGAATCTCAGTAGGACCGATGAGATCAATTCGGTGGGAGCGATGTGCATAAACTCGGTGAGACTGATTTCAGCAATGAGCAAACAGAGACTTGGTCAAGCAAACTCGGTGCGACTGATCGCTCATTTCAGTGAGACCATGAAGGGAAAAAGAGAGTTTGCAATGCGAACTCGGTGGGACCGATCACTCATTTCAGTGAGACCAAAATGTTATGAAGGGAAACAGAGAGTTTGCGAAGCCATCTCGGTGAGACCGAGAGCCGTATCGGTGAGACCGAATTGACTAGGTTTTCTGGTAGTGTCTATGTCAACAGAACTCGGTGGCGCCGGATAGATCAAATAGGTGGGGCCAAGTTTGACTTTAGGTTTTGGACATATGTGGAAATGAGAATGTAGCTGAGGGTTTTGGAGCAATATCACTAAGCACCTTGAGCAAGTAGACCATCAAGTAACACCTCATCCCCTTTTAATAGTATTGGTTTTCCAATGGACTCAATGTGATCTTGGATCACTAAAATGAAAATGAAGAGTCTTGAGCCTTTGCCAATCTTTGTCCTTAGCATTTTCAGGGGTGCACATCTCTAGTCCATGCCATGCCAATCATTGAACTTTTTGAAATATTTAACTTGAATGGATATTTGTTCAATGAGCTATATGTTGTTATGAATTACCAAAACCACCCAGGGATTAGTTGCACTTTCAACCTCCCCTTTTTGGTAATTGATGACAACATATAGATCAAAGCTTCAACAAATGATAATATGAATGAAATACATTGTTGCTTTGAGAAGTATGTGATAAGCAAGAGCTCCCCCTAAATTTGTGCATTATTTAAAATTTGCGTTTGAATGCAAATGCACAATCGATTAGGATCATGGGCCACTCTTCCATGTCACATACATCTTGGTGGAGCGCTCAAAATGGTAAGCTATAAAGGACACACACTCATCACCAAGGGCAAACATGATTGATCATACACAAGTATCATAAATATCATCAATCAAGCACACATTAAAGCATAGCATGATCAAACACATGATCATAAGAGTATCACTACAAAAAAGACACATCTGTGACATTTTGGGCCGAACGATTTTTTTTCTGTCATACTTATGACACTTCTATGACGATAATTGTGACAAAACCCGGTATCATCATAGATGTGATGGGCTCCTACTTCTATGACAAAAAATCATGACAGAAAATGAGCTTTTCGTCCTGGGCGGGACTGAGACACAGCTGCATGACACTCTTTGGGCCGTCCATGATGGAAAAAACCGTGGTAGAAGCGAGGGCGAGGAAAATTTCAGGGAGTTCCCGGTTACGGTGGGTGGTCGGGGGCCGAGCGATGTGCGTTTCTCTCATATCGTACGCGCGTGGGTGCGAGGCGTTGGGATCTAAATGAACCCAAGCGGGGCGTTGCCTAACTGAACCCGAGCAATTGCACTGTAGGCTACGCGTTAATGAACCTGAGCGATCGAGCGATTCCTTCGCTACTGCTGCTAACTGAAGCCGATCGATGCTGCCTCTGGATGAACAGTGAGCGTTGCTGGGGGGGTTGGATGAACAGTTCCCGGTGGGGGTGGATGAACATGACCCCGTGGTGTTGCCTCTAGATGAACAGTACCCTGATCGAGCCGTTTGGGGCTGGATGAACAGGACCCCGTGGAAGGCTGGATGAACAGGACGACCCCGTGGAGGGCTGGTTGAAAAGTAGATGGTGGAGGGCTGGATGAACAGTAGCCCATGGAGGGGTGGTTGAACAGGAGCCCGTGGAGAGGGCTGGTTGAACAGTAGCCGGTGGAGTAGCGCGCGGTGGAGGCTTGATGAACAGGAGCCCGTGGATGAACAGTCGCAGGTGGAGGCTGGAGGAGGTCGATGGTGGATGAACAGTAGCTCGTGGAGGCTGGAGGAGGTCGACAGTGGAGATGAACAGTATCCCGTGGAGTCCCGTTTTGCGGTACGCCACACCCCTCCTGATGAACACGACCCCCGTTTCGACCGTAGCGCTCCAACACAAGTTTGTTTCCTCCGTTTTGCAGTACGCCACACCCCTCCCGATCAATAGGACCTCGTTTCGACCGTAGGAGGTCCAACACAAGTCTGTTTCCTCCGTTTTGTGGTACGCCAGACCCCTCCCGATGAACAGGATCCCGTTTTGACCGTGGCCGGTCGAACACAAGGCCGTTTCCTCCGTTCTGCGGTACGCTAGGCCTCGTTTCCATCGGCTATTTCGTCCAAGCCCTCCCGATGAACATGACGACGCATTCCGTTCCGACCCAGCCGGTTGGCTCCCCATGAACACGACGACGACACAGTTTCTCCGTTCTGACCCAGCCATGTACACGAGCCCTGGCTGTACTTATGCGCGAGTAGGCGTTTGAGACCCCGCTCGTATGTACGCATGTGGCCGTATTTACTTTCTTGCACCCTGGCCGCTGTACGTGCGTGTACATGCTACGTGCGCGTCTATACTATGACACGTGCGCGTCTACATCGATCAGTATGTACGTACACGTTCGTGACCAGAATGACAACGCTACATACGCTTCGACCAGGTGGGTCCCGACTGTCAGGCACTTCCTTGCATGCGAAGATGTAGCTGGTGGGTCCCAGCAGTCAGGGGGGCGAATCATTTTCTTTTGCCCGGATGCACTTCCTTGTGTGCGAAGATGTAGCTGGTGCTTCCCAGCAGTCAAAGGGGAAACTTTTTTTCACGAAATACAATGGCCCGTCCGATGGGTCCCTGCTGTCAGGTGGAGGAATAATTATTTTGCGCATAATAAGGAGCCAATTCCTTGCGACTGCCCTAGACCCAGCTGTCAGCCTATCAACGTACAGTACTCTTCCGATGGAAGTCGTTCCCTGACCACGTCGATCACGCCGCGCCGAGAGCACCAGGGTGGTGGACCACGGCGAGGCATAGGAAGGGGACAACACGGAGCCGGGAAAGACGCGGCAGTGGATGCCCACGCGTAGAGGAGTATGAGGGTTCACTGGTTCGGCTGCGGTGTGAGGCTATCGTCGCCACAGAATAACAGGGGGTGTGGGTGAGTAGAGGGATGGCCTGGCCAATGGTGGGAGTAGTAGGGGGCGGTGAGGCCTCCACGACATCACAGCCGGCCACGGGAGGCAGGAGCACGCGGCACGACCGGTGCTAGTTTGGGCGGCTGGAGCAAGAAGACTAGAGGTTGAAGAAGCACTATGGCCGTTGGATGGACATCGTACGATCACTGGAGCTAGAATCGTTCATATTGACTAAGTTGACAAAGCCCTCCGTCCCCGTCAACTTAGTTGCCCACAAGTTAGCCTCCCACTATGGTGGGTCCCAGCTAGCAGGGGGTATTCATTTTCTGTGCGTAATAAGGAGGCATTTCCTTGCATGCAAAGATATAGCTGGTGGGTCCGACCTGTTAGCGGGGGGAACTTTTTTTTTTGCAAAATACAGAGGCCCTTCCGGTGGGTCCCAGATGTCAGCTGGAGGAATCATTATGTTGCGCGTAATAAGGAGGCATTTCCTTGCGTGCGGCCATGGACCCAGCTGTCAGCCTTTGCACGCACTGTCTATTTCTGACGGTGTCGTTCGTTGACCACGCCGCGCCGAGCGCATCCAAGGTGGTGGACGACGGCGAGGCCCCGGACAGCAACGAGCCGAAGATGGGAAGACGCGGGAGTAGAGTCACATACGAAGAGGTGTACGAGGGTTAACTGGTTCTGGTGCGGTGTGGTTCGGCAGTCAGTGGAGAAGAACAGGAGGTGTGGAGGGGTGGAGGAATGGCCTAGCCAACGATAGAGTAGTGCTTCACAGCGAAGCGTGCTAAGCAGAGCTGCTAGCAGCAGGAGGAGGGAGGTGGTCCCGATGGCGCTGGAAGAAGAAGACGAGAGATTGAAGATGGATGCCGGTCGTTGGATGTAAATCCAACGGCTAACGACGTCAGAATCATTTGTTGACTAAGTTGACAACGACTTGCGTTGGCTTCGACCTATTGGCCCACATTTCAGCCTCCAAAAATGTGGCACGTATTCAACCCACTTTTTCCAGAATTTACAGTCTTTTTTTCAGGGTAGAATTTACAGTCAATTTGATCTTTTTTTTTGAATTACAGTCCATTAGTTGGGCTAGGTGAACAAATAATGTAGCGTCCATGCGGCTCATTTATTTTTTTCCTAAAAAATTACTGGGCCATTTGCACTTTCTCGAAATACACGATTTTGCTGGGCTGATTCTAATTATAATGTTGGGTTAGGCTAGTAATGTTATCAAAAAATAAACAGGGGCTGAACATTTTGTTATAAATATATTTAAATAATAAGTGATATGTTATTACATTCTGTCCTTAAATCTTACCAAGCCTTTGTACACAATCACTAGGATTTTCGTGCCAAAACTAGGATTTTATTGTTAAGAAATTATTTTTATAAGTTAATAAGATGTGGGATATTGTTTTCTTACATACGTAAGTATCTATTAAATATATGATGACAATATAAATAATATATAATAACATATAAAATAATTTAAATATATATAATATAGTTAGAAGGGAAACATAAGTTGGACTAGACGTTCCTATTCTTATATAGAAAAATAGAATAGACCTCTGCGTTTTCTTCAAAAAAAAAATATATTGGGCTGCCGATGTTTCAGGAAAAATAAAACTTCGGATGGAAGGTCCATAGGCCGGTCGATACATGATGGCTCTCAAGAAAATACAAACCGGCATGTCGTGGGCTGCGCATGTTAAAAAAGAAAGCCTAAACAAGGCAGCCCAAAACCCAGCTGATACTTGCTGCCCTAGTGATAATAAATGATACCTGCCAGCTCCTCGACTTTGTTGTGAATTTATCTCCTATAGTATTTACGTTGAAGCAGCTAAAAAATGTAACTATGTTGACAAACCCGTGGGCCCCAACGTCAGTATAGCATTAGGAGGAAGTATTTTTTCGATGAGGCACTTGCTTGCGTACGGCCATAGACCTGGTGGGTCCCGACTGTCCGCCTCTTCACGTACAGTCCTCTCCAGATTCCTCTTGTTTCTTCAGCATGTTCACAACGGTAGACAGCGGCATCGCGGCGAGCGCACAAAGGCGCAAGAGGGGATCCGACCACCTGAGGAAGTGCCTTATTAGTAACGAAACTACTGAACTAGCCTAGTGGCCAAATGAGACTACCCGACAGCTGTTCCGCCCGGGTTCGACTCCACCTGTGCAGGGAAAATATCTCCAAATTTTTTGCCTCTGCCTTTGTTGACATGTGGGTCCCCATTGTCATCTACGCACACCACGTCCAACACTTTCCAAAACTTCGTCCCTCGTTTTCTCTGTGTTTCGCACACTCGACATTGTGTGGGCATTTTGAAAATAGCATATCTTTTTAACTGTGCATCATATGAAGATGTGCTATGCATGAATGTTGATAAGCATGACTAAAGTGGGAGAGACTGGCACCCGCTAGCCACCTTATGCAACAAGTGCATGCCAGTCGGTGGAACCTGTCTCACGTAAGCGTACGTGTAAGGTCGGTCCGGGCCGCTTCATCCCACAATGCCGCCGAATCAAGATAGGACTAGTAACGGTAAGCAAATTGTACAAACCATCGCCCACAACTACTAGTGTTCTACTCGTGCAAAGAATCTATGCAATAGACCTAGCTCATGATGCCACTGTTGGGGAACGTAGCAGAAATTCAAAATTTTCTACGCATCACCAAGATCAATCTGCGGAGAAAGTAGCAACGAGAGAGAGGGGAGTGCATCTTCATACCCTTGAAGATCGCGATGCGGAAGCGTTACAAGAACACGGATGAAGGAGTCATACTCGTAGAGATTCAGATCGCGGTTGATTCCGATCTAAGCGCCGAACAACGGCGCCTCCGCGTTCAACACACGTGCAGCCCGATGACGTCTCCCGTGCCTTGATCCAGCAAGGGGAGAGGGAGAGGTTGAGGAAGACTCCGTCCAGCAGCAGCACGACGGCGTGGTGGTGGTGGAGGAGCGCGGTACTCCAGCAGGGCTTCGCCAAGCACTATGAGAGACAAGGAGGAAGAGAGGTAGGGCTGCGCCAAGAGAGAGTTCATCTCGTGTCTCTTTCAGCCCCCAATACCTCAAGTATATATAGGGGAAGGGGAGGGGCTGCGCCGCCATCTAGGGTTCCCTCCCTAGGGGTGGCGGGAGCCCCCAAAACCCATCTAGGGTGCGGCCAAGGGGGGAAGAGAGGGGGGCGCACCTAGGGTGGGCCTTAAGGCCCATCAGGACCTAGGGTTTGCCCCCTTCCCACTCTCCCTGCGCCTAGGGCCTTGGTGGGGGGCGCACCAGCCCACCTGGGGCTGGTCCCCTCCCACACTTGGCCCATGCAGCATTTTGGGGCTGGTGGCCCCACTTGGTGGACCCCCGGGACCCTCCCGGTGGTCCCGGTACATTACCGATAGTACCCGAAACTTTTCCGGTCACCAAAACCGGACCTCCCATATATAAATCTTTACCTCCGGACCATTCCGGAACTCCTCGTGATGTCCGGGATCTCATCCGGGACTCCAAACAACATTCGGTAACCATGTACATCTATTCCCTATAACCCAAGCGTCATCGAACCTTAAGTGTGTAGACCCTACGGGTTCGGGAACCATGCAGACATGACCGAGACAACTCTCCGGTCAATAACCAATGGCGGGATCTGGATACCCATGTTGGCTCCCACATGTTCCATGATGATCTCATCGGATGAACCACGATGTCAAGGATTCAATCAATCTCGTATTCAATTCCCTTTGTCTACCGGTATATTACTTGCCCGAGATTTGATCGTCGGTATCTCGATACCTTGTTAAATCTCGTTACCGGCAAGTCTCTTTACTTGTTCCGTAACACATCATCCCATGATCAACTCCTTGGTCACATTGCACATATGATAATGTCCTACCGAGTGGGCCCAGAGATACTCTCTGTCACACGAAGTGACAAATCCCAGTCTCGATTTGTGCCAACCCAACAGACACTTTCAGAGATACCCGTAGTGTACCTTTATAGCCACCCAGTTACGTTGTGACGTTTGGTACACCCAAAGCATTCCTATGGTATCCGGGAGTTGCACAATCTCATGGTCTAAGGAAATGATACTTGACATTAGAAAAGCTTTAGCATATGAACTACACGATCTTTGTGCTAGGCTTAGGATTGGGTATTGTCCATCACATCATTCTCCTAATGATGTGATCCCGTTATCAACGACATCCAATGTCCATGGTCAGGAAACCGTAACCATCTATTGATCAACGAGCTAGTCAACTAGAGGCTTACTAGGGACATGGTGTTGTCTATGTATCCACACATGTATTTGAGTTTCCCATCAATACAATTATAGCATGGATAATAAACGACTATCATGAATGAGGAAATATAATAATAATAACTAATTTATTATTGCCTCTAGGGCATATTTCCAACAGTCTCCCACTTGCACTAGAGTCAATAATCTAGTTCACATCGCCATGTGATTAACACTCACAGGTCACATCGCCATGTGACCAACATCCAAAGAGTTTACTAGAATCAATAATCTAGTTCACATCACTATGTGATTAACACTCAATGAGTTCTGGGTTTGATCATGTTATGCTTGTGAGGGAGGTTGTAGTCAACGGGTCTGCAATATTCAGGTCCCTATGTATTTTGCAAAACTTTATGTCATATCGTAGATGCTGCTACCACGTTCCACTTGGAGCTATTCCAAATTGTTGCTCCATTATACATATCCGGTATCTCTACTCAAAGCTATCCGGATAGGCGTTAAGCTTGCATCGACGCAACTCTTTACGTCGAACTCTTTATCACCTCCATAACCGAGAAACATTTCCTTATTCCTCTAAGGATAATTTTGACCGCTATCTAGTGATCCACTCTTGGATCACCTTTGTACCCTCTTGCCAGACATGTGGCAAGGCACACATCTGGTGCGGTACTCAGCATGGGGAACGACCTTCGTCCTTCCTCTTTCTTCTGCCGTGGTCAAGCTTTGAGTCTTACTCAACTTTACACCTTATAACTCAGGTAAGAACTCCTTCTTTGACTGATCTATTTTGAACTCCTTCAAAATCATGTCAAAGGTGTGTGTTCCTTTTGAAAGTGTCATCAGGCGTCTTGATCTATCTCTATAGATCTTGATGCCCAATATGCAAGCAGCTTTATCCAGGTCTTCCTTGAAAAACTCCTTTCAAACAACCCTTTATGCTTTCCAGAAATTCTACATCATTTCAGATCAACAATATGTCATTCACATATACTTATCAGAAATGTTGTAGTGTTCCCACTCACTTTATTGTAAATACAAGTTTCTAACAAACTTTGTATAAACCCAAAAACTTTGATCACTCCATCAAAGCGTATATTCTGACTCCGAGATGCTTGTTCTAGTCCATGGAAGGATCGCTGGAGCTAGCATACCTTTTAGCATCCTTAGGATCGACAAAACCTTTCTAATTGTATCTCATACAACCTTTCCTTACGAAAACTGGTAAGGAAACTTGTTTTTTTTTTGACATCCATCTGCCAGATTTCATAAATGCAGCTAATGCTAACATGATTCCGACGGACTTAAGCATCGCTACGGATGAGAAAATCTCTTCATAGTCAACTCCTTGAACTTGTGAAAAGACTCTTTGCCACAAGTCGAGCTTCATAGACGGCAACATTACCGTCCACGTCCGTCTTCTTCTTAAAGATCCATTTATCTCAATGGCTAGCCGATCATTGGGCAAATCCACCAAAGTCCATACTTTGTTCTGATACATGAATCCTATCTCGGATTTCATGGCTTCTAACCATTTGTCGGAATATGGGCCCACCATCGCTTCTCCATAGCTCATAGGTTCATTGTTGTTTAACAACATGATATTTAAGACAGGATTACCGTACCATTCAGGAGTAGTACATATCCTTGTCGACTTACGAGGTTCAATCGCAACTTGATCCGAAGCTTCATGATTACTATCATCAACTTCCTCTTCAACCAACGTAGGCACCACAGAAACATTTTTCTGTGTTGCACCACTTTCCGGTTGAAGTAGAGGTTCAACAACCTCATCAAGTTCTATCTTCCTCCCACTCAATTCTTTCGAGAGAAACTTTTCTTCGAGAAAGGACCCAATTCTAGAAATAATCCCTTTTGCTTCCGGAACTGAGACAGGAGGTATACCCAACTGTTTTTGGGTGTCCTATGAAGATGCATTTATCCGCTTTGGGTTCAAGCTTATCAGGCATAAGCGATGCAGCCCCAAACTTTTAAGAAATGACAACTTAGGTTTCTCTAAACCATAGTTCATACGGTGTCGTCTTAACGGAATTGCGTGGTGCCCTATTTAAAGTGAATGTGGTTGTCTCTAATGCCTAACCCATAAACGATAGTAGTAATTCGATAAGAGACATCATGGTATGCACCATATCCAAGAGGGTGCAGTTATGACGTTCGGACACACCATCACATTATGGTGTTCCAGGCGGTATTAGCTGTGAAACAATTTCCACAATGTCTTAATTGTGTGCCAAACTCGTAACTCAGATACTCATCTCTTTGATCATATCATAGACATTTTATCCTCTTGTCACAATGATCTTCAACTTCACTCTGAAATTACTTGAGCCTTTCAATAATTCAGACTTGTGTTTCATCAAGTAAATATACTTAGATCTACTCAAATCATATGTGAAGTAAGAGCATAACGATATCCACTGCGTGCCTCAGCACTCATTGGACTGCACACATCAAAATGTATTACTTCCAACAAGTTGCTTTCTTGTTCCATCTTACTGAAAAACGAGGCCTTTCAGTCATCTTGCCCATGTGGTATGATTTGCATGTCTCAAGTGATTCAAAATCAAGTGAGTCCAAACGATCCATCTGTATGGAGTTTCTTCATGCACATCTACCAATAGACATGGTTCTCATGTCTCAATCTTTTCAAAAACGAGTGAGTCCAAAGATCCATCAACATGGAGCTTCTTCAAGCATTTTTATACCAATATGACTCAAGTGGTATTGCCACAAGTATGTGGTACTATCATTACTATCTTATATCTTTTGGCATGAACATGTGTATCACTATGATCGAGATTTAATAAACCATTTATTTTAGGTGCAAGACCATTGAAGGTATTATTCAAATAAACAGAGTAACCATTATTCTCCTTGAATAACCGTGTTGCGATAAACATAATCCAATCATGTCTATGCTCAACGCAAACACCAAATAACAATTATTTAGGTTTAACACCAATCTCGATGGTAGAGGGAGCGTGCGATGCTTGATCACATCAACCTTGGAAACACTTCCAACACATATCGTCAGCTCACCCTTAGCTAGTCTCCGTTTATTTTGTAGCTTTTATTTCGAGCTACTAACACTTAGCAACCGAACCGGTATCTAATACCCTGGTGCTATTGGGAGTACTAGTAAAGTACACATTAATATAATGTATATCAAATATACTTCTATCGACCTTGCCAGCCTTCTCATCTACCAAGTATCTAGGGTAGTTCTGCTTCAGTGACTGTTCCCCTCATTACAGAAGCACTTAGTCTCGGGTTTGGGTTCAACCTTGGGTTTCTTCACTAGAGCAGCAACTGATTTGTCATCTCATGAAGTATCCCTTCTTGCCCTTGCCCTTCTTGAAACTAGTGGTTTCACTAACCATCAACAATTGATGCTCTTTCTTGATTTCTACTTTCGCGGTGTCAAACATCGCGAATAGCAACAGGATCATCATATCTATCCCTGATATGTTATAGTTCATCATGAAGCTTTAGCAGCTTGGTGGCAATGACTTTGGAGAAACATCACTATCTCATCTGGAAGATTAACTCCCACTCGATTAAAGTGATTATGGTACTCAGACAATCTGAGCACAAGCTCAACGATTGAGCTTTTCTCCCTTGGTTTGGAGGATAAGAAACTCGTCAGAGGTCTTATACCTCTTGACGTGGGCACGAGCCTGAAATCCGAATTTCAGCCCTCGAAACATCTCATATGTTCCGCGACGTTTTGAAATCATCTTCGGTGCCTCAACTCTAAACCGTTTAACATTACTGAACTATCACGTAGTTATCAAAACGTGTATGTCAGATGTTCGCAACATCCACAGACGACGTTCGAGGTTCAGCACACCGAGCGGTGCATTAAGGACATAAGCCTTCTATGAAGCAACGCGGACAATCCTCAGTTTACGGACCTAGTCCGCATAATTGCTACTATCAACTTTCAACTGAATTTTCTCTAGGAACATATCTAAAACAGTAGAACTAAAGCGCGAGCTACGACATAACTTGCAAAAACCTTTTGACTACGTTCAGAATAATTAAGTTCATCTTATGAACTCCCACTTAGATAGACATCCCTCTAGTCATCTAAGTGATACATGATCCGAGTCAACTAGGCCGTGTCCGATCATCACGTGAGACGGACTAGTCATCGTCGGTGAACATTTTCATGTTGATCGTATCCACTATACGACTCATGTTTGACCTTTCGGTCTCTTATGTTCCGAGGCCATGTCTGTACATGCTAGGCTTGTCAAGTCAACCTAAGTGTTTCGCGTGTGTAAATCTGGCTTACACCCATTGGATGTGAACGTTAGAATCTATCACACCCAATCATCACGTGGTGCTTCGAAACGACGAACTTTCACAATGGTGCACAGTTAGGGGGAACACTTTCTTGAAATTATTATGAGGGATCATCTTATTTACTACCGTCGTTCTAAGCAAATAAGATGCATAAACATGATAAACATCACATGCAATCAAATAGTGACATGATATGGCCAATATCATTTTGCTCCTTTTGATCTCCATCTTCGGGGCTCCATGATCATCATCGTCACCGGCATTACACCATGATCTCCATCATCCTGATATCCATCATCGTGTCTTCATGAAGTTCTCTCGTCATCTATTACTTCTACTACTATGGCTAACGGTTTAGCAACAAAGTAAAGTAATTACATGACGTTTATGTTGACACGCAGGTCATAAATAAATTAAGACAACTCCTATGGCTCTTGCCGGTTGTCAAACTCATTGACATGCAAGTCGTGATGCCTATTACAAGAACATGATCAATCTCATACATCACATATATCATTCATCACATCCTTTTGGCCATATCACATCACATCACATACCCTGCAAAACCAAGTTAGACGTCCTCTAATTGTTGTTGCATGTTTTACGTGGCTGCTATGGGTTTCTAGCAAGAACGTTTCTTACCTACGCAAAGCCACAACGGTGATATGCCAATTGCTATTTACCCTTCATAAGGACCCTTTTCATCAAATCCGATCTGACTAAAGTGGGAGAGACTGGCATCCGCTAGCCACCTTATGCAACAAGTGCATGCCAGTCGGTGGAACCTGTCTCACGTAAGCGTACGTGTAAGGTCGGTCCGGGCCGCTTCATCCCATAATGCCGCCGAATCAAGATAGGACTAGTAACGGTAAGCAAATTGTACAAACCATCGCCCACAACTACTTGTGTTCTACTCGTGCAAAGAATCTATGCAATAGACCTAGCTCATGATGCCACTATTGGGGAACGTAGCAGAAATTCAAAATTTTCTACGCATCACAAGATCAATCTACGGAGAAACTAGCAACGAGAGAGAGGGGAGTGCATCTTCATACCCTTGAAGATCGCGATGCGGAAGCGTTACAAGAATGCGGATGAAGGAGTCGTACTCGTAGCGATTCAGATCGCGGTTGATTCCGATCTAAGCGCCGAACAACGGCGCCTCCGCGTTCAACACGCGTGCAACCCGATGACGTCTCCCGTGCCTTGGTCCAGCAAGGGGAGAGGGAGAGGTTGAGGAAGACTCCGTCCAGCAGCAGCACGATGGCATGGTGGTGGTGGAGGAGCGCGGTACTCCAGCAGGGCTTCGCCAAGCACTACGAGAGACGAGGAGGAAGAGAGGTAGGGTTGCGCCAAGAGAGAGTTCATCTCGTGTCTCTTTCAGCCCCCAATACCTCAAGTATATATAGTGGAAGGGGAGGGGCTGCGCTCCCATCTAGGGTTCCCTCCCTAGGGGTGGCGGGAGCCCCCAAAACCCATCTAGGGTGCGGCCAAGGGGGGAAGAGAGGGGGGCGCACCTAGGGTGGGCCTTAAGGCCCATTAGGACCTAGGGTCTGCCACCTTCCCACTCTCCCTGCACCTAGGGCCTTGGTGGGGGGGAGCACCAGCCCACCTGGGGCTGGTCCCCTCCCACACTTGGCCCCTGCAGCCTTGTGGGGCTGGTGGCCCCACTTGGTGGACCCCCGGGAGCCTCCCGGTGGTCCCGGTACATTACCGATAGTACCCGAAACTTTTCTGGTCACCAAAACGGGACTTCCCATATATAAATCTTTACCTTCGGACCATTCAGGAACTCCTCGTGACGTCCGGGATCTCATCTGGGACTCCGAACAACATTCGGTAACCACGTACATCTATTCCCTATAACCCTAGCGTCATCGAACCTAAAGTGTGTAGACCCTACGGGTTCGGGAACCATGCAGACATGACCGAGACAACTCTCCGGTCAATAACCAACAGCGGTATCTGGATACCCATGTTGGCTCCCACATGTTCCACGATGATCTCATCGGATGAACCACGATGTCAAGGATTCAATCAATCCCGTATTCAATTCCCTTTGTCTACCGGTATAGTACTTGCCCGAGATTCGATCGTCGGTATCTCGATACCTTGTTCAATCTCGTTACCGGCAAGTCTCTTTACTCATTCCGTAACACATCATCCCCTGATCAACTCCTTGGTCACATTGCGCATATGATGATGTCCTACCAAGTGGGCCCAGAGATACCTCTCCGTCACACGGAGTGACAAATCCCAGTCTCGATTCGTGCCAACTCAACAGACACTTTCAGAGATACCTGTAGTGTACCTTTATAGCCACCCAGTTACATTGTGACGTTTGGTACACCCAAAGCATTCCTATGGTATCCGGGAGTTGCACAATCTCATGGTCTAAGGAAATGATACTTGACATTAGAAAAGCTTTAGCATACGAACTACACGATCTTTGTGCTAGGCTTAGGATTGGGTCTTGTCCATCACATCATTATCCTAATGATGTGATCCCGTTATCAACGACATCCAATGTCCATGGTCAGGAAACCGTAACCATCTATTGATCAATGAGCTAGTCAACTAGAGGCTTACTAGGGACATGGTGTTGTCTATGTATCCACACATGTATCTGAGTTTCCCATCAATACAATTATAGCATGGATAATAAACAATTATCATGAATGAGGAAATATAATAATAATAATAACTAATTTATTATTGCCTCTAGGGCATATTTCCAACAAGAGGATGGCGGGGAAGCGTCGTCGGGCCAAGTGCTTTTCTCCTCTTGCAGTTGGGTTCGGTCGACGAAGACTCCACCGGCTCGCTCTAGCACGACACCCTCACAAACGGCACCTTGTAGATGCTCGATCCTTCAATCTCTGGTGGATGCTCCATCTGGGATTGATACTCCCACCACCGCTCCCTCATGATCAGATTCGGTGAATCTGTTTGCTCCATGGCCCAGAGGAGCAGCTCTATGTACTCCCGCGCGACTCCCTCCGGGAGTATCGCTTCCTTTTTGCTCGGTTGCAAATATTTGGCCATGGATGTCGCCTTTGCCGCTTGTTGGTCCTTGTTGTCAAACCAAGACTGTATCTCACGTATCGGTTGTACTCCTCCATCGATCTACTTCTCCATAGCACCTTCACTCGCCGGCGGTGGTTTTTGAATGGAAGAGGAGAGGAGCATCGCTGGTTTTGGATTAGAACGGGAGAGGAGCGATGCTGGTTTGGATTGGAACAAGAGAGGAGGGGCGGTGGTTTTGAAATGCAAGAGGAGAGGAGCAGCGCTGGATTTAGATTGGAACAGGAGAGGAGCTACGGTGGTTTAAGAGCAGAAGAGCGGAAGAGCGGCGGTGGTTTAAGAGGAGAAGAGTGGAAGAGCGGTGCTGGTCTTGGATGTATTTTTTTGTTTTGCGTATTTTGGGTCAAAGTTTGACCACGTACTGTATTTACCAAGCAAAATGTGAATGCATGTCACCAAAAATTCTATCGTTTGGTTCATATCTGAATGTACTTTCAAATTATATTATTTTTGCAACGTATAACATATATTTTATTTGCAAACATCATGGTCAATTATGACCTAGAATAAAAGGGAGACTAGTTAATGTGGGGTCGCTTTCTTAATTGAAGGGTAAATTGATTTTGATTTTGATCCACTCACAGCACGCCGGCCCTCTCGTCCAATCCTAAATCGCTGCCGCACGCTCCTCTCCCTCTTCTCCATTGCAAAACCACCTTCTATCCTCTCCATCATCTCCATTCCAAAACCACCATCTCGTCTCTCCCTCTTCTCCATTGCGATAGTACTAGAGAAGTGTTGTACTAAGTCTTCATGCACGTGCCCCGAAGGCGCAGTTGTCGTCATTTTGATCTGAAGCACTGGATTATAACATATAACACGAAAAAATGCCACATGACAAGAAATCATGCTCTTGCCCATCTTGAAGTTGATGAGCATCTGAATTTGTGGAGCATAGCCACATGATCTCTTCTGGTCTGCAGCAGTCCTCTTGATTGTCTCAACAATCAATGTCATCACCTTGAACTTCTCAGGCACATCAAACATATGCAGCAGATTTATTGAGTGCCCTCTGATGATCCTGTCATCTCCAGACTTGGGCAGCAAAGTGTGTCCGAGAATTGTGTTGATGGTTGGTAGACCTGACAGCGGATAATAAACTGACCCAAACTTGTGGGTGTCCAAGGCAGCAGTTGGGATTTCCTTGTACATATGTGCCATGGAGTCATGTTGTAACATCCCAAATTTCCAATTTAGAATGTTATACATTAGATCATCATTGCATATCATATTTTATTGCATTTTTGGTTGATCCTAGCAATTCTACGCAACTCAAGGACCCACGAAGAGAGTTGGGGATCTCGCTATTTTCATATTTGAGTTTTCTCAAATTTTGAAAAGAGGATCATTTGGTTTTAATTATTTTTCTCTCTGAATATTTCATATATGAAAATAAAGAGAGGGGATAAAATGACTTCCCCAAAATAAAGAAATATTGGAGGTTAAATATTAAAATAAAATAAGAATTTTATTTGGAGTTTTATCGCTATTTTATTTGAATTAGGAAAAAATGCATTTTACAAAATTGCATTAGAGGCCCAAATAAATGTTCACCTTGTCCGCTATATTTTTAGAGGACGGGGAAAATTTATTTCAGGATTTTTGGAGGCCGTTTAGTATTTCTTTTATTTGTTTTTCTGCGCATCAGAATTATTTTAAAAAAAGGAAACCGACCTACCGGGTCGTGTGCGCCTGGGACACCGACCCGGCCGACCTCTTATAAGCCGCCGCCACCAGCCCACCATCCCTCCACCCCTGAAACCCTAGCCGCCGCCCCGCCTCGCTCCATGCACCGCGCCACCGCCGCCGCCCCTCCCGCCGCGACGCCGCTGCCCCGCGGAGCCGCCGCCGTCCGCCGCCACCACCCCGTCGCCCCGCACTGCCGACCCCGCTGCCTCCCGCTGGAGCCCCACCCCCGGAGAGCTGCCGCCGCCACCGACCCCACCGCCGACGAGGTAGCCGCCACCGTCGCCAGTTTTCGTTAGAAAACCGCCCGGTTTTTTTTGAAAACCCTAGGTTTTTGTATAGATCGTTTTTTTCTTGTTCAGTTAATTAACGGATGTCCTTCCGTATGTTCGTTTTAACAAACGGTGTTCATCTGTTAGCCGTAGACAGCGAACGTTCGTTCATTAGCTTGTTCGTCAGTTTTTCTTTTTCCAGGGTTTTTCGCGATTATTTTCGATCGCGATTTCTGCCCCGATCTTCGTTTTAGTTTATCTTTTCGCTCGTTTATCGGAATCAGGCGATTCAAGCGCCTAGATATTCTTCTCGAAGCCCTCTTTCTGTTTAACCAACTTGAACAAGATTTTGGTACTGTAAATTTGACTTTAGTCCAGATTAGTAAATGGATCTTGTTTCTTTCGCAGTTTGAGTTTCGTTGCTTCGTTTGATTTGATTCTTTTTGCAAACCGGAGTTCTTCAGTTGAACTTTCTGGTTAGATCTCTTATTTGAGTTTTACCCGTGCTTCTAGTTGAGTGCTTATGTATGTTATTGTTTGTTTACGACAAAGTACCCAGAGTACGAAGCGTGCTACTACGAGTCTCTAGGTTTTGCGGATCATCAGCAAGGCAAGTAACACTTTGATCATACCTCTTTACTACCCAGCTTTTATTGCATTAGATCAATCCTCAAACATTGCATGGTTGGGATCTATTTAACATGTGGGTTTTGGGAAGTAGATGATGAGGTAGTACCTATTGCTTTGTTTATTATCAAACCTTTGGGAGTTACATTTACGTGATGCTTATATTGCTATGTTATGCTTGTAGACATGGTTTGGGTGAGTGTATCCATGACAGATGTGAGTATTGTTAATTTATGGTTAACTTAAGGTGGCTACTTAAATACAAATCTGGGTGGATTGCTTGAGGCCCCCTGGAGTACCCAGTGGTTGTCAGGGCACCTGGAGAATCTAGTGTTGTCCTAGGATATCCTGGAGTACCCGTGTGATCATCCTACGGTCTGCCACCCAGGCTCAAAGGGATCATAAGATTATTCATGCTAGAAACTTTCGTGTGCAGCCACAAGCCAATATTGGCTCTAGCATAGTTGAGTAAGTTGCATGAAGCTCTTGAAGAGGTAGACTAGCAGATGTAGTGGGTTGTAGGTGGTACTGTCTACCCAGAGTAGAGAGTTAATGCTTCAGAAAGACTGTGTCTTGAATCTCTGACCATGGATGTGTTCGAGTCTTGTGGGGAAAAGTGTGCAAACCTCTGAAGAGTGTACAAACTAATCATGGTTAGTCGTGTCCCCAGTTAAGGACATCTTGAGTATCTGGTTCTTGGATAATCATGTTGATCTCATCACTCTAAATTAATTTGATTGGGTTTAATGATTATGCTTAATTGGGATTGAGTTGGAGGAACCTTCTCAATGTTTAACAACCACCATGATAGTTAAAAAAACTTATTCCTTTGTTATAGGGAAAAATTGGCTTTATGCAAAACTGTAACCATAGAGCTTTCCACCAGCCATATATGCATGTAGTGATAGCATTCATTCTGTTCATTACTCTATGTGTTACTTTGCCAGCATATTCCATGTGCTGACCCGTTTTGGGCTGCAACGTTTCATGTTGTAGACTTTTCACACGACGAGTAAGGTGCCATAGGTCGTTGTCACTCAGCTATGCCGTTGGAGTTGATGGACTCGCTTTATCTTCCAAGCCTTCCGCTGTTACGTTTTTAGATGGCCTTAAGCCATATTATTGTAATAAGTTCTCTTTTGTGAAATTCGATGTAATAAGTGTGTGATTGAAACTCTGTTATAAACCCTCAAGTACTGTGTGTGTCAGCATTACCGATCCAGGGATGACACTGATGCACAGAGACTAGACTGTTTGAGGTCTGGTCACTACAGGATGGTATCAGAGCACACACTGACTGTAGGACACGACCACTAAGCTAAAACCATAGGTCACTCCTCTCTTCTCATTTCTGAATTCTCTCCTCTTTTCTACTCTATAGGATGGTGGATGCAAGGAACAAGTTCACACAACCAGATGAAGATACACCTTTTGGACAACACTTGAAGGAAGTTACTATATACCTAAACATCAGAATGCCAAGCTTCACCGGGACCTACATCGCCACTTTACCAAAAGAGGAGCGTTGGATGATTCGAGTTCAAGTTCCAGGAAGGACGTTCATGCCAGTCACTAAGCCCATAGAGTTTTCCTTTGATGCACCAACCTGGAGTCTAGGAAAGAGCATGGCAGCCCACATCACCATGGGACGCATTGGAGAAGTTTACCACAAGGATCTCAAGGATACTATCTACCAGATCTATGGGTGCCGAGATGAGCAATGGGAGATGATCAACACCAGGAGGGATAGATCCATTGCAGCTTTCATCCAGGAGTTAAACCAGCACATTCGCCGCTAGGAGAACCAGATGTGCACATGCATGATAGATCTGAAGAAGGCAATGACCAGGATCATAGAGCTGGAGGAAGAATTCAAGTATACACACGATGGATATGAGGAGGAAATGATGATACTAGTGGAGAAGAATGACGACCTAACAAGGAAGCTAGGAGTATTCATGGGAGACCCCGCGCCAGGAGGAGAAGAGGACAATTCCACTTGTCCGGAGAACTACATCATCATCGACGACACCGAATCAGACTCTGACGATAGCGATGATGACTATGTTGATGAAGCTGGAGCAGATATCATGTAGTCTTCCACCGTTTAAAACTTCTAGTCGACCACCATATCAGTAGTAGTATTCTCCCATGTATATAGTATAGTCCGAGCACTTTTGTGACGATAGTTAGACCGCTTGTATGCCCTTGTTTGAATTGATTGGATCGATATGATTGTGTTTGTCTCATGTGCATATGGGTAGTGTTTTCCCTCTAGACCTCATTCTATTCTGTTTTCTCATCTTTTCTAAACCCATCAAATGCATCCGAGACATGACAATGGATTTTCTTTCCCACCGGAGCTCACTCAGTTGATCCAGCAGCAGAATACCCTGATGCAGCTACTAGTCCAGAATGAGAACCAGGGGAATAACAACAACAACAACCCACCACCACGACCACCTGTTGATCACTTAGCCCATTTTCTAAGGCTGAATCCGCCAGTGTTCTCTAGTAGCACCGAGCCAATTGTTGCAGATGATTGGCTCCGCAAGATTGGAAGGGAGTTGACCACTGCAGGATGCACAGATGCGGAGAGAGTGCGTTTTGCCGCATATCAGCTTGATGGACCCGTAGCATCATGGTGGGAGAATTTCACAGCCACTTACCCCATCAACACTGTCACATGGGACCAGTTTCAGCAGGTTTTTCGCACTGCCCATGTTTCAGCAGGAGCTATGGCCATGAAGAAGTGTGAGTTTCGCAATTTGCGCCAAGGAGGACGCACAGTGGGCCAGTATGTGGATGATTTTAGTAAATTAGCACGTTATGCCCCAGATGACGTCGCTACAGATGCCGCTAAGCAGGAGAAGTTCCTAGAAGGACTGAATGATGAGCTGAGCATGCAGTTGATGGTGGCAACCTTCAACAACTACCAGGAGTTGGTAGATAGAGCTCTCATGATTGAAGGGAAGCAGCAGCAGATTGACAACCGCAAGAGGAAGTATGGACATAGGAAGTACAATTCAGGAGCTCAGCAGAGGCCCCGTTTTACCCCGAACTCGGGAGGACACATTCACCATAACCATGGAGGCCATAATTCCAATGGTGGAAGTTCGCATAACCATAGTGGCCCCAAGAATGGGAATGGGAATGGAAAAAGCAACGGCCAGAACCGTTCCAACCCAGCAACGCCCGCAAAGAAGGATCTAAGTCACCTTACATGTTTCAAGTGCAGGAAGAATGGACATTACGCCATGGAGTGTTCTGAAGCAAAGAATGGAAATGGCAATGGAAGCTCTGGGAAGAAGCTCAACCCTTTCAACAGGGGACAAGTGAACCACGTTAGCGTGGAGGAGGTTGAAGCGCAACCCGATGCCATAATAGGTAAGTTTTTGGTTAAGTCATTTACTGCAATCATTCTTTTGATACTGGTGCATCACATTCATACATATTAAGGGGGTTTGTGGATAAGTTTAACCTGCCAACCCAACCCTTAGGTCACCCATGTTAGTAACCTCGCTAGGAGCATTGTATATGGCTAGCCTATGGTGTGATCGGTTACCATTAAGGATTGGTAACTACGTGTTCCCCTCAGACCTAATAGTATTGGAGTCACAAGGACTGGATGTAGTATTAGGCATGGATTGGTTATCGAAGTATGGAGGGAACATTGACTGTGCCAATAAGTCGATTTTTCTCACCACCCCAGAAGGAAGAAGGATTAAGTATGTATCCCGGCATGTGCCGAAGAGGACTGAAGTAAATTCCTTATCAGGAGTTGTACAGAAGGAAGTACCAGTGGTGAAGGATTTCCCGGATGTATTTCCAGAGGAGTTGCCAGGCATGCCACCGGATAGAGACATTAAGTTTTTGATTGAGCTTTTGCCAGACACATGGCCAATATCTAAGAGACCGTACCGGACGCCCGCAAAGGATTTGGAAGAAATCAAGAAGCAGATTAAGGAGTTGCTGGATAAAGTCTATATTCGCCCAAGTTCGTCACCTTGGAGATCACCAGTGCTTCTAGTGGAGAAGAAGGATGGATTGTTGAGGATGGTTGTTGATTATCGTGGATTGAATGAAGTTACGATCAAGAACAAGTACCCACTGCCGATGATCAATGATTTGTTTGACCAGTTGCAAGGAGCTAAAGTATTTTCCAAGATCAATCTATGATCAGGATACCACCAGCTGAAGATTTGAGAGCAGGATATACCTAAGACAACTTTTACCACAAGGTACAGGCTATATGAGTATATCATTATGTCATTTGGTCAGACTAACGCGCCTGCCTATTTCATGAACATGATGAACAAGGTATTTATGGAGTTTTTGGATAAGTTCATCATGGTGTTCATTGACGATATTCTGGTCTACTCGAAGAATGAAGAGGAGCATAAGGAGCATTTGCGTTTGGTACTTGGGAAGCTCAGAGAACATCAGTTATATGCCAAGTTCAGTAAGTGTGAGTTTTGGTTGAAGGAAGTTGGATTCCTCGGACATGTTATATCCGTAGAAGGAATAGCAGTAGACCCCACCAAGGTTGTCACTGTGATAAATTAGGAAGCACTGATAGATCTCCAACGTATCTACTTTTCCAAACACTTTTGCCCTTGTTTTGGACTCTAACTTGCATGATTTGAATGAAACTAACCCGGACTGACGCTGTTTTCAGCAGAACTGCCATGATGTTGTTTTATGTGTAGAAAACAAAAGTTCTCGGAATGTCCTAAAAATCCACGGAGGCACTTTTTAGAAAATATAAAAAATACTGGCGTAAGAATCAAGACCAGGGGGCCCACACCCTGTCCACGAGGGTGGGGGCACGCCCTCCCCCCTGGGTGCACCCCCTGTCTCGTGGGCCCCCTGAGGCTCCGCCGACCTCAACTCCAACTCCATATATTCCGTCTCGTGGAGAAAAAATCAGAGAGAAAGTTTCATCGCGTTTTACGATACGAAGCCACCGCCAACCCCTAATCTCTCTCAGGAGGGCTGATCTGGAGTCAGTTCGGGGCTCCGGAGAGGGGGATTCGTCGCCGTCGTCATCATCAACCATCCTCCATCACAAATTTCATGATGCTCACCACCGTGCGTGAGTAATTCCATCGTAGGCTTGCTGGACGGTGATGGGTTGGATGAGATTTACCATTTAATCAAGTTAGTTTTGTTAGGGTTTGATCCCTAGTATCCACTATGTTCTGAGAATGATGTTGCTATGACTTTGCTATGCTTAATGCTTGTCACTAGGGCCCGAGTGCCATGATTTCAGATTTGAACCTATTATGTTTTCATGAATATATGTGTGTTCTTGATCCTATCTTGCAAGTCTATAGTCACCTATTATGTGTTATGATCCGACAACCCCGAAGTGACAATGATCGGGATACTTCTCGGTGATGACCATAGTTTGAGGAGTTCATGTACTCACTATGTGCTAATGCTTTGTTCCGGTTCTCTATTAAAAGGAGGCCCTAATATCCCTTAGTTTACGCTAGGACCCCGCTGCCACGGGAGCGTAGGACAAAAGATGTCATGCAAGTTCTTTTCCCTAAGCACGTATGACTATTTCCGGAATTCATGCCTACATTACATTGATGAACTGGAGCTAGTTCTGTGTCACCCTATGTTATAGCTATTACATAAGGACTCGCATCCGACATAATTATCCATCACTGATCCATTTCCTACGAGCATTTCACATATTGTTCTTCGCTTATTTACTTTTCCGTTGCTACTGTTACAATCACTACAAAACCCAAAAATATTACTTTTGCTACCGTTACCTTTATTATCTTACTAATTTGCTACTAAATAATTTCCTGCAGATACTAAGTTATCCAGGTGTGGTTGAATTGACAACTCAACTGCCAATATTCAAGAATATTCATTGGCTCCCCTTGTGTCGAATCAATAAATTTGGGTTGAATACTTTACCCTCGAAAGCTGTTGCAATCCCCTATACTTGTGGGTTATCAAGACTAATTTCTGGCGCCGTTGCCGGGGAGCATAGCTCTATTCTCTGAGTCACTTGGGATTTATATCTGTTGATCACTATGAAGAACTTGAAAGATGCGAAAACTACGATTTTTCCCTCAACTATGAGGGGAGGTAAGGAACTGCCATCTAGCTCTGCACTAGATTCTCCTTCTGTTTTGAGTAAGCTTGCGACACCTAAACCTGCTACTGCTATAAATTTTGATATGTCGCATGTTATTGATGATGCCACTTCTGCTATGCATGATACTTATGATGAAACTACTTCTGTGCGTGATACTACTTTGCCATTAGGTGAATTTCTTGATGAACAACTTGCTAGGGCTAGGGAGAACGAAATTATTGAGAATGAAATTATTGATGATAGTGATGATGAAGGTTCTCATAATGATTATGAATTGCCTGTTATTCCTGAGGGTTATGTTATGAAAGAGGAAGCTATTAGAGCTATCTTTGCTTCTAGAGATAGATATGATCTTAAGAAATTATTAGCTAAATGGAAGCAGCAGTCTTTTAATGCTAGAATGAAACCTGACCCTGCTTTTGCTACTTCACCTATTTGTGTTACTGATAAGGATTATGAGATTATTACTTTAGTTGAATCTGATCCTTTTTATGGCCTTGAATCTGAAACTGTTGTGGCACATCTTACCAAGTTGAATGATATAGCCACCCTGTTTACTCATGATGATAAAGCTCGCTATTATTATATCCTTAAGATATTTCTGTTGTCATTAAAGGGTGATGCTAAGACTTGGTATAATTCTCTTGCTCCTGGTTGTGTGTGTAGTCCCCAGGATATGATTTATTACTTCTCTGCTAAATATTTCCCTGCTCATAAGAAACAAGCTGCCTTGCGGGAAATATATAATTTTGTGCAAATCAAAGAAGAGAGTCTCCCACAAGCTTGGGGAAGGCTTCTCCGATTACTTAATGATTTGAATGATCATCCTCTTAATAAAAATGAAATACTTGATATCTTTTATAATGGACTAACCGATGCTTCCAAGGATTACTTGGATAGTTGTGTTGGTTGTGTTTTCAGGGAAAGAACAGTCGACGAAGCTGAATTACTATTGAATAATATGTTGACTAATGAAAATAATTGGACTCTCCCTGAGCCAATTCCTGAGGCAATTCCTGAACCAATTGAGCCAACTCCTGAGCCTATTCCTAAACCCACTCCGAAGAAGAGAGGCGTTTTATTTCTCAGTCCTGAAGATATGCAAGAGGCAAAGAAATCAATGAAAGAAAAAGGTATTAACTCTGAAGATGTTAAGAATTTACCACCTATTGAAGAAATACATGGTCTTAATATACCGCCTGTTGAAGAACCACATTGTCTTGATAACCCGACACAGGTAGTAAAGGTAAATTCTCTCTATGGATATGATAAAGTTGAAATCCCCTCTACTAAATTTCATAGCCCATGCTTAGATGAATTTGATGACTTTATAGCTAGACAAGAAAGTTTTAATGCTTATGTTGGTAGAGAGTTAAAGAATAATGCTTTTGAGATAGGACGCGTGAGCGATAATATGGCTAGAGTTAAAGGTGAACTCAAACTCATTAGCAAATATGCTTCTATGGTTGCTACTCAAGCTGAGCAAGTACTTAAAGCTCAAAATGATTTGCTTGATGAACTAAATAATAAAAATGACTATGCTGTTTGAGTGGCTACTAGAACTGGTAGAATGACTCAGGAACCTTTGTATCCTGAAGGCCACCCTAAGAGAATCGAGCAAGATACACAGAGAAATAATTTAGAGGCACCTAGTTCTTCTAAAAAGAAGAAAAAGAAAAGCGATAGAACTTTGCATGCTTCTAGTGAACCTACTATAGACACACCTGAGAATCCCAATGATATTTCTATTTCTGATGCTGAAACACAATCAGGTGATGAAGATGAACCTAGTGATAATGTTAATGATAATGTCCATGTTGAAGCTCAACCTAGCAAAAACAATGAAGTAGAGATCGAACCTGCTGTTGATCTTGATAACCCACAATCAAAGAATCAACGTTATGATAAGAGAGATTTTGTTGCTAGGAAGCACGGTAAAGAAAGAGAAGCATGGGCTCAGAAACCCATGCCCTTTCCTCCTAAACCATCCAAGACAAAGGATGATGAGGATTTTGAGCGCTTTGCTGAAATGATTAGACCTATCTTCTTACGTGTGCGCTTAACTGATATGCTTAAAGTAAATCCTTATGCTAAGTATATGAAGGATGTCATTACAAACAAAAGAAAGCTACCGAAAGCTGAAATTTCCACCATGCTTGCTAATTACACTTTTAAGGGTGGAATACCATAGAAACTTGGAGATCCGGGTGTGCCAACTATACCATGCTCCATTAAAAGAAATTATGTTAGAACTACTTTATGTGATCTTGGAGCCGGTGTTAGTGTTATGCCTCTCTCTTTATATCGTAGACTTGAATTCAATAAGTTGACACCTACTGAAATATCTTTGCAAATGGCTGATATATCAACTGCTATACCTGTCGGTATTTGTGAGGATGTGCCTGTTGTGGTTGCAAATGTCACTAACTTAACGGACCTTGTTATTCTTGATATTCCCGAGGACGATAGTATGTCTATTATCCTTGGTAGATCCTTTTTGAATACTGCAGTGGTTGTTATTGATTGCAACAAAGGTAATGTCACTTTTCATGTTAATGGTAATGAGCATACGGTACACTTTCCGAGGAAACAATCTCAAGTTCATAGCATCAATTCTATTGGAAAAGTTCCAACTATCATTATTGGAGGTTTTGAATTTCCTCTCCCTACTGTCAAGAGAAAGTATGATATTCTTATTGTTTGGGGTGTTCATATCCCGTTGAGGTAACTTAGTGTTATTCGAAATTTCTCCGGTTCCATGCTATTCAGAATGAGTTTGTTAACAAGACTTGATCAACCTTGTTAGTGGATTCATTTTGATGATCACGAGATGGATGAAACTAGAAGGCACAACCTTCTGTACCCTCTTTTTAGTTTCTGTTATTTAGAATAAATAAAGTAAAAATAATATTATCTGTCTGTTTTCTGAATTATCCGTGCATTAAAAAATATCCCGAAAATAAAAGTGCTCCAAATGCCCTGCAAATTTAGTATGATTTTTATGGAATATTTGAGGATTTTAGGCACTGAAATCACTGCAGGAGGGGCAAGCACCAGGCCACAAGAGTGGAGGGCGCGCCCACCTACCCTGGGTGCGCCCCCTGTCTTGTGGGCCCCTGGTGGCCCCCCTCCATTTATGCCAGCACCCACACACTCCATCTTCTTCCCAAAAAAATCCCCATCTAGCTCAAGCACGAGTTGTAGCTCATTTTGCTCTGATTTTCGATCTCCTTGCTCAAAGCTCCATTTACAAAACTGCTTTGGAAGATTGTTGCTTGGTGTGTGACTCCTCCATTGGACCAATTAGTTTTTGTTCTAGTGCTTTATTCATTGCAAATTTTTGTTGCATAGGTGACCATGTTCTTGAGCTTTGCATGTTGAATTTATGAGGTCCCAAGCAATTCTAATGCATGATATAGGCTCTAGGCACTTGTAGGAGTAGTTGTAACAATCTTGTTTAGTTTTATTCACTTTTATTTTTAAGTTACTAAAATTTCAGAAATTTTCAAAAAATGTTAAGGAGACTTTTGAGGGGCTCTTCTAGCCAAGGCTCTCAAGAAAAACAAGCTAAAGAGAAGGAAAAAGCCAAGTATAATCTTCCTCGCGTAGCGGAAGTATGGCCGTGTGAATGGCCATGCGATGATTTGTTGAAAAAGCTAGAATTCATGAAGATTTTTATTCTTTGATCGAGAAAGCATGCCTCACCGGTTTCCTCCATGACCGAATCGATCAGTATCTCTTACTGACCAATACTTTCGTGCAAAACTTTTATTATTATCCTAAGAAGTCACCGCCTTCAGTATCATTTCATTTATATGATGAATTCAGAGAAATGTCTTTACGTAACTTTTGTGCGGTATGTAGGATACCCTCTGAGGGAGATTTAGAGGAACCCCATTGTGAAGATGTGGATGGCTTTGTTAACACTATCACTGTAGAGGATCCAAAGAAGGGTTCCGATGCAAAAATCTCTAGCATACACTTTCCTGTTTTACGCTACTTTGCCATATTTGCTAGTAGATGCTTGATTGGTCGTGGAAATAGTGGAAACTTCAATGTTCCTGATATTATCATTCTTCAACATGCCTTGTTTGGAGATAATAGTTTTAGTATGGGTGCCGTCATTGCTAAACGGCTAAGCCTGAATCGTACAAAAGGCCCCATATTTGGAGGTATCTATGCTTCACGTCTTGCTAGATATTTTGAGATACCTATTAGGCACCATGAGAAAGAGGAGACAAAATTGCCTCCTTACATTTTAGATTACAAGAGCATCGTTCCACACGCGTTTATTGTTGACAACAAAGAAAAGATGCTTTTGTATAACCTTAGATTTAATAATAAGCACAATGAGACTATTATTTTGCCTGCGCCTCTGTTGTTTGATTTGACTTCAGATAATTTTCTTGTTACACCGAAAGCGGTGTACACTCATCTAGGCCAAGCATCCACTCCAGAACCTGAGCCTGAGCCAGAACCTGAACTGGACCCTTATCGTGCATCATCCTACCAGTGGTATCCTGATTACACCTCCCAGTACACCGGGGATAGTAGCAACGGTCCTTGGTACTAGACCAACTTAGGCCAAAAGCCTAAGCTTGGGGGAGTACGTATTTCTCACCGACTTTACATTCATGTTCACACACTAGTCATCGGTGCTCATACTCTTTCATTGTATTATCCATGCTAGTTTAAATTTCTTTCTCTAGCTTTCTTCTTGTGTGTTTGATAAACCTTAAGAAAAACCAAAAAAATTAGTTAGTTTAATTTCCATGCTTGTAGTAGAAATTAAAATGAAAACCCAAAAAGATTTCTCGTTCTTCTTCTTACTTGTTGGGAGCTTTCCCGTGTAAATAGTTTTATTTTCTTTTCTTTCCTTTGGGGGTCGAGAGTAGAAGACCATATTGAAAATGTTTAGTGGCTCACATATGCATGATTGTTTATTTAACTTAGAGCCCATATTACCTTGTCTTCTCTCTTGAGTTGAATGCTTGCAGATTCCAGCTTAGTCCAATGCACGTGCACTCTTATTATTATACACATCTTTCGGTCGTGCAAGTGAAAGGCAATAATGACGATATATGATGGACTGATTGAGATGAGAAAAGCTGGTATGAACTCGACCTCTCTTGTTTTTGTAAATATGATGAGTTCATCGTTCCTGATTCAGCTTATTATGAAGTAAACATATTTGCACTGACACTTAGAGATTATAGTTGCTTGTGCCATGCTTGATTAGCTATGAGTTATAATGGTTTACCTTGTGTGCCAACATGCTATTAGAATGATTATGATGTGGTATGATGGGATGGTATCCTCCTTTGAGTGAATTGAGTGACTCGACTTGGCACATATTCACGCATGTAGTTGAAACAAATCAACATAGCCTTCATGATATTTATGTTCATGGTAGATTATATCCTACTCATGCTTGTACTCGGTGTGAATTAATTTTAATGCATGTTTACGACAGTTGTCGCTCTCTCAGTTGGTCGCTTCCCAGTCTTTTGCTAGCCTTCACCTGTACTAAGCGGGAATACTGCTTGTGCATCCAAACTCCATAAACCCCAAAGTTGTTCCATATGAGTCCACCATACCTACCTATATGCGGTATTTACCTGCCGTTCCAAGTAAATTTGATGTGCCAAACTCTAAACCTTCAAATGAAATTATGTTTTGTATGCTCAAGCAGCTCATGTTTCAACTAGGGCTGCCTATATCTTCCATGCTAGGTGGGTTATTCTCAAGAGGAGTGGACTCCGCTCCTCATTCACGAGAAAGGGACGGTAACCGGGATGCCAAGTCCCATGATCCAAAAAGATCAAATCAAATCAAAATAATTAAACAAAACTCCCCCAGGGCTGTTGTTAGTTGGAAGCACTCGTTGTTTCGAGCAAGCCATGGATTGATGCTTGTTGGTGGTTGGGGGAGTATAAACCTTTACCATTCTGTTTGGGAACTGCCTATAATGCATGTAGTATGGAAGATACAGCCATCTCATAGTTGTTGCGTTGACAGCGAAAGTATGCCGCTCAAAATGTTATTCAATCTCTATTTTAAAATCAAGCTCTGGCACCTCTACAAATCCCTGCTTCCCTCCGCGAAGGGCCTATCTATTTACTTTTATGTTTGAGTCATCACCCTTCATATTAAAAGCACCCGCTGGAGAGCACACTGTCATTTGCATTCATTATTATTGGTTGGGTATGACTTGACTGGATCTCTTTTACCATGAATTACAATGTTTAGTCAGTCCCTTGATCTTTAAAGGTGCTCCGCATTTATGTTTTGCGGTCTCAGAAAGGGCTAGTGAGATACCATTTTGTTATATCATGTTATGATTGTTTTGAGAAAGTGTTGTCATCCGAGTTTTATTATTATGGCTCGCTAGCTGGTTATGCTATTGATATGAGTAATTGTGAGACCTAAGTGTTATTGTGAGTATGGTTAGTTCATAATATTTGCTGAAATATGAATGATGGCTTTGCATGTTTACAACAACAAGAGCAAACAGAGTTTGTAAAAGTTTTTCTTTATCACTTTCAGTTTATTAACTGAATTGCTTAAGGACAAGCAAAGGTTTAAGCTTGGGGGAGTTGATACGTCTCCAACGTATCTACTTTTCCAAACACTTTTGCCCTTGTTTTGGACTCTAACTTGCATGGTTTGAATGAAACTAACCCGGACTGATGATGTTTTCAGCAGAACTGCCATGATGTTGTTTTATGTGTAGAAAACAAAAGTTCTCGGAATGTCCTGAAAATCCACGGAGGCACTTTTTGGAAAATATAAAAAATACTGGCGAAAGAATCAAGACCAGGGGGCCCACACCCTGTCCATGACGGTGGGGGGAGCGCCCTCCCCCTAGGCGCGCCCCCTGTCTCATGGGCCCCCTGAGGCTCCGCCGACCTCAACTCCAACTACATATATTCCATCTCACGGAGAAAAAAATCAGAGAGAAAGTTTCATTGCGTTTTACGATACGGAGCCGCCGCTAAGCCCTAATCTCTCTCGGGAGGGTTGATCTTGAGTCAGTTCGGGGCTCCGGAGAGGGGGATTCATCGCCGTCGTCATCATCAACCATCCTCCATCACCAATTTCATGATGCTCACCGCCGTGCGTGAGTAATTCCATCATAGGCTTGCTGGACGGTGATGGGTTGGATGAGATTTACCATGTAATCAAGTTAGTTTTGTTAGGGTTTGATCCCTAGTATCCACTGTGTTCTGAGATTGATGTTGCTATGACTTTGCTATGCTTAATTGTAACACCCACGATGCGGCTATATCTCCCACGTGTCGAAGCACGACTTAGAGGCATAACCGCATGGTGGTTTAGTCGCAAGAAGGGTCATCTTCACACGATCCCATGTAATGAACAAGAATGGGATAAAGAGTTGGCTTACAATCGCCACTTAACACAATGAACATATAATTCATACATCATTCAGAGTACACACATGGTCCGACTACGGACGAAGCCAAAAGAAAAGAAGATAACCCAACTGCTAGATCCCCGATCATCCCAACCGGGCTCCACTACTGATCAACATGAAACGAAACATAGCAATGACCAAGATCTTCGTTGAGCTCCCATCTAAGCTCGGTTGCATCACCTGCACTGGTATCATCGGCACCTGCAACTGTTGTGATAGTATCTGGAGAGTCACGAGGACTCAGCAATCTCAAAACCCGCGAGATCAAGACTATTTAAGCTTAAGGGTAGGAAGTGGTAATGAGGTGGAGTTGCAGCAAGGACTAAGCAAATATGGTGGCTAACATACGCAAATGAGAGCGAGAAGAGGAGCAAAGGAGCGGTCGTCAACTAGAAATGATCAAGAGGTGATCCTGAACTCCTACTTACGTCAAACATAACCCAAAACCGTGTTCACTTCCCGGACTCCGCCGAGAAGAGACCATCACGGCTACACACGCGGTTGATGCGTTTTAATTCGGATCTGGTGTCAAGTTATCTACAACCGGACATTAACAAATTCCCATCTGCCACATAACCGCGGGCACGGCTCTCGAAAGTTTATAACCCTGCAGGGGTGTCCCAACTTAGCCCATGATAAGCTCTCGCGATCAATGAAGGATATACCTTCTCCCAGGAAGACCCGATCAGTCTCGGAATCCCGGTTTACAAGACATTTCGACAATGGTAAAACAAGACCAGCAAAGCCGCCCGAATGTGCCGACAAATCCTGATAGAAGCTGCACATATCTCGTTCTCAGGGCACACCGGATTGTCCAAACTTCCGGTAGGCCATCCCAGAGTTGCCCCTGGTGGCCACCGGCGGCTGACAGGTTGGACCAACACTCACGACGAGCATTGGCCCGAGGGGGTAAATAAAGATGACCCTTGAGTCTGCAGAACCCAAGGGAAAAAAGGCTTAGGTAGGCAAATGGTAAAACTAAGGTTGGGCCTTGCTGGAGGAGTTTTATTCAAAGCGAACTGTCAAGGGGGTCCCATAAATCGCCCGACCGCGTAAGGAACGCAAAATCCGGGAACATAACACCGGTATGACGGAAACTAGGGCGGCAAGAGTGGAACAAAACACCAGGCATAAGGCCGAGCCTTCCACCCTTTACCAAGTATATAGATGCATTAAATAAATAAGAGATATTGTGATATCCCAACATAATCCTGTCCACCATGGAGCAATCTTCAACTTCACCTGCAACTAACAACGCTATAAGAGGGGCTGAGCAAAGCAGTAACATAGCCAAACAACGGTTTGCTAGGAAGGGTGACAAAGGTTAGAGGTTCATGGCAATTTGGGAGGCTTGGTAAACAAGTGATAGGTAGCGCAGCATAGCGATAGAACGAAGCTACTAGCAAGCAAAGATAGAAGTGATATCGAGGGTAATGGTCATCTTGCCTGAGATCCCGCAAGGAAGAAGAACGAGTCCATGAAGAAGACAAACGGACGTAGTCGAACAAATCCTCACAACTCCGGAACGAAACCGAAGCTAACGAGAGAAGCAAACCGGAAAGAAGCAAACAACATGGTAAACACACAAGCATAACCATGGCATGATGCACAATCAAGTATGATGCATGTCCGGTTTAATGAGGCATGGCATGGCAAAGTGCAACAAACAATACTACAAATTAAGTGGAGCTCAATATGCAACGAGTTGCATATTGACGGAACACCACATCAATTATTTAGTTTCTCTCTCGGTTATGAACAAGACAAGATTAAATGTTGGTTAACATGGCAAGAGGTGAAGCATAAGTAAACTAACTATTTAGGCAATTTAAATGAGGCCGGAACCACAAACAACAATTCCGAGAAATCCCCATATGTTATTTAGCAATTTAACGCAAACAACAATTTTAAGCATTTAAATGTTGTTATCATGATGCGGATGACATATACAAGTTTTATGCAGTTTTATGAAAATGTTGACATGAGCATGTTACGAAGCATTTTTCACCGTGGCGGAACGAAAGGTGTGCCACGCCGGCGAAACGAAAATGGTGCCACGGCAACATGTCGATCTCGATAACTTGATTGAGATACCGATGCAAACGAGCAGTGTGCGGCTGTGTAGAACACGCAAGAGATGGTGGGGTGCTCCCGACTACCGGGTTCCCACGGGTCGACGGCATGGCAAACGAGGAACGTGCAAAGACCTCTCTCGGACACGGTGCAAACACGAGCATCTCATACAACACATGCATTCAGTCCATGGGTGATCGTCTCGGGGTTATACCTTCGAAGCGTGCATTTCGGAGCGGGTCGAGTTCGACGAAGGAATTAGTGGTACACGGGCCGTAGTGGAAGTAGTCGTTCTCGCGACGGTAGTGGAAGTAGTTGTACACGTTCGTTTCGAAGAGGCACTTGACGAATCCAACATCTTCGGGGCGACGGTAGTGGAAGTAGTGGTACACGTTTCGTAGATGTTCGGGTCCGGCGAGGAACTTGACGTCCTGGTACTTGGCGTCCACTCGGCCTTGACGGTGATGAAACAAAACGTGATGGTTGTGGTACTTGGCGAGTGGAGGAGGCTGGTTCCGAGCGGGACTAGCCTGTCCTAGTGGGCTGCTTGCCGGCGAGGTTCAGGTGAGGTCGCCAGCCGGTGGAGGTGCAGCAGAGGATGTCGTGGGGCTGGGCTCCTCCTGCTGGCTTTTGGCGACGAGCGGCATGGGAACGAGGCAGGAGGTCACACAAGGTGTAGCAGAGAGAGGCGGTGAGGGACTTGGCGGCAGGGACATCCTGAAGCTGTTGCTGGTGGCGCTCGTGGTGGCCGGAGATGGGCACTAGCGAGGCGAGGGAGAGGCCAGGCGCGGAAGACAGCGTGGAGGCGCAGCACTGGTCGCGGTCGATGGAGAGGGGCTTGGCGCGGCGGGGACGAGCTTGCTTCGGTGAGGGTGCAGAGGTCCAAGGCACGGCTCTCGTCGACGTGGACGAGGCGAGGAGGAGCTGCTCCCGTTCGTCCCGGTGCTCGGCAGAATGACGCAGGCGGGACTTGGCGGCGGGGCCTCGGCAGCAGGGAGGCGCTGCCATGGCAGGGCCCGACGGATCCGAACAAGGGCGGCGCTTGACGATGGAGGGCGACGCGAGGCAGAGGAGATCGAGGGCGTGAGGTGGCGGCGTTACGGGATCGAGCGAGAGGCTCTCGCTCCTCTCTGGCAGCGCGAGCGAGGAAGGAGGGAGAGACCAGGGGATCGAGAGGAGGGGATCGGGGCTAGGGTTAGATAGGCGCTAGGGTTGGGCCTGGTTGCTGGGCTGCAAGGCTGCTGGGCTTCTTCTCTCCCCCTCTACTGTTTTCATTAACAGAGAACTGGAAGAAAGGAAAAGAGAGAAGAGAAGGTTAGAGGAAGAATTTGGGCACATGGATAATTTTCCCGGGCTCACAAAAATGAGCTGGAACCAGGAAAAATAGAAGTGGGCATGACCGAAAGATTTAAATTCAAACTCATTTGATTTAAATTCAAATGATTTGAATAGGAAGTGAGGGTAGGGAAGGTCCAAAAATGTTCGAATTTTTGGTGGAGCTCCGGAAAATGATGAAAGAAATTATGGGCAAGGTTGGAGACCAAGAATTGAGATAACAACGGCATGGGATATTTTGCAAGTGTGTTATGGTGATTTCCAAATTAAAGAAATATTTAAAATAGCTCCCTAATATTGGGAGGATATGTTATAAAGAGAAGTCACCCTTCCCTCGATTTAAATAGATCAACGATCTATGCAATTTATTTAGGTGAGTTTGCAAAAACTAAATGACATGATGGCATGATGACATGATGCAATGCAACAAACAAATACATCGCACGGCGAAACTCTGAATATCTGGAAGTCTTCTGGAGCATCGGGCTCGGGGCGTTACATTAATGCTTGTCACTAGGGCCCGAGTGCCATGATTTCAGATCGGAACCTATTATGTTTTCATGAATATATGTGTGTTCTTGATCCTATCTTGCAAGTCTATAGTCACCTATTATGTGTTATGATCTGACAACCCCGAAGTGACAATGATCGGGATACTTCTCGGTGATGACTATAGTTTGAGGCGTTCATGTATTCACTATGTGCTAATGCTTTGTTCCGGTTCTCTATTAAAAGGAGGCCTTAATATCCCTTAGTTTCCGCTAGGACCCCGCTGCCATGGGAGGGTAGGACAAAAGATGTCATGCAAGTTCTTTTTCCTAAGCACGTATGACTATTTATGGAATACATGCCTACATTACATTGTTGAAGTGGAGCTAGTTCTGTGTCACCCTATGTTATAGCTATTACATGAGGAATCGCATCCAACATAATTATCCATCACTGATCCATTGCCTACGAGCTTTTCACATATTGTTCTTCGCTTATTTACTTTTCCGTTGCTACTGTTACAATCACTACAAAACCCAAAAATATTACTTTTGCTATCATTACCTTTATTATCATACTACTTTGCTACTAAATACTTTGCTGCAGATACTAAGTTATCCAGGTGTGGTTGAATTACAACTCAACTGCCAATATTCAAGAATATTCATTGGCTCCCCTTGTGTCGAATCAATAAATTTGGGTTGAATACTTTACCCTTGAAAGCTATTGCGATCCCCTACACTTGTGGGTTATCAAGCACCCACGTCAGTTGGAGAGATCCGGAGTTTCCTTGGACTCGCAGGATACTACAGGAGGTTCATTGAGAATTTCTCGAAGATTGCAAAGCCCATGACGGAGTTGTTGAAGAAGGACACTAAGTTGAAATGGACTGAGGAATGTGAAGCCAGTTTTCAGGAGTTGAAGAAACGTTTGGTTACAGCCCCAGTGTTGATCCTTCCAGATCAACGCAAGGATTATCAAGTGTATTGTGACTCTTCTCATCGAGGACTTGGAGCGGTGCTTATGCAGGAGCGAAGAGTTGTTTCATATGCCTCACGACATCTTAAACTCCATGAGTTGAATTATGCTACACACGATTTGGAGTTAGTAGCCGTAGTGCATGCGTTGAAGACATGGAGACATTTTCTCATCGGAAACCACTGTGAGGTGTACACGGATCACAAGAGTTTGAAGTATATCTTCACGCAGAAGGAGTTGAATCTCAGGTAGAGGAGATGGTTGGAGCTCATCAAGGATTAAGATATGATGTTGCACTATCATCCCATAAAAGCTAATGTAGTAGCCGATGCATTGAGTCGCAAGAGTCATGTCAATACACTCATGACCGGAGGATTACCCAAGGAGTTAGAAGAGGATCTTAATGAGCTATGTTTGGAGATAGTCCCGAGAGGCTATGTAGCAGCATTGGAAATTCAGTCTACCTTGATGGATAAGATCTGAGAAGCTCAGAAGACGGACAAGGAGATTGCAGAGATAAAGGAAAGGATGAGCAATGGAAAGGCTAAAGGATTTCGTGAGGATGAGCACGATACCTTATGGTTTGAGGGCCGTGTATATGTGCCTAATGACCCCGAGATCACGAAGTTGATTTTGCGGGAGACCCATGATTCGCCGTATTTGATTCACCCAGGAAATACCAAGATGTGTCTGGATTTAAAGGACAGTTTCTGGTGGACCGGAATGAAGAAGGATATTGCGGTGTATGTAGCAGTTTGTGATGTATGTCAGAGAGTGAATGTAACAGCCTGGATTTTGTCCCTTTTCTTTTTCTTTGGATTTATTTGGTTTTAGCTCTGTTTTTCTTTTTGGAGTGGTTCAGTGGCCTTGCCACCTGGGAAATCATCCTCAATTCCCCTCCCAAGTGGCTCATCATTCTCAAAACCTTGCCAAGATCATGTCACTTCACTCCTTGACCAAACCCTAAACTCTTTTTCTAGGGAGAATTCCTTTTTCATTAAAGGAATAACCCTATCTGCCCTAGGTTGTGAAGCAACCTATATGTCCATCCAAAAATCCCCAAATAATTATCATAATTCCTTTGGGTCATATATAGCTCAAATATGCCCAAGCATCCCCCTGTTGATCACCTTGAGCTGATAAAGTTTACTGCAGTAAACTTCAGAGCTCACTAACTTTTTAACCATAGCAGCTTTAACTAAGTTACCACCTCAGTTGAAACCACCCTTCGAAGGACTTACCACTAGACATCATTTGCCAGCTGTTTGCCTCCCACACATGCCAGCACTGGTGGTGACCACCATTTTGGCATGCCATGAGCACGTCTAGTGGCTATTTGTGCTGGACCCCTCCCCCTCTCGTCGTCTTCGCACTCGTGAGCGTGTCTACCAGCTGGCCCACGTCAATGCCATCCCCCTGGACTCATCTCCCTCTCCCGAAGCCTCCTTGTTGGTGCTCGTCGCCGCTCGCCCACGGGACCTCTGTGGCCGACAGTGCATTAATGGCGCCCGGCTTCTTCCTCTGCTCCCCGGCGTCTCCTACCTCTCCACGACCTGTGCATCAGTGCTCGTCACCTTCCCCGTGCCCTCCCGTGCTCGCTGGCCGTCGCCAGAGGTTCGGCCGGACGTGCCCGGCGGCACCCGAGGCCGTGTCCCTCGCCCCGCCTATATATAGCCTTCCCCCGAGCCGTTTGAGCTCACCACTGGCCTCGCCTCACTCCCAGCTCCCTCCCTGACCACTAGCGCGAGCTCCAGGAGCTCTCTGTGCCCCCATCGCCACCATGGCCACCGTCGGGCTCCGCTCAAATCCGAGCAGCCCCGGGCTCCTCCCATCCTTCTTCCACCACCAGGGGCCTCCCTGCTCCACCTCAAGCCTCCCCCACTCCTCGTTTCATCACTAGAGTGCCCGTGGCCACGTGCCCCAAGGTCAACCGTCGCCGCTGCCCTCAGCCTCCGTGAGCCGCCGTCTCTCCAGTCCTCCCCAACGCCTGTTGCTGCTCCAGGAGGGAGCAACACTCCGTTTTGGGCCCGCCGGTGGTCCCAGCTCAACCGGGGACGGCCGGAGCTGCCCGGGCCATCACCGGCGCCGGGCCTCTGCTCTGCCCCGTCGGGAGAACGCGGGGGAAGAAGAAGGAGGCCAGGAGGAGAGAGAAAGGTGGGGGTGGGACCCGCGTGTCAGCGAGACGGAGCCGGCCCCGCATTGACCAGTCCACGCTAACGTGGATAAGTGGAAACGTATTCTGCGGAATATGTTTTCGCTGACCGAAGGCGTCTTTCCATTTTGCGCTTCGGCCTTATCCACTCAGGGACCAGTTTGCTGAAGAAATTTTTGCAGAAAAGGCCCTGAACTTCAACCCCTCATAACTTTTTATCCGTGACTCCAAATGAGGTGATTCCAGCGCTCACTTCTTTGTTTCGTCGAGCCCTTTCTGTTGGTGTCACTTTAATTATGTTTTTGCATACTGAAAATGACCATTTTTTCCCTGCCCTTAATCATCCCCTCTGAGAGAGTACGATTTCTGGCGATTCTTTCCGCAAGTTTCTTGCACTTTCTCCCGGTGATTTCTTCCACCCCAGGCAAGCCACACCCTCCATTTGCATCATTGTAATTCAGTGACATGGTTTAATCTATTTTAACTTGTTTAAAATATTACTTTAGCTACATGACTCTGTGCATGGCATTTTCTCGGAGTATTATTTTGATCTTGTTGTTGCCATGCTATTGTTTGGATTACTATGAGTTATGTTTGTAGTTGATGAGTATCATGTTGCCATTGGAGTATTAGTGGCTGATATTATGATTGTCTCATGATGATATCTGTTAGTATATTTTTGGAGTATTACTTTGGATATCATGCTACCTTTCGATTATTAGTGGTTAGTATGACTATTTTCATGATGCTAGTGGATGTTCTGTTGCTTGGAGTATTTTTTTCGGAGATGATGGTTACATGTGGATCTTAGCTGGATAGATGTATTCTTGTTATTGGAGTAGTAGTAGTATTGTTTCAGATTCATCATGATAGTAGTGTTATGCCATCCTCGGAGTATTCTGAGATGATGATATTATGCTTGGATTATTTGTTGGATATTGCTATGACTTGGATTATAGTTTGATGGTTGACATCGGAGTATCAGTTATCATGGTTATAGTTTTGTGGATAAATTCCGTCAGTAAGTTGGTCAGGTGCCGCCGAATCAAACTTTTCCAGTGCAACCATATTTGCCGTATGGGACGGTCCTAATGCGGTCCATTGTCGTGCCTCTCGCCAGTGCCTCTAACGAGGGAAGGTTATGGGCGCACGCTACCCTGATCAGGTAGGCGAACATAAGCCTTGTGTGCCCATTGTTGTTGTTATTTGCACATGTCCCCCGTTTGGGATGGTTTATTGTTTTGGGCCACGACGGTGGTTGTTGAGGTGTCTTGAGGTAGACAGGGGGGCCACCCATTACTTAGCCCAGAGGGGAGTGAGTCGGAGTGGCCGGGAGAGTGTCATGGCACTAGATCGGTTTTGTCGGAACGCCATTGGTCCACCCGAATGGGAGTGCGAGGCCATGGGTTCTGTGGTGTGGGTACAGTGCGCTACCTCTACAGAGTGTGTATGTTTAATCTATCGATAGTCGCGTCCTCGGTCATTGGCATGGGTTCATACTAGGGTACACCGTTCGATCAACACTCACATGACGGAATGACTTATAGGTGATGGATATGTGGATATTTGGAGCAGTACAGATTGGCCAAGTATTGGTCGGTTGTGATCGTCGTAAGGATCGCGAGCCATTCATTGGTCGGGTTGTGATCGTCGTAAGGATCATGGGCCATTCATTGGTCGGGTTGTGATCGCCGTAAGGATCACGGGCCATTCATTGGTCGGGTTGTGATTGTCGTAAGGATCACGGGCCATTCATTGGTCGGGTTGTGATCACCGTAAGGATCACGGTTACAGTTTCGTTTTGATCACGAGGTGATTGAGATGGTATATTGCTTGACCAGTTAGCCAAGAGAGATATGGCTATGGAGATCGGAGATGGTGATTTATCAGTATTGTAGTAGTTTCATATTATGCTTAGGAGTTGCTGTTATGGTAGCTGTTAATTTAATTAACCTACTTAATGCTATGTTGTTATCTTGCCTTGATGTTTTTGGTTGTTGTGAGCTTGCAAGTACATTCAATGTACTGACCTGGCAAGTCATGCCAGATTGCAGGTGATGTTGTGATTGATTGATTGCTTGTCGTGATTTCCGTTCGTGCGAGCTAGATCGTGTCCCAGCCAGAGTCCCTGCGGAGTGGAGTTCACCACCTTCGTCGTTGTTCCGCTACTAGAAGATTTCCGCTGCTACGAGTTGTTCTGCTGCTAGCATAGAGCAAGTGTAGTATCGCAGGCATAGTGTCGCCGTGCTGATGTGAACCTTTATTACATCAGACCTTTGTATTTATTCTTGTAATAACAGCTGATTTGTTCTATGTCAAGTAGTGCCGTATTCCAGAGACTTCTCCTCGATCTCTGGGCTGGAATACGGGGTGTTTCGGTTTCTCTGAGCCGGGGTGCCACAGGCTTGGTATCAGAGCAGGTCTGGCTGTAGGACGCCCTAGTTAGCACGAGCGGTAGAAACCGGTAGTATAGAGTCTAGCTTGTTTATTGCATTTGGTTGCTGCATTTGTTTATTGCATAGCATGCATATAGCCTTAGTATTTGTACTAACGGTTTATCTGGTGTGTGTAGCTGGCATCGGTTCGGTTCCACTATAGCTCAACCTTTGCATTTCTCCAGTTCCTTTTTCTTTCGGTGTTTGGTGTCATCTCTGTCCCAGCAGAGTGATGCCAAGTGATCCCGACACTGTTTGCAAAAATGGTGCTCAGGTATCGCACTGATGTCTTTCTTTCAGTCTCGTCTATCGTTTCGGTGATGGACATGTTTCTATCCTGGATCATTCTTTTGTCGTGTTGTCAACCCTTAATGATCTTAGATTTCAAGAAAGGGCAATGTCAGCAGCCTCAGTTTTTCCCCGCAATCCTATTTCTTGGATGAGTATGGATCTTTTTCCGTCCGCTCGATAATAATGTGGTTGCGACCTTCGTGTCCCACTGCATGATTACCGAGTACGTCGTCACCTCCGAGCTAGTCCAGATTGCTATCTGGCTAAGCTAGAACTTGGTGTAGCGTTGTTTACACCAACTCTTCCACACATTTATTCGTCCTCGTGCACATCGTCATAGCATGTTAGATCGTAGAACCGGAGATCCCGCGAATTCTGTGTGCTTAAGTAGGCATGCATATTGTGTGACTAGCAGTAATATGTGACATTGATTGTGTGTGAATTGATTGTTGTTGTGTGCTTTTGTTTAGTTGAGTTTTCTTTTGCTTCTTACTTTTTGGGCTCGGTGTTACATTATCTTTCCCCTATAAAGAATTGCTCATCCACCGACACCGGACTCGAAGAAGCCATGAGGATTTGAAATATTTGGAAGAAGCTCAGCTAGACATTATTGGATACCCAGTCAACTGCATTATAGACTTAATATCTGTTCAGAATACCAATGGTGTGTTGGATTGATTATCAGCATCGAGTCTATATCAGTGCAAAATCCTCATAGCAGTTATGATCCAGCCAGCAGAAAGATAAGTCAGGTACAAGACCAACGATATATTTTCAGACAGGGGTATGGATCATATACAAAGTTTTGGCTCAATAATGCATGATGCTTGAAATAAGTTATCATTCGAAATAAAGTCAGAATGTGATATGCTCAAGCAAGATGGTCAAACTATTTTTCTCATGCAAATAATCAGCCTCAGAATATTAAGGGCATGTGTATGGATTTCAGACTGCATATCAGTATGAAGTTTTGGATATGAGAAACCCAGTATTATTCCACACGCTATTGGAAGAAATGTATGATAAGGCTCCTCCATTTTCCTCTGCATGTTATATATGTGAACAATTTTCGGCCCATGATACCCGGTCTTTCTCAGCAACATACCTCGATAAAAGCTTCTGACAGACGAAAATGAATTTTTCTCAACAAGCAAACCTGAGGAGAAGCTTCTCAAGTACGGAACTTAGGCTTCTCCAGCACAATAATCAGAGCAAGCTTCGTGTGTAAGCTATAGAGCCTTCTTCTGCACGATACCCAGACAAAAGCTTTGAATAGAAGTTAACAAGTCTTCCTTAGCAAGCTACTCGGATGGCTTCTCTCATACGCCATTCAGTCTGCGTCAGTACCACAATATTGCACCATCCTCAGAGAGTATATGATGAGTTGCCGATGTATGGCAGTACTACTCAAGGACCAGATTTGCAATAATTTTGTCAGAGGTAAAATTCAGACAAAACAGATGCCTACCGCAAGGATCGAGTGATCGGTGACATATCCTTCTTATATACGGTGAGCATGCATCCCCATTCATATCATTAACTCATACGTGATGCGACAGTGATCCAACAGATACACCTAAGAAAAGTAAGGACCCCACAACCTCGCGAGTCAGGCAAAGGAAAATGAGCAGGGATACATCTCATGTGATGCAAGAAGCAATAATATTTGGATATGACATCACAGAATCCACAGTCTTGACAATGGTCACCAAAGGCATTATTCCCGTACCAAACAAGGCGATATTATAAAACCTTGTCACCTTCTTGTATGATTGGCCTCAGCAATGAGCTCTGTACAGCTACAAACCCCGGGTATATGTCATATGTATGTGGACCCAAGTTAGAAAACAAGCACAAGGAATAATGTCAAAAATATTGCACTAATCGCATCCATGGTCATACGAAGAATAAAGGACCTGTGTGACCAAGTTATTTCAGTAAGGTATCCTTACAAAGAAAATCATGACCGTAAAAAGGATGAGACTAACAGCAAAGCATGATGATTTTTGCACGATCATCAGGGTCCGGATACCCAAGTCAGTTGAAAGCCATAGTTCCATATGGATCAACAAAGGCATACTCTCAGCGACCTACTCTTTATATAAGGATTTTTCATATCCCACTGACCCGCTTGACATGGTTAGCGTGGAATATCCAAGTCTATTTAGTCAGAACCAAGATTTCATTGCAACCTCAGCAGTCTGGCTTCAGCGACAACACGAAAGCATATTACAGCCTATTACTACAGATGGGTATATCAATCACACGAGAAAAATCAAAAGCCGAACAATCAGCTCAGACCCGGTATACTCACCGACGGAATCAAGTACATGGTCAGTCTGTCAGGAAAAGCAGTTGTCCGTCAGCCCCTGTCGGGCCAGTTTCAAGATGTAAATAATTGAGGTTTGACACAGCTATAACTCCATATACCATTATATCGCTCACGACAGAAGGCAGTCAAATCTTTGGTACATATCTCATGCTCGAGCCAAGGAAATAAATCATGATAAATCAGTGCCACCTGTGAGCAGTCAGGTCCCGTCAGAAGAGGGTCATGATAATTCTCAGCATTTATTGAAACCAGAAGGCCTGCATTTATTTGAAGCAACCACATGACAGAAGCAAAAAGGTTTTCATGATCAAAAGAATATGCTCAGATCCATTGGATACCACCGCAGATATGAGAAAATTCATGTCGACAAAAAGGGTTTGGTATGTGAGCAAAAGTCTGCCAGAATTTGGGAAAGGTGAAGCAAACCACCCCAGAGCAAGGTAAGTTGATCATCTAAAATTCTTGTGGGAACAATAAATAAAGGGAAAAGGATACCCAAGTCGGAGGCAGTGTCCTCAAGTCATACTTGTTCCCTGAGCAACCAAATCTCAAGGACGAGATTTCTTTAAGGGGGGAAGGTTTGCAACAGCCTGGATTTGGGCCCTTTTCTTTTTCTTTGGATTTATTTGGTTTTTGCTTTGTTTTTCTTTTTGGACTGGTCCAGTGGCCTTGCCACCTGGGAAATCATCCTCAATTCCCCTCCCAAGTGGCTCATCATTCTCAAAACCTTGCCAAGATCATGTCACTTCACTCCTTGACCAAACCATAAACTCTTTTTCTAGGGAAAATTCCTTTTTCATTAAAGGAATAACCCTATCCGCCCTAGGTTGCGAAGCAACCTATATTTCTGTCCATCCAAAAATCCCCAAATCATTCTCATCATTCCTTTGGGTCATATATAGCTCAAATATGCCCAAACATTGCCTTGGCCAGTTCAAATATAATTCCCCAATATTCCTTTTTTTATTCTGCCCTGAATGGTACTTTGTGAAGGAAGTGTCATTTATATTTTTCCTAGTGCCTCCCAACCTTTTTGGGCATGATTATATGTCCAAATAATTGCCCTATGCACAAGTTAAATTTTATTGGCCCAACCAATCTTCCTGAGTGAATTTTCAAATTTCTGTCAGACAGAAGGCTTTGTGAAGGAAGTACTAACTAGCAGTACCCAAATGAGTTGAACTTTTTCGCACTACTTAATGTGGTCATATTAACCCCCTCCGCCCATTTTAAGCCCCATCCAATTATCTATGTGAGAACAGGAGCAAATCTTTGATTTTGGCAATATTTTCAGGTTGTGAAGCAAGTGTATTTTATATTGCTTCAAAAATCCTGATAAATTACCAGATCATTCTTATACCCATAAAACATCTCTTCACCCAATTTGGCATCATTTCATTGAGCCATTTGATCACCAAAATTATTCCAAGTTTCTGGTCAGCAGAGATGTTTGTGAAGCAAGTGCCATTTTGGCTTGTCCATTTGGCATGAGCTTTTTATAGCATCTCCATATGACCAAATGATCAAGCCTTGCGCAATTAGAGCTCAAGTTGACACTCCATGTGAGTGCACCATCCTGATCTTCATTTCTAGACCAAATATGCAGTTGTGAAGCAACTATGATTTATATTGGTCCATTTCTTCCGAAACACCCCAGGACTGTAGTCCTTCCTAGCCTAAACACCCCAGACATAACACTTTACACATAGCATCACCCTGTTGATCACCTTGAGCTGATAAAGTTTACTGCAGCAAACTTCAGAGCTCACTAACTTTTTAACCATAGCAGTTTTAACCAAGTTACCACCTTAGTTGAAACCACCCTTCAAAGGACTTACCACTAGATATCATTTTCCAGCTGTTTGCCTCCCACACATGCTAGCACTGGTGGTGACCACCGTTTTGGCACGCCATGAGCGCGTCCAATGGCTGTTTATGCTGGACCCCCACCCCTCTCGTCATCTTCGCGCTCGTGAGCATGTCTACCAGCTGGCCCACGTCATCGCCGTCCCCCTGGACTCATCTCCCTCTCCGGAAGCCTCCTCGTCGGCACTCGTCGCCGCTCGCCCATGGGAGCTCTGTGGCCGACAGTGCATTAATGGCGCCCGGCTTCTTCCTCTTCTCCCCAGCGTCGCCTACCTCTCCGTGACCCCTGCATCAGTGCTCGTCGCCTTCCCCGTGCCTTCCCGTGCTCACTGGCCGTCGCCAAAGCTTCGGCTGGACATGCCCGGCGGAACCCGAGGCCGTGTCCCTCGCCCCGCCTATATATAGCCTTCCCCCGAGCCGTTTGAGCTCACCACTAGCCTCACCTCACTCCCAGCTCCCTCCCTGACCACTAGCCCGAGCTCCAGGAGCTCTCTGTGCCCCCATCACCGCCATGGCTGCCGTCGGGCTCCGCTCAAATCCGAGCAGCCCCGGGCTCCTCCCCTCCTTCTTCCACCACCAGGGGCCTCCCTGCTCTACCTCAAGCCTCCCCCACTCCTTGTTTCATCGCCGAAGCACCCGTGGCTGCGTGCCCCAAGGTTAACCGTCGCCGCTGCCCTCGGCCTCCGTGAGCCGCCGTCTCTCCAGGCCTCTCCAGCGCCTGCTGCTGCTCCAGGAGGGAGCGTTACTCCGTTTCGCGCCCGCCGGTGGTCCTAGCTCCACCGGGGACGGCCGGAGCTGCCCGGGCCATCGCCAACGCCGGGCCTCTGCTCTGCCCCGTCGAGCGAACGTGGGGGAAGAAGAAGGAGGCCAGGAGGAGAGAGAAAGGTGGGGCTGGGACCCGCGTGTCAGCGAGACGGAGGCGGCCCCGCGTTGACCAGTCCACGCTGACATGGATAAGTGGAAACGTATTCCATGGAATACGTTTTCGCTGACCGAAGGTGTCTTTCCATTTTGCGCTTCTGCCATATCCACTCAGGGACCTGTTTGCTGAAGAAATTTTTGCAAAAAAGTCCCTAAACTTCAACCCCTCATAACTTTTTATCCGTAACTCCAAATGAGGTGATTCCAGCGCTCACTTCTTTGTTTCGTCGAGCCCTTTTTGTTGGTGTCACTATCATTATGTTTTGGCATACTGAAAATAACCATTTTGCCCCTGCCCTTAATCAGCCCCCACCGAGAGAGAACGGTTTCCGGCGATTCTTTCCGCAAGCTTCTTGCACTTTCTAACGGTCATTTCTTCCACCCCAGGCAAGCCACACCCTCCATTTGCATCATTGTAATGCAGTGACATGGTTTAATCTATTTTAACTTGTTTAAAATATTACTTTAGCTACATGACTCTGTGCATGGCATTTTCTCGGAGTATTATTTTGATCTTGTTGTTGCCATGCTATTGTTCGGATTACTAGGAGTTATGTTTGTAGTTGATGAGTATCATGTTGCCATCGGAGTATTAGTGGCTGATATTATGATTGTTTCATGATGATATCTGTTAGTATATTTTTGGAGTATTACTTTGGATATCATGCTACCTTTCGATTATTAGTGGTTAGTATGACTATTTTCATGATGCTAGTGGATGTTCTGTTGCTTGGAGTATTATTTTCAGAGATGATGGTTACATGTGGATCTTAGCTGGATAGCTGTATTCTTGTTATTGGAGTAGTAGTATTATTGTTTCAGATTCATCATGATAGTAGTGTTATGCTATCCTCGGAGTATTCTAAGATGATGATATTATGCTTGGATTATTTGTTGGATATTGCTATGACTTGGATTATAGTTTGATGGTTGACATCGGAGTATCAGTTATCATGGTTATAGTTTTGTGGATAAATTCCGTCAGTAAGTTGGTCAGGTGCCGCCGAATCGAACTTTTCCAGTGCAACCACAATTGCCGGTATGGGACGGCCCTAATGCGGTCTATTATCGTGCCTCTCGCCGGTGGCTCTAATGAGGGAAGGTTATGGGCGCGCGCTACCCTGATCAGGTAGGTGGACATAAGCCTTGTGTGCCCGTTGTTGTTGTTATCGTGCACATGTCCCCCGTTTGGGACGGTTTATTGTTTTGGGCCACGATGGTGGTCGTTGAGGTGTCTTGAGGTAGACACAGGGGCCACCCATGACTTAGCCCAGAGGGGAGTGAGTCGGAGTGGCCGGGAGAGTGTCATGGCAGTAGATCGGTTTTGTCGGAACGCCGTTGGTCCACCCGAATGGGAGTGCGAGGCCATGGGTTCTGTGGTGTGGGTACATTGCGCTACCTCTACAGAGTGTGTATGTTTAATCTATCGATAGTCACGTCCTGTGTCATGGGCATGGGTTCGTACTAGGGTACACCGTTCGATCAACACTCACATGACGGAATGACTTATAGGTGATGGATATGTGGATATTTGGAGCAGTACAGATTGGCCAAGTATTGGTCGGTTGTGATCGCCGTAAGGATCATGGGCCATTCATTGGTCGGGTTTTGATCGTCGTAAGGATCACGGGCCATTCATTGGTCGGGTTGTGATCGCCGTAAGGATCACGGGACATTCATTGGTCGGGTTGTGATCACCGTAAGGATCACGGTTACAGTTTGGTTTTGATCACGAGGTGATCGAGATGGTATATTGCTTGGCCGGTTAGCCAAGAGTGATATGGCTATGTAGATCGGAGATGGTGATTTATCAGTATTGTAGTAGTTTCATATTATGCTTAGGAGTTGCTGTTATGGTAGCTGTTAATTTAATTAACCTACTTAATGCTATGTTGTTGTCTTGCCTTGATGTTTTTGGTTGTTGTGAGCTTGCAAGTACATTCAATGTACTGACCTGGCAAGTCATGCCAGATTGCAAGTGATGCCGTGATTGATTGATTGCTTGTCGTGGTTTCCATTCGTGCGAGCTAGATCGTGTCCCAGCCAGAGTCCCTGCGGAGTGGAGTTCACCACCTTCGTCGTTATTCCGCTGCTAGAAGATTTCCGCTGCTACGAGTTGTTCCGCTGCTAGCATAGAGCAAGTGTAGTATCGCAGGCGTAGTGTCACCATGCTGATGTGAACCTTTGTAACATCAAACCTTTGTATTTATTCTTGTAATAAGAGCTGATTTGTTCTATGTCAAGCAGTGCCGTATTCCAGAGACTTCTCCTCGATCTCTGGGCTGGAATACGGGGTATTCCGGTTTCTCTGAGCCGGGGTGCCACAGTGAAGGCAGAGCATCAGAAACTAGCAAGTTTGTTACAACCATGACCGATACCCGAATGGAAGTGGGATAAGCTAGGCATGGATTTTATCACGCGATTGCCCAGAACTCACTCAGGCTATGACTCGATATGGGTTGTAGTCAATCGTTTGACGAAGGTAGCTCATTTCATCCCAGTGAAGACCACTTACACCAGTGCTAAGTTGGCCAAGATATACATGACCAGGATCGTATGTCTGCATGGAGTTCCGAGGACCATTGTATCAGATAGAGGAACCTAGTTTACCTCAAAGTTTTGGAATCAGTTGCATGAGACTTTGGGTACCAGGCTAGAGTTTAGTACAACCTTTCATCCACAGACAGATGGACAGACCGAGAGAGTCAATCAGATTCTGGAGGACATGTTGAGAGCTTGTGCGCTAGATTATGGATCTAGTTGGGACGACAATTTGCCGTATGCAGAATTCTCTTATAACAATAGCTATCAAGCCAGTTTGAAGATGGCCCCTTTCGAGGCCTTGTACGGAAGGAGGTGAAGGACACCGTTACTATAGGATGAAGTTGGAGACCGTCAGTTGTTCGGACCAAATTTGATTAAGGAGTCTGAAGAGAAGGTTAAGTTGATTCGCGATAGACTCATGGTAGCCCAGTCCAGGCAGAAGAGCTATGCGGATTCTAAATGCAAGGAGACAGTTTACGAACTCGGAGACAAAGTTTATCTTCGAGTGTCCCCACTTCGAGGAGTTAAGTGTTTTGGAGTTAAGGGAAAGTTAGCACCACGTTTTGTGGGACCATACAAAGTTTTGGAACGTATGGGAGAAGTTGCTTACAAGCTGGAATTACCAGAAGGATTGTCAGGAGTTCATGATGTGTTCCACGTTTCCCAGTTAAAGAAGTGCCATGCAGAGATGGCCGATATTCCTCTAAGAGATACAGTGCCACTGGAAAAGATTCAGTTGGATAGCGATTTGACCTACGAGGAGAAGCCAGTGAAGATTGTCGAGTTTGCTAGCCGAGTCATGCGCAGCAAGGTTATCAAGTTCTGCAAAGTTCAACGGAGCCACCATACCGAGGATGAAGCCACTTGGGAGCGAGAGGAAGACATACGGAAGGACCACCCGCACCTATTTTCTTGCCAACTCAAATCTCGAGGGCGAGATTCATCTTAAGGGGGGTGGGTCTATAACATCCCAAATTTCCAATTTGGAATGTTATACATTAGATCATCATTGCATATCATGTTTTATTGCATATTTGGTTGATCCTAGAAATTCTACGCAGCTCAAGGACCCACGGAGAGAGTTGGGGATTTCGTTATTTTCATATTTGAGTTTTCTCAAATTTTGAAAAGAGGATCATTTGGTTTTAATTATTTTTCTCTCCGAATATTTCATATATGAAAATAAAGAGAGGGGATAAAATGAATTCCCCAAAATAAAGAAATATTGGAGGTTAAATATTAAAATCAAATAAGAATTTTATTCAGAGTTTTATCGCTATTTTATTTGAAATAGGAAAAAAATGCGTTTTTCAAAATTGCATTAGAGGCCCAAATAAATAATCACCTTGTCCGCTATATTTTTAGAGGACGGGGAAAATTTATTTCAGGATTTTTGGAGTTCGTTTAGTATTTCTTTTATTTGTTTTTCTGCATGTCGGAATTATTTAAAAAAAAAAGAAAAAAAGAAACCGACCTACCGGGCCGTGTCCGCCTGGGACACCGACCCGGTCGGCCTCTTATAAGCCGCCGCCGCCAGCCCGCCACCCCTGAAACCCTAGCCGCCGCCCCGCATCGATCCGCGCATCACGCCGTAGCCGCCGCCCCGAGTCCGCCGCCGCCGCCTCCCGCCGCGACGCCGCCGCCCCGTCGCCCCGCACTGCCGACCCCGGCCGCCTCCCGACGGAAAGCCGCCGCCGCCGCCGCCGAGGTAGCCGCCGCCGCCGCCGGTTTTTGTTAGAAAACCGCCCGGTTTTTTATCCCGAAAACCCAAGGTTTTTTATAGATCAGTTTTATTTTTTTCCTGTTTAGTTAATTAACGGGCGTTCATCCGTATGTTCACCCGTTAGCCGCAGATAGCGAACGTTCGTTTGTTAGCCTGTTCGTCAGTTTTTCATTTTCCAGGGTTTTTCGGCGATTATTTTTTATCACGATTTCTGCCCAGATCTTCGTTTTAGTTTATCTTTTCGATTGTTTATCGAAATTAGGCAATTCAAGCGCCTATATCTTCGTCTCGAAGCCCTCTTTCTGTTTAACCAACTTGAACAAGATTTTGGTACTGTAAAATTTGACTTTAGTCCAGATTAGTACACAGATCTTGTTTCTTTCGCAGTTTGAGTTTCGTTGCTTCGTTTGATTTGATTCTTTTTGCAAACCGGAGTTCTTCAGTTGAACTTTCTGGTTAGATCTCTTATTTGAGTTTTACCCATGCTTCTAGTTGAGTGCTTATGTATGTTATTGTTTGTTTACGATAGAGTACCCGGAGTGCAAAGCGTGCTACTACGAGTCTCTAGGTTTTGCGGATCATCAACCAGGCAAGTAACACTTTGATCATACCTCTTTACTACCCTGTTTTTATTGCATTAGATCAACCCTCAAACATTGCATGGTTAGGATCTGTGTAACATGTGGGTTTTGGGAAGTAGATGATGAGGTAGTACCTATTGCCCTGTTTATTATCAAACCTTTGGGAGTTACTTTTACGTGATGCTTATATTGCTATGCTATGCTTGTAGACATGGTTTGGGTGAGTGTATCCAAGACAGATGTGAGTATTGTTAATTAATGGTTAACTTAAGGTGGCTACTTAAATACACATCAGGGTGGATTGCTTGAGGCACCCTGGAGTACCCAGTGGTTGTCAGGGCACCTGGAGAATCCAGTGTTGTCCTAGGATATCCCGAGTACCCGTGTGATCATCCTATGGTTTGCCACCCAGGCTCAAAGGGATCATAAGATTATTCATGCTAGAAACTTCCGTGTGCAGCCACAAGCCAATATGGGCTCTAGCATAGTTGAGTAGGTTGCGTGAAGCTCTTGAAGAGGTAGACTAGCAGATGTAGTGGGTTGTAGGTGGTACTGTCTACCCAGAGTAGAGAGTTAATGCTTCAGAAAGACTGTGTCTCGAATCTCCGACCATGGATGTGTTCGAGTCTTGTGGGGAAAAGTGCGCAAACCTCTGCAGAGTGTACAAACTAATCAGGGTTAGCCGTGTCCCCAGTTATGGACATCTTGAGTATCTGGTTCTTGGATTATCATGTTGATCTCATCACTCTAAATTAATTTGATTGTGTTCAATGATGATGCTTAATTGGGATTGAGTTGGAGGAACCTTCTTCTTCTTCTTCTTCTTCAGTTGGGTCTCTGATCATTGAAGATCTCCCAATGACTCTGGCCATTGTCTTTTGACCCTCTCCTTCCTATTCTTGCCCTCACCAGCCTCTTTGGGTTCAAGAGTGAACACCATGGTTTCTTGGGTTGAGGCTCTAGCTTTGGACATGGGAACTCTTTTTGCAGGAGCTTTTGTCTTCAACCCTGGCTTGAGATTAGTCGCAGTGCAAGTTTCCTTCTTGTCTCCTTTCCTCTTGGAAGAGACTTCCTCATCAATCACAAAATCTTCATCCTCAGAATCAGATGTCTTCTTCTTCCTCTGCTTATTTGCAGCTTTGGGCAGGTTACTGGGAGTGCTTCTGCTCCCATCATTAGAACTACTCTCAGAGGGACTAGTGCCCTCACTCATCTGAACTTGTTCCTCAGACATATTCTAGTTGTCACTGTTGTCAGACATGCTGCAAGCAGAAAGCTGGCCCTGTGAATTGATATAGACGAGATAGAGTGGATGAGCATTACAAAGTGCAGAGATTTTGCAAAACAAATGAGCCAAAAACTTAGTTTTAGTTTTCTACTGAAGTCATTTTGGAGCTACCGATTTGCTGAACTCGGTGACACCGAAGCAACATTCAGTGTCTAAACTAGTGAACTCGATCAGGACGAGGCACAGTTTGGTGACACCGATATTGCTAGGGTTTCACAAAGTTCTGAAATTGGTCACACCGATCTGCGAGTTTCAGACAGACCGAAAATCACAGTGCAATGGCCTAGGCCAAATCGGTGGGACAAATTTCTACAACTCGGTCGGTCCGAGATGAAATCGGCGGAAACCTAACCCTAAATTTTTGAATCAAAACTAATCTAAAGGAAGTTTTTGCTGGATAGAATAGTTTCAATCATGGCAAGAATCATGACGTTATCTTTGTGCTAAGAATCGGATTGAGAAAGCACAAAGGATCAAACTCATACCCTAACTTGGCGGTGTGTTTGCTACAGCGACAACGACGGAGGAGATCCCGTTGACGGCGGCAGAGACCAGCGGCAGGAGGACACTAGCGATGGAGGCGATGATCCGGAGACCTCGAGTCAGCAGAGCTCGACAGCGCGACGAAGAGTTTCGGAGGAATTTACAAAATTTCAACCCGTGAGTATATATATCCAGACCCTGTCGATGAGACCGGGTGGAACAACTCGGTGGCATCGAGATGCAGAATCGCAAGTGGTTACTGCAACTCAGTGAGACCAAAGTGTTCAAATTGGTTGCACCGAGATTGAAACCTAGATCAACTTAATGAACTCGGTGTGACCGAAAGGAATGAACCGGTCAGACCGAGATGCATCAAGAGGTTTTGGAAGTTTAAGTCTATGACGAATCAGTGGCTCTGAGTGCTCTTCACCCAGAGGGTTCAAATTTGACTTGATCAAACTTTGTGATGTAGCATGAATAGAGTTTGAGATGAGAAAAAAATAGATAGCTAGAGGGACTACTTAGGCATTCTTTTCCATCCATTTTGCAAAAGAAAAGCCCAAACAATCAAAACAACAAATGAATGTCCTCGAATGAAGAAAATTCTGCAATCGACATGCTCACACAATAAGATAGCAAATGAAATATGTGGCAAACATGCACAAACACTCTAGCATCTATCAAGCAATTGGCGATGACTAGGTCATCTGTATATAAGTATATTGACTTAGGAGTCAAATGAGAACATTTGATCATAGGTCATACTCATCGTTTAAGCACAAGTGGGGTTACCACTTTTACATAAAGCATTGTTGTGTTCACGTCATTAGAGTTGCTTTAGCTCAATTCTTAGAGTAAATCTCCCCCTATATGTGATATCCCCTTTTAGAGGGATGAACTAACCTTGGGTTTTGTCGATGATGACATCATGTAGATGTTGAAGATATGGATGCTCAATGTTGATGTAGATCATTTGGAGCAATCCATTGGAGTGAGTTGCACTTTCAATACCTACATGGGTTAGTCCCACAAGGAACAAACAAGGATATCCATAGACATAGAGTGAAGCACACACATGATTATGTCCATGAAAGCATTAGGTTACCTTGTCCCTTGACTTACTATCAAGAGGGTTTGTGACTCCTTGAACTAGTGCAAGATGTGGAAGTTGATTGCACTTGTTCTTGCCAATATGATTATTAGTGAAGTATGTTGGCGGAGTCACCCTCAAGAACTCTCTAGTTGTTCTTCTTCGGGATCCACATCATCTTGATGGGAATCCTTAGGGTTGTAGATGTACTTGATGAAGTTGAACTTGAGTTAGACTTGGGAACCCACTTGACCAAGGCCTTTGGAGCATCTTCAAATGCATCAATCTCCTCTTGAAGCTTGTCCTTGCCTTTTTGCTTGTGGTCTTGTGGTGGAAGATTATCTTGAGCTTGTGTCCCCTTGAAGGAAGTAGGATCATACTTCTCTTATTGAGGAACAAACTTTGTCTTGGGGTATTGATCTTCTTCCCACTCAACTCCATTGACATTGAAGTTTCGTTCAAAACCAACACCTTGATTCTTCCGGTGCCTTCCTTGCTTGCATACAATTTCCTCAAATTGCTTACTTCCGGCAAGGCTCTTGTAAACACCTTTCTCTTTAATTCCCTTCAATAAGCTATTGTCTTGCTCAAGTGTAACTTGGCTAAGAGAATCATTAGTGGAATCAAGAGAACTACTAGAAGCAACAATATTGGATTTAGCATGATTATTGTTACTGCTAGAAGAAGAAATTTTTCTTACTCTTGTTGCTAGATTTTACTTGTGGCATGTAAGTAGACAAGAGTAAACACTTGGAAATGTAAGAAGAACTTTTCTTCTGAAGATCATCATTGATGGATTTTAAGAACCCATGTTCTTGCTCTAGGTTGAGCTTTTCGAAGTGTAGTTTCTCATGAGCTCTTAAAAGTTCTCGATGATCTTTTAAAGTAGTTTCATGAGCTAACTTAAGAGTGTTTAGTTCTTAGTTAGACGCTCAATCTCCTTCTTATCATTGTCATTCATTTCATCTTGATTAGCATGATTAATAGCAATTTCATCATAGTTTTCATCACTAGCATTGTCAACAAGTAAATCATCATCACCTAGCAAGTCATCTTCATCACTATTGAAATCAAAATACTCGAGGTGTGATACCTTGGGGCCTTTATCCATGAAGCATCTTCCAATTCCTTCATTTGATGACTCAAATATGTCGTAGGAGTTGGTTGACACAAGTGCAAGACCGGCAACACCTTCATCTTGAGTATATTCGGAGTTCGAGTGATAACTTCCCTCGGAGTGGTGGTCAGAGTCAGAACCGGATACCCATTCACCAACATGAGCTTGATGTCTTCGTTTTGTGTAGCTCTTTGATGACTTGTCCTTCCTTTCTGAATCCTTGCTTCTGCGAGAGGTTCTTTGTGTATAACGATCATCTCTACTCATTCTCTCTCTTGGAGGTGATTCTTCTCTTCTACTTCTTCTTTTAGGTGAGTCTTGTCTTCTTTTGTAGGGAGTCGCACACTCATTATAGTAGTGTCCAGGTCTTCCACAATTGTAGCAATTTCACTCACGACTAGAAGATCTTTTGTCATGGTAGGATCTTGACTTGGAGCTTCTTTCTTTGCTTCTACTCTTGTAGAATTTGTTGAAGTTCTTCACCATTAAGCTCAATTCCTCATTGAAGACTTGTTTTTTACTTGATGTTGCAGGAGCATCACATGAGGCTTTATATGCACCACTAGACTTGTTGTGAAGCTCTTCTTTATCCTTGAGTGACATTTCATGAGCAACAATTCTTCCAATGACTTCCGTTGGCTTGAGATCTTTGTAGTTGGGCATCATTTGGATCAATGTGCACACGGTATCATATTTTCCATCCAAGGCTCTTAGGATCTTCTTGATGATGAATCTGTCAGTCATCTCTTCACTTCCTAAGTCGGCAATCTCATTTGTGATGAGAGCAAGCCTAGAGTACATTTCAGCGACATCTTCACCATCCTTCATTTTGAACTTGTCAAGTTGACTTTGAAGCACATACACCTTGGATTCCTTGATGGACTCAGTACCTTCGTGCATATCAATCAAAGTATCCCAAATTTCTTTTGCATTCTCAAGATGGTTGATTTTGTTGAATTCTTCAGGGCACAATCCATTGAAGAGGATATCACAAGCTTGAGCATTGTATTGCAGCATCTTCAACTCTTCCACAGTTGCTTCACAATTTGGTTCTCTCCCATCAAATAATTCACCTTGCAAACCAATGCACACAATATCCCAAACGGCGGGGTTATGTCCAAGAATATGCATTTTCATCTTATGCTTCCAACTAGCAAAATTAGTACCATCAAAGTAAGGACCTCTACGGAGGTAATTTCCCTCGCTAGATGCCATACTCTCCTAGGTTGTGAAACCAAGGCTATGATCACCAAAGCTATGGAAATCAAGGCAAATGGAGACCAAAGCTCTGATACCACTTGTAGGATTGAAAGTATGTCTAGAGGGGGTGATTAGACTGTGACCAAATACAAAATCTAGCCTTTTCCCAGTTTTATACCTTGGCAGATTTTAGCAACTTAACACAAGTCAAGCAATCAACCTACACATGCAATTCTAAGATTATAGCAGTGGAATGTAAATAATTGCATATGAAGGTAAAGGGAGGAGTTTGGAGGGAGAAAACACAATGTAGACACGGAGATTTTTGGCAAGGTTCCGATAGGTGGTGCTATCGTACATCCATGTTGATGGAGACTTCGACCCACGAAGGGTAACGGCTGCGCGAGTCCACGGAGGGCTCCACCCACGAAGGGTCCACGAAGAAGCAACCTTGTCTTTCCCACCATGGCCATCGCACACGAAGGACTTGCCTGACTAGGGTGGATCTTCACGAAGTAGGCGATCTCCTTGCCCTTACAAACTCCTTGGTTCAACTCCACAATCTAGACGGAGGCTCCCAAGTGACACCTAACCAATCTAGGAGACACCACTCTCCAAAAGGTAATAGATGGTGTGTTGATGATGAACTCCTTGCTCTTGTGCTTCAAATGATAGTCTCCCCAACACTCAACTCTCTCTCACACACACACACAGATTTGGCTATGGTGGAAAGATGATTTGAGTGGAAAGCAACTTGGGGAAGGCTAGAGATCAAGATTCTTGTGGTTGGATTGGAATGTCTTGGTCTCAACACATGAGTAAGTGGTTCTCTCTCAGAAAATGAGTAGTGGAAGTGTAGGCACGTTCTGATGGCTCTCTCACAGATGGAGAAGGGGGTGGAGGGGTATATATAGCCTCCACACAAAATCTAACCGATACACAAATTCCCAAACTCGGTGGGACCGAATGGTTAAACTCGGTCAGACCGACTTGGTTCAAAATGTGAATGTTAGGCATTTCAGTGGGACCGACAACATCAACTCGGTGAGACCGATGCGCTAGGGTTAGGGCAAAACCTTATCTTGATGAGACCGATCACATGAACTTGGTGAGACCAATTTTAGTAATACGCAAACAGAGACTTGGTTAGGCAAACTCGGTGGGACCGATCGCTCGTCTCGGTTAGACTAAAACGTTACGAAATGGAAACAGAGAGTTTGCAATGCCAACTTGGTGGGACCGATCGCTCACTTCGGTTAGACCAAAATGTTTCAAAGGGAAACAAAGAGTTTGCATTCCCATCTCGGTGAGATCGAACTGATTAGGGTTTGTGGATATGGCTATGTCAAGTGAACTCGGTTGCGTCGGATGAATCAAATCGGTGGGGCCGAGTTTGACTTTAGGTTTAGGACATATGTGGAAATGAGAAAGTGGTTGAGGGATTTTGGAGCATATCACTAAGCATTTTGAGAAAGCAAGCCATTAAGAAACACCTGATCCCCTTTTAATAGTATTGGCTTTCCTATAGACTCAATGTGATCTTGGATCACTAAAATGAAAATGTAGAGTCTTGAGCTTTTGCCAATATGTGTCCTTAGCATTTTGAGGGGTCCACACCTCTTGTCCATGCCATACCAATCATTGAACTTTCTGAAACATTGATCTTGAAAGAGTATTAGTTCAATGAGCTATATGTTGTTATGAATTACCAAAACCACCCGGGAATAATTGCACTTTCAGCGCAGGATTGCAAAGGACGATTGTCCCATGACCCCTTCGCATTTAGGATGTAGACCGATGTGCGACCTCTCTGTTGAGCCTAGGTAGAACTACGATGTGTTAATCGGCCGAGGCCAGTCATGACCTGATGGTGTGTTCGGCCGTAGTTGATCGAGCGTGTTGGGTCAGTTTGTGCACCCCTGCAGGGTAGTATTATATATTCGAATAGCCGGGTCCACGATAATGGACGCTCGGAGTTGTATGCCGATCGATACAACTAGAGCTGGATGCTAAGGCATGAGATGGATATGATGGCTCCGGGATTGCTTTCTCGCAGGGAGTCAAGGAAGGATCTTTGGGTGCTAATGTTACAACATGTTTGCTAAATATAAACTGCTATTCTTTACTCTTCTGAATGATGCAAGATGCTTGGAGCTGCTTGAAGATGCTAGTCTTTGATAGGCTATACTTTCCCCTTCTCTTCTAGCATTCTGTAATTCAGTCCATAGATACTACCCATTTCATTGATACTGATGCATATGTAGTGTAGATCCTTGCTTGCAAGTACTTTGGATGAGTACTCATGGTAGCTTTGCTTTCTCTTTTCCCCCTTTTCCTTTCTACTCGGACGTCGCAGCCAGATGGTGGAGCCCAAGAGCCAGATGCCACCTTCGACGACTACTACTACACCGAGGGTGCCTACTACTATATGGAGGCCGCCGACGACCAGGAGTAGTTAGGAGGCTCCCAGGCAGGAGGCCTCGCCTTTTCGATCGTTGTTGCTTTTGTGCTATCTTTCTTAAGGAACACTTGTTCAACTTATGTCTGTACTCAGATATTGTTGCTTCCGCTGACTCTTGTGTATTCGAGCATATGTATTCGAGCCCTCGAGGCCCATGGCTTGTAATATAAAGCTTGTATTATTTTAATTTGTGTTTAGAGTTGTGTTGTGATATCTTCCCGTGAGTCCTTGATCTTGATCGTTGATAACCCACAAGTGTAGGGGATCGCAACAGCTTTCGAGGGTAAAGTATTCAACCCAAATTTATTGATTTGACACAAGGGGAGCCAAACAATATTCTTGAGTATTAGCAGTTGAGTTGTCAATTCTACCACACCTGGATAACGTAGTATCTGCAGCAAAGTATTTAGTAGCAAAAGTGGTATGATAATAAAGGTAACGGTAGCAAAGGTAAAGATAAATGTTTTTGGGTTTTTGTAGTAGTTGTAACAGTAGCAACGGAAAAGTAAATAAGCGAAGAACAATATATGAAAAGCTCATAGGCAATGGATCAGTGATGGATAATTATGCCGGATGCGATTCCTCATGTAATAGCCATGACATAGGGTGATATAGAACTAGCTCCAGTTCATCAATGCAATGTAGGCATGTATTCCGTAAATAGTCATACGTGCTTATGGAAAACAACTTGCATGACATCTTTTGTCCTACCCTCCCGTGGAAGCGGGGTCCTAGCGGAAACTAAGGGATATTAAGGCCTCCTTTTAATAGAGAACCGGAACAAAGCATTAGCACATAGTGAATACATGAACTCCTCAAACTACGGTGATCACCGAGAAGTATCCCGATTATTGTCACTTCGGGGTTGTCGGATCATAACACATAATAGGTGACTATAGACTTGCAAGATAGGATCAAGAACACACATATATTCATGAAAACATAATAGGTTTAGATCTGAAATCATGGCACTCGGGCCCTAGTGACAAGCATTAAGCATAGCAAAGTCATAGCAACATCAATCTCAGAACATAGTGGATACTAGGGATTAAACCATAACAAAACTAACTTGATTACATGGTAAATCTCATCCAACCCATCACCGTCCAGCAAGCCTACGATGGAATTACTCACGCACGGCGGTGAGCATCATGAAATTGGTGATGGGGGATGGTTGATGATGACGACGGCGACGAATCCCCCTCTTCGGAGCCCCGAACGGACTCCAGATCAGTCCTCCCGAGAGAGAGTAGGGCTTGGCGGCGGCTCCGTGTCGTAAAACGCGATCAAACTTTCTCTCTAATTTATTTCTCCACGAAACGGAATATATGGAGTTGGAGTTGAGGTCGGTGGAGCTCCAGGGGGCCCACGAGATAGGAGGCCGCGCCCTAGGGGGGGCGCCCCCTGTCTTGTGGACAGCCTGTGGGCCCCTTGGTCTTGATTCTTTCGCCAAAAATTCTTATTAATTCCAAAAAGTGCCTCTGTGGATTTCCAGGACATTCCGAGAACTTTTCTTTTCTACACATAAAACAACATCATGGCAGTTCTGCTGAAAACAGCGTCGGTCCGGGTTAGTTTCATTCAAATCATGCAAGTTAGAGTCCAAAACAAGGGCAAAAGTGTTTGGAAAAGTAGATACGTTGGAGACGTATCAACTCCCCCAAGCTTAAACATTTGCTTGTCCTCAAGCAATTCAGTTGATAAACTAAAAGTGAAAAAGAAAAACTTTTACAAACTCTATTTGGTCTTGTTGTTGTAAACATAAAAAGCCAGCATTCAAGTTTCAGCAAATATTATGAACTAACCATACTCACAATAACACTTAGCTCTCACAATTACTCATATCAATAACATAATCAGCTAGCGAGCCATAATAATAAAACTCGGATGGCAACACTTTCTCAAAACAATCATAACATGATATAACAAAATGGTATCTCGCTAGCCCTTTCTAAGACCGCAAAACATAAATGCAAAGCACCTTTAAAGACCAAGGACTGACTAAACATTGTAATTCATGGTAAAAGAGATCCAGTGAAGTCATACCCAATATAAACTAATAGTAATGAATGCAAATGGCAGTGTGCTCTCCAGCGGGTGCTTTTAATAAGAAGGGTGATGACTAAACATAAAAGTAAATAGATAGGCCCTTTGTAGAGGGAAGCATGGATTTGTAGAGGTGCCAGAGCTCGGTTTTAAAATAGAGATTGAATAACATTTTGAGCGGCATACTTTCGCTGTCAACGCAACAACTATGAGATGGCTGTATCTTCCATACTAAATGCATTATAGGCAGTTCCCAAACAGAATGGTAAAGGTTTATACTCCCCCAACCACCAACAAGCATCAATCCATGGCTTGCTCGAAACAACGAGTGCCTCCAACATACAACAGTCCTGGGGAGTTTTGTTTAATTATTTTGATTTGCTTTGATCTTTTTGGATCATGGGACTGGGCATCGCGGTTACCGGCCCTTTCTTGTGAATGAGGAGCAGAGTCCACTCCTCGTGAGAATAACCCACCTAGCATGGAAGATATAGGCAGCCCTAGTTGTAACATGAGCTGCGCGAGCATACAAAACAGAATTTCATTTGAAGGTTTGGAGTTTGGCACATACAAATTTACTTGGAACGGCAGGTAAATACCGCATATAGGAAGGTATAGTGGACTCATATGGAACAACTTTGGGGTTTAAGGAGTTTGGATGCACAAGCAGTATTCCCGCTTAGTACAGGTGAAGGCTAGCAAAAGACTGGGAAGTGACCAACTGAGAGAGCAACAACAGTCATAAACATGCATTAAAATTAATTCACACCGAATACAAGCATGAGTAGGATATAATCCACCACGAACATAAATATCGTGAAGGCTATGTTGATTTGATTAAACTACATGCGTGAACATGTGCCAAGTCGAGTCACTCAATTCATTCAAAGGAGGATACCATCCCATCATATCACATCATAATCATTCTAATAGCATGTTGGCACGCAAGGTAAACCATTATAACTCATAGCTAATCAAGCATGGCACAAGCAACTATAATCTCTAAATGTCATTGCAAATATGTTTACTTCATAATAGCTGACTCAGGAACGATGAATCATCATATTTACAAAAACAAGAGAGGTCGAGTTCATACCAGCTTTTCTCATCCCAATAAGTTCATCATATATCATCATTATTGCCTTTCACTTGCACGACCAAACGATGTGTATAATAATAAGAGTGTACGTGCATTGGACTAAGCTGGAATCTGCAAGCATTCAACTCAAGAGAGAAGACAGGGTAATATGGGCTCTAAGTTAAATAAACAATCATGCATGTAAGAGCCACTAAGCATTTTCAATATAGTCTTCTCGACCCCCAAAGGAAAGAAAAGAAAATAAAACTATTTACACGGGAAAGCTCCCAACAAGTAAGAAGAAGAACTAGAAATCTTTTTGTGTTTTCATTTTAATTCTACTACAAGCATGGAAATTAAACTAACTAATTTTTTGGGTTTTTCTTAAGGTTTATCAAACACACAAGAAGAAAACTAGAAAAATAAATTTAAACTAGCATGGATAATACAATGAAAGAGTATGAGCACCGACAACTAGTGTGTGAACATGAATGTAAAGTTGTTGAGAAATATGTACTCCCCCAAGCTTAGGCTTTTGGCCTAAGTTGGTCTAATACCAATGACCGACTGGCTAATATCCATAAGTGAAACTGGGGTTGTACTGAGCAGCAGAGGCAACAGCCTCCTGAGCAGCAGCGTGTTGGCGTGCTGCCTCCATTCCCCTCTCATATTCAGTTGCTTCCTCCCTGGTGACAACATATCTTCCTTTTGCCTGATAATCAAAAAGGTATGGGGCAGGAAGAGTAACAGGGACGACATTGCGCCTGTCATAGATTAGTCGATAATGGAGGAATTGTTCATTCCTCTCAAGAAAATGATGATCGAACATAGCTTCTTTATCCAAATAAACAGGAGGTATAATCATATCCCCCTCTCGTGGGGCTATATTAAGAAAATTAGCCACACGGGTTGCATAAATTCCTCCAAATAAATCTCCTCTTCTACTATTATTCTGCAACCGACGTGCAACTATTGCCCCCAAGTTATAACCTTTATAACCTGACATAGCACTCGTGAGGACACAAAGATCAGGGACACACATGTGACATGCTTCGTCCTTACCGTCAATTCATCTACCAATAAAGAGAGCAAAATAGTGTATAGCAGGAAAATAAATGCTCCCTATGGTAGCTTGTGCTATGTCCCTAGATTCTCCCACAGTAATACTAGCAAGAAAATCTCTAAATTCAGATTTACGAGGATCATTAATATTACCCCACTACGGGAGTTTGCAAGCAGTTGTGAAATCCTCTAAATCCATGGTATAAGATGTATCATAAATATCAAACATGACACTAGGAGAATTACGCGCAGAGATATATTCAAACCTCCGCACAAAGGAATCAGTCAATTGATAATATTGAGGACACTTATCTTGTAAGAAGTCCTCCAGCTTGGAGAATCCTTGAAGCTTGCTTCGACCATAAAATCATCGGATGGCCACTCACAAGCTCGTACATTTGTGTCCCTCGGCAATTCAACATTTTGCTCACGTATAGCAATCCTTGGCCCTTTCTTTACCGAGGAACCACCTTGGTACATTCTTCTAAGCATATTTCTTTCTCTGAAAATTTCTAAAATTTAGTAACTTCAAAATAAAAGTGAATAAAACTAAACAAGATTGATAGCAACTAATCCTACAAGTGCCTAGAGCCTATATCATGCATTGGAATTATTTGGGACCTCAAAAATTTAACATGCAAGCTCAAGAACATGGTCACCTATGCAACAAAAATTTGCAATGAATAAAGCACTAGAACAAAGACTAATTGGACCAATGGAGGAGTCACATACCAAGCAACAATCTCCCAAAGCAGTTTTGTGAATGGAGCTTTGAGCTAGGAGATCGAAAATCGCAGAAAAATGAGCTAGAACTCGTGCTTGAGCTGGATGGGGATTTTTTTGGGTAGGAGATGAAGTGTGTGGGTGCTGGCATAAGTGGAGGGGGGCCACCAGGGGCCCACGAGACAGGGGGCGCGCCCTACAGGGGGGCGCTCTCCTCTCTCGTGGCCTGGTGCTTGCCCCTCCTGCAGTGTTTTCGGTGCCTAAAATCCTCAAATATTCCAGAAAAAATCATACTAAATTTGCAGGGCATTTGGAGCACTTTTATTTTCGGACTATTTTTTATTGCACGGATAATTCAGAAAACAGACGGATAATACTAATTTTTCTTTATTTATTCTAAATAACAGAAAGTAAAAAGTGGGTACAAAAAGTTGTGCCTTCTAGTTTCATCCATCTCGTGATCATCAAAATGAATCCGCTAACAAGGTTGATCAAGTCTTGTTAACAAACTCATTCTGAATAACACGGAACCAGAGAAATTTCTAATAGCACTAAGTTACCTCCACGGGGATATGAAAATCCCCAACAATAAGAATATCATACTTTTTCTTAACAGTAGGGAGAGGAAATTCAAAATCTCCAAAAATGATAGTTGGAACTTTTTCAATAGAATTGATGCTATGAACTTGAGATTGTCTCCTCGGAAAGCATACCATATGCTCATTACCATTAACATGAAAAGTGACATTGCCTTTGTTGCAATCAATAACATCCCCTGCAGTATTAAGAAAAGGTCTACCAAGGATAATAGATATACTATCGTCCTCGGGAATATCAAGAATAACAAAGTCCGTTAAGATAGTGACGTTTGCAACCACAACATGCACATCCTCACAAATACTGAAGGAAATATGCCCTAGAGGCAATAATAAAGTTATTATTTATTTCCTCATATCATGATAAATGTTTCTTATTGATGCTAGAATTGTATTAACCGGAAACATGATACATGTGTGAATACATAGACAAAACTAGTCACTAGTATGCCTCTACTTGACTAGCTCATTAATCAAAGATGGTTATGTTTCCTAACCATAGACATGTGCTGTCATTTGATTAGTGGGATCACATCATTAGAAGAATGATGAGATTGACATGACCCATTCCGTTAGCCTAGCACTTGATCGTTTAGTATACTGCTATTGCTTTCTTCATGACTTATACATGTTCCTGTAACTATGAGAATTATGCAACTCCCGTTTACCGGAGGAACACTTTGGGTACTACCAAACGTCACAACGTAACTGGGTGATTATAAAGGAGTACTACAGGTGTCTCCGAAGGTACATGTTGAGTTGGCGTATTTCGATATTAGGTTTTGTCACTCCGATTGTCGGAGAGGTATCTCTGGGCCCTCTCGGTAATGCACATCACTATAAGCCTTGCAAGCAATGTAGCTAATGAGTTAGTTACGGAATGATGCATTACGTAACGAGTAAAGAGACTTGCCGGTAACGAGATTGAACTAGGTATTGGATACCGACGATCAAATCTCGGGCAAGTAACATACCGATGACAAAGGGAACAACGTATGTTGTTATGCGGTTTGACCGATAAAGATCTTCGTAGAATATGTAGGAACAAATATGGGCATCCAGGTCCCGCTATTGGTTATTGACCGAGAATGGTTCTAGGTCATGTCTACATAGTTCTCGAACCCGTAGGGTCCGCACGCTTAACGTTACGATGACAGTTTTATTATGAGTTTATAAGTTTTGATGTACCGAAGTTTGTTCAGAGTCCCAGATGTGATCACGGACATGACGAGGAGTCTCGAAATGGTCGAGACATAAAGATTGATATATTGGAAGACTATATTCGGACACCGGAAGTGTTCCGGGTGATTTCGGAGAAAACCGGAGTGCCGGGGGGTTACCGGAACCTCCCGGGAGAGTATTGGGCCTCATGGGCCTTAAGGGAAAGGAGAGAGGGGCGGCCAGCATGGGCCGCGCGCCCCCTCCCCCCTCTGGTCCGAATTGGACTAGGAGGGGGGCGGCGCCCCCCCTTTCCTTCCCCCTCTCCCCCTTCCTTTCCCCTCCTAGTAGGAGTAGGAAAGGAGGAGTCCTACTCCTACTAGGAGGAGGATTCCTCCTCCCTTGGCGTGCCCAAGGGGCCGGCCGGCCTCCCCCCTTGCTCCCTTACATACGGGGACGGGGGGGGGGGGGCACCCCATAGACACACAAGTTGATCTACGGATCGTTCCTTAGCCGTGTGCGGTGCCCCCCTCCACCATATTCCACCTTGGTCATATCGTCGCGGAGTTTAGGCGAAGCCCTGCGCCGGTAGAACATCATCATCATCACCACGCCGTCGTGCTGACGGAACTCATCTCCGGAGCTCTGCTGGATCGGAGGCCGGAGATCGTCATCGAGCTGAACGTGTGCTGAACTCGGAGGCTCCGTACGTTCGGTGCTTGGATCGGTCGGATCGTGAAGACGTACGACTACATCAACCGCGTTGTGCTAACGCTTCCGCTTACGGTCTACGAGGGTATGTGGACGAACACTCTTCCCTCTCGTTGCTATACCATCACCATGATCTTGCGTGTGCGTAGGAATTTTTTTTGAAATTACTACGTTCCCCAACAAATACCGACAGGTATAGCAGTTGATTTATCAGCCATTTGCAAAGATATTTCAGTAGGTGTCAACTTATTCAATTCAAGTATACGACATAAAGAGAGAGGCATAACACTAACACCGACTCCAAGATCACATAAAGCAGTTCTAACATAATTTCTTTTAATGGAGCATGGTATAGTTGGCACATCCGGATCTCCAAGTTCCTTTGGTATTCCACCCTTAAAAGTGTAATTAGCAAGCATGGTGGAAATTTCAGCTTCCGGTATCTTTCTTTTCTTTGTGATGATATCCTTCATATACTTAGCATAAGGATTTACTTTAAGCATATCAGTCAAGCGCATACGTGAGAAAATAGGTCTAATCATTTCAGCAAAGCGCTCAAAATCCTCATCATCCTTTGACTTGGATGGTTTAGGAGGAAAGGTCATGGGTTTCTGAACCCATGGTTCTCTTTCTTTACCGTGCTTCCTAGCAACAAAATCTCTCTTATCATAACGTTGATTCTTTGAATGTGGGTTATCAAGATCAACCGCAGGTTCAATCTCTACATCATTGTTTTTGCTAGGTTGAGCATCAACATGAACATTATCATTAACATTATCACTAGGTTCATGTTCATCACCTGATTGTGTTTCAGCATCGGAAATAGAAATATCATTGGGATTCTCAGGTGTGTCTAAAGTAGGTTCACTAGAAGCATGCAAAGTCCTATCACTTTCTTTTTCTTCTTTTTAGAAGAACTAGGTGCCTCTAAATTATTTCTTTGAGAATCTTGCTCGATTCTCTTAGGGTGGCCTTCAGGATGCAAAGGTTCCTGAGTCATTCTACCAGTTCTAGTAGCCACTCTAATAACAAATTCATTTTTATTATTTAATTCATCAAGCAAATCATTTTGAACTTTAAGTACTTGCTCAGCTTGAGTAGCAACCATAGACGCATATTTGCTAACGAGGTGAAGTTCATCCTTAACTCTAGCCAGATTATCGCTTACGCGTCCTATCTCGAAAGCATTATTCTTTAACTCTCTACCAACATAAGCATTAAAACTTTCTTGCCTGGCTATAAAGTCATCAAATTCATCTAAGCATGGGCTATGAAATTTAGTAGAGGGGATTTCAACTTTATCATATCTATAGAGAGAATTTACCTTTACTACCTGTGTCGGGTTACCAAGACAGTGTGGTTCTTCATGCGGTATATTAAGACCATGTATTTCTTCAATAGGAGGTAAATTCTTAACATCCTCAGCTTTAATACCTTTTTCTTTCATTGATTTCTTTGCCTCTTGCATATCTTCAGGACTGAGAAATAAAACACCTCTCTTCTCCGGAGTGGGTTTAGGAATAGGCTCAGGAGTTGGCTCAATTGGTTCAGGAATTACTTCAGGAATTGGCTCAGGAAGAGTCCAATTATTTTCATTAGTCAACATATTATTCAATAGTATTTCAGCTTCGTCGACTGTTCTTTCCCTGAAAACACAACCAGCACAACTATCCAAGTAGTCCTTGGAAGCATCAGTTAGTCCATTATAAAAGATATCATGTATTTCATTTTTCTTAAGAGGGTGATCAGGCAAAGCATTAAGTAACCGGAGAAGCCTCCCCCAAGTTTGTGGCTTCTTTGATTTGCACAAAATTATATATTTACCGCAAGGCAGCTTGCTTCTTATGAGCAGGGAAATATTTAGCAGAGAAGTAATAAATCATATCCTGGGGACTACGCACACAACCAGGAGCAAGAGAATTATACCAAGTCTTAGCACCACCCTTTAATGAGAACGGAAATATCTTAAGGATATAATAATAGCGAGACTTCTCATCATTAGTAAACAGGGTAGCTATATCATTCAACTTGGTCAGATGTGCCACAACAGTTTCAGATTCAAGGCCATAAAAAGGATCAGATTCAACCAAAGTAATAATTTCAGGATCAACAGAGAATTCATAATCCTTATCAGTAACACAAATAGGTGAAGTAGCAAAAGCAGGGTCAGGTTTCATTCTAGCATTAAGAGACTGCTGTTTCCATTTAGCTAATAATTTCTTAAGATCATATCTATCATTGCAAGCAAAGATTTCCCTAGCAGCTTCTTCATTCATAACATAACCCTTAGGAACAACAGGTAATACATAATCATTGGGAGAACCTTCATCATCACTATCATCAATAATAGGTTCTTCAGTAATTTCATCCCCCTAACTCTAGCAAGTTGTTCATCAAGAAATTCACCTAATGGCAAAGTAGTATCAAGCACAGAAGTAGTTTCATCATGCATAGCAGAAGTGGCATCATCGATAACATGCGACATATAAGAATTCATAGCGGTAGCAGGTTTAGGTGTCGCAAGCCTACTAATAACGGAAGGAGAATCTAGTGCAGAGCTAGATGGCAGTTCCTTACCTCCCCTCGTAGTTGAGGGAAAAATAGTAGTTCGGTCGTCTTTCAAGTTCTTCATAGTGATCAACCGATATAAATCCCAAGCGACTCAGAGAATAGAGCTATGCTCCCTGGCAACGGCGCCAGAAATTAGTCTTGATAACCCACAAGTGTAGGGGATCGCAACAGCTTTCGAGGGTAAAGTATTCAACCCAAATTTATTGATTCGACACAAGGGGAGCCAAAGAATATTCTTGAGTATTAGCAGTTGAGTTGTCAATTCAACCACACCTGGATAACTTAGTATCTGCAGCAAAGTATTTAGTAGCAGAAGTGGTATGATAATAAAGGTAACGGTAACAAAGGTAAAGGTAAATGTTTTTGGGTTTTTGTAGTAGTTGTAACAGTAGCAACGAAAAAGTAAATAAGCGAAGAACAATATATGAAAAGCTCATAGGAAATGGATCAGTGATGGATAATTATGCCGGATGCGATTCCTCATGTAATAGCCATGACATAGGGTGATATAGAACTAGCTCCAGTTCATCAATGTAATGTAGGCATGTATTCCATAAATAGTCATACGTGCTTATGGAAAAGAACTTTCATGACATCTTTTGTCCTACCCTCCCGTGGAAGCGGGATCCTAGCGGAAACTAAGGGATATTAAGGCCTCCTTTTAATAGAGAACCGGAACAAAGCATTAGCACATAGTGAATACATGAACTCCTCAAACTACGGTCATCACCGAGAAGTATCCCGATTATTGTCACTTCGGGGTTGTCGGATCATAACACATAATAGGTGACTATAGACTTGCAAGATAGGATCAAGAACACACATATATTCATGAAAACATAATAGGTTTAGATCTGAAATCATGGCACTCGGGCCCTAGTGACAAGCATTAAGCATAGCGAAGTCATAGCAACATCAATCTCAGAACATAGTGGATACTAGGGATTAAACCCTAACAAAACTAACTTGATTACATGGTAAATCTCATCCAACCCATCACCGTCCAGCAAGCCTACGATGGAATTACTCACGCACGGCGGTGAGCATCATGAAATTGGTGATGGAGGATGGTTGATGATGACGACGGCGACGAATCCCCCTCTCCGGAGCCCCGAACAGACTCCAGATCAGCCCTCCCGAGAGAGATTAGGGCTTGGCGGCGGCTCCGTGTCGTAAAATGCGATGAAACTTTCTCTCTGATTTTTTTTCTCTGCGAAACGGAATATATGGAGTTGGAGTTGAGGTCGGAGGAGCTCTAGGGGGCCCACGAGATAGGAGGCCGCGCCCTAGGGGGGGCGCCCCCTGTCTCGTGGACAGCCTATGGGCCCCCTGGTCTTGATTCTTTCGCCAAAAATTCTTATTAATTCCAAAAAGTGCCTCCGTGGATTTCCAGGACATTCCAAGAACTTTTCTTTTCTACACATAAAACAACATCATGGCAGTTCTGCTGAAAACAGCGCCAGTCCGGGTTAGTTTCATTCAAATCATGCAAGTTAGAGTCCAAAACAAGGGCAAAAGTGTTTGGAAAAGTAGATACATTGGAGACGTATCAATCGTACACATTTGTGTGTATGATTAGTGTGCGATTGAATCGAGGGCGTCACATTGACCACAAGACAATCATTGCAGCTCTACAGACCAGGGGTTTTGGAGATAGATGGATTAAGTGGATGAACATGATCTTATCCTCTGATACTTCTTCATTCTTTCTCAATGGTGTTCCTGGCAAGGTATTTCATGCAAAAAGGAGTCAGACAAGGAGACCCCTCTCTCCTATATTGTTTTTTTTCTATGAACTGATATCTTGCAATCAATTCTAAATGAAGCCATGCATTAGAATTTAATATGGACACCCATTGCTAGTCAAGCCTTCCCTTACTTTCCAGTCATTCAATATACATATGAGACCATCCTAGTGCTACCTGCAGATCCCATGCAACTGTCACAAATCAAGAATCTCATCATGCACTATTCTGTATTCACTGGGTTGAAAGTTAAGTATGATAAATCCTTTTTGTTGTCAATCAATGTGCCTGAACATCACATACCTTGCTTACTCAATATTTTGGGATGCAAGCAAGGGCAGTTCCCTTTCACATATCTTGGCCTGTCACTAAATACTTCCAAAACAAAAATAGAGGACTTCAACCCAATGATGTAAAGAATTAAAAGAAGACTATTTGGGTGCTCAACACTGCTCTCATATGATGGAAGAATTCTACTGATCAAATTAGTCTTTGCAGCTTTGCCAATATTTTTCATGTGCACGCTTGCACTCCCCATTGGTGTTATTGAAAAGATAAACAAGTATTTGGGGAATTTGTTGTGGAGAAAATTTGGAATGGAAAATAGGGGGACAACACTTATTGCTTGGTCAAAGGTTTGTCAACCAAAGCAGCATGGGGGACTTGATATTTTGGATACTGCACTTCACAACAAATCTCTTCTCATGAAAAATCTATATAAGTTTCTCAACAAAGATGACATCCCATGGATCAAATTAATTTGGGAAAAATATTATCATACAACTGCACCCACGGGAAAACCGGAAGGCTCTTTTTGGTGGAAGGCCCATGTTACCCTTCTGAATAATATTAAATCACTTAGGAGCTGCATAATAGGGTCTGGCAAAACAGTGATGTTCTGGAAAGACAAATGGAAGGATGAAACACTTCATCAAACATTCCCTGAACTTCACTCTTATGCAATTGATGAAACCCAATCAGTACAAAGGTTCTGTGAAGCACAAGATTGGACAAAGCACTTCCATCTACCAATGTCCATTGAAGCCTATGATCAATTCAATCAACTAGGAGAACTTATTCCTCAGATAGACCAAGACATAAAAGACAAATGGACCTGCAATGGACTAGCAAACAGTTTCTCATCAATTCAAATGTATATGAATATGCTTGGAAGCAAGGATGTGGGCTAACTCCAGTAGATTGAAATACAAAATATTCTCCTGGTTGGTGGCACACTGCAGGATCAATACCAGATCACTTCTCCAGAGGAAAGGAATGCACCTAGACAATCCTTACTGTCCTAATTGCAATTAGAGGGCAGAAGGGACAACTATGCATCTTTTATGGGATTTTAACTTTGCACAAGATTGCTGGAACTCATTTATACCAAGTAGAAAGAGAGGTACATCTATGTATGAGGACTAACCTTTGCAATGGAACTCCTTCCAAAACAATTTGCATCAGAGATTGTTATAGTGGGATGTTGGCATGTATGGCTTAAGAGAATGGTAAATTTTCAGAGCTCAGACACAGTCAATTCAAGCATGGAGGTTCTATTTGAAGCAAGATTTGAAACTCCTAAGATTCAATATTAAGGATAATTATGACCAAAGTTTCTCCCAGTGGTTAGACAATGACTTATAAAGCCATGACTCTATACCTAGAACACGCATTGGCTAGATCCTGACTTGATCTTTGGCCTTCTTTTGGGTGTTTTGTTTTCACTTCTTTATAATATATTTTGATTAATATATATATATATATATATATAAAATATCGTAGAACTATTGCTCTACGGGTTGGGGGTAAAAAAACTCTTCTAGGGTTGAAATATGCACTTCTCTTTTCTTTTTATCCTCGTCGGCTTGCCATACAAGCGATGCCCTATAAAAGTCAGCATTCTTTCTAACACCCGCAGAAATGGGGTATAGAGGCATCATAAACATATGCATTAGTTTGGCGGGATTGCGCCAAAGTCACGCTACCAACAATGTTTAGAAGTCTTACTTACCGACGGGCACATCGTTTCTCAATTTTTAAGTAACCACCTTGCAATGATTATTCCTAATTCAAATGTCAGAGACATGCACCACCAAATATTTCAAAGGAACAACACCTAGTTTGCAAGTGGAAATATCTTGATATATGGGAGCTTTATTAACCGACTCCCTAAAAAAATCACTCATGAAAATTAATAGTGAGACCACATATTTGCCCAAACACACTTATAATAAACTTGAGATTCCTAGCACTATCCTCATCATCTTGTAATAGGAAAATAGTGCCATATGCATATTGCAGAAAATTGACCTTGTAGTTTAATTTTTCACCCAACACCCCTTTCACAAATCCATCATTTCTAGCTCTCTCTCTCCAAAATAATGGCAAGGGCATCAACTGCCAAATCAAATAGCAAAGGAGATAAAGCATCTCTTTGCCTAAGGCCTTTGTGATTTTTAAAATAAGCACCAATTACATAATTTATTTTGACCCCACATGCCCTCTCCTCTTAGTGCGCATAATTTAATCAAACCATTGAACAGGGAAGTTTTTGAGTTTTAGCATTTGGTGAACAAAAGGCCATTTAATCTTATCACAGGCTTTCTCAAAGTCAGCCTTAAAGAGAAATGCACTTTGTTTCCTACAATGTATGGAGTTCAAAGCTTCATGTAGTAGAACCACAGTTTCCATTATGTATCTACCTTTAATGAAAGCATTTGGTTATGAGAAATAATAGGGTTAATGACCCTACTAAGCCTATTCATTAGGACTTTAGTAATAATTTTGAAACTAACATTCAATAGAAAAATTGGTCTATAATTTGAATATGCATAACATCTTTAATTTTAGAAACCAGGGTGATAATTCCATAATTTATCCTAGCAATATCTAGAATCGCATTATGAAAATTATCCATGACCCCTTCCAAATCCCACTTACCAATTCCCCAAAAATGTTGATAAAAATCAACAAGCAACCCATTAGGTACATGGCTCTTGTTTTTCTCGAGAGAGAAGACTACATTGTGTAATTCCTCTATGAAGAAAGGTCCTACCAACTTGTTAGCATCGTGTTTAGAATTTTTCTGTTCTTCTTGGATGTTTAAAGAAACAGAGGAGATCTTAGCTTGTCCAAAAAAATATAGAAATTAGTGATGTATTTTAAAAGATTGTCTTCCTTTTAATCGTCCCCTCATCTTGCTCTAAAGAAATAATTTTATTTTTTCTTCTCCTGCCATTTCCCTTGCCATGGTAGTATCTAGTATTACAATCACCTTGTCTGATTTCGTTATCCTTCTATCTTTGGAGCCATTTTAACTCTCCTTGTTTTAAAGTTCTCCCCAACTGTTCACTAAGTTTCTTTCATTCAGTTCTATCATGAGTAGTTAAGCCATTAATTTATGCATTCTTATCAATGAAATCTAACTTGGATATGTTTTTTTTTTATTTTTCTATACCATGTACCAACATTTAAGTTTCAACCCCTAATATTCTTCCTAAGAATTCTCAACCCATTTTGCCACCTCTGAATATTAGAACTTTCATAATTATTGGTCCAAATTTTGGTGACGAAGTCCTTAAAACCATCTCTCAGCATCCAATAATTTTTAAATCTAAAAATTGGCTTTGAAATATTATGAGACCCAGTGTCAAGAATGAGAAGAGTGTTTTAGAAACTTCCCTCTCCAAGGCTTGTTCCATAGCTATGGGGTAATATTCCTCGCATACATGACAAATTCTATCTCAATTCTCAAAGGTTGGTTTAGCCAAATTATTGCCCAGGTAAAATTTCTCCCATTTAGAGGTAATTTTCTAAGCTCTGCATGTTCAATAATGGCAATATAAAACTCCAGTGATCAGTGATCAGTGTCATTGGATTTATTTTTCTCATAACTTTTCTAATAATATTAAAATCCCCACCTACCACACAAGATAAAATATTGTCATGTTAGACCCTAGACAATTCTGCCAATAAGCAGTTTTGCCATCTAATTGAACATCACCATACACAATAATAAGATTTCAATGAAATTTAGCTATTTTATCAAGAAACAACAGTTTCACAAAGTATACCCCTACTTCTACTGTAGTCACATCAAACAAATCATTATTTACTCCAACGAGGTTCACTTCAGATTTACCTATTGGAGCGGACCAGTTCCAAATAAGAAAAAAAAACTCGAATGTAAATATGGATATTGCATTGGATCTTTAGTTGATGATGTATTTCCTTTTCATTCATCTTATCCATGTTTTCTTGAACTCATATAAGCTCAAATGTCACGTAACAACGCGTGGGCTATTATCTACTCCCTCCGTTTCTAAATATAAGTCTTTTTAGAGATTTCACTATATAAACTACATTCAGATGTATATAGACGGCTTTTAGAGTTTATGTCCACTCATTTTGCTCTACATGTAGTCTGTAGTGGAACCTTTAAACAGTGGCGGAGCTTAGTGCATGGTCTGGGGGTACGGTTGTGCCCCCCCCCCCCCCCCCCAACAAACACACACACTCTTTCGTCATCTTAGTAGGATGGGAGATTTGGAAGCAACGGAGCGCGCGTGTATTTAACAGGCTGCAGCAGCAGAGGGCCCCAATAGAGCTGGCGGACGACATCTTTAGAGAAGTGCAACAATGGAGACTAGCCGGTGTTGGAGTTGGTGGTTTAATCCAGTTTGTGAGAGAGTAGCCTAGAGTGTTGGGTTTGGGTGTAATGGGTGTTGGCCGTGCCTAGATGCTTACATCTGGCCCGTGCCTATCTTGTACATTTTCTCTCAATCTTCTATAAAATATGATACGTCATTGGCGTACTCTCGAAAAAAACACATGCTGATGCAGGCATAAATTTTTCAGAGAGAGATTAGATGATTTAATAACCAAGCGAGTAGTTCACAACGAAGCCAAATATTGAAGCCGTGTTTTTGACCCTAAATGCCCTAAGTGGTTGTTTGGATATCGAGAATTATAAAAAGACAATTATGCCCTAAAATGGAGCCGCTGTTGAACGCTCTAATGCTATATAAACTTGCATCCGCAAACGTAGCTAGCTGCGTCTCGCTTTAATGGTGCGACCGGACGACAGCGCGGGACAACGCAGGCGTCCAAGCATTGTAGCCCATACCGGATGTTTCTCGGATAACTATGGCCGTGCGCACACATATGTGTCCATGCCCACGCACGCTCGCACATGTCGTACGCCCCTCCGTAGCCCAGAGAATTACACGAGGCACGCCGCGGTACAGCATGGCGAGTCCATGACGTGCAGTCTCCGACCGGCCGCCGAACACCCGAGCATGGCGAGTGCTAGAACCATGATCTTAGCTACGTGCCAACCGGACGACAGCGCGGGACAACGCACGAGTCGCCAGCATTGGCAGCTCATCCTCACTTCCTCGGACAACCGTGCACACCCATTCGGGGCCCATGCGAGCTACCACGTGTCGTCCCTCCAGAGGCTTGCATGCACGACGCGCGTCGACACAGCAGGGACAGGGAGAGGTACACGCGCCGGCTCCTGGCTGCGCGACGCCCCTCCTCGCCGGCTATATAATGGCGACGTCGCTGCTTCCTCCGCCATCAGCATCAGGCAATCACAGAACACCAACAGCAGTCGCATACCAAAACCTACGTCCCCTTACGGTTCTGTTTAGTGTTTAGCTAAGTCCCAGGCAGCGAGCAATGGCTTCCGGTCAGCAGGAGAGGTCGGAGCTGGACCGCATGGCCCGCGAGGGGGAGACCGTCGTCCCCGGCGGCACCGGTGGGAAAACCCTCGAGGCGCAGGAGCACCTCGCCGACGGTATGCTTCCTGTACTTGCGTTTCGCTTGAGCGATCTGGACTTCTGCTCCTCATTACTGGCGTTGTTGTGACCGCATTTGTGCAGGGCGCAGCCGCGGTGGGCAGACTCGGAAGGAGCAGCTGGGGGAGGAGGGGTACCGCGAGATGGGTCACAAGGGCGGGGAGACTCGCAAGGAGCAGCTGGGGGAGGAGGGGTACCGCGAGATGGGTCACAAGGGCGGGGAGACTCGCAAGGAGCAGCTCGGGGAGGAGGGGTACCGCGAGATGGGGCACAAGGGCGGGGAGACTCGCAAGGAGCAGCTCGGGGAGGAGGGGTACCGCGAGATGGGGCGCAAGGGCGGGCTGAGCACCATGGAGGAGTCCGGTGGCGAGCGCGCCGCCAGGGAGGGCATCGAGATCGATGAGTCCAAGTTCAAGACCAAGTCCTAAATAATGTAGGTCAGTGTCTAGCCGAGTAGCTAGCTACTAGTGAGCAAGCTGTCTGCTCATGTTTGTAGTAATGAATAATGTAGGTCAAGGTCAGGTCTTGACATGACGAGAGCACGCATGTAGGCGATCGCATGTACTGTGATCATGTGTGCTTTAGGTGTCTTAGCTTGTAGCTGTGACCATGTGTTCTTCAGGTGTCCTAGTAGCTTGTAGTACGTCTCGTTGTGGCTTGTGAGCCAGCTTGCTAATGTATGTGAGTCGTTAAATCAGGTTGTGGCTTGTGAGTCAGCTTGCTAATGTATGTGAGTCGTTGTTAAATCAGGTCGTTGTTGAATCAGAACGTGTGCTCTTAAATTGTTCTCTTGGACTGGCTAGAGAGGAACAACTCCCGACCGTACTGGCCCATGAACAACTCCAGGTAGGCGGCCTCGTCAATTCCTGCGGTCCACCAGTCTGGTGTTGCTTCCCATGGCCGTCCTCAAGGAAAGGGGGCTTGTTGTGGAATCCATCGGATCTGAATTCGCCCCTTCCCGTTCCAGGCCTAGTTGCAGGGTCTTTCCACACGAGGGAGGCAGGGGAGCTCAGTTGCAAGGGCGAGGATGAGGGCCTCGGGTGCATGTGCCACATTGGTCGGTGCATGACTAGTTGATGTTGGTGTCGGTTAGGGTTTAGGGCCATGAATGACATCTAGTTAAGTATTTCAAGATACTATAGCAGGGCCATAAATAGTCACAAGTATAATCTCTTATCCATTATCTCGGGAAACAATTTATCTTTTTGTAAATTTACCATGTGCTGATTGCAAACATTTTCAAAATTTGCCATGCTCTAGAGAAACACTTTCCCTTAATTTGCCATGTGATTATTGAAAAAAAAATCTGAATCGTTGCCATGATTTTAGGAAACATAAATTTTCAAAAATGGCCATGTGATCAGTATAAACACTTCAAACTTTACCATGTTCGAGAGAACAAAATCTCTTAAATTTTACCATGTGATTATCTTACATTTTTTTCTAAATCGTGCCATGATCTGGGAATCAAAATTATCTCATTTCACCATGCTATTATCTTGCTTTTCTTTTTCTAAATCTTGCCATGATTTAGGAATCAAAATTATCTCAATTCGCCACGTGATCACTGCAAACCTTTCCAAGTTGACTAATCTTTTCAACAAAATTTGTTACCATGGTTCAGTAGGCAAAAATATCTCAATTTCCATGTGACCAAGGCAACTCATTCGTTTGTTTCCATTTTTTTCCTACATTGTGGAACTTGTTTGTGTGCGAGCTTTTATACACATGCATTCTTCGACTTGTAGTGTCTTTTCTCCTAGATCATGATGCACTTCTATTTTTATGTGACAGCTTTATACACATGTGAAGGAACTGTTTAACATGGTAAATTTATGCTCTCTATCATGGCAAATTTAAGTGCGGCAACTTCTTCTATCCGTATGTCTCAAAAAACTAGCATGCATTGATTATTTTTGGGGTTTCTTTTGGGGGGAGGGGCTGGAATTTTTCTCTTGTTTTTTTTCTACTCTCAGTAGGTAGGTTCTCGAATGTGTTTTGCATATAATTTGTCATGTCATAATAGTAACTGTTGATTCCATTAAATAATGGTCTAAGTAACTCTTAGAGCATCTCCAGGTGCACAAAAATTTCGTGCCCTAAAGTAGTTTTAGCGCGCCACTGTAGCACTTTAATGCGTCGGACCCAACATTGCTTTAACAGATGCACCAAAACGCGCGCCCGAACACGAAGTATAAATTGTGAAGCGCGCGCAATTCGACGCCTTAAATTAGTTTTAAATAGCGTTTTTCAGCGCGCGTCTAACTCTTTTTTGTGCGTGCACTATTTTACAGCTTCTGCTGGAACTGTCCGATGCCCAAAAAATCCGGATTTTAATGCAGGCCCAGTTTTTGGGCGCCTGTTGAAGATGCTCTTAGGCATCACACCTTGCTTTATCCCACAAGAATACAACCAATCCAAAACCAGATGTTCACAAACATACAACAATGTTCGAAATAAAAAGTACTACCTATGTTTCTATATATATATATGTTATATATATATATATATATATATATTATATATATATATATATATATATATATATATATATATATATATATATATATATATATTTAGAGATTTCAATGCGCACCATATCTGAAGCAAAATGAGCGAATCTACACTTTAAAATATGTCTATATGCATCAGTATGTAGTTTATATTGAGATATTAAAAAAACTTATATTTAGGAAATACGAACCACGTACGAAGCAAAACGAGCAAATCTTCACTTTAAAATATTTCTATATACATCAGTATGTAGTTTTTATTAAAATCTAGAAAACTTATATTTAGAAACGGAGAAAGTACGAAAAATACATGCTTGGGGCACAACAAAACAAGCCCACAATCGCTAACATAACTACCAAGCAGAATAAATGACCACAGGCATCCGGGACGCCAACTCCTTGTGCTTCCTGGCCAGATTGTCGATAGCGCCTTATCCTGCCATTCGCTTAGGCTGGTCGTAATGGGAGTATTATTGGGGAACGTAATAATTTCAAAAAGAATCCTACGCACACGCCAAGATCATGGTGATGCATAGCAACGAGAGGGGAGAGTGTTGTCCACGTACCCTCGTAGACCGTAAGCGGAAGCGTTATGACAACGCGGTTGATGTAGTCGTACGTCTTCACGATCCGACCGATCCAAGCACCGAACGTACGGCACCTACGAGTTTAGCACACGTTCAGCTCGATGACGATCCCCGGGCTCCGATCCAGCAAAGCTTCGGGGATGAGTTCCGTCAGCACGATGGCGTGGTGACGATGATGATGTTCTACCGGCGCAGGGCTTCGCCTAAGCACCGCAACGATATGACCGAGGTGGAATATGGTGGAGGGGGCACCGCACACGGCTATGGAACGATCACGAAGATCAACTTGTGTGTCATGGGGTGCCCCCCTGCCCCCGTATATAAAGGAGCAAGGGAGGAGGAGGCCGGCCCTAGGAGGAGGGCGCACCAAGGGGAGGAGTCCTCCTCCTAGTAAGAGTAGGACTCCCCCTTTCCTACTCCTACTAGGAGGGGGAAAGGAAGGGGAGAGGGAGAGGGAAAGAGGGGGGCGCCCCCCCCCCCCCTCCTAGTTCATTTCGGACCAGAGGGGGAGGGGGCGTGCGGCCCATGCTGGCTGCCCCTCTCTCTCTCCACTAAGGCCCATAGGGCCCATTACTTCTCCCGGGGGGTTCCGGTAACCCTCCGGCACTCCGGTTTTCTCCGAAAACATCCGGAACACTTCCGGTGTCCGAATATAGTCGTCCAATATATCAATCTTTATGTCTCGACCATTTCGAGACTCCTCGTCATGTCCGTGATCAGATCACTCGGCAAGAAACACGACTTCCGGTCCTTCATGGAGACCTTCATCGCCGCTGCCACTCGGATCGCTGACGGAATCGACCTCGATGAATTTGTCGCACCTTCCAGCCCTCCACAGGAGGGGTAAAAAACTTCTTGAGCTCGACACTTTAAATTTGCCTCAGTATGCCGAGTGATTGTGTAACCGACAAACCTTAACAGGCCTAGCGCCTGAGCACTTTCGGTTCCATTAGGTTTTTATCCGAACTTGGATTCGACGTTTTGAATATGCTTGCATTTGGTTTGAAATGCTCTTTGCAGCTTTAAAGCGAGATGCTTACTGCAGTCGACTTATTCTTCAACTCACTTAGGCGAGCACTGGGCTGCAGCTAAGCCCCCGAGTGGGAGGTTTGCTCCTCACTCGGTAGGATTTTTATAACTTAGGCGAGCACTGGGCTGCAGCTAAGCCCCCGAGTGGGAGTCTGGCTCACCACTCGGTAGGATTTTTATAACTTAGGCGAGCACTGGGCTGCAGCTAAGCCCCCGAGTGGGAGGTTTGCTCCTTACTCGGTAGGATTTTTATAACTTAGGCGAGCACTGGACTGCAGCTAAGCCCCCGAGTGGGAGGTTTGCTCCTCACTCGGTAGGATTTTTATAACTTAGGCGAGCACTGGGCTGCAGCTAAGCCCCCCGAGTGGGAGGTTTGCTCCTCACTCGATAGGATTTTTATAACTTAGGCGAGCACTGGGCTGCAGCTAAGCCCCCGAGTGGGAGTCTGCTCTCCACTCGGTAGGATTTATACATTGTACTTGTGGCGTAGCTCGGAGGAGAGGGTCACAGTCGACCTGTACCTCGTCCTCCTTGCGACCGCACGTTGTACTTGTGGCGTAGCTCAGAGGAGAGGGTCGCAGTCGGCCTGCACCTCGTCCTCCTTGCGACCGCACATTGTACTTGTGGCGTAGCTCAGAGGAGAGGGTCGCAGTCGACCTGCACCTCGTCCTCCTTGCGACCGCACATTGTACTTGTGGTGTAGCTCAGAGGAGAGGGTCGCAGTCGACCTGCACCTCGTCCTCCTTGCGACCGCACATTGTACTTGTGGCGTAGCTCAGAGGAGAGGGTCGCAGTCGACCTGCACCTCGTCCTCCTTGCAACCGCACATTGTACTTGTGGCGTAGCTCAGAGGAGAGGGTCGCAGTCGACCTGCACCTCGTCCTCCTTGCGACCGCACATTGTACTTGTGGCGTAACTTAGAGGAGAGGGTCGCAGTCGACCTGTACCTCGTCCTCCTTGCGACCGCACATTGTATTTGAACTTAGGCGAGTGCTTAAACTGCAGCTAAGCCCCCGAGTGAGAATCTGGCTCGTCACTCGGTAGGATTTTATTGAAACTTAGGCGAGTACTTGGACTGCAGCTAAGCCCCCGAGTGGGAGTCTGGCTCACCACTTGGTAGGATTTTATTCAAACTTAGGCGAGTACTTGGACTGCAGCTAAGCCCCCGAGTGGGAGTCTGGCTCGCCACTCGGTGGGATTTTATTCAAACTTAGGCGAAACGGGTTCGCAGCTAAGCCCCCGAGTGGAAGTCTGGCTCACCACTCGGCAAGGATTTTTTTACAAACTTAGGCGAAACGGATTCGCAGCTAAGTCACCCACTGAGGGGAAAATTTTACTGAACAAATAAAAGTGACAAAAATCATTAGGGAAATTATGACACTATTATCTTGCAAGACATGAACTACAGAAGTACTTTTATTACAACTCATCCGAGTGAAAACTTAAGTGTAAAATGGGCGGAGAAGCTCCGCGTTCCAAGCTCGGGGCTCGTCGATATTGTGCTTGACGTTGTAGAGACGGTACGCTCTGTTGTGTAGAACCTTGGTGACAATGAAGGGTCCTTCCCAAGAAGGAGCAAGCTTGTGTTGTTTCTGCTGGTCCACTCGGAGAACCAAATCTCCTTCTTGGAAGGCTCAACTCTTCACGTTTCTAGCATGGAAGCAACGCAAGTCCTGTTGATAGATGGTAGATCGGATCAGAGCCATCTCTCTTTCTTCCTCTAAAAGGTCGACTGCGTCCTGCCGCGCTTGTTCCGCTTTAGCTTCGTTGTAGAGCTCAACTCGAGGAGCATTGTGGAGCAGATCACTCGGCAAGACCGCTTCAGCTCCATAGACCAAGAAGAATGGAGTTCTTCCGGTCAACCGATTAGGCGTGGTCCTCAGACCCCAAAGCACCGAGGGAAGTTCATCGACCCATGCTCCAGCCGCATGCTTAAGGTCACGCATCAGTCGGGGTTTCAACCCTTTGAGGATCAAGCCATTGGCTCGCTCCGCCTGTCCATTCGATTGTGGATGGGCGACCGAAGCGTAGTCGACTCGTGTGCCTTGAGAAGTGCAGAAATCCCTGAATTCCTCCGAGTCAAAGTTTGACCCATTGTCTGTGATGATGCTGTGCGGGACTCCATATCTGAATATCAATTCCCTGATGAAGCTAACAGCAGTACCGGCGTCAAGGTTCTTGATGGGTTTAGCCTCAATCCACTTGGTGAACTTGTCGACTGCCACCAGCACATGCGTGAAACCGCTTCGACCTGTCCTCAAGGGGCCCACCATATCCAATCCCCATACTGCGAAGGGCCAGACGAGTGGTATAGTCTTCAGAGCTGACGCAGGCTTGTGTGACATGTTGGAGTAAAATTGGCATCCTTCGCACTTGTCCACTATTTCCTTTGCCATCTCGTTTGCCCTTGGCCAGTAAAATCCGGCTCGGTATGCTTTGGCCATGATGGTCCGAGAGGACGCATGATGGCCACAGGTCCCCAAGTGGATATCATCAAGGATGATTCGACCTTCCTCTGGCGTTATACACTTTTGACCAACTCCAGTCGCGCTCTCCCTGTACAACTGTCCTTTGATCACGGTAAAGGCCTTGGATCGACGGACGATCTGTCGAGCCTCTTCCTCGTCCTCCGGGAGCTCTTTTCTCAGGATATACGCGATGTATGGAACTGTCCAGTCGGGAGTGATCACTAAAACTTCCATGACCAAGTCGACCACTACTGGGACTTCTACCTCAGTCGGATCTGTGGCACTCTTGGGCTGCGGAGCTTCTTCGGTGAAAGGATCTTCTTTGACTGATGGAGTATGGATATGCTCCAAGAACACACCACCCGGAATGGCTTCTCTCTTGGAACCTATCTTTGCCAGATCATCAGCCGCTTGATTCTTCAGTCGGGGTATATGATGGAGCTCTAACCCCTCAAACTTCTTTTCCAGCTTCCTCACTGCATTGCAGTATCCAGTCATGGCTGGGCTTCTTGGCTCGCAGCAAATCACTTGGATCTGCATTTTGCTTATATTCTTCAAACTCGACCGCTGTCACCTGGGAATCGGCAATCTTTGAGCCTTTCTGAAAACACTCTTCTGCCTTTTTCCGATCACCAGTGACAGTGATCACTCCTTTGGGGCCGGGAATCTTCAGTTTGAGGTACACATAACATGGTCGAGCCATGAACCGTGCGTAAGCTGGTCTCCCCAAAATAGCGTGGTAAGCGCTCTGAAAATCCACGACCTCAAACGTCAGTTTATCTTTGCGAAAATGTTTCGAATCACCAAACACCACGTCCAGAGCTATTTGGCCGAGTGACTCGGCTTTCTTTCCTGGTATAACTCCATGAAAACTCATATTACTGGTGCTCAGTCGGGACATCGGAATGCCCATTCCTTTCAGCGTGTCCGCATACAATAAGTTCAGTCCGCTACCACCGTCCATTAGCACCTTCGTGAGTCGAGTGCCTTCGACCACCGGGTCGACCACCAAAGCTTGCCTCCCAGTGGTGGCTATATGAGTCGGGTGATCAGACTGGTCGAATGTAATGGGGTTTTGGGACCATCTCAGATAACTGGGTGTCGCCGGGGCGACCATGTTCACCTCACGGTTAATAACCTTTGGTCGACTCTTGCTTTCCACATCCGCAAAGATCGTCAAAGTGGAGTTAACATGAGGATATCCTCCCTCACTGTCCTCCTTGTCTTCGGCTTTGTCCGACTCCTTTTCCTTATCCTTGGGCTGTTTACCTTGGAACTGCTGGATTAGGAGTCGACACTGGCGAGTGGTTAATGCTTCGGGTAGATGATATTACCCTCTTCGTTTTTCTTCGTGTGGATGTGACACGGTATATCCATCACGTCATTTCCTTCTTTATCCTTCACCTTCTTATGGTTCCAGGATCCTTTGGGTTTACCCTTGAACTTGCCCTGAGTCACGGCCAGAGCCTCCCCAGGAGCCGCTGGTTTGGCCTTCCGTTTCTGCTTCCAACTGGAGTTTCCTTTCTCCGACTGACTCGGCTTGTACTTGCCGCTCCGGAGTCGGTCCTCCTCTTCGCCGTTGGCGTACTTGGTGGCAATTTTCATCATCCGACTCAGGGTCATATCTCCAGTTCGACCAAACTTCAAACTTAATTCTCTGTTCTTAACATCATCCTTGAAGGCGCAGACTGCCTGATGATCAGACACGTTCTCCACGGTATGATGCAAAGTGATCCATCTCTGAATATACTCTCTTAAAGTCTCATTCGACTTTTGCACACAAACTTGCAGCTCTGTCAATCCAGCTGGTCGTTTGCAAGTTCCCTCAAATGTTCTGACAAACACTCGGGAAAGATCTTCCCAAGTGTAAATGCTGCTCGGAGGTAACTGATTCAACCATGCTCTGGCAGAACCTTCCAACATGAGCGGTAGGTGCTTCATGGCCACCTCGTCATTCCCACCGCCGATCTGTACAGCCACTCGGTAGTCCTCAAGCCAAGTTTCAGGCTTAGACTCACCGGTGAACTTGCTTACTCCAGTTGCCAACCTGAAGTTGGGGGGAATCACCGCAGCTTTGATAGCCCTGCTGAAACATTCCGGACCAGAAACATGCACTCGACTGCTAGTGGGCGCATCTCTGTCAGGGCCGCCTCGATGAGCCCTGTTCCGATCGACCAAGCCTTGCACAATGATGGATCGCGCGTCGAAGCCTGGTTCCCGGGGGTCGACCGGAGCTCTTCGCCCCACACTGAGTTGACGCCTGTCATCTTGCTGCCGAGGAGCGTAAGACCTACCTCTCGGGGGAGGAGTGGGCACTCGACTCCTATCATCACGATCGTATCGGTCACCATATTGGTCCCGTCGATTCTCGCGTCCTTCACGCCGCAGAGGCGATCTGGGGCTGTGAGCCGACTGAACCGTATTCACAGCGACGGATCGACTGTGAATTCTGTTGCATGACTGCGACACGGCTGAATTCTGATCTCCTGCTGCCCGGAGCAAATCTCTGATCTGCATCAAGCCTCTCCCAGCCTCCGACTGAGAGGGCTGAATGGACTCTGCTATACGGGTTGCAGCTGCTAAATTCTGAATCGGGGTTCGATATACCTGAGTCGGCGGGAAGAGTTGATGTCGATTGGAATCGGGTACTCGTTGCCGCGCGCGCTCGTCGAGTGCTCGCTGAAGATTCTCCAAGCGAGCGCGTTCAGCCAAGTTGGCCAAACGTGCCTCCTCCAAGGCGCGAGCCTCGGGGGTTTCTCCCGCGATGGGAGTGTGCAGGGCATCCATGTTCCTGCGGCGAAGTTCTTCCCTTTGCAGGGAATTAAGTGGCTCGGGTTGGTACTCTTCATGGACTTGTGCGGGGTCGCCTCCTCCGTCTACCCCGTCCTCGCGGGGGAAACCGGGAGGGCTGCGAGGTCCGTTGACCATCAAGACTTCTGCCGCTGGATCACTATTGTCGCACTCGGATGCAGTCTCTACGGAGCTAGTCGACAGATTGAATAGGCCGTAGAGGGACTCATCGGGCTCGATTGCCGCAACTTGGGTGGTGGCCGTCTGGCGAGCCACCGCGTGCCGCACCCACCGCTGGAGCCTCGACCGGCCAGAGCGCTTGCGCTGGCGGGAGACAGGGAGGGTGGACGATAGGGGAGTCGACCGATATGGAGTCGACGGTTGCGGCAGCAGAATGCCGCGGACACATGCGCGAAAATGCGTCGCACCGCGGACGGGGAGCGCATCAACGTCGAGTGGAGCTTCCTGGAGCCAAGCGGAGTCGTCGGCGATGAAGGTGAGAGCGCCGAGACGGATCTCGCGGCCCTCAACCAAAACTCCACCAGCAACCATGATGAAAGTAATCGGAAAAACCGCAACTTCTCCAAAAATCGCTAAGACACCAGCCCCAAGGTGGGCGCCAACTGTCGTGGTTCTAAGTCTGACAGTAGAGTGGGGGTAGGTATGGAGAGGCAAGGTCCTAGCTATGGAGCAGTTGTAAACACAAGGGATGTACGAGTTCAGGCCCTTCTCGGAGGAAGTAACAGCCCTACGTCTCGGAGGTAAGAGGCGGTCGACTGGATTATGTGCGTATGGATTACACGACTCCCCCTTTCCTACTCCTACTAGGAGGGGGAAAGGAAGGGGGAGAGGGAGAGGGAAAGAGGGGGGTGCCGCCCCCCCCCCCTCCTAGTCCAATTCGGACCAGAGGGGGAGGGGCGCGCGTCCCATGCTGGTTGCCCCTCTCTCTCTCCACTAAGGCCCATAGGGCCCATTACTTCTCCCGGGGGGTTCCGGTAACCCTCCGGCACTCCGGTTTTCTCCAAAAACGTTCGGAACACTTCCGGTGTCCGAATATAGTCGTCCAATATATCAATCTTTATGTCTCGACCACTTCGAGACTCCTCGTCATGTCCGTGATCACATCCGGGACTCCGAACTCCTTCGGTACATCAAAACTCATAAACTCATAATATAATTGTCATCGAAACCTTAAGCGTGTGGACCCTACGGGTTCGAGAACAATGTAGACATGACCGAGACACGTCTCCGGTCAATAACCAATAGCGGAACCTGGATGCTCATATTGGCTCCCACATATTCTACGAAGATCTTTATCGGTCAAACCGCATAACAACATACGTTGTTCCCTTTGTCATCGGTATGTTACTTGCCCGAGATTCGATCGTCGGTATCCAATACCTAGTTCAATCTCATTACCGGCAAGTCTCTTTACTCGTTATGTAATGCATCATTCCGTAACTAACTCATTAGTTACATTGCTTGCAAGGCTTATAGTGATGTGCATTACCGAGAGGGCCCAGAGATACCTCTCCGACAATCGGAGTGACAAATCCTAATCTCGAAATACGCCAACCCAACATGTACCTTCGGAGACACCTGTAGAGCTCCTTTATAATCACCCAGTTACGTTGTGATGTTTGGTAGCACACAAAGTGTTCCTCCGGTAAACGGGAGTTGCATAATCTCATAGTCTTAGGAACATGTATAAGTCATGAAGAAAGCAATAGCAACATACTAAACAATCAAGTGCTAAGCTAATGGAATGGGTCAAGTCAATCACATCATTCTTCTAATGATGTGATCCCGTTAATCAAATGACAATTCATGTCTATGGTTAGGAAACTAAACCATCTTTGATTAACGAGCTAGTCAAGTAGAGGCATACTAGTGACACTATGTTTGTCTATGTATTCACACATGTATTATGTTTCTGGTTAATACAATTCTAGCATGAATAATAAACATTTATCATGAAATAAGGAAATAAATAATAACTTTATTATTGCCTCTAGGGTATATTTCCTTCAAGTATCATAGGTGGTATCGTACGTGCCAACTAAGCAGTTTTGATGATGTGGTGTAGAATTAAATGAAGAAAGAGAAGCTTGAGTATCATATCATGATACCATATCATATTATATGATGTGCTACTTTGTGTCATGTATGTCAATAAATATAATCCTATATGATACCAACATATGATACCATGCATTACGATGTAGTATCATACACTAGTATCATATGCATCATATTAGTATATGATACTCCCCATTACAACCAGCCGAGGGTCTCAATAACTCTTATCTTCTTACATTCCACTGAAAAGAGAAGATAAAACGGACCATGTTAAAATTAACTGTGTTTTGTATATAATTAATCATGTCATAATAGTAATTTTAAATTTTTTTTTATCTAGTCATCATGATATTGTGATTTTTAGATTTTTGAAAAAAAATACAATCATTTTTACATCAGGTTTTTTATTGGCCAAGACTACCGTGATATTTGGTCTAACGGGTTGGGCATCTCCTCTCTGTTTCGTTCGTGCAGAATGGCCATTGATAGGAAACACCTGGAGAGAACATCAGCATTCTCTCATTCCATGCTACCTGAGGGAACAATCGTCCCTCGGGAACCTCCTAAGGTAACGTTCCCCATATTAGCGTCCAAAAAATGGATATGGAGTTTTTGTACCTGAGATAAGAAAAAGTAGTAAAAGAATTTAAAAAATCCAATTTTCCTCCTAAACATGCATGTTTCAACTGCATTTGTCATTTCATCACAAAAGTTTACATGCAGTTGAAATATTCATCAATGTTTATAAAAAATAGATTTGCTAACATTTTTACCATTTTTTTAAATTTTACTTTTCATAAAGGGGCACGTGAGGTCGGAATTAAAAGAGCATTTTGCCATAAAAACAAAAAAAAAGTACTATAGTGCTTGCCTTTGGCAAGAATATAAGCAGAAATGCATCAGAGTGAACACGCACCCGCTGCTCTAGAAATTCCAAACTGCCGGATGCTGTATACGGAGTCCGTAGTACGGCAAGGGCTAGTCCATGCATGCCTGGTCTCCGACCGGCCGCCAAACGAGAGCTGGCATGGCAAGGAGTGCTCCACGACGCGGACATACGTGACGTGGCGGAACAACGACAATGCAGGACAGCTCAGGTGTCCTAGCTTGTACTAGCCCATTCCGGTCACTTCCTCGGATAACCATGCCCTACGCCCGTGCGCAGGCGTATGCCCATGCACGCTCGCACGCGTCGCCCCACAGGGGACTCGCATGGCGCGCGTCGACACATCAGAGGCACACGCGCCGGCGCTCCGCGCCGTGACGCGCCTCCTCCGCCGCTATAAAAGGGGCGACGCCGGTGCCTCCTCCTTCATCAGCATCAGGCAATCACGAACACCACCTTACAAGCAGTCACACAACGTTTACCAGTTGAGGTTGTAGTAGCAAGGCAGAGAGAGCAATGGCTTCCGGTCAGCATGAGAGGTCGCAGCTGGACCGCAAGGCCCGCGAGGGCGAGACCGTCGTCCCCGGCGGCACCGGCGGCAAGTCCCTCGAGGCGCAGGAGAACCTCGCCGAAGGTGCGTACGGGCATGATGATGCATGCGTGAGAAATGTCGTCGTACTATACTTGAGCGATCTGTGGCTTCCGATGCTGATTGCTAGTATTGTTGTGTGCTGTATTATTTGTGCAGGGCGCAGCCGCGGGGGGCAGACTCGCAGGGAGCAGATGGGGGAGGAGGGGTACAGCGAGATGGGGCGCAAGGGCGGGCTGAGCACCAACGACGAGTCCGGCGGCGAGCGCGCGGCCCGGGAGGGCATCGACATCGACGAGTCCAAGTTCAAGACCAAGTCCTAGATGATCCGTTACCCTAGCAAGCAAGACGACTCTGCTTAGGTCGGCTGTTGGTTTGCCCTAGTGTCTACGTACCGAATAATGTAGTCCAGGCGCACGTAGGCGATCGTACGTCGTATGATCATGTGTGCTTCGTAGCTGGTAGTCTGTAGCTACTCTACGGCGAGTAGCGTCAGGTTAAGTCGGAAGCGTGCTGTGGCTTGGTCAGGTGGCTGGTCTGCCTCTAGGCCCATGAGTGTCGCAGTGTCCACTGTATCCTTGCTTCTTCAGTAATGTATGTCGTCTTGCTCAAATCTGGAGCCTTGTCTGATCTGTGTTGATTGTTGGTGCTTTTGGGGCATACCCTTGTTGCTCGTAGCCGTCACCGGCTCGTCTCAACGAGAAACACACGGGTGCCCCATGAGCAGTCACTGTGACCGCCAAACCATGAATGAACGTGTACCTTCATGGCTTTGCTCAGCACCTGCGTCTATACATTTGCCACGAAAGATGAGATACCAGAGCAGATCGATCGATCTCGCGGACATGTCCCAGAAACGGGGAGCTCTTGATTACGTCCGGGAGTTCGGTAATGCACGCGTGGACGAGACTGAAAGGGCCTTCCGTAAGAGATGCCGCATGCACTATATTATTGAAGCATCTCACTAGTACTCGAAATGGAGACTCTTTGACTCATCATAAAATACACCGTACGTGCTTGTAAGTTGTAACAAAGCATTCACAAGGACACGTATTTTTGGAATTTGTGGAACTAGTCCACATGTATCCCTTATGAATAGTAAAAAAATAATCATGCCGTAATGAAAAAAAAAACAAATGGCCTGTGAAGTTCCTTAACTTAGATGATATTTGCTGTGGGAATTGGTTGTAATATATTTTATGAGATTTGGTTGTATAGAGCAAGAGTAGTTTGATTTATAAATGACTAAAACCGAATATTATATATATATATATATATAAATTATATGTGGTATTTGATTATTATATAATTACAAATTATTTATTGGACGTAAGTAGGATAATATAGTGGGCTTTTTTTTGCCATGCATGTTATGACGTACCTCTGATGAAATGGCATGTTTATATGTTGAGGTAAATAGAAACAATGTAGATCAATTACTAATGGAAAAGGTGGTGTGTGTATGTTGAGGTAAATAGAAACAATGTGGATCAACTAATAGTGAAAATGTTTTTCCATGCATGTAGAGGTGTGTCTTTGATGAGATGGCATCATGGCATGTGTGTATATTGAGAAAAATAAAGTAGTGAGGATCAACTACTTAACTAGAGGTATTGCTACAAAGGAATTAAGTGCCCCTAATACCTTATTTTCCCCAAAAACATCACGTGTACGAGTAGAACGGTCGACCAGTTTTATTAACTTAAGAATTTAGAATTTTCTTCTTATTATTATTTCAAAAATAAATTATTTTTATTGCTCATCATAAGAAGTGTGCCTAGACCCATGCTCACTACTAGGGAAAATATCACATGATACCAGCCTTTAGGTGATACCATGATACCATTTCAAAAAAATTCAATTTTAAATATTTCAAAAAATTCTGAAAAAATTATGGATGTTTACAGCACATGAATGTACAATCCCTAAAAATTTCAGGTCCAAATTCTAAATATACATTGAGAAACAAAAAAGACAAATCCAACATGAATAGTGTCAAAAACACAAGTCATAATGTTACTATTCACATCCAGATTTGTCTTTTTTGTTTCTCAATGTGTATTTAGAATTTTGACCTGAAATTTTTAGGGATTGTACATTCATGTGATGTCAACATACATAATTATTTTCAGAATTTTTTAAAACATTTAAAATTGATTTTATTTTCAAATGGTATCATGGGAGCATTGTGGATGGTATCACCTGATACTCTCCCATCACTACTATTGTACTTTCACACTATAACTCATATGTTCATATTAATAAGAGAGAAAATGATAAAATTTTACATAAAAAGATAATTCTGTTCTATGTTCAAAATTACGTTATTCGACCACTGATACGTGACAATTATCTGGCACTATGTCCCTACGGTCGGGTCTACATCATGTACGCCCAAACAAGTACGGCCGCCATCTTTTGCATTTCCTCTCAATAGTTGTAGACAATCTGCCTATTCAACGAAAACATTCAGCTTGACTTCGAGTCTGTTCGCTACGGTCGCAATGGCTAGTGGTCAGGGCAAACCTTTTTTTGCGGGGGAAAGGGTTGTGTATTAATTAACCTGCCTCAAGATTATCCAGTACACATAGTTTTACAACTCTCTCAGGACCGGACCGGAACCAGACGGCCGTCTTAATCTCAACTCTCCCAATCTGAGCTAATTCATGACTAACACGATTACCCTCCCTTTTGATAGCCTGGATTTTAATCTCCCTCTCCCCTCTCATCATAGTTGAGATCTCTTAGGTGACGACAGTGTGTTGTGATCTGTCAACCGAGGGGTCGGATATCATCACAGCAACTTTAGCACTATCTGTTTCAAAGGTGAACGGAAGTGAGCTCCATTCCAAAGCAAGAGCAATTCCCTCCTTGCATTCCTCGAGTTCTGTAGCTAGAACATTACCGCATGTGAAGAGATGTAGAAACGAGCTGAAAATAATGCTACCAGAGCTGTCTTGGAGCACCATTCCCGTGCCCCCGTTGCCTGCATGTGCTATGTCTGCACCATCCACGTTTAGTGTGAGCCACTCGGGCTTAGGTGCTCTCCAGCCCTTACTCGGACGCAGCACTTTGTGGCGCCCGGTGTGTTGTTGTGGCCACTAGCAGTCAGCGCATCCCCGTTGTTGCCTTCTCCCAACTCGCCACGGCTGCTGCCCGATGTTGTATGTAACATCGGGCTCATCAAGACCATTTTACCTTTTTCTCGGTCTGTTGTGGTCATCAAGAGAGCCATGCAAGATGTGTCCAAGAGACCCTCAAGCACGTCAAAGAGCCATCCGGGCCTGTGTGACGCCGCACCGGCTTGATGTCCCGGAGCGTCCAGTCTTTAGTCATCGCCCTCCAAAGCTCGACTGTACGAGGGCACCTGCACATTGCGTGAAATCAATCCTCGCATTCCAGACCACACAGGGGTATATGTCAATAGTTTTCAAATGACAGTAGAATTTATTTGCTCACTCTTGCAAGAGAATTTGTCACAAGCCGCCAAGCAAACGCGCGTATCTTTGAGGATCAGATGGCGCGTCAACCATCCGGTGCCAGGAAAATAACTAGCAAGCCAAAGATGAAGACAAACAATGGCGTGGAGTACAGACTAGCTGGCGTGGCTACTAGATGGTCCGTCGTCAAAATGATGATTGAACACCACTTCATGTCCAAGGAGAAAACTCCTATGCTGGCCCTCATTCATTGGTTAGGCTCAGCAGCAATGAATTTGCGTCATTACCTTGTCAAAGGTGTTGTCTCCTTGCCATTGTGCTGGCCTTCGGTGGTTAGTTTTGACAATCGGAAAGAAAATCCTTGTCTTGGTTGTCCTTGACCGGACGTGACCACGGCGTAGTGAGAGCGCTTATTCCTTGAAAGAAGTCGGATTAGTCGTACATGTTTATTTCATACATTTTATAATGACTAAGCCGCGTTTATCTTTCTCTAACTCTGCTTAATAACTAATAAAAATATTTATGTGCATTACGATGATGCCGAGGCCAAGAGTTTAACCTTCTTTTTTGTTTAAAAAAAATAGCAATCGAACGCTCGATCCATGCCTGGTTCCTACGACCGGACGACGACGAACGCACGTACGGGAGTGACAAGCACGGTAGTACTACGATCTACGCGCCGACAGGACGACAGTGCCAAGACAACGCCGGTGTTGTACGTAGGCTCCTACAGCTCTCTAGCTCATTCCGGTGGCTGCCTCGGATAAGCACGCTCGGACGTGTCACCCGTCCGGTGCCTCGGCTGACGCGTGCCAAGTCAATGCATCAGGGACAGCAAGAGGAGCGGCTCGCGTCCGCGTCGTCGCACACGCGCCGTCTCCTGGCCGCGCGGCGCGCCTCCTCTCCGGCTATAAAACGGCGACGTCGCTACCTCCTCCATTACCAGCATCAAACAAGCAACCACAAGCACCGCACAAGCTGAAGCAGTAGAGCACACACGTTCCCTTCCAGTCGAGGTCCGAAGTAGCGAGGCAGAAAGAGAGCGAGCGATGGCCTCCGGTCAGCAGGAGAGGTCGCAGCTGGACCGCAAGGCCCGCGAGGGCGAGACCGTCGTCCCCGGCGGCACCGGCGGCACCAACCTCCAGGCGCAGGAGAACCTCGCCGAAGGTACGTAACAACGCACGTCGACGTTATGTGTCGGTAATGGTGATGGCGGCTTCGGCTACTCATTTCATGTCATGTCTACGGTGTTGGCAGGGCGCAGCCGCGGCGGGCAGACGCGCAAGGAGCAGATGGGGGAGGAAGGGTACCGCGAGATGGGGCGCAAGGGCGGGCTGAGCACCAACGACGAGTCCGGCGGCGAGCGCGCCGCCAGGGAGGGCATCGACGTCGACGAGTCCAAGTTCAGGACCAAGTCCTAGACGTTCACTCAGCACGCGCGTAGCTTAGCAAGCAAGACGACTGCTTAGTTAGTTGGTTTACCTTGCCGGATGAATAATGTAGGTCAGGAATCACGCGTGCACGCATGTAGGAGATCATACGTACTAGTATGATCATGTGTGCTTGGTAGTCGCTGCTAATCCGTAGGTACTGATGGTCAGTCGAGTCATGTGTCCGTGTCGGTCGGGAGTGTGGTTGTGGCTCCGGTGGCTTGTCCGGCCTCCCTTCCCAGACCAGCTTCCGCTGTATCCTTGTATTTCCAGTAATGTATAAGTCGTCGTTGCTGAAATCTGAAGCTTGGTAGTTTGCTACTTGTGGTTTGCTAAGAACCCTTATGGATTTGCTAGTTGATAGGTAAATATCCAGCCCACTAAATGCTAGGCTTCATGAGGCTAAGGGACTCCCAAAAAACTTATTTTCCTTCTATGAACTTTAAGGTGTATGAATCTTATTTTATTTTATTTTTTGCGGGATGCAAAGTGTTCCCAGTTGTTGATTGTAACTTCCAACCCGCTCATTTAAACGAGAACTCAGACGTGCCGCATTACTAGCCAAGGCCACCAGTTCCTTCTACAGGGCTAACTGTACATTTGACCAAACTGATGAACAAGGAAAATGAAATTACCACGAGAGTTTTTACGGTGCGTCATACTACCGCTGGGACCGAGTAGTATTGAATTATCTCAGCCGTTGATTAGATGGGTAGTTTGGTATTTTACTTGTTTCGTAATATGTACAATCCCTCGTAAGGCCTCATCGTTGCCGTCGTCGCTCATCTTGTGCGCCTAACCAACAATCAGTCACACTTCGGAGCTCATGCCATCGGTTCGCCCTAATGGCGTTGACGAAGTAGCTGCCATCGTTCTGGACACCTGGCGTCGTTGTGGCCTCCGGCGACGGCGACGGCGCCGCAGGGCCGACGTTCCACTTGCTCCGCGACATCGCTGATGCTTCTCGTCATGGGCAATGTGTGAGCTTTGCCAGGGTACGTTATACGTCGAGCCTTCCGCCTAGGCATGTAGTTCGCTGCCTGTATGGGCAACTTAGCATCACTACTGGGAGTCTGGGACGCGCGTCGCTTGTGACAACGGGGATCATCTGACGTGTTCCGGCGAAATTAGATCGGGGTGCCTTTGATCGTCGGAGAACAATCGGCCGATCACGTACTCGTACTGGCCTCGTATGGTGATTTCCTCGGGGCCTAAAATACTGTCCGGCAAGGGTCGATCCACTACGTACAGTCGTGAACAGGAGAAGAAAACACACGGGCCGGCTTCAGCAAGTAGAGTTTTGTATTTGTTTTGTGTGTCTTCCAATTTTGCCCCTTGAACAAAAAATACTTCCGATTTTGTCTGGTAGTATTGATCGATCTAGACCATTGAATGGCCGGAAATGAACGGCTCACATTATTTAGATGTACTGTAAAAGATCTCACCACCAAAACAGATAAAACGCACGAGCTCTGGCCTGAAGAGAGTCGGTTTGAGATACCACAAGCTTCATATACTGGTATATTCCTTAAAAAGTTTTATCAGCAGGCCTTCAGCTTGACAGGAAATGCATCCTGAAGATGGGGTGTGGGCATGCAGGAGGTAGTGTTCTAGCAGTTGCAGCGGATAAGGACGGCACTTGAACGCCTAGGCCTAGACATTCATAACGGGCATATTGCTGCAAGTACAAGACGTATTATGCAGCCCTGCTTTCCAGCACAAGACGACCGCATATTATGCAGCCATTTTTTTCAATTTTCTCATGAATGATGCTCCTCTGGAAAGGAAGGAGAGGCTTTATCGAAATGCACTTCCCAGGAGAAACAATCTGAATCATAAACCGTAATAGGAGAAACAATCTGATCATTACCCATAATAACGTACCGTATCATCCAAAATTACGTTGTACAGCCAACTGATAGCATCACAAACAACCTGACACTGTGCACCTACGGTCTACGCGCACTAGAGGCACGGCGGCAGAAGGAAGAGCCACCGCCTAACTGTTTCCATCTTCAGCATTCAGGGAGGCCTTCTTGACGTTGCTGCTGCAGATTTATTCCACTATCTGTGTTGTACAAAATGCCCCCTCATCCAAAGCATCCAGCTTGATTTGAGGTCCGTCCTTCCGTCAGTGGCTGGTCGCCAGGGCAGTAACCAGCAGGCCGAAGACGAAGAACGGTTGCGCACTCGCCTGCATTGGGCACGATAAGATGGCGGCTTGCCGATCAGATACCGGTCGGATGCTTTCAGTTTTGGAAGAGGCCGTGGATGCTGATTGGAGAGAAAGAAAGAGAAATGCATGGGAGACAGCGACCGCACCTGGTATTTGACGTCGTACTTCACGGGGTCCTTCAGGAAGTACTGGAACTGCTCCATGAAATCAAGGATTAGAATGTACAGAACGTACGTGGCAACAGTCGGTGTTTTCATTTCATGTTTATTACTCTCTCCGTTCACGAATATAACATGTTTTGGATATTTCAATATGGACTACATACGGTCTGAAATGAGTGAACAAACACAATAACATGTCCACATACATCCGATTCAAAAAAAAGTTAGAACATCTTATATTTGTGAACGGAGGGAGTAATATAGGAGCTAAAGGACAGTCTGACAAGCCTTGCAGATAGAGCAATTGTGTATAATATAAGTCATCTAAATGATTTTCACTTATTTCATTTGATCGTGTGAATAGGAAATTCTGGGGGAGTGGGAACATCTGAAATACAAAACGGGAAATAATTATATCCAAGGTCCAAAAAGATTGGTCAGCTCACCTGTAAGATCACCTGGGGAATTGTCAGTCCAACTAGTGCCAGGGCATAATACAGCTTACCCGTGCTCAGGAGGTACGCTGAAAATAGAGTTACCAGATTAGGGCAAGTTCCCAACATAAATTCAGGATAGATAGATAGATACATAATAGATAGCGAATGAACGTAAGTTTCCTGTGTCCCTAATTTATACCGGCAGATTGTCGTACATATCAGTATGGACTATTTTCTGTTTTTGCAGAACGTAAGCTTTGGGTGTAGTTTGCCGGCATCTGAAACTTTCTGGTAATGCTGAACATTTCTTTTCTTCACTAAACACATCTTCTGTCGTTATAACTAACATCAACTGCCTTCCAAGGATCCATGAAAGCTTCCATCATTAGGTTGAAAAGTTGTAGTATGATCTATTCGCTTTTCGACAAAAAGTATGATCTATTTTCACAGCTGGCCTATGACATTATGGTATGGTAGGTACTCGCATAAATCCATGAACTACTCTATTATATGTTTTTTTGTCAAGTTTGGGTTGCAAACCATGCGTTCTACGTGGTCACTCAATTATATGTTAAACAAATGGCTTAGTAGTAAGCCTTGAAGGAAGAAAGAAATGAAAATTTTGTATCTTTACCTGCAACAGATAATTGAGTGATGTCGATTGCTCCAACACATATCCATTTTGCAGTTTCCATACCAAAGGCAACAGGGAGTGACTACAAAACGGTAAAATGATAAACAGATATGCTTTGACAATAAACCTACAATACAGACAAAAAGAATAATAACCTGAAGTCCCAGAGTTCTATCCCCCTCGATACTCTTAAAATCATTTACGATAGCGATCCCCAGCTGCAAAGCCAGGAAAAACAGTCAGCGATCATGATGGTATACAGGATTGCAAACAAGCAAACAGATCATGAAATATAATACCCCAGCTATGGAGTACAAAGTAGTTAGGACAACAATGTCAGGAGTAAGAGTTCCAAATAACGCCTGGCCAGCCCACCTGCACAAAAGATATAAGGATTTTACGGTACCTAGTAGAGTAACTCTGGTCCTTGAATCCTAATATGGAATTACCTTCCCTATTATTCCTCAAGGTATTTTATACATTTTAACACAAACTAATTAAGTCCCAACAGAATTCACTAATTCCCACCCGACAGCTCGGCACTGAGCTTCAGGCCACACCTGAACTTCTGATGGGAAGTGGAAGTGGCGCCTGTGTTGGAGCCAAGTAAATTGGCTCCTGCCCAAACGGCGTGGTATTGATAAATGTGATTAAATAACTTCCGCAATCAATCACCAAACTACCAAGTGCGAACTGGTTATGGACTTGCAATTCCTCAGTCATGGGCTAAGGTTCTGATGCTTGGAAAGTGAGTTATTTTTTCTTGAGAAGAGGAAAGTGACAGTTGTGATGGGACTGAATGCAATATGTTACCACTAACGAAAATACAATCCCTTCTACTTGGTATTGTAGTCTGATAAAATCCAAACTAATTTGTCCGTTACATTGATAATGACAAATGAGCGGGAAAAAAAGATGCATCTTCTTGCATGACATCCAACAGAACATTATCCTCTTATTCAACATGAAAAAAAAGATTCACAGCTTTGATCCTACCAGGGCAAGCCAATGTAACTCGCACCAAGAGCAAAGTTTCCTATCCATCCATTCTGCTTGAGCTGAAATGAGGAATAATAAGACAGACATTTTTTATCAAAGAGTTCACAACACACAGTGTACTATGCTAAAAACAAGATGCAGAGTGCATAGAACACAAGTACTCAAGTACCTTGAGAGGCGGTGCTGAATATATGTAAGAAAGCAAGGAACCACCCAGAGCAAGGTAGAAAATAATAGGAAAATCATGCCCTGCCTGAAATGAAACTAGAGAATAAGCAAAGAAGGAACGTATCTTCTACCTCTTAGTATACTAAAGTAAGTCTTTGTTGTGACTTGTGACTTACCCATACGTCTAACAAAGCACCCAACCCAAGACCTGCTAATAATAATACCCAGATCTGAGTAATTACCTGGATCAAATCAACATCATTAGTAAGACATGTCAATTCTCACTGGACATTTGACATCAGCCTTTAGAATAAGATCGGACGATCGGAAGCTTGTCATTATTAAGAAGCCAATTTTGTTTGAAACATTCTACAGAAGACTGTAGCAATACATACTCTTCATCATCCCATAAGAAAACAAATCCGAAAATGGGGTTTCAAACAGTAAAGCACAACAACTTCAAGCAAAGTATCACATTAATCAACTCGCCATCTAGATAATGTCTATAATATTCAAGCTATAATATAAGTGAAACACATGTTAAGCTTCATGCACTAGCCAACGCAACCAAAAGTCCGAACTAATAGAAAGGGCTAGGCAATCCACATATACACTTCAACAACACAGCCTCTAATGAGAACAGAACCCACATGGAAGCAATTATAGGGACATGCAAGTTATGTAGTTTTGATGTTTTGAACCAAAAAACAAAAAATGAGGGAGCGCCCCCAGCTTCTGGATGGATTGATGCACGCAGCCATCTTCTTCATTTAGAATGTTATTACACAGTATCTTGCTCAAAAATAATATCAAATGATCCATCGGTATATTTAAATTGAGATATTGGTAGATCAGATATTGGACTTATGGCACGAAAAATGCACTGTCTATTGTTGATAATGACCTAAAAACATAAAGGCAAAGTCTGTGTGTAGCATTCTACAAATGGTGTAGCATCCTAAGAATTGATGTCTTTTATTCATGCACCATCACTGGATAATAGGGCAGATGAAACGGGTCAACTTATAACATAAATATGCTTACAATATTTATTGAAAGAAAATCAAAACAAGTACATGTGAAATCGAATCAGAAAAAGGACATATAGACACAGAAAACTAAACATCTTGTAAGCATGTGGTTGTGACAGCAATATATTTGAGATGTCTGCTTAACAGTTATAGAAGTCATACGTGCATTCTCTAACATAAACTTTGGAGAGGAAATACTAGGATATTCTATAGTGGTTGTTTTATGAAAAAGAAAGGAGAAACAATATGACACATTGCTCAAAAGATAATATTTCCATAGTTCAGATAAACGCTGCAATGCATCTATGATGCAGCGTCCGGGGATAACAAAAGCATCCATTATCTTAAAAAAAATTGCTCAACAGATAAGGAATCAACAAGTTCATTTTATGCATGTAGAATCTACTTACGGAGGCATATTAGATATTGGCATATTGCCCAAGGATCGATCACATAAAAAATCACCAACACATGTGCACGAAAATCTCTTCGTCCGGCACATATTGTGCCTCTCTTCTTTTTATTTATTCCCCAATCCAGCATACAATCTCACAGCCCTTGTGCACGTATATATGAGACCAAAGCTAGCTAAAGCTAGACCTACTCAACTTAGGACACTAGCAGCTAGCACAATGCGGACTCGAATTACTACTGAGTCCTGACCAGCAAGTAGACCTATACTCATATCCGACTCAACTAGCACCAAGGCATGGAAAATCAGAAACCAACTCCAACACATGCCCGTAAAAAACTGTCCTAATTAGAACTAACTTAATCCTAATCGAACTAGCATTACTTAGACTTACAGCAAGCAAACAAAAACCTGATTACAATTCAACTGGACTGCATTACAGGCAATATTGTTTCAAACAAAGCATGCATACACATGTCCAGTAATCGATGATACAATGACAGATATATGAATGAGTGTTTCCGGGAATTAAATATTTTTCATTGCTAAATAAAATGTGGTGACAAATAAACCTGTAAAGTGGTCAACAGTTTATTAAAGCCATGAAACTAAACAAAATTCTAATTAGCAGTTGCCATGGAGTAAATCTCACTCCCGGAGACGGTCATACCTCATTTTCTGATATAGCTCCTGAAGGAATAGGACGATAAGGCTCATTAATAGCGTCGATGTCTCGGTCATACCAGTCATTAATTGTCTACAAGCAATAATTTTTGAAGCTGACATATTCTTTAGTACAAATAGTTTTCCATGAAACATATGTGAGGTTACAAAATATGAATAGAGCAAACACAATGAATCTGAAGTAAACCTGCGTGTATCCTGTAAGACAAGGACCAGACATTAACATGCAAACAATAGATTTTGCAACATCTTCAACTGTCCAGTGGAAATTTCCTACAGCATGAGAAGTTCAAATAAGCATAACAGTTGCATTGTACACCAAGAGGAACAGCATTCATTAGCACAGAAGCCATAATGGCATTGTATTTTCATCCTAAACCCTAGAAGTTCTAGACGTCTGACAAGAGGGGAGAATAGTATTGTTGAGTTGCCATGTGTTGTTTTGTTGCAGAAACTGGGTGAAGTTTCCTGTGTAGTCAATCAATATTCAATTCTTTGGTCTATTCCAAAATAAATATATGCGACCAAGGATAGTGAGAAAGACACTGTAGGCCCACAGAGCATATCGACACCATTGCAAGCCAGCACAACTTAAATCGCCAGGTTACAGATGACTAGCAAATCTAAGGAATGTGGCAAAATGTAACAACGGTGCATCGCATATGGAAAAATATAGCTGTCTAACTCCAACTCCACTTAAGTATAAACTATTCACTTTTTTCGATAAAGAAGTATAAACTATTCATGTACAGATAGAAACCATAATAGTCGTTAAAGCATACCAGAGGCAGCTGCTCCACAAAGCACACCCCAGACAAGTGGAGGCCATGTCACCGGCTTAGTAAGTTGAAGACGGATCTTCCATATGTTCTATATATGCAGCATGATAAAGAGGGGGTTAATGAGCAAATTATCATTTCTAGTGCCTAAACAAAAATAGCTAGATAGTGATTAGTCTAAGCACAAAGCTAGTATAGACAAGCCATGCTCGCATGAAACAATAAGCCGCAACTCCATAAAACATATACTCCACAAAAAGGTGAAATTCATAAATTTCAGCATCCACAGCCAGACACTTCACATCAGCTACATACAGTCCGACATTGGCTGCATGCTGAATCCCGAATTCAACGCATGCCTGACCAACCAGCCAACTAACAAACGACTCCGATTTGGATTCATAAATATATTGCGATGAGAAACCAGTTCATGGGAGCAGATTAATGACTCACGTCTTCTTGCTTGGCGCCCTTGATTCCGAGCAGCTGGTTGAAGCTCGACCCCGCCGCCGGCGCCTTCTCCGGGACCTTCGGCTTCGTTGCTACCGTGCCCAACACAACAAAACAAATCACACGTTAGAACTTCAGCCAGAACGCCCAGGAATCAATCGCAGAACAAGCTGAACTTCATAAGGAACGGGCGCCCACTTTCTTTAGCGTCGGCGTCGGCCGCGCGGACCACCGGGAACGGCCGCCGCCCTGCGAACGGAACTCACGTGCATCAGGACAACACGCGGCAGCACACATACAGAGTAAAGTAATAGGCCAGAGAGGAAGAGGGTATACGGCTGAGGGTTAGAGAAGGAGGCGGCAGGGAGAGGAAGCGGAGAGGGGGGCGGAAGGCGGCGGAGGAGGAAGATGTGGCGGCGGCGGCGGCGAGGAAGTGGGAGGTGGCCATGGGGAAGCGGGAAGAGGAGACGGCCACTAGCTGCTTGGGGTGGACAGTGAGAAGTGGGAGGGGAGGATAACGCCGGCGCAGTTCGTGCCTGTTGGCCGACTTTGCCCTTGCCCGCCCAAGCCTAGAATTGGAATGGTTCCGGGAATGGATTTAACTATACGACACCGAATTAGATATACAGTCTCGTGTAGAATATAATTCAGTCCTTATGATTTACATCATGTAACAAAAGTTTGCATGAGAAAAATGTTAGGGCATCTACAATGCTGACCCTCAAACCATCCGCAACCGTCCCGACTCGTTCTACCATCCAACACAATAACCTAGTGGTATGCACGTCGTTTTTCCGCAAATCGGAGACACACTGAGGCTTTATGGGAGTCCGGATCACCGTCGTTTAGGATTTCGACACCTCTAATAACAGGGGTCAATTGTAGGCTTTTCGATAAATAAGAATGCCGAACCCAACGAGGAGTTAAAGGTAGAATCAATATTCCCTCAAGTTCCATCGACTAGTGATAAAACTCTACGCACGCTTAGGACGTGTTTGGGTACATGGAGCCTGTTTAAGAGTATACAGGATTTGGGTCATATTTTGCATGTCATTTGGTAGGCTGCCTCAAGCTTAGCTCGCATCCTCCCCGTAGTGTAAATTGCACTAGGTCGAGCCTACATCTGAGAAAATGGTCGATCTGAACGTTCCTGACGGGATAAAGGAGCATTACCTTGCTTCGGTTTTGTCCTAAACCAGATAAAGGAGCTTCGTCTGAAGAGATTCCTGGATTTAAACCATGGGTGGAATAAGGGACCAATTCTTCAATTTCATGCCAATCTGTATGTTTCAGGAAACACGAATGACAGTAGCACTTGGGTGTTTGAATGGATGTCTGAAACAAATAGATTGTTTGCTCTGCTAAAGAGATGCTGGAGAAACTCAATTTTCCTGGATTCGATGATGAAGGACGAGAAAGAAGAATGCATTGCTGTCATGTGTTTGATGAACATCTGCATGTGCTGATGGGTCCTAATGTTGGAGACACCGTCTTAAACAACTCAGATCTAAAAGATTTGGCAGTTGACAATGCAACATCCTTTCATATCTTGTGCAATACTCTCGTGGCCACAACTCGTCCATGATAGATTGAAGGAGTCCTCAGGAACAGTCTGCATGCAATTTCCTGTGGAGAAACATTTGACATTGAAGATATTTTCCTTCGCAATCTGGTTGGTTCGGCTGAATATCCTCGGTGCCCGAAATTCTATGCACCACGGATACAAATGCTGATAAATATGGCTCAAGGCAAGAGGTATATTTGTCGTGATGGTACAAAATACTTCATACCACCGTGTCATAATATTATTCAAGTGATGAAGGATAACGACAAGGGCAAATCTATCGCTGAGCCTGGTAAGAAAAAGGTTGCTAAACCAGAGCTGATAAACAGGAAAACAATGATAATTCCAAGGGAAGAAAATCCTTTGTTGTATGAAATTTGTGTTCACACTTAACAAACTCTTGATAAACATGTGCGTCAGGACCGAAAGTAAAAAAGATCATGTGGCTGCTGAGCTAAACCATGTTGCAAACACTACTCAGCAGACACTCCTTGTTCTAAAGGAGGATAAGCGACGATCGTGGTTTCTTCTTCAGAAGTTTTTCACTAAGGATCGACTCACAACAGCTGTTATTTTAAAGAATTACAACTACATTGATGCTTTTGAGATGGATCGCAAGTATAGAGATACTCCTCTCCTGGCCAAGTCCACATCAACTGATTTGTTGTCTGTTGAAGAAGATGATATTCTTGATGAATCTGAGGAAACTTCCCCGGAATTCCATCATGAAGCAAAAGAAAATGATGAATAAGATCACCCTGCAGGACCAACAGATCCTACCATTCCCGGAGAACGTGTTGATGGAGATGCAGCTGCTGCTGGAAATTCTCCGTCAAGGGTAACTTCAACTTGTAACCAGGATGATGATTATTCATCAAGCATTTATGGTTCATCTACTTCTTCAGGCATGTAAATTCCCCTCGTGATCTATTGTTCCTTCTTGCCATGTGTTAACAAATAGGGGGAGATGACATCGAGAGTTACATGTGCGGGAATCATTAGCCAGGGTTGGGTAGTTGATTTGGTTCTTTGTTGAGTTTACAAACACTTCTTGTTTCTCATCTGGTTATTTATCGTGCTACAAAACTCTCATGAAACTTTGTTCGATGTAAGTTAATAACCCCCTGCCACATTATCTCTTGAGAATCCGTTTTGTAGGTGGAATTACTATTAGAGTTCACTTTGAATTGCTTGTGAATATCTATGTTCTAACGTTAATAACCCCCTGCCATAGTATCTCTTGAAGAATTTGTTTTGCATGAGGAAATTTTATCACACTTCACTATGGATGCATTGATTTGTTTCTCTTTAACATTATTCTCTCAATGCAATCCATTTTCCGCGGAGCTGTAAATTATATCTCTGATGTTTTATTCTAAATATGCATGTTATCAATTCACTAATCTTACAGATGCTGCATACATTTAGGGGAAGCCTATTTTATGTTCGAGATTACTTACCGAATTTACTTTCCGCATGCTACTGGTCACATATCTGTCCACTCTTCGTTGAATATTTGTTTTGTAAACAATCGTCCAAAAGGGGGGGTTATTGGTGCAGTCCTGTGCCCCCCTTGTGTTTTGGAGATAGTTGTCAGAAATAGTGAGGGATTGATTTATTTGCTAGTGCACACAGAGAAATTGTCACTGGAGTTACGAGAAGATTGTTGTAATCTTCAAAGAAGTTTGTTATAAACTTCCAAGAGTGTTATATGCGTTGTAGAGATGGTTACTGAGCTTCGGAGAGTTTGCTGTTGAGAAGAATGTGTGTCGGATACGGCCCCTAAAAATGTTGCTGACGTGAAGCAATTTGTACGCAAGGCGCCCGAGAGAATATGGTTGTAGTAGAGAAGAATGAAGGCGTGACATTTGTTTCACTATTGAATTTATTCTTTTGAGTCATAGGACCACCATACTATTAAGAGGGGTACAAATATTTTGAGAATTTTATGTGTTGTGATGCTTAACTGAAATCTATCCCATGTGAGTCGAGAGAAATCTCTTCGTGCGCCAAGATAGTTACTCGCCAGCCAGAGACAATGTTCTTCTGGGCTACGAGAAAAATGCTCTAGCAGAGGAGACAGTTTTACTTGCCCCTCAAGTAAAGTTATCGGTTGTGTCTGAAACCCGACCATTGGAAACGTGTTAGTTGGCCATTGGCTAGGATACATGCCCTTATTGGTCATTTCCCCTTCGGGATTGTTGCGGCTATAAATACCCATCCCTACCAACCGAGATGGTTGACTCCTCCACTTGTGAATCTTAGAAGATTGATTGAGCACCCCTCTTCGAGAGATCTGAGTAAGTCCACCGAGAGAAAACCCAAGAGCTAGATACCTTGGATAGTGGTTTAGCATCACAAAGGATCTAAGTTGAGAGTTCTTGTGCCTATTACTCTTAAGAGCCCCTACCTCTCTAGACGGTTAGGCGTCTGTCTGAGTGACCAAGAGTCATTATTGTCTCTGAAGACAAAGTCTATAGAATGTTTGGAGATTTCCGATTATAATCTACTCTGAGTGAAATCAACTGAAGTTCGAGGAACCACATGTTAAGAGAGTTTATCTCCTATGTTTAATCACAAGTCCCTCAAAACTAGACGTAGCTCTTTTGCAGAAGAGTGAACTGATCTACCAAATCATCTGTCACCATCGAGCACCCTTGGTTGCTTCTCTGTTAGCATTTTTCTTCACAATTTTATCCTTGGCTGTGTTGCATCTCCTTTATCGTTCTTCGGTTCAAATTTATCAGCATACATTTCTTGCAGATCCATCTATACCGTAAACATGTTGTGTTGTGCATTTGTATTTGATGTACTTAATGTTGTATGTCTGTTTGTGAGATTGATTTATATCTGGTGCTACTTAGCTATTCACTCAGCTTGCTCTGATGAACATCTCCCAACAGTGTGTAACTTTTCATTTTTATCATTGCAGCTAATCTTTGTAGGGATAATTCCCATTCCAATGTAGGTTGTTTTGTTTCCATTCCTTATGACCATCATACTTCTAAGAGTGTTGTGTTTCTATGCCCGCAAGATTATCAGCCACTGGATAAAATCGTTCATCTAATCTAAGAGTGTTGTTATATTATGTTTCATTAGTGGTTTTCTATCGTAGATCTGCTCCTGCTAAGTTTTACCGCTGCGATGTGATAACCCACAAGTATAGGGGACCGCAATAGTTTTTGAGGGTGGAGTATTCAACCCAAATTTATTGATTCGACACAAGGGGAGCCAAAGAATATTTGCAGGTATTAGCAGTTGAGTTGTCAATTCAACCACACCTGAAGATTAATTATCTGCAGCAAACTGATCAGTAGCACAGTAATATGATAGCTTTGATAGTAATGGTAGCAGCAACAGTAACGGTAGCAGTGATGATAATAGTTTTGCAGCAGTAGTGATAGTAACAAAAGTAGTAGTAACTTAGCAAGATCAATATGTAGGAAAATCGTAGGCATTTGATCGGTGATCTGTTGGATGATATTCATCATATAATAGTCATAACCTAGGGCGATGTGGCACTAGCTCCAGTTCATATATATATATATATATATATATATATATATATATATATATATATATATATATATATATAGTGTAGGCATGTATTCCATAAATAGTAATACGTGCTTATGAAAAGAACTTGCATGACATCTTTTGTCCTACCCTCCCGTGGCAGCGGGGTCCTATTGGAAACCAAGGGATATTAAGGCCTCCTTTTAATAGAGAACCGGAACAAAGCATTAACACATGGTGAATACATGAACTCCTCAAACTACGGTCATCATCAGGAAGTGTCCCGACTATTGTCACTCCGGGGTTGCCGGATCATAACACGTAGTAGGTGACTATAACTTGCAAGATCAGATTTAGAACATAGATATAATGATGATAACATAAACGGTTCAAATATGAAATCATGGCACCCGGGCCCAAAGTGACAAGCATTAAGCATGGCAAAGTCATAGCAACATCAATCTCAGAACATAATGGATACTAGGGATCAAGCCCTAACAAAACTAACTCGATTGCATGATGAATCTCATCCAACTCCTCACCGACCAGCAAGCCTGCGAAGAAATTACTCACACGCGATGGGGAGCATCATGGAATTGGCGACAGAGAAGGGTTGGTGATGATGAATGAGGGAGTCCTGGACTAGGGGGTGTCCGGATAGCCGGACTATCATCATCAGTCGGACTCCAAGACTATGAAGATACAAGATTGAAGATTCCGTCCCGTGTCCGGATGGGACTTTCCTTGGCTTGGAAGGCAAGCTTGGCAATACGGATATGTAGATCTCCTACCATTGTAACCGATTCTGTGCCTAGCCCTCCCCGGTGTCTATATAAACCGGAGGGTTTTAGTCCATAGGACAACAACCATTACAACAATCATACCATAGGCTAGCTTCTAGGGTTTAGCCTCCTTGATCTCGTGGTAGATCCACTCTTGTACTACCCATATCATCAATATCAATCAAGCAGGAGTAGGGTTTTACCTCCATCGAGAGGGCCTGAACCTGGGTAAAAACATCGTGTCCCTTGTCTCCTGTTACCATCCGCCTAGACGCACAGTTCGGGACCCCCTACCCGAGATCCGCCGGTTTTGACACCGACATTGGTGCTTTCATTGAGAGTTCCTCTGTTCCGTCACCAATAGGAAGGATGCCACTTCCCGTCTTCAAAGACGGTATCTTCGCCAAAGGAGCCTTGGCCGCCGGCCAAACTATCCGGCTGGGTGGTTTTCTTATGACCGCCTGTTCGGCCACCGCTTCGACGATGACCTCTCGGGTCATCAAAAGCAATTTTCACGTCAACTCGGAATTCGCCGAGCAGCTGGATCCAACAGAGCTCTCGTCCGTAAACGAACTCTTGGATCGCATCGCCACCCTGGGAGTCGCTACAAACTACAATCAGATTGGGCTTAAAACCAATCTGAGAGAGATTAACTCTCCCCAGGTTACCCACCACGTCGCGGTGGTAGAGGAACAACGCGGCGACTCTTCGCCTATATTGAAAACTAGTCATGTCTGGGCTTCCGAACCCTCCATGCCGGATTCCCGCGGAGGGACGGACTTCGATCAAGCGCTGAACCTAAAGTCAGGCATCGGACCGGACTCGTTGGACAACGTTCCACGTTCCAACCTTCCAAATTCGGAAACTTCTCGGCCCTTGAGCCTTGAGATGGGTAGGGTTCCGGACTCAATTCCACCCACCCGCCCAGACATATGCGATCTATCTCTAATCCGGCAGGAGCCCGCTGAAACAGTACATCATTACTAGGCCAGATTCCTCCTGGTTATGGACAGGATAAAGGACTGCCGAGAGGAAAACGCAATCTCAATTTTTTGCAATAATTGCACGGACGAGGGAATCTTGAACGCCGTCAGCCGTCGTGAAATTACACGCTTCGCTGACCTGGCGTCCATAGTACGAAAGTACTGTGCGATGGATAGTTTCCGGAAAACCGAAAATAAGTTTTGGGACAATCCGGCCCCGAATACAACCCTAGTCCGCAACAAAAGGGTGCATTACACTCAGGCACCAGGTACAAAAACCAAAAAGCAAAAACCCCATAAAGGGCACGGAACCGTACTGGAGGGATGGCTTAGCGGACCCTGTAAAATTCACAGTACAGAGGGTGCCCCCCCAACACATAGCCTTCGAGCATATTACGGCAGGTGGCCAAAAGTGGCGAGGAGCTTCTAGCCCCGGAAAACCACTCCAACAATACCAATACGGTATCAACAGTCTTCGAGACTTTCGCATCAAATAATATGCGAAAACGAACAATCCGCAGCCTTGCCGAAGTCTACCAAGTAGCAACAACAAATCCATGGAGCGACACGGCCATCACCTTCAACGCCAGCGACGAACCTAAATTCCGAACAGCCCGAGCACCAGCCGCATTGGTCCTTGGTCCAATAGTGGACGACTTTCGACTTACCAAGGTACTCATGGATGGCGGCAGCGGATTAAACCTCATCTACGAGGAAACTCTTCAAAAAATGGAAATAGACTGGAGCCGCATTGAGCGAAGCAGCACAACCTTCAGAGGAATAATCTCTAGCCGGGAAGCACGCCGCACCGGAAAAATCACACTCGATGTGGTGTTCGGCTCGCCGGACAATTACAGGTCCGAAGAAGTCACGTTCCAAGTGGCCCCGTTCAGCAGCAGATATCAAGCTATATTAGGACGAGAGGCATTCACAATTTTTCAAGCCGTACCCCATTACGGGTACATGAAGCTCAAAATTCCTGGGCCCGGCGGAATAATCACTCTCGTTAGTGATCCGGACATAGCACTCCGCGCCGAAAACAAGACAGCCGCATTAGCCCTGGAGGCACTATCCGAAGCCCTAGCGGCAGAAGAACTCATCGCGCTGCGCTCTACGGTGAATAGGGACGATGTGATACTCGATAAGAGATCCAAGTCCACCTCCTTTAAACCAGCAGACGAAATAGTAAAATTCCAGGTCCATCCAACGGACCCGACAAAGACGGCCTCCATCGGGGCACAGTTGAACCCTGATGTAGACGCCGCACTGCGAGAACTCCTTCGGGAAAATTGGGACATTTTCGCCTGGCACCCTTCAGATATGCCGGGAATCCCACGCAGATTGGCAGAACATAGCCTAAATATCCTAAAAGGGTTCAAGCCAGTCAAACAGGCTCTTCGACGATTTTCCGAACCCAAAAGACAGGCAATGGGAGAAGAACTAGCCAAACTATTGGAAGCCGGATTCATCAGAGACATCAAACATCCGGATTGGCTAGCAAACCTGGTAATGGTACCAAAGAAGGACAAATCCTGGCGCCTATGTGTCGATTTTAAAGACCTCAACAAGGCCTGCCCAAAGGATCCCTTCCCCCTCCCCCGCATCGACCAAATAATCGATGCTACCGCAGGGCACGATTCATTGTGCTTCCTGGACGCATACTCCGGCTACCATCAAATCAAGATAGCGGAAGCGGACCAAGCCGCAACGACATTCATTACTCCATATGGACCATTCTGCTTCAACACGATGCCCTTCGGACTTAAAAATACCGGCGCAACATATCAACGCATGATTCGGACATGTCTGGCTACCCAGATCGGCAAAACAGTAGAGGCATACGTAGACGACGTAGTCGTCAAAACCAAACACGTCGAAACTCTAGTAGACGATTTGAGGCTCACATTCGACAACCTCCGAGCATATGACATCAAGCTGAATCCGGAAAAATGCGTTTTTGGCGTACCAGCCGGAAAGCTCCTGGGCTTCATTGTATCCGGTAGAGGAATTGAAGCGAACCCAGCCAAGATCCGAGCTCTGTCACAGCTGGATATTCCAAAAGACCTCAAACAGATACAAAAATTGACTGGATGCGTGGCGGCTCTAAGCCGCTTTATCTCCCGTTTGGGAGAAAAGGCATTGCCCCTCTATCGCCTCCTCAGACGCACCGAACACTTCAAGTGGACGGATGCTGCCACTGCCGGACTCGAAGAAATAAAAGCCATATTGGCAACAAATCCGGTCCTGGCTGCGCCTAACCTGGGCGAACCAATGTTGTTATACATCGCGGCAACACATCAAGTTGTAAGCGCGGTACTCATTGTAGAACGAGAGACAGAAGGGCATAAATTCCCTCTTCAAAAACCAGTGTACTACGTATCCACTGTTTTAACTCCCTGCAAGTCCCGTTACCCGCACTATCAAAAGATAGCGTATGCGGTGTTCATGGCATCCCGGAAGCTCCGACACTACTTTCAAGAATGTTCGATAACAGTGGCCTCCAAAGTACCCCTAAATGACATTATAAACAACCGCGACGCGACGGGCAGGATTGCAAAATGGGCCATTGAGCTCTTACCATTCGATATAACTTACAGACCTCGGCGAGCTATAAAGTCGCAAGTTTTGGCTGACTTTGTCGCTGAGTGGACTGAAGCCGAACTCCCTAAAGAGTACGGCGCATACTCCAATTGGATTATGCACTTCGACGGCTCCAAAATGTTGGCCGGATTGGGGGCTGGCGTCGTATTGACGTCCTCAACCGGAGACACAGTCCAATACGTACTTCAAATAATGTACACAGACTCCAACAATGCAGCCGAATACGAGGCCCTCTTACATGGCCTCCGGATGGCAATCTCCATGGGCATTCAACTTCTAGAGGTGCGCGGGGATTCAAACCTTGCAATATCCCAAGTAAATGGAGACTTTGACGCCAAGGATCCGAAAATGGCAGCCTATCGTAATGCTGTCCTAAAATTGTCAGCTCGGTTCGAAGGACTTGAATTCCACCACGTAGCCCGGGATAATAACCAAGCAGCCGACGTATTGGCACGCATCGGCGCAAAACGTGACGCTGTCCCTCCAAACATCTTCCGGGAATAGCTCTTTAAGCCATCCGTACTATGGGAAGAGGAGTCCGGAAATGACAAACCGGAAGCAGCCCCACCAACCGACACGAAACAATCTGACATAATCGGCGATTCAGCCGATGAAATAGCACCTTCAGCCCACGAAATAATGGCAGTAATCGCCCCGTGGACAGAGCCATTCCTAGCCTACTTGCTTAGGCAGGAACTTCCCGAAGACCAAAATGAGGCCCGCTGCATAGTTCGGCGATCCAAAGCCTACAAGGTCCACGAGGGAGAACTTTATAAAAAAAGCACAACCGGAGTCCTTCAAAGGTGTATCTCCGAAGAGGAAGGGCAAAACCTTCTGGCTGAAATTCATGCCGGACTAGGCGAACACCACGCCGCAGCTCGGGCCCTTGTAGGAAAGGCGTTCCGTACAGGATTTTATTGGCTGACGGCCCGGGCAGATGCTCAGGACTTAGTCCAAAGATGCGTCGGTTGTCAGCTTTTTGCTAATCAGAGCCATATGCCACCCACTGCCCTCAAAACTATACCCATTACCTGGCCGTTCGCGGTCTGGGGGCTTGACATGGTTGGACCCCTTAAAGGGGGAACCCACAAGCAAAGGTACCTATTGGTCATGGTGGACAAATTCACCAAATGGATAGAGGCCAAGCCAGTTAAAACGGCAGAGTCCGGATCAATGATAGACTTCATATCCAGGGTAGTACACCGTTATGGCGTCCCCCATAGCATCATTACCGATAACGACACGAACTTCACGGCCGACGAGGTTAAATTATGGTGCAAAAATATGGGCATTAAGCTCGATTACGCTTCAGTCTATCATCCTCAAACCAACGGTCAAGTGGAACGAGCAAACGGTCTAATAATGAGCGGCATCAAACCCAGACTAGTGCGGTCCCTCACGGAATCTAACACGCACTGGGTAGAGGAGCTCGACTCCGTACTCTGGGGGCTGCGGACAACGCCCAACCGTACTACTGGATTCACACCATTTTTTATGGTATACGGCGCAGAGGCAGTTTTGCCCTGCGACATTATCCATGACTCACCTCGAGTGCGCATGTATGAAGAAAGAGAAGCCGAGCTGGATCGGCAGGATAGTTTGGACGCATTGGAGGAAGAACGCGACGTCGCAAAGGCTCATTCCGCATTCTATCAGCAGCAGGCTCGAAGATACCAAAGCAGGGAAGTACGGGCTAAGACTTACAATGTCGGCGAACTAGTTCTACGCCTGCCGGGCAAGAAAAAGGACAAGCTCAAGCCCAAATGGGAAGGCCCCTTCATTATCGATCAAGTCTTGACCGGCGGAGCGTACCGTCTACGAAATGCGTTGGACAACCGACTTGAGCCGAACCCATGGAACGCAGCCCGCCTCCGAAGATTCTATGCCTAGCGCCGGACTAAGAGTTCGTCCCCTTCCCCCGTCCAAATTTTTACACTTCAGCTGTCTTTTGTTTCTCTTTTCTCTCTCTCACCCCTATTCATCAAAGCCCTAAAAGGCCTACTTGTGCATTGTTCGCACACAATTGATGTGCTATCCACACTCATTATACCTGGGGGCTTCTTTACGAGAAGCTTAATTATAAGGGCTTCATGCCCAGCACGCGTGTCAAACTTCCACGTGTACCTTTTATTCACCATTATATGCATCGATATGACTTAAGTTTTGGCCAAGCTGGGTTGCCTGGCTCTTGTGCTTACCCCTACGTTCCCGATTGTTCGGCTAGGAGGTAAAGGGAGCACCTCTGCGATTGTTACTGCCGGGTTAGCCTGGGTGAAGCCGAAAGCTAGCGTTCTTAAGGGAATATTCGGTCGGTGACTTGAAAGATGATTTTTTACCAATTTATTTATCTGCCCCCAGATGTTATCCTGCTCTTTTCGCAGTCCGGACATGCACTTTAGGGCATGCCTCCCAGGGAAAGGAACCCTTAACGGAACTATTCTCCCTGGAAGATGTTTCTTACTAACCATGTAATATAACATAACTAGTTGGGAACTTGTCTGATAAAGCACTAATGACCCCTACGCCTGGTCTCCATGCATGCCCCGGTTGTTTCTTAACCGAGAAGGTATTCGTACACACTCCGGACTCTAGGGTCCCGAGGTTGAAGCGAAAAGGTCGGCAAAGACAAACGATCTACAATCCGGCTAGAAGGCATTTTACATGTCATTTTAAAATACATTGTCAAATCGACTGACTGTATTCCTCCTCAATCCCGTCTAACAGGCTGTCTAATTTACAGTCCCGTTGGGAAAATTTAGCGGCCAACTCTACTTGGCCATACACTAAACTCACAGGGATCTCCTTCCCATCGGGCGCCACAGGTCCGACCTCGGCCATGTGGTTGGGATCCGCCTTCTTGTACCGCGTCTTCACCATGGCCCAGGCCTCCCTGGCACCTTGGCGGCAGGCCGAAATCTTCCATAAACGGAAGCGCTGCCGCACTCCCTGAAGCTTCTCCGCAAGCTCTCCAAGGCCCTCGGGTAGGGAGAGGGATGGCGCCGCTCATTGCCTGCCGAACTCGTTCGAGCAGTTGCACCAGCTCAGGAAGTTGATCACCCGTTGATACGGGCATCTCCTCCGCAGGGCGACCTGTGAGTACACCTACAGACATATTTTGTCAATTGACTTCCTCGCCGAACTCTTCTTTTCAAAGGAGTTCGCTCAAGCACTTACTATAGATGCCGCGACGAAGCCGCTGATTCTCCTTAACGGAGCCAGACAGCTCGGCCCAAACACCTTTCAGCTCTTCTCCAAGCTGGGCGTGGGCATCCTGGAGCTTGTTCCTTTCCTACTGCACCCTCGTCAGCACCCTCTCGCCGGCCTTCAGCTGGTGCAGTAGTTCTTGCCTGTCCGGATCCTGTCCGGCAGCACCTGCAATGTCATTATTAGACTTGCGCGCACGCCCCACACCACTTATCTTTTTAAAAAATAATGTGTTACCAGGAGGGGTCCCTGTGTTTCCTCCTGCGGCAGCCAGTGCGGCCTCAAGTTGGGCCTTACACTCTTGCAGCTCCTGAGACAGTTGGGTATTCTTCTTTGTAAGATCCTGCATTTAAAATGATCCTTAAATCAGTTAATATAACTACTTTAAGTCTCGGGGGCTACTGGCATATACAACTATTAAAATCTTACCCGTATGTCTTTTACATACTGCTCCGTGGCTCTGGTCAAACCATCTTGAGCAGCACGGAGGTGCGCGTCCCCCGCGTTAAAGGCATTCAACGCCTCAGGGGAGAAGCATGCGTCACGAAAAACTGTCCGGCGGCGCCTGTGGTTCATGGCGCTCTCCACCTCAGACTTGGTGGCGGACAGTCTGTCGGCATCCTCCGTTGGAGGAGTATCCGGCTCGCGCCTTGCACTCGCCTCCCCCTCCAGACCAGGTGCTGGAGCTTGGCTGGTAGAGGCTGGGTTGGCAAACTCTATGCCCGCAGTCCGGCGGGCGCTTTTTCTCCTATAAAAGTCATGAGCATTCAAACACTTCCTAGGAACGTTGCTCTAAATAACGAACTGTGAGCTATACCTTTGCGGCGACGTTTCAATCCGCGCCGCGCTCCTCTTCTGCCTACTGGGCCGGACTGACCCTTGTTGGTCAGCCGCCGCGGGCTCGGCTTCCCGCCTTGAAGGCGCCTCCTGCAAAACACCATCGTATACGGTGGTCAGAAATGAGCAAGGAAGAAATAATGGTGTCAGGACTTTGGTCACAATCACCTGGGAAGCCGGATATAGGCTGGGGTAGTCAGCCATAATGGCGACTAAAGCATTATCCATGCTGAGTTGGTGGAACACCCCGTCGATTAGATCCACCTTTATGTCCGGGTCCTCTTCGGAGGCCGGATCCTGGGATCTCTCTGGATCCTCGGGTTGCGGAGCTGGACTAAGCATGCCCTCCACAACCCGACGCAGCTCCTGCGTCGAAAGCATAATATAAGAAACTTAAACTTTGAAAGCATGGGTCGGGCACACAAAGGGTTCGCTTACCCAACGCCAAGGGTTATTCATGGAGAACCCATTCAACGGGCTCGTTTGGAGGAAATCCTCCTTCTCCCCCTTGTACAGGCCGGACAGGATCTTCGCCAGGTCTTCGGCCGATCCCGGCCCTTTGCGGCCATGACGGGTGGCATCGTCCTCCCCGTTGAAATCCCACATAGGGTGGCCCCTGTATTGCAGCGGCTGCACCCCCCGCATAATGCACGTTGCCATGACTCCAATCATGGTCAACCCGGAATGGGCCAGTAACCTTATCCGGCCCATCAAATAATGGACGCTCTTGTCTTCCTCTAGCTGGGGGCTCCGTGGGCGCCAGCTAAGGCGTTTCTTCAGAGGAGCATTACTGAACTCCGGGAGGCCGATCCGAACAGGGTCCGGCAGCAGAGCGTCTTCTACGTAAAACCATTCTGAAGGCCAGTCTTCGGATGCCTTCTTAGGGGTTCCGGATGGATATCCGGTCCCGGCGATGGGCCATATTTCGGCACCGCCCACTTGATATATGGACACCTCGTGAGAGTGGGGTACAAGGCAAAACAACCTCTTCCACAGCGCAAAATGGGGCTTGACGCCCAGAAATAGCTCGCAAAGAGCTACGTAACCCGCGATATGCAGGATAGAGGCGGGCGTGAGGTGATGGAGCTGGAGTCCGTAGAACTCCAGGAGCCCGCGGAGGAACGGATGTATAGGAAATCCGAGCCCCCTTATCAGATAGGGGATGAAGCATACCCGCTCCCCTTTGTTGGGACTTGGGGTTGCCTCCGCTTGCTTCCCACCTTTGTAGGTGGCCAGCCCGGCTCGAATCAGAACCATGAAGGCCGGAGGGAGATATCCCTCCGTTTGGAGCGTCACCAGCTCGTTGTGCGGGACAGAACATCTCCTCCAATCTCCTGGCAGAGGGCTGGGAGCGCGAGAAGAGGAGCCGCATCGACGGTCCATGATGGAATGGATTTTTGGTCAGAAGCGCTCCGATGAGTACTCGCGGAAGGAAGATGGTGTGATTTGGATCTGGATTCTTGCCTCTCTTATAGGCAGATTATTTGCGCAGCTAGGGGGTAAAACATAAAAGATACCCTGGCTTTTCGCATTCGTGCGACGCGTGGAAGAAGGCCATTATTGGGCGTGGAAGCCAAGAAGCGCGACATTGATAAGGAAGCCGGACACTGTTCGGCAGGTACATGGAACTTAAAGGAGAACCCGCCTTGCAACGCCGAAGACTACATACGCGCTGGACTTATCGTCATTGAAGCCTGGTTCGGGGGCTACTGAGGGAGTCCTGGACTAGGGGGTGTCCGGATAGCCGGACTATCATCATCGGCCGGACTCCAAGACTATGAAGATACAAGATTGAAGATTCCGTCCCGTGTCTGGATGGGACTTTCCTTGGCGTGGAAGGCAAGCTTGGCAATACGGATATGTAGATCTCCTACCATTGTAACTGACTCTGTGTAACCCTAGCCCTCCCCGGTGTTTATATAAACCGGAGGGTTTTAGTCTGTAGGACAACAACCATTACAACAATCATACCATAGGCTAGCTTCTAGGGTTTAGCCTCCTTGATCTCGTGGTAGATCCACTCTTGTACTACCCATATCATCAATATCAATCAAGCAGGAGTAGGGTTTTACCTCCATCGAGAGGGCCCAAACCTGGGTAAATACATCGTGTCCCTTGTCTCCTGTTACCATCCGCTTAGATGCACAGTTCGGGACCCCCTACCCGAGATCCGCCGGTTTTGACACCGACAACGAAGATCGAAGATCCCCCTCTCCGAAGCCCCAAACGGACTCCAGATTTGGCCTCCCAATGAAGAACGGGAGGTGGCGCGGCTCCGCCTCATGAAACGCGATAATTCTTCCTCTCTGATTTCTTCTAGAAATATGTGATTTTATAGCGTCGGTTTCAGGGTCTGTGGGGCCACCAGGTGGGGACAACCCACCTGGGCGCGCTTGGAGGGGGCACGCTTGGAGGAGGGCGTGCCCTGGTGGGTTGTGCCCACCTAGGTGCCCCCCTCCGGTGGTTCTTGACTCCAGAAATTATCTTTATTCGTATAAAAATTTCTAGCAAAGTTTTGTTCCAATCCGAGAACTTTTATTTCTGAACAAAGACAACATCATGGTAGTTTTGCTGAAAACAATGTCAGTCCGGATTAGCTTCATTCAAATCATGCAAGTTAGAGTCCAAAACTAGAGAAAAAGTGTTAGGAAAAGTAGATACGATGGAGACGTATCACGACTGAGAGATTTCAAGTTTCGAAATAATTTAAATCTCCCATTCATCCTCCTCTAGTCAATATACTCTCTACCCTACATAGGGAGAGAGAGAGACCCCAAGAGAGAGGCCATTTTTTAAACTTGTTCTTTTGTCTGAATGTTCGGGTTGCAACCCCGATGTCCGATTGATGCCCGGATGATCCGGTCAGGTTAACTACTTTGGAGTGAAAGGCAATATAGCCAGAAGAAATGTTCCTCTGTGTAGATGTCTCGGTTGGGCGTCCTGGATAGCTCGGACGTTCGAGATGGGAGTCAGATTATCTTGTTAAGGGGCAAACCTAGATGATAAGTTGTTGCTTGGATGTTCGGGACGTAATCCTGAATGTCTAGGGCAGCCCAGATGAAAAATCTCTCTGAATGATCATCTAGCCAACAATTTTTGGATGTTGTTGGATGCCCGGGTTGCCTCACAGACAGTACAACTCCGGAGCACATTTTTTGTTGCCTCCTGGTGGTCTAGCCGGATGTCAGGGATGCAATCCAGATGGTCCAGACAAAGACCAGACATGCGGGTGGTTGACTGGGGGGGTGAATAGGCAACTTCCAATCTTAATCTCTTTTAACAAATCAGGGTTAGCAAAAAATAGGTTGTCTAGATATGCAACTAGGTGGATGATACGTCTCCAATGTATCTATAATTTATGAAGTATTCATGCCATGTTTACAATAATTATATATGGTTTTGGTATGATTTGATTAGAACTAACCTGGACTGACGTTGTTTTCATCAGAACTACCGTGGTGTCATTTTTTATGCAGAAATAAAAGTTCTAGGAATGGGCTGTAAAATTACGGTGATTTTTTGTGGACCAAAAGAGACCCCCGAAGCTTCGTGGGAGGACCAGAAGACCCACGAGGGCACGACAAGCTCGCTAGGCACGCCCTACCCCCTAGGGTGCTTGGAGTGAGCTTGTCACTGCCTCGTGGACCCTTGATGTGAGTCCGACGCCAAAAAATCCTATAAATACCCAAATCCCCAGAAAGAACCCTAGATGAGAAGTTCCGCCGCTGCAAGCCTCCGTAGACACGAAAACTCAATCGAGACCCTGTGCCGGCATCCTGCCGGAGGAGGGAAATAATCACCGGAGGCCATCTTCATCATCCCGATGGCCACCACGATGAGAAGGGAGTAGTTCACCCTCGGGGCTGTGGGTATATACCAGTAGCTATGTGTTTGATATCTCTCTCTCTTGTTCTTGATTTGGCACGATCTTGATGCACCGCGAGCTTTGTTAATATATTTGGATCTTATGGTGTTCTTCCCTCTCTACCTTCTTGTGATGAATTGAATCTTTTCCTTTGAGGTTTTGTTATGTCGAATTGAATCTTTTGGATGTGAGAGCACTTGATGTATGTCTTGCGATGGGATATCCATGGTGACAATGGAACTCCCAACGCCACCACAAAGCTTCACCACAATGGATTGTGGCTTCGAGGTGACCTCTTCCATCTAGGGTGCCCAAGCACCCAAAAGTAATAAGATCCACAAGGGATTAGTGGGGGGATCAAATATCTCTTGGTGCTAGGGAGAGAGATCGGGAAAAAAATGAGCTTTAAGGTGCAACAATGGAGCAAGGGGATAAGAGGTAGGTCTTCTTGGGGAAGAAGACTGATGCAGAGCATCCTTCCATCACCACCTGGACTCTAAACCAACGCATCAAGCCACATGTGGACCTATGACAAGATCTCAAGCACGCGCAAATGGAAACCGAGGTGAACTCCTTACTACTTGACTTACACATCAACTCGAATGGGATTTGGTTGCTACCTCACCAAAATACTCTATACATCATTAGGTACGAAGAGGGACCCTTCCAAGCAGCTGAGGAACACCACCAAGTACAAGGAGAACCACCCCAAGTCCACATGAAGGAAGGAGGAGCCAAACAGCAATAGGACGGAAGGTCCCAGGCAACCTCGTGCGCACGGGCCCCCGAGACCCCGTGTCCACAGGCTACTTAGAGAGCTGGCGTTGTAGCACCCCGTGCACACGCACTATAGGAATAAGCTTCTTTGCCGTCTGCCATGGCAGATGGCAAAGGTACCAAAAGCGTACGGCAAACCTCTTTGTCGTCTGCCACTGATAACCCACAAGTACAGGGGATCGCAACAGTTTTCGAGGGTAGAGTATTCAACCCAAATTTATAGATTTGACACAAGGGGAGCCAAAGAATATTTGCAAGTATTAGTAGCTGAGTTGTCAATTCAACCACACCTAGAGATTAATTACCTGCAGCAAAGTTATTAGTATCAAAGTAGTATGATAGTTTTGAAAGTAGTAGTAACAACAATAGTAACAGTAATAGTGATAGTAGTAGTTTTGTAGCAAGTGCAATAGTGACAGTAGCGATAGTAACTTAGCAAGAACAATATGTAGGAAAATCGTAGGCATTGGATCGGCATTTTTTTGGATGATATTCATCATGAGACAGTCATAACCTAGGGCGATACGGCACTAGCTCCAGTTCATAAATATAATGTAGGCATGTATTCAGTAAATAGTCGTACGTGCTTATGGAAAGAACTTGCATGGCATCTTTTATCCTACCCTCCCGTGGCAGCGGGGTCTTATTGGAAACTAAGGGATATTAAGGCCTCCTTTTAATAAATAACCGGAACAAAGCATTAGCACACGGTGAATACATGAGCTCCTCAAACAACGGTCATCAGCGGGAGTGGTCACGACTGTTGTCACTCCCGGGTTGCTGGATCATAACACGTAGTAGGTGACTATAACTTGCAAGATCGGATTTAGAACAAAGATATAATGGTGATAACATAAATGGTTTAGATCTGAAATCATGGCACCCGGGCCCAAAGTGACAAGCATTAAGCATGGCAAAGTCATAGCAACATTAATCTCAGAACATAATGGATACTAGGGATCAAGCCCTAACAAAACTAACTTGATTACATGGTGAATCTCATCCAACTCCTCACCGACCAGCGAGCCTATGAAGGAATTACTCACTCCCGATGGGGAGCATCATGGAATTGGCGGTGGAGAAGAGTTGATGATGACGAAGATCAAAGATCCCCCTCTCCGGAGCCCCAAACAGACTCCAGATCTGGCCTCTCGATGAAGAATAGGAGACGGCGGCGGCTCCATCTCGTGAAACGTGATAATTCTTTCTATCTGATTTTTTTCTTGAAAAATAGGATTTTATAGCGTCGGTTTCAGGGTCTGCGGGGCCACCAGGTGTTGATAGCCCACCTGGGCGTGCCTAGAGGGGGTGGCGCGCCCTGGTGGGTTGTGCCCACCCAAGTGCCCCCCTCAGGTGTTCTTGACTCTAGAAATTCTCTTTTATTATATAAAAATCCTCGCAAAGTTTCGCTCCATTCTGAGAACTTTTATTTCTGCACAAAAACAGCACCATGGTAGTTCTGCTGAAAATAGCGTCAGTCTGGACTAGTTTCATTCAAATCATGCAAATTAGAGTCCAAAACAAGAGGAAAAGCGTTAGGAAAAGTAGATATGATAGAGACGTATCAACTCCCCCAAGCTTAAACCTTTGCTTGTCCTCAGGCAATTCAGTTGATAAACTGAAAGTGAAAAAGAAAAACTTTTACGAACTCTTTTGCTCTTGTTTCCATAAATAAGCTTAAACAGCACCCAGGTTTTCAGCAAAGATTATAACTAACCATGTCGACGATAACTCTTAAGAATTATATTAACTCATATCAATAACATAGTCAACTAGCGAGAAATAATAAGACATCTCAAACAGCAACACGTTATTAAAACAACCATGATACAATTTGACAATAGTGGTATCTCGCTAGCCCTTTCTGAGACCGCAAAACATAAATGCAGAGCACCCCAAAGTTTAAGCAGCGACTAAACATTGTAATTCATGGTAGAAAAGATCCAGTCATGATGCACCCAACATTAGCTACACACAATGCATCAGCATGGCAACAGTACTCTCAGGTTTTGGCGCTTATTTGAGAAGGTGATGGCACAACATAAAAGTAAATAGATAGTCCCTTCGTAGAGGGAATCAGTGATTTGGAGAGGTGCCATAGCTCAAGTTTTTAAAACAGAGGTAAATGAAATTTTGAGACATGTGCCCTTCTTGTTTACTTCGCGACCATCAGTTATCAATATCTTCCATGCTAAACACATTAGTAGCGGTTCCCAAGCGATAAAGTAAAGGTTATTGCTCCATAGGAGTTTTTTATTTATAAGTTCTTTTTGCAATTTGGGACTGGGAATCCCTATTACCGCCCCTTTTCTCGTGCAATGGTGAGTGAATAAACACCTATCTTGAGAATAACCCGCTTAGCATGGAAGATACCAACTACCTCCTGTCGCTCTATGAACAATCCAGGCACACAAAAAGGATATTTATTTGAAGTTTTTATAGGTGCCCCATGCAAATTTACTTAGGACGGCAGGGTAATACCTCATATAGGTAGGTATGGTGGACTCATCTGTAATAACTTGGGTTTCAGGTTTTTGATGTACAAGCAGAATTCCCACTTAGTACAGGCGAAGGCTAGCAAATAGGTTGAGAAGCGGCCAGCTAGAGAGCAGTCATGAACATGCATCAAGCATAAGTAACATTGGATACTAGCATGAGTAGGATATGAACACGATGAACATAAATATCATAGAGGCTATGTTTGTTTTGATTCAACTACATGCATGAACATGTGCCAAGTCAAGCCACTCGAACATTCAGAGGAGGATACCATATCATCATACTATATCACAATAATTTTTACGCAATGTTGACATCCAAGATAAATCATTATCCACTCCTAGCTACTTATGCATGGCATGAGAAACTATAATCTCTAAATGTCATTGCAAACATGTTTGATCATAATGGGTTGAATCATGGATACTAGGTTAAATATATTTACAAAAACAGAACAAGTCGAGTTCATACCCATTTCTCTCTGCCACGGCCAGTTCATCGAATATCGTCATTATTGCCGTTCACTTGCACGACCAAATGATTTGAAAATAATAATAGTGCAAGAGTGTCGTGGACTAAGCTGGAATCTGGAAACATTTTATTCAAAAGGAGAAGACAAGGTAATATGGACTCTTTGTCAGATCAACAATAATGCATATGAGAGCCACTCAACATTTTCATTGTGGTCTTCTGCTCAGTATAACTCAATAAAAAGAAAAGAAATTCAAAGAAACACATTGAAATATTTTTGGAGTTTTTGTTTTTCCATAAACAAGCAAATAAAAAGGGAAAAGCAAAAATGAGAAAAACTATTTACATGGGAAAGCTCCCAACAAGTAAAAGAAGAACAGGGAAATCTTGTTGGGTTTTCTTTTTGGTGCTACAGCAATTTAAACTAGGAAGAAAAAATCAAAAAGAAGCAAGAAATATGTTTTTGGATTTTCTCATAGTTTTTCAAACACAAAAGAAAAAAGCGAGAAAATAAATTTAACATGGATAATATAAAGAAAAAGTGTGAACACCGACAACTGGAATGAAATGTGTGACATGAGTGTAATATCGGTGGGAATACCTACTCCCCCAAGCTTAGGCTTTTGGCCTAACTTGGTAATCAATCAATAGCCTACGTAATGGTCAGAGTGGTAGCTCACATAGGCTCTCGGTGCAGATGCCTCAGCCCGCCGTGCAGCCACAACCGCTGCATTATGGGCTCGGGCCTCTCTCTCAAGAACAAAATATCTTCCCATGTTGTGAACATTATAGAGAGCAGGTGCAGGAAAATATGTGTCCACCACGGAGTCCTTATTGAACATCAGCCTATAAGTGAAATTATGGGGTTCACCTCTAAGGGTCTTATGACGTTTCATAGCATCAAAGTCTAGGTACTGCGTCGGTAAAATAGGATCATAGGGCAAAGGCGAAACACCCAGCTCTCTTGCTAAGCATGTGGCATAAATTCCACCATAAAAATAACCACTACTAGTGTTGTGTTGCAACCTGCATGCAACGATCGCTCCAAGATTATAACTTTTGTCACCGCTGAGAGCGGTGCGTATGAGGCTCAAGTCTGGAGCACAAAGTGTACTACAATCTTGTTTGCCTACAATACATTTTCCATTAAATGAATGCTCTTTATTCTACCTTGCGTCACTCCCCTAGTCTCACTGAGGGAGTCCTGGACTAGGGGGTGTCCGGACAGCCGGACTATCATTATCCGCCGGACTCCAAGACTACGAAGATACAAGATTGAAGACTCCGGCTCGTGTCCGGATGGTACTTTCCTTGGCGTGGAAGGAAAGCTTGGCAATACGGATATGTAGATCTCCTACCATTGTAACCGACTCTGTGTAACCCTAGCCCTCTCCGGTGTCTATATAAACCGGAGGGCTTTAGTCCGTAGGACAACATACATTACAACAATCATACCATAGGCTAGCTTCTAGGGTTTAGCCTCCTTGATCTCGTGGTAGATCTACTCTTGTACTACCCATATCATCAATATTAATCAAGCAGGACGTAGGGTTTTACCTCCATCGAGAGGGCCCGAACCTGGGTAAAAACATCGTGTCCCTCGTCTCCTGTTACCATCCGCCTAGACGCACAGTTCGGGACCCCCTACCCGAGATCCGCCGGTTTTGACACCGACATTGGTGCTTTCATTGAGAGTTCCTCTGTGTCGTCACCGATAGGCTTGATGGCATCTTCGACCAACAACGCTGTCCAGGGTGAGACTTTTCTCCCCGGACAGATCTTCATACTTGGCGGCTTCGCACTGCGGGCTAATTCACTTGGCCATCTGGAGCAGATCGAAAGCTACGCCCCTGGCCGTCAGGTCAGATTTGGAAGCTTAAACTTCACGGTCGATGTCCGCGGAGACTTGATCCTCGACGGACCCAAGCCACAGCCGAGCGCGCCGCACTGTGACGATGGGCATGATCTAGCTCTGCTGCCGCACTGTGCCTTGGTGGCCGCACACGGATCCGCTTTGGCCATTAGCCCGGAGCCGATCACCCAGATCGAGGGTCGGTGGATAGGCGCCGCCCTGGGGGCTTCAACATCTACGGCGATGGAGCCGAACACTAATCTTGTCCCCCGCGAAACTTGTGACTCCGAGGCGCCGGACTCCTTGCCGGACTCCGAACCTCCCGCGCCCCTGCCAATTGATCCGGATTGGGCGCCGGTTATGGAATTCACCGCCGCGGACACCTTCCAATGCTCGCCTTTCAACGATATCTTGAATTCACTAAAGCATCTCTCGTTATCAGGAGAGTCTTGGCCGGACTATGGCCAGGACGGTTGGGGAACGGACGACGAAGAAATTCAGAGCCCACCCACCACCCACTTTGTAGCCACTGTCGACGATTTAACCGACATGCTAGACCTTGACTCCGAAGACATTGACGGAATAGACGACAATGCTGGAGACGAACAAGAAATAGAGCCTATAAGGCACGGGAGGACTACCTCGTCACATGACATATATATGGTAGACACCCCAAAGGAGAGCGATAACGAGGATCAACGGGCCGCGGCAGAAGATGACCACGCCGATAAACGACCAAAACGACGGTGTAGGCGCCGTCCTAAGTCCCGCCTCGACAACAACGCTCCCAAAGAGCCCGCAATACGGCAGGGCTCACAAACGGACGACGAACACGTAGATAAGCAACCGTCCGACCATGACGAGTCAGATAATCAGTCCAGGCCAGATGAAAACAACAGTCCGGACGACCTCACGCCGGACACACCGCCGGAGAGCAAGAACCTTCGGAAAAGGCTCGTCAGTACTGCAAAATGCCTGAAGAAGGAAAAACGGAGGCTCAAAATAGCGGAAGACACACTCAGGATGAGATGGAGCAAAGTGCTCAAAACCGCAGATAAGTACGGCAATGGCCACCAATCAAAGAGCTACCCGAAGCGCAAGCTGCTACTAGAATTCGACGAGGAGGCCATAGAGCCCCCACCGTCCAAAAATAAAGGGGCTGCCTGGCTGGATAGACGGCCAGATGATAGGCCAAATTCTGACAGCGGCGCCCCACATAAACCAACCAACAAACTTGGAAGGATAGATGGCCCAGCCAGATCCATCTACGGGCCAAAGGAGAAGGCCCCAGGAAGCAAGGCAACACGTCAAGTGTCCGATGATAGCGGCACACACAAATACAGGGGCGCCGCACACCCACTATGTTTCACTGACGAGGTGCTGGACCATGAATTCCCAGCAGGATTTAAACCCATAAACATAGAAGCCTACGATGGAACAACAGACCCTGGAGTCTGGATAGAAGATTATATACTACATATACATATGGCCAGAGGAGATGATCTCCATGCCATAAAATACCTACCCCTCAAGCTCAAAGGGCCAGCCCTTCATTGGCTTAAAAGCCTCCCTGAAAATACTATTGGAAGTTGGGAAGAGCTCGAGGACGCGTTTAGAGAAAATTTTCAAGGGACTTATGTCCGCCCTCCGGATGCAGATGACCTAATTCATATAACTCAACAGCCCGGAGAGTCAGCGCGGAAATTCTGGAACAGGTTCCTTACAAAAAAGAACCAAATAGTCGACTGTCCGGACGCCGAAGCCTTAGCAGCTTTCAAGCACAATGTCCGAGACGAATGGCTCGCCAGACACCTCGGTCAAGAGAAACCGAGGACAATGTCCGCACTAACAAGCCTCATGACCCACTTCTGTGCGGGGGAGGATAGCTGGTTAGCACGATGCAGCACCAGCGACCCAAGTACATTAGAGACAAGAGATGGAAACGGAAAATCACGGCGCAGAAAAGAACAGCGCCGGCATAAAGAGAAAAGCCCAAAGAGCGCGGCAGTCAACGCCGGATTCAAAAGCTCGCGGCCCAATAATAAAACACAGCCTCTTAAGGATGACAGTAACGAATTGTCCAACTTAAACAAAATTTTGGGTCGGATATGCCAAATCCACAGTACCCCCGGAAGGCCTGCAAATCACACCCACAGGGATTGTTGGGTTTTTAAATAGTCCGGCCGACTAAATGCCGAACACAAGCGGCTCGACGCGTCAAGCGAAGAAGATAAGCCCCACCAGCAGAGCACCGGAAAACAAAAGACTTTCCCACAAGGGGTCAAAACAGTAAACTCACTTCATGTGATACTACGGAAAAATAGTGCGACACTTTCTAAAAAGAGCTTTGCGCAGTCCAACCCAGCAGACCGTAGAGATTGGATATCAAAACCAATCACTTTCGACCACCTGGACTATTCTAGAAGCGTTTGAAATATGGGACGGACTCCCCTGATATTGAATCCCATAATAGATGGATTGCAATTTACTAACGTCCTAATGGACGGAGGCAGTGACTTAAACCTGCTATATTCAAACACAATCCGTAGGATGGGGATAGACCCTACCAAAATTCGACACAGCCGCACTTCCTTCAAAGGAGTGACGCCAGGCCATTACGCCAAGTGCACAGGCTCCATATTACTAGAAGTCGTGTTCGGATCGCCGAACAATTCTCGACGCGAAACATTAATTTTTCATATCGTCCCATTTGAAAGTGAATATCAAGCACTCTTGGGATGAAAGGCTTTTGTCCGCTTCAACGCCATACCGCATTACGCATCTCTTACACTCAAGATGCCTGGACCGCGTGGCGTAATTTTAGTGCGAGGGTCACTTAAAGACCCCGGACTTGGATAGACGAATCCGGCGTCAGTGGGCTAGGGGCTCCCTAGCCGCATACCCCTTCACAGGGGGCTGCGCGCACAAATCACCGCGGGTTCATACAAACCCCGCTTTAATTATTTATATTTCTAATATTTTTCGCACAAACTGTTTTTAAAACTAAACGTTCCTCTCTTTTTACAGATGAACAACGTGCATACCCGTCCAGGATAACGGCGCAACGGAGATACAGGCGCAGACGTGCAGTAGGGACCCGTTGTGAGGATTCTTTTCAGATTAAGACCCTGCGTAAACCTTTTTTACTGTCTCTTGTTGTTATTCTCCCTTGGTTTCTTCCTATAGCCAAAGCGGAGCCTGACGTTTTGGCATCGGCCATGTCAGAAGACCATGCCCGTACCTGGACACTAGGGGCTTAGGGCATCGTTCTGCCCATTATTATAAAGACCGAATACCTTAGGGAGTGTTCGGCGTCTCGAGTTAGGCATTATATGCATCAGCTCCGAATCATGTCTTTGGTAAAATGTTGGGTTTGCCCGGCTCCTGTGTTTTGCTGCCTTACGTTCCGTATCATCGGCTAATGCGGCACTAGGAGAACTACTGCGATTGTGCCCCAGTTCGGCTGGGCGAGCACCTCAGTAGAGAAAGCCGAAAACTGACTGTCATGATACAGCGAGAGACTGGTCAGCCACTCGATCGACTATAGGAATGTTTAGAATTCCCCGCTTTGACGAAGGGCCGTTTCCCGGTCAGGCACACGCGCTCCGACTTCGGAGAAGGGCGATGCCACCAGGGGCTATATCGTAGCCCCACCCTCGAGCTCCACTGGCTAAGTGAAAGTGATAAAGCATTATAGTCCGGAGTGCCTCGTTTGCTATGCTACCACCTCCTTATAACAGGACCGAGACGTCGGATTAAGTGTGAAAACGCGCTATTTTTGCGAACACCCCAGCACCTTGTGCATGGGGGCTGAAGCCGAAGACTGCCATCTTTCAAGTTATACACAAGTATACATAAACAGCCGCACAGGAGAAGTTTTACTACTTGAACGCACAAGTATAAAAAAGCAGTTATAACATAATCATCGATTTACAAGCTAATGCGTTCATTTGAACGTTACATTCTTCGAGCACTGCGACTCTATTACATGAGCGCCACGCATAACTTCCCCGAAATAGTGCTCGGCAGGGAGCCGGTCTTTATCCGAACCCTGGGCAGCAACAGCGGTGGCGTCCATCTCTGGACAATGCGCCTTCACACGGGCAAGAGCCATCCGCGCGCCCTCTATGCAGGCCGACCGCTTCATCTCCTTTATATGCGGCACCGCTCCAAGGAATTGCTGTAGTAAGCCAAAGTAGCTCGTCGCCTTGGACCTCTCTGGCCAGACATGGGCCACGATGTCAGTCATGGCAAGTCCGGACAATCTATTTAGCTCGGCCCATTCGTCCAACCGGTCTGTCAATGGAAGTGGGCGATCCGGACTGTGGAATTGAGACCAATATAGCTCTTCCGTCTCGTGATCCTTCTGGCTCCGGAAGTGCTTAATGGCATCAGCCGCACTTGCAGCTAAGTCCATATACGGATCCTCCGGACTCCATAGCCGCTCAAATTGAGCATACTTTCCATCCATAAACCGGCGACGCAGCAAAAAAGGCTTGCCAGCCACGATCTCTCCGGCCTGGCACAGTTCCTCCTTCATAGCCTGCATTGCAGAGCGGGCATCCTTGGCTTCGGCGGTGGCCTTCTTCAGGTCTTCCCGGTCCGATAAGCGCTCCTTTTCAAGAGCCTCATTGCGGTCGGCAGCATCCTTTACTTTTATGGCCAATTCGGCCACCTCGGCCTTGCTTAGGCAGTGCGCAGCCTTTTCGGCTTTCAACTCCTCGGCCGCCCTCGAGGCAGCCGCTTCACTCCTTCGGGCTTGCTCCTTAGCTCGAGCAAGTTCGGCCCGAAGGCCCTCCACAGCAGCAGCACCGTCTGTACAAACAGCATATAATTTATCAGAGGAGGGCTTCGACCCCCTTAATAAAGCGACTGCGGAGAACTCTTTTACCTTGTGACTCGTCAAGTCGCCTGTTGACAAGTGCGATGTCCGCATCTTCCAAGTCAAATTGCTGATTTAACTCGGCAAACTCACTAGTCCGGCTAGCCCCTGGACTATCCGCCACCTGTATAGGAATAACGGAATTCATTCCATTAGATTTCGATCCTCGGTACGCTGTCGTTTCCGACAACCTACCGAGTCTCAGGGGCTACTATCTATATAGGGCGCATTTTTTATATGCAAAACTGTTAAAAGACAAAGGGGTGCGTCATTCTCGCATACCTCAAATCCCGCCAGCAAACTCATGGCGGCATTATGCAATTCGCTCTCAGCATACGAAATCCTTCCAATCACCATACGCATTAACGCACGATGATCTTTTGAAATGGACGCCCTCTCAAGCAGATTCTTCAGTTCTCCCGGCCGGACACTAGTAGGTGCCGAACTCTCTGGCCCCTCCGGACTCGGGGATACCCTCCGTGATGAAACTTCGGGTTCGCCTGCCTCATCTGGCGGCGCTGCGGATGGAGGCGTATCGCTCTCCATCATCTCCGGAAGAAGGTCCCCCAAAGATGAACTTATCTGAGAAGGCTGCAGATCCGAACTGCAATATAAATATTTTGGTTATCTACAGAAGCACAAATGAAGGTATTTCCTTACTAATTAACTCCCTCTTTCATACTCACGGCTCGCTGGAGGGCCGATCCTTTGATGATGATTGTGCGTCCGGATTCTTTCCGGGCGCCGGACCCCCCGGGGAAGATCTCTTCCCACGCTTAGGGGCTTTGGCCTCCGGATCTTCGGAGGCGGTCCTCTTCTCCCCCTAAAGGGAGGGGTTCTTGCCTCCTCCCACTTCAGTCGCCCCTTTGGGCGAAATATTAGCTCCTCTATTTTCCCCGTCGCCCCCTTCTGTGGGCGCAACCTCCAACATTCTGACCAGCACGGGCTCCTGTGCGGTCTCTGGGAGGGGGGCCGGACACCTTATCAGCCTTGATCGCGCCACCCATTCCTGTAAAGAACAAAGGGTCAGGAGGTGAACTCTAGAAAGGAACATAAATAGAATGTCCGGACTCTGAGCTACTTACCTGAGTATCCGGGCAATCGCGGCTTAGGCCTGCATCCTCGGCTAAATCCGGACACGCCACCTGCGGTCCGAAGAACAACTTGTACATCTCCACGGGTGTCGCACCCATGAAGTGTTGGAGAATCCGAGGTCCCTCCGGGTTGAACTCCCATAGACGGAGAGGACGGCGTTTGCAGGGCAGAAGATGCCTGATTAGCATAACCTGCATCACCTTGATCAGGTCGATCTCCCTCACTTGGAGATCTCGAATCCGGCCCTGCAGTGAAGGCACGTCTTCGGACGGCCCCCAATTGAGCCCTTGGTTGACCCACGACATCAGTTGGCGTGGAGGTCCCGAGCGGAATAAGGGTGGCGGCTTTTGCCTGCTGCCCCTTGGAGCGGTGATATAGAACCACTCCTGCTGCCACGGTCCAAGTTCCTCTTGGAAGGAACCCTCGGGCCACGGGGCATCGACCTTTTTGCTTATGGTCGCCCCGCCGCACTCCGCTTGACGCCCCCCGATCATCTTCGGCTCCACCTTGAAGGTCTTCAGCCATAGGCCGAAGTGGGGAATGACGCGGAGGAAGGCTTCACAGACGATAATGAATGCGGAGATATGGAGGATGGACTCCGGAGCCAAGTCGTGAAAGTCCAGCCCATAGTAGAACAGGAGCCCCCTCATGAAGGGATCCATCAGGAAGCCTAAACCCCGACGGAGGTGGGATATGAAAACGACGTATTCACCGGGCTCGGGGGCTGGCACGGCCTGCCCTTGGGCAGGCAACCTGTGCGAAACCTCGTAGGCCAGGTACTTGGCCTCACGCAACTTCAATATGTCCTCCTCCATGACGGAGGAGGGCATCCACCGGCCCTGGAGGTCGGAGCCGGACATGATTAAGGATCCGAAGTGCTCGAATCTGAGGCTCTGGGTGTTGGAACTGGGAGCGGGGAAGAGATTCGATGCGAGATTGAAGAACAATGGCGAGCCTTGGTCCTCTTATAAAGGGGAAAAAAATACCAAGGGCCGTCTCCGTGACCGTTTCGGATTCCCCTTCGATAGAGGAGGCGTGGCGACGGGAGCGGTTGGGTTACCCACGCACGTATTGATGAGAATCCCGGAATAAGGGGAACACGATCTCTGCTTCGACAAGACGTGCCAAGGAAACCGCTTCGCTAAACGTGCTGAGGTGGTATAGTAATTCAAACAAAGGCCTTGTGGCGGTGTGATGTCACGCCGCATAATACGTCAGCAGATTGAACTAAGTGTACATTTTATTCTCTCTACGGTGGAATGTGGAATTTATTTTGCAGAGCCGGACACTATCCTGGTGTTCATGATCTTCTCTGGATTATTCAAGGGAGGAACCCGCCTTGCAATGCCGAACATTATGCACGCCGGACTTATCGTCATTGAAGACTGGTTCAGGGGATACTGAGGGAGTCCTGGACTAGGGGGTGTCCGGACAGCCGGACTATCATTATCCGCCGGACTCCAAGACTACGAAGATACAAGATTGAAGACTCCGGCTCGTGTCCGGATGGTACTTTCCTTGGCGTGGAAGGCAAGCTTGGCAATACGGATATGTAGATCTCCTACCATTGTAACCGACTCTGTGTAACCCTAGCCCTCTCCGGTGTCTATATAAACCGGAGGGCTTTAGTCCGTAGGACAACATACATTACAACAATCATACCATAGGCTAGCTTCTAGGGTTTAGCCTCCTTGATCTCGTGGTAGATCTACTCTTGTACTACCCATATCATCAATATTAATCAAGCAGGACGTAGGGTTTTACCTCCATCGAGAGGGCTCGAACCTGGGTAAAAACATCGTGTCCCTCGTCTCCTGTTACCATCCGCCTAGACGCACAGTTCGGGACCCCCTACCCGAGATCCGCCGGTTTTGACACCGACACTCACCATAGCAAAGACTAGTCAAGAATATATCAAGCTCAGACCTTGGTGGTTCATCGAGCGAACCCCATAATGGGATTTTGCAGTGGTGAGCGAATCTCTCTAAATATATGGTAAATGGATTTTCATACAGTTTAAATGACACCCTAGACTCACGGGGATGGAATTTCAATACTTTGACAAATGATTCAGTGAGAGTGAGGTGTTGCTTACACTTATCTGAAATGTAGGGACCGAGATCGTCATTGTGAACATATTGCTCAAATTCCTCCTTAATGCCCACACTCACCATATAATCGTTGCATGACCATAAGCATGTTTTGGTGGCGGCATCTCGAATGGAACTTTCCCTCGGTTCAACATAAGACCGACGAGCGGAGCTGCTACTAGAAGATGCCTCCGAGGATCTCCTCCTCGAATAACTCCTTCCAAAGAAGTTCATAATATTCACGTACAATTTTTTGAAAAAAATTGGGTCACAAAAGTTTGTTAACAAAACTTCACAAGACTGGTAGCAACTACTCATAGGATGTATAGAGGCCTGATAACCCACAAGTGTAGGGGATCAATTGTAGCCTCTTTCGATAAGTAAGAGTGTCAAACCCAACGAGGAGCTAAAGGTAGAACAAATATTCCCTCAAGTTCTATCGACCACCGATACAACTCTACACATGCTTAACGTTCGCTTTACCTAAAACAAGTATGATACTAGAAGTATTTTGTATGTGTTATTTGATAGGTTTGTAAGATAATAAAGAGCACGTAAATATAAACTAGGGGTTGTTTTAGATAAAGAAGCAATAAAGTAAATATAGCGAGTGTGAAAAATTGGTGGTAGGAGTTGTGAAATTGTCCCTAAGCAATTGACTACCTTACTAGACCGATAGCAAGTTTTATGTGGGAGAGGCATAAGCTAACATACTTTCTCTTCTTGGATCGTATGCACTTATGATTGGAACTCTAGCAAGCATCCGCAACTACTAAAGATCATTAAGGTAAAACCCAACCATAGCATTAAAGCATCAAGTCCCCTTTATCCCATACGCCACTACCCCCTTACTCGGGTTTATGCTTCTGTCACTCAAGCAACCCACTATAAGAGAATCATGAACGTATTGCAACACCCTATAGCGGGAATCCCTCACGCTTGCACGACACGGAGGGCACAATAGGACAGAAACATAACCACAAGAAAATTAAACCAATCATAGCAATTCATTAATCACCTGTAGGACAACGAAAATCTACTCAGACATCATAGGATGGCAACACATCATTGGATAATAATATGAAGCATAAAGCACCATGTTCAAGTAGAGGGTACAACGGATTGCGGGAGAGTGGACCGCCGAATATAGATGGGTGAAGGTGATGGAGGCATTGGTGAAGATGATGGAGGTGTTGGTGTAGATCGCGGTGATGATGATGGCCCCCGGCGGCGTTCCGGCGCCACCGGAAGCAAGGGGGAGAGAGCCCCCCTTCTTCTTCTTCTTCTTCTTCTTCTTCTTCTTCTTCTTCTTCCATGACCTTCTCCCTAGATGGGAGAAGGGTTTCCCCTCTGGTCCTTGGCTCCCATGGCGTGGGAGGAGTGAGAGCCCCTCCGAGATTGGATCTGTCTCTCTGTCTCTCTCTGTTTCTGCGTTCCCAGATTCTGCCCTTTCACCGTTTATTATATATCCGGAGATCCATAACTCCGATTGGGTTGAAACCTTCGCCCAGATTTTTCTCCGAAAATTAGCTTTCTTGCGGCAAAAGAAGAGCGTCAACCGCCTTACGGGGTGCCCACGAGGGTCAGGGGCATGCCTGCCCCCCTGGGGCGCGCCCCCTACCTCATGCCCCCTCGGGCACCGCCTCGCGTTGATTTTTATTCTAGAAAATCACAAATATTCCAAAAATATTCTCCGTCCGTTTTTATCCCGTTTTGGACTCCATTTGATATGGGGTTTCTGCGAAACATAAAACATGCAACAAACAGGAACTGGCACTGGGCACTGGATCAATACGTTAGTCCCAAAAATAATATAAAAAGTTGCCAAAAGTATATGAAAGTTGTAGAATATTGGCATGGAATAATAAAAAAATATAGATATGACGGAGACGTATCAAGGCCATAGCAAGCATTCAAACTACTTAGAACTCTAAGAATTCAACATGCAAGCTCATCTACAGCAGCACCAAGAGTAGCTAATTGTTCAAAATATAAACCACTAAAGCAAAAACTAATTGGACACACGGAAGAGTCACATACCAAGAAACAATCCCCCAAAACAGTTTTGGAAATGGAGCTTCGAGCAAAGAGATCGAAATCCGCGGGGTTGAGAGCAAGAACATGAAAGAGAGAGCAATGGTGATTTTTTTCTGGAGGTAGGTGATGATGTGGGATGAAGAGATAAGTGAGGGGCCCATGTGGGGACCACAACCCACCAGGGCGCGCTTGGGGGTCCTGGCGCCCCCGGGTGGGTTGTGCCCACCTGGTGCACCTTCCTCTAATATTATTTGCACCAGAAATTCTTAAATATTCAGGAAAAAAATCGTATTAAATTTTCAGAGTATTATGAGAACTTTTATTTTTGGGTCATTTTTTTATTGCACGGAAAACTCAAAAAAAGACAAATATGGCATTTTATTTTATTTAACTAATAAAGATAGAAAACAAAAGGCAAGGACAGAAGGTAGTGCTCACTAAATTCATCAACTTCATACCTCTCAAAAATGATCCATTAATAAGGTTGATCAAGTCTTATTAACAACCACTTTCGATTAGCATGAAACCGAAGAACTTTCATAAATCACTAAGTTACCTCAACGGAGATATGAATGTCCCCAACAATAAGCATTTCATATTTCTTTTTAACAATAGGTAGAGGTAGTTGAAAACTTCCAATAGTGATTGTCGGAGATTTTTCAATAACATTAATACCATTCACTTGGAATTGTTTCTTCGGAAAGTGCACCGTATGCTCATTACCATTGATATGAAAAGTGACCTTGTTTTCATTGCAATCAATAACAGCCCCTGCAGTATTCAAGAAGGGTTTACCAAGGATAATCGACATGTTGTCGTCCCCGGGCATCTCAAGTATAACAAAGTCAGTCAGAATAGTAACATTAGCAACAACAACGGGCACATTCTCACAAATATCGATAGGTATGGCAGTTGATTTGTCAACCATTTGTAAAGATATTTCAGTAGGTGTGAGTTTATTCAAATCAAGTCTTTTATATAAAGAGAAAGACATAACACTAACACCAGCTCCCAAATCACATAAAGCAGTTTTCACATAGTTTCTTTTGATGGAGGAAGGTATAGTTGGTATTCCCGGATCTCCAAGTTTTTTAGGTACTCCATCTTTAAAAGTATAATTAGCAAGCATAGTGGAGATTTCAGCTTCCGGTATTTTCCTCTTATTTGTGATGATGTCTTTCATGTACTTTGCATAAGGAGGCATTTTTAAGATATTAGTCAAGCGGATACGCGAAAAGACTGGCCTCGGCATTTCAGCAAAGCGTATAAATTCTTCATCATCTTTCTTTTTAGTTGACTTAGGTGGAAAGGGCATAGGTTTTTGAACCCATGGTTCTCTTTCCTTTCCATGTTTTCTAGCAATGAAGTCTCTTTTATCATATCTTTTATTCTTGGGTTGTGGGTTATCAAGATCAACAGTTGGTTCTGTCTCAACCTCATTGTCTGGTTCTTGATCATTAGTTTGAGTGTCTTCATGAACCTCATCTTTATATTTTCATTATTAGAAGGTGAGTGTTCACTACCAGACTGAGTTTCAGCATCAGAGATAGAAATTTCATTATCATTATCAGGAGGTTTTTCTACTTTAGGTTCACTAGAGGCAGGCAAAGTCCTATTATTTTTCTTCTTCTTCTTCTTCTTTTTAGAAGGACTAGGTGCATCAGTGTTAATTCTTTGAGAGTCTTCCCTACAAAAAAAATACACTTCCGTGATGATACGTGTTTGTCACAGTAGGTCGCGTTTTCTATCATGCATGTACATCCATGACGATTTTATGACAGAATCAAGATAGTCATATTAGTGCTGACGTAGAAGTGTTCCATGACATTACCAAAATTATCATCACGATAAATCACGCGTCACAGAATTGCTTTCGTCAAGGGTGACCGACACGTAGCATCCACCATAACAAAACGCCGTTAAGCTATCGGGTCGGGTTTTGGATCCGATAACCCGTTAACAGCCCCGACCAATGGGGATTTTCCACGTGTAAAATCATCATTGGCTGGAGGAAACACGTGTCGGCTCACCGCTGGGACAAATGTCATCCACTCATTGGACAGAAGGCGCCTATGATACCTCGACACGTGGCACGGTCCAACAGAGGCCCATTCCTGTGAAAAGGTCGACCCATTTGACTTGGTCAAAAGGTGGCGGGTCGGCCCATGGAAAGCCTGTTAACGGCCTGTTCGCATATAGCCCATTTACAGCCCGCTAACCCAAGGCCCGTTACGCCCTATGCGAATTAGGCCCAGTAGCGTCATCTGGGCCATCCAATATGATTCCAGCCCATTTTCACTTCTGGCCCATGACGTCTTTCGGCCCATATGAGGCCCTATGTAACTCTTGGCCTATTAATGGCCCGTGGTGAAACTGGCCCGTAATGAACAGTGTATCACTTTACACCCATTAACGACGTGTGGTGAAACTAGCCCGTAATGAAGAGTGTATCACTTTACACCCATTAACGGCCCATGGTGAAACTGGCCCGCAAAGAACAGTGTATCACTTTATACCCATTAACGGCCCGTTATTCCGTTGGGCCGTTTCTAGCCCATGTTATCTTTCGGCCTTCTCAGAGCCCATTTATTCTTGGGCTCATTTCCAGCATTCGTTTACTTACAGCCCGTTACTGTCATTTTCTACTTGTGGACCAAATTCCCGTTTGTGGTCCATTAATATGTTGGGCGGTTTTCATATCGTCATCAAATACGGCCTATTAACGATGGCCCGTTATGGTCGGCCCATGAACGGACGATTCCAACTCTAGGCCGTTTACAGCCATAATGCGGTCTGTTTGGCCCATGTTTGGCCAATCGATCATACGACCCGTATAAGGCCCATTGATGATACGACCCATAGAAGGCCCATTGTTTCTACGGCCCGTAGAAGGCCCATTGTTTCTATGGCCCGTAGAAGGCCCACTGTTTCTATGGCCCGTAGAAGGCCTAGTGTTTCTACGGCCCGTAGGAGGCCTAATGTCACTACAATAAATATTAGTCCATGGTTATTGTGGCCTAGTTTTAAAAAATAGGTTATTGCAGACACTAGCAAACCGCGGAAAAAGAACTGCCCTGACTACAAGCAAAGAAATAAACAAGACAACAAGGGAATAAATAAGCAAGCAACTTACGCTAGGCTATCACGGCTATTACACATATTACATCCACTGGGCATCAAAGTTCGCCACCAGTGCAAATATAGGGAACACAACAGCATATAAACGCTGCAGCAAAACAAGTCCAGAACTGAAACCACTTCAGAAGAGCTCAAGAAACAATATCCTGGGTACCCATAATGCTGGCAAGATGCTTAGCAAGCTTATTAACTTTCTCTTGTTTGGCGCTTAAGTCCTCCGGCACTTGCTGTTGCACCAGAAAGTATGCATCTGAATTCTGCAGGGACTTCCTCAGTCCTTCAGCTTCCTGTTGCATAACATCTGTTCAATGTCTTTCAACTTGAAGTTGAGACTCAAGAAGCCGAACTGATTTAGGCAACGAGTTCGAAGAGCTGGTGCCAGCAGTGGTAGCCAGTAACTCGAACTACATCAAGACAGGACTTTGGGGTTGTCTCAGTGTCTTCAATATAGTTTTTATCAGCTTTCTTGGAGACCAACAAGGATGTCTCACTATCTTGAACCTTATCTGCATTACTTCCTTTACCATTGCATAACGGGGTACTCTTCTCCAATATTTTATCCGCGTTCTAAAAGAGAAACAAACAAACACATCTCAGGTTTACAATGTAGTATATGAAACTCATTTTGGTAAACCAGTTCAATAGTAAGGTGGACAGGATAACAGCATGAAACAAACATATATCTATGTAGTATGTTCAATGTATGGTCTATATCATTCTAGTTTATGTTGCCAAATCAAGATAGATACAGTTCGAATCATATCTATTTAAGACAAAGCAGCATAGACAGAATATAAGTGTGGGAAACTACACAACAATAACAACACTTGTAATGTGCATGGCATGAGAACATAACTGTTTATTCAATTGAAACTGGAATCAACATAGAGCAAGTTACAACAGCAAACAGCCAAACACGTTGAAGAAACAGGTTTAAAACATACCTGTTGCGCCATTGGAGTTTCAATTGCATCCTTCAAATTTGAAATTAGTTGGTATTAGTAAATACAGTGATGCAAGAGCAAAGTAGTATGAACCATAGCTACGGAACCTGACCTGAGAACAATTCTTCTTCTGCTTTAAGCGTTGACTTCGGGTTTGGAGTGGTGGTCCTCGTGATTTGGGCACTGCAGTTGCCTTACTAACTGCTCGTGTTTGGGTGCTCTGTGGTGGAGACAGTGCTGTGTCAACGGGAACTAGGTGTCTATCTACTGGGGTTGGGGTTAGAAGGGGTGTAGCTGGTTCTCTGTCCAACTGGGTAGGGGTACAATCTGCATGAGTGTGGGTTATGTGTGGTTGGGCTGGTTCTTGGGCAAGTACAACTGTGGTTCTATCTGCATCGACAGGTAGCACGATCTTTTCTGAAGACCGTGTTTTTACTCCCACAGATACTGCCATCAGTCCCTCCAATTGAAATGGCTGATAAACAAGAAAAGTAATTGAATGTACGGACATTGTAAGATAGACAGGTGCAATGGATAGTAGGGAAGAAAATAGGGCATGAAATAATTCACATTTATGTTGTCTAAGCAAACAGAATAGCAGGACATAATTTCACATATATGATGGCTAATTAAACAGGATAGCATGACACAATTTCACATGTATGATGGCTAACTAAACAGGATAGAATGAGACACTTCAAAATATGATGACTATGTAAACAAGATGACATGATATAACTATACGATGTGTCTATTAAAGTGGTTGGCATGCCATAAATCACAAACATGCCGTCGATGGAAACATGATGGCATGATATAATTCACGGATAGAATGACATAATTTAAAATATGATGACTATGTAAACAGGATGAGATGATATAACTATATTATGTCTTTAGAAAATGGGTTGGCATGCCATAATTCAGATACATGCTGTCTATGTAAACATCATGGCATGACATAATTCAAATATATGATTTATATACTAAGGAAGTGAGCAGAGGGCAATCACATATATGATGTGTCAACTAAGGAGATGGCATTCAATATTGTGTATATGATGTAAAAACTAAGCATTGCAATACAACATATGCATTATATGAGTAATATAACCCTGCCAAGTTTGAGCATACACCTCAGGGGGATAATAGGACTGGTCATCTGCCTCTGAATCCTCCTCTCAAGAGCTATCTGTAACCAGAAAGATATCTGCTTCAGCAGGTAGCATTGTCTGCTCTGAAGACCTTGTTTTCACTCCAGATTTCTCCATCACCAATTCAAATGGCTGATGCACAGGAAGAGCAGTTGAATATACAAACATTGTCGACAAAAGCAATGAGAAATACAAAAAAAAGACGACATGATATAATTCTCATATATGAAGCTTGCCTAAACAGCATGGCATTGCATAATTCACATACATAATGCCTTGCAACAAGATAACATTGCATAATTCACATATATAATGTCTTGCAACAAGATGGCATTGCATAATTCACATATATGGTAATTAGACACTAAACAGGTGGCATTCACACAAAGCATGTCTAAACTAAGCAAATGACATAGCAATGCAAGATACCATACGCATGATATGAGCAACATAACCCTGCCAAGTTAGGGCATGCACCTCGGGGGGAAATATGACTGGTCATCTGTCTCTGAATCATCCTCTGAGGAGCTATCGGTAACCAGCAAGACATGCGCTTCGTCAGATAGCATTGTCTACTCTGAAGACCTTGTTTCCACTCCAGATTTTTCCATGACCGTGCCGAATGGCTGATGCACAGGAAGAGTAATTGAATGTACTAAAATTGTTGACAAATTTAACACGTAATAAAAAAATGATGGCATGATATAATTCACATATAAGATGACTGGCTAAGCAGGGTGGCATTGCAAAATTCACATATATGATGCCTGGCTAAACAAGATGGCATTGCATGATTCACATATACGATAAAGAAACTAAACAGATGGCATTAACACAAAGCATGTCTAAACTAAGCAGATGACATCTTTAATGTATACAGTAAGCAATGCAAGGCATCATATGCATGATATTACCAACATCAGCATGCCAAGTTAGAGCGAAGACCTCATGGGGTAAATAGGAGTGGTCTTCTCCTTCTGAATCCCCCTCAGAACAGTTATCTTCCTCTTGATTACGATCCGAAATGGGTGGAGGGGGGCTGCCTTTGCGCCCACCATGGAACGACGTCTGCATGAAATTTTATTGCTACGCAAGGCTCGTCTCTTTTGCTCTACATGATCGGTTCCATTGTGTACAATAACTAGCATGCATAGGAATAAAACATAGTGAGATTATGTAAGGAGTGCATGCAAAAATCCAGAGTGATGGTAGCAAACTGTGGATAGAACCAAAACCAATGATAGCAGGCAGATAATAGCTTTAGTTAAAAAATACAGATAATGGCTCCTTTAATGTTTATTTGCACCCAACAATGAAACTCACAGTAGACACCGGAGATTAACCAGATAGTAGACAGATAGTACTGATTGCTGCCCCAATATGTACCCCACAACCATTTAAAAACTCAAGTTTCAGCATTAGTTTGGACCTGACTCGGAGTATAATAGGTGAACACGACGATAATGTAGCATGCCATCATATTAAGCGACGCATAATGTAAGCAGACACGGAAGAGTGTGACCTCTCTTGCAGACCCGTGTAGTCCTCAAGGTCATCTGCTCAGTTGATGATGGTAATGCAGTTGTCGTGGCTGCCGGCGGCGGGGAAGAAGATCTGAGGCGGCGAAAGACAGTATGGAGAGCGGATCCCTGCTGTGGTGAACCCTTCCGTTGTTGAAGCAGCTGAGCTGGGGTGGAACACAGCGCCGCAGGAGCAGGACAAACCACACAAGGTTTTCTTTGACACATATCTGTAACAGAAGTAATTGAGTAAGGGCTTGTTTGAATTTGAGGATTCTAACAATGCAGGGATAGGAAATAGACAGGAATAGGATAGGAATGCACGTGCAAAACAAAGAATTTAAAAACACAGGATTTCTGCCAATCTGGGTGTTTGATTCACAACAATTGGAAGATCACATGATGCAAAAAAGCATGGTGAGATTAAGTCAAACCACAAGAAAATGTACGGTTATAATGCTATTATGCTACTATCTCTTAGTCTTGTGCTTGATGAATAGGAGTATGAAAAGGAGGAGAAGTGGAAATTAGAATTCCTACGATTTTTCTTTCAAGGAGACACTAAAGGAACAAATCCTACAGTTTTCCTTTGCTCCATTCCTTTGCACCAAATTCATGAAAAGTAGTACCATAGGAAAAACTTTCCAATTTCTATGTTTTTCATTCACTTTTCCTTTCAAGCACTGGCGGTTCTAGTAGGCAGGCTTGAGCAAGGAAAATCCTACACTAAAAAAAATGTTTTTGTGCTACTTCTATTACTTTGGACCCAGGCCACTGCCATACTAGCTCAACTCCCAGGCCCATCGACAAATGCACAGCTCAAACGCGCAGAGATAAATAATGATGGCGTTCAAGAGAGTCCATCACGGATAGCTAAGTTGCATGGTACCTCACTGCTTGCCATACAGTAGGATAAAATAATCGTATTTCCCGTTACTACGAGTGCTCAGTGGACAATATATATAACATGTAGAGTAAAAAAGAGATGCAACAAGTGTACAACCTCTTTGGCGAAGCCATGTCGATCTCAGCGTGATTGGGTTGGCTGGTGAGGATGCTCCGGCTGACTTGGCTGTTGGAGGAGGGGAAGAAGATCTTAGGCGTCTGGAGATGGAGCCCGAGGTACTGCTCCGCTGTGATGGAGGGTTTCATCGTTGGAGCAGCTCCGGTGAGTTGTACGACGCCGAGGCTGAAGCAGGACAAGAGAGACAACTAACAACGTTAACTTGAGTGGAATTCTAATAGCATCTCCAATACATGACGTAAAATACATAACCACAAAGTGCTAGATGTAAAATACATCAGCCGCTCATTTTTGAACTTAACTGTCGAAACTGAATTTAACTGTCGAAACCGAACTTAACTGTCGAAACTGAACTTAACTGTTGAAACTGAATTTTGCTGTCGAAACTGAATTTTGCCGTCGAAACTGAATGCACTAGCAAGGTGAGGCTACACGTCGGTCGACTGACTTTTTCATCTCTAGTCAGTCGATTTTGCAGCCGTTATATACGAAATCAAGGGCCTGCGGTTCATCTTCAACCTCCACCCCCCCTGAGCCGCCAGCCACCACCGGCCAAACAACAGCCCCCCGCCGCCCGTGGCCGGCGATGCGCCGCCCCGCCCGCCCCGAAAACACTCCCCACCGCCGGTCTGCCGCCGCCCCAGTCATCCCTCTAGGCCCCCCACTGCCGAGCTTTTTCTCCGGCGATCCCCACGCCACCGCCCCGCCAATGCCCTGCCACCGCCGGTGACCACCGCCCCCACCCTGAACCCTAAGATAGATAGTGGGGTACCTCTCCGGCGAGCCCCCTCCCCGATGCGGCTGGTTCTTCCTTCACCCTGGCGAGCCCCCCACCCCCTGAAAATAGACTGACCCAAAAGTCGATTCAGTCGATTAAAGTGTAGCTAATCGGAGCAGCATCGCAAGCAAGAGCAAGAGTGAGAGCAGCATCGCAATCAAGAGCAATAGCAAGAGCATACCGGGCAGGGGACCAAGAGCAAGAGCATAGCAGCAGCGTGAGCGAGAGCTAAAGTAGCAGCAGCTCCTACGGATGTGGACGTCGCCACCGAGGGAGCGACACTGTGGAGGAAGTGGCCGGTGATGCCGCCGTGGATGGAGCCGCGCCGTGTCGGCTCGGGACCGAGCACCGGCAGCACCGTGAGATCGAATCAAGAATAAAATACGGCGATTAGTGTACAATCTCTTTGGTGGCGCCGATTAGGCTGCAGCTTCATTCGAGGAAACGCTGATGATGATGCTCTTCCGGTGGTGCAGGTGAAGACGGCGGTGTGGGAATGGAGGTGGCGTGAAAGACGAGGGGAACGTCGGGGCAGCTCCTTGGAGGTGGAGGACGGGGTGGCTGAACTGGCGGGACGACGAGATCGATGACGGATCCTCATCCGGTACGGTGGATGAGGGACGTCGAGGTGTTGGTGTGGACGACGTCGTCGGGGAAGAGGCTCCTGCTAGGTGGAGGACGGAGCAGGGTGTGGGGTTTTGTCGCGGGTTTTCGCGGCCTCGGTGTACGAATGGGTGGGCGGATGGGATGGCAGTGTGGAACCATGGCTTAGGGACGCGCTTGTCCGAAATGTGGGGTAATTCACAAAAGTACCCCCACTAATTTGAGGCGGTTCTTTCGGTTCAGGGGTACCACTGGCATTTCACGTGTTGGGATTCCATAGGAGGTGGGAGTTTTCGCGCGCGTTGTAATTTCGGAATAGCAAGGCGCGGGTTGAGATGGAGGGAGTTGTCGGAGCACAACGAGACAAAGATATATCTTAGATATTTCGGGCTAACATTGCGCGGGTTGAAGAGGCGGGAGTTTTGCAGCATGATAGACAGAGACGCTAGCTTGAATTTTTGGCATAACAAGGCGCGACTTGAAATTTTGGAAGAACAATCTTAACGTGTACCAAAAAAAGACAATTTGCACCTCAACAAGCACAACACACACACAAACAGCATTTAGACTAGAGTAAGTTACACGTGCAATTCATGCATGAGATTTGGCAACCAAATTATGAATAAATACCACATTATAGCATGTAAGCTTTGAGTCATATATGCATGATGTAGATGTTCATTTAATTCTTATAGTTCATTTCATTCAAAATCATCTAGTTTTTATAAGAAAGCTAATCTATTTTAAGATTCATGGAATTGTGCGTTGTAAGACATAACGTAAAAAAATGGCAAATTATGTAGAAAAACATTTGGGCAATTCTGATACGGAAGATTCTAGAACAAATAAGAAATGCTTGTGTTTTGATGTTTGTGCATTATGCTTAAGTTCAACCATGGAGTCTTCTAGATTATACATGTGGCGAAATCTGGTGTAATCTAGATGATATCCAACGGCCAGTAGTGCTCAAATTTGCCATCTTTGGACCATCGGATTCGCCTCATCCAACGACCATCTTTCAAAGTTAAAGTTACCCGCACACAATATAAAAAAATATAAAATATAATATATATAGGGGTATAGATATATATATATGTGATGCGAAAGCCGCCCATCATCTCCAATTAGAATAGTGTGTCCATGCACGGATGCGACGTGGCCAAATGATGTCTGCCATCGGTATCTCAAATTCAAATCAGTCTGACCTTGTTCAATGTGTATACATTACAACATGCTCGTTTCCAAACTGCACCGCGCAGATCTCCATTATATTCATGCATGCATGGGTTTCAAACATCAGGATCTCTTATTCAAATATTTGAATTCAACTTTACATTGATTATGACCTCACCTAGTCTTTTACACCCACACAGTCGTCTTCTCTTTATAATTGTACCACTAAGTTTCTCTCGTGCATGCATGCACACACACTACCAGTCGGCATTATCCATCGCACACATGCAATCTTTTTCTTCAGGTCGGTCTCCCATGAAGGCACACACCCACACACATCCCCCTCTCCATCATATCGGGCATTCTTTATCTCTCACGCGTGCATGCGCAACGATCGATGTTCCTCTATGTATGTGTGTATATAGCTAGGTCTTTCATAGTTTTCCACACAAACCGATCAATCGATATATCCAGTGAGGTCTCACCCTCTTTCCCACGTCCACATCGATCAATCTATACCTCTCTATATAGGATTAACATATATAGCTAATACACCCACATTAATTATATATCCAACGTCCCCCTCTCATCATCCATGCCTTCCGCTTCATCTCTCAGACGCATGCACAAAGGCGAAGACAGGGGGCAGTAAGGGCCCTGCCCCCCCTAACATCACTATATATCGAGGCTAATATGAATGTAATCATTAGACAATTGCTGCTAAAAATGGTTTAAGTTCATGAATTGACCCTCCTCGTAAAGGATTAGCAATGCTTGGCCCCCTAGCTCATTTATTTTTCATGGCTCCGCCACTGCACGCAACAGCGCACATTCTCGCCCCCTCTCTCTAAATATTGATCTCGCACTTGTGAATTCCTTCATAGTCTCCCTCCACTCGGCCCCTCGCACCATCTTCTAGCCCCCCACCGGATTTTGCCACATATACAATCTAGCAGACTCCATGGTTGAACTTAAGCATAATGCACAAACCTCAAAACAACAGTGGTTCTCTTTTGTTCTAGAATCTTCAGTATCATAACTGCCCAAACCTTTTTTCTAGTTGAATTGCCATTATTTGTTTTTACTTTATGCTTTACAACGCACAATTCCATGAATCATAAAATAGATTAAGGGCTTCTTTGATTCAAAGGATTCTCAAAGGAATTTTGGAGGATTCTAATCATTTGGAATTTTTCCTATCTTGGTTGTTTGATTCGTAGGATTGTAAACCATATGAATTTTTCCATATGATTCATTCGCACTAGATTTCATAGGAAACATCCCATCCACTCAAACCTCTTTGAAAGAATTCTGCGTTTTTTTATGCACAATCAAACACTCATACAATCCTGTAGGATTCAAGACGATATTCCACTATAATCCCATGTTTTTCCTATTCCCATGTTCTTAGCTTTTTTATAAAAAATAATTGATTTTGAATGAGATCAACTATAAGAATTAAACGAAGGGCTACATCAGGCATATATGGCTCAGAGCTTACATGCTATAGTGTGGTATTTATTCATAATTTGGTTGCAAAATCTGATGCGTGCAATGCACGTCTACCTTACTAGTACTTCGAGTATGTGCAAAACACGTAAATTAGAATTCCAATGGCACGCTACATAGTGTCTATCTTACAGTTCATGAAGCCATGTGGCACATGTGGAGGCGTTGTCGCGACCTCCTTGCGTGGATTATTCACAGTGACGTGCTGCTAGTTCCAGAAGAATGTACTCGTCCTTCCTGAGCCATACTGGCGGTACATGCACGAAGCAAAGATGTGCACGCACGCCACACACGCACTCATTCCCTCGCACGCACACGCGGGTACACGAGCGGACGCAATTTTGTACCAAGATCCACCCCATGTAATAATTTGACGCGTGTAAAGTCATTCACTTCATTGATGATCAATTAATACAGCGCATGCAAATTGAGTGGACGTGAGGGCGGAAGAAAGACATTATTACACCACTGTGCGCATGCGAGTAGTTAAATCATGGGTTGCTAGTAGTACTTCCATTGGTCTCCTTTGTATTTTGTGCCAATTTTGACAGTAACACACTATTTACGCATTTGAGCAGTGTAGTACTTGAAATTTATGTTCCGCCAAACTTATCGGGAGCCGTTTCGGGCTGCGAAACCAAAACCATCAATTAATCTTTACCTTGTTCCCATCACATTCGAAAGCCTGCTCACACCTACTAGTACGTACCAAACCTGAATGTGTTCGCACTATGCAGGTATTAGTACTAGTGCTAGTACTTAGGTTGTAAAAAGTGGAAGTACCTAACCGAAAATTACTCTACCTTTCCTCCTCATAAGTACTTCTTTTTCGTCCGCCGTTGCCAGCAGAGCTCTAGGTCGAGAACTACTCGTAACAAGGGAGCGGCAACCAAGGCTGCAGAAAAAAGAGGGCTCGCCGCCATGCAGAGACCTCGAAAGATATCTCACGGGCAGGCGATGGCTCCTAGGAGCGCCCTAGCCGTGGAGGCGAACATGCCGAGCCGGCAGCACTGGAGTCGTTATCCCTCGACGGCATGCCCGATCAGCTCAATAAGCACCTCAATAAGCAGAAGGAGTTCATCCAAGGCTTGATGGAGTTGCTGAAGGAGAGCCTCAACGACATGCCCGCTGAGCTCAATAAGCAGGGGGAGTTGACCGCCGGCTTGGTGATGTTGCTGAAGAAGAGCATTGCCTCGGAGAAGAAGGCGACCGGCGAAATCCTGTTTCTTCAGGAGGACAAGGCAAAGCTCTGCCACAAGATCGACCTGTTAAAGGAGAAGAACGCCGGCTGGAAGAAGCTGCATGAGAATAGTAGTTCCTTGATGAAGATGCTGCAGGCCCTCGTCATGGAACAGACGGAGGAGTTGGCGAAGCTCCGCATCGAGCACCCGGCTGCTGTCAAGGTACGTAATGCGGCCGTGGAACACATGATGAAGGCTCGCGTCGAGAAATCCCGCGTCATGGACAGAATGAAGAAGATGGTGGAGGAGACGCGCAAGGAGATGGAGGTCGTGGAGGAGATGAAGAAGCAGTTACGACTCCGCAGCCAATTAGATCATTTGGGGTGATAATCTTCCTTCTTCTTTTGCTCCTGTGTTTCCTCTTTTTCTTCGGGTGTTTCGCCGCACGTGTCACGTTCTCTGCGAGGCATGAATAGAACAATGCTTTTTTTGAGGGAATGAATAGAACAATGCTAACAATGAGATGACTAGCAAATTAGATCATTTTTATCGCCATATGGCACTGGACTGCCGTGTTTCGTGCTCCTCCGTCGCAGTACTACTCAGTGGAAAACTTGAGTATACCACACAGTTCTTTGCTCCTCCTCAGGTCGTCGACGCATTTATACAAGCAGTCAAATCACAAGGCCTCGCCTTCCAGCAGTAATGAGCTGTCAAATCACAAAGGCCCTCGCCTCTCGTGAAACCGACCAAGCTAGACTGCCCTGCCCTGCCCTCTAGCCTTTTAAAAAATGTATACTTTTGTACAATAGTAGTATTGATGGATTGTGCCATGGAGCAAAACTTGAAATTAAAAAAAGGTGGTACATATAGAGAGCGCTCATCGCCAAATTATGCATATAGTACTATTAAAAAGGCTAGTCACAATAATGGTGTCCAGCACAACCCACCCCTCAAATAAAACTAAGCATCCTGGAATTCTTTGACAAAACTAAGCACCCTGAAATTCTTTGACAACTAAATTGTTGGCTATATGATGTTGGCCATATATATTGTACGTATATAATGTGAAGAAACGAGTGGTGGTACTATACCAACTAAAAGATGAAGTGTAAGAAATACTAGTATGTACGTACTGAAGAGTTAAAGTAACGAGAAGAAACATAACATAGTTCTGCTGGGGGTTCAGCACAACACACCCCTCAAATTAAATTAAGCACACCTGAAATTAAACTTTGCAACTATTCCGGTAGACACTGCATTAGAACCACCATGAGCAACGACACTGCCACCTTACTCGGAGTCCTCGTCCACGTCCTCGAATTCTTCCTTGTCCCTCTTCCTCTTGGCCGATACTTCTTTGCTTGAACCGCACACTTGGCCGTTGCTCTTCATCCAACCCTTGTAGATATTGAAACAAAGGTAGCCATCCATTGCAGCATAGTGGATGTGGTCTATATTTAGTACATTCCGCTGCCATGCATAATTATGAAACGTGTATGGAGGTTTCTCCAGTTTACCATACGAAGGATGAACCATGGCTCCTGCCAGGGTCAACATTGAAGGCTGACGAGAGGACACCAGCCGATTCTTCTGGAGGTCGAAGGTGTTGCCTACAACGAGGCCTATCCGACCCAGGACTTCTTTGTCATTACCAAAGTCTATAGTAACGAATTTGACTAGGTTGCTCTCGAGGAAGTCCTTAAAATCCAGGCATTCAACATCGACATGGCATATGTGGTAGACCAAGCATAAGTCATGCACGCAAACCTGGATCACGGTGGGCTTCTTCCTCTCTTCGTCCTTTAGATCCTTCTCTCGTCCCAGGACTATGGTGTACTCAACATCTAGCCCAGCGACCCACTCATCATCTGAGTCTTCGAACATGCGTCTGAAGTGAGAAAGGCATCCTTTCACCGTCATGGAAGAACGAGTGTAGATGACGTCGAACTCATCACTGGTGATGGTTCTAACCTTTTACTCACCGTCGATCATGGAGATTTGGGACGCCATGGATTTGGGAGGAGGGTTAGGATTAGTGGAACTGCTGTAATGTGGAAGGACGAGATGACTAGGAGCAAACCGCCGTAGTATTGAAGGACATGCGGGGATGAGTAGGAGCGAACTGCCAGCGTGCGAACGGTAGGGTAGTGGATTTCCATTCTCCCATGATACGGGCTTCCGAGAGCCCTTGGATCTGAGATCGAACGGTTGCATGGCGTGATTCTAGACCTATGGGTGAATATCCTATCCTGGAGGGTTATTCTGCAAATTTTCAGCAACTTAGCATGCGACCGTTTGATCTTAGATCCAAGGGCTGCCAGCAGCCCGTATCATGGTCGCGCCTACCACGACCGTCGCGTCGCTCGCGCGGTCGCGCCCTTGGAGATTTAACTCGGTGCGTTAGGCTATCTGATGTTGGCATGTCATACATAGTCATCACTTAGTCACTCATACTACAACAAGGTTGGCTATAAGGTTGGCTATAAGTGTATTTTTTTACTTCTCTCTATCTCTTTGTACGGAGTATCTAACTGGTTGGAAAGGCATGCAAATTCCCAAACCGCTTCCTACACCCTGAATTGAATATTTTGCCTAACAAGTTGTGCCGTGCAATTGGAATTCCAACTTGAGTACTACTACTAGTAGGAGTACCAGGGGCCAGTTCTTTTAGGCTTCTAGATTAGTAATCCCATAACTACTACCTCCGTCCTGGTTTATTGGTCCCCATTGTAATTTGTGTCAAATTTTGATCATAAATTTAACTAATGAAATGTTAGTGCATGTCACATGCACTAACATTTTATCAGTTAAATCTTTGGTCAAAATTTAGCACAAATTACAATGGTGAGGAATAAACCAGGACGGAGGTACTGTACTACTAGTACTAGTTTAGAAGCCCAAATAAATTAGTGAGGCGCCTTATTGTTAGGCCCTTCCCAGTGCTCCACGGTCACTACAAAAAAAATACACTTCCGTGATGATATGTGTTTGTCACAGTAGGTCGCGTTTTTTGTCATGCATGTACATCCATGACGATTTTATGACAAAATCAAGATAGTCATACCTGTGCTATCGTAGAAGTGTTCCATGACATTACCAAAATTATCATCACGGAAGTGTCCACTTCCATGATGATAAATCGCGCGTCACAGAAGTGCTTTCGTCAAGGGTGACCGACACGTGGCATCCACCGTCACGGAACGCCGTTAAGCTATCAGGTCGGGTTTTGGATCCGATAACCCGTTAACAGCCCCGGCCAATGGGGATTTTCCACGTGTAAAATCATCATTGGCTGGAGGAAACACGTGTCGGCTCATCATTGGGACAGATGTCATCCACTCACTGGACAAAAGGCGCCTATGATACATCGACATGTGGCACGGCCCAACAGTGGCCCATTCCTGTGAAAAGGCCGGCCTGTTTGACTTGGTCAAAAGCTGGCGGGCCGGCCCATGGAAAGCCTGTTAACGGCCTGGTAGCATATAGCCCATTTACAGCCCGCTAACCCAAGGCCGGTTACGCCCTATGCGAATTAGGCCCAGTAGCGTCATCTGGGCCATCCAATACGATTCCAGCCCGTTTTCACTTCTGGCCCATGTATGGCCCATGACGTCTTTCGGCCCATATGAGGCCCTTTGTAACTCTTGGCCCATTAGCGGCCCGTGCTGAAACTGGCCCGTAATGAACAGTGTATTACTTTACACCCATTAATGACCCGCGGTGAAACTGGCCCATAATGAACGGTGTAACACATTATACCCATTAACGGGCTGTTATTCCGTTGGGCCGTTTCCAGCCCAAGTTAACTTTCGTCCTTCTGAGGGCCCATTTATTCTTGGGCTCATTTGCAACATTCGGTTACTTATGGCCCGTTACTGTCATTTTCTGCTTGTGGACCAAATTCAGCCCATCGTTACAGTCGGCCCGTTTGTGGTCCGTTAGTCTGTTGGGCCATTTTCATAGCATCACCAAATACGGCCTATTAACGGCCCGTTATGGTGAGCCCATAAAACGTACTATTTCCATTATAGGCCCGTCTATGGCCCATTAAAGGCACGTACAAGACCCATAAATGAGTCGGCAGCCCATGGATCCTACGTACGTAGAAGGCCCATGGATCCTACGAGACGTAGAAGGCCCATGGATCCTGCGAGACGTGGAAGGCCCATGGATCCTACGAGACGTAGAAGGCCCATGGATCCTACGAGACGTAGAAGGCCCATGGATCCTACGAGACGTAGAAGGCCCATGGATCCTACAAGACGTAGAAGGCCCATGGATCCGACGGCCCGTGAAGGGCCATGGTCGGGCGAGTTGGCCCCCGTTTGAACGATATAGCATATTCAAAGAATTATCCTACTCAATACTACCACCTCTAAAAAGCATACACTATACAACAAAGAGATCAAGGTATAGAAAGGTAGAATAATCCTACACTATACAATAAAGAAATTACAGCCGATTATACCCACTGGGCATTATGGTTCGGCACAGGTGATAATAAAGCATACACAAACAGCAAATTACATACACTGGGCAAATACAGCTCATACATCATGGACACGCATCAACTTAACTCCATTTGAACTATAATCTCTTCAGAAAATAGGATTGGCCGGATTCAGATAGCACAAATTTCAGTCTGCAAAATCTCGAATTCCTTCATGGTTACATCGGTGTCTTGTTTCATTTTTTTGACTCCTGCATCTAATACCTGCATGTCCAGTCTCAACTTGTTGATTATACGTTGACAATCATGTACACGTTGTCTTGCCACCTCTAGTTGATGCTCGAGAACATCAGCACATCCCAATTCCAATCCATAATCATTCAGTAACAGCCATGCCGCACTGCTCGTAGATTTTTGTGTTGATGTCACTTCATCCTGAAATGTTTTTGTAAGTACACATGACTAGGGCAAAAATATAGTTACAGCAGGAAGCGAACAAGACACTATTTTGTACTACATGGCAAAACAGGACTAACAATAATGTTACACGTCACTTTCACACAAAAAATATTACACGTCATGAAGCATAAATAGGTGATATTTTAAAAATTATAAAAAATATAGTCTGTGCAGCCTGCATACAGAAATCCCTCTTAGCTCACCAGAGGAGCATGATGTTGGGGCCCAATCGAAAACACAGACAAGTTACAAATTTAGATAGCATGTTGCGTATAAGTAAGCAAGCAGTTGGCCATTCTGTACCTCAATTAAAGTCTTAGGGAGCATAATGAACAGCTGAGGGTTTCATACAAACATACTACAGCAAGCAAAACTATGCAATCATTAGCGTAGTATAAACTAGATTGTGAGCCTCATGCAATAATAGTTGGTTAATAGACTTCAAAGCTTCAGTCACACTTCGGCAGAGTAATTAAATGGTAAGGCCTTTAATTATGTCAACTAATAGTGATACAAGTACCGAACATCAGGCATAATTATTTGGGCATCTCATTAAGTGAGGACAAATAAAGCAATTGAAAAGAGAAAATTAACTATGCCTGAAACAAACAAGGAATTGAACTGTTGAGTTGCATACAGTGACTTACCTTAGCAGGTCGAAGAGGCTCAGCGCAGCTCCTACTTCTCTTGTAAGGCTCCTTCCTAACATCTTGTACTTGGAAATCCTCAATCTTATTTTCATTGCACCCCCTCTGCAAGGTGACACAAACTAGTTACTCGTCTCCTTGGAAGATAAATATGCATACTTTCCAGTCTGTGAACACAAAAGGATGAGATTATAACAAAACAACACCACATAATGAAACTTGCCGCATCTCTTGCACTTGCATACAATGAAATGAGCATTTACTATGTCTGCACTATGTAAAAACTAGGCATACCTTCAAATTGGATCTCCAGGTACTCTTGGAGAGCCTACTGTAGTGTAAAGCCAAACCTTTATGTCACCTATGAGTTAGACAAGGCCCCACTACAATAGCCCTTACTGTTTAAATCGTTGACAAGCTCTGTTAGAGTGTTAGGTCAAGAACAGCAAGTAATCAAAGCAAACAGTCCTAGTATGGCTAGCTGATGCAAACAAGCAATTGAACAGATGTGTGAGCAAATCTTACATATCAAGAAAAGAAGCAAAGAAGGAGGCTTAAAGACCATCACTTGACTGACCAGATTTAAGGGGCATTTAAACATCATGTGCAACGTATGAACTAACATAAACATTGCATATTCCAGATTCTACAATGGAATGCACATGTATTAGGTTATGCCATGTATGATGATGCCTAAATGTACAGATAGCAGGCAAGAGTGATTCATCATTGCACGCACAATTGAATTGCAGGTTAAGGGCCAGTTCGATTCTGCCTTTTCAGGGCATATTGTCAAAATAAGCCATAAAAGATGTAAAGAAATCATTTTTGAGTTATGGGCTTGGGCTTAACTAATTTCGCTTTGGAGGGGGGTGTTTCAGGTAGAACCTCACTAAAAATTGAAGGGAAGGGGAATAGTGAAATGACTTTGTTGTTTGCCTATATTACACTCAAAAGGCAACTGCTGACGCCCGTGTCACACCTGACCCTCAAGTAAAAACAAACACACAAGCATTCATTGCCCTGCCCGCTTGCATCTCCTCTCCCCTTTCCCTCTACCTCGATCCCCTGCCTGCAGCACTAGGGTTCCTCCAGCGAGTCGTCGCCACTGGTCCCATCTGGCCTGGTCCTCGAGGATGCTATGTCCAACTAGGCTACATGGCCGGCGGGTAGGGGCAAATCTCCCTGGCTGCTCCTCCCTCTGGTGCCGCCCCTCATTCTCATGGTCTCCAGCAGCTGCTCCAGTGTGGTTCATCCAACGCACTACTCCGGCGGGCACTACACAACTACGGCTGATGCCACACTGCGGCAGAAGGCACCTTATTCCCCCTCCCCTCCTCCCAGGCCATGGCCTTGAGGTGCTGTTGAAGGATGAGCTCATCCAACAAGGTGAGGATCTCCTCTGATTTTTTTGCCAAATTTTCATTCTAATCCACTATACGATGAATTGCTATGAGCTCCTTCTGCTGCTTCTATATGATGCATTGCTATGAGCTGCTCCTCCTGCTACTATATGATGAATTGCTATGAGCTACTGCTACTGTATGATGAGTTGCTATGAGCTGCTGCTGCTACTATATGATGAATTGTTATCAGCTGCCGCTGCTGCTATATGATGAGTTGCTACAAGCTGCTCCTGCTGCTGCTATATGATGAATTGCTATGAGCTGCTCCTGCTACTGCTATATGATGAATTGCTATGAGCTGCTCCTGCTGCTGCTATATGATGAATTGCTATGAGCTACTGCTGGTATATGATGAATTGCAGACTGCTGCTGCTGTATGATGAGTTGCTATGAGCTGCTGCTGCTATATGATGCTTTCAGGTGGTGCTACTATATGATAATAACCAGCCACTTGGACCATCGAATTTCAATAAATAATTGTTCTTCATTTAAATGTGGGTCATGCGTTCTTCGTTTAAATTAGACAATGGGATCTCTATGAAAACATTGACCAAAGTAGATTGTGCCAAGTAGATGTTATCTTTGTATTTGCATCTTGAGCAAATAGTGATGGTCTGTTTTCCTATCATATTAATTACTGCACTGGGTTCAATTTGTGATGTTTGCAAGTCAAATTAATTTCCATATGGGCAGCAAAATGAAAAATATATAATGCAACCTAGACTTTTCATTGATCATACCAAAGATAAGCTGAAAACGCAATGAAAAGAACTGGTTGGCTTATTACATGGAGCTTATATTCACAGGTGCTTATTTTCTTAGGATAACTCGTAATAACTGTCCCTAAGAAACTTGGCTAATAGAACTGGCATACAAATAACATGTCATGATGATTGCAATGGAGGAGCGACGTACCATAGCACACTATATAGGCTCACCGCTGCCTCTCCTTTTTTTGCGATGTTCCATGAAATTGCCACATACATCTTGTACTTTTTCATTGTGTAACCCTATCTGCAAGTTGACACGGCTAATTTCAGACATCTCTACATGATACTACATTGCATATCCCTTGCGCATATTTAAACCACCAATTAACGATTGTGTGCGTACCATAAACTAGCCATGACTCTGTATGCTGGACTAGCAGGCACTCTAAGGGAGCCTAATGTAGTGCACTGGAATTCCTACATGCCACCTATGATTTTGTGTAATGTACTGCCCCTGTTCCTAAATATATGTTTTTGTAGAGATTCCAGTATGGACCACATACAGATGTATATAGATGCATTTTCGAGTGTAGATTCACTCATTTTGCTCCGTATGTAGCATATAGTGGAATCTCTAAAAAGACTTATATTTAGGAACGGAGGTACGAGGTAGTATCATGTATGACATCTACATATCGAATTTAGCAGCCAGTAGTAGAAATCATTGTCTACACAAAGGGATTACTGGTCAAAAATCCTAGCAAAGCACGCTGGCAGGCACAGAACAATACAAGAGAGAGAGGGACGCGCTTACAAGATCATAGCAATGCCTCAGTCCAGGATCTTGGTTGGCCAAGCTGTTACATCCAGAAGAAACATCATCCTTGTAGTTTTTGCCAGCTGCATAACAGGTAACAGCGTCCGGTTAGTATATTTGAAGTACATCGGGCAGGTGATGCTGGATGGGTTTAAAGGTGACAAGTACATAGGCCGTGGCGGGTGCTTGGCATCTCTCCAAATGGTGGGAATCAGGTTAGAAACGTCGAGTGTGATGACGCTGCGCTGGCTGTTGGGGTCCGGTAAGGAGATCTACAACCGTCGAGTAGGGTGTTTGTGGAGCGGCTCCGGTAGGGTGGACTATGGTGTGGGCGAAGTGGATCTGTGGCCGTGGACGAGGGCATAGGTGAAGCTGCTCTGGTGGTTGGGTTAAGGATGGTGTCGACGACGCGGATCTACGGCCGTGGACGGGGCGTCAGAATCTGCTCCGGTGGTTGGGTTAAGGATGGTGTCGACGATGCGGATCTACGGCCATGGACGGGGCGTCAGAAGCTGCCCCAGTTGTCGGGGGTTGGGTGCGACATATGCCAAAGGATGGCTTATCATGGTGGGGGAGAGTAGAACGTCCCCGGTGCCTGGAAACGGGATGAGGCGAAGACATGCACGCCGGCGAATCTTACCCAGCTTCAGGGCTCTCCGAGGAGATAACACCCCTACTGCTGCTCTGCGGGGTCTCCGCATGATCACTAATGCAAAGTGACTACAATGGTGCTCCTGGAGCTGTATCAGGAGGCAGGAGAGGGCAAGGCTAGATCTCTCCTCCCTATGCTATCTGGTCTATCTCTATCAAGGTCCCAACACTTTGCATGGGTGCCCCGGGGGTTTATATAGGCCTACCCCCCGGGGGTACAATGATAATCCGGCTGGGCGCGGGTCCCAGCCGTCTGTCTCTCAGGCCGCCGTCCTTCCCGCCGGCATATGGGGCCCGCCGATTGGTGGGTCCCGCGGACAGGCTTGATACTGTAGCGGCACTCCTGATGACGCAGGCTTGGTCATTGGGTCGTGGCAACAGTGCCGCCGTCTATCGGGCGATCACTGTCGCCATTCCCCATCCCATCTGGTTAATGGCTCGTGGGGCCCTGGAGAGGAGTCGGCCGACTCCAGGGAGGCCGACTCCCACAGGTCCGTCTTCGGGGTGCTCAGGCCGCCTTCGGTCCACTCACTGACAGGCGGCCCCGCGGTCTTCGAGCCGTACATGCCGGCGTCGTGGGCACAGTGCGTCGCGTACTGTGGCTGAGGTCAGGGCAGGCATGGCAACAGTGTCGCGCCTCGCCGGAGATCTTCCAGCGATACGGCTCACTGTAGCCATGCTGGTCCTTTGTAGGCAGGGGAGGAGATGGCCACGCCATGACCGTACCCCGTATCATGCTTCGAGATGAGGGAGGAGTCATGGGCTGACTCTCCATAGTCGGCCTCTCTGGAGGTCGCCAGCCCGGAGTCGGCTTATCTCGGAGTCGCCGTCTGGAACTCAGCTTGTCTAAGAGTCGGCTCCTGGGACTCGGCTTGTCTTGGAGTCGGCTCCTGGGACTCGGCCAGTCTTGGAGTCGGCTCCTGGGACTCGGCCAGTCTTAGAGTCGGCTCCTGGGACTCGGCCTGAGGGGCGCGGCCTGTCCCGATGTCTTGAAAGATCCTGGGACCCGGGTTAGCCTACCCGTGGCCCCTTACTCCGACAGTAGTCCCCAAAGCTGGTGAAGCCCCGTGGACGCTGCATTGTGGGGCTTCAACAGTTTCAACCTTCCCCGCGCGGACTCTGGAACTCGGCCGCCGTATTCTCTTGGGCTGACTGTTGAGAGTCTGATTTTTTCTAGCGAGGAGCCGCAGCTCGAAAGTCGCGGCGGGAAACCAGGCGGCGTGCCTGATACGCTTCCCTGCTGCCATCGAGGCAGTCCTATCGCGTGGCGCCACGTGGAGAGGACAGTCTGCCTGCCCACGCGCGCGACAGGACGGGCCGTCAGGCGGGGCCCGCCACTACCGTGCCTCGGCATACGGACGGATCCATTGTGGCTGTGGACGGTTGGTTTCCCCACGTTGTTACTGCATGCAGTAACTTCGTGGGGTAAATCGTGGGGCGGTGTGGGGCATCGTGCGCAGTTAATCCCACGCCCGCCCCCTCGGCTCCTCAGCCCATAGGGCTATAAGTAGGCGGGGGGGGGGGGGGGGGGGGGGGGGAGCGGGCGGCACTGCACGCGCACCCTTCTCCCCCATTCTCCCGCCTCCTCTTGCCTTCTCTCTCTCTCTCCTGCCTCCGCCGTCGAGCGAGAGCACTCCTCACGACGGCGATGAGCTCTTCCTCCGCCGCGGCCCCCGCCGTGCACTCCGGCGTATGGGACGGCTCGGAGGTAGAGGAGGAACACATCGAGTTCCTCCGCCAGACGCGCCGTCTCCCCAGCGCGGACCTCGTGCGCACCCGCCCCGCGCCGGAGGGGAGACCCGATCGGCGCTGGAGGAGGGCGAGCGGGTCATCTTCCGCTCGCACCTCATGCACAGCCTGGGGCTGCCGGCGAGCGGCTTCTTCCGCTCGTTCTTGGAGTTCCACAACCTTCAACCGCACCACCTCACTCCAAATACGGTGGTGTTTCTCTCCGCCTTCGCCGCTCTGTGCGAAGGTTTCCTCGGCGTTGTCCCCACCCTCGAGTTGTGGGGAGAATTCTTCTCTTCCAAGCTCGGCACGCAAGTTGCCGGCATATCGGCTCGGTGCGGCACCTACATCGCGGTGCGGCGCTTGACAGCCGACAACCCTTTTCCTCCCATTGCGCTGATCAAATCAATGAAGATGTGGCAACGCTCATACTTCTACGTGAAGAACCTCTCCTCCGACGGCAACTGGGTCAACCTGCCGCCTTACAGCGCCGCCCCCCTAACCGGGAGGCTCCCCAGCTGGTCTCACCGAGTCAAGACGCTGACTCCCGCCGGAGCCGCCGCCGTGGCGCGACTCCGAGTCTTGACGCAGTTGGAGGGTCTCGTTGGGGCCGACTTGCTGGCCGCCTTCATGGTGCGCCGAGCTCTCCCACTTCAAGGCCGGCCTCACCTGATCTGTCAGATGAGCGGCCTCCGAGATCCAAGTCGGATGAGAACCAGGGAGATGCCCCGCAAGGAGGTGGCGAACTTGGTGAACCATATCGCGCACTACGAGTTCGGGGAGGACTGGCAGTTCGGCAAGGAGCCGTACTCGCGCGACAACCCCCCACCAGTGGTAAGTCGCGTCCCCCCATTGTTTTGTCTTCTTTGTGGCCGACTCCGGCTTCTGACTCTTGTCGGTTTCTTCTGAGCTAGAACCCCCTCATGCAGCCTGCAGCCAGTGCCTCGAGGCAGCGCCGCGAGTATGTTCCTGATCGTGCGGACAGGGACGTCGACGACCCCGACTTGGGGGCGGCGGCGATGGAAGCCGATGCCAAAGGCAGGGGAGACGGAACAGAAGGCGGCTTCAGGCCCTCGGCCACCTTCGCCGACTGGCCTGACAACGACGCTGACGGGGAAGTCGCCCCGCGCCACTAGCCGAGAGCCGGCTTGGATGGCCAAGGCGGTGCAAAGAGGCGTCACGCCGGGCCGAGTGCGCCCGGCGGCAAATTGAAGAAGCTCAAGGGGGCGGCCGCCGCGACAAAACGAGAGGAGGCGGCCGCGAAGGCCAACCGCTTCCGGAGGGAAGTGAGAAGGCCGCCGCTAGTCTCGGCATAAGTCTTTATGCTTTTTTATTATCCTTTGTTGAATCTTGTCCGAGTCTTCTTTTATTCTCCCTCCATTCTTCTTCAGGGCCCCTCTTTCCCTTGAGAGAGTCGCCATCCCCTCCGTCATGGGGTCAGCAGAGACGTCCGCCAACACCTGGCGGATTGACCCCGCCGCCGACCTCCGGGAGGCGACGGAGCGCAACGCGCAGGAGAGGCGCGACGAGGAAGAGGCCGACCGCTTGGAGAAAGCGCAGGCCGAGAAGGCGGCGGCCAATGCCCAGAAGAGGCTGGAGGAGGCCGAAGCCGCCGCCGTGGCCAAACAGCAGGCCGGGGAGGCCGCGCGCCGCCAATCGGCATTGCTAGTCGTCCCACTGAGTTCCGCGCCGCTGCCCCCGGAGTTCACGGGGCAGACCAGAGAGGCCGGCACCGAGAACCCCGGCGTGGAGAAGGAGAGCGGCGAGGCTTCTATGTCGGACACTCTTGTGCCGCCACCGCCGCCTCCGCCGCCGTCTGGGAGACCGCACGGCAAACAGCCGGTGGGTCAGTCGGAGCCGCCGGCCGCGGATGAGGCCGAGGCGCGGCTGCTTCTTCAAGTCGCCTCGCTGGTGTGCCGCCGTCTTGAGAGGGCGACCTCGGCGCCGCGACCTCGGGAGACCGGCGCCGCCAGCTCGGCAACCCTAGACGCCGACGCCACAAGCGCCGCGCCCACCAGGTGGTTGCGCGGAGGCGGCACCGGGCCGCTGAACCAAGCGCTCCTGGACGTTCAGGCGAAGCTGCGTGCTGAAGGCGACGCCCTTCAAGCCCGCACCAAGGCGCATCTGGCCGCGCGGACATCTATCCAAGTACGTTTCCTTCTTCTTTTTTATTCTTGTTTTCCTCTGTGGGGGCGCGCCAGCGCACCCACTGGGTGTAGTCCCCGAGTTCTGGGCCGACTGCTGAGCAGGCGGTTCGGAACTCCCTCTGGCGAGTTCCAAATACTAACTTTGTCTCCATTGACTTATTGCAGGAGTATCATAACCTCTGCGCCGCTGCCTTCAACCGCAACGTTGAGGAGTTGAACAAGCGGACCGCCGACTTGACGGAAAGCCGAAGTAAGCTCTTTTTCCTTTTCTTCGCGGGGGCGCGCTGGCGCACCCGCGGGCTGTAGTCCCCGAGATTCGGGCCGACTGCTGAGCAGTCGGGCCGGATCTTCCCGGCGATCTATTTTGCTGACGACTTATTTGTCTCTTCTCGTTCTTCAGGTGCCAACGCCGCTCTTTAGGAGCAGCTAGGCGAGGCCAATACCACCCGTCGTGCCAAGGAGGAGGAGTGTGGCAGGCTTGCCACGGAGCGCGACTTGCTGGCAGCGCAGTTAGCCGAGCAGAAGGAGCTGCTCAAGAAGGCGCAGGACGAGGCCGAGAAGCGGGAGACCGCTCTCCTAGCCGACTTTGAGAGCGAGCGCTCCTCCTGGACTGACAAGGAGGCGATGCTGACCTCCGGCTTCCACAAGATCGAGGATATCGTTGCTGGTAAGTTTCTTTCATTTCTTCGGGCTTCCAACTATGCGTTAGGCCAACTTCTGATTTTTCGACTTGCTTCCTTTTTTTTGTCTTGGCAGACTTCTTTCCTGGTCATTCGCAGGCAGTCCCACTGGCCATCGAGGCTGCTCGGGAGGTGCAAAGGGCACGTGGTGAGGAGATCGCCGCTAATGCCCCTTGAACCATCGATGAGCAGCTTCTGAGCATTGAAGCCCGTCTTCGTCCGGCTCACCGGCTGTTGGGCCGGCTTCAGCGTGCCGGCGCCCAGGCAGTTGCCGCCCTATGGCCGGACATGCCGGCTCTGCGCACCAACAGTCGGACCGCTGACTGGCTGGAAGTCACCGTCGGCCGTCTTGAGGCTTGGAAGGGCTCCTCAGCCCGGGCCGGAGCGCGCCGGGCCTTGGAGTTCGTCAAGGCGTGGTATCCAAGGCTGGACCTGGACCGTCTGGCCGCGTTCCGGTCAGAAGCCCAGGCTGAGCTGGAGGCCGTGGAGGGCGCCCTTGTCGAGCGTGCGGCGGCCATCACCGAGTACACGGATACCAATGTCTTCGTGCCCGAGCGAGCTGAAGGCGGCGAGGAAGTGCCGCTAAGTGGTTCGGGATGAACCCGGAGTATGGCGAGGACTCGGCAGAGGTGATCGACTCCAGCACCGAGGATGAGGACAAGGCGGAGGACGGAGGCGAGGCGGAGGTGCCAGAAGACGGAGCAGGCAGCCAGTCTCAGCTTGACCGCGCCTCCAGCAACGAGCCGCGTGTAGAGAAGGCGGCTGCCGCCGGAGGCGACCAAACCGAGACCGCCCAACCGACTGCTCCGGCGCCTGACACCGCCGTCTCCTCCGACCCTCCGATCCCAGATGCTGCCTCGTAGGCTGCCCTTGTTTGTTTGTCATTAGTAATCTTTTGAAAACTTTGTTAGATTTGAACAATTCCACCCGCGGGGTGTATCTTGAACTTCTATTTGAAGATTCGGCCAAGGGCCTATGTAAATATTTATCTGATTTCCGCCTTTCCTTGCTTACTGCTCTTTAGGCTTTTCCCTTTGCCGCCTTCCTTTAGTTGCTACCTTGCCAGTTGGACAGCCGCTCTGCGGACTGTCGCTGGGTCAAGAGCTTGGCTACTTTGGGAAGGCAAGTACTTTGCCATTTAGAGTTTCTTTAGCAAGTCAGCTAGAAGCGACAGGCTGACTACCCAAGAGTCGGCCGTCCTTGATAGAGGCTAAGACGGCGAGCCGACTACTTATGAGTCGGATTTCCGTTTTAGAAATGCTGGAGGCCGTCTTACGCTATGTTCGTGCTTTAGGTCCTTAGCCATTTTTGTGTGGGCGCCCATTCTTCCTCACTCCTGCCTGCCTCACAGTCGCTCTGCGAGCTGTGGCTTTGACAGGAGGCGGATTGGGCACCGCGCACTACTTGTCTGACTGCAGGAAGCGTCTCATAGCGCAAGGCGGTGAGTCCCCGGGCCGACTAGTCTGGCCCGGTGCCAAGCGGCTTGCAATGAAAATAATGAACTCGAAGGCATAATTCTTATCATATAGATAACAAAAAAGGGCAGTCCCCGAGCTCGTCTTGGGGGGCTCAAGGTCTTTGGTACTTTTAATACAAAGGGGTAGTGCGATACATACTGCATCAACTGTAAAATCATCAAAGAAGATTTGCATTCCATGGGCGCTCTGTTTCTCTGCCGGAGTCGTCCCTCTTGCGCACTCGAGGCTTCTGAGCGTCGATTAGGTAGTAGGAGTCCTTGCCCAGGACTTTGCTGATGATGAAGGGGCCTTCCCAAGGCGCCGACAACTTGTGCTGGCCGGCTGTTCTCTGAATCAGCCGGAGCACAAGGTCGCCCTCTTGAAACGATCTCGGCTTGACCTTTCGGTTGTAGTATCGGTGCAGACTCTGCTGGTAGATGCTGGACCGGCTGAGTGCTAACAGCCGGCCCTCTTCCAGCAGGTCGACGCCGTCTTGGCGTGCTTCTTCAGCTTCCTCTTTGGTGTACATGGTGACTCATGGAGAGTCGAACTCTATGTCCGTTGGGATGATGGCTTCGGGACTGTAGACGAGGAAGAAAGGCGTGAAGCCGGTTGACTTGTTTGGAGTCGTGCGCGGACTCCAGAGGACGAATGGTAGCTCCTCAACCCAATAGCCGGCCGAACGCTCGAGTGGTTCGACCAGCCGAGGCTTGATGCCGGACAGGATGAGGCCATTTGCTCGCTCCACCTGGCCGTTTGACTGCGGATGGGCAACGGACGCTAAGTCCAGTCGGATGCCCTGCATCGCGCAAAAATGGGCCAGGGCGCCTTTGGCAAAGTTTGTGCCATTGTCGGTGATGATGCTGTGCGGTATGCCATACCGCACCGTGATGTCGGTGATGAAAGTCACTGCAGTCGGACCGTTCAACTTCTTGATGGGCTTTGCTTCTATCCACTTGGTGAACTTGTCCACCGCGACAAGCAGATGAGTTAGGCCGCCTCGGGCCGTCTTGAATGGTCCCACCATGTCCAGGCCCCAAACTGCGAAGGGCCAGGCGATGGGGTTTGTCTTCAACGCGGAAGCCGACTGAAGTGGCTTGGAGCGGAACTTCTGGCACCCCTTGCATTTCTGGACTAACTCTTTAGCCTCTTCCAGGGCAGTCGGCCAAAAGAAACCGTGCCGAAAGGCTTTGGCGACAAGTGCTCTGGAAGCTGCATGGTGGCCGCACTCGCCCTGATGAATGTCTCTGAGGATTGCCTGGCCTTGTTCTGGCTCTAAGCATCGCTGGTAGACACCGGTGACACTGCGCCTGACCAGCTCTCTGTTGACTATGGTGTATGCTAGCGCTCGGCGCTGCACTTGCCGAGCCAAGATCTCATCAGTCGGCAGCTCTCTGTTCACTAGAAACTTGAGGATGGGCTATGCCCATGAGGGTGCTGCTATTTCTTCAACTGCTACCACAGCGACTTGGACAAGGGTGGCTGGGCTGGGAGGCGGCGGGCTGGAGTCTGCGGCCGCTTGCTGGATTGACGGAGTCCCCGGGCCGACTGGCGCAGTCCCCGGGCCGGCTGGCTCAGTCCCTGGGCAGATTTCTGAAGTCCCCGGGCCGGCTTCGACTGTGATTTTCTTGGGGCCGTCTGCTGGGGCTCTTGAGTCGGATCCGACTTCTTCTGGGGGAGCCGACACAAAGATGGAGTCTGATTCTGGTGAAGGCTTGATGGACGGCTTGAGGAAGCGCTGAAGAGCGACTCCGGATGGTATTGCTTGGCGGGTAGAGCCGACTCGTGCCAATGCGTCTGCTTGGTCGTTGTCGTTCCTTGGCACGTGGAGGAACTCGCACCCCTCAAAGTATCTGCTGAGTTTCTGCACCAGGAAGCGGTAGCTTGCCATGTTTGCGTCCTTGGCATCCTAGTCGCCAGATGGCTGCTGGACCACCAAGTCGGAGTTGCCATAGCACAGGATCCGGCGAATGCCGAGTTCTTTGGCAAGCCGGAGCCCGTGAATGAGCGCCTCGTATTCGGCGACGTTGTTGGAGGCGGCGAAGTGGATCTGCAGCACGTACTTGAGCTTGTTGCCTTTGGGGGAGGTGAGGACGACGCCGGCTCCCAGGCCGGTGCGCATCTTGGAGCCATCAAAATGCATCCGCCAATGGGTGGAGTCGGGCGCTGGCGGCAGGTACTGGGTTTCGGCCCAATCGATGAGGAAGTCGGCCAGCGCTTGTGACTTGATGGCGGTGCGGGGCTGGTAGTAGATGGTGTAAGGAGCCATATCTATGGCCCATTTGGCTACTCGGCCGGAGGCATCTCGGCTTCCAATGATCTCAGCCAACGGAGCCGTGCAAACCACAGTGATTGGATGCTCTTGAAAGTAAGGCTTCAGCTTCTTGGCGGCGAAATGCACGCCGTAGCACATCTTCTGGTAGTGAGGGTAGTTCTGCTTGGAGGTCGACAGTACCTCGCTCAGGTAATACACCGGTCTCTGGACTGGGAGCGCCTTGCCTTCCTCCTTGCGCTCGACTACAATGACTGTGCTGACTACTCGGCTGGTGGCGGCAATGTATAGGAGCATGGGCTCTTTGGGAGTCGGGGCCGCCAACACAGGGGGAGTAGTCAACATCTTCTTCAGCTGGAGAAATGCTTCATCCGCCTTGTGGTTCCACTCAAAAAAGGTGGTCTTCTTCATTAATTGATACAAAGGCAGAGCTTTCTCGCCCAACTGACTGATGAATCGGCTGATGGATGCCAAGTAGCCGGTGAACTTCTGCACATCTAACAGTCGGCTGGGTACCTCCATCCTCTCGATGGCCTTGATCTTTATGGGGTTGCACTCTATGCCGCGTTCGGAGACCAGGAAGCCGAGAAGTTGGCCGGCTGGTACTCCGAAAACGCACTTCTCAGGGTTGAGCTTGATCTGGAATCGGCGCAGGTTCTCAAAGGTCTCCTTGAGGTCTTCTAGCAGCGTCCCACGCTTCTCCGTCTTCACCACCACATCATCCACGTAGACATGGGCATTCCTGCCGAGTTGCTTGAGGAGGCACTTCTGCATGCAACGCTGAAAGGTGGCGCCGGCATTCCTCAAGCCGAACGCCATCGTCAGGTGACAGAAGGCTCCATATGGCGTGATGAAGGCGGTCTTCAGTCTATCTGCCGGGTCCATCTTGATTTGGTGATATCCTGAATACGCATCCAAGAAACTCAGCAGCTCACATCCGGCTGTGGAGTCTATCACTTGGTCGATTCTTGGCAGGGCAAACGGATCCTTTGGGCAAGCTTTGTTGAGGCTTGTGTAGTCAATGCACATCCGCCATTGCTTGTTTTTCTTTAGTACCAAAACCGGGTTTGCCAGCCACTCTGGAAAAAACACTTCCATGATGAAGCCGGCTGCAAGAAGCCGGGCTATCTCTTCTCCAACAACTCTTCTGTTCTCTTCTGACAGGCGGCGCAAGGGCTGCCTGACAGGTTTCACATCTAGCCTGACATGTAGCTTGTGCTCGGCAAATTCCATCGGTACACCTGGCATGTCTTTGGGGGACCATGCAAAGATGTCTCGATTCTCACGGAGGAAGTCGACGAGCTCGCCTTCCTATTTGCTGTCAAGGTTTGCACCTACGACAGCGTACCTCTCCGGGTGCTCCGGGTCCAAGGGTATCTTCTTGGTCTCTTTGGCCGGCTTGAACGAACCCTCAGCTTCCGTCTCCTTGGGGTCGGGCGACATCTCTGGCTGCTTTCCAGCCATTGCCACGACCTGATCAAGGAGACGCTTCTCGGCTGCGATCATCAGGGACTCGGCCAGCCGGCTACTCTCGGCCGCACATGCGGATGACTTCCTGTAGTCGCCGGCTACGGTCAGGATTCCCTTGGAACTCGGCATCTTCATCTTCAGGTAGGCGTAGTGAGGGACCGCCATGAACTTGGCCAAAGCAGGTCGGCCAAGCAGCGCGTGGTGTGGGCTTTCAAGGTCTACCACTTCAAACCAGACCGGCTCTCGGCGGAAATGATCTTTGTCCTCAAAGAGGACGCCTATCAGGATTTTGCCGATTGGTGAGCAGGAAAGGCCGGGTACAATGCCATGGAACACAGTCCGGCTGCTCTGCAGCTGTCTTCGCTTGATTCCTAGCTTCTCCATGATATCTTTGTACAAGATGTTGATGCTGCTGCCTCCGTCTATCAGCACTCTCGAAAACCGGGCGGCCCGCCTATCAGTGGCCAAGGTGGCACCTAGGACCAGGGCATAGGAGCCCGGATTCGGCATCACCTCTGGGTGATCCGCTCTGCTCCAACTGATAGGCTTCTCGGACCAATGCATGAACTCTGGAGTGTCTGTTGCCACTACATTCACTTCTTGCTGCTGTTGGCGCCTGCTGCGCCGGCCATCTGCCACACTGGTGAACACCACATAGGCTCCGTGCTCTTCAGGGTACTCGTCTTGTACTGCGCCAACTGGTCGAGCGGCCGGCTGCTAGGGCGGCGGTGGAGGTGGCGGCCCAACAGGCGGCGGAGGAAGGAGGCCATCTCCCTTGGCGATTCTGGTGAGCCAGTGGCACTTTCGGGTGGTATGATTTGACGGCTTCGCGCCACTGTGGAACTTGCAGGGACCATCCAGAGTCTGCTCATAGGAAAAGGCCGGCAACCAGTTGGATTTGCCGCCTTTCTGCTGTTTGGCCGGAGGCTGCCCCTCCGGCTGTTGATCTTCAACTGTCGCAACCTGCCGACTATTGGAAGTCGGCTGTTGGACCTTGCGTTTGTTGTCGCTCTGCTGTTGGCGCCGACTGGTGTCTCCAGCTGGGGTTTTGGGATCCTGAGGGGTCACCTTGCCAGCTGCGTTGACTTGAATCTCTGTCTTCATGGAAGAGTCGGCCGTGCCGTACTTGTCCGCTATAATCAGCAGTTCGTCAAGGGTCTCTGGCTCGTCGCAGAGGAGCCTGTGCTTGAGGAGGGTGCCTTCTCGGCACCCGGTAGTGAAGTACTCGATGGCCTGCACCTCGTGCACGCCCTCGCAGGAGTTCCGAAGCTCGCCCCAGCGTGTGAGGTAGTCACGTGTTGACTCATCAGGGCCTTGCACGCACAAGGAAAGCTGGCGCGGCTTGGGAGGTCGCTTGTACGTGCTTGTGAAGTTGCGGATGAAGGCTTCGGTGAAGTCGACCCAGCTGTTGATGCTGCGGGGCTTCAGACTGTTCAACCATGTCCGGGCCGTGCCCAGGAGCATGAGTGGAACGTACTTTACGGCAACCCGCTTGTTGCCGTTCGCTATGCTAACGGCTGTGGAGTAATCAATCAGCCAGTCCTCCGGCTTCACAGAGCCGGTGTACTTGGGTGTGTCTCGGGGGAGCGTGAACCCTTTGGGGAAGGGCTCGTCTTAGATGCGGGGCCCGAAGCAAGGCGGACCCAGCTCGTCTTCTTGTTCCAGCACCAGGGATCGGTTGAGTCAGTCGATCCGATGGCGGGCGTCGTTCTCTCCGACTCCCTCTCGTCGGCCGAGGCGGCCTCCGAGAGTCGGATGCTCAACAGGCGGTGGGGAAACTCGCCGCTCTCTTCTGGGTGGGGGAGGCAGGTAATCGTCCCGCCGCTCCACTGCTCTCGGGCGGCCGTCTTGGTCGCGCTCAATGGTGACGTGAGTCCGACTGTGACTAACAGCCGGCTCCTTTTCTTTCCTTCCACGGACTCCGCCAGTCGGCGTCCGAGATGTCGCGCCTTGATCTCGGCGGGGAGGCAAGTCGTCGTTCGGCTGTTGCAGCGCATCTGTGCGGCCGCCGGCCGCGTTCTGCACAGCAACTGTGTCGAGGAGCTGCTGGACTCGCTCCGTCATCAAACGGCGCTCTTCGCCCTCGAAGTTCTTCAGCTCGTCAGTTGCCGCTTGGGCAGCGCGGATGTTCTCCGCAGGGGTGGCGTATACGGGGCATTTTGCCCCGAACAAGTTGGCGATGGCCGCGCCGCGTTGCCGGACCGCGCCTAGGCGGCTCGGCCCAGTCGGAGCCGGCGAGCCGCCTACGGCGCGATCCATCTGGCGCTGGTATGCTTCTGACAAGCGCCTCATGCTCGCCAGCTTGTTGCCGCCTTCGATGATCTGAAGGCGGCGTGTCTCCAGCGTCTCGGCGTCGACGTCCTCTGGAATGGGCGCAGTTATGTCTTGCAGGGCCGCAGTGAGCGGGTCCTGAGCTTCTTCACCGGAGCGCTCGTCGTGACTGATGACGAGCACCTCCGTGGCGGCGCTTCCGCCACTCTCCTCATAAGGAAGCGGCTCGTCGTAGACCACCACATTAGTGGGGAAAGTGTCAAGCGACACGGCGTCGGAGTCGACCAGCATCGGGTCGGTGGATCCTACGGACTCCAAGTCCACGGCAGGCTCGCCGGCGATGTGGAGTTGGTCGAGGAGGCCCGCGAGAAGACTCTCGGGGCCACCCGTGCCTGCGTCGGATGCAGGCTCGTCGGAGAGTTGAACCTCGCCGACAAGTTCGGCGAGGCTGCTCGCGGCGCATGCGGCCTCAGCGCCGCGCAGCGCGTCGATGCAGACGCCATCTGGCGAGCCTGGCTGGCTGCGCTCGCCAGGAAGGAAGAGGGTTCCCGTCCAGAACAGATCTCCGGACGACGGTGCACCTCGCCCCACGGTGGGCGCCAAATGTCGGGGGTTGGGTGCGACATATGCCAAAGGATGGCTTATCATGGTGGGGGCGAGTAGAATGTCGCCGGTGCCTGGAAACGGGATGAGGCGAAGACATGCACGCCGGCGAATCTTACCCAGCTTCAGGGCTCTCCGAGGAGATAACACCCCTACTGCTGCTCTGCGGGGTCTCCGCATGATCACTAATGCAAAGTGACTACAATGGTGCTCCTGGAGCTGTATCGGGAGGCAGGAGAGGGCAAGGCTAGCTCTCTCCTCCCTATGCTATCTGGTCTATCTCTATCAAGGTCCCAACCCTTTGCATGGGTGCCCCGGGGGGTTTATATAGGCCTACCCCCCGGGGGTACAATGGTAATCCGGCTGGGCACGGGTCCCAGCCGTCTGTCTCTCAGGCCGCCGTCCTTCCCGCCGGCACCTGGGGCCCGCCGATTGGTGGGTCCCGCGGACAGGCTTGATACTGTAGCGACACTCCTGATGACGCAGGCTTGGTCATTGGGTCGTGGCAACAGTGCCGCCGTCTATCGGGCGATCACTGTCGCCATTCCCCATCCCATCTGGTTAATGGCTCGTGGGGCCCTGGAGAGCCGACTCCAGGGAGGCCGACTCCCACAGGTCCGTCTTCGGGGTGCTCAGGCCGCCTTCGTTCCACTCACTGACAGGCGGCCCCGCGGTCTTCGGGCCGTACATGCCGGCGTCGTGGGCACAGTGCGTCGCGTACTATGGCTGAGGTCAGGGCAGGCATGGCAACAGTGTCGCGCCTCGCCGGAGATCTTCCAGCGATACGGCTCACTGTAGCCATGCCGGTCCTTTGTAGGCAGGGGAGGAGACGGCCACGCCGTGACCGTACCCCGTATCATGCTTCGAGATGAGGGAGGAGTCATGGGCCGACTCTCCATAGTCGGCCTCTCTGGAGGTCGCCAGCCTGGAGTCGGCTTATCTCGGAGTCGCCGTCTGGAACTCAGCTTGTCTAAGAGTCGGCTCCTGGGACTCGGCTTGTCTTGGAGTCGGCTCCTGGGACTCGGCCAGTCTTGGAGTCGGCTCCTGGGACTCGGCTAGTCTTAGAGTCGGCTCCTAGGACTCGGCCTGAGGGGCGCGGCCTGCCCCGATGTCTTGAAAGATCCTGGGACCCGGGTTAGCCTACCCGTGGCCCATTACTCCGACACCAGTGGTTGGGTTAAGGGTGGTGTCGACGATGCGGATCTGCGGCCGTGGATGGGGCGTCAGAAGCTGCTTCGGTAGGTTGGATGAGGGTGCGAGGAAGCGGATCTGAGGCCATGGACTTGTGAGTTGGCAAAGCGGCCCCGGTAGGGTTGAGAATGGTATAGGCGAAGCTACTCCGGTAGGGTTGACGATGGTGTCGACGAAGCGGCTCCGGTAGGGTTGAGAAAGGTGTCGGCGAAGAGGATCAGAGGCCGTCGACGGGGGTGTCAGTGGGGCGGTTGCGGGGGGTGTGGACGAAGCGTCGCCGGTGGGGAGTACGAATGAGCCACTGCAGATGCGCGGCGGTTGACGAGAGTACCGGTGAAGCAGATCCGGTGCCGTGGATAAGGCCAGCACTGAATGGGCTATGGTACAGTGGTGGATGAGCAGTCTACTTGTTTCTAGGGGAGGTGGGAGGGGTAGATGCGGCCGCAGAAGCAGAGTCGGCGAGGTGGACGCCACTGGCAGTGAATGGGCTATGGTACGCCGGTGGATGAGCAGTCTAGGGTTTCGAGAGGGGAGGGGAGAAAGGGCGATGAAGTACGGACGGCGTTATGTAAGATGCTCTGGTGCTGTGGAGTTAGTCGTTTTTGCGGGAGGGGGAGAGGAAATGGGGGTGCCGTGTAGTGGGGGGAACCGGAAGTTACCAAAGCAGCCCCGACCTATCATGTAGATGAGGGTGGTATTGTAACTGTTGGTCTCCGTGCACCAAGGACAAAAGGGGGATTTCGCATGCTAAAGACTAAGATGCCGGAAATTTTAGAAGGAGGCGGGAGATTTTGCCGCCCGCGAGATTGTTCGTATCCAGTTTCAACTAATTTTGGACCGTGCTAGCGGGAAGGTCATGCTAGACTGTGTACACGGGGCACGGGTCAGCAGTTAATAACTGGTGTGAAGTCCACCTTAGAAAAAAGACAATAACTCGGGATGATGCGCCGATAACTTGGACTTCACACGGGCGCGGCCAATCGTATGGGTGTAGTGGCGCGTTCACAAAAAAAGGGATCAAACGCTCAGCCTATGTATTTCTCGTGTAAATAGTTAATTTAGTGCCATTGGTTATTTACTTTAAACATAATGCATTGATGTGTTAGTGTAGAGGCGCACAAAAAGAAATGGATATTGTAGTTAGCTACTTAAAAGTGTTACCTCATATGATTACATAGCCTTCATTTCATAAATTGCGTACCTATTGAATTCATATATGAATATTACATATATTGCTTCAAAATAGAAACTTAAATCATCCAAGACTAATGAATTTGAATGCAAGAGTAACAATGGAGCATGTGCATGATAGCTACATTGGTTGTTTGAAGAAACATCACTGTAACTTTGGCATGCACAACTGAAAAGGTTTATTTAAATAGAAAAAAAATGTGATATGTGAGTGTCCAATGTTTATAGTGTTGAATCGATATTGTACCTTTGGCCACGATAGGAAGTATATATTGACTTATGTTCAAGCAATGCACGTCCACGATCGCTAGATAGTGATACGTGAATGAATTGTGCAATCTCTCTCACATACATACATATCTCATTTCCCTGTGGGCATCGGAATCACACACGCGCACTTCATGTATTTCTCTCCCTCCGTCAGGGTTAAATTCGTCTTTCTACCCCGTCCTACAAGTCTCTCACACAGAAACACACACGCTCCCTATGTCTAACACGCCCACCCCTTTAATTCCGCCCACCCACGGCCACTAATGTCTCAAAGTATAATAATGTCTCTCACACATATGCTATCTACCTATCCCTTAATATAGCTAGATAGTGATACATGAATGAATTGTGCAATCTCTCTCACACGCATACATATCTCATTTCCCTGTGGGCATCGGAATCACACACGCGCACTTCATGTATTTCTCTACCTCCGTCAAGGTTAAATTCGTCTTTCTACCCCGTCCTACAAGTCTCTCACATAGAAACACACACACTCTCTATGTCTAACACGCCCACCCCTTTAATTTCGCCCACCCACAGCCACTAATGTCTCAAAGTATAATAATGTCTCTCACACATATGATATCTACCTATCCCTTAATATAGCTAGATATGTGTCACACAAACTCCTCCCTACTAGCAAGATGCCCATGCGTTGCATGGAACATCAAGATGCATTTGTATGAGAAGTTTATCTTGTGGGAGAAAAGGATGAACGAGGGAATGCCTTATTTGCAAATGCGGAGAGGGGTGTGGGTATCTTTTTGCAAAATTGCCATATTTTCCTTCCTGTCCGTCGGATATAAATCGGATGGCCTATATTGCAGGATGGCAGGAACACCATCATCATGAACTCTGTTTTTAATAAGAGTAGAGATATGTGAGTGTCACTGCCCCCCCCCCCACACCCACACTTCCCAACACTGAAGGAGTAGGGTGACACCTCGATCTTGATACTAATCTATCGACTGGCTTCTCTCTCAAACATACACACACACACTACCCGGCACCGAAGGAGTAGGGTGACACCTCGATCTTGATACTAATCTATCGACTGGATTCTCTCTCAAACATACACACACACACTACCCGACCCCGAAGGAGTAGGGTGGCACATCGATCTTGATAATAATCTATCTACTCCTCTTTCAAACACACACACACACTCGCTAGTTGTGCCTCTGTTCCTACCGCGCACACTCTCGATACGTCTTTCTCTCCCCCCAACAATGACAGCAGAAGGGTGACAACTTGATCTGATCATAATCTGTCAATTGGTTTCTCTCTCAAACATTGTGTCTCGGTGCCTCGCTCGGTAGCCCCCTCGATATGTAGACTTCTCGCGCGCGCACAGCTGTAGTGACGATGACGCTGAACCCAGTGTGCCTTGTTTTTACCGGCCTCATGTGATAGTTTTCACCCTGTTTTTTGTTAATTAACAAGGCAACCTTTTCTTCATTACTACTAGTGAATCTGAAACCATTTGGGGCAGACATAAAATATATCACTTCAACCCGATTATCGCAGCAACTATTTTAAAAGAAATTAGCTAGCTGCCCGTGCGTTGCACGGAACATCAAGATGCATTTGTATGAGTAGTTTATCTTGTGAGAGAAAAGGCTGAACGAGGGAAGGCCTTATTTGCGAACGAGGAGAGACGTGTGGGTATATTTTTGCAAAATTGCCATAGTTTCTTTCCTATCCATTAGATATAAATCCGACGGCCTATATTGCAGGATGGCACGCACACCATCATCACCAACTCTGTTTTCTACTCCCTCCGCCCGAAAATACTTGTCATGAAAATGGATAAAAGAGATGTATCTAAAACTAAAATACGTCTAGATACATTTCCTTTTATCCATTTTGATGACAAGTATTTCCGAACGGAGGGAGTATTTGTCTTTTTAGAGATTTCAACAAGTGACTATGACCGGACCTTACCAACATACTCAAAAAAGTAGTCCATAATTTTGATGTTACCCTCTTTTCTTGGCGGCAGTGCCATCTGGATACCTCATAAATAAATCAAGGACAAATCTGACCCCTTCCTGAAAAGACATACGTAGCAAAATGATTGAATCTACACTCTAAAATATGTCTACATACACATCCATATGTGGTAGTCCATTTGAAATCTGAAAAAGACAAATATTTAGGAGCAAATGGAGTATATATAAGAGTAGACGTGGAGATATATCTCCAGCATGGTCTATAACAAAAATGTGCTGGGCTGGTTAGCGCCGGATGCTCGCAACGCGATGACATGAGTTCGAATTCTATCTTTTTACTTTCGATTTTTGTATTATATATTACTCTACTTATTTAATATATACTTCTTTCGCTACTGTACTGATAGTGGAACCCACAGAGTACTTAGAATATTAAGGATGGACTTGTTTCTTTTTAACTTTCTGTACGAAGCTGTAGCCACCCTGCAAGTCATGTGTACACTATACATGCAATTAACTTTTTATAGAGGGACAATCATACAGGCAATTAACTCAAATGGATTGGATGTCACTCTATTATTTCCAGCATAAAGAGCATCTCCAACGGCAGCCGGCAAATTTCCTCCCGCTTACTTCCGCGGAGGACGACATCAAACGCCAGTGGCATAAATTTTTACAACTCTAACCAACTAGATGAAATTCGTGCAAACACGGACTGATTTCATATAAGCATGAAGGATTTCGTATAAAAAGCCGGATCTTCACATAAACATGATGGATTTCATCACATTTACATGAACCAAGAGGTGCCAATCCGGCTCTCTTGTATAAGTAATACTCCCTCCGTCTGGAAATACTTGTCCTAGAAATGGATATATCTAGACTTATTTTAGTTCTAAATGGCCGCCCGCGGATCCCTTTGTCTTCCTCAGGTCCGTCAGACACTTGCGAGGTTGATGAATGTCCTCGGAAGAGACGAAGCAGCAAAGAAACCACCTGAATCCGCGGTCGTCGCCTCGGCGGTGGCCTTCATGAGTCCCAAGTGGCGGCGGCCTCCCGTGTTGTACTTCTCCTCGATGATGGCGGCGGACACGGAGAAGCTGGCCACCAACTCGTCGCTCTCCACGCACCCGGCTTCTGTCTCTGCCTGCATGGCGCTGCTGCAGGCATGGGAGGCGCGCCCATAGACACGGGGGGCGCGACCACCGGTGGCGCGGTACGACGCGGCAACGATGATGCCCGTACCAGCGTGCTCGCCGCCGTGCCGGCGTGGAGCAACTCGCCACTCCTCATCGAGCTGAACTGGAGCGGTGAGTTGCTGAACCACATGCTTGCTTGGGGCGGCAACTGGCTCCGTCGGGTCAAGCGAGGTTGGTTAAGCACCGAGCGGCCTCGCCCGTATCCGGAGGGCTCGACGGGCCACCCAGCCGGGTAATATGCAGGAGAACGGCTCATCGGAAGCCATCGGAAGGGTGGAGAAAATGGTGAAGGAGGAGATGGGGGAGCGGCGGAGGGGTGCAATTCTTGCCCTTGTCTGTCTGGCCTCGTGTAAATAGAGGGCGGACGGTAGGAGCTTGGCCGACATCTGGCCTCGTTTAAACTGAGGGCGGACGGGAGGAGCTCGGCCGTTGTTGCGTTTAATTCCGGCCCGCTCATGAACGGACGTGTGGCCGGAGTAGGATTCTTGGTTTGCATGCGGGTTTAACAAAGGGGTTTAATGGAGGCGTCAGGCATGCAGCGGGCGGCGCAGTACTATTCGATTTGACAGCATTAATGAGTCGTCAAATCACAAAGGCCCTCGCCTCTCGTGAAACCGACCGAGCTAGACTGCCCCGCCCTCTAGCCTTTTAAAAAAAGTATATACTCCACTTTTGTACAGTAGTAGTATCGATGGATTGTGCCATGGAGAAAAACTTGAAATTAAAAAAAAGGTGGTACATATAGAGAGCGCTCGTGAACTATGTGTCATACATGGCAATAAATAAAGTACTACATGATACTAATATATGACACATGGCGCAGGAGTACTAAGTATTATTAATACAGTTTTGCTAGAACTCATCTAGATGAGATATAATTTGGTCTCATTCATCTTTTATAGCCATTGGATGTGATGCTATAAGATGCGTGTGTGCTGACGTGGGTTGTATTTGTTCTTGTGCAACGAACTGACCACTGCATGTCATGTTTGATAGTCTCAAGTCATTAAAAGAATACAAGCACAATATCTCTTCTTGGTTGATTCCTCTATTTATGTCAAAAAATAAGAAACAACGTGAGAGTTAATGCACCACGCCTATGTGTTTACTAGTAATTTGTTTTCGTAAGATGACTTAATACTCACCTAGACGGAGGGAGTATTCGATTTGACGAGGGAGGGAGTAGCGGTTCCTAATATGTTGAACGGCCAATGCATCGTCCTTTAATTAATGCATGAGGGGAGTAATGGGAGGAGGTCCGGGAAAAGAGGCTGCACGATGTGAATGCAACGCAGTTTGCGCTCATTGCCCTCATATAAAGGCGCCCCTCCATTCCAATGCATCTACCACATCGTACGCACCTAAACATTTTCCTAAACACCTACACTAAGCGCAAAAGAGCTTGCTCCAGACCCATGGTGGCGATGCGCGTGAGCGGCCAGCGGCTGCGCCAGATGGTCCACGACACCGGCCTGCGGCATGGCGCCGAGGATCGTCTCCAGACGGTTTTGGAGACCGGCTAGTGGATGGCCGCCGTCGACGCCAACTACGACTCTCAGTTGGAACAGATGACCGTTGCCACCAGCAACAAGTTCACCGTCCTCAAGAAGCTCGCGGACGACATCACCGTACTCCTCCAACCCGCACGCCCGGGCTCCTCATTTCCTGCCACCCTAATCGGCCTCCATGGATGGAACCTCTTTCAAGCACTGGTGGCCCTGCGACTGCCCGCCGACGCCACGGAGAATGTCCACCTGGAGGTCGCGCTCGCCGCGAGGCGCCTCGCCCTGCAAGAATTCGTCGACCTACACGTCCATGTGTACAAGCAAATCGTGTACATAGGTATCTACAAGGCCAGTGAGGACGCTACGATGTTGGCCTTCCTCGACCGGCTGGAAGCCTTGGATGCCTTTGCTGAGAAGCACCTCGACCTCGCCACAAAAGCCACCGCTCCTTAGCCGCCGGTCGGTGGCCCGGCGCACTAAGTTGAGGAGGAGGAGGTTGTATGTTCGTGGATCCATCTTTCTTCTTGCCTTCTGTAACCATCACTGTGATTGCATCATCGTGGCCTTAATTCTTATTGTGCTGTTGCATTCTCGTTCCAGTCAATACCGACATGTGCGATCCCTTTGCTTAATTATATGCATCATTGTAACTAGTACTCCATCCGTCAATTTATAAGTTGTGCTTACCTTTTCCATCAACTTCGTGCAACGCGCGGGCATCTTGCTAGAAACACTAGAATATGTCTATATAATCCGTATGTGATAGTCCATTTGAAATCTCAAAAAGACAAATATTTAGGTATGGAGGGAGTAATATATTAGGAGTATTTCAAAACAATAGTGATTTCTTTCAAGTTTGTTAACAAATACTACTATTCTACTACTTCTGATCCATCGCAACGCACGGGCACATTGCTAGTAAAAGGAAAAGGTCTGCCGCGTTCGCGTCGCACCCCCACACGCCCGGGAATCGGGAGTACAACACGGCCCGTCCGGCACGACACATAGCTTAGGGAAGGCGTGTTGCCTAGTAGTGGCGGAGCTTGAAGCAAAACGTTGGGCGTGCCAGTCTAGCCAGGCTATAGAAATTACCCTTGCATTGACGTTCCATGCCTCAAAACTGGATGTACAACTACGAAAATCCTGCTAGGTTGGGCGGGCCAGGGCACGTGTTGGCCCTCAAGTAGCTCCGCCCTTGTGCCTATCATTTTCACTTTCATGTGGGACCGCCGTTGAGCAAACCAACACCCCGCCCGCCGCCGGGTTGGAAAACAGAAACAAGGGGAAGATCTAGCTGTAGCACGGAAACCAAGAAATTTTGTGTCAGACGGGGCTCGTTGATAGAGTAGGAGCATTCCGTACTAGTACTACTCCTACTAGTAGTACCAAGTTTGTACTCCTAATACTATATTACTAGTACTACCACTATACAACTAGTAGATACGTGCACGACACAACATCGTAGGAACAAAAAACGGGAAGATCTTGTTTTGGGTGATTTATCTTTTTTTCAATCAATGTAGTATGAATGATATGATGTGGGGGCACCCATGAAGCTTATGTGGCTTGGTTGCATGGCTACGTAAGGTAGAAAAATAAATAGATAGTGTGTTTAGAGTGCACTCCACTAAATAGATATACTTTGGATCCATTGCAATAGGCCGGCACATCTATATCTATACCCCCTATATAGTGTGTGAAAAACTTCGAAAGTTGGTCGTTGGATGAAGCCAATCCGACGGTACAAAGATGGCAAATCCGAGCACTACTGGTCGTTGGATATCATCCACCAGATTCTGCCACATGTATAATCTAGAAGACTCCATGGTTGAACTTAATTCATGACTAACTTTGCCACAACTAAGCTTAGGCAAAGTTATTAGTTCTTCAAAATGAGAGCCACAAGTTGGCAAGCCTAAGGGAATCTTGACACATTTTTTGTGTGTATGTCATGTGGGGCCTTAGTGTGGCTTGCCTAAGGTGTGGCTTGAACCAAACACTCACCTAAGTTAATCAAACTTGCCTAACCTTACATTCCACCAGATTTTGCCACATGTTAGAATCCAGAAAACTCCACATGTAGAAGCATAATGCACAAACCACCAGAATCTCATGCGTGCAATGCACGTGTACCTACTAGTTGGTAGTAGTAAGAAACAAATTCCAGTTTTGGCACGAGCTCGTACTGCGGGAGCACCACAAGTCCTGCCGTAGGAGTTACATTTCCCTCTCAGGCCCCACGGGACCGAACTTCAGTGGCTTAGTGCCCGGCCTATGAGTCAATGACATGCGGACCTTAAATGTGTCTGGCCCACATGTCATTCTCATGGTGGTGGCATGGTTCGCGACTCACTCGTTCGAGATGAACCGACCGATGGTGGCATGACCGTGGCGAGGGTGCAACAGCTAGGCATCGGGGCATTACGAAGCGTAGATGGCCACACCGGTGAGTACTACCTATAGTACATAAGTACTCCAGCTGAGGATTGATGCCTGGGACGAAATGTGTCACAACCGCTGGATGAAAATTCGATGGTGCGGGAGTACGGATCGGAGCACAGCAGCGGAGCAGGCAAACCTTGTCCAATTGGGTGTGTCTGTGGTAGAAAGTTGATGGTCGCCACAGTTCAGCTGGCCCGCATGTCATGCACACAAAGGCAGACGAGCGGTGGGGCCGAGAGGGATGAGGGGCACGAACAATCCTACCATTCTGTCACTAACATGTGGGACCCATAAGCGTGGGTCCCACCTGTCAGTGAAGGAAAGGCAGGGTAAGGCAGTGATAGCCACGTCAGAGGATCCATGTCCACGTCAGGGGACGTCGTGCCGTGGTTTGGAGTGGTGTCGTGGGAATCGCGTGTGGGTGTGGCAGTGCTAGAAACAAGAAACGTGATGGTCGCTGTGGTTCAACTTCCATGGACAAGCTGTCGTGTGTGCTGACACATGTATATCAAAACTAGAGTGTTTATATTTCAAGCACGTGAACAAGTATTATTCTACTAGTTTGGATCCATCGCAACGCACGGGCCAGCACATTGGTAGTAGCAGTGTCCATCTCTATCTCTAGAGGCCTTCCCTCGTTCATCCTTTTCCCTCACAAGATAAACTACTCATACAAATGCATCTTGATGTTCCGTGGAACGCATGAGGATGTTTCCTTGGGGGTCTCTCCAGCGCGGTGTGGCCGTAGTTGCAAGTTGACGCCCCTTGAGATGCTGACGTTGAGGGGCACTCGGATTTCCTCCGATGAGCAGGTAAGATGAGTTTGATCACGTAGTAAATGCATTCTAAGGACTACTTCTGTGTCCATTTCCTAATTCTCCCCCTGCCCACTGTTTCACAGGCTAGGCTCGGTGCGAGTGGAGATTGGCTTGCATATGTACGGGAGGGTACCAACATCAATTTGCACAACATTTACAACGGTGACACCGTTCCCGTAGAACCTTTGTCCAACATTGGGATCAGCCATGCAATGGGCCACCGCATGAATTGGTACGATGGAACCACGGTGAGATTGAATAAGATAGCACAAACCTTGCACATGGCAGTCGAAGGTGGACCATGCTGTCTGTGGCTGATTTGTTGCCATGCGAGTAGGAAGACGATGTGCTCCTTTCTAACCGCATCTTCGCGGTGACAAACCAGGGGACTTAATTTTGTATGGGACACATCCTACGATATACTCCCTCTCTCCCAGTTTATTTGTTTTGAATCTTTTCGTTTTATAAGTTTCAAATTCAAATTTAGAGCTCCCCATCACATGTTGAGATTACAATGTCCATTAAATCGTTGCGTGCATATATAGTAAAGAAACAAATCTCGAGTTTGGCACGAGTTTGTACTGCGGGAGCACCACAAGCCCTGGCGCAGGAGTTATATTTCCCTCTCTGGGCCGTCGGGACTGAGCTTCAGCACCTTACTACACCTACCTTTGAGTCAATAACATGTGGACCCGATTGGTGACTGGTCCACATGTAATGCTCCCGAAGGCAGAGGGGCAGTGGGGCCAAGAGGGGTGAGCCGCAGGTCGGGGGACGTGTGGTTTCATGGGTTCGAGCGGCGTCGTGGGAATCGCGGGTGGCTGTGATAGAAACTTGATGCTCGCCGCATTTTAGGTGGCCCACATGTCATGCACACAAAGGCAGAGGGGCGGTGCGAACGAGAGGGGTGAGGCACACGTCGGGGGGCGTGGTGCCGTGGGTTGGAGAGGCATCGTGGGAATCGTGAGATGAAACGTGATGGTCGCTGTAGTTGAACTTCCATGGACAAGCTGTCATGTCTACGGACACATGCACTGCATACCGATCACTAGAAGGAGTAGTATAGAAAGCTATATATGCAGATAAATAATTCCTTATAGTCAAGCGGACTCACGCTACTACTCTGTTCCAAAGACATGCACACCATCGAAATAGTCCATCTATATCAATATACACCAAGAGGGAATAATTTGTTTTACAAGAGAGGAAATAGTTCATCCATCCATAATGCCCTCCTGCTGGTGCAGCGTTTTCTTCTTCTTCTTCTTCTTCTTATTCTTGTTCTCATTCTCTGTGGGAGACGGCTTCACAACAAGCTCTTTGGACCTTGCAACTATCTCGAAACTCACACGGGCATCGAGGGTAGCATATTTTATCCGCTCGTACGTCAAGGGATAATTCTCCCATCCAGACGACCTTAATGCCACCGTCTCGTCACCCTTCTGAAGATTTGTACCGAGCACAAAATTTGCTACATCGAATAGGGATGGTGTCTGTTTAGCACAATCTTCTACAGGAATTTTGATTCTGGTTTGTAGGTCAACGATGCTTTTCAAATCAAGGTTATACGGCTCCAGCTTCTGTTTGTCCCCTTCGATGGCTGCTCCACAGAAGTATACGTCCTCCCGAGACAAGGAATCGTTAAGCTCACCTGGTATGGAGGGCGAGTGTATGATGTGGTACACCAAAACATTATCTTCGAGGCACAGCTGAAGGACGATGGCGCGCTGGATCTTCCCAGGGGCACGCTCCGTGTACTCTGTGTTGAGACCGATGACCCTCGTCTCTACCTTTTCGAGGGAGTTGGATACATTGTTGATCCACTGCCGAACAACCCTTGGGTGGACGGTGACGGTGGCAACTATGCGCATCGAGCCTTCGACGAGGACATGTTGGACGCTAAAGACCTGCATCTCGATCTCTTTCGCCATTTGGAACCGCTGGAAAGGAGGGCTATGGTTTGGAGAATTAGGATTAGATGGCTAGTCTAACTGAAGTAGTAGATGATTATTTAAAGAGGTTAAAACAATGTGAACGCAGTGGGGTTTGGATGCAAATGAAGACGAAGGGGAGGTGAAGAAGCCGAGGCGAATCGGTTCCCGATGGAGAAGTAAATGGGAGAAGTGGCGTGCAGGCAGTTGATTAGACGGCTAGGTAGACTAAACGAAAATGCTATGCGGGTAGACTGAGGAGTCGTACCTGTTCGTGTACGTGCCCATCCTTCCTGATAGGTGGGACCTATGCAAACAGATAAAAAAATGTGTCGTAGCTTTTTTTTTTGAGCGCGTGAGTGGGAGACACAACATTCTCTGGTTAAGGAATACTCCCTCCGTTTAGGTGAGTATAAGTCACCTTATGAAAATCAGGTTTTCTCAAAACCTTTAGGCATGGAGCATTAACTTCCTGCTCGATCCCCTCCCAGCCTCGTTAGCCAGCATTCTACCTTTCCATTTTTCCTCTTCTCAAGTGTGGAACGATCTGCATGCCGTCCTTGATGCACCAGAACGACCACTGCATGCATCGCGGCAGGGAGTTGATTGGGCATGCACGAGAATTTGGTTCTGCTCGCAATATGGATGATACCTGAACGATGAAGTGAATAGGCATGATTGCACGGGAGACCTATTTCCACTATACAATACTGGAGTACTCATGTTCCTACTACTAGTAGTAGTAGTAGTACAACTGTGGTACACTTGATGGTCAAAATACTATTCATCCGGTCCTCATAGTGAGTGACAACACCCTGCGCCTGACACTAGTCCAGGCGAGGCGGCGTGTTCGGGTTACCAAAGTCAGCCTCACCCTGTGCGCTGTGCAGTCTGTCACCGCTACTGTACAGCACATTGGCGCCTCGCCTCATCTCCCTCTCCGCTCCCATAGCACCACTCCATCTCCATCTCCTTCTCCGTCTCCGTCTCCGTCTCCATCTCACTGTGCCCCCGTGTACCGTCGCCTCACTCGCCTCCCCCAGTACCACTATTCCCTCGCTAGCCGGTCCAGCACCGACATCCTTCTCCCCCGTAAATCAAGCCCCCTTCCAAACTCCACCATGCCCAAATGCGAACCACACAACATCCATATGAGCCGTGATTGGAGCAATATCCCCAGTGACATCCTCGACCTCTGTTGTTTGTGTATGGATATGTTGACCGCCCTGCGGCTGGCTGCATGCTCGAGGGACATGCACATGGCCATTGTTGAAGCGAGGCCTAAGCTTTTCAAGACACCCTCCTTGCTGCTATCTGGTCTTGCGAGATTGGCTCACCATGATACGGAGGCGTGCATGATGCCCGTCGACTTCAATCCGATGTCCATTAGCCGAAACTTCTTTGCAGGTACGTAGTGTGTCGCCGTACATCATTTCCCTCGACATTGATCTGATCACCATCACCCGAAACTTCTTGGCAGGTATGTACTGGGTCGGCACCTGGATGGCTGCCTTCAGAGAAGACGGTAAAAAGTTGGTGCTCGTGAACTTCTAGACCTCCCATGAGATTATCCTTCCTCCATTGGATTATATAGAGTATTACCATCGCGGTCCAAGTCATCTAGATTACTACGTCAGTTGGACGGACCTTGTTTTGCAGAAGATTGTAATCTGCCAAGTGCCCACACGACATGCGAATTACGCAGACTTCAAGCTAATTGCCTTGTTCGACCGTGGACTCGCCTATCTTTACGCCAGTGCCTTTTTTAGCTGGAGACAACTCGGCTCGCAGTGGATCATCGTCAAAGCTGATACACACTTCTGTGATGCTATTGAACACAATGGCATCATCTACGCGATCGACAAAGCAGATGGCACCATGTATTGCTGTGACGGCATGTGTAAGTTGTTTCCTTCTCATGTTAATGATGATGCCATGACACTATTTGAACTTTTTGTGATGATTGGCATATCCCTGTTTGAGCAGAATTTGAGTAGAACTCTGGCAATATATTAGAGACGCCGTAAATCAGCTATATTTGGAATGAGTTAATTCATGCGATTGTGACCATGTCATTACAACCAATTTATACCCTGAATAATCAAATGGTTAGGAATATATGGATATTATCCTTATTTTACAGTAATCTATGTACTACTACTAAATATGAGTGTGTATCAATGGCCATGTTAGTTTCCTCATTTTCATGATGTAGAAACATGCACCACACCGTTGGTTTCATCTAACCATACATTAGGGAAGTAAATGTGCATATGGAGAACTCTATATTTCGAAGTAGTGAAATCCTGCAATGCTTACCATGTGTACATACCTATATTCACCCTTCAGCAATCAATGGCTAGAATAATATCCTCACAAAATTTTTTCCCACAGAACACGAGTATATAACAATGCATGGTCTGTTAGTTACCTTGAAGAATTTGTTTGTGAGGACAGAACATGATTACATAACATGCATGACATGGTAGTTTCCTGTGAAGAATCGATTGCGAGATAACATGAGTATAACCGTGCATGGCACTTCTATATTTTCGAGACCAGTATACATTTCCCTGTATTTTCCTCCCAGTTCCAACAGGGACATATCAATGATGTTTCTTGCATTATCCTACTCATACTCTGAACAATGCTGATCTTCCATTAACAATGCCTGTCCTTTTTGATATGATGCAGTGTCCCTACAGTTACTGCCCTTTGTAATCACACCACCTTTGCCAAAAACGGGGAAGCACAACTGGTTCCTCGCTCGATCAGACGAAGGCAAAAGACTGATGATCATTCGGACACATGAGCCGGAAAAGTTATATTGCAAAAACCCCACTGTATACAAGCACCGTGTAATGCGTGAGTATCCGGACAGTGGTTGTTACGTCTATGAGCAGGATACCGGCTTGTTGGGGCCTTTAGGATTTTTTAGTTGGAGGCGGGTAAACAACCTTGGTTTACACTCTCTGTTTCTCGGACTCAATTATCCGATTAACCAGGAGATCACCGTTGGCAAGGACCTTGATGGCAGAGAGGCTCTGTTTGCTATGGAAAACTGTGCCTACACGGCGAGCCCTAGGAGTTCGGGAGCAAACTCCCCTAATTGTCAATGATACAGCCTGCAGCCAAAAGAAGGTGAGAATGACAAAGGCATCCGGATTAACTTTGATCCTTGGATGTCTCAATTACGACAGGCAGTGATGTGGTTCAATCCTTTAGGTTGATAGGTAATTGGGCTGTTGCATCGAAAGGGTGGAGTACTGGTGTCTCCGGATCACTGGTCGCTGAAGCGGGGCTACAAATTATGATGGTATTGGATCATCTTTTTGAATGACTTTGTTGTCTTTGCTGCTGGTTCTGGATGGGTAGTTCTTTCTTTTGTTATGCATATTCCTTGTCATTTGGTCATCCTCGTCTATGTCACTCTTTATATGTAATAGTTGCTTCTGTTTAGAATGTCATTCTCGTCTGGATCACGAGAGTCTGAGCACTGCAGATGGGTGCATTTTGGTGGTGTAGCATGACTTCTTATGAACTATCATGTCTTGCTGTTTATGTCAGTAGTAGTCACTAGTCAATGTTTGAATGTTGTATATATCGTTGTTTCGAACTGTTTATTGTCTCGAACTACTAGTGGGCTAAATGAGGGCATCACCATTCTCCAGTGTTCAGAGTATATCTCCTTTTTTCCAGTCATATAATTTGAGCTCACTGTCTTTTCGATGATGCACACTTGTTTGGGCCAGTGAGGTGTCGTTGAATATGGGCCGAGTAGTAACGCAATGCCAAACAGGTCAATTATGACTCTCGGGCCGGGCTCTCAAAAGATCCTGGAAAAAAAGCCCGAGCTCTCCAAGAAAGAAAGAATAAGGACTCTTAGGCCGACATGTGGGTGCCCCCGGTGTTTTCGTGCGCTTGCGCGCCGAGAGCATATTGGCGTGTGCTCGAAATTCATGCTACCTTTTCATCCCCAGTCTCCCGCCCCTCCCCCACCTCTGCAATCTTGATTCCTACTCCAGTTCCCCCAAATCCCCCTCATGTACTCCCTGTACTCAAGCGCACTATCATGTCACCGGTCAATGCGGATCTCCGAGTCAGAGATCCTGAGGTCCGTCCTGCCTTCGGTCGTTGCGTGTTGTCGCTTAACAGTGGCATGGCGGCGCTTGACGACCAGTTTGCCGGCAAAGTGCTGATGGTAACCATCAACGGCGACCGGCCTCCCGTCTTGCCAGACGACCTTGTCAAAGCTCTTGGCATTGCGCACGGCATCCAAATAAGTGACTTGCTCGTCGAAGTCTGTCCGCCACTGGCTGATTTCTTCGTCAAGTTTCGGACAACTTTCGACTGCAGTCCTGTGTTCGAATCTTCCCGGCGTTTGTTCTGCGATGGCGCGCTGGTGAGTTTTGATCGGTGGCACCCAGGATGGGGCTCGGTGCCCTCTGAGCTTGAGTTTTTAACAAAGCTTACCTTCCACGGCATGCCTCGACGTGCTTGGAACAGCGAGTCCATGAACGAGCTTATCAACGACCTTGGAGGTGAGCTCGTAAGTATGTTTGTTCCTCCAGACAGCTGGGCTCTGAGGGTTATGGCATGGATGAAGAAGACGTCCACCATACCGAAGGTGATTGGTGTTGAGATACCAGTGTAGGAACCGGGGTAGTACTATGCATCGCCACCAAGGCCGCCGCGGACCACGTTAGGGATGTACCTGTATTGAGTGTTCGTGCATGTCGAAGAAGTGGTCAATTCATCAATCGAAGTCCTACCGCCGCCACTGGTGCCAGGGTCCGTCGACGACGTCCATTACATGAGTCAACATCAGACTTTCCCCGTGTTACTCGGAACGATGGATGGCACAGGGCCTACTCCATCGCGCAGCGGAGGCCACTGCTTCTTTGGGAGAAGAGGCAGGGCTGGCTGCCTGGATGTGCTCTAATTTGAGGTAACAACTGAATCTTGTCAGATAGTACTAGTTAAATCTGAGCTATGGGTCTGAAGCACTGATATGCCAGTACATTTGATTGTGAGCTGTTCTAATTTTGTACCTGAACTTTTTTTTAGAAAGGGTTGTACGTCAACTTAATGTGTTAGCAGAACTTATTGTGTTGTCTGTCTGTTTTTTTGCACAACATTCAAGATATTTCCCCGTCATTTATAAAGACGATGAACCATTATGTATGACTTCGTTGGTTTCAACATAGCCCTTCCCGTAGCGATCCACTGCTTCCATCCTCATTCTACCGCCTGCGTGAAATTTTTGTATGCAAGTTCAGTGTGCTATGATGTTCTATATGATTGTGTCAACTATATAAGTTTTTACTGAGCATCAGCAATGCATATGGCTGAAAGATGTATTTACGAGCATCGACCGATGGGTCTCACACACACACACACACACACACACACACACACACACACACACACACACACCCGCGCGCACACACACGCGCACACGCACAAGTGGGACCCGTTGAATTATTTATTTGCTCGTGACAGCTTTTAATTAGGTTCCACTGTAATCTAACCTTTTTCTTAAGTTATTAATTGAGCTCAGCGACTTCAAAAAGTTGTGCAGAAGCCTTGTTTGGGCCTTTCTGGCGTCATTGAATGTGGGTTGAGTAACCATGTTAGGTTGTACTGTACTACACAGGCCTTTTTTCAACATCAGCAATGCAACTGGGCCGACAGTTGTACACAATATCCGGGTCAACTTATTATCCGCCCCGCTGGGCTGCAAAGTTTCCTAGGAGGTATGCATTAGGCTTAACAAGAAAATGGACTTTAAGAAATAATAAATGGGATGTAATTATAATAACTGGGCAATTACTATGCACCAAACACGTAATTAGTTTGAAAAATATATTATTTTTGGAATTTGGAGATTTTAATTTCATTACTTGTTGCGCACGCAATATTTCGTTGGATTTTAACATAATACAACTTTATTTTGAAATTATATTTAACCTGACTAGAAATTTCGGATAAAAATATTTCGGATCCCATCAAAATGTGGGAATTTTTTTTGAATTCTGTTTTGAGCGGATGTTTGAAATTATTAATCATTGTCCTAGCTAGAAGTTGGGCTGTACTTTTAACAAACTGTAAATGGGTTGTAGTAAACTCCATTAGAATTAAAAAATAGGCTGTACATTCTTACATATCGCAAATGGGCTATATGTTCTCTGCCAAATCCAAGCTGTGGGCCTACTAAGTTGACGCGTACCAAGGGCTTTGTCAACTTAGTCAATATAAACGATTCTAGCTGCAGTGATCGTACGATGTCCATCCAACGACTGTAGTGCTTCTTCAACCTCTGGTCTTCTTGCTCCAGCCGCCCAAAGCAGCGCCGGTCGTATCGCGTGCTCCTGCCTCCTGTGGCCAGCTGTGATGCCGCGGAGGCCTCACCGCCCCGTACTACTCCCACCGCTGGCCAGGCCATCCCTCTACTCACCCACACCCCCTGTTATTCTGCGGCGATGGCAGCCTCACACCGCAGCCGAACCAGTGAACCCTCGTACTCCTCTCCGCGCGGGCTTCCACTGCTGCGTCTTCCCCGGCTCTGTGTCGTCCCCTTCCTAGGCCTCGCTGTCGTCCAGATCGCCGCCCGTGCTCTCGGCACGGTGTGGTCAACGTGGTCAACGACCGACTTCCATCGGAAGAGTACTGTATGTGGAGAGGCTAACAGCTGGGTCCAGGCGGCCGCAAGGAAGTGCATCCTTATTACGCGCAAAATAATTATTCCTCCACCTGACAGCAGGGACCCACCGGACAGGCCACCTTATTTCGCGAAAAAAACGTTTCCCCCCTGACTGCTGGGACCCACCGGACGAGCCAGCGTATTTTGCGAAAAAACGTTCCCCCCGCTGTTAGCTCGGACCCACCGGAAGTGCCTCCTTATTATGCACAAAAAAATGAATACCCCCCCTGCTAGCTGGGACCCACCATGGTGGGAGGCTGACTTGTGGGCCTACTAAGTTGACTGGGACGGGGGCCTTTGTCAACTTTAATCAATATGAACGATTCTAGCTCCAGTGACCGTACAATGTCCATCCAACGGCCGTAGTGCTTCTTCAACCTCTGGTCTTCTCGCTCCAGCCGCCCAAAGCAGCGCCGGTCGTGCCGCATGCTCCTGCCTCCCGTGGTCGGCTGTGCTGCCGCGGAGGCCTCACCGCCCCCTATTATTCCCACCGCTGGCCAGGCCCCGCGGCAACGGCAGCCTCACATCGCAGCCGAACCAGTGAACCCTCGTACTCCTCTCCGCGCGGGCTTCCACTGCCGCGTCTTCCCCGGCTCCCTGTCGTCCCCTTCCTAGGCCTCGCCGTCGTCCACCGCCCTGGTGCTCTCGACGCGGCGTGGTCAACATGGTCAAGGAACGACTTCCATCGGACATGGACTGTACGTGGAGAGGCCGACAGCTGGGTCCACGGCCGCAGCAAGGAAGTGCCTCCTTATTACGCGAAAAATAATGATTCCTCCACCTGACAGCTGGGACCCACCGGACGGGCCACTGTATTTCGCGAAAAAAACGTTTCCCCCTGACTGTTGGGACCCACCAGCTACATCTTCGCATGCAAGGAAGTGCGTCCAGGCAAAAAAACAAAACGATTCGCCCCCCTAACCGCTGGGACACACCAGCGACACCTTCGCACGCAGGGAAGTGCGTCCGGGCAAAAAAATGATTCGCCCCCTTGACTGCTGGGACCCACTAGCTACATCTTCGCACGCAAGGAAGTGCGTCCGGGCAAAAAAAATGATTCGCCCCCCTGACTGCTGGGACCCACCGGCTACATCTTCGCACGCAAGGAAGTGCCTGACAGTCGGGACCCACCTGGTCGAAGCGTACGTAGCGTTGTCATTCTGGTCGTGAACGTGTACGTACATATATACTGGTGGATGTAGAGGCGCGCACGTGTCGTAGTAGAGGCGCGCACGTAGCATGTACACGTACGTATAGCAGCGAGGGTGCAAGAAAGAAAATATGGCCACATACGTACATACGGGCAGGGTCTCGAATGCCTACTCGCGCATACGTACATGGCTGGTTCGGAACGGAGAAACGGCATCATCGTCGTGTTCATGGGGAGGCAACGGAATGCGTCGTGTTCATGGGGATGCAACGGAATGCGTCGTGTTCATCGGGAGGCAACGGAACGCGTGGGAGCCAACCGGCTGGGTCAGAATGGAATGTGTCGTCGTGTTCATCGGGAGGGCTTGGACGGAACAGGCGATGGAAACGAGGCCTGGTGTACCGCAAAATGGAGGAAACGGACCTCCTACGTTCGGAACGGGGTCTTGTTGATCGGGAGGGGTGTGGCGTACCGCAAAACGGAGGGAACAGACCTCCTACGGTCGAAACGGGGGTCCTGTTGATTGGGAGGGGTGTGGCGTACCGCAAAACGGTCGAAACGGGGGTCCTATTGATCGGGAGGGGTGTGGCGTACCGCAAAACAGACGAAACGGACTTGTGTTGGAGCGCTACGGTCGAAACGGGGGTCCTGTTCATCGGGAGGGGTGTGGCGTACCGCAATACGGGACTCCACGGGATATTGTTCATCTCCACCATCAACCTCCTCCAGCCTCCACGGGCTACCGTCGATCTCCTCCAGCCTCCACGGGCTCCTGTTCATCCAGCCTCCACCGCGCGCTACTCCACCGGCTACTGTTCAACCACCCCTCCACGGACACCCCTCCACAGTCTACTGTTCATCTAGCCCTCCACACCACGGGGTCCTGTTTAACCACCCCTCCACGGGCACCCCTTCACCGTCTGCTGTTCATCCAGCCCTCCACACCATGGGGTCCTGTTCATCTAGAGGCAACGCCACCGCTCACTGTTCATCCACCCCCCTCCCCGCAACGCTCACTGTTCATCCAATCGATCGGCTTCAGTTAGCAGCAGTAGCGAAGGAATCGCTCGATCGGGTTCAGTTAACAGCCATCGATCGATCACTCAGGTTCAGTAACGTGTAGCCTGCAGTGCAATCACTCGGGTTCAGTTAGAGCCCAACGCCTCGCTCAGGTTCAGTTAGAGTTAATGCCTCGCACACGCGCGCCTACGTGTACGAGAGAAACGCGCATCGCTCGGCCCCCGACCTCCCACCGTAACCGACAACTCCCTGAAATTTTCCTCCCCCTCACTTCTACCACGCTTTTTTCCGTCATGGACGGCCCAAAGAATGTCATGCAGCCGCGTCTCCGGCCCGCCCAGGACGGTTTTTTCTGTCATGATTTTTTGTCATAGAAGTAGGAGCCCACCACATCTATGATGATACCGGGATTTGTCACAATTATCGTCATAGAAGTGCCATATGTATGACAGAAAAAAATTTCGTTCGGCCCAAAATGTCATGGATGTGTCTTTTTTGTAGTGGGTGTACAGGTGCTAAGGGTGCCACACAGGCAAGAAAATGATGTGGCAAAGCAATTAAAGAAGAGAGAGAGCATTAGGGTGACCCTAGGAGGAAACGGTGCTAAGCGCGTGAACCTATGCAAAATGACTATCAACCAATGAATGATGGAGTTTAATTGTTAAACAATTCAATGAGGGAGGCTTAGCTACAAAAGGTAAGCACTAATGCACCGGGGAGACTAGTTGCTAAGGTTTTAAATGCGCTTAGCACCTCACGTAAGCACCAATGCATTGGAAGCATTACTCTCCACTGTGACTAGTCTTATGGCAAAAGCTAGGGAAGCCGCCAAAAGAACTAGCCCTAGGAGTAGTAGCTAGGGATCGAGTGTGCGAGATGAACCGGAAAAAGTAAATGCAGAGAGATGAAATGCAAAAAAGACGGAGGGATGTGATGGTTGCTTGTCTGTTTATTTTACCAGGCCACTTATTACTGGGAGTGGTTGGGTTTTGTGATATGACGGCTTTACTGCCGCGCCACGAGCAGGGTGAGAGGTGAGACTCCCGTGCAACACAACCCTCTAGACTAGTACTACTACATCGGTCGTGGTTTATCCCCCATTGAATTTGACTGAAGATTTAACTGACAAAATATTAGTGCATGTCAACAAAAACAATATCGTATTTGAACATAGTTTTCAATGATATAATTTTAAGTGACATGCATCATCATTTATCGTACTATATAAAATGTTAGTTCAATTTTTGGTCATACTAATCTATAGTAGTAAGGTGCCCGTGCGTTGCGCAAAAGAATGAAATGCATTGATCGGGGTGTTGTTTATTTTGACAAAGGATGTGGGGGTCATCTCATGTGTAACAGGTATCGATAGGTTTCTTCGGACATTATTTCATCTCTAGAGCTCAGAAACATCTGGGTGAAATAGATAAAAAGGTATCTTTTGCAAACAAAAGCGTTCAACTGTTCAACCTGCATCCAAAACTTGTGAAGAAATAACTCTTATTGTGCTTTGCAGGAAATGGTTCATCATAAGTCTTTCACCAGTACTGTAGTAAAAATCCACACATGGAAGATTCTAGACTAAACCATAAATTGATACACTTTTATTCATGCGCGATATTCCAATAGAGCAAAATCATGCATGGAAGTCTCCACATGCTTAGACAACGGATTACATTGAGCAAAGACTAATGATCAACATTTAACTTAGTAATGCAGATGTCCAGGTGAACCTCCTTGGAGTCCCCATGCACATTGTTGGGGGTCAAATAATACCATGCGTCTTCCATGTCCACATCGGCGGGAAGGTCTCAGCTCGGCAGAGTCCAAGTCAGCTTGACGTAGCCAGTGTCATCGCCCACGTACCTCCGAGGGGTAGTAATAGTGAGCACGCACCCGCACATTGGCCTTGTGTCAGTGTCAGCGTCAGCAGCGTCGCCCCTGATGCACACTACAAAGATGTGGCGGTGGCCTGCGCGGGTGAGGGAGTCCTGGACTAGGGGGTGTCCGGACCGTCGGACTATCATCGTCAGCCGGACACCAAGACTACGAAGATACAAGATTGAAGACTCCGTCCCATGTACGGATGGGACTTTCCTTGGCGTGGAAGGCAAGCTTGGCGATACGGATATGTAGATCTCCTACCATTGTAACCGACTCTATGTAACCCTAGCCCTCCCCGGTGTCTATATAAACCGGAGGGTTTTAGTCCGTAGGACAACAACCATTACAACAATCATACCATAGGCTAGCTTCTAGGGTTTAGCCTCCTTGATCTCGTGGTAGATCCACTCTTGTACTACCCATATCATCAATATCAATCAAGCAGGAGTAGGGTTTTACCTCCATTGAGAGGGCCCGAACCTGGGTAAAAACATCGTGTCCCTTGTCTCCTGTTACCATCCGCCTAGATGCACAGTTCAGGACCCCCTACCCGAGATCCGCCGGTTTTGACACCGACATTGGTGCTTTCATTGAGAGTTCCTCTGTGTCGTCACCGATAGGCTTGATGGCTTCTTCAATCAACAACAACATAGTCCTGGGTGAGACTTTTCTCCCCGGACAGATCTTCGTATTCGGTGGCTTCGCACTGAGGGCCAATTCACTTGGCCATCTGGAGCAGATCGAAAGCTACGCCCCTGGCCATCAGGTCAGATTCGGAAGCCTAAACTTCACGGCGGATATCCGCGGAGACTTGATCTTCGATGGATCCAAGCCGCAGCCGAGCATGCCGCACTGTCACGATGGGCATGATCTAACTCTGCCGCCGGACAGTACCTTGGAGGCCGCACACGAATCCGCTCCGACCCATAGTTCATAGCCGATCGCGCAGATCGAGGACGGGTGGCTGGACACCGCCTCGGGAGCTGCAACTTCCACGGCAATGGAGCTGAACACTGACCTCGTCCCTTATAAAGCTCGTGACTCCGAGGTGCCGGACTCCCTGCCGGACTCCGAATCTCCTGCGCCCCTGCCAATCGAATCCGATTGGGCGCCGATCATGGAGTTCACCGCTGCGGACATCTTTCAGCACTCACCCTTTGGCGACATCCTAAATTCGCTAAAGCATCTCTCGCTATCCGGAGAGCCCTGGCCGGACTACGGCCAGGATGGTTGGGATGCGGACGACAAAGGAATTCAAAGCCCACCCACCACCCACTTTGTAGCCACTGTCGACGATCTAACCGACATGCTAGACTACGACTCCGAAGACATCGACGGTATGGACAACGATGCCAGAGATGATCAAGAACCAGCGCCTACAGGCACTGGAAGACCACCTCGTCATACGACATATACATGGTGGACACCCCAAAAGATGGGGATGACGAAGAAGCAGCGGAGGCAGATTCCTTAAAGAAACAGCCCAAGCGCCGACGTCAGCGGCGCCGCTCTAAATCCCGCCACAGCAAGAATGGAGATTCCGGCATAGGAGATAATAACACCCCAGAAAGTGCCGAAGACAACCCCCTCCAGCAAGATTCAGCGCAGGAGGACGCAGAATCCAGCCCTCACGAGAGAGCGGCAGATGAAGAGGTCGAGGATGATAATTACATACCTCCCTCCGGAGACGAGGCAAGCCTCGACGACGGCGAATTCGTCGTGCCTGAGGATCCCGTCGAACAAGAGCGTTTCAGACGTAGGCTAATGGCCATAGCAAATAGCCTAAAGAAAAAGCAGCAACAGCTTCAAGCTGATCAAGACCTGCTGGCCGACAGATGGATCGAGGTCCTCGCGGCCGAAGAGTATGAACTCGAACGCCCCTCCAAAAGCTACCCAAAACGCAAGTTGCTCCCCCGACTAGAGGAGGAAGCATACAAACCTTCATCACCAGCGCACAATACGGCAGACCGACCACCTCGTGGCCGCGACAGAGAGGCATCTAGGCCCTGCACCAGAACCGTACCCCGGCACCGCTCAAAAAGTACGAAGCCACGGGGGAATGCGCCGGACTTGCGGGATATATTGGAGGACAAGGCAAGACAATCCAGATGTATCTATGGATCACGTGGGCGCCCCATGACCCACGACGAATACCGTCGCACCGGATACAGCAACTCCGGCCGGGCCGAACACAGCAGACAACCCTCTCTTGAGCTACGTCGTGATATTGCTCAATATAGAGGCGCCGCACACCCACTATGCTTCACAGATGAAGTAATGGATCATCAAATCCCTGAAGGGTTTAAACCCGTCAACATTGAATCCTACGATGGCACAACAAACCCCGCAGTTTGGATCAAGGATTATCTCCTTCATATCCATATGGCCCGCGGCGATGATCTCCACGCCATCAAGTATCTCCCGCTCAAGCTTAAACGACCAGCTCGGCATGGGCTTAACAGCCTGCCCGCAGAGTCAATTGGGTGTTGGGAGGACCTGGAAGCCGCATTCCTCGACAACTTCCAGGGCACATATGTGCGACCACCAGACGCCGATGACCTAAGCCACATAATTCAGCAGCCAGACGAATCGGCCAGACAATTCTGGACACGGTTCTTAACAAAGAAAAATCAAATCATCGACTGTCCGGATGCAGAGGCCCTCGCAGCCTTCAAACATAACATCCGCGACGAGTGGTTGGCCCGGCACCTAGGACAGGAAAAGCCGAAATCCATGGCAGCCCTCACATCACTCATGACCCGCTTCTGCGCGGGAGAGGATAGCTGGCTAGCTCGCAGCAACAACCTCAGTAAAAATGCTGGCAGTCCGGATACCAAGGACCACAATGGTAGGTCGCGTCGAAACAAAATCAAACACCGCGTTAATGGCGACAACAATGAGGATACGGCAGTCAACGCCGGATTCCGAGGCTCTAAACCCGGTCAGCGGAAGAAGCCATTGAAAAGAACCACTCCGGGTCCGTCCAATTTGGACCGAATACTCGACCGCTCTTGCCAGATACATGGCACCCCCGAAAAGCCAGCTAACCACACCAACAGAGATTGTTGGGTATTCAAGCAAGCAGGCAAGTTAATTGCCGAAAACAATGACAAGGGGCTGCACAGTGATGACGAGGAAGAGACCCGGCCGCCGAATAGTAGAGGACAGAAGGGCTTCCCCCCACAAGTGCGGACGGTAAACATGATATACGCAACCCATATACCCAAGAGGGAGCGGAAGCGTGCACTGAGGGACGTATGTGCGATGGAGCCAGTCGCCCCGAAGTTCAATCCATGGTCCTCTTGCCCGATCACTTTCGATCGAAGAGACCATCCGACCAGTATCCGCCATGGCGGATTCGCCGCATTGGTTTTAGACCCAATCGTCGATGGATTTCACCTCAGGAGAGTCCTGATGGACGGCGGCAGTAGCCTGAACCTGCTTTATCAGGATACAGTGCGCAAAATGGGCATAGACCCCTCAAGGATTAAACCTACAAAGACGACCTTTAAAGGCGTCATACCAGGTGTTGAGGCCAATTGTACAGGCTTAGTCACACTAGAAGTGGTCTTCGGATCCCCGGATAATTTCCGAAGCGAGGAGTTAATCTTTGACATAGTTCCGTTCCGCAGCGGCTATCACGCTCTGCTCGGACGAACCGCGTTCGCAAATTCAACGCGGTGCCGCATTATGCATACCTCAAGCTCAAGATGCCAGGCCCTCGTGGAGTCATCACGGTTAACGGAAATATGGAACGCTCCCTCCGAACGGAGGAACACGTAGCGGGTCTCGCAGCAGAAGTACAGAGCAGCCTTTTAAGGCAATTTTCGAGTCTGGCTGTTAAACGACCGGGCACGGCCAAACGCGCCCGGAGAAACATCAATCAAGACCACCTCGCACGTTCCGAGCACGCGTAGCAATGCGGCCCCAACCCCAGCCCTCGCATGATTGCAAGACCAGCTCTCCGCGTACATCATTACGCTCTGGAGATACCATGGGCATAGGGGGAGGGGCACAACCACAACAGGCCCAGAGTGCGGCTAAACCACACCAGGGGCTCCCAAGTCTGTCGCTCTTTTCATTTTCATTTTTTCCTTCTTTTTATACACAGGACTCCGTTCGCCAGAGGCCCTGTCCGGCGGCGAACCTGCCGAACTCACGATGCAACAGCCAGCGAGGGACAAAGGCTGTGGCGAACACTCAGGTGGTCTCCATTACGAGCATTACATTTGTTAAATACATCAGTCCGCAGCCCACCCCTGGAGGGGGACACGCTTAATTAGTCCAATCCCTTGCTTACCGCACTATTTGTATCGCTCTGCACTAATAGCAGAATTTCTTGAATAAACAATGCAACACTTTTTTCCTATAATTGCATTACTTTACATATATGTTCATTAATGACATCTTGCACCCGTATATTTTGATACGGCCGAATACACCAGGGGCTTATGTTCCCCGCATTATGGTGTGATAAGTCTGAACACTTTCACAAGTGCCGCACCCCGAACTTATAGCATTATATGAATCGGCTCCGAATCATGTCTTGGGTCAATAGTTGGGTTTGCCCGGCTCCCATGTTTTGGTACCTTACGTTCCGTTCTGTCGGCTAAGGTAGCATTGGGAGAACCACTGCGATTGCGCCCCGGTTGAGCTGGGCGAGCGCCTCAGTGGAGAAAGCTAAAACTGACTGTCATGATAAGGCGAGAGACTGGTCGCTGTTCGAGAGGTCTTTTCGAGTCCTTAAATACTTATGCCGCTTCGAGCGAAGAACCGGATACTGTCCGGCCAAGGCATGGATAGCTCCCCGAACTCGGTCTTCTGAATACTAGGGGCTTCGCCGAAATTTAAAATTATAGAATTCTATGGCTAAGTGAGAGTGTTCAAGCTTTATAAGTCCGGTTGCCTTGTTCGTTGTGTTGAGCGCCTCCCTAGATGGACCCAAAAATGGGAACAAGAGTGCTCAAGTTTATCCCGAACACCCCAGCACTCGTGGCATGGGGGCTGAAGCCAACGACTTGCTATCTCTCAGATTTAATAAACGGCCGCACAGAAGGTAATATTTTAAATCAATAAGTGTTGCTTAGCGCATATGAACAAAGTTTTCAGCGCACAGGATAACACATTGCGAGTTTACTCAATAATTACATCTCTGGGGCACTCATCCGCAATCTTGCGGGCACCCTTCAGGACAGTCTTATAGTACATCTCGGGCGTACGATACTCCTTGCTCGCTAGCGGCGCGTCAGTGATAAGCCTCTCCGCATCCAGCGTGCCCCAATGCACCTTTGCGCGGGCAAGGGCCCGACGGGCACCTTCAATACAGGCGGAGCGCTTGATGACTTCCACCCAGGGGCACGCAACCACCAGCCGCCGCACGAGGCCGAAGTAGCTCCTAGGCATGGCCTCTCCAGGCCACAGCCGGACTATGAGGCCCTTCATGGCCTGCTCAGCTACCTTGTGGAGTTCGACCAGCTGCTTCAGCTGGTCGCTAGGGGGCACCGGATGTCCAGCCTCAGCGTACTGAGACCAGAAAACCTTCTCCATTGAGCTCCCCTCCTCGGCTCGGTAAAATGTGGCGGCATCAGACACACTGTGAAGCAGATCTACAAACGCCCCTGGAGAGCTCCGAATTCGGGTAAGTAACAGGTAATTTACTTTAACATGCTTGCTTTACATGAAAAATGCCTTACCCGCCGCTATTTTCTTCACCGCCTCAATCTCCTGGAGGGCCTTATGGGCCTCGGCCTTAGCGGGCTTGGTACTTTCAAGAGCCGAGGCAAGCTCGGACTCTCGAGTCTTCGAGTCACGCTCCAAACTCTCATGCTTTTCCATGAGAGCTTGGAGCTCTTGCCGCACCTCCGCCACCCGCGCCTCCTGCTTCTCTCGCTCCGTCCGTTCCGCGGCCGCATTGCGTTCGGCCGCGGACACGGCCTCCTTCAGGGTTGCCACCTCGTTCGTGGCCCCTGCAGTACCCACGTTATCCTTGTTATTTCTATTGCAACCAAAATACTTTTCTGTAAGGTATACATTTAAAAGTGGTGTTACGCACCTTCTTTATCCTCAAGCTGCTTCTTGGCAAGGATGAGCTCTTGCTCGGACCGCTCGAGGTCCTGCTTCAAAGCACCGACCTCCGCAGTCAGTGCGGCAGAGGTCAGCAGCGCAACCTGCAAACCCATATTGACATAATTCTTAGCACTCCTGCGTATATCTTTTTTAGATCCTCAATCCGGTCTTTCTTTCCGAACACCGAACCGAGCATCAGGGGCTACTGTCTATGCGGTATTACATTACATATTTTTAAATTCTTACCTCAAAGCCTGTTAGAAGGCTACTGCAGGCTTCGGTCAGCCCGCTCTTGGCAAGCTGAACCTTCTGAATCACCGCACTCATGATAGTGTGGTGTTCTTCCTCGATGGAAGCGCCTTTGAGCGCCTCCAACAAGTTGTCCAGCGCCTCCGGTTGGATGGAGGCTGCCGACGTCACGGTCTTTCCCTTCTTGCGAAGGGGCCACCTGCCGGACTCCGGAACCACTGCGGGTTCCGGCGTGGAGTCCGGCGCAAAGTCCGGGAGGCTGCCTTGTGGCGCCTCCGGAGCCTCCTCCTGATGGGTCCCTTCCTGGGATCCCACCTCGGCATCCTTAGCGTCCCGAGGGGTGTAGGCAGTCGGGATGGAATCTACATCCGACGGAGCCAACGACCCGCTCGATGAAGCGGGGAGATCATCATCGGCCGGACTGCAGGCAGTGTGTGGCATTAGAAGGACACTATGTGACACAAAAGAGAAATTATAAATCATTCAGGAATCCGGATACTTACGATCTTGCCGGAGGCCTGGCCCTTGAGGGCCACTCTTCGTCGCCAACGTTGGCGTTGGCGGAGCTGTCCTGGGGAATAGTCCTTCCCCTCTTGGACCCTTCGGCCTCCCTTGTTGGGGAAGCCTTCCTCTTCCTCTCTCCTTCCTCTGGGAGAGAGTCCTCTTTCTCCTCCTCGTCTTCGGGGGAGGAGTCCGCCTCGGAGCCATCGGACGATGAGTCTGATATCACCTGGCGCCGGGAACTTCTTCGAGTTCCCGTGGCCTTCTTCTTGGCCTTCTTCTCTGGCACCACATAGAGTGCCGGGACCAGCAGCCCCGTTAAGCGGGCGTCCGCTGGGTCTTCGGGAAGGGGAGCCGGACAGTCTACCTGTCCGGACGTCCTCTACCAGTCCTGTCAAAGGCATTGGGAGTTTTAGATCCCACATAGAGTTAAACTATGAAAGAAAATAAATGTCCCATAGAGGATAACAAAGCTTACCTCGCTGGCCGGGCGCTTGGTGCTGAATCCGCGGTCTTCCGTCGCGGATGCGGGGGCTTCTCCGCCCTTGAACAGCACCCTCCAGGCGGCTTCGTACATCGTGTCGAAGAGCCCGCTCAAGGCCTGGTGCTGTGCCGGATCGAACTCCCACAAATTAAAAGCCCGTTGTTGGCAAGGGAGAATCCGGCGGACGAGCATGACCTGGATCACATTGACAAGCCTAAGCTTCTTGTTCACCAGGGTCTGGAGACAGGACTGGAGTCCTGTCAGCTCCTCCGAACTACCCCATAGCAAGCCCTTCTCTTTCCAGGAGGTGAGCTGCATAGGGATACCAGATTTAAACTCGGGGTCGCCGCCCATTTAGGGTCGCGCGGCTCGGTGATGTAGAATCACCCCGATTGCCACACCTTGACGGACTCCACGAAGGCCCCTTCGAGCCAGATGACATTGGGCATCTTTCCCAACATGGCGCCTCCGCACTCCGCTTGAGCGCCCTTCACCACCTTCGGCTTGACATTGAAGGTCTTGAGCCACAAACCGAAGTGGGGCTGGATGCAAAGGAAGGCCTCGCACACGACGATAAACGCCGAGATGTTGAGGATGAAGTTTGGCGCCAGGTCGTGGAAATCCAGGCCATAATAGTACATGAGCCCCCGGAAAAAGGGATGCAACGGGAAGCCGAGTCCGCGGAGGAAGTGGGGAAGGAAAACGACCCTCTCATGGGGCCTGGGGGTGGGGATGAGCTGCCCCTTGTCGGGCAGCCGGTGCGCGATGTCGCCGGAAAGATATCCGGTGCTGCGCAGCTTTGCGATGTGCTCCTCCGTAATGGAGGAGGCCAACCATTTGCCTCCCGCTCCAGACATGGTCGGAGAAGGTCGAGACAAGATGCGCGGACTTGGGCGCTGGAGCTTGAGTGCGCGGAGATGGATAAGCAAAGGAGGAAGAAGGCGTAGGTAAAAAGGTGGATCCTTATCCCCTTATATATGGGCGGACGAAAACTATGCATCCCCACCGGCCTGGTAAAACTCGCTTATCTCCCAAGCGCCACCATCAATGGCGCGGTTGGGTTACCCACGTCCGTATTGATGAGAATCCCGGAATAAGGAGAACACGATCTCTGCTTCGACAAGACGTGCCAAGGAAACCGCTTCGCTAAACGCGCTGAGGTGATATAATAAAAAACGATTCCAGTAAAGGCTTGGTGGTGGTGTGATGTCATGTCACAAAATACGTCAGCGGATTGAACTTGTGTACATAATATTCTTTCTACGGGGGAATGTGGAAATTACTTTGCAGAGCCGGACACTATCCTGGTGTTCACAATCTTCTATGAATTATTCGGAGGGGGAACCCGCCTTGCAATGCCGAACAATGTGCGCGCCGGACTCAACATCATTGAAGCCTGGTTCAGGGGCTACTGAGGGAGTCCTGGACTAGGGGGTGTCCGAACAGCCGGACTATCATCGTCAGCTGGACTCCAAGACTATGAAGATACAAGATTGAAGACTTCGTCCCGTGTCCGGATGGAACTTTCCTTGGCATGGAAGGCAAGCTTGGCGATACGGATATGTAGATCTCCTACCATTGTAACCGACTCTGTGTAACCCTAGCCCTCCCCGGTGTCTATATAAACCGGAGGGTTTTAGTCCGTAGGACAACAACCATTACAACAATCATACCATAGGCTAGCTTCTAGGGTTTAGCCTCCTTGATCTCGTGGTAGATCCACTCTTGTACTACCCATATCATCAATATCAATCAAGCAGGAGTAGGGTTTTACCTCCATCGAGAGGGCCCGATCCTGGGTAAAAACATCGTGTCCCTTGTCTCCTGTTACCATCCGCCTAGACGCACAGTTCGGGACCGCCTACCCGAGATCCGCCGGTTTTGACACCGACAGCGGGCCTCGCCGGTGGCCACGATCAAGAGGAGGACGCTGTCGTCCTCCTCCGAGACTAGCAGGCGGCGCTGATCCTCCAGTGACTCCGGCACGGTGAACGAGAAGAACATCTCGTACTTGATGTTCTTTGCCAAGGGCCAGTAGTGATTGCCGCACGCCTGCGTCAGGTGATGCACGATGTCTGCCAGCGAGCCCCAAAACGGCATTGGGCACTCATAGCAGTAGACGAAGGGCTCCTTGGAGGCATCGACGAGGCCGTCCATGAAATGGGAGTGGCTGTAGGGGACGTTCCGCCGGTTGAATATATGAGCAATTTACTATGAGATTTACTACAAAATTAATCATGACGGCTATAACAGAGATTAAACTAATCATGCGGACTAGCATGGTAGATGAACAGATCGGGTCTAGGACACAGACTAGAAACATGAATTCTACCACGATTTTGAATAGGAAGGACAGAAACACATACGGTGCAACGGGAGCAGCACCATTGGCGTTGAGGTTGTCGCCCATGTCATTGAGGAAGAGGTTGCCGAGGTCGGGGAATAAGTCATCTTCGGTGAAGTCATCGCTGCTAGCAATTGCGAGAGTGCGCTCCCCAAATGTCAACAGCGCCCGCCGAATGGAGGGCAGGAGGGAGTGGCTGTAGGGGACGTTGCGGCCGCCGAATGGAGCGCAGGAGTAGCCCACGAAGTAGTAGATGGTGCTCCTCCCTAGTCTCTATTCTTATCTCTATCTCTACTACTCTTCTTTGTTTTTGATAATATACTAGTTGTAGTTGTCAAATTGAATAGTATTGCGCCGTCCACTGCACGCCCGGCTGAACACGCCTCCTCACCTCCATCAAACCCCTCCGTTAAACCCGCATGCAAACCAAGAAACCTACTCTAGCCCGTGGGAGGAAATTTGCCGGTTGCCATGGCAGGGTTATTCTGCAAATTTTCAGCAACTTAGCATGCAACCGTTTGATCTCAGATCCAAGGGCTGCTAGCAGCCCGTATCATGGTTGCGCCTACCATGACCGTCGCATCACACACGTGGTCGCGCCCTTGGAGATTTAACACGATGCGTTAGGCTATCTGATGTTGGCATATCATACATAGTGATCACTTAGTCACTGATACTACAACAAGGTTAGCTATAAGGTTGGCCATAAGTGTATTTTTTTTTTACTTCTCTCTATCTCTTTCTTCGTACTCCGTGTAGTGCCAAAAATGTTCTTATATTATGGGACACAGGGAGTACTAGTATTTATTGCATTTGCCAAGGAGTGACCTATTCTAATGAAATGGTGTGCTTATTAGTTTTTTGTTGCTAAGTTTGCTTCATTTAATTAGCTATAGACTCAAAATTGTCTTTTCACCTAGGTACGCGCGCTTAGCACCGTTTCTTCCTTGGGTCACCAAACTAGTCTCTCTCTTCTTGATTAACTTGCCACATCAGACTTTATGCATATGTGGCAAGCTTAGCACCTGTAGGAGCAAGTAAGGCTGCTTGTAAGGCTGGTCGTAATGATAGTACCACAGCTAGTATCATGCATGCCAACTAGACAATTTTGATGAGGTGACATATAATTAAATGAAGAAAGAGATGGTTGAGTATCATATCATGGTACCGTATCATAATAAATGCTAGGCTACTATGTGTCATGCATGACAATAAATAGAGTACTATATGATACTAATATATGATATTATGCATTAGGGATGTAGTATCATATACGAGTATCATATGCATGATACTAGTACATGATACTCCCCATTACAACCAGCCTAATGGGAGTAGTATCATGGATGCCAACTATGCAATCTTGATGAGGTGACGTCGAATTAAATGAAGAAAAGAGAGAGTTGAGTATCATAATATGATACTGTAGTATCATATTAAACGATGTGCTACTATGTGTCATGCATGATAATAAATAAACTATCCTATGATACCAACACATGATACGATGCATTACGGATGTAGTATCATACAAAAGTATCATATGCATGATACTAGTATATGATACTCTCCATTACGACCAACCTAAGTACAATAGTGCGCTTTACATGGCATTTTTGCATATGTGGAGGAAAGAGAGGCAAGGAAAAAGTGGATAAGTGGGCTCTCATGCAAGAGCCAGCCTCTACTACAGTCTACATGGTGGAGCATTGAGAGAGGCACCTATATGGAGGTGGTCAAGAATCAGGAGACTCACGCCAGTCGTAGCGCCGCAATTAAAATGATAATGGCAAGTCAAATCACGTGGCCCCGCCTGTCCAGCAGTAACTCGCTGTCAAATCACACAGCCATACGTTTGCAGCAGCCTACTCCCTCGTCTTCTCGCGTCTCTGTCGAACCGACTAGGCGGAACTGCCCCGCCACCTACCGCGCAGGAAAAGCCCCGCCCTTGACTTTTAAATAGTACAGTATACTAATTTTGTATCCATGGATTGCGCCATGGAGCAAAGCCTCTAGAAAATGGCGGTACACATGTACGGAGTATACAACACGCCCGTCGCGTTCGCGTCGCACCCTGGACGATTGGTCGGTCTGGCACGCTGCTCTCCAAATGGAACGCGCGTCATATTGTGTTTGCACACACATGTGGAACCGCAATTGAGAACCGACCATAGGCACACTCCCTGGCCCTGCAAGTCGGGTGCTTAATAGAAGAGGGAGACGAGCGATAGTACTAGAGAAGTGTTGTACTACATTGGTGCATGGACGATCCCTGCAAGACACGGAAGATCAGTTCATCCATGCATGTGACCAGACTCCAGCAGACACGCCTGGATTGGCTATCATCTACATATCGTGCAAGCTGTGTTGTACATGGCTGTAGTTGTGGTGAGAAATCTAAAAAATGGCTTCTTGTCATCTCGCAAAATTAGGTGTCATGTGCTTCGGATCACTGCGAGGGTTAAACAGCGACAGCTGAGTTGGGCTAGCCATTGGGGGCACATGCATGAAGACTACTCGGCTGCCATCTAGGTCAAGCTGGCTATGTTAATTATGACATCTATGACGGACCCCTTTTCTACGAGTTCATCTTTAATTTGAGCTTTGTTCCTCGTCTAGTTTGTCCGTCGGGATTCATGTTGTCTCCTTTGGGCAGTGAGGTCATGATTTCTTGTCATGTGGCATTATTTCGTGTTATATGTTATAATCCGGCGCTTCAGATCAGAATCACGACAACTGTGCCATCGGGCCACGTGCATGAAGACTTCTCGACAGTCATTGACAAGGTCAAGCCAGCTCCGGTAGATTAAATAAAACTAGTACTACTCCACTATATAGGCAGGAGCCTCCGTGCTTGCTTGCTAGTGTTGCTCTCTTCACACTGTCTCGGCCTCTCCAGATCTAAACACGACAACGGTGGCCACACACACTCTCTCTCTCTCTCTGCTCACCACTAGTCACAGATCCAGCCGGATCCTCTCCGTCGGGGAAGGTGAGAAGGTGCAACGTTCACACAGTCATCCTCGGCGACGGCTCTTACCCACTGGTGGCGCGTCCCGATCAGCCTGCCTTGCCATTCTCTCCCAAGCACCGCTGGCGAGGGAGGGCCTCCAACCCCTTCTTCCTCGCTGCCGTAGTGTGGGCAGATCCGGCCTCCCGCCGCCCACCTAGCGACATCCCGGCGACCATCAGGTATAACTTCCTTTGAGATTGGCCTTGCTCTACTTCTCGATCTCCTAACGTCGTTGCATTTGTATCTTTTACTATTTCTCAGGTCCCCCTCGTAGATAGGATTGATCGGCTGTTCGAAAACCACCTAATTTTTTTTACGTTTAAGAGGTAAAACTAGTTCATGCACTCGAATCTAGTACTACTTGGTTCAAACAAGGAAGAAAGGGGGTGGGGGTGGGGGAGGATTTGTTACCTGAATCTAGGACTTGGTTGAAAGAGGAAATAATGGGGGCGAAAAGTAGCAGAGACTGGCTATCCAACTGGTCTCTAGGTCTAATAGGGAAATAAAGGGAAACACAGTGCACACTCAATATAAACCCGATCTATTGGTTGAAAAAGGAAAGAAAGTGGGGACTGGGGGAGAAGTCAACAGAGTAAGTCCAGCACTAGATTTGCTAGCCTCACATAGTATAAGGTGGCTATACCAAACAAAAATGGGACCAACCCAGATATCCTGTTCTGATGTTTGTTGCCCCGAGCCACTCTTATGTAATGCCACTGGTAAAATGTAGCAGTCGCACTGTTAAAAGTAAGGACACGTTAAACCAATGTTGTTTTCAATGTAATGCCTCTAGTAATATGAATCAATGGCACTTTTTTACATGTCCTGCTAAATTTTCCATTAAGATAAGTTGGTTCTTTTCGTTAGAAATGCAACTGTCCTGGTCCTCCTACTCTCCCGTGCCCAAAGTAATGTCGTATTTAACGGTTGTCATAGTTAATCCTAATGCCCACACTAATATATAGCAATGACACTACTTTAGAAATTGCTACTATCCTTGTAGGATTGCCATTCAGATAATGAACATGCTTCTTTTCATTTGATGCATGTCTCATCACTTTTTAGTCACCCTCCTTTCCACCTTTTTTGTGCAAACAGAGATATACATTTCACGCTCGATCTTAGTTGAACTGCACAAATGATATCCAAATTATAGTTGAGCATTCCAGGAGCTTCACAACCAACCTTGATGTTGCTCAATTTTATTGCAACTAATGAAGAAGAAGCTCTGTGGGTTTCGTTTTCTGATGGAAATGGAACCGGGGCTGGAGCCCTTTTCTTAAATTTTTTTTGAAGAAGCTGCTAGCTCACGGGACATTGCTTCATTTTAGGTGAACTGCACCAAAAGGTCCCATGAATTGAATCATCCATGTTGGTGACTGAAAGAGCCAGCTTCAGCATCCCAGTCTAAGCACCCCCGGCCTCCATCCTTGCGACGCACGGTACACCTCGTTTGCCACCTGCTCGACCCTAGTGTCACTGATAAAATGAAGTAATAATACAGTTAAAATAGAGCAAGTGTCATCTCTATCATTTCATTTCCAATGTAGATAAAGATGTTGGAAATATGCCCTAGAGGCAATAATAAAATGGTTATTATTATATTTCTTTGTTCATGATAATTGTCTATTGTTCATGCTATAATTGTATTATCCGGAAATCGTAATACATGTGTGAATACATAGACCACAACAAGTCCCTAGTGAGCCTCTAGTTGACTAGCTCGTTGATCAACAGATAGTCATGGTTTCCTGACTATGGACATTGGATGTCATTGATAACGGGATCACATCATTAGGAGAATGAAGTGATGGACAAGACCCAATCCTAAGCATAGCACAAAGATCGTGTAGTTTGTTTCGCTAGAGCTTTTCCAAATGTCAAGTATCATTTCCTTAGACCATGAGATTGTGCAACTCCCGGATACCGTAGGAGTGCTTTGGGTGTGCCAATCGTCACAACGTAACTGGGTGACTATAAAGGTGCACTACGGGTATCTCCGAAAGTGTTTGTTGGGTTGGCACGAATCGAGACTGGGATTTGTCACTCCGTATGACGGAGAGGTATATCTGGGCCCACTTGGTAATGCATCATCATAATGAGCTCAATGTGACCAAGTGTCTGGTCACGGGATCATGCATTACGGTACGAGTAAAGTGACTTGCCGGTAATGGGATTGAACGAGGTATTGGGATACCAACGATCGAGTCTCGGGCAAGTAACGTACTGATTGACAAAGGGGATTGTATACAGGATTGATTGAATCCTCGACATCGTGGTTCATCCTATGAGATCATCGAGGAGCATGTGGGAGCCAACATGGGTATCCAGATCCCGTTGTTGGTTATTGACCGGAGAGGCGTCTCGGTCATGTCTGCATGTCTCCCGAACCCGTAGGGTCTACACACTTAAGGTTCGGTGATGCTAGGGTTGTAGAGATATGAGTATGCAGTAACCCGAAAGTTGTTCGGAGTCCCGGATGAGATCCTGGACGTCATGAGGAGTTCCGGAATGGTTCAGAGGTGAAGAATTATATATAGGAAGTGCAGTTTTGGCCATCGGGAAAGTTTCAGGGGTCACCGGTATTGTACCGGGACCACCGGAAGGGTCCCGGGGGTCCATCGGGTGGGGCCACCTATCCTGGAGGGCCCCATGGGCTGAAGTGGGAGGGGAACCAGCCCCTAGTGGGCTGGTGCACCCCCCTTGGGCCCCCCTGCGCCTAGGGTTGGAAACCCTAGGGGTGGGGGGGCCTCCACTTGCCTTGGGGGGCAAGCCACCCCCCTTGCCCCCCCCCCCCCTTGGAGATTGCATCTCCTAGGGCCGGCGCCCCCCAGGGGGCCTATATAAAGAGGGGGGAGGGAGGGCAGCCGCACCCAAGTCCCTGGCGCCTCCCTCTCCCCACGCATCACCTCTCCCTCTCGCAGAAGCTTGGCGAAGCCCTTCCGGGATCGCTGCTGCATCCACCACCACGCCGTCATGCTGCTGGATCTTCATCAACCTCTCCTTCCCCCTTGCTGGATCAAGAAGGAGGAGACGTCTTCCCAACCGTACGTGTGTTGAACGCGGAGGTGCCGTCCGTTCGGCGCTAGGATCTCCGGTGATTTGGATCACGACGAGTACGACTCCCTCAACCCCGTTCTCTTGAATGCTTTCGCACGTGATCTACAAGGGTATGTAGATGCACTCCTCTCTCGTTGCTAGATGACTCCATAGATTGATCTTGGTGAAGGTAGAAATTTTTTATTTTCTGCAACGTTCCCCAACAGTGGCATCATGAGCTAGGTCTATGCATAGTTAGTATGCACGAGTAGAACACAAACTTGTTGTGGGCGTAGATGTTGTCAATTTTCTTGCCACTACTAGTCTTATCTTGCTTCGGCGGCATCGTGGGATGAAGCGGCCCGGACCGACCTTACACGTACGCTTTCGTGCGACAGGTTCCACTGACTGACATGCACTAGTTGCATAAGGTGGCTAGCGGGTGTGTGTCTCTTTCACTTTAGTTGGAGCAGATGATGAAAAGGGTCCTTATGAATGGTAAATAGAAATTGGCATATCATGTTGTGGTTTTACGTAGGTAAGAAACGTTCTTGCTAGAAACCTATAGAAGCCACGTAAAAACTTGCAACAACAATTAGAGGACGTCTAACTTGTTTTTGCAGCAAGTGCTTTGTGATGTGATATGGCCAAAGGATGTGATGAATGATATATGTGATGTATGAGATGATCATGTTCTTGTAATAGGAATCACGACTTGCATGTCGATGAGTATGACAACCGGCAGGAGCCATAGGAGTTGTCTTTATTTTTTGTATGACCTGCGTGTCATTGAAGAACACCATGTAAATTACTTTACTTTATTGCTAAACGCGTTAGCCATACAAGTAGAAGTAGTCGTTGGCGTGACAACTTCATGAAGACACGATGATGGAGATCATGGTGTCATGCCGGTGACGAAGATGATCATGGCGCCCCGAAGATGGAGATCAAAGGAGCAATATGATATTGGCCATATCATGTCACTATTTGATTGTATGTGATGTTTATCATGTTTTACATATTATTTGCTTAGAACGAAGGCGGCTTAAATAAGATGATCCCTCGAAATAATTTCAAGAAAAGTGTTCCCCCTAATTGTGCACCGTTGCGAAGGTTCGTTGCTTCGAAGCACCACGTGATGATCGGGTGTGATAGATCCTAACATTCGAATACAATGGGTGTAAGCCAGATTTACACACGCAATACACTTAGGTTGACTTGACGAGCCTAGCATGTACAGACATGGCCTCGGAACACGGAAGACCGAAAGGTCGAGCATGAGTCGTATAGAAGATACGATCAACATGAAGATGTTCACCGATGATGACTAGTCCGTCTCACGTGATGATCAGACACGACCTAGTTGACTCGGATCATCTTTCACTTAGATGACTAGAGGGATGTCTGTCTAAGTGGGAGTTCATTGAATAATTTGATTAGATGAACTTAATTATCATGAACTTAGTCTAAAAACCTTTGCAAAATGTCTTGTAGATCAAATGGCCAACGCTCATGTCCACCTCAACTTCAACGCGTTCCTAGAGAAAACCAAGCTGAAAGATGATGGCAGCAACTATACGAACTGGGTCCGGAACCTGAGGATCATCCTCATAGCTGCCAAGAAAGATTATGTCCTAGAAGCACCGCTAGGTGAAGCACCCATCCCAGAGAACCAAGACGTTATGAACGCTTGGCAGTCTCATGCTGATGATTACTCCCTCGTTCAGTGCGGCATGCTTTACAGCTTAGAACTGGGGCTCCAAAAGCGTTTTGAGCAACACAGAGCATATGAGATGTTCGAAGAGCTGAAAATGGTTTTCCAAGCTCATGCCCAGGTTGAGAGATATGAAGTCTTCGACAAGTTCTTCAGCTGTAAGATGGAGGAAAATAGTTCTGTCAGTGAGCACATACTCAAGATGTCTGGGTTGCACAACTGCTTGACTCAGCTGGGAGTTAATCTCCCGGATGACGCAGTCATTGACAGAATCCTTCAGTCGCTCCCACCGAGCTACTAGAGCTTTGTGATGAACTTCAATATGCAGGGGATGGGAAAGACCATTCCTGAGGTATATTCAATGCTGAAATCAGCAGAGGTAGAGATCAAAATGGAACATCAAGTGTTGATGGTGAATAAAACCACTAAGTTCAAGAAAGGCAAGGGTAAGAAGAACTTCAAGAAGGACGGCAAGGGAGTTGCCGCGCCCGGTAAGCCAGTTGCCGGGAAGAAGTCAAACAATGGACCCAAGCCTGAGACTGAGTGCTTTTATTGCAAGGGAAGTGGTCACTGGAAGCGGAACTGCCCTAAGTACTTAGCGGACAAAAAGGCCGGCAAAACCAAAGGTATATGTGATATACATGTAATTGATGTGTACCTTACCAGTGCTCATAGTAGCTCCTGGTTATTTGATACCGGTGCGGTTGCTCATATTCGTAACTCAAAGTAGGAGCTGCGGAATAAGCGGAGACTGGCAAAGGACGAGGTGATGATGCGCGTCGGGAATGGTTCCAAGGTCGATGTGATCGCCGTCGGCACGCTAACTCTACATTTACCTACGGGATTAGTTTTAAACCTCAGTAATTGTTATTTAGTGCCAACTTTGAGCATGAACATTGTATCAGGATCTCGTTTAATTCGAGATGGCTACTCATTTAAATCCGAGAATAATGGTTGTTCTATTTATATGAGAGATATGTTTTATGGTCATGCCCCGCTGGTGAATGGTTTATTCTTAATGAATCTCGAGCGTAATGTTACACATATTCATAGTGTGAATACCAAAAGATGTAAAGTTGATAACGATAGTCCCACATACTTGTGGCAGCACCGCCTTGGTCACATTGGTGTCAAGCGCATGAAGAAGCTCCATGCTGATGGACTTATAGAGTCGCTAGATTATGAATCGTTTGACACATGCGAACCATGCCTCATGGGCAAAATGACCAAGACTCCGTTCTCCGGAACAATGGAGCGAGCAACAAACTTATTGGAAATCATACATACTGATGTGTGCGGTCCAATGAGCGTTGAGGCACGAGGAGGATATCGTTATGTCCTCACTCTCACTGATGACTTGAGTAGATATGGGTATGTCTACTTGATGAAACACAAGTCTGAGACCTTTGAAAAGTTCAAGGAATTTCAGAATGAGGTAGAGAATCAACGTGACCGAAAGATAAAGTTCTTACGATCAGATCGTGGGGGAGAATATTTAAGTCACGAATTTGGTACGCACTTAAGGAAATGTGGAATCGTTTCACAACTCATGCCGCCTGGAACACCTCAGCGTAACGGTGTGTCTGAACGTCGTAATCGCACTCTATTGGATATGGTGCAATCTATGATGTCACTTACCGATTTACCACTATCATTTTGGGGATACGCTCTAGAGACAGCTACATTCACTTTAAATAGGGCACTGTCTAAATACGTTGAGACGACACCGTATGAATTATGGTTTGGGAAGAAACCTAAGCTGTCGTTTCTAAAAGTTTGCGGATGCAATGCTTATGTCAAGAAACTTCAACCTGAAAAGCTCGAACCCAAGTCGGAAAAATGTGTCTTCATAGGATACCCTAAGGAAACCATTGGGTATACCTTCTACTTAAGATCCGAGGGCAAGATCTTTGTTGCCAAGAACGGGTCCTTTCTAGAGAAAGAGTTTCTCTCGAGAGAAGTAAGTGGGAGGAAAGTGGAATTTGATGAAGTACTACCTCTTGAATCAATAAGTAGCGCAGCTCAGGAAGATGTTCCTTTGGTGCCTGCACCAACAAGAGAGGAAACTAATGATGATGATCAAGGTACTTCGGATCAAGTTACTATTGAACTTCGTAGTTCCACGAGGACATGTTCCACACCAGAGTGGTATGGCAACCCTGTCCTGGAAATATGTTGTTAGACAACGGTGAACCTTCGAACTATGAAGAAGCAATGGTGGGCCCAGATTCCAACAAATGGCTTGAAGCCATGTAATCCGAGATAGGATCCATGTATGAAAACAAAGTATGGACTTTGACAGACTTGCCCGATGATCGGCGAGCAATAGAAAACAAATGGATCTTTAAGAAGAAGATGGATGCGGATGGTAATGTTACCATATATAAAGCTCGACTTGTCGCTAAGGGTTATCGACAAGTTCAAGGGATTGACTATGATGAGACATTCTCTCCCGTAGCGAAGCTGAAGTCCGTCTGAATCATGTTAGCAATTGCCGCATACTATGATTATGAGATATGGCAAATGGACGTCAAAACGACATTCCTTAATGGCCACCTTAAGGAAGAATTGTATATGATGCAGCCGGAAGGTTTTGTCGACCCTAAGAATGCTAACAAGGTATGCAAGCTCCAGCGCTCCATCTATGGGCTGGTGCAAGCATCTCGGAGTTGGAACATTCGCTTTAATGAAATGATCAAAGCGTTTGGGTTTATGCAGACTTATGGAGAAGCTTGCGTTTACAAGAAAGTGAGTGGGAGCTCTGTAGCATTTCTCATATTATATGTGGATGACATACTTTTGATGGGAAATGATATAGAACTTTTGGACAGCATTAAGGCCTACTTGAATAAGTGTTTTTCAATGAAGGACCTTGGAGAAGCTGCATACATATTAGGCATCAAGATCTATAGAGATAGATCGAGACGCCTCATAGGTCTTTCACAAAGAACATACCTTGATAAGATATTGAAGAACTTCAATATGGATCAGTCCAAGAAAGGGTTCTTGCCTATGTTGCAAGGTGTGAAATTGGCTCGGCTCAATGCCCGACCACGGCAGAAGATAGAGAAAAGATGAGTGTCGTCCCCTATGCCTCAGCCGTAGGGTCTATCATGTATCCATGACCTGTACCAGACCTGATATAAACCTTGCCGTAAGTTTGGTAGGAAGGTAGCAAAGTAATCCCGGCATGGAACACTGGACAGCGGTCAAGAACATCCTTAAGTACCTGAAAAGGACTAAGGATATGTTTCTCGTATATGGAGGTGACGAAGAGCTCGTCGTAAAGGGTTACGTCGATGCTAGCTTCGACACGGATCTGGATGACTCTAAGTCACAAAACGGATACGTGTATATTTTGAATGGTGGGGCAGTAAGCTGGTGCAGTTGCAAGCAGAGCGTCATGGAGGGATCTACATGTGAAGCAGAGTACATGGCAGCCTCGGAGGCATCGCATGAAGCTATCTGGGTGAAGGAGTTCATCACCGACCTAGGAGTCATACCCAATGCCTCGGGGCCGATCACACTCTTCTGTGACAACACTGAAGCTATTGCACTTGCCAAGGAGCCCAGGTTTCACAAGAAGACCAGGCACATCAAGCGTCGCTTCAACTCCATTCGTGAAAATGTTCAAGATGGAGACATAGATATTTGTAAAGCACATACGGACCTGAATGTAGCAGATCCGTTGACTAAACCTCTCCCTAGAGCAAAACATGATCAACACCAAAACACAATGGGTGTTCGATACATCACAATGTAACTAGATTATTGACTCTAGTGCAGTGGGAGACTGTTGGAAATATGCCCTATAGGCAATAATAAAATGGTTATTATTATATTTCTTTGTTCATGATAATTGTCTATTGTTTATGCTATAATTGTATTATCCGGAAATCGTAATACATGTGTGAATACATAGACCACAACAGGTCCCTAGTGAGCCTCTAGTTGACTAGCTCGTTGATCAACAGATAGTCATGGTTTCCTGACTATGAACACTGGATGTCATTGATAACGGGATCACATCATTAGGAGAATGATGTGATGGACAAGACCCAATCCTAAGCATAGCACAAAGATCGTGTAGTTCGTTTCGCTAGAGCTTTTCCAAATGTCAAGTATCATTTCCTTAGACCATGAGATTGTGCAACTCCCGGATACCGTAGGAGTGCTTTGGGTGTACCAAACGTCACAACGTAACAGGGTGACTATAAAGGTGCACTACGGGTATCTCCGAAAGTGTCTGTTGGGTTGGCACGAATCGAGACTAGGATTTGTCACTCCGTACGACGGAGAGGTACCTCTGGGCCCACTCGGTAATGCATCATCATAATGAGCTTAATGTGACCAAGTGTCTGGTCACGAGATCATGCATTACGGTACGAGTAAAGTGACTTGTCGGTAACGAGATTGAACGAGGTATTGGGATACCGACAATCGAGTCTCGGGCAAGTAACGTACCGATTGACAAAGGGAATTGTATACGGGATTGATTGAATCCTCGACATCGTGGTTCATCCGATGAGATCATCAAGGAGCATGTGGGAGCCAACATGGGTATCCAGATCCCGCTGTTGATTATTGACCAGAGAGGCGTCTCGGTCATGTCTGCATGTCTCCCGAACCCGTAGGGTCTACACACTTAAGGTTCGGTGACGCTAGGGTTGTAGAGATATGAGTATGCAGTAACCCGAAAGTTGTTCGGAGTCCCGGATGAGATCCCGGATGTCACGAGGAATTCCGGAATGGTCCGGAGGTGAAGAATTATATATAGGAAGTGCAGTTTCGGCCATCGGGAAAGTTTCGGGGGTCACCGGTATTGTACCGGGACCACCGGAAGGGTCCCGGTGGTCCACCGGGTGGGGCCACCTATCCCGGAGGGCCCCATGGGCTGAAGTGGGAGGGGAACCAGCCCCTGGTAGGCTGGTGCGCCCCCCTTGGGCCCCCCTGCGCCTAGGGTTGGAAACCCTAGGGGTGGGGGCGCCTCCACTTGCCTTGGGGGGCAAGCCACCCCCCTTGGCCGCCGCCTTCCCTTGGAGATTGCATCTCCTAGGGCCGGCGCCCCCCAGGGGGCCTATATAAAGAGGTGGGAGGGCAGCCGCACCCAAGTCCCTGGCGCCTCCCTCTCCCCACGCATCACCTCTCCCTCTCGCAGAAGCTTGGCGAAGCCCTGCCGTGATCGCTGCTGCATCCACCACCACGCCATCGTGCTGTTGGATCTTCATCAACCTCTCCTTCCCCCTTGCTGGATCAAGAAGGAGGAGACGTCTTCCCAACCGTACGTGTGTTGAATGCGGAGGTGCCGTCCGTTTGGCTCTAGGATCTCCGGTGATTTGGATGACGATGAGTACGACTCCCTCAACCCCGTTCTCTTGAACGCTTCCGCACGTGATCTACAAGGGTATGTAGATGCACTCATCTCTCTCGTTGCTAGATGACTCCATAGATTGATCTTGGTGAAGTTTAGAAAATTTTTATTTTCTGCAACGTTCCCCAACAAAAGAAAGTGCTTCTCTTTGTTAATGTATGTTTCATCAACTAGTCCCATTGTTAATGTTTAAGCGTTTCTACAAACTGGGGTGCTTAATTTTAGTTGATCCGTACAAAAATAGAGATTCGAATGTCTCAAGGTGCCTCCTTGTACTACCGCTGTACACTGATGTTCATCACTGGTAGAAGGTCTATCTGGGAGACTTGGGACAATGTCCAGTATGAGGCGTACCGTATGAGGCGTTGCAGGGCCCATCTCGCCCTTGCAGCATGGCGTACTATGATACTATCGCAATATTTTCTTCTATTTATTTTGTGTATTCCATCAACTACTGCCACTATAATGTAATCATGCTTTTTCATTATCTGTGCAAACAGGGTTATTCAGCTGCATTTTGGTGGAACTGCACAAATGTACGTATGGAACCGACATATATGCAGAGTGCGAGGTGTGCCAAGTAAAAATTACCGACACTAACCATGCTGCATGCATGCATTGGCATCCACCACCACCAGTGCGCTCTCTGTGGACAGATCTTTCTCGGCAGCAAATCCTTTAACCAAATACTAGTAGCTTATATTGGCAGTTTTCTAGGGAGTACTCTTTTCTGAAAGAAGCACCAATCTATTTTTCTTGATTTGTACACTGTGTCACAACTTTGACCCAAAGGTCCAGAGCTATTTTAGGGTGATTGGCGTAGTACTCGGAGACTGATTGTAAGCATGATTTTAATTAGCTGTCACACTGATTGTAAGCATGAGCAGGTGGAAGATTAGGTTAGTGTGAAGCTTACCTTAAATCCTACCGCCGTCGTTGAAATGAGGCGAGCGTCGAGGGAACCATGGAGAACGGCGGGGAAGCGACGTCACGCCATCCGGCCTCCTCTTGCGGTGGGAGAACAAATACTCCTGTGGCTCCGGCTGGCCCTGCACCCTCATGAACGGCACACCATACTCGATCGATTCGTTATCCTCTGGGTGCTCGACCTTCGACCTGTACGCCCACCACCTCCGCCTGACTGTCGCCTCGGGCAAATCTGTCTGCTCCATCGCCTAGAGGAGATACTCAATGAACTCGGAGGACTGCAGCGTGACTGCCGCCGAGGAGTACATGTACATCGCCGCCCTCATCGCCGTCGTCTCACTCTTTCGCATACATTGCCACATGGCCCGCACCGTCCTCGAAATCTCCCACTCATTGTCAAACCAAGTAAGGATCTCCTTCAACCTAGCTAACTTTGCCTGGTTGCCGCCGGTGATCTGCCTGATTCGCTGCTGCATCCTCTCCATAGATGTCCTTCTGAGTGGTCCGGTGCTAGCTTTGGAAGATGGGAGGAGAGACGGTGGTCTTGCAATAGAGAAGAGGGAGAGGCAAGACGGTGGTTTTGGAACGGAGATGATGGAGAGGAGAGGAGGTGGTTTTGCAATGGAGAAGAGGGAGAGGAGCGTGTAACAACGATTTAGGATTGGACGAGAGGGCCGGCGCGCTGTGACTGGATCAAAATCAAAATCAATTTACCCTTCAATTAAGAAAGCGACCCCAAATTAACTAGTCTCCCTTTATTCTGGGTCATAATTGACCAAGATTTCCGCACATAAAATATATGTTATACATAGCAAAAATAATATAATTTGAAAGTACATTCAGATACGAACCAAATGATAAAAATTTTGGTGGCATGCATTCACATTTTGCTTGTCAAATACAGTACGTGGTGAAACTTTGACCCAAAATATGCAAAACAACAAAATAATACTTCCAAGACCAGCGCCGCTCTTCCGCTCTTCTCCTCTTAAACCACCGCCGCTCCTCTCCCGTTCCAATCTAAATCCAGCGCCGCTCCTCTCCTGTTCCATTTCAAAACCACCACCCTCCTCTCCTGTTCCAGTCCAAAACCAGCGTTGCTCCTCTCCTGTTCTAATCCAAAACCAGCGCTGCTCCTCTCCTCTTCCATTTAAAAACCACCGCCGGCGAGTGAAGGTGCTGTGGAGAAGTAGATCGATGGAGGAGTACAACCGATACGTGAGGATCGCAGACGGCGACCCTATGAAGCTAGCTAGGATGTTGGAGATACAGTCTTGGTTTGACAACAAGGACCAACTAGCGGCGACGGTAGGGGCGACGGCGACATCCATGGCCAAATATCTGCAACACAGCGAAAAGGCGGTGATACTCCCTGAGGGAGTCACGCGGGAGTACATAGAGCTGCTCCTCTAGGCCATGGAGCAAACAGATTCACCGAGTCCGATCGTGAGGGAGCGGTGGTGGGAGTATCGATCCCAGATGGAGCATCCACTAGAGATTGAAGGATCGAGCATCTACAGGGTGTCGTTTGTGAGGGTGTCCTGCCAGAGCGAGCCGGTGGAGTCTTCGTCGACCGAACCCAACCGCAAGAGGAGAAAAGCAGTTTGCCCGACGACGCTTCCCCGCCATCCTCTCCCTCGCCGTTCACATTGTCTCACGGGGCGACTATCTGCCATCGAGGAATAGGAGGGGACTGCCCATCCCAGCCCAATAGTCAGGCAGGTTGTGAATTGTCAGGAGGAGCTTAGGGTTGTCAGTATTTGCAGGTTGTGAATTGTGTTTTGTGTTGTGTATTTTGAGAGTACTTTCAGATATGAATTTCTTTTGAATTTCAGATTTGAAGTATTGAGCATATGAAGTATTTTACGAATACCAGAGATCTATTTTTAGCACTTAAAAAAATGTAGTTTCATAGGAGTATAAAAGTGCAGACAATGTGATTCTCAGAGAAGAAACTGCAAGTTTCAGTTTCAGATAAGAAACCGCAAGTTCAGTTTCAGATAAGAAACTGCAACTTTCATAGGCAAAGCATTAATATTAACACGGCCTTTTCAAACAAGGTTAACATCATGTTGGAAGTTTTATTCATGGTCGAAAATGGAACTACCAGCCAGTTAACATCATGCTGATCAACATTCATGCATAGCACATCTTCATATGATGCACAGTCAAAATGCCGATACAATGTCGAGTGTGCGAAACACAGAGAAAATGAGGGACGAAGTTTTGGCAAGTGTTGGACGTGGTGTGCGTAGATGACAATGGGGACCCACATGTCAATAAAGGCAGAGGCAAAAAATTTGGAGATATTTTCCCTGCACAGGTGTGAGGTGGAATCGGACCCGGGCGGAACAGCTGTCGGGTAGTGTCACTTGGCCACTAGGCTAGTTCAGTAGTTTCGTTAATAATAAGGCACTTCCTCAGGTGGTCGGATCCCCTTCTGCGCCTTTGTGCGCTCGCCGCGGTACCGCTGTTTGCCGTTGTGAACATGCTGAACAAACGAGAGAAATCTGGAAATGACTATACATGGAGAGGCGGGCAGTCGGGACCCACCAAGTCTATGGCCGTACGCAAGCAAGTGCCTCATCAAAAAATACTTCCTCCTAATGCTATACTGACATTGGGGCCCACGGGTTTATCAACATAGTTACATTTTTTAGGTGCTTCAACGTAGTTACTATAGGAGATAAATTCACAACGAAGCCGGGGAGCTGGCAGGTATCATTTCTTATCACTAGGCCAGCAAGTATCAGCTGGGTTTTGGGCTGCCCCGTCTAGGCTTTCATTTTTAACATGCGCAGCCCATGACCTCGGATGGGAGGTCCATAGGCATGTTTGTATTTTCTTGAGGGCCATCATGTATCGACCGGCCTATGGACCTCCCATCCGAGGTTTTATTTTTCCTGAATATCGGCATCCCAATTTATGTATTTTTTTGAACAAAACGTAGAGGTCTGTTCTATTTTTCTATATAAGAATAGGAATGCCAGGTCCAACTTACGTTTCCCTTCTAACTATATTATATATATTTAAATTATTTTATATGTTATTATATATTATTTTTACTGTCATCATATATTTAACAGATACTTACATATGTAAGAAAACAATATCCCACATCTTATTAACTTATAAAAATAATTTCTTAACAATAAAATCCTGGATTGTTTTGGCACGAAAATCCTGGTGATTGTGTACAAAAGCTTGGTAAGATTTAAGGACGAATGTAATAATATCACTTATTATTTAAATATATTTATAACAAAATGCTCAGCCCCTTTTTATTTTTTGATAACATTGCTGGCCCAACCCAACACTATAATTAGAATCAGCCCAGCAAAATCATGTATTTCGAGAAAGTGCAAATGGCCTGTAATTTTTTAGGAAATAAAATAATGGGCCGCATGGACGGTACATTATTTGTTCACCCAACCCAGCTAATGGCTGAAATTCAAAAAAAGATCAAATTGACTGTAAATTCTACTGCGCAAAAAAAAGACTGTAAATTCTGAAAAAATGGGTTGAATACGTGCCACATTTTTGGAGGCTGAAATGTGGGCCAATAGGTTGAAGCCAACGCAAGTCGTTGTCAATTTAGTCAACAAATGATTCTGACATGTTAGCCATTGGATTTACATCCAACGACCGGCATCCATCTTCAATCTCTCGTCTTCTTCCTCCAGCGCCGCCGGGACCACCTCCCGCCTCCTGCTGCTAGCAACTCTGCTTAGCACGCTTCGCTATGAAGTGCTACTCCACCATTGGCCAGGCCATCCCTCCACCCCTCCACACCTCCTATTCTTCTCCACCGACTGCCGAACCACACTGCACTAGAACCAGTTAACCCTCGTACACCTCTCCGTCTGCGACTCTACTCCCGCATCTTCCCATCTCCGGCTCATTGCTGTCCGGGGCCTCGCTGTCGTCCACCACCTTGGATGTGCTCGGCGCGGCGTGGTCAATATGGTCAACGAGCGACACCATCGGAAGTAGACTGTGCGTGGAGAGGCTGACAGCTTGGTCCACGGCCGCACACAAGGAAATGCCTCCTTATTACGCGCAAAATAATGATTCCTCCACCTGACATCTGGGACCCACCGGAAGGGCCTCTGTATTTGGTGAAAAAAATGTGCCCCCCGCTGACATGTAGGACCCACAAGCTATCTTCGCACGCAAGGAAATGCCTCCTTATTACGCACAAAAAAATGAATACTCCCCCTGCCAGCTAGAACCCAGCATAGTGGGAGGCTGACTTGTGGGCCTATCAAGTTGATGGAGATGGAGGGCTTTGTCAACTTAGTCAATATGAACGATTCTAGCTCCTGTTACCGTACGATGTTCATCCAATGGCCGTAGTGCTTCTTCAACCTCTGGTCTTCTTGCTCCAGCCGCCCAAACTAGCGTTGGTCGTGACGTGTGCTCCTGCCTCCCGTGGCCGGCTGTGATGCCGCGGAGGCCTCACCGCCCCCTACTACTCCCAACGGTGGTCAGGCCATCCCTCTACTCACCCACACCCCCTGTTATTCTACGGCGATAGCACCCTCACACCGCAGCCGAACCAGTGAACCCTCGTACTCCTCTTCGCGTGGGCATCCACTGTTGCGTCTTCCCCGGCTCCGCGTCATCCCCTTCCTAGGCCTAGTCGTCCTCCACCGCCGTGGTGCTCCCGGTGCAGCGTGGTCAATGTGGTCAATGATCGAATTCCATCAGAAGAGTACTGTACGTGGAGAGGCTGACAGCTGGGTCCACGGCAGCCACAAGGAAGTGTCTCCTTATTACGCGGAAAATAATTATTCCTCCACCCGACGGCAGGGACCCACCGGACGGGCCACCATATTTCGTGAAAAAAATGTTTCCCCCTGACTGCTGGGACCTACCAGCTACATCTTCGCACACAAGGAAGTGCGTCCATATTACGGGCAAAAAAAATGATTCACCCCCTGACTGCTGGGACCCACCAGCTAGATCTTCGCATGCAAGGAAGTGCGTCCGGGCAAAAAAAACGATTCACCCCCCTGACTGTTGGGACCCACCAGCTACATCTTCGCAGGCAAGGAAGTGCCTGACAGTCGGGACCCACCTGGTCGAAGCGTACGTAGCGTTGTCATTCTGGTCGCGAACGTGTACGTACATACTGGTCGTTGTAGGGGCGCGCACGTGTCGTAGTAGAGATGCGCATGTAGCATGTACACGTATGTACAGCGGCCAGGGTGCAAGAAAGAAAATACGGCCACATACGTACATACGGGCAGGGTCTCGAACGGCTACTCGCGCATACGTACGGCCAGGATCGTGTACATGGCTGGGTCAAAACGGAGAAACAGCGTCGCCGTCGTGTTCATGGGGAGGCAACGGAATGCGTCGTGTTCATGGGGAGGCAACGGACTGCGGCGTGTTCATCGGGAGGCAACGGAACGTGTGGGAGCCAACCGGCTTGGATGGAACAAGCGATGGAAACGAGGCCTGGCATACCGCAGAACGGAGGAAATGACCTTGTGTTCGACCGGCCACGTTCGAAATAGGATCCTGTTTATCGGGAGGGGTGTGGCATACCGCAAAACGGAGGAAATGGACCTCCTATGGTCGAAACGGGGGTCCTGTTGAACGGGAGGGGTGTGACATACTGCAAAACGGACGAAACAGACTTGTGTTGGAGGGCTACGGTTGAAACGAGGGTCCTGTTGATCGGGAAGGGTGTGGTGTACCGCAAAATGGACGAAACGGACTTGTGTTGGAGTGCTATGGTCGAAACGGGGGTCTTGTTCATCAGGAGGGGTGTGGCGTACCACAAAACGGGACTCCACTGGATACTGTTCATCTCCATCGTCAACCTCCTCCAGCCTCCACGGGGTACCGTCGACGTCCTCCAGCCTCCACGAGCTCCTTCTCATCCAGCCTCCACCGTGCGCTACTCCACCGACTACTGTTCAACCATCCCTCCACGGGCACCCCTCCACCGTCTACTGTTCATCCAGCCCTCCACGGGGTCGTCATGTTCATCCAGCCCTCCACACCACGAGGTCCTGTTCATCCAGAGGCAACACCACTGCTCACTGTTCATCCACCCCCCCCCCCCCCCCCCCCGCAACGCTCACTGTTCATCCAGAGAGGCAGCATCGATCGGCTTTAGTTAGCAGCAGTAGCGAAGGAATCACTGGATCGGGTTCAGTTAACAGCCATCGATCGATCGCTCGGGTTCAGTAACGCGTATCCTGCAGTGCAATCGCTCGGGTTCAGTTAGAGCCCAACGCCTCGCTCGGGTCCAGTTAGATCCAACGCCTCGCATACATGCGCGTACGTGTATGAGAGAAACGAGCATCGCTCGGCCCCCGACCGCCCACCATAACCGGGAACTCCCCGAAATTTTCCTTGCCCTCGCTTCTACCACGGTTTTTTCCGTCATGGACGACCCAAAGAATGTCATGCAGCTGCGTCTCCGGCCCGCCCAGGATGAAAAGCCCACTTTCTGTCATGGTTTTTTGTCATAGAAGTAGGAGCCCACCACACCTATGATGATAACGTGTTTTGTCACAATTATCGTCATAGAAGTGTCATATGTATGACAGGAAAAAAATTCGTTCGGCCCAAAATGTCACGGATGTGTCTTTTTTTTGTAGTGCTTGTTCAATTCTTTTTGGGTGTCCCTCAGGTTAAAGTGGTTCCTGAGTCATTTTACCTCCTCTAGTTGCTACTCTAACAGCAAAGTCACTTATATTATTGTTCATTTCATCAAGAAACTCTCTTTGAGATTTAGCGACTTGTTCTAATTGAGTTTGAACCATAGAAGCATGCTTTCCTACACCTCTAACATCATTTGAGATTCTAAATAGCAAGTCACTTAAGCGAGCAATCATATCCGAGTTGTATTTCAATTGTCTCAGAACATTTGCATTGAAGTGATCTTGCTTTCTAATGTAATTGTCAAACTCATAAAGGCATTGACTAGGATGTTTATTATGAGGATCATCACTATCATTGAATTTCATTAAAGAATTTACGTCTACCACCTTAGGTGTTGGTGGTGTGTCAAGCCCATGTATTTCTTCAATAGGTGGTAAATTTTTAACATCCTCTACTTTAATACCTTTTTCCTTCATAGATTTCTTTGCCTCTTGCATATCTTCTGGACTGGAATATAAGATACCCCTCTTCTTCGGAGTGGGTTTAAACGGCGTTCGAAGTGGGTTTAAACGGTGTTTCAGGAGGAGTCCAATCATCATAATTTTTCAATATGTTGTTCAATAATTCTTCAGCTTGCTCAATAGTCTGTTCCCTGAAAATACAACCAGCACAACTATCTAGGAAAACCCTAGAAGCATCGGTTAGTCCATTATAAAAGATATGAAGTATTTCATTTTTCTTAAGAGGATGATCAGGCAAAGCATTAAGCAATTGGAGAAGCCTCCCCCAATCTTGTGGGAGACTCTCTTCTTCAATTTGCACAAAGTTAAATATTTCCTGTAAGGCGGCTTGTTTCTTATGAGCAGGGAAATATTTTTCAGAGAAGTAATAAATCATATCCTGGGGACTACGCACATAACCAGGAGCAAGAGTATTGTACCAAGCTTTAGCATCACCCTTTAATGAGAACGGAAATAATTTGAGGATATAGTAATAGTGAATCTTCTCATCATGAGCAAAAATGGTGGCTATGTCATTCAACTTAGTAAGATGTGCCACAATAGTTTCAGTTTCACAACCATGGAAAGGATCGGATTCAATCAAAGTAATTAACTCTGGATCAACAGATAATTCATAATCCTTATCATCAATAAAGATAGGTGAAGTAGAAAATTTAGGATCATATTTCATTCTAGCATTCAAAGATCTTTCTTTATACTTGCATAATAATTTTTCTAGATCATCTCTATCCTTACAAGCAAGAATATCTCTAGTTGCCTCCTCACCAATAACATAACCTTCCAGTACCTTTGGCAATTCATATCTAGGAGGGCTAGTTCTAATAGGTGTTTCAAGATTTTCAGTTTCAAGCTCATCATCAGTTTCAACAATATTATGATGTCTTACTCTAGCAATTTGTTCATCAAGAAATTCACCTAGTGGCACATCATCATCAAGCAAGGTACTAGCATCATCATGAGTAGCATTCATAGCAGAAGTAGCATCATCAATAACTTGCGACATATCAGAATTAATAGCATGTGGGGGTGTTGCAAGTTTACTTATTACAGAAGGTGAATCTAAAGCGGAGTTGGATGGCAGTTCCTTACCTCCCCTCGCCTTAGAGGGAAAAATCTTATTCTTAGCATCCTTCAGATATAGCTATGCTCCCCAGCAACGGCGCCAGAAAAAGGTCTTGATAACGCACAAGTATAGGGGATCGCAACAGTTTTTGAGCGTAGAGTATTCAACCCAAATTTATAAATTCGACACAAGGGGAGCCAAAGAATATTTGCAAGTATTAGCGAAGTGATCAATAGCGAAGTAGTATGCTAGTTTTGACAGTAGTAGTAACAACAATAGTAACAGTAACAGTGATATCAGTAGTCAATTCAACCACACCTGGAGATTAATTATCTGCATCAAAGTGATCAATAGCGAAGTAGTATGCTAGTTTTGACAGTAGTAGTAACAACAATAGTAACAGTAACAGTGATATCAGTAGTTTTGTAGCAAGTGCAATAGTGAAAGTAGCGATAGTAACTTAGCAAGAACAATATGTAGGAAAATCGTAGGCATTGGATCGGCAATTTGTTGGATGATATTCATCATGAGACAGTCATAACCTAGGGCGATACGGCACTAGCTCCAGTTCATAAATATAATGTAGGCATGTATTTTGTAAATAGTCATACGTGCTTAATTATGGAAAGAACTTGCATGACATATTTTGTCCTACCCTCCCGTGGCAGCGGGGTCCCATTAGAATTTAAGGGATATTAAGGCCTCCAGTTAATAGAGAACCGAAACAAAGCATTAGCACACGGTGAATACATGAACTCCTCAAACTACGGTCATCACCGGGAGTGGTCCCGACTATTATCACTCCGTGATTGCCGGACTATAACTTGCAAGATCGGATCTAGAACATGGATATAATGGTGACAACATAAACGGTTCAGATCTGAAATCACCCGGGCCCAAAGTGACAAGCATTAAGCATGGCAAAGTCATAGCAACATCAATCTCAGAACATAATGGATACTAGGGATCAAGCCCTAACAAAACTAACTCGATTACATGATGAATCTCATCCAACTCCTCACCGAACAGCGAGCCTACAAAGGAATTACTCACTCCCGATGGGGAGCATTATGGAATTGACAATGGAGAAGGGTTGGTGATGACGAAGATCGAAGATCCCCCTCTCCGGAGCCCCAAATGGACTCCAAATCTAGCCTCCCAATGAAGAACAGGAGACAGCGGCGGCTCCGTCTCATGAAACGCGATAATTCTTTCTCTCTGATTTTTTTCTAGAAAAATAGGATTTATAGCGTCGGTTTCAGGGTCTGCGGGGCCACCAGGTGGGGACAACCCACCTCGGCGCGCCTAGAGGGGGTGGCACACCCTGGTGAGTTGTGCCCACCTAGGTGCCCCCTCTGGTGGTTCTTGGCTCAAGAAATTCTCTTTTATTGTATAAAAAATCCTCCCAAAGTTTCGCCATTCCGAGAACTTTTATTTCTGCACAAAAACAACAACATGGTAGTTTTGCTGAAAACAACGTTAGTCTGGGTTAGTTTCATTCAAATCATGCAAATTAGACTCCAAAACAAGAGGAAAAGTGTTAGGAAAAGTAGATACAACGGAGACGTATCAGCCACCGACGGCAAACCTGACCTGCAAAGAAAGCTATGGTAAATAGGTTCTTTATCATCTGCTTCCTCAAAGCGGACGGCAAAGAACCTTTGCCATTGGTGGCAGACGGCAAAGAACATGGACGGGAAATAACATGTGTTAGCCACGTTAGGTGGCTAACGGCAGCCTTTGCCGTCTGCTAGTAGACGACAAACATGCCCTCCCATTTGCCGCCTGCTATCTGACGTTAGCCACGCGTCATGCCCGCCCCAAGTCTTTGTCGTCCACCACCGACGGCAAACTTCCACAGGCTTTGCCGTCTGCCACGGACAACAAAGTAACCAAATGGGTCAGCTCCCAGATTGCACATGTTGCTGCCTCGTGGCCGCTTTGCCGTTTGTGGCAGACGGCAAAGACCCCTTTGCCGTCGGTGGCAGATGGCAAAGAGGTTCCATTGTTTCTGTTTTTTCTGTTTTCTGTTATATCCCTGCATTTTCAAAAGATATATATGATATATATAGTTTCAACCTCAAACATAGCCCATGTATCAAACATCTAGCAGTCTGTCAATGCAATAGAACACATAGGGTACTAAAAGATCCAATACATACACAGTTTCACGGAGTTCATCCATATATACATACATAGTTTCACATTGTTCATCAATACAAATAAAAACAAGAACTAAACACTAGTAGTCCATCAATGTTGCTTCCATGAAGTGAATCAAACCTGCAAAAATCGGAGTAAGAAAGTTAGAAGAAGAAGAAGATATTTTCTTCTTCTTCTTATTTTCTCATCTTTCTTCTTCTCTTCTATCTTTTTATCCTTTTCCTCCTCATTCTCATTCTTCTTCTTCTATTCTTTCCTTTTCTTCTCTTCCTTCTATTTCTTTCTTTTTCTCCTCTTCCTTGTTTTTCTTCTTATTATTCCTTATTTGTGTCATTTTAGAGCTAACTTAGGTAATTATGCCATAAATGAACTGAATAAGCTAATTATGTCATTTTGGAGGATAATTAGCTAAGTACATCTTTTTTGGGGAAAATAAGCTAAGTATGTGGCATAATAGGGCTAACAAGCATGTACGAAGCTAAGTATGCATTTGTTAAGCAAAACACTAGAGAAAACTTACCCTCATCACAACAAATGCGGTCAAGATCGCAACTAAGGTAACAATTGATCCAACTACTCTATGATACCAAGCCTCATTATCAATGGCATATTTTCTAATCTTCTTAATCTTCTAGCGCATTGCATCCATCTTCATCTTGTGATCATCGACGACATCAGCAAGATACAACTCCAATTTCGTCTTCTCTTCTTCAATTCTTTTCATTTTTTTTCTTTCAAATACTCATTTTCTTTTTCAACTAAATTTAACTTCTCAAAAAGAGGGTCGGTTTCAATTTCCGGTTCACATACCTCGTTGATAAAAATATCTCTATGTCAACTTGATGGACATAATTGTCATAAATGCGAAATGCAACAAATAGTTATAAAAGAGAATATACCACATCTGAATCATAAACCGGGCGAGGAACAACGGGGACGAATATCAAGACCACGGCACTATGTATAACAAACAATCATACAAAGTATTATACAAGTAACTATATAAATCATACGATCATACAAGTAACTATATAAATCAAGTACAACATAAAAAAAATTGAATACCTAATAATAATCTTGATCGTCGGGTTCAATAAATGCTTTGGGATCAATAAGTGCATCATCACCATCACTATCATGAATGAAGTGCTCATCAGGTTCAGCAGCATCAACATGTGGAAGGCCACCTTTATGTAATCAGTCAAGCATTGACAAGTTATCCGCAGCAGTAACCTCTTCTTGTTCAGGCTCTTCTTGTTCTGGATCAGGGGTGAAGTCGGATTCACTATATCTGTCTACTTCAATGTTCTGGGATGAAGTAGAGTGTTTCTTGAAGCTTTTTTGGAAAGACATGTTTCTTGGAAGAATTCACCTTCATATGTGTCTGGGTTAGTGTGAGGTTCATAATCCTCTTCATTGGGGGGAGGTGGTCTAACATGTGGCGACACTTCATAAATAACATCCCAATCATTTAGATTTGGATCAGTTTGGCAGGCCCATGGTAGATAGAAAACTTGGGTCACCTATTGAGCCGTAATATAGACATCAGGAACTACTAAATGGGTGTTCTATTTAATTTCGACTAGCTCTATATGTTCATGAGTCCTTCTAGTATCCTTTGGCTGGAACCAATAAAATTTGAAGACTATGACTTTGGTCGGTTTTCACCATAGAACAAAAGTTCACAAATTGCTTCAACTCTCCCATAATACTCAATACCTCCATCGCCGATAGCAGAGACACAACAATTTATAGACTTTCGGTCAGCCATTGATACGTCTCCAACGTATCTATAATTTTAGATTGTTCCATGCTATTATATTACCCGTTTTGGATGTTTATGGGCTTTACTCTACACTTTTATATCATTTTTGGGACTAACCTACTAACTGGAGGCCCAGCCCGAATTGTTGTTTTCTTGCCTATTTCAATGTTTTGAAGAAAAGGAATATCAAATAGAGTCCAAACGGAATGAAACCTTTGGGAGAGTTATTTTTGGAACGGAAGCCATCCAAGAGACTTGGAGTAGACGTCAGGGAAGCTTCGAGGTGGCACGAGGTAGGGAGGCGCGCCCTACCCCCTGGGCGCGCCCCCCACCCTCATGGGCCTCTCGTGGCTCCCCTAACCGACTTCTTTCGCCTATATATATGTCCATATACCCTAAAAACATCGAGGAGCACAATAGATCGGGAGTTCCACTGCCGCAAGCCTCTATAGCCACCAAAAACCTCTTGGGACCCTGTTTCGGCACCCTGCCGGAGGGGGGATCCCTCACCGGTGGCCATCTTCACCATCTCGGCGCTCTCCATGACGAGGAGAGAGTAGTTCACCCTCGGGGCTGAGGTTATGTACCAGTAGCTATGTGTTTGATCTCTCTCTCTCTCTCTCTCTCTCTCTCGTGTTCTTGACGTGATACGACCTTGATGTATCGCGAGCTTTGCTATTATAGTTGGATCTTATGATGTTTCTCCCCCTCTACTCTCTTGTGATGAATTGAGTTTTCCCCTTGAAGTTGTCTTGTCGGATTGAGTCTTTAAGGATTTGAGAACACTTGATGTATGTCTTGCCATGCTTATCTGTGGTGACAATGGGATATTCACGTGATCTACTTGATGTATGTTTTGGTGATCAACTTGCAGGTTCAATGAACTTATGCAAAGGGGTTGGCACATGTTTTCGTCTTGACTCTCCGATAGAAACTTTGGGGCACTCTTTGAAGTTCTTTGTGTTGGTTGAATAGATGAGCGTGAGATTGTGTGATGCATATCGTATAATCATGCCCACGGATACTTGAGGTGACATTGGAGTATCTAGGTGACATTAGGGTTTTTGTTGATTTGTGTCTTAAGGTGTTATTCTAGTACGAACTCTATGATAGATCGAACAGAAAGAATAGCTTCGTGTTATTTTACTACGGACTCTTAAATAGATCGACCGGAAAGGATAACTTTGAGGTGGTTTCGTACCCTACAATAATCTCTTCGTTTGTTCTCTGCTATTAGTGACTTTGGAGTGACTCTTTGTTGCATGTTGATGGATAGTTATATGATCCAATTATGTTATTATTGTTGAGAGAACTTGCACTAGTGAAAGTATGAACCCTAGGCCTTGTTTCCTACCAATTCAATGCCGTTTATGCTCACTTTTATCATTAGTTACTTTGCTGATTTTATATTTTCAGATTACAAATACCTATATCTATCATCCATATTGCACTTGTATCACCATCTCTTTGCCGAACTAGTGCACCTATATAATTTGCCATTGTATTGGGTGTGTTGGGGACACAAGAGACTCTTTGTTATTTGGTTGCAGGGTTGTTTGAGAGAGACCATCTTCATCCTACGCCTCCCACGGATTGATAAACCTTAGGTCATCCACTTGAGGGAAATTTGCTACTGTCCTACAAACCTCTGCACTTGGAGGCCCAACAACGTCTACAAGAAGAAGTTTGTGTAGTAGACATCAAGCTCTAATCTGGCGTCGTTGCCAGGGAGGCAAGTGCTTGAAGGTATATCTTTAGATCTTGCAATGAAATCTTTTTGTTTCTTGTTTTATCACTAGTTTAGTCTATAAAAGAAAACTACAAAAAAATGGAATTGAGTTTGCCTCATACGCTTCATCTTTTTAATATCTTTCGTGGGAATGATGGAAAGGAAAATGTGCTCAAGTGCTAGAAGAAGAAGTCTATGAAATGTTTGGCACTAAATCTTTGAATGATGAACATGATTGCAATGTTGTTAATATGAACTCTTTGATTATCCATAGTACTAATGATGATCGCACTAGTCACGATGAAAATGTCTCTTATAAGCATGTCAATTTTTGTGGAGTGCATAGAGTTTGCAAGTACACACCAAATAGGGAGGATAGATTTTGCAAGAGGCATAAGTATTTAGAAACTAAATGGTTGCAAGAAAGGCTAGATGTGAGTGCTGAAAACTTAAAATTTCTTTACCGTACTTGTGAACTTTGCAATGAACGTGGTTATCTAAATCTCCGTTGCAAATTGTTTCATGATTGAATCATGTCCAAAAATTGTGATGACTTGATTTCCCTTGCACATCATAATGAACTTAGTTTGCTTTTGGGTTATGAAGAAATGAAACGTGCAACTAAGCATATTCTAGAATATAACCTCGAGAAATTCCTTGATATTGATCTAGAGGAAATTTATATGTATTGTACAGTGAATTGCATTGAAAATCCTTATATTGCCAATTACATAAAGAAATGAAAGCAAATAGAAGATGAATAGAATACTAATGAAGGGGAAGAGACTTCCCATTATCCTCCTATTATTTCTTATGATGAATCAGGTAACGAGGAGGAGCTTTCTATTTAACCAATCTCATTAATAAGGAGCTCAAAAAAGAGGGTTAAACCCACACATGGTGTGAAGAAGAAAAAAGAAAAGACGGAGAAGCAAAGGTAGAAAGGCATCCCTCCCAAATGATGTTGCTCCTATTACTCTTTGTGATGATGATAATTGCTATACTATTGGTGCTATCCATACTATTAATGATGAGAGTGATTATGCTTATGATATGAAAAGGCCCAAGCTTGGGGATGCTATGTCTGATGAGAATGACATGTTTGAGAATATATTTGCTGCAATTAATGTTTATCCCAAGCTTGGGGATGCTAGATATTTTTCGCCTCCCAAGTTTCGATGAGCAAATTTATTATGATGATAGCATGCCTCCTTTTTATGATGGTTATATTTATGAAAGTGGGTTTGGAAGAGTGTCAAATTTAGGAAGTAATGATCCCACTATTTTGGAGGGTGTTGAATCTTATAATATTCATGAAATTAGATTTGGAGAGGTCATGACTTTATTTAGTGATGAATCCACTATTTTGGAAGAGGTTTCAATTGATTATGATGAGAACAAAGTTGCTACTTATGATGATTATTGTGATGAAACTTATGCTATAAAAAGTAGTGATGATTATGTTTATAAAACTTGTCAAGATTATGATTACCCTTTTTCTGAACATTACTCTTTTAATGTGGAAACAATTTATAGTATTCGAGTCTCTTATGATACTCCCACTATTCCGAACGAGAAGAATTTTGCTTATGTGGAGAGTAGTAAATTTTCTATGCTTGTAGATCATGAAAAGAATGATTTATATGATGTTTATATCATTGAATTCATTCATGATGCTACTGAAAATTATTATGAGGGAGGAATATGTGCTTGTAGGAGTTGCAATGATATCAAGTTTCCTCTCTATGTGCTTAAAGTTTTAAAGTTATGCTTGTTTTGCCTTCCTATGCTAGTTGATTATTGTTCCCATAAGTTGTTTGCCCACAAAATCCCTATGCATAGGAAGTGGGTTAGACTTAAATGTGCTAGTCATATTCTTCATGATGCTCTCTTTATGTTTCAATTCTTATCTTATATGCGAGCATCATTGAAATCATCATGCCTAGCTAAAAGGCATTAAAGAAAAGCGCTTGTTGGGAGACAACCCAATATTTACCCTTACTGTTTTTGTGTGTTCACATGATTATGCTACTGTAGTAATCATGTTTTATAGCTTTTGTTTCAATAAAGTGCCAAGTAAGACCTTTAGGATAGCTTACGGTAATAGTTGTGTTGATCCTGCTGAAAATCATAAACTTTTTCACCCAGTAAATTAGTTTTGATAATTCACAGAAACGTGCTTTTGATATGATTCTTTTTTATATGGATTGGTATACAAATTTCTAAGGTTTTCCTAATTTTGTAGGATTTTTGGAGTTCCAGAAATATACGTTTGATACAGATTACTACAGACTGTTCTGTTTTTGACAGATTCTGTTTTCTTTGTGTTGTTTGCTTATTTTGATGAGTCTATGAGTAGTATCAGAGGGTATGAACCATAGAGAAGTTGGAATACAGTATATATTACACCAATATGAATTTAGAATGAGTTCACAACAGTACCTAAGTGGTGGTTTATTTTCTTATACTAACGGAGCTTACGAGTTTTCTGTTGAGTTTTGTGTTGTGAAGTTTTCGAACTTTGGGTAAAGATTTGATGGACTATGGAATAAGGAGTGGCAAGAGCCTAAGCTTGGAGATGCCCAAGGCACCCCAAGGTAATATTCAAGAACAATCAAGAGCCTAAGCTTGGGGATGCCCTGGAAGGCATCCCCTCTTTCGTCTTCGTCTATCGGTAACTTTACTTGGAGCTATATTTTTATTCACCACATGATATGTGTTTTGCTTGGAGCGTCTTGTATGATATGAGTCTTTGCTTTTAGTTTACCACAGTCATCCTTGATTTACACACCTTTTGGGATAGACACACATGATTTGGAATTTATTAGAATACTCTATGCGCTTCGCTTATATCTTTTGAGCTAGACAGTTTTGCTCTATGTGCTTCACTTATATCTTTTAGAGCACGGCAGTGGTTTTATTTTGTAGAAATTATTGATCTCTCATGATTCACTTAGATTATTTTGAGAGTCTTTTAGAACAGCATGGTATTTTCTATGGTTATAAAATTGGTCCTAGAATGATGGTCATTCAAGTTGGGTATAATAAAAATTATCATAGAAAGTGAATTGAATACTATGATCAACTTGATGCTTGATAATTATTTTGAGATATAAAGGTGGTAATATTAGAGTCATGCTAGTTGGGTAATTATGAAATTGAGAAATATGTGTGTTGAAGTTGGCAAGTCCCGTACCATGCACGTATGGTAAAAGTTGTCTAACAAATTTGTTGCATGGGGTGCTCTTTTGATTGCCTTCCTTATTTGTGGAGGTCGGGGCGCGCGATGGTTAACTCCTACCAACATCCCCCCTAGGAGCATGCGTAGTAGTACTTTGCTTCGAGGGCTAATAAAACTTTTGCAATAAGTATATGAGTTCTTTATGACTAATGCGAGTCCATGGATTATACGCACTCTTACCCTTCCATCATTGCTAGCCTCTTCGGTACCGTGCATTGCCCTTTCTCACCTTGAGAGTTGGTGGAAACTTCGCCGGTGCATCCAAACCCTGTGATATGATACGCTCTATCACACATAAGCCTCCTTATATCTTCCTCAAAACAGCCACCATACCTACCTATTATGGCATTTCCATAGCCATTCCGAGATATATTGCCATGCAACTTTCCATTGTTCCGTTTATCATGACATGCATCATCATTGTCATATTGCAGTGCATGATCATGTAGTTGACATCGTATTTGTGGCAAAGCCACCTTGCACAATTTTTCATACATGTCACTCTTGAGTCATTGCCCATCCCGGTACACCATCGGAGGCATTCATATAGAGTCATATCTTGTTCTAGCATCGAGTTGTAATTCTTGAGTTGTAAATAAATATAAGTGTGATGATCATCATTTTTAGAGCATTATCCCTTATAAAAAAGAAAGGCCAAATTAAAAAAGAAAGGCCCAAAAAAAGAAGAAGGGGACAATGTTACTATCATTTTCCACACTTGTGCTTCAAAGTAGCACCATGTTCTTCATGTTAGAGAGTCTCATATGTTGTCACTTTCATATACTAGTGGGAATTTTTCATTATAGAACTTGGCTTGTATATTCTAACGATGGGCTTCCTCAAAATGCCCTAGGTCTTCGTGAGCAGGCAAGTTGGATGCACACCCACTTAGTTTCTTTTGTTGAGCTTTCATACATTTATAGCTCTAGTGCATTTGTTGCATGGCAATCCCTACTCCTTATGTTGACATCAATTGATAGGCATCTCCATAGCCCGTTGATTAGCCTCGTCAATGTGAGACTTTCTCCTTTTTTGTCTTCTCCACACAACCTCCATCATCATATTCTATTCCACCCATAGTGCTATATCCATGGCTTACGCTTATCTATTGTGTGAGAGTTAAAAAGGCTGAAGCGCGTTAAAAAGTTTGAACCAATTGCTTGGCTGAAACCAGGGTTGTGCATGATGGGAGTATTTTGTGTGACGAAAATGAAACATGGCCTAACTATATGATTTTGTAGGGATAAGCTTTATTTGGCTATGTTATTTTGATAAGACATGACTACTTGTTAGTATGATTGAAGTGTTACTATTTTTATGTCAATATTAAACTTTTATCTTGAATCATTTGGATCTGAACATTCATGCCACAACAAAGAAAATTACATTGAGAAATATGCTAGGTAGCATTCCACATCAAAAATTCTGTTTTTATCATTTACCTACTCGAGGACGATCCGGAATTAAGCTTGGGGATGCTTGATACGTCTCCAACGTATCTATAATTTTTGATTGTTCCATGCTATTATATTACCCGTTTTGGATGTTTATGGGCTTTACTCTACACTTTTATATCATTTTTTGGACTAACCTACTAACCGGAGGCCCAGCCCGAATTGCTGTTTTCTTGCCTATTTCAGTGTTTCAAAGAAAAGGAATATCAAACGGAGTCCAAACGGAATGAAACCTTCAGGAGAGTTATTTTTGGAACAGAAGTAATCTAGGAGACTTGGAGTAGACGTCAGGAAGGTTCGAGGTGGCGAAGAGGCAGGGAGGCGCGCCCCCCCACCCTCGTGGGTCCCTCATGGCTCCCCTGACCGGCTTCCTTCGCCTATATATGTCCATATACCCTAAAAACATCGAGGAGCACAATCGATCGGGAGTTCCACCACCGCAAGCCTCTGTAGCCACCAAAAACCTCTTGGGACCCTGTTCCGGCACCCTGCCGAAGGGGGATCCCTCATCGGTGGTCATCTTCATCATCCCAGCACTCTCCATGACGAGGAGGGAGTAGTTCACCCTCGGGGCTGAGGGTATGAACCAGTAGCTATGTGTTTGATCTCTTTCTCTCTCTCTCTCTCTCTCTCTCTCTCGTGTTCTTGAGGTGATACGATCTTGATGTATCGCGAGCTTTGCTATTATAGTTGGATCTTATGATGTTTCTCCCCCTCTACTCTCTTGTGATGAATTGAGTTTTCCCCTTGAAGTTGTCTTGTCGGATTGAGTCTTTAAGGACTTGAGAACACTTGATGTATGTCTTGCCGTGCTTATCTGTGGTGACAATGGGATATTCACGTGATCTACTTGATGTATGTTTTGGTGATCAACTTGCGGGTTCAACGAACTTATGCATAGGGGTTGGCCACGTTTTCGTCCTGACTCTCCGGTAGAAACTTTGGGGCACTCTTTGAAGTTCTTTGTGTTGGTTGAATAGATGAGTGTGAGATTGTGTGATGCATATCGTATAATCATGTCCACGGATACTTGAGGTGACATTGGAGTATCTAGGTGACATTAGGGTTTTGGTCGATTTGTGTATTAAGGTGTTATTCTAGTACAAACTCTATGATAGATCGAACGGAAAGAATAGCTTTGTGTTATTTTACTACAGACTCTTGAATAGATCGATCGGAAAGGATAACTTTGAGGTGGTTTTGTACCCTACAATAATCTCTTCATTTGTTCTCCGCTATTAGGGACTTTGGAGTGACTCTTTGTTGCATTTTGAGGGATAGTTATATGATCCAGTTATGTTATTATTGTTGAGAGAACTTGCACTAGTGAAAGTATGAACCCTAGGCCTTGTTTCCTACCAATTCAATGTCGTTTATGCTCACTTTTATCATTAATTACTTTGCTGATTTTATATTTTCAGATTACAAATACCTATATCTATCATCCATATTGCACTTGTATCACCATCTCTTCACCGAACTAGTGCACCTATACAATTTACCATTGTATTGGGTGTGTTGGGGACACAAGAGACTCTTTTTTATTTGGTTGCAGGGTTGTTTGAGAGAGACCATATTCATCCTACGCCTCCCACGGATTGATAAACCTTAGGTAATCCACTTGAGGGAAATTTGCTACTGTCCTACAAACCTATGCACTTGGAGGCCCAACAACGTCTACAAAAGAAGGTTGTGTAGTAGACATCAGCCATAGATAGCTCTTTGTCATAGGTATGAAAGCGATGCCCATTGATCGTATTTGTCAAATGAACAGACCTTATAGTCAAAAGCATTAGCTACTTGTCTCAATTCAGCGTCCATAGACTCTGAATTAGCCTACAAGTTTAATACGAAAGGATTGTTGCATTAGCCGCAAATTATACGAAGAAATGAGGATGGTCTAATGGAAATTACCGTTTGTTTGAACCTAGAGATGAAACCAGGAAAGCCACCTCCTTGCTTTGCCAGAAACTCATAATCTTTGATGGAGTCCTTTTCGATCTTCGCTCCATCCGAGAATTTGGTGACGTATCAACTGTATCAAATATCCGGGAATAAGAGTTTTTTCAAATAAATTAGATGTTGCAAAACAATGTACCGCGATAACTTACTCGATGTACGTCCGCACTTCTATTTGGTTGTTGAAGATATACAATGAAATGGTCCGCCATTCTTCGACATCCAACGATATTGGTTTAGAAGCACCGGCTGGTGCGAGATTCCCTTTGAATAGGCTGAGGTTGGATCCAACTTTTTTAGGGCCGCCAGCATTGTACCGATGCTTGGGATTATGCAAATGACGATTTTTGGCTTTGTAGTGTGTTGTCACGAAGTTTGCCGCCTCCTCAGTAACGAATGCCTCGGCCATTGATGCTTCAATTCTACATTTATTTTTACATTTTGCTCGGAGCGTCTTCTGCATCTTCTCAGTTGCGTAGCACCAACGAGTTTGCACGCCCCCCCCCCCCCAAATCTTGCCTCGGTCGGGAGATGCAAAATCAAGTGTTGCATTGGATTAAAGAAGCCCGACGGAAAGATCTTCTCTAACTTGCAGATCAACTCTGGCGCCAACTCTTCCATTTCTTCTAGCACGGCAGGCGATAGTTCTTTTGCACAAAGAAGACGAAAGAAATAGCTCAGCTCTGGCAGTACTAGCCATCCATCCTCAGAGATAAAGCCACGCAACATCACCGGCATTACCCGCTCAATCCATATGTGCCAATCATGACTCTTGAGACCAAATATTTTCAACTTTTCAAGACTCGCTCCCCTCTTTAGATTCGCTGCATACCCATCGGGGAACATCAACTGCATTTTCACCCACAAGATAATTTCCCTCATAGCTGGCCTTCCAGTATTGAACCATGCCTTTGGCTTCATCCAATTCTGCTTTCCTTTCGGTTCTTTCATGTCTTGTAATGGTTTATCACACAACACCTCTTGATCGACTCTAGCTTTAGTATTATCCTTTGACTTCCTCTCTAGGCCAAACAATGTACCAAATAGGGCCTTGGAGATATTCTTTTCAGTGTGCATCACAGCGATGTTGTGTGGGAAAAAGAGGTCTTTGAAGTAAGGCAGATCCCATAAGCATGTCTTGTGAGTCCAGGCATGTTCCGAATTATACCCCTTGAAATACCATGGACGCTTTGGATCTGCCTTGAGAGCATTTAACCAATCCAGGGTCTCTTGGCCTGTCAACGGAGGTGGTGCAGAGTTTTTGACAACTCTACCTTTGATGAAGTTCTTCTTGTCTTTCCTGAACTTATGGCGAGGATCCAGGAACTGTCTATGCAAGTCGAAGCAAGAAAACTTGCGACCCGCCTGCAGCCAATGAAACTCAAGAGCTGCCTTGCATGTGGGGCATGGGAACCTTCCATGCACACACCAGCCAATGAATAGCGCATACGTTAGCAAGTCATGCGTCGAGTACATGTACCAGACACGTATTAAGAAGTTCTATTTGCTAAAGGTGTCGTATGTCTCGAACCCATTATCCCAAGCTTCTTGCAATTCGTCCTTAAGTGGCTGCACGTACACATTCATATTCTTCCCCAAATAGTTCGGCCCTAGAATTATCAACGTCAGGAAAATGTTCTTTCTTTGCATAATCTGTCCGGGGGGAGATTGAGTGGAATGACAAATACGGGCCAACAACTGTATTGGGTTGCTGTCAGACCAAACACACTGAACCCATCCGTGTTGATGGCGACTTGAGGATGCCTTGGATCTGCCACTTGTTCCGCATGTAATGCATAGAAGCGCTTCCACGCTTCACCATCCGATGTGTGTACCATCATCAGATTCCCATCTGCATCTAGTTTGGTTCTTTTGCCCGTTTTGTGCCATGTCATCTGTTTAGCCGTCTCTTCGACCAAGAAAAGTCTTGGTACGATTGGCATATACCAAAGAACATTAACGGGGATTTTGATCTGCGTCTTCTCACCCATACCGTTTCGGACGGGAGACACATACTGGTTACGCTACTGTAGTTACCTAGCTAGTGTCATCAGCATGAAGGCCGTAATAGAGCAAATAATTAAGGGGGGGGAGGAGGAGATGCCATTTGTGCTCACCCACGAACGCAGGGGCGGAGCTCGTCGAACACCAGACCCTCGCAGTGACAAAACAACTGCACATTGAAATTGAAAGATGAGTAACATAGCATTACTATTTTTGCCATCAACCTAACTGAATATTTACAACAGGATACCACCGCCAAGTTGTAAAAAAATGATTCACACTGCTCGTTCCTCGACCCTTGACCCCTCGACCCTTGACCCTCGACCCCTCGGCGACCCCTCGGCAACCCTCGACCCTCGACCCCTCGACACTCGCCTTCTTTTCCTTCTTTTCTTTCCTTTTCTATTTTTCTACTTCTTTTTTTCATCTTCATCCTCTTCTTTGTCTTCTTCGTCTTCTTCTTCTTCTTCTTCCTCTTCCTCTTCTTCTTCTTCTTAATTTTTTCATCTTTCTTCTTTCTTCTTAACCTAATCTAAACCTAAACTAAACTAAATCTAAACCTAAACCTAAAAAACAGAAGAAAAAACCTAAACCTAAACCTAAACTAAATTAAATCTAAACATAAACCTAAAAGTAAACTAAATCTAACTAAACTAACTATACTAACATAGAAAAAACTAAAAAAGAGAGGGGGAGGGGGCTCACCGGAGTGGTGGAGGCCGATGGAGCAGGGGGGCGGGGAGGCCTAGGGCAGTCACGGCGGAGAGCGCCGGGGCGCGGCGGGGGCAACGAGGCAGTGGGATGGTGCGGCGTGGGGTGCAGGGCGCGATAGGGCGCGACGGGGAGCGACAAGCGACGGGGTGGTGAGGCAGAGGGTGGCGGGGGAGGCGGGGTGGTGCGGCAGGGGGATGCGATGCGTGATGGGGCGGCGGGGCACGACGAGGGCGATGTGGCGGTGGGGTGGTGCGGGGGCGATGGGGCAGCGGCGGTGCGGGTGTGGGCAGAGAGAGAGAGAGAGCTGTGGGGCCAGGGAAAGAGAGGGAGGGGTTACTGTTAATTTGGACGGGCCAACCTCTTTGCCGTCTGCTAGCGGACGGCAAAGAATCTGTGTCGTCGCTAACAGACGGCAAAGAGGTTGGTGGTGGGCCATTACAGCGTTGCCCTAAAACGGACCCCACCCAACCTCTTTGCCATCTTCTAGCGGATGACAAAGATTCTTTGTCGTCCGCTAGCCGACGGCAAATTGCACCTTTGCCATCATCCAGTTCTTTGCCGTTCGCTTTTTGTGAGCTGACGGCAAAGACTTTCTTTGCCGTCCGCAAGCTGACGGCAAAGAACTGACAGGCAACAAATTCTCTGATTCTAGTAGTGACGGGCGTGTACCGTACACACGGGACCCCCGTGCGCACGGGCCCAACAAACCCCGTGCGTGCGGGCCCTCCAGGATGGCCGGCTGAGAGGGCAGTTGGGCCTCCACTTCGTCTCCCACCTACCCAAGCCTATATAGTTCGTACCTAGGGTTATGTTTAGGCTCAGCAAAGTATTATATGAGATATTTGTGAGCTTTACTCCTTCTACAACTCCATTGGAGATCAAGGCCTCTTAGGAGAGAATCCACTTGTGGATATCAAGACCTCCATCTTGGAGAAGACTACCATCATCAAGACCTCATCTCTTAGGAGTGGGAAGAACCTTTATCGAGTGCTTATTTCCTAGGATTGTTCATGTATTCTTGTGGATCTCATGTATGCTATTCTAGTGGATGTGTGATTTGGGTTTTGTTTGAGTGATTTTTCTCCTTGTGTTGTTGAGTGTTCATCTCTTTCCCCACCTCCAAGTGTGAAAAGATCCCCTCTAGGGTTTCACCCTACAACATCTTGGTATCAGAGCCAGATTGATTCACAACTTGGAGTCCCTACCCCCATCTGCTAGCTTGATTTTGTTGTTTTTCGTCCTAATTCGAAAATCCCACAAAAAATATCCCCCAATTTTTTCTTGCAATTTGTTGGCTCTTGTGAGATTTGGTTGATTTGATCGACGAATTTGGTGTTTGGTGAGGGAGTCCTGGACTAGGGGGTGTCCGGACAGCCGGACTATCATCGTCGGTCGGACTCCAAGACTATGAAGATACAAGATTGAAGACTTCGTCCCGTGTCCGGATGGGACTTTCCTTGGCGTGGAAGGCAAGCTTGGTGATACGGATATGTAGATCTCCTACCATTATAACCGACTCTGTGTAACCCTAGCCCTCTCCGGTGTCTATATAAACTAGAGGGTTTTAGTCCGTAGGACAATATAACCATTACAACAATCATACCATAGGCTAGCTTCTAGGGTTTAGCCTCCTTGATCTCGTGGTAGATCCACTCTTGTACTACCCATATCATCAATATCAATCAAGCAGGAGTAGGGTTTTACCTCCATCAAGAGGGCCCGAACCTGGGTAAAAACATTGTGTCCCTTGTCTCCTGTTACCATCCGCCTAGACGCTCAGTTCGGGACCCCCTACCCGAGATCCGCCGGTTTTGACACCGACATTGGTGCTTTCATTGAGAGTTCCTCTGTGTCGTCCCCGATAGGCTTGATGGCTTCTTCAATCAACAACAACGCAGTCCTAGGTGAGACTTTTTTCCTCGGACAGATCTTCGTATTCGGCGGCTTCGCACTGCGGGCCAATTCACTTGGCCATCTGGAGCAGATCGAAAGCTACGCCCCTGGCCATCAGGTCAGATTTGGAAGCCTAAACTTCACGGCGGATATCCGCGGAGACTTGATCTTCGATGGATCCAAGCTGCAGCTGAGCGTGCCGCACTGTCACGATGGGCATGACCTAACTCTACCGTCGGACAGTACCTTGGAGGCCGCACACGAATCCGCTCCGACCCATAGTTCGGAGCCGATCGCGCAGATCGAGGACGGGTGGCTGGACACTGCCTCGGGAGCTGCAACCGCTACGGTGATGGAGCCGAATACTGACCTTGTCCCTTATAAAGCTCGTGACTCCGAGGTGCCGGACTCCCTGCTGGACTCCAAACCTCCTGCGTCCCTGCCAATCGAATCCGATTGGGTGCCGATCATGGAGTTCACCGCGACGGACATCTTTCAGCACTCGCCCTTTGGCGACATCCTAAATTCGCTAAAGCATCTCTCGCTATCCGGAGAGCCCTGGCCGGACTACGGCCAGGATGGTTGGGATGCGGACGACGAAGAAATTCAAAGCCCACCCACCACCCACTTTGTAGCCACTGTCAATGATTTAACCGACATGCTAGACTACGACACCGAAGACATCGACGGTATGGACGACGATGCCGGAGACGATCAAGAACCAGCGCTCAACGAGCATAGGAAGGCCACCCCAACCCATGATGTATATATGGTGGACACCCCAAAAGGAAGCGATAACGAGGACCAACGGGGCGCGGCAAAGGATAATCCCGCCGACAAACAACCAAAACGGCGACGCAGACGCCGCCCTAAGTCCCGCCTCGACAAAAACAGCGCTCCCAAGGACCCAGCGATAGAGCAGGGCAAACCAGTGGACGACGAAAATGCAACCAAGCAACCGTCCGAATAGGACGAATCGGATAATCAATCCATGCCCGGCGAAACCAACAGTCCAGACGACCTCACGCCGGACACACCACCGGAGCATAAGAACCTTCAAAAAAGACTCATCGCCACTGCAAGAAGTCTGAAGAAGGAAAAACGGAAGCTCAAGACAGCGGAAGACATACTCAGAATGAGGTGGAGCAAAGTGCTCAAAACCGCAGACAAATACGGCAATGGCCATCAATCAAAGAGCTACCCGAAGCGCAAGCTGCTGCCAGAATTTGACGAGGAAGCCATAGAGCCACCACAGTCAAAAATTAAAGAAGCCGCCTGGCCGGATAGACGACCAGATGACAGGCCAAAAGCGACAAGCGGCGCCGCACACAAGCCGACTCATGATCCTGGGAAAACAGATGGCCCAGCCAGGTCCATTTACGGGCCAAAAAAGAGGGCTCCAGGAAGCAACACAACACGCCAAGTGTTCGAAGACAGCGGCACACCGAAATACAGGGGCGCCGCACACCCACTATGTTTCACCAATGAGGTGCTGGATCATGAATTTCCAGCAGGGTTTAAACCCATAAACATAGAGGCTTACGACGGAACAACAGACCCCGGAGTCTGGATAGAAGATTATATACTACACATAAACATGGCTAGAGGAGATGATCTCCATGCCATAAAATATCTACCCCTCAAGCTCAAAGGGCCAGCTCGGCATTGGCTCAAAAGCCTCCCAGAAAACACTATTGGAAGTTGGGAAGAGCTCGAGGACGCGTTTAGAGCAAATTTTCAAGGGACTTATGTCCGCCCTCCGGATGCAGACGATCTAAGTCATATAACTCAAGAGCCCGGAGAGTCAGCGCGCAAATTCTGGAACAGGTTCCTTACCAAAAAGAACCAATTAGTCGACTGTCCGGACGCGGAAGCCTTAGCAGCTTTCAAACACAACGTCCGAGACGAATGGCTCGCCAGACACCTCGGCCAAGAGAAGCCGAGGACAATGGCCGCGCTAACAAGCCTCATGACCCGCTTTTGCGCGGGGGAAGACAGCTGGCTAGCAAGATGCAGCACCAGCGACCCAAGTACATCCGAGATCAAAGATGGAAACGGAAAATCACGGCGCAGAAAAGATCAGCGCCGGAATAAAGAGAAAAGCCTAAAGAACACGGCGGTCAACGCCGGATTCAAAAGCTCGTGGCCAAACAACAAAACACTGCCTCTTAAGGACAACAGTGATGAGCTATCCAACTTAAACAAAATTTTGGATCGGATATGTCAAATCCACAGTACCTCCGGAAGGCCTGCAAACCACACCCACCGAGATTGTTGGGTTTTCAAACAGTCCGGCCGACTCAACGCCGAACACCAGGGGCTCGACGCACCAAGCGAGGATGATGATGAACCCCACTAGCAGAGCACCAGAAAACAAAAGACTTTCCCACAAGAAGTCAAAGCAGTAAACTCACTTCATGTGATATTACGGAAAAACAATGCGGCACCCGCTAAAATAAGTGCCGCACGGTCCACCCCAGCGGAACCTCGAAGTTGGATGTCAAAACCAATCACTTTCGACCATCTGGATTAGTCCGGAAGAATTCGAAACGCGGGATGGACTGCTCTGATATTGGATCCTATAATTGACGGACTACAATTTACACAAGTCCTGATGGACGGTGGCAGCGATTTAAACCTGCTATATCCGAACACAATCCGCAAGTTGGGGATAGACCTTACTAAAATTCGACATAGCCGCACTTCCTTTAAAGGAGTGACGCTAGGCCCTTACGCCAAGTGCACAGGCTCCTTATTACTAGAAGTTGTGTTCGGGTCATCGGACAACTTCCGACGCGAAAAGCTAATCTTTCATGTCGCCCATTCAAAAGTAGCTATCAAGCACTATTGGGATGTGAAGCTTTTGTCCGCTTTAACGCAATACCACATTACGCGTCTCTTACACTTAAAATGCCCGGTCCACGCGGCATCATTTCATTAAAAGGTCGTTTCAAGACCCCGGACACGGCTAGACGAGTCCGGAATAAATAAACTAGGGGCTCCCTAGCCGCACACCCCTTCACAAGGGGCTGTGCATATAAGCCATAATGAGCTAATTTGGCTCAGCTTTATTCATTTATTAATATTTTTATGCACTTTTTTCGCACGATTTCCTTTCAAACTAAGTTCCTCTCTTTTTATAGATGAACAACGTGCACACCCGTCCAGGATAACGGCACAACGGAGACACAGGCGCAGGCGTGCAGTAGGGACCTGTCGCAAGGATTCTTTTCAGATTATGACCCTGCGTAAACCTTTTTTACTGTCTCTTGTTGCTATAATCCCCTGGTTTCTCATTATAACCAGAGAGGAGACTGACGTTTTGGCATTGGCCGCGTTAGAAGACCTTTCTTGTACCTGGACACTAGGGGCTCAGGGCATTGTTCTGCCCATTATTATAAAGACCGAACACCTTAGGGAGTGTTCGGCGTCTCGAGTTAGGCCTTATATGCATCAGCTCCGAATCATGTCTTTGGTCAAATGTTGGGTTTGCCCGGCTCCTGTGTTTTGCTGCCTTACGTTCCGTATCATCGGCTAATGCGGCACCAGGAGAACTACTGCGATTGTGCCCCAGTTCGGCTGGGCGAGCACCTCAGTAGAGAAAGCCGAAAACTGACTATCATGATACAGCGAGAGACTGGTCAACCACTCGATCGACCACCAGAATGTTTAGAATTCCTCCGCTTTGACGAAGGACCGTTTCCCGGTCAGGCACATACGCGCCCCGAATTCGGAGAGCGCGGTGCCCCCAGGGGCTATATCGTAGTCCCACCCTTGAACTCCAATGGCTAAGTGAAAGTGATAAAGCATTATAGTCCGGTTGCCTCGTTTGCTACGCTACCACCTCCTTAACAGGACCAAGACGTCGGATTAAGTGTGAAAATGCGCTATTTTTGCGAACACCCCCGCACCTTGTGCGTGGGGGCTGAAGCCGACGACTGCCATCTTTCAGGTTATACATACGTATACATAAACGGCCGCACAGGAGATATTTCAATACTTGAACGCACAAGTACAAAAAGCGCCTACATCATAAACATTGTTTTATAAAATTAAACATGCATTTGAACGTGACATTTTTTGAGCACTGCGACTCTATTACACGAGCACCACGCAGAACTTCCCCAAAATAGTGCTCGGCGGGTAACCGGCTTTCGTCCGAACCCTGGGTCGCAACAGCGGTGGCATCCATCTCTGTCCAATGTGTCTTCACATGGGCGAGGGCCATCCGCGCACCCTCTACGCATGCCGACCGCTTCATCGCCTTGATATGCGGCACCGCCCCAAGAAATTGCTGCAATAAGCCAAAATAGCTCTTCGACTTGGGCCTATCCGGCCAGACATGAGTCACGATATCCGTCATGGCAAGTCGGAACAACCTATTCAGCTCAGCCCATTCGGCCAACCGATCAGTCAGCGGAAGTGAACGATCCGGACTATGGAATTGAGACCAAAACAGCTCTTCCGTCTTGTGATCCTTCTGACTTCGGAAGTGCACAACGGCATCCGCCGCACTCGCCGCTAAGTCCATATAAGGATCCTCCGGACCCCACAGCTGGCCAAGCTGGGCATACTTTAGATCCCTAAACCTGCGGCGCAGCAGAAAAGGCTTGCCAGCCACAATGTCTCCGGCCTGGCGCAGCTCCTCCTTTATAGCCCGCATTGCAGAACGGGCATCCTTGGCTTCGGCGGTGGCCTTCCCCAGGTCTTCTCGCTCCGATAGGCGCTCCTTTTCAAGAGCCTCAATGCGGTCTGTAGCATCCTTCAACTTAACGGCCATTTCGGCCATCTCTTCCCTGCTTCGGCAGTGTGCAGCCCTTTCGGCTTCTAACTCCTCGGCCGCCCTCGAGGCAGCCGTATCACTCCTTCTAGTTTGCTCCTTGGCTTGAGCAAGTTCTGCCCGAAGGCTCTCCACAGCAGCTGCACCATCTGCGTCCAGCACAAATATTGTAAGAGGTGGGCTTTGGCTCCCTTAATAGGTGACTGCGGAGAAACAACTTACCTTGCGATTCGTCAAGTCGCTTGTTGACCAGCGCGATGTCCGCATCCATAACATCGAGTTGCCGCTTTAATTCAGCAACTCCATTAGTCCGGCTAGCCCTCGGACTATCCGCCACCTGCATAGGAAAGGTGACGCTCAATACCTGCGATTTTGATCCTCGGCATGCTGTCGTTATGGACAACCTACCGAGTCTCAGGGGCTACTATCTATACAGGGCGCACTTTATGTGCAAAACTGTCAAAAAGGGGTGTCATTTTTACATACCTTCTCCGGACGGCGCAGCAGACGGAGGCGTCTCGCTCTCCACCATCTTTGGACGAAGGTCCCCCGAAGACGAGCTCATCTGAGAAGGTCGGAGATCCGAACTACAAGGTAAAAATTCGGTTATCCTCAGAAGCACAAATAGGGATGTCTCTTATTACCGAGCTCTCTTTTTTCTACTTACGTCTCGCTAGAGGGCTGATGCTTTAGGGGAGACTGTGCGGACGGGGCCTCCCCGGACGCAGGACCCTCTGGCGAAGACTTCTTCCCCCGCTTAGGGGATTTGGCCTCCGGGTCTCCAGAGGCGGTCCTCTTCTCCCCTTGGAGGGAGGGATTCTCGATTCCCCCTTTTTCAAGAGCCTCCTTGGGCGAGGCGGTAGCTCCTTTATTTTCCCCTCCGCCTTCTTCTGAAGACGCAACCTCCAGCATCTTGACCAGCACGGGATCCGGCGCGGTCTCTGGGAGGGGGGCCGGACACCGTATCAGCTTTGCTTGCGCTATCCACTCCTGTTGAAGGATAACGGGTTAAAAGGCGAATTGTAGAAAGGAAAACAGACGGTACGTCCGAACACTGAGCTACTTACTTGAGTATCCGGGCGATTGCAGCTTAGGCCGGCGTCCTCAGTCAATTCCGGATGCACCGCCCGTGATCCGAAGAACAACTCGTACATCTCCACGGGTGTCGTACCCATAAAGTGTTGGAGAATCCATGGTCCCTCCGGATTGAACTCCCATAGCCGGAGAGGATGGCGTTTGTAGGGCAGGAGACGCCTAATCAGCATCACCCGCATCACCACAACCAGATCGATCTCCCTCGCTTGGAGGTCTCGAATCCGGCCCTGCAGTAGGGGCACGTCTTTTGACGGCCCCCAGTTGAGCCCTTGGTTGACCCACGACATCAACCGTCGAGGAGGTCCCGAGCGGAATACGGGCGACGGCTTCTGCCTGCTACCCTTCGGAGCGGTGATATAGAACCACTCCTGTTGCCATAAGCCAAGCTCCTCTTGGAAGGAGCTCTCGGGCCACGGGGCATCGGCCCTCCTGCTTATGGCCGCCCCGCCGCACTCTGCTTGATGCCCCTCGATCATCTTCGGCCCCACATTAAAGGTTTTCAGCCACAGGCCAAAGTGGGGGGTGACGCGGAGGAAGGCTTCGCAGACAACAGTAACTGCAGAAATATGGAGGATGGACTCCGGAGCCAAGTCGTGGAATTCCAACCCATAATAGAACATGAGCCCTCTCACAAAAGGATCCATCGGGAAGCCTAAACCCAGACGGAGGTGGGATACAAAGACGACATACTCGCCGGGCTCAGGGGTGGGGATGGCCTGCCCTTCAGCAGGCAACCTGTGCGAAATCTCGTAAGACAGGTACTTGGCCTCTCGCAGCTTTAACACGTCCTCCTCCGTGACGGAGGAGGGCATCCACCGGCCCTGAAGGCCGGAGCCGGACATTGTTGAAGGTCTGAAGCACTCGAATCTGGGGCTCTGGGTGTTGGAACTTGGAGCAAGGAGAGGATTCGATGGAGGATTGAAGAAAAGGAACGAGCCTTGGTCCTATTATAAAGAGGGAGAATACCAAGAGCCGTCTCCGTGACCGTTCGGGACTCGCCTTTGATAGAGGGGGCGTGGCGACGGGCGCGGTTGGGTTACCCACGTCCGTATTGATGAGAACCCTGGAATAAGGGGAACACGATCTCTGCTTCGACAAGACATGTCAAGGAAACCGCTTCGCTAAACGCGCTGAGGCGGCATAATAAAAAACGATTCCAGTAAAGGCTTGGTGGTGGTGTGACGTCATGCTGCAAAATACGTCAGCAGATTGAGCTTGTGTACATAATATTCTCTCTACGGTGATATGTGGAATTTATTTTGCAGAGCCGGACACTATCCTGGTGTTCACAATCTTCTATGAATTATTCGGAGGAGGAACCCGCCTTGCAATGCCGAACAATATGCGCGCCAGACTCCTCGTCATTGAAGCCTGGTTCAGGGGCTACTGAGGGAGTCCTGGACTAGGGGGTGTCCGGACAGCCGGACTATCATCGTCGGCCGGACTCCAAGACTATGAAGATACAAGATTGAAGACTTCGTCCCGTGTCCGGATGGGACTTTCCTTGGCGTGGAAGGCAAGCTTGGCGATACGGATATGTAGATCTCCTACCATTGTAACCGACTCTGTGTTACCCTATCCCTCTCCGGTGTCTATATAAACCGGAGGGTTTTAGTCCGTAGGACAACATAACCATTACAACAATCATACCATAGGCTAGCTTCTAGGGTTTAGCCTCCTTAATCTCATGGTAGATCCACTCTTGTACTACCCATATCATCAATATCAATCAAGCAGGAGTAGGGTTTTACCTCCATTGAGAGGGCCCGAACCTGGGTAAAAAAAATCCTGTCCCTTGTCTCCTGTTACCATCCACCTAGACGCACAGTTCGGGACCCCCTACCCGAGATCCGCCGGTTTTGACACCGACTACCGCCAGAAAATCCCACAAAAAATATCCCCCAATTTTTTCTTGCAATTTGTTGGCTCTTGTGAGATTTGGTTGATTTGATCGATGAATTTGGTGTTTGGCAAGTGGATCTACCCTCTACCATCTTCCCCACCATTCCATCCATCGAATTTGGCCACAAAGTTGAAAATCACCATGGATCCGGAGCTTTTCATCCGCGCATAGAGGACCCCATGCACACAGGCCTCACTTACCCTATAAGCATGGACCATCCAGAGCACTTCGGCCATTTCCTGTTTTGCACCATTTTGACACCCCACCACCACTTGTGTTCTTTCACAATATTTCTCGTGGTTGTTTGAGTTTTGGGTTGCGGTTTCTCTTGTGTCCTATGGTGTTTTGGCTACTTAGGCACAATTGACATCATCATCACCACCACTCGACCGTCGACTCGGACTCCACATCGGCTTCGACCAACATCATATTCATCCCAACCGTAAGCAAGGACGGTAACCTTGACGACACCATAGCACTACCCTTGCCATTACCTTGATATCTTCGAGCCTCCTTTGCATAGCTTACCCATTGAGACTAGCTTGTTGAATATTGCCGGGCCACGCCTTTAGTGCACCTTAGTGTTACGTCTCTCCCGTGCATATACTACTTGTTTCTTCGCATTGCGGCTAGCATATCAAGCATTGTGGCATAGTCAAAAAAAGAAAGAAAGAGAGCTTTTAAGCAAAAGGAAAGGGAAGCAAGAGCTTGTAAGCAATAGCATTGAGCCACTTTGCCTAGTTCATCATCTTGGTTCATACATACATAAGCATACTTGGGATAGTGAGACGACCCCTTTCTCTATTAGGTTGGTGCACTAGCGTATCTAGCCCATTAGACCAATCAAGCTAGTGTCTCTCTAGTATCCGTACAACAAGAGCATTTCTGTGGTTCCACTTCTTAGAGCTCACTCCTTGGTTGTGTGGATCCCATTTATCTTTCGTGTGTGTGTTCCTAGTGATATCCTTGGGTTTGATCTAATTGTCTTGAAGGAAATATGCCCTAGAGGTAATAATAAAGTTGTTATTTTATATTTCTTTATTCATGATAAAGTTTTATTATTCATGCTAGAATTGTATTGATCGGAAACCTTAATACATGTGTGAATACATAAACAAACAATGTGTCCCTAGTGAGCCTCTACTAGACTAGCTCATTGATCAAAGATGGTTAAGGTTTCCTAACCATGGACATCAGTTGTCATTTGATAATGGGGATCACATCATTAGGTTAATGATGTGATGGACAAGACCCATCTGTTAGCTTAGCATAATGCTCGTTCAGTTTTATTGTTATTGCTTTCTTCATGTCAAATACATATTCCTTCGACTATGAGATTATGCAACTCCTGGATACCGGAGGAATACCTTGTGTGCTATCAAATGTCACAACGTAACTGGGTGATTATAAAGATGCTCTACAGGTATATCCGAAGGTGTTTGTTGAGTTGGCATAGATCGAGATTAGGATTTGTCACTCCGAGTATGGGAGAGGTATCTCTGGGCCCTCTCGGTAAGACACATCATAAGCTTGCAAGCAAATGACTAAGGAGTTAGTCACGAGGTGATGTATTACAGAACTGTAAGTGCATCTAGTGCCCCTTAGTGATTTTGGTGTATTGAAGACTTATAGGTTAAGGGACTAATGTGTTTATGAGAGTACACAAGTCTATAAGTCTATGAGGAGCTTGATATTTGTAGAGAAAGTCGACCCCTAAAAATGAATATCTTCGACTGAAGATTTTGGTATTCCTGAAGACTTTCATGAAGACTTTGAAACTGAAGAAATTGGTGTGTCCGTGAAGACTTGATATTCATGCAAGGAATATGAAGCTTGAAGACTTTCGTTTTCATAGTTTTGTTTTTCTCCTTCTTGAGTCATAGGAAACATCGTACTGTTAAAGGGGGTCGAGGAAATACTAAGGAAAAATTTCCATGTGATGCTCAACTCAAAATCCTACACCTACCAATCACTTCGAGTGAAGCCATTGGAAATCTCATACAGTTCAGTCAATTTCATCTGTGACAGAGACGAAGTTCTTCTGGTCGCTGAGGAATTTGTTCTGACTGAGGAGTTAGGAATTCGCCAGTGCGGATTGCCTACACACTGAGGAACATGATAGCCCTGAGGAATTTTAGAGTCAAATTTCTGACCGTTGCTGTGCTACGCGCCAGCTATCACAAAATATCTTATCCACATAACGGTCATATAATTGAAGGGCATTTATGTCTTATCATGTCGGGCTGCTCCCTAGGCTATAAATAGCCGCCCCCTACAACCACTAGCTGGTTGGCTGCTCCGAGAGAAACTGACACTTGTCATTTGAGAGCAACCCATCCTCCGAGGACTTTGAGCGAAAAGCATCGAGTGAGGAAAAACCGAAACCCAAACACCCACGAACCCAAAGTGATTGAGCATCACTGAAGAGATTGATCCTGCGTGGATCCGACGCTTGTTACCTTTGAAGATTGTGCTTCTTCCAGACGGTTAGGCATCATGGTCTAGAGCATCCAAGAGGAATTGTGGATCGCCGAGTAACCGAAGTCTGTGAAGGTTTGGAAGTCGCCTGAAGACTTAGCACGAGTGATTGGACGAGGTCTGTGTGACCTTAGTTCAAGGAGAATACGGTGAGGACTTGGTGTCCTGAGCTGCGTGCTCAGCGACTGGGTGTCCGGGACTGTGTGTCCTCGAGTTTAAATACTCAGCCACTCCAACCAGACGTACAACTAAGACAGCGGTTGGAACTGGTCTACCAAATCATTGTCTTCACCAACCTGTTCTATTTCCTCAACTCTTTCATTTCCTCATTACTGTGTTGAGTGATTGTTCATATCTGTGTTTGAAGACTTTGACTAAAGACTTTCTCAATTTCCTCAGTTCAATTTCTTCAGTCTGTTTGTCTTCATCTTGTGTTATCCTGTGTTTACACTTTCTGTACTCTGTGTTTGTCTTCATTTCATCATGATGACCATGTGTGTATTCTGTCATGCTTACTTCTGAGTACTTATTCCGCTACAAGCAGTTCTTCGCTAAGGAATTTTCTCACCGGCAAATTCCTCAGTGAAGAATTCATAAAAATCGCCTATTCACCCCCCCCCCCTCTAGTCGATATAATGCACTTTCAATTGGTATTAGAGCAAGGTACTCCCTTGTTCTGTGTGATTTTGGTTTAACCACCTGGAGTTCTAGTTATGTCGATTACAGGATCGAGGAACATTTCCTGTCCCATCTCTGACGGTCATGAGTATCCTCGGTGGAAGGCCATGATGAAAAAGCGACTCATGGCTATGGACAGCGAACTATGGACCGTCACCGAGATCGGTCTTACCGATCTATGCAAGATGGCTGAGGCTGATGACATTCGCAAGTACACACTACTTAACCTCACAGCGAAGGATGTCATCTGCTCTAGTTTGTCCCAAAATTAGTTCAGGAACGTCATGCATCTCAATCACGCGAAGCTAATCTGGGACCGTCTCTCTAAGGTCTATGAAGGTCATCGGACTCGTCATGATCCTTGGTTTGAGGATTACAAGGAATCTCTCAATGCGATGACATTCGAACCAGAATCATCATCGTCTACCCCCTGCCTTATGGCAAACGGTGCTGAGGTAACCGAATCCTACCTATCAGAATCTAGTGATGATGAATCTGGCGATGAATTTGGACCTAGCTATGTCAAACTTGCTTCCCTTGCCACTAAACAACAAAGAGCCTTGGAAAAGGTTCAATACATGCTTAATAAGAGTGATGATATGTTGGGTGAAGAACTGGATCACTCAAAAGCATTGGTTGAGAGTCTTCAGATACTTCATTCCAAGTTTGACGCCCTTCAAGATCAACATAATACTCTCTTGTCTGATCACAAGAAGCTTTCTTCTGAATCTCTTCAAAGAAAGCAAGATCTTGAAAAGCTAAGAGTGGATTATGAAGATCTTCAGAAGGAGAGCGATTCATTACTTGCTGAACAAATCAGCGCTACTCGGGAAGAATTTGATCCTCCATGCTTAAAGTGCATTGAACGTGAATCTGCTAATTCTTCACCTGAATGTTCAAATGCTTCAAATGTTACAAATTCTTCACCTGCCTCTGCTATCACTAATTCCTCATCTGAGGACATTGCTAGTATCACTGACGACGTAGGGCTGAAGGAATTGTATATGACAGGTATGTACAAAAGCCTCAAAGGGCATCAGACTCTTTGTGATGTGCTTAAAAAGCAGATCCTCAACAGAAACCCTAGGAAAGAGGGTATTGCCTTTGAGAGGAAACTCAATGCTGATGGAACATATTGGAAGCCTGAGCAGTATCCCAAAACCTCATGGGTTGCTGCAAAGGGACCTCCAGTTGATCCATCTAACTTATCTGGCTTTACATGTGAATCTCCTCTTTCTTCTGATGATTCATTTGACTCCAACTATAAACTGTTCAAAAATCAGAATGGTGAAGTATTTGCTAGATATGTTGGCACTAACTGCAAGAACGGTTCCCCTATGAAGAAAATCTGGGTTCCCAAAAGTTATGTTGAAAGTCTTCAGGTGAATGTCCTCATGACACCACCAGTGAAGAATAGGAACCCCAGATCAAATTCTTCATATGGACCAAATTCTTCATATGGATCCAGGTCCTCAGACGGAACAAATTCCTCACATGGATCAAATTCCTCAAAAGGATCAAAATCCTCATATGAACATCATCGTGCTAACAACTCTGTTTCGCAGGGAAGAGCCAAGGGCTATGAATATGAGCATTATTCTTCTAATCATTATGTTCATAAGTCCTCGAAGAATTTCTCTGCTTATTCATATGCTTACCCTAACCCCTCTTATGTGAAACGAAATGGTTTGGCATCTTTGCCACCTTTCTCTTATGGAGCTCGCAGAGTGATGAACTCTTTGCCACCCCTTCAGATGTGGGTGGTGAAGAAAAAGAACTAATCTCTTATGCAGGGTCAGGTCTCCAGACGTAATAAATCGTCTGAAGAATTTGCTGGGGACCTGACAAAAGTGCCTGATAGGACGCAGGCTAATCGTGATGAAATGAACCTTCATTTCACACGTCCTCACACTACTTATCCGTGCTATTGCTTGATGAAATTGAACTGATGAACTTGATATCATATTCTTCACTGATGAAGTATATGAGACCGTAAGTTGCACTAATTCATCTGCAGGATGATCAACCCAAAGCAAACGAGTGGGTCCTCGATAGTGGATGTACAAATCACATGACTGGTGACAAGAACCTATTGATGGATGCTCCCTTAACACCGCCACATCTGAAGCATATCATCTTCGCTGACAAAGCCAAAAGTCAGGTATTGGGTCTAGGTAAGGTTGCGATCTCAAAGGATCGACATATGGACAAAGTCATGCTTGTCGAGTCCTTAGGATACAACCTCATGTCTGTCTCAATGCTGTGTGATCTTGATATGGTTGTTGTCGTTGGCAAGTATCGTTGTGTTGTGATCATGGAAGCTGACAATTCCAAAGTCTTCGAAGGCTTTAGGAGAGGAGACTTGTACATTGCTGATTTCTCTACAGGACCACAACCTGCCGTGTGCTTACTTGCAAAAGCTTCAGAAGGCTGGCTATGGCATCGACCACTTCGTCATGCTGGCATGAGGAATCTGCATACGCTCGCGTAGAAGAAGCATCTCGTTAGCATTGAGAATGTCAAATTCCTCAAGGATCAGTTATGCAGAGCCTGTGAAGCTGGGAAGATGACTAAGGCCAAGCATCCAGCGAAGACTATCATGACCACTACTCGTCCATTTGAATTGCTTCACATGGATCTCTTCGGTCCTAATCATTATTCTCTTGTGACTAATGATGCATCTCTATATGGCTTTGTTATTGTTGATGATTATTCTCGTTACACATGGGTACACATTATTACTTACAAACATGAAGTGCAGGAAGTCTTCAAACGATTTTCCTCGAGGGCTTCAACCAACTTTGGTGTGAAGATCAAGCACATCAGGAGTGACAATGGAACTGAGTTCAAGAATTCTGGTCTTAATGACTATCTTGATGAACTTGGTATTACTCATGAGTTATCTGCTCCTTATACTCCTCAGCAAAATGGCGTCGTGGAGCGCAAGAACAGAACTCTTGTTGAGATGGCTCGCACTATGCTTGATGAATACAAAACGCCTCATCATTTTTGGATTGATGCAATTGATACCGCGTGCCACATCATCAACAGAGTATATCTTCACAAATTCTTCAAGAAGACTGTCTATGAACTCCTCACTGACAAGAAACCCAATGTGAGTTATTTCAAAGTCTTTGGTGCTAAATGTTGGATTAGGGATCCTCATCACAATGCTAAATTCGCACCGAAAGCACATGAAGGTTTTATGCTTGGTTACAGAAAGGACTCGCACATCTACAGAGTCTTCAACATCGCTCTTCACAAGATTGTTGAAACTATAGATGTGCGGTTTGATGAAACTAATGGCTCGCAAAGAGAGCACCTAACTTCTGGGATAGATGAACCAGCACCTAAGGATTCTATCAAGTTCAAGGCTACAGAGGATGTTGAAAGTGCAACTAATCCCCGGGTGGTTTTGGTAATTAATAACAACATATATATCATTGAACTAATAGTTACTTGAGAATCATTTCAGAGAGTTCAGTGATATGGGTATGGCAAGGACTGAAGAAGTGGACCCCCCAAAATGCTAAGGCAAGCATTGGCAAAAGCTCAAGACTCCATTTTTGGTTTAGTGATCCAAGATCACATTGAGTCCATAGGAAAAGCCAATACTATTAAAAGGGGATGAGGTTATGATGATGATCTGGTTGCTCAAGTGCTTAGTGATACATCTCCTAAACTATCAGCAACTTTCACTGCCATATACACTCATAAGTAGTCTCGGTCCCACCGATATTCCAAACTCAGTCACACCGAGATGAACCACCTCAGCCATAAGCCAAACCTTAGAAAACTCGGATTTTCCGATTCTGAACTCGGTCTCACCGAAACATGAGTTGCCAAGCTTCTGTAACCTTCTGTCATCAAATCGGTGTCACCGAGATGATGAAGTCGGTCCCACCGAAACTGGCATGCTCTTGTCATTGCACGAATTGGACTAACCGAGATTGTATTTTCGGTCCCACCGAAAATCCCAACGTTCACATTATTTGAACTATCGGTCTCACCGAGTTGTCCACTTCGGTCCCACCGAGATTGCTCAAATGTGTGTAACGGTTGGATTTTGTGTGGAGGCTATTTATACCCCTCCACCCCCTCTTCATTCGTGGAGAGAGCCATCAGAAAGAACTACCACTCCTACCTTACATTTCTGAGAACAAAACTACCTACCCTTGTGTTGAGATCAAGTTGCTCCACTCCCACCATATGAAGCTTGATCTCTAGCCTTCCCAAGTTGCTTTCCACTCAATCCTTTCTTCCACCACAGCCAAATCAGTGAGGAGAGTTGAGTGTTGGGGAGATTATCATTTGAAGCACAAGAGCAAGGAGTTCATCATCATCTACAACATCTATTACCTTTTGGAGGGTGGTGCCTCCTAGATTGGTTAGGTGTCGCTTGGGAGCCTCCATCATCGAGATGTGGAGTTGAACCAAGAAGTTTGTAAGGGCAAGGAGATCGCCTACTTCGTGAAGATCTACCCCGAGTAAGGCTAGCCCTCCGTGGGCGTAGGCCATGATGGAATAGACAAGGTTGCTTCTTCGTGGACCCTTCGTGGGTGGAGCCCTCCGTGGACTCGCGCAGCCGTTACCCTCCGTGGGTTGAAGTCTCCATCAACGTGGAAGTACGATAGCACCACCTATCGGAACCACGAGAAAAATCACCGCGTCTCCAAAATTGCATTTGCTCTTCTCCACCTCTCTTTACTACATGTGCAATTTACTTTCCGCTGCCTATACTCTAGAATTGCATGTGTAGGGTGATGCTTGACTTGATCATAAGTGTGAATCTGCCAAAAACTGTTCTTTGTCAAAAGGCAGAATTTTTTATATTGTCAAGTAGTCTAATCACCCCCCCTCTAGACATACTTTCGATCCTATAAGTGGTATCAGAGCTTTGGTCTCCATTGTATTGGTTTCCATTGCATTGGACTCCATAAGCTTGGTTTCACAACCTAGGAGAGTATGGCGTCTAGTGAGGGTAATTTTCGTAGAGGTCCTTACTTTGATGGTACAAATTTTGCTAGTTGGAAGCATAAAATGAAAATGCATATTCTTGGTCATAATCCAGCCGCATGGGGCATTATTTGTGTTGGTATGCAAGGTGAATTCTTCGAGGAAGGAAAAGTTCCGGATCGCGAAGCTACAACGGAAGAATTGCGGATGTTGCAAAACAATGCTCAAGCTTGTGACATTCTCTTCAATGCCTTGTGTCCCGAGGAGTTCAACAAAATCAGCCGTCTTGAGAATGCAAAAGAGATTTGGGATACTTTGGTTGAAATGCATGAAGGTACCGAGTCCGTGAAGGAATCAAAGCTAGATATTCTTCAAGGTCAACTTGACAAGTTCAAGATGAAGGATGGTGAAGGAGTCGCCGAAATGTACTCTAGGCTTGCTCTCATCACAAATGAGATTGCCGGCTTAGGAAGCGAAGAAATGACCGACCGATTCATCATCAAGAAGATTCTCAGAGCTTTGGATGGAAAGTATGACACCGTGTGCACTTTGATCCAAATGATGCCAAACTACAAGAATCTCAAGCCAACCGAAGTCATTGGAAGAATTGTTGCTCATGAGATGACACTTAAGGATAAGGAAGAGCTTCACAACAAGTCAAGTGGTGCTTACAAAGCTACAAGTGATGCTCCCACAACCTCAAGTGACAAGTTAGTTTCCAATGAAGAGATAAGCCTAATGGTCAAGAACTTCAACAAATTCTACAAGAATAGAGGCAAAGAGAGAAGCTCAAAGTCTAGATCATATGATGAAAAGAGATCTTCTAGTCGTGATCGAAACTGCTACAATTGTGGAAGACCCGGACACTACTCAAATGAGTGTACGGCTCCCCACAAGAGAAGAGAAGAATCTCCAAGAAGAAGAAGCTCAAGAGATGAGTCACCTCGGAAAGAGAGAAGGAGCAGAGATGATCGTTATGAACGAAGACCCTCTCGGAGAAGCAAGGATTCGGAGAGGAAAGACAAGTCATCAAGGAGCTACACAAGAAGAAAACATCAAGCTCATGTAGGTGAATGGGTCTCCGGCTCTGACTCCGACAATCAATCCGAAGGAAGCTATCACTCTGACTCCGACTACAGTCAAGATGAAGGTGTTGCCGGTCTTGCTCTGGTATCCTCCAACTCCAACTCCTACGACTTATTTGATTCACCAAATGAGGGAATTGGAAGATGCTTCATGGCTAAAGGCCCCAAGGTATCACACCCTGAATTCATTGACTTCAATAGTGATGAGGATGACTTGCTTGGTGAAGATGAGCTCTTGCTTGATAAATCCAGTGAGCCTAGTAACGATGAACATGCTAATAGTCTTTATAGTCGAGAAGAGTCGAATGACAATGCTATGAAGGAGATTGAGCGTCTAACTAAAGAACTAAACACTCTTAAGTTAGCTCATGAAACAACTCAAGAAGATCATAGAGAGCTCCTAAGATCTCATGAGAAGCTACGCTTCGAGAAGCTCACTCTAGAGCAAGAACATGAGTTTCTAAAAGCAATCAATGACGATCTTCGAAAGAAGAGTTCTTCATATCTTGCCAAACGACTTCTCTTGTCTAATTTCTTGCCACCCATTAAGACTAAGCATGACAAGCATAAGAAAAATTCTTCCTCTAGCAGTAACAATAACCATGCTAAATCCAATGTTGTTGCTTCTAGTAGTTCTCTTGATTCCACTAACAATGTTTCAAGCCAAGTTACACTTGAGCAAGAAAATAGTTTATTGAAAGGGATCATAGAGAAAGGTGTCTACAAGAGCCTTGCCGGAAGCAAGAACTTTGAGGAAATTGTTCGCAAGCAAGGAAGGCACCGGAAGAATCGAGGAATTGGTTTTGAGCGAAAGTTCAACGCCGAAGGCGTTGAGTGGGAAGAAGGTCAATATCCTACTCCACAGTTTGTTCCTCAAAAGGAGAAGTATGATCCTACTTCTTCCAATGTGGAACAAGCTCAAGATGACCTTCCACCACAAGACCACAAGCTAAAAGGCAAGGACAAGCTTCAAGAGGAGATTGATGCATTTGTTGAAGCACCTCAAGCCATGGTCAAGTGGGTTCCCAAGGAAACGTCAAGTTCTACTTCGTCAAGCTCAACTACAACCCCAAGGATTCCCATCAAGATGATGTGGATCCCGAAGAAGAAGAACTAGAAAGTTCTTGAGGGTGACTCCGCCAACATACTTCACTCACATTCATTTTGGCAAAAACTTGTGCAATCAACTTCCACATCGTGCACTAGTTCATGGAGTCACAAACCCTCTTGTTGGTATGTCAAGGGACAAGGTAATCATTGCTTTCATGAACATCATCTGTTGTGAACTTCAATCTATGTCCATGGATATCCTTGTTTGTTCCTTGTGGGACTAACCCATGTAGGTATTGAAAGTGCCCGAATCCAAAGGATAGCTCCCAACTCTTGATGATCTCCATCAACATTGAGCATCTACATCTTCAACATCTACATGAAGTCTTCTACGACAAACCAAGGTTAGTTTGACCCTTTAAAAGGGGTTCTCACATCTAGGGGGAGCTTTGCTCTAAAAATTGAGCTAAAGCATCTTCAAATGATGTGAACACATCAATGCTTTATGTAAAAGTGGTAACCCCACTTGTGCTTAAACGATGAGTATGACCTATGATCAAATGTTCTCATTTGGCTCCTAAGTCAATATACTCATATAAAGATGACCTAGTCATCGACAAATTGTGTGTTAGTTGCTAGAGTTTTGGTTGTGCATGTTTGACACATATTTCATTTGCTATCTTATTGTGTGAGCATGTTGGATGCATGATTTTATCCATTCGAGGACATCCATTTGTTGTTTTGGTCATTTTGATTTTTCTGACCAAATGGATGGACAAGAATGCCTAAGTACCTCCCCTAGCTATCTATGCTTTCTTGTCTCAAATTCTATTCATGCTTACATCACAAATTTTGAACAAGTCATTTTCGGACCCTCCGGGTGAGGAGCACTCGGAGCCACCGATCCGTCAAGGGCTAATTTCCAAAACCTTCTAATTGATTTCGGTCAGACCAACTCACTCAAACTCGGTCGAACCGAAAGCATTTAGACTGATCTAGGTTTTCATCTCGGTGAAACCGAGTTGTGATTTTCGGCGTGACCGAAGTGCATAACTGCCTAGCAGTTATCCATCTCGGTGCCACCGAGTTTTACAACTCGGTCCCACCGACAGCGAAGGGGTATATATTCCGAGGGCCGCGCGCGTTGATTCCTCCTTCAAACGTTTCGCCCCCACACCCCTTGCTGCTGTCGCCTTGGTCTCCGGATCGTCGCCGTCGTCGCCTGTGCGCCCTCGCCGCAGGTCTCCGTCGCCGTCAACGGACATCTCCTCCGCGCCGTTGCCGCCGTAGAAAAACTCCACCAAGTTAGGGTGAGTTTTGATCCCACTCGTGCTCCCATCTCCGATTCAATGCACGTTTGGATTGCCTAGTATCTTGCCACGATTGAAATCCTCCTGTACACCAGATTAGTTCGTTTGAACTAGATTCGAGTAAAAGTTTTAGGGTTAGGTTTCCGTGGAACACATCTCGGTGAGACCGATTTTATAATTTCGGTATGACCGATTTGGCCTATGGCCATTGCACTGCACCTTTCGGTCCAACCGAGTTGTGCAAAATCGGTGTGACCGAAATGAAGATTCTGTGAAACCCTAGTGTTTTTGGCAGGACCGAAACCCACTTCGGTCAAACCGAAAGTGGTGTGCCAAGCTCCTGTTTAACACTTCGGATTCACCGAACCTTAAACTCGGTCTGACCGAAATGTCTTCTGTGAAAACCTAATACTAGAATTTGAACTCATTTTTTTTGCAAAAACTTCTGCAGTTTGTGATGACTCTTCTTCTCTGCCTACACCTTATCTATTCACAGGTTGTCAGCCATGTCAGATGCCAGTGACAGTCAGAACAGGTCAGAGACACCCATTGCAGACATTCCAGAGGCAGGCACTAGTCCTGATCCTAGTAGCTCATCTGATGATGGTGAGAGGAGTACACCAAGTGGCTTGCCTCCTGCAACCACCAGAGCTAGAAAGAAGAGGAATTCAGATGATGAGGATTCAGATTTTGTTGTTGAGGAAGAGGTGACCTCAAAGCCTAAAAGAAAGGTTGTTGCCAAAGAGCAACAAGGTCAACAATCTAAGAAGGGCACCAGCAAGATCAAGCAGTCAACTGTTGCTAAGAAGCTGAATTTGGGAGAGGCAGCTGCAAGCAAAGTGAAGAAAACCTCCAAGAGAAAGAGGATAGTGCATGATGCAGCAGTAGAGAATGAGGATGAGGAAGCACCCTAGCCTCCTCAGAAGCCGAAGCTCATGGGTGATGCCATTAAGGCTGGAGCCACATCAAAGCCCAAGAAATCTGCTCCAGCTAAGGCAGCTCCAGCAAAGCCTGCTACCAAGCCCAAGAAGACCGTCAGAAACATTCCAGCGTCTGAAAAGAACAAGGATGATGTGCCACCAGCTGAGTCAGACGATGAAGGACCAGTTTTGCTGAAACTTCGTCCAAAACTGCCACTCCATGATGATGCTCATCCTCAAGCTGAGGATATGAAGGCAAGGAAAGATAGAGGTCTCAGGCTATGGAGACAAACTGACCCATATGCCGTGAGGAGAAGAACTGCTGTAGATCCCAGATTTCACACCAGAGAGCAGCAGGACTTCTATGAGACCGTGCTGATGGACAAGAAGCCCATAGTCGCAGACACCCGATATGTTGACTGGAAGTACATTGACAGCGAAGAGCACCTTTCAAGGTGATGGACTTGATGGTAGAGACCATTAAGAGGACTGCAGCTGACCAGAAAAGGTCATGTGGATTTGCCCCGCAGATTCAGATGCTTATCAATGCCAAGTTTGGCACGGGCACATTCTTGTTGGATAGAGAACATTTACCGTTGCAGCCAGAGCATGAAGACAATGTTGTTGTGATGGATGAGGAGGATCCGACATCTGTTGAAGGTCAAGCCAAGATCGAAGCTGCTAAGAAAGCCAAAGCTGACAAGGAAGCAGCAGCAGCAGCAGCTAAACCAAAGAGTTTCGGAGAGCAAATACTTGAAGCTACTCAAAGGATTGAACAACGCCTGGCCAGCATTGTACAGTCTCAGGAGAGCTTAGAGAGGATTGTTGAGGACAAGATCCACGCTCTGGACGTGAAGCTGACTGAAGTACAAGTGACCGTCAACAAGCTCGAGGCAGACATTGAGGAAGCAAAGCAGGAGAAGGAAGAGCTTATGCGTGAGTTGCAGGATGACTTAGTCCAGGATTCTCATCGACAGACTGCTCCGGTTCCCAAAGGACCCCGATCAGCTGCTATTCCAGTGACTGACACCAGGACTACAGCTTCAGCACCTCCCACAGTTCCAGCAGTTACTCCAACTCCAGCTCCAGTGACCACTCCTCCAGCACAGACATCAGCTGAAGTCTTCGCCGATGCTGTCATATCCACTCCGACATCAACCCAGACGGGAGCCACCAGCAGAGTCCACAGTGACGCTTAGCTTTATGCTTTTTCGAACTTTTTGGTAACTTGTTGCCAAAGGGGGAGAAATTGTATAGATCATAGGACTTCGAGAGAGAGAGTGCTGTTGTCTTTGCGCTTTTGCTCTTTCGTTCTTTTGCGGTTTCTTTGAGATACTTTTGGTTTTCGAGACATTCAGTGTGTTTGATTCTACCTTAATGAGTGCTTGGTCGTACTATGCTTTAATGTGTGCTTAATGCTTATCATATGCCATTCCTATCTCGTATGACCATTTACTCATGTCTTGGTGATTGGGTGCATGCTGTTCATTCTTATCATTTTGTGCGCTCCACCAAGATGTATGTGACATGGAAGAGTGACCCATGATCCTAATCGACTGTGCATTTGCATTCAAACGCAAATCTTAAATAATGCACAAATTTAGGGGGAGCTCTTGCTTATCACATACTTCTCAAAGCGACGATATTATTCATTGATTATATCCTTTGTCGAAGCTTTGATCTATATGTTGTCATCAATTACCAAAAAGGGGGAGATTGAAAGTGCAACTAATCCCCGGGTGGTTTTGGTAATTAATAACAACATATATATCATTGAACTAATAGTTACTTGAGAATCATTTCAGAGAGTTCAGTGATATGGGTATGGCAAGGACTGAAGAAGTGGACCCCCCAAAATGTTAAGGCAAGCATTGGCAAAAGCTCAAGACTCCATTTTTGGTTTAGTGATCCAAGATCACATTGAGTCCATAGGAAAAGCCAATACTATTAAAAGGGGATGAGGTTATGATGATGATCTGGTTGCTCAAGTGCTTAGTGATACATCTCCTAAACTATCAGCAACTTTCACTGCCATATACACTCATAAGTAGTCTCGGTCCCACCGATATTCCAAACTCAGTCACACCGAGATGAACCACCTCAGCCATAAGCCAAACCTTAGAAAACTCGGATTTTCCGATTCTGAACTCGGTCTCACCGAAACATGAGTTGCCAAGCTTCTGTAACCTTCTGTCATCAAATCGGTGTCACCGAGATGATGAAGTCGGTCCCACCGAAACTGGCATGCTCTTGTCATTGCACGAATCGGACTAACCGAGATTGTATTTTCGGTCCCACCGAAAATCCCAACGTTCACATTATTTGAACTATCGGTCTCACCGAGTTGTCCACTTCGGTCCCACCGAGATTGCTCAAATGTGTGTAACGGTTGGATTTTGTGTGGAGGCTATTTATACCCCTCCACCCCCTCTTCATTCGTGGAGAGAGCCATCAGAAAGAACTACCACTCCTACCTTACATTTCTGAGAACAAAACTACCTACCCTTGTGTTGAGATCAAGTTGCTCCACTCCCACCATATGAAGCTTGATCTCTAGCCTTCCCAAGTTGCTTTCCACTCAATCCTTTCTTCCACCACAGCCAAATCAGTGAGGAGAGTTGAGTGTTGGGGAGATTATCATTTGAAGCACAAGAGCAAGGAGTTCATCATCATCTACAACATCTATTACCTTTTGGAGGGTGGTGCCTCCTAGATTGGTTAGGTGTCGCTTGGGAGCCTCCGTCATCGAGATGTGGAGTTGAACCAAGAAGTTTGTAAGGGCAAGGAGATCGCCTATTTCGTGAAGATCTACCCCGAGTAAGGCTAGCCCTCCGTGGGCGTAGGCCATGATGGAATAGACAAGGTTGCTTCTTCGTGGACCCTTCGTGGGTGGAGCCCTCCGTGGACTCACGCAGCCGTTACCCTCCGTGGGTTGAAGTCTCCATCAACGTGGAAGTACGATAGCACCACCTATCGGAACCACGAGAAAAATCACCGCGTCTCCAAAATTGCGTTTGCTCTTCTCCACCTCTCTTTACTACATGTGCAATTTACTTTCCGCTGCCTATACTCTAGAATTGCATGTGTAGGGTGATGCTTGACTTGATCATAAGTGTGAATCTGCCAAAAACTGTTCTTTGTCAAAAGGCAGAATTTTTATATTGTCAAGTAGTCTAATCACCCCCCCTCTAGACATACTTTTGATCCTACAGATGTCATTCCTACTGAACAATCTAATGAAGAATTCATTCCAGAACGCGAAGATCATCGAGCTAATGCACCTGAGGAAAATGCTGAAGAAAATGGTGCTGAAGAAAATGCTGATCAAGTTCCTCGACAACAACCAGCTCATCCTCGCGTTGCAAAAGAAGTGCAAGTTGAAAAGATCATCGATGACATTGAAGCACCAGGTCCTCTCACCCGCTCAAAAGCTTCACATTTATCTAACTTTTGTGGGCACTATGCTTTTGTCTCTATCACAGAGCCCACTAAGGTAGATGAAGCATTTCTGGAGCCTGAGTGGATTCAGGCCATGCAAGAAGAATTACATCACTTCGAGCTCAACAATGTCTAGGAACTGGTCAAACGTCCAGATCCTCGCAAGCATAATATCATTGGCACAAAGTGGATCTACCGCAACAAGCAAGATGAAAATGGCCTTGTGGTGAGGAATAAGGCAAGACTTGTAGATCAAGGCTACACACAGGTTGAAGGAATTGATTTCGATGAAAATTTTGCACCTGTTGCTAGACTTGAGGCTATTCGCATATTACTTGCTTATGCTAACCATCATAATATCACTTTATATCAAATGGATGTGAAAAGTGCATTCCTCAATGGTAAGCTTGAGGAAGAAGTATATGTTGCTCAACCCCCAGGTTTTGAAGATCCAAAGAATCCTGACAAAGTCTTCAGACTCAACAAGGCCCTCTATGGCCTCAAGCAGGCCACTCGGGCGTGGTATGATACTTTGAAGGAATTCTTCGTGAAGAACGGCTTCACACCCGGTTCACTCGACCCTACTCTCTTTACTAAATCTTATGATGGTGAACTGTTTGTGTGCCAAATATACGTTGATGATATTATCTTTGGCTGTACTGACCAACGTTATAGTGATGAATTTGCCTATATGATGAGTGAAGAATATCAAATGTCTATGATGGGAGAGTTGAAATTCTTCTTAGGTCTTCAAATTCGTCAACAGCACAATGGCATATTCATATCTCAAGGGAAATACCTCAAGGATGTTCTGAGGAAATTCGGCATGCAAGATTACAAAGGAGTCAAAATTCCTATGCCCACAAATGGCCATCTATGCACTGATAAAAATGGTATTGACTTCGATCACAAGGTATACCGCTCCATGATTGGTTCTTTATTGTACTTATGTGCATCTAGGCCAGATATAATGCTTAGTGTTTGCATGTGTGCCCGATTTCAAGCTACACCGAAGGAATCACACCATAAGGCTGTGAAGCATATTCTTCGATATCTAGCTCACACACCAACACTAGGACTATGGTACCCCAAGGGCTCTACTTTTGATCTCATTGGATATTCTGACTCTGACTATGCTGGTGATCGTGTGGACCGCAAGTCAACATCTGGTACTTGTCATTTCCTTGGACGATCTTTGGTCTGTTGGTCCTCGAAGAAACAGAACTGCGTATCACTGTCTACTGCTGAAGCTGAGTACATTGTTGCTGGTTCTTGCTGTGCTCAATTGTTGTGGATGAAGCAAACTCTCAAGGACTACGGCATCAACATGAAGAATGTGCCTCTCTACTGTGACAATGAGAGTGCCATCAAGATTGCTCATAACCCAGTTTAGCACTCGAAGACAAAGCACATTCAGATTCGTCATCATTTTCTTCGTGATCATGTGTTGAAGGGCGACATTTCTATTGAGCATGTGAAGACTGAAGAACAGCTAGCAGATATCTTCACAAAGCCCTTGGATGAGAAGAGATTTAGCAAGTTGCGGTGTGAGCTAAATATCTTAAAGTCTTCGAATGTTCTTTGAAAAAGGACACTCATCCTAACACTTATGCAAAATCGATGACTTAGATGCGCAACACATGAAGAAACGTTTTTCTTCAATTAATGAAGAATAACACTCTAAGTGTGAAGAAATTAATGAAGAATTTGATTCTCAGAACCCTACGACAATTGTACGCGGTGTCTGAAATCATCATTCTTATACGGTGGGTCACGCCACCACCAAAGTTGAAAATCTTCACTTTGAGTTTTTTTCAGTTTTTGAAATTCTTCAGTTTTTCAAATTCTTCAACTTTGCAAAATCTTCACTGTTTCCGTCGTTTTTCTTCATTGGCTATATATATGGGTTTATGTCCTCTACAGCATTCACTTATGGCTATTTCTTCAAGTTGCATTTTCTGCTAAGTGAATGTGATCGGACCCTTCCCCCTCTATGCTATACTCAACCCAATCTATTCACAAATTCTTCATGTGCGTCCTATTTGAAACTCGTTCAAAATCTTCATTGTGTCTTTGTCAGCTGAAGAAATTGCGAACGGAACTTTAAAACTAATCTTATCCAAATTTTTGGTTTTGCCGCTCAAACCGTCCCGTATCCCACGATAGACTTACCTATTCACCCACGATCTAACATGATCTCCACCTTTCAGTACGTGGGTGACACATGTCAAGCGAATGAGAAGGGTCAGGGGCACATTCGTCCTAAATCTTTGGGCGAACAGTTTTTCACTGCGACTATAAATACCCCCTCACCCCTTCCTCACTTCCTTTACTCTGCTCGACCGCTCTCTCTCTCGCTCGAGCTTCTCAAACCCTAGCGCCGCCGCTACTCCATCATCGCCGGTGAGGAAGAGCTTCACTGCCTCGACCTCGTCGCCGTTGTACTCGCGCCGGCCGTGGAAATCTTCACTCCGCCGCCGCCGTAGCTGTCTTCCTCCGCCAAGTTAGGGCGTGGAAGATCTGAACTGACGAGCTTCAAATCTACACTTCTCAGTTCGTCGTGTTCTTCATCTAGGGTAATTAAAAGTTACTTTTACTGCCCTCTTTGATTCAAATTTTCTCTACAAAATCTTCAAAGGTGTTTTATTCTTCAAATCCTCACACACAAAACACCTCACTAGTCATCTGTTCTTGATTCATTTGTCTAAGCATCATTTTTCTTCATGATTCCTCAATTGTGTGGATCCTCAATCTATACAACTCTGGAACCTAAGACAAAGAACGCTTATTGAAATTCTTCAAGACACATCTGGTCAAATTCCTCAAACTTGTTCTTTTTGAAAACCTTCTGAGAACGCATATGACTTCTTCAAATTCCTCGCAACTATACTCTGTTCACAGGTACTCATGTCCGCTGCTGAATCACTAGGCTCTCATCAACTTAACTCATTTGCAGCGTTCCTCGAAGAAAAGTTGCATACTTCTTCAGAGAATTCGATTGTTCAAATTCCTCAACTGAAGAATATGGCAGACGGTAAGAAACCACAGAAAGGAGGAAAGAGGCCTGAGGTCATGACTGCGTTTGAAATACCTGAGAACATCTATGCTGACTATTGCACACCTGATGAGGCTAAGTTTGGAAAGGAGAACAAAAATCAGCGCAAGGTGCGCATACAGAGGATTGAAAGGAGATGGGCAAGAGAATGGAGGGAGTACAGATATGTAACTCCAAAGTATATGAAGAAATTTGCTCTAAATCCTCCATGCCCAAGAGCTCCATTGGCACCTGGCCAAGAAGCTGACCCCACCAGTATCAAGCGTGGTGAGGATTTCCCTGAAGAATGGGCCAAACGCCAAGCCAAGTTGTCAAGACAAGCCAAAGAAGCAGTGAGGAAATTCAATGAAGACTCTGCTGCTACTGCTACCACTGAGGCTCTGTCAGGCCTAGAAAATCAATGGCAAAGAAGCCCGCTGTCGGTGTCAAAACCGGCGGATCTCGGGTAGGGGGTCCCGAACTGTGCGTCTAGGCGGATGGTAACAGGAGACAAGGGACACGATGTTTTTACCCAGGTTCGGGCCCTCTCGATGGAGGTAAAACCCTACTCCTGCTTGATTGATATTGATGATATGGGTAGTACAAGAGTGGATCTACCACGAGATCAAGGAGGCTAAACCCTAGAAGCTAGCCTATGGTATGATTGTTGTAATGGTTGTTGTCCTACGGACTAAAACCCTCCGGTTTATATAGACATCGGGGAGGGCTAGGGTTACACAAAGTCGGTTACAATGGTAGGAGATCTACATATCCGTATTGCCAAGCTTGCCTTCCACGCCAAGGAAAGTCCCATCCGGACATGGGATGAAGTCTTCAATCTTGTATCTTCATAGTCTTGGAGTCCGACTGACGATGATAGTCCGGCTGTCCGGACACCCCCTAATCCAGGACTCCCTCAGTAGCCCCTGAATCAGTCTTCAATGACGATGAGTCCGGCGCGCACATTGTCCGGCATTGCAAGGCGGGTTCCTCCTCCGAATAACTCATAGAAGATTGTGAACACCAGGATAGTGTCCGGCTCTGCAAAGTAATTTCCACATTCCCCCGTAGAGAGAATATTATGTACACAAGTTCAATCCGCTGACGTATTTTGTGGCATGACGTCACACCACCACCAAGCCTTTACTGGAATCGTTTTTTATTATACCACCTCAGCGCGTTTAGCGAAGCGGTTTCCTTGGCACGTCTTGTCGAAGCAGAGATCGCGTTCCCCTTATTCCGGGATTCTCGTCAGTACGGACGTGGGTAACCCAACCGCACCATTGATGGTGGCGCTTGGGAGATAAGCGAGTTTTACCAGGCCGGTGGGGACGCATAGTTTTTGTCCGCCGATATATAAGGGGATAAGGATCCACCTTTTTACCTGCGCCTTCTACCTCCTTTGCTTATCCATCTCCGCGCACTCGAGCTCCAGTGCCCAAGTCCGCGCATCTCGTCTCGACCTTCTCCGACCATGTCTGGAGCGGGAGGCAAATGGTTGGCCTCCTCCGTTACGGAGGAGCACATCGCAAAGCTGCGCAGCGCCGGATACCTTTCCAGCGACATCGCGCACCGGCTGCCCGACAAGGGGCAGCTCATCCCCACCCCCAGGCCCTATGAGAGGGTCGTATTCCTTCCCCACATCCTCCGCGGACTGGGCTTCCTGTTGCATCCCTTTGTCCGGGGGCTCATGTACTATTGTGGCCTAGATTTCCACGACCTGGCGCCAAACTTCATCCTCAACATCTCGGCGTTTATCGTCGTGTGCGAGGCCTTCCTCTGCATCCAGCCCCACTTCGGCTTGTGGCTCAAGACCTTCAATGTCAAGCCAAAGGTGGTGAAGGGCGCTCAAGCGGAGTGCGGAGGCGCCATGTTGGGCAAGATGCCCAACGTCATCTGGCTCGAAGGGGCCTTCGTGGAGTCCGTCAAGGGGTGGCAATCGGGGTGGTTCTACATCACCGAGCCGCGCGACCCTAAATGGGCGGCGGCCCCCGAGTTCAGATCTGGTATCCCTATGCAGCTCACCTCCTGGAAAGAGAAGGGCTTGCTATGGGGTAGTTCGAAGGAGCTGACAGGACTCCAGTCCTGTCTCCAGACCCTGGTGAACAAGAAGCTTAGGCTTGCCAATGTGATCCAGGTCATGCTCGTCCGCCAGATTCTCCCATGCCAACAACGGGCTTTTAATTTGTGGGAGTTCGATCCGGCACAGCACCAGGCCTTGAGCGGGCTCTTCGACATGACGTACGAAGCCGCCTGGAGGGTGTTGTTCAAGGGCGGAGAAGCCCCCGCATCCGCGACAGAAGACCGCGGATTCAGCACCAAGCGCCCGGCCGGCGAGGTAAGCTTTGTTATCCTCTATGGGACATTTATTTTCTTTCATAGTTTGACTCTATGTGGGATCTAAAACTCCCAATGCCTTTGACAGGACTGGCAGAGGACGTCCGGTCAGGTAGACTGTCTGGCTCCCCTTCCCGAAGACCCAGCGGATGCCCGCTTAACGGGGCTGCTGGTCCCGGCACTCTATGTGGTGCCGGAGAAGAAGGCCAAGAAGAAGGCCACGGGAACTCGAAGAAGTTCCCGGCGCCAGGTGATATCGGACTCATCGTCCGATGGCTCCGAGGCGGACTCCTCCCTCGAAGACGAGGAGGAGAAAGAGGACTCTCTCCCAGAGGAAGGAGAGAGGAAGAGGAAGGCTTCCCCAACAGGGGAGGCCGAAGGGTCCAAGAGGGGAAGGACTATTCCCCCGGACAGCTCCGCCAACGCCGACGTTGGCGACGAAGAGTGGCCCTCAAGGGCCAGGCCTCCGGCAAGATCGTAAGTATCCGGATTCCTGAATGATTTATAATTTCTCTTTTGTGTCACATAGTGTCCTTCTAACGCCGCACACTGCCTGCAGTCCGGCCGATGATGATCTCCCCGCTTCATCAAGCGGGTCGTTGGCTCCGTCGGATGTAGATTCCATCCCGGCTGCCTCCATCCCTCGCAATGCTGAGGACGCTGAGGTGGGATCCCAGGAAGGGACCCATCAGGAGGAGGCTCCAGAGGCGCCACAAGGCAGCCTCCCGGACTTTGCGCCGGACTCCACGCCGGAACCCGCAGTGGTTCCGGAGTCCGGCAGGCGGCCCCTTCGCAAGAAGGGCAAGACCGTGACGCCGGCGGCCTCCGTCCAACCGGAGGCGCCGGACAACCTGTTGGAGGCGCTCAAAGGCGCTTCCATCAAGGAAGAACACCGCACTATCATGAGTGCGGTGATTCAGAAGGTTCAGCTCGCCAAGAGCGGGCTGACCGAAGCCTGCAGTAGCCTTCTAACAGGCTTTGAGGTAAGAAGTTAAAATATGTAATGTAATACCGCATAGACAGTAGCCCCTGATGCTCGGTTTGGTGTTCGGAAAGAAAGACCGGATTGAGGATCTAAAAAAGATATACGCAGGAGTGCTAAGAATTATGTCAATATGGGTTTGCAGGCTGCGCTGCAGACCTCTACCGCACTGACTGCAGAGGTCGGTGCTTTGAAGCAGGACCTCGAGCGGTCCGAGCAAGAGCTCGGCCTTGCCAAGAAGCAGCTCGAGGATAAAGAAGGTTCGTAACACCACTTTTAAATGTACACCTTACAGAAAAGGATTTTGGTTGCAATAGAAATAACAAGGATAACGTGGGTACTGCAGGGGCCACGAATGAGGTGGCAACCCTGAAGGAGGCAGTGTCCGCGGCCGAACGCAATGCGGCCGCGGAACGGACGGAGCGAGAGAAGCAGGAGGCGCGAGTGGCGGAGGTGCGGCAAGAGCTCCAGGCTCTCATGGAAAAGCATGAGAGTTTGGAGCGTGACTCGAAGACTCGAGAGTCCGAGCTTGCCTCGGCTCTTGAAAGTGCCAAAGCCACTAAGGCCGAGGCCCATAAGGCCCTCCAGGAGATTGAGGCGGTGAAGAAAATAGCGGCGGGTAAGGCATTTTTCATGCAAAGCAAGCATGTTAAAATAAATTACCTGTTACTTACCCGAATTCGGAGCTCTCCAGGGGCGTTTGCAGATCTGCCTCGCAGTGTGTCTGATGCCGCTGCATTTTACCGAGCCGAGGAGGGGAGCTCAACGGAGAAGGTTTTCTGGTCTCAGTACGCTGAGGCCGGACATCCGGTGCCCCCTAGCGACCAGCTGAAGCAGCTGGTCGAACTCCACAAGGTAGATGAGCAGGCCATGAAGGGCCTCATAGTCCAGCTGTGGCCTGGAGAGGCCATGCCTGGGAGCTACTTCGGCCTCGTGCGGCGGCTGGTGGATGCATGCCCCTGGGTGGAAGTCATCAAGCGCTCCGCCTGTATTGAAGGTGCCCGTCGGGCCCTTGCCCGCGCAAAGGTGCATCGGGGCAGGATGGATGCGGAGAGGCTTATCACTGACGCGCCGCCAGCGGGCAAGGAGTATCGTACGCCCAAGATGTACTATAAGACTGTCCTGAAGGGTGCCCGCAAGATTGCGGATGAGTGCCCCAGAGATGTAATTATTGAGTAAACTCGCAATGTGTTATCCTGTGCGCTGAAAACTTTGTTCATATGCGCTAAGCAACGCTTATTGATTTAAAATATTACCTTTTGTGCGGCCGTTTATTAAATCTGAGAGATGGCAAGTCGTCGGCTTCAGCCCCCATGCCACGAGTGCTGGGGTGTTCGGGATAAACTTGAGCACTCTTGTTCCCATTTTTGGGTCCATCTAGGGAGGCGCTCAACACAACGAACAAGGCAACCGGACTTATAATGCTTGAACACTCTCACTTAGCCATAGAATTCTATAATTTTAAATTTCGGCGAAGCCCCTAGTATTCGGAAGACCGAGTTCGGGGCGCTATCCACGCCTTGGCCGGACAGTATCCGGTTCTTCGCTCGAAGCGGCATAAGTCTTTAAGGACTCGAAAAGACCTCTCGAACAGCGACCAGTCTCTCGCCTTATCATGACAGTCAGTTTTAGCTTTCTCCACTGAGGCGCTCGCCCAGTTCAACCGGGGCGCAATCGTAGTGGTTCTCCCAGTGCTACCTTAGCCGACAGAACGGAACGTAAGGTACCAAAACATGGGAGCCGGGCAAACCCAACTATTGACCCAAGACATGATTCGGAGCCGATTCATATAATGCTATAAGTTCGGGGTGCCGCACTTGTGAAAGTGTTTGGACTTATCACACCATAATGCGGGGAACATAAGCCCCTGGTGTATTCGGCCGTATCAAAATATACGGGTGCAAGATGTCATTAATGAACATATATGTAAAGTAATGCAATTATAGGCAAAAAGTGCTGCATTGTTTATTCTAGAAATTCTGCTATTAGTGCAGAGCGATACAAATAGTGCGGTAAGCAAGGGATTGGACTAATTAAGCGTGTCCCCCTCCAGGGGTGGGCTGCGGACTGATGTATTTAACAAATGTAATGCTCGTAATGGAGACCACCTGAGTGTTCGCCGCAGCCTTTGTCCCTCCCTGGCTGTTGCATCGTGAGTTCGGCAGGTTCGCCGCCGGACAGGGCCTCTGGCGAACGGAGTCCTGTGTATAAAAAGAAGGAAAAAATGAACATGAAAAGAGCGACACACTTGGGAGCCCCTGGTGTGGTTTAGCCGCACTCTGGGCCTGTTGTGGTCGTGCCCCTCCCCCTATGCCCATGGTATCTCCAGAGCGTAATGATGTACGCGGAGAGCTGGTCTTGCAATCATGCGAGGGCTGGGGTTGGGGCCGCATTGCTACGCGTGCTCGGAACGTGCCAGGTGGTCTTGATTGATGTTGCTCCGGGCGCGTTTGGCCGTGTCCGGTCGTTTAACGGCCGGACTCGAAAATTGCCTTAAAAGGCTGCTCTGTACTTCTGCCGTGAGAGCCGCTGTGTGTTCCTCTGTTCGGGGGAGCGTTCCGTATTTCTGTTGACCGTGATGACTCCATGAGGGCCTGGCATCTTGAGCTTGAGGTATGCATAATGCGGCACCGCGCTGAACTTTGCGAATGCGGTTCGTCCGAGCAGAGCGTGATAGCCGCTGCAGAATGGGACTATGTCGAAGATTAACTCCTCGCTTCGGAAATTATCCGGGGATCCGAAGACCACTTACAGTGTGACTGAGCCTGTACAATTGGCCTCAACACCTGGTATGACGCCTTTAAAGGTCGTCTTTGTAGGTTTAATCCTTGAGGGGTCTATGCCCATTTTGCACACTGTATCCTGATAAAGCAGGTTCAGGCTACTACCACCGTCCATTAGGACTCTCGTGAGGTGAAATCCATCGACGATTGGGTCTAAAACCAATGCGGCGAATCCGCCATTGCGGATACTGGTCGGATGGTCTCTTCGATCGAAAGTGATCGGGCAAGAGGACCATGGATTGAACTTCGGGGCGACTGGCTCCATCGCATATACGTCCCTCAGTGCACGCTTCCGCTCCCTCTTGGGTATATGGGTTGCGTATATCATGTTTACCGTCCGCACTTGTGGGGGGAAGCCCTTCTGTCCTCTACTGTTCGGCGGCTGGGTCTCTTCCTCGTCATTGTTGTGCAGCCCCTTGTCATTGTTTTCGGCAATTAACTTGCCTACCTGCTTGAATACCCAACAATCTCTGTTGGTGTGGTTAGCTGGCTTTTCGGGGGTGCCATGTATCTGGCAAGAGCGTCGAGTATTCGGTCCAAATTGGACGGACCCGGAGTGGTTCTTTTGAATGGCTTCTTCCGCTGACCGGGTTTAGAGCCTCGGAATCCGGCGTTGACTGCTGTATCCTCATTGTTGTTGCCGTTAACACGGCGTTTGTTTTTGTTTCGACGCGACCTGCCATTGTGGTCCTTGGTATCCGGACTGCCAGCATTTTTACTGAGGTTGTTGCTGCGAGCTAGCCAGCTATCCTCTCCCGCGCAGAAGCGGGTCATGAGTGCTGTGAGGGCTGCCATGGATTTCGGATTTTCCTGTCCTAGGTGCCGGGCCAACCACTTGTCGCGGATGTTATGTTTGAAGGCTGCGAGGGCCTATGCATCTGGACAGTCGACGATTTGATTTTTCTTTGTTAAGAACCGTGTCCAGAATTGTCTGGCCGATTTGTCTGGCTGCTGAATTATGTGGCTTAGGTCATCGGCGTCTGGTGGTCGCACATATGTGCCCTGGAAGTTGTCGAGGAATGCAGCATCCAGGTCCTCCCAACACCCAATTGACTCTGCGGGCAGGCTGTTAAGCCAATGCCGAGCTAGTCCTTTAAGCTTGAGCGGGAGATACTTGATGGCGTGGAGATCATCGCCGCGGGCCATATGGATATGAAGGAGATAATCCTCGATCCAAACCGCGGGGTCTATTGTGCCATCGTAGGATTCAATGTTGACGGGTTTAAACCCTTCAGGGATTTGATGATCCATTACTTCGTCTGTGAAGCATAGTGGGTGTGCGGCGCCTCTATATTGAGCAATATCACGACGTAGCTCAAGAGAGCGTTGTCTGCTGTGTTCGGCCCGGCCGAAGTTGCTGTATCCGGCGCGACGGTATTCGTCGTGGGTCGTGGGGCGCCCACGTGATCCATAGGTACATCTGGATTGTCTTGCCTTGTCCTCCAATATATCCCGCAAGTCCGGCGCGTTCCCCCGTGGCTTCGTACTTTTTGAGCGGTGCCGGGGTACGGTTCTGGTGGAGGGCCTAGATGCCTCTCTGTCGCGGCCACGAGGTGGTCGGTCTGCCGTATTGTGCGCTGGTGATGAAGGTTTGTATGCTTCCTCCTCTAGTCGGGGGAGCAACTTGCGTTTTGGGTAGCTTTTGGAGGGGCGTTCGAGTTCATACTCTTCGGCCGCGAGGACCTCGGTCCATCTGTCGGCCAGCAGGTCTTGATCAGCTTGAAGCTGTTGCTACTTTTTCTTTAGGCTATTTGCTGTGGCCATTAGCCTGCGTCTGAAACGCTCTTGTTCGACGGGATCCTCTGGCACGACGAATTCGCCGTCGTCGAGGCTTGCCTTGTCTCCGGAGGGAGGTATGTAATTATCATCCTCGACCTCTTCATCTGCCGCTCTCTCGTGAGGGATGGCTTCTGTGTCCTCCTGCGCTGAATCTTGCTGGAGGGGGTTGTCTTCGGCACTTTCTGGGGTGTTATTATCTCCTGTGCCGGAATCTCCATTCTTGCTGTGGCGGGATTTAGAGCGGCGCCGCTGACGTCGGCGCTTGGGCTGTTTCTTTAAGGAATCTGCCTCCGCTGCTTCTTCGCCGTCCCCATCATTTGGGGTGTCCACCATGTATATGTTGTATGACGAGGTGGTCTTCCAGTGCCCTGTAGGCGCTGGTTCTTGATCGTCTCTGGCATCGTCGTCCATACCGTCGATGTCTTCGGAGTCGTAGTCTAGCATGTCGGTTAGATCGTCGACAGTGGCTACAAAGTGGGTGGTGGGTGGGCTTTGAATTTCTTCGTCGTCCGCATCCCAACCATCCTGGCCGTAGTCCGGCCAGGGCTCTCCGAATAGCGAGAGATGCTTTAGCGAATTTAGGATGTCGCCAAAGGGTGAGTGCTGAAAGATGTCCGCAGCGGTGAACTCCATGATCGACGCCCAATCGGATACGATTGGCAGGGGCGCAGGAGGTTCGGAGTCCGGCAGGGAGTCCGGCACCTCGGAGTCACGAGATTTATAAGGGACGAGGTCAGTGTTCGGCTCCATCGCCGTGGAAGTTGCAGCTCCCGAGGCGGTGTCCAGCCACCCGTCCTCGATCTGCGCGATCGGCTCCGAACTATGGGTCAGAGCGGATTCGTGTGCGGCCTCCAAGGTACTGTCCGGCGGCAGAGTTAGATCATGCCCATCGTGACAGTGCGGCACGCTCGGCTGTGGCTTGGATCCATCGAAGATCAAGTCTCCGCGGATATCCGCCGTGAAGTTTAGGCTTCCAAATCTGACCTGATGGCCAGGGGCGTAGCTTTCGATCTGCTCCAGATGGCCAAGTGAATTGGCCCTCAGTGCGAAGCCGCCGAATACGAAGATCTGTCCAGGGAGAAAAGTTTCACCCAGGACTGCGTTGTTGTTGATTGAAGAAGCCATCAAGCCTATCGGTGACGACACAGAGGAACTCTCAACGAAAGCACCAATGTCGGTGTCAAAACTGGCGGATCTCGGGTAGGGGGTCCCGAACTGTGCGTCTAGGCGGATGGTAACATGAGACAAGGGACACGATGTTTTTACCCAGGTTCGGGCCCTCTCGATGGAGGTAAAACCCTACTCCTGCTTGATTGATATTGATGATATGGGTAGTACAAGAGTGGATCTACCACGAGATCAAGGAGGCTAAACCCTAGAAGCTAGCCTATGGTATGATTGTTGTAATGGTTGTTGTCCTATGGACTAAAACCCTCCGGTTTATATAGACACCGGGGAGGGCTAGGGTTACACAGAGTCGGTTACAATGGTAGGAGATCTACATATCCGTATTGCCAAGCTTGCCTTCCACGCCAAGGAAAGTCCCTTCCGAACACGGGACGAAGTCTTCAATCTTGTATCTTCATAGTCTTGGAGTCCGGCTGACGATGATAGTCCGGCTGTCCGGACACCCCCTAGTCCAGGACTCCCTCACCCGCTCACAAGCCAAGTGCTTCACCAACTATGCCCTCACGACCAAGTTCCTCAGCAATGCCCTCACGGCCAGAATCTTCAAAGCCCTCACGGCCAGATTCTTCAAAGCCCTCATGGCCAGTTCCTCATGTTGCTCCTGATCCTCCAAAGTCCTCAGCTCCTCCCCCAAAGTCCTCAGTTGCTCCGGCAAAGTCCTCAACACCTGTACATCTGGCCACATGCCAAAGAACTACAGGCATCTCTATTGCCTCTGGTGTCTCAGCGAGTTCCTCAGCTGCATCAAAATCTTCATCAAGCCCCACTCTGCTGAAGACAAAAGCAACTGCTGGACGAGGTCCTCGTCCTAGTCCGAAGAAGAAACAGGTTGCCTTCCAAGTGCCATCTGACGATGAAGCTGATGATGATGAACTTGCAGAAATCATCAGAGACAGGCAAGAAAGGGCCGCTAGAGCCAAAGGCACAAATGTGCCACTGCTTTTGGATCCAAGGGCGATCCTCGACTACATTGATCTCTGGAACAAGGACCCAAACACTCCTATGCCTGATTTTCATTTGACTCCTGGCCAAAGTCACATGCTGACCCATTTCATCACTGAAGAGAAACGGAAATTTGAGAAGTCTAGACAAATCAAGAAGGCTCAGTTCAGGAAAGAGAAGTTCCTGAGGAAAAACGTTGTCCAAATGACAACTGATGAACTCCTCATGATCCAGTCTGAGATCAAAGCCCTCAGCGATGATTTCAATGCTTATTATGCTGATTGGCAAGGAGACAAAGTCAGGTTCGTTAAACTGACTGAGAAGTTCACCAATGTTGCAGCCCCATCGCAACAAGAAATTCCTCAAGCTCAAGCCTCTACTCAGCAAACTGAAGAACATGCCAGCACCGCTGATGACTTTCAGGCTGCTAATGAAAATGCTAGTTCCAGGGCTGATGACTCCATTCCAACCGCTTAAGACATTGCCAGGGCATCCACTCGTGGTGCGCCTGAAGAAAATGAAGAAGTCGTTAACATCATGAAGAATATGCTTTTCAATATCATTCATGGCGTTCCCGTCAACTTCCATGATTTCTTCATGAGGACTCTGGCCAATATTGCTATGTCACCTTTTGAGCTGAAGCCTTATGCACCATGGATTATGAGGTTCATCAGGACAAGGTCTTCACTCAATTACAAGGCTGATACTCTGAACTACTGCAGCTACTTGCCTCCAATTGAAGTCCTCAAACGGACATTTTCCTCAGCTGATGACAAAGGCAAGGCAACTGCTGTGATAAATGAAGGCATTCGTCCATTGGATGGTCAATTTCGCAAGGCTGCATCCTACTCCACCAATGATGACTCTGCCACACATGACTCTGCCGCCAACACCTCTGCCAAGCAAATTCCTCAAGCCACAGCACCCAGGGTGATGACTGATCATGAGTTACTCCTCAGTCTTCATCAGAAAGTTGATCGCAATCATAAATGGGTCAAGCGTTAGTTTGGTTCAATTCTTCACAACATGACCTCCACACATAATGCAGTGAAGAAAAACCACTACTACCTCCATGAATCCTTCAACCGTACCTGGGCTGTTCTATCTCATGTCTACAACGCAGAAGATCTGAAGAGCATGGGTCTCAAGGAAGAATTTGACTGGTCTGCACCTCCACCGAAGAGATTCAAGAAGGTCAAGGTTCCTTCCTTGGTGGCCAGCTCCTATTCTTCATCGCGCGACACTGATGAAAATGAAGACTTGGACGACACTGTGGCAGGCCCTACTACGACAATCGACCCCGACAACGCTGGCGCTCCTCCATCAACATGATATTCTTCAGGGGCGTTAGTCCTCAGATTCGATCCTTCTGGTCATTCGATGACAAAGGGGGAGAAATCTGAGTTAGTCTTCAAGTGGGTCTATTATATGGGCATTTTTTTTGCTAAGTTACAACTCTCGCTCTTCTGAAACTTTTTATTGGATCGAGTTGTAATCTTAAAACCGATGGTGCTCTGATACTTTTGATGCACTGTGCTCTGTTTCTGCATGCTTGTTTCTCGTTAATATTATTGCACGCATGCTGAATTCCTTCAGGCACCATATTTCATCATGCATTTTAAACTCTTCATATTATATGTCAAATGCATGTATGAATTACAAGATATAGGGGGAGATCTCCATGATTCAACTCTTCAAGTGTGCATTGCTTCAAAAGCAAATTCCTCACTATGCACATCTTCAGGGGGAGTTCTTCTATATCTCGCAATCAAATTCCTCAATATCAGTACTTACACTTCATATGTTTATCCCCGTTGAAAACTTAACCTATATTGTCATCAATCACCAAAAAGGGGGAGATTGTAAGTCCATCTAGTGCCCCCTAGTGATTTTGGTGTATTGAAGACTTATAGGTTAAGGCTAATGTGCTTATGAGAGTACACAGGTCTATAAGTCTATGAGGAGCTTGATATTTACAGAGAAAGTTGACCTTTCATGAAGACTTTGAAAGTGAAGAAATTGCTGTGTCCGTGAAGACTTGATATTTCATGTAAGGAATATGAAGCTTGAAGACTTTCGTTTTCATAGTTTTGTTTTTCTCCTTCTTGAGTCATAGGAAACACCGTACTGTTAAAGGGGGTCGAGGAAATACTAAGGAAAATTTTCCATGTGATGCTCAACTCAAAATCCTACACCTACCAATCCCTTCGAGTGAAGCCATTGGAAATCTCATACAGTTCAGTCAATTTCTTTAGTGACAGAGACGAAGTTCTTCTAGTCGCTGAGGAATTTGTTCTGACTGAGGAGTTAGGAATTCGCCAGTGCGGATTGCCTACACAGTGAGGAACATGATAGCCCTGAGGAATTTGAGAGTCAAATTTCCGACCGTTGCTGTGCTACGCGCCAGCTGTCACAAAATATCTTATCCACATAACGGTCATATCATTGAAGGGAATTTATGTCTTATCATGTCGGGCTGCTTCCTAGGCTATAAATAGCCGCCCCCTACAACCACTAGCTGGTTGGCTGCTCCGAGAGAAACTGACACTTGTCATTTGAGAGCAACCCATCCTCCGAGGACTTTGAGCGAAAAGCATCGAGTGAGGAAAAACCGAAACCCAAACACCCACAAACCCAAAGTGATTGAGCATCACTGAAGAGATAGATCCTGCGTGGATCCGACGCTTGTTACCTTTGAAGACTGTGCTTCTTCCAGACGGTTAGGCGTCATGGTCTAGAGCATCCAAGAGGAATTGTGGATCGCCGAGTGACCGAAGTCTGTGAAGGTTTGGAAGTCGCCTGAAGACTTAGCACGAGTGATTGGACGAGGTCTGTGTGACCTTATTTCAAGGAGAATACGGTGAGGACTTGGTGTCCTGAGCTGCGTGCTCAGCGAGTGGGTGTCCGGGACTGTGTGTCCTCGAGTTTAAATACTCAGCCGCTCCAACCAGACGTACAACTAAGACAGCGGTTGGAACTGGTCTACCAAATCATTGTCTTCACCAACCTGTTCTATTTCCTCAACTCTTTCATTTCCTCATTACTGTGTTGAGTGATTGTTCATATCTGTGTTTGAAAACTTTGACTGAAGACTTTCTCAATTTCCTCAGTTCAATTTCTTCTGTCTGTTTGTCTTCATCTTGTGTTATCCTGTGTTTACGCTTTCTGTACTCTGTGTTTGTCTTCATTTCATCATGATGACCATGTGTGTATTCTGTCATGCTTACTTCTGAGTACTTATTCCGCTGCAAGCAGTTCTTCGCTAAGGAATTTCCTCACCGGCAAATTCCTCAGTGAAGAATTCATAAAAATCGCCTATTCACCCCCCCCTCTAGTCGATATAACGCACTTTCAAGAACGAGTAAAGTGACTTGCCGGTAACGAGATTGAACTAGGTATGAAGATACCGACGATCAAATCTCGGGCAAGTAACATACCGATGGACAAAGGGAATTACGTATGTTGTCATAATGGTTCGACCGGTAAAGATCTTTGTAGAATATGTAGGAGTCAATATCGGCATCCAGGTTCCGCTATTGGTTATTGACCGTAGAGGTGTCTCGGCCATGTCTACATAGTTCTTGAACCCGTAGGGTCCGCACGCTTAACGTTCGATGATGATATAATATTATATGAGTTATGTGATTTGGTGACCAAATGTTGTTCGAAGTTCCGGATGAGATCTCGGACATGACGAGGAGTCTCGAAATGGTCAAGAGGTAAATATTGACATATAGGAGGATGGTGTTCTGACACCGGAAGTGTTCCAGAGGGTACCGAGTACATATCGGATCACTGGAAGGGGTTCCGGGCACCCCCGGCAAAAGGTATGGGCCTTATGAGCCAAGAGGAGAAATGCACCAGCCACAAGGGGCTGGTGCGCCCCCCATATGGTCCGGCCAAGGTGGAGAAGGAAAGAGGAAGGAGGAAAGGAAAGAAAGGGAATAGGATTCCCCCTTCCTTCCCCCTTCCCCCTCTTTCCTTCCCCTCCTACAAATATGGTAGGGGGCGCACCACTTGGGAGTTCCCCAAGTAGGATTCGACATACTTGGGGCGCCCTCCTGGCTGCTCCCTCCTCCCCCCACCTATATATATGTGGGAGGGGGCGCCTAGCACAACCAGACAATTGCCTAGCCGTGTGCGACGCCCCCTCCACCGTTTACTCCCCCGGTCATATTTTCATAGTGCTTAGGTGAAGCCCTGCAGAGATCATTTCACTATCACCATCACCACACCATCATGCTGACGAAACTCATCTACTACCTCAACGTCTTGCTAGATCAAGAAGGTGAGGGATGTCACCGAGCTGAACGAGTGTAGAACTCGGAGGTGTCGTACGTTCGGTACTCGATCAGTGGATCGCGAAGAAAGTTTTGCTATATCAACCATGTTGTGAAATGCTTCCGCTTACAATCTACGAGGGTACATAGGCACACTCTCCCCCTCGTTGCTATGCATCTCCATGGATAGATCATTGCATCTGCGTAGATTTTTTTTGTTTTTTCATGCAACGATTCCTAACAGTGGCATCATGAGCCAGGTCTATGCGTAGATGATATGCATGAGTAGAACACAAAGGAGTTGTGGGCGGTGATATTCGTACTGCTTACCACCAACATCTTATTTTGATTCGGTGGTATTGTGGGATGAAGTGGTCCGAACCAACCTTACATGTCCACGTACATGAGACCGGTTCCACCGATAGAAATGTGACTAGTTTTGCATAAAGGTGGCTGGCGGGTGTCTATTTCTCCTACTTTAGTTGAATCGAATTTGACTACGGCCGGTCCTTGAGGATGGTTAAAACAAACTTGACGAAACACCATTGTGGTTTTATGCCTAGGTAAGAACGGTTCTTACTAGAAGCCTGTAGCAGCCATGTAAAACTTGCAACAACAAAGTAGAGGACATCTAACTTGTTTTTGCAGGGTATGTTGTGATGTGATATGGTCAAGACATGATGAGATATACATTATTGTATGAGATGATCATGTTTTGTAAGATATCTAGCAACCAACAAGAGCCGTATGGTTGTCTCTTTATTGTATGAAATGCATACACCATGTAATTGCTTTACTTTATCGCTATGAGTTAGCAATAGTTGTAGAAACAAAAGTTGGTGAGACGACCACGACGCTACGATCGAGATCAAGGTGTCGAGCCGGTGACGATGGAGATCATGACGATGCTTTGGATATGGAGATCAAAAGCACAAGATGATGGCCATATCATGTCACATATTTTGGTTGCATGTGATGTTTATCTTTTATGCATCTTATTTTTTAGTACAACGGTAGCATTATAAGATGATCCCTTCACTAAATTTCAAGGTATAAGTGTTCTCCCTGAGTATGCACCATTGTGACAGTTCATCGTGTTGAGACACCACGTGATGATCAGGTGTGATAGACTCTACGTTCACATACAACGGGTGCAAGACAATTTTGCACGTGCGGAATACTCGGGTTAAACTTGACGAGCCTAGCATGTATAGACTTGGCCTCGGAACACTGGAGACCGAAAGGTCGAACGTGAATCATATAGTAGATATGATCAACATAGAGATGTTCACCATTGATGACTACCCCATCTCACCTGATGATCGAATATGAGTTAGTTGATTTGAATCATGTATCACTTAGATGACTTGTGGGATGTCTATTTAAGTGGGAGTTCTTAAGTAATTTGATTAATTGAACTTAATTTATCATGAACTTAGTCCTGATAGTATTTGCAAATTATGTCATAGATCAATAGCTCGCAATGTAGCTCCCCGTTTATTTTTGATATGTTCCTGGAGAAAAATAAGTTGAAAGATGATAGTAGCAATTATGCGGACTTGGTCCGTGATCTGAGGATTATCCTCATTACTACACAAAAGAATTAAGTCCTTGATGCACCGCTATGTGACAGACCTATTACAGGAGAGATGCAGATGTTATGAACGTTTGGCAAGCTCGTAATGATGACTACTTGATAGTTTAGTGCACCATGCTTTACGACTTAGAACTGGGACTTCAAAAACATTTTGAAATGCCACAGAGCATATAAGATGTTCCAAGAGCTGAAATTGGTATTTCAGACTCATACCTGTGTCGAGAGGTATGAGACCTTTGACAAGTACTTTGCCTACAAGATGGAGGAGAATAGCTCAACTAGTGAGCATGTGCTCAAAATGTTTGGGTACTACAATCGCTTGAATCAAGTGGGAGTTAATCTTCCAGATAAGATAGTGATTGACAGAGTTCTCTAGTCACTATCACCAAACTACCAGAACTTTGTGATGAACTATAATGTGCAAGGGATAACGAAAAAGATTCCTGAGCTCTTCATGATGCTGAAATCGGCAAAGGTAGAAATCAAGAAAGAGCATCAAGTGTTGATGGTTAACAAGACCACTAGTTTCAAGAAAAAAGGCAAAGGAAAAGAAAGGGAACTTCAAGAAGAATGACAAGCAAGTTGCCACTCCCGTGAAGAAGTCTAAAGCTAGACCTAAGCCTGAAACTGAGTGCTTCTACTGCAAAGGAAATGGTCACTGGAAGCGAAACTACCCCGAATACTTGGCGGATAAGAAGGATGGCAAATTGAACAAAGGTATATTTGATATACATGTTATTGATGTGTACATTACTAGTGTTCATAGTAGCCCCTGGGTATTTGATACCACTTCAGTTGCTAAGATTAGTAACTCGAAACAGGAGTTGCAAAATGAACAGAAACTAGTTAAGGGCGAGGTGACGATGTTTGTTGGAAGTGATTCCAAGGTTGATAAGATCACCATCGCACACTCCCTCTACCTTCAGGATTAGTGTTGGACCTAAATAAATGTTATTTGGTGTTTGCGTTGAGCATGAACATGACTGGATCATGTTTATTGAAATACAGTTATTCATTTAAATCAGAGAATAATTGTTATTCTGTTTACATGAATAAAACCTTCTATGGTCATACACCCAATGTAAATGGTTTATTGAATCTTGATCATAGTGAAACACATATTCATAATATTGATGCCAAAAGATGCAAAGTTGATAATGATAGTGCAACATACTTGTGGCACTACCGTTTAGGTTATATTGGTGTAAAGCGCATGAAGAAACTCCATGCGGATGAACTTTTGGAATCACTTGATTATGAATCATTTGATACTTACGAACCATGCCTCATGAGCAAGATGACTAAAAACTGCGTTCTCCGGAACAATGGAGTGAGCTAATGACTTATTGGAAATAATACATACCGATGTATGCAGTCCAATGAGTGTTGAAGCACGTGGCAGGTATCGTTATTTTCTCACCTTTATAGATGATTTGAGTAGGTATGGGTATATCTACTTAATGGAACACAAGTCTGGAACATTTAAAAAGTTCAAAGAATTTCAGAGTGAAGTGGAGAATCATCATAAGAAGAAAATAAAGTTTCTATGATCTGATCGTGGAGGTGAATATTTGAGTTACGAGTTTGGCCTTCATTTAAAACAATGTGGAATTATTTCACAACTCACGCCACCTGGAACACCACAGCGTAATGGTGTGTCTGAATGTCATAATGGTACTTTATTAGATATGGTGCGATCTATGATGTCTCTTACCGATTTACCACTATCATTTTGGGGTTATGCATTAGAGACAACCGCATTCACATTAAATAGGGCACTGTCTAAATCCGTTGAGATGACACCGTATGAACTGGTTTGGCAAGAAACCTAAGTTGTCATTTCTTAAAGTTTGGGGTTGAGACACTTATGTCAAAAGGCTTTAGCCTGATAAGCTCGAATCCAAATCAGAGAAGTGTGTCTTCATAGGATACCCTAAGGAAACAATTGGGCACATGAGGGAGTCCTGGACTAGGGGGTGTCCGGATAGCCGGACTATCATCATCGGCCGGACTCCAAGACTATGAAGATACAAGATTGAAGACTCCGTCCCGTGTCCGGATGGGACTTTCCTTGGTGTGGAAGGCAAGCTTGGCAATACGGATATGTAGATCTCCTACCATTGTAACCGACTCTGTGTAACCCTAGCCCTCCCAGGTGTCTATATAAACCGGAGGGTTTTAGTCCGTAGGACAACAACCATTACAACAATCATACCATAGGCTAGCTTCTAGGGTTTAGCCTCCTTGATCTCGTGGTAGATCCACTCTTGTACTACCCATATCATCAATATCAATCAAGTAGGAGTAGGGTTTTACCTCCATCGAGAGGGCCCGAACCTGGGTAAAAACATCGTGTCCCTTGTCTCCTGTTACCATCCGCCTAGACGCACAGTTCGGGACCCCCTACCCGAGATCCGCCGGTTTTGACACCGACATTGGTGCTTTCATTGAGAGTTCCTCTGTGTCGTCACCAATAGGAAGGATGCCACTTCCCTTCTTCAAAGACGGTATCTTCGCCAAAGGAGCCTTGGCCGCCGGCCAAACTATCCGGCTGGGTGGTTTTCTTATGACCGCCTGTTCGGCCACCGCTTCGACGATAACCTCTCGGGTCATCAAAAGCAATCTTCACGTCAACTCGGAATTCGCCGAGCAGCTGGATCCAACAGAGCTCTTGTCCGTAAACGAACTCTTGGATCGCATCATCGCCCTGGGAGTCGCTACAGACTACAATCAGATTGGGATTAAAACCGATCTGAGAGAGATTAACTCTCCCCAGGTTACCCACCACGTCGCGGTGGTAGAGGAACAACGCGGCGAATCTTCGCCTATATTGAAAACTAGTCATGTCCGGGCTTCCGAACCCTCCATGCCGGATTCCCGTGGATGGACGGACTTCGATCAAGCACTGAACCTAAAGTCAGGCATCGGACCGGACTCGTTGGACAATGTTCCACGTTCCAAGCTTCCAAATTCGGAAACTTCTCGGCCCTTGAGCCTTGAGATGGGTAGGGTTCCAGACTCAATTCCACCCACCCGCCCAGACATATGCGATCTATCTCTAATCCGGCAAGAGCCCGCTGAAACAGTACATCATTACTGGGCCAGATTCCTCCTGGTTATGGACAGGATAAAGGACTACCGAGAGGAAAACACAATCTCAATTTTTTGCAATAATTGCACGGACGAGGGAATCTTGAACGTCGTCAGCCGTCGTGAAATTACACGCTTCGCTGACCTGGCGTCCATAGTACGAAAGTACTGTGCGATGGAGAGTTTCCGGAAAACCGAAAATAAGTTTTGGGACAATCCGGCCCCGAATACAACCCTAGTCCGCAACAAAAGGGTGCATTACACTCAGGCACCAGGTACAAAAAGCAAAAAGCAAAAACCCCATAAAGGGCACGGAACCGTACTGGAGGGATGGCTTAGCGGACCCTGTAAAATTCACAGTACAGAGGGCGCCCCCCCAACACATAGCCTTCGAGCATGTTGGATATTACGGCAGGTGGCCAAAAGTGGCGAGGAGCTTCTAGCCCCGGAAAACCACTCCAACAATACCGGTACGGTATCAACAGTCTTCGAGACTTTCGCATCAAATAATATGCAGAAACGAGCAATCCGCAGCCATGCCGAAGTCTACCAAGTAGCAACAACAAATCCATGGAGCGACACGGCCATCACCTTCAGCGCCAGCGACGAACCTAAATTCCAAACAGCCCGAGCACCACCCGCATTGGTCCTTAGTCCAATAGTGGACGGCTTTCGACTTACCAAGGTACTCATGGATGGCGGCAGCGGATTAAACCTCATCTACGAGGAAACTCTTCAAAAAATGGAAATAGACTGGAGCCGCATTGAGCAAAGCAGCACAACCTTCAGAGGAATAATCTCTAGCCAGGAAGCACGATGCACCGGAAAAATCACACTCGATGTGGTGTTCGGCTCGCCGGACAATTACAGGTCCGAAGAAGTCACGTTCCAAGTGGCCCCGTTCAGCAGCGGATATCACGCTATATTAGGACGAGAGGCATTCACAATTTTTCAAGCCGTACCCCATTACGGGTACATGAAGCTCAAAATGCCTGGGCCCGGCGGAATAATCACTCTCGTTAGTGATCCGGACATAGCACTCTGCGCCGAAAACAAGACAGCCGCATTAGCCCTGGAGGCACTATCCGAAGCCCTAGCGGCAGAAGAACTCACCGCGCTGTGCTCTACGGTGAATAGGGACAATGTGATACTCGATAAGAGATCCAAGTCCACCTCCTTTAAACCAGTAGACGAAATAGTAAAATTCCAGGTCCATCCAACGGACCCGACAAAGACGGCCACCATCGGGGCACAGTTGAACCCTGATGTAGACGCCGCACTGCGAGAATTCCTTCGGGAAAATTGGGACATTTTCGCCTGGCACCCTTCAGATATGCCGGGAATCCCACGCAGATTGGCAGAACATAGCCTAAATATCCTAAAAGGGTTCAAGCCAGTCAAACAGGCTCTTCGACGATTTTCCGAACCCAAAAGACAGGCAATGGGAGAAGAACTAGCCAAACTATTGGAAGCCGGATTCATCAGAGACATCAAACATCCGGATTGGCTAGCAAACCTGGTAATGGTACCAAAGAAGGACAAATCCTGGCGCCTATGTGTCGATTTTAAAGACCTCAACAAGGCCTGCCCAAAGGATCCCTTCCCCCTCCCCCGCATCGACCAAATAATCGATGCTACCGCAGGGCACGATTCATTGTGCTTCCTGGACGCATACTCCGGCTACCATCAAATCAAGATGGCGGAAGCGGACCAAGCCACAACGGCATTCATTACTCCATATGGACCATTCTGCTTCAACACGATGCCCTTCGGACTTAAAAATGCCGGCGCAACATATCAGCGCATGATTCAGACATGTCTGGCTACCCATATCGGCAAAACAGTAGAGGCATACGTAGACGACGTAGTCGTCAAAACCAAACACGTCGAAACTCTAGTAGACGATTAGAGGCTCACATTCGACAACCTCCGAGCATATGACATCAAGCTGAATCCAGAAAAATGCGTTTTCGGCGTACCAGCCGGAAAGCTCCTGGGCTTCATTGTATCCGGTAGATGAATTGAAGCGAACCCAGCCAAGATCCGAGCTCTGTCACAGCTGGATATTCCAAAAGACCTCAAACAGATACAAAAATTGACTGGATGCGTGGCGGCTCTAAGCCGCTTTATCTCCCGTTTGGGAGAAAAGGCATTGCCCCTCTATCGCCTCCTCAGACGCACCGAACACTTTGAGTGGACGAATGCTGCCACTGCCGGACTCGAAGAAATAAAAGCCATATTGGCAACAAATCCGGTCCTGGCTACGCCTAACCTGGGCAAACCAATGTTGTTATACATTGCGGCAAGACATCAAGTTGTAAGCGCGGTACTCGTCGTAGAACGAGAGACAGAAGGGCATAAATTCCCTCTTCAAAAACCAGTGTACTATGTATCCACTGTTTTAACTCCCTGCAAGTCCCGTTACCCGCACTATCAAAAGATAGCGTATGCGGTGTTCATGGCATCCCTGAAGCTCCGACACTACTTTCAAGAATGTTCGATAACAGTGGCCTCCAAAGTACCCCTAAATGACATTATAAACAACCGCGACGCGATGGGCAGGATTGCAAAATGGGCCATTGAGCTCTTACCATTCGATATAACTTACAAACCTCGGCGAGCTATAAAGTCGCAAGTTTTGGCTGACTTTGTCGCTAAGTGGACTAAAGCTAAACTCCCTAAAGAGTACGACGCATACTCCAATTGGATTATGCACTTCGACGGCTCCAAAATGTTGGCCGGATTCAGGGCTGGCGTCGTATTGACGTCCCCAACCGGAGACACAGTCCAACACGTACTTCAAATAATGTACACAGACTCCAACAACGCAGCCGAATACGAGGCCCTCTTACATGGCCTCCGGATGGCAATCTCCATGGGCATTCAACGCCTAGAGGTGCGCGGGGATTCAAACCTTGCAATATCCCAAGTAAATGGAGACTTTGACGCCAAGGATCCGAAAATGGCAGCCTATCATAACGCTGTCCTAAAATTGTCAGCTCGGTTCGAAGGACTTGAATTCCACCATGTAGCCCAGGATAATAACCAAGCAGCCGACGTATTGGCACGCATCGGTGCAAAATGTGACGCTGTCCCTCCAAACATCTTCCTGGAACGGCTCTTTAAGCCATCCATACTATGGGAAGAGGAGTCCGGAAATGGCAAACCGGAAGCAGCCCCACCAACCGACACGAAACAATCTGACATAATCGGCGATTCAGCCGATGAAATAGCACCTTCAGCCCACGAAATAATGGCAGTAATCGCCCCATGGACAGAGCCATTCCTAGCCTACTTGCTTAGGCAAGAAATTCCCGAAGACCAAAATGAGGCCCGCTGCATAGTTCGGCGATCCAAAGCCTACAAGGTCCATGAGGGAGAACTTTATAAGAAAAGCACAACCGGAGTCCTTCAAAGGTGTATCTCCGAAGAGGAAGGGCGAAACCTTCTGGCTGAAATTCATGCCAGACTAGGCGGACACCACGCCGCAGCTCGGGCCCTTGTAGGAAAGGCGTTCCGTACAGGATTTTACTGGCCGACGGCCCGGGCAGATGCTCAGGACTTAGTCCAAAGATGCGTCGGTTGTCAGCTCTTTGCTAATCAGAGCCATATGCCACCCACCGCCCTCAAAACTATACCCATTACCTGGCCGTTCGCGGTCTGGGGGCTTGACATGGTTGGACCCCTTAAAGGGGGAACCCACAAGCAAAGGTACCTATTGGTCATGGTGGACAAATTCACCAAATGGATAGAGGCCAAGCCAGTTAAAACGGCAGAGTCCGGACCAGTGATAGACTTCATATCCGGGGTAGTACACCATTATGGCGTCCCCCATAGCATCATTACCAATAACAGCACGAACTTCACGGCCAACGAGGTTAAAATATGGTGCAAAAATATGGGCATTAAGCTCGATTACGCTTCAGTCTATCATCCTCAAACCAACGGTCAAGTGGAACGAGCGAACGGTCTAATAATGAGCGGCATCAAACCCAGACTAGTGCGGTCCCTCACGGAATCTAACACGCACTGGGTAGAGGAGCTCGACTCCGTACTCTGGGGGCTGCGAACAACGCCCAACCGTACTACCGGATTCACACCATTTTTTATGGTATACGGCGCAGAGGCAGTTTTGCCCTGCGACATTATCCATGACTCACCTCGAGTGCGCATGTATGAAGAAAGAGAAGCCGAGCTGGATCGGCAGGACAGTTTGGATGCATTGGAGGAAGAACGCGACGTCGCAAAGGCTCGTTCCGCATTCTATCAGCAGCAGGCTCGAAGATACCAAAGCAGAGAAGTACGGGCTAAGACTTACAATGTCGGCGAACTAGTTCTACGTCTGCCGGACAAGAAAAAGGACAAGCTCAAGCCCAAAAGGGAAGGACCCTTCATTATAGATCAAGTCTTGACCGGCGGAACGTACCGTCTACGAAATGCGTTGGACAACCGACTCGAGCCGAACCCATGGAACGCAGCCCGCCTCCGAAGATTCTATGCCTAGCGCCGGACTAAGAGTTCGTCCCCTTCCCCCGTCCAAATTTTTACACTTCAGCTGTCTTTTGTTTCTCTTTTTTCTCTCTCACCCCTATTCATCAAAACCCTAAAAGGCCTACTTGCGCATTGTTCGCACACAATTGATGTGCTATCCACACTCATTATACCTGGGGGCTTCTTTACCAGAAGCTTAATTATAAGGGCTTCATGCCCAGCATGCGTGTCAAACTTCCATGTGTACCTTTTATTCACCATTATATGCATCGATATGACTTAAGTTTTGGCCAAGCTGGGTTGCCTGGCTCCTGTGCTTACCCCTACGTTCCCGATTGTTCGGCTAGGAGGTAAAGGGAGCACCTCTGCGATTGTTACTGCCGGGTCAGCCGGATGTGTACCTCAGACTGGGTGAAGCCGAAAGCTAGCGTTCTTAAGGGAATATTCAGTCGGTGACTTGAAAGATGATTTTTTACCAATTTATTTATCTGCCCCCAGATGTTATCCTGCTCTTTTCGCAGTCCGGACATGCACTTTAGGGCATGCCTCCCAGGAAAAGGAACCCTTAATGGAACTATTCTCCCTGGAAGATGTTTCTTACTAACCATGTAATATAACAAAACTAGTTGGGCACTTGTCTGATAAAGCACTAATGACCCCTACGCCTGGTCTCCATGCATGCCCCGGTTGTTTCTTAACCGAGAAGGTATTCGGACACACTCCGGACTCTAGGGTGCCGAGGTTGAAGCGAAAAGGTCGGCAAAGACAAACGATCTACAATCCGGCTAGAAGGCATTTTACATGTCATTTTAAAATACATTGTCAAATCGACTGACTGTATTCCTCCTCAATCCCATCTAACAGGCTGTCTAATTTACAGTCCCGTTGGGAAAATTTAGCGGCCAACTCTACTTGGCCGTACACTAAACTCACAGGGATCTCCTTCCCATCAGGCCCCACAGGTCCGACCTCGGCCATGTGGTTGGGATCCGCCTTCTTGTACCGCGTCTTCACCATGGCCCAGGCCTCCCTGGCACCTTGGCGGCAGGCCGAAATCTTCCATAAGCGGAAGCGCTGCCGCACTCCCTGAAACTTCTCCGCAAGCTCTCCAAGGCCCTCGGGTAGGGAGAGGGATGGCCATAAAGCCTGGACGACGACGCTCATTGCCCGCCGAACTCGTTCGAGCAGTTGCACCAGCTCGGGAAGTTGATCACCCGTTGATACGGGCATCTCCTCCGTAGGGCGACCCGTGAGTACACCTACAGACATATTTTGTCAATTGACTTCCTCGCCGAACTCTTCTTTTCAAAGGAGTTCGCTCAAGCACTTACTATAGATGCCGCGACGAAGCCGCTGATTCTCCTTAACGGAGCCAGACAGTTCGGCCCGAACACCTTTCAGCTCTTCTCCAAGCTGGGCGTGGGCATCCTGGAGCTTGTTCCTTTCCTGCTGCACCCTCGTCAGCACCCTCTCGCCGGCCTTCAGCCAGCGCAGTAGTTCTTGCCTGTCCGGATCCTGTCCAGCAGCACCTGCAATGTCATTATTAGACTTGCGCGCATGCCGCACACCACTTATCTTTTTAAAAAAAATAATGTGTTACCAGGAGGGGTCCCTGTGTTTCCTCCTGCGGCAGCCAGTGTGGCCTCAAGTTGGGCCTTACACTCTTGCAGCTCCTGAGACAGTTGGGTATTCTTCTTTGTAAGATCCTGCATTTAAAATGATCCTTAAATCAGTTAATATAACTACTTTAAGTCTCGGGGGCTACTGGCATATACAACTATTAAAATCTCTTACCCGTATGTCTTTTACATACTGCTCCGTGGCTCTGGTCAAACCATCTTGAGCAGCACGGAGGTGCGCGTCCCCCGCGTTAAAGGCATTCAACGCCTCAGGGGAGAAGCACGCGTCATGAAAAACTGTCCGGCGGCGCCTGTGGTTCATGGCGCTCTCCACCTCAGACTTGGTGGCGAACAGTCTATCGGCATCCTCCTTGGAGGAGTATCCGGCTCGCGCCTTGCGCTCGCCTCCCCCCCCCCCCAGACCAGGTGCTGGAGCTTGGCTGGTAGAGGCTGGGTTGGCAACCTCTAAGCCCGCAATCCGGCGGGCGCCTTTTCTCCTATAAAAGTCATGAGCATTCAAACACTTCCTAGGAACGTTGCTCTAAATAACGAACTATGAGCTATACCGTTGCGGCGACGTTTCAATCCGCGCCGCGCTCCTCTTCCGCCTACTGGGCCGGACTGACCCTTGTTGGTCAGCCGTCGCGGGCTCAGCTTCCCGCCTTGAAGGCGCCTCCTGCAAAACACCATCCTATACGGTGGTCAGAAATGAGCAAGGAAGAAATAATGGTGTCAGGACTTCGGTCACAATCACCTGGGAAGCCGGATATAGGCCGGGGTAGTCAGTCGTAATGGCGACTAAAGCATTATCCATGCTGAGTTGATGGAACACCCCGTTGATTAGCTCCACCTTTATGTCCGGGTCCTCTTCGGAGGTCGGATCCTGGGATCACTCTGGATCCTCGGGTTGCGGAGCTGGACTAAGCATGCCCTCCACAACCCGACGGAGCTCCTGCGTCGAAAGCATAATATAAGAAACTTAAACTTTGAAAGCATGGATCGGGCACACAAAGTGTTCGCTTACCCAACACCGAGGGTTATTCATGGAGAACCCATTCAACGGGCTCGTCTGGAGGAAATCCTCCTTCTCCCCCTTGTACAGGCCGGACAGGATCTTCGCCAGGTCTTCGGCTGATCCCGGCCCTTTGCGGCCATGACGGGTGGCATCGTCCTCCCTGTTGAAATCCCACATAGGGTGGCCCCTGTATTGCAGCGGCTGCACCCCCCGCATAATGCACGTTGCCATGACTCCAATCATGGTCAACCCGGAATGGGCCAGTAACCTTATCCGGCCCATCAAATAATGGATGCTCTTGTCTTCCTCCAGCTGGGGGCTCCGTGGGCGCCAGCTAAGGCGTTTCTTCAGAGGAGCATTACTGAACTCCGGGAGGCCGATCCGAACAGGGTCCGGCAGCGGAGCGTCTTCTACGTAAAACCATTCTGAAGGCTAGTCTTCGGACGCCTTCTTAGGGGTTCCGGATGGATATCCGGTCACGGCGATGCGCCATATTTCGGCACCGCCCACTTGATATATGGACCCCTCGTGAGAGCGGGGTACAAGGCAAAACAACCTCTTCCACAGCGCAAAATGGGGCTCGACGCCCAGAAATTGCTCGCAAAGAGCTACGTAACCTGCGATGTGCAGGATAGAGGCGGGTGTGAGGTGATGGAGCTGGAGTCTGTAGAACTCCAGGAGCCCGCGGAGGAACGGATGTATAGGAAATCCGAGCCCCCTTATCAGATAGGGGACGAAGCATACCCGCTCCCCTTTGTTGGGACTTGGGGTCGCCTCCGCTTGCTTCCCACCTTTGTAAGTGGCCAGCCCGGCTCGAACCGGAACCATGAAGGCCGGAGGGAGATATCCCTCCGCTTGGAGCGTCACCAGCTCGTTGTGTGGGACAGAACATCTCCTCCAATCTCCTGGCAGAGGGCTGGGAGCACGAGAAGAGGAGCCACGTCGACGGTCCATGATGGAATGGATTTTTGGTCAGAAGCGCTCCAATGAGTACTCGCAGAAGGAAGATGGTGTGATTTGGATCTGGATTCTTGCCTCTCTTATAGGCAGATTATTTGCGCAACTAGGGGGTAAAACATAAAAGATACCCTGGCTTTTCGCATTCGTGCGACGCGTGGAAGAAGGCCATTATTGGGCGTGGAAGCCAAGAAGCGCGACATTGATAAGGAAGCCGGACACTGTTCGGCAGGTACATGGAACTTAAAGGAGAACCCGCCTTGCAATGCCAAAGACTACATACGCGCTGGACTTATCGTCATTGAAGCCTGGTTCGGGGGCTACTGAGGGAGTCCTGGACTAGGGGGTGTTCGGATAGCCGGACTATCATCATCGGCTGAACTCCAAGACTATGAAGATACAAGATTGAAGACTCCGTCCCGTGTCCGGATGGGACTTTCCTTGGCGTGGAAGGCAAGCTTGGCAATACGGATATGTAGATCTCCTACCATTGTAACCGACTCTGTGTAACCCTAGCCCTCCCCGGTGTCTATATAAACCGAAGGGTTTTAGTCCGTAGGACAACAACCATTACAACAATCATACCATAGGCTAGCTTCTAGGGTTTAGCCTCCTTGATCTCGTGGTAGATCCACTCTTGTACTACCCATATCATCAATATCAAGCAAGCAGGAGTAGGGTTTTACCTCCATCGAGAGGGCCCGAACCTGGGTAAAAACATTGTGTCCCTTGTCTCCTGTTACCATCCGCCTGGACGCACAGTTCGGGACCCCCTACCCGAGATCCGCCGGTTTTGACACCGACAGCACACCTTCTACCACAAATCCGAAGGCAAGATCTTTGTTGCCAAGAATGGATCCTTTCTAGAGAATGAATTTCTCTCAAAAGAAGTGAGTTGGAGGAAAGTAGAACTTGATGAGGTAAATGTACCTTCTCTCGAGTTGCAAAGTGGTACATCAGAGAAAACTGTTCCCGTGATGCCTACACCAACTAGAGAGGAAGCTAATGATGATCATCATGAAACTTCAGATCAAGTTACTACTGAATTTCGTAGGTCGACCAGAGCATGATCCGCACCAGAGTGGTACGGTAATCTTGTCCTGGAAGTCATGTTACTAGACCAAGGTGAACCTACAAACTATGAAGAAGCTATGATGAGCCCAGATTCGGACAAACGGCTTGAGGCCATGAAATCTGAGATAGGATCCATGTATGAGAACAAAGTGTGGACTTTGGTGGACTTGCCTGATGATCGGCAAGCCAGAGAGAATAAATGGATCTTCAAGAGGAATACAGACGTTGATGGTAACGTTACTATCTACAAAAGCTCGACTTGTCGCAAAAAGGTTTTGGACAAGTTCAAGGGGTTGACTACAATGAGACTTTCTCACTCGTAGCGATGCTTAAGTCTGTCCGAATCATGTTAGCAGTTGTCACATTTTATGATTATGAAATCTGGCAAATAGATGTCAAAACTGGATTCCTTAATGGATTTCTAAAAGAAGAGTTGTATATGATACAACCAGAAGGTTTCGTCGATCCTAAAGGTGCTAACAAAGTGTGCAAGCTCCATCAATCCATCTATGGACTGGTGCAAGCATCTTGGAGTTGGAATATACGATTTGATGAAGTGATCAAAGCATATGGTTTTATACAGACTTTACGATGAAGACTGTATTTACAAAAAAGTGAGTGCGAGCACTACAACATTTCTGATAAGTATATGTGGATGACATATTGTTGATCGAAAATGATATAGAATTTTTGGATAGCATAAAAGGATACTTGAATACGAATTTTTCAATGAAAGACCTCGGTGAAGCTGCCTATATATTGGGCATCAAGATCTGTAGAGATAGATCAAGACGCTTGATAATATTTTCAATGAGTTCATACTTTGACAAGATTTTGAAGGAGTTCAAAATGGATCAGTCAAAGAAGGAGTTCTAGCTTGTATTGTAAGGTGTGAAGTTGAGTAAGACTCAAAGCCCGACCACAGCAGAAGATAGAGAGAGAATGAAAGTCATTTCCTATGCCTTAGTCATAGGTTCTATAAAGTTTGCCATGCTGTGTACCAAACCTGTTGTGTACCTTGACATGAGTTTGGCAAGGCAATAGTGATCCAGGAGTAGATCACTAGACAACGGTCAAAATTATCCTTAGGGGACTAAGGAAATATTTCTCGGTTATGGAGGTGATAAAGAGTTCGTCGTAAAGAGTTATGTCAATGCAAGCTTTTACACCGATCCAGATGACTCTGAGTCTCAATCTGGACGCGTATTGAAAGTGGGAGCAATTAGCTACAATAGCTCCATGCAGAGCATTGTAGACATAGAAATTTGAGAAATACATGTGGATCTGAATGTGGCAGGCCCGTTGACTAAACCTCTCTCACAAGCAAAATATGATCACACCTTAGTACTCACTCTAGTAAACTCTTTGGGTATTGGTCACATGGAAATGTGAACTATAGGTGTTAATCACATGATGATGTGAACTAGATTATTGACTCCAGTGCAAGTGGGAGACTAAATGAAATATGCCCTAGAGGCAATAATAAAGTTGTTATTATATATTTCCTTATTCATGATAAAGGTTTATTATTCATGCTAGAATAGTATTGATCGGAAACCTTAATACATGTGTGAATACATAAACAAACAACGTGTCCCTAGTGAGCCTCTACTAGACTAGCTCATTGGTCAAAGGTGGTTAAGGTTTCCTAACCATAGACATGAGTTGTCATTTGATAATGGGATAACGTCATCAGGAGAATGATGTGATGGACAAGACCCGTCCATCAACTTAGCATAATGCTCATTCAGTTTTATTGCTATTGCTTTCTTCATTTCATATACATATTCCTTCGACTATGAGATTATGCAACCCCTGGATATCGGAGGAATACCTTGTGTGCTATCAAACGTCACAACGTAACTAGGTGATTATAAAGATGCTCTACAGGTATCTCCAAAGGTGTTTGTTGAGTTGGCATAGATCGAGATTAGGATTTGTCACTCTGAGTATCAGAGAGGTATCTCTGGGCCCTCTTTGTAATACACATCATAATCTTGCAAGCAAACAAATAAGGAGTTAGTCAAAAGGTGATGTATTACGGTACGAGTAAGGAGACTTGCCGGTAACAAGATTGAACTAGGTATGAAGATACCGACGGTCGAATCTTGGGCAAGTAACATACCGATGGACAAAGGGAATTACGTATGTTGTCGTAACAGTTTGATCGATAAAGATCTTCATGGGCATCCAGGTTCTGCTATTGGTTATTGACCATAGAGGTGTCTCGGTCATGTCTACATAGTTCTCGAACAAGTAGGGTCCGCACGCTTAACGTTCGATAACGATATAGTATTATATGAGTTATGTGATTTGGTGACCGAATGTTGTTCGGAGTTCCAGATGAGATCACGGACATGACGAGGAGTCTTGAAATGGCTGAGAGGTAAAGATTGATATATAGGACGATCATATTCAGACACCAGGAGTGTTCCGGAGGGTATCGAGTACATATCGGATCACCGGAAGGGGTTCCGGGCACCCCCGACAAAAGATATGGGCCTTATGGGCCAAGAGGGGAAATGCACCAGCCACAAGGGGCTGGTGCATCCCCCATATGGGCCGGCCAAGGTGGAGAAGGAAAGGAGAAGGAGGAAAGGAAAGAAAGGGAATATGATTCCCCTTCCTTCCCCCTTCCCCCTCTTTCCTTCCCCCTCTGACAAATATGGCAAGGAGCGCCACTTGGGAGGACCCCAAGTAGGATTTGGCCTACTTGGGGCACCCTCCTGGCTACTCTCTCCTCCCCCCGACCTATATATGTGTGGGAGGGGGCGCCTAGCACAACCAGACAATTGCCTAGCCATGTGCGGCGCCCCCCTCCACTGTTTACTCCCCCGGTCATTTTTCGTAGTGCTTAGGCAAAGCCCTGCGGAGATCATTTCACCATCACTGTCACCATGCCGTCGTGCTGAGGGAACTCATCTAATACCTCGATGTCTTGCTGGATCAAGAAGGCGAGGGACGTCACCGAGCTAAACGTGTGTAGAACTCGGAGGTGACGTACGTTCGGTACTCGGTCAATGGATCGCGAAGAAAGTTCGACTACATCAACCGCGTTGTGAACCGTTTCCACTTACGGTCTATGGGGGTACGTAGACACACTCTCCCCCTTGTTGCTATGCATCTCCATGAATAGATCATTGCCTGTGCGTAGAATTTTTTTTGTTTTTCCGTGCAACGGTTTCCAACATGTCTTACTTGCCATTTGTGTATCTTTTCAACTTTTTCGACATCTTGACTAAGATTTGCTTGAATTGTTTGTGCCACTTCCTAACCTAGATCCATCATAAGCCTTCTACTTGTAGGTGTGATAAACAAAACTCGATACCAATTCTACTATTATAGCATCATGTGGGATCGTACTTGATACATCCACAATATTCGCAAAATGTATATTTGGTATTGTTCTCCCATTTCCTACTCACCACCAATTCTACATGATGGATAGGCCTTCTTCTTCGGCGAACCCTCTCTTCAAGGAACAAGATGACGAACGTGACTACGTCACCAAGAATCACTTCATCGCGTAACAAGCTCTACATAAAGAGAGTGAAGCTTTGGGTGATCGCATCGATCAACTCGCCACCGACCTACGACAATTGGAAGCACGACAATGGGACTATTTGGACGCCAAGCTCTCCAAACAAATGGATGAATTCCGCAACATGATCGTGAGCCGCGCATCATCCTCAACCTCTTCACCAAGACGACGCCACTCAAGTCGACACTCGTCGTCTTACTCTTCTTCCGATGCGAGTCCCCCTCGACGCGACGACACTCAAGATCGCCAAGCTCAAGAAAATCCTTTCCATGGCAATGGCCTACAAGACCGAGTTCGAGCACGCGAGCAGGCGTGGCGCCAAAAGCGAGAAGCCATGGATCAAGATCAACTACCGCCACATCATCCACGTCAAGCATCTCAAGATGGTGATGCAATCCGGCAAGAGCAACATAGCCGTGAAGCTTAAGCTCAAGCGGCTCAAGATGCACTACGAGAGTACACTCGAGTCGTTGCCCAACACAACTGTCAAGTACGTGAGCAAGAGGAAGCCCTTCGTCAATCCCAATAAGAAGCCACTCGACGTGAAGAACAACAAGAACGGCGAAACCGGGCACACATGCCCCGACCTCCACTATGCCAAGAGCGCAACCGCGACGAAGATCCTCCTCCATGTCAAGAGCCACACCTAGTGGAGCAAGTGCTTGAAGACCCTCTTCCACGACAAGAGCGACATCAACATCGTCACTATGATGAAGAATTCCACTACGGGAAGCTCAAGCTCACCATGCCCAAGTTCTCCGGAAGCAATGACCCCGAGGAGTACCTCTCATGGGCATTGAAAGTCGACAAGATAATCCGTCTTCACAACCATGATGAGGGAAATAAGATTGCCATGGCATCCCTCGAGTTTCAAGACTATGTCCTCATTTGGTGGGAACAAGTGATCGAGCGATGCCGCGAGAGGGACGAGTCACCCATCACGACTTGGACACAAATGAAGGACATCATGCAAGCCCGCTTCATGCCCACATACTACACGCGAGATCTCTTCAAGAAATTGCAACTCCCCAAGCAAGGCACAAAGACGGTGGACGGATACTATGAAGAAATGGAGATCGCCATGATAAGAGCCAATGTCAAAGAAGATGATGAGCAAACAATTGCACACTTCTTGAATGGCCTCAACCACCCAATAAGGAAGATTGCCGATTTCCAAACCTACTCCAACCTTCTCGAGTTAGTTCATCAAGCGACCAAGGCAGAACGACAAGTACAAGAAGACTTCAAGTACACCAAGTATTCGTCCAAGACCTACGACTCATACACTCAAGCTATCTCTACTACAACTTTAACACATCCTACCTCGACTAGAGCATCACCAAGTACCGGCGACAAGCCAAGTTCCAAGCAAGCGACACCTTCCTCGACTCGTCCTCCGTCAAGCAACTACAAGAACAAGACTTCTTCTTCATGGGCACCACCGGACGATCCCTTCAAGACAAGTTTTATCAAGTGTTTCACATGTGGTGGCCGTGGACACAAGTCTTTCCAATGCATCAACAAGCGAACCATGATCGCCAATGATGACGACACATACGACTCCATGAGTGAAGACGAGATGGAAGCTATTGAGCACGTCGCCATGCACCGTCAAGTGAACGAAGAAGAAGATGCTCAAGTCTATTGTGACAATGATTCAAGTCCTGCTCTCATGGTCTCCAAGGTCTTGACACTTCAACTCAAACAAGACAAAGACCAAAGGTGTCACGTCTACCACACCAAGGCCGGCATCAATGGGCGCTCCGTGAAAGTCATCATCGATGGAGGAAGTTGCCACAACTTGGCAAGTGAAGAGCTATGTTCCAAGCTACAATTGGTCAAGAAGAAGCACCCTCGCCCCTACAAGGTTCAATATCTAAGCGACTCCGGCACCATTCAAGTGGAGAACACGGTGCTTGTTCCTTCAAGATAGGCGCTTACGAGGACACCTTAGAGTGTGACGTGGTTCCTATATCCGTGTGCCATCTTCTCATGGGAAGACCCTGGCAATTCGACCATAGAGTCATCCATGATGGAAGAACAAACAACTATAGCTTCAAGATGAAGGGAACGAAGTACGTGCTATGACCTATATCACCAAGCCTAGTGATCGCCGACAAGCAAGCATCCACCCATCATGGAGAGACTAGTGAGAGAGTGAACCACCATAAAGTGAGTGAGCGCCACAAGCCACAATTGAGTGACTCTTCGCCAAGAGAGAAAAACTTGGTCCTCCTAGCCATAAAAAGAGAGATGAGAGAAGTGTGTGAGAACCCATCGAGTGTCATGCACTACGTCCTATTGTGCAAAGATGAGGTAGCAAAGACTAACACTCCTGATCCTCTTCCTCTAATGTTGTCTAATTTGTTACAGGAATTCATGGATGTCTTTCCCTATGAGCTACCACCCGGTCTTCCTCCTCTACGTGGAATCGAACATCGGATCAACCTCATCCCCGATGAACCTCTTCCTAACAAGGCTCCATACCGCGTAAACCCCGAAGAAAGCAAAGAAATACAAAGGCAAGTCCAACATCTCATAGACCATGGACATGTGCATGAAAGTTTGAGTCCTTGTGCCGTACCGGTCATTCTTGTGCCAAAAAGAGACGGTAGCTTTCGCATGTGTTCCGATTGTAGACCTATCAATGCTATCACCGTTTGATATAGGCATCCCATTCCACGCCTTGATGATATGCTAGATGAGCTTAGAGGTGCCTCGATTTTCTCTAAAATTGTTCTTAAAAGTGGCTATTATCAAATCCGCATACAAGAAGGTGATGAATGGAAAACCGCTTTCAAAACAAAATTTGGCTTGTACGAGTGGTTAGTTATGCCTATGGGTTTATCCGAAGCACCCGGTACTTTCATGAGAGTTATGCATTATGTGCTTCGCCCTTACATTGGTGTGTTCATTGTAGTTTACTTTGACTACATTCTTGTGTTTAGCAAATCCCTCAAGGAACATGTACATCATCTTAGGACCATTTTGCAAACTCTTAGAAAAGAGCGACTTTATGCCAATATGGAAAAATGCACATTTGGCGTTGACAAGATTGTTTTCTTGGGCTTCGTTGTGTCTTCAAAGGGTGTTCATGTAGATGAGTCTAAAATTGAAGCAATTAAAACTTAGCAACAACCCACTAATTTGCAACAAGTGCGTGGTTTCCTTGGTCTAGCGGGTTTCTATCGTTGCTTCGTGAAAGACTTTAACACTATTGCCGCACCATTGCATGCCTTGAGTAAGAAGAACACACCTTTTGTTTGGGGACCTTTGCAATCTACCACATTTGATGAGCTCAAATCTTTGCTTACACGTGCCCCAATTCTTGCATTACCTAATTTCAACAAAACATTTGAGGTTCATTGCGATGCTAGTGGTAATGGAATTGGTGGAGTTTTGATGCAAGAAAAGCGACCCATTGCATAGTTTAGTGAAAAACTTTCCAGTGCTCAACTTAACTATCCCATCTATGACAAAGAATTGTATGCTTTAGTGCGAGTATTGCATGTTTGGGAGCATTACCTTCGCCCACATGAATTTTTCATACATACCGATCATGAGACACTTAAGTACCTAGAAGGTCAAACTAAGTTGAATAAATGGCATGCTAAATGGAGTGTATTTATTGAATATTTTACTTATGTGATCAAGTACATTAAGGGTAAAGAAAATGTTGCGGCGGACGCTCTTTCCTAGAAATGCATGTTAGTTACTCAACTTGAATTAAATGTGATAGGCTTTGAGCATGTTAAAGATCTTTATGCCAACGATTCTTCCTTTACGATTCCTTATGCAAAATGTCTTGCTCACACTTGTTGGGAGAAATATTATATCAAGGATGGATACCTTATGCGCGCTAACAAACTTTGTATACCCAAGTCTTCTCTTCGTTTGTTACTTTTGCAAGAGGCTCAAGGAGGTGGACTTATGGGACATTTTGGTCGTGACAAGACCTTTGCCACACTCTCCAACAAGTACTTTTGGCCAAAGATGTTTCGCGACATGGCACGCTTCACCAACAAATGCTCTACATACCGCAAAGCTAAGTCAAAAGCTCAATCTCATGGTTTACATATGCCACTTCCAATTCCTTATCAACCATGGGAAGATATTAGCATGGATTTCGTGCTTGGTTTGCCTAGGACTAGAAATGGAAAGGATTCCTTATTTGTTGTTGTGGACCGATTCTCAAAAATGGCTCATCCCATGCAATAAGATAGACGATGCTTCACATGTTGCAAATCTTTTTTGTAGGGAAATCTTGAGGTTGCATGGAGTACCAAGAACAATTGTGTTAGACCGTGATGTCAAGTTCCTAAGCTACTTTTGGAAGACCATAAGCGCCAAGCTCGGCATCAAGCTTCTATTCTCCATGGCCTACCATCCCTAAACCATCTTGCTAAACGGAAGTCAGCAACCAGACATTATCTACTCTCCTACGCGTGTTGATTAAGAAGAATATCAAGGAGTGGGAGGAGTGCTTACCCATCACCGAGTACGTCGACAATCAAGCTCGACACACTACTACCAGCAAGTCCCCCTTCGAGGTTGTCTACAGCTTCAACCCATTGTCCCCATTGGACACTCTACCTCTTCCGCTCCAAGAACACGCAAACATGGATGCTAGTGCAAGGGAAAGCTTTCTCAAGAAGATGCATGAAGATACAAGGGCAATGATCGAGCGTTAAGTACATCGCATCACCACCAAGCTAAACATCAGCAAGACACCAATGGTGTTCCAACCGGGAGATATCGTATGGCTTCATCTTCGCAGGGACCGCTTCCCCCAACAAACGCAAGTCAAAGCTACTACCACGAGCCAACGGACTCTTCAAGGTGCTAGCACGCTACAATGACAATGCTTACAAGATTGACATCCCACGCGACAAGTACAACATAAGCGACATCTTCAATGTCAAAGACTTGGCCAAGTACCATGGTGATGAAGATCACGATCCATGGACGGACCTCTCCCACGGCGGGGGGGGGGGGGGGGGAGGAAATGATGTGGAGCATCCTTCCATCACCCCCATGGACTCTACACCAATGCATCAAGCCCCACGTGGACCTATGACAAGAGCTCGAGCATGCGCGATGCAAACCGAGGTGAACTCCTTCCTACTTGACTTACACATCACCTCGAATGGGATTTGTTTGCTACCTCACCAAAATACTCTATGCATCATTAGGTATGAAGAGGGACCCTTCCAAGGAGCTGAGGAACACCACCAAGTACAAGAAGAACCACCCCAAGTCCACACGAAGGAAGGAGGAGCCAAACAACAACATGACAGAAGGTCCTAGGCGACCCCGTGCGCATGGGCCCCCGAGACCCCGTGTCCACGGGCTACTTAGAGAGTTGGCACTTTAGCACCCCGTGCGCACGGGCGTGTACCGTGCACACGGGACTCCCATGCGCATGGGCCCAACTAACCCCGTGCGCACGGCCCCTCCAGGATGGCCGACTGAGAGGGATGTTGGGCCTCCACTTCGCATCCACTCTCCCACCTACCCAAGCCTATATAGTTCGTACCTAGGGTTATGTTTAGGGTCAGAAAAGTATTATATGAGATATTTGTGAGCTTTGCTCCTTCTACCACTCCATTGGAGATCAAGGTCTCTTATGAGAGGATCCACTTGCAGATATCAAGACCTCCACCTTGGAGAAGACTACCATCATCAAGACCACATCTCTTAAGAGTGGGAAGAACCTTTATCTAGTGCTTGTTTCCTTGGATTGTTCATGTATTCTGGTGGATCTCATGTATGCTATTCTAGTGGATGTGTGATTTGGGTTTTGTTTGAGTGATTTTCCCCTTGTGTTCTTGAGTGGTCATCTCTTTCCCCACCTCCAAGTGTGAAAGATCCCCTCTAGGGTTTCACCCTACAACAAAGACCCCCTATTTATAATGGGAGAAAATCCACCCGTTTTCTACCCTCAGCCCACACACAAGCGGTACTACCGCTCAGGAGAGAGGTACTACCGCTTAGTGTGGTAATTCTAGAAGTACATGGTAATAGCAAGAAGTAATGAGGCGGTAGTGCCGCCGGAGCGGTACTATCGCTGGCCCCCATGGTACTACTGCAAGGGTTGTAGTACTCAGGAGTTGCGGTAGTCGAGTGAGCGTAGGACGACAGTACCGCCACAAGTGGTACTACCGCTCACTACTGCCGCTCTACTTCCGCTGAGAGGTAGATGGTTACAGAAGCATAAATTAGGCAGTAGTACGAGCGGAGGTAGAATGCGACAGTGCCGCACAAGCGCTACTACCACGCTTCCTCAATGGTACTACCGCTTAAATCCACAAGGCTACAACGAGGATTGTTGCAGTGGGGTAGAAGTGCGAGTTGTAGTGTCGTACAAGTGGTACTACCGCTGAAGTGATTTTCATCACAGTAGCCCAAAACAAGCGGTAGTTGACGGAGCACTAAAATGCGGCAGTACCGCTGAAGCGGTACTCCCGCTCCCCAGTGCGATACTACCGATGGGTGCTTCAAAACCACCAAATAGAAAAACAAAGGGACCTCCATTGAAGCGGGGAAGTATAGTGGGTGCGTAGGGAAGTGTACGTGTTGATTTCACCCAAACTTTTTCAATGCAGACCCCATCTTAATAGTATGGTTTTCGTACGACTCAACTCCGCTGAAAAATGAAACACTAGAAATAAACCGTCTTCACTCTAACACACAGAGGGGAGTAAGTCGTCTTGTGCCATATGACAGAATATCTGAAATGCTCAATGCACACGACTAGTCCGCAAGTAACATTGTCATCAATCACCAAAACCATTAAGAGAGAAATATGCCCTAACAGCTATTTTGTGAAGATGTATTTGGTGGATAGTTTTGCCTAAGACTCTTTGGAATGGACATGATTGGAATGATGTTGAGAAGATTTTGACTTTAACAAATCTTTGACAAACCCCATTGACCCCCTCTTAATAGTGTCGTATCCCTATAACTATACCTGGCCAAACCTCGGGCCGGGCCGGGCTTCGGGCCAGGCCTAGCCAAGCCCAACACAAAAAACCCAGGCCCGGGCCCGGCCCGGCCATCGGGCCTGTGTTTCTGGGCCCGAGCCCGGCCCGAGCACGTAAAAGCCCGTCGGGCTTCGGGCCGGCCCGACCTTCAGAAAAATGCAAAAACGACGGGGCCGGGCCCGGCCCGGCCCGGCCTTCGGGCTCAAAAACTAGGCCCGAGCCCGGCCCGGGGGCAGCGTCGGGCCGGGCCGGGTCGGGCTTTTTCGGGCTGGGTCGGGCCGGCCGGGCTGGGCTTCCCATGGCCAGGACTACCTATAACTCAAGTTAACTGAAAAGACTATGCTTCTTTTCTCATTTTCACCATGCTTGAGTCATATTCATTTTGATGGGTCCACGATCCACACACATATATATATATGCCAAGGAGGCTAGTAACCTATGTATCACTTAACAAACATGATTAGTCCTCTATATGTGTATTTTCATCAACATTAAAATATAATTAAGGGCATGATTGCACTTTCACACACCCATAAGCACATAGTTGCAGGCATGGTAGCCCAGCACAGATAGCCTAACAAACATGGATAACCACAATTGGATCATGGCAAGCATTTATTCATGTTGGTCGCACTTAGCCATGACCTCTGTGTAGGAAAAGTTAAACTCGATGATCCTGAACCATCCTTAGCCAGGACCTTGAAGTGAGGAAGTACCTGATCATGGAATGACGCATATAGCTGGAACCAACATTAAGGACACAAGGAATCAAAAGTGCACATGGATATTTAGACAGAAACCAAAACTTAGAAAACCCAAATGAAGAAGTAAGATGACAATAGGAGCAATAAAGCGGAGAAGTGGTTGACCTCCAACACGGCACACAGGCCTAAGAACAGGCACATACGAAGAACAAACAACTACTAAGATGACCCGCAAGCAAGGGGAGAAAAAAAGGTCGTCGAGCGAGGAGAAGAGGTGCAAAAGGAACCAGATGGAAACAATCAGAAAGAGGGGGGCAACACGAGCATCCTTGTGAAGAAGCATGCTACCTCGAACAACACTGACGTGAATAGAAATAGGTGTATACAAAAAAAAGCAGAATTTGCAGAGACACGTGGTTACGATAAAGCAAAATGATAGTGAGCGTGAAGAAATACCCAACTTAGTCAAGAGCCAAACAAATTCGAACCTCAGTTGGTACAAAAAGGTAGCGGGCCACTGGCCACCGCTGCCGGCAAACAAAGCACCAATGTTGAGAAAGCTTGAAGAAGCCCCCGCAACAACGAAAAGAGTACAATGTGTGTGGCAAGTAGGAGAGAAGAAGAAGACCCCCCATGTATCACAACACCCACAAGCACCGCAGAAGCACCTTCGACGAACCAACCAGATTGGAAACGACTAAACACACTGACATATAAGACCAGAGAAAAAAAATCACCGGTGAGAAACCCATAAACCCACCGACACGCGGGACCAGAGAGAAAATCAACAGTGCCCACAACAAACCAACATAACACACTCCAAGCCTTTGTTTATAAGGGTTTGTGCAACTTAATATATGGCCTTTGGCCTTTCCCTAAAAAATAAAATCAATTGTTCTCTTATAACAATCGAACTAAGTCAACTCAATTATTCTAAACCATGGAGGTAACTTCTAAGCTAGGTTGCTATGTTAACATTTGTTAGTTAGAGCCCAAACTGAGAGATAGTGCTTAAGGGCGATAAAATACATATACATTGTCGATTTAATGGATCTAAAAGCTTTGCTGATAGTTTGACACATATGCAATTTAGGGCCTGTTCGGTAGCTCTCCATGACCCAAAACTCCTTAACTCCTCAGCCCAAATCCAATAGCCAGCTTCTCGATCGAAAAGGTGGAGTTGATCGATCGTTCGGTGAGCTGGCTTCTCGCACTGGTCCCTTACATTAGCATAAACCACCCTGAAAAACAAAATAAGATTGCAATCAGGCCCCTGACCGTCTTGCAACTGTCATCGATGTTGTCCTGCATCTGTGGTCGCCGGCTGACCAGGGCGTCCGTCCCGAGCCGCGTCGTCGCCGCTGGAACATGAGGCGCAGCTGTTGGCTGATGGAGGAGCACGGGCGGAGGAGGTGGACCGGGGATCCTTAGTTGCTCCTGGTCGCTAGGGACGGCGCCTCCTGGTCCCGGGGAATGGGACGGCGACCGCTCGACGGGAAGACAAGGAGCGGGCGCTGGGGAGGGCGGCGGCCGGTGAGTCGCGATCGACCGGATCGCCTGGTCTGCGAGGGCTGCGTGAGGGGGGAACGAGGGGATTGACCAGGGATTCGTGTTGGGCCCTGTTCGCTCAGGCTGTTTCTCGTACCGATTCGGTTTGGTAGTCACTTGGCGGTGGCAGAGGAAGGTAATTTCGGTCAAACTCCCACTCTTTCGATTTCTGGGAGCTAGCGTTTTCCAACTCCACGACTCCTCCAATGTTACACTACAGAAATAACCAGCTTCTCACTCCGATAGCCAGGATTTAAACCGTTCGGCTGGACTTCCGACCTGGAGTTGAGGAGTTGAGAAGCTGGAGGGCTACCGAACACGCCCTTAGCCTCTTTTTTTTCTTGTCCAGCCACATAAACTTAGTTATAATTGCCAAATATACGCAGTTCAAACCCTTACTATAAAGGGAAAGATTACATATTACCCTCCTTTTGATGGATCCGACTTGCCTGCTCCCTCCCCATGCTGCCATCCATACTCCCACTCCATCCTACAACTGTTTTTTTTCCTTTTTTCTTTCTAATATAATCATCTCCCCCCTGATTTTAATGGGGTGGACCTAAATCTTATTTTGATCCAATCAAATCAAGCCACGTACGAGGGAGCACGGATGGAAGCATGAGGTGGGAGCAGGCAAGTCTTCCTAATTTTGATACGAGAGATAGAATAATCTTCCTTTTTTTGAGGGGTAAAAAAATATCTTCCTTTTTTTTGCGTCCTAAAAAAGAAAATCTTCCTAATTTCTACCTCGTTGCTCCGCCTTTTCGGCCCATCAAGGCCCATCACGCTGGATTCAATCAACCAGGTAGAAACCACGAAGGGTTTCCGGAGGAGCAAAATCTAGGCGCCGCCGTCGCCACTCGGCTCACGCCTTCGTCGCCCGCTTCTCCTCCCTAGGTTTTCTTCGCGCCGCTCCTCCCCGGCTACGCCTCCGCGCGCGCTCGTCGTCTCCATCCGCCTCCGTCTCCCCGGCCGAGCTCGTCGCCGTCCTCCGTAGCGGCTCGCTCCGTCGTCGTCGCAGCTCCCCCCGCCGGAGGTTCTCCGCCGTCCTGATCCGGCCGGCTTCGTTCGTCTCCCCGGCTCAAGGTGCGACAATTATCCTCCCTTGCTTTTTCCCCTTGCTCGCACGCCGAGCGAGGACCACGCGCTCCGTCTCTCGGTCTAGGGTTGAGGCGTGGGCTAGGTTGTTGGATGCGGTAATGGGGCACTCGTTCAGTCGGTTGAGACGGCACTGGGAAGATCTGGAGTAGCTGCATAGATTCCTGGTTTCTCACAGGAAAAACGAGACGGTGGTGCGTATCCTGCGTTATGGATAGTTTTTATCCATATGGATTCATGGGTTCCTAACTTCCTCAGAGAAAATTCCCATTTAGTGACCCATCTTGGTGTTTAATTTTCGAGTATTAGCTCTCTGTGTATGTTATGCTTGCTGTAGCATACTCACTATCGGGTTCATTATGAATTTCTTGTAGGATTTTGATAAGTTAAAGCATGGAGTCTTTGCTCTTTGTGTTTTCTTTTTTCTAGGATTTATGTTAGGGTTAGTATGATAGATTTTTTCTTGCCTAGGGCTTGTTTAGTTTTTGACCTGGCCCCTATTTCCTGTCTACTTTTACAAAGTATAATAATCTTACACCTTTATATTAAGCTATGTTCCTATGTATGTCTAGATCTGTAAAAAAAACTATGTATATATGCCTAGAAATATTATAATTTGACATACAAACCCAAAACATGCGAGGAACATCAATATTAGTAGAAGACATGAAACAAAAGCTTTTGTAGTGGAATGAAACTCTAATAGCTAGGCATGGTAGTTACGAACTTACGAGGTTACATAGATGTTGATTTAGGATGAATCTATGACACAAGGTATACAAGCTCCAAAGGAACTTGCTGCTATTCATTAAGTAATATCTCATGTAGGTTTACCATAATACATTTTGTGTAAGATATGTTAAATCATTGAGTTTCTGCTTCCGAGGTTAATTTCGTTAACATGGTGTAATGAAGACTGGCTGCTTTGGTCTATATGACTATGGCTGCAAAGTTTTGTTATCTGCGAATAAAACATTCAAACTATGCTATATTGAGCTCCAGCTTTGGTGCTTTCCCTTTTCTATACCAATACGATCTACGTCACTTTAATGTCCAGTATTATAGTTTGTTTGTATGTCCATTATTATCCAATACAGAAAACAAAGCTTGGTGTGTTCTATTCACATAAGTTTGCCATTTTACTTAATTTTCGAAATAGTTATGTTTTTAATTTTGCATAACTTATTGCCATGCCAATCAAGTTTGCACTGCACTACTGCAGCTTGGCTGCCATTAGGAATTTTCCTCTACATCAGTATATTTGGGTAAGCTAGATTTTATTTATTCTCTGATTGAATATTTGTCATTGTTGTTGCATAGAATCAATCTGCTTTAGCTGTTAAATAGTACCTATATGGCTATATCTTTAAGCATAATGTTGTACATGTGACATGTGAGGGACAGCGGGAGTTGTCTGACTGACATATACTGGGGACGCATGGCTTCTAGCTCTCTAGGAGATGATACCATGCCTTTGGTATGTCAGTACTGTGCCAACACTGTGTCTCAGGAAAAGATTTGTTTCGCATGCTGCGCCAACCCAGAAATTACCATTCGGCATGTTGTTATAGGCAACATAATTTTCCTTCACAAATCTTGTTTAGTCTTTAGTTACAGAGATGCCGGGTGAAGTCGGGGAAGTATTCATGTTTGCTTCCCTTTCCTTTCAACTTTTTAGTTTGCATTATGGTTTATTCTGTAGTTGGGTTGGTGCAATACAAAAAGAAGGAATCTGCATAATCAAAGTCCTTTAAAACTATGCTAATCTTTGATGTTGCATGGTTACTTCTTCAAACTATTTTTTTATGCTCTCTTCAGTTTGTTGATGTTTTTTATTTTAATGCAGCCAAAACTTGTAAGGATGGCGGACGAGGAACATGCTCAAACTTCTAGGAAGAGGGTTGCAGACAAACAAATCAACAAGGATCATCCTGAGCCTGATGATGACTCATCGGAACAAGAGACAGGAACATTTAAGAAAGCTAGTGAAGAAGTGATGGCAACCCGGAAGATTGTAAAGGTTCGACGTCAGCAGCCATCAGCAGCTCCTTCTTCAAATCCTTTCTCTGCAATTAGATTCACCCCCAGTGATTCCATTGCTCAAGCAAGTATCACAGTCTCAGAGCCTCCACCTTCTGATGTTAGCAATGGCAAGTCCAGTGTCCTAACTGAAGCACCCTCTCAACTTGTTGAGTCAGACGGCAAGGCAGAAGTTACAGTGGATGGAACTGGTGAGGACAAAGTGGTTGTTGAAGAACCCAAGGAAGATAACAGCAAGACATCTGAAATTGAGGGCAAAACAAATGATGGAGATGCTGAAGAGAAGAAAGCAGTGGATGAAGCTGGAGGTGAAGATAAAGTCAGCAAGGATGATGATGAGAAAAATGATGAAGCTGAATCAGGGACCAAGGATGGATCATCTGAGCAGAAGGATGCTGATAACAAAGGGCAGTCATCATCACCGACACCTCTTTTCTCCTTCACCAATCTGTCAAGTGGCCAAAATGCTTTCACAGGACTGGCTGGAACTGGATTTTCAGGCTCATCATTTTCATTTGGCTCGGGCTCTAAAGACAGCTCAAATGCTCCCCTATTTGGGCTAAAGAGTGATGGCTCATCATTCCCTTCTTTCAACATGGGTGCTCCGAACAATGGGAGTTCTGCCCCATCACTCGCCACTGCAGCAGACGCACCGAAGAAATTTGCCATGTCAGAGGGCCCAGTTGAAACCGGCGAAGAGAATGAGAAGGCTGTATTCACTGCTGACTCTGCTATATACGAGTACCTCGACGGCGGCTGGAAGGAAAGAGGAAAGGGTGAACTGAAGCTGAACATCCCGGTATCTGGCGGTGAGAGATCTCGGCTCATCATGAGGGCGAAGGGCAACTACCGGCTCATTCTGAATGCAAGCCTTTACGACGACATGACGCTGAAGGACATGGACAAGAAGGGCGTGACGTTTGCTTGCATCAACAGCATCGGCGAATCACCGAGTGGGCTCACCACATTTGCTCTGAAGTTCAAGGATACGGGCATCCGGGAAGATTTCAAGGCTGCAGTGGAGACGCACAAGGCGAAGAAGGCTTCGGACACGCCAAAGACTCCTGAGGGCTCCCCGAAGGCGTCCGACGTTTGAAACCCCACCCCGGTGTTCCGCGTTTTGATGTGTATGTGTCGGAGCAAGGAGCCGAGGCGTTCCTTGCTCTTCCCGGAGTCTTATAAAGTTAAAACATATCGTACCCATGTCATGGGGTTTCTGGCGTGTCCTGTAGCTGGGTCTGGAACGGTAGGTGGTCTGTTGAACTTTAATTAAAGTCATAAATCTTGGTAAACTGGAGAAATGGGACTCGTTTCAGGCTATATGCTTCTTCTGCTATGCGATATGTATTATATTCAGTAATGTATTTGAGCGAGTCACCACCACATCACTGTTTTATGCATGTTCGTCGTCGCGTTTGCACATGTTTTTTCCCCGGTTGCTGCATTTCGCAGCTTTTCTACTTCAGAATAGACGGACTATGCCGTTGGATGGCTTGTCTGTGTTGTGAAGTCAATCTCTTGGGGAGGTTTTATCATTTAGTGTCCGCAACAGTGCCATCTTGCCACTAGTTTTACGTGGACACACTTCAGGTTCTTTTGAACTTGCGACTTGAGTGTTTGTTTATTTTACAAATTTTTGTAAAAAGTGTTTTTTATCCGGTCGAGCATCTGCACACTCTTTATCAAGTGCGGGCTGAGCTTGTTTGAACCTGGGTGTATCTCTAGAACCCTTTTGATCCGATTCTCTTGATTTGTTGCTAGTACGTTTGCAGCTCAGGCAAAAAAGAAAGAAAGAAAAACACGGCATGGACGCTTTTCCTACTCTCGGAATCCTGCCAAGAGCTAACAAAACATTCTCTAGTGGAGTACTGGCACTAGTTATGCAAGAATTGCAAGTCATGACTGGACATCCTATCAAACAATGTTTTGGAATCATTCAAGTCGTACCACGCAGTTTTCACCTCGCCATTCACGCGCCCTCCGCGTACCTAGGCATCCGAAAGCGACGGCGATCGATCGAGTGCGACGTGGACCGGACTTATCTTGGGTAGGAGTATACTATATGTAACAACAAACACGCGGACGTGGCTCCGCGGCGCGATAGGGTCGGGCGGAAAAGGACGAGACGCCAAAAGATCGCCGCACGCGCCACGGCTGATAGATACTCCTAGCATGCAATAGTTATTAATAAAAAAGAAAAAGGTGCAATGTATTAGCTTCGCTCCGCACGTACTGCTGCTTGCTAGCGCTCTTCTTTCTCTGATGATTGGGTGGGGTAGCTATCGCTCTTGATCTTTAATGTATCTGTTCTTTTCAGGGGCAAAACGGCAGGTTATAAAACTGCACGCACGTACCACGCGGTTGGTTGTTCCATCAGGCCCTGCGATTTGGCTCGGTGACGCCGTCATTTTCGGGTATATACCACCGGTTTTGCTCGCACCGCGTGATGGACGACAAACTATCGGTTGGTTGAGAAAACAACTCCACTTGATTTGATTTGCAGGAGAAACGTTTTGATTGCCACGGGAAACAAGAAGAACAAACACACGCGAAACACGTTGGGGTTACGGGGTATAAGGGCATGTACAATGATTGATAAGACAATCTTATCTTAAGTCTTGCATGTAATTTAAAGATGACAAAAAAAAGATGTCTACAATGAGTCATTTCTTAGTCTTATCTTCAATAACTAGCTATTCCTAAAAACATGGTGAGACATATTGTGCTAAGAGATCATCTCTTGTCTTCTCTTAAATAAGAGAAGACAAGCCTTTTCTTACGAGTTCTCTCTCCTCCACCTCATCATTTATCCTACGTGTCATTCCTAAGATAACACCATTGTACATGCCCTAATAAGAGCAACTCTAGTAGACCCTGCATCCCGTCGGCCCGCAAAACGCGTTTGCGATTCGTGCAAAACCGCTTTTGCAGGCTGGCTCGGGCTGGCACAGATGCAGACCCCCCAAACGGATCCGTAAAAAAGTATATTCGCGGAATATACTTTTTTACGGTCGGCTTTGCGGGGTCTGCTCTTTGCGCCGTTGCATCCCCATATCATCGGCCCGCAAATATCAAATCCAACATAATTCAACAATCAAAAATAAACTGAATTATTCAAATCAAACATAATACAATAATCATCCGCATTGCAAATAATTATTCAAATCACCGTAGCAAACTTAAATAATGCAATACAAAACTTGTCATGAATACAAATACAAATGAATACGAAAATTAGTCACTGTCCAGCCCTTTGCCAATGGTGCTCAATGAGATCCTCCCGAAGTTGAAAGTGTGTGTCTACATTTTCGATCTCCTTGTATGTCTGAAGAAAAGCTCTAATGCGGTTTGGGTCTCTAGCTGGTTTGACACGGCTACCCACATTGTCGTAAAATAATTCTAAGTTCATTCCTTTCTCATCTTCAAGAATCATATTATGCAGAATAACACAGCATGTCATGATGTTCTTCAAGGTTTTCTTATACCAAAAACGAGTAGGACCACCGACAATGGCAAACCTAGATTGCAAAACACCGAATGCTCTTTCAATGTCTCTTCGGGCCGATCCCCGGCGGCGGTGGCGACGAGGGGCGGCTCTTCTCGCCGGATCCGGGGAGGAGGGTCGGTGCAGCGGCTCGGCGCGGGAGTTACATAATAAACAGAGACTAGTTGAGGGGAAATGACGATGAGTGTTGGAAATAGTTCCAAGATTGATATGATCATCATCACACACTCCCTATATTTTCGAGATTAGTGTTAAACCTAAATAAATATTATTTAGCATTTGCGTTGAGCATGAATATGATTTGATCATGTTTATTGCGATATGGTTATTCATTTGAAGTTAAAGAATAATTGTTAATCTGTTTACATGAATAAGACCTTCATACACCCAATGAAAATAGTTTGTTGAATCTCGATCGTAGTGATACACATATTCATAATATTGATGCCAAAAGGTGCAAAGTTAATAATGATAGTGCAACTTATTTGTGGCACTGCCGTTTGGATCATATCGGTGTAAAGCGCATGAAGGAACTCCATAAAGATGGATTTTCGGAATCACTTGGTTATGAAACATTTGATGCTTGCAAACCGTGCCTTTTGGGCAAGATGACTAAAACTCCGTTCCCAGGAACAATGGAACAAGCTACTGACTTATTGGAAATAATACATACCGATGTATGCGATCCAATGAGTGTTGATGCTCGTGGCAAGTATCATTATTTTCTGACCTTCACAAGATGATTTGAGTAGATATGGGTATATCTACTTGATGAAACTTAAGTCTGAAATAGTTGAAAGGTTTAAAGAATTTCAGAGTGAAGTGAAAAAATCATCGTAACAAGAAAATAAAGTTTCTGCGATCTGATCGCGGAGACGAATATTTGAGTTACGAGTTTGGTCTTCAATTAAAACAATGTGGAATAGTTTCACAACTCACGCCACCTGGAACACCACAACGTTATGGTGTGTCCGAACGTCGTAACCGCACTTTATTGGATATGGTGCGATCTATGATGTCTCTTACTGATATACCACTATCGTTTTGGGTTTATGCATTAGAGACAGCTGCATTCACTTTAAATAGGGCACCATCAAAATCCGTTGAGACGACACCGTATGAACTATGGTTTAGCAATAAACCTAAGCTGTCGTTTCTTAAAGTTTGGAGTTGCAATGCTTATGTGAAAAAGTTTCAACCTGATAAGCTCGAACCCAAATCGGAAAAGTGCGTCTTCATAGAATACCCAAAGGAAACAGTTGGGTACACCTTCTATCACAGATCCGAAGGCAAGATATTCGTTGCTAAAAATGGATCCTTTCTAGAGAAGGAGTTTCTCTCGAAAGAAGTGAGTGGGAGGAAAGTAGAACTTGATGAGGTAACTGTACCTACTCCCTTATTGGAAAGTAGTCCATCACAAGAACCGGTTCCTGTGACAACTACACCAATTAGTGAGGAAGCTAATGATATTGATCAAGAAACATCAAATCAAGTTTCTACTGAACCTCGTAGGTCTACCAGAGTAAGATCCGCACCAGAGTGGTACGGTAATCCTATTCTGGAAGTCATGTTACTTGACAATGGCGAACCTACGAACTATGAGGAAGCGATGATGAGCCCAGATTTCGCAAAATGGCTAGAAGCCATGAAATCTGAGATGGGATCCATGTATGAGAACAAAGTATGGACTTTGGTTGACTTCCCTGATGATCGGCAAGCCATTGAGAATAAATGGATCTTTAAGAAGAAGATTGACGCTGATGGTAATGTAACTGTCTATAAAGCTTGACTTGTTGCAAGAGGTTTTCGACAAGTTCAAGGTGTTGACTACAATGAGATTTTCTCAACTGTAGCTATGCTTAAGTCTGTCCGAATCATGTTAGCAATTGCCACATTTTATGAAATCTGGCAAATAGATGTCAAAACTGCATTCCTTAATGGTTTTCTTAAAGAAGAGTTGTATATGATGCAACCAGAAGGTTTTGTCAATCCTAAAGGTGCTAACAAAAATGTGCAAGCTCCAGCGATCCATCTATGGACTGGTGCAAGCATCTCAGAGTTGGAATATAAGCTTTGATAAGTTGATCAAAGCATATAGTTTTATACAGACTTGCAGTGAAGCATGTATTTACAATAAAGTGAGTGGGAGCACTACCGCCTTTCTGATAAATATATGTGAGTAACATATTGTTGATCAGAAATGATGTAGAATTTTTCTGGAAAGCATAAAGGAGTATTTGAAAGGAGTTCTTTAAAAGAAAGACCTCAGTAAAGCTACTTACATATTGAGCATCAAGATCTATTGAGATAGATCAAGACGCTTGATAAGTTTTTCAATAAGTACATACCTTGTCAAGATTTTGAAATAGTTCAAAATAGAATAGTCAAAGAAAGAGTTCTTGCCTGTGTTGCAAAGGTGTGAAATTGAGTAAGACACGAATTCCGACCACGACAGAAAATAGAAAAGAGAATGAAAGTCATTCCCTATGCCTCAGTCATAGGTTCTATAAAGTATGCTATGCTATGTACCAGACCTATTGTATACCTTGCTCTGAATTTGGCAAGGGAGTACAATAGTGATCTAGGAGTAGATCACTAGACATTGGTCAAGGATATCCTTAGTGAGGACTAAGGAAATATTTCTGGATTATGGAGGTGACAAAAGAGCCCATCGTAAAGAGTTACATCGGTGCAAGCTTTTACACCGATCCATATGACTCTAAGTCTTAATCTGGATACATATTGAAAGTGGGAGCAATTAGCTAGAGTAGCTCCGTGCAGAGCATTGTATACATAGAATATTTGCAAAATACATATGGCTCTGAATGTGATAGACCCGTTGTCTAAGATTCTCTCACGAGCAAAACATGATCACACCTTAGTACTCTTTGGGTGTTAATCACATAGCGATGTGAACTAGATCATTGACTCTAGTAAACCTTTTGAGTGTTGGTCACATGACGATGTGAACTATGGGTGTTAATCATATGCAGATATGAATATTGGTGTTAAATCACATGGCGATGTGAACTAGATTATTGACTCTAGTGCAAGTGGGAGACTGAAGGAAATATGCCCTAGAGGCAATAATAAAGTTATTATTTATTTCCTTGTTTCATGATAAATGTTTATTATTCATGCTAGAATTGTATTAACCGAAAACATAATACATGTGTGAATACATAGACAAACATAGTGTCACTAGTATGCCTCTACTTGACTAGCTTGTTAATCAAAGATGGTTGTGTTTCCTAACCATAGACATGAGTTGTCATTTGATTAACGGGATCACATCATTAGGAGAATGATGTGATTGACTTGACTCATTCCGTTAGCTTAGCACTTGATCGTTTAGTATGTTGCTATTGCTTTCTTCATGACTTATACATGTTCCAATGACTATGAGATTATGCAACTCCCATTTACCGGAGGAACACTTTGTGTGCTACCAAACATCACAACGTAACTGGGTGATTATAAAGGAGCTCCACAGGTGTCTCCGAAGGTACATGTTGGGTTGGCGTATTTCGAGATTAGGATTTGTCACTCCGAATGTCGGAGAGGTATCTTTGGGCCCTCTCGGTAATGCACATCACTATAAGTCTTGCAAGCAATGTAGCTAATGAGTTAGTTACCGAATGATGCATTACGTAACGAGTAAAGAGACTTGCCGGTAACAAGATTGAACTAGGTATTGGATACCGACGATCGAATCTCGAGCAAGTAAACATACCGATGACAAAGGGAACAACGTATGTTGTTATGCGGTTTGACCGATAAAGATCTTTGTAGAATATGTAGGAGCCAATATGAGCATCCAGGTTCCACTATTGGTTATTGACCGTGAACAGTTCTAGGTCATGTCTACATAGTTCTCGAACCCGTAGGGTCCGCACGCTTAACGTTACGATGATAGTTTTATTATGAGTTTATGAGTTTTAATGTACCGAAGGAGTTCAGAGTCCCGGATGAGATCGGGGACATGACGAGGAGTTTCGAAATGGTCGAGACATAAAGATCGATATATTGGACGACTATATTCGGACTTCGGAAAGGTTCCGAGTGATTCGGGTATTTTTCGAAGTACCGAAGAGTTACGGGAATTCGCCGGGAGAAGTATTGGGCCTTATTGGGACATACGGGAAAGAGAGAGGGGCTGCCTAGGGCAGGCCGCGCGCCCCCCCAAGGCCTAGTCCGAATTGGACTAGGGGGAGGGGCTGCGCCCCCTCCTTCCTTCCCTTCTCTCTTCCCTTTCCTTCTCTCCTACTCCTACTACATGGAAGGGCTCCTAGTTCTACTAGGAAAGGGGGAATCCTACTCCCGTGGGAGTAGGACTCCCCTAGGGCGCGCCATAGAAAGGGCCGTCCCTCCCCCTCCTCCACTCCTTTATATACGGGGGCAGGGGGCACCCCATAGACACACAAGTTGATCTTGGTGATCGTTCCTTAGCCGTGTGCGGTGCCCCCCTCCACCATATTCCACCTCGGTCATATCGTTGCGGTGCTTAGGCGAAGCCCTGCGTCGGTAGAACATCATCATCGTCACCACGTCGTCGTGCTGACGGAACTCATCCCCGACACTTTGCTGGATTGGAGTCCGGGGATCGTCATCGAGCTGAACGTGTGCTGAACTCGGAGGTGCCGTACGTTCGGTGCTTGGATCGGTCGGATCGTGAAGACGTACGACTACATCAACCGCGTTGTCATAACGCTTCCGCTTTCGGTCTACGAGGGTACGTGGACAACACTCTCCCCTCTCGTTGCTATGCATCACCATGATCTTGCGTGTGCGTAGGAAATTTTTTGAAATTACTACGTTCCCCAACAGTGGCATCCGAGCCTAGGTTTTATGCGTTGATGTTATATGCACGAGTAGAACACAAGTGAGTTGTGGGCGATACAAGTCATACTGCTTACCAGCATGTCATATTTTGATTCGGCGGTATTGTTGGATGAAGCGGCCCGGACCGACATTACGCGTACGCTTAGGCGAGACTGGTTTTACCGCCATGCTTTGCACACAGGTGACTAGCGGATGCCTGTTTCTCCAACTTTAGTTGAACCGAGTGTGGCTACGCCCGGTCCTTGCGAAGATTAAAACAGCACTAACTTGATGAACTATCGTTGTGGTTTTGATGCGTAGGTAAGAACGGTTCTTGCTCAGCCCGTAGCAGCCACGTAAAATTTGCAACAACAAAGTAGAGGGCGTCTAACTTGTTTTTGCAGGGCATGTTGTGATGTGATATGGTCAAGACGTGATGCTATATTTTATTGTATGAGATGATCATGTTTTGTAACCGAAGTTATCGTCAACTGGCAGGAGCCATATGGTTGTCGCTTTATTGTATGAAATGCAAATGCCCTGTAATTACTTTACTTTATCACTAAGCGGTAGCGATAGTCGTAGAAGCAATAGATGGCGTAACGACAACGATGCTACGATGGAGATCAAGGTGTCGCGCCGGTGACGATGGTGATCACGACGGTGCTTCGGAGATGGAGATCACAAGCACAAGATGATGATGGCCATATCATATCACTTATATTGATTGCATGTGATGTTTATCCTTTATGCATCTTATCTTGCTTTGATTGACGGTAGCATTTTAAGATGATCTCTCACTAAAAATTATCAAGAAGTGTTCTCCCTGAGTATGCACCGTTGCGAAAGTTCTTCGTGCTGAGACACCACGTGATGATCGGGTGTGATAGGCTCTACGTTCAAATACAACGGGTGCAAAACAGTTGAACAGGCAGAATACTCAGGTTAAACTTGACGAGCCTAGCATATAACAGATATGGCCTCGGAACACGGAGACCGAAAGGTCGAACGTGAATCATATAGTAGATATGATCAACGTAGTGATGTTCACCATTGAAACTACTCCATCTCACGTGATGATCGGACATGGCTTAGTTGATTTGGATCACGTGATAACTTAGATGACTAGAGAGATGTCTGTCTAAGTGGGAGTTCTAAAGTAATATGATTAATTGAACTTAAATTTATCATGAACTTAGTACCTGATAGTATTTTGCTTGTTTATGTTTGTTGTAGATAGATGGCTCGTGCTGTTGTTCCATTGAATTTTAATGTGTTCCTAGAGAAAACTGTGTTGAAAGATGTTAGTAGCAATGATGCGGATTGGATCCGTGATCTGAGGTTTATCCTCATTGCTGCACAGAAGAATTATGTCATTGATGCACCGCTAGGTGACAGACCTATTGCAGGAGCAGACACAGACGTTATGAACGTTTGGCTAGCTCAATATGATGACTACTTGATGGTTTAGTGCACCATGCTTAACGGCTTAGAATCGGGACTTCAAAGACATTTTGAACGTCATGGACCATATGAGATGTTCCAGGAATTGAAGTTAATATTTCAAGCAAATACCCGAGTTGAGAGATATGAAGTCTCCAACGAGTTCTATAGCTAAAAGATGGAGGAGAATCGCTCAACTAGTGAGCATGTGCTCAGATTGTCTGGGTACTTCAATTGCTTGAATCAAGTGGGAGTTAATCTTCCAGATAAGATAGTGATTGACAGAATTCTCTAGTCACCATTACTAAGTTACTAGAACTTCGTGATGAACTATAGTATGCAAGGGATGACGAAAAAGATTCCTGAGCTCTTCGTGATGTTGAAATTGACGAAGGTAGAAATCAAGAAAGAGCATCAAGTGTTGATGATTAACAAGACAACTAGTTTCAAGAAAAGGGCAAAGGGAAAGAAAGGGAAACTTCAAGTAGAATGGCAAACAAGTTGTCACTCCCGTGAAGAAGACCAAAGCTAGACCAAAGCCTGAAACTGAGTGCTTACACTGCAAAGGAAATGGTCACTGGAAGCGGAAATGCCCTGAATATTTGGTGGATAAGAAGGATGGCAAAGTGAACTAGGGTATATTTGATATACAGGTTATTGATGTGTGCCTTACTAGTGTTTATAGTATCCCCTGAGTATTTGATACTTGTTCGGTTGCTATGATTAGTAACTCGAAACAGGAGTTACATAATAAACAGAGACTAGTTGAGGGGAAATGACGATGAGTGTTGAAAATAGTTCCAAGATTGATATGATCATCATCACACACTCCCTATATTTTCGAGATTAGTGTTAAACCTAAATAAATGTTATTTAGCATTTGCGTTGAGCATGAATATGATTTGATCATGTTTATTGCGATATGGTTATTCATTTGAAGTTAAAGAATAATTTTTAGTCTGTTTACATGAATAAGACCTTCATACACCCAATGAAAATAGTTTGTTGGATCTCGATCGTAGTGATACACATATTCATAATATTGATGCCAAAAGATGCAAAGTTAATAATGAGAGTGCAACTTATTTGTGGCACTGCCGTTTGTGTCATATCGGTGTAAACCGTATGAAGGAACTCCATAAAGATGGGTTTTCGGAATCACTTGGTTATGAAACATTTGATGCTTGCAAACAGTGCCTTTTGGGCAAGATGACTAAAACTCCGTTCCCAGGAACAATGGAACAAGCTACTGACTTATTGGAAATAATACATACCGATGTATGCGATCCAATGAGTGTTGATGCTCGTGGCAAGTATCATTATTTTCTGACCTTCACAAGATGATTTGAGCAGATATGGGTATATCTACTTGATGAAACATAAGTCTGAAATAGTTGAAAGGTTCAAAGAATTTCAGAGTGAAGTGGAAAAATCATCATAACAAGAAAATAAAGTTTCTGCGATCTGATCGTGGAGACAAATATTTGAGTTACGAGTTTGGTCTTCAATTAAAACAATGTGGAATAGTTTCACAGCTCACGCCACCTGGAACACCACAACGTTATGGTGTGTCCGAACGTCGTAACCGCGCTTTATTGGATATGGGGCGATCTATGATGTCTCTTACTGATATACCACTATCGTTTTGGGTTTATGCATTAGAGACAGCTGCATTCACTTTAAATAGGGCACCATCAAAATCCGTTGAGATGACACCGTATGAACTATGGTTTAGCAATAAACCTAAGCTGTCATTTCTTAAAGTTTGGAGTTGCAATGCTTATGTGAAAAAGTTTCAACCTGATAAGCTCGAACCCAAATCGGAAAAGTGCGTCTTCATAGAATACCCAAAGGAAACAGTTGGGTACACCTTCTATCACAGATCCGAAGGCAAGATATTCGTTGCTAAAAATGGATCTTTTCTAGAGAAGGAGTTTCTCTCGAAAGAAGTGAGTGGGAAGGAAAGTAGAACTTGATGAGGTAACTGTACCTACTCCCTTATTGGAAAGTAGTCCATCACAAGAACCGGTTCCTGTGACAACTACACCAATTAGTGAGGAAGCTAATGATATTGATCATGAAACTTCAAATCAAGTTTCTACTGAACCTTGTAGGTCTACCAGAGTAAGATCCGCACCAGAGTGGTACGGTAATCCTATTCTGGAAGTCATGTTACTTGACCATGGCGAACCTACGAACTATGAGGAAGCGATGATGAGCCCAGATTCCGCAAAATGGCTAGAAGCCATGAAATCTGAGATGGGATCCATGTATGAGAACAAAGTATGGACTTTTGTTGACTTGCCCGATGATCGGCAAGCCATTGAGAATAAATGGATCTTCAAGAAGAAGACTGACGCTGATGGTAATGTAACAGTCTATAAAGCTCGATTTGTTGCAAGAGGTTTTCGACAAGTTCAAGGTGTTGACTACAATGAGATTTTCTCAACTGTAGCGATGCTTAAGTCTGTCCGAATCATGTTAGCAATTGCCACATTTTATGAAATCTGGCAAATAGATGTCAAAACTGCATTCCTTAATGGTTTTCTTAAAGAAGAGTTGTATATGATGCAACCAGAAGGTTTTGTCAATCCTAAAGGTGCTAACAAAAATGTGCAAGCTCCAGCGATCCATCTATGGACTGGTGCAAGCATCTTAGAGTTGGAATATACACTTTGATAAGTTGATCAAAGCATATAGTTTTATAAAGACTTGCAGTGAAGCATGTATTTACAATAAAGTGAGTGGGAGCACTACCGCCTTTCTGATAAATATATGTGAGTAACATATTGTTGATCAGAAATGATGTAGAATTTTTCTGGAAAGCATAAAGGAGTATTTGAAAGGAGTTCTTTAAAAGAAAGATCTCAGTAAAGCTACTTACATATTGAGCATCAAGATCTATTGAGATAGATCAAGACGCTTGATAAGTTTTTTAATATGTACATACCTTGTCAAGATTTTGAAATAGTTCAAAATAGAACAGTCAAAGAAAGAGTTCTTGCCTGTGTTGCAAAGGTGTGAAATTGAGTAAGACTCAAATCCCGACCACGACAAAAAATAGAAAAGAGAATGAAAGTCATTCCCTATGTCTCAGTCATAGGTTCTATAAAGTATGGTATGCTATGTACCAGACCTATTGTATACCTTGCTCTGAATTTGGCAAGGGAGTACAATAGTGATCTAGGAGTAGATCACTGGACATTGGTCAAGAATATCCTTAGTGAGGACTAAGGAAATATTTCTGGATTATGGAGGTGACAAAAGAGCCCGTCGTAAAGAGTTACATCGGTGCAAACTTTTACACCGATCCAGATGACTCTAAGTCTTAATCTGGATACATATTGAAAGTGGGAGCAATTAGCTAGAGTAGCTCCGTGCAGAGCATTGTATACATAGAATATTTGCAAAATACATACGGCTCTGAATGTGATAGACTCGTTGTCTAAGATTCTCTCACGAGCAAAACATGATCACACCTTAGTACTCTTTGGGTGTTAATCACATAGCGATGTGAACTAGATCATTGACTCTAGTAAACCTTTTGAGTGTTGGTCACATGACGATGTGAACTATGGGTGTTAATCATATGAAGATATGAATATTGGTGTTAAATCACATGGCGATGTGAACAAGATTATTGACTCTAGTGCAAGTGGGAGACTGAAGGAAATATGCCCTAGAGGCAATAATAAAGTTATTATTTATTTCCTTATTTCATGATAAATGTTTATTATTCATGCTAGAATTGTATTAACTGGAAACATAATACATGTGTGAATACATAGACAAACATAGTGTCACTAGTATGCCTCTACTTGACTAGCTTGTTGATCAAAGATGGTTGTGTTTCCTAACCATAGACATGAGTTGTCATTTGATTAACGGGATCACATCATTAGGAGAATGATGTGATTGACTTGACCCATTCTGTTAGCTTAGCACTTGATCGTTTAGTATGTTGCTATTGCTTTCTTCATGACTTATACAGGTTCCTATGACTATGAGATTATGCAACTCCCGTTTATCGGAGGAACACTTTGTGTGCTACGAAACGTCACAACGTAACTGGGTGATTATAAAGGAGCTCTATAGGTGTCTCCGAAGGTACATGTTGGGTTGGCATATTTCGAGATTAGGATTTGTCACTCCGAATGTCGGAGAGGTATCTTTGGGCCCTCTCGGTAATGCACATCACTATAAGCCTTGCAAGCAATGTAGCTAATGAGTTAGTTATGGAATGATGCATTACGTAACGAGTAAAGAGACTTGCCGGTAACGAGATTGAACTAGGTATTGGATACCGACGATCGAATCTCGAGCAAGTAAACATACCGATGACAAAGGGAACAACGTATGTTGTTATGCGGTTTGACCGATAAAGATCTTTGTAGAATATGTAGGAGCCAATATGAGCATCCAGGTTCCACTATTGGTTATTGACCGTGAACAGTTCTAGGTCATGTCTACATAGTTCTCGAACCCGTAGGGTCCGCACGCTTAACGTTACGATGATAGTTTTATTATGAGTTTATGAGTTTTGATGTACTGAAGGAGTTCGGAGTCCCGGATGAGATCGGGGACATGACGAGGAGTTTCGAAATGGTCGAGACATAAAGATCGATATATTGGACGACTATATTCGGACTTCGGAAAGGTTCCGAGTGATTCGGGTATTTTTCGGAGTATCGAAGAGTTACGGGAATTCGCCGAGAGAAGTATTGGGCCTTATTGGGCCATACGGGAAAGAGAGAGGGGCTGCCTAGGGCAGGCCGCGCCCCCCCCCAAGGCCTAGTCCGAATTGGACTAGGGGGAGGGGCTGCGCCCCCTCCTTCCTTCCCTTCTCTCTTCCCTTTCCTTCTCTCCTACTCCTACTACATGGAAGGGCTCCTAGTTCTACTAGGAAAGGGGGAATCCTACTCCCGGTGGGAGTAGGACTCCCCTAGGGCGCGCCATAGAGAGGGCCGGCCCTCCCCCTCCTCCACTCCTTTATATACGGGGGCAGGGGGCACCCCATAGACACACAAGTTGATCTTCGTGATCGTTCCTTAGCCGTGTGCGGTGCCCCCCTCCACCATATCCCACCTTGGCCATATCCCACCTTAGCCAAAGCGTTTTGAGCAACACGGAGCATATGAGATGTTCGAAGAGCTGAAAATGGTTTTCAAAGCTCATGCCCGGGTCGAGGGATATGAAGTCTCCGACAAGTTCTACAGTTGTAAGATGGAGGAAAATAGTTCTGTCAGTGAGCACATACTCAAAATGTCTAGGTTGCACAACCGCTTGTCCCAACTGGACATTAACCTTCCGGACGAGGCGGTCATTGACAGAATCCTTCAGTCGCTCCCACCTAGCTACAAAAGCTTTGTGATGAACTACAATATGCAGGGGATGGTGAAAACTATTCCTGAAGTATTTTCAATGCTGAAATCAGCGGAGGTGGAAATCAAAAAGGAACATCAAGTGTTGATGGTCAATAAAACCACTAGTTTCAAGAAAGGCAAGGGTAAGAAGAACTTTAAGAAGGACGACAAGGGAGTTGCCGCGCCCAGTAAGCCAGTTGTCGGGAAGAAGCCAAAGAATGGACCCAAACCTGAGACTGAGTGCATTTATTGCAAGGGAAGGGGACACTGGAAGCGGAACTGCCCCAAATACTTAGCGGACAAGTAGGTCGGCAACACTAAAGGTATATGTGATATACATGTAATTGATGTGTACCTTACCAGTACTCGTAGTAGCTCCTGGGTATTTGATACTGGTGCGGTTGCTCATATTTGTAACTCAAAACAGGAGCTGCGGAATAAGCGGAGACTGGCGAAGGACGAGGTGACGATGCGCGTCGGGAATGGTTCCAAGGTCGATGTGATCGCCGTCGGCACGCTACCTCTACATTTACCTACAGGATTAGTTTTAAACCTCAATGATTGTTATTTAGTGCCAGCTTTGAGCATGAACATTGTATCTAGATCTCATTTAATACGAGATGGCTACTCATTTAAATCCGAGAATAATGGTTGTTCTATTTATATGAGAGATATGTTTTATGGTCATGCCCCGCTGGTCAATGGTTTATTCTTCATGAATCTAGAACATGATGTTACACATATTCATAGTGTGAATACCAAAAGATGTAGATTGATAATGATAGTCCCACATATCTGTGGCACTGCCGCCTTGGTCACGTTGGTGTCAAACGCATGAAGAAGCTCCATACAGATGGACTTTTGGAGTCTCTTGATTTCGAATCATCTGACACGTGCAAACCATGCCTCATGGGTAAAATGACCAAGACTCCATTCTCCGGAACAATGGAGCGAGCAACCAACTTATTGGAAATTATACATACTGATGTGTGCGGTCCAATGAGCGTTGAGGCTCACGGTGGCTATCGTTATGTTCTCACTCTCACTGATGACTTAAGTAGATATGGGTATGTCTACTTGATGAGACACAAGTCTGAGACCTTTGAAAAGTTCAAGGAATTTCAGAATGAGGTAGAGAATCAACGTGACTGAAAAATAAAGTTCTTACGATCAGATCATGGAGGAGAATATTTAAGTCAGGAATTTGGTACGCACTTAAGGAAATGTGGAATCGTTTCACAACCCACGCCGCCTGGGACACCTCAGCGTAACGGTGTGTCCGAGCGTCGTAATCGCACTCTATTGGATATGGTGCGATCTATGATGTCACTCACCGATTTACCGCTATCATTTTGGGGATACGCTCTAGAGACAGCTACATTCACTTTAAATAGGGCACCGTCTAAATCCGTTGAGACGACACCGTATGAATTATGGTTTGGGAAGAAACCTAAGCTGTCGTTTCTAAAAGTTTGGGGATGCGATGCTTATGTCAAGAAACTTCAACCTGAAAAGCTCGAACCCAAGTTGGAAAAATGTGTCTTCATAGGATACCCTAAAGAAACCATTGGGTATACCTTCTACCTCAGATCCGAAGGCAAGATCTTTGTTGCCAAGAACGGGTCCTTTCTGGAGAAAGAGTTTGTCTCGAAAGAAGTAAGTGGGAGGAAAGTAGAACTTGATGAAGTACTACCTCTTGAACTGGTAAGTAGCGCAGCTTAGGAAGATGTTCCTGTGGTGCCTGCACCGACCAGAGAGGAAATTAATGATGATGATCAAGGTACTTCGGATCAAGTTACTACTGAACTTCGTAGGTCCACGAGGACACGTTCCACACCAGAGTGGTATGGCAACCCTGTCCTGAAAATCATGTTGTTAGACAACGATGAACCTTCGAACTATGAAGAAGCAATGGCGGGCCCAGATTCCAACAAATGGCTTGAAGCCATGCAATCCGAGATAGGATCCATGTATGAAAACAAAGTGTGGACTTTGACAGACTTGCCCGATGATCGACGAGCCATAGAAAACAAATGGATCTTCAAGAAGAAGACAGACGCGGATGGTAATGTTACCATCTATAAAGCTCGACTTGTCGCTAAGGGTTATCGACAAGTTCGAGGGGTTGACTATGATGAGACTTTCTCTCCCGTAGCAAAGCTGAAGTCCGTCCGAATCATGTTAGCAATTGCCGCATACTATGATTATGAGATATGGCAAATGGACGTCAAAACGGTATTCCTTAACGACTATCTTAAGGAAGAACTGTATATGATGCAGCCGTAAGGTTTTGTCGATCCTGAGAATGCTAACAAGGTATGCAAACTCCAGCGATCCATTTATGGGCTGGTGCAAGCATCTCGGAGTTGGAACATTCGCTTTGATGAGATGATCAAAGCCTTTGGGTTTATGCAGACTTATGGAGAAGCCTGCGTTTACAAGAAAGTGAGTGGGAGCTCCGTAGCATTTCTCATATTATATGTAGATGACATACTTTTGATGGGAAATGATATAGAACTTTTGGACAGCATTAAGGCCTACTTGAATAAGTGTTTTTCAATGAAGGACCCTTGAGAAGCTGCTTACATATTAGGCATCAAGATCTATAGGGATAGATCGAGACGCCTCATAGGTCTTTCACAAAGCACATACCTTGATGAGATATTGAAGAAGTTCAATATGGATCAGTCCAAGAAGGGGTTCTTGCCTGTGTTGCAAGGTGTGAAATTGAGCTCAGCTCAATGCCCGACCATGGTAGAAGATAGAGAAAAGATGAGTGTCGTCCCCTATGCCTCGACTATAGGGTCTATTATGTATGCCATGCTGTGTACCAGACCTGATGTAAACCTTGCCGTAAGTTTGGTAGGAAGGTACCAAAGTAATCCCGGCATGGAACACTGGACAGTGGTCAAGAATATCCTGAAGTACCTGAAAAGGACTAAGGATATATTTCTCGTTTATGGAGGTGACGAAGAGCTCGTCGTAAAGGGTTACGTCGACGCTAGCTTCGACACAGATCTGGATGACTCTAAGTCACAAACCGGATACGTGTATATTTTGAATGGAGGGACAGTAAGCTGGTGCAATTGCAAGCAAAGCGTCGTGGCGGGATCTACATGTGAAGTGGAGTACATGGCAGCCTCGGAGGCAGCGCATGAAGCAATCTGGATGAAGGAGTTCATCGCCGACCTAGGAGTCATACCCAATGCGTCGGGGCCGATCACTCTCTTCTGTGACAACACTGGAGCTATTGCCCTTGCCAAGGAGCCCAGGTTTCACAAGACGACCAGGCACATCAAGCGTCGCTTCAACTCCATTCGTGAAAATGTTCAAGATGGAGACATAGATATTTGCAAAGTGCATACGGATCTGAATGTCGCAGATCCGTTGACTAAACCTCTTCCGCGAGCAAAACATGATCAACACCAGAACTCTATGGGTGTTCGATTCATCACAATGTAACTAGATTATTGACTCTAGTGCAAGTAGGAGACTGTTGGAAATATGCCCTAGAGGCAATAATAAAATGATTATTATTATATTTCCTTGTTCATGATAATTGTCTATTATTCATGCTATAATTGTGTTATCCGGAAATCATAATACATGTGTGAATACATAGACCATAACATGTACCTAGTGAGCCTCTAGTTTACTAGCTCGTTGATCAACAGATAGTCATAGTTTCCTGACTATGGACATTGGATGTCATTGATAATGGGATCACATCATTAGGAGAATGATGTGATGGACAAGACCCAATCCTGAGCATAGCACAAGATTGTGTAGTTCGTTTGCTAGAGCTTTTCCAATGTCAAGTATCATTTCCTTAGACCATGAGATCGTGTAACTCCCGGATGCCGTAGGAGTGCTTTGGGTGTACCAAACGTCACAACGTAACTGGGTGACTATAAAGGTATACTACAGGTATCCCCGAAAGTATCTGTTGGGTTGACACGGATCGAGACTGGGATTTGTCACTCCGTATGACGGAGAGGTATCTCTGGGCCCACTCGGTAATGCATCATCATAATGAGCTCAATGTGACCAAGTGTTTGGTCACGGGATCATGCATTACAGTACGAGTAAAGTGACTTGCCGGCAACGAGATTGAACGAGGTATTGGGATACCGACGATCGAATCTCGGGCAAGTAACATACCGATTGACAAAGGGAATTGTATACAGGATTACTTGAATCCTCGACATCATGGTTCATTCGATGAGATCATCGTGGAACATGTGGGAGCCAACATGGGTATCCAGATCCCACTGTTGGTTATTGGCCGGAGAGCTGTCTCGGTCATGTCTGCGTGATTCTCGAACCCGTAGGGTCTACACACTTAAGGTTTAGTGACGCTAGGGTTGTAGAGATATTAGTATACGGTAACCCGAAAGTTGTTCGGAGTCCCGGACGTCACGAGGAGTTCCGGAATGGTCCAGAGGTGAAGATTTGTATATAGGAAGTCCAGTTTCGGCCACCGGGAAAGTTTCGGGGTTCACCGGTACTGTACCGGGACCACCGGAAGGGTCCCGGGGGTCCACCGAGTGGGGCCACCTATCCCGGAGGGCCCCATGGGCTGAAGTGGGTGGGGAACCAGCCCCTGGTGGGCTGGTGCGCCCCCCCTTGGGCCTCCCCCTGCGCCTAGGGTTGGAAACCCTAGGGATGGGGGCGCCCCACTTGGCTTGGGGGGCAAGTGTCACGCCCAATATGCGACCCTATCCAAAAGGAACTCGAAGGTCCCACCAAGGATAGACCCGCATATTGAAACGCTTTTGCAAGGTGGATATCATTACATCAACATTACATAAATAGGTAGGGATACATACATAAGGCATACAATGCCACACGAATACAACATCATCTTACATAAGAGCACCATCCGACTACGGATGAAACACAAACATAAACTCAAACGACATCCACCCTGCTAGCCCAGGCTGCCGACCTGGAACCTATCCCCTGATCGAAGAAGAAGCAGAAGAAGAACTCAAAAACAAGCAAACATCGCTCTCGCGTCATGATCATCGTAAACCTGTACCTGCAACTGTTGTTGTAGTAATCTGTGAGCCACGAGGACTCAGCAATCCCATTACCATGGGTATCAAGACTAGCAAAGCTTAATAGGAAAGGAAGGGGTAAAGTGGTGAGGTTGCAGCAGCGACTAAGCATGATATGGTGGCTAACATACACAAATGAGAGCGAGAAGAGGAGCAAAGGAACGGTCGTGAAGCTAGCAATGATCAAGAAGTGATCCTGAACTCCTACTTACGTCAAACATAACCCAGAAACCGTGTTCACTTCCCGGACTCCGCCGAAAAGAGACCATCACGGCAACACACGCGGTTGATGCGTTTTAATTCGGATCTGGTGTCAAGTTATCTACAACCGGACATTAACAAATTCTCATCTGCCACATAACCGCGAGCATGACTCTCGAAAGTTTAAACCCTGCAGGGGTGTCCCAACTTAGCCCATGATAAGCTCTCACGATCAACGAAGGATATACCTTCTCCCAGGAAGACCCGATCAGTCTCGGAATCCCGGTTTACAAGACATTTCGACAATGGTAAAACAAGACTAGCAAAGCCGCTCGGATGTGCCGACAAATCCCGATAGGAGCTGCACATATCTCGTTCTCAGGGCACACCGGATGAGCTAGACGTCGGGTTGGCATAGACCCTGGTTGCCCAGGGGGCGCCGGACATCGCTCGGTTTGGACCAACACTTAGACAAGCATTGGCCCGGGGGGGCTAAAATAAAGATGACCCTTGGGTTAATTACTCCCAAGGGAAAGGTAGGTGGTGGTGAGGCAAATGGTAAAACCAATGTTGGGCCTTGCTGGAGGAGTTTTATTCAAAGCGAACTGTCAAGGGGGTCCCATAAATCACCCGACCGCGTTAGGAACGCAAAATCCGGGAACATAACACCGGTATGACGGAAACTCGGGCGGCAAGAGTGGAACAAAACACCAGGCATAAGGCCGAGCCTTCCACCCTTTACCAAGTATATAGATGCATTAATTAAATAAGAGATATTGTGATATCCCAATAAAATCCTGTCCACCATGGAGTAGTCTTCAACTTCACCTACAACTAACAACACTGTAAGAGGGGCTGAGCAAAAGCTGTAACATAGCCAAGCAACGGTTTGCTAGGAAGGGTGTCAAAGGTTAGAGGTTCATGGCAATTTGGGGAGGCTTGAAGAACAAGTTATAGGAAGCGCAGCATAGCGAAAGAATGAAGCAACTAGCATAGCAATGATAGTAGTGAGATCCAAGGTAGCGGTCATCTTGCCTGAAATCCCGCTAGGAAGAAGAACGAGTCCATGAAGAAGATGAAGCCACGAAGACGAACCAAGCGTAGACGAACGAATCCTCACGATCGCAACGAAACAGGAACTATCGAGAAGAAGCACACAACACGGTAAACACACCACACATGAACAAGACATGATGCACAACCAAGCATGATGCATGACAAAGCTACATGAAGCTACTCATGGCAAGAGATGATGCAAACAAGAACAACACATCAAGGCAAGTTTAAATGAGGCCGGAAACAACATATAACAATTCCGGTAAGTCCTCATATGCAAATTTCGAAGTTGGTCCAGATCTGAATAAGCATTATGTTCAAGTTGTTAAACAGCAAGTTAAGATGCACCAAGATGATCTACACGAAATTCTAGTCAAGTTACATATAAAGTTCATTAGATTTGGAGCTACGGCCTAGAAGATATGAGCAAAACAAGTTAAACATGGCATTGATGAAAAATGCAAACAAACATCAAACAAACACCTCAAAACAAGGATACAACATGATAATACGGAACTACATGCAAAATCAAGCAAGTTTCATATAGAGCACACTCAAAACGGAGCAACGGTTCAACACATACACTATGCAAGTCAGAACAACAATCTGTCCAAAACAGCAACTAGGCATATTGCAAGCATCAAAACAACAAGCTACAGCATCCCAACGAGAGAACAAAAGGCATGGGCGTGAAGTACAGGTAAAGCATGACAAAACATGAACACTGAGCTATCTCCAGAAATCAATAGATCATGCTCAAAAAGACATGGAAAGATTGCAAATAATAAAAGTTTCAGGCTTAGCAGAAATAACATCAGGTTGCAATGTTTAGAGCTATCAAACAACATGTTACATGAACTTATCATGGCAAACAAATGCATGGCATGAATCTACTAAAGCCATAGAACAAATGTCCTTAGTGAACATTTATAGGTAGAGGGAGCTAGGAGAGTCCAAATGGAGCACGGTTTCGCCCACACGATCGTGATCGAACGACCGAGAGCATGGAGGGGAGTTTGCTGGGTTTTGGGCCATTTTGAAGGGGGTGTTGGGCTGCAACACAAAGAGGGCTTTGCGTTACCCGGTTAACCGTTGGAGTATCAAACGACCTCCAAATGGAACAAAACTTGGCAGGCGGTCTACCGGTGCTATACCAAGGCCGCTTGGCAAACCTCGTTCCATTCCGAGAATGTTTAACACCCACTCACAACAGGAGACAAAAGGGGAACACCGGAGGACATAGGAGTGCCGGATTGCAAAACGGACAACGGGGAAAATGCTCGGATGCATGAGACAAACACGTATGCAAAATGAGATGCACATGATGACATGATATGAAATGCATATGATGACATGGCAAAATGCAACACGCAAGCAAATGACATGGCAACTACGGCGAAAAACTGGCGGACACCTGGCGCATCGAAACCAGGGCGTTACAACACTCCTCCACTAACAAGAGATCTCGTCCCGAGATCTTAGGACCGAGATGGAAGGGAAAAAGGGATGAGGTGAAACAAGAACTCAAGAGAATAAGCAAAGAATCGAGAGCACTCGAGAAGAAGAGAGGACCGACGAGAATGACGAGAATCGAAAGCTCATGGAATCAGATAGACTATGAAACCACTCTGGTTAGAACGAGATAAGAAACGCATAAGACTGAGAGGATTTAGGTAGCACTCCTGCTGAAAATGGAAGGATTAGAACACGAGCTTGAGAGGATGGAATGATACTTGATGAAGACATGACACAAACATCCTTAGTGAACATCTCCAGAATAATGCACGAAATGACTTGTAGCAGCAGGTTTACATAGCAACAAAATATAACAGAATCAGTCAGGAAAACAGCAACATCAAGTACACTACTTAACAAGCTCGATGCACTCAATACAAGATTCACAAAAATACATGGATGGCACCTCTGGAAAGATGGCATGGCATAGATCAAAACACATGTAGAGCTCATGCTCATAGGATGCACACATCAACCATGGCAAAAATGATAAATGAGCATGTTATAACAGTTTCAGCAGATTAACATCATATAGCACTCTTGCAACGATGATTAGGGCATCAAGATGGACCCAAATGAAAATTAAGTACTCGTTGAGACGAACAATTTGACATATTACACGCATGAAATGGAACAGTATGCAGCAAGTTATGATGCGATGAACATGGCATGATTATGCAAAAATTCGGGGACTTAGTAGTTTACTGAAAAAAACAGGATGAGCGTGGCACACTAAATTACGCTCACGGCGGGGAATAGGCGGGCTGCGCACTGCTCACCTAACGGGCCTGGCCCAGGTCAGAGGAGGAGCGAGCCGGGGAGGCTGCCGGGCCTACGGGGCCGGGGCAGGAGGCCCACCCGGGCGGCGGCGCTGGAGGCGCGTTATCCTCCTCCCGATCCCGCCTGGATCGGGGAAGGAGAGGCGGCGGCAACCGAGCCACGGCGTGGCGGAGGCCTGCGGGCGAGGGAGGGCCGGAGGAGGACGGGCGTCCGGAGGGCGGCGGATCCGGGGCGTGCCTGCCCGGATCTGGCCGGGGGGGGGGGGGGGGGCTCCGGGGTGCGGAGGCGAGGAACCATGGCGGCGGCGGGCGAGCTCCGGTGGTAGGGACGCACAGCGGCAAACGGCGGCGGCGAGCAGGCGACGGGCGCGCGCGGCGGCGACCGGCCGGCGGCGCGCGGGCGGGGCGGCGCGGGGAGATGGGCCGGGAGGGCCCGATCCGGGCTCTCCGGGCCGCGGCGGCGGGGACGACGCGGGACGCCACATAGCGGCGCGCCATAGGCTGCGGGCGGCGGCGGAGATGCGTCCGGCCGGGTTGGACATGTCCGGCGGCGCGGAGGGAGGTTTTTAGGGTTTCGGGTGGGATTTGACCGCGAATTTGGAAGGGGAGGCACATTTATAGGTAGAGGGAGCTAGGAGAGTCCAAATGGAGCACGGTTTTCGCCCACACGAGCGTGATCGAACGACCGAGAGCATGGAGGGGAGTTTGCTGGGTTTTGGGCCATTTTGAAGGGGGTGTTGGGCTGCAACACAAAGAGGGCTTTGCGGTTACCCGGTTAACCGTTGGAGTATCAAACGACCTCCAAATGGAACGAAACTTGACAGGCGGTCTACCGGTGCTATACCAAGGCCGCTTGGCAAACCTTGTTCCATTCCGAGAATGTTTAACACCCACTCACAACAGGAGACAAAAGGGGAACGCCGGAGGACATAGGAATGCCGGATTGCAAAATGGACAACGGGGAAAATGCTCGGATGCATGAGACGAACACGTATGCAAAATGAGATGCACATGATGACATGATATGAAATGCATATGATGACATGGCAAAATGCAACATGCAAGCAAATGACATGGCAACTACGACGAAAAACTGGCGGACACCTGGTGCATCGAAACTGGGGCGTTACAGCAAGTCCCCCCCTTGGCCGCCGCCTCTAGGGGGCGGCGCCCCCCCCCAGGGCCCCTATATAAAGAAGGGGGATGGAGGGCTGTGCACCCCTGCTCCTGGCGCCTCCCTCTCCCTCCATAACACCTCTCCCTCTCGCTGAGCTTGGCGAAGCCCTGCCGAGATCGCCGCTACTTCCACCACCACGCTGTCGTGCTGCTGGATCTCCATCAACCTCTTCCCAACCGTACGTGTGTTGAACGCGGAGGTGCCGTCCGTTCGGCACTAGGATCTTCGGTGATTTGGATCACGACGAGTACGACTCCCTCAACCCCATTCTCTTGAACGCTTCCGCTCGTGATCTACAAGGGTATGTAGATGCACTCCTCTCTCTCGTTGCTAGATGACTCCATAGATTGATCTTGGTGAAGCGTAGAAAATTTTATCTTCTGCAACGTTCCCCAACAGCATAATCTCATAGTCATAGGAACATGTATAAGTCACGAAGAAAGCAATAGCAACATACTAAACGATCGAGTTCTAAGCTAACGGAATCGGTCAAGTCAATCACATCATTCTTCTAATTATGTGATCCCGTTAATCAAATGACAACACATGTCTATGGCTAGGAAACATAACCATCTTTGATCAACGAGCTAGTCAAGTAGAGGCATACTAGTGACATTCTGTTTGTCTATGTATTCACACAAGTATTATGTTTCCGGTTAATACAATTCTAGCATGAATAATAAACATTTATCATGATATAAGGAAATAAATAATAACTTTATTATTGCCTCTAGGGCATATTTCCTTCAGTCTCCCACTTGCACTAGAGTCAATAATCTAGTTCACATCGCCATGTGATTTAACATCAATATTCATATCTGTATATGATTAACACCCATAGTTCACATCGTCATGTGACCAACACCCAAAGGGTTTACTAGAGTCAATAATCTGGTTCACATCGCTATGTGATTAACACCCAAAGAGTACTAAGGTATGATCATGTTTTGCTCGTGAGAGAAGTTTAGTCAACGGGTCTGTCACATTCAGAGCCGTATGTATTTTGCAAATATTCTATGTCTACAATGCTCTGCACGGAGCTACTCTAGATAATTGCTCCCACTTTCAATATGTATCCAGATTAAGACTTAGAGTCATCTGGATCAGTGTCAAAAACTTGCATCGACGTAACCCTTTACGACGAACCTCTTGTCACCTCCATAATCGAGAAACATATCCTTATTCCACTAAGGATAATTTTGACCAATGTCTAGTGATCTACTCTTAGATCACTATTGTACTCCCTTGCCAAACCAGGACAGAGTATACAATAGGTCTGGTCCATAGCATGGCATACTTTAATAGAACCTATGACTGAGGCATAGGGAATGACGTTCATTCTCTTTCTATTTTCTGCCGTGGTCGGGATTTGAGTCTTACTCAATTTCACACCTTTGTAACACAGGCAAGAACTCTTTCTTTGACTGTTCCATTTTGAACTACTTCAGAATCTTATCAAGGTATGTACCCATTGAAAATCTTATCAAGCGTCTTGATCTATCTCAATAGATCTTGATGCTCAATATGTAAGCAGCTTCACCGAGGTCCTTCATTGAAAAACTCTTCAAGTATCCCTTTATGCTATCCAGAAGTTCTATATCATTTCCAATCAACAATATGTCATCCACATATAATATTAGAAATGCTACAGAGCTCCCACTCACTTTCTTGTAAAAACAGGCTTCTCCAAAAGTCTGTATAAAACCAAATGCTTTGATCACACTATCAAAGCGTTTATTCCAACTCTGAGAGGCTTGCACCAGTCCATAAATGGATCGCTGGAGCTTGCACACTTTGTTAGCTCCCTTTGGATCGACAAGACCTTCTGTTTGCATCATATACAACTCTTCTTCCAGAAATCCATTCAGGAATGCAGTTTTTACATCCATTTGCCAAATTTCATAATCATAAAATGCGGCAATTGCTAACATGATTCGGATAGACTTAAGCATCGCTACAGTTGAGAAAAACTCATTGTAGTCAACACCTTGAACTTGTCGAAAACCCTTTTTGCAACAAGTCGAGCTTTCTAGATAGTAACACTACTATCAGCGTCTGTCTTCCTCTTGAAGATCCATTTATATAATATGGCTTGCCGATCATCGGGCAAGTCCACCAAAGTCCACACTTTGTTCTCATACATGGATCCCATCTCAGATTTCATGGCCTCAAGCCATTTCGCGGAATCTGGGCTCATCATCGCTTCCTCATAGTTCGTAGGTTTATCATGGTCTAGTAACATGACTTCCAGAATAGGATTACCATACCACTCTGGTGCGGACCATACTCTGGAAGACCTACGAGGTTCTGTACTAACTTGATCTGAAGTTTCATGATCATCATTATTAGCTTCCTCACTAATTGGTGTAGAAATCACTGGAACTAATTTCTGTGATGAACTACTTTCCAATTTGGGAGAAGGTACAATTGCCTTATCAAGCTCTACTTTCCTCCCACTCACTTCTTTTGAGAGAAACTCCTTCTCTAGAAAGGATCCATCTTAGCAACGAATATCTTGCCTTCGGATCTGTGATAGAAGGTGTACCCAATAGTTTCCTTTGGGTATTCTATGAAGACGCACTTCTCCGATTTGGGTTCGAGCTTATCAGGTTGAAACTTTTTCACATAAGCATTGCAACTCCAAACTTTAAGAAACGACAGCTTAGGTTTATTGCTAAACCATAGTTCATATGGTGTCGTCTCAACGGATTTTGATTGTGCCCTATTTAAAGTGAATGCAACTGTCTCTAATGCATAATCCCAAAATGATAGTGGTAAGATACATCATAGATCGCACCATATCCAATAAAGTGCGGTTATGACGTTCGGACACACCGTTGCGCTGTGGTGTTCCAGGTGGCATGAGTTTGTGAAACTATTCCACATTATTTTAACTGAAGGCCAAACTCGTAACTCAAATATTCATCTCCACGATCATATCGCAGAAACTTTATTTTCTTGTTATGATGATTTTCCACTTCACTCTGAAATCCTTTGAACCTTTCAACTATTTCAGACTTATGTTTCATCAAGTAGATATACCCATATCTGCTTAAATCATCTCTGAAGGTGAGAAAATAACGATACCCGCCACGAGCCTTAATACTCATTGGTCTGCATACATCAGTATGTATTATTTCCAACAAGTTAGTAGCTCATTCCATTGTTCTGGAGAACGGAGTTTTAGTCATCTTGCCCAAAAGGCACGGTTCACAAGCATCAAATGATTCATAACCAAGTGATTCCGAAAATCCATCTTTTATGGAGTTTCTTCATGCGCTTTACACCGATATGACCCAAACGGCATTGCTACAAATAAGTTGCACTATCATTATTAACTTTGCATCTTTTGGCATTAATATTATGAATATGTGTATCACTACGATCGAGATCCAACAAACTATTTTCATTGGGTGTATGACCATTGAAGGTTTTATTCATGTAAACAGAACAACAATTATTCTCTGACTTTAAATGAAGAACTGTATTGCAATAAACATGATCAAATCATATTCATGCTCAACGCAAACGCCAAATAACATTCATTTAGGTTTAACACTAATCCCGAAAGTATAGGGAGTGTGTGATGATGATCATATCAATCTTGAAACTATTTCCAACACTCATCGTCACTTCCCCTCAACTAGTTTCTGTTTATTATATAACTCCTGTTTCGAGTTACTAATCTTAGTAACCGAACAAGTATCAAATACTCAGGGGCTACTATAAACACTAGTAAGGCACACACCAAGAACATGTATATCAAATATACCCTTGTTTACTTTGCCATCCTTCTTATCCACCAAATATTCAGGGCATTTCCGCTTCCAGTGACCATTTTCTTTGTAGTGTAAGCACTCAGTTTTAGGCTTTGGTCCAGCTTTGAGGTTCTTCGCGGGAGTGACAACTTGCTTGTCATTCTACTTGAATTTCCCTTTCCTTCCCTTTGCCCTTTTCTTGAAACTAGTGGTCTTGTCAATCATCAACACTTGATGCTCTTTTCTTGATTTCTACCTTCGTTGATTTCAACATCGCCAAGAGCTCGGGAATTGTTTTCGTCATCCTTTGCATACTATAGTTCATCACGAAGTTCTACTAACTTGATGATGGTGACTAGAGAACTCTTTCAATCACTATCTTATCTGGAAGATTAACTCCCACTTGATTCAAGCGATTGTAGTACCCAGACAATCTGAGCACATGCTCACTAGTTGAGCGATTCTCCTCCATCTTTTAGCTATAGAACTTGTTGGAGACTTCATATCACTCAACTCGGGTATTTGTTTGAAATATTAAATTCACTTCCTGGAACATCTCATATGGTCCATGACGTTCAAAACGTTTTTGAAGTCCCGATTTTAAGTCGTTAAGCATGGTGCACTAAACTATCAAGTAGTCATCATATTGAGCTAGCCAAACGTTCATAACGTCTGCATCTGCTCCTGCAATAGGTCTGTCACCTAGCGGTGCATTAAGGACATAATTCTTCTGTGCAGCAATGAGGATAAACCACAGATCACGGATCCAATCCGCATCATTGCTACTAACATCTTTCAACAAAATTTTTCTCTAGGAACATATTGAAATAAACATATGAAAGCAACAACGCGAGCTATTGATCTACAACATAATTTGCTAAATACTACCAGGACTAAGTTCATGATAAATTTAAGTTCAATTAATCATATTACTTAAGAACTCCCACTTAGATAGACATCTCTCTAATCATCTAAGCGATCACGTGATCCAAATCAACTAAACCATAACCAATCATCACGTGAAATGGAGTAGTTTTCAATGGTGAACATCACTATGTTGATCATATCTACCATATGATTCATGCTCGACCTTTCGGTCTCAGTGTTCCGAGACCATATCTGCATATGCTAGGCTCGTCAAGTTTAACTTGAGTATTCTGCGTGTGCAAAACTAGCTTGCACCCGTTGTAGATGCACGTAGAGCTTATCACACCCGATCATCACGTGGTGTCTGGGCACGACGAACTTTGGCAATGGTGCATACTCAGGGAGAACACTTTTATCTTGAAATTTTAGTGAGAGATCATCTTATAATGCTACCGTCAATCAAAGCAAGATAAGATGCATAAAAGATAAACATCACATGCAATCAATATAAGTGATATGATATGGCCATCATCATCTTGTGCTTGTGATCTCCATCTCCGAAGCACCGTCATGATCACCATCGTCACCGGCGCGACACCTTGATCTCCATCGTAGCATCGTTGTCATCTCGCCAACTATTGCTTCTACGACTATCGCTACCGCTTAGTGATAAAGTAAAGCAATTACAGGGCAATTTCATTGCATACAATAAAGCGACAACCATATGGCTCCTGCCAGTTGTCGATAACTCGGTTACAAAACATGATCATCTCATACAATAAAATATAGCATCATGCCTTGACCATATCACATCACAACATGCCCTGCAAAAACAAGTTAGACGTTCTCTACTTTGTTGTTGCAAGTTTTACGCGGCTGCTACGGGCTGAGCAAGAACCGTTCTTACCTACGCATCAAAACCGCAACGATAGTTCGTCAAGTTAGTGTTGTTTTAACCTTCTCAAGGACCGGGCGTAGCCACACTCAGTTCAACTAAAGTTGGAGAAACTGACACCCGCCAGCCACCTGGTGCAAAGCATGTCGGTAGAACCAGTCTCGCGTAAGCGTACGCGTAATGTCGGTCCGGACCACTTCATCCAACAATACCGCCGAACCAAAGTATGACATGCTGGTAAGCAGTATGACTTGTATCGCCCACAACTCACTTGTGTTCTACTCATGCATATAACATCTACACATAAAACCTGGCTAGGATGCCACTGTTGGGGAACGTAGTAATTTCAAAAAAATTCCTACGCACATGCAAGATCATGGTGATGCATAGCAACGAGAGGGGGAGTGTATCTTCATACCCTTGAAGATCGCTAAATGGAAGCGTTTATCAACGCGGTTGATGTAGTCGTACATCTTCACGATCCGACCGGTCCAAGTAACGAACACACGGCACCTCCGAGTTCTACACACCTTCAGCTCGATGACGTCCTCGCCTTCTCGATCTAGCAAGACGGGCAAAGTAGTAGATGAGTTCCGGCAGCACGACGGCGTGGTGACGGTGTTGGTGAAGAACAATCTCCGCAGGGCTTCGCCTAAGTGCTACGGAAACTATGACGGAGGATAAACTAGAGGGGACGGGGTTGCCGGCACACGGCTTGGTGTTTCTTGATGTGTCTTTGGTGCTAGCCCTGCCCCTCTATTTATATGTTGAGCCCTGGGGTCGAAACTTGGAGTAAAAGCCTCCTCGAAGTCGGTTTTGCCCGAAAGGCAAGAGTCCTACACGGACTCCAGGGCTAGAAGCCAGGGTTCCCGGCGTCTACCCCCTAGACGCCAGGGTTCCTGGCGTCTAGCCTCTGGTCTCTGCAAAACTTCCTTTTGCACTTTCCAAAAGCCTCGTGGGCTTTCCCCTTTGGCCCAAATAACGTGTTCTCGTACCCAAACATTTCGGGAAACATCCGGAACCCCTTCCGGTGAATTCCGGAACCCTTTCGGAGATCAAACACTATTATCCCATATATTAAACTTTATCTCTGGACCATTCCGGAGTTCCTCGTCATGTCCATGATCTCATCCGGAACTCTGAACAACATTTGGTCACCAACATACATAACTCATATAATACTATATCATCAACGAAACGTTAAGCGTGCGGACCCTACGGGTTCGAGAACTATGTAGACATGACCGAGACACGTCTCCGGTCAATAACCAATAGCGGGACCAGGATGCTCATATTGGCTCCCACATATTCTACGAAGATCTTTATCGGTCAAACCGCATAACAACATACGTTGTTCCCTTTGTCATCGGTATGTTACTTGCCCGAGATTTGATCGTCGGTATCTCAATACCTAGTTCAACCTTGTTACCGGCAAGTCTCTTTACTCGTTCCATAATACATCATCCCGCAACTAACTCATTAGTTGTAATGCTTGCAAGGCTTTAAGTGATGTGCATTACCGAGTGGGCCCAGAGATACCTCTCTGACAATCGGAGTGACAAATCCTAATCTCGAAATACGCCAACCCAACAAGTACCTTAGGAGACACCTGTAGAGCACCTTTATGATCACCCAGTTACGTTGTGACGTTTGGTAGCACACAAAGTGTCCCTCCGGTAAACGGAAGTTGCATAATCTCATAGTCATAGGAACATGTATAAGTCATGAAGAAAGCAATAGCAACATACTAAACAATCGAGTGCTAAGCTAACGGAATGAGTCAAGTCAATCACATCATTCTTCTAATGATGTGGTCCCGTTAATCAAATGACAACACATGTCTATGGCTAGGAAACATAACCATCTTTGATCAACGAGCTAGTCAAGTAGAGGCATACTAGTGACATTCTGTTTGTCTATGTATTCACACAAGTATAATGTTTCCGGTTAATACAATTCTAGCATGAATAATAAACATTTATCATGATATAAGGAAATAAATAATAACTTTATTATTGCCTCTAGGGCATATTTCCTTCACTTACGACATGGACCCTACTTCGGCCTCAAATATTTGAATCAGATGATTTGGACATTTTTACCCCTCCAACATGGACCCATACTTTGGGTCGGACGCATGTGTGGGTCCGAAATCTTTCAGTTTGATCCCAAATTGAATTACGGAGTAGGGAAATCCGGATGTCCGTCATGTCGGACCCGATAGCCCAGAATTACCCAAAACCCCTCCTCCTGCAGAGCCTGCGTTTTTTCCTCGAAACCGCTGAAACTCAACGCTAAGCCTACCACACATTCATGGCGTGGTGGCCGGCGCGCCACCTAAGGAGCCTCCCCCGAATATTAAAAGTCAGCTCATGGCGCGGTAAGCTTGACATGCCCATCTTCACTAGTCAAGTCCTCGCTGAGCTTAGGACCTGGGTTAGAGCGGGAGCACATGAAGTTAGCATATTCTATGAGTAGTCGAGTCGTGTTTTAGGAGTGGAGTTAGCTGGGCCGGCTGGCGCTTTTGTGTGCTGCTTATGCCTTCCTGTAATCTTCCTCTTGTACATATTTTTTGCCTTCTATAAAGTTAAGGTACGGATGAGGGGGGCGGGTCTTGCGAAGGAGCTTATCGTAACCGTGGGAGGAGACATTGTCGGTGCTGCAGCTGAGGGTGGCAACGCCATTCACCTACTCTCGTGGGAGGATGGGGAAACATAATACCATGTGTCGCTCGCCGTGGAGACCAAGCAGTGCATGGTGGAGGCGTAGCTTGCCATTGCCGCTGCCATGGCCGAGCTCGTTGTCGACCCTGCCGTCGTCACCAAGAACTGCTCCATCCTCAAGTCCCTCAAATCCAAGCGCGTGGTGGGCCGCAAACTGCTCATCCGTCACTTTGAGTGGGACCAAACGTTCGAGGAGGAGGATTCCGACATGGAGGAGATGCCGCCAATGGCCACGAGGTTGGTGGCTCTAGCAAAGTGTAATCGAGCTCTCCTCTAATGAGCAGTACGATTATGGGTAGTTTAGTTCGTTTTATAGGCATGTAGTGCTAAAAATGTATGAACTATCCAAACCGTCAAAAGCCATATACTATGTCGATCCAAATTGCATGGATATTCGAGGTTTAGCCTTGGATAGCCGACGGGCGACCGGCTGTCGGCGGGCACGTAGTGACATGTCCGCGAACATTTGAGGGCATTTGTTTGAGGTATAGTATTGAAGATGCCCTAAGTATTCCTAGCACCGGTCCATACCCTACGCAGACGTTGCCATTTTGCTTGTACTAGCTGATTGCACGTGCATTGCAATGGGAGAATACATATTTTTTGGTTCACATCAATTTTAATTCGCATATACCTTTCATCCACTATCCCCACCTCCCCAATCCAATCTGACCACCTATGTCATTGGCTTGTTCGGTCACAATCCCCTTCCACTGTCACCCGCACACACTTTGGATTTTAACCACGTAACGTGTAATTGTGTATATGTGAAGATTCCAGGTATACAATAATGGATTAGGGGACACCTGGCCGGACATTTTATTTCCATGTACTACGTTTTTATATTACTAAACAAAGAAGATGTGATGTTGAACAAATAAAATTGGAAATAAATCAAGGGGTGCTTTATTTCCATTTTGGCATATAAAAAAGGATTACTTTCCATATTACCGAAAGAAGGAGGTGATGTCTAAAATTGAAAATAAATCAATTGGACGAGTGTGAATCGATGGGAGGATGTAGAAGCCATGGAAGCAAACGGACATACCAACTTCACTTTATAATAGTATAAAAGATAAAAGAAAAACACCGACATTTATACAACAACAGCTTTCTCGTGTCAAAAACGCTTTTATATTATTATATCATAAAACGGAGGGAGTAGGTTTGATAACCCACATTCATGAAACGGAGCAATAGGACACATGATATTGCCTCAAATGGAGAGAGACGTGACACTAGCGTGGAGAGTGGCCGCAAAGAGACGCAAACAAGAACAAACGATGGACCAATTCCAATTGGACCACCAAAGTGTCAGTATGTTCGAAAAATTCGCTCTGGCCTTTCAAAATAAGTAAGTGTTCCCCTACAATTGGTACGAGCAAGCAAACAAGAGAATGACTCACCGCCCATCGCCACTCCCTGCTCCACATATAGCAAGCGAAGATGCGAATGAATTCCCATCTTTTCTCTCGGACAAGTTGTCGAAAAACTCAGTGACTCCTGAGTCGAACATCACAGGGATCGTATTTTGATCTTGGCAACAACAAGAAGGGACAGAAAGGCATCAGATGCAGATGCATGCAGGGATCGTATTAGGAGTAGTACAATTATTGTGTGGATAGATGGATTTCAGATCGCGGTCAGGGACAGCGACCTCCATTTCCCACGCATCTTTTTCGCATGCATGCCACCGAGACGCGAGCGAGGCGATTGGGTTTTGGTCCCAACAAGCGCTATAAGTACTCGTAGATAGTTACTCCCTCCTTCCAAAATAGATGATCCAACTTTGTACTACTTTAGTATAAAGTTGGGTCATCTATTTTGAAACGAAGGGAGTAAGTGCTATCACTTTGCGTGGGCAGGTTTTAGGAACCCGACCGGATCTAACTGCCTCATCTCATCTGACCCCAATCAGCTAATTGATTGATCAGGTTTTTTTTTTTGATTGATCAGCTGCAATCGACCTTTAGTTCATTATTATCATCTGAACAAGATCTTTCAGTGCTCCGCTCACAAATGGATGTTAGCGGTGTTATTTGAATTTAGCTGACTGAGCCTTACTAGAAAAAGATAAAGTGACTTTTTGATCTTGATATCTTTTCTTCTCTCTAGTGCTGCACAACAGTTTTGTGATACCAAACTTCCTCAAATAGTAGTCTTGATGTGGCCGATTTGTGCTATGATATGACCTTTATATATGCCAGATCCAGGTTGCATTTGATTGCAAAGTGGTGGTGGAGGAGACTAAGACGGGAAGTTCGGCGACATATGGTGACGGATGAACAAAGTTTCGCGAGATTGTCTTGAAAAAAAACTTGTACTGCTAGGAGGAAAAAAAAGTATCGCAGGATGCCATGGAAGTTACAAAACATTGATATCATTTGAGAAATATTTTGCACGGAGACTAACATCTTTTTATAGTTTGTTGAGTTATACTACAATACATGTTTTCCTCTTAACTAAAGAATGAGGCAAATCTTTTGCATTCAATTAAAAAAATTGATAGCAACATTTTTCTTCTTGCATATGACAAGAACAGAAAGGGTATCTAATATTATTCACTCTCTTTTACCATATTATTCTATGACTTAATGCAGTGTTAATTACATATAGTATCCCCCCTCCCCCCCCCCCCCCCCCCCCCCCCCCGCGATTCACAAATATAAGATGTTTTGGATATTTCAATATGGACTATATACATTACCGAAATAAGTGAACGAACGCAATAAAATATGTCTATATACATCCGATTTCACAAAAAAGTTAGAGCATCTTGTAGTTGTGAATGGAGAAAGTATTATATATGATAAAAGGCCTGCATCTCGAGCACATACAACTTACTTCACACTTGTAAGCGTGTTGCTAAGCTCGTTAAGTATTTTGTGGAGGCTTGGGACCCTCTCGTAGGAGAATGACACATGACTTTACATCGGACCTATTCCATAAGTGTCATCTGATCAAACAACAACACCTTTATTATTCTGGTGCTCCTTCTAAAAAAAGAACTCACGACCCAGGTTGTGCCACCATTTTAATTATTCTGATGCTTGGCATCAAATTTACAGAAATATTGTATCGAATGTTCAGTCCTTTCTGATGGTTGTCAGCATATACACAGAGCAACTCCATGTCAAACATCTAGTTCCTAGTTTTAGAGATCGTGTGCTTGAGCATTTTCGTTTGTGGAGGAGGAATCAAAGAAACGTGAGAGAAAGGAGGATGAGGAGGCTGATGGGGAAAGGGGGGCTACCAGGAGGTTAATTGGCCTTGGATGGATGATGGGCTCGATGAGGGCTTAGAGGAAGGTTTGATGGGGGGAGTCGATGTGACGATGCCCCGACATGACATCGCCGGTGGTGGTAGTGGTGACGACCAGATATAGGTGAGCAAGAGGAGGAAGTAGAAGGGTCATGGAGCTAGAAGGGTGAAGGCGGCGAAGCGACGACATGGTAATGGACAGAGGTCGGGTGGTGGTGGTGGGTGTAACATATGCTTTCAGTTTCAATATAAACAAGATTTTCTTTTTTGCTTATTCAGTTTAGCGAAGTTGATATTTGGTGTGGAATAGGTAAGGTAACAACTTTCCTAGCTTGTAAACACATATGCCCAATGGGGGAAAAAGGTTTGCTCCAAGCCCCCCCCCCTCCCCCCCCCTCCCCCCCCCTCCCCCCCCCACCAAAAAAATTCTAAGTACAAAATTTAAGGAGTAACTCCTAGGAAAAAAAGAAAGTGATATGGTCCAAATAAACTTCAACGTATCCCATCACATTAACCATCCTAGTAAACTTTGCTAACCTCCATAGAAAAAAGGTTGCATATAGTTTATGTCCAAAAGCATAACAAAGATCGATGTCCCTTTACATTTTTTTGCAAACGCCAAGATCATGAATTTTCTAAATTTTGATTTCACTTTCTGTTCAAATGTAAATTATGCATGTTTTATATGTATAATGTGGTAACCGAACAAAATATATTGTGTGCCTCCATTTAGATGTGAATTGCAAAAGCCACACATTACCTCAAATTCAAACTACTTTGTCAATGAATGCAATGTGTTCCAACGCTGCCATCCACATCTCAGTTTCAAATGAGTTCGGGCTTGTTCATTCTATATTTTCACCCGTGATAATTTGACCCGTACGGTTGTTCGATTAATCGAGGGCCGGTGAGCAGAAGTGAACAATACAAAGTGCGACCTGACACGTATGCCATTTGAAACGATTGTTTTTTATGGAGAGAAAAAAGAAAACTACTCCACTATATAGGCAGGAGCCTCCGCGCTTGCTTGCTAGCGTTGATTTCTTTGCACATTCTCGTCCTCTCCGGATCTAAACACGACAGCGATGGCCACACTCTCTCTCTGCTCACCACTGGTCACAGATCCAACTGGACCCCCTCCATCAAGGAAGGTGAGAAGGTGCAATGTTCACACGGTCGTTGTCGGCGACGGCTCTGACCCACTGTCGGCGCGTCTCGATCAGCATGCCTTATCATTCTCTCCCACGCATCGCCGGCCAGGGAGGGCCTTGTTGGGGAACGTAGCAGAAATTCAAAATTTTCCTACGTGTCACCAAGATCTATCTATGGAGAGACTAGCAACGAGGGGAAGGAGAGTGCATCTACATACCCTTGTAGATCGCTAAGCGGAAGCGTTCAAGAGAACGGGGTTGATGGAGTCGTACTCGTCGTGATCCAAAACACCGATGATCCTAGCGCCGAACGGACGACACCTCCGCGTTCAACAACACGCACGGAACGGAGACGTCTCCCACGCCTTGATCCAGCAAGGAGGAGGGAGAGGTTGATGGAGATTCAGCAGCACGACGGCGTGGTGGAAGTAGCGAGATTCCAACAGGGCTTCGCCAAGCGCTGCGGGAGGAGGGAGATGTGCCACGGGAGGGAGAGGGAGGCGCCAGGCCTTAGGTATGTTTGCTCCTCCTTTTTCCCCACTATATATAGGGCCAAGGGAGAGGGGGAGGCGCAGCCCTTGCCCCTTCCTCCAAGGAAGGGTGCGGCCAAGGGGGGAGAGGAGTCCATCCTCCCCAAGGCACCTCGGAGGTGCCTTCCCCCTTTAGGACTCTCCCCTTTTCCTCTTCTCTTGACGCATGGGCCTATAGGGGCTGGTGCCCTTAGCCCATATAGGCCAAGGCGCACCCCCTACAGCCCATGTGGCCCCCCGGGGCAGGTGGCCCCACCCGGTGGGCCCCCGGGACCCTTCCGGTGGTCCCGGTACAATACCGATGACCCCGAAACTTGTCCCGATGGCCGAAACAGGACTTCCTATATATAATTCTTTACCTCCGGACCATTCCGGAACTCCTCGTGACGTCCGGGATCTCATCCGGGACTCCGAACAACATTCGGGTTACCGCATACTAATATCTCTATAACCCTAGCGTCACCGAACCTTAAGTGTGTAGACCCTACGGGTTCGGGAGACATGCAGACATGACCGAGATGACTCTCCGGTCAATAACCAACAGCGGGATCTGGATACCCATGTTGGCTCCCACATGTTCCATGATGATCTCATCGGATGAACCACGATGTCAAGGACTTAATCAATCCCGTATACAATTCCCTTTGTCTAGCGGTACGATACTTGCCCGAGATTCGATCGTCGGTATCCCGATACCTTGTTCAATCTCGTTACCGGCAAGTCTCTTTACTCGTTCCGTAACACATCATCCCGTGATCAACTCCTTGATCACATTGTGCACATTATGATGATGTCCTACCGAGTGGGCCCAGAGACACCTCTCTGTTTACACGGAGTGACAAATCCCAGTCTCGATTCGTGCCAACCCAACAGACACTTTCAGAGATACCTGTAGTGCACCTTTATAGTCACCCAGTTACGTTGTGACGTTTGGTACACCCAAAGCATTCCTACGGTATCCGGGAGTTGCACAATCTCATGGTCTAAGGAAATGATACTTGACATTAGAAAAGCTTTAGCATACGAATTACACGATCTTGTGCTATGCTTAGGATTGGGTCTTGTCCATCACATCATTCTCCTAATGATGTGATCCCGTTATCAACGACATCCAATGTCCATGGTCAGGAAACCGTAACCATCTATTGATCAACAAGCTAGTCAACTAGAGGCTTACTAGGGACATGGTGTTGTCTATGTATCCACACATGCATCTGAGTTTCCTATCAATACAATTATAGCATGGATAATAAACGATTATCATGAACAAGGAAATATAATAATAACTAATTTATTATTGCCTCTAGGGCATATTTCCAACAGTCTCCCACTTGCACTAGAGTCAATAATCTAGTTCACATCGATATGTGATTAACACTCAAGGTCACATCCCCATGTGACTAACACCCAAAGAGTTTACTAGAGTCAATAATCTAGTTCACATTTACCATGTGATTAACACTCGATGAGTTCTGGGTTTGATCATGTTATGCTTGTGAGAGAGGTTATAGTCAACGGGTCTGAACCTTTTCAGATCCGTGTGTGCTTTACAAATCTCTATGTCATCTTGCAGATGCAGCTACTACGCTATATTTGGAGCCATTGCAAATAACTGTTCTACTTGGAGCTATTCTAAATTGTTGCTCCATTATACGTATCCGGTATCTATAATCAGAGCTATCCGGATAGGTGTTAATCTTGCATCGGCATAACCCTTTACGACGAACTCTTTTACCACCTCCATAATCGAGAAAATTCCTTAGCCCACTAGTTACTAAGGATAACTTTGACCGCTGTCTGTGATCCATTCTTGGATCACTCTTGTACCCCTTGACTAACTCATGGCAAGGCACACTTCAGGTGCGGTACACAGCATAGCATACTGTAAAGAGCCTATGATAAAAGCATAGGGGACGACCTTCGTCCTTCCTCTTTCTTCTGCCGTGGTCGAGCTTTAAGTCTTAACTTCATACCTTACAACTCAGGCAAGAACTCCTTCTTTGACTGATCCATCTTGAACACCTTCAAGATCATGTCAAGGTATGTGCTCATTTGAAAGTACTATTAAGCGTTTTGATCTATCCTCATAGATCTTGATGCTCAATGTTCAAGTAGCTTAATCCAGGCTTTTCCATTGAAAAACACTTTCCAAATAACCCTATATGCTTTCCAAAAATTCTACGTCATTTCTGATCACCAATATGTCAACATATATTTATCAGAAATTCTATAGTGCTCCCACTCACTTCTTTGGAAATACAAGTTTCTCATAAACTTTGTATACACCAAAATCTTTGATCATCTTATCAAAGCATACATTCCAACTCCGAGATGCTTACTCCAGTCCTTAGAAGGATTGCTGGAGATTTGCATACTTATTAGCATCTTTCAGGATTGACAAAACCTTCCGGTTGTATCACATACAACCTTTCCTCAAGAAAATCATCGAGGAAACAATGTTTTGACATCCTATCTACAAGATTTCATAAATAATGCAGTAATCGCTAATATAATTCCAACAGACTCTTAGCATCGCTACGAGTGAGAAAGTCTCATCGTAGTGAACTCCTTGAACTTGTCGGAAAACATCTTAACGACAAGTCGAGCTTTCTTAATGGTGACATTTACCATCATTGTCCGTCTTCCTTTTAAAATCCATCTGTACTTAACAGCCTCACAACTATCGAGCTGTTCTGTCAAAGTCTACACTTTGTTTCCATACATGGATCCTCTCTCGGATTTTATGGCCTCGAGCCATTTATCGGAATCCGGGCCCACCATCGCTTCTCCATAGCTCGTAGGTTCATTGTTGTCTAGCAACATGACTTCCAAGACAGGATTACGTACCACTCTGAAGTAGTACACATCCTTGTCATCCCACGAGGTTTGGTAGTGACTTGATCTGAAGTTTCATGATCACTATCATAAGCTTCCACTTCAATTGGTGTAGGTGCCACAGGAACAACTCCCTGTGCCCTGTCACACACTAGTTGAAGAGACGGTTCAATAACCTCATTAAGTCTCCACCACCCTCCCACTCAATTCTTTTGAGAGAAACTTTTCCTCGAGAAAGGACCTGATTCCAGAAACAATCCCTTATTGCTTTCGGATCTGAGACAGGAGGTATACCCAACTGTTTTGGGTGTCCTATGAAGATGCATTTATCCGCTTTGGGTTCGAGCTTATCAGCCTGAAACTTTTTCGCATAAGCGTCGCAGCCCCAAACTTTTAAGAAATGACAGCTTAGGTTTCTCTAAACCATAGTTCATACGGTGTCATCTCATCGGAATTACGTGGTGCCCTATTTAAAGTGAATGTGGTTGTCTCTAATGCCTAACCCATAAACTATCGTGGTAATTCGATAAGAGACATCATGGTATACATCATATCCAATAGGGTGCAGTTATGATGTTCGGACACACCATCACACTATGGTGTTCCAGGCTGTATTAGTTGTGAAACAATTTCCACAATGTCTTAATTCTGTGCCAAACTCGTAATTCATATATTCATCTCTATGATCATATTATAGATATTTTATCCTCTTGTCACGACGATCTTTCAACTTCACCCTGAAATTACTTGAACCTTTCAATAATTCAGACTCGTGATTCATCAAGTAAATGTACTCAACATCTACTCAAATCATCTGTGAAGTAAGAACGATATCCACTACATGCCTCAGCACTCATTGGACTGCACACATCAAAATGTATTACTTCCAACAAGTTGCTTTCTAGTTCCATTTTACTGAAAACGAGGCTTTCAGTCATCTTGCCCATGTGGTATGATTTGCATGTCTCAAGTGATTCAAAATCAAGTGAGTCCAAACGGTCCATTTGCATGGAGTTTCTTCATGCATATACACCAATAGACATGGTTCGCATGTCTCAAACCTTTCAAAAACGAGTGAGCCCAAAGATCCATCAACATGGAGCTTCTTCATGCGTTTTATACCGATATGACTTAAGTAGCAGTGCCACAAGTAGGTGGTACTATCATTACTATCTTTTGGCATGAACATGTGTATCACTACGATCGATATTCAATAAACCATTCATTTTAGGTGTAAGACCATTTGAAGGTATTATTCAAATAAACAGAGTAACGATTATTCTCCTTAAATGAATAACCGTATTGCGATAGACATAATCCAATCATGTCTATGCTCAACGCAAAACACCAATCTCGATGGTAGAGGGAGCGTGCGATGCTTGATCATATCAACATTGGAAACACTTCCAACACATATCGTCAGCTCACCTTTAGCTAGTCTCCGCTTATTCCGTAGCTTTTATTTCGAGTTACTAACACTTAGCAACCGAACCGGTATCTAATACCCTGGTGCTACTAGGAGTACTAGTAAAGTACACATCAACACAATGTATATCCAACATACTTCTATCTACCTTGCCAGCCTTCTAATCTACCAAGTATCTAGGGTAATTCTGCTCCAGTGGCTGTTCCCCTTATTACAGAAGCACTTAGTCTCGGGTTTGGGTTCAACTTTGGGTTTCTTCACTAGAGCAGCAGCTGAATTGCCATTTCATGAAGTATCCCTTCGTTCCCTTGCCCTTCTTGAAACTAGTGGTTTCACCAACCATCAACAATTGATGCTCCTTCTTGATTTCTACTTTCGCGGTGTCAAACATCGCGAATATATCAAGGATCATCATATATGTCCCTGATATATCATAGTTCATCACGAAGCTCTAGCAGCTTGGTGGTAATGACTTCGGAGAACCATCACTATTTCATCTGGAAGATCAACTCCCACTCGATTCAAGCGATTGTTGTACTTAGACAATCTGAGCACAAGCACAACAATTGAGCTTTTCTCCTTAGTTTGCAGGCTAAGAAAATCGTCGGAGGTCTTATACCTCTTGACGTAGGCACGAGCCTGAAATCCCAATTTCAGCCCTCGAAACATCTCATATGTTTCGCGACGTTTCAAAATGTCTTTGGTGCCTCAATTCTAAACCATTTAGCATTACGCACTGAACTATCATGTAGTTATCAAAATGTGTATGTCAGATGTTCGCAACATCCACAGACAACGTTCGAGGTTCAGCACACTGAGCGGTGCATTAAGGACATAAGCCTTCTATGAAGCAATGAGGACAATCCTCATTTTACGGACCCAGTCCGCATAATTGCTACTATCAACTTTCAACTAAATTTTCTTTAGGAACATATCTAAACAGTAGAACTAATGCGCGAGCTACGACATAATTTGAAAAATCCTTTTGACTATGTTCAGAATAATTAAGTTCATCTTATGAACTCCCACTCAGATAGACATCCCTCTAGTCATCTAAGTGATTACATGATCCGAGTCAACTAGGCCATGTCCGATCATCACGTGAGACGGACTAGTCAACATCGGTGAACATCTTCATGTTGATCGTATCTTCTATACGACTCATGCTCGACCTTTCGGTCTTCTGTGTTCCGAGGCCATGTCTGTACATGCTAGGCTCGTCAAGTTAACCCTAAGTGTTTCGCGTGTGTAAATCTGTCTTACACCCGTTGTATGTGAACATTAGAATCTAACACCCGATCATCACGTGGTGCTTCGGAACACGAACTGTCGCAACGGTGCACAGTTAGGGGAGAACACTTCTTGAAATTGTTGTAAGGGATCATCTTATTTACTACCGTCGTTCTAAGCAAATAAGATGTATAAACATGATAAACATCACATGCAATCAAATAGTGACATGATATGGCCATCATCACTTTGCTCCTTTTGATCTCCATCTTCGGGGCTCCATGATCATCATCGTCACCGGCATGACACCATGATCTCCATCATCATGATCTTCATCATCGTGTCTTCATGAAGTTGCTTCGCCAACTATTACTTCTACTACTATGGCTAACGGTTAGCAATAAAGTAAAGTAATTACATGACGTTTAAGTTGACACGCAGGTCATAAATAAATAAAGACAACTCCTATGGCTCCTGCCGGTTGTCATACTCATCGACATGCAAGTCGTGATTCCTATTACAAGAACATGATCAATCTCATACATCACATATATCATTCATCACATCCTTTGGCCATATCACATCATATAGCATACCCTGCAAAAACAAGTTAGACGTCCTCTAATTGTTGTTTGCATGTTTTACGTGGCTGCTATGAGTTTCTAGCAAGAACGTTTCTTACCTACGCAAAGACCACAACGTGATATGCCAATTGCTATTTACCCTTCATAAGGACCCTTTTCATCGAATCCGATCCGACTAAAGTGGGAGAGACAGACACCCACCAGCCACCTTATGCAACTAGTGCATGTTTGTCGGTGGAACCAGTCTCATGTAAGAATACGTGTAAGGTTGGTCCGGGCCGCTTCATCCCACGATGCCGCCGAATCAAGATAAGACTAGTAACGGCAAGCATATTGAACAAAATCAACGCCCACAACTACTTTGTGTTCTACTCGTGCATAGAAACTACGCATAAACCTGGCTCATGATGCCACTGTTGGGGAACGTAGCAGAAATTCAAAATTTTCCTACGTGTCACCAAGATCTATCTATGGAGAGACTAGCAACGAGGGGAAGGAGAGTGCATCTACATACCCTTGTAGATCGCTAAGCGGAAGCATTCAAGAGAACGGGGTTGATGGAGTCGTACTCGTCGTGATCCAAATCACCGATGATCCTAGCGCCGAACGGACGGCACCTCCGCTTTCAACACACGCACGGAACGGAGACGTCTCCCACGCCTTGATCCAGCAAGGAGGAGGGAGAGGTTGATGGAGATCCAGCAGCACGACGGCGTGGTGGAAGTAGCGGGATTCCAACAGGGCTTCGCCAAGCGCTGCGGGAGGAGGGAGATGTATCACGGGAGGGAGAGGGAGGCGCCAGGCCTTAGGTATGTTTGCTCCTCATTTTCCCCCACTATATATAGGGCCAAGGGAGAGGGGGAGGCGCAGCCCTTGCCCCTTCCTCCAAGGAAGGGTGCGGCCAAGGGGGAGGAGGAGTCCATCCTCCCCAAGGCACCTCGGAGGTGCCTTCCCCCTTTAGGACTCTCCCCTTTTCCTCTTCTCTTGGCGCATGGGCCTCTAGGGGCTGGTGCCCTTGGCCCATATAGTCCAAGGCGCACCCCCTACAGCCCATGTGGCCCCCCGGGGCAGGTGGCCCCACCCGGTGGGCCCCCGGGACCCTTCCGGTGGTCCCGGTACAATACCGATGACCCCGAAACTTGTCCCGACGGCCGAAACAGGACTTCCTATATATAATTCTTTACCTCCGGACCATTCCGGAACTCCTCGTGACGTCCGGGATCTCATCCGGGACTCCGAACAACATTCAGGTTACCGCATACTAATATCTCTATAACCCTAGCGTCACCGAACCTTAAGTGTGTAGACCCTACGGGTTCGGGAGACATGCAGACATGACCGAGATGACTCTCCGGTCAATAACAAATAGCGGGATCTGGATACCCATGTTGGCTCCCACATGTTCCACGATGATCTCATCGGATGAACCACGATGTCAAGGACTTAATCAATCCCGTATACAATTCCCTTTGTCTAGCGGTACGATACTTGCCCGAGATTCGATCGTCGGTATCCCGATACCTTGTTCAATCTCGTTACCGGCAAGTCTCTTTACTCGTTCCGTAACACATCATCCCGTGATCAACTCCTTGATCACATTGTGCACATTATGATGATGTCCTACCGAGTGGGCCCAGAGACACCTCTCCGTTTACACGGAGTGACAAATCCCAGTCTCGATTCGTGCCAACCCAACAGACACTTTCGGAGATACCTGTAGTGCACCTTTATAGTCACCCAGTTACGTTGTGACGTTTGGTACACCCAAAGCATTCCTACGGTATCCGGGAGTTGCACAATCTCATGGTCTAAGGAAATGATACTTGACATTAGAAAAGCTTTAGCATACGAATTACACGATCTTGTGCTATGCTTAGGATTGGGTCTTGTCCATCACATCATTCTCCTAATGATGTGATCCCGTTATCAACGACATCCAATGTCCATGGTCAGAAAACCGTAACCATCTATTGATCAACGAGGTAGTCAACTAGAGGCTTACTAGGGACATGGTGTTGTCTATGTATCCACACATGCATCTGAGTTTCCTATCAATACAATTATAGCATGGATAATAAACGATTATCATGAACAAGGAAATATAATAATAACTAATTTATTATTGCCTCTAGGGCATATTTCCAACAGGCCTCCGACCCCTTCTTCCTCGTTGTCGTAGTGTCAGCAGATCCAGCCTCCCACCGCCCACCTAGCCACATCCCGGTGACCCTCAGGTATAACTTCCTTCGAAACTGACTTTGTCCGCAGCTCCTCACGTCGCTGCTTGTGTGTATTTTTCTACTTCTCAGCCCCGCTAGTAGATAGGGTCGATCGACGGTTCGAAAGCCACCTAAGTTTTTACTATTAAGAGTAAAACTACGTTCAGCCGAATCTAGTACCTGGTTCAAACTGGGAAGAAAGGGTGGGGTGGGTGAGGTTGGGGGAGTTGTATTCTAAATCTAGGACTTGATCGTAAGAGGAAAGAATGGGGACGAAAAGTAGCAGAGACTGACTATCCAAATGGTATCTTGGTCTAAGAGAAAAATAAAGGAAAAGACAATACAAACTTAATATATAACTGATCGTCTTTTTTCACGGGCATGTGTACAAGGCGAATACAACCTGTTAGAAAAAAAACTTAAGATGCCCATTACGTTTCCAAAAAAAAGTCTGCACGTGTACAAGGCAAATTGAATCGGATCGTTTTTTTTTTCACGGGCATGTGTACAAGGCGAATACAACCTGATAGAAAAAAAACTTAAGATGTCCTTCACGTTTGTCCGCACGCCGGCGGCACGCGTACAAGGCAAATTGAACCAGATCGTTTTTTTCATGGGTATGTGTACAAGGCGAATACAACCTGACAGTTTTTTTTTCTTTTGTGAACTACAACCTGAATTACTTTCCCGATTGACTTGCATGGCCTAATTGATTTATGGCAAGTGTACACATATGCAAGCAGACGAACACATGGATCCATATCCATGGCTATATGGACTCGACAAAGCTTCATGATTATAAAGACTAGGCACAAGACAGATCGAAACACACAGACAAAGAGAAACTCTCGGTACATGCATGGAGGCACGTGGATATGAACACACGCTCGCCGTGACGGCCGTATATACCCGTCTACAACAATATATCTGACATGCTCTATATAGGATGCCATGTGGATCAAAGGCATGGTTTCATATATTAGTGATTATCAGTAGACAAAACAATGACTTTTTAACAGTTTTGAAGGCAACAACAGTATAATGTCCAAGAAGGCAACCAAGCCATTATGTCCATTCGTATAAACAACATAATCTGCACCGTTGATTATATGATGGATCATAATTACAATGATCCTGATCGAATCTAAGTGTTCATATAAGCATATAAGGTCAAGCTGCAAAGACGAAATAGCCCATCTGAAACAGTCCGGGTCACCCAATATGAGTTAACCCGGTTCATATAGGAATACTTGAGAGATAATTAGGCAAAAGGGAGCCACTACGCGTCCGCCGGCGGATGTATTACAAACATCCGCCACATGGAGATTCGTTGGATAAGCGGCCTGACAGCCGTCAGATCTAACCACCAAGCGCGTGACCACCTCCTTACTTTCTGCAACAACCGCTCAGATTCGAAAACAGAGTTCCTTGTCAGCCGTCTTGACACAGCTGCGCCTAGCGCAACGCCAGCCTCCACCATTGCAAAATCGCTGCCGCCGGCGCGCCGGGGGAAGTAGTCCTTGCCGTGCTCGCCGGCGTTGCTCCTCCTCCTTCATCTCAGCCCCATGAGCAACTGCTAGCTCCAATCGAGCATGGCGGCGACGATCTCTCACGCCCAGCGCTTCTTCAGTGTTTTCTGCAACCGGTGCTATGTTTCTGAAACATGCCTCGTGTTGCAATGTCTGACCACCCACTCTCTAACGTCGGGCGCTCCCATGGCGCTGCAACTCGAGTTATGTTTCTGAAACAAGACCCTTGTTGCAGAAAAAAAACCTTCACAACCGAAATATTTTTTTTCTTTCTGAAACAAAAGATATGTTGCAGAAATCTTTTGAAACAAGACCCCAGTTGCAGGAAAAAAAACCTTCACCACTGAATTTTTTCTTTCTTTCTGAAACTAGTCCTATGTTTCAGAAATCTATTGAAACAAGACCCTTATTGCAAGAAAAAGACCGGTTGCACGGGACTGATTTGTGTCCAGCGTGGCCGCTTGATCAGGATTGATCTGACGGCTACGCAACCGGCGGACGCTCGCGCGTGCATCAGCCGGCTGAAGGTAAGCTTTTTCCTAGGCAAAAAGGAATACTCTAGAGGTGACATCATCACATATGTCAGAAAAAAATGTTCAAGCTCCTTCACTGTATATGGTTACATGGTTCAATGGTTCTCTATACTGACTTGGCAACTCAAGTTTAGTATGAAACTCCTAAAAAGAAAGGTACAAGTCGGTTTCTATACATCTTACAAAACCTATAAATACCTATGCCTTATGATGCTTTTTAATGTAAAATCATAAAATTGATTTATATAAGAAGTTTCACCTAAAATTGACAGGAGGAATAAAAAACGATATGAATAATTTGATATGTGATGACATTGAAAGACGGAAATAATTTGCCATGGAATAAACAATCTATTATCATTGATGGTCGTGTGTGAAAAAGAACGTTTTAGAAATTTTCACTAACATAACCCAAGAATTGTATTGGCTCCTATAGCTATTCACACAGCATAGGCAATAAGACTAAGATGAGTCAGCGTAGATGCATATGGAGACATGACATTATCAAAGAAAAACAACCTGTAATATAATACAACATGAGGACTAAGAGGTTACTTTGTTCATGCATGGGTTGACATTATTTTATGTAATCATACTTGGGTAAACAAATTCTCAGAAAATGATTAATAGGAAGGTAGAAAATAGTGCAGGGGAATAAATTGGAGAGAAAAAGGTGGGATATCACCATTAAAATCAATTGATTTCCATCTGGAGCCATGTATACCTATTAAATCAATCAACTCTTAATTATCTATTTTTCAACATTGAAGTGTGTAGGGTACAGAGGGAAGATCCCTATAGGAGAATTTCTAGGATATGATTTGGAACAGAGGAATAGCCATGTTTGATTGCCCTAAAATTTCAACGAAATGTGGCATTTTAGAGAAAGTTTGGAGGAAAGAAAACATGAAGTGTTGACACATGGTTTCTTCTCTTTGAGTTTGTACATGACTCCTCAATTACAACATTTTACCTTTTCCCATATCCTTTTAATTTGTTTGCGAATAGTACCTTAGTAAATGCCACCATGTCTACTATTTTTTGGCTATATATTGAATGATAGTTGGCTTGCGGGCCAAAATCTTCTGGAAAAATAATATTGAACATAAAATTAGTAATTTCATCTAGCCGCGCAAATGCGCGGGTCAACTTGCTAGTTGGTTGAAAAAGGAAAGAAAGTGGGGACTGGGGGACAAGTCAACAGAGTATGTCCAGCATAATATTTGTTGCCCTCACACAGTAAAAGGTGGCTACACTAAAAAAAAATGGGACCAACCCAGATATCCTATTTGGATGTTTGTTGCCCTGAGCCCGTCTTATCTAACGCCACTGGTAAAATGTAGCAATCCCACTGTTAAAGTAAGGACATGTTAAACCAATGTTGTTTTCAATGTAATGCCTCTAGTAATATGAATCAATGTCACTATTTTTCATGCCCTGCTATATTTCCCATTAAGATAAGTAAGTTGCTTCTTTTCGTTTGAAATGCAACTGTGTTGGTCTGCCTATTCTCCTGTGCCCTTAAGCAACTCTTTAGCAATTGTTAATCTAATGTTGCTGGTGAAATGAAGCAATGGCACCATTATAGTAATGTCGTATTTAACAGTTGTCATAGTTAATTTTAATGCCCACACTAATATCTAGCAGTGGTGCTGCTTTATAAATTGCTTTTGTCCTTGTATGATTACCATTCAGATAAGGAACATACTTATTTTCATTTGATGTATGTTTCATCACTTATTAGTCATCCTCCTTTCCACCTTTTTGTGCGAAGAGAGATATACATTTCACCTATAGTCGAACTCTGCGGATAATCTCCTCCAACAGTTAATTAGCCATCACCGTCACCACAATGGCACTTTCCACAAAAAAGGCGGGTTTCCCTCCGATTTCAATAAACAAACCGAACCATAGAGAACCATTATCCGACATCATCTCAGTCTAAACGGGCAGTTATGCAACTACCACTGGAAAGGACTTACTACTAGGAGGAGACATGTTGCCACACAAGCTAGGCAGGCAGGGGCGCAGCCCCAGCTCTACCAAGTTTGGATTACAACCCAAAAGCTACAGCAGAAACATCATGGGGGAAGATAAGGACCGAAAGAGCCAGCTTCAGCATCCGAGTCTAAGCACCCCCGACCTCCATCCTTGCGATGCACGGTACACCTCACTTGCCACCTGCTCGACCCTAGTGCCACCGATAAAATGAAGTAATAATACAATTAAAAAAGAGCTATTGTCCTCTATATCATTTCATTTCCAACGTAGATAATGAAAGTGCTTCTCTTTGTTAGTATATGTTTCACCAACTAGTCCCATTGTTAATGTAATGACATGTTTAAGTGTTTCTGCAAACTGGGATGCTTAATTTTAGTTGAACTCCACAAAAATAGAGATTGGAATGGCTCAAGGCCATCCTTGTAATACTGCTATACACTGATGGTCATCACTTGCCGAAGGTGTATCGGGAAGAAGTGGGTCGATTTCCAGTATCTCGCCTACTGTATGAGGCGTCGCAGGGCCCATCTCCCCTCGCAACATGGCATACTGTGATACTGTTGTATTTTTTAAATAAAGGTATTGTATCGCAATCTTTTTGTATTAAGAAAATGAAGTTTCTTCTATTTATTAGTGTATGTTTCATCAACTAGTGCCACTATAGTGTAATCACGCTTTTTCATTATATGTACAAACAGGGTTATTCAACTATATTTTAGTGGAACTGGACAAATATTTGGATGGAACCAACATATATGTAGAGTGTGAGGTGCCAATATCTAACATAAATGTGGCTTGGAAAAGCACACATGCTCGGATGGTTCCTCAAGTTCTTGCCGACCCTGCAAAACATTTTAATGTGCCGGTGTTTGACGTGCACTTTACTTGTTTCAGTGTTGCAGCAAATCCTCTAATCAAATAGCTTATATTGGCACTTTTCTAGGGAGTACATTTTTCTGAAAGGACTAATCGATTTTTCTTTATTTGTACACATTCTCACAACTTTGTTTTAGTTCCAGAGCTCTTTTTGGGTGACTGCGCGTAGTACTCGGAGTACTACCCAGTACTTACCCGTATGATTTTTATTAGTTGTCCCACTAATTGTAAGCATAGCAGATGGAAGATTAGGTCTAGTGCGAAGCTTACCTTAAACCCTACCACCGCCGTTGAGACGAGGCGAGCGACGAGGGAACCATGGAGAACGGCGGGCAAGCGACGTCGCCCTATCTGACCTCCTCCTCTTGCGGTCGGAGAACGAATACTCCGGTGGCTTCGGCTGGCACTGCACCCTTATTAACGGCACATCGTACTTGATTGATCCGTCATCCTCTGGATGCTTGACCTTTGATCTATATGCCCACCACCTCCGCCTAACTTTTGCCTTGGGCGAATCTATCTGCTCCATCGCTCAGAGGAGATACTCGATGAACTCGAAGGACTGTGGCGTGACTACTGTCGGGGACTACATCGCCGCCCTCATCGCCACAGTCTCGCTCTTTCTCATACATTCCCACATGGCCCTCACCGTCCTCGAGATCTCCCACTCATTGTCAAACCAAGTCGGGATCTCCCTCAACCTGGATAACTTTGCCTGGTCACCGCCGATGATCTGCACGATTCACTTCTGCATCCTCTCCATAGATGTGCTTCTGAAAAGTGTGGTGCTGGCTTTGGAAGATGAGAGGAGAGACGGTGGTATTACAAAGGATAAGAGGTAGAGGGAGACCTGGTTTTGCAATGGAGAAGATGGAGAGGAGAGGGGGTGGTTTTGTAATGGAGAAGAGGGAGAGGTGAGACGGTGGTTTTGGAACGGAGAAGATGGAGAGGAGAGGTGGTGGTTTTGCAATGGAGAAGAGGGAGAGGAGCGTGCTGCAGTGGTTTATGATTGGATGAGAGGGGCGGCGCGCTGTGACTGGATGTAAATTAAAATCAATTTACCCTTCAATTAAGAAGCGACCCCACACTAGGTAGCCTCCCTTGTATTGTAGCTCAAATTTTGACCATGTTTTAACAAATAAAATATATGTTATAAGTTGCAAAAATAATATAATTGGAAGGTACATTCAGATACGAATCCAACAATGTGATTTTTGATGACATACATTCACATTTTGCTTGTCATATACAGTATGTGGTTAAACTTTGACCCAAAATATGATGGGTCTAGTAAACCAGCACGGAGGTAGTAGGAGGGACCCACTCACAGCGTGTCGCCGCTCTTGGCCAATCCAAACCAACGCCTGCCGCTCCTCTTCCTTTCCGACTTCCAAGACCATCACCTCAAAACAAAACAAAAAATAGTTCCAAGACCATCGTCGCCCCTCCCCTCTTCCATTTGAAAACCACCACCGCTCCTCTCCTATTCCAATCCAAAACCAGCGCCACTCCTCTTCCATTCCAAAACCACCGCCGGTGAGTGATAGTGTTGTGGAGAAGTAGATCGATGGAGGAGTACAACTGATACATGAGGATCGTAGACGACAACCCTGTGAAGCTAGCCAGGATGATGGAGATACAATCTTGGTTTGACAACCCGGGGCAATTAGCGACCACGGCGACGACGATGGTCAAATATATAAAACTGAGCAAAAAGGCAACGATACTCTCGGAGGGAGTCGCGTGGCAGTACATAGAGCTACTCCTCTAGGCCATGGAGCAGACAGATTCACCAAATCCATTCATGAGGCAGTGGTGGTGGGAGTATCGATCCAAGATGGAGCATCCACAGATCAAAGGATCGAGCATCTACACGGTGTCATTTGTGAGGGTGTCATGGTAGAGTGAGCTGATGGAGTCTTCATCGATCGTACTCAATTGCAAGAGGAGGAAAGCAGTTGGTGCGGCGACACTTCCCCGCCATCCTCTCCCTCTCCGTTCACCTCGTTTCACGGGGCGGCTGTCTGCTGCTGAGGAATAGGAGGGGAGTGCTCCCCCCAATAATCAGAGGAGGAGCTTAGGGTTATCAGTATTTGCAGGTTGTGAATTGTGTTTTGTGTTGTGTATTTTGAGTACTTTAAGATATGTATGTCTTTTGAATTTCAAATTTGCAGTATTGAGCTTATGAAGTATTTTCTGAATTCCAGAGATACTTTTTAGTACTTTTAAAAATGTAGTTTCATATAAAAGTGCAGACAATGTGATTTTCAGAGAAGAAACTGCAAGTTTCAGTTTCAGATAAGAAACTGCAAGTTTTAGAGGCAGAGCATTCTCGTCCAAGTTTCAAATTTCAGGCCCGGCTCCTACCACTACTGTAGCACGTTTTCCCGGCTCCGGTGCATTCTCATCCGAGGACTCGACGTCATCCTCCGGCACTGTCCGGCTTTGTGTGCTTGCCGTGGCACCACCGTCTGCCGTTGTGAACATGCTCAACAAATGAGAGGAATCTAGAGAGGACTGTACTTGGAGAGGCAGACAATCGGGACCCACCAGGTCCATGGCTGTACGCAAGCAACTGCCTCATTGAAAAAAATGCTTCCTCCTAATGGTATACTGACGTTGGGGCCCACGGGTTTGTCAACGTATAGTTAATAAAGGAGATATATTTACAACGAAGCCGGTCATCGGGGAGCTGGCTGATGGCCCACAAGTATAGGGGATCAATCTTAGTCCTTTCGATAAGCAAGAGTGTCGAACCCAACGAGGAGAAAGATAATTCATAACGAGCAGTAACGACAATGGTAAATAAAGTGCAACCCAATCCTTTCGTGGCAAAGGACATGCCAAAACGGTGTCTTATGATAAGCAAAGCGTTCTTGAGGGTACACGGGAATTTCATCTAGTCACTTTCATCATGTTGGTTTTATTCGTGATCGCTACTTTGATAATTTGGTATGTGGGTGGACCGATGCTTAGGTGTTGTTCTTACCTGAACAAACCTCCTACTTATGATTAACCCCCTCGCAAGCATCCGCAACTGCAAGAAAAGTATTAAGATATAATCTAATCATAGCATTAAACTTTTGGATCCAAATTAGTCCCTTACGAAGTAGCGCATAAACTAGGGTTTTAGCTTCTGTCACTCTAGCAACCCATCATCTAATAACTACTACACAATGCATTCCCTTAGGCCCTAATAAGGTGAAGTGCCATGTAGTCGACGTTCACATGACACCACTAAGGGAATCACAACATACATATCATCAAAATATCAAACGCATATCAAGTTCACATGATTACTTGCAACAAGATTTCTCCTGTGACCTCAAGAACAAAAGTAAGTACTCACAAATGATAATCATGCTCAAGATCAGAGGGGTATTAAATAGCATAATGGATCTGAACATATAATCTTCCACCAAATAAACCATATAGTAATCAACTACAAGATGTAATCAACACTACTAGTCACCCACAGGTACCAATCTGAGTTTCCAGTACAAAGATTGAACACAAGAGATGAACTAGGGTTTGCGAGGAGATCGTGTTGTTGAAGATGTTGTTGGAGATTGCCCTCCCCAAGATGGGAGAGTTGTTGGCGATGATGATGACGATGATTTCCACCTCCGGGAGGGAAGTTCCCCTGGCGGAATCGCTCCACCAAAGGGCAAAAGTGCTCCTGCCCAAGTTCCGCCTCAATGGTGGCGCTTCATCCCGATAGTCCCCTCCTGATTTTTTTAGGTCAAAATGACCTATATACTAGAAGATGGGCACCATAGGTGGGCCGAGGAGGGCACAACCCACCAGGGCGCGACCAGGTGGGTTGTGCCCACCTGGTGGCCCCCTCTAGTAGTTAGTTGCTCCATTATTTTTCATATATTGCAAAATAATTCTCTGTAAATTTTCAGCTCATTTGGAGATGTGCAGAATAGGTAACTCTGACATAGCTTTTTCAGGTCCAAAATTCCAGCTACCGGCATTCTCCCTCTTTGTGTAAACCTTGCATATTATGAGAGAAAAGGCATTAGAAATACACCAAGAAGGATTATTATGCATAAAAACATTACAAATAACAGTAGGAAAACATGATGCAAAATGGACATATCAACTCCCCCAAGCTTAGACCTCGCATGTCCTCAAGCAAAAACCAAAATCGAAAAATATGTGCACATGCTTAGAGAGAGAGAGAGGTGTCGGTAGAAACAAAATACAGACATAGAAGCATCATGCATATTATTATAGCAACAATAAACTTTATCACATAACTTTTATCATATAACTTCTATCATATAACTTCTCATGAGCAAGTAACAATTCATCACAACATTGAAGATAAAGCATAAAACTTATTGAAAACCAACCAACTATGTTCTCAGTCAACTTTGCAACTACAATTCATCATCTTTTCACGAAGGGTCACGTATCGGAGCCTTTTGGCAAGTCCACATACTCAACCATCATATAGTCTTCTATGATTGCTAACACTCACCACATACACATGAGCAAAAAGTTTCAACCGGACACATAGAAAGATAGGGGCTTATAGTTTCGCCTTCCAATGTATTCACCACAAGGGTGATGTCAACAATAATAATGCATGCCCACCCATATCCAAATGGATATATGTGCCTAGATCTTTCCTCTTTCCTCACCACATGGTGCTTGCAAAAGGAGAAAATAAAAAGGAATAGGGAAGAATACTTTGGCTCTTGCATAAAAGTAAATACATAAAAGTAAAAGGTAGGCCCTTCGCAGAGGGAAGCAGAGGTTGCCATGCGCTTTTTGGTTGTATGCTCAATCTATTAGTGCAAAAGAATGTTACATTATATTGCCCCTTATAATAGCAACCTTTATTATGCAGTCTGTCGCTTTTATTATTTTGTCATCACAAGTTCGTACAACGCTCAGTGTTCTCTTACACTAAATGATCTAACACATTTAGAAGCATTTTTATTGCCTTTTTTCACCAATGACAACTTACTTGAAGGACCTTACTCGGTGGACGCTCAAAAGAAGATTTGGGTTTAAGGGTTTTGGATGCACAAGTAGTATCTTTACTTAGTGCGGAATTTTTGGGCAAAGATATTGAGCAAGCACCACATGTTAAAGGATCTGTGACAATATAACTTCTGTGTGAATATGAACAAGGATAAATCATTGCGTTGTCTTCCTTGTCCATGATACGTCTCCAACGTATCTATAATTTATGAAGCATTCATGCTATATTATTATGTGTTTTGAATGTTTACGGGCTTTATTATACACTTTTATATTACTTTTGGGACTAACCTATTAACCGGAGGCCCAGCCCATATTGCTGTTTTATTGTCTATTTCAGTGTTTTGAAGAAAAGGAATATCAAATGGAGTCCAAACGGAATGAAACCTTCGGTAGCGTGATTTTTGGAACGAACGTGACCCAGGAAACTTGGAGTGCAAGACATGGGAGCATCGAGGAAGCCACGAGATAGGGGGGCGTGCCCACCCCCTGGGCGCACCCTCCCCTCTCGTGGGCCCCTCGTGGCTCCCCCGACCGACTTCTTTCACCTATATAAGTCCACATACCCTAAAACCATCAAATATCAAGATAGATCGGGAGTTCCACCGCCGCAAGCCACTGTAGCCACCAAAAACCTCTTGGGAGCCCATTCCGGCACCCTGCCGGAGGGGGAACCCATCACCGGTGGCCATCTTCATCATCCCGGCGCTCTCCATGACGAGGAGGGAGTAGTTCACCCTCGGGGCTGAGGGTATGTACCAGTAGCTATGTGTTTGATCTCTCTCTCTCTCTCTCTCTCGTGTTCTCTCTATGGCACGATCTTGATGTATCGCGAGCTTTGCTATTATAGTTGGATCTTATGATGTTTCTCCCCCTCTACTCTCTTGTGATGAATTGAGTTTTCCTCTTCAAGTTATCTTATCGGATTGAGTCTTTAAGGATTTGAGAACACTTGATGTATGTCTTGCCATGTTTATCTGTGGTGACAATGGGATATCACGTGCCACTTGATGTATGTTTTGGTGATCAACTTGCGGGTTCTGCCCATGAACCTATGCATAATGGTTAGCACACGTTTTCGTCTTGACTCTCCGGTAGAAACTTTGGGGCACTCTTTGAAGTACTTTGTGTTGGTTGGATAGATGAATCTGAGATTCTGTGACGCATATCGTATAATCATGCCCACAGATACTTGAGGTGACAATGGAGTATCTAGGTGACATTAGGGTTTTGGTTGATTTGTGTCTTAAGGTGTTATTCTAGTACAAACTCTTGAATAGATTGATCCGAAAGAATAACTTTGAGGTGGTTTCGTACCCTACCATAATCTCTTTGTTTGTTCTCCGCTATTAGTGGCTTTGGAGTGACTCTTTGTTGCATGTTGAGGGATTGTTATATGATCTATCTATGTTATTATTGTCGAGAGAACTTGCACTAGTGAAAGTATGAACCCTATGCCTTGTTTCCTACCATTGCAATACCGTTTACGCTCACTTTTATCATTTGTTACCTTGCTGTTTTTATATTTTCAGATTACAAAAACCTATATCTACCATCCATATTGCACTTGTATCACCATCTCTTCGCCGAACTAGTGCACCTATAAAATTTGCTATTGTATAGGGTGTGTTGGGGACACAAGAGACTCTTTGTTATTCAGTTGCAGGTTTGCTTGAGAGAGACCATCTTCATCCTACGCCTCCCATGGATTGATAAACCTTAGGTCATCCACTTGAGGGAAATTTGCTACTGTCCTACAAACCTGTGCACTTGCAGGCCCAACAACGTCTACAAGAAGAAGGTTGTGTAATAGACATCAGTCCAACGTCAACAATTTTGGCATATAATATTTTGATGGGGGCTCACAATCATAAAAGATGTCCAAGATAGTGTATTTGCATGTGAATCTTCTCTTCCCTAATTAATTCTTTCTTGAAATGCATCATTGTTTATGTTTGTCAATCTCCAATAAATTTTACCACTTATACTTTTCCTTATGTGATGTCATTACTCACCATAAGATTATCATATGATTTTATTTATTTATTTCCCTTTATTTTTATTGAAACATAAGAGTAAAGAAAGCAAAACATAAACTAAACTTTATTATATACCTCAAACACGATTACATAGATAGATCACTAAGCAAGCACTCAAAAAGAAAGGATATAATTAAACTTTTATTCGACTAAATCATAGGATAACCAAAGATCGAACTAAAATAGATAAAGGCAAAGATAGTGGTGGTGATACGATACCGGGACACCTCCCCCAATCTTGGCACAAGCCAAGGGGATTGTCCATACCATGAACTCAAGTCTCCTTTGGTGATGAAGAAGGTGGTGGTGGTGATGAGGTAGTAGCGATCTTATCTTTCGGTTTCCATGGCAATGGCTCACCATCATAAGAGGAGGAGCGAGTCTAGCGAGTCCTGCAACTGGCAACCAAACTCATACCTTTAAACCTTGACTCATATTCAAAGACTTGGTTTTGGAGATCATAGATTTGGCTTTGCAGAAAGTTGATTTGCTCGTTGAAGGTGAAGACGACGTCCTTCATGGATTTTCCATCCACCTTGAGATCACGGGTGTAGTCCATGATCATGAGGTGATTGGCATTAAGTCCACGTTCCACCATCCCCTTGCACTTGAAGACCTACTGCTCCATAGCTTCGAGCCTGGCATCCACGGTCCCCGTCCCCTTGGGACTCTGGATGTCCCGGATGTGGAGCACCCCCTCATGCATCTCAATGGCTTGAGGGTGCTGCATGACCTCCCGCAAATATGGGTTGATGACGTTCTCGAAGAACTTGTCCTTGGAGGAGCTCGCGGCCATGCCAATCTAGATCCGTCAGAAAAATAGCAAGAAAGAAGAACAAAAGATTTCTCCATGATATGGTGGTCAATACGTTCGGGGGGGGGGGGGGTATATAAAGATTTTTTATCTTGGGAAACAAGCAAACGGGAGAAAAACGGAGTCCGGAAGGTTCCCGAGGCGGGCACAACCCACCTGGGCGTGCCGGGGGGCCCAGGCACGCCTTCGTGTCTTGTGGCCCCCTTGGATGCCTTCCTGGTTGTTTCTTATTTTCCTAATTTTCAAAATATTCCAAAACTGACAGAAAATATGTTTGCAGATTTTTTGGAGTCCGTTTACTTACCGTATCACATAACTCCTCTTTTTCGGTTATTCAGGAGTGTTCCGGAAGGTTTCTTTTATGTGTTCCTCTGGTGTCATTGTTTGGATAATATTGCTTTCAACATTAATAGGCGTACCTGAGATATAGTGTTTAATTTTTTGCCCATCACTGGTATGCGTCGGGACTATACAAATGGTTTTTAACCCCTTCCGCGACAGCATTTGGAACCGTCGCCAAGTGAGTGTGGGCGACAGGGGGTCCTTCCCCCACGACCCAGAAACCGTTAGGGATATGCCCTCCTGGCACACACGCTCGACAAAATGAGTTCGTGTGCGACCGGCGAGCGAGCAAATACGATTATACATACAATAGTGCTCAAAGAAATACAATTATACAGGCGAAATCATTTCCAGTCGTAAGTACATCCCACATAGTCAGTCCCTGCTAAATGTTTCTGTTCGTATATACATCCCACATAGTCACTCCAAGGAAAACGTTTCTGTTCGCAGGTACATCACACACAATTTTCCCCGTTAAATCGTTTGTGATAGCGTTGCCATCACACACAATATTAACAATTTTATCGTTTGTGTTACTGAATGCATCACACACGGTTTTTATGTGGTAAACGTTTGTGCAAGGTGGTCTAATGCAAACAGTTTTGAAGAGAATGTCGTGTTTTTTTTTCATTGATCCAACACAGTTTATTCTTAGAAACTGTGTGTGTTGCCTTTGGTCATCGCCCACGGTATTTTCTCAATAACCGTTTGCAATAGCAAAAACCAATTAGCAGGCTAATTGCCCTATTATTGATAATACATTTATTAATGTAATTGACATTCATATTAAACACATAATATATTTCATTCCCATATTAAGGAAGCAGGATTTCATAATTGAAATACATCATAGTGCAACATGATATAGCTTCAGCAACAGCTACCCCATTACACAACTGCACCAACACCAAGTTTCACATGCAACATCTAGAACCTTTCGAAATTAGCATCATAGACAGCACATAGACAAATGCATCTCGTCGATAAAACTGCTGAAGCGGAAGGCGAATATTGAGCCTTCATTCATGTTGAAGGTCTTTGCAACTTTAGGCCAGTGCATGTGGATGATTGACCGTCCATCCTTTGTCCTCTTCAGGAACACTTCAATATTGAGCCGTGAGTGTTGTATGAAAACCTTCCTCGCCTCCTGACCATAGAGGTGGTTTGAGAGGTAATCATCAGTGAACTGCTTTGGAAAGGCCTAAAAACAAGGATGTGCATAAATATCTTCTCTATATTGGAAATGGGGCTAAGGGAAAAAGGCAAGGTATAATAGTTAGTACCATCTTGTAGTGAACTGATGTCTTCTTCATTGTGCAGACAAAGATCTTGTTGTTTTTTGTCGCTAACTTCTTTATCCTAACAATCTTTCTGAGTTTCTTGACTTGATTGATATTCATGGACAACTCATTTCCCCATATGTAAAAAGGGTCGAACAGTGGGTCAAAACCTCTCACAGCAAGACCTACATGTGCAAGACCAAATTGTTAAAAACCTAAATATTAGAATGGTTCCTGCAATCGCACAATAATGTGCTATTAGACAACGGACCATGCACATGCTAACCTCGACTGTAAACTTCAGTGCTTCCCATTGTTTCCCTGCAACACATATAAGGTCGTTAGTCATCAGGTTAAGTAAGTGTACGCATGTTATCAGTAAAATATGTTGATGAAAAATAAGCACATTGCAGATTCATCAGATTAATTCAAGCTACATGGAAAACCCATTTATCCAAACCAAGCATGAAGAAGAACTAGGAAATATAGCACTTGTATATGTTTCTCATGTATTAAGTGCATCCCAATTCGATTTATTTCTCACATGCACAACAATACAAAATTCTACCCACGACAATTGGACATCGCGTTGCAGAATTGAACCAAGCAGTTAACTAAACACCACAACAAATGAACCAAACATTAACTGGGCACCACATTGCACAATATAACATACTCCTAATAGAAGATTAGACAGTTAACCAAACCAAGCATGCGTAAAAACTTGGAAATATAGCAATTGTATTTGTTTCTCATGTATTTAATACAACCAAATTCAATTTACTTCTCACATGGTATACAATAACAGAATGCACCCACAACTATTGAACATCACAATGCAGAATTGAACCAAACAGTTAACTAAACACCACAACACAAATGAACCAAACATTAACTGAGCACCACATTGCACAATGTATAACCAAACCAAGCATGCTTGACAACTTGGAAATATAGCAATTGTATTCGTTTCTCATGTATTTTATAAAGATAAATTTGATTTATTTCTCACATGGAAGTGATAACCCACAAGTATAGGGGATCGCAATAGTTTTCGAGGGTAGAGTATTCAACCCAAATTTATAGATTCGGCACAAGGGGACCCAAAGAATATTTGAAGGTATTAGCAGTTGAGTTGTCAATTCAACTACACCCGGAGATTAATTATCTGCAGCAAAGTGATTAGTAGCACAGCAGTATGATAGTTTTGATGATAGCAGCAGTAGTAACGGTAACAATACCAGTGAGAGCAGTGATATTGTAGCAGTAATGATAGCAGTAGCAACAGTGGTAACTTAGCAAGAACAATATAAGACAAATTCGTAGGCATTGGATCGGTGACTCATTGGATGATATTCATCATGAGACCGTTATAACCTAGGGCAATACGGCACTAGCTCCGGTTCATAAATATAATGTAGGCATGTATTCCGTAAATAGTCATACGTGCTTATGGAAAGAACTTGCATGCCATCTTTTGTCCTACCCTCCCGTGGCAGCAGGGTCCTATTGGAAACTAAGGGATATTAAGGCCTCCTTTTAATAGGGAACCGGAACAAAGCATTAACACACGATGAATACATGAACTCCTCAAACTACGGTCATCACCGGGAGTGCTCCCGATTTCTGTCACTCCGAGGTTGCCGGATCATAACACGTAGTAGGTGACTATAACTTGCAAGATCGGATCTAGAACATGGATATAATGGTGATAACATAAACAGTTCAGATATGAAATCATGGCACCCGGGCCCAAAGTGACAAGCATTAAGCATGGCAAAGTCATAGCAACATCAATCTCAGAACATAGTGGATACTAGGGATCAAGCCCTAACAAAACTAACTCGATTACTGATACGTCTCCAACATATCTATAATTTTTGATTGCTCCATGCTACTTTATCTACTGTTTTAGGCAATATTGGGCTTTATTATCCACTTTTATATTATTTTTGGGACTAACCTATTAACCGGAGGCCCAACCCAGATTTGTTGTTTTATGCCTATTTCAGTGTTTCGAGGAAAAGGAATACTAGACGGAGTCAAAACGGAACGAAATCAACTGGAGAAGTTATTTTTGGAAGGAAAGCAACCCAGGGAACTTGGAGTACACGTTAGGGGGGATACGGGCTGCCCATGAGGGTGGGGGGCGCGCCCACCCCCTGGGCGCGCCTCCTACCTCGTGGGGCCCCCGTAGCTCCTCCGACGTACCCCCTGCACCCATATATACTCTTGTACCCTAAAACTTCCAGAACAGAAGATAGATCAGGAGTTCCGCCGCCGCAAGCCTCTGTAGACACCAAAAACCTCTTGGGAGCCCGTTCTGGCACCCTGCCGGAGGGGGGAACCCATCACCGGTGGCCATCTTCATCATCCCGGCGCTATCCATGACGAGGATGGAGTAGTTCACCCTCGGGGCTGAGGGTATGTACTAGTAGCTATGTGTTTGATCTCTCTCTCTCTCGTGTTCCTCTATGGCACGATCTTGATGTATCCCGAGCTTTGCTATTGTAGTTGGATCTTATGATGTTTCTCCTCCTCTACTCTCTTGTGATGAATAGAGTTTCCCCTTTGAAGTTATCTTATCGGATTGAGTCTTTTATGAGAACACTTGATGTATGTCTTGCCGTGATTATCTGTGGTGACAATGGGATATCATGTGCCACTTGATGTATGTTTTGGTGATCAACTTGCGGGTTTTGTGACATTGGGAACCTATGCATAGGGGTTGGCACACGTTCTTGACTCTCCGGTAGAAACTTTGGGGCACTCTTTGAAGTACTTTAATGTTGGTTGGATGAATCTGAGATTGTGTGATGCATATCATATAATCATGCCCACGGATACTTGAGGTGACAATGGAGTATCTAGGTGACATTAGGGTTTTGGTTGATTTGTGTCTTAAGGTGTTATTCTAGTATGAACTCTTTTATAGATTGATCCAAAAGAATAACTTTGAGGTGGTTTCGTACCCTACCATAATCTCTACGTTTGTTCTCCGCTATTAGTGGCTTCGGAGTGACTCTTTGTTTCATGTTGAGGGCTTGTTATATTATCTATCTATGTTATTATTGTTGAGAGAACTTGCACTAGTGAAAGCATGAACCCTAGGCCTTGTTTCCTATCATTGCAATACCGTTAACGCTCAATTTTATCATTAGTTACCTTGCTGTTTTTATATTTTCAGATTACAAATACCTTTATCTACCATCAATATTGCACTTGTATCACCATCTCTTCGCCGAACTAGTGCACCTATACAATTTACCATTGTATTGGGTGTGTTGGGGACACAAGAGACTCTTTGTTATTTGGTTGCAGGGTTATTTGAGAGAGACCATCTTCATCCTACGCCTCCTACGGATTGATAAACCTTAGGTCATCCACTTGAGGGAAATTTTCTACTGTCCTACAAACCTTTGCACTTGCAGGCCCAACAACATCTACAAGAAGAAGGTTGTGTAGTAGACATCAAGCTCTTTTCTGGCGCCGTTGCCGGGGAGGCTAGGTAAGTGAAGGTATATCTTTAGATCTTGCAATTGAATCTTTTTGTTTCTTGTTTTAGCACTAGTCTAGTTTATAAAAAGAAAATTACAAAAAAATGGAGTTAAGTTTGTCTCATACGCTTCACCTTTTTAATATCTTTCGTGAGTATGATGGAAAGGATAATTGTGCTCAAGTGCTAGAAGAAGAAATCTCTAAATTGTTTGGCACTAAATATGTGAATGATGAGCATGATTGCAATGTTGTTAGTATGAATTCCTTGAATATCCATGATGCTAATGATATGCAAAGCCACAAGCTTGGGGAAGCTATGTTTGATGAAGATGATATTTTTGTCCCCCAAGCTTTGATGAGCAAATTTACTATGATGAAAGCATGCCTCCTATCTATGATGATTATTGTGATGACACGTATGCCATAAAGAATAATGATAACCATGAAACTTGTCATCTTGATCTTAATTTTCAATCACATGATAGTTATTTTGTTGAGTTTGCTCTCACTACTATTCATGAGAAGAATTTTGCTTATGTGGAGAGTAGTAAATTTTCTATGCTTGTAGATCATGAAATGAATGCTTTAGGTGCTGGTTATATTGTTGAATTCATTCATGATGCTACTCAAAATTATTATGAGGGAGGAACATATGCTTGTGGGAATTGCAATAATATCAAGTTTCCTCTCTATGTGCTTAAAATCTTGAAGTTATGCTTGTTTTTCCTTCCTATGCAAGTTGATTCTTGTTCCCATAAGTTGTTTGCTCACAAAATCCCTATGCATATGAAGTGGGTTAGACTTAAAAGTGCTAGTCATATGCTTCATGATGCTCCCGTTATGTTTCAATTCTTATCTTTTATGTGAGCATCATTGTCATCATCATGCCTAGCTAGAAAGGCATTAAAGAAAAGCGCTTGTTGGGAGACAACCCAATATTTATCCTTACTGTTCTTGTGTGTCCACATAATTATGCTACTGTATTAATCATGTTTTATATCTTTTGTTTCAATAAAGTGCCAAGTAAGACCTTTAGGATGGCTTACGGTGATAGTTGTGTTGATCCTACTGAAAATCAGAAACTTTTGCAACCAGTAAATTAGTTTTTTTAATTTACAGAAACGTGCTTCTGATCTGAATCTTTTTGCTGTGGGTTGGTACACGAATTTCTTAGGACTTCCTAATTTGGTAGGATTTTTGGAGTTCCAGAAGTATACGTTTGATACAGAGTACTACAGACTGTTCTGTTTTTGACAGATTCTGTTTTCTATGTGTTGTTTGCTTATTTTGATGAATCTATGAGTAGTATCGGTGGGTATGAACCATAGATAAGTTGTAGTACAGTATATATTACACCAATATGAATTTAGAATGAGTTAATTACAATACCAATGTGGTGGTTTTGTTTTCTTTCACTAACGGAGCTTATAAGATTTCCTGTTGAGTTTTGTGTTGTGAAGTTTTCAAGTTTTGGGTAAAAATTTGATGGACTATGGAATAAGGAGTGACAAGAGCCTAAGAATGGGGATGCCCAAGGCACCCCAAGGTAATATTCAAGAATATCCAAAAGCCTAAGCTTGGGGATGCCCCGGATGGCATCCCCTCTTTCGTCTTCGTTCATCGGTAACTTTACTTGGAGCTATATTTTTATTCACCACATGATATGTGTTTTGCTTGGAGCGTCATTTTATTTTGTTAGTATTAGCTTGCTGTTATTTAGATTAATGTTTTGCATCTTTAGTTTCAATAAAGAAGTCAAGGATAGCCTTTGCCATGCTTATTTTGCTAGTTTACATGTTGCTGTTTGAAAACAGAAAGTTTACCGCTGTTGCAAAAATTCCCTAGAAAAGTCAGAGAGTGGTATAATGTTGAATCTTTTTGCATATTGAGCTCTGATAAATTTATTACATTGGTAGTTTTAGTTCATAATTTTTGGAGTCAGGGAAGTATTGATACTCTTGCATTCTTTACAGACTGTACTGTTTTGACAGATTGCTGTTATGGTTGCATTGCTTGCATATGTTTGCTTGTTTAATGATTCTATTTGAAGATAGGAGTATTAAATATGCAGAGGCATTTAGTTTTCAATGTTTAATAATAATTTTAGTGATTTGTTGCAGTAGAAAATGATAAGGTTTTGCATTGGTTTATACTAACCTATCTCACGAGTTCTTGTTGAGTTTGTTGTGAATGAAGCTTTTGATAAAAAGAGAAACCATGATATGAGAGGAATTAAGGAGACACAAAAGCTCAAGCTTGGGGATTCCCAAGGCACCCCAAGATAATATTTCAAGAAGTATCAAGCATCTAAGCTTGGGTATGCCCCGGTAGGCATCCCACGTTTCTTCCTCAACAACTATCAGTTAGTATCGGTTGAGCCTAAGTTTTTGCTTCTTCACATGAGTTGTGCTATCCTTGCAATGTAGTTTTCTTTAGCTTTGCTTGCTGTTTGAATAAAGTATCAAGATCTGAAATTATTAAATGAGAGAGAGAGTCTTCGCATAGTTGCATAATTATTTAGCTACTCATTGACCTTCACTTATATCTTTCGGAGTAGTTTGTCATTTGCTCTAGTACTTCACTTATACCTTTTAGAGCATGGTGGTAGTTTTATTTTGAAGACATAGATGAACTCTCATACTTCACTTAGATTATTTTGAGAGTCTTAAATAGCATGGTAATTTGCCTAATGTTAATATACTTGGTATTCAAGATATGTGAAACTTTCTTTCGAGTGTGTTGAATACTAAGATAAGTTTGATGCTTGATAATTGTTCTGAGATATGGAGGTGATAATATCAAAGTCGTGCTAGTTGGGTAATTGTGAATTTGAGAAATGCTTGTGTTGAAGTTTGCAAGTCCCGTAGCATGCACGTATGGTTAAAGTTGTGTAACAAATTTGAAACATGAAGTGTACCTGGCTTGTGCATCCTTATGAGTGGCGGTCGGGGACGAGCGATGGTCTTTTCCTACCAATCTACCCCCCTAGGAGCATGTGTGTAGTACTTGATTTTTGATGACTTCTAAATTTTTGCAATAAGTATATGAGTTCTTTTGACTAATGTTGAGTCCATGGATTATATGCACTCTCACCTTTCCGCCTTTGCTAGCCTCTTCGGTACCGTGCATTGCCCTTTCTCACCTTGAGAGTTGGTGCAAACTTCGCCGGTGCATCCAAACCCTGTGATATGATACGCACTATCACACATAAACCTCCTTATATCTTCCTCAAAACAGCCACCATACCTACCTATCATGCCATTTCCATAGCCATTCCGAGATATATTGCCATGCAACTTCCATCATCATCATGACATACATTACTGTTGTCATATTGCCATTGCATGATCATGTAGTTGACATCGTATTTGTGGCAAAGCCACCATGCATTATTTTTCGTACATGTCACTCTTGATTCATTGCACCATCCCAGTACACCGCCAGAGGCATTCATATAGAGTCATATCTTGTTCTAAGTTTCGAGTTGTAATCCTTATGTTGTAATCAATAGAAGTGTGATGATCATCATTTAATAGAGCATTGCCCAAAAAAAGAGAAAGGCCAAAAAAAGAGGAAGGCCCAAAAAATAAAAATAAAATAAAAAGGGCAATGCTACTATCTCTTTTTCCACACTTGTGCTTCAAAGTAGCACCTTGTTCTTCATGTAGTGAGTCTCATATATTGTGCTTCAAAGTAGCACCATGTTTTTCATATAGTGAGTCTCATAAGTTGTCTTTTTCATACTAGCAGGAATTTTTCATTATAGAACTTGGCTTGTATATTCCTATGATGGGCTTCCTCAAAATACCCTAGGTCTTCATGAGCAAGCAAGTTGGATGCACACCCACTAGTTTTCTTTTGTTGAGCATTCCTAGCTCTAGTGCATCCATTGCATGGCAATCCCTACTCCTCATGTTGACATCAATTAATGGGCATCTCCATAGCCCGTTGATATCCTCGTCAATGTGAGACTTTCTCCTTTTTTGTCTTCTCCACACAATCCCCATCATCATATTCTATTCCACCCATAGTGCTATATCCATGGCTCACGCTCATGTATTGCGTGAAGGTTGAAAAAGTTTGAGATTATTTAAGTATGAAACAATTGCTTGGCTTGTCATCGGGGGTATAGAAGTTCGGAACATCTTTGTGTGACGAAAATGAAGCATAGCCTAACTATATGATTTTGTAGGGATGAACTTTCTTTTGCCATGCTATTTTGAGAAGACATGATATCTTTGATTAGTATGCTTGAAGTATTATTATTTTTATGTCAATATGAACTTTTGTCTTGAATCTTTCGAATCTGAATATTCATATCACAATTAAGAAGATTTACATTGAAATTTTGCCAAAGTATCACTCCGCATCAAAAATTCTTTTTTATCATTTACCTACTCGAGGACAAGCAGGAATTAAGCTTGGGGATGCTTGATACGTCTCCAACGAATCTATAATTTTTGATTGCTCCATGCTACTTTATCTACTGTTTTAGGCAATATTGGGCTTTATTATCCACTTTTATATTATTTTTGGGACTAACCTATTAACCGGAGGCCCAGCCCAGGTTTGCTGTTTTATGCCTATTTCAGTGTTTTGAGGAAAAGGAATATCAGACGGAGTCAAAACGGAACGAAATCAACTGGACAAGTTATTTTCGGAAGGAAAGCAACCCAGGGAACTTGGAGTGCACGTCAGGGGAGATACGGGCTGCCCACGAGGGTGCCCCCCCCCCCCCGAGCGCGCCCCCTGCCTCGTGGGGCCCCCTTAGCTCCTACGACGTACCCCCTGCACCCATATATACTCTTGTACCCTAAAACTTCCAGAACAGAAGATAGATCGAGAGTTTCACCGCCGCAAGCCTCTGTAGCCACCAAAACCCTCTCGGGAGCCCATTCCGGCACCCTGCCGGAGGGGGGAACCCATCACCGGTGGCCATCTTCATCATCCCTACGCTATCCATGACGAGGAGGGAGCAGTTCACCCTCGGGGCTGAGGGTATGTACCAGTAGCTATGTGTTTGATCTCTCTCTCTCATGTTCTCTCTCGTGTTCCTCTATGGCACGATCTTGATGTATCCCGAGCTTTGCTATTGTAGTTGGATCTTATGATGTTTCTCCCCCTCTACTCTCTTGTGATGAACTGAGTTTCCCCTTTGAAGTTATCTTATCGGATTGAGTCTTTTATGAGAACACTTGATGTATGTCTTGCCGTGATTATCTGTGGTGACAATGGGATATCATGTGCCACTTGATGTATGTTTTGGTGATCAACTTGAGGGTTTCGTGACATTGGGAACCTATGCATAGGGGTTGGCACACGTTCTTGACTCTCCGGTAGAAACTTTGGGGCACTCTTTGAAGTACTTTTATGTTGGTTGGATGAATCTGAGATTGTGTGATGCATATCGTATAATCATGCCCACGGATACTTGAGGTGACAATGGAGTATCTAGGTGACATTAGGGTTTTGGTTGATTTGTGTCTTAAGGTGTTATTCTAGTACGAACTCTTTTATAGATTGATCCGAAAGAATAACTTTGAGGTGGTTTCGTACCCTACCATAATCTCTACGTTTGTTCTCCGCTATTAGTGGCTTCGGAGTGACTCTTTGTTGCATGTTGAGGGCTTGTTATATTATCTATCTATGTTATTATTGTTGAGAGAACTTGCACTAGTGAAAGTATGAACCCTAGGACTTGTTTCCTATCATTGCAATACCGTTTACACTCACTTTTATCATTAGTTACCTTGCTGTTTTTATATTTTCAGATTACAAATACCTTTACCTACCATCCATATTGCACTTGTATCACCATCTCTTCGCCGAACTAGTGCACCTATACAATTTACCATTGTATTGGGTGTGTTGGGGACACAAGAGACTCTTTGTTATTTGGTTGCAGGGTTGTTTGAGAGAGACCATCTTCATCCTACGCCTCCTACGGATTGATAAACCTTAGGTCATCCACTTGAGTGAAATTTGCTACTATCCTACAAACCTGTGCACTTGCAGGCCCAACAACGTCTACAAGAAGAAGGTTGTGTAGTAGACATCAAGCTCTTTTCTGGCGCCGTTGCCGGGGAGGCTAGGTAAGTGATGGTATATCTTTAGATCTTGCAATCGAATCTTTTTGTTTCTTGTTTTAGCACTAGACTAGTTTATAAAAGAAAACTACAAAAAAATGGAGTTAAGTTTGTCTCACACGCTTCACCTTTTTAATATCTTTCGTGAGTATGATGGAAAGGATAATTGTGCTCAAGTGCTAGAAGAAGAAATCTGTAAATTGTTTGGCACTAAATATGTGAATGATGAGCATGATTGCAATGTTGTTAGTATGAATTCCTTGAATATCCATCATGCCCTGGTGGGTTGTGCCCACCCAGGTCCCCCCCAAGGTCCATCCTGGCTCCAGAAATTATCTTTTATTGTATAAAAATCCTCTCAAAGTTTCGTTCCATTCCGAGAACTTCTATTTCTGCACAAAAACAATGCCATGGTAGTTCTGCTGAAAACAACGTCAGTCCTTTGTTAGTTTCATTCAAATCATGCAAATTAGAGACCAAAACAAGAGGAAAAGCGTTAGGAAAAGTAGATACGTTGGAGACGTATCAACTCCCCCAAGCTTAAACCTTTGCTTGTCGAAATTCAATTGATTAACTGAAAGTGAAAAAGAAAAACTTTTACGGACACTTTTGCTCTTTTTTCATAAATAAGCTTAAACAACACCCAGGTTTTCAGCAAAGATTATAACTAACCATGTCAACAATAACTCTTAAAAATTATATTAACTCATATCAATGACATATACAACTAGAGAGCAATAATAAGATATCTCAAATAGCAACACGTTGTCAGAACAACCATGATATAATATGACAATAGTGGTATCCCGCTAGCCCTTTCTGAGACCGCAAAACATAAATGCAGAGCACCCCCAAAGTTTAAGCAGCGACTAAACATTGTAATTCATGGTAGAAAAGATCTAGTCATGATGCATCCAACATTAGCTATACACAATGCATCAGCATGATAGCAGTGCTCTCAGGTTCTGGCGCTTATTTGAGAAGGTGATGACACAACATAAAAGTAAATGGATAGTCCCTTCGCAGAGGGAAGTAGTGACTTGTAGAGGTGTCAGAGCTCATATTTCTAAAATAGAGGTAAATGATATTTTGAGACATCCACCCTTCTCATTCACTTCACGACTATCAGTTATTAATATCTTCCATGCTAAGCACGCTAGTGGCGGTTCCCAAGCATAAAGGTAAAGGTTATGACTCCATTGGGAGTTTTTGTTTGATTATTTGTAAGCTCTTATCTTTTTGCAGTTTGGGACTGGGCATCCCTATTACTGCCCTTTTTCTCGTGCGATGGCGAGTGAATAAACACTCGACCTGAGAATAACCCGCTTAGCATGGAAGATACCGACTACCTCCTGTCATTCCTTGAACGATCTAGGCACACAAAAAGGTATTTATTTGAAGTTTTTAGAGGTGGCACATGCAAATTTACTTAGGACGGCAGGGTAATACCGCATATAGGTAGGTATGGTGGACTCATCTGGAATAACTTGGGTTTTAGGGGTTTTTTATGTACAAGCAGAGTTCCCAACTAGTAGAGGCGAAGACTAGCAAATAGGTTGAGAAGCGGCCATCTAGAGAGCAACAACGGTCATGAACATGCATTATGGACACTACAAAAAAAACACTTCCGTGATGATACGTGTTTGTCACCGTAGGTCGCGTTTTTTTGTCATGCATGTACATCCATGACGATTTTATGACAGAATCAAGATAGTCATACCTATGCTGTCGTAGAAGTGTTCCATGACATTACCAAAATTATCATCACGGAAGTGTCCACTTCCATGACGATAAATCGCGCGTCACAGAAGTGCTTTCGTCAAGGGTGACCGACACGTGGCATCTGCTACGTCTTGAGCTTGCGTTGGTTTTCCTCGAAGAGGAGAGGGTGATGCAGCAATAGTAGGGTAAGTATTTCCCTCAGTTTTTGAGAACCAAGGTATCAATCCAGTAGGAGGCTCCTCAAAAGTCCCACGCACCTACACAAACAAACAAAGAACTCGCAACCAATGCAATAAAGGGGTTGTCAATCCCTTCACAGCCACTTGCGCAAGTGAGATCTAATAAAGATAGTAAGATAAGATAAATATATTTTTGGTATTTTATAATATAGATGCAAAAAGTAAAGATGCAAATAAAAGTAGATTGGAAGCAAATATGATAAGAGATAGACCCAGGGGCCATATGTTTCACTAGTGGCTTCTCTCAAGATAGCATAAGTATTACGGTGGGTGAACAAATTACTGTCGAGCAATTGATAGAAAAGCGAATAATTATGATACTATCTAGGCATGATCATGTATATAGGCATCACGTCCGTAACAAGTAGACCGACTCCTGCCTGCATCTACTACTATTACTCCACACATCGACCGACTCCTGCCTGCATCTAGAGTATTAAGTTCATAAGAACAGAGTAACGCATTAAGCAAGATGACATGATGCAGAGGGATAAACTCAAGCAATATGATATAAACCCCATCTTTTTATCCTCGATGGAAACAATACAATACGTGCTTTGCAACCCTTTCTGTCACTGGGTAAGGACACCGCAAGATTGAACCCAAAGCTAAGCACTTCTCCCATGGCAAGAAAGATCAATCTAGTAGGCCAAACCAAACTGATAATTCGAAGAGACTTGCAAAGATAACTCAATCATACATAAAAGAATTCAGAGAAGATTCAAATATTATTTATAGATAAACTTGATCATAAACCCACAATTCATCGGATCTCGACAAACACACCGTAAAAAGAGTTTACATTGAATAGATCTCCACAAGAGAGGGGGAGAACATTGTATTGAGATCCAACAAGAGAGAAGAAGCCATCTAGCTAATAACTATGGACTCGTAGGTCTGTGGTAAACTACTCACAACTCATCGGATGGGCAAGGATGTTGATGTAGAGGCACTCCATGGTTGACTCCCCCTCCAGCAGAGTGCCGGCGAAGGCTCCAAGATGAGATCTCGCGGATACAGAAGGTTACGGTGGTGGAAATTGTGTTTCGTCCTGCTCCTGGATATTTTCGGGGTATGTAGGTATATATAGGAGGAAGAAGTACGTCGGTGACTGCCCGAGGGGCCCACGAGACAGGGGGCGCGCCCTATAGGGGGGGCACCCTCCTATCTCGTGGGAGCCTCGGCTGCTTCTTGACTTGCACTCCAAGTCCTCTAGATCATGTTCGTTCCAAAAATTACGCTCCCGAAGGTTTCATTCCGTTTGGACTCCGTTTGATATTCCTTTTCTTCGAAATACTGAAATAGGCAAAAAAACAGCAATATGGCCTGGGCCTCCGATTAGTAGGTTAGTCCCAAAAATGATATAAATGTGTAAAATAAAGCCCATAAACATCCAAAAGGGGTAATATAATAGCATGGAACAATCAAAAATTATAGATATGTTGGAGACGTATCAAGCATCCCCAAGCTTAATTCCTGCTCGTCCTCGAGTAGGTAAATGATAAAAAGAGAATTTTTGATGTGGAATGCTACCTAGCATAATTCATAATGTAATTTTATTTATTGTGGCATGAATGTTCAGATCCAAATGATTCATAATAAAAGTTCAAAAGAAATAGTAACACTTCAAGCATACTAATCAAAGTAATCATGTCTTCTCAAAATAACATGGCAAAAGAAGGTTCGTCCCTACAAAATCATATAGTTAGGCTATGCTTCATTTTCGTCACACAAAGATGTTCCCAACTTCTATACCCCCGATGACAAGCCAAGCAATTGTTTCATACTTAAATAATCTCAAACTTTTTCAACCTTCACGCAATACATGAGCGTGAGCCATGGATATAGCACTGTGGGTGGAATAGAATATGATGATGGGGATTGTGTGGAGAAGACAAAAAAAGGAGAAAGTCTCACATTGACGAGGATAATCAACGGGCTATGGAGATGCCCATCAATTGATGTCAACATGAGGAGTAGGGATTGCCATGCAATGGATGCACTAGAGCTATAAATGAATGCTCAACAAAAGAAATCTAGTGGGTGTGCATCCAACTTGCTTGCTCATGAAGACCTAGGGCATTTGAGGAAGCCCATCGTAGGAATATACAAGCCAAGTTCTATAATGAAAAATTGCCACTAGTATGAAAAGGACAACTTATGAGACTCACTATATGAAAAACATGGTGCTACTTTGAAGCACAATATATGAGACTCACTACATGAAGAACAAGGTGCTACTTTGAAGCACAAGTGTGGAAAAAGAGATAGTAACATTGCCCTTTTTATTTATTTATTTTCTTTTTTTTCTTTTTCTTTTTTCTTTTTCTTTTTGTTTTTTGGGCCTTTCCTTTTTTTCTTTTGGCCTTTCTTCTTCTTTTTTTCTTTTTTTGGGCAATGCTCTAATAATGATGATCATCCCACTTTCATTGATTACAACATATGAATTACAACTCGAAATTAGAACAAGATATGACCCTATATGAATGCCTCCGGCGGTGTACCGGGATGGTGCAATGAATCAAGAGTGACATGTATGAAAAATAATGCATGGTGGCTTTGCCAAAAATACGATGTCAACTACATGATCATGCAATGGCAATATGACAAAAGTAAAGTATGTCATGATGATGATGAACGGAACGGTGGAAAGTTGCATGGCAATATATCTCGGAATGGCTATGGAAATGCCATAATAGGTAGGTTTGGTGGCTATTTTGAGGAAGATATAAGGAGGTTTATGTGTGATAGAGCGTATCGTATCACGGGGTTTGGATGCACCGGCGAAGTTTGCGCCAACTCTCAAGGTGAGAAAGGGCAATGCACGGTACCGAAGAGGCTAGCAAAGGCGGAAAGGTAAAAGTGCGTATAATCCATGGACTCAACATTAGTCAAAAGAACTCATATACTTATTGCAAAAATTTAGTAGTCGTAAAAAATCAAGTACTACGCGCATGCTCCTAGGGGGATAGATTGGTAGGAAAAGACCATCGCTCGTTCCCGACCGCCACTCATAAGGATGCACAAGCCAGGTACACTTCATGTTTCAAATTTGTTACACAACTTTAACCATACGTGCATGCTACGGGACTTGCTAACTTCAACACAAGCATTCTTTAAATTCATAGTCACCCAACTAGCATGAATTTAATATCACTATCTCCATATCTCAAAACAATTATCAAGTATCTAATTGATCATAGCATCCAATTCACTTCCTATGATAGTTTTTATTATACCAAACTTGGATGCCTACCATTCTAGGACCAATTTTGTAACCATAGAAAATACCATGCTGTTCTAAAAGACTCTCAAAATAATATAAGTGAAGCATGAGAGACTAGTAATTTCTACAAAAACAAGTCACCCCCGTGCTCTAAAAGATATAAGTGAAGCACTAGAGCAAAAACTATCAAGCTCAAAAGATATAAGTGAAGAACATAGAGTATTCTAGCAAATTCTAATCAAATAGGCTTCTCCCAAAATGTGTGTACAGCAAGGATGATTGTGGTAAACTAAATAGAAAATACTAATATAATACACGACGCTCCAAGCAAAACACATATCATGTGGCGAATAAAAATATAGCTCCAAGTAAAGTTACCAATGAACGAAGATGAAAGAGGGGATGCCTTCCCGGGGCATCCCCAAGCTTAGGCTTTTGGCTATTCTTGAATATCTTGGGGTGCCTTGGGCATCCCTAAGCTTAGGCTCTTGCCACCCTTTATTCCATAGTCCATAAAAGCTTTACCCAAAACTTGAAAACTTCACAACACAAAACTCAACAGGAAATCCTATAAGCTCTTTTAGTGAAAGAAAACAAAACCACCACATAAGGTACTGTAATGAACTCATTCTTTATTTATTTTGGTGTTAAACCTACTGTATTCCAACTTCTCTATGGTTTATAAAATATTTTACTAGCCATAGATGCATCAAAATAGGCAAACAACACACGAAAAACAGAATCTGTCAAAAACAGAACAGTCTGTAGCAATCTCTAACTAACGCAAACTTATGGAACTCTAAAAATCCGACCAAAATAGGAAATCCTGGAAAATTCGTTTATTAATCAGAAGCAAAAAGAATCAACGCAAAAGCACGTTCCTGTGAGTTAAAAAAATTATATTCGTGCACGCAAAGTTTCTGTTTTTTAGCAGAATCAAATCAACTATCATCATAGGTTATCCTATAGGTTCTACTTGGCACAAACACTAATTAAAAGATAAAAACACATCTAAACAGAAGGTAGATGCAAGATTTATTAAATAACAGCAAGGAAAAATATTGTGTTGTCTCCCAACAAGCGCTTTTCTTTAAAGCCTTTTAGCTAGGCATTGATAATTTTAATGATGCTCACATGAAAGACAATAATTGAAGCGCAAAGAGAGCATCATGAAACATGTGACAAGCACATCTAAGTCTAACATAACTCCTATGCATAGGAATATTATAAGCAAACAAATTTGCAAGGCAAGCAAAAACTAGCATATGCAAGGAAGAAGAAAGAGACGCAAGCAATCTCAACATGACGAGAGGTAATTTAGTAAGATTAAAATTTCTACGACCATATTTTCCTCTCTCATAATAATTACATGTAGGATCATAGGAAAATTCAACAAAATAGCTATGACATAATATATTCTCAACACGATCCACATGCATGCAAAGTTGACACTCTTCCAAGATAGTGGGATTAACATTAACTAAAGTCACGAACTCTCCAAACCCACTTTTATCTGAAATTTCATAAGATTGATCAAAATCCAAATATGTGGGATCTAAAGTTGACACTCTTCCAAACCCACTTTCAATAATATTGCAAACACTATTATCAATCTCATATTCATCATGGGGGTTAAATAAATTTTCAAGGTTATAAGAAGAATCACCCCAATCATGATCATTGAAACAAGTAGTAGACATAGCAAAACTAGCATCCCCAAGCTTAGTGTTTTGCATATTATTAGCACAATTGACATCAAGATAATTTATAGGAAAATCATTGCAATCATGCTTTTTATTCAAGGAGTTATCGTGAATCTGTTCATAAAATTCTTCATCATAATTTTCAGATTCACAAATTTTGAGCAAAGCTTCATAAAGATAATCTAGTGCACAAAACTCACTAGCAATTGGTTCATCATAATTGGATCTCTTAAAAACATTAGCAAGCGGATGAGGATCCCTAGATCTTAAGTTCTCTGTTTAGCAATAAATAAGCATCTAATCCAACCAAACAAGCAAACAAAAGGGCAAGCGAAAGAGAAGAGGAGATTGGGAAAGAGATGGCGAATAAAATGGCAAGGGTGAAGTGGGGGGAGAGGAAAACGAGAGGGAAATGGCAAATAATGTAAATGCGAGGGAGATGGGTTTGTGATGGGTACTTGGTATCTCTTGACTTGAGCAAAGACCTCCCCGACAACGGCGCCAGAAATCCTTCTTGCTATGTCTTGAGCTTGCGTTGGTTTTCCTCGAAGAGGAGAGGGTGATGCAGCAATAGTAGCGTAAGTATTTCCCTCAGTTTTTGAGAACCAAGGTATCAATCCAGTAGGAGGCTCCTCAAAAGTCCCACGCACCTACACAAACAAACAAAGAACTCACAACCAACGCAATAAAGGGGTTGTCAATCCCTTCATGGCCACTTGCGAAAGTGAAATCTAATAAAGATAGTAAGATAAGATAAATATATTTTTGGTATTTTATAATATAGATGCAAAAAGTAAAGGTGCAAATAAAAGTAGATTGGAAGCAAATATGATAAGAGATAGACCCTGGGGCCATAGGTTTCACTAGTGGCTTCTCTCAAGATAGCATAAGTATTACGGTGGGTGAACAAATTACTGTCGAGCAATTGATAGAAAAGTGAATAATTATGAGATTATCTAGGCATGATCATGTATATAGGCATGACGTCCGTAACAAGTAGACCGACTCCTGCCTGCATCTACTACTATTACTCCACACATCGACCGACTCCTGCCTACATCTAGAGTATTAAGTTCATAAGAACAGAGTAACGCATTAAGCAAGATGACATGATGTAGAGGGATAAACTCAAGCAATATGATATAAACCCCATCTTGTTATCCTCGATGGCAACAATACAATACATGCCTTGCAACCCTTTCTGTCACTCGGTAAGGACACACAAGATTGAACCCAAAAGCACTTCTCCCATGGCAAGAAAGATCAATCTAGTAGGCTAAACCAAACTGATAATTCGAAGAGACTTGCAAATATAACTCAATCATACATAAAAGAATTCAGAGAAGATTCAAATATTATTCATAGATAAATTTGATCATAAACCCACAATTCATCGGATCTCGACAAACACACCGCAAAAAGAGTTTACATCGAATAGATCTCCACAAGAGAGGGGGAGAGCATTGTATTGAGATCCAAAAAGAGAGAATAAGCCATCTAGCTAATAACTATGGACCCGTAGGTCTGTGGTAAACTACTCACAACTCATCGGTGGGGCAAGGATGTTGATGTAGAGGCCCTCCATGGTTGATTCCCCCTCCAGCAGAGTGCCAACGAAGGCTCCAAGATGAGATCTTTCGGATACAGAAGGTTACGGTGGTGGAAATTGTGTTTCGTCCTGCTCCTGGATGTTTTCGGGGTACGTAGGTATATATAGGAGGAAGAAGTATGTCGGTGGCCGCCCGAGGGGCCCACGAGATAGGGGGCGCACCCTATAGGGGTGCGCCCTCCTATCTCGTGGGAGCCTCGGTTGCTTCTTGACTTGCACTCCAAGTCCTCTGGATCACGTTCGTTCCAAAAATCACGCTCCCGAAGGTTTCATTCCGTTTGGACTCCGTTTGATATTCCTTTTCTTGGAAATACTGAAATAGGCAAAAAAACAGCAATATGGGCTGGGCCTCCGGTTAGTAGGTTAGTCCCAAAAATGATATAAATGTGTAAAATAAAGCCCATAAACATCCAAAAGGGGTAATATAATAGCATGGAACAATCAAAAATTATAGATACGTTGGAGACGTATCAGCATCCACCGTAACGGAACGCCGTTAAGCTATCGGGTCGGGTTTGGATCCGATAACCGTTAACAACCCCGACCAATGGGGATTTTCCACGTGTAAAATCATCATTGGCTGGAAGAAACACGTGTCGGCTCATCGTTGGGACAGATGTCATCCACTCATTGGACAGAAGGCGCCTATGATACGTCAACACGTGGCACGACCCAATAGAGGCCCATTCCTGTGAAAAGGCCGACCCGTTTGACTTGGTCAAAAGGTGGCGGGCCGGCCCATGGAAAGCCTGTTAACGACATGTTCGCATATAGCCCATTTACAGCCCGCTAACCCAAGGCCCGTTACGCCCTATCCGAATTAGGCCCAGTAGCGTCATCTGGGCCATCCATTATGATTCCAGCCCATTTTCACTTCTGGCCCATGTATGGCCCATCACGTCTTTCGACCCATATGAGGATCTTTGTAACTCTTGGCCCATTAACGGCCCCTGGTGAAACTGGCCCGAGTGTATCACTTTATACCCATTAACGGCCCGTGGTGAAACTGGCCCGTAATGAATAGTGTATCACTTTATACCCATTAACGGCCCGTTATTCTGTTGGGTCGTTTCCAGCCCATGTTATCTTTCAGCCTTCTCAGAGGCCATTTACTCATGGGCTCATTTCCAGCATTCGTTTACTTACGGCTCGTTACTATCATTTTTTGCTTGTGGGCTAAATTCAGCCCGAGGTTACAGTCAGCCTGTTTTGTGGCCCGTAAATACGTTGTGCCGTTCTCATAGCGTCATCAAATACGGCCGATTAACGACGGCCCATTATGGTCGGTCCATGAACAGACGATTCCAACTCTAGCCCGTTTACGGCCATAATGCGGTCTGTTATTGGCCCAAGTTTGGCCAACCGATCATACGGCCCGTACAAGGCCCATTGATGATACGGCCCATAGAAGGCCCATTGTGTCTACGACACATAGAAGGCCCATTGTTTATACGGCCCGTAGGAGGGAAATGGTAACTACAGTAAATATGTAGCCCATGGTTATTGTGGCCTAGTTTTAAAAAATAGGTTATTGCGGCCACTAGCAAACCGTGGAAAAAGAACTGCACTGACTACAAGCAAAGAAATAAACAAGAAAATAAGGAAATAAATAAGCAAGCAACTTACGCTAGGCTATCACGGCTATTACACATATTACATACACTGGACATCAAAGTTCGCCACCAGTGAAAATATAGGGAACACAACAGCATATAAACGCCGCAGCAAAACAAGTCCAGAACTGAAACCACTTTAGAAGAGCTCAAGAAACAATATCCTGGGTACCCATAATGCTGGCAAGATGCTTAGCAAGCTTATTAACTTTCTCTTGTTTGGCGCTTAAGTCCTCCAGCACTTGCTGTTGCACCAGAAAGTATGCATCTGAATTCTGCAGGGACTTCCTCAGTTCTTCGGCTTCCTGTCGCATAACATCTGATCGATGTCTTTCAACTTGAAGTTGAGACTCAAGAAGCCGAACTGATTCAGGCAACTAGTTCGAAGAGCTGGTGCCAGCATTAGTAGCCAGTAACTCGAACACTACATCAAGACAGGACTTTGGGATTGTCTCAGTGTCTTCAATATAGTTTTTATCAGCTTTCTTGGAGACCAACAGGGATGTCTCACTATCTTGAACCTTATCTGCATTACTTCCTTTACCATTGCATAACGGGGTACTCTTCTCCAATATTTTATCCACGTTCTAAAAGAGAAACAAACAAACACATCATAGGTTTACAATGTAGTATATGAAACTCATTTTGGTAAACCAGTTTAGTAGTAAGGTGGACATGATAACAGCATGAAACAAACATATATCTATGTAGTATGGTCACTGTATGGTCTATATCATTCTAGATTATGTTGCCAAATCAAGATAGATACAGTTCGAATCATATCTATTTAAGACAAAGCAGCATAGACAGAATATAAGTGTGGGAAACTACACAGCAATACACCACTTGTAATGTGGATGGCATGAGAACATAACTGTTTATTCAATTGAAACTGGAATCAACATAGAGCAATTTACAACAGCAAACAGCCAAACACGTTGAAGAAACAGGTTTAAAACATACCTGTTGCTCCATTGGAGTTTCAATTGCATCCTTCAAATTTGAAATTAGTTGGTATGAGTAAATACAGTGATGCAAGAGCAAAGTAGTATGAACCATAGCTACGGAACCTGACCTGAGAACAATTCTTCTTCTGCTTTAAGTGTTGACTTGGGGTTCGGAGTGGTGGTCCTCGTGCTTTGGGCACTGCAGTTGCCTTACGAACTGCTCATGTTTGGGTGCTCTATGGTGGAGACGGTGCTGTGTCAACGGGAACTAGGTGTCTATCTACTAGGGTTAGGGTTAGAAGGGGTGTAGCTGGTTCTCTGTCCAACTGGGTAGGGGTACAATCTGCATGAGTGTGGGTTATGTGTGGTGGGGCTAGTTCTTGGGCAAGTACAACCGTGGTTCTATCTGCATCGACAGGTAGCACGATCTTTTCTGAAGACCGTGTTTTTACTCCTACAGATACTACCATCACTCCCTCCAATTGAAATGGATGATAAACAAGAAAAGTAATTGAATGTACGGACATTGTAAGATAGACAGGTGCAATGAATAGTAGGGAAGAAAACAGGGCATGAAATAGTTCACATTTATGTTGTCTAACCAAACAGAATAGCAGGACATAATTTCATATATATGATGGCTAATTAAACAGGATAGCATGACACAATTTCACATGTATGATGGCTAACTAAACAGGATAGAATGACATACTTCAAAATATGATGACTATGTAAATAGAATGACATGATATAACTATACGATGTGTCTATTAAAGTGGTTGGCATGCCATAAATCACAAACATGCCGTCGATGGAAACATGATGGCATGATATAATTCACGGATAGAATGACATAATTTAAAATATGATGACTATGTAAACAGGATGAGATGATATAACTATATTATGTCTTTAGAAAATGGGTTGGCATGCCATAATTCAGATACATGCTGTCTATGTAAACATCATGGCATGACATAATTCAAATATATGATTTATATACTAAGGAAGTGAGCAGAGGGCAATCGCATATATGATGTGTCAACTAAGGAGATGGCATTCAATATTGTGTATATGATGTAAAAACTAAGCATTGCAATACAACATATCCATGATATGAGTAATATAACTCTGCCAAGTTTGAGCATACACCTCAGGGGGATAATAGGACTGGTCATCTGCCTCTGAATCCTCCTCTAAAGAGCTATCTGTAACCAGCAAGATATATGCTTCAGCAGGTAGCATTGTCTGCTCTGAAGACCTTGTTTTCACTCCAGATTTCTCCATCACCAATTCAAATGGCTGATGCACAGGAAGAGCAGTTGAACATACAAACATTGTCGACAAAAGCAATGAGAAATACAGAAAAGGACGGCATGATATAATTCACATATATGATGGTTGCCTAAACAGCATGGCATTGCATAATTCACATACATAATGCCTTGCAACAAGATAGCATTGCATAATTCACATATATAATGTCTTGCAACAAGATGGCATTGCATAATTCACATACATGGTAATTAGACACTAAACAGGTGGCATTCACACAAAGCATGTCTAAACTAAGCAAATGACATAGCAATGCAAGATACCATACGCACGATATGAGCAACATAACCCTGCCAAGTTAGAGCATGCACCTCGAGGGGGGGGGGATATGACAGGTCATCTGTCTCTGAATCCTCCTTTGAGGAGCTATCGGTAACCAACAAGACATGCGCTTCGTCAGATAGCATTGTCTGCTCTGAAGACCTTGTTTCCACTCCAGATTTTTCCATGACCGTGCCGAATGGCTGATGCATAGGAAGAGTAATTGAATGTACTAAAATTGTTGACAAATTTAACACTTAATAAAAAATGATGGCATGATATAATTCACATATAAGATGACTGGCTAACCAGGGTGGCATTGCAAAATTCACATATATGATGCCTGGCTAAACAAGATGGCATTGCATGATTCACATATACGATAAAGAAACTAAATAGATGTCATTGACACAAAGCATATCACATGACATTTTTGATGTATACAGTAAGCAATGCGAGGCACCATATGCATGATATTACCAACATCAGCATGCCAAGTTAGGGCGAAGAACTCATGGGGTAAATAGGAGTGGTCTTCTCCTTCTGAATCCTCCTCAGAACTGTTATCTTCCTCTTGATTATGATCCGAAATGGGTGGAGGGGGCTGCCTTTGCGCCCACCATGGAATGACGTCTGCATGAAATTTTATTGCCACGCAAGGCTCGTCTCTTTTGCTCTACATGATCAGTTCCATTGTGTACAATAACTGGCATGCATAGGAATAAAACATAGTGAGATTATGTAAGGAGTGCATGCACAAATCCAGAGTGATGGTAGCAAACTGTGGATAGACCCAAAACCAATGATAGCAGGCAGATAATAGCTTTAGTTAAAAAATACAGATAATGGCTCCTTTAATGTTTGTTTGCACCCAACATGAAACTCATAGTAGACACCGAAGATTAACCAGATAGTACTGATTGCTGCCCCAATATGTACCCCACAACCATTTAAAAACTCAAGTTTCAGCATTAGTTTGGACCTGACTCGGAGTATAATAGGTGAACACGACTATAATGTAGCATGTCATCATATTAAGCGACGCATAACGTAAGCAGACACGGAAGAGTGCGACCTCTCTTGCGGACCCGTGTAGTCCTCAAGGTCATCTGCTCAGTTGATGATGGTAATGCAGTTGTCGTGGCTGCCGGCGGAGGGGAAGAAGATCTGAGGCGGCGAATGACAGTCTGGAGAGCGGATCCCTGCTGTGGTGAACCCTTCCGTCGTTGGAGTAGCTGAGCTGGGGTGGAACACAGTGCCACAGGAGCATGACAAACCACAAAAGGTTTTCTTTGACACATATCTGTAACATAAGTAATTGAGTAAGAGCTTGTTTGAATTTGAGGATTCTAACAATGCAGGGATAGGAAATAGACAGGAATTGGATAGGAATGCACGTGCAAAACAGAGAATTTAAAAACACAGGATTTCTGCCAATTTGGGTGTTTGATTCACAACAATTGGAAGATCACAGGATGCAAAAAAGCATGGTGAGATTAAGTCAAGCCACAAGCAAATGTACGGTTATAATGCTATTATGCTACTATCTCTTAGTATTGTGCTTGATGAATAGGAATATGAAAAGGAGGACAAGTGGAAATTAGAATTCCTACGGGTTTTCTTTCAAGGAGACACTAAAGGAACAAATCCTACAGTTTTCCTTTGCTCCATTCCTTTGCACCAAATTCATGAAAAGTAGTACCATAGGAAACTTTCCAATTCCTATGTTTTTCATTCACTTTTCCTTTCAAGCACTGGCGATTCTAGTAGGCAGGCTTGAGCAAGGAAAATCCTACACTAAAAAAATGTTTTTGTGTTACTTCTATTACTTTGGGCCCATGCCACTACCATACTAGCTCAACTCCCAGGCCCATCGACAAATGCGCAACTCAAATGCGCAGAGATAAATAATGATGGCGTTCAAGAGAGTCCATCACGGATAGCTAAGTTGCCTGGTACCTCACTGCTTGTCATATAGTAGGATAAAATAATCGTATTTACCATTACTATGAGTGCTCAGTGGACAATATATATAACATGTAGAGTAAAAAAGAGATGCAACAAGTGTACAACCTCTTGGGCGAAGCCATGTCGATCTCAGCGTGATTGGGTTGGCCGGTGAGGATGCTCCGGCTGACTTGGCTGTCGGAGGAGGGGAAGAAGATCTTAGGTGTCTGGGGATGGAGCCCGAGGTACCGCTCCGCTGTGATGGAGGGTTTCGTCGTTGGAGCAGCTCCGTACGACGCCGAGGCTGAAGCAGGACAAGAGAGACAACGTTAACCTGAGTGGAATTTTAATAGCATCTCCAATACATGACGTAAAATACATAACCACAAAGTGCTAGATGTAAAATACATCAACCACTCATCTCTAAACTTAATTGTCGAAACTGAATTTAACTGTCGAAAATGAACTTAACTGTCGAAACTGAACTTAACTGTCGAAACTGAATTTTGCTGTCGAAACTGAATGCACTAGCAAGGTGAGGTTACACGTCGGTCGACTGACTTTTTCATCTCTGGTCAGTCAATTTTGCAGCCGTTGGATACGAAATCAAGGGCCTGCGGTTCATCTTCAATCTCCACCCCCCTGAGCCGCCAGCCACCACCGGCCAAACAGTAGCTCCCCGCCGCCCGCGACCGGCGGTGCGCCGCCCCGCCCGCCCCGAAAACACTCCCCACCGTCGGTCCGCCGCCGCCCCGGCCATCCCTCTAGGCCCCCCCCGTGCCGAGCTTTTTCTCCGGCGATCCCCACGGCCCCGCCCCGCCAACGGCCCGCCACCGTCGGCGACCACCGCCCCCACCGTGAACCCTAAGATAGATAGTGGGGTACCTCTCCGGCGAGCCCCCCTCCCCACTGCGGCTAGTTCTTTCTTCACCCCGGTGAGCCCCCCCACCCACCCCCTGAAAACCGACTGACCCAAAAGTCGATTCAGTCAACTGAAGTGTAGCTAAATTGGAGCAGCATCGCAAGCAAGAGAAAGAGCGAGAGCAGCAACGCGAGCAAGAGCAATAGCAAGAGCAGACCAGGCAGGGGACTGAGAGCAAGAGCAGAGCAGCAGCGCGAGCGAGAGCTAAAGCAGCAGCAGCTCCTACTGATGTGGACGTCGCCGCCGAGGGAGCGACGCCATGGAGGAAGTGGCCGGCGCCGCCGCCGTGGATGGAGCCGCGCCATGTCGGCTCGAGACCAAGCGTCGGCAGCACCGTGAGATCGAATCCAGAAGAAAATGCGGCAATTAGTGTACAACCTCTTTGGTGGTGCCGATTAGGCCGCAGCTTCATCCGAGGAAACGGTGATGATGATGCTCTTCCAGTGGTGCAGGTGAAGACAGCGGTGTGGGAATGGAGGTGGTGCAAAAGACGAGGAGAATGTCGGGGCAGCTCCTTGGAGGTGGAGGACGGGGTGGCTGAACTAGCGGGACGACAAGATCGACGACGGATCCTCGTCATCGGGGAAGAGGCTCCGGCTGGGTGGCGGACAAAGCAGGGTGTGGGGTTTCGTCGCGGGTTTTCGCGGCCTCGGTGTACGAATGGGTGGGCGGATGGGATGGCAGTGGGAAACCATGGCTTAGGGACGCTCTTGTCCGAAATGTGGGGTGAGTTACGAAAGTACCCCCACTGATTTGAGGTGGTTCTTTCGGTTCAGGGGTACCACGGGCATTTCGCATGTTGGGATTTCACAAGAGGTGGGAGTTTTCGCGCGCGTTGTAATTTCGGAATAGCAAGGCGCGGGTTGAAATGGAGGGAGTTGTCGGAGCACAACGAGACAAAGATATATCTTAAATATTTCGGGCTAACAAGGCACGGGTTGAAGAGGCGGGAGTTTTGCAGCACAATAGACAGAGACGCTAGCTTGAATTTTTGGCATAACAAGGCGCGGCTTGAAATTTCGGAATAACAAGCTTAACGTGTACCCAAAAAAACGACAATTTGCACCTCAACACGAACAACACACACACAAGAACACCATTTAGACTAGAGTAAGGTACACGTGCATTGCACACATGAGATTTGGCAACGAAATTATGCATAAATACCACATTATAGCATGTAAGCTTTGAGTCATATATGCATGATGTAGATGTTCGTTTAATTCTTATAGTTCATTTCATTCAAAATCATCTAGTTTTTATAAGAAAGCTAATCTATTTTAAGATTCATGGAATTGTGCGTTGTAAGACATAAAGTAAAAACAAATAATGGCAAATCATGTAGAAAAACATTTGGGCAATTCTGATACGGAAGATTCTAGAACAAAGAAGAAGTGCTTGTGTTTTGATGTTTGTGCATTATTCTTAAGTTCAACCATGGAGTCTTCTAGATTATACATGTCGCGAAATCTAGTGGAATCTAGATGATATCCAACGACCAGTAGTGCTCAAATTTGCCATCTTTGGACCATCAGATTCGCCTCATCCAACGATCATCTTTCAAAGTTAAAGTTTCCCGCACACAATATAAAAAATATAAAATATAATATATATATAGGGGTATAGATATAGATATGTGATGCAAAAGCCACCCAGCATTTCCAATTAGAATAGTGTGTCCATGCACGGATGCGACATGGCCAAATGATGTCTGCCATCGGTATCTCAAATTCAAATGAGTCTGACCTTATTCAATGTGTATGCATTACAACATGCTCATTTCCGAACCACACCGCGCAGATCTCCGTTATATTCCTGCATGGATGGGTTTAAAACATCAGGATCTCTTATTCAAATATTTGATTTCAACTTTACATGATTATGACCTCACCTAGTATTTTACACCCACATAGTCATCTTCTCTTTATAATTGTACCACTAACTTTCTCTCATGCATGCATGCACACACACTACCAGTCGGCACTATCCATCGCACACATGCAATCTTTTTCTTTAGGTCGGTCTCCCATGAAGGCACACACCCACACACATCCCCCTCTCCATCATATCAGGCATTCTTTATCTCTCATGCGTGCATGCACAACGATCGATGTTCCTCTATGTATGTGTGTATATAGCTAGGTCTTTCATAGTTTTCCACACAAACCGATCAATTGATATATCCAGTGAGGTCTCACCCTCTTTCCCACGTCCACATCGATCAATCTATACCTCTCTATATAGGATTAACATATATAGCTAATACACCCACATTAATTATATATCCAACGTCCCCCTCTCATCATCCATGCCTTCCGCTTCATCTCTCAAACGCGCGTGCAATGGCGAAGACAGGGGGCAGTAGGCCCCCCTAAAATCACTATATATTGAGGCTAATATGAATGTGATCATTAGACAATTGCTCTTAAAAATGGTTTAAGTTCAAGAATTGACCCTCCTCGTAAAGGATTAGCAATGCTTTCCCCCTAGCTCATTTATTTTTCATGGCTCCGCCACTGCACGCAACAGCGCACGTTTTCGCCCCCTCTCTCTAAATATTGATCTCGCACTTGTGCATTCCTTCATAGTCTCCCTCCACTCGGCCCCTCGCACCATCTTCTAGCCCCCACTGGATTTTGCCACATGTACAATCTAGCAGACTCCATGGTTGAACTTAAGCATAATGCACAAACCTCAAAACAACAGTGGTTCTCTTTTGTTCTAGAATCTTCCGTATCATAACTGCCCAAACTTTTTTTCTAGTTGAATTGCCATTATTTGTTTTTACTTTATGCTTTACAACGCACAATTCCATGAATCATAAAATAGATTAAGGGCTTCTTTGATTTAAAGGATTCTCAAAGGAATTTTGGAGGATTTTAATCATTAGGAATTTTTCCTATCTTGGTTGTTTGATTCGTAGGATTGTAAACCATAGGAATTTTTCCATATGATTTATTTGCTCTAGATTTCATAGGAAACATCCCATCCACTCAAACCTCTATGAAAGAATTCTGCTTTTTTTCTATGCACAATCAAATACTCGTACAATCCTATAGGATTCAAGACGACATTCCACTATAATCCCATGTTTTCCCTATTCCCGCATTTTGGAAATCCTATGAATCCAAGAGGCCCTAGCTTTTTTATAAAAACTAATTAATTTTGAATGAGATGAACTATAAGAATTAAACGAAGGTGTACATCAGGCATATATGTCTCAGAGTTTACATGCTATAGTGTGGTATTTATTCATAATTTGGTTGCAAAATCTGATGCGTGCAATGCACGTGTACCTTACTAGTACTTCGAGTATGTGCAAAACACGTAAATTAGAATTCCAATGGCACGCTACATAGTGTCTCTCTTACAGTTCATGAAGCCACGTAGCACATGTGGAGGTGTTGTCGCGACCTCCTTGCGTGGATTGATCACAGTGACGTGTTGCTCGTTCCAGAAGAATGTACTCGTCCTCCCTGAGCCATACTGGCGGTACATGCACGAAGCAAAGATGTGCATGCACGCCACGCACGCACACACGGGTACACGGGCAGACGCAATTTTGTACCAAGATCCACCCCATGTGATAATTTGACGCGTGTAAAGTCGTTCACTTCATTGATGGTCAATTAATACAGTGCATGCAAATTGAGTGGACGTGAGGGCGGAAGAAAGACATTATTACTCAACTGCGCGCATGCGAGTAGTTAAATCATGGGTTGCTAGTAGTACTTCCATTGGTCTCCTTCATATTTTGTGCCAATTTTTGACAGTAACATAATATTTACGCATTTGAGAAGTGTAGTCTACTTGAAATTTATGTTCCGCTAAACTCATCGGGAGCTGTTTCAGGCCTCGAAACCAAAACCATCAATTAATCTTTACCTTGTTCCCATCACATTCGAAAGCCTGCTCACACCTACTAGTACGTACCAAACCTGAACGTGTTCCCATTATGTAGGTATTAGTACTAGTGCTAGTACTTAGGTTATAAAAAGGGAACTACCTAACCAAAAATTACTCTACCTTTCTTCCTCATAAGTGCTTCTCCTTCGTCCGTCCTTGCCATGGCCGGTGAGCAGAGCTCTTGGTCGAGAACTACTCGTAACAAGGGAGCGACAACCAAGGCTACAGAAAAAAAAGAGGGCTCGCCGCCACGCAGAGACCTCGAAAGATCTCTCATGGGCAGGCGATGGCTCACAGGAGCGCCCTAGCCGTGGAGGTGAACATGCCGAGTCGGCGGCGCTAGAGTCGTTATCCCTCAATGGCATGCCCGATCAGCTCAATAAGCACCTCAATAAGTAGAAGGAGTTCATCCAAGGCTTGGTGGAGCTGCTGAAGGAGAGCCTTGACGACATGCCCGCTGAGCTCAATAAGCAGGGGGAGTTGATCGCCGGCTTGGTGATGCTGCTGAAGAAGAGCATTGCCTCGGAGAAGAAGGCGACCAGCGAAATCCTGCGACTTTAGGAGGACAAGGCAAAGCTCTGCCACGAGATCGACCTGTTGAAGGAGAAGAACGCCGGCTGGAAGAAGCTGCATGAGAATAGTAGTTCCTCGATGAAGATGATGCAGGCCCTCATCATGGAACAGAAGGAGGAGTTGGCGAAGCTCCGCATCGAGCACCCGGCTGCTGTCAAGGTACGTAATGCGGCCGTGGAACAGATGATGAAGGCTCACGCCAAGAAATCCCGCGTCATGGACAGAATGAAGAAGATGGTGGAGGAGATGCGCAAGGAGATGGAGGTCGTGGAGGCGATGAAGAAGCAATTACGACTCCGCGGCGAATTAGATCATTTGGGGTGATAAACTTCCTTCTTCTTTTGCTTCGGGTGTTTCGCCGCACGTGTCACGTTCTCTGCGAGGCATGAATAGAACAATGCTTTTTTTTAGGGAATGAATAGAACAATGCTAACAATGAGATGACTAGCAAACTAGATCATTTTTTTATTGCCATATGGCACTAGGCTGCCGTGTTTCGTGCTCCTCCGTCGTAGTAATACTCCAGTGAGTATACCGCACGGTTCTTTGCTCCTCCTCAAGTCATCGGCGCATTTATACGAGCAGTCAAATCACAAGGCCCCGCCTTCCAGCAGTAATGAGCCGTCAAATCACAAAGGCCCTCGCCTCTCGTGAAACCGACCAAGCTAGACTGCCCCGCTCTCTAGACTTTCAAAAAATGTATACTTTTGTACATTAGTAGTATCGATGGATTGCGCCATGGAGCAAAACTTGAAATTAAAAAAAATGTGGTGCATATAGAGAGAGCTCGTTCCCAAATTAAGCATATAGTACTGATACGTCTCCAACGTATCTATAATTTTTGATTGTTCCATGCTATTATATTACCCCTTTTGGATGTTTATGGGCTTTATTTTACACATTTATATCATTTTTGGGACTAACCTACTAACCGGAGGCCCAACCCATAATTCTGTTTTTTTGCCTATTTCAGTATTTCGAAGAAAAGGAATATCAAACGGAGTCCAAACGGAATGAAACCTTCGGGAGCGTGATTTTTGGAACGAACGTGATCCAGAGGACTTGGAGTGCAAGTCAAGAAGCAGCCGAGGCTCCCACGAGATAGGAGGCTGCGCCCCCCCCCCCCCCCTTGTAGGGCGCACCCCCTGTCTCGTGGGCCCCTCGGGCGGCCACCGTCATACTTATTCCTCCTATATATACCTACGTACCCCGAAAACATCCAGGAGCACCATGAAACACAATTTCCACCATCGTAACCTTCTGTATCCGCGAGATCTCATCTTGGAGCCTTCACCGGCACTCTGCTGAAGGGGGAATCGACCACGGAGGGCTTCTACATCAACATCCTTGCCCCTTCGATGAGTTGTGAGTAGTTTACCACAGACCTACGGGTCCATAGTTATTAGCTAGATGGCTTCTTCTCTCTTTTTGGATCTCAATACATTGTTCTCCCCCTCTCTTGTGGAGATCTATTCGATGTAAACTCTTTTTGCGGTGTGTTTGTCGAGATCCAATGAATTATGGGTTTATGATCAAGTTTATCTATGAATAATATTTGAATCTTCTCTGAATTCTTTTATGTATCATTGAGTTATCTTTGCAAGTCTCTTCGAATTATCAGTTTGGTTTGGCCTTCTAGATTGATCTTTCTTGCCATGGGAGAAGTGCTTAGCTTTGGGTTCAATCTTGCGGTGTCCTTACCCAGTGACAGAAAGGGTTGCAAGGCACGTATTGTATTGTTGCCATCAAGGATAACAAGATGGGGTTTATATGATATTGCATGAGTTTATCCCTCTACATCATGTCATCTTGCTTAATGCGTTACTTTATTCTTATGAACTTAATACTCTAGATGCAGGCAGGAGTCGGTCGATGTGTGGAGTAATACTAGTAGATGCAGGCAGGAGTCGGTCTACTTGTTATGGACGTGATGCCTATATACATGATCATACCTGAATAATCTCATAACTATGCGATTTTCTATCAATTGCGCGACAGTAATTTTTTCACCCACCGTAATACTTATGCTATCTTGAGAGAAGCCTCTAGTGAAACCTATGGCCCCCGGGTCTATCTCTTATCATATTTGCTTTCAATTTACTTTCATTTGCATCTTTTCTTTTTGCATCTATATTATAAAATACCAAAAATATATCTATCTTATCATACTATATTTATTAGATCTGACTTTCCCAAGCGGCCGTGAGGGATTGACAACCCCTTTATTGCATTGGTTGCGAGTTCTCAGTTTGTTTGTGTAGGTGCATGGGACTTTTGAGGAGCCTCCTACTGGATTGATACCTTGGTTCTCAAAAACTGAGAGAAATACTTACGCTACTATTGCTGCATCACCCTCTCCTCTTCGAGGAAAACCAACGCAAGCTCAAGACGTAGCAAGAAGGTTTTTTGGTGCCGTTGTCGGGGAGGTCTTCGCTCAAGTCAAGACATACCAAGTACCCATCACAAACCCATCTTCGTCGCATTTACATTATTTGCCATTTGCCTCTCGTTTTCCTCTCCCCCACTTCACCCTTGCCGTTTTATTCGCCCTCTCTTTCCCAATATCCTCCTCTCCTTTTCGCTTGCCTTTTTCTGCTTGCTTGTGTGTTGGATTACTTGTTGCCATGGCACAAGATAATACCAAATTGTGTGATTTCTCGAATACCAATAATAATGATTTCCTTAGTACTCCTATTGCTCCTCTTACTGATGTTGAGTCTTGTGAAATCAATACTGCTTTGCTGAATCTTGTTATGAAAGATCAATTTGTCGGCCTTCCTAGTGAAGATGCCGCTACTCAGCTAAACAACTTTGTTGATTTGTGTGATATGCAAAAGAAGAAAGATATGGATAACAATATTGTTAAATTGAAGTTATTTCCATTTTCACTTAGAGATCGTGCTAAAGTTTGGTTTTCGTCTACTCATCTAAAATAGTATTGATTCTTGGAACAAGTGTAAAGATGCTTTTATCTCTAAGTATTTTCCTCCCGCTAAGATTATCACTCTTAGGAACGATATCATAAATTTTAAACTACTTGATCATGAGCATGTTGCCCAATCTTGGGAAAGAATGAAATTAATGCTTCGCAATTGCCCTACTCATGGTTTGAATTTATGGATGATCATACAAATTTTTTATGACGGTTTGAACTTTGCTTCTAGAAATCTCTTAGATTCGGCCGCGGGAGGCACGTTTATGGAAATTACGTTAGGAGATGCTACAAAACTTCTTGATAATATTATGGCTAATTATTCTCAATGGCACACCGAAAGATCTTCTAGTAAAAAAGTGCATGCTATAGAAGAAATCAATGTTTTGAGTGGAAAGATGGATGAACTTATGAAGATGTTTGCTACTAAAAATACTCCTCTTGATCCCAACGATATGCCTTTGTCTTCTTTGATTGAGAATAATAATGAATCTATGGATGTGAATTTTGTTGGTAGGAATAGTTTTGGAAACAATGCTTATAGGGGAAACTTTAATGTTAGACCGTTCCCTAGTAATTCCTCTAATAATTATGGAAATTCCTACAATAATTCTTATGGTAATTTTAATAAGATGCCCTCTGCTTTTGAGAATAGTGTGAAAGAATTTATGATTTCTCAAAAGAATTTTAATGCTTTGCTTGAAGAAAAATTGCTCAAAGTTGATGATTTGGCTAGGAACGTTGATAGACTTTCGCTTGATGTTCATTCTCTCAAACTTAGATCTTCTCCTCCTAAGCATGATATCAATGAGTCTCTTAAAGTAATGAGAATTTCCATTGATGAGTGTAAGGAAAGAACCGCTAGATTGCGTGCTAAAAAAGATAGCTTTATAAAAGCATGTTCTTCTAGTTTCCATGAAAATAATGATGAGGATCTTAAAGTTATTTATGCGTCTCCTATTAGATCTCTGTTTTGCAATATGAATTTTGATGATTATTGGACTGATGATGAATCAACTTTGCCTAGAAGGCGTCCCAAAAATTCGGAGTCTTTAGATCTTGATGCTAAATTTGGTAAACGTGAGATTGGAGAGTCCTCAACTTCTAATAATATTGAACCTATTATTTCGGATTTCAAGGAATTTGATTATGATAATTGCTCTTTAGAAGGTTGTATTTCCTTGTTGCAATCCGTTGTTAATTCTCTTCATGCTTATAGTCAAAATAAAGCTTTTACCAAACATATTGTTGATGCCTTGATGCAATCTTATGATGAAAAACTTAATTTGGAAGTTTCTATACCTAGAAAATTTAATGACGAGTGGGAACCTACTATAAAGATTAGAATCAAAGATTATGAGTGTTTTTCTTTGTGTGATTTGGGTGCTAGTGTTTCCACGATTCTGAAAACTTTATGTGATATTCTAGGTTTCCATGATATTGATGATTGCTCTTTAAATTTGCACCTTGCGGATTCCACCATTAAAAAAGCCAATGGGAAGGATCAATGATGTTCTCATTGTTTCAAATAGAAATTTGATGCCCGCAGATTTTATCGTTCTTGATATAGATTGCAATCTTTCTTGCCCTATTATTCTTGGTAGACCTTTCCTTAGAACGATTGGTGCGATTATTGATATGAAGGAAGGGAATATTAGATTCCAATTCCCATTAAAGAAAGGCATGGAGCACTTTCCAAGAAAGAAAGTCAAATTACCTTATGAATCTATCATGCATGCTACTTATGAATTTAGTGCCAAAGATGGCACTCGTTAGATCTATCTTCGCTTTTATGCCTAGCTAGGGGCGTTAAACGATAGCACTAGTTGGGAGGCAACCCAATTTTCTTTATGTTTTTTGCTTTTGATTCTGTTTAGTAATAAATCTTTCATCTACCTTCTGTTTAGATGTGTTTTTATCTTTTAATTAGTGTTTGTGCCAAGTAGAACCTATAGGATAACCTACGATGATAGTTGATTTGATTCTGCTGAAAAACAGAAACTTTGCGCGCACGGATATAATTTTGTTAAATCACAGGAACGTGCTTTTGCGTTGATTCTTTTTTATGATGTTCAATAAACAAATTTTCCAGGACTTCCTATTTTGGTAGGATTTTTAGAGTTCCAGAAGTTTGCGTTAGTTACAGATTGCTACAGAATGTTCTGTTTTTCGTGTGTTGTTTGCTTATTTCAATGCATCTATGGCTAGTAAATTAGTTTATAAACCATAAGGAAGTTGGAATACAGTAGGTTTAACACCAAAATAAATAAATAATGAGTTAATTACAGTACCTCATGTGGTGGTTTTGTTTTCTTTCACTAACGGAGCTTATAAGATTTCCTGTTGAGTTTTGTGTTGTGAAGTTTTCAAGTTTTGGGTAAAGCTTTTATGGACTATGGTATAAAGGGTGGCAAGAGCCTCAGCTTGGGGATGCCCATGGAACCCCAAGATATTCAAGAATATCCAAAAGCCTAAGCTTGGGGATGGCCCGAGAAGGCATCCCCTCTTTCATCTTCGTTCATTGGTAACTTTACTTGGAGCTATATTTTTATTCGCCACATGATATGTGTTTTGCTTGGAGCGTCGTGTATTATATTAGTATTTGCTTTTTAGTTTACCACAATCATCATTGCTTTACACACCTTTTGGGAGAAGCCTATTTTATTAAAATTTTCTAGAATACTCTATGTGCTTCACTTATATCTTTTGAGCTTAATAGTTTTTGCTCTAGTGCTTCATTTATATCTTTTAGAGCACGGCGGTGTCTTAATTTTGAAGAAATTTCTAGTCTATCATGCTTCACTTATATTATTTTGAGAGTCTTTTAGAACAGCATGGTATTTGCTATGGTTATAAAATTGGTCCTAGAATGGTAGGCATCCAAGTTGGGTATAATAAAAACTATCCTAGAAAGTGAATTGGATGCTATGATCAATTTGATACTTGATAATTGTTTTGAGATATGGAGGTAGTGATATTAAAGTCATGCTAGTTGGGTGATTATGAATTTAAAGAATGCTTGTGTTTAAGTTAGCAAGTCCCGTAGCATGCACATATGGTTAAAGTTGTGTAACAAATTTGAAACATGAAGTGTACCTGGCTTGTGCATCCTTATGAGTGGCGATCGGGGACGAGCGATGGTCTTTTCCTACCAATCTATCCCCCTAGGAGCATGCGCGTAGTACTTGATTTTTGATGAATTCTAAATTTTTGCAATAAGTATATGAGTTCTTTTGACTAATGTTGAGTCCATGGATTATACACACTTTTACCTTTCCGCCATTGCTAGCCTATTCGGCACCGTGCATTGCCCTTTCTCACCTTGAGAGTTGGTGCAAATTTTGCCGGTGCATCCAAACCCCGTGATACGATACACTCTATCACACATAAACCTCCCTATATCTTCCTCAAAACAACCACCATACCTACCTATTATGGCATTTCCATAGCCATTCCGAGATATATTGCCATGCAACTTTCCACAATTCCGTTCATCATCATCATGACATACTTTACTTTTGTCATATTGCCATTGCATGATCATGTAGTTGACATCATATTTATGGTAAAGCCACCATGCACTATTTTTCATACATGTCACTATTGATTCATTGCACCATCCCGGTACACCACCGGAGGCATTTATATAGAGTCATATCTTGTTCTAGTTTCGAGTTGTAGTTCTTATGTTGTAATCAATAGAAGTGTGATGATCATCATTATTAGAACATTGCCCAAAGAAAAACAAGAAAAAAAAGGACAAAAAGAAAAAAAGGAAGGCCCAATAAAATAAAAAATAAAAAAAGAAAAAAAAAGAAAAAAAAGAAAATAAATAAAAAGGGCAATGTTACTATCTCTTTTTCCACACTTGTGCTTCAAAGTAGCACCTTGTTCTTCATGTAGTGAGTCTCATATATTGTGCTTCAAAGTAGCACCATGTTTTTCATATAGTGAGCCTCATAGTTGTCTTTTTCATACTAGTGGGAATTTTTCATTATAGAACTTGGCTTGTATATTCCTACGATGGGCTTCCTCAAATGCCCTAGGTCTGCGTGAGCAAGCAGGTTGGATGCACACCCACTAGTTTTCTTTTGTTGAGCATTCATTTATAGCTCTAGTGCATCCGTTGCATGGCAATCCCTACTCCTCATGTTGACATCAATTGATGGGCATCTCCATAGCCCGTTGATTATCCTCGTCAATGTGAGACTTTCACTTTTTTTTGTCTTCTCCACACAATCCCCATCATCATATTCTATTCCACCCATAGTGCTATATCCATGGCTCATGCTCATGTATTGCGTGAAGGTTGAAAAAGTTTGAGATTATTTAAGTATGCAACAATTGCTTGGCTTGTCATCGGGGGTATAGAAGTTGGGAACATCTTTGTGTGACGAAAATGAAGCATAGCCTAACTATATGATTTTGTAAGGATGAGCTTTCTTTTGCCATGTTATTTTGAGAAGACATGATTACTTTGATTAGTATGCTTGAAGTGTTACTATTTCTTTTATCAGTATGAACTTTTATTTTGAATCATTTGGATCTGAACATTCATGCCACAATAGAGAAAATTACATGATGAATTATGCTAGGTAGCATTCCACATCAAAAATTCTCTTTTTATCATTTACCTACTCGAGGATGAGGAGGAATTAAGCTTGGGGATGCTTGATACGTCTCCAACGTATCTATAATTTTTGATTGTTCCATGCTATTATATTACCCCTTTTGGATGTTTATGGGCTTTATTTTACACATTTATATCATTTTTGGGACTAACCTACTAACCGGAGGCCCAACCCATATTGTTGTTTTTTTTTGCCTATTTCAGTATTTCGGAGAAAAGAAATATCAAACGGAGTCCAAAGGAATGAAACCTTCGGGAGCGTGATTTTTGGAACGAACGTGATCCAGAGGACTTGGAGTGCAAGTCAAGAAGCAGCCAAGGCTCCCACGAGATAGGAGGATGCCCCCCTGTAGGGCGTGCCCCCCTGTCTCGTGGGCCCCTCGGGCGGCCACTGACGTACTTCTTCCTCCTATATATACCTACGTACCCCGAAAACATCCAGGGGCACCACGAAACACAATTTCCACCACCGTAACCTTCTGTATCCGCGAGATCTCATATTGGTGCCTTCGCCGGCACTCTGCCAGAGGGGGAATCGACCATGGAGGGCTTCTACATCAACATCCTTGCCCCTCCGATGAGTTGTGAGTAGTTTACCACAGACCTACGGGTCCATAGTTATTAGCTAGATGGATTCGTCTCTCTTTTTGGATCTCAATACAATGTTCTCCCCCTCTCTTGTGGAGATCTATTCGATGTAAACTCTTTTTGCGGTGTGTTTGTCGAGATCCGATGAATTGTGGGTTTATGATCAAGTTTATCTATGAATAATATTTGAATCTTCTCTGAATTCTTTTATATATGATTGAGTTATCTTTGCAAGTCTCTTCGAATTATCAGTTTGGTTTGGCCTACTAGATTGATCTTTCTTGCCATGGGAGAAGTGCTTAGCTTTGGGTTCAATCTTGCGGTGTCCTTACCCAGTGACAGAAAGGGTTGCAAGGCACGTATTGTATTGTTGCCATCGAGGATAACAAGATGGGGTTTATATGATATTGCATGAGTTTATCCCTCTACATCATGTCATCTTGCTTAATGTGTTATTCTATTCTTATGAACTTAATACTCTAGATGCGGGCAGGAGTCGGTCTATGTGTGGACTAATACTAGTAGATGCGGGTAGGAGTCAGTCTACTTGTTATGGACGTGATGCCTATGTACATGATCATGCCTAGATAATCTCATAACTATGCGCTTTTCTATCAATTGCTCGACAGTAATTTGTTCACCCACCGTAATACTTATGCTATCTTGAGAGAAGCCTCTAGTGAAACCTATGGCCCCCAGGGTCTATCTCTTATCATATTTTCTTCCAATCTACTTTTATTTGCATCTTTACTTTTTGCATCTATATTATAAAATACCAAAAATATATTTATCTTATCTTACTATCTTTATTAGATTTCACTTTCGCAAGTGGCCATGAAGGGATTGACAACCCCTTTATTGCGTTGGTTGTGAGTTCTTTGTTTGTTTGTGTAGGTGCGTGGGACTTTTGAGGAGCCTCCTACTGGATTGATACCTTGGTTCTCAAAAACTGAGGGAAATACTTACGCTACTATTGCTGCATCACCCTCTCCTCTTCGAGGAAAACCAACGCAAGCTCAAGACGTAGCAAGTACTATTAAAAAGGCTAGTCACAATAATGGTGTCCAGTGCAACCCAGCCCTCAAATAAAACTAAGCATCCTGGAATTCTTTGACAAAACTAAGCACCCTAAAATTCTTTGACAACTAAACTGCTGGCTATATGATGTTGGCCATATATATTGTACGTATATAATGTGAAGAAACAAGTGGTAGTACTATACCAACTAAAAGATGAAATGTAAGAAATACTAGTATGTATGTACTGAAGAGTTAAAGTAACGAGAAGAAACATAACATAGTTCTGCTGGGGGCTCATCACAACACACCCCTCAAATTAAATTAAGCACACCTGAAATTAAACTTTGCAACTATTCCGGTAGACACTGCATTAGATCCACCATGAGCAACGACACTTTACTCGGAGTCCTCATCCACGTCCTTGACTTCGTCCTTGTCCCTCTTACTCTTGGACGATACTTCTTTGCTTGAACCGCACACTTGGCTCTTGCTCTTCATCCAACCCTTGTAGATACTGAAACAAAGGTAGCCATCCATTGCAGCATAGTGGATCTGGTCTATATCTAGTACATTCCGCTGCCATGCATAACGATGAAATGTGTATGGAGGTTGCTCCAGTTTACCATACGAAGGATGAACCATGGCTCCTGCTAGGGTCAGCATTGAAGGCTAACGAGAGGACACCAGCCGATTCTTCTGGAGGTCGAAGGGGTTTCCTACAACGAGGCCTATCCGACCCAGGACTTGTTTGTCGTTCGTATAGTCTAAAGTGACGAATTTTACTAGGTTGCTCTCGAGGAAGTTCTTAAAATCCAGGCATTCAACGTCGGCATGGCATATGTGGTAGACCAAGCATAAGTCATGCATGCAAACCTGGATCACGACGGGCTTCTTCTTCTCTTCGTCCTTTAGATCCTTCTCTCGTCCCAGGACTGTGGTGTACTCAACATCTAGCCCAGCGACCCACTCATCATCTGAGTTTTTGAACATGTGTCTGAAGCGAGAAAGTCATCCTTTCACCGTCGCGGAAGAACGGGTGTAGATAACGTCGAACTCATCGCCGGTGATGGTTCTAACCTTGTACTCACCGCCGATAATGGAGATTTGGGACGCCATTTATTCGGGAGGAGGGTTAGGATTAGTGGAACTGCCATAATGTGAAAGGACGGGACGACTAGGAGCGAACCGCCGTAGTATTGAAGGATTTGCGAGGACGAGTAGGAGCGAACTGCCAGCGTGCGAATGGCAGGGTAGTGGCTTTCCATTCTCCCATGATATGGGCTTCCGAGAGCCCTTGGATCTGAGATCGAACGGTTGCATTAGGTGATTCTATACCTATGGGTGAATATCCTATCCTGGAGAGTTATTCTGCAAATTTTCAGCAACTTAGGATGCGAGCGTTTGATCTCAGATCCAAGGGCTGCCAGCAGCCCGTATCATGGTCGTGCCTACCACGACCGTCGCATCGCTCGTGCGGTCGCGCGGTCGCGCCCTTGGATATTTAATACGGTGGGTTAGGCTATCTGATGTTGGCATGTCATACATAGTCATCACTTAGTCACTCATACTACAACAAGGTTAGCTATAAGGTTGGCTATAAGTGTATTTTTTACTTCTCTCTATCTCTTTCTTCGTACTCCCTCCATCCCATAATATAAGAACGTTTTTGACACTAGTGTAGTGCCAAAAACATTCTTATATTATGGGACACATGGAGTACTAGTATTTATTGCATTTGCCAAGGAGTGACCTCTTCCAATGAAATGGTGTGCTTATTAGTTTTTTGTTGCTAAATTTGCTTCATTTAATTAGCTATAGACTCAAAATTGTCTTTTCACCTAGGTACACGCACTTAGCACTGTTTCTTCCTTGGGTCACCAAACTAGTCTCTCTCTTCTTGATTAACTTGCCACATCAGACTTTATGCATATGTGGCAAGCTTAGCACCTGTAGGAGCAAGTAAGTACAATAGTGCACTTTACATGGCATTTTTGCATATGTGGAGGAAAGAGAGGCAAGGAAAAACTGGAGAAGTGGGCTCTCATGCAAGAGCCAGCCTCTACTACATGGTGGAGCATTGGGAGAGGCACCTGTATGGAGGTGGTTAGGAATCATGAGACTCACGCCGGTCGTAGCGCCGCAGTTAATATGATAATGGAAAGTCAAATTACGTGGCCCCACCTGTCCAGCAGTAACTCGCTGTCAAATCACACAACCCTACGTTTGCAGCAGCCTACTCCCTTGTCTTCTCGTGTCTCTATCGAACCGACTAGGCGGAACTGCCCCGCCTACTGCGCAGGAAAAGCCCCGCCCTCGACTTTTAAATAGTACTATAGTATACTAATTTTGTATCCATGGATTTCTCCATGGAGCAAAGCCTCTAGAAAACGGCGGTACACATGTACGGAGTATACAGCACGCCCGTCGCGTTCACGTCGCACTCCAGACGGTCGGTCGGTCTGGCACGCTGCTCTCCGAATGGAACGCACATCATATTGCGTTTGCACACACATGTGGGACCGCAATTGAGAACCGACCATAGGCACACTCCCCGGCCCCGCAAGTCGGGTGACTTAATAGAAGAGGGAGACGAGCGATAGTACTAGAGAAGTGTTGTACTACTACGTTGGTGCCTGGACGATCCCTGCAAGACACGGAAGATCAGTTCGTCCATGCATGTGACCAGACTCCAGTAGACATGCCTGGATTGGCTATCGTCCACATATCGTGCTGGCTGTGTTGTACATGGTTGTAGTTGTGGTGAGAAATCTAAAAAAGGTTTCTTGTCATCTCACAAAATTAGGTGTCATGTGCTTCAGATCACTGCGAGGGTTAAACAGCGACAACAGAGTTGGGCTAGTCATTGGGGGCACATGCACGAAGATTACTCGGCTGCCATCTAGGTCAAGCCGGCTATGTTAATTAGGACATCTATCGACGGACCCCTTTCCTACGAGTTTATCCTTAATTTGAGCTTTGTTCCTCGTCTAGTTTGTCCGTCGGGATTCATGTTGTCTCCTTTGGGCAGTGAGGTTATGATTTCTTGTCATGTGGCATTTTTTCGTGTTATATGTTATAATCCGGTGCTTCAGATCAAAATGAAGACAACTGCGCCTCCGGGCCACGTGCATGAAGACTTCTCGACAGTCATTGACGAGGTCAAGCCGACTCCGGTAGACAAAAGAAAACTAGTAATACTCCACTATATAGGCAGGAGCCTCCGCGCTTGCTTGCTAGTGTTTCTCTCTTCACACTGTCTCGGCCTCTCTAGATCTAAACACGACAGCGGTGGCCACTCTCTCTCTCTCTCTCCTCACTGCTGGTCACAGATCCAGCCAGATACTCTCCGACGGGGAATGTGAGAAGGTGCAACGTTCACGCGGTCGTCCTCGGCGAAGGCTCTTACCCACTGCTGGCGCGTCCTGATCGGCCAGCCTTGCCGTTCTCTCCCAAGCACCGCTGGCAAGGGAGGGCCTCCGACCCCTTCTTCCTCGCTGCTGTAGTGTGGGCAGATCCGGCCTCCTGCCGCCCACCTAGCAACATCCCGGTGACCATCAGGTATAACTTCCTTCGGAACCGGCCTTGCTCTACTTCCCGAGCTCCTGACGTCGCTGCATTTGTATCTTTTACTATTTCTCAGGCCCCCTGGTAGATAGGATCGATCGGCTGTTTGAAAACCACTTAATTTTTTTACGTTTAAGAGGTAAAACTAGTTCATGCACTCGAATCTAGTACTACTTGGTTCAAACAAGGAAGAAAGGGGGTGGGGGTGGGGGAGGATTTGTTACCTGAATCTAGGACTTGGTCGAAAGAGGAAATAATGGGGGCGAAAAATAGCAGAGACTAGCTATCCAACTGGTCTCTAGGTCTAATAGGGAAATAAAGGGAAACACAGTACAAACGCAATATAAACCTGATCTATTGGTTGCAAAAGGAAAGAAAGTGGGGACTGGGGGACAAGTCAACAGAGTAAGTCCAGCACTAGATTTGCTAGCCTCACACAGTATAAGGTGGCTATACCGAACAAAAATGGGACCAACGCAGATATCCTGTTCTGATGTTTGTTGCCCCGAGCCACTCTTATGTAATACCACTAGTAAAATGTAGTAGTCGCACTGTTAAAAGTAAGGACCCGTTAAACCAATGTTGTTTTCAATGTAATGCCTCCAGTAATATGAATCAATGGCACTTTTTTACATGTCCTGCTAAATTTCCCATTAAGATAAGTTGGTTCTTTTCATTAGAAATGCAACTGTCCTGGTCCACCTACTCTCCCGTGCCCAAAGTAATTTCGTATTTAATGGTTGTCATAGTTAATCCTAATGCCCACACTAATATCTAGCAATTCCACTGCTTTAGAAATTGCTACTGTCCTTGTAGGATTGCCATTCAAATAAGGAACATGCTTCTTTTCATTTGATGCATGTTTCATCACTTGTTAGTCACCCTCCTTTCCACCTTTTTTGTGCAAACAGAGATATACATTTCACGCTCGATCTTAGTTGAACTGCACAAATGATATCCAAATTATAGTTGAGCATTCCAGGAGCTTCACAACCAACCTTGATGTTGCTCAATTTTATTGCAACTAATGAAGAAGAAGCTCTGTGGGTTTCGTTTTCTGATGGAAATGGAACCGGGGCTGGAGCCCTTTTCTTAAAAAAAATTGAAGAAGAAGCTGCTAGCTCACGGGACATTGCTTCATTTTAGGTGAACTGCACCAAAAGGTCCCATGAATTGAATCATCCATGTTGGTGACTGAAAGAGCCAGCTTCAGCATCCCAGTCTAAGCACCCTCGGCCTCCATCCTTGCGACGCACGGTACACCTCGTTTGCCACCTGCTCCACCCTAGTGTCACTGATAAAATGAAGTAATAATACAGTTAAGATAGAGCGAGTGTCCTCTCTATCATTTCATTTCCAATGTAGATAAAGAAAGTGCTTCTCTTTGTTAATGTATGTTTCATCAACTAGTCCCATTGTTAATGTTTAAGCATTTCTGCAAACTGGGGTGCTGAATTTTAGTTGATCTGTACAAAAATAGAGATTTGAATGTCTCAAGGCGCCTCCTTGTACTACCGCTGTACACTGATGTTCATCACTGGCAGAAGGTGTATCTGGGAGACTTGGGACGATGTCCAGTATGAGGCGTACCGTATGAGGCGTCGCAGGGCCCATCTCGCCCTCGCAGCATGGCATACTATGATACTATCGCGATATTTTCTTCTATTTATTTTGTGTGTTTCATCAACTAGTGCCACTATAATGTAATCACGCTTTTTCATTATCCGTGCAAATAGGGTTATTCAGCTGCATTTTGGTGGAACTGCACAAATGTACGTATGGAACCGGCATATATGCAGAGTGCGAGGTGTGTCAAGTAAAAATCACCGGCACCAACCATGCTGCATGCACGCATTGGCATCCACCACCACCAGTGGGATGTGTGGTGCTCCCTGTGGATGGATCTTTCTCAGTAGCAAATCCTCTAACCAAATACTAGTAGCTTATATTGGCAGTTTTCTAGGGAGTACTCTTTTCTGAAAGAAGCACCAATCTATTTTTTCTTTATTTGTACATTGTGTCACAACTTTGACCCAAAGGTCCAGAGCTATTTTAGGGTGATTGGCGTAGTACTCGGAGACTGATTGTAAGCATGATTTTCATTAGCTGTCACACTGATTGTAAGCATGAACAGGTGGAAGATTAGGTTAGTGCGAAGCTTACCTTAAACCCTACCGCCGCCGTTGAAACGAGGCGATCGTCGAGGGAACCATGGAGAGCGGCGGGGAAGCAACGTCGCGCCATCCGGCCTCCTCTTGCGGTTGGAGAACGAATACTCATGTGGCTCCGGCTGGCTCTGCACCCTCACGAACGACACACCATACTTGATCGATTCATTATCCTCTGGGTGCTCAACCTTCGACCTGTATGCCCACCACCTCCGCCTGACTGTCGCCTCAGGCGAATCTGTCTGATCCATCGCCCAGAGGAGATACTCGATGAACTCGGAGGACTGCGGCGTGACTGCCACCGAGGAGTACATGTACATCGCCGCCGTCTCGCTCTTTCGCATACATTGCCACATGGCCCGCACCGTCCTTGAAATCTCCCACTCATTGTCAAACCAAGTAAGGATCACCTTCAACCTGGCTAACTTTTCCTGGTCGCCTCCGGCGATCTGCCTGATTCACTGATGCATCCTCTCCATAGATGTCCTTCTGAGTGGTCTGGTGCTAGCTTTGGAAGATGGGAGGAGAGGCGGTGGTCTTGCAATAGAGAAGAGGGAGAGTCGAGACGGTGGTATTGGAATGGAGATGATGGATAGGAGAGGAGGTGGTTTTGCAATGGAGAAGAGGGAGAGGAGCGTGCGGTAGCGATTTAGGATTGGACGAGAGGGCCGGCACGCTGTGACTAGATCAAAATCAAAATCAATTTACCCTTCAATTAAGAAAGCGACCCCACATTAACTAGTCTGCCTTTTATTCTGGGTCATAATTGACCATGATTTTCGCACATAAAATATATGTTATATGTTGCAAAAATAATATAATTTGAAAGTACATTCAGATACGAACCAAACGATACAATTTTTGGTGATATGCATTCACATTTTGCTTGTCAAATATAGTACGTGGTCAAACTTTGACCCAAAATACGCAAGACAACAAAAAAATACTTCCAAGACCTGCTCCACTCTTCCGCTCTTCTCCTCTTAAACCACTGCCGCTCCTCTCCTGTTCCAATCTAAATCCAGCACCGCTCCTCTCCTCTTCCATTTCAAAACCACCGCCCCTCCTCTCCTGTTCCAGTCCAAAACGAACGTCGCTCCTCTCCTGTTCTAATCCAAAACCAGCGCTGCTCCTCTCCTCTTCCATTCAAAAACCACCGCCAGCGAGTGAAGCTGCTATGGAGAAGTAGATCGATGGAGGAGTACAACTGATACGTGAGGATCGCAGACGGCGACCCTGTGAAGCTAGCTAGGATGTTGGAGATAAAGTCTTGGTTTGACAACAAGGACCAACTAGCGGCGACGGCGACATCCATGGCCAAATATCTGCAACGGAGCGAAAAGGCGGTGATACACCTGGAAGGAGTCGTGCGGGAGTACATAGAGCTGCTCCTCTGGGCCATGGAGCAAACAGATTCACCGAATCCGATCGTGAGGGAGCGGTGGTGGGAGTATCGATGCCAGATGGAGCATCCACTAGAGATTGAAGGATCGAGCATCTACAGGGTGCCGTTTGTGAGGGTGTCCTACCAGAGCGAGCCAGTGGAGTCTTCGTCGACGGAACCCAACTGCGAGAGGAGAAAAGCAGTTGGCCCGACGACACTTCCCCGCCATCCTCTCCCTCGCTGTTCACATCGTCTCACGGGGCGGCTGTCTGCCGCCGAGAAATAGGACGGGAGGCAGGTTGTGAATTGTCAGGAGGAGCTTAGGGCTGTCAGTATTTGCAGGTTGTGAATTGTGTTTTGTCTTGTGTATTTTGAGAGTACTTTCAGATATGAATGTCTTTTGAATTTCAGATTTGCAGTATTGAGCATATGAAGTATTTTATAAATTCTAGAGATCTATTTTTAGCACTTAAAAAAATGTAGTTTCATAGGAGTATAAAAGTGCAGACAATGTGATTCTCAGAGAAGAAACTACAAGTTTCAGTTTCAGATAAGAAACGGCAAGTTCAGTTTCAGATAAGAAATTGCAACTTTCAAAGGCACAGCATTTATATTAACATGGCCTTTTCAAACAGGGTTAACATCATGTTGGAAGTTTTATTCATGGTCGAAAATGGAACTACCAGCCAGTTAACATCATGCTGATCAACATTCATGCATAGCACAACTTCATATGATGCACAGTCAAAATGCCCACACAATGTTGAGTGTGTGAAACAGAGAGAAAACGAGCGACAAAGTTTTGGCAAGTGTTGGACGTGGTGTGCGTAGATGACAATGGGGACCCACATGTCAATAAAGGAAGAGGCAAAAAAATTTGGAGATATTTTCCCTGCACAGGTGCGAGGTGGAATCGAACCCGAGCGAAACAGCCGTCTGGTAGTGTCACTTGGCCACTAGACTAGTTCAGTAATTTCGTTAGTAATAAGGCACTTCCTCAGGTGGTCGGATCCCCTCCTGCGCCTTTGTGCGCTCGCCGCGACGCTGTTGTCTGCCGTTGTGAACATGCTGAACAAACGAGAGGAATCTGGAGAGGACTGTACATGGAGAGGCGGACAGTCGGGACCCACCAGGTCTATGGCCGTACGCAAGCAAGTGCCTCATTGAAAAAAATACTTCCTCCTAATGCTATACTGACATTGGGGCCCATGGGTTTGTCAACATAGTTACATTTTTTTAGGTGCTTCAACATAGTTACAATAGGAGATAAATTCACAATGAAGCCGGGGAGCTAGCAGGTATCATTTATTATCACTAGGGCAGCAAGTATCAGCTGGGTTTTGGGCTGCCCCGTGTAGGCTTTCATTTGTAACATGCGCAGCCCACGACCTCGGATGGGAGGTCCATAGGCCTGTTTGTATTTTCTTGAGGGCCGTAATGTATCGACCGGCCTATGGACCTCCCATCCGAGGTTTTGTTTTTCCTCAATATAGGCAACCCAATTTATATTTTTTTTTGAAGAAAACAAAGAGGTCTGTTCTATTTTTCTATATAAGAATAGGAACGACAGGTCCAACTTATGTTTCCCTTCTAACTATATTATATATATTTAAATTGTTTTATATGTTATTATATATTATTTTTATTGTCATCATATATTTAACAGATACTTGCATATGTAAGAAAACAATATCCCACATCTTATTAACTTATAAAAATAATTTCTTAACAATAAAATCCTGGATTGTTTTGGCACGAAAATCCTAGTGATTGTGTACAAAAGCTTGGTAAGATTTAAGGACGAATGTAATAATATCACTTATTATTTAAATATATTTATAACAAAATGCTCAGCTCCTTTTTATTTTTTGATAACATTGCTGGCCCAACCCAACATTATAATTAGAATCAGCCCAGCAAAATCGTGTATTTCGAGAAAGTGCAAATGGCCTGTAATTTTTTAGGAAATAAAATAAATGGGCCGCATGGACGCTACATTATTTGTTCACCCAGTCCAGCTAATGGTTGTAATTCAAAAAAAAGATCAAATTCACTGTAAATTCTACCGCGCAAAAAAAGACTGTAAATTCTGAAAAAATGGGTTGAATACGTGCCATATTTTTGGAGGCTGAAATGTGGGCCAATAGGTTGAAGCCAACGCAAGTTATTGTCAATTTAGTCAACAAATGATTCTGACATGTTAGTCATTGGATTTACATCCAACGACCGGCATCCATCTTCAATCTCTCGTCTTCTTCCTCCAGCGCCATCGGGACCACCTCCTGCCTCCTACTACTAGCAGCTCTGCTTAGCACGCTTCGCTATGAAGCACTACTCCACCATTGGCCAGGCCATCCCTCCACCCCTCCACACCTCCTGTTCTTCTCGACCGACTGCCGAACCACACCGCACTAGAACCAGTTAACCCTCATACACCTCTCCATCTGCGACTCTACTCCCGCGTCTTCCCATCTCCGGCTCGTTGCTGTCCGGGACCTCGCCGTCGTCCACCACCTTGGATGGGCTCGGTGCGGCGTGGTCAACGTGGTCAATGAATGACAACATCGATAGTAGACTGTGCGTGGAGAGGCTGACAGCTGGGTCCACGGCCGCACACAAGGAAATGCCTCCTTATTACGCGCAAAATAATGATTCCTCCACCTGACATCTGGGACCCACCGGAAGGGCCTCTGTATTTCGCGAAAAAACATTCCCCCCGCTGACAGGTTGGACCCACCAGCTATCTTTGCACGCAAGGAAGTGCCTCCTTATTACGCACAAAAAATGAATACTCCCCCTGCCAGCTGGAACCCAGCATAGTGGGAGGCTGACTTGTGGGCCTACCAAGTTGACGGGGACGGAGGGCTTTGTCAACTTAGTCAATATGAACGATTCTAGCTCCTGTTACCGTACGATGTTCATCCAACGGCCGTAGTGCTTCTTCAACCTCTGGTCTTCTTGCTCCAGCCGCCCAAACCAGCGCCGGTCGTGTCGCGTGCTCCTGCCTCCCGTGGCCGGCTGTGATGCCGCGGAGGCCTCACCACCCCCTACTACTCCCACCGCTGGCCAGGCCATCCCTCTACTCACCCACACCCCTTGTTATTCTGCGGCGACGACAGACTCACACCACAGCCGAACCAGTGAACCCTCGATCTCCTCTTCGCGTGGGCATCCACTGCTCCGTCTTCCCTGGCTCTGCGTTGTCCCCTTCCTAGGCCTCGCCGTCGTCCACCGCCGTGGTGCTCTCGGCGCGGCGTGGTCAATGTGGTCAATGACTGACTTCCATCGGAAGAGTACTATGCGTGGAGAGGCTGACAGCTGGGTCCACGGCGGCCGCAAGGAAGTGCCTCCTTATTACGCGCAAAATAATTATTCCTCCACCTGACAGCAGCGACCCACCGGACGAGCCACCGTATTTTGTGAAAAAAAATGTTTCCCCCCTGACTGCTGGGACCCACCAGCTACACCTTCGCACGCAAGGAAGTGCATCCGGGCAAAAAAAAACGATTCGCCCCCCTGACTGCTGTGACCCACAACCTACATCTTCGCACGCAAGGAAGTGCCTGACAGTCGAGACCCACCCGGTCAAAGCGTATGTAGCGTTGTCATTCTGGTTGCGAACGTGTACGTACATACTGGTGGATGTAGAGGCGCGCCCGTGTCGTAGTAGAGGCGCGCACGTAGCATGTACACGTACGTACAGCGGCCAGTGTGCAAAAAAGAAAATATGGCCACGTATGTGTACATACAGGCGGGGTCTCGAACGCCTACTCGCGCATACGTACGGCCAGGCTTCGTGTACATGGCTGGGTCGGAACGGAGAAACAGCGTCGTCGTTGTGTTCATGGGGAGCCAACCGGCTAGGTCGGAACGGAATGCGTCGTCGTGTTCATCGGGAGGGCTTGGACGGAACAGGCGATGGAAACGAGGCCTGGCGTACGGTAGAACGGAGGAAACGGCCTTGTGTTCGACTGGCCACGTTTGAAACGGGATCCTGTTCATCGAGAGGGGTCTGGTGTACCACAAAACGGAGGAAACGGACCTCCTATGGTCGAAACAGGGGTCCTGTTGAACGGGAGGGTGTGACATACCGCAAAATGGACGAAACGGACATGTGTTGGAGCGCTACGGTCGAAACGGGGGTCCTGTTCATCGGGAGGGGTGTGGCGTACCGCAAAATGGGACTCCACGGGATACTGTTCATCTCCACCGTCGTCCTCCTCCAGCCTCCACGGGCTCCTGTTCATCCAGCCTCCACCACGCGCTACTCCACCGGCTACTGGTTCAACCACCCCTCCACGGGCACCCCTTCACCATCTACTGTTCATCCAGCCCTCCACGGGGTCATCCTGTTCATCCAGAGGCAACGCCACGGGGTCCTGTTCATCCACCCCACCGCTCACTGTTCATCCAACCCCCCCCCCCCCCCCCCCCGCAATGCTCACTGTTCATCCAGAGAGGCAGCATTGATCGGCTTCAGTTAGCAGAAGTAGCGAAGGAATCGCTCGATCGGATTCAGTTAACAGCCATCGATCGATCGCTCAGGTTCAGTAACGCGTAGCCTACAGTGCAATCGCTCGGGTTCAGTTAGAGCCCAACGCCTCGCTCGGGTTCAGTTAGAGCCAACGCCTCGCACACACGCGCATACGTGTACGAGAGAAACGCGCATCACTCGGCCCCCGACCACCCACCGTAACCGGGAACTCCCCGAAATTTTCCTCGCCCTCGCTTCTACCACGGTTTTTTCCGTCATGGACGGCCCAAAGAATGTCATGCAGCTGCGTCTCCAGCCCGCCCAGGACGAAAAGCCCATTTTCTATCATGATTTTTTGTCATAGAAGTAGGAGCCCACCACATCTATGATGATACCGGGTTTTGTCACAATTATCGTCATAGAAGTGTCATAAGTATGACACAAAAAATTTCGTTCGGCCCAAAATGTCACGGATGTGTCTTTTTTTTGTAGTGGCATAAGTAAAATTGGACACTAGCATGAGTAGGATATGAACACCATGAACATAAATATCATAGAGGCTATGTTGGTTTTGATTCAACTACATGCACGAACATGTGCCAAGTCAAGCCACTCGAACATTCAGAGGAGGATACCATATCATCATACTACATCACAATCATTTTAACGCAATGTTGATATCCAAGATAAGTTATTATTCGCTCCTAGGTACTTATGCATGGCATGAGAAACTATAATCTCTAATTGTCATTGCAAACATGTTTGATCATAATAGGCTGAAGCATGGATACTAGGTTAAATATATTTACAAAAACAGAACAAGTCGAGTTCATACCCATTTCTCTCTGCCACGGCCAGTTCATCTAATATCATCATTATTGCCTTTCACTTGCACGACTAAACGATTTGAAATAATTATAGTGCAAGAGTGCCATGGACTAAGCTGGAATCTGCAAACATTTTATTCAAGAGGAGAAGACAAGGTAATATGGGCTCTTTGTTAGATTAACATAATGCAAATGAGAGCCACTCAACATTTTCATCGTGGTCTTCTCCTCGGTATGACTCGATAAAAGAAAAATAAATTCAGAGAAACACACTGAAATATTTTTGAAGTTTTTGGTTCTTCGAAAGCAAGCAAATGAAGAAGAGAAAAGCAAAAACGGGAAAAACTATTTACACGGGAAAGCTCCCAACAAGTAAAATAAGAACAAAGAAATCTTTTTGGGTTTTCTTTTAGTGCTACAACAATTTAAACTAAGAAGAAAAATCAAAAAGAAGCAAGACACATATTTTTGGATTTTCTCAAAGTTTTTCAAACACACAAGAAGAAAGCAGGAAAATAAATTAAACATGGATGACACAATGAAAAAGTGTGGACACCGACAACTGGAATGAAATGTGTGAACATGAATGTAATGTCGGTGGAAACACGTACTCCCCCAAGCTTAGGCTTTTGGCCTAGCTTCGTAACCAGTCAGTAGTCTGGATGGTAGTTGGCGTGGTAGCTCACGGAGGCCCTCAGCGCCGATGCCTCAGCCCGCCGCACTGCCTCCACCGCTGCATTGTGAGCTCGAGCCTCGCTCTCCAGAACATAATATCTTCACTTGATGTGATAGTCAAAAAGAGTAGGCGCAGGCAAATATGTGTGCACAACATATGTTTGGTTAAACAATAAATTATACGTGAAGTCATGAATTTTTCCTTTGAGGATCTTATGGCCTTTTAAAGCCTCAAAATCTAAATACTGTGTGGGCAGGATAGGGTCAAAGGGCAAAGGTGAAACACCCAGCTCTCGTGCTAAACGCGTGGCATAAATTTTGCCATAAAAATAGCCTCTGCTAGAGTTGTGTTGCAGTCTGCGTGCAACAATTACTGCAATATTATAAACCTTCTCACTGGTGAGAGTGGCACATATGAGGCTCAAGTCTGGAGCACAAAGTGTACTATATTCTTGCTTGCCTACTATGCATTTTCCATTGAATAATGCGAAGTACTGAGTTGTAGGAAAATGTATGCTCTTTATTCTACCCTGTGCCACTGCCCTAGTTTCACCAAAGCAAAGACTAGTTAAGAAAGACTCAAACTCAGACCTAGGTGGCTCATCGAGTAAACCCAGAATGGGATTTTGCAGAGGTGAGCAAACCTTTCTAGAGAAATGGTAAAAGGATTATCATGAAGTTTAAAAGACACCCTAGACTCCCAGGGGTAGAAGTTAAATTCTTCGACAAATGATTCGGTGAGGAGGAGGTGTTGGTCGCACTTATCTGAAATGTACGGACCGAGTTCGGCATTGTGAACCAGTTGCTCAAATTCTTCCTTAATACCAACTCTCACCATGTAATCGTCACATTGCCATAAGCATGTTTTGGTTGTGGCACTTCAAATAGATTTTTCGCTTGGTTCAGCATAGGACCGGCGAACGGAGCTGCTACTAGAGGATGCCTCTGAGGATCTCCTCCTCAAAGAACTCCTTCCAAAGAACTTCCTAATATTCGCGTACAATTTTCTGGAAAAAATTGGTCATGAAAAGTTTATTACCGAAACTTCATAAGACTGATAGCAGCTACTCATAGGGATGTATAGAGGCCATGGCAAGCATTCAAACTACATAGAACTCTAAGAATTCAACGTGCAAGCTCATCGACAGCAGCACCAAGAGTAGCTAATTATTCTAAGTATAAACCACTAAAACAAAACTAATTGGACACATGGAGGAGTCACATACCAAGAAACAGATCCCCGAAATAGTTTCGGAAATGGAGCTTCAAGCAAAGAGATCGAAATCCGGGGTCTCAGGAACAAGAACACAAGAGAGAGAGTGTGTGTTAGTGATTTTTTTCTGAGTGAATGGAGTGGTGTGGGAGGAAGAAGTAAGTGAGGGGGCCCACCAGGTGAGCAGCACCCACTAGGGCGCGCCTGGGGGTCCTGGCGTGCCCAGGTGGGTTGTGCCCACCTAGTGCACCTCCCTCAGGTATTATTTGGACCCGAAATTCATAAATATTCAGAAAAAATTCATGTCAGGTTTTTAGAGCATTCTAAGAACTTTTATTTTTGGGTCATTTTTTATTGCACAGAAAAAGCAGAAAACAGACAAGGCATGGCATTTTATTTTATTTGACTAACAAAAATAGAAAACAAAAGGTAGGGACAAAAGGTAGTGCTTACTGAATTCATCAACTTCATACCTCTAAAAAATGATCCATTAATAATGTTGATCAAGTCTTATTAACAACCACTTTCGATTAGCATGAAACCGAAGAATTTTTGTAAATCACTAAGTTACCTCAATGGGGATATGGATGTCCCCATCAATAAGTAGTTCATATTTCTTTTTGATAGTAGGTAGAGGTAGTTGAAAACATCCAATAGTGATTGTCGGAGATTTTTCACTAACATTGATACCATTCACTTGGAATTGTTTCTTCGGAAAGTGCACCGTATGCTCATTACCTTTGATATGAAAAGTGACCTTGCTTTTATTGCAATCAATAACAGCGCCTGCAGTATTCAAGAAGGGTCTACCAAGGATAATCTACATGTTTTCATCCTCGGGCATCTCAAGTATAACAAAGTCAGTCAAAATAGTAACATTAGCAACAAAAACGGGCACATCCTCACAAATACCGATAGGTATGGCAGTTGATTTATCAGCCATTCGCAATCATATTTCAGTAGGTATGAGTTTATTTAAATCAAGTCTCTTATATAAAGAGAAAGGCATAACACTAACAGCAGCTCCCAAATCAGATAAAGCAGTTTTCACATAGTTTCTTTTTATGGAGCAAGGTATAGTTGGTATTCCCGGATCTCTAAGTTTTTTAGGTACTCCATCTTTGAAAGTGTAATTAGCAAGCATAGTGGAGATTTCAGCTTCCGGTATTTTTCTCTTATTAGTGATGATGTCTTTCATGTACTTTGCATAAGGAGGCATTTTCAAGATATCACTCAAGCGAGTGTGCAAAAAGACTGGCCTAATCATTTCTACAAAGCGTTGAAATTCTTCATCATCTTTCTTTTTAGTCGACTTAGGTGGAAAGGGCTTAGGCTTTGGAACCCATGGTTCTCTTTCCTTTCCATGTTTTCTAGCAACAAAGTCTCTTTTATCATACCTTTTATTCTTAGTTTGTGGGTTATCAAGATCAACAACTGGTTCTATCTCAACATCATTATCTGGTTCTTTATCATTAGGTTGAGTGTTTTCATGAACCTCATCATTATCCTTCTCATTATCAGAAGGTGAGTGTTCATTGCCAGATTGAGTTTCAGCATCAAAGATAGAAACTTCATTATCATTATCAGGAGGTTTTTCTATTTCAGGTTCACTAGAAGTAGGCAGAGTCCTATCATTTTTCTTCTTCTTTTTATTTTTAGAAGAACTAGGTGTAGTGGTGTTGTTCCTTTGAGAATCTTGTTAAATTCTATTTGGATGTCCCTCAGGATAAAGTGGTTCCTGAGTCATTTTACCTCCTCTAGTTGCTACTCTAACAGCAAAGTCACTTATATTATTGTTCATTTCATCAAGTAACTTTCTTTGAGATTTAGCAACTTGTTCTAATTGTGTTTGAACCATAGAGGCATGTTTTCCTACACCTCTAACATCATTTGAGATTCTAAATAACAAGGCACTTAAGCGAGCAATCATATCAGAGTTGTATTTCAGTTATTTCATAACATTTGCATTGAAGTGATCTTGCTTTCTAATGTAATTATCAAACTCATAAAGGCATTGACTAGGATGTTTATTATGAGGATCATCACTATCACTGAATTTCATTGAAGATTTTACCTCTACCACCTTGGGTGGTGGTGGTGCTTCAAGCCCATGTATTTCTTTGATAGGTGGTAAATTTTTAACATCCTCGGCCTTAATACCTTTTTCCTTCATAGATTTCTTTGCCTCTTGCATATCTTCAGGACCGAGATATAAGATACCCCTCTTCTTCAGAGTGGGTTTAATAGGTGCTTCAGGAGGAGTCCAATCATCATATTTTTTCAATATGTTATTCAATAAGTCTTCATCTTGTTCAATAGTTCGTTCCCTAAACACACAACCAGCACAACTATCTAGGAAGTCCCTAGAAGCATCGGTTAGTCCATTATAGAAGATATCAAGTATTTCATTTTTCTTAAGAGGATGATAAGGCAAAGCATTAATTAAGCAATTGGAGAAGCCCCCCCCCCCAAGCTTGTGGGAGACTCTCTTCTTCAATTTGCACAAAGTTAAATATTTCCTGCAAGGCAGCTTGTCTCTTATGAGCAGGGAAATATTTTTCAGAGAAGTAATAGATCATATCCTGGGGACTACGCACACAACCAGGAGCAAGAGTATTGTACCAAGATTTAGCATCACCCTTTAATGAGAACGGAAATAACTTGAGAATATAGTAATAGAGAATCTTCTCATCATGAGCAAAAAGGGTAGCTATATCATTCGACTTAGTAAGATGTGCCACAACAGTTTCAGTTTCATAACCATGGAAAGGATCAGATTCGACCAAACTGAACAACTCTGGGTCGACAGAGAATTCATAATCCTTATCAGCAATAACAATAGGTGATGTAGCAAACTTAGGATCACATTTCATTTTAGCATTCAGAGATCTTTCTTTATACTTGCATAGTAATTTCTCTAGATCTATCCTTACAAGCAAGAATATCTCTAGTTGCCTCCTCACTCATAGTATAACCTTCCGGTACCTTTGGCAATTCATATCTAGGAGGACTAGTTCTAGGTGGTGTTTCAGTAGTTTCAGTTTCAAGTTCATCACCAGATTCAACAATATCATGTGGTCTTACTCTAGCAATTTGTTCATCAAGAAATTCACCTAGTGGCACATTATCAAGCAAGGTACTAGCATCATCATCACGAGTAGCATTCATAGAAGAAGTAGCATCATCAATAACATGCGATATATCAGAATTAATATCATGTTGTGGAGTTGCAAGTTTACTTATAACAGAGGGTGAATCTAAAGCAGAACTGGATGGCAGTTCCTTACCTCCCCTCCTCTTTGAGGAAAAATCTTAGTCTTAGCATCCTTCAGATTCTTCATAGTGATAAGATAATAATAATCCCAAGTGACTCAACAAATATAGCGATGCTCCCCGGCAACGGCGCCAGAAAAAGGTCTTGATAACCCACAAGTATAGGGGATCGCAACAGTTTTCGAGGGTAGAGTATTCAACCCAAATTTATATATTCGACACAAGGGGAGCCAAAGAATATTTGAAGGTATTAGCGGCTGAGTTGTCAATTCAACCACACCTAGAGATTAATTATCTGCAGCAAAGTGATTAGTAGCACAGTAGTATAATAGTTTTGATGATAGAAGCAGTAGTAATAGTAACAGTAACAGTGATAGCAGTGATAGCAGTGATATTGTAGCAGTAACGATAGCAGTAGAACAGTAGTAACTTAGCAAGAATAATATAAGACAAATTCATAGGCATTGGATTGGTGACTCGTTGGATGATATTCATCATGAGACAGTTATTACCTAGGGCGATACGGCACTAGCTCCAGTTCATAAATATAATGTAGGCATGTATTCCGTAAATAGTCATACGTGCTTATGGAAAGAACTTGCATGACATCTTTTGTCCTACCCTCCCGTGGCAGCAGGGTCCTATTGGAAACTAAGGGATATTACGGCCTCCTTTTAATAGAGAACCGGAACAAAGCATTAAGATACGTGAATACATGAACTCCTCAAACTACGGTCATCACTGGGAGTGGTCCCGATTTCTGTCACTCCGTGGTTGCCGGATCATAACACATAGTAGGTGACTATAACTTGCAAGATCAGATCTAGAACATGGGTATAATGGTGAGAACATAAACGGTTCAGATCTGAAATCATGGCACCCGGGCCCAAAGTGACAAACATTAAGCATGGCAAAGTCATAGCAACATCAATCTCAGAACATAGTGGATACTAGGGATCAAGCCCTAACAAAACTAACTCGATTACATGATGAATCTCATCCAACTCCTCACCGAGCAGCGAGCCTAAGAACGAATCACTCACTCCCGGTGGGGCACATCATGGAATTGGCGATGGAGATGTGTTGGTGATGACGATAATCGAAGATCCCCCTCTCCGGAGCCCCAAACAGACTCCAGATCTACCCTCCCGAGGAAGAACAGGGCTTGGTGGCGGCTCTGTCTCGTGAAACGTGATAATTCTTTCTCCTTCATTTTTCTGGAAATATGGGATTTTATAGCATCGGTTTGGAGGTCAGCAGGGCCACCAGGTGGGCAGCACCCACCTGGGCTCGCCTGGGGGGCTGGCGCACCCTGGTGGGTTGTGCCCACCCAGGTGCCCCCCTCAGGTCCATCCTGGCTCCAGAAATTCTCTTTTATTGTCTAAAAAATCCTCGCAAAGTTTTGTTCCATTCCGAGAACTTTTATTTCTGCACAAAAACAACACCATGGTAGTTCTGCTGAAAACAGCGTCAGTCCGGGGTTAGTTTCATTCAAATCATGCAAATTAGAGTCCAAAACAAGAGGAAAAGCGTTAGGAAAAGTAGATACGTTGGAGACGTATCAGGAAGACAATACAAAATTGCAGCCTGAAAAATTGAACATCACATTTGCAGAATTAAACCAAATAGTTATCTGAAGAGGACAACTAATTAACCAAACAGTTAATAAGTGAGCACCACACGGCATGACATATAGAACATATACACGGGAGCAACAAATTGCATTGTAAAATTAGATAGCACAATTCACTAGAATTTGTTAAGGAAAGGCAGGAGCAGCACACGCACGGGTAAACCGAGCATGCTTAAATGGCATAGCTAGCAAATGGCAAGGTGCTCCTCCAAGATCTGGGGGTCGACACGAGTGGTAGCCATCGCGACCTCATCCGCGCATGCGGCCGCGATTTGCTTCTCCGCTACCAATTGCTCCTTGAGCTCCTGGCTATACTGCATGCACCATGCCTTAGGGCGGCACTTATTTTGTGGAGGGGTCGGTGATTTGGGTGGAAGGTGTCATGCCGGTAGTCGGGGCATGTGGGATGTGGAAGGAGGAGGAAGATAGGGGTCTGGTGTGGATTACCTGCCTGGATAGACGAGGCCGAGCAGCATGAAGGAGGGTCGCCGGCGAGGGGGGCGGCGCTGCAAGCAAGGAGTGAAGGTTTCAACTTGGAAAGGAAGGCAGAAACAGGGGAAATGTGGCTTTTGGTAAGGGGAGGGGCGGGGAGGTAGATATTTTCGTGGAAGCCGAAAATTTTGAATTGGTTCAGCGAAAAAACTGGCGCGCAAAGTGTCATCACACACGGTCCCTTATTCAGAACAGTGTACGATATGTGAACATCACAAATGATTCAGATAGCTTAACCCGTGTGTGATGAGTTTGAACGTCAAAAATTTTGGTTCCAATTTCCCTGTTACAGTGGTCATCCACGTCATTGCATAATTTGGGTACACAAAGGAGACTACATCACACCCACACTTCTTAATCGAGCAAGTTCAGCAATTAAACAGAGCAAGCTAGCCTAAATATTACTCTAACAAATTAGCGACCAGCACTCTTAATTAAACAAAACAAAGAGTACTACTACGGCTGGTGTTCATCGATCTCCACTGCCTCCTCCATGTCCAGCTCGCGCCCGATGGTCTCCTGGGGAAGGGGCTCCATGGCATCCATCGCACCATACTCGGCAAGCATCTCGCCGTCCACGTCTGCCATCTCTTTGGAAAAGGCCGCCACGAGCTGGGCGTGGGCATCCGTGATCTGGGCTTGGACGGGCTCCGTTGTCGCTAATTATGCGGCGGAGGAACCGACGACTGCTCGAACGCTCTCGGCGATTGCCAACTCTTAGGCCATGGGTTATCGACCGTTGTCGGAGAAGCTTCGTTCAATTTGTGCGATGACCACCATGAGCTGGGTGTGGGCGGCCTCGACATGGTCGTGGGCGGCCTCCATCAGGGCTAAGGTCGCCGCTGTGGAACGGACAGGTGTTGTGCCACTCTCGCCGGTTGCTATCCTCGAGGCAGATGTTGTTGCCGCCACCTGAGAAGCAACAGCGGCCGTTTGGGTTGCCTTGGCCGCCTGGTCGCAGATTGCGGCCGCGCTCATGCACCTTGTTAGCATGCGCATGGCGGTTGCGGCTGCGCTCTCATCGGAGTGGGCCGCCAAAGTTGCCCTCACGACGCGGCTCCACGTCCCCATCTTTCACCGGCGATGATTGAACAATGAAATGATATTTAGGGAGCGAGCTAGTGTGCTTGACACGCTAGCTGTGGACTGTAGCTGACACACCTTCTCGCGTAAGCCATAGGTGTATTATACACCAATGGTGTTCCAGGATATTTTGTACTGCATCTCACACAGTTGGTGATAATAAACTATGTGGGATCTACTTGATTTTTCATCTTGATTTGAATTACATAATGGGATCATAGCGGCAATGGACGGTGTTTGAATTGCTAGACCTTTTATCTACAGTGAACATCCAACTATATGTGTGTCGTAAAAAAAATTGGAATTATTCAGGGTTCATCTGGAAATTTTATGCATTAAATTGGTTTTCTAGCCATTTCAGGTGTGCAATTCAAAATTAAAGCACATGCTCCAGTCCATCAAAACAGGTTGTAAAATCAAATGTTTGTCCTTGGTTGGAAGCTTAGGTCACATGCAAGAAATGAGGATGAATGTCAAACACCTTGACACTGTCGCTCGACCGCTAACATTGAGATACATGCTTTTAAAATTCTAGTAAATCGAAAACTCGTCTGAAATTCATGAAACTTGACATGATATCATGGAGTGGCAGTGACATGCCGTGGTAAAAATATTGTCCCATTTGGGGCAGGTGTGGGTATAAGCTTCTCGCAAACAGAGCTTCTCTCACAACAAGCCTGATGGTTTCGGTAGGGTATGTGCCACCTTGGGGGACGAAACAATATATGTTGCCTCTTCTTACTTTCGAAATGTTTCTCGTGTCAACATAGAACAACGCGAGTGTTGTGTCAATTTTTGGGATTTTTCGGGGTTCGCTTGGACATTTTTATACGTTAACTGAGTTTTCTATGCATTCATGTGCATAATTCAAATTTGAACTACATGCCCATGCTCTAATGCATATAAATTAGTTGAAAATTCAAATATGTGTCCTTGGTTGCATGCTTAGGTCCCATGCAAGAAATGGGAATGAATGTCAAACACCCTGCCACCGTCACTCGGCCGCAAACATTGAAATACCTGGTTTTTAAATTCTAGTAAATCCAAAACTCATTTTAAATTCATGAAACTTGGCATGCTATCATGCAGCGACATCAACATGCCGTGGTAAAAAAATTGTCCCATTTGGGGCAGGTTTGGGGATATGCTTCTCACAAACCAGAGCTTCTCACAACAAGTCTGATGGTTTCGGTAGGGAATGTCCCACCTTTGGGGACGAAACGATATCCATTGCCTCTTATTGATTTCAAATTTTTTTCTCATGTCAACATAGAACAACAAGAGTGTTGTGTCAATTTTTGGGGGTTTTGGGGTTCGTTTGGACATTTTTATGCATTAATTGAGTTTTCAATGCATTTATGTGCACAATTCAAATCTGAACTACATGCACATGTTCTAATGCATATAAATTGGTTGAAAATTCAAATTTGTGTCCTTGGTTGCATGCTTAGGTTCCATGCAAGAAATGGGAATGAATGTCAAACACCCTGCCACCGTCACTCGGCCGCAAACATTGAGATTCCTGGGTTTTTAAATTCTAGTAAATCCAAAACTCGTCTAAAATTCATGAAACTTGCCATGCTATCATGGAGCGGCATCAACACGCCGTGGTAATTTTTTTTCCCATTTGGGGCAGGTTTGGGTATAAGCTTCTCACAAACCAGAGCTTCTCACAACAAGCCTGATGGTTTCGGTAGGGAACGTCCCACCTTTGGGGACGAAATGATATCCACTACCTCTTATTGCTTTCAAAAAATTTCTAGTGTCAACATAGTACAACAGGAGTGTTGTGTCAATTTCTGGGATTTTTTGGGTTTGTTTGGACATTTTTATGCATTAATTGAGTTCTCAATGCATTTATGTGCATAATTCAAATTTGAACTACATGCACATGCTCTAATGCATATAAATTGGTTGAAAATTCAAATTTGTGTCCTTGGTTGCATGCTAAGGTCCGATGCAAGAAACAGGAATGAATGTCAAGCACCCTGCCACCGTCTCTCGGCCGAAAACATTGAGATTCCTGGTTTTTAAATTCTAGTAAATCCAAAACTCGTCTGAAATTCATGAAACTTGGCATGCTATCATGGAGCAGCATCAACATGCCATGGTAATTTTTTGTCCCATTTGGGGCAGGTTTGGGTATAAGCTTCTCACAAACCAAAGTTCTCACAACAAGCCTGATGGTTTCGGTAGGGAACATCCCACCTTTGGGGACGAAATGATATCCGCTGCCCTTATTGCTTTCAAAAAATTTCTAGTGTCAACAGAGAACAACAGGAGTGTTGTGTCAAAATTTGGGATTTTTCGGGGTTCCTTTGGACATTTTTATGCATTAATTGAGTTTTCGGTGCATTTATTTGTATAATTCAAATTTGAACTACATGCACATGCTCTAATGCATATAAATTGGTTGAAAATTCAAACTTGTGTCCCTTGGTTGCATGCTTAGGTCCCATGTAAGAAATGGGAATGAGTGTCAAACACCCTGCCATCATCACTCGGCCGCAAACATTGAGATTCCTGGTTTTTTAATTCTAGTAAATCCAAAACTCGTCTGAAATTCATGAAACTTGGCATGCTATTATGGAGCGGCATCAACACGCCGTGGTAAATTTTTTGTCTCATTTGGGGAAGGTTTGGGTATAAGCTTCTCACAAACCAGAGCTTCTCACAACAAGCCTGATTTTTTCGGTAGGGAACGTCCCACCTTTGGGGACGAAATGATATCTGCTGCCTCTTATTGCTTTGAAAAAATTTCTAGTGTTAACAGAGAACAACAGGAGTGTTGTGTTAAATTTTGAAAAAATTTAGTGTTCGTTTGGACATTGTTATACATTAACTCGGTTTTCTAGGCATTTTATGTGCATAATTCAAATTTGAACTACATGCACATGCTCCAGTGCATATAAATTGGTTGAAAAATCAAATCTCTGTCCTTGGGTGCATGCTTAGGTCCCATGCAAGAAATGGGAATGAATTTCAAACACCAGGGCACTGTTGATTGCCAGCAAAACATTGAGATACTTTGTTTTTAAATTCTAGCAAATCCAAAACTCGTCTGAAATTCATGAAACTTGGCATGCTATCATGGAATGGCACCCGACATGTTGTGGTATTTTTCGTGTCCATTTTGAGAGAAGAAGCACTCGAATAACAGCCAACAAAGGCATTTTGAAACAAATAGCTGCCACTCTAACATCGCAAACATTTGTATAACTCAAATCGTGTGTGATATGTTAACCATTCACGTGACACCACGTGTCTTGGTTTTAAAGGCTATAGGAGGTGCCGTGCGGATAGCTGCTTGACTGAACGGGAGGCATGCAAGCGCAGTCTAGTGCGTAGGCTGACCGAGAGGCATGCAAGTTGTCCTCCAATGTGCATGCTCATCGGGAAGCGCGCGAGCTGTACGCTGCGCAGGCTCACTGGGAAGCGAGCCCTTTGACTTCCATGCTCACCCGCCTTCCTCTCCATTAATGGCGCCCGAGCCGCTGCTTAATACGGGCAGCCTTACTGTTCGCCTCCCATTCCCCTCCCTCCGGCAGACCTCCACCAACACCATGGCACAGAAGGATCATCTGTCACTAGTCTTCAAGTTTGGTGAAGTCGACTCCGAAACGAAGGAGATAGAAAATAAGGAGGAATGGGGCCTCAGGGACATGGCCCAGAACGAGTTGGCCGTGGCGGTTGCTGCCGCCACTTCCCGTCCCAGCTCCCATCCCCGTGCCTGCGCCAGCGACCATCCCCATAGCATTGACGGGCTGGTCGCCGAGCACTAACGTAGAGCTGGAAGCCGCGGGCGCCAGCGAGGTCTCCGCGGACCCGCACGATCTCGTGAACATGCCAGCGCCAGCACCCATGCCCGTGCCCATGCGTGCCCCTCCACCTACCGCAGCGCCGGTCCCCATGCGTTTGGCTGCACCCGCCGCGCCCGTGCCCATGCGTGTGCCCCCCTCAGCGGCATGGGACGCCGCCGTCGACCTCTACTTATCAGCATCGCCAGCTGCCGTTCTCCCGCGCCCCGCCCGTCGATCGCGCGACGACATGATGTTTGATTTAAAAGTGAAGAACATTCTATGCCACCTTGCGTACTTCAACAACGGCATCCTGGAGGACGACAATGACAAGGACGACGCCGCACGCCGCCTCCGCCGCCGCTGGAAATAGTTTTTTTCTTGGGTTTAATACTGTATCTCGATCATATGAACATAAATTTGCAGTGTGACTGAATGAAATATATGGTTTGAGCGAACTTGCCTTTTTCTCTCTTAATGTACAGACTTATCAAATGATTTTATTTTGAAAAATGTTAATGGTTTTTAAATATAAAACACTCATCGCAAACGTTTTAGTTAGAACTCATGTATGCAAACCGACAGCTTTCCTAGGAAGCCAAGGGAAAATGGGTGGAGCAGGATTTGTGCAGCTCTCGATCGCAAATGTTTTAGATAGAACACCCGTATGCAAAGTTAGAGTAGGATTTGTGCATCTCTTCAATGCAAACAGTTGTTTTGGATGACCCGTGTGCAACCACTTACAAACAATTTGGTAAGATTTGCATCTGTCATATTGGGTATCTTGCCATTTGTCAAACTGGAAAGATTGACATTTGTTGATCTAGTAACATCGCCATTTGTCAACCTTGTAACACTGCGATTTGTCCAAATATGCAGCTAAAAATCACTAGCAGTATCTAGTTTTTGCAACTAAAATTCAGTAATTAAGCATAGATTTCATTCATAGATTAAGCAGTCATTCTTTATACAAACAGTTCAACTCGACAGCTGAGCCAACCAAACTTTTCCCCAATTGTTGCCAACCGCGTATTGAAATAGCTAGTTCTACTTTATATACTAGCTAATTTTAAGTACGTTATACAGTTCCACCACATCTATAGTCAGATGAACCGAACAAAATAGCCCCTAAATACTACTACTACTACCGAGGGGCTTTGTACTACTTCCGGCAGCCTCTCCTCTACCGAGCACGCTCAGTAAGAGGCAGAGGAGGAGGAGCCTACCGACGAGCTGGACCATTGCAATATGGTGCCTTCCGCTGCTGCACCTTCAGCAACGCTCACCTCGAACACCCTCTGCCGCTCCAGATGACCCCTCTCGAAGTGGTGGTTCTCCTTGTAGACCTCCTGATTCCTCGCCTTTGAGGCGGCATGTGCCACGGCCACGGCGGCGGTAAGGCTATTTGCATGCTCGAAGAGGTGCTCCTCCTCCTCTCGCAGGAACTCGGTGTAGCGCGCAAGGCGCTGACGCACGTGCAGGCATCCACCTCCGCCTCCCTCCTTCGGGCGGCGGTGGCGGAGCGGGTGATGACCCCGGAGGTCAACAGTGGGCTGGCACCTATGGCGGCTGACAATGGGGTGGCGGCCACGACGGCCACCTCCAGCCTTTAGGCCGCGGCGGCGGAGCGGGCGATGGCCCTGGCTTTCGACGGTGGTGTGGCGGCAATGGCGGCCGACAACAGCTACCGACCGGCAACGGCGATGGAGCCTGTGGTGGGTGTTCCGCGCACACCCAACAGGGACGCCACGCGCACTACACTACACTGGGGACTACGCCGCCGCCACGGTGTAGCCTCCTAGCTGGAGCTATTGTCTGATGACGGCAGAGTGGCTGGGCAACCACGATGGACCAGTACCATTAGAGATTATGGGAGAAGCAGACCAGATAAGCTACAGGGAGGGAGGGAGGGGAAAATGCGACGCAGGACTCTGCTACCTCTTAAGCACTGTGTTGGATTTCCCTGAAGAGGAGAGGATTATGCAGCAAAGTAGTATAAGTATTTCCCTCATTTTTTGAGAACCAAGGTATCAATCTAGTAGGAGACCATGCACAAGTCCCTCGTACCTACACAAAACGATAGCAACTCGCAACCAACGCGATTAGGGGTTGTCAATCCCTTCACGGTCACTTACGAGAGTGAGATCTGATAGAGAAGATAAATAATATTTTTGGTATTTTCGATAGATAGATGCTAAGTAAAAAAGTAAAAGCAAAGTAAAAACAAAGCAAGTAAATAAAGTGATAGAGATTGATATGATGAGAATAGACCCGGGGGCCATAGGTTTCACTAGTGGCTTCCCTCAAGAGCATAAGTATTCTACGGTGGGTGAACAAATTACTGTTGAGCAATTGACAGAATTGAGCATAGTTATGAGTATATCTAGGCAATGATCATGTATATAGGCATCACGTCCAAAACAAGTAGATCGAAACGGTTCTGCATCTACTACTATTACTCCACTCATCGACCGCTATCCAGCATGCATCTAGAGTATTAAGTAAAAACAGAGTAATGCCTTAAGCAAGATGACATGATGTAGAGGGATAAATTCATGCAATATGATAAAAACCCCATCTTGTTATCCTCGATGGCAACAATACAATACGTGCCTTGCTGCCCCTTTTGTCACTGGGAAAGGACACCGCAAGATTGAACCCAAAGCTAAGCACTTCTCCCATTGCAAGAACTACCAATCTAGTTGGCCAAACCAAAAAGGATAATTCGAAGAGACTTGCAAAGATAACTCAATCATACATAAAAGAATTTAGAGAAGAATCAAATATTTTCCATAGATAATACTGGATCATAAACCCACAATTCATCGGTCTCAACAAACACACCGCAAAAAGAAGATTACATCGAATAGATCTCCACGAGAGAGGGGGAGTGTCGGTGTCAAAACCGGTGGATCTCGGGTAGGGGGTCCCGAACTATGCGTCTAGGCAGATGGTAACAGGAGACAAGGGATGCGATGTTTTTACCCAGGTTCGGGCCCTCTCGGTGGAGGTAAAACCCTACTCCTGCTTGATTAATATTGATGATATGGGTAGTACAAGAGTAGATCTACCACGAGATCGGAGAGGCTAAACCCTAGAAGCTAGCCTATGGTATGATTGTTGTTCGTCCTACAGACTAAAACCCTCCGGTTTATATAGGCACCGAAGAGGGTTAGGGTTACACAGAGACGGTTACAATGGTAGGAGATCTACATATCCGTATCGCCAAGCTTGCCTTCCACGCCAAGGAAAGTCCCATCTGGACACGGGACAAAGTCTTCAATCTTGTATCTTCATAGTCCAGGAGTTCGGCCATCCGGACACCCCCTAATCCAGGACTCCCTCAGCAGCCCCTGAACCAGGCTTCAATGACGACGAGTCCGGCGTGCAGATTGTCTTTGGCATTGCAAGGCGGGTTCCTCCTCTGAATACTTCATAGAAGATTTTGAACACAAGGATAGTGTCCGGCTCTGCAAAATAAGTTCCACGTACCACCGTAGAGAGAATAATATTTACACAAATTCAATCTGCTGACGTATTCCGTGGCGTGACACCACACCACGGCCAAGCCTTTATTTGAATTGTTTTTACTATCCCACCTCAGCGCGTTTAGCGAGGCGGTTTCCCTAGCACGTCTTGTCAAAGCAGAGATCGTGTCCCCTTATTCCGGGATTCTCATCAATACGGGCGTGGGTAACCCAGTCGTGCCCGTTGGCTCGTCTCCCCTATCGAAGGCAAGTCCCGAACGGTCACGGGGAAGGCTCTTGGTATTCAACCTCTTTATAAAGAGACCAAGGCTCCACTCCTTTCTTTCAATCTCAATTGAATCCGCCCCTCGCCTCGAGTTCTAACATCCAAAGCTCCAGATTCAGGCACTTTGGACCTTCAATGATGTCCGGCTCCGACCTGCAAGGCCGGTGGATGCCTTCCTCCGTTACGGAAGAAGACGTGTTAAAGCTAAGAGATGCCAGGTATCTAACCGGTGAAATTTCGCATAGGCTGCCTGCCCAAGGGCAGGTTATTCCCACTCCCAAGCCTGGCGAAAGCGTGGTGTTCGCGCCTCACTTCCTTTGGGGGCTAGGCTTCCCGACGGACCCCTTCGTGAGGGGGCTCATGTTTTACTATGGGTTGGAATTTCATGACTTGGATCCGGAGTCGATCCTCCACATCTCATCGTTCATTGTCGTATGCAAAGCCTTCCTCCGCATTACCCCTCACTTCGGATTGTGGCTCAAGACCTTCAAAGTGGAGCCGAAGATGATCAAGGGGCAGCAGGCATAGTGCGGAGGGGCTGTTATAAGCAAGAATGTCGATGCTCCATGGCCCGAGGGCTCTTTTCAAGAGGAGCTCAGCCTATGGCAACAAGAGTGGTTTTATATTACAGCTCCCAGGGGCACCAAATGGGTGGCGCCGCCTGCCTTTCGCTCGGGTCCTCCACCGCGGCTGGCATCATAGGTCAATAAAGGACTTGACTGGGGGCTGTCCAAGGACGTGCCCTTGTTGCAGGGCCGCATTCAAGACCTCCTAGAGAGAGAGGTCACTCTGGTCATAGTAGCGCAGGTCATGCTGATTCTTTGCACCCTGCCCTGCAAACGTCGCCCCTCCGCCTATGGGAATTTAACCCGGAGGGACCATGAGCTCTCCAACATTTTATGGGCGCGACGCCCGTGGAGATGTACAAGCTTTTCTTCGGATCACAAGCGATGTGTCCGGACTTGACCGAGGACGCGGGTCTCAGCTGCAATCGCCCGGATACTCAAGTAAGTAGCCCTGTACGCGGACACGCTATCCCATATTTATCACGAACTTGCCCTTTAAAAGAGCTATCCCTTGAACAGGAGTGGATAGCGAAAGCAAAGTTAATCAGGTGTCCGACCCCCCTCCCTGAGACCATGCCGGATCCCGTGTTAACCAGGATGCTGGAGGTTGCGCCTTCAGAAGAAGGTGAAGGGGGGAACAAGGAAGCTACCTCCTCCACGAAGGAGGCTGTCAGGAAAGGAGGGATCGAGAATCCCTCCATCCAAGGGAAGAAGAGGACCGCCTCTGAAGACCTGGAGACCATGGTCTCAAAGCAGGGGAAGAAATCTTCGTCAGAGGGTCCTGCGCCGAGAGATGCCTCGGCTGCATTGTGCCCCCAAGGGGATCATCCCTCCATCGAGCCGTAAGTAAAAAGGGGAGTTTTTTAAAATAAAGGATATCCCTGCCCTATTCCTGATGAAGATAACCGAAATTTTACCTTGTAGTTCGGATCTCAGCCCTTCTCAGCAGAGCTCATCTTCAGGGGATCTACGTCCGGAGATGATGGAGAGCGAAATGCCTCCCCCTGCCGTACCGTCTTGCGAGGCAGGCGACCCTGAGGTGTCGTCGCGGAGGGTTTCTTCGAGTCCGGCGGGGCCGGAAGGCAGTCGTATGTCCCCTCAAAGCCCTCCGTGTCCGGCCTTCGAAAAAGGCCATCGGACGAGTCCGGCACCACCTGGTGTACGGTCGGAGGAGCTGAAGGATCTGCTCGGGCGAGCGTCTATCTCAGAAGATCATCGTGCGTTAATGGGTACGGTTATTGAAAGGATTTCATCCACTGAGAGTGGATTGCACGAACCGTCAGAAGTTTACTGACAGGTTTTGAGGTACGCAAAATGATGTACCTTCTGACAGTTCCGCATATAAAATGCGCCCTGTGTAGATAGTAGCCCCTGAGGCTCGGTGTGTTGTCAAAAATGATAGTGTGCCGAGGATCATAATCCCAGGTATAATTAGTCGCCCTTCCTATGTAGGTGGCGAAGTGTCCGGTGGCTAGCCGGACTGATGAATTTGCCGAACTAAAGCGGCAACTTGACGTGGCGGATGCTGACATCGCGCTTGTCAATAAGCGGCTTGACGAGTCACAAGGTATGCGATTTCTCCGCGGACACCTGGTAAGGGAGCTTGATGCCCGTGCCTTATAACATGTATGCTTGATGCAGATGGTGCCGCTGCCATGGAGAACCTTCGGGCGGAGCTCGCCCGAGCCAAGGAGCAGGCCAGAAAAAGTGATGCGGCTGCCTTAAAGGCGGCCTAAGAGCTAAAAGCCGAACAGGCTGCTCACTGCCGAAGCAAGAAGGAAATGGCCGAGATGGCCGTGAAGTTGAAGAATGTTGCCGACTGCTGCAAGCTTCTTGAAAAGGAAGATCGAGCGGTGCAAGAGGACCTGAAGAAGGCCACTACCGAGGCCAAGGATGCTCGCTCTATGATGAGAGCTATGAAGGAGGAGCTACGTCAGGCCGGAGATATCGCGGCTGGAAAGCCCTTTCTGCTGCGGAGAAAGTTCGTGGATCCTAAATCTGCTCAGTTGGACCGGCTGTGGAGTGCGGAGGATGCTTATCTGGACTTGGCGGCAAGTGCCACAGACGCGGCCGAACACTTCCGAGATCAAAAGGATCACGAAATGGAAAAGGTTTTTTGGTCGCAGTTCCATAATCCAGAGCGCCCTCTTCCATTAACCGATCACTTGGCCGAGTGGGCGGAGCTGAATAGGTTATCCGGACTTGCCATGAAGGATGTCGTGAGTCTTTTGTGGCCGAAAAGGCCCGAGCCGAAGAGTTATTTTGGCTTGGTGCAACAGTTCCTTGGTGCGGTGCCGCATATCAATGCAATGAGGAGGTCAGCATGCATAGAGGGTGCATGGATGGCTCTTGCCGTGTCAAGACATACTGGGTAGAGATGAAGGCCACCGATGTTGCATCTCAAGATTCGGACAGAAGCCGAGTACCTGTCGAGCAATATTTTCAGGAAGTTCTGCAGGGCACTCGTTTAATAGAGACGCAGTGCTCGAAGGATATTATGTTCGAATAACATGTATTATTGTGAAACAATGTTTCGATGAAATGTAAAAGCTTTTTATACTTGTGCCTTCAAGAATTAAAATGCCTCCTGTGCGGCTGTTAATGTATATGTGTATATAACCTGAAAGATGGCAGTCTTCGGCTTCAGCCCCCACACATATAATGCGGGGGTGTTTGCAAAAGGCGCATTTTCACACTTGATCCAACGTCTTGGTCCTATAAAGGAGGTGGTAGCGTAGCAAACAAGGCAACCGGACTATAATGCTTTATCACTTTCACTTAGCCATAGGAGTTTGACAGTGGGGCTACTATATAGCCCCTAGGGGCACCGTGCTCACCTGAATTCGGGGCGCGTATGTGCCTGACCGGGAAACGATCCTTCGTCAATGCGGAGGAATCCTAAAGATTCCGGCGGGTCATCGAGTGGTTGACCAGTCTCACGCCATATCATGATAGTCAGTTTTCGGCTATCTCTACTGAGGTGCTCGCCTGGCCGAACCGGGGCACAATCGCAGTAGTTCTCCTGGTGCCGCCTTAGCCGATAGAGCGGAACGTAGGGCAGCAAAACACAGGAGCCGGGCAAACCCAACATTTGACCAAAGACATGATTCGGAGCTGATGCATATAAGGCCTAACTCGAGACATCGAACACTCCCTAAGGTATTCAGTCTTTATGAAAACGGGCCGAACAACACCCTTGGTAATAAGCCCCTGGTGTCCAGGTACGCGCAAAATTCTGACGTGGCCCATGCCAAAACGCCAGCCTCCTCCTCGGTTATAGCAAGAAACCAGTGGATGTGTATCAACAAGAGACAGTAAAAAAAGGTTTACGCAGGGTCTTAATCTGAAAAGAATCCTTGCAACGGGTCCCTACTGCATGTCTGCGCCTGTGTCTCCGTTGTGCCGTATCCTGGACGGGTGTAGCATAGTGTTCATCTGTAAAAGAGAGGAACTTAGTTGAAAAAGATCATGCGAAAATGTACGTTATACTAAATAAACAAAGTACAATTCAAAAAATGAGTAAAATTGAGCTTTATTGTCTCTTGTTGTTCATGCGCGGAGCCCCTTGTACAGGAGTATGCGGCTTGTAAGCCCTTGTGTGTTTACGCCGGACTCGTCTAGCCGTGTCCGGGGTCTGAACGACCTATTTAGGTGCTTTGATTGGTGAAGCCGGTTTAGTGTGTGGCTGTCAAGGCAGTCACACAATATTCCGCGCTCAAGGAACACTCGGTATTTCCCTTTAAGGAGATGATGCCTCATGGATCGGGCATTTTAAGTGTAAGGGATGCATAATGCGGTATGGCGTTAAAGCGGGCGAAAGCTTCGCGTCCCAGTAGTGCTTGGTATCTACTTGTAAATGGGGCGAGGTGGAAGCTTAACTTTTCACGGCGGAAGTTGTCGAGTGATCCGAACACAACTTCTAGCAGTAGAGAGCCCGTACAATGGGCATATGGGCCTGACATTACCCCTTGAAAGGAAGTGTTGCTATGGCAAATTTTGGTTGGGTCTACCCCCATTTTGCGGATTGTGTCCTGATATAGCAGGTTTAGATCACTGCCGCCGTCCATTAGGACTTGTGTAAATTGGAGTCCATCAATTATCGGATCTAATATCAAGGCAGTCCATCCCACATTCCGGATACTTCTAGAGTAATCCGCATGATCGAAGGTGATTGGTTTTAACAACCAGTGGCGGGACTCCTCTGGGATAGTCCATATGGCGCGTATCTCTATGGGCGCCATTTTGTTTTTCCCTTTTGTCACGTGAAGTGAGTTTACTATTTTGACTTCTTGTGGGAAATTCTTTTGTTTTCCGGTGCTCTGCTTGTGGGGTTCGTCATCTTCCTCGCTTGGTGTGTCGAGCCCCTTGTGTTTGGCGTTGAGTTTGCCGGACTGCTTGAAGACCCAACAATCTCTGTGGGTATGATTTGCAGGCTTCCCGGGGGTACTATGGATTTGGCATACCTTGTCCCAGATTTTGTTTAAGTTAGATAGCTCGTCCCTGTTATCCTTAGGGGGCAGTTTTTTATGATTCTGTCGTGAGCTTTTGAATCCGGCGTTGACTGTTGTGCTCTTTGGGCTGTTTTCCTTGGTCCGGCGCTAGTCCTTGCTACGTCGCGGTTTCCCATTTCCATCCCTGACTTCGTATGTACTTGGGTCACTGGTACTGCATCTTGCCAGCCAGCTATCCTCTCCCGCGCAAAAGCGGGTCATGAGGCTTGTTAATGCGGCCATTGTTCTTGGCTTTTCTTGGCCGAGGTGTCTGGCGAGCCATTCGTCTCGGACGTTGTGTTTCAAAGCTGCTAAGGCTTCGGCGTCCAGACAGTCGACTATTTGGTTCTTTTTAGTAAGGAATCTGTTCCAGAATTTTCGGGCTGACTCTTCGGGTTGTTGAGTTATGTGACTTAAATCGTCTGCATCTGGAGGTCGGACATAGGTCCCTTGAAAATTTGCCCGAAAATCATCCTAGAGCTCTTCCCAACTTCCAATGGTGTTTTCGGGGAGGCTTTTGAGCCAATGCCGGGCTGGCCCTTTGAGCTTGAGGGGTAAGTATTTTATGGTGTGGAGGTCATCTCCTCTAGCCATGTGTATGTGGAGGATGTAATCCTCAATCCAGACTCCAGGTTCTGTTGTTCCGTCGTATGCCTCTATGTTTACAGGCTTGAATCCTGCTGGAAATTCATAATCCAGAACCTTATCAGTGAAACATAGGGGGTGTGCGACACCCCTATATTTAGGTGTACCGTAATATTCGGATACTTGATGTGTTGCATTGCTTACTAGAGCTTGCTTTCTTGACCCGTAGATAGATCTAACTGGGCTATCTTTTTTATGCGAATCCGTGTGCAGATCGCGTGCCGGCTTGTGTGCGGCGCCGTTTTCCGCTCTATGTTTGCCATGGGGTCGTCTATCTGACCGGGTGGTCTCCTTGTTCTTTGATTGCGGGGGCTCTACGGCCTCCTCATCAAATTCGGGCAGTAGTTTTCGCTTCAGGTAGCTCTATGTTCGGCAACTATCGCCGTATTTGTCTGCGGTGTTGAGTACTTTGATCCATATGATTCTGAGCACATCTTCCGCTGTTTTGAGCTTCCGCTTCTGCTTTTTCAGGCTACGCGCAGTGGCGACGAGCCTTTTGTGGAGGTTCTTCTGCTCCAGCAACTTGTCCGGCGTGAGATCGTCCGGACTGTTATCTTCGCCGGGGACGGATTGTTTATCAAGGTTGTCCTGTTCGGACGGTTGCTCGATGGCATGTTTGTCGTCCACCGGTTCGCCCTACTCTATGGCTGGGTCTGTATGGTTGCTGTCTTTGTCAAGGCGGGATTTTGAGCGGTGCTTACGTCGCCATTTTGACTGCTTTTCGAGGGAATGATCCCTCGTGGCGTCCCGTTGTTCCTCGTCGTCGCTTCCTTTAGGTGTGTCCACCATGTATACATCATGAGATGAGGTGGCTATCCAGTGCCTTATAGGTGCTGGTTTATATTTATCTCCTACATCGTCGTCCATACTGTCGATGTCTTCAGAGTCGAAGTCGAGCACGTCATTTAAACTTTCAATAGTGGCTACGAAGTGGGTGGTGGGTGGGTTTTGAATTTCTTTGTCGTCCGCATCCCAACCTTCCTGAACATAATCCGGACATGGCTCTCCTGATAAAGAGAGAGACTTTAGTGAATTCAGGATGTCGCCAAAGGGCGAGTGCTGAAAGGTGTCCGCGGAAGTGAACTCCATGATCGGCGCCCAATCGGATTCGATTGGCAGGGGCGCGGAAGGTTCGGAGTCCGGAGAGGAGTCCGGCACCTTGGAGTCACGAGCTTCGCAAAGGACAGGGTTGGTGTTCGGCTCAATCGTCGTAGAGATAGCAGCCCCCGAGGCGGTGTCCAGCCACCCGTCCTCGATCGGCGCAGTCGGCTCCGAGCTAAGGGTCGGAGCAGACACTGGTGCGGCCTCCAGGGCACTGTCCGGCGGCAGAGCTAGATCATGCCCGTCGTGACAGTGCGGCGCACTCGGCTGTGGCTCGAACCCATCGAAGATCAAGCCTCCGCGCACGTCAGCCGTATAGTTCAAACTTCCAAATCTGACCTGATGGCCAGAGGCGTAGCTTTCAATCTGCTCCAGATGGCCAAGCGAATTGGCCCGCAGTGCAAAGCTGCCGAATACGAAGATCTGTCCGGGGAGAAAAGTCTCACCCTGGACCGCATCGTTGTTGATGATCGGAGGAGCCATCGGGCCTAAAGATGACGACACAGAGGAACTCTCAATGAAGCACCAATGTCGGTGTCAAAACCGGCGGATCTTGGGTAGGGGGTCCCGAACTGTGCATCTACGGATGGTAACAGGAGACAAGGGACGCGATGTTTTTACCCAGGTTCGGGCCCTCTTGGTGGAGGTAAAACCCTACTCCTGCTTGATTAATATTGATGATATGGGTAGTACAAGAGTAGATCTACCACGAGATCAGAGAGGCTAAACCCTAGAAGCTAGCCTATGGTATGATTGTTGTTCGTCCTACAGACTAAAACCCTCCGGTTTATATAGGCACCGAAGAGGGTTAGGGTTACACAGAGTCGGTTACAATGGTAGGAGATCTACATATCCGTATCGCCAAGCTTGCCTTCCACGCCAAGGAAAGTCCCATCCGGACACAGGACGAAGTCTTCAATCTTGTATCTTCATAGTCCAGGAGTCTGGCCAAAGGCTATAGTCCGGCCATCCGGACACCCCCTAATCCAGGACTCCCTCGGGGAGATCATTGTATTGAGATCAAAAAAGAGAGAAGAAGCCATCTAGCTACTAGCTATGGACTTGAAGGTCTGAAGTAAACTACTCACACTTCATCGGAGGGGCTATGGTGTTGATGTAGAAGCCCTCCGTGGTGGATGCCCCCTCCGGCGGAGCTCCGAAACAGGCCCCAAGATGGGATCTCGTGGATACAGAAGGATGCGGCGGTGGAATTAGGTTTTTGGCTCATGTTCTAATCGTTCGGGGATACGTAGGTATATATAGGAGGAAGGAGTACGTCGGTGGAGCGTCAGGGGGCCCACGAGGTAGGGGGCGCACCCAGCCTCCACCCTCGTGACCGCCTCTGGCACTTCTTGGAGTAGGTTCCAAGTCTCCTGGATCACGTTTAGTTGGAAAATCATGTTCCCGAAGGTTTCATTCCGTTTGGACTCCGTTTGATATTCCGTTTCTTCGAAACACTGAAATAGGCAAAAAAAACAGCAATTCTGGGCTGGGCCTCCGGTTAATAGGTTAGTCCCAAAAATAATATAAAAGTGGAAAATAAAGCCCAATATAGTCCAAAATAGTAGATAAAGTAGCATGGAGCAATCAAAAATTATAGATACGTTGGAGACGTATCAGGCATCCCCAAGCTTAATTCATGCTCGTCCTCGAGTAGGTAAATGATAAAAAAGAATTTTTGATGCGGAGTGATACTTTGGCATAATTTCAATATAAATCTTCTTAATTGTGATATGAATATTCAGATCCGAAAGATTCAAGACAAAAGTTCATATTGACACAAAAATAATAATACTTCAAGCATACTAATCAAAGCAATCATGTCTTCTCAAAATAGCATGGCAAAAGAAAGTTCATCCCTACAAAATCATATAGTTAGGCTATGCTTCATTTTCGTCACACAAAGATGTTCCCAACTTCTATACCCCCGATGACAAGACAAGCAATCGTTTCATGCTCAAATAATCTTAAACTTTTTCAACCTTCACGCAATACATGAGCGCGAGCCATGGATATAGCACTATGGGTGGAATAGAATATGATGATGGGGATTGTGTGAAGAAGACAAAAAAGGAGAAAGTCTCACATTGACGAGGCTAATCAACGGGCTATGGAGATGCCCATCAATTGATGTCAACATGAGGAGTAGGGATTGCCATGCAACGGATGCACTAGAGCTATGAATGCTCAACAAAAGAAAACTAGTGGGTGTGCATCCAACTCGCTTGCTCACGAAGACCTAGGGCATTTGAGGAAGCCCATCATTGGAATATACAAGCCAAGTTCTATAATGAAAAATTCCCACTAGTATAAAAAGACAACTTATGAGACTCACTATCATGAAGATCTTGGTGCTACTTTGAAGCACAATATATGAGACTCACTACATGAAGAACAAGGTGCTACTTTGAAGCACAAGTGTGGTAAAAGGATAGTAGCATTGTCCCTTCTCCCCTTTTCTCTCATATTTTTTTATTTGGGCCTTTCTCTTTTTTTGGCCTCCTTTTTTTTCGTCCAGAGTCTCATCCCGACTTGTGGGGGAATCATAGTCTCCATCATCCTTTCCTCACTTTGGGACAATGCTCTAATAGTGATGATCATCACACTTTTATTTTTTCTTACAACTCAACAATTACAACTCGATACTTAGAACAAAGTATGACTCTATATGAATGCCTCTGGCGGTGTACCGGGATGGTGCAATGAATCAAGAGTGACACGTATGAAAAATAATGCATGGTGGCTTTGCCACAAATACGATGTCAACTACATGATCATGCGATGGCAATATGACAAAAGTAATGTATGTCATGATGATGATGATGGAAGTTGCATGGCAATATATCTCGGAATGGCTATGGAAATGCCATGATAGGTAGGTATGGTGGTTGTTTTGAGGAAGATATAAGGAGGTTTATGTGTGATAGAGCATATCGTATAACGGGGTTTGGATGCACCGGCGAAGTTTGCACCAACTCTCAAGGTGAGAAAGGGCAATGCATGGTACCGAAGAGGCTAGCAAAGGTGGAAAGGTGAGAGTGTGTATAACATATGGACTCAACATTAGTCAAAAGAACTCATATACTTATTGCAAAAATTTAGAAGCCATCAAAAATTCAACTACTACGCGCATGCTCCTAGGGGGTAGATTGGTAGGAAAATACCATCACTCGTCCCCGACCGCCACTCATAAGGATGCACAAGCCAGGTACACTCCATGTTTCAAATTTGTTACACAACTTTACCCATACGTGCATGCTACGGGACTTGCAAACTTCAACACAAGCCTTTATCAAATTCACAATTACCCAACTAGCATGACTTTGATATTATCACCTCCATATCTCAAAACAATTATCAAGCATCAAACTTATCTTAGTATTCAATTTACTCAAAAGAAAGTTTCACATGTCTTGAACACTAAGTATATTAACATTAAGCAAACTACCATGCTATTAATGACTCTCAAAATAACCTAAGTGAAGCATGAGAGATCAATAGTTTCTTTAAAACAAATTACCACCATGCTCTAAAAGATCTAAGTGAAGCACTAGAGCAAAAATTATTACGCTCAAAAGATATAAGTGAAGCACTATGAGCAAAACTATCAAGCTCAAAAGATATAAGTGAAGCACATAGAGTATTCTATCAAATTCAAATTCATGTATGGCTCTCTCAAAAGGTGTGTACAGCAAAGATAATTGTGGTAAACTAACAAGCAAAGACGCAAATAATACAAGATGCTCCAAGCAAAACACATATCATGTGGTGAATAAAAATATAGCTCCAAGTAAATTACCGATGGAAGTGGGCGAAAGAGGGGATGCCTTCCAGGGCATCCCCAAGCTTTGACTTTTTGGTGTCCTTGTATTATCTTGGGGGTGCCATGGGCATCCCCAAGCTTAGGCTCTTGCCACTCCTTGTTCCATAACCCATCAAAAGAATTCACCCAAAACTTGAAAACTTCACAACACAAAACTCAACAGAAATCTCGTGAGCTCCGTTAGAGAAAGAAAACAAAAGACTACTTAAAGGTACTGTAATGAACTCATTCTTTATTTATATTGGTGTTAAACCTACTGTATTCCAACTTCTATATGGATTATAAACTATTTTACTAGCCATAGATTCATTAAAATAAGCAAACAACACACGTAAAACAGAATCTATCAAAAACAGAACAGTCTGTAGCAATCTGTAACTAACGCAAACTTCTGGAACTCTAAAAATTCTACCAAAATAGAAAGTCCTGGAAAATTTGTTTATTGAACATCAACAAAAAGAATCAACGCAAAAGCACGTTCCTGTGATTTAACAAAATTATATTCGTGCGTGCAAAGTTTCTGTTTTTCAGGAGAATCAAATCAACTATCATCGTAGGTTATCCTATAGGTTCTACTTGGCACAAACACTAATTAAAAGATAAAACCATATCCAAACAGAAGCTAGATGGATTATTTATTCCTAAACAGAGGCAAAAACAAAAAAATGCAAAATAAAATTGGGTTGCCTCCCAACAATCGCTATCGTTTAACGCCCCTAGCTAGGCATAAAAGCAAGGATAGATCTAGGTATTGCCATCTTTGGTAGGCAATCCATAAGTGGCTCTCATGATATATTCATATGGTAATTTTATTTTCTTTCTAGGGAAGTGTTCCATGCCCTTCTTTAAGGGAAATTGGAATCGAATATTCCCTTCGTTCATATCAATAATTGCACCAATCGTTTTAAGGAAAGGTCTACCAAGAATAATAGGACATGAAGGATTGCAATCTATATCAAGAACGATAAAATCTACGGGCACATAATTCCTATTTGCAACAATAAGAACATCATTAATTCTTCCCATAGGTTTTTTAATAGTGGAATCCGCAAGATGCAAGTTTAGAGAGCAATCATCAAAATCACGGAAATCTAGCAAATCACATAAAGTTTTAGGAATAGTAGAGACACTAGCACCCAAATCACACAAAGCATGAAACTCATAGTCTTTAATTTTAATTTTAATAGTAGGTTCCCACTCATCATAGATTTTTTTAGGGATAGAAACTTTCAACTCAAGTTTTTCTTCATAAGATTGCATCAAGGCATCAACAATGTGTTCGGTAAAGGCCTTATTTTGACTATAAGCATGAGGAGAATCTAGCACGAATTGCAACAAGGAAATACAACCAATCAAACAGAAATTTTCATAATTAAATTCCTTGAGATCCAAAATAGTGGGTTTAGCAACATCTTGGTTTTTATTTGTTTCAATCCCACTTTCATCAAATTCATCATCAAGATCTGGAAACTCCGAATTCTTAAAACGCCTTCTAGGTAAAGGAAGATAATCTTCAGTTTCATCAAGATTCATATTGCAAAACAAATATTTAATGGGGGACACATCAATAACTTTTAGATCTTCATCTTGATTTTTATAGGAATTGGAAGAACACGCTTTAATAAAGGCATCTTTGGAAGCACGCATCCTAGCGGTTCTTTCCTTGCACTCATCAATGGAAATTCTCATGGCTTTGAGAGACTTATTGATATCATGCTTAGGAGTAATAGATCTAAGCTTTAAAGAATCAATTTCATGAGAAATTCTATCAACGTTCCTAGCCAAATCATCAACTTTAAGCAATTTCTCTTCAAGCAAAGCATTAAAATTCTTTTGTGAATTCATAAACTCTTTAACACTACTCTCAAATTCAGAGGGCATCTTATTAAAATTTCCATAAGAGTTGTTGTAGGAATTTCCATAATTATTAGAAGGATTACTAGGATAAGGCCTAGGATTAAAATTCCCTCTATACGCGTTGTTTCCAAAACTATTCCTACCAACAAAATTCACATCCATAGATTCATTATTATTCTCAAGTAAAGTAGACAAAGGCATATCATTGGGATCAAGAGGAGTATTTTTAGGAGCAAACATCTTCATAAGTTCATCCATCATTTCACTCAAAACATTGATTTCTTCTATAGCATGCACTTTTTTACTAGAAGATCTTTTGGTGTGCCATTGAGAATAATTAGCCATAATATTATCAAGCAATTTTGTAGCATCTCCTAACGTAATTTCAATAAACGTGCCTCCCGCGGCCGAATCTAAAAGATTTCTAGAAGAAAAATTCAATCCGGCATAAAAAAATTTGTATGATCATCCATAAATTCAAACCATGAGTAGGGCAATTGCGAAGCATTAATTTCATTCTTTCCCAAGATTGGGCAACATGCTCATGATCAAGTTGTTTAAAATTCATGATATCGTTCCTAAGAGTGATGATCTTAGCAGGAGGGAAATACTTAGAGATAAAAGCATCTTTGCACTTGTTCCAAGAATCAATACTATTTTTAGGCAAAGACGAAAACCAAACTTTAGCACGAACTCTAAGTGAAAACGGAAATAACTTCAATTTTACAATATTGTTATCTGTATCTTTCTTCTTTTGCATATCACACAAGTCAACAAAATTGTTTATATGAGTAGCGGCATCTTCACTAGGAAGGCCGGCGAATTGATCTTTCATAACAAGATTCAGCAAAGCGGTATTGATTTCACAAGACTCGTCATTATTAAGAGGAGCAATCGGAGTACAAAGCAAATCATTAGTATTGGTATTCGAGAAATCACACAACTTGGTATTATCTTGCACCATGGCAACAAGTAATCCAACACACAAGCAAACAGAAAGGCAACGGGAAAAAGGCAAACGGGAAAGAGAGGAGGAGATTGGGAAAGAGAGGGTGAATAAAACGGCAAGGGTGAAGTGGGGGAGAGGAAAACGAGAGGCAAATGGCAAATAATGTAATGCGAGAGATAGGGATTGCGATGGGTACTTGGTATAGTTGACTTGCTTGCGTGAGCCTCCCCGGCAACGGTGCCAGAAATTCTTCTTGCTACCTCTTGAGCACTGCGTTGGATTTCCCCGAAGAGGAGAGGATGATGCAGCAAAGTAGCGTAAGTATTTCCCTCAGTTTTTTAGAACCAAGGTATCAATCCAGTAGGAGACCACGCACAAGTCCCTCATACCTACACAAAACGATAGAAACTCTCAACCAACGCGATTAGGGGTTTTCAATCCCTTCACAATCACTTACAAGAGTGAGATCTGATAGAGAAGATAAATAATTTTTTTGGTATTTTTGATAGATAGATGCAAAGTAAAAAAGTAAAAGCAAAGTAAAAACAAAGCAAGTAAATAAAGCGATAGAGATTGATATGATGAGAATAGACCCGGGGGCCATAGGTTTCACTAGTGGCTTCTCTCAAGAGCATAAGTATTCTACGGTGGGTGAACAAATTACTGTTGAGCAATTGACAGAATTGAGCATAGTTATGAGTATATCTAGGCAATGATCATGTATATAGGCATCACGTCCAAAACAAGTAGATCGAAATGATTCTGCATCTACTACTATTACTCCACTCATCGACCGCTATCCAGCACGCATCTAGAGTATTAAGTAAAAACAAAGTAATGCCTTAAGCAAGATGACATGATGTAGAGGGATAAATTCATGCAATATGATAAAAAAACATCTTGTTATCCTCGATGGCAACAATACAATACGTGCCTTGCTGCCCCTTCTGTCACTGGGAAAGGACACCTCAAGATTGAACCCAAAGCTAAGCACTTCTCCCATTGCAAGAACTACCAATCTAGTTGGCCAAACCAAAAAGGATAATTCGAAGAGACTTGCAAAGATAATTCAATCATACATAAAAGAATTCAGAGAATAATCAAATATTTTCCATAGATAATACTGGATCATAAACCCACAATTTATCGTTCTCAACAAACACACCGCAAAAAGAAGATTACATCGAATAGATCTCCACAAGAGAGGGGGAGATCATTGTATTGAGATCCAAAAAGAGAGAAGAAGCCATCTAGCTACTAGCTATGGACCCGAAGGTCTGAAGTAAACTACTCACACTTCATCGGAGGGGCTATGGTGTTGATGTAGAAGCCCTTCATGGTGGATGCCCCCTCCGGCGGAGCTCCGGAACAGGCCCCAAGATGGGATCTCGTGGATACAGAAGGTTGCGGCAGTGGAATTAGGTTTTTGGCTCCTGTTCTGATCGTTCAGGATACGTAGGTATATATAGGAGGAAGGAGTACGTCGGTGGAGCGTCAGGGGGCCCACGAGGTAGGGGGGCACGCCCAGGGGGCGCGCCCTCCACCCTCGTGACCGCCTCTGGCACTTCTTGGAGTAGGGTCCAAGTCTCCTGGATCACGTTCGGATGGAAAATCACGTTCCTGAAGGTTTCATTCCGTTTGATATTCTGTTTCTTCGAAACACTAAAATAGGCAAAAAAACAGCAATTCTGGGCTGGGCCTCCGGTTAATAGGTTAGTCCCAAAAATAATATAAAAGTGGAAAATAAAGCCCAATATAGTCCAAAACAGTAGATAAAGTAGCATGGAGCAATCAAAAATTATAGATACGTTGGAGACGTATCAGACTCACCGGTCGTGAGGGTTTATATAGAAGGCCGGTAAGCATTGTGATTCTGGGGGATTTCACCGAGTCGGGCGGGAAGCTTGCACGGGGACCTGCGAGGTTGCGCGGGAATGGGCTCACCGCCGATTCTTTGGTGCCACCATTTGGCCAACAGACGCCCCCGCGCGCTGCGCAAGCTTGGGCTGTAAGCCTACTGCAGTAGCGGTGTGACAAGACGTGCAAGAGGAGGACGAAAGGCCACGTACACATACGGTTAAGAAATAATGTTTGTGATTTAATTATCTACTATACCCCCATCCTGGTTTATAAGTAGGATTTAACAAATAAAATACGAATGCATGTCACCAAAGATTATATAGTTGGATTCGTATTTGAACATAGTTTCCAATTATATAATTTTTAGAACATGCATTAACATTTTGTTGGTCAAATTTGAGGGCAAAGTATGGCAGAGAATATAAAGGGGACTATAGACCAAGACGGAGGTAGTAGCACATGGCTGCTCTCTACACAGCGATGCAAGTGTTGGCCGGCTTGTAGGCGACCATTTCCTGCGTGTTCAAATGCTCTATGCATGTGGTTGCTTGTGGTTGAGGCGACCACAGCGCACTCTGATCGCATCCCACCGTGCACGCTCTGCTGTCGCGTCCCTCCGGGTGCTCTACCCTCGTCCCTCCACGCGCACTGCCAGTGTTTGGGGCCGGCGCATGATCATGCACGGTCGTGTGCATGCGGTTGCGCCGGGCGCGGCGCAGCAATGCAGTTACCCGCTACAAAAACTAACATGCAGACGCGCCGAGAGTCCAGGCCGCCCAGTCCCCATTTATTCATGCGGCCATTTACCTTCATCTCTCGCGTCACACGACATAATAAGCACACCCACGACGACACATACAGAGAGGACATCCAGCGGTTCCAATGGCGATCCTCATGGCTCCAATGGCGCTCCCAGCGGCCGACGATGACAACGGCGGGCAGTTCACCACGCATCACATAATGGACACCCATGTGAGGGGGATGGCCCTCTCGGTGGTGTACATGAATGATCTGGCATCGGTGGAGAGCTCCATACAAACTATGGAGCAGTTTCTTGCTGAGGACAAGTAGCAAGTGGTCGGCTTCGACCTCGAGTACACCATCGGTCATGCCGGGCACGATCAGAAGGTTGTCATCGCCTAGTTGTGCGTGCAACATGACATCCTCGTCTACCACTACCACCTAGCCACAAGGCCTTGCGAGCATTTCTCCAGGTTTATCAACAGCTCCGACTACAATTTTGCTACGGTGGACACCACCAATGATCTAAAAGCGCTCAAGGTTTCGGGCTTGAAATGCTAGAATCTTGTCAACATCTAGGACCACTACAAGGTCTGGGGCAGCGACAACAACAAACTGAACTCCCTGGTTGACCTCGCCTCGGCCATCATCGACCCCTACTACATGAAGATGAAGGATGATAGCAATAAGGACAAGAAAGCCTGGCACAGTGTTTGACATGAGACACTGGATGAACAACATGTCAAGTACGCGGCCAAGGACGCGTACACAAGCTACGAGATGTATAGGTGGATCGTTGACATGAGGAAGTGTCTTCTTCATGCCCCAGACGAGGGATTGAGCCACAGAGCAGTGGCGGGAGCCTCACAAGAAGGAGATGACTAGACGATCGTTTCTCCTACTTTGGAATGCATGCAGTTGTTTATTGAGGTGTGTGCAAATGATCTGTATAGTCACTCATGTAATTGGATGTTTATTTTAGTTTATATATATATATACATGTTATTCTTCTATAGACAGAGCAAATCACACGGCTTATTAGCAGCAATCATCTGTGTTATTATTGGTCTTCGCACACATTTCTGATTACGGACCTGTTTCTCGCGTATCACACACATCTTGTTCAGTTGAAACGTTTCCATTGTGTTGGCTAATCACACACAGTTCATCCTAGTGAACTGTATGCCATATATCGCACACACCCTCATCTATCTGCCCGTTTTTGTTGTTCTTCATCATCGCAAACAGTTCTTCAGGATTAAATGTTTACCACTCAATGCACACGCACATCTAATAGGAACCGTGTTTGATGTCGATGCCATCGCAAATGTTTTGCATCTTTTTTGACGGTTTTATTCCATCACCGTTTGTGATTGATGCATCGCTCATAGTTACATCGAAGGGTCTCTGATTTGACTGTCGCGTTTGGACCATCCTGCAGTAGTGCATTGACAACCTTCGGCTTAGTACCTTCGGAGTTATTTATTTTGATGGCTCCAGAATGATAAACCTCTTCAATAATATATGGTCCTTCCCATTTAGAGAGAAGCTTTCCTGCAAAGAATCTGAAATGAGAGTTGTACAAAATAACATATTCAACAACTTTGAATTCCCACTTTTGGATTCTTTTAGCATGCCAGCTTTTAACTTTTTCTTTAAATAGCTTGGCATTTTCATAGGCTTGGGTTCTCCATTCATCAAGTGAGCTAATATCAAATAACCTCTTTTCACCGGCAAGTTTGAAATCATAGTAGAGTTCTTTAATTGCCCAATATGCTTTATGTTCTAACTCAAGAGGCAAATGACAAGCTTTTCCATAAATCATTTTATAAGGAGACATACCCATAGGATTTTTATATGTTGTTCTGTAGGCCCAAAGTGCATCATCCAATTTCTTAGACCAATTCTTTAGGGACCTATTAATAGTTTTTCTAATATTAATTTTATTTCTCTATTGCTAAGTTCAACTTGACCACTAGATTGAGGATGACAGGGTGATGCAATTATATGGTTAACATCATATTTAGCAAGTATTTTTCGGAAAGCACCATGAATAAGTGTGAACCACCATTAGTCATTACATATCTAGGGACTCCAAACCTTGGGAAAATAACTTCTTTAAGCATTTTAATGGAAGTGTTGTTATCAACACTACTAGTTGGAATAGCATCTACCCACTTAGTAACATAATCAACAGCAACCAAAGTATGTGTATACCCATTAGAGGAAGGAAAAGGTCCCATATAATCAAAACCCCAAACATCAAATGGTTCAACAACAAGTGAATAATTCATAGGCATTTCTTGACGCTTACCGATATTACCAATTCTTTGCCATTCATCCCAAGATAAAACAAACTTAAAGGTATCCTTGAAGGGAGTAGGCCAGTAAAAACCAGATTGCAATACCTTGTGAGCAGTTCTATCTCCCGCATGATGCCCTTCATAAGCTTCGGAATGACAATTCCGTAGGATTTGTCCCTATTCATGCTGAGGTACACAACGTCTAATAATACCATCTACTCCTTCTTTATAAAGATGTGGGTCATCCCAAAAGTAATGTCTTAAATCATAGAAGAATTTTTTATTTTGTTGGTATGTGAAGCTAGGTGATATATATTTAGCAACAAATATAATTAGCATAGTCAGCATACCAAGGTGTGTTATGAGAAACATTTTTTGCAACTAGTTGTTCATCAGGAAAACTATCATCAATAGGTAGTGGGTCATTAAGGATATTCTCTAACCTAGATAAGTTATCAGCTACGGGTTCTCAGCTCCTTTCCTATCAGCAATATGTAAATCAAATTCTTGTAGCGAGAGAACCCACCTAATGAGTCTAGGTTTAGCGTTTTTATTTTTCATAAGATATTTAATAGCAGCATGATCAGTGTGAATAGTAACTTTCGAATCAACAATGTAAGATCTGAATTTATCACAGGCAAACACAATCGCTAAAAATTGTTTTTCAGTAGTAGCATAATTTCTTTGGGCATTGTCTAGATTTTGCTAGCATAATGGATAACATTTAATTTCTTATCAACTCTTTGTCCTAGAACAACACCAACAACATAATCACTTGCATCACACATAATTTCAAAAGGCAAGTTCCAGTCAGGTGGTTGAACAATAGGTGCAGAAATGAAGGCTTTCTTAAGTGTTTCAAAGGCTTCTACATAGTCATCATCAAAAACAAATGGAACATTCTTTTGTAAAAGATTTGTAAGAGGCCTAGAAATTTTAGAGAAGTCTTTAATAAATCTCCTATAGAAACCAGCACGACCAAGGAAACTACGAGTACCTTTAATATCTCTAGGACATGGCATTTTCTCAATTGCAACAACTTTAGCTTTATCCACCTCAATACCTCATTCAGAAATTTTATGACCCAAGACAATACCTTCATTAATCATAAAGTGGCACTTCTCCTAATTCAAGACAAGATTAGTTTGCTCACATCTCTGCAAAACTCGATCAAGGTTGCTTAAGCAATCATCAAAAGAAGTTCCATAAACAGAAAAATCATCCATGAAGACCTCAATAATCTTTTCACAAAAATCAGAGAATATAATAGTCATACATCTTTGGAAGGTAGCAGGTGCATTGCATAAAACCAAAGGCATACGTCTATAAGCATAAGTTCCAAAAGGGCAAGTAAAGGTGGTTTTCTCTTGATCAGGTTGTGAAACGGGTATTTGAGAAAAACCAGAATATCCATCAAGAGAACAAAAGTGTGTGTACTTAGATTGTCTTTCTAGCATTTGATCAATAAAAGGCAAAGGGTAATGATCTTTTCTAGTTGCTTTATTTAACTTTCTAAATCAATTACCATTCTATAGCCAGTAACAATTCTTTGTGGAATAAGTTCATTCTTATCATTAGGAACAACAGTAATACCTCCTTTCTTAGGGACACAATGAACGGGACTTACCACTACAAAAAAAGACACATCCATGACATTTTGGGCCGAACAATTTTTTTCCTGTCATGCTTATGACACTTCAATGACGATAGTTGTGACAAAACCTGATATCATCATAGATGTGGTGGGCTCCTACTTCTATGAAAAAAAATCATGACAGAAAATTGGCTTTTCATCCTGGGCGGGCCGGAGACGCAGCTGCATGATGTTCTATGGGCCGTCGATGACGGAAAAAACTGTGGTAGAAGCGAGGGCAAGGAAAATATCAGGGAGTTCCCGGTTATGGTGGATGGTCGGGGGCCGAGCAATGCACGTTTCTCTCATACCCGTACGCGCGTGGGTGCGAGGCGTTGGGCTCTAACTAAACCCGAGCAAGCCATTTGCCTACTGAACCTGAGTTATTGCACTGCAGGCTATGCGTTACTAAACGCGAGCGATTGATCGATCTGGCTGTTAACTGGACCCGATCGAGCAATTCCTTCAGTACTGCTGCTAACTGAAGCCGATCGAACATGCTGCCTCCTTCACTTGATGAACAGTGAGCATTGTTGGGGGGTTGGATGAACAGTTCCCGGTGGGGGGTTGGATGAACAGGACCCCGTGATAGTAGAGGCCGTTGCCGCTGGATGAACATGACCCCGATCGATCGAGCCGGTTGGGGGTGGATGAATAGGACCCCGTGGAGGGCTGGATGAATAGGACAACCCCGTGGAGGGCTTGTTAAACAGTAGCCGGTGGGGGGCTAGATGAATATTAGCCCGTGGAGGAGTGGTTGAATAGGACCCCGTGGAGAGGGCTAGTTGAACAGTAGCCGGTGGAGGGGCGGTGGAGGCTAGATGAACAGGAGCCCGTGGATGAACAGTCGCAGGTGGAGGCTGGAGGAGGTCAACGGTGGATGAATAATAGCTCGCGGAGGCTGGAGGAGGTCGAAAGTGGAGATGAACAGTAGCCCGTGGAGTCCCATTTTACGGTACACCACACCCCTCCCGATGAACAGGACCCCTGTTTCGACCGTAGCGCTCCAACACAAGTTCGTTTCCTCCATTTTGTGGTACGCCACACCCCTCCCGATCAACAGGACCCCGTTTCGACCATAGGCACTCGAACACAAGTCTGTTTCCTCCGTTCTGCGATATGCCAGGCCTGCGGAAGGATCATTGTCGCGACCATAGGCACTCTAACACAAGTCCGTTTCCTCCGTTTTGTGGTACGCCAGACCCCTCCCAATGAACAATATCCCATTTCGACCTTAGGCGGTTGAACACAAGGCTGTTTCCTCTGTTCTGCGGTACACCATGCCTCGTTTCGATCAGTTGTTCCGTCCACGCCGGTTGCCTCCTGATGAACACGATGACGTAGTTTCTCCATTCCGACCCAGCCGGTTGGCTGCCGATGAACAGGACGCCGTCACTGCCTCTCCATGTACACGAGCCCTGGCCGTCCGTATACGCGAGTAGGCGTTTGAGACCCCGCCCGTATGTACGTATGTGGCCGTATTTACTTTCTTGCACCCTGGTTGTACATACGTGTACATGCTACGTGTGCGCCTCTACTACGACACATGCGCGCCTCTACTATGACACGTGCCCTTCCTTACTCGGCCACGGTTCATCGCTGTAGCCTGCAGACAGACCGATCGACCAGTATGTACGTACACATTCGCAACCAGGATGACAATGCTACGTACGCTTCGACCAGGTGAGTCCCAACTATCAGGCACTTCCTTGCGTGCGAAGATGTAGCTGGTGGGTCCCAGCAGTCAGGGGGGGAACATTTTTTCGCAAAATATGGTGGCCCGTCCGATGGGTCCCTGCTGTCAGGTGGAGGAACAATTATTTTGCATGTAATAAGGAGGCACTTCCTTGCTGCGGCCTTGGACCCAGCTGTCAGCCTCTCCACATGCAGTACTTTTTCGATGGAAGTCGTTCCTTGACCACATTGACTATGCCGCGCTGAGAGCACCAAGTCGGTGGATGACGGTGAGGCCTAGGAAGGGGAATACGCGGCAGTGGATGCCCACATGGAGAGGAGTACGAGGGTTCACTGGTTCGGCTGCGGCGTGAGGCTGCCCTCGCCGCAGGGTCTGGCCAGCGGTGGGAGTAGTAGGGGCGATGAGGCCTCCGCGATAGCACATTCGGCCACGGGAGGCAGGAGCAGGCGACACGACTGGCGCTGGTTTGGGCGGCTGGAGCAAGAAGACCAGAGGTTGAAGAAGCACTACGGCCGTTGGATGGACATCATGTGGTCACTAGAGCTAGAATCGTTCATATTGACTAAGTTGACAAAGCCCTCCGTCCCCGTAAACTTAGTAGGCCCACAAGTCAACCTCCCACTATGGTGGGTCCTAGCTAGCAGGGGAGTTTTAATTATTTTTTTGTGTTGACCATGCCGCGCCGAGCGCATCCAAGGTGGTGGATGAGGGCGAGGCCCGGGACAGCAATGAGCCAGAGATGGGAAGACGCGGGAGTGGAGTCGCAGATGGAGAGGTGTAGGAGGGTTAACTGGTTCTGGTGCGGAGTGGTTCGGCAGTCGATGGAGAAGAACAGGAGGTGTGGAGGGATGGAGGGATGGCCTGGCCGGCGGTGGGGTAGCGCTTCACTGTGAAGCGTGCTAAGCAGAGCTACTAGCAGGAGGAGGCGGGAGCAGGTGGTCCCGGCGGCGCTGGAGGAAGAAGACGAGAGATTGAAGATGGATGCCGGTCGTTGGATGTAAATCCAATGGCTAACAATGTCAGAATCATTTTGTTGACTAAGTTGACAACGACTTGCGTTGGCTTCGATCTATTGGCCCACATTTCAGCCTCCAAAAATATGTCACATATTCAACCCATTTTTTCAGAATTTACAGTCCATTTGATCTTTTTTTTAGAATTACAATCCATTTGCTGGGCTGGGTGAACAAATAATGTAGCACCCATGCGGCCCATTTTTTAAAATACAGTCCATTTCACTTTCTCAAAATACAAGAATTTGCTGCGCTGGTTGAACAAATAATGTAGCGTCAATGCGGCCCATTTATTTTTTTCCTAAAAAATTATAGCCCATTTGCACTTTCTCGAAATACACGATTTTGCTGGGCTGGTTCTAATTATAATGTTGGGTTGGGCGCAACAATATTATCAAAAAATAAACAGGGGCTGAGCATTTTGTATTAAATATATTTAAATAATAAGTGCTTTATTATTACATTGGTCCTTAAATGTTACCAAGCTTTTGTACACAATCACCAGGATTTTCGTTGCCTTAATGTAAAAAAATCTAGGATTTTATTGTTAAAAAATTATTTTTATAAGTTAATAAGACGTGGGATATTATTTTCTTATATATGTAAGTATCTATTAAAAGTATGATGACAATAACAATAATATATAATAACATATAAAATAATATAAATATATATAATATAGTTAGAAGCGAAACATATGTTGGACCTGGCGTTTCTATTCTTATATAGAAAAATAAAATAGACCTCTGTGTTTTCTTCAAAAAAATACATAAGTTGGGTTGCGATGTTTCAGGAAAAATAAAACCTAGGATGAGAGGTCCATAAGCCAGTTGATACATGACGGCCCTCAAGAAAATACAAACCGGCATGTTGTGGGTTGCACACCTTAAAAAACAAAGCCTAGACGGGGCAGCCCACAACCCAGCTGATACTTGCTGGCCCACTGATAATAAATGATACCTGCCAGCTCCCCGGCTTCGTTGTAAATTTACCTCCTTTAGTAACTACGTTGAAGCACCACAAACAAATTTTAACTATGTTGACAAACCCGTGGGCCCCAACGTTAGTATAGCATTAGGAGGAAGTATATTTTCAATGAGGCACTTGCTTGCGTACGGCCATAGAGCTGGTGGGTCCTGACTGTCCGCCTCTCCACGTACTGTCCTCTCCAGATTCCTCTTGTTTGTTTAGCATGTTCACAACGGCAGACAGCGGCGCCGCGGCAAGCGCAAAAAGGCAGAGGACGAGAATGAACCACCGGAGCCGGGGAAGGCATGCTACAGTAATGGTAGATGTTGTGCCTTATCTCTATCGAAACAACTGAACTAGCCCAATGGCCAAGTGACACTACACGACCACTGTTCTTCCCGGGTTCGATTCCACCTAATGCAGTGAAAACATCTCCAATTTTTTTGCCTCTGCCATTCTTGACATGTGGGTCCCCATTGTCATCTACGCACACCACATCCAACACTAGCCAAAACTTCGTCCATGGTTTTCTCTATTTTTCTCACACTCGACATTATGTGGGCATTTTCAAAATATCTTTTAGACTGTGCATCATATGAAGATGTGTTATGCATGAATGCTGACAATCATGATGTTAACTGGCTGGTAGTTCCATTTTTGACCATGAATAAAACTTTCAACATGATGTTATCCCTGTTTGAAAAGCATGTGTTAATATAAATGCTCTCCCTCTGAAACTTGTTGTTTCTCATCTGAAACTGAAACTTGCAGCTTCTTCTTTGAGAATCACATTGTCTGCACTTTTATATGAAACTGTATTTTTTAAGTGCTAAAAATAGATCTCTAGAATTCATAAAATACTTCATATGCTCAAAACTGCAAATCTAAAATTCAAAAGACTTTCATATCTGAACGTACTCTCAAAATACACAATTCATAACCTGCAATTACTGACAACCCTAAGCTCCTCCTGACAATTCACAACCTGCCCGACTATTTTTTGCCTCTACCATTCTTGACATGTGGGCCCCCATTGTCTTCTATGCACACCACGTCCAACACTTGTCAAAACTGCGTCCCTGGTTTTCTCTATTTTTCGTACACTCGACATTGTGTGGGCATTTTCAAAATAGCATATTTTTGACTGTGCATCATATGAAGATGTGCTATGCATGAATGTTGATCAGCATGATGTTAACTAGCTGGTAGTTCCATTTTTTACCATGAATAAAACTTCCAACATGATGTTATCCCTATTTGAAAAGGGCGTGTTAATATAAATGCTCTGCCTCTGAAACTTGCAGTTTCTTATCTGAAACTGAAACTTGCAGTTTCTTCTCTGAGAATCACATTGTCTGCACTTCTATATGAAACTACATTTCTTTAAGTGCTAAAAATAGATCTCTAGAATTCATAAAATACTTCATATGCTCAATACTGCAAATCTGAAATTCAAAAGACATTCATATCTGAAAGTACTCTCAAATATGAAAGACAAAACATAACCTGCAAATACTGACAACCCTAAGCTCTTTCTTAGACTATTTGGGGGCAGATAGCTACCCCATGGGACAAGGTGAACGGCGAGGGAGAGGATGGTGGGGAAGCGTTGTCGCGCCAACTGTTTTTCTCCTCTTGAAGTTTTGTTCGGTCGACGAAGACTCCACCGGCTCGCTCTGCCATGGCACACTCACAAACGGCACCGTGTAGATGCTCGATCCTTCAATCTCGGGTGGATGCTCCATCTTCGATTGATACTCCCACCACCGCAGCCTCATGATCGGATCTGGTGAATCTGTTTGCTCCATGGCCCAAAGGAGCAGCTCTATGGACTCCAGCGCTACTGCCTGCCGGTGTATCGCCTCCTTTTCTCCTATTTAAAGATATTTGTCCATCTCTTTCACCGTCGCCGATAATTGCTCCGGGTTGTCAGACCAAGACTGTATCTCCAACATGCTAGCTAGCTTCACAGGGTCGCCGCCTGCGAGCCACACGTATCAATTGTACTCCTCCATCGATCTACTTCTCCGCAGCACCTTCACTCGCTGGGGTGGTTTTTGAATGGAAGAGGAGAGGAGCGACACTGTTTTGGACTAGAACGGGAGAGGAGTGGTGATGGTTTTGAAATGGAAGAGGAGAGGTGCGGCGCTGGCTTTGGTTTGGAACAAGAGAGGAGCAGTGGTGGTTTCGAAATGGAAGAGGAGAGGAGCGGTGCTAGATTTGGATTGGAACAGGAGAGGAGCGGTGCAGGTCTTGGAAGTATTTTTTGATTTGCGTATTTTGGGTCAAAGTTTGACCATGTACTGTATTTGAAGCAAAAAATCGAATGCATGTCACCAAAAATTGTATCGTTTGGTTCGTATCTAAATGTACTTGCAAATTATATTATTTTGCAATATATAACATGGTTATAAAATTATATTATCGGAGAGCGGCATGCAGACCGACCGATCGTCTGGGGTGCGACGCGAATGCAACGGGCGTATGTTGTATACATGTGTATCGATGTTTTCTGGAGGCTTTGCTCCATGGAGCAATCCATGGATACAAAATTATATTTAAAAGTCGAGGGCGGGGCTTTTCCCGCGCGGTAGGCGGGGCAGTTCCGCCTAGTCGGTTTGACAGAGAGGCGAGAAGATGAGGGAGTGGGCTGCTGCAAATGTAGGGCTGTGTGATTTGACGGCAAGTTACTGCTGGATAGGTGGGGCCCTGTGATTTGACTTGTCATTATCATTTTAACTGCGGGACTATGACCGGCATGAGTCTCCCGATTCCTAACCACCTCCATGGTATACAGGTGCCAAGTACTGTATACTCCTTTTGGCAAACGCAATAAATACTACTCCCCGTCTCTCAGTTTACAAGGCGTGCGCGTACCCCTAGGTCGTCAATTTGACCAACCTAATAGAAGTTATATATAGTATTACAAAAAACATAGCATTATAAATTTTAGACATTCTATTTTCAAACGGTATAATTTTTGTTTTATATAGTTTATATTACGGTGATAAAATTGACAACCTAGGTATACATGCAGGACTTGTAAACTGTAACAGAGGGAGTACGAAGAAAGAGATAGAGAGAAGTAAAAAATCACTCTTATAGCCAACCTTACAACTAACCTTGTTGTATGAGTGACTAAGTGATGACTATGTATGACATGCTAACATCAAATAGCCTAACGCACCTGGACGAAGGAAGTAGTTTCATGCATGTGAAGTAGGCAAAAAATGCTCATTTATAGCCGTCTGAAATCTCCAAGGGCGCGATCGCGCGTGCGAGGCAACGGTCATGGTAGGCACGACCATGATACGGGCTGTTGACAGTCCTTGGATCTGAGATCGAACGGTCGTGCTAAGTTGCTGAAAATTTGCAGAATAACCCTCCAGGATAGGATATTCACCCATAGGTCTAGAATCACGCCATGCAACCTTCGATATCATATCCAAGGGCTCTCAGAAGCCCGTATCATGGGAGCATGGAAGTCCTGCCATTCGCACGCCCCACTCAGCATTTTTACAATCGGAAAACCGCTAGCAGTTCACTCCTACTCGTCCCCGGCCATCCTTTATCATTACGTCAGTTCGCTCCTATCCCATCCTTTCATATTACAGCAGTTCCACTAATCCTAACTCTCCTCCCAAATCCATGGATTCCCAAGTCTCCTTGATCGGCAGTGAGTACAAGGTTAGAAACATCACCGGCGATGAGTTCGATGTCATCTACACCCGTTCTTCCGCGATGGTGAAAGGATGCCTTGCTCGCTTTAGACGCTTGTTCGAAAACCCAAAGGCAGAGTGGGTCGCTGGGCTAGATTATGAGTACACCACAGTCTTGGGAAAAGAGAAGTATCTAAAGGAGGAAGAGAAGAAGAAGCCTATCGTGATCCAGGTTTGCGTGCATAACTTGTGCTTGGTCTACCACATATGCCATGCCGACGTTGAGTGCGAGGAATTTAAGAACTTCCTCGGGGCGGCCAAGTCAAATTCGTTTATGTAGACTTTACGAACGATGAATAAGTCCTAGGTCGGATAGGCCTCGTTGTAGGCCAGCCCTTCGACCTCTAGAGGAATGTTCTGGTGTCCTCCCGTCAGCCATCAATGATGACCCTGGCAGCAGCCATGGTTGATTTTTCGTATGGTAAACTGATGAAACCTCAGCACAAGTTTCATCATGCATGGGAGTGGAATGTACTAGATAGAGATCACATCAATTACGCTACAATGGATGCCTAGCTTTGTTTCAATATCTACAAGGGTTGGATGAAGAGAGAGAGCCAAGTGTGCGGTTCAAGCAAAGAAGTATCAGCCAAGAGGAAGAGGGACAAGGAAGAAGTCGAGCACGTGGACGAGGAGTCCGAGTAAGTTGGCAGTGTCATTTCTCATAGTGGTTCTAATGCAGTGTCTACCGGATTAGTTTCTTAGTTTAATTTCAGGGGTGCTTAGATTTATTTGAGGGGTGTGTTGTGTTGAGCCTCCAACAGAACTATGTTATGTTCCTTCTCGTTACTTTAACTCTTCAGTATGTACATACTAGTATTTCTTACAGTTCATCCTTTAGTTGGTATAGTACTACCACTCGTTTCTTCACATTGTCTATGTAACATATATATGGCCAACATCATATAGACAACAGTTTAGTTGTCAAAGAATTTCAGGGTGCTTAGTTTTATTTGAGGGGTGTGTTGTGCTGGACACCATTATTGTGACCCAAATCTCTTTTGCCATGCTATAATGACATAAATACCTATGGACCAACATGCCAGCTCTCCCTCTATCCCACTACAGTACAACCTGTAAAATTATTCGCTTGGTTACTCCTCAAAAGTGGGGCTACACTTACCATTGTGAGAATCGACTTATTTTTGTCATATAACATGGTCAAAGGGTTTGAGGTGATAATAATAATGTCTAATGGCATTTTTTAGCAAACATCTAACGGAACGATGGTATTTTTGCGATATCTAACTGCATTTTTGAGCAAGGATCTCACGGATCAATGGCATTTTTGAGTAGTTGTAACTTCTAATGGAAAAACTGAGTAGTGATACACAACTAGTGGCATAAATAATAAGAACCCAAGAATTAAATAGGTATGCTAATTTCATTAATAGAATTTAGCACCCCATTTAGGGCTTGTTCGGTTGCATGAATTTTGAAGAGGACTGGAGTGGATTGGGGAGAATTCAATCCTCAATAAGCTAAAATCCACGTCAATCCCGTCCAAACCTCCCCAATCCTCTCCAGGAGAGGTTTAACCGAACATTGCCTTAAGCACATACTAGCTTTTTTGATAGTACTATATGCATAATTTGGCGACGAGCGCTTTCTATATGTACCACCTTTTTTCTTTAATTTCATCTTGTTAGTTTTGCTCCATGGCGCAATCCATCGATATTACTACTGTACAAAAGTATACATTTTTTAAAAGGCTAGAGGGCGGGCTAGTCTCGCTTGGTCAGTTTCACAAGAGGCGAGGGCCTTTGTGATTTGATGACTCATTACTGCTGGAGGGCGGGGCCTTGCGATTTGACTGCTCATATAAATTTTGCCGACGACCTGAGGAGGAGCAAAGAACCGTGTAGTATACTCAAGTTTTCCACTGGAGTACTAGTACGATGGAGGAGCATGAAACACGGCAGTCCAGTGCCATATGGCGATAAAAATGATCTAATTTGCTAGTCATTGATCCCACGGCGCCACTCATCGTTGGCATTGTTCTATTCATGCCTCGCAAAGAACATGACATGTGCGGCGAAACACCCAAAGCAAAAGAAGAAACACAGGAAAAAGAAGAAGGAAGATTATCACCCCCCCAAAAAGAAGGAAGACGCACACACAAGTCGGGGGCGCTGCTCTCTACTACATGAAGGGTTGCTGGCTGCGGAGTCGTAATTGCTTCTCCCTCACCTCCTTGACCTCCATCTCCTTGCGCGTCTCCTCCTCATCTTCTTCATTATGTCCATGACGCGGGATTTCTCGATGCGAGCCTTCATCATCTGTTCCACGGCCGCATTACGTACCTTGACAGCAGTCGGGTGCTCAATGCGGAGCTTTGCCAACTCCTCCTTCTGTTCCATGACGAGGGCCTGCAGCATCTTCATCGAGGAACTACTCTTCTCATGCAGCTTCTTCTAGCTGACATTCTCCTCCTTTAGCAGGTTGAGCTTGTGGCAGAGCTTCGCCTTGTCCTCCTGAAGTTGCAGGATTTCGCCGGTCGCCTTCTTATCTGACGCAATGCTCTTCTTTAACAACATCACCAAGCCGGCAGTCAACTTCCCCTACTCATTGAGCTCAGCGGGCATGTCGTTGAGGCTCTCCTTCAGCAGTTCCACTAAGCCGTCGATGAACTCCTCCTGCTTATTGAGCTGATCGGGCATGTCATCAAGGGATAACGACTCCAGCGCCGCCAGCTCGGCATGTTCGCTTCCACGACTAGGGTGCTCTTGGGAGCCCTCGCCTCCGCAGCTAGGGCGCTCTTGGGATCCCTCGGCTGTCTCTGCCAGGCGGTGAGCCCTCTCTTTTTTTCCTCGGCCTTGGGCTCCCTTGTTACGACTAGTTCTCGACCTAGAGCTCTGCACATCGGCCATTGCTACGTTTTGAGCTTGTGTTGGTTTTCCTTGAAGAGGAAAGGGTGATGCAGCAAAGTAGCATAAGTATTTCCCTCAGTTTTTGAGAACCAAGGTATCAATCCAGTAGGAGGCTCCTCAAAAGTCCCACGCACCTACACAAACAAGCAAGAACCTCCCGACCAACGCAATAAAGGGGTTGTCAATCCCTTCACGGCCACTTGCGAAAGTGAGATCTGATAGAGATAATATGATAAGATAAATATTTTTTTTATTTTTATGATATAGATTGGAAATAAAATATGCAAATAAAAGATAGATGAAAACTTATATGATAAAAGATAGACCCGTTATATGATAAAAGATAGATGAAAACTTATATGAAAACTTATATAATAAAAGATAGATGAAATCTCATAAGCTCCGTTAGTGCAAGAAAGAAAAACCACCACATAAGGTACTGTAATGAACTTCTCTATGGTTCATACCCACCGATACTAGCCATAGATGCATCAAAATAAGCAAACAACACACGAAAAACAGAATCTGTCAAAAACAGAACAGTCTGTAGAAATCTATAACTCTTGAATACTTCTGGACTTTAAAAATCCTACAAAAATAGGAAGTCCTGGCCAATTTGTCTATTGATATGCATCAAAAATAATCAACACAAAAGCACGTTTCTGTGAATTACTAAAATTATTTTCGTACATGTAAAAGTTTCTGTTTTTCAGCAGAATCAAATTAACTATCACCATAGGTTATCCTATAGGTTCTACTTGGCACAAACACTAACTAAAACATGAAAACACATCTAAACAGAAGCTAGATGAAATATTTATTACTAAATAGAAGCAAAAACAGAAAAACAAAAATAAAATTGGGTTGCCTCCCAACAAGCGTTATCGTTTAACGCCCCTAGCTAGGCATAAAAGCGAGGATAGATCTAAGTATTGTCATCTTTGGCATTCAATTCATAAGTAGCTCGCATGATAGATTCATAAGGTAATTTAACTTTATTTCTTGGAAAGTGTTCCATGCCTTTCCTTAATGGAAATTGGAATCTAATATTCCCTTCCTTCATATCAATAATTGCACCAATCGTTCTAAGGAAAGGTCTACCAAGAATAATAGGACATGAAAGATTGCAATCTATATCAAGAACGATAAAATCTACGGGCACATAATTCCTATTTGCAACAATAAGAACATCATTGATCCTTTCCATAGGTTTCTTAATGGTGGAATCCGCAAGGTGCAAATTAAAAGAGCAATCATCAAAATCATGGAAACCTAGAACATCACATAAAGTTTTCGGAATTGTGGAAACACTAGCAACCAAATCACATAAAGCATAGCACTCATGATCTTTAATTTTAATTTTTATAGTAGTTTCCCACTCATCATAAATTTTTCTAGGTATAGAAACTTCCAAATTAATTTTTTCTTCATAAGATTGCATCAAGGCATCAACAATATGTTTGGTAAAAGCTTTATGTTGACTATAAGCATGAGGAGAATTCAACACAGGTTGCAACAAGGAAATACAATCTATTAAAGAACAATTGTCATAATTAAATTCCTTGAAATGCATAATATTGGGTTCAATGCTATTTAAAGTCTTGACCTCTCCAATCCCACTTTTACTAAATTTAGCATCAAGATCTAAAAACTCTGAATCATTGGGACGCCTTTTAACTAAAGTTGACTCATCTCCAGTCCCATCATTATCAAGATTCATATTGCAAAACAAAGATTTAATAGGGGACACATCAATAAATTTTAGGTCTTCATCATTATTTTCATGGAAACTAGAAGAACACGCTTTTATAAAGCAATTTTTCTTAGCACGCAACCTAGCGGTTCTTTCTTTGCACTCATCAATGGAAATTCTCATGGCTTTGAGGGACTCATTGATATCATGCTTAGGTGGAGTAGATCTAAGTTTCAAAGAATCAACATCAAGCGAAAGCCTATCAACGTTCCTAGCCAAATCATCAACTTTAAGCAATTTTTCTTCAAGCAAAGCATTAAAATTCTTTTGAGAGATCATAAATTCTTTAACGCTATTCTCAAAATCTGAAGGCATCTTATTAAAATTTCCATAAGAGTTGTTGTAGGAATTACCATAATTATTAGAGGAATTACTAGGGAATGGTCTAGGATTAAAGTTTCCTCTATAAGTATTGTTACCAAAATTATTCCTACCAACAAAATTCATATCCATAGATTCATTATGATTTTCAATCAAAGTAGACAAAGGCATATCATTAGGATCAATAGGAGCACTCTTAGTAGCAAACAATTCCATAAGTTCATCCATCTTTCCACTCAAAACATTAATTTCTTCTATAGCATGCACGTTTTTACTAATAGATCTTTCGGTGTGCCATTGAGAATAATTAGCCATAATGTTATCAAGGAGTCTAGTAGCTTCTCCTAAGGTGATTTCCATAAAAGTGCCTCCCTCGGCCGAATCTAAAAGATTTCTGGAAGCAAAATTCAATCCGGCATAAAAATTTTGTATGATCATCCATAAGTTCAAACCATGAGTAGGGCAATTGCGAAACATTAATTTCATTCCTTCCCAAGATTGGGCAACATGCTCATGATCAAGTTGTTTAAAATTCATAATATCGTTCCTAAGAGAGATGATCTTAGCGGGAGGAAAATACTTAGAGATAAAAGCATCTTTGCACTTATTCCATGAATCAATACTATTCTTAGGCAAATACGAAAACCAAGTTTTAGCATGATCTCTAAGTGAAAACGGAAATAACTTCAATTTAACAATATCATTATCCGTATCTTTCTTCTTTTGCATACCACACAAATCAACAAAATTGTTTAGATGAGTAGCGGCATCTTCACTAGGAAGGCTGGAGAATTGATCTTTCATAACAATATTCATCAAAGCAGCATTGATTTTACAAGATTCAACATCATTAAGAGGAGCAATCGGAGTTCTAAGGAAATCATTATTATTGGTATTGGAAAATTCACACAATTTGGTATTATCTTGCGCCATCGTGACAAGCAATCCAACACACAAGCAAACAAAAAGGCAAGCGAAAGAGAGAGGAGATTGGGAAAGAGAGGGCGAATAAAACGGCAAGGGTGAGGTGGGGGAGAGGAAAACGAGAGGCAAATGGCAAATAATGTAATGCGAGGGAGATGAGTTTGTGATGGGTACTTGGTATGTCTTGACTTGAGCGAAGACCTCCCCGGCAACGGTGCCAGAAATCCTTCTTGCTATGTCTTGAGCTTGCGTTGGTTTTCCTTGAAGAGGAAAGGGTGATGCAGCAAAGTAGCGTAAGTATTTCCCTCTATTTTTTAGAACCTAGGTATCAATCCAGTAGGAGGCTCCTCAAAAGTCCCATGCACCTACACAAAGAAACAAGAACCTCGCAACCAACACAATAAAGGGGTTGTCAATCCCTTCACGGCCACTTGCGAAAGTGAGATTTGATAGAGATAATATGCTAAGATAAATATTTTTGGTATTTTTATGATATAGATTGGAAAATAAAAGAAGCAAATAAAAGATAGATGAAAACTTATATGATAAAAGATAGACCCGGGGGGCATAGGTTTCACTAGTGGCTTCTCTCAAGATAGCATAAGTATTACGATGGGTGAACAAATTACTGTCGAGCAATTGATAGAAAAGCACATAGTTATGAGATTATCTAGGCATGATCATGTATATAGGCAACACATCCGTGACAAGTAGATCGAAATGATTCTGCATCTACTACTACTACTCCACACATCGATCGACTCCTGCCTGCATCTAGAGTATTAAGTTCATGAAGAACAGAATAATGCATTAAGAAAGATGACATGATGTAGATGGATAAACTCAAGCAATATGATATAAACCCCATCTTTTTATCCTCGATGGCAACAATACAATACATGCCTTGCTGCCCCTGCTGTCACTGGAAAAGGACACCGCAAGGTTGAACCCAAAGCTAAGCACTTCTCCCATTGCAAGAAAGATCAATCTAATAGGCCAAACCAAACTAATAATTCAAAGAGACTTGCACAGATAACTTAACCACACATAAAAGAATTCAGAGGAGATTCAAATATTTCTCATAGATAAACTTGATCGTAAACCCACAATTCATCGGATCTCGACAAACACACCGCAAAAAGAGTTACATCGAATAGATCTCCAAGAAGATCGAGGAGAACTTTGTATTGAGAATCAAAGAGAGAGAAGAAGCCATCTAGCTAATAACTATGGACCCGAAGGTCTATGGTAAACTCCTCACAACTCATAGGAGAGGCCTTGGAGATGATGTAGAGGCCCTCCATGGTCGATTCCCCCTCTGGCGGAGCGCCGACGAAGGCTCCAAGATGGGATCTCGCGGATACAGAAGGTTGCGGCGGTGGAATTAGGTTTTCGTGGTCGCTTCTGATGGTTTTAGGGTACGGGTGTATATATAGGAGGAAGAAGTAGGTTGGTGGACGCTCGAGGGGCCCACAAGGGTGGGGGGGGCGCACCGGGAACCCTCGTGGCCGCCTCGGTTGTTGCTTGATGTCCACTCCAAGTCTCCAGGTTTGCATTTGTTCCAAAAGATCGCTCCCGAAGGTTTCATCCCGTTTGGACTCCGCTTGATATTCCTTTTCTTCGAAACACTGAAATAGGCAAAAAAACAGCAATTCGAGCTGGGCCTCCGGTTAGTAGGTTAGTCCCAAAAATGATATAAAAGTGTAAAGTAAAGCCCATAAACATCCAAAACGGGTAATATAATAGCATGGAACAATAAAAAATTATAGATACATTGGAGACGTATCAGCCATGGCAAGGACGGACGAACAAGAAAGACTTATGAGGAGGAGGAGGTAGAGTGATTTTTGGCTAGGTACTAGTTCCCCTTTTGATAACCTAGTACTAGCACTAGTACTAAAACCTGCATAGTGGGAACACATTCCGGTTTGATACATACTACTAGGAGTGATCAGGTTTGCGCTTATAATTATACTATACACTTTGGAATGTGATGGGAACAAGCTAAAGATTAATTGATGGTTTTGGTTTCGAGGCCCGAAATGGTTCCCGATGAGTTTCCCGGAACACAAACTTCACGTACTACTGCTCAAATACGGTTGCACAAGTCAGTGATGTAACTGGTCATACATGTCAAACCATGCTGATACGTGTCGCGGGTCCGACCGACCGTCTATTGGTTCGACCGACCGTAAGTATTACGCGATGGAGACTTCTGGTTGTGGCTTCGGGTGATTTTCACGACCAAGTGTTCAAAAACTAGTGATAATTCAATTACCATCTTTTTCCAAGCGACCAAGTATTTTCATAGGAATACAATACATATAGATGGAGTGATTGTCACGGTTGCAAACCGCCATGGCGCCACAAGTTCACTGCAGCAGCAACCGAGTAGGTCACTACATCGCCGGCGGGGAAGGAGGGAAGCTCACCTCGCCTACGATGCATTGAAAGTGCAACTATCCCTAGGTGGTTTTGGTAATGATTAACAACATATATGTCATGGATTTGTCACAGTAGATGTCCTTAGTGTCAGGACTTAGTCGCGAGGCCAATGCATCTATGTGGTAGCTTGAGAGGGGTTGATCGGGACGAGAGACGCAACACACAAGACAAGGATTTAGACAACTTCGGGCCCCGGGAAACATCATCCGGTAATAGCCCTACATGTTGTTTGTGGCTAGGTGTCATTTTGATTACGTGAGAGTCGCCGGGAAGCTGGCTCTTTGTGTCTAGACCTAGAGATTGTTTCTTCTTACTTGTCCCTCTTGGGGTGCCCTGCCCTTCCTTATATAAGTTGAAGGGGTGGGTTACATGACTAGTCCTAGTAGGATTATGATTACTCTATTACAAGTGGAGTCCTAGTCTTGCTTCCTTTGTAAGGGAATATTCTTTACACTTTCCTCTTAAGCCGGCCCATCATAACATAAGTCGGCCTTCTGGGCCTTGGGCCTAGTCTTCTATCTAACCCTCCGTCAGAACCATTAGTGTGTCGCCAGGCTTGTGAGTCGTCAGACTAGTGAGCCACCAGACTCATGAGTCGCCAATCCTCCGGCGGGTTACCAATGAAACGCCAAGTCCGGTCGGGTCATACTTCTCGCCGGGTCATACCACGCGGTATATCCCCGACATATAGCTCATTGAACTAATGCTATTTCGAGATGAATATTTCAGGAAAGTTCAATGATTGGCATGGGATGGATTAGGAATGTGGACACCTCAAAATGCTAAGGACAAAGGATTGTCTCAATCTCTAAAAGCTCGAGACCCTACATTTTACTTTTAGTGATCTAAGATCACATTGAGTCCATAGGAAAAGCCAATACTATTAAAAGGGGATGAGGTGTTGCTTAATGGCTTGCTTGCTCAAAATGCTTAGTGATATGCTCCAAAAACCCTCAACCACTTTCTCATATCCACATATGTCCCAAACCAAAAGTCAAACTCGGCCCCACCGATTTGATCTATCCGGTGCCACCGAGTTCATTTGACATAGCCACTACCAGAAACCCTAGTCACTTCGGTCTCACCGATAGGGATCTCGTCTCACCGAGATGGGATGCAAACTCTCTGTTTCCTTTCGTAACATTTCGGTCTAACCGAGATGAGTGATTGGTCCCATCGAGTTTGCAATGCAAACTCCCTGTTTCCCTTTCATAACGTTTCAGTCTCACCAAGATGAGCGAATCGGTCCCACCAAGTTTGCCTGACCAACTCTCTGGTTAGCTTATTACCAAAGTCGGTCCCACCGAGTTTGTGTAATCGGTCTCATCGAGATTACGTTATGCCCTAACCCTAACGAAATCGGTCCACCGAGTTGACATGTCGGTCCCACCGAAATGCCTAACGGTCACATTATGAACTAAATCGGTCTGATCGAGTTTTATGATTCGGTCCCACCGAGTTTGGTAAATTGTGTGTAACGGTTAGATTTTGTGTGCAGGCTATATATACCCCTCCACCCTCTCCTCATTCGTGAGGGAAGCCATCAGAACATGCCTACACTTCTAGCATTCATTTTCTGAGAGAGAACCACCTACTCATGTGTTGAGGCCAAGATATGCCAATCCAACCATATGAGTCTTGATCTCTAGCCTTCCCCAAGTTGCTTTCCACTCAAATCATCTTTCCACCAAATCCAATCCTATGAGAGAGAGTTGAGTGTTGGGGAGACTATCATTTGAAGCACAAGAGCTAGGAGTTCATTAACAACACACCATCTATTACCTTTTCGAGAGTGGTGTCTCCTAGATTGGTTAGGTGTCACTTGGGAGCCTCCGTCAAGATTGTGGAGTTGTACCAAGGAGTTTGTACGGGCAAGGAGATCGCCTACTTCGTGAAGATCTACCCTAGTGAGGCAAGTCCTTCGTGGGCGATGGCCATGGTAGGATAGACAAGGTTGCTTCTTCATGGACCCTTCGTGGGTGGAGCCCTCCGTGGACTCGCACAACCATTACCCTTCGTGCGTTGAAGTCTCCATCAACGTGGATGTATGATAACACCACCTATCGGAACCACGCCAAAAATCTCCGTGTCAACATTGAGTTTGCTCCCTCCAAACTCCTCCCTTTACCTTCATATGCAATGATTTACATTCCGCTGCTATACTCTTAGAATTTCATGTGGAGTTGATTGCTTGACTTGTGCTAAGTTGCTAAAATCTACCAAGACTTAAAATTGGGAAAAGGATAGATTTTTATTTGGTCAAGTAGTCTAATCACCCCTCTCTAGACATACTTTTGATCCTACAAGTGGTATCAGAGCAACGGTCTCCATTTTCCTTGATTTCCATAGCTTTTGGTGATCATAGCCTTGGTTTCACAACCTAGGAGAGTATGGCGTCTAGCGAGGGAAATTACCACCGTAGAGGTCCTTACATTGATGGTACTATTTTTGCTAGTTGGAAGCATAAGATGAAAATGCATATTCTTGGACATAACCCCGCCGTTTGGGCTATTTGTGTATTGGCTTGCAAGGTGAATTCTTCGACGGGAGAGAACCGAACTATGAAGCTACCGCGGAAGAGTTGAAGATGATGCAATACAACACTCAAGCTTGTGACATTCTCTTCAACAGATTGTGTCCCGAAGAATTCAACAAAATCAGCCGCCTTGAGAATGCAAAAGGAAATTTGGGATACTTTGATTGATATGCACGAAGGTACCGACTCCGTCAAGGAATCCAAATTGGATGTGCTTCAAAGTCAACTTGACAAGTTCAAAATGAAGGATGGTGAAGGTGTCGCTGAAATGTACTCTAGGCTTGCTCTCATCACAAATGAGATTGCCGGCTTAGGAAAAGAAGAGATGACTGATAGATTCATCATCAAGAAGATCCTAAGAGCCTTGGATGGAAAATATGATACCGTGTGCACATTGATCCAAATGATGTCAAATTACAAAGATCTCAAGCCAACGGAAGTCATTGGATGAATTTTTGCTGATGAGATGTCACTCAAGGATAAAGAGAAACTTCACAACAAGTCAAGTGGTGCTTATAAAGCCTCATGTGATGCTCCTACATCATCAAGTGAGAAACAAACCTTCAATGAATAATTGAGCCTAATGGTGAAGAACTTCAACAAGTTCTACAAGAGCAGAAGCAAGGAAAGAAGTTCCAAGTCAAGGTCCTACAATGACAAAAGATCTTTGAGTCGTGAACGTAATTGCTACAATTGTGGAAGACCCAGACACTACTCCAATGAGTGTATGGCTCCCTACAAAAGAAGAGAAGATTCACCTAAATGAAGAAGTAGAAGAGAAGAATCACCACCAAGAGAGAGAAGGAGTAGAGATGATTGTTATGAATGAAGAACCTCCCGGAGAAGCAAGGATTTGGAAAGGAAGGACAAATCATCAAAGAACTACACAAAACGAAGACATCGAGCTCACGTTGGTGAATGGGTATCCGGCTCTGACTTCGACCATCACTCCGAAAGAAGTTATCACTCCGACTCCGAATATACTCAAGATGAAGGTGTTGTCGGTCTAGCACTTGTGTCAACCAACTCCTATGACATATTTGACTCACCAAATGAAGGGATTGGAAGATGCTTCATGGCTAAAGGCCCAAAGGTATCACATCCCGAGTATGTTGATTTCAATAGTGACGAAGATGATTTGCTAGGTGATGATGATTTACTTGTTGACAACTCTAGTGATGAATACTATGATGAAACATCAATTAATCATGCTAATCAAGATAAAACGAATGACAATGATAAGGAGAAGATTGAGCGTCTAACTAAAGAACTAAACACTCTTAAGTTAGCTCATGAAACTACCTTGGAAGATCATCGAGAACTTTTAAAGACTCATGAGAAGTTACGCTTTGAAAAGCTCAACCTAGATCAAGAGCATGAGTTTTTAAAGGCAATCAAAGATGATCTTCGCAAGAAAAGTTCTTCTTACATTTCCAAGCATTTACTCTTGTCTACTAACATGCCACAAGTAAAATCTAGCAACAAAAGTAAGAAAGATCCTTCTTCTAGTAGTAACAATAATCATGCTAAATCCAATGTTAGTGCTTCTAGTAGTTCTCTTGATTCCACTAATGATGCTCTTAGCCAAGTTACACTTGAGCAAGAAAATAGCTTATTGAAGGGAATTATAGAGAAAGGTGTTTACAAGAGCCTTGCCTGAAGTAAGCAATTTGAGGAAATTGTACGCAAGCAAGGAAGGCACCGGAAGAATCAAGGTGTTGGTTTTGAACGAAAGTTCAATGCCAATGGAGCTGAGTGGGAAGAAGATCAATACCCCAAGATGAAGTTTGTTCCTCAACAAGAGAAGTATGATCCTACTTCTTTCCAAGGGACACAAGCTCAAGATGATCTTCCACAACAAGACCACAAGCAAAAAAGGCAAGGATAAGCTTCAAGAGAAGATTGATGCATTTGAAGAAGCTCCCAAGGCCTTGGTCAAGTGGGTTCCCAAGACTACATCAAGTTCTACTTCATCAAGTATGACTACAACCCCAAGGACTACCATCAAGATGATGTGATCCCAAAGAAAAAGAACTAGAGAGTTCTTGAGGGTGACTCCGCCAACACACTTCACTCATATTATTTTGGCAAGAACAAGTGCAAACAACTTCCACATCTTGCACTAGTTCAAGGAGTCACAAATCCTCTTATTGGTAAGACAAGGGACAAGGTAACCTAATGCTTTTATGGACATCATCTTGTGTGTACATCATTCTATGTCTATGGATATCCTTGTTTGTTATGGGACTAACCCGTGTAGGTATTGAAAGTGCAACTCACTCAAATGGATTGCTCCAAATGATCTACTTCAACATTGAGCGTCCACAACTTCAACACCTACATGAAGTCATCATCGACAAAACCCAAGGTTAGTTCATCCCTCTTAGGGGGATATCACATCTAGGGGGAGCTTTACTCTAAGAATTGAGCTAAAGCAACTCTAACGGTGTGAACACAACAGTGCTTTATTTAGAAGTGGTAACCCCACTTGTGCTTAAACTATGGGTATGACCTATGATCAAATGTTCTCATTTGACTCCTAAGTTAATATACTCATATATAGATGACCTAGTCATCGCAAATTGCTTGATAGATGCTAGAGTGTTTCTGCATGCTTTGCCACATATTCCATTTGAAGTTTATTGTGTGAGCATGTTGGTTGCATATTTTACTCATTCGAGGACATCCACTTGTTGCTTTGATTGTTTGGCTCTTTCTCTTTTGCCAAGTGGATGGACAAGAATGCCTAAGAACCTTCTCTAGCTATCTATGCTTTTCTCGTCTCAAACTCTATTCATGCTACATCACAAAGTTTGATCAAGTCAGATTCAAACCACTCTATGTGAGGAGCACTCAGAGTCCCCGATTCATCATAGACTTAAACTTCCAAAACCTCTTTGTGCATTTCGGTTTGACCGAGTCATCCATTTCGGTCAGGCCGAGTTCACTAAGTTGATCTAGGTTTTCATCTCGGTGCAACCGATTTGAACATTTTGGTCACACCAAGTTGCAGTAACCGCTTGTGATTCTGCATCTCGGTGCCACCGAGTTGTTCCACTCGGTCACACCGATAGGGCCGGGATATATATACCCACGGGTGAGATTTTGGAAATTTCTTCAAAACCCCTCAGCCCGCGCATATCCTGCTCTGCCTCCTCGGGTCTCTGGATTGTCTCCTTGCTGCCAGCACCCTCCCGCCGTTGGTTTCTGTTACCGTCGATGGAATCTGCTCTACCGTTGCCGCCGTAGCAAACACCCGCCAAACTAGGGTATGTGTTCGACCCCTTGAGTTGTCTATTCACCTCCTATTCTAAGCATGAGGACAATGCCATGAGGCTTGCCACGTATGAAATCAATCTAACCAGAGAAAACTTCCTTAGGCTTAGTTTGATTTGAAAATTTTAGGATTAGCTCTCCGTTGAACTCATCTCAGACTGACCGAATCATAGAAATCAGTCTCACCGATTTGGCTTAGGCCATTGCACATGCACTTTTTGGTCTGACCAAAAACTTCAAATCGGTGTGACCGAGTTCAATTCTCTGTGAAACCCTAGCAATCTCGGTGCCACCAAACTATGACTCGGTCTGACCGAGTTCACTAGTTTAGGTTCCAAATGTTGCTTCAGTATCACCGAGTTTATCAATTCGGTAGCTCTGATATCATTTCAGTAGAGAACTAAAATTAAGTTTTTGATTCATTTGTTTTGCAAAAATCTCTGCACTTTTTGATGCTCATCTACTCTACCTCATCTATATCTATTCACAGGGTTTGCTATCAGTTTGCCTGCCAAGATGTCTGACCAGAGTGATAGCTAGAATAAGTCTGAAGAGCAAGTACAAATGAGTGAGGGCGCTAGTACCTCAAGCAGCTATGATGAGGGCAGCAGGAGCGCACCAAGTAACTTGCCCAAGGCAGCCACTAGAGCAAGGAAGAAGACAAGCTCAGACTTTGAGGATGAGGATTATGTTGCTGTTGAGGATGAGGCTACCTCAAAGAAGAAAGTGAAGAAGAAGGAGTATGGCACTGCTGCTTCAACAAAGCCTGGTATGAACAAGAAGGCACCAGCAAGGAGAGTGCCTACATCCAAGCCAAGAAAAGTTGCCATAGGAGAAACCATGAAATTCACATTAGAATCAGATGATGGTGAGGCAGTTGGTGATGGCAAGAAGAAGAAGAGGGCAAAAACCACAACCGCAAAAGTTCTTGGAAAGTCAACTATGGTGAGAGATTCTGAAGAGGAAGAGGAAGAGGATGCTGCACCAGCACCCAAATCCCAAAAGCTTATGGGAGATGCAATCAAGTCAGGGGCTTCTCCTAAGACCAAACCTGCTCCCAAAGCTGTTGCTCAAACAACCAAGTCTGCACCCAAGAGAAGCACCAGAAACATCCCAGTTGAAGAGAAGAACAAGGCCGAGTGCCTGAAGTTGAAGAAGAAGATGTTGAAGCCCAAGTACTGAGAAATCTCAAACCAAAGATCCCAGACCACAATGACACTCATCCAGTGGCAGAGGACATGAACATCAGGAAGGATGCAGGTCTAAGACTTTGGAGGAAGAGTGATCCTTATGCTATGAGAAGGAGAACTGCTGTGGATTATAGGTTCCACACAAAAGAACAACAAGACTTCTATGAGACCATTCTACTTGACAAGAAGCCAATTGTCTGTGATATGAGATGGATTGACTGGACATACATCAAAGAGAATGAAGATCACTTCCCAGGTGTATATGACAGCTTCAAGGCTTGTGGAGTTGACAAGTTTGTTGGATAAAAGCTCACCAAGTGGAATGATGAGCTGATCATGCAATTCTACTCCACTTCTCATTTCTATCCAGATGGAAGGATAGTGTGGATGTCTGAAGGTACAAGGTACCAATCAACTATTGAAGAATGGGAAAAGTTGATAAATGATCCAAAAGATCATGAGGATGATTTGGATATGTATGCCAAGAAGAAGAAAGACCACAACTCCATGGCAAGTATGTACAAGGAAATTCCTGATGAAGCCCTGGAAACTCATAAGTTGGGCTCTGTGAAATACTTGTTGTCTGGTCTGCCTACTATTAGCACCATCCTGAGGCATACTCTGTTGCCCTAGTCTTGAGATCATAGGATGATAAGAGGACATTCAATCAACTTGCTGCACATTTTTTATGTCCCTCAAAAAATTCAAGGTCATGAGTCTGATTGTAGAGACAATCAAGAGGACAGCTGCTGATCAGAAAAGGTCTTGTGGGTATGCTCCACAAATTCAGGTGCTCATCAACTCAAACATGGGCACAGGAACTTACTTGTTGGACAAGGAGTACTTGCCTCTCAAGCCAGATTTTGAAGACAACATAGTTGTCATGGATGAGAATTATCCTTCATCAGTGCAAGCACATGAGAACAAAGCAAAGGCCAGGGCAGATAAGGCTGCTAAGATTCCAAGTGATGAAGAGGCATCTCAAGTGTCCTTGAAGAGCAAACAAGATCAACTTGGATTTTTGATCCAATCTACTTTGAGGATTGAGAAGGGCTTGGCCACCCAGACTTAGAATCAGGAGAGTTTGGAGAGAATCATTGAAAATAAATTCTATGATCTTGATCTGAAAGTCACTGAGATAGAGACAATAGTTGAGCAGCTCCAGGAGGAAGCAGAGGAGAAGAAAGGAAAGGCAACTACAAAAGCTTTCCAGTATGTGCCAAGAGGTTAGAGGTCAGCTGCAATGCCAGTACCTGATACTAGAGCTACTACATCTGCACCAGTAGCCACAGCTTTAGTGCCACCTCCAGCATCCACTCTAGCAGCTCCAGCTACATCAACTGAAGCCTTTGTCCTTGGAGTCATCTCTACACCACCTCACGGAGACCAAGCCTGGGAGACGCATAGCACTATGCATATTTGAACTTTTTGGTAACTTGTTGCCAAAGGGGGAGAAATATGTATAGATCATAGCCTTCGAGAGAGAGTGTTGCTTTTTGTCTCTCTTGCACTTTATTTGGTTGAACTTTATTGTATGCTTGCTTGATACATTATATCCTTATGTGAGATACTTGAATGATCATGTGTTTGATCATGTGCTACCTTAATGTGTGTTTGGATGATATTATCTCTTATATCCATATATGATCATTCACTTTGCTTGGTGATGAGTGCATGCTTTTAATTATTATCATTTTGAGCGCTCCACCAAGATGTATGTGACATGGAAGAGTAACCACAATACTAATCGATTGTGCATTTGCATTCAAAAGCAATTCTTAAATAATGCACAAATTTAGGGGGAGCTCTTGCTTATCACATGCTTCTCAAAGTGACGATCTATTTCAATCTTATTATCATTTGTCAAAGCTTTGATCTATATATTGTCATCAATTACCAAAAAGAGGGAGATTGAAAGAGCAACTATCCCTGGGTGGTTTTTGTAATGATTAACAACATATAGCTCATTGAACTAATGCTATTTCAAGATGAATATTTCAGGAAAGTTCAATGATTGGCATGGCATGGATTAGGAATGTGGACCCCTCAAAATGCTAAGGACAAAGGATTGGCTCAAGCTCTAAAAGCTCAAGACTCTACATTTTACTTTTAGTGATCTAAGATCACATTGAGTCCATAGGAAAAGCCAATACTATTAAAAGGGGATGAGGTGTAGCTCAATGCCTTGCTTGCTCAAAATGCTTAGTGATATGCTCCAAAAACCCTCAACCACTTCCTCATATCCACATATGTCCCAAACCAAAAGTCAAACTCCGCCCCACCAATTTGATCTATCCGACGCCATCGAGTTCATTTGACATAGCCACTGCCAGAAACCCTAGTCACTTCGGTCTCACCGATAGGGATCTTGTCTCACCGAGATGGGATTGCAAACTCTTTGTTTCCCTTCATAACGTTTCGGTCTAACCGAGATGAGTGATCGGTCCCATCAAGTTTGCAATGCAAACTCCCTGTTTCCCTTTCATAACGTTTTGGTCTCACCGAGATGAGCGAATCGGTCCCATCGAGTTTTCCTGACCAACTCTCTGGTTAGCTTATTACCAAAGTTGGTCCCACTAAGTTTCTGTAATCGGTCTCACCGAAATTATGTTATGCCCTAACCCTAACGAAATCTGTCCCACCAAGTTGACATGTCGGTCCCACTGAAATGCCTAACGATCACATTATGAACTAAATCGGTCTGACCGAGTTTTATGATTTGGTCCCACCGAGTTTGGTAAATTGCGTGTAACAGTTAGATTTTGTGTGGAGGCTATATATACCCCTCCACCCTCTCCTCATTCGTCAGGGAAGCCATCAGAACATGTCTACTCTTCTAGCATTCATTTTCTGAGAGAGAACCACCTACTCATGTGTTGAGGCCAAGATATTCCAATCCAACCATATTAATCTAGATCTCTAGCCTTCCCCGAGTTGCTTTCCACTCAAATAATCTTTCCACCAAATCCAATCCTATGAGAGAGAGTTGAGTGTTGGGGAGACTATCATTTGAAGCACAAGAGCAAGGAGTTCATTAACAACACACCATCTATTTCCTTTTGGAGAGTGGTGTCTCCTAGATTGGTTAGGTGTCACTTGGGAGCCTCCGTCAAGATTGTGGAGTTGAACCAAGGAGTTTGTACGGGCAAGGAGATTGCCTACTTCGTGAAGATCTACCCTAGTGAGGCAAGTCCTTCATGGGTGATGGCCATGGTGGGATAGACAAGGTTGCTTCTTCGTGGACCCTTCGTGGGTGGAGCCCTCCGTGGACTCGCGCAGCCGTTTCCCTTAGTGGGTTGAAGTCTCCATCAACGTGGATGTACGATAGCACCACCTATCGGAACCACGCCAAAAATCTCCATGTCAACATTGCGTTTGCTCCCTCCAAACTCCTCCCTTTACCTTCATATGCAATGATTACATTCTGCTGCTATACTCTTAGAATTGCATGTGTAGGTTGATTGCTTGACTTGTGCTAAGTTGCTAAAATCTGCCAAGACTTAAAATTGGGAAAAGGATAGATTTTTATTTGGTCAAGTAGTCTAATCACCCTCCTAGACATACTTTTGATCCTACAAGTGGTACCAGAGCAACAGTCTCCATTTTCCTTGATTTCCATAGCTTTTGGTGATCATAGCCTTGGTTTCACAACCTAGGAGAGTATGGCGTCTAGTGAGGGAAATTACCACCATAGAGGTCCTTACATTGATGGTACTAATTTTGCTAGTTGGAAGCATAAGTTGAAAATGCAAATTCTTGGACATAACCCTGCCGTTTGGGCTATTGTGTGTATTGGCTTGCAAGGTGAATTCTTCGATGGGAGAGAACCGAACCGTGAAGCTACCGCGGAAGAGTTGAAGATGATGCAATACAACGCTCAAGCTTGTGACATTCTCTTCAACGGATTGTGCCCCGAAGAATTCAACAAAATCAGCCGCCTTGAGAATGCAAAGGAAATTTGGGATACTTTGATTGATATGCATGAAGGTACCAACTCCGACAAGGAATCCAAATTGGATGTGCTTGAAAGTCAACTTGACAAGTTCAAAATGAAGGATGGTGAAGGTGTCGCTGAAATGTACTCTAGGCTTGCTCTCATCACAAATGAGATTGTCGGCTTAGGAAGTGAAGAGATGACCGATAGATTCATCATCAAGAAGATCCTAAGAGCCTTGGATGGAAAATATGATACTGTGTGCACATTGATCCAAATGATGCCAAATTACAAAGATCTCAAGCAAACGGATGTCATTGGAAGAATTTTTGCTCATGCGATGTCACTCAAGGATAAAGAGGAACTTCACAACAAGTCAAGTGGTGCTTACAAAGCCTCATGTGATGCTCCTACATCATCAAGTGAGAAACAAACCTTCAATGAAGAATTGAGCCTAATGGTGAAGAACTTCAACAAGTTCTATAATAGTAGAAGCATGGAAAGAAGTTCCAAGTCAAGGTCCTATAATGACAAAAGATCTTTGAGTCGTGAACATTATTGCTAAAGCAACTCTAACGGTGTGAACACAAGAGTGCTTTATGTAAAAGTGGTAACCCCACTTGTGCTTAAACGATGGGTATGACCTATGATCAAATGTTCTCATTTGACTCCTAAGTCAATATACTCATATATAGATGACCTGGTCATCGCAAATTGCTTGATAGATGCTAGAGTGTTTGCGCATGCTTTGCCACATATTTCATTTGCATTTTACTGTGTGAGCATGTTGGTTGCATATTTTACTCATTCGAGGACATCCACTTGTTGATTTGATTGTTTGGCTCTTTCTCTTTTGCCAAGTGGATGGACAAGAATGCCTAAGAACCTTCTCTAGCTATCTATGCTTTTCTCGTCTCAAACTCTATTCGTGCTACATCACAAAGTTTGATCAAGTCAGATTCAAACCACTCTGTGTGAGGAGCACTCGGAGTCCCCGATTCATCATAGACTTAAACTTCCAAAACCTCTTTGTGCATTTCGGTTTGACCGAGTCATCCATTTTGGTCGCACCGAGTTCACTAAGTTGATCTAGGTTTTCATCTCGGTGCAACTGATTTGAACATTTCGGTCACACCGAGTTTTAGTAACCACTTGGGATTCTGCATCTCGGTGCCACTGAGTTGTTCCACTCGGTCACACCCACAGGGCCGGGATATATATACCCACGGGTGAGATTTTGGAAATTTCTTCAAAACCCCTCAGCCCGCGTGTATCCTGCTCTGCCTCCTCGGGTCTCCGAATTGCCTCCTCGCAGCCAGCACCCTCCCGCCGCTGGTTTCTGCCGCCGTCGATAGAATCTGCTCCACCGTTGCCGTCGTAGCAAACACCCGCTTAACTAGGGTATGTGTTCGACCCCTTGAGCTGTCTATTCACCTCCGATTCTAAGCACGCGGACAATGCCATGATTCTTGCCACGTATGAAATCAATCTAACCATAGAAAACTTCCTTAGGCTTAGTTTGATTCAAAAATTTTAGGGTTAGCTCTTCGCTGAACTCATCTCGGACCGACCGAATCGTAGAAATCGGTCTCACCAATTTGGCTTAGGCCATTGCACATGCGCTTTTCGGTCTGACCGAAAACTGCAATTCAGTGTGACCGAGTTCAATTCTCTGTGAAACCCTAGCAATCTTGGTTCCACCAAACTATGACTCGGTCTGACCGAGTTCACTAGTTTAGGTTCCAAATGTTGCTTCGGTATCACCGAGTTTATCAATTCGGTAGCTCCGAGACCATTTTAGTAGAGAACTAAAACTAAGTTTTTGACTCATTTGTTTTGCAAAAATCTCTGCACTTTGTGATGCTCATCTAGTCTACCTCATCTATATCTATTCACAGGGTTTGCTGTCAGTTTGCCTGCCAAGATGTCTGACCAGAGTGATAGCCAGAATAAGTTTGAAGAGCAAGTACAAATGAGTGAGGGCACTAGTACCTCAAGCAGCTATGATGAGGGAAGCAGGAGCACACCAAGTAACTTGCCCAAGGCAGCCACTAGATCAAGGAAGAAGAGAAGCTCAGACTTTGAGGATGAGGATTATGTTGTTGTTGCGGATGAGGCCACCCCAAAGAAGAAAGTGATGAAGAAGGAGTATGGCACTGCTGCTTCAACAAAGCCTGGTATGAACAAGAAGGCACCAGCAAGGAGAGTGCCTACATCCAAGCCAAGAAAAGTTGCCATAGGAGAAACCTTGAAATTCACATTAGAACCAGATGATGGTGTGGTAGTTGGTGATGGCAAGAAGAAGAAGAGGGCAAGAACCACAACTGCAAAAGTTCTTGGAAAGTCAACTATGGTGAGAGATTCTAAAGAGGAAGAGGAATAGGATGCTGCACCAGCACCCAAATCCCAAAAGCTTATGGGAGATGCAATCAAGTCAGGGGCTTCTGCTAAACCCAAACCTGCTACCAAAGCTGCTGCTCAAACCACAAAGTCTGCACCCAAGAGAAGCACCAAAAACATCCCAGCTGAAGAGAAGAACAAGGCCGAGTGCCTGAAGTTGAAGAAGAAGATGTTGAAGCCCAAGTGCTGAGAAAGCTCAAACCAAAGATCCCAGACCACAATGACACTCATCCAGTGGCAGAGGACATGAACATCAGGAAGGATGCGGGTCTAAGACTTTGGAGGAAGAGTGATCCTTATGCTGTGAGAAGGAGGATTATTGTGGATTATAGGTTCCACACCAAAGAACAGCAAGACTTCTATGAGACCATTCTGCTTGACAAGAAGCCAATTGTCTGTGATATGAGATGGATTGACTGGACATACATCAAAGAGAATGAAGATCACTTCCCAGGTGTATATGACAGCTTCAAGGCTTGTGGAGTTGACAAGTTTGTTGGACAAAAGCTCACCAAGTGGAATGATGAGTTGATCATGCAATTCTACTCCACTACTCATTTCTATCCAGATGGAAGGATAGTGTGGATGTCTGAAGGTACAAGGTACCAATCAACTGTTGAAGAATGGGCAAAGTTGATAAATGCTCCAAAAGATCATGAGGATGATTTGGATGTGTATGCCAAGAAGAAGAAAGACCACAACTCCATGGCAAGTATGTACAAGGAAATTCCTGATGAAGCCCTGGAAACTCATAAGTTGGGCTCTGTGAAATACTTGTTGTCTGGTCTGCCTACTATTAACACCATCCTGAGGCATACTCTGTTGCCCAAGTCTGGAGATCATAGGATGATAAGAGGACATTCAATCAACTTGCTGCACATTTTTTATGTCCCTCAAAAAATTCAAGGTCATGAGTCTGATTGTAGAGACAATCAAGAGGACAGCTGCTGATCGGAAAAGGTCTTGTGGGTATGCTTCACAAATTCAGGTGCTCATCAACTCAAAGATGGGCACATGCACTTACTTGTTGGATAAGGAGCACTTGCCTCTCAAGCCAGATTTTGAAGACAACACAGTTATCATGCATGAGAATGATCCTTCATCAGTGCAAGCACATGAGAAGAAAGCAAAGGCAAGGGCAGATAAGGCTGCAAATATGCCAAGTGCTGAAAAGGCATCTCAAGTGTTCTTGAAGAGCAAACAAGATCAACTTGGATTTCAGATCCAATCTACTTTGAGGATTGAGAAGGGCTTGGCCACCCTGACTCAGAATCAGGAGAGTTTGGAGAGAATCATTGAACAAAAATTCTATGATCTTGATCTAAAAGTCATTGAGATACAGACAGCAGTTGAGCAGCTCCAGGAGGAAGCAGAGGAGAAGAAAGGAAAGGCAACTATAGAAGCTTTTCAGTATGTGCCAAGAGGTTAGAGGTCAGCTGCAATGCCAGTACCTGATACTAGAGCTACTACATCTGCACCAGCAGCCACAGCTTCAGTGCCACCTCCAGCAGCCACTATAGCAGCTCCAGCTACATCAACTGAAGCCTTCGTCCTTGGAGTCATCTCTACACTACCTCACGGAGACCAAGCCTAAGAGACGCATATCACTATGCATATTTGAACTTTCTGGTAGCTTGTTGCCAAAGGGGGAGAAATATGTATAGATCATGGCCTTCGAGAGAGAGTGTTGCTTTTTGTCTCTCTTGCACTTTATTTGGTTGAACTTTATTGTAAGCTTGCTTGATACATTATATCCTTATGTGAGATACTTGAATGATCATGTGTTTGATCATATGCTACCTTAATGTGTGTTTGGATGATATTATCTCTTATATCCATATATGATCATTCACTTTGCTTGGTGATGAGTGCATGCTTTTAATTATTATCATTTTGAGCGCTCCACCAAGATGTATGTGACATGGAAGAGTAACCCACAATACTAATAGATTGTGCATTTGCACTCAAAAGCAAATCTTAAATAATGCACAAATTTAGGGGGAGCTCTTACTTATCACATACTTCTCAAAGCGATGATGTATTTCAATCTTATTATCATTTGTCGAAGCTTTGATCTATATGTTGTCATCAATTACCAAAAAGGGGGAGATTGAAAGTGCAACTATCCCTGGGTGGTTTTGGTAATGATTAACAACATATAGCTCATTGAACTAATGCTATTTCGAGATTAATATTTTAGGAAAGTTCAATGATTGGCATGGCATGTATTAGGAATGTGGACCCCTCAAAATGCTAAGGATTGGCTCAAGCTCTAAAAGCTCAAGACTCTACATTTTACCTTTAGTGATCTAAGATCGCATTGAGTCCATAGGAAAAGCCAATACTATTAAAAGGGGATGAGGTGTTGCTTAATGGATTTCTTGCTCAAAATGCTTAGTGATATGCTCCAAAATACCTCACCCACTTTCTCATATCCACATATGTCCCAAACCAAAAGTCAAACTCGGCCCCACCGATTTGATCTATCCAGCGCCACCGAGTTCATTTGACATAGCCACTGCCAGAAACCCTAGTCACTTCGGTCTCACCGATAGGGATCTCGTCTCACCGAGATGGGATTGCAAACTCTCTGTTTCCCTTCGTAACATTTTGGTCTAACCGAGATGAGCGATTGGTCCCACTGAGTTTGCAATGCAAACTCCCTGTTTCCCTTTCGTAACGTTTCGGTCTCACTAAGATGAGTGACTCGGTCCCACCGAGTTTACCTGACCAACTCTCTGGTTAGCTTATTACCATAGTCGGTCCCACCAAGTTTGTGTAATCGGTCTCACCGAGGTTATGTTATGCCCTAACCCTAACGAAATCGGTCCCACCGAGTTGACATGTCGGTCCCACCGAAATGCCTAACGGTCACATTATGAACTAAATCGGTCTTACCAAGTTTTATGATTCGGTCCCACCGAGTTTGGTAAATTGTGTGTAACAGTTAGATTTTTTGTGGAGGATATATATACCCCTCAACCCTCTCCTCATTTGTGAGGGAAGACATCAGAACATGCCTACACTTCCAGCAATCATTTTCTGAGAGAGAGAACCACCTACTCATGTGTTGAGGCCAAGATATTCCAATCCAACCATATGAATCTTGATCTTTAGCCTTCCCCAAGTTGCTTTCCACTCAAATAATCTTTCCACCAAATCCAATCCTATGAGAGTGAGTTGAGTGTTGGGGAGACTACCATTTGAAGCACAAGAGCAAGGAGCTCATCAACAACACACCATCTATTACCTTTTGGAGAGTGGTGTCTCCTAGATTGGTTAGGTGTCACTTGGGAGCCTCCGTCAAGATTGTGGAGTTGAACCAAGGAGTTTGTGCGGGCAAGGAGATCGCCTACTTCGTGAAGATCTACCCTATTGAGGCAAGTCCTTCGTGGGAGATGGCCATGTTGGGATAGACAAGGTTACTTCTTCATGGACCCTTCGTGGGTGGAGCCCTCTGTGGACTCGCGCAGCCATTACCATTCGTGGGTTGAAGTCTCCATCAATGTGGATGTACGATAGCACCACCTATCGAAACCACGCCAAAAATCTCCATGTCAACATTGTGTTTGCTCCCTCCAAACTACTCCCTTTACCTTCATATGCAATGATTTACATTCTGCTGATATACTCTTAGAATTGCATGTGTAGGTTGATTGCTTGACTTGTGCTAAGCTGCTTAAATCTGCCAAGACTTAAAATTGGGAAAAGGATAGATTTTTATTTGGTCAAGTAGTCTAATCACCCCCTCTAGACATACTTCCAATCCTACATGCATGCCCGGCGGTGCCGCCGCAGCTGGTCCTGCGATTTGTCTTATCCTACCGCCCATTTGAACAGTTGCACCAGTTGCTCATGCCATTTCGCAGGCATGCGCATTCTTTCCTCCGCAGTTGACTCCGTGAATATGATCTCTACCATTAGCCCTAGCTCGAAATCAACACGATGCTGCCAGATGCTGACATCCCTCAGCATCTTTCCCTTGAGATCGACTTGCGCCTCCGCCTTGTGCTGCGCCAGGCGCAGCTCCTTCGAACTTCTCTCCAATCGATGCGACGCTTCCTCGATCTGATTTTCCCTTGCTGCCCACCACCTGAAATGCAGCCATGGTATGTCCTCCGGCGCCACCGATCTGTGATTCCATAGCAATGGATCCCCTCTAAAACACATGTGGGTTTCGCTCAAAGGCGGTAGTGTTGCGGGCCGCAGCGAGAGGGCATCCCACAGGATCCTGGGATCTAAGGGATTATCCATGGCAGAATCCTCCATGGCGGGATCTGGTGGGCGAGGCAGGAAGGCGAGCCTAGGTGCTGGGAGAGCCCTACGAGGCTAAGATAAAGATAGTACTACTCCACTCCGTCCATATTTAAATACAAAGGCCACCAACAATAGCCCTGGCAAAAATTGATCATGCTGCCTGCGTCCTGGTTTATTGGCCCCCTTTTTTGTGCCACTTTTATGACATGCATAAATATTATGTTAGTACTTAAAAATATGGTCAAAAATTGGCAGAAAATACGAAGGAGACCAATAGAAGTAGCAACCCATGATTTAACTACTCGCATGCACGTAGTAGAGTAGTAATGTCTTTCTCAACTACTTCCTCCCTCACGTCCACTCAATTTGCATGCGCTGTATTAATTGACCATCAATGAAGTGAAGGACTTTACACGCGTCAAATTATCACATGGGTGGATCTTCATACAAAAATGCATCCCACCGTGTACCCGCGTGTGCGTGCATGCACATCTTCGCTTCGTGCATGTACTGCCGGTGTGCCTGAGAGAGGATGAGTACATTCTTCTGGAACCATCAGCATGTCACTGTGATCAATCCACCCAAGGAGGTCGCGGCAACGCCTCCACATGTGCCACGTGGCTTCAAGAACTAAAAGAGACACTGTGTAGCGTGCCATTGGAATTCTAATTTACGTGTTTTGCACATACTGGAAGTACTAGTAAGGTACACGTGCATTGCACGCATCATATTTGGCAACCAAATTATGAATAAATACCACACTATAGCATGTAAGCTGTAAGTCATATATGCATGATGTAGACGTTTGTTTAATTCTTAGGGACTCTTTCATTTGTAGGATTTCCAAAACTCGGGAACAGGAAAAACATGGGATTAGAGTGGAATGTCGTCTTGAATCCTACAGGATTGTACGAGTGTTTGATTGTGCATAGAAAAAACGTAGGATTCTTTCAAAGAGGTTTGAGTGGATGGAAAGTTTCCTATGAAATCTAGTGTAAATGAATCCTATGGAAAAATTCCTATGGTTTACAATCCTACGAATCAAACAACCAAGTTAGGAAAAATTCCTAAGGATTAGAATCCTCCAAAATTCCTTTGAGAATCCTTTGAATCAAAGAAGCCCTTAATCTATTTTATGATTCATGGAATTGTATGTTGTAAAGCATAAAGTAAAAACAAATAATGGCAATTCAACTAGAAAAAAAGTTTGGGCAGTTATGATACGGAAGATTCTAGAACAAAGGAGAAGCACTTGTGTTTTGAGGTTTGTGGATTATGCTTAAGTTCAACCATGGAGTCTGCTAGATTGTACATGTGGCAAAATCCGGTGGGGGGCTATAAGATGGTGCGAGGGGCCAAGTGGAGGGAGACTATGAAGGAGTGCACAAGTGCGAGATCGATATTTAAAGAGAGGGGGCGAGAACGTGCGCTGTTGTGCGTAGTGGAGGAGCCATGAAAAATAAATGAGATAGGGGGCCAAGCATTGCTAATCCTTTACGAGGAGGGCCAATTCATCAACTTAAACCATTTTACCAGCAATTGATCTACTAATCACATTCATATTAGCCTCAATATATATATATAGTGATGTTGGGGGAGCAGGGCCCTTGCTGCCCCCTGTCTTTGCCATTGTGCGCCCGTCTGAAGATGAAGCGGAAGGCATGGATGATGAGAGGGGGACGTTGGATATGCAAGTAATGCGGGTGTATTAGCTATGTAATCCTATAGAGATGTAGATTGATCGATGTGTATGTGGGAAAGAGGGTGAGACCTCACTAGATATATAGATTGATCGGTTTGTGTGGAAAATTGGGAAAGACCTAGCTATATACACACACACATAGAGTAACATCGATCATTGCGCATGCACGTGAGAGATAAAGAATGCCCGATATGATGAAGAGGAAGAGGTGTGTGTGTGTCTGTGCATGCATGGGAGACCGAACTGAAGAAAAATATTGCATGTGTGCCATGGATAATGCCAAGTGGTAGTGTGTGTGCATGCATGCACGAGAGAAAGTTAGTGGTACAATTATAAAGAGAAGACGACTGTGTGGGTGTAAAAGACTAGGTGAGGTCATAACCAATGTAAAGTTGAATTCAAATATTTGAATAAGAGATCATGATGTTTGAAACCCATGCATGCATGAATATAACTGAGATATGCGCAGTGTGGTTTGGAAACGAGCATGATATACTGTATACACATTGAACAAGGTCACACTGATTTGAATTTGAGATACCGATGGCAGACATCATTTGGCCACATTGCATCCGTGCATGGACACACTATTCTAATTGGAGATGATGGGTGGCTTTCGCATCACATATCTATATCTATACCCCTATATATTATATTTTATATTTTTATATAGTGTGCGAATAATTTTAACTTTGAAAGATGGTCGTTGTATGAAGCCAACCCGATGGTGCAAACATGGCAAATTCGAGCACTACTGACCATTGGATATCATCTACATTCCACCATATTTTGCCACATGTACAATCTAGAAGACTCCATGGTTGAACTTAAGCATAATGCACAAACCTCAAAACACAAGCACTTCTTCTTTGTTATAGAATCTTCCATATCATAATTGGCCAAATGTTTTTCTACATGATTTGCCATTATTTGTTTTTTACTATATGCTTTACAATGCACAACTTCATGAATCTTAAAATAGATTAGCTTTCTTATAAAAACTAGATGATTTTGAATGAGATGAACTATAAGAATTAAACGAACATCTATTTGGTTGCCAAATCTGATACGTGCAATGCACGTGTACCTTACTAGTCTAAATGGTGTTTGTGTGTGCGTTGTGCGTGTTAAACACATCGTATGTAGTATCATACATGGTTTAGATTCCGAACATCTAGTTAGAGTACATGTACTATGATTTGAATTCAACATAAAATGGATACATATATTTGAATTTGAGATCGTATGTACATGTAGTTTGTATTTATATAGGAATTTACTACTACTATATTCATGTCATGTGGTGTGAAGATAATATTTAGATGGTTGTATAACTAATCCGAGTACAATCCCATTCAAACAGGGAAAATGTACTCAAATTTAGTCCATATGCTAGACAACATGAATTGTTTCTTTATTGTTGAGGGAAGTGCAAATTGATTTGGTACTGTACACATTATGTTTGTTGTCCCGATTTTTTAGTTTTGTTGTTGTATTTGAATGCATTTCTAGTAATATAGTAAACGGAACATGGCTCTCTCTAGTGATGAGGTGCGAATTGTCTTTTTTGTACATGTTAAGCTTGTTCTCCCGAAATTTCAAGTTTCGCCTTGTTATGCCGAAATTTCAAGCTAGCACCTCTGTTTATCATGCTGCGTAACTCCCGCCTCTTCAACCCGCGCCTTGTTACCCCGAAATATTTAAGATATTTATTTGTCTTGTTGTGCTCCGAAAACTCCCTCCATCTCAACCCGCGCCTTGCTATCCCAAAATTACAACGCGCGCGAAAACTCCCACCTCCTGTGAAATCCCGACACGCGAAATGCCTGTGATACCCCTGAACCGAAAGAACCGCCTAGCTCAAATTGGTGGGGGTACTTTCATAACTTACCCCACATTGCGGACAAGCGTGTCCCTAAGCCATGGTTCCCCCTCCCATCCCATCCGCCCACCCATTCGTACACCGAGGCCGCGAAAACCCGCGAAGCCCCACACCCTCCTCCGTCCGCCACCCAGCCGGAGCCTCTTCCCCGAGGACGTCGTCCACAGCAACACCTCCACGTCCCTCATCCACCGCGTCGGATGAGGATCCGTCGTCGATCTTGTCGTCCCGCCGGTTCAGCCACCCCATCCTCCACCTCCAAGGAGCTTCCCTGATGTTCCCCTCGTCTTTCGCGCCACCTCCATTCCCACACCGCCGTCTTCACCTGCACCACTGGAAGAGCAGCATCATCACCGTTTCCTCAGATGAAGCTAAGGCCTAATTGGCGCCACCAAAGGGGTTCTACACTAATCACCGTATTTTATTCTTGATTCGATCTCACGGTGCTGCCGGCGCTCGGTCCCGAGCCAACATGGCGCGGCTCCATCCACGGCGGCATCACCGGACACTTCCTCCATGGCGTCGCTCCCTCGGCGGCGACGTCCACATCAGTAGGACCTGCTGCTGCTTTGGCTCTCGCTCGCGCTGCTGCTTTCCTCATGCTCTCGGTCCCCTGCCTGGTCTGCTCTTGCTCACGCTGCTGCTCTCTCTCTCTTGCTCTTGCTTGTGCTGCTGCTCTCGCTCTTGCTCTTGCTTGCGCTATTGCTCTGATTTAGCTACACTTCAGTCAACTGAATCGACTTTTGGGTCAGTCAAATTTCAGGGGGTGGGGGGCTCGCCGGAGTTAAGGAAGAACCAGCGGCAGCGGGGAGGGGGGCTCGCCGGAGAGGTACCCCACTATCTATCTTAGGGTTCAGGGTGGGGGCGGTGGGGGGGCAGTGGCGTGGGGATCGCTGGAGAAAAAGCTCAGTGCAGGGGGGCAAGTGGGATGGCCGGGGCGGCGGCGAACGGTCGGTGGGGAGTGGTTTCGGGGCGGGCGGGGCGACGAGGCGGCGCGAAAGCGCCGACGGCCGGCAGTTTGGGCGGTGGTGGCTAGCGGCTCAGGGGGTGGAGGTTGAAGATGAACTGCAAGCCCTTGATTTCGTATCCAACGGCTGGAAAATTGACTGATCAGAGATGAAAAAGTCAGTCGACTGACTTGTAGCCTCACCTTGCCTGCTGCTCTACTCTTGCATGCGCTGCTGCTGCACGAGCAGCAGCTACTGCTCTCGCTCGAGCCCCTGTAGCTGCTACCTGAGATGCTACTACACGACGAGTTGCCCCGGCTCTCGCATGCGCTGCTGCTCCTGGCGCTGCTGCTACTTCTTTTCTGCTACTAGTGCGTTCAATTTCGATAGTAAAATTCAGTTTCGACAGCAAAATTCAGTTTTGACAGTTAAATTCAGTTTCGACAGTTAAGTTCAGAGATGAGCGGCTGATGTATTTTACATATAGCACTTTGTGGTTATGTATTTTATGTCATCTATTGGAGATGCTATTAGAATTCCACTCAGGTTAACATTGTCTCTCTTGTCCTGCTTCAGCCTCGCCATCGTACAACTCACCGGAGCTGCTCCAACGACGAAACCCTCCATCACAGTAGAGTAGTACCCCGGGCTCCATCTCCAGATGCCTAAGATCTTCTTCCCCTCCTCCGACAACCAAATCAGATGGAGCATCCTAACCGACCAACTGAGTCACGCTGAGATCAACATGGCTTCGCCAAAGAGGTTGTACACTTGTTGCATCTCTTTTTTACACTACATGTTATATATATTGTCCACTGAGCACACGTAGTAACATGAAATATGATTAGTTTCTCGTACTATATGACAAGCAGTGAGGTACCAGGCAACTTAGCTATCTGTGATTGACTCTCTTGAACGCCATCATTATTTATCTCTGCGTGTTTGAGCTGTGCATTTGTATATGGGCCTGGGAGTTGAGCTAGTAGGGCAGTGGCCTGGGTCCAGAGTAGTAGAAGTAGCACAAAAACATTTTTTAGTGTAGGATTTTCCCTCCTCAAGCCTGCCTACTAGAATGGCCAGTGCTTGAAAGAAAAAGTGAAGGAATAACATAGGAATTGGAAAGTTTCCTATAGTATTACTATTCATGCATTTGGTTCAAAGGAATGTAGCAAAGGAAAGTGTAGGATTTGTTCCTTTAGTGTCTCCTTAAAAGAAAAACCATAGGATTTGTAATATCCACTTGTCCTTCTTTTCAAATTCCTATTCATGAAGCACAAGACTAAGAGATATTAGCATAATAGCATTATAACCGTACATTTTCATGTGGTTTGACTTAATCTCACCATGCTTCTTTGCATCTTGTGATCTTCCAATTCTTGTGAACCAAACACCCAGATTGGCAGAAATCCTGTGTTTTTAAATTCTCTATTTTGCACGTGCATTCCTATCCTATTCCGGTGTATTTCCTATCCCTGCATTGTTAGAATCCTCAAATTCAAATAAGCCCTTACACAATTACTTATGTTATAGATATGTGTCAAAGAAAACCTTGTGTCGTTTGTTCCGCTCCTGCTACGCTGTGTTCCACCCCAGCTCAGCTGCTCCAACAACGAAAGGGTTCACCACAGCAGGGATCCGCTCTCCAAACTGTCTTTCGCCGCCTCAGATCTTCTTCCCCGCCACCAGCTGCCACGACAACTGCATTACCATCATCAATTGAGCAGATGACCTTGAGGACTACACGGGTCCGCAAGAGAGGTCGCACTCGTCCATGCCTTCTTACGTTATGCATTGCTTAATATGATGACATGCTACTTTATTGTCCTGTTCATCTATTAGACTCCGAATCAGGTCCAAACTAATGCTCAAACTTGAGTTTTAAAATGGTTGTGGGGTACATATTGGGGCAGCAATCAATACTATTTGTCTACTATCTGGTTAATCTCGGGTGTCTACTATGAGTTTCATGTTGGGTGCAAACAAACAATAAAGGAACCATTGTATGTATTTTTTAACTAAAGCTATTATCTGCCTGCTATCATTGGTTTTGGGTCTATCCACAGTTTGATACCATCACTCTGGATTTGTGCATGCACTCCTTACATAATCTCACTATGTTTTATTCCTATGCATGTCAGTTATTGCACACAATGGAACTAAACATGTAGAGCAAAAGAGATGAGCCTTGCGTGGCAATAAAATTTCATGCAGATGTCAATCCATGGTGGGCACAAAGGCAGCCCCCCTCCATCCATTTCGGATTGTAATCAAGAGGAAGATAACTGTTTTGAGGGGGATTCAGAAGGAGAAGACCACTCCTATTTACCCCCCCCCCCCCCCGAGGTCTTCGCTCTAACTTGGAATGCTGATGTTGGTAATATCAAGCATATGGTGCCTTGCATTGCTTACTTTATACATCAAATATGTCATCTGCTTAGTTTAGACATGCTTTGTGTGAATGCCATCTGCTTAGTTTCTTTATCGTATATGTCAATCATGCAATGCCATCTTGTATACCCAGGCATCATATAGGTGAATTTTGCAATGCCATTCTGGTTAGCCAGTCATCTTATATGTGAATTATATCATGCCATCATTTTTTATTACATATTAAATTTGTCAACAATTTTAGTACATTCAATTACTCTTCCTGTGCATCAGTCATTCGACACGGTCATGGAAAAATATGGAGTGGAAACAAGGTCTTCAGAGTAGACAATGTTATCTGACGAAGCGCATGTCTTGCTGGTTACGGATAGCTCCTCAGAGGAGGATTCAGAGACAGATGACCGGTCCTATTCCCCCCCCCCCCCCCCCGAGGTGCATGCTCTAACTTGGCAGGGTTATGTTGCTCATATCGTGTGTATGGTGTCTTGCATTGCTATGTCATTTGCTTAGTTTAGACATGCTTTGTGTGTATGCCACCTATTTAGTGTCTAATTACCATATATGTAAATTATGCAATGCCATCTTGTTGCAAGACATTATATATGTGAATTATGTAATGCTATCTTGTTGCAAGGCATTATATATGTGAATTATGCAATGCCATGTTGTTTAGCCAAGCGCCATATATGTGAATTATATCATGTTGTCCTTTTTTGTATTTATCATTGCATTTGTCAACAATGTTTCTATATTCAACTGCTCTTCCTATGCATCAGCCATTTGAATTGGTGATGGAGAAATCTGGAGTGAAAACAAGGTCTTTAGAGCAGACAATGCTACCTGCTGAAGCAGATATCTTGTTGGTTACAGATAGCTCCTCAGAGGAGGATTTAGAGGTAGATGACCAGTCCTATTATCCCCCTGAGGTGTGTGCTCAAACTTGGCAGGGTTATATTACTCATATCATGCATATGTTGTATTGCAATGCTTAGTTTTTACATCATATACACAAGAATGCCATCTCCTTAGTTGACTCATCATACATGCGATTGCCCTCTGCTCACTTGCTTAGTATATAAATAATATATTTGAATTATATCATGCCATGATGTTTACATAGACAACATATATCTGAATTATGGCATGCCAACCCATTTTCTAAAGACATAATATAGTTATATCATCTCATCATTGTTTACATAGTCATCATATTTTGAATTATATCATTCTATCCGTGAATTATATCATGCCATCATGTTTCCATCAACGGCATGTTTGTAAATTATGGCATGTCAAGCACTTTAATAGACACATCATATAGTTATATCATGTCATCCTATTTACATTATCATCATATTTTGAAGTATGTCATTCTATCATGTTTAGTTAGCCATCATACATGTGAAATTGTGTCATGCTATCCTGTTTAATTAGCCATCATATATGTGAAATTATGTCATGCTATTCTGTTTGGTTAGACAAAATGTGAATTATTTCATGCCCTGTTTTCTTCCCTACTATCCATTGCACCTATCTATCTTACAATGTCTCTACATTCAATTATTTTTCATGTTTATCAGCCATTTGAATTGGAGGGGGTGATGGCAGTATCTGTGGGAGTAAAAGCAGGTCTTTAGAAAATATTGTGCTACCGGTTGATGCAGATAGAACCACAGTTGTACTTGCCCAAGAACCAGCCCCACCACACATAACCCAGACTCACGCAGATTGTACCCCTACCCAGTTGGACAGAGAACCAGCTACACCCCTTCTAACCCCAACCCCAGCAGATAGTAACCCAGTTCTAGTTGACACAACACCGTCTCCACCATAGAGCACCCAAACACGAGCAGTTAGTAAGGCAACTGCAGTTCCCAAAGCACGAGGACCACCACTCCGAACCCCAAGTCAACACTTAAAGCAGAAGAAGAATTATTCTCAGATCAAGTTCCGTAGTTATGGTTCATACTCCTTTGCTCTTGCATCACTGTATTTACTCATACCAACTAATTTCAAATTTGAAGGATGCAATTGTGAAAGGATCGAGAAGAGGTTTCTAGAGGGGGGTGAATAGACTCTAAGCAAGGAAAGTTGCAGTTTTTAATTTCTTTAAGTTGAAGTGGAGTTTTGGCACAAGTTTAACATTCACAATGCATATCAAGCAAGCATGCAAAGAGTATGTGAGCAGCGGAAAGTAAAGCATGCAAATGCAAGAATGTAAAGGGATGGGATTGGACTGTGCAAACGCAATTTGGAGACACGGAGATTTTTGAGCCGTGGTTCCGATAGGTGGTGCTATCGTACATCCACGTTGATGGAGACTTCAACCCACGAAGGGTAACGGTTGCGCGAGTCCACGGAGGGCTCCACCCATAAAGGGTCCACGAAGAAGCAACCTTGTCTATCCCACCATGGTCGTCGCCCACGAAGGACTTGCCTCACTAGGGTAGATCTTCATGAAGTAGGCGATCTCCTTGCCCTTACAAACTCCTTGGTTCAACTCCACAATCTTGACGGAGGCTCCCAAGTGACACCTAGCCAATCTAGGAGACACCACTCTCCAAGAAGTAACAAATTGTGTGTTGATGACAAACTCCTTGCTCTTGTGCTTCAAATGATAGTCTCCCCAACACTCAACTCTCTCTCACAGGATTTGGATTTGGTGGAAAGAAGATTTGAGTGGAAAGCAACTTGAGGAAGGCTAGAGATCAAGATTTATGTGGTAGGAATGGAAGATCTTGACCTCAACACAAGTGTAGGTGGTTCTCTCTCAGAAAATGTATGCTGGAAGTGTAGGTACGTTCTGATGGCTCTCTCTATGAATGAAGAGTGGGTGGAGGGGTATATATAGCCTCCACACAAAATCTAACCATTACACACAACTTACCAAACTCGGTGGGACCGAATCCTGAAACTCGGTCAGACCGATTTGGGAAATAATGTGACCTTTAGGATTTTCGGTGGGACCGACTTGTCATGTCGGTGGGACCGATTGTTGGGGAACATAGTAATTTCAAAAAAATTCCTACGCACACGCAAGATCATGGTGATGCATAGAAACGAGAGGGGAGAGTGTGTCCACGTACCCTCGTAGACCGAAAGCGGAAGCGTTAGCACAACGCGGTTGATGTAGTTGTACGTCTTCACGATCCTACCGATCCAAGTACCGAACGTACGGCACCTCCGAGTTTAGCACACGTTCAGCTCGATGACGTCCCAAGAACTCCAATCCAGCAGAGCTTTGCGGGAGAGTCTTGTTAGCACGACGGCGTGATGACGGTGTCGATGATGCTACCGACGCAGGGCTTCGCCTAAGCACCGCTACGATATTACCGAGGTGGAATATGGTTGAGGGGGGCACCGCACACAGCTAAGAGATCAAGAGATCAATTGTTGTTTCTAGAGGTGCCCCCTGCCACCGTATATAAAGGAGCAAGGGAGGGGGCCGGCGGCCTCATAGGGTGTGCCCCAAGGGGGGAATCCTACTCCTACTAGGAGTAGGTTCCACCTTTCCTAGTCCAACTAGGAGGGGAAGGAAAGAGGAGGAGGGAAGAAGGAAAGAGGGGGCCGGCCCCCAAAGCCCTAAACCAATTCGGTTTGGGCCTAGGGGGCGCACCCTACACCTCCTTGCTGCCCTCTATTTCCACTAAAGCCCATGAAGGCCCATTGACCCTTCCAGCGAATTCCCGTAACTCTCCGGTACTCCAAAAAATACCCGAATCACTCGGAACCTTTCTGATGTCCGAATATAGTTGTCCAATATATCAATCTTTACATATCGACCATTTTGAGACTCCTCGTCATGTCCCCGATCTCATCCGGTACTCCGAACTACCTTTGGTACATCAAAACACATAAACTCATAATACCGATCGTCACCGAACTTTAAGCGTGCGGACCCTACGGGTTCGAGAACTATGTAGACATGACCGAGACACGTCTCCGGTCAATAATCAATAGCGGAACCTGGATGCTCATATTGGCTCCTACATACTCTACGAAGATCTTTATCGGTCAAACCGCATAACAACATACGTTGTTCCCTTTGTCATCGGTATGTTACTTGCCCGAGATTCGATCGTCGGTATCTCAATACCTAGTTCAATCTCATTACCGGCAAGTATCTTTACTCGTTATGTAATGTATCATCCCGCAACTAACTCATTAGCTACATTGCTAGCAAGGCTTATAGTGATGTACATTACCGAGAGGGCCCAGAGATACCTCTCCGACAATCGGAGTGACAAATCCTAATCTCGAAATACGCCAACTCAACATGTACCTTCGAAGACACCTATAGAGCTCCTTTATAATCACCCAGTTACGTTGTGACGTTTGGTAGCACACAAAGTGTTCCTCCGGTAAACGGGAGTTGCATAATCTCATAGTCATAGGAACATGTATAAGTCATGAAGAAAACAATAGCAACATACTAAATGATCAAGTGCTAAGCTAACGGAATGGGTCAAGTCAATCACATCATTCTCCTAATGATGTGATCCCGTTAATAAAATGACAACTCATGTCTATGGCTAGGAAACTCAACCATCTTTGATCAACGAGCTAGTCAAGTAGAGGCATTCTAGTGACACTATGTTTGTCTATGTATTCACACATGTATTATGTTTCCGGTTAATACAATTCTAGCATGAATAATAAACATTTATCATGAAATAAGGAAATAAATAACTTTATTATTGCCTCTAGGGCATATTTCCTTCAGTCTCCCACTTGCACTAGAGTCAATAATCTAGTTCACATCATTATGTGATTTAACACCAATATTTCACATCTGTATGTGATTAACACCCATAGTTCACATCGCCATGTGACCAACACCCAAAAGGTTTACTAGAGTCAATAATCTAGTTCACATCGCTATGTGATTAACACCCCAAAAGTACTAAGGTATGGTCATGTTTTGCTCGCGAGAGAAGTTTAGTCGACGGGCCTGTCATATTCAGAGCCGTGTATATTTTGTAAATATTCTATGTCTACAATGCTCTGCATGGAGCTACTCTAGCTAATTGCTCCCACTTTCAATATGTATCCAGATTGAGACTTAGAGTCATCTGGATCGGTGTAAAAGCTTGCATCGATGTAACTCTTTACGACGAGCTCTTTTATCACCTCCATAATCGAGAAATATTTCCTTAGTTCTCACTAAGGATATTCTTGACCACTGTCCAGTGATCTACTCCTAGATCAAAATTGTACTCCCTTACCAAACTCAGAGCAAGGTATACAATAGGTCTGGTACACAGCATAACATACTTTATAGAATCTATGACTAAGGCATAGGGAATGACTTTTCATTCTTTTCTATTTTCTGCCATGGTCGGATTTTGAGTATTACTCAACTTCACACCTTGCAACACAGGCAAGAACTCCTTCTTTGACTGTTCCATTTTGAATTATTTCAAAATCTTATCAAGGTATGTACTCATTGAAAAATCTTATCAAGCGACTTGATCTATCTCTATAGATCTTGATGCTCAATGTGTAAGCAGCTTCACCGAGGTCTTTCTTTGAAAAACTCTTTTCAAATACTCCTTTATGCTTTCCAAAAAATTCTACATTATTTCCGATCAACAATATGTTATTCACATATACTTATCAGAAATGTTGTAGTGCTCCCACTCACTTTCTTGTAAATACAGGCTTCACCGCAAGTCTGTATAAAACTATATGCTTTGATCAACTCATCAAAGCGTATATTCCAACTCCGAGATGCTTGCACTAGTCCATAGATGGATCACTAGAGCTTGCACATTTTGTTAGCACCTTTAGGATTGACAAAACCTTTTGGTTGCATCATATACAACTCTTCTTTAATAAATCCATTAAGGAATGCAGTTTTGACATCCATTTGCCAGATTTCATAAAATGTGGCAACTGCTAACATGATTCGGACAGACTTAAGCATCGATACGAGTGAGAAAATCTCATCGTATTCAACACCTTGAACTTGTCGAAAAACCTTTTGCGACAAGTCGAGCTTTGTAGATAGTAACACTACTATCAGCGTCCGTCTTCCTCCTGAAGATCCATTTATTTTCTATGGCTTGCCGATCATCGAGCAAGTCCACCAAAGTCCACACTTTGTTCTCATACATGGATCCCATCTCAGATTTCATGCCCTCAAGCCATTTTGCGGAATCTGGGCTCATCATCGCTTCCTCATAGTTCGTAGGTTCGCCATGGTCAAGTAACATGACCTCCAGAATAGGATTATCGTACCACTCTGGTGAGGATCTTACTCTAGTTGACCTACGAGGTTCGGTAGTAACTTGATCTGAATTCCATGATCAATATCCTTAGCTTCCTCACTAATTGGTGTAGTCGTCACAGGAACCGGTTTCTATGATGAACTACTTTCCAATAAGGGAGAAGGTATAGTTACCTCTTCAAGTTCTACTTTCCTCCCACTCACTTCTTTTGAGAGAAACTCCTTCTCTAGAAAGGATCCAAATTTAGCAACAAAAGTTTTTGCCTTCAGATCTGTGATAGAAGTTGTACCCAATAGTCTCCTTTGGGTGTCCTATGAAGACACATTTCTCCGATTTGGGTTCGAGCTTATCTGGTTGAAGTTTTTTCACATAAGCATCGCAGCCCCAAACTTTAAAAAATGACAACTTTGGTTTCTTGCCAAAGCACAGTTCATAAGGCGTCGTCTCAAAGGATTTTGATGGTGCCCTATTTAAAGTGAATGCAGTTGTCTCTAATGCATAACCCCAAAATGATAATGGTAAATCGGTAAGAGACATCATAGATCCCACCATATCTAATAAAGTGTGGCTATGATGTTCGGACACACCATTACGCTATGGTGTTCCAGGTGGCATGAGTTTGTGAAACTATTCCACGTTGTTTTAATTGAAGACCAAACTCGTAACTCAAATATTCGTCTCCGTGATAAAATCACAGAAACTTTATTTTCTTGTTATGATGATTTTCCGCTTCACTCTGAAATTCTTTGAACTTTTCAAATATTTCAGACTTATGTTTCATCAAGTAGATATACTCATATCTGCTCAAATCATCTATGAAGGTCAGAAAATAACGATACCGCCACGAGCATCAACACTCATTGGACCGCATACATCGGTATGTAGTATTTCCAACAAGTCAGTAGCTCATTCCATTGTTTTGAAGAATGGAGTTTTAGTCATCTTGCCCAAAAGGCACGGTTCGCAAGCATCAAATGATTCATAACCAAGTGATTCCAAAAGTCCATCTTTATGGAGTTTCTTCATGCGCTTTACACCGATATGACCCAAATGGCAGTGCCACAAATAAGTTGCACTATCATTATCAACTTTGCATCTTTTGGCATCAATATTATGAATATGTGTATCACTACGATCGAGATCCAACAAACTATTTTCATTGGGTGTATGACCATCGAAGGTTTTATTCATGTAAACAGAACAACAATTATTATCTGACTTTAAATGAATAACCTTATTGCAATAAACATGATCAAATCATATTCATGCTCAACTCAAACGCCAAAATAACATTTATTTAGGTTTAACACTAATTCCGAAAGTATAGGGAGTGTGCGATGATGATCATATCAATCTTGGAACGACTTCCAACACACATTGTCACTTCACCCTCAACTAGTCTTTGTTTATTCTGTAACTCCTGTTTCGAGTTACTAATCTTAGCAACCGAACAAGTATCAAATACCCAGGGGCTACTATAAACACTAGTAAGGTACACATCAATAACCTGTATATCAAATATACCCTTGTTTACTTTGCCATCCTTCTTATCTACCAAATATTCAGGGCATTTCCGCTTCCAGTGACCATTTCCTTTGCAGTATAAACACTCAGTATCGGGCTTTAGTCCAGCTTTGGGCTTCTTCACGGGAGTGACAACTTGCTTGCCATTCTACATGAAGTCCCCTTTCTTTCCCTTTGCCCTTTTCTTAAAACTAGTGGTCTTGTTAATCATCAACACTTGATGCTCTTTCTTGATTTCTACCTTCATCGATTTCATCATCATGAAAAACTCGAGAATCGTTTTCGTCATCCCTTGCATACTATAGTTCATCACGAAGTTCTACTAACTTGGTGATGGTGACTAGAGAACTCTATCAATCACTATCTTATCTGGAAGATTAACTCCCACTTGATTCAAGCGATTGTAGTACCCAAACAATCTAAGCACATGCTCACTGCTTGAGCTATTCTCCTCCATCTTTTAGCTATAGAACTTGTTGGAGACTTCATATCTCCCAACTCGGGTATTTGCTTGAAATATTAACTTCAACTCCAAGAACATCTCATATGGTCCATGATGTTCAAAACGTCTTTGAAGTCCCGATTCTAAGTCGTTAAGCATGGTGCACTAAACTATCAAGTAGTCATCATTTTGAGCTAGCCAAACATTCATAACGTCTGCATCTGCTACTGCAATAGGTTTGTCACCTAGCGGTGCATCAAGGACATAATTCTTCTGTACAACAATGAGGATAAACCTCAGATCACGGACCCAGTCCGCATCATTTCTACTATCATCTTTCAACTCAGTTTTCTCTAGGAACACATATAAAATATAGGGAAGCAACAACGCGAGCTACTAATCTACAACATAATTTGCAAAATAATATCAATACTAAGTTCATGACAAATTAAAGTTTAATTAATCATATTACTTAAGAACTCCCACTTAGATAGACATCCCTCTAATCATCTAAGTGATCACGTGATCCAAATCAACTAAACCATGTCTGATCATCACGTGAGATGGAGTAGTTTTCAATGGTGAACATCACTATGTTGATCATATCTACTATATGATTCACGCTCGACCTTTCGGTCTCCAGTGTTCCGAGGCCATATCTGCATATGCTAGGCTCGTCAAGTTTAACCTGACTATTCTGCGTGTGTAAAACTGTCTTACACCCGTTGTATTTGAACGTAGAGCTTATCACACCCGATCATCACGTGGTGTCTCGGCACGAAGAACTTTCGCAATGGTGCATACTCAGGGAGAACACTTATACCTTGAAATTTAGTGAGAGATCATCTTATAATGCTACCGTCAATCAAAGCAGAATAAGATGTATAAAAGATAAACATCATATGCAATCAAAATATGTGACATGATATGGCCATGATCATCTTGCGCCTTTGATCTCCATCTCCATAGTACTGTCATGATCTCTATCGTCACTTGCATGACACCATGATCTCCATCATCTTGATCTATATCAATGTGTCGTCACATGGTCGTCTCGCCAACTATTGCTCTTGCAACTATTGCTATCGCATAGCGATAAAGTAAAGCAATTATTTGGTGCTTGCATCTTATGCAATAAAGAGATAACTATAAGGCTTCTGCCAGTTGTCGATAACTTCAACAAAACATGATCATCTCATACAACAACTTATATCTCATCACGTCTTGACCATATCACATCACAACATACCCTGCAAAAACAAGTTAGACGTCCTCTACTTTGTTGTTGCAAGTTTTACGTGGCTGCTACGGGCTGAGCAAGAACCGTTCTTACCTACACATCAAAACCACAATGATATTTTGTCAAGTTAGTGTTGTTTTAACCTTCACAAGGACCGGGCGTAGCCATACTCGGTTCAACTAAAGTTGGAGAAACTGACACCCGCCAGCCACCTGTGTGCAAAGCACGTCGGTAGAACCAGTCTCGCGTAAGCGTACACGTAATGTCGGTCTGGGCCGCTTCATCCAACAATACCGCCGAACCAAAGTATGACATGCTGGTAAGCAGTATGACTTGTATCGCCCACAACTCACTTGTGTTCTACTCGTGCATATAATATCTACGCATAAAACCAAGCTCGGATGCCACTGTTGGGGAACGTAGTAATTTCAAAAAAAAATCCTACGCACACGCAAGATCATGGTGATGCAAAGCAACGAGAGGGGAGAGTGTGTCCACGTACCCTCGTAGACCAAAAGTGGAAGCGTTAGCACAACGCGGTTGATGTAGTCGTACGTCTTCACGATGTGACCGATCCAAGTACCGAACGTACGGCACATCCTGTTGGGGAACGTAGCAGAAATTCAAAATTTTCCTACGTGTCACCAAGATCTATCTATGGAGAAACCAGCAACGAGGGGAAGGAGAGTGCATCTACATACCCTTGTAGATCGCTAAGCAGAAGCGTTCAAGAGAACGGGGTTGAAGGAGTCGTACTCGTCGTGATCCAAATCACCGGAGATCCTAGTGCCGAACGGACGACACCTCCGCGTTCAACACATGTACAGCCCGGTGACGTCTCCCATGCCTTGATCCAGCAAGGAGAGAGGGAGAGGTTGAGGAAGACTCCATCCAGAAGCAGCACAACGGCGTGGTGATGGTGGAGGAGCGTGGCAATCCTGCAGGGCTTCGCCAAGCACCACGGGAGAGGAGTACTTGGGAGAGGCGGAGGGCTGCGCCAGGGGCAAGGGTGAAGCTCCCATGTGCCTCCCCACTATATATAGGGGTGGAGGGGGCTGGTTTCTTGCCCTCCAAGTCCATTGGGGCGTTGGCAAAGGTGGGAGGAAAGAAATCCCATCATTTCCTTCCCCACCGATTGTTATCCCCCTTTTTTAGGGATCTTGATTTATCCCTTCGGGATATGATCTTATTCCTTCTAAGGGGGGATCTTGGTGCACCTTGACCAGGGGTGTGGGGCCTTGCCCCCACTACCCACGTTCATGTGGGTCCCCCATGCAGGTGGGCCCCACTCCGGAACCTTCTAGAACCTTCCCGGTACAATACCGAAAAATCCCGAACATTTTCCGGTGGCCAAAATAGGACTTTCCATATATAAATCTTTACCTCCGGACCATTCCGGAACTCCTCGTGACGTCCGGGATCTCATCCGGGACTCCGAACAACATTCGGTAACTACACACTAATTCCCATAACAACTCTAGCGTCACCGAACCTTAAGTGTGTAGACCCTACGGGTTCGGGAATCATGCAGACATGACCGAGACAGCTCTCTGGCCAATAACCAACAGCGAGATCTGGATACCCATGTTGGCTTCCACATGTTCCATGATGATCTCATCGGATGAACCACGATGTCAAGGATTCAAGCAATCCCGTATACAATTCCATTTGTCTAGCGGTATTATACTTGCCCGAGATTCGATCGTCGGTATGCCGATACCTTGTTCAATCTCGTTACCGGCAAGTCTCTTTACTCGTTCCGTAACACATCATCCTGTGATCAACCCCTTGGTCACATTGTGCACATTATGATGATGTCCTACCGAGTGGGCCCAGAGATACCTCTCCGTCACACGGAGTGACAAATCCCAGTCTCGATTCGTGCCAACCCAACAGACACTTTCGGAGATACCTGTAGTGCACCTTTATAGCCACCCAGTTACATTGTGACGTTTGGTACACCCAAAGCATTCCTACGGTATCCGGGAGTTGCACAATCTCATGGTCTAAGGAAATGATACTTGACATTAGAAAAGCTTTAGCATACGAACTACGATCTTTGTGCTAGTCTTAGGATTGGGTCTTGTCCATCACATCATTCTTCTAATGATGTGATCCCGTTATCAACGACATCCAATGTCCATGGTCAGGAAACCGTAACCATCTATTGATCAACGAGCTAGTCAACTAGAGGCTTACTAGGGACATGGTGTTGTCTATGTACCCACACATGTATCTGAGTTTCCTATCAATACAATTATAGCATTGATAATAAACGATTATCATGAACAAGGAAATATAATAATAACTAATTTATTATTGCCTCTAGGGCATATTTCCAACACATCCGAGTTTAGCACACGTTCAGCTCGATGATGTCCCATGAACTCCGATCCAGCAAAGCTTTGCGGGAGAGTTCCGTCAGCACGACGGCGTGATGATGGTGTCGATGATGCTACCGATGCAGGGCTTCGCCTAAGCACCGCTATGATATTACCGAGGTGGAATATGGTGGAGCGGGGCACCGCACATGGCTAAGAGATCAAGAGATCAATTGTTGTGTCTTGAGGTGCCCCTGCCCCCGTATATAAAGGAGCAAGGGGAGGGGGATGGCGGCCTCATAGGGTGCACCCCAAGGGGGGAATCCTACTCCTACTAGAAGTAGGTTCCCCCTTTCCTAGTCCAACTAGGAGGGGAAGGAAAGAGGAGGAGGGGAGAAGGAAAGATGGGGCCGGCCCCCAAAGCCCTAAACCAATTTGGTTTGGGCCTAGGGGGCGCACCCTACACTCCCTTGCTGCCCTCTATTTCCACTAAAGCCCATGAAGGCCCATTGACCCTTCCGGCGAATTCCCATAACTCTCCGGTACTCCAAAAATACATGAATCACTCGGAACCTTTCCGATGTCCGAATATAGTCGTCCAATATATCAATCTTTACGTCTCGACCATTTCGAGACTCCTCGTCATGTCCCCGATCTCATCCGGGACTCCGAACTACCTTCAGTACATCAAAACACATAAACTCATAATACCGATCGTCACTGAACTTTAAGCGTGCGGACCCTACGGGTTCGAGAACTACGTAGACATGACCGAGACACGTCTCCGGTCAATAACCAATAGCGGAACCTGGATGCTCATATTGGCTCCTACATATTCTACGAAGATCTTTATCGGTCAAACCGCATAACAACATACATTGTTCCCTTTGTCATCGGTATGTTACTTGCCCGGGATTCGATCGTCGGTATCTCAATACCTAGTTCAATCTCGTTACCAACAAGTCTCTTTACTCGTTATGTAATGTATCATCCCGCAACTAACTCATTAGCTACATTGCTTGCAAGGCTTATAGTGATGTACATTACCGAGAAGGCCCAGAGATACCTCTCCGACAATCGGAGTAACAAATCCTAATCTCGAAATACGCCAACTCAACATGTACCTTCAGAGACACCTGTAGAGCTCCTTTATAATCACCCAGTTACGTTGTGACGTTTGGCAGCTGATACGTCTCCAACGTATCTACTTTTCCAAACACTTTTGCCCTTGTTTTGGACTCTAACTTGCATGATTTGAATGAAACTAACCCGGACTGACGCTATTTTCAGCAGAACTGCCATGATGTTGTTTTATGTGTAGAAAAGAAAATTTCTCAAAATGTCCTGAAAATCCACGGAGGCACTTTTTGGAATTAATAAGAACTTCTGGGCGAAAGAAATACACCAGGGGGCCCAGGGCCTGTCCATGAGACAAGGGGACGCCCCCCCTGTAGGGCGCGCCCCCCTATCTCGTGGGCCCCCTGGACCTCCACCGACCTCAACTCCAACTCCATATATTCATGTTCGGGGAGAAAAAACCCAGAGAGAAAGTTTCATCGCGTTTCACGACACGGAGCCGCCGCCAAGCCCTAATCTCTCTCGAGAGGGCTGATCTGGAGTCCGTTCGGGGCTCCGGAGAGGGGGATTCATCGCCTTCGTCATCATCAACCCTCCTCCATCACCAATTTCATGATGCTCACCGCCGTGCGTGAGTAATACCATCATAGGCTTGCTGGACGGTGATGGGTTGGATGAGATTTACCATGTAATCAAGTTAGTTTTGTTAGGGTTTGATCCCTAGTATCCATTATGTTCTGAGATTGATGTTGCTATGACTTTGCTATGCTTAATGCTTGTCACTAGGGCCTGAGTGCCATGATTTCAGATCTGAACCTATTATGTTTTCATGAATATATGTGTGTTCTTGATCCTATCTTGCAAGTCTATAGTCACCTATTATGTGTTATGATCCAACAACCCCAAAGTGACAATAATCGGGATACTTCTCGGTGATGACCGTAGTTTCAGGAGTTCATGTATTCACTATGTGCTAATGTTTTGTTCCGGTTCTCTATTAAAGGAGGCCTTAATATTCCTTAGTTTCCGCTAGGACCCTGCTGCCACGGGAGGGTAGGACAAAAGATGTCATGCAAGTTCTTTTCCATAAGCACGTATGACTATTTACGGAATACATGCCTACATTACATTGATGAACTGGAGCTAGTTCTGTGTCATCCTATGTTATAGCTATTATATGAGGAATCACATCTGGCATAATTATCCATCACTGATCCATTGCCTACGAGCTAATCACATATTGTTCTTCGCTTATTTACTTTTCCGTTGCTACTGTTACAAACACTACAAAAACCCAAAAACATTTATCTTTACCTTTGCTACCGTTACCTTTATTATATCTTTTTCTCATCAAGATAAGCATATTTCAAAGTGTCAGGCAATTGTTTTAATTCAAACACAGGATCACCTTTAGGTGGAGGAGGACCTCCTAGAGTTTCAATAGGCAAATTGTGTTTAAGCAGAGGTTGTTGTTCAAAGAAGATCTTGTCTATCTCATTTCTTTCATGCATATGCATATCATTTTCGTGGTCTAGCAAATATTGTTCTAGTGGATCAGTAGGAGGTACGACAACAGAAGCAAGACCAATTATTTCATCCTTACTAGGCAATTCTTTCTTATGAGGTTGTCTATTAAACTTGGAGAAATTAAATTCATGAGACTCATCACCAAAGCTAACACTGACGGTTTATTTATGACAATCTATGGTGGCATTGATAGTGTTCAAGAAAGGTCTACCAAAGATAATGGGACAAAAGTCATCTTGTGGGGAACCAAGGACTAGAAAATCAGTAGGGTATTTTATTTTCCCACACAAGACTTTAACATCTCTAACAATCTCAAGTGGTGTGATGGTGTCTCTATTAGCAAGTTTAATAGTACATCTATGTCCTTTATTTCAGCGGGTGCTATGTCATTCATAATTTCTTGATATAAGGTAAAAGGAATAGCACTCACACTAGCACCTAATTCAAATAAACCATGATAACAATGATCTCCTATTTTTACTGAGACAACTGGCATACCAACTACAGGTCTATGTTTATCTTTTTCATCAGGTTTGACAATTCTAGCAGCTTCATCACAGAAGTAAATAACATGCCCATCAATATTTTCTACCAGGAGAACTTTAACCATAGCAACACTAGGTTCTACTTTAATTTGTTGAGCAGGTTTAGGTGCTCTAATATTACTTTTGCGAACCATAGTTGAAACCTTAGCATGTTCCTTTATCCTAATAGGGAAAGGTGGTTTTTCAATATAAGCAGTAGGCGCAACTGGGTCAACATTGTAAATAATAGTTTCATCTTTAGCTATTACCAGTTCTTCAATTTCTTCTTTAATAGGGGGATGATATTTAAACCACTTCTCCGTGGGGATATCAACATGAGTAGCAAATGATTCACAGAAAGAGGCTACTATCTCAAAGTCAAGTCCATATTTAGTGCTAAACTTTTGAAAAGTATCGGTATTCATAAAAGATTTAACACAATCAAAATCAAGCTTAATACCTGACTCTCTACCTTCCCCGAGTACCCAATCTTCAGAGTTGCATTTAATTTTTTCTAAAAGATCCCAACTGAATTCAATAGTCTTCTTCATGAAAGAACCAATACAAGAAGTATCGAGCATGAATTGGTCATCATGAGAAAGCTGAGAATAAAAATTCTGAATAATAATTTCTTTGGAGAGCTCATGATTGGGGCATGAATATAACATTGACTTAAGCCTCCCCCAAGCTAGAGCAATACTTTCTCCTTCACGAGGCCAAAAATTATATATGTAATTCTGATTTCTCCCCCATTTTCTCCACAAAATCATGGGCGCGCACATATTAACATCCCCCATTTTTTCCACAAAATCCAATTTCTTTTACCACCTAAACAAGAACTAGATGATTAGTTGGCTTGGATTTTGTGTTTATTTGTGTAGGACCACACAAAAAATAAAAGGCACGATCAGATATATACAAGCATGGATAAGATATCCATATACATACATCCCTAATAAATACAAGGTAACATCTTTATCAATTTGATACATGTGAGCCATCTATTTATTTGTCCATATCTAATAAAGTTGAGATGATACCATACTTTGGTTTTATGTTTTTTTGGAATCAACCTGCTAACGTGCACATTATGCCCTAAAAGACGCATTAACTTTTAAGGTTGGGAAAGACGTCCTACAAACATATCTCTCAGTAGAGTGTGTCTAACTCATTAATGTAACTAATTTTTAGGCTAACGTGCACATTATCCTTATCTTTTCACTAAAGATTTCCCTTTAGTTTTTGTCCCATCTCAATCATGTGTGCCTTAACCTCCCTTTTAAAACACTCCACTCGGGCATGCTAGATACCTAAAGCAATCTACATATTTCCTTTCACGTGACATGGTCATTGTTGTATTCACTTATTATGTACACGCATGCCTATACTGGGGGGATATACATGTCCTAGTCATCTCATAGATATGCCTACAAGAATATTATTCGTTCAAGTAAAGAAACAACATGTACACATGAGTGCTATAGGAAAATATCTCATCATTGTACCCAGCTGGTAGCTATATATTTTGAACAATAGAGAGAGACCCGAGGGCCCCAATAGTAGGCATTTTCTTTGTAAAAGTATTACGTCACTACAATAAGGTACCTCTAAAGAAATGAAAATTACAAACAAGTCCTTTAACTTTTGCACACGTGACCCTAAGGATGCAATCAATAACACAATCCAATCAATATGCAAGTAGCAACCTCATCGAGGATGCATTGGCCACCGTCTCCGACCAAATCCTCGCTGACAATGGATTTTGAGAAAAGGGCCTCGAGCTGGATGTTGAAAGAGGCACATCCGAGGCTCCTCTTAGGACAACCTTCAGCTTAGGTGGTCGAGGTTAATGCAACGGTCGAAGGAGAATGATGAACCACCAACTTAGCTTGCGATCCCTCGAGAGCACCAAATTTGATAGGGAAAAACACAGATCCATCGCCATCTCCCCTTCTGCCCCACAGTGGAGAAGAAAAAGGGAGATGATGTCGTTGTTGCCCAATCCAATGCTATGTTGAGCTTATTATGGGAGTTGTCTCCACATCCACCACCCTCCACCGAGGAAAACGGCAGGATGCAAGAACATGCCTCCTACCGACACCGTTCATTGGCACAAAAAGTAGCTCTACATCGGCATAGAGACATATGTCGTAAATGGAAACACCTAACCTAGACCTAATTAAGCCTAAAACTACTACCTACAACGACGACCGAACAACCCCTATGATCCTCACTCCAGCTGGCAACACCGTCGTAGGAGGGAAAGCAAGATAGGGAAACCCCTCAAGGGAGGGTGAAGAGGGAGGAATGGAGAAGAAATATGATTGAGTCATTGTTCTGGGGAACTATTTAAGTATGTTATATTTACATATCATAAATGTGTCCATATCCTATATTCTTAGAGCATCCGCAAAGTGTTATCTTGTGGTAGAAAACTATTCACGTCATCAACTAACGACACATCATACAAGACACGATGCCTTTACTTTCTTGAAACCTTACTTGTCTATCATGTTTCTTCCTTTGTAGAATTAGGGGGTTACTTTTTAAGCCAGTGGGTATACGATTGTTATAAATTACTATACCAAATATAGGTTATATGCATCTATATATGATATAGAAGCCCGATTTAATACAATATCGGTTCCTTAAAAAAACAGAAGCATGACATGGCAACTTGCTAGTGCTAAATATCTAGAAAACCCTTCGACCCTATGTCGTGTAGTCGTCATGCCATGCAGAATTATTTTCATTGTTCAGTCATTAAGTTCCATTCCTTCATCTTTGATTTTTGCCGCTATTCTTGAACTTATATAACTCGATGGCTTAATACAAATACATACAACTCCCTTACATGGTTAAAACAAGATATCACTAAGTGTAGTCAAAAGTGAAGCTGTCTATGAAAAACTGACAACCATGCGTAATACCCATTGTTGTTCTTTTGACCCCACCCAACTAATTAAAGGCACATTTCATTATTCTTTCTACATGAAGTGCTCAACCTTCCGACATGATAAAATTTAAAATGTCCACAAGCTCACACATTCTCACGTGAGAAGACATGAAGATATATACTACCCCACACTATATGAAGGACGACATCTATGGTTGTTTCGCTATCCACACATTTGCTCTTTCTCGTCGATATTGGGTATGTCCAGTGCCGTCCCACGGATCAACAAGGAAGAATTATCGTGATTCCTCCATTTAAAACTCATTTTGGATTAAGAGGGGGAGATGTTCCACCAACGTCATAAGATCAGTTGGAGCTCACCCATTGAGGCCTTGTTTGGTAAACCCTTCTCCTGAGGGGAATAGAGAGGATTGGAGGGGATTTTGGCGGTTTTTGACTCGTGGGGATTTAACCTCGTTAAACCCCTCTCAATCCCCTTCAAATCCACCTCAACCAAACAAGCCCTCAAGGAGACAAGGCCCATGAAATTTCTTTTGAGTGTTAGCATTACTGCTAAATTCATTGAAAAGGAGAAAGGTTGGTCCAGTTTATGAGGGAAACCAAACCCAAAAAACATACAATCAGCGCCTTTCAGCAAACAACACACACACATCCTCATGAGCCACATGTCCCTCTGATCGGATCCACCTCTAGGACGATGCCCCCAAGAGGGAACGCGACGCCAGATAGCGCTGCCATCGTCCGATCTAAACTAGATCAAGGGTTTTCCCCAAAGCACGACATGAAAGGACAAGGTGGGAGCGGCTACATCGATGCCTCCAAGGAGGGAGCGACGCCAGAAGGCACTGCCATCGATGACTCTGGCCACAACCGGAGTACGACTTTCATCGGCCGTCTCACCTACATAGTTCGAGCCCAGGATCCGATCAGCCTACACACCAAGCCACTACCCCTGCCTCCACGGCAAACCACACATCCCCGACAAGCTCTACATGCTTCCAACCTTGCATCCGCGTCCCCTACTGGACGGAGGATGCAACCCCGCAGCAGCGCCATCCTTCTCCCATCGGAAGGATGCAACCAAGCAGGACGCCATTTGTCTCCTCGAGGATGCAACGCCTACGGGCCATTCATCTCCCGATGAAGGATGCACCAACCGCAACGACGCCATTCCTCTGCCCCAGCCACCGCCATCTCGTCCTCCCACTTGCAGCAGCGTCGAGCTTTCCGAACCACCCGTCAGGAGGGTGCAACACCGAGTAGGGTGCCATTCATCTCCCACATCTTCTCTTGCATGGCTTGTGGCCTTCGGCCACGCCGACGTCACTGGCCAAGCCGTCTCCAGATCCCCAGCCACTAAGGCACCAAGATCCAGCAAGGAGGGCCTCCCGAGCTGCCAGGGCGCACGTGATGCCGTCGATGAGCTCGACCAACACCGGAGTGCGGCTTTCACCGAAAGCCTCACCCTCGAGCCCCTGGACACAGCCAGCCTCTAGCCACCATCTCTAAGTCGCACGGGGCCAGCACCTCACCCGCCTCTGATCCACACAGGCCCAGATCAGCCTGCCTTCTCCACCATCGTTGCGGATCTGCGCCACGGTAGGCACCTCGAGCCGCGCCCCTAAGGTCGTAGGCTAGCCACCCCAGTAGATCCGCACCTAGAAAGCCCCCAACATGCCGAGAAGCGAGCCAGTTGGCAGCCCAGGAACATGCCCTAACCCCTGACTCCCTCGCGCCCGCATCGTGCTAGTGCACGCATGCGTCGCGCAACTCCACACCGTGCCCGCGCACGCGCAACTCAGCATCCTCATCGGCTCACGCGCAGCACCGCATCGTCGACGCCACCTCCCTCCTCTGCCTCATCGCCCCTCGGCGGCCGCGTCTCCCACCCACCGCCTAGACCCGTCCGCGCCAAGCCGAGCCCAGCACCTCCTAAGGCGAGTTGCCCCCGCGCCGCTCGAGGCCCTTGCAAAGATGGAGCTAGCCCCGCCGCCGCAGACGCCGCGCAGGCTTTGCCCAGGAGCGGCGAGGAGGTGAGATCGAGGAGAGGGGGTGGTGGCGGCGGCGATCTAGGGTTTCTCCTGGGCCGCTGCGGGGAGCGGCACAGGCCAAGGAACTTTCTAATGGCAAGAGAATGGAGTATGTGGTGCCAAAAAACATACTTTTTTTTTACCTCAGCTCTGGTATCTCCAGAGGTAGAATCTCAATAATTTTAATTGTACCAACAGAAAGTGAAAGACGAGAAAGAACGTTGTACAACGAACATGCCATAAAAGTATTGAAACCATAGTTCTGAAACCGCCAAGCCCCCTCGACTTCGTTAGTCGATCAAATGCGAACAAGGATCATTTACCCCTATTCCTCAGTAGGACAACAAGGAAGAAATACGAAGACAGAATCAGGCTCGACCTCTACATTGTTATTCAAAGGAATTAAGTGCATAGCCACTAAAGCACGGACAACGTGAATATATGACAGGGCCTGGTTTTCCCTTCCCCATTTCCCTGACCAACAAAGTTGGTAGATACGTACCTGAAAAAACATATTAGTGAGTGCGAAGCAAGATGAGAGACAAACCTGGATAGAAAGAAAGAGGGAGAAAACTAGCCTTTCCCTCCCAGACAGGCATATATAACCTACATAGACGGAGGATTTATTCAAAATTTCATAAGATATTGATTTAAGAGAAAACACTTCAATCTATCTGCTAAACTGAAAGAAACCAACATGGCAAAACTAAATTTCAAAATTTTCACCTAGCCAAAAAAGGCAAATGGGAGCACCTGTTCATTAGGTGCCATAAAAACATTTGGTTTAACTCGATTGGCTCGGAGCCGTTGGATTGGAAATGGACGGCCATATCATCATCTTCTTCCTCCAAACGTTTTCCTCCCCACGACCTAATATTCATCTTCTTCCTCAGACTGCATGTCCATGTGCCGCATATAGCAAATGGTCTAGCAGTCGGCCTTCGTCACGCTCAATCGGTGGTGTCGCCGTGCATTCCTCGCCGCCCCACCCTCTCCATTGCCTCCGCCATGCTCCCGGTGCCCCAACCATCCTACTAAACCTCCCCGGGCACCAAAATTTCTACGTGAACTAGCCCCCCTAACCCATCAACCTTCGGCTCCCCACCACCGGTGGTGTACCAGCCCAACAGGCTAGGCGGTCCAACAATGCAAATGTTCACATAAACATATATTTTTACTATAGAAAATTAATCTTCTCTATGTTATACAGGCCATGGGAAAAATCGAGGGTGGTGATAGACCATCCTGTCCACCCCCTAGCTACCCACCCGCCCTCCACCCACGACGTCGCTCCTGACCGAGAGGCCTTGCTGTGTCCCCCGCGCCTCGCCGGCGCTTGTCTCGGAGGCCCCTGTCTTCAACCTCGGGCCTACGCCTGGGTCTCTTATTAGAATCAACTGACCCAAACGAAATTTTCAGCCGATGAAATAGAATTTGGGAAGGCAAATAAGAAAAAAAACATTCACCCATTGGATTCCCTCCCCTCCCCACCCACACCAGATGCTCTTAAATTATTCTCACCAAGAACTAAGCTCTCTTTCTGAGAATTAGGGTACAAACCAAGGGGGGGCTCAGCAAAACCTATTGATAATCACCAGTGACTCACATCATCATGTGACCAAAAACCCCATCTGGCGTCCCCGTCACCATCCCCACGGCCCCCTATAAATACGCCCCCATTGATTACCCATTGCGCTTCATTCCTTCACCCTCCTAATCGCCTGCGTTAAACCCACCCAAGCCGCCCCTCACCTCACTAGACCCCACATGGACTCTGCCTCCGCCTCCTACAAACTGCAGCTCGCCTGCGCCGCGCTCCTGGGCGCCTCCGCGGCCGCCGCCTCCGCCTACTACCTGCACTGCCGCACCGTCGCGAAGCTCAGCGGCGACATCGTCCGCAACTCCGCCGCCGCCGCCAAAGGCGGCCGGGAGCGGCGGCGCCCACGCGAGGCCGCCGGGAGGAACCCCCCTCCCCCGCGCCGCGCCGCCGCTGGCTCCTCCTCGCTCCCCGACCTATCCTCCATCTACGCCGCCGGCGGCGTCGCCAGGGGCTACCCTGTGGAGGAGGGGTACGACGACGGCGATGGGGAGGGAGTGGGGCCGTACGTGGACGAGGCGCTCCTCGCCGCCGCCGCCTACATGCCGATCCCCACGGGCTTGCCGAGGCTGCAAGTGGGGCCCGAGGGTACGTTTGTCTTTATATATACTGTTAACTGCACGCGTGGGCAAGCGCGGCTGGCTGGGTGCGGCGGAGTGGATAGGACTGGGCCTTGCCTTGGGCTTGAGAGCGCTAGGTTGTGAAATGGCTTGCGGTTGGGGGCAGTTTGTGTGAGGTTTCGTACCGGGTAGCAACAAGACTAGTAGTACAGACTGTCGGTATGGTAACTTAGTGCGCTTCACCCCTTGCAAAAAGTAATAAAACGTGGCACTCTTATCCTATCAAGTGTTCCTGCAGTAAACATTTAGTGCTAAACATTATGTACTCTTCGGACAGAATTCAGAGGAGTTTCTGTAAGCTAAATTCAAGCTCCCTGGTTGCTTAAGAAAAATATAGCTGTTGGTGCCATGACAGGGTGCTTAATCATCAGGAGATAGACTTGTAAATGTTGTGCAGCATCGTGCTCTTTTTTCTTTTCTTTTCTATCTATGGTAATACAATAACAACTAATGATCAATGCAGGCAATAAACAAATCATTCGTTCTGGTTCAAGCAGACGGGTTGGATTGATCAGACCAAATTCACCCAAGTCCCCTTTTGCTAGTGCAAGTACTTTAGAGAGTGCAGAGGGGTCAGATGAGGATGCTGCGACGAAAGTCAACGGCAAACTTGATAATGGCCATGCAAACACAAATGGAAATCTCGTAAGTTCCAATCACCCAGTTGCCATCCAGTTCTAACCTTTCTTGTTATAATTGTTAGTCGCTTACTGGCTTACTTTTATGCTCATCTTTTATATATTTTTATTTATGTTAGGGTAGACCTGACATAAATTTTCATATCAGAAGTCTGCAGATCATGAACATGAAATAAATGAATTTATGACTTAACATTGTTTCATACTACTATTGAGCATTAAGTTATTCTTATTGTTTCATCTGCTCTTGTTTCTAGAGTTTTATTTCCTTTCCTGTCATTTTGACTTCAATAGATGTGATATTTAATGAGCTGATGTATCCGCATAGCCTTGCTTTATGCTTACGAAAATGAATCATGATCACTGGAATGTATTTAACAATCTATAATGTACAATTGGGATGCATTATAGAAGGCCTGAGCATCAAACATAATCTTTAGCTGCTGAAAGATGTGCTAGAATAATGTCAGCCTGTTTAATGTTACTCAATGGTAACCACCTTTTGTCTGGTAGTTACTCTACAGTTAGTAGCGTTGCATAATCAATCTTCTGGCTAGATTTTGTCATAATTAGGATTTAGGAATGCAATAGCAGTATTGTTTGCTGATATGCACCAATTCTACTGAAGGCATATATTCTTCACTTTTGTTTGGTACACCAACTGGAAGTCTGGAACTGATCCGGAAAAAGTTACATTTTTACGTTTAATCCTTGAACAGGAGGGAGAACACAAAGGAAATTCAGTTGTGGAGAATGGGGCTGGAACACCATTAGATGCAAAAAACATGACTCGGTCTCATAGTATATCCAATGATCTTCATGCGGCTCAACCTGATCCAGTTGCCGCAGATATTCTTCGAAAAGAACCTGAGCAAGAATCATTTATCAAGCTGTTAACTGCACCTCATGGTATGACAATTGAATATATACAACACTGCTAAAAATTGCATGCAATGAAGTTAACTCTCCTGCAAAAAAGGAGATATTAGTTGTATTTACAAGCTTGACAAGTGCAGTTTGTGTTTCGCAAATACAGTGCATTTTTCTAACAGAATATTCACATGTTATACCCAATGTGGATATGTAAGATTTCTCCATTTCAGTCAACTTTCTGCAAGTAAAGAACATTGTTAAATCGTGCAAATGCCAAATTGTCATTTCCCTTCTTGATTTGCTAGCGATCCTTTTCTTTTGAATGCACACAAGATAACTTAGACACGCTCAAGATTTGTTTGTTATTCACATGAGTAGATGCTTCTAAACTAATCATCTATTTGTTGCTTTCTCTCCAAGAATTTGACCCACTGGGTTGATTTTTTGGTACCATATATGGGTGAAAGGTTATTAAATATTATTTTCTGTCTGATGCCAGAGATTCCATCTCCTGATGAAATAGAGGTCTATAAAATCCTTCAGAAGTGTCTCGAGTTAAGAGATTGTTACCTTTTTAGAGAAGAGGTCGCTCCATGGGAGAAGGAGGTCATAAATGACCCCTGTACACCAAAACCTAATCCTAACCCATTCACTTTTGTGCCTGAACCAAAATCAGAGGTAGCTTACTTCTGCTTGTTTCATTGTCCCAATACCTTTTTTGGTCTGTTTAGCCCTGATTTCAACTCTTGATTGTGCTTTCAGCATGTTTTCCAAATGGTCGATGGTGTTGTCCGAGTCTATGCGGATAAAGACCGTAAGGATTCTTGCCAGTTTGCTTTATTGTTCTTAACTAGGCTATTCCAGCATCGTATGACTCATTTATTTCTCCCTTTTTCTCAGGTACGGAAAGGATTTATCCTGTTGCTGATGCTACAACCTTTTTCACCGACTTACATTATGTTCTCCGGGTGACTGCCGCGGGGAACACAAGAACTGTCTGCCATAACCGATTGAATCTTCTAGAACATGTAATCATGTAGTCACTTATTTTGCGGCCTGAGTGATTTGGTGAAATCATTTGAAGCTCTCCTATCAGTCTTTTGTGTGATATATTTATTCCTTGCAGAAGTTCAAATTTCATCTGATGTTAAACGCGGACAGGGAGTTTCTTGCCCAAAAAACTGCACCACATCGTGATTTTTACAATGTTAGGAAGGTCGACACTCATGTTCACCACTCAGCATGCATGAATCAGAAACATTTGCTGAGATTCATCAAGTCCAAACTGAGAAAAGAACCTGATGAGGTACATTTATGAATGTTATTCTGAACACTGCCGCACCTCCTTTTAGTAAATATAGCATGACTGTTGACTTATAATCACAATTATTTATGATCTGTCATTTAGGTTGTCATTTTCAGAGATGGTACATATATGACTTTGAAGGAGGTTTTTGAGAGCTTGGACTTAACTGGGTGCGTTTTGCATGTTACACTGTGTATATGTAATGCTGATTCCGCTGCCAGTTGGTTAATCTTTTTTCTTGTTTTTTTCTTAGGTATGACTTGAATGTTGATTTGCTAGATGTCCATGCGGACAAAAGTACGTTTCATCGTTTTGACAAATTCAACCTTAAATACAATCCATGTGGACAAAGTAGGCTACGGGAGATTTTCCTTAAACAGGACAATCTTATTCAAGGTATTATTTGTTTCGAAGTCATATTTTTTCCTGGATGCCTTATTTATGTTATTGGCACTTTTGTGCAGTTTCCACATTGTTGCGGAATGCCATGTTTGCTGTTCTATATTACCATCATAGTTTCTCCTAAACCTTTCACCCTGTGGAAGTCCTATGAATGTATGTATGCATGTTTATATAAAAGTCAGGTAAATTTGTCTTGATGTACTGCACCTTTGCCCCTTCACTATGATTACATCCAAACTAGTGGTTTTATTGACAATTATGCATGTGTATTGTGTAGTATGCAGCTTCTGATGAACTCCGATCAATTTTCTGATAAATTACTTATATCAATCACTGAGCAGTAAAAAGCCATGTGTGTTACCATTACTTGATATCGCCTCAGGGACAATTCCACAAATTGAGTATTTACTCAGGCGCATATGATTAGTACACAGTTTGGACCTTGTGAGCTAAATGATTGATGGTGTAAGCCCAGAAAGTGTCAATTGATATACTTGCTAGTTGCTAGTCCTCTTTGTTATAGCCAAATGCCAACAATGGTAGCCAGAGCTTTTAAGCTGTTGAGTCGCGTAGTGGTGCAGTTATACCAATGCTTACTGAGTGTGAGCAGTGTTTGTTGCTCTATAAGTAGACAAGAAAACATCATGAGATACTTTTGAGAAAAAAAATACACGGTCAGGTTAATACATCATTATATGGCTCTTCTTTTTGTTGCAAAATGCTGACGTGTCAGTGTACAGCCAGACCAAATAGCATGTATTTATTTTCTCCAGCGCACACTATTGTTTTGTTTTTCAGTTATATGTTTCACAAGGTTCTCTGGCCTAAACTAGGCCTAGTGCGATCTGATTCTTATTAATTAGCTTCCCAGATAAACACTAAATATTTTTTGCAAACTCAGCTTATGAGCTCCTGTGCTTATGAACTGCAAGCAACCACCCTTAGCTTCAGCTTTTCTTTGGTTGCGTCTTACTGGTTTTGCTTTTTATTGTGATTAGTTCTTATAATCAGTTAATCACTTTATCAAGAAAATTAGTATTCATGGTAAATTTTGAGATATTTATATTGCTATTTGATTTAAACTAGGACGATTTCTTGCTGAGCTGACGATGCAAGTTTTTTCTGACCTTAATGCAAGCAAGTATCAGGTAAAACTATCAGTTGGATTATTTATTTTTCCCATTTCTTATGCAGATGCAACTCTTTTTTGAAATGTTTGAACTTAGTCTACTCTAATTTGCTTCACCAGATGGCTGAATATAGGATTTCAATCTATGGGAGGAAGCAAAGTGAGTGGGACCAACTTGCGAGTTGGATAGTAAACAATGAATTGTACAGTGAAAATGTTGTTTGGTTGATTCAGGTACCCTTTCTCCATTTCTGCTGGTATTTATTATACCTACAACAAGAAGTTCCTATAATTTCTTGCAGTTGGGGAACTGTACTTTGCAGACCATTATTTCTGTATAATGACTTCCCACAGCAATCTGGTACTTCCTCCGTTCACAAATATAAGATGTTTTTTATTTCAATGTACACTACATACGGGCTGAAATATAACCAATCACACTAAAACTTGTCTATATACATCTGATTCACAAAAAAGTTAGAACATCTTATATTTTTGAATGGAGGGAGTTGTTGGTAAAATTTGTCCATCCTTCTTTTCTTGTGTGTTCCATAGTATATTTTGGATGTTTTCTGTCGTTTGCTCTTTGTAACAAATATATACTCGAAAAACAAACTGTGGGTGCCTAATTATGTTGTCCATCAGTTTATGATCTAGTGTCTGCACTGAACAAATTATTCTTTCTGCATGAACAAAGTCCTCAAAATGTCCATGGATGCAGAGTTGGTATTTTATTCATTATGTTTTTATATGCAGTATTCCATGTAGATAATTATTTTCTCGTACTATTTTGCAGATTCCACGCTTATATAATGTGTACAAGCAAATGGGCATTGTTACATCATTTCAAAATCTTCTTGACAACATTTTCCTTCCTCTGTTTGAGGTTACTATTGATCCAACTTCGCACCCGCAGCTTCATGTCTTCCTAAAGCAGGTACAGAAACTCTGTTGTCATCGTTTTTGATTTGGATGCTTATAGTATCCCTGCTGTGTTTCTTGTCCCCACACGTGTCTGCCGTTACCATCTGCTGGCTGCTGTATATCTAGTTTTTATGTAAACCCAAGATTGCTAATCACTAATGTAGAACAAGTCTGTGAAATAACTTTGTGAAATTTCCATGTAAAAGTAAAATGAAACATTCGAGCGATAGATTTTTCGAGCGATAGGGAAGCCCCCATTGTATGTATCAGAAGTAACCCAAATTCGCGTCTGTGAGACTTGAACAAAGGCGGTACGCTTGTTTCAAGTGCTCATATGCTGTCAGTGCTATGGATGGCCCTGGTATTAGTTTGAAATACACATGTCATTACTAGAAAGATCATGTTTATCTGAAACATATGCTATTTAATTTGCAACATCTGGAATCGCCTAAACTGGTTAGATTATCTTAGTTTTCTGCATAAAATTAAAATATCATAGGTTAGATTTCGCTTAAACTAGTTACACAACCATCTATACCTCCCATAGCAGGTAAGCTAGTTTCCATTTCATCTGTGAACTATGAACTTCCAATTCTTCAGAATATACTTGGTTGATCGAACAACTGAGTTGTATGTGGGTGTCTGAGGCTGAGCTAAGGAAGTACTGGGGGCAAGTTGATTCTCACCATTAACTAGATGAATCTGTTGGTTATGACAATTGTGTTTTTGGCCGTTGCAGGTCGTAGGGTTGGATTTGGTTGATGATGAGAGTAAACCTGAAAGGCGTCCAACTAAGCACATGCCTACACCTGAAGAATGGACGAATGTCTTCAACCCGGCATTTTCATATTATGCATACTACTGCTATGCTAACTTGTACACACTAAACAAGGTAGGCATATTCTTCTTCTACCTTTACATGTTACTAGTAACTAATTCATATATTCAAAATTTCAATTTTCAGCTGCGTGAGTCAAAGGGGATGAATACTATCAAATTCCGTCCACATGCTGGTGAGGTAAAATATCTTCAACGTTCCAGTGTTCCACTCTGACATTCCGGATTTATGTTTTCTCTAATTGATATGGTCATGCAGGCTGGAGACGTTGATCACTTGGCAGCAACATTTCTTCTTTGTCACAGTATATCACATGGAATCAATTTAAGGAAGTCTCCTGTGCTTCAGTATCTGTACTACCTTGGTCAGGTAATACTGCCTGTTTTGGTGTTTCCATCATAGGTGTAATTTTTTTGAGAAATTTATTATGTGGTTGCATTCTTTTAATACTGTGAGCTTACAATTTTTAATGTTTAACTGATGATGTTATTACTTTTTCACAAATTGCTTTTGCATTTTATCAGATTGGTCTGGCAATGTCCCCTCTCAGCAACAACTCCTTGTTTCTTGATTACCATCGGAACCCTTTTCCCATGTTTTTCCAACGAGGACTGAATGTCTCGCTGTCCACGGATGATCCGTTGCAAATTCATCTGACAAAAGAGCCATTGGTGGAAGAATACAGCATTGCTGCCTCGGTACCCCCTCTTTCGCTATCCTTCCTTTTTTCACGTCATGCACAAGTATGTATGTGCTTGTGCATAAATGTGTGTTATTCAGTATGCACATACGCCGTCTACATTACTTGAAATATGGTACAGAACCAGTGCATCCATGCACAAAAAGCACCACGAGCTCATAATCATTGTGGTATTGTTTCAGCTATGGAAGCTCAGTTCTTGTGATCTATGTGAAATTGCGAGAAATTCTGTGTATCAATCAGGGTTTTCACATGCTCTCAAGGTAAGCAGATCTCCTTTTGTTTTTCTTTGGAGCACCGTTGGTGGTTCTGAGGATTACCATATATTACGTTCATTTTAATCACGACTACAATTCTCATTAATTTTTTTTATCAAATCCTTGCTTGCTAAGTTCAATAGATGTTAGGTTCACGATTAGAATTCTCATTAAAAAATTGAGCAAATCCTTGCTTGCTAGGTTCAATAGATTTAAATACAGGAAAACAGCAATGACCCTTGGATCTCTTTGCAGGCGCATTGGATTGGCAAGAACTACTACAAGAGAGGCCCTTCAGGGAACGATATCCACAGAACGAATGTGCCCACCATCAGGATCGAATTCAGGGACCTGGTATGCACATCTTCTTCCCTTTCCTTGCAATGCAGATTCGGATGGCCTTACCAGTCCTTTTCCATAAACCTTAACTAAGATTCTGGCACATGGTTTTCAGATCTGGAGAGACGAAATGCAGCTCGTCTACCTCAACAACGTCATCTTGCCTGACGAGGTGGACCAGTAAGAGGCACCTAGGTGTATAAGCTGTAGGCGTCGAGGGGGATGAATCATACTTCCTCCAGCTGAATACAGTACCATCTCACCAAACAACCACCACCAAAGTGGAAGAAGAAGACCTACAAAATAATTTCAGCGACTGAGCGGCTCACCATTGTGCTAGACTAGCATTACAGGGAGGCAAGTGCGCAAGTGCTCGGTGTAAAACTGTCGCCCTTCTCGTCTGTAAAGGATTGTAATTAACAAAGGATGCTGTGACTGTCATAACAATATATTGCTAATAAAGTGATGCCGCACTGTTTCGCTCTCAGAGAAAATGTGCCGAGAAAAGAGTTTTATTGCTGGTCATGTAATCATGTTGCTGAACAATCAAAAACTTGTATAGGTGAATAGGTCATGGTAGCATTTTCTTGTCATCCGTATGATATTATGGTGTCAACCTTTGGGAAGTAAACGCATGACGAGTGGAATCCTTGTGAATCAGCAGAAAATGTAGGCCTACGTCACTGTGCGAACATGAGTGCGTGCAAAATCTTGCCTAGATGGGCTCACAGCAAAAAATATAAAAGATGACAAAAAAAACATGATAGCATTTTCTTTTTTCGAGAGGAATCACCAATATTTCATTAACCAAACGAAAAGGAAACAAGATCAAAGCGAAATAACTACTATCTCTACACCAAATATAGAGATATACAAAATCAACCCTTAAAAGTTGCGACACAACTGAAAATCACAAGACACAGAGTGTTCTTTGTCTCCGGAGTCATGGGTGCTCGGCCTCACTACAAGAGACCATAAAGAAAGATGATATATATTTCAAGCTATTTTAATTACCGTGATAAAAGCCTATACCACATAAAAGGGAGAACATACAGTTCTTCGAGTGTAAAACTCAATGGGGGGCCGTCAGGTTAAACATGTTTTTAAAAGAATTTATAGGGACCACTTGTCAGTTCACTGTACATCTTTTAGATTGATTTTTTTAGAGGTATCTTTTAGATTGATGAAGAGTGCCTAATTGCATGGATGAGCCCACAGCAACCCGTCATTTTTTTTTGACCCAGTTCAAAAAAAATTCATGGGAAGTTTCACAAATAAATTTGAATGGACTAATTTTGTAGGCCCCCGGCGAGCGCGACGACGGAGCTCAATATCTCATAAATTATGAACACTGTTTGAAATTTTGTCTTTTGTGCTTTGTCTTTTTTGTATTCTCATTGGAAGGAAAGTGCGCTATACCACGTTTCAGCCCACTAGGAAAATAGGCCTAAGCCCAACCCAGTACCCCACATTTCGTCCCCCCCACTTTGTCTCAAAAGGAAAAATTTCGTTCCCCCCCACTAGGGTTCCTCAGTTTCCTCCTTGGCCTTGGCCGCGGCAAATACTGTAATTTGGAAGGCCCCCGGCGAGCGCGACGACGGAGCTCGGTTTTCCCTCACCAGGCGAGACGACACCACATTTTGCCTCCCCACTCTCCTCCCTCCTCATCGATGCAGCCGCCGGAGAGGGAGATGGCGCCGGCGATCGGGTCGCGGCAGCTCACGGTGCTGCGGGAGTTCCGCCCGCACGGGCTCGCCGCCGAGGAGGCCGACGGCGGGGGCCCCGAGGCGCGGCCGCTGCAGGACTACGACTACTTCCTCTTCGACCCCTCTGTCGCCGCCTCCCCCGCCCCCGACCCCGAGGACGAGGCCGCCTCCTCCTCCGTCGCCGACGGCGACCACGAGCTCTTCATACGCGGCAACCGGTACGCCCCCCCCCCCCCCCCCCCCCCCCCCCTACTCTGTCCCGTGACTGCACATCCTGGTGGGAAGTTGGAAATGAAGAATTAGTATGTCTTAAGGAACATCGGGAAACCATTGTTGAGCTCCACTCACTACTTTGGTACATAATCTGTTTAGGTAGTCGTAGCCCCACGGCTTTGCTTTTCATTTTCTATCATGGCTTCGTTGAGAACAACAAATCATTTTGTTTTTAAACTGACCGGGAGCTTCCGCATTCACCAAACAAGGTCATGGCACTGGTGTCGGTCTGTCTCAGGATTTGAGTTCAGGTTGGTGGGAGGTTAAAAAGTCTCCACACCAGCAGGCTGATTTCCTGTTCCCAACACCAAATCATTTTTTCGCACTTGTTAAAAAAAAGCACTAAGAGCTTGCGTGCACAGTGATGGATTTCTTGGAAAAGCGTGGCATGAACCTTGCCTATCCTAGCAAAAGACTGCTATATGTGCTTGCATCTCCTCCATACCCAAGGGATTTCATCTGCTTGTTTCTAGTTAACTAGATGAAAACCCATCAAAAGAGCTTTCATGTTGCTCCAATTGCATTAAATGGATGCCAAACTTACTTAAACTTGTTATACTCTAATTGGTCTTACATTTTGTATATGTTGGATTCTTTTACAGTCAGTAAGACCTGTTTATGTCTCTCCTGTCTTGTAGGATTATATGGAGTACTGGTTCTCGAGTTCACAAAAGATACGCTTCTCCAAATACAGTCATAATGGTACGTTGATTTTGTTGTCTTCCTTGTTTAACAAATTACAGTCTTCCTAGAATTTTCGCATATACTTCCTCTGTCCCAAATTATAAGACGTTTTTCGGAGGTAGTAGTTGTTTATTTCTTGTCCGAATTAGAAATAACAAAGCTGAACTGGCAATGACTGACACTCAAACCCTCTGCTGGATGTGGTTCTCAATGCAATGTCCCCTCCAATGTACTTCATCCGTTTTTTTTATTACCAGCATACTTATATATTCAACTTTTCTTCTGGATCTAATTTTTTTCCAATGTTAAACTGTCTACTAAAGAAGGAGATACTCATCAATTAAGTTCTATTCCACACCACTTTTAATTAATGATGGACGATGGAGATTGAATTGTAATCATGCTGCTTACAATAGGTGCTCATTTTCGCATCCTAACCTGAAATGTAGGCCTGCTGGTGTCGTATGGAGGCACTCAGTGATGCCCTTCTGTGCGTTCTTCAAGTTGATACTTTATCTATATATGATGTAACTGGTGAGACTATCTTGTTTTACTATAACGCTGAATGGCATAGCACTGAACTGTTTAATACTCTCGTGCTTATAGTATAAACATTTTGTGTTGCAGGCGAGGTTGTTAGTATTCCACTGCCATATGCTGTTTCATCAATATGGTCTCTTCCATTCGGTATTCTACTTCAGAAATCTTCTGATGGAGGCCGCATGGTATCATCCTCTAGTTCACTGCTAAATGCACGGGATTTAACTCGTCCTAACAAGGAATTTGGGTTGAACTACAATGTTGCATGCCAAGCCCAAACGCCGGAGTCGGCCAATAAATCTGATGGGACCATTATTTCTTCTCATCTCATTTTGAAACATCCACTTGAAGTGCCTCAGGTATATTTATGAACTTACTTTTCCTTATACTTCATGTACACTTGGTGGATTGTCAAGGGATTGATTTCTCTCCCTTGAGAAAAGGGATTGGTTGCTAACTACCATTATGTGAAAAATACAAGGGTGGACATAGTTACTCATGTGATAGCATTTCAGCAGGGAATTGCTGCCTATCACATCAGGGCATATGCAGACCATAGAAATTTGCTACCTGATCCATAGATTATTGGCTGGATGGCCTTTCATAATTGTCATCAATAAGAGTATGATCATTTTTTTACCGCCAATGCTTTTTCGTTATGTAATCGATCAACCACTTTCAGGCAACATATTTTGAAGAAAGGAGCAGATTAAGTATGATGAAAGATTTTGATGAAAAGACTATATGGACTAGTGATAGAATACCTCTAATGGCATCATATCATAAAGGTAGTGTTTTAGGCTTCTTGAGCTGTACTTTTCCGTCTTTTTATGGCTGGATATGCATTTATGTTTTCTTGTGCAGGAAAATTTCGGCATTCTGTTTGGCAAGTTGATGGTGCAACTTACCAGGAAGCAATGGATGATAATGCGATGTTATCAATTCCCCGTGATATTTCCCAGCATAAGTTTGCATTTCGTAAGATATGGCAGGGAAAATGTTCCCAGTCTGCTGCTAGTAAGGTTGCTCCATTCTAATTATATGTTTAAAAAATTCCATTTGTGTCATGCTTTCTATCTATAGCACATTTTTCATCTTTGTTCTCCTTTTATTCTTTCCTGTATGCTGCTTAACCTTGCTTTGAAAAGATCTGCCTTATCAGAGCTCAGAAATTACCCATTTTTCTTAAGTGCTGGTGTAATTTCCAGGCATGTTATTTTATTTATCTTCTGCGTGATTAAGTAGTTGAGTTATATATATCCTTTTTGGTGCTGTTAAGAGCATTGATCTAAAAGGGGTACCTGTAGGCTGTAGTGATCATCTTGGTATATACCAAATTAGTGCACATAGCGTACCTATCTTGCAACATGATTCAACGTACCAAATTGAGAAGAAGATCTGGACATGAAATATAATATGATTGAAAACGACAGTTCTCTTTTCTTTTTTGAATGTTTATACATTCTAGTTTTGGATTAACTAATTGTAGATGTGTATTAAGTAAGGATATTACTTAATTATTTCATCTTTACCTGCTTCCTCTAGTGTTCACTATATCCTCTATCCCCTTCCTGCCATTATACGAGCTCATATGACACATGACTTAGTTCTGTTTCTGCTGAGCAAATATTTACTCAACTGTAGTTACGGTACAAATTTTCTCACACCCAAAAGGCTTTAGTTTTTTTTTTTTGCAATTAAGCATGTCAATATTATTTATTGTGGTCACTTCTATTATGTACTGTTTGACTTTATGTTATTGCATTATAACTATTAAGGATTTCGTTATATTTTATCAACATCGTGTTTTTAATATAGCATGTAAATGGTTCTGCTGTATTATGTTTCTGCAATTCTTGTATAGTAATTTTAACCTTTCCTTTCTTAGTGTGTAGTTATTTATGACCACTTAGATCAGTTGGATGAATAGGCCGCCCATTTTCCTTGGTGTTTGTTGCATGCTTTATAAAATTTAATTTAAGAGAATAAGAGACATCAAACCTGTTTAGCTCATGGTTTATCTCTGTCTCTGCAGTTTCCTTTTTCTCCTATGTTCTACTTTGTGATATTTGCAGTAGCAGCATCTTTTGTTTTGTTATTACTTGAAATTGACTTCAGTTGTTATAACCAGGTGTTCTTGGCAACTGATATTGATGGGATGCCAATAATTTGTTTTTTACTTCATGAACAAAAAACATTACTTGCTGTAAGGATTCAAGCAGATGAGTCTAATGAAGAAGCATTTGGCGATATTATGAGTTGGAACATTCCTGCATTTGCCGCTGCACCAGTTGTCGTAACTCGCCCAAGGTAGATTTTAGCACATGGTTTTGGATCCTCAATCGACTAGTATTAATATTACTGATTTGTACCTTGCAGGGCACGGGTTGGACTCCTTCCCTTTACAGACATCCTAATTCTGACTCCTGAGAATGATCTACTTCTTTATGTATGTTTTTTTAATAATTTTCTATATATGTATATATTTTCTGTGATCACACTGCAAGCATTGCACTTCTTTTTTTAATCTCATGGATATGATTATAAAGTCAACTTTCTTCTGTTTTTATCCTCCTACCCTGAATGATGCCCAGCTGGGACAATTGATGTTATTGTTTAACATTCCGTCATTCACACACTTGACTTTTGGACCTTCCGGTCTGAGGTGAATGTTGAAATTTTACTCAGTAGGCAAGAGATTATGAAAGTGACCAAGCCTCATTGCTTGGTTATCGAACATAATACCTTTTGTTGGCTTGTCTGACAAATAAAATACTTCCAGTGTAAATGTATCATGGTCATAAAGTTTAATGAAAAAGGACATTGCTAGGACTTCCACAACGTCACTCTCCCTCAAGTCTCTTTTCAAGATGCAATTTTAAGCATATTTGTTCTTGTTAGGTTGCATTGCTTTTTCAGATCTTGTCATCCAGCAGCAGTTCGTATATCAGAAGTAATTCTTACCCCTGTTATATGTGAAGTGCAGTCTGGAAAGCAGTGCCTCTGCAGCTACAGTCTTCCTACTGAATTTGGAAAGGGTGTCTTCTCAAATTATGAGCTAAATTCCGAGGTTAAAAAATTGTACTCTAGTGTGAAGATCACAAGCATAGCAGATGCTGTTGAAGGTCGTGTAAATGTAACATGCAGCAATGGCCTGGTAGGTTGTCCATGTACCCCTCCCCTCTGTATTTGAAGTCAAAATTATTCATTTGGTTTTCCAAACACATATTTGTCTAGCACTATGTTAGTTCTCCTTTTCTTTTACTGTGCAATTAATATTATTTAGAAGCTTATCGATCTTTAGCCGTGTGTTGGTTATATGTTCTGCAGAGCTTTTGGATTTCTTATGTTCCTTTATTTGTTATTTCAGCATGTATTTTCAGTTTATTTAGTAAATCATTTTGGTAATCTTGCTTCTGGTAGAAGCTTGCTAGCTTCCACGCTAGATCTTTAGGTGTGATGTGCATGATATTTAGATTTCTGTATGGTTGCGCTGTATATTATACAATGGAGAAATAGTGAAATACTGATGCTATGTGTTTGGTACTATACACGCTCCATCACCAGTGAAGGGTGTCAGGACCCATAAGCTGAACCACATAAACCATTTGCCAAAGCATGACATACTGCATCATGGTCGCCATGCCTATAGCACCGTGGGTGTCCTTAGCCCAAGATCTCGATTGCTGTTGCCACTTCATTTCTTGCGCCTACACTTAGGCATCATGGTATATCGTCGATATGATTCAGACATAGCCAACAAACTGTAGTGCAAGCCCCATCCATGGTAGATCGTGGATGCCAAGTCCCCTGAGATGGATAGATGGATTGCTGCATATCTTGCTCCAGTTGACATGACAATGCCCACAGCTAGCCTCTGTTGATCCTTGTCAATCTGCTCGAAGTTTCTCTAGGGTGAAGACTTAGCAAGTAGCAACTAGTGGACTGGGATGGTTGAGAGAGCTGATTTCAGTAGTGCAAGGCACGATACCTTCAGGTGGGCAGCTTGTTCGCTATGCAGTCAACAAGGCCTTGCTGGAAGAGGACATCCAACATGCCGACATGGGAGCTCCTAGGTACTTGAGTTGGAAACCAACAATCTGGCGCTCAAAGAAGCGAGTGATCTCCTCTATCTTGTCAACGTCGCAATTGGTGGGTTTAGCCAGGCTCTTGTCGAAGTTAGTGTGGAGGCCAGATGCATTGCCAAGGAGCTTCGAGATCCCTTTGGTGGAATGAGATTGTCACTCAAAGTGTGACAAAATAGGACCGTTTGTTGTGTACATATTACACTCATCGTGATGCCGTGTGTTGTGAGCTGTTGCAGCACGTTGGCTGTTGAAGTGTATATGTTGATTGCCTAGCCCTGTCCATTAATTTGAACTTTTGGTTAAGTTGGCTATTGCATGAAGCTTAACATGGTATTAGGGCCTAAGGTCTTGAGTTCAAGTCTTGGCTTTTGCAATTTATCTAAAAATTGTGTTTCCCCCTTTATGTCCACGTATAGGCCTCTTGAGCTATACCTCTGAGTCTATTCACGTGTTGACTTCCAGCGTCACACGTGAAAGGGGTGTTGAAGTGTATATATGGATTCCCTTGCCCTTTCCATTAGTTCGGACTTTTGGTTGCATGAAGCTTAACCTGGTATTAGAGCCTAAGGTCTTGAGTTCATGAAGCTAACATGGTATTAGCTAGTGCATGAAGCTTAACATGGTATTAGAGCCTAAGGTCTTGAGTTCAAGTCCTGCCTTTCATAATTTATCCAAAAATTGTTGTTACCCCCACTGTGTCCACGTAGTCATACCTTTGAGTCTATTCATGTGTTGACTTCCCGTGTGACACGTGAAAGGGGTGTGGAAGTGTATACGTGGATTGTCTAGCCCTTTCCATCAGTTAGGACTTTTGGTTGCGTTGGCTAGTGCATGAAGCTTAACATGGAATCAGGACCTAAGATGAGTTTAAGTCTTGGATTTCGCAATTTATCCAAAAATTGTTGCTGCCCCCTCTGTATCCATGTATAGGCCTTTTAAGCCATACCTCCGAGTCTATTTAGGTGTTGACTTCCTGCGTCACACGTGAGATGGGGTGTTAAAGTGTATATGTGGATCGCCTAGCCCTTTCCATTAGTTTGGACTTTTGGTTGCGTTGGCTAGTGCATGAAGCTTAACATCGGGAACTCATTAACCCACAGGTTGAGCAAGTCGCGACACCTTTCATGGTGTCAATGGCAAATATACATTACAAGCTGGCTGATGCTTAGAGTTTCCCAAGTTGTTCCTTGCTACAAAGCATGGATACGGCAGAATCTGCCAATTTGCTGTCCTAGTACGGCGGGATACGGCGACATGCCAGGGCGACATGCCAGGATACGCCGGGATACATGTATCCCACAGTATCCCATGATTTCCAATTTTTTATTTTTTTTAGAAAAAGCATGGATACGGCTGGGATACGGGAGGCCCAATAATAGCCTCGGCCCAATACAAACCCTTGTACGCACGCACGCCACATAACGAACGACCCTCCTAACCAGCAGCGAACGCGCCGCCGCCGCCGCCGCCTGGACTCGACCGTCAACCACGCTCGAGCAGGTAACTCGAAGGCCAGCAGCCTCTCCTCAGCCTCTTCATCTTTGCGACATGATTTCCTTCAATTGAGAGGCTGCTAATTGCTTCCCCATGTTGTGCTCGCTTGAATGATTTCTACTTGTTTCTAGAGAGCATGGCATCAGGGAGCGCCACCCCGGGGCCACCCGTCCGTGGGTGAGATCAAAGGACAACCTGGTCCCTGGTGTTCGTAGTTCCAAATATCCTCTGTGGGATCCAGACCCAGCAGTTTCTCATTGTTTTTTCTGTTTTGACTCTGTATATTTCTTATTTATTTTACAAATACTCACCGTATCCCCGAATGGCTGTTTTTGAAAAATGCCGTATTCCGTGTCCCCCCTGTACGCGTATCCCTGTCTTTCCATCCCCGTGTCCGTGCTTTTTAGGTTCCTTGCGGGGAGAAAGTGCATGGCGGAGAAGCCTCTTGCGGCTTTGGCCCATACATGAGTGTCCCATGGTGCCTGGATGGAGAGCAGGGTCGCGGCCAGTCATGGGCGGATGGACCCAATGGGTAGTTTGGTGCGCTGGGCACCCAACTGTGTTGCACCCAGCCGTGTGGTGGTCCTCAGAGCTGGACCTGTCGCTTTCAGCCGCCTGAGCGTCATGTTGGCCAGTCTTTCCTCTGCACAGTGGTCGGCAGCTACATTCCTTGCGCTTTGGCATCTGCAAATCATCATCATCTACATCGTTCGACAGAGGTTGTAGGAATGTGGTGGACCCAAAGCCAAAGCCAAGTCACGCGGTTGCCGGCAAGCAAAGTTCGCCTGCCATGAAAGCCTTTAACAGAGCCAGTTGTGGCAGGAGGTTACAGGCCGGGGGCGGGGGGGAGGTTGCTATGATGCCTGTCGGTGCTTGATTGGTGGCTGGGTTGGGGTGGGAGTAGCTCCCTGTCAATGCTGCCTCCATACTTAATCGTTTATTATAATAATTAGGATTGCAGTTCTGACCCTTTAGAGGCTTTTAAGCCTACTGTCAGGGTACTCATATTTCCAGCATAAGCTGTGTCTCGCGTGGCCACTTTCTTCTAGTCCACCAGATATTTTGATTTCCAGTTTGCATTTTTGATTTTTCTGCAGTTCATACATGTGTTTCGATTAATTGTGATGTTCCTCTCACTGTTGTTTCTGATTTTGTATGGCTTTGTTATTACTATTCAGTTGATCTTATGGTTTATTTTATATATTTTCTTTCTGCAGATGCTCAGATGTTCATTACGCAAATATCCTTCATGTTCTTTGGTTAGTGACTGCATAACTGCTATGGCAGAGGGCCTGCAGATGTGCTTTTACAGTCATTTTGTTTCTCTTCTCTGGGGTGATAATGATCCTGCTTGCCTGTGTTCGAGCTCTCACGTGGATTCAGAGTGGGAATCTTTTAGCTATGAAATATCAAAAGCTTGCGCAAAATACGAACGAACTTTGCCAACTAAATCATCCACATCGTCTAGTACTGCTTGGGACTTTTTGATCGACAGCAAATACCATGCTCAGTACTGCAAAAGATCTCCAATCTCGGGCACATCATTTTTGCCCATGTCATATGGTACTAGCAGCATAGGCTTTCATTCCTTCCTCCAAGATGAACATAGTTCAGATGCGGCATTCTATATTCGGCTTATGAGAGAAACTTTAGACACATTGCATGCCCTATATGAGAACCTGAAGCTGAATGTATTGCGGAAACAGTAAGTCCTGTTTATTCTTTTTTTCTTAAACGGGCTATTAATATTACCTATCTAAATCTCAACCATGTTGATGCTTGTTTTGGTATACATATCTATTGAGACTGTAAATGTTTAGCCATATCTTTTATTCCATGCATAATGTATTTCATTCTTATAGTCTGACAAATCAAATTCATATAGAGTACAATTATGGTTCTTTATGTTCCTTGTTCTCGCCGAACCTAATAATTTAGTCAGTACAATTATGAGGAAAAAAGAAAAATCTTCATGTGTAAACTCCTAGATATGGTATTAGTAGTTTATAGTATGTTGACCTGCGCGAGTTGATTCTGTAACAACAGTATCCATGGTAGTTATTTCTGAAGTGCCCAGCTTCGTATGTCAATTACTATGTAAATGAGATCAAACCATCTCTGTGAGTCTTTTCTAGCTGCAGTTACAATTGTATAAACCTCTTTCCAAATATTCTCAAAACTTAGCTACTCTCTAGTGAGTAATTTTCTTAGGTTTCTGGGCACTGGTGATGCTAATTTCCTTAGATTACTGTGTTGAGATTCAGTGTGATCTTGAATGACTTGAGATTTCTTTACATATATGTGCTGTGTTGTTATAATGTACTCCCTTTGTCCCAAAATATAAGAACGTTTTTAACACTACACTAGTGTCAAAAACGTTCTTATATTATGGGACGGAGGGAGTACTCCCTCTGTTCCTAAATATTTGTCTTTTTAGAGTTTCAAATGGACTATCACATACGGATGTACATAGACATATTTTGGAATGTAGATTCACTCATTTTGCTCCGTATGTAGTCACTTGTTATCTCTAGAAAGACAAATATTTAGGAACGGAGGGAGTATATTGCAGTACTCTCTACGACTCTTTTAACTTATGTTGGGTTTGCGGTTTGTCTTTGCAGGGATCTAGGATGTCTTGCCTCTTTGTTATGTAGGGTTGCTTCATCCCTGGGCGAAAGCAGCTATGTAGATTATTATTGCAGGGACTTTCCCCACAATTTGGTGGACTTCCATTCCCTAGCTTCTGCTACTGCTTTGAAAACTCCACCTTGTCTGTTTCGTTGGTTTGAAAACTGTCTGCATCATGGTTGTCATTTGTCGAATTTGGATGACATTCCTGCTCTAATGTGCAAACAGAAAGTCTCTGCTGTGAGCTGGGGTAGGAAAGTGGTGTCGTTTTATAGTTTGTTACTGGGAGCAGAAAGGCAAGGGAGTAATCTCTCATCTGGTGTATACTGTGAAGTTGCCAATGGTTCAGCGAGAAATACCGAGGAACTTGCTGTTCTGGCTATGGTTGCTGAAAAGTTTGGGCGTCAGCAATTGGACTTGCTACCGATTGGCGTATCTCTTGTTCTCCGCCATGTGTGTATGCTATCTTTGCCATTTGTTATATGCTGCTATGGGGTTTCTTTTAATGTACGGTTTCATGTTACAGGCACTGGACAAATGCCGTGAGTCTCCTCCAGATGACTGGCCTGCACCTGCTTATGTTCTTGTGGGCAGGGAAGATCTAGCTACAGCAAAGATGGGTTCAGCAAGGAAAGAAACTGGGTTTGGGAACAACGATAATTTGACATCAATTTCAGTCCCATATATGCTGCATTTGCAACCTGTAACTGTACCAACTGCATCTGACGTCCCTACATCAGAGGTTTTGAATTCTGAGGATACTGATGCTGTCTATAGATCTGTTGAGGATGGCATGGAACACATCTTCACCTCGACAACACAACTACGATATGGCCGTGATCTGCGTTTAAATGAGGTTTGTTCAGTTTTTCTGTACCAGGAGTTTGTTCTTACTATTGAGCAAATTATTTGTTTCATCATGTATTAAAATTTAAGTGTTTTTACATGTTAGCCCACCTACAGTTATTAAGATCAGATTTTACGAACTCAGTTTCACATGGTCCATTTTTGGTTTGTGACGTTGAACACATTAGAAGATGTGCACGTGCAAAAATGTGATCTTATGTGCAACATATGCAAAATACGTGTCCACTGTACAAAAGGATAAGAAGTTGACTTATATGTCAAACAATGTTTATGATTTTTTTGTCTTTTTTCCCTACAGTGCAGTATGATAAATATTTTTGCGCACTTGGTTGCAGATGCACAGTATACATGTTCTACACCGATGAATCTTTTGCATTTTTGTTAAATGCACAAATGTTCTGCACAGATTAGAATATGTGTTCATGCAGACATTTGTGCACAAGCATGATCATATGTGCAATGTATAAAAAAGGAGAAAAGATGACTTATATATTACTACAAAAGAGGTGTCTTTTTGTACAGTCAGTACAATGTGATCTTTATTTTTTTTTTTGCACTTAACATTTTCTACATTGGGTGCATCTGAACCTGAATTGAACATGGATCTGCTCATCTCTAGGGTTTTCCTTGTTACTGAATTAAAGCTTATAAAAGGCTGGTTGAACCTGTTGAAAAGGTGTGCAACGTAAAAGCAGTCAGAGTTTTTATATCTGTTGTTCGGACTTACTCAACACTTGTCATGGACTGTATCAGATCTGTCTGTTAAGATGTTGGGGTAATTGCGAATAATATTTTTTCAGAATAGATAAATCCCGAATGTTCGATTTTTAAGCATGCCAATCCGAACTCTTTTCATGGCAACTTTAGTTAAGGCGATGTTGACAAACATGGCAATTTTCTGATAAAAAATCGAACTGGAACAAAGTTGCCATGTGTTAACAACTAAAGTTGCCACCTCGCAGCAACTAAAGTTACCATCAAAATACATTCGGGATGACATGCTTAAATTCCGAACGTTCGGGACTTATTGAGGTCCTATTTTTTAAATAGCCAGTATCCACCATAACTTTTTGATCCATAGGTGATTTTCTTGTCAATGATATGTCTGTTGCTTTACATTTTGTTCTATGGCTTATATATTTTCACAACAAGAACATTACCTGGCTTGTCTAAGATGTACTCCCTCTGTAAACAAATATAAGTGTGTTTAGATCACTACTTTAGTGATCTAAACGCTCTTATATTTGTTTATGGAGGGAGTATTAGCCTGCTTCAATCTTTGGTAGTGCCTTTTATATAGTCATACATCCTTTTCTTATTCTGTCATATTGTTTCAACTAGGTTAGACGTCTCTTATGCTCAGCAAGACCTGTGGCCATACAAACATCCACTAACCCTACTGCCTCCGATCAGGACCTACAACAGGTATTCTCTTTCTTGCTGTTTGCTCATGAGTCATGATTAGATAGCACACACTTTTAGCCCATTGTACTCGACTAAATTAGGCTATCATAAAATCAGAATCAGATGTAGAATGTGGGCTGTGACAGTTACTCTTTTGAATAATCTTAATATTATTGTATATGGCGCTTTTGGGGGGGAAGGGACCAACATCAAATTGCATCCTCTGATCTAGCGAATGGCTTCAGGATGTTATGGATCTACCTTCCAGTATACATGTTAGCTACATGAATAATGTATTATCACATTGAACTATTGTTCACCTAACGACAACTGCGCCACAGCTCACTTCGAATGTTCTGAATTGTGCTCCGATTGCTGATGCAGCTTTCTTCCATTCCCTTGATACTTCCCTATATACACCTTTCTTTCCTTTATCACATTGTTTCATTGTTTTCAAGTACTGTATATCACAAGAGAAAAACACAAAATCAGCCTTTTTTATGAGGGTATATGCGCGCCTTTCTGGATATCACTGGTTATAAATGTCCTTGTTGCAATGTTCTTTCCTGTATTTCAGCAACAACTATGGAATTTTGCACAAAGGACAACAGCTTTACCATTTGGACGTGGTGCTTTTACTTTGGCTACAACTTACACTTTGTTGACAGAGGTACGAGTTCATACCAGTGTGTCATTATATCTAGGATTGTTGGTACTTGTATTTTATTCAACATTTTAGCATTCCTGGTACTCACGTTGTCCTCCTGTTATGGTACCATTTGCTTTCCCTGCAGGCTCTAGTTTTTCCAAAGATTATTTTGGCTGGTCGGTTGCCTGCACAGCAGAACGCAACAGTAATATCTCCGTTTCTTTTGCAATTTCAGTTTGTTTTGTTTGTTGTTGTAGATTTTGCTAACTGCAGTGTTGATCTCACTTCATAGCATCATAGCAGTACACCATCCTATAAATAAATTCAATGTCGCTGTTAATGTCACTTACTATTAATACTGTGCTATAGTCTATAATCAACTTGTTTTGTTCCTTGAAAAATGTTGTGTTAGAGAAAGAGAAGAAAATGATCACTTGTTTCTGATTCCATTAGAGCATGTTTAATAGGGTAGCCAACAGCTGGCTATATGGAGTTGTCACATCACCTATAGCCAACCTAATAGCCAACATGTATAGTAGCTAGTTAGTAAGAAATACTAATTATTAATGCATGGCCCACCTTACACTCACAATGTTTCTTGGAGCGTGTGCTGCAGCTGGCTGTTAATCTACAACCCGCTTCCCTTTGTTCTCCTCTTCTCTCTCATCCAACTCAGCAAATATATAATACTTTAATCCTTACAGCCTGCTTACATTACCTTATTGTACTTGCTCCTAGCTACTGATATATATACAGTAATAAATGACTTTTTGGGCCAACCCTGGACTAGATGGTACAAACGTGCCAAGTTTATTATATATACATAATACACTTCACAGTTTGAAGAGATTTAATACTTCTACCTCACTTCGTTTCATCATCAAATTTGGAATATGGATTATATGTGTGGAATGATGAATAGCAAGTCCTACTACAGTTGGGACAAATCACACAGCTTTCTACAACATTGCTTTATCTAGCCTCCTAATTCTCACTTGTGTTTGTTCTATGTTTTACAATTTTATGTAGGTTAATCTTGACCTAAGCACCAGAAGTGTCTCAGAATTCAATTCTTGGGCTGAGTTTCATAATGGTGTAGCTGCTGGCCTGAGGCTTGCTCCTTTTCAGGTAAACTAGCACCCACAGAGTGATTATCCAGCTGTAGCAAAAACTGCAAATTTTCTCCTATTTGAAAAAAAATACTGCACACTTTTTGCAGACTCGATCAAATATTTTTTGCTTCTTTATTTTGTTTTCTGTAGTTATGATTCAATCTTATTTTCTTGTGTTTTTCAGGAGAAAATGCTGAGAACCTGGATACAATACAATAGACCTTCTGAACCAAATTTTACTCATGCTGGTCTGCTTCTAGCATTCGGTCTGCATGAGCATCTACGAGTTTTAACAATGACTGATGCTTATCGATATCTCTCCCAGGTTTTTTAGCCCATCAAGAAGATAATTAGCTTGACTCATTCTTCTTTGATTGTCCAGTTCATCAAGAAGATAATTATATTTACTTATTTTTGTGTTAATGTATCCATTCCCCCCTTGAAACATGTCATACCACTTGGCACCTTCATTTTCTTGATCAGTTGTTATTTTGAGGAAGCACTTCTATTCTTGACTTGTTAAGAGAAAACTGGTCTATGATATTATTTTCTGCCAAATTTCAAGTCTTTGTTTTTAGGAGTATGTCATAATTTTATCTAATATCTCATTGCAGGAGCATGATATAACTACACTTGGTTTGTTACTTGGTTTGGCAACATCTCATAGGGGAACAATGCACCCTGCAATTTCGAAGGTACTAGATGCCACTTTATTGGGAGATATTATATGCTTCTGATCTGGGTTGATGTGAGGAATTTGATGTTCATTTCTCCATCAAGAATGTTCTTGTTTGCTTGTTTGGTGTGTAGTTAGAAGGATGTTGACGGGGACACACCTAGGGACAATTTAGGCCTAGTTCTGCTCAGCTTCTAGGGGGGCTTTTGGGTGAAAAAGAGCCGAAGCCCAAAAGATCACTATTTGGACCAGTTTCTCAGGCCAGCCAAGCCCACCAATTCCTTCACATTGGAAATGAGCCACCCTTATCCCTGTTGAAAATAAGCCCATCAATTCCTTCACTCGGTTGGTGAATTCCAATGTGAAGGGCTTGTGCTTGGCTGGCCTGAGAAACTGGTCCAAATCGAGTTCATGTGGGCTTCGGCTCCTTTTCACCAAAAGCCCCCTAGAAGCTGAAAAGAACTGGGCATGGCCACCACAGCACAGGATAGGGGAAGGAGCTCATAGCTTGGTCCTGTTGCTTTCTAAGTTATTTTGGTTGTATCGTGTTTACTTCGTTAGTCAAAATTTCAGGTCTGACCTGCTATTGTTACTGTATAGTCATTTGAATTCTGGGACAATCTGATATGCTGCCGTATCGTTAACTCGAAATGACTTACATTGATATGGTTTATGGTAACTTTTCAGATGCTCTACTTCCATGTTCCCTCTCGCCATCCATCTTCCACACCAGAGTTGGAACTACCAACACTTCTGCAGGTAACACTGATCGGTAATGCCTTCTTGTTATTCAACTTCTAGTTTAAGAATTATGTGTTAAAATGTTTGGTACTGAATATGTATGCTGATTATAACATATCGTCAGAAACTGTGTACAAGTTTGGTTGTTTATACATTATAATGAGCTTAACAGTATGGACAGACAATTTTTGTTAGTCTGGTCTTGTCGTGGTTTTGTTGCATAGAGATTCATGATATAACTTTACTCAGTCTTTGTTGTAGTAATCCTTTTGTATTGGGCCATTTTCTAAAATGCGCTACTTGAGCTAACTTTACATGACTGCTAGCATGTATCCATTTGTCCTTATACTCGCACCATTTTCTATTGATCCAGTCAGCAGCAGTAATGGGAATTGGACTTCTATATGAAGGTTCAGCACATGCATTAACCATGAAGATACTTCTGGTAATTTGTCGTATGTCCTATTAAGTACAGATTCTTTTTTTGTTGTCGAGTTTCTTTTACTGTTACAAGGTCTTGTATTGCCTGCGCTAATGAGTTTCCTGCAGGGTGAGATTGGCCGAAGGAGTGGTGGTGATAATGTGCTAGAAAGGGAAGGGTATGCTGTTGCTGCAGGCTCTGCATTAGGATTTGTTGCCTTAGGTGAACTGCATTTTATGACCAAAGTACATGTTGTGTACCTTGAACTGGCATCCTGGCAGAAATAACAGTTTTTTCTCTCCCAAGGTCGTGGAAGTGATGCATTTGGATTCATGGACACTTTTCTGGATCGACTTTTTGAATACATTGGCAGTAAAGAAGTCTACCATGTAAGATTTTGTTGTAGCTCTGTACTCTTCTATATTTGGTGTTTCAAGAGCCCCTTAAAGTGCTTCTTTCTTGATGTGTCTTACTCCACAGTTATTGATGATTAATTTGTTTATGTGCATGGTCTTGTTCACAGCACATAATTGACACATGTTAATAGCTGCAAAATATTTGACTTTTTAATTTTGTGATATCAGATGTTCACACATATAGGATGAAATGAGAAAGCAGGTACAAAATGGCACCTTCTGATAACCAATCGAAGTGGGTATAAGTAAACACCTTTTCATAATTGACACATGGCTGAATTGATTTGCTAGACCCAGTTTTCAACTGCCTCGTACAGTTGTACTGACTCAGCAAGTTCCTTCTCAAACTTGTGTTGGCAAGAGTCTAGTTTTCATGCTGTTTTGAGCAAGGAAAAAGCAAATGTACATGCAAGGGTAGGTGCTTAAGTTTAGGGTTTAGGTACTTGCATTTTGAAATATTCTAAAAAAATGCATCATGTGAAAACTTGTGGAGCTTCAAACTTCGTGCAAAAATATGATCAAAATTTCATGTAGAAAGAAGACTGGTTGCAGTCACACTGTTCAAAAAGTAAGTTGAACCTTTTTTGTGTTTTTCTGTGCAAGGTATATATAGGTGCTCATATTGTAACATGATGCATATCTATGAACTTTTTAATTTTTTTGAAGATGCACAGAGGGTAAACCGTAAACTCAAGCGCCCACGCATGTACCAAATTTAATCTCACAAAGTGAAAGGCAAAAATATTATTGTTTAGGAGTATTTGGCAGAATACTGGTATATTTAGATATCAAGTTCTTTATATAAACTACCCAGTTTGGTGATGGAAGTGGCATTGGACGCTCCAGTAGGTCTTGACTACATGGAGCCACTAAAATCTGGTCAAACCCTGTCACACATGGCTGTAGATCCCATTACTATTGTTTCTCCGTTATCTTTACCTTCTTTATCACCGTGTCCAACATGTACAGAATTGTTCTTCTATACCTTTTATGGCACTAGCACTGAAGGAAGTTGTCTGCTTATTTGTTTATTTATTAATTTAATTTAGTGTCTCTTTGGCCTAACTGAAAAGCTACTTCTAAAAGATACTAGTGCCATATTTGTTAGTCAATTTTTTTTTTGTTTGATCTGCGTCTTTTTTCACTTCGTAAAACACTTAAATTTGGTTGATGAATTACATGTACTTATAGTTGTTAATATTCCCAGGAAAAATTCCTAAATGCAACAATAGCCGCTGATGATCAAAGCGGAAACACTGGACAGGTCATCTTCTATTCATTGTGTTATGGACACATTCCACCGGTTATACCTAAACTGTGCATTCATTTGTACTGTTATGTTCTCATTTGTACAGATGATGGATGGATCACAGATAAATGTTGATGTTACTGCACCTGGAGCAATAATTGCTCTAGCCCTAATATTTCTGAAGGTTTGTTTCGTAGTCATTTGAGTCCCTTCATCCCTTTTTGCATTATCTTACCAACAACATACTTGGTTTGTATTGCCATGCTCATATTTAACAGGCAGAGTCAGAAGAAATTGCTGCTAGACTCAGTATTCCTGATACTTACTTCGATTTGCAATACGTGAGACCTGATTTTGTTATGCTTCGCATTATAGCCCGGAATTTAATATTGTGGAGCAGGTAATGTTACTAATTCGATCTGAAGGCTCAATATGATTTTATGATAAATGTTAACATACTAGCAGTAAATGGTAGCACAAGCTAAATAATGATGTGGTTTTGCAGAATACAACCTTCTATAGATTGGATTGGATCTCAAATTCCTGAAACTATTAAAGTTGGTGTTTTCAGTATGAGTGAAGAGGCTATTGATTGTGATGAATTTGATGCTGAAGCCCTTTTTCAAGCTTACGTTAATATTGTGACAGGAGCATGCATTGCAATTGGTGGGTAACCAGTGTTTGTTTTTGAATCTTTTTACCATATCCTGCTAATATTACTGTATTGATGGCTAGTTGGTTACAGTGACCTGCTTGTGCAGTAATAGCCTTGCTAGCTGGTGGTCATTGTGCCACGACTGCTTGTGTTCGAGCACATCCTGTTGGTTCAGAATGCCATTTGCTTAGCTGAACGATTGCTTGTGTTCGAGCACATCCTTATGTGTTGATTATAGCTCCTTTATACCATATCCCTGCTAATATTACTGTACTGGTAGTTACAGTGACTTGCTAGTCCAGTAATGCCTTGCGATGAGCCCACGACTGCTGGTTGACCATGACCAACATATTCTACTGGTTCAGAATGCCATTTGCTAGGCTCAGTTTGGGGTTGCTGAATTGTGTCGTGTCCTGATTATTTTAGAATTTGCTGTAGAAAGTTAGCCATAGAAGTAGGCAAAAGGGGGTGAAATAAACACAAGCAGCAAAAGGTGGTAGGGCAAATGGTATTATCCACCGGAATGCCAAATGCAGCCTTAGTTGAATTGTTCCGTATATGTTGATTATAGGCTCAATAAACCTAACTAGTTAATGTCTTCACTATTTCTGATTGCACTACATGACTATCTTCTTTTCATCCCAAATGATAAGTGCCACAAGTGTGGCACGAAACACTCTGGCCTGATGTTTTTTACAACTAAAGTTGCCATCCTCGCGTCACTAAACTTGCCATAAAAAACGTTCAGAGTTGCCATGTGTTCGTGCCACACGTGTGGCACTTATCAGGGTCCCTTTTCATTTGGTTCAATGCATTCTGTACAAAACCCTAAATACCACCCCGAAGCTGTCCATACTATTTCTGATTGCACTACATGACTATCTTCCTAGTTAACGTCTCCACTATTTGTGATTGCACTACATGAGTAAGTCATCGTCTGCTCCTGTTCTCCCAGTGTGTTTTTTGGCCAGTGCTCCTGACGTTTCTGCTTTTCTGGCCACTGCCATACTGTCGTCGCTTGACATGATGACTCATGTGTCTGCATCCTTGCTGCCGTGGCTAGGATTTTGCTCCTCCTGAACCTAGCCCAGAAGCTCTGATGGCTGCTGACTCACCGAGTTCCTGTCTTATTTAGAGTCTTGGTTATGTGCCTCATGTGGTCTATATATTGGCTCTTTCACCCTTGCTGCATTATATCGAATAATACAATGATTTCATTTCTAATGAATTTTAAATTCACTGAAGTTGCCTGTGCATGGCTGGTTTCGTGATGTTGTTTAACCATCAGAACACCACAGTAAATATCCATATGCCTTAGCAGACTTTAGTTGTCAATGGATCCAGGTCTGAAGTATGCAGGCAGCAGAAATGGTGATGCCCAAGAACTACTCTACTCATACACTGTTAATTTTCTCAATGAGGTACATATATGCCTATTCAATCTTAATTCTCATATGGTATTCTGGTAGTATAATTAATCTTTTCTTACGTAGATTAAACACGTATCTGTTCGAACTCCAAGTATATTGCCAAAGGGATTGCTGCAATATGTCGATCGTGGAACTCTTGAGCTCTGCTTGCATCTTATTGCTCTCTCTCTATCTGTGGTAAGTGACAACTCATGTGTTGTGATTCTGTGTAGAAATGGTACATCCTCATAGTTGTTGTCTCATGCACTTTTTATGAAGGATTACAATTGGTGATTTGCATTCCTCCTTTTATAAGGTAATGGCAGGGTCTGGACATTTACAAACTTTTCGCTTGCTGCGCTATCTTAGGGGAAGAAGTTCTGCAGAAGGACAAGTGAATTATGGACTGCAGATGGCCGTGAGTATTTGTTACTAGTTGTCATGAACTATATTTTCTTTGAAATGCTGGCTGGAAGAACACGAGCTGACATGTTACTTCATTACGTACTCCCTCCGTTCCAAAATAAATGACTCAAATTTGTACTAACTTTACTACAAAGTTAGTACAAAGTTGAGTCATCTATTTAGGAACGGAGGGAGTATTTGACAATTCTAAAGGGGCAACCTGCTGGCCTTTGCCTAGTTCGCAGGAGGTGGCATGGGCCAGGATTCACTCTGGTTCTGGGATCCTAAATTTCACTCTTGACTCTTAAGTAGTGAATTTTGGTTGCATTTCATGTCAAAAAGAATCACTTGCTGATTGTACATTCATATGAGAAATGCGCTGAATACTGCTCCCTGTTAAAACTCTACACTAAAGAAAATGATGCATAAAGATTTGGAAAACAAACGTCCAAATTTAATGTCGTAATTTTGTTATTTATTCGGAAGACAAAAATTTCATTCGATTGTGTTGATTCTGGTCAAGGTTTTTGGTAGAGGTTACCACAGCTGGTTGGATAATGCTCAAGTTTGCAAACGACATGGATATATCATATGGTTAGCGTATTATCATTTTTAACAAACAAATAAGAAATTCTGCTTATCACCGAGAAATTTCATGTCCATTTTCATATGATAATAGCTTTGTTTCTGAGGACATCGGTAAATCCATCAGATGATTTACTTGGTTTTTCTGGGATGTAGGTAAGCTTGGCTATAGGGTTCTTATTCCTTGGGGGTGGCACACATTCATTTTCAACTTCAAACAGTGCAATTGCTGCGCTATTGATCACACTTTACCCACGTTTGCCTACTGGACCAAATGACAATCGCTGCCATCTCCAGGTATTTTGTCTTTTACTTCCTGAGTTCTGGGCTTGTCGCAGTATGGTTTCTTCTCTTGTGGCAAACAAGTTAAAGTTCTTTTTATGGCGCTGTATAGGCCTTCAGACACCTGTATGTTATAGCTACAGAGCCTCGACGGGTTCAAACAGTAGATGTTGATACAGGACTTCCGGTGTATTGCCCACTTGAAGTGACAGTCGCTGAAACAGAGTATTATGATGAGACTAATTACTGTGAGGTGACTCCGTGTCTTCTGCCAGAACGCTCAGTGGTATGTATCTTTGAATCCAATAATAATTTTTCTTGGACTGATATGCTGAATAAGAAATATCTCTTTCACACAAGCAAAACGTTTAACATACCACATGTTTAATATGTAATAACTACTCCCTCTGTTCGGAATTACTTGTCTCGGAAATGGATATATCTAGAACTAAAATATGTCTAGATACATCCATTTCTGCGACAAGTAATTCCGAACGGAGGGAGTAATAAGTTGGAGCCAACCTACTGGTCTGTCAAGCAACTAAATGCATGCGAGGCAATCATAATAACATTCTATTTCTGGTATAGCTAGGCAGTAGATATTTGTTACTTCACACTGTCTTAGTACTTTCAAGACGATTATTACTGTTCATAGGTAAAAGTGCTTCAATACTTGGATGATCACTCCTGCCCTCTTTCTGGTCCTATGAGCGTAGGTACCATATGTACACCGCAAGCTGCACTTCATTGTGCCCAATCTTCAAACTAAAGTAGTGTATCATGGTTAGATTTATTCTTCCTTCTCTGAGTAGTTCCGTAGGGTAAACAGTTAAACCAGATCTCGTAGTGAGAACTTAACTACTCCCTCCGTTCCGATTTACTCGTCGTGGTTTTAGTTCAAATTGTGATACTTATATTTAGTAGTTAGGCAGCAACTTATTTTTAGTCTTTTTCTTCAAAATATTAATCTTGACCATTTGATAAATTGTGATACTTTGCCGAGAGCATCTTCCCCCAACTCATGATCCCCTTGTTTGCATGTCACATTGATCTAATAGTGGTTCCCACGCCATATGTAGTGATGCCCGATTTCGCTGCTCTTCATTGCACTCATTTGCTGTCATTATGTCCGGTAAAAGAGGAGCTATGATAGTAATAGTGCAAATACCTCAAATATTGGGTGCAAATCCCTGCTGGGTGCAAATCACCGTGGAGGAGGTCTGGGACGCGATCAAACGCCTCCCCGCCCGCAAGGCGCCGGGACCTGACGGGTTCACCGCCGAATTCTTACGGGCCTGCTGGACAACCGTTCGACATGACTTCATGGATGTCTTCCAGCAGCTGTTCGAGATGAGAGGCCGCGGCTTCCACAAGCTGAACCAAGCCCTGATGACCCTGCTCCCCAAGCGAGCCGATGCCCAACAGCTAAGCGACTACCGGCCGATTTGCTTGATACATCTTGTCCTCTCGTTACGCCTTGCCCCGAGGCTGGATGTTCTAGTCAGTCGGAACCAAAACGCATTCATCCAGGGCCGGAGCCTCCACGACAACTTCATCCTAGTCAAGCAATCTCTACGGATGCTACACCAGCTAGGGGCTCCACGGATCATGCTGAAGCTCAACTTAACGCGCGCCTTCGACACCATATCATGGCCATTTCTTTTTGAGGTCCTGCGACAATACGGGTTCGGAGACAGATTCATGGAGTGGCTCGCAATCCTGCTTTCGACAGCGAGCACTCGCGTCCTGCTGAATGGAGAGCCAGGACCCCCATATGGCACCGCGCTGGTCTGAGACAAGGCGACCCCGTGTCCCCCCAGCTCTTCGTGCTCGCCGTGGACACGCTTGGCAGGCTGATGCGCCGGGCCATGGACGCCGGCATCCTGCGGCAGCTCCATCCCAGGCGCCCCATCCCAGCAATCTCTCTCTATGCGGATGATGTGATGCTATTCTTCCACGCCACACCGGAGGATGTTGCCGCCATCAAAGGAATCCTAACCTTATCGGCAAGGCGAGCGGGCTGTTGGTGAACTACGCCAAGAGCTCGGCCACCACCCTGCATGGCGACCCGACGGCCGATGAGGCGACCTCCCAGCTTGGATGCCCGGTAGCGCAGCTCCCCATATCTTACCTCGGCATTCCGCTGACGACACGTCGACCCACTGCCACCCAGCTGCAGCCCCTCGTCGACTCGGTGGCTGCCAGACTCCCGACTTGGAAAGCCTGGCTCATGAACAAGGCTGGGCGGCTCGCCCTGGTCAAGTCCGTTCTGTGCGCGATTCCCGTGCACCAGCTGCTCGCGTTCGCCCCGCCTAAGAAAACATTGAAGCAGCTGGAGAAGATCCTGAGAGGTTTCCTGTGGGCCGGCCGCGCCATTGCCAATGGCGGACACTGCCACGTCAATTGTCGCCATGTATGCAGACCCATCGAGTACGGCGGCCTCGGGGTCCGCGACCTTGAACGCGCTGGGTTGGCACTGCGCATACGATGGATGTGGCTTGCCCGCGTGGACCCTGACCGCGCCTGGCAAGGGCTCGACATGCAATTCACTAATGAGGAGCGAGCAATGTTCTCTGCATCAACCACCATGAGCATCGGCAATGGTTTGACGGCACTGTTCTGGGAGGATCGCTGGATCAACGGGCAGTCTGTCCTTGACATCGCCCCATTACTCTACCAATGCATCCCCAAGCAGCGACGAAAAGCATGGACGGTTGCTGATGGGCTAGCCAACAACACTTGGGCGCGCGATATCCAGGGGACACTGTGGCTGCATGAGATAGGCCAATACCTGCTCCTCTGGCATGCTGTGAGCCACACCACCCTTTCTAACGAGCCGGACCGCTTACTCTGGAGGTGGACGGCCAACGGCCGCTACTCGGCGCAATCATGCTATGCGGCAAGTTTCCAGGGTTCTACACGATGCCCCTCATGGCAGCTGGTATGGAAAACCTGGGCACCACCAAGGGTGAAGTTCTTTCACTGGTTGGCAGCCCAAGATCGCTGCTGGACGGCCGAAAGACTCGCCAGGCGTTGGCTGGATCATCACCCCAGGTGTCTCCATTGCGACCAGGCAGTCAAAACGCTACAGCACCTGCTCCTGGCCTGCCCTTTTGCACGCCAGACATGGCACACCATCCTCAACTGGCTCCAATTGCCGGCCCAGCCGCCTGATCAAGAGCCCAGCATCATGGAGTGGTGGCGGCGCGCAAGGGAGGGAACACCACCGGCGCAGCGCAAAGCCCTCAAGTCTATCACTTTGCCCTCAAAGCGGAGGCCTGATGTTGGGCAAAGGCAGGCGCCCAGGGGCTTCGGGTTGTTCTGCCCACAACCTGGGATGTACACTGACCAATCACAAAAACATGTAACGACACACCTCCTAGGAGGCCTTCCATCTTTTCAATGAAATGAAACGCAAAGGCTTTTTGCGTTTTCTCGAAAAAAATCCCTGCTGTGTTGTAAACCTGCTTGGATCTGCGCACATGAGAAAGGACATTTTATTGTCACAGACTTACATAATCAGCTTTGGATTATTTGGGAGATACAGACACAGCTTATTAGAATTGTGGTTTCTACTGTTTAACAGAACCCCTTTTAGTTTTTTCTTCATTAGGAACACAATCGATATGATCATGAATTGCAGTCTAAATGGCTAATTATGTTGCAGCTGAAGAACGTTCGAGTTTGTGGGCCTCGATATTGGCCTCAGCTGATAAAAATTACACCGGAAGGTACAAACTTGTTCTGAATAATTCACAGTTTTGAGAAAATATCTGTATGATATTTTTAATTCATGCCACTTAAATAGACAAGCCATGGTGGAGATCTGGAGACAAGACTGATCCTGATCCATTCAATGGCGGAGTTCTATATATAAAGCGAAAAGTTGGATCGTGCTCCTACTCAGATGATCCAATTGGATGCCAATCTTTGCTTTCACGGGCCATGCATGAGGTTAATGTTTTGTTACACTTCTGACATGTTTCAGGTCAAGTATATATTGCCATGTAACTCGATTGATTTTCAGGTTTGTGACACTCCATCTACAAGCTGCAGTACTCAACTAAACCGTGCAAGTCATAGTTCATTTAGAGTTGATCAGCTAGTAAGCACATTCTCTGCCAATCCAAGCTTGATAGCTTTTGCAAAACTCTGTTGCGAATCATGGAAGGACAGGCAAGTGCTATATTCTGTTTGATGTTTTTCTTGTTTATTTATACATGCAGTGAATAACACATAGCTGGTTCTGTATACATTCAACTTGGCCGGTTTGTCTTTGTTCTATTTTGTAATGTAACTTCCCATTGCAGATCTAATGGCAATTTTCAAGATTTTTGCTCTCAAGTGCTGTATGAATGTATGAGCAAAGATAGGCCATCACTTTTACAGGTTTCTTACAGTAACATGTCTCCAGTTTTGTTGACTCTTTTTATGCTTTATCGTCTCCTGTGTATTTAGTCATATTTTATATTTCATTTTCAGGTCTATATCAGTTTTTACACAATAGTTGAGTCGATGTGGGAGCATCTCAAGATCGGGCAATTTCCTTTCTACGACTCTCTTTTCCCTTCCAGCTTGAAGGTTTGTACTTAGTGTTCTGTATATGACTTGTTCCTCTTTGTTACCAGGTTAGGCTGGTTATTTTTGGGGTTCCGAAAACTGTTCCAAGATATGTCCAGCCACCGTAAGAGAAACTGGCTTTACATGTTCTGTTATGTTCTCTTTTTTTACAATGGTGGGGGTGGTGGTAGGCCATCAGGGTGAGGTTGCCTTTGCTACAAGCAGACAAATTACAACCACAACACTAGCCATACCCCTAAGCACTAGGCTCCGCCGTTAGTGACGCCTGGAGGCCGTCTGCTCCTGCTGTCTCTCTCTCTCTCTCTGTTGAAGATGGCAGCGTTTCACTGCTTTCAGAGCATCGAGGATACTCCCTTCAGTGACGCCGGGGTTGGGTCAACGGCCGGTCTCGAACTGTTAAGAGGTCATGCTGTTGATCGGATCCAAGAAAGCACCTTCCGCCATGGTTGCTCGTGAGAAGGGACAGTACACCGGAAGATGCTGTGGTTTCGAGGGTTTGGTTGCAAAGGACACATGCGGAGGCATGCTGCAGAAGTTCGGCCTTTCAACATCTGTCCTGGCAATGCCAGCCATATGAAAAAACTTCATATGGAGTGGTTGCCCGGGTTTTCCGCATCAATTTCCAGGAGGCGGACCAAATTGCCCCCTGGAGTATTGACCGACTGTGCTTCATTTCCAGACTAGGGTGTCAGGCACTGCCTGGATAACCAGTTAATTTCCATCTTCGTGGCATGTGAGACAAAGACATGTTCCTCCTTTTCATCATAATTGCACATAGATTGCTCATGTCAATATGTTATAGAGATCCCTTTGTAGGCCAGAATTGCCACGAGTGCTGGCTAGGATTTGTAAACTTGGTCCCTCTTGGTTTACCATGTGCCATAGCTATTAGTTTCACATCATCGTCATTTCTGGTCTCTGCTGATTGCCTGTACCTATTAGTCGGGATTTCTTGGTAACGGTGTATCATGTTTTTCCTTTCTAATACGCAGGTTGCCTTGGCCTACAGTGGAGCATTAGTTGATGGCAGAATTTCAAGTGGAGGCATAATACAGGCCACGTTCTTGGAATCCCTCGTAAAGCGTGTGGATAACATCTTTGCGGAATTGCCGAACCTCAAAGCCAACTTTGTCCGTTACTTGGGCACAGGCAAATGGCCGGATGCTCAGAGCGACGCGGTGCTCCTCTCTTGGTATCTCCAGTGGTACAGCATCCCACCTCCCCATGTTGTGGCATCTGCAGTTGAAAAGATAAAGCCCAGTGCTCCCACAGGCGTCTCCATGCTCCCACTGCTTCGTCTCCTGCTGCCAACCACACATCTTGTGGGGTTGATGGAGATTGAGAAGCTTCAGATGATGCCCATGAGGAATACAAAGAAGCATGTCTTATAAAATAAATCGGATGATAGTGATACATACCAAATATGTGATGGTCCAAGGCACCATTGTGCATGAACTTGTAGATTAGAATCCTTTCATGCACCACCCCAGTAACCTTATTACATTGGTATGCGGAAGCCTAGCAAGCTGCAGTTCATTGCTGAAATCAGATAACGTTGCACGGTCATCAAAACAGTATGATATGTTTCTTTCCAGTGAGAATGTTTTCTAAATACTATTTGAAACCTTTTGATAGGGATAACCTAGCAAGCTTTGTGGCACCTTCCTAATGCGACAAACAAATTCTGAATTGTTGTGGTGTAAAATTTTCTAGACGGGGCACATATATCTGTTCAAGCACAGAAGTAATCTTCTTTAGTCATGAAAAGAATTGTTATTAGGAGGGAACACAACAGATGAAATAGAGCTAGTGGCAGATGCTTGCATACATCAGATCCAATGCTTTTACTACATAAAACAGTCCCTTGAATTAATTGATCAATTGTGATCATAATGCACACTAATTAATGGCCAAATTCAGAATCTCACTCGCACTACTGGAAAACAAGCCAGTGAAATACTCCTACACACTTGCTGGAAGTTTTGCTGGAAGTTTTGAAGTATTGATAGTGGCAAAATGCAATGGGTAAGCCCTTTCTCTTTTGTTAGTATTGGTTCTTCTCCTCCTTGCTACTTTGAAGTACTGATAATTCTCCTCCTTGGGCATGTCATTTCCCAGAGTGTTAAAATGGGCACTCTTAATTTCTCTTTCGGAGGAAGCGGAGAAGCTGCGGATGACGCTAAGGCACAGAGGAAGAGCAAGAACTGCAACACCTGTGGATGTTGTCAACGTTTCTCATTGTAATTGAGTTATTTTTTTAATGAAGATCTGTAGTGTAAATTCAGTTGATGTATCTGACCCTTGTATTTCAGTGGATGTATGGCAATGGATATGTTAATTCAATTCAATTATTTTCTCTACAATGTGGCATGAAATTGGTTTGATATTGGCACAAATTGTACCGAACGAAAATTGCAGCAGTTGCAAAGTTCAGACAGCAAGTACACGAGCTGTACATACATCAGATGCACACATCAGATGAAAGAAAACATAGAAAGAGATCTAGTGGCAGATGCTTGCATACATCAGACTGATCATAATTGGGATCCAATGGTTTTACATAAACCGAATCCCTTGCATAAATCGTCAATTGTGATCATAATTCACACTAATTTGTGGTCAAATTAAGAATCTCACTCGCATTACTGGAAAACATGCCAGTGAAATTCTCCTACACATTTGCAACTAGATTACATAGTTGACAACTTGTAGCTTACAACTAGACCTTCTTCAAGGATGGTGTAGAGTTTGACAGATGGCTGCAATATGATGCCACCTTTTTCACATTCTTGACTAGTTACTCTTTTCCGAACATGGTTATGTGCATCACCACTCAAACGAAGTATTGTGAAATCAGAGATGAATCCATCGGATCTGTGCCTCAGTACACACTTTTCCGACTAGAGCAGCCGAATGCTTTAAGAAGCCACAGAAGCATACAAGAATAAATAGATATGAAAAGATTACTAAAATGCTCTGCAAAATTCAGACCAACAATTTTCTCATTCATATCCAAAATTGATTACAGTATGACTTGATAGTCGGTACATCAAGGACTTGCTTAGCTCAAAGCTTCACTCACACATACACACACGAGTTCACCAACCAATGCTACTCGTCAGAAACTGCAACTTTAACTCACCACGACGCCAATGCCTAAGAATCCAAGTCAGCCAAGATTAATTTTACAAGAGAGTCAGCATAGTCTCCAGACGCTAGGCAGCTCACTTGATTACTGTGTGTATCGACAAGTTCAATTCTACTCCTTTTTTCCTGCTACAAGCCGGGTAGCAAACGGGCGTTTTGGATTTTGCGGCGAGTGCGTTTTACGCTCTGTCTCGTGCCGGAATTGCAGTACATGAGCTTCCTTTTTAGGCTCATCTGCTTTACTTTGATTTATTGAAAATGCCCTTTATTTACTTAAACCCTTACTTAGGACCAGGTGTGGATGTAGTGTAACTATGTCGTACACATCTTAACAAGGTTTTTGCTGCCTAGCTAGATGGAGACTCTGCTGACACTCTTGTAAAATTACTAATGACTGAAAGGGATTGAAAGAACACTAGAAATCTTGGTGATTAAGTGCAGAAACCTAGAGATGCAAAGATTAAATGAAACTCATGTGTGAATGGTTTAGGAAGGACTAGCTTAACTCGAAGGTTCACCCACGCGGACTCAAGAAAGGAATTGGTTCCTCTGCTTCCTCTGCTTTGCTTCCTCTGATGCAATTTCTTCCTCTGCTTCGATCACCCGAGCGCTCATCCGTGGATTTGCATCGCTTGAGCAAAGTCCCGTCGACGAGCCATCTCGAGGAGGTGAGCTTGATAACGCCATGCGTGCTGTCTTGCTTGGAGCAGCTCCTCAGGGGACTTGGTCACGTCGGAGTAATGGATCCAGGGGTCGTTGAACTGCACGGTGTCCGCCATTTGCTCCACCTTTCGCCGGGCCTCTGCTCTTCTGCGCTCGATGTCCTGCCGACGGCCGGCCTCTTCTTTGGAGGCAGAGCGAGCCTTGTCGAGGAGAGCCATGGTGAGGCGAGCTTTCTGGATCAGTTGGCGCATGCTCATCGGCGGCTTCGATTGCGTCGCGCTCGCCGGAGATTCGACGACCTGGTTCTTGATGACGGAGGAGTGGAGCGGATCCTTGCCGCTGCTGGGAGACGGAAGCTTGCTGCCGTTATTGATGTTGGCGGGGAGCGCGACATGGAGCTCGCCCCCGGAGCAGGCACCGCGTACGCGCTTCGCCGGCGGCGGTTGCTCGCCGCGCACGGATCCGGGACGCTTTGGCCTCTTGGCAGCCGCCACGGGGTTCGCCATCAAGGCGGGGTTCACGTGCACGCGGGAGGAGCAGGAGTGCAGGTCGGCGGTACGGCGCGGGAGCAGAGACAGCGGGAGCACCGTGGTGCCGGCCATGGCCGCGGCCGCGGAGCACGGATCCGGCGGCGGGAGGGAGGAAGAGGATGCGCTGGAGGCCGATCAGAGGGCAAGGTCAGATCGATCGGGATTGTGGAGGAGACGGGGCGAGCAAGAACGAGGAGACGCGGGCGACAGGGCGGCAATATCTTATCTGTCGATGGTTTGAATCCGAGTCGGCCCAGGCATAGCTAAAACGCGCGCTTTCTTCGTTTTTGAATCCGAGTCGGCCCAGGCACGGCTAAAACGCGCTCTAATGAATCCGAGTATAAGATGAATCTTTCCATCTTTCCAACTAGCACTAATGAATCCGAGATTCCGAGTACTGTAAGAAATCTAATAGCTTCTGATTACTTACGTCTCTCTGCTTCAGTTCAGACTGCAGAGTTCTTATATTGTACACTACCTGATCTTCAGGTGCAGCGCTTGTTTGGAGATCCTGATGTGTTTCTAGTGTGTGCAGCTACAATCTTAACTCTGACCTCTGTAGTTGCTGCTTGTCAAGTTGAAGTCTAGTCTGATTATGCGCAAAAAAACAAAACAAAAAAAAACAGAGTTGAAGTCTCATTATGCGCAAAAAAAAAAAAGTTGAAGTCTGATTATTCTGAAGTTGAACATGCCGGCTAAGTGTCAGTTTCGGCTTGCCATGTATGATCTCAGAAACCTGAAGATCAAGCTTGCAAAGATCCCAAGGCCCCTATCCCTGGATGCAGTAGAAAATAGGAACAACAAAACATGAAACATTGCATGTTTGAAAATAGGAAAATCAGTCTGGTAGTTTTGGTACCACAGAAACGTGTTTATTTTCACTATACAAAACTGGTCTCGGTATCTCGAATATGTGCACTACCTGTGTCGTAAAAAGCCCAAAATCCTTGCTTACATTTTCATTGTACATATGCTACTACTGAATGTTCTCCATTATATCAAACCTCCGGGTCTAGAATGATTCGAACTCTGGTCGACATTGGAGCTGAACTCGTTATGGTTATGTCTATTGTCCTGCTTGATTGGCCCACGTATGTCGATGTCGTGTCTCTCTCAGTACACCCATGGATCAGCGCGGTTGGTTGCTTAGGCTCCATTGGTAAGCTTATGCATTCAGAGTTCAGCATTGCTGCAACATCTGTCATGGTGGGCCGGTCTGCTGGATCTTCCTGAGCACAAAGCAGTGCCACCTGAGTGCATTTCGTTATCTCAGCGACTTCATATCCGACCCCTAACAACGGATCCACAAGCTCATGCAACCTTTGGTCCTTCCACATATGCCAGGCCTGAAATAGTTTTTCAACAGACTTGACATGAGAGAACTGCAGCGCAAAAGAAGGAAAATAACCTGGCAACAAAAGTAAACATCCCATGAATGTGAACTAGTATAAGAAATCTTGCTTTAAATAGATGTTCAGTTTTTTTTTTGCGACTGAAATAGATGTTCAGTTCACTCACATCTCGTACAAGATCACCAACAGTATCCCCTCGCTTGTCGAGTATGGTATTCTTCCGGCCACTAATAATCACCAGAACCAAAACACCAAAGCTGAACACATCTGTCTTCATTGAGTAAACTCCTCGAGATGCATACTCCGGAGCTTTGTAACCACTGAAAAGTGAAACGAAAGATATCAAAACTGTAAGATTAGAACATCTGTAGACAAAATGGTGGGAATCTGTGATGATTGATATATTAGGTAGCTGATACCTCGTTCCCATGACCCTACCCGTGCGCTCTTCTGCTACATCTGAACTCAGAGCTCTAGCTGATCCAAAATCAGCAATCTTTGGGAGCATGTTACAATCCAAGAGGACATTATGTGGTTTCAAGTCTCTGTGGACAAGCCAGAACATGGAGTGCTTATGCAGGTAAATAATTCCCTCTGTTAACCCTGTAATTATCTTGAATCGCTTAGACCAGTTTAGCAATGGCCCTTTTGTTCTGTCTGCAAAATGTTCGAAGAATGATTATCTTTTTGGAATTTTTTCTTCTGCTCTAAACAAAACTATAATAGTTTCAAATCAATTATGATGTGGAACTAGGGTTTCTGTAGCCTTGATTTAATTGTAGACGGTTTGCATTCGTGCACATACATAGTTGGAATTAAACGAGGCGCGCTTAGAAATAACTTACAGTAGGGAAAACTTACCACATAGGTAACGATCCAAGGAACCATTTTGCATGAACTCATACACTAGAATCCTTTCTTTCCCATGGATGCACCACCCCAATAACCTAATCACATTGGCATGCTGAAGCTTTGCAAGCTGCAATTCACTGTTGACTTCAACCATTGCTGCGTGCTCATCAGCTCTTTTGATGGCAACATTAAGTCCACCAGGCAACCAGCCCTGCAATTTTTACTAAGGGGGTTAAAATTAGCTTTCTCTAAACGGACATCCACGCTATTAGGAAGACAAGGGGATATGCATTCACTTTGTTAACTTGTTTCTATGTTGGCTTACCTTGTACACCCTCCCAAATCCTCCCCATCCAATTATCATCTTCTCTGAGAAATTCTCTGTAGCATCCAAGATCTGACAGAAATCGAACCTTGTGAATCCCGCGCAAGCCTCTTCCATACGGGTACAAAGCTCCACAAGTTCTTCAATGTCAACGATATTCTGTTCTCGCAGGTCCACTTTTCCTGACTCACAGATAATCTATCATTGTCACCAATGGAGATTTAACAAACGTCGCCACTACTAAAAGTATAAAAAATATTGAGAAAATGATCCAGTTTTTTTGTGTTTCATGTGGTTACTAATGGGGTAAGTATGTGCTAAAGGAATTTCTCAAGTACAGAACTCTATGTTCGGTCTTATATTTGTTTACAGAGGTAGTATCATACATGTATGATTGCTTCCAGTAGCTAGTGCTCTTTCATGACGTGCTAATTAACTTCTATTTTACTACAGTTAAATTCTATGTGGTGACACAATAGTTATTCATGAAAAAGTATGCATGTGTAACAAAAGTAATGTCAAAATCATTCATATGGATACAATGACGCAATCCAAAATCCTTGAAGCATATAACATTGACATGAAACCTCAGTCAATTAGTTTCCATATCTAACTCACAGAAGTAAGAGCTTACCTACAAATGGTTGTTCTCCAATATCGCAGAGTTCAGTAGCTACTTTGTTTGGAAGCCTAAATGTAGGAAAATCTCATCATTATTGTGCCACCCATCTTTGGTTTCAACAGAGTCATAAGAAGTGGAAAACTTCATGCATTTGAGTCTGTATAACTGAACTTAACAAGGATACATAACTTGAATATGACACTAAATCAACTTAACAAGGAAAAATCGTGCTTATATTGATAAAGAATATGGCAAATCATTTTGTAGCTTAAGTCAAACAAATTCATTGATGTGGCGTACATCCTGTAATAATAAGCTACATAATGGACGAACAATCTGACCTGATGTGACGATTTGAACCATCTGTGACTACAGTGAGCACCCCCTCATGAGCCTGCTAGACAATATCAAATATCATCGTTATTGATGTACAGCTAACCAGCACAGATTGTATGATCGAGGTTAGCTGTAGCCCCTCACTCCCCCAATCTCCAATCCTATTGGTCCACAATTAATTACTCATTGTAAAATCCATATCGAATTATTTAACGGCAATTAACAATCTGCAATTGGACCCCAATTCAGACGCAGTCACTTGAATAGCTCAGTTCAACCGAATTTAAGTAAAATCGATCTGAAATCAGTAATTTTCGTCAACCAGTGAGGTTTCAGTTTTGATATCAGCTCTGAAATCAGTGATTGCCCCAATTTTGATACTACTGACCTTGACACGGCGACTATCTGCAGTAGAATTGTCGACGAGGGCGATGAGCGGGATGAGGCGGATGAACATGTCGATCTCGTGCTGTGCGGCGCGGAGCTCGTCGGCCATCCGGGCTCCCAGGAGCAGGCGGCGGAGGTAGCCGCAGTCCTGGCACGCGGTCACGAGCGCGTAGCACCGCCGCAGAGCGCTGCCGAGCTGCTCCAGCGGCCGCCTGGTGGCCTCCCGCCGCATCAGATCCTCGAGCTCCAGCTCCCCGAGCAGGCCGCCGACGAGCTCCACGTGCTGCGCGAGCCGCATGCAGGCATCCCGGTGGCGGCGCGCCACCAGGGCGGCCTGCACGACCATGGAGACCAGCCCGAGCGCGTCGACGCCCACCAGTTGCGCCATGGTGGAGGCTTGCCCCAGGGCGCCCCACAGGCTGCTCGACGGGCTGTCCCATGCGCTCGCCATGCTCGCTGCTCCCCGCTGCTGCACTCGTTGCCGCCATTGACGGGCGCGGGCGCGACACGTATCTATCGGTGAACTTGTGTGTGTCGCCGACGACTTTGACTTTTTTTCTTTCCCAGAAGGGCAGTGATTCTGCGCCGGTGCACCGGCCCAACTGTTGGGCCGGTCCAGTCCCAGCCGTCCGATGCAGCGAGATTCTACCGTTCGATCCTGCGCGCGTTGACTTTCTCATCTTCTTCTTCCTCCCCGCGCGCAACGCGAGCGCTGCCTCCAAGCAGATTCTATCACTGACCCATTTGTATCTTGGAGAACAGCCCCCGATGCTCCATGTTTTGCCTCTTGAATAAAGCTTGCATCAATGTTCAGCTTGAGCCATCCCGTATGGCGCTCAGAGCATCTACATTGGGATATGTCAAATATGGCCCCTCAAACGTGCGCGGATGCGTCCGTAGGTAGTGATCGGGCACGCCTCAAATTTCACGAATGGCATCCTGACATCTCATACTAGATTCTTAAATCCATGCAAGGACATGCAAACGAAATAAATTTATGTACTATGTCGATCACCTAGCTACTCATCATTGGCGACGTCGACGATCTCTACGCCCGACTCCGGCAGGCCTCCTCCTTCTCTATCTCCGTGTTGAGTTCAACGAAGAGCGTTTCGAATGCTGCCTGCTCCTGCTGGAGGAACGCTCGGTTGGCCTCCACATAGGCCTCATCCTGGATGGACTCCAGGATGACCTGCTGCTCCGCCATCTCCTTCGATTGGGCGACGACGAACTCCGCCTCCGCCTGCTCTATGTTGAAGCCCGACAGCTGCTGCTCCGGCAGCTCCGACTTTGGCTACTCCGCCTCCATCGGAGCCACCTCCTCTTCCTCCTCTTCCCTCGGTTGCTCCTGCTCCTCCTCCTCCTCCGGCTCCGACGAGTCCGGAGGCAGCCCGGCAGTGATGCGGGCGGCATGCTGAAAGCACAAGTGCTCCCTAGGTGGTGTTGGTAATTAATGTCAACATATCTCTTGTTGGACTAACACTTTTATCTAGTACGTTTCAGATAAGTTCAACAATGGAGTGGCATGGACTAAAGGATGTGGGAACTCCTTCAAGATGCTAAGGACAAAGGATTGGCTCAAGCTTCAAGCTCAAGACTCTTCATTTTAATTTTAGTGGTCCAAGATCACATTGAGTCTATAGGAAAAGCCAATACTATCAAGGAGGGATGAGGTGTTGCTTAATGAGCCTCTTGCTTCATGTGCTTAGTGATATGCTCCAAAACTCTCGACCACTTTCCCACTTCCACAAATGACCTAAACCTAAAGCCAAAATCGGTCTCACCGATTCTTCCTATCCGGCGCCACCGATTCCAAAAGTCATAGCCACTGCCACAAACCCTAAGCAAATCGGTCTTACCGATAGGGATCTCGGTCTCACCGAGATGGGATTGTAATCTCTCTGTGTATGTCCATCGGTTCCACCGAGTTTGAGCAATCGGTACTACCGAGATTACAATGCAAACTTCCTGGATTGACTCATTACCAAAATCGGTCCCACCGAGTTTGTGTAATCTGTCAAACCGGGTTTGCCTGACCAACTCTATGGAAAGCTTATTACCAAAATCGGTCCCACCGAGTTTGTGTAATCGGTCTTACCGAGATTACGTTATGCCCTAACCCTAACCATATCGGTCTCACCGAGTTGCATTTCGGTCCACCGAAAACCCTAACGGTCACATTATTTGCTAAATCAGTCTGACCGAGTTTAACGATTCGGTCCCACCGAGTTTGGTAGATTGTGTGTAACGGTTAGATTTTATGTGGAGGCTATATATACCCCTCCACCCCTCTTCATTCGTGGAGAGAGCCATCAGACTGAACCTACACTTCTAGCATACATTTTCTGAGAGAGAACTACCTACTCATGTGTTGAGGCCAAGATATTCCATTCCTACCATATGAATATTGATCTCTAGCCTTCCCCAAGTTGCTTTCCACTCAAATCTTTTTCCCACCAGATCCAAATCCTATGAGAGAGAGTTGAGTGTTGGGGAGACTATCATTTGAAGCACAAGAGCAAGGAGTTCATCATCAATGCACCATTTGTTACTTCTTGGAGAGTGGTGTCTCCTAGATTGGCTAGGTGTCACCTGGGAGCCTCCGACAAGATTGTGGAGTTGAACCAAGGAGTTTGTAAGGGCAAGGAGATCGCCTACTTCGTGAAGATCTACCGCTAGTGAGGCAAGTCCTTCGTGGGCGACGGCCATGGTGGGATAGACAAGGTTGCTTCTTCGTGGACCCCTCGTGGGTGGAGCCCTCCGTGGACTCGCGCAACCGTTACCCTTCGTGGGTTGAAGTCTCCATCAACGTGGATGTACAATAGCACCACCTATCGGAACCACGCCAAAAACATCCGTGTCTCCAATTACGTTTGAATCCTCCAAACCCTTCCCTTTACATTCTTGCAAGTTGCATGCTTTACTTTCCGCTGCCCATATACTTTTGCATGCTTGCTTGATATGTATTGTGAATGTTAAACTTGTGCCTAATCTCCACTTAAACTTAAGGAAACTTAAAAACTGCAACTTTGGTACTTAGTGTCTAATCACCCCCCTCTAGACACCTCTTCTCAAGGTCCTACACATGCACGGTTTGTCTCGCCCGAATCTCCTGATGGATCTCATAACAGCGCTCCGACGTGAACATTGTGTAGCCGGTGATCTTCCTTCTGGACCATGGCGGAGCACCGGAGCGTGGGCAGAGCGCCAGAGCGGGAGAGGGAGGAGGTGGATGGGCTCGGATTGGCGGCGCAGAGAGGGAGGAGGTGGATGGGCTAGGGTTACGGGACGCCAACAGGGTTAAATAGGCGGATTTGGTATTGGGAGGCGAGCCGGAGCGACGCCACGCGGCGTTCACACCGCGGCGATGGAGGAGGCGTCCGTCGGACCAGCGGGTTTTTGAGCGAGTCTGTATGGGACTCCTTCATCGGTCCTACGTGGTGGGCGTGCTCGGGCGCCCCCATATCCGTCCCATATTTGGGCTGGATATGAGGGGTGCCGGTCAGCCCGAGAATTTGAGGCCCGTTTAAGGAACCTATCTGGGTAAAAAATTCGTGACCGGTCAGTGATCGGGCGGCCCGTCCGGACGTATGAGATGGGTTTAAGGCATCCGGGTGTAGAGGCTCTTACCCAACGATCATCTGTCTTTTTTCTGTTTAATATCCGAGATTGAAATACCTGGTAACACTTTTTCTTTTCCTTTGCGATCAGAAAATTGGTCGCTGCGAGAAAGCTAGCATAACTTTGGAGGAAATTCGCCGATGCCTTGATTGTAGACTTCCATCACAAAAAACAATGTTATTTCTAAGATGCCGAGCTCTTCCACCAAAGAAAGAGGAGGTGAGCACGCTCGTCCCCGTTAGCCTTGTCAAGAGTTAGGAGAACCAACTCACTCTCCGAAACTACTTTGCGCACGACGGGTCCATGGTTGATTTATGCACGATGCAAAATCAGACGATGTCCTGCAGTTTGCTTCCTTACATCAAATGACTTGATGAACAATATCGTGCATAAATCGTCTCGTGTGTATAGCAATGTTCCTCACACCCCATTCAAGTAAGATCGGCCTCCTCGGGAAGAGGCTAAATCTCTCGCATGACCTCATGCAAAGCTTTAATTTAGCACGCTTCATGATCGCATGGTATCCATCTTTAGGTTTCACACCACAAATAGATCATGTAGGGAATAGCTGCAAACCTCTCGGGGGTGTGATAGAGTTCGAGCTCTGGGAGAAAAAAAAATGTTGTTCGTGTAGCGGGCGTATGTGCGCCGGAAACCTCCTGTGTCCACCGCGTCCTTCTCTTCTTCCTTCTTCCTCCTTGGTTCGGGACACAGAGAGGTGATAGAGAGAGCGAGGGAGAGCTAGGGTTAAGGCTAGACACCAACAATTTTTATCCAGCTCATTTGTCCGTCGGATCTCCAAACGAACAAACGACGGTGGAAACAAAATGCCGCGGATCTCCAAGTGAATCTTGTCCAATTGCAGGGCTCAAGCCTCCGGGCCTCTAACCAAAGAGTGCAGACCGCAGAGTCGTTTTCCTCCAGAAAATTCCCCAGAGTTTCCCATGGAAATCCTGATTTACATCAAACGGAGGCACCACACGCTTGTGCCGCCCACTCACCGAACAAGCCCCAATGACCAAGGCATGGGCGTCTGGCAGCTTTGGCTTCTCCAGCAACCCGGCTGTCGGTTGCAGGAGTGGGAGATGCGGGACCGCGGGGTGCTGGCGGCCCGGTCACCACGTCCATGCCATGCGGAGTGCGGAGGCCGCCACACTACCAGTTCCGGCCACGCATCCACGCCTGATGCAGCCTGTGAGCAGCGACGTGAAGCCGGCAGAGTAGTTGCTTTGGTCAATGGCAGGGGCGTACGCAATGGCCTGGTAAATCTCTAACTCTCTGAACCAGGCATCCCGATAACGTTCCTGGCTACTACTATTTCTGAAACTGAATCGAGAACTTAGTGGCTCACAATGCTGCACCGTCAGCACCCCGGACCTCACCTTCAGCTCACGCGCTTGTGGCTGTCGGACTCTTATTAACACAATGTTGGCCTCTGCGTACGACCTCCTATGTTGTTGTGTCAGATCCCATAAGAGATCTGTTAGGGCTGCTGTCCATTGGTGGAGACTGGCTTGGTTTAGTCCCACCTCGCTTGCGGGAGGAGGCCATGACCAGCTTATAAGGGAGAGATTCCTTCCTCACTTCAGTTCGTGCTTTTGTGATGGAGTGGGCTCTCCGCTGAATGTTGGTCCATGTGCGCATAAATGTCCAGAACGTGGGTGAGTGTGGGCTAGGCCGAGTTGGACGGTAACATATGGTATCAGAGCCAGCATCGCCATGCCTTCCTGAGGGGCTTCTCAGGGGGATGGGATGTTAGGGATGCTGCCCACTGGTGGACACCGGCTCGGTTTAGTCCCACCTCGCTTGCAGGAGGAGGCCATGATCAGCTTAGAAGGGAGAGATTCCTTCCTTTTAGTTCGGGCTTTTGTGATGGAGTGGGCTCTCCGCTGAATGTTGACTCATGTACACATAAACGTCCAGAACGTGGGTGAGTGTGGGCTAGGCCGAGTTGGATGCTAACAAGATCGACCAGAAATGTGAAATAAAGCAGCTAAATTGCACGAATTTCATTGGATGAACTGGCATATACAGTGTACATGTACATGGATGTTTATAGGGTATATGTATATAGTGTATACTTATATAGCACTGGCATCAAAGTCAAAGAGATGCCATTCACAACACCCCTTTGTGACACACGTGTTTCATGTACATACATACATATACATATATTTCTCCCCGTAGCGACGCGCTGATTTGGGTTTTTAACTAGCGGGTCCCTCATTTCGTCGCACTAGCGGGCCCCTCATTTCATCGCACGAGCCCGATTGCTGCCGCCACATTCAGCAACAAGAAAAGGATATGATCGCCTGCACATCACATTATGAATCAAAGTTCTATGCCCTGATAGTATGTAGCTGTTTCCCTTTCAGGTTAAAACAGAGCTATCAATGTAAATACGTTGGCATGTTGGAAGAGCAATGTATTTACCTGGTAAGAGCAACCCAGTTATGTTCTTCTGAACCAATGAAAACCTGCAAAAATGCAAGAAATACGTTAATTGGTTGAGAAGCATTTTCCAAAGCAAAGCCCTAGAGTCGCGGAGATTCTTTCCTACTAAGAAAAGAAAAGAAAAACCGTACTTACAAAATTCCTGCTGTTGCTGGGCCTACGGCTTTAAATATTGACACCAGAGTCACAAAGATTCGATTTGCAACACCCCTTTGTTCTTGACTCAGTGCATGTTTCCATCAGAGAAGTTATAACACAACAAAAATGACTCAGATAAACATGATAGTTGTACATACCACCCGCGATAGTTGCTGGGCCTAAGACTTCAATATTGTACCGTGAGTGTTGACTGAATACCTTCCACGCCTCTTGACCATGCATGTGGTTTGAGAGGTAATCATCGGTGAACTGCTTTGAAAAGTACTGAAAACAAAGATATGCATGAATCGCTCTTATAAATTTTGAAATGGCGCAAGGGGTAAAAACAAGGTAAAAGAGTTAGTACCATCCTATAGTTGACTGATGTCTTCTTCATTGTGCAAACAAAGATCTTGCTGTTATTCGTCGCAAGTTTCTTCATCCTAACAATCTTTCTGAGTTTCTTAACTTGACTGATATTCATGGACATCTCATTTCCCCATATGCAAAATGGGACGAATAGTGGGTCTAAGCCTCTAATAGCAGGACCTACATGTGCAAGACCAAATTATAAGAAACCTAAATATTAGAATGATTCCTGCAACTGCACAATAGTGTGCTATTAGAGAAAGGACCATGCATGAGCAAACCTTGATGGTAAACCGCAATATCTCCCATTGTTTCCCTGCAACACATATAAGGAAGATCTTGATCAGGGTAACTAAGAGTTACCATACTATCAGTAGAATATGTATTTAGTACAACCAAATTAGATTTATTTCTCACATGCATAATAATACAAAATTGTACCCACAACAAATGAAAATCAAATTGCAAAATTGAACCGAACAGTTAAATGGATAGCAGACCAAATGAACCAAAACAGTTAACTGAGCACGACATTGCAGAATAGAGACATGTACTAGAAGATAAGACAGTTAACGAAACAAAGAATGCTTGTGAACAATACTGTGAAATGTAGCAATTGTTGGACCAAACTGTTAACTAACATTACATTTCAGAATATCAGATTGCATATTAACATTACAGAGGACAAATCACTAGAAGGCACTGGCGGTGGCCTCGAGAAAATAGCACGAGCTGTATTTTAAAGTACACAACCACGTGGTGGTGTCGATAGTGTCCTCAAAGATGAGGTGCTCCTCCAAGATCTGGCGGTCGGCATGCATGGCAGCCATAGCGACCTCGTCCATGCGTGTGACCGTGATTTGCTTCTCCGCTGCCAGATGCTACTGAGCTCCACGTTATACTATGTGCAAAATGATTGTGGGCGGCGCTTAATTGGAGGACGGGGCCACAGGAAGGTGTCGCGCCGTCGGTCCGGACATGTGGGACGGGGAAGGAGGAGGATGGTGTGGGTGGGGTGTGGATTACTGGACCATATCGACGAGGCCGTAACAAGAACAAGGGTCGCCGGCGAGGAGGCGGTGCTGTAAGAAGAAGGGTTGGCGACGAGGAGGCGGCGTTGCAAGAAGAAGGGCCACCGGCGAGGAGGCGGCGCTGGAACAAGAAGGGTCGCTGGCGAGGAGGCGACGCTGCAAGAAGAAGGGTCACCGGCGAGGAGGCTAGGCTGCCAATAAGCAGTAATGAAGGTTTGAACTTGGAAAGCAAGGAGGAACAGTGGAAATGTGGCTTTTGGTGGGAGCGAGGGGCGGGGAGATAGATATTTCCGTGGTGGCAGAAAATTTTCGCTTGATGCCGCGAGAAACTGGTGCGCAAGTGTGGTTCAAGCGCGGGCGATGGACTGTAGACGACGAAGTTTCCTGCGTAAGCCAGACAAGACGATGCGCCAAGATTTTTATGAGTATTGCATCCCACACGATTCTTGCTAGTAAACTATTTGTGGTATACCTGATTTTTTATTATATTTTAAAATACAAAATAGTGTTACCGAGGGAAAGGATGGTGTTTGAATTGCTAGAACATTTATCTACAGTGAACATGCAACTACATGAGTGTCGTGTTAAAATTTGGAATTATTCCGGATTCGTTTGGCATTTTTATGCATTAACTGAGTTTGTAGGCATTTAATGTGCATAAATCAAATTTGAACTACAAGGACATGCTCCAGTGCACCAAAGTTTGTTGGAAAATCACATGTGTGTCTTTGGGTGAACTTTATAGGTCCCATGCAAGAATGGGAATGAAATTCAAACATCTAGGCGTCGTGACTCGGCCGGAAATATTGAGAAAGTTGGTTTTTAAATTCCTATAAATCCCAAACTCGCCTGAAAATCATGAAACTTGCCATGGTGTCAATTCATGGCACCAGCATGCTGTGGTGAAAAGATTGGCCGAATTGGGACAAGTTTTGGCATAAGCTTATTGCAAATTGTAGCTTCTCTAAAGAAGGCGTGTGGTTTTGAGAGGGAACGTGTCACCTTTGTGTGCGAAACGACATACGCTGCCCCCTCTTGATTTTTTTACAAAGCAAACATAAAACTATATGAACGTCGTGTTTAAATTTGGAATTATTCCAGGTTCGTTTGGCCCCTTTTATGCATTAATTGAGTTTCTGGGCATTTAATGTGAATAATTCAAATTTGAACTACAAGCACATGCTTCAGTGCACCAAGGTTGGTTGAAAAATCACATATATGTCCTTGGGTGAATTTCTAGGTCCCATGCAAGAAATGAGAATGAAATTCAAATATCTAAGGCGCCGTGGAGCGACCGATAACATTGAGAAACTTGGTTTTTTAAATTCATGTAAATTCAAAACTCGTATGAAAATCATGAAACTTGACATGGTGTCATTTCATGCCACCAACATGCCGTGGTAAAAAATTAACCGAATTTGGACAAGTTTTGGCATAAGCTTCTTGCAAACCGAGCTTATCTCAAGAAGACTCGTGGTTCCCGAGGGGGAACGTGTCACCTTTGTGTGCGAAACGATATACGCTGCCTCCCCCTTGATTTTTTTACAGAGGCAACATAGAACTATATGAGTTCCGTGTTAAAATTTGGAATTATTTCGGGTTCGTTTGGCCTTTTTTACACATTAATTGAGTTTCTGTGCGTTTAATGTGAATAATTTAAATTTGAACTACAAGCACATGCTCCAGTGCACCAAAGTTGGTTGAAAAATCACATGTGTGTCCTTGGGTGAATTTCTAGGTCCCATGTAAGAAATGGGAATGAAATTCAAACATCTGGGCATCATGGCTCGGCCGGGAATATTGAGAAACTTAGTTTTTTAATTCCTGTAAATCCAAACATGCATGAAAATCATGAAACTTGGCATGGTGCCATGACATGGCACCAACATGCTGTGGTAAATTTTTTGGCCGAATTGGGACAAGCTTTGGTATAAGCTTCTTGCAAACTGGAGCTTCTCTCAAGAAGGCTCGTGGTTCCGAGAGGGAACGTGTCACCTCCGTGTGCGAAACGACATACACTGCCTTCTCCCGCCTTGATTTTTTTAAACAGGCAGCTTAGACAAAATAGGAGTTTCGTGCTAAATTTTGGAATTATTACAGATTCATTTGGCCTTTTTTTACATTAGTTGAATTTTTAGGCATTTAATGCATATAATTAAAATTTGAACTGCAAACGCATGCTCCAGTGCGCCAAAGTTAGTTGAAAAATCATTTATATGTACTTAGGCAAATTTCTAGGTCCCATGCAAGAAGTGGGAATGGAATTCAAACATCTGGACGTCTTGGCTCGGCCGGAAACATCGAGAAACTTGGTTTTAAAATTCTCGTAAATCCAAAACTTGCCTGAAAATCATGAAGCTTGGCATGGTGTCATGACATGGCACCAACATGTTGTGGTAATTTTTTTTTGTCCAATTTGCGAAGGCGCACACATTAACAATCAACAAAGTCATTTTGGAACAAGTGTTGTCACGTTGCATATCAGAAACACAAGTATTATTGAAACCGTGGGCGTTCTACTTACCCTTTACGTGCCGCCACGCGTCCCCTTTTTTATTGGCTAGGAGGTACCGCGCGGGGTAGATATTTGAGTATGGGAGGCGTGCGATCAGACCCTTGCGCGTGCTCATCGGGAGGAGAGCCCTTTGACCTCTATCCGCCGCCCACCTTCCTCCCAACGTCTTCATTAATGGCGCCTGAGCCCCTGTTTCATGGCGTGGCTATGTCTCACTCGACTGAGATTTAAGAGAGAAAAAAGGAAATCTGAAAATAAAGTTTTGCATGGAACTTGATGTAAGATTCGACGGACCTATATAGCATCGACTGCAACTTATAGCAAGACCGATGAATATAAGGACGATAACAGTGGATAATAATTGTCTTACATATTTAGGAAGATAATTAAAAAAGCCACATGTAGCAACACCCGAAATACACAAGGGCAAAAGAAGAAGGAAGACAACGATCTCTCGTTGATCTCTACTTTCTTGATGCATTGCTGCAGGGCGCGGAGACTAGTTCTCGCGGCGAGCGGCGATGAGCTCTTTCGTGTCCTCAAGATGCTGCTTGAGAGCATCCACGGATTCCTCCACCAGCCTTTGGCGCTCGATGTGGAGCATGGCATTCTCGTCCATAAGTTTCTTGACGATGACGCCAGTCCTCTACAACAAGGCAGTGGTCTCCTCGTGCTGCTATGTCCTTCCGACGATCTTCGCCCTCAGCAAGTCGCTCTTGGTGTGGAGCTTCGCCTTGTCCTCCCCTAGTTCCCGGACGATGCTGGTAGCATTTTCAAACGAGGCATTCATCTCGTCTTGCAGCTTCATCCAGTCGGAGATCCGACCCATCAGGTCATCGAGCATAGCGCGCATGCGCCTGTGAGAATCCTCGCCTACCCGTGAGACATTTTCCCAAGCCGCCGCGGCGCAGGAGGACATCTCTGCTGCATTCGCGGCGCGATGAGACATCTCTGCTGCATTCGCGGCGCGACGAGACATCTCTGGTGCTTCCACGGTGCAACTAGACCACTCTGCTGCATCGACAGCACGGCGGGACCTCTGTGCTGCTTAGGCGGTGCGATGGGACCTCTGTGCTGCTACGGCCGTGCGGCGGGACATGTCGGCTGCTTTCACAGCGAGGCAGGACATCTCTCGTGCTTCCGCTTCCATGCTCGCCTCTCCCTGGTAGTAATCTATCGAGCCAGAACTCACGCTGGCCATGGCAAATGCAAGGGAACGATGATGAATGACTTGTTTGTTTTTGTGGATGAGGAGTTGAGGAGGAATGTACAGTCATCTTGGAGTAGTAGTATTTATAACCGAGTACTAATACGCTCCTAAGTGGGAAACCGTTTAGGTTTTGATCAGTGGGAACATGTTTGCAATTAAATATAGTGTGGTAGTAATTTGGAATGTGACGGGACGCAGGCTCAAAATTTATTGACGGTTCTATAACTTCTAAGTGCAGCACTATTCCTGGATGGCGTAATGTGGGCACACTTTCTCGGCCCCATATGTGGCGTTTGCACCATAGGGTGCACCGTAATAGGTGATGTTAGCACACGTCTTGTTCCAACAACCGGGCACGCTTGTTATTACCATCACGCACGCTTCTTTTAATTAGAATGTGTACCCGTCTAGCGCACACACATTGATCTGTCTGATTGTTTCTGTTTGTTGTGGCTAATCGCAAACATTTCATCCGTGTGAAGTGTATGCAGTCAATCGTGGACACGTTGATCTCGCTGACCGTTTTTGTTGTGTTGCCTAATCGCAAATAGTTCATTTGTCTGAAGTGTATGTCCTCAATCGCACACACCTTCATCTGGCTGCCGTCTCTGTTATTCCGCCTCATCACAAGCAGTTAATCTGACTGAACTGTATGCCATATATCGCACACACCTTCATTTGGCTGCCTATTTCTTTTCTTCT